>OY728134.1:563552181-568552181 GCA_963277665.1 Viscum album | reverse complement strand
ATAGTTTTTCTATTTATTAAATGTTCTAATTTAAAAGATAAAATTATCTTATATGTAAATTGTATTAGATTATATTGGGATTAAATTTAGGTTTATCAAACTAAATTTTGGTAATTATTATTACCTTATATTTTTAATAATATATATATTTCTTAGTTAAAAACTAGTTCTAATGGTAAAATCCAAAATGGTATAATGTAAAAATAAAGTGGTAAAAGGATTTAAACATGTTTATAAAATGTGTTAAAATGATTGGTATAGGACTTATAAACCTCATATCAACTCAAAATCCATTATTATTACTTTTCGAGACATTTAATCTTGTATAGTGTCATTCTATTATTTAAAAATAATCGGTATTCACAAAAGTCCCCTTTACTTAAAAAATGGGGTCACTTGAACCACTTAATACTGCACCCATAACATAAAATTTAATACTTAAATTATGAAAATTTTCTCTTTATATAATCATATATAATATTAAACATACTCATGCCTCAATTTTATTTTCTAAGGCCTCTATTTCTATGGATTTTTCCAAGAGAAATCATAAGTTATCAACATGAGTATTTCTTACTCCATAACCTTTTTGTTTTAATATTTATCTCCAAAAATTATTATAGACAACATAATATAATTACTTAAGTATTATTTATATACTATAATTTTATTATTTTAATTTCTAAACCATTATTAAAACCTTTCCATCCTCTATTAAAAACAAAACAATGCCAATCATGCGTATGTGCAAACTATATCCTCCACAAAGTGTTGTAGTTAGTTTTTCATAACTACCTATTAATGTTGGTAAAGAGGATAAATTTGAGTAATGAATATCACAAAATTATTTTTATGAAATTATAATTTATCATATATCTTTATTTCATCCCACTCATTTTAAAATTGATTTGTTAATGGTGCATACATGAGGACTATCACCTCCAGAAATGTTGAATTTCATTTTTCATTACCACCCTACATAGATGGTTAAAAGAATGAATTTAATAAAATAAATTTATATTTGACCACATTATTAATATTATTTGAAATTTATGTCTAAATTATATAAAAATATTTTCTTACTGATAAGATCATTACAAATGGCACACATTTGGGTCTGATTGACCACATATAAAAATGATGTTGTAACTTTATGCCATGAATGGTTGAGGAATATTTCATAATGTTAATATAATGTAATAATAATTTATTAAATATGTTTTTGTGTTTATAGAATGTTTATTTTGTAATTTAATATATTTATTAATATATCACCTTTAAATCATTAATGAAGTTGAAACAAGTTCTTTACAATTTCCATTTTAACAAACAATATCTTTGTCATTCACCAAAAGAAAATGGGATGTGATAAATCATTGAAAACCCTTAAATATAATATCATGGAATTTTTTTGAATGATTATTTTTTAACAATATTGAATTTACGTCTCCCTTAAAAAACTATTATGAAATAAGAAATCCGAGTATTTAGTGTCTCATGATGAAAATAAATCATAATTGACAAATATATTTATAATAAATGTTTAAAAATTAAGTGCATAAGTGGAAATATATTTGAATAAAGTTATTTAATAATTTATTAAGATAGTTATGTTTATTATAAAGGAGGATATAACATGATAAAGTAATAATTAATTCAATTTAAGAGGGTTTTTATCAAATTTTATACCTTGAGATGTATTTATTATTATACACAACAATATCATTGATATTTTTTGATTACTACCTAGTGTGTAGTGACCAAAACTTTTCATACATAGATATTACAAATTTTAGATTAATATTCATTACATTATAGAAATAAACACCGACAGATTATAATTTTTTAGTGCCTTTGGAGGCTACGGAAATAATATTCTTATTTAGAGAATAATCTCCATTTTCTTATACAAATATCTTCCCATTTAAAAATATAATAAACATAACCTACTTAAAAAAAATTATTCATATCCTTGGGAAAATAAATATAAGAATTGTTTATCTCATATGATCATTAAGGGAAAGTAAGGGAAAATATGTAAATATAATGTGAGTATAGGGATATAATAACATGAGAATAAAATATGAAAACATACCATTATTATCATAGATAAAAATATTCAATCATGGAATAAATATTGTTAGATCCTAAGAAATGAATCATAAATAAATTAAAAAACATGATCTATGACATCATAATAATGAAATATAATATATAATTTTGTAAGACATGTAATTATAGAAAATCATATCATTCGTAGTCAAGGATCATTTCCAAAACTATTAAAATGGAACATATTCACTCCCCAAACCATTGTAGTAGTCAAGGTTCACTCCTAAGACTATTATAGATTTTATAGTCCCATACTGAACTACATTCACTCCCCATTCTAGTCCTGTTTATCTCACGAAACATCAATCATTACGCAATGAATTGGAGAAAGATATAGGTCCCACCCATCTTTGGTTATAACGTCAACAAATTCCTTTGTTTTAGAATAACCACTTCCCTTGTTTATAATTTTACCACTGTTCTTGGTTATAATGTAGCCACTGTTATTGGTTCTAACACAACCAATGTCCTTGGTTATAATGTAACCTCCATCTATGGTTATAATGTAACCACCATCCTTGGTTATAATCTAACCACAATAACATAATGAAAATATTACATATGTGTTCCACAAGATCATAAAAAATTCATCATTTTAGAACCCATTAAATGAAATTTGTTTCATAAGTATTTCATCATTAAAAACCTAGGGAAAATAAACAGGTTTTATAATCATTTCATAATTTATTCAAAGCACAACCAATGGAGAAAGAATTGGGTTTTCTATGAATATTATCATGGTATAACCCCTGGAAGATAATTTGGATTCTTAAATAATATTTTCATCATAAACATAAACCATCTTGATAAATAATAATAATGGTATACTTGGATTACACCACAATTAAATAATAAGTGACATCAAATGATGTCATCTAATATGGAAAATGATTTTTAAAGATCACTTTCATATTTTTTGTGAGAAAAATAACAAATATTTGAATATAACATTTAAAAATAATAAAAAAATCATAAAATATTTTGGAAATCCTTTGAAAATTTACTTGAATACATATAAATAAATATTTAAAGAACATTAAAAAAATTAATTGAGGAAAATAACCATACCACTTTGAATTTTTCTTAAAACATAAAAAAATTTCCAAAATATTTTATTTGAAATTAAACATGATAACATATAAATTAATATTTAAAATAATGAGGGGTAATTATTTCATAAAATACCATTATTTTAATACACTTTAAAATATAGATTCTTTTTGCCAATATTGGTTAAAAAAACATGTATTGTTGGGAAAAAGACATGAAAATTGATTTAGAAACATTTTAAAAAAATGTCAAACATGGGTAAAAAAATATCTAATAAGTAATTTGGATAATTTTATTATCATTTTATTAAAAAAATTATAAAAATTGTTTTTGATAAAAAATAAACTTTGATCAAAGAAAGAAATAATATCGTTTTTCTTTAAAAACATTATTTACAAATCATGAGTACATAAAGAGAGGGAAAAATGGAAAAATATTATTATCAAGAAATAACTAGAGTATAATAAAGTTCATGAGTCTATTTGGAGATGTATTATAAGACTTTACCATCCGAAGCATAAACATAAACTACCCCGATAAATGATGAGATTATGTCATAAAACCATTTCCACTTTGGTAACATAGAATCATAATCCACATGAATGAATAAAATTAAATGAATATTTTAATATCATTAATATAATTATATGCATGATATAAAATTTCAGAGGTGATTTATATCACCTCATAAAATAACATAGGTGCATAACACAACATATGTATCTAAGAAGGAAAATTAAGATAAAAGTCCCTTAATGATTTGGTAACTTTTGAGCCATAAATTCAATTAAATATAGATCATAAAATGGATATTTATATACCCAAAACATTCAATATAATAATCATAAAATAAATTCATGGTTATTATGTACACATTTAAAAGAAACACGTGTTTAATATGGCATGTGTCTAATAGAAAATAAAAGTTAGCTGAAAATCCATCACCTTAAGACTCAAATTAATTTGTACACATTCGATAAAATTATATAATAAATATAAGTTTATTATAAATATATTAAGTAAACATCATTATATATTCCATAGAATATATGATTTAATTTTTAAATTTTAAAACGTTTTTGTTAATAATTCCTTGTTAAAATCATATTTTGGGTCACAATTGCTTTATTTTTCATGAATATTCTCATTTATTATTTATAGTAATATTAATTAGATCATTTTTAATTATATAAATATTGTTAACCATGATATAAATATCATATATATTCATTAAATATGTATTTATAGTAATCTATAAAAGTTAGAGAAAAAAAGGAAATACATTGTTCACGGAGATGGTAATCCGTATGTAGACATGAAGGTTGTTTCTATTTTATTGATGTATGAAGTGTGTTATGGGTAGATAATATATTACCATTATATAATCCTTTTTTATGTCATATGTATCACATATTTTCCTTATAACCATTTTTTATAACATTCCATGTAAAACATGAATGAATTACATTACTTCCTGTGTCGGTAGTCCACTGTACACATGAGCGACATTATCGTATACCCAAAGAATGGAAATTAATAAGGTATATGTGACATAATAATTAAATAAGTATTATAATATCATATATATCATATATTATCATTTAATCCATCATTATATCTAGGTGTGAGAGGTGGTGTTGGAAAACCAATTATATCGATTCGGGAGGCGGTAGTTTGCTGTATTGAGGAATGATGATTTCATGACCCATTTGATAGAAGAGGAGAAATATATAGGTTATTAAATTTAAAAAAAATAACACACATTGATATATTTAAAACATTTTTTTTCATATAATCATGTTTTAATAAGAATTTAAAGTGGTGGAAAAAGAAATGAAATAAAACACTCAGTTAGGGACGTTACATCTTCTTCAGAAAACTTCTTTTGGTTTACACCAAAAGGATTATCAGGTTTAATTTAAAACTCAAATAATGAATCTATGATTATATCAGAGAAATAATAAAGTTATTTTTTTAGGTATTTATGGAGTAAAAGGATTTTTATGTGTGAATAGTAGAGGATAAGGTATGGCCTTTTATAAGTGAGGTGAGTGGTACAGTAGTAATTTTTGAAAAAAGGAGTGCCCATGTTTCTAATATTTTGAAAGACTAAAAAATGAATGAATTATTAATAATTAGACATTATAAGGTCAAAATATGTCTATAAAATGGATTTTGGGAATGTTTTGGTTCATTTTTAATCCATATATCTTTCGTTTAACCCTCAGGTAAACCAATTTTTACCTTAACCATAGTAAATAAGTTCTACTATTTCTACTATTAATTATGGTAACTTACTAGATAATATAAATTATGATTAATCCAGATTTGGAATCATTTTTTCAAAATTCATTTAATATTACTAGAGAATTTTAATTTAATATTATACCTGCATACGTGACGAGAAAGAGATTTTTAAAAGAGAAAATAATTAGAAGTTTAAAACGTTTTTTTATTAAAATTAAAAATTAAAACTATTAAAATGAATAAAATTGGATTAATTAAAATATAATTGAACTATTTTTAATTTTAAACACATTTAAAAAAAAATAATCTTTATAAATTATTTTAACAAAAAGGAAGGTTTTAATAAAAACCATTATTTTTCACCATTCAACAAAAAAGTATTCTTTTAAGAAAATACCAAAAATTCAACCTAATATAATTTTATAGGATGATTTCAAAAATTATTTTTATTCTATAAAATAAATTTTATAAAAGTATTAAAAAATAATTTTATTAATGTTTACAAAAATAAATAAATAAATGTTTATTTTAGAAAATATTATCTTCAAAAAATATAACAAATTTTAAAAATATAATATTTTTTATATAAAACCATTATAAATAATATTTAATTTTTTTTTATTCTTATTCATTCCAAAAATTATAATGACTAGGTAATAATAGTATTTTTAAATAATAATATTTATATTTTCTCAGAGTTTGTTAAAACTCTGTGTTGGGCGTAATGTATACTGTTGAAAAAATTTTATTTATTGAAAATAATAATAATTCATAAAAACTAGGGGCATCACATTCAAACCCCATTAATTGTTTCCCTCAAAATACAAACAATTTCAATGCAAACATACGAGGATACTTTTGTCTTATCATATCCTTATGTTCCCATGTAACATCCTTATATTTGTGGGTTTTCAGAATAAATTTACTAGGTTAATGTTATTGTTTCATAGAATATTACCTATTCAATATAGAATCTCAGTTGGATTTTCCACATAAGAAATATCTTTCTCTAATTATATGACCTCTGATATTAGTACATGTGAAGGGTCTGGTATTAACTTCCTCTAGAGAGATACATGAAACACATAATTAACTAGATAGAGATTTAGTGGTAGAGCCAAATGATAAGATACTATCCCTATATGATAAATAATTTAAAATGGATAGACATAATTGAGGATTATTTTTCCCTTATTTATTCTATAGAAAAATTCATATAAAAACCTTCTCACCAACTTTAAATTCAGGATCACGTTAACAGTTATTGCCATAAAATTTCCATCAACTTGGTGTTTCCTATACGAGTTGATTAATGACTATAACCTTTTCTTCCAATTCATCAGCTAACTCAGGTCCCAAGAGCTTTATTTCTACAAATTCATAATAACATGTTGGATTTTAACACTACTTTTCATAATGTCCTTCATAGGGATCCATTTGAATGCTCGAGTGAAATCTATTGTTTTAAGAAAATGCAACTGGAGGAAGGTGTTGATCCCAACTACCGTTTAAATCCATAGAAAAAGATCTTAGAATATCCAATGTGGTTTTAATTTTTATCTCAAAATGAACATCTTTTTGATGATGATACATAGTTTTCAAAATGAAATATATTTCATGATCTTGCTAAAGACTTCAGCAAAACTTTGAGGCAAACCTCAAATTCTGATAAAAAATAATTGAATGTCATATTCCATGAAATCGTACAACTTCCTTAATATATGTATTTTCAAGATGATCGAGAGAGAAATATTCATTTATACTGATTAAGTGCGATTATTTTTTATGGAGACTAACTACAAACAATATAACATTATTCCATTTTTAGGAGACTAACGATAGAATCCATGGTTATGTTTTTCCCATTTCCTTTATTTTATAGATAATGGGAGTGGAATCCTCTTAAACTTTCCAATCCCCACCTTAACATTTTGACATAACAAGTACCGAGATACATACCAAAAAATATCTCTCTTCATGTTGTCCCATTGGAAATACTCTACCACATAGGAGATTAGTCGAAAATATACCCTTGTATTCTTTCGGTTGTGGGTTCAAGACCCATGGCCTTGATAGATTCTATAGGATGTCTCCAGATGCATAGTTTATTATTTCCCAAAACTATGGTAATATAATTACCAAATTTCAATAACCCATATTTACCTCATCATAAAATATATGATAAACCCTAAATGTTACCAATACATTTAATTTTATTACACCGAAATGTAGTGGCAATATCCCTCAAATAATTTTTTCACTAAAATAAATACAAAACAAAACAATTTTACTTATATAAATGTATCGTAAAATATCCTTAATCATGATAAACTCCAGTCTTATGAAACCTCATCAGGGGAGTCCATGACTTTTAACTTATGATCAAACTTAAACTTATAAAGACAATATGGAATCCATATCTCTTATTTTAATCTCACACAGAGACATATATTCTTCCAAAACTAACATAATACTTATATATTTCAAAATTATTATTACCAAAATACCATTTGTAAAATACTTATACAACATAATTCTTTAATCTAAGTACATAAATACTTCAAACCTTTGACTTCAACGATTTATGAGAGGACCGGTTTGGGAGATACCTAACACTGAGGTGGGGGGGGGGGTGAATCAGTGTTGGGAAATTTTTAAACCAATTCCAAATTTTTATCCCTATACCACTTGACTTGTTGGGATCTTCATTCTCTTATTCAATTTTCCCAGTCGCATTAAATAATAAAAAGCTGTAAAAATATGCACCTGATATTTTTACAGGGTTCACTACTCAATAAGAGCAGCCACATCAATTCCATAACCAGGAATAACTAGTGCATGGATTCTCCACTCTAATGTGATAACTTTTATAGTGTATTGACTAGGAAAAAAAGCCTTCTAGTCAGTGTGAGTCCCTACACTTTATAGGGGGAAGGTAAAAAATCATCTTCCTAAATTGGTGATGACCTAGTTCAACTTTCATCTTCCTTGCAGCTTCCTTGCTGGGTATTTATACTACCAATGAAGATAGTCTTCTTTCTTCTTGAAAATATAGGTTCTTCTCTTGATATTATTTAGTGCTCATCACTTGGTTACTTGCGAAACAGTGGGCATGCAACTCTATTTTCTTCTTCTCTCTCATTCTCTAGTGAAAAACCAACTGCACTACTTATTCTTCTTTCTTATACTTTAGTGAAACAATTAAATTCACTATAACTTATTCTTTTTTCCTTTAAATAATCACAAACTCATTTGTGATTTTTCAGGAAATGAGTATCATCTCACTTTGCATCATCAGACTTAATTTTTTATTTCTCTTTGCATGAGATCATGCATGTTCCATTTATATTGAATTATTCCTTTCATTTATTATTTGTGTGGTTGATATATATTAAACTGAATTCAACCATTTTTATATATGCATGCAAGCATGCATAACCTTCTCACTTATTACATTTTCTATTCTTCCCTCTCACTTGGTTTGGGTGTTCTTAATGTATTAACATGAGTGCATGCATGATGTATTCTCTTCCAAAATTAATCCACACTCTTATTTTCTTCTCTCTTTCTTCTGTGATAACCCTAAATATTATAGGCCATTGCACACACACACACACACTTCGTCTTTACTAATCCTTATTCTATTTGCATCAACCACACCCAAATGGGTGATATCCCTTGGATAGGTTCTTCACATGCATGCACACACAAGATTCTTCTTTACTTTGAATGTATTGGTGCATGTGGACATGCACAACCCCTTTCCTCATGCACACTTCTTCTTCTTCTTCAAAAAATTAACCCCTAAAAAATAGTAGGATGTTTCAATCATACCTGATAGAATTATCTGTCTCTCTGTAAACCTGAGAGGTTCATTGTTCTTCTTCATTCAAGAGATGCATGGTTCTTCCTATTTTTAAAGATCAGTGAGAGTGAATCTCAAACACTTTCTCACAATGGTGCGACCTTCACAAAGCACAATGAGGGTTTTAGAAGACCCATCATGTGTTTGTGGGAACTAATTCTTTAAAATGTCATTTGAGAGTTAAAATTACTTTTCAAACCCTTTCAAGATCTCTTCTTCATAGAGCATAAGGCTCAAGAGTCCTCTTCTTGCACTTTGCAAAGTAAAAGCACAAAGTGATCTAATTTTTTTAAATAGGATCTCTAAAAAGCTTGGGAGTAGTAGAAACTTTTCATATTGTGCATATCATTTTATAGGTGACAACAAATTCTCTTTCCATGTTCAAAATCCTCAATATATTCCATGGATATTGTGGTTTGAATTCATGAGATCTTTAGTGTTTTTAAATCTTTAAACATGCGTATGAGATATGTCGAGATCTTCAGTTTCTTTTCTTTTCAAATGAGGGCTCCCTTATTCATGCATGGAATCAATGAAATGTGCATGTATCTCATTTTTCAATCAATCACACACCCACATGGCCTTGGAAAATACGTTTTCCTTAACCAAACCTTCCCCTCTGAAGTATTCACTTGAATGAACAACGTATGTTGCATCCGTGGATTCAGTGTGATCCAACGATGATCATGATGTAAAAATGATAAGCATGATAGCTCGAACATGGTTCTTGATCATCTATGATGGAGTGTAGCAGTGCCGATGAGCACTAGAGGAGGAAGACAATGGCTTGGGTTGGTTTGAATGAAGTGGGAGGATCAACCGACTCAAGTTCATACTCAAATGGGGTGGGATCAATGGGTGGCCAGGATTAGATAATCAGATGCCACACTGATCAGATGGTCGAGTGATACGAGGGATGATATGAGTGGCTGAGATCACTTGGTTCATTAAAATATTCATCCCATATCGAAATAGAGATGTGGGAGATGCTCAGTTTAAGTATTAAGGTGCTCTGTCATTTTCTCAGAAATCTCCTCCCCTATCCTCGGTACCACCCCACACCGTGTTCACTACAAGTGAGCTCTGTGCCCACCCTATGCACTCTGTGGGTGTGCTGCACCCATGCCCTGTGGGCATGATCTACGTCCACTATTTCTCTCTCAGGTTGGCCTTGGCCGACCTCCCCAAGGGTGTGGTTGACCCTAGTGGTCCCACACATGCCTCGGGGTCATGCTGGGTGGCTAGTTATTGGGATGGACAATTTTTTAAAGTAATCGAAAAATAAATTCTTGTAAGTAAAAATTCATGGCTACCTTAAAACATATGCATGGACACCTCAATGTACATGCCTCTTCTTTAACCTTATTCTTCTTCTTTTCTTTTTTGGATTATCAATTACAAAGAACTCAAATCATCCTTAAAATGATGAGACTTCAATCTTGTAAACAATGTATCATTTTTTGATACAAGTTCTTTAAGATTTAAGATCAGTTCAATAATCATCTGATTTAAACCACATGGAGAATTTCCCAGGCATGGTATCCAATGATATGAATCCATATCAATTATCTAGGAATCATCACTTTAACCAATCTCTATACACCTTGGAGTTCCATCTTCATTTTGACCATTATTGATAATTGTTGACAAAAAATACAACTTATACATAGAGTTGTCCCAACAATATCCCCCTTTGAATTTGTTCGCAATACATCAATGGTCTCTTAAATGAATGTGTCAATATCCAAAATGAGAATATTCTCTCTCCCCTTCATATTTATTTCTCTCATGTTTTGAACATTCATTTCAATTTCTGTCCCTATTATTGATAAGAAATACAAAGATCATGGGAAATGGGTATTAATCCATACTTAAGCAATGTGCCATCCATCATTTCACACTTAGTCTACCTAATAAATGCTTGGTTTAGAAAAAAAGAGGATTTGATTAAGATAAAAAAAATTTCCATTATCCACTACTCATGATACCTCTTGAGATGAGAACTCATAGATTTTTCTTCAAGGGTATTTCCACTTTCATTCGTAGTTAATGACGTGAAATTAATTTCTGAAAAATCAACATGAAACTCCTACACTCACTTTAAAAATTGGATCAAAAACATTTAAGTGTAATGGGAAGGATAAGTGACCTTGGAGCACTACCATTTTTCTTATGTCACTGAGTAATTAAATTACTCCTCCTTTGTAAAATGATCTATATTTTGGGTAACCAAGGATGAGAGATTAAGAAATGACATACCTTTACTAATGACATGATCTTCAAAAAATATTCAGAGTAATTGAATTTTATACCAACTAAAGTTGATACTACTTGAAATAATAACTTTGAAAGTTTTTTCATGTGTCTCCCCCTCAAGGGAACACTACTCATCATTGAATTTGAGGTTATCCCCATGAGATCTTTCATCACCTTCAATTCCCTTGCATTATAATAACAAATACAATATACAAATATTTAAGGGAATAAGGTGGATCCTCCTTGATTTATTAGTGTGAATAGCTATGTAAAGACCCAGAAATTATGTTGAAGTTTTTTTAATTATATGAAATTATTTTTGAGAATGAAAAATTCAACAACATGTGATTCTGAGGCCCGGAGATCCTGAAATAGTTTTTTTTAACATTTTGTAAGGTACATTCAGTAAATGTGAAAGTAAGGTTTTCTATCTTTTAAACCAGTTCTCAGATTAAAAATCCAAGGGAACCATTGAATTCAAAGCCTCGTGATTCATTTAGGTGAAGATTAACTTTGACCAGAAAGGGTTGGATGGAAAAGATAAATTTTTGACTTTTCGGAAAATAATAAAATAATTATTTGAGTTATTTTATTATTTTCTTCAACCGTTGAGTGATGGTTGATGAAACCACAACATAATGATGAGTATTAAATGAGGTCAATTTAATGACTTGATTATTTTGTTGTGTAACCGCAACACCCGTTTAATTAATGGTTCATTAATTAAGGTGCATTAATTAACAATATTATTGAAAAAAATTAATGAACACAAAGTCAAGATCATATTATTTTTATTAATAAATCCATTGGAGAATGGATTAAACATCACAGGGGAAACCTCTGACGTAACGCTGATGACATCTAATTCTAACAAAGAGCGGAGAAAGAGCACCAATCATTTGAGGATACGATCAAGAGATCGACCGGCAACGATGAGTGAAAATGAACATTAAATGTCTATGAATGTGAATCTTCTCCTTCATCTGTAGCACTAAATCCAAGTAAGTTATTTATTTTCTCTATGTGTTTAATGATTCCTCTTTTATTTTTATCGAAAAATACAATGAATGCAGATCAACAAACTAATGGGTTGATCCGTGACTCATTTGATCTTGTGGGAGGTTGTCAAGGGTTTTATTTGGAATTATTCTTAATATCTATGATGATTTATATATTCCCCTTGATAAAATGATAATTTAGAGGGAGTGGGATGATCCGAATAAGGCCCAAACCCTCTTCCAATCAAGGATGTTGTGTGTTCTTCATGGGTGACCGAGCAACGTGATGACAAGGAGATTCTATGGGCTTTGAAGTGAAGGTGGCAACCCGAGAGGCCTGTTGGTGTAGACATGACAGAAAACAGACCACTGGAGCATCTATGGGGTCCAACAGAAGGTTCCGCTAACGCAATGGAACATGCTGACACCGTGACGGTAAGAGGCGACCGACTCTCGCTGACCGTGCTGGAGGACAGTGGCACGCCCGTCAGTGCCATGTGGAAGGGGAGTGACCGTTCGACATGAGCGCGAACGATAGGCTCTTGCGGCTGTTATGTGGAGGTGGGGCGGTGCCAGATGGCACCGCAAGATAGACATACCAGACTCCACTAGTGCGATCCCAAACCACCGGCACGCACCGTGCGGGCCGGGTTCTTCAGGTTGGACGGACCTCGCCAGCCAGGCCAGACCCGTGCTAGCTGGGCCGGACCCTCACCAGCCAGGCCGGACCCTCGCCAGCTGGGTGGGACCCGCGCCTGCTGGGCCAGACATGCTACCGGTTCAAACCCGCAGACCAAGTGGGCTAGTCAGGTCGGACCCTTAACGGACCCTCGGGTCGGGTTGGGTTGGTCCGACAGGGTCGGACTGGACTGGGACCCGAGCTGCCTCGTTTCACTAAAATGGGCATAACTCGCAGACCCGGTGCCCGATTGATGCACCGTCTGTGGATTGAGGACCCTTGGGATAAGGTGGAACTATTGAGATACTACACTTGAGTTTTGATGGAAGATAGAGTACGAATGAGTTGGATAGGACTCAAATCTAAACAAACCCTATTTAATATTTTGCCAATATTTTACAGACCGGTCGTCCAATTGACGCGCCGTCTGTCACGTTGGAACCCTTACGACAAGAAGGTACTCTGGTGTAATTATATGTGGGACTTTTTGGTGGTTGATATATGATTGGTGGGATGAGGAATGGATCCTCTAGATTCAAGCATGCTAAGTGGGGGAATCCAGTGACCAGCTATGATGTGATGAATGAATAGGGATCCTCTATGGGTCAACACATAGTGATCCTCTATGGGTCAGAACTTAGCAATACTCTATGGGTCAGAATATAGTGATCCTCTCTAGGTCAGCACTTAGTGATCCACTATGGGTCAGCGCTTAATGATCTTATGTGGGTCAACACCTAGTGATCCTTCGTGGGTCAGCACCTAGCAATCCTCTATGGGTCAACACCTAGAAATCCTCTATGGGTCATCACATTGTGATCCTCTGTGGGTCAGCACCTAGTGACCCTGTGCGGACCAGCAACAAATCCTCTCAACAGAATAATATGATATATCATTTTGAATAATCATCTTTATTCATGTTCTTTATATTATACACCTGGAGTGAGTTTTCATTTACCTTTTTCTTTGTGATTGAGATCAGGATTTGTGGTTTTTCCCTTGTGGGATTCTGAGATACCCTTGGGGGTCTCAGGGTCCCTTATAAGTATTGTTATACTCACCCCTGCATAGGCTTCACCCACACCTTGTTATGTCTTGTGAAGACGATGAAAAACTTGATTGATACATTGGATATCCAGGGTTAGATGGTACACGAAGGTGACTAATTGACATGGTGATCCAAAGTGACAAGTTGTACATACGCTTCAGGTAAGATCCTTAGAGGATGATCTCTGGAGATTTTTTTCCTTTTGCGGTACTACCCTTTAAATTAAGATTGTATACTGACCCCTTTTACTTTCAGCACTTACTTTTACTCCCAGTGGTTGTTTTTAGTGGTGGTTGTACTACTCCATTTCCATTTTGTTTTGCTTGTGTGAAGTGTGCCCTTTATTGTGTGTGTAAATATTTAAAGGAAATGACACCCATTTTCAGGTTACTTTTTTCCGGTGCTAGTCACCATCCCCTGGATTATGGGAGGTAGGCTTGGGGTAGTCACGACATGAGCCCTGGGGGACAAGACATGAAAATCTAGGTTGAGATGATTTTCCCAACCCCTTCTTCCATTTCTTTGTGTGTGAGCCTTCTCTCTTCAGGTTCTTTTAGAGCACTAGAATCACCTGGTGATACTTTCATATTCTTTTATAATTCTTCTTGAGCTTGAATAAGTGAAATGAAATTTCTAATAGTATGACCAACCATGTTGCACCTAACACACAAAACATCATTATCATCATGTGAAATATTCTCTTTTACTTTTGCACTAGCCTTAGCTTGTTCATCTTCCATTTCACTAATTCTTTCCAAATCTTCTAGCCAGATAAAAAATAATTCATTATGAATTGATTCATCAAGATTGTATTTTACACAAGGATTCTTCTGAGTGACATCCTTATTAGAAGTTCTTTTCAATGCACTACCCATTATATTCTTGGATTTAGAATGCAAGGACTTCTCTCATTTCCTTCTTTGAGTCTTCTTTGGAGAATTAGTTTTTACAAAATTATTTTAACTACTTCCAAAGGATTATTCTTTTATCTTAGATAGATTCTTTGATATTATATTTATTATATTTCAGTACCTATTTAGATAAACATGTACCAACCTTGCAATCAATCCCATTATATACATCACAGATGTTATCTAGAATTCCAAATCTGTTTGTAGTGTACATATTCTTCTAGATCTATGGATTTTGCTTCATTTTTTATGGATTTATCCTCCTTGATATGGGCTTCCATTGTGATTTTACATTTTAGGATTGTACTAACAATCCAATTCATGATGCCAAAACATGTTACAACACCAATATTAACCCACAAATCTTGAATTCTTGATGTCTTTTCTATAAGGTTGTTGGGCCTTATTCCTGATTTTTGGTTCTCTCTGTGGGGTACTACCTTCCACATTCTTCTTTATATCCACCCTAACCATGGTGGTAGGTTTCTCATAACGTTCCCTCATCCATATTTGTTTATAATTTATCTTCCACCCTCCAATTTTTGTAGAAGAAAATTTTAAAAAATCAGTACAAAATGGTATGGATGGTACATGTTCTTTATCTATTACTGGTGATAGATCATTGAGTGAGTTCATGATCTTCTTATCACATGTTAGAGTTATTTCAACCATAGAATCCTCCAATGAACATTGAATACCTGTATATACTGTCACCTAAATTTGTGAGAGCTCAATATGTGTCTTCCCAAGATTGGTCAACTGAGCTTAAATTTCTAGATATTTCATATTAAGGATGACTTTCTGATCTTCAATCGTAATCATCTTCCCTTCACAATATTTCTTCATTCCTTCAACTTTTACTTCATGCGTTAGAACTTTTTTTTATAATAAAGAGTCAATTTTGTTGATCTTCTTGTAATTTTATTCCAAATATATACCCTTGACATTAGTGCTATTCTTTGAATCATTTTCAAGTGCACAGATCTTCTCTGCTAGAGTCATATTAACTCCATCCTTTTCTTTATCTTCTTTGATCCATTTTGAGGAACTAATTTCAAATTCTCTCTTTTTTGCTTCAAATGATCCAACTTGTTGGGATATCTTTAAACATTCACAAATTTTTTCATGTGTGCCCTTTTCCAAAACACTAGTTTCTTCCTCCTGCTAGGTGATATCTTCTGGCATATATCACAATACTCCAAAAAAAGGTATAAACTTTCTTCAAGTATATCATGTAGAATTTCTCTTAATCTATCAACTGATATTTCTTGAGAGGATAATGGTTGATCACCACCACTTATTCTTGCATTTCCATCATGAGAATAACTTTCAATTGTACTAACACATACCTCCAACTCATTTGATGTAGGAAGGTTGTCCATATTCTTAGTGAAAAATTGAGCCACAATCTTATTTCATTCCCAGCCTGATAGGTCTTCATTTCCAACAAGGTCTTGGTAGATATGGTCTTTTTCTTAGAAATAACTGAATATTCACTGAAATTTCACTACATTGATTAATTAGGAAATAAAATAAACTCTTTAAAAGAGAATTACTTCTCTATAGAATCCAACAAAGGTGAATGTCATGACCTGTACCCTGTGGCCCATGCCCTGAGTAC
Source organism: Viscum album (assembly GCA_963277665.1). Classification (NCBI taxonomy): domain Eukaryota; kingdom Viridiplantae; phylum Streptophyta; class Magnoliopsida; order Santalales; family Viscaceae; genus Viscum; species Viscum album. The sequence continues at coordinate 568,535,394 of OY728134.1, read as the reverse complement.
CACAATCCCGCCTTCTATAGGCCAGGGGTTGGCGACTAGCACCAAAAGGCATATCCCTGAATAACGAGAAGACATTTCCTTTAAACTTGAAAAAACAAAATCCAATAATACAATGATAAAAAACAATGTAGTTAAATTGGAGTAGTAAAAAGTTGAGTAATGAAAGTGAAAAGGTTGAGTAATGTAAGTAAAGGGGGCCAAAATACAAGACCAACTGAAAAGTATAACAGCAACCAAAAAACAGCTCCCAAAATCATCTGCCAATGTTCCTACATGAAGGGTAGGTACAAATCATTTTCGATCTCCACTGTGACACATCACGTCTAAAGGTCACATCTGAACACCGTCTAGTCCTGGCTCCAAAACCCTGGTCGAAGTTATCTGTCATTTGCACAAAACACAACATGGTGTGGGCGAAGCCCGTGCAGGGGCGAGTATAAAAATACTCAGAGGGGACCTTGAGACCTCCAAAGGTCTCCAAGAGTTCCACAAAGGAAAAACTAGAAAGAAAGACCTCAATCAAAAAGAACGAAGCAATAGTCATCTCACACTTGGTATACAAATCATAGATTAGAAATAGAGATGATTAGCCTAAAGCTATATCATTTTATTCAGTTAGGAAGTTTACATAACTAAACCACAGGGGAGTTGTTCCATTGTCGATCCAAACAGGGTCGTATATCACCGATCCATGATGGTCCTATCAAAGGCTGGTGCTCGTCGAGTCATGCACTACTAATCCACACAGGTTTGCTAGAATGCTGATTCACACAGGGTTGTTATGATGTTGATCCACACAGGGTCGCTGGAATACTGACCCACACTGGGTCACTGGAATGCTGATCCACATATGGGTACTCGATGTTGATCCATATAGGGACTCTATAACAGAGGTAGGGATGATTAGTAGTACAACTAGATCATCCAACTCTGGAGTTTTTTTTGCTGACCCGCATTGGTCACTCTTCTTCTTCATGTCACAACCAGCCACTGGATTCCCACTCAAAAAACATTTGATTATGGGAGAACCTATCCTCAATCCATCAGTAATATTTCAATGGGTACAAATTCCCCCAAAAGGCATACCCAAGGGACCACCATGATATAGTGGTCCCAACGTGATAGACGACACATCGATCGGACGCCTGATCTGTGTGATATTGACACTTTTATAAAAAAGGCCCAGTTGGATTCAAGTATAACCCAACCTAGGTCGCTCGTGAAAATTTGTCAAAAATAAAGTGGATTATATCTAAATGATCACCTTTATACAAGGGTCCTTATTCCACAGACGACGCGTTGATCAGACGCCCTGTCTGTAAGTTACACCCATTTACATGAAATGGGGGTGATCACACCTCAATCCTTCCAAGCTCGGTCAGGCCCATCATAATATGACAATGGGACCACTTCCCAAAAGGGGTCCCAACACCACTAACAGCATGTCAAACATACACTTGGTTCATTAGTTACAAGCATTTATTTATTCAAGGGCCGGTTGGGTTTGGGCCCAATCTGACTCGGTCTAACATTCCTGGCACAATGGTTCCCATGGTCTACTTGACCCCACCTGAATATTTCCCGTTAAGGGTCAGCCCAGTTCACTGGCCCTGTCCCGTTAGGTTCAGCCCATTGGTCCGTGGGCCCAGCCCACGGTTGGCTCGGCCCGGTTGGTGGGGCTCGGCCCACCCGCACTGGCCTTCTAGGTCGTGGGTCCGTCCTGACCCATTGGCAGGTGTGGCCCACTTAGTCGGCCCGTGTTCGGCTCGGTCTGCCATAAGGCTGATCTTCTTCTCTGCTGGCCTCGCGGTTGCATGGTGGTTTTGTCCAGCTGGTGGGGCGCTGCTCCACTGCATGAAATAGTCAACCGTTTGGTAGACCAGATTTTGCAAATGAGGCGCGGCGTGGGGCCACCCCGCACCCTCCTACCATGGCATACTGGCCCTGGATGCTGCTTCTGTTAGTGCCTGTGGGTGATGCACTTGTCCCGCGTGGCTGGCTTGGGCCGCCGTGGCACACGACAGAGCGCCACTTCCCACCGCCCACGGCCAGTCGCCGTGGGTCTACTCCGCCCCCCCCCCCCCCCAACATAGTGCACCAGAAATTTCTTCTGCGGGCCACCAGACACATTATGGTGGTCCATTTTTGGTGTCGTCTATGCCTACAGCTCTCCCAGGTCACCGTCACTGCTACCAGCCCACCAGTTTAATCATGAAACTTTTTTTGGAAAACCATCCCTGATGTCGAGACAATTACTGAAGTAGCGTAGGGTCTGGTCTTTGTTCGTTTGGCCCATGAAATCTTAGATAGGATTGTATCAAGCCATCAATAAGTTATCTCATAAAGATTAACTTTACCACAATCCCCTACCTGGATAAGACATCCGCTGATGACGATCGACGAAATCTCCTTCGTTGTTGTCGTTGGTTCGTGATTTTGTAGTGCTCATCACCACTCGTTTAATCCCATCTCGTTGTCCAAGTGGTTTTTCTCACATTACTTTTTTAGAGATTCGTCACTTGGTGAAGCCGTTCCAACACCCTTTCCCAAGCTCCACATAAATAGGGGGGAAAAGGAGGGTAACATTCCGATAAATTTATGTGGTTCATTTAATTAATGAACCTCTTAAATTCCAACGGTATGGTTACAAAAAAAGAAGAGTTAAGAAAATTAACGGATTGACATGTCGTTTGTCCCGCCACTTCCACTCGTCCATTAGAGGAAAATAAAAAGAGAAATAAAATAACATTGTTCTTTTATTATTCTTTTAAATATCCAAAAACTATATTTTTCTTCAAACATTCTGTGGTCGAAGTGAAGCCTTCCTTAAGGAAATCCCGGTGCTATAGATTCAATGGTGCCCTCATATTTTTAATCTGAGCACCAGTTAAAATGTTCATAATTTCTGCTCGCACGTTTACAGAACGTACCTTAAAAAAATTTCAAAAATAAATTCCAGGCACACCTAGCCTCAGAATCATGCACCGCCAATTCTAATAGACTCATAATAATTCCATATAATCAAAAAAAATTACATGGATAATAAAAGTTTTTGAATTCTCCCCACCTTAGGGATGTTCTTTCCTGAAAGCCACAACATAGACTAAGGAAACAAATGGGGGTACTAAGCAAGAATCTGAGCCTCCCACTCCCATGTACTCCCATGGAGGTCCCCGTGCTGCTAGAAAATGTGCACCATAGGGATCAATCATCCATAAAGGACCCACTCCTGTCGATCCTCAATCTCCACTGGAACTTTTGTAAATGTCACCCCATCATCAATGTCTAGCTCACCCCAGCCAATAACGTGTGATGGATCATGCACATACTTCCTCAGTTGTGACAAGTGGAAAACTTCATGCACCCGATGAATCTATGGGGGAAGAGTTAGGTGATACGCCACCTCTCCAACTCTAATGAGAACTTTAAAGTGTCTAATGAACCTTGAAGATAGCTTGCCACCCCAGCCAAATCTCTGCAAACCTCATCGATGTGAGACCCATAGGAATACATGGTCTCCATCCTCAAAATCCAAAGGTCTCTATCTCCTAAAAACATAAAACTTATATCTACTATGTGAAGTCTTCATCCAATCCAAGATGATTTGCACCTTCTTAGTGGTAGCATGTACCAACTCTGGACCCATAAGTGCTGACTCTCCTGGGTCTGTCCAGCATATAGGTGATTTTCATGGTTGACCGTACAAGGCCTCAAATGGTGCGATACAGATGGTGGAGTGATAACTTCTATTGTACGCAAACTCAAACAAGGGAAAGTGATCCTCCCAACTATGGAAAAAATCTAGGATGAAAGCATGATGCATGTCCTCCAGTGTCTGAATGTTATGCTCCATCTGACCATCTGTCTGAGGATGAAAGGCAGTGCTCAAAGGTAGTTGAGTCCCGAATGCCTCTTGTAATACATTCCATAACCCAGATTTAAAACTTGCATCATTTTCAGAGATGATCGTTGATGGAACCCCATGAAGACATAAAATCTCCTATATGTAGAGGCATCCAAAAACCTCTACATATCCCTATTATTGGATGAGAAGGAAGTGGGAGAACTTGGTGAGTCAGTCTACGATTACCTATATGAAATCATGTCCCTTGGACATCCATGGTAGCCATATCACAAAGTCCATGGAGATACCATCCCACTTCCACTCGAGTACCTCTAATGGTTGTTCTAAGCCTGATTGAACATGATGTCCGACCTTCACTTGTTGACAAGTGAGGCATCGTGAAACAAACTCTGCCACTGCATTCTTCATTCCTGGCCACTAGTGTTGACGCTAGAGGTCTTGGTACATCTTCACCACACCAGGATGTACTGCCAGAGGGGATGTATGGAACTCCCTCAATACCTCCTCCCCTAGCGCCACCGGTACCATGGTGCTTCCTCTAAAGATTATGACGTGCTATCCACCTTTATAAAATCAATCAGGTGCATGTATTGAGAATATCTAAGTGCATCAAGCCTTGCAGTCAATGTCCCCAAGCTGTGCCTACTGAACTCATGGAATATGTGGGGGAGTGATAGTCATAGACTGGAGGTAAGCTTCTCTATGTCTACCCATGAAGGAAATATATAACATGGCTAGCTACTCCGTCGTCTCACTCAACAACTGTAGACCAGAATTCTTGTTGAGTGCATCTGACACCACGTTCCCCTTCCCAAGAGTATAGACTATCTCAAAGTCATAATCAAGGAGGAACTCTAGCCATACCCATTGTCTCATGATCAGGTCCTTCTGTGAGAAGATATACCTGTGACACTATTTATTAGAGTAGACTATAAAACGTTCACCTATCGAGTAGTGTCGCCATAGTTTCAAGGCGAAGACCACTGCTGCTAACTCCAAGTCATGAGTAGCATAGTTATACTCATGTTGTCTCAGTTTTCATGAACCATAAGTGATCACTGGTTGATCCTCCATCAGGAAAAATCCAAGTATGGTCCCTGATGCATCACAATAGATTACATACCCAACAACCTCTTCTGGTAGCCTCAAGATGTGGGCACTCATCAGTCTCTGTCTTAGCTCCTGAAAACTCTACTAGAAAATCTCTGTCAACATGAAGGTCTGTCCCTTCTTTTTCAATACTGAAAAGGGTGTCGCAACTTTGGAGAAGTTAGGTACAAATCTACGGTAGTACCCACCAACCTTAGGAAACTCCGCACCTCGGTCACAATCCTAGGTGGATCCTAAGCAAGCACAACCACTATCTTTGTCAGATCTACTGTGAATCCAACCTCTGAGATAACGTGTACCTAGAAGTTAACCTCTCATATCTAGAACTAGAACTTTGAGATCTTACCATAAAGCTGGTTCTCTCTGAGTGTATCTAGAACTATATACATGTGCATGGCGTGATCCTCCTCTGACGCTGCGTATATCAAGATGTCATCAATGAATACCACCACGAAGCGATAAAGGTAAGGCTGGAATATCCTATTCATGAGTCCCATGAACACTACCGGAATGTTGGTCACACCGAGGGGCATTACCAAGAACTCATAGTGGCCATACCGACATCTGAAGGCCATCTTTTTTATATCCTCATCTCGTACACTGAGCTGATGATAGCCTGATCTGAGGTCTATCTTTGAAAACCAACGAGATTTCTTTAGCTGATAATAGAGATCACCAATCCTCATAAGTGGATACTTGTTCTTCACATTTACCTAGTTCTGGCGACAATAATCCACACAGAGCCTCAAACTCTTATCTGACTTCTTGGCAGACAAAGTCGGGACTGACCATGGAGAAACAATGGGCCTTATGAACACCTTCCTCTACAAGTACTCCAGCTATACCCTTAACTCACGAAGTTTGGAGGGAGACATACGATATGATGGTGTAGATATCAGTTCTGTCCCGAGGTACATGTCGATGTATAAGTCCACATCTCTATGAATAGGTAGTCCCGATACATCATTAGGTAACACATCGACATAATAGTCCAACCCTATAGGATAGCTCAGACTCTCAACATCAAATGATCTGAGGGTAAGTCTAGAGAACTGATGTGTGATCAGATACACCCTCCTCTGGGTAAGTCTATTCTCTACTACAAAATTTCCCTTCTCACCAGTGAAGGAAAACCTGGTCCCATCCTCACAGACACACCGCACTCTGTGCCTAATATAGTCAATCTGAGCATGGACTGTGGATAACCAGTCCATACCCAAGATGACGTCATAAGTCCTTGACGACGCTACTAGTAGATCCCAGCCGAAGCTCTCTCCTCCTAAAGTAATCTCATACTACCAGCACCAGTGTGTAATCATCTAATCTTCTCCAGTAGGAGTCTCTAATTGCATGTATATAGCCAATGGATCCACCAGAATCTCCGAGCTCCGAACAAGGGTCGTGGATATGAAAGAGTGACTAAAACCTGTGTCTATAAGCACTATAACTAAGGTGGAGTAGACATAGATCGTACCTCGAATCATATATAGAGAATCATGGTCATAGGCCACAATTTTTTAGAGCTGATCTCGTCCCTTTCCTCCTGCTCCCTGTGGTTGGGGTGGACCACCTGGAGGTGGTGGTAGTAGAAACTCAAACCGTCATCAACCATCTACTACATGACCCACTCCTCCACCACGTCCACCAGACTGTGGACCTCCTCACTTGAATCTATGACTCTACCTTGGTAGTCCCTCAACCATTTTTTAGTCGTCTGGGAAGATGTTTGGGCAGTCGCGAGCCATGTGACCTTTCCCACTACACATGAAGCACCGTCTTCCCCTCTGCTATCCTACTCTACCTTGTGAGCCTCACACCTCTGACCCTATATCCCAGGGTCATCCACCAGAAGGTCTGGTCTACTTGGACCTCTATGTCATCTGCCTACTACCAGTCGCATATGACTCTGCTATGTGTCAAGGGAAAATATGATCTTTCAAATCATAGAGATTGGAAACTATATACTCAAAAAAGAAACAAATTATTTCATTGAATATAGTTTTCATCCTCCAAATATGATGTCTTAAAAATTGAAAAGAACCATAAAATACACTTACTTATCATATTTCACATAAATATTGTGATTAAATTCTCATATTCTGAATTAAATATTGCTTAATAATCTATCCAACCGAGAATACTTGGCTTGAGGTGCTTGTTTCAAACCATACATGGCCTTTTTTTTTGATTTAAAACGTTGGATTCATCATTCATTATTATAGAACCCATATATTTTCCAAGTATAATCTTATTAATTAAAAATATATTTTAAAAATATTTCCTTGATATCCGTTTGGTAGATTTTTAATGTTCTATAAACATCTATAATAAGGGAGACTCTTATTTACCCTTATCTTTTAATAGATGTGATTGTTTCTTCCACATATATACCATTCATGAGTGGATACCCCATGCACACAAATCATTCCATATTTTGAATAAAATTTCTATTTCCATTTTGTCTATTTTTAAACACCCATTTTATTCCAATTATATTATTATCCATTAGTTTATCCTTGAGATCCCAAGTATAATATTTCTTAATTCGATCAAACTATTCCTTTATGGCTTTAGCACATAACTCATCCTTCTCTGAATCTCCAAATGAGGTCAGCTACCCTTGAGATTATAGATATGTGTGCTTTAAATTTATTATCCAAAAAGTTTTCATAGGTGTAGTTTTATCCTCGATGATATTTTATTCATCAACCTCACTTAATCTTATTATCATTGGATTCATTGGTTGAATCATTTTTACAACTTCCACTCCTATTGATTCAGATTTTAAATCCTCATTACATTTTAGGTTGTGATAAATAAATTAGTTCATAATTATTCTTCCATATCACTAAATACACTTACATCTAGGATATCATATATATTTCCATTTTTTATTTAGTAATTTAAACATTACCTCCCTCTAAAATCTTGATTAACCTTTTATTAATTTTTTTTATTCCATACACTTTAAATATTAGCCTAAAAATATCGCTACATCTGCCACATCTCTATATTTTTCTTTAGTTTCCTTCCTTGTTCAGAATGAACCAACCACCATAAAAAAATACAATGTTTTCAATTTTGGTTTTATTTAAATCCATAATTTTTAAAAATTAATCTTCTCTACAGGGATCAAGAAATACTGATTTTTTGTGTCCACTAATACATGAAAAATTTCCTTATAATAGTGGTCAGAGATGAACTTTTAACTTAGAAATTAATATTCTAAAGTGTGAACCATTAGATTTTTCCTTTATGCTACACCATTTTCTATAGTTTTTTCACTAATGAGACTTTATGATAGATACTATGCTTTACTAAGTAATTTTGTACCTAATGTGATATATACTTATTGATATTTTCAAACAAAATAATCTTTATTTTCCTCCCAGTTTCATTATTATCACTTCCTAGAAATTTCTTGACATATTCAATCACATTACTGTTTTCTTGTAAAAAAAGATATTACACGTTCTATTATAATCATCAATAAAAAATGAATCATTTCCCATTATATGTTCCAATACTGTTTATAATATCACACAAAATGGTGTGAATATAGTGAAGAAGATTTTTGGACCTCTTATTCTTTAGTCTACATAGTTTTCCATATAGTTTCCCTTCAATGTTGAAATCACATATCTTCTCCTGATATCATTTCAGATTTGTAATAAGAGCTTTATACTTCAATTTGGATATATTAACTATTATTTATTGACTGATATTACAAAGAATTAAATGGAAAATCCCATTTCCCCCATATTTATAAAATATATTTTATAAAATATAGTTAATAAATCTTTCCATGAGATATTCATCCCTTCAATTAAGTGCCTTTAGTTCAACCTTTGATAAATAAACCGTTCTCATTGAATGTGAATTGAAGTCCAGAGTCAATTTTTTTTATTAAGATTATTATCTAAATTCCACTATATATAAAAAACATATGTATTATTTATTTCTTCCCCATATATCTTCAACATTATACTTGCCATGTTTTTAATTCCCTATGATCACTAAATCCTACTATTCTATCAGCATAGCCCTTCACATTTATCATAATATTTAATTTATTGGTAATATGGAATACACATCCATTATTAATGATATGGGTGTTTATATTTTTCATTTATTTGAGAGAAATCCCTGAAAACATAACCTTATCAATATTCCTTTTTCACTTTCTATGAAATGACCATTTAAGTTGAGACATGAGGTGGTCTACCTTAATGTTCATCCTTATAAGATGTGAGATCAAAAACCTATTTCTCCAATGGATATAAGATATTTGGAAAAGGATTATTGTATATATTTTAAATAACATTATCCTTTGTCTCTTATTAGAGAAAGTTTTAATTATAAGTTTCCAGCAGTTTTTCACCTTATAAGAATATTATATCTGGTAAAAAAATAACCTAAAAAATATTTTTTTCTTATGGACATTAGATAAGTTCTCTTCCTTATTGAATCCCAGGTGATTCATATATTATATAAATTTCCTCCTCTATAAACCAAGTCATTATATGAATAATAAATACGATGTATTTATATATCAATAAGATTTTTTTTACTATTTCCATTCAACATATCTATAATATTAGAGTATCTTCTTAAATGTGGGAGTTTCCTTGATGTTTAATAATCTTTACTAGTTTATATTTTTTACTTTATTATTTATAATAAATACACCATATTTTGATGTCTCAACTTTACATATACTCCCAACCTTACCTAATTGTCTATACTTATGTTTCTTTAGGTTCTTTTTAACAATATTGATACCTCTTACTTCTCCTTTTATCGAATCATTATCATATAAATTCATGTATTGTTTCTTTTATTATGACTATATTTTTTCATTTCATCTTTGAGAATATTTATTATATTCAATACTTCTCCTTAAATAAATCTAACCCTCTTAAATCCTTTTTTCATCTTAGTGTTGAGTTTCACAACCATTTTAGCATACTCTTGTCACTCTACTATAAAATAAATGACTTATTTAGATGCAGCTTTAGAATCATTAATATATTACAAAACCTTCTTGAATATTGTTATTTTAGAATTAATTTGATCAACATACATTGTTTATTATTTCATAAAACTTCCCATCTTTCAATTTTCCTACCACTGAATGTATAATTCCTCAAAATATCCATTGAGTTCGACCATGAAGTTAACTACTACCTTTGGTTAATATTATTTTTTTACCCTGAATTGTTTCCTTCATAAATTTATATCAGGGTAAATTAAATATTTTAATTTAAATTAAACCCATCATATTTAATACACTTTTCATCATCTTCCTCTTCTTTACATGATATGTTTTTCTGATTTAAATTCATTCCAATTGATATCCTTTATATAGTGTTTTGACTTAGAGGAATATTGTTTTTGATGTATTTATGCCACATAATATTGAAATCAAGTTTGTTTCTTCCTTGGGAATATTTCTAAAATATTCTAAACCCTTTCATTTTAAAAAAATAAAATAGTAATTTACCTTCATATGTTTTTTCCTCTATTGAATCTTTTTTCTATAATTAATTTCCAATCATTCCTGATATCTTCCTCATTTACCCCATCTTATTTTTTCTCTAGATTATTCATGTATTTGAATGAAATATATTTTGATAATTGGATGGATGAGATTTCTATGTTTTCTTAATTTTTGTAGGACAATAAATTACTATGAGGATTCTTAAGAATATTTTTTGAGATCTTCCTCCTCAATAGCGGATACCTTTTCATTGTACAAGGGTTGTGACCTTCTAAAAATATTTTCAATAATATAAAATTACTTCATCTGATAAATAATTCCACATATGTATCCCACAAAAAATATTTGATAATTGAATAAGTAATCAATATTCTCATTTGGGGTCATCTTTAAACCATCAAACATATTATTCATCACATGAAATTTAACTTCCTTCAAAATTATATCCATTATGAAATATAGAAAAAATTATCTCATATATCCCTTGATAATGATTACTCCATTTCCTTTATAAAAACCATGTTTTATATGGCTCTAGGTAAAGAATATTATACCTTTGCATTATCATAAAATAGTTTTTTATTAGCTTCAGTCATTGAAATCCCTGTAGGATCATTAACATATATTACATATAATTAATTTGTGAAAACATCATGTCCAAGAGATCAAAAATGATATCTCATATAATTATTCTAATTATGGAAATTAAACCCACCAATTAGAGTAACCCCTATAAAATTAACTATATTATTCATATTGGAATACTTCTCAGAAACAAATTTAACTTGTAATAACCTAGTGGATTTGATCCCATATAATGCACCCACATACTCAACCATAATTAATTTGGGGTGGGGGGGGGGGGTTATTGAATACCCTTTGTGTTTATATTGTATTTATTATCAATGATTTTCAATGATAATGAATCTATCATAGATTATTTCAACATGAAAATAATGAGAAATATTTCTGAGAATATTCTTAAAGTTCCTAAGTTGGTTTATGAGAAGTTGGGGTTCCAAAGTCTATGTGTTATCCTATAATGAGCCATGAATAAGGTTTGGTGATTCAAATAGTGTCTGGGAAGTTTAATATATCCATTTTCAATATAGGAAAGTAAATGTGATTTTGTTATCACTACTATTCATGAATAAAACAAATTAAATGTGGAATATTAAATTATTTATATGGAATGGAATGAAAATGATTCATGGAGATCATGATAATAATCTGTTATATATGATTGGATGAGGTTAAAAGGATTCAAACATTTCATATTTCTGTCGATCCATTAGTCTGTATGGAAGATTTTTTTGTTTTAGTTATTGGGTATAATTATATTGTATTAACAATATTTATTTAGAAAATTTGGCAAGTATGCAATATATAAATCTATAATTAGATTAAAGGAAAAGGTAGATGACATGAAGGGAAACCATGAAAATGACATTGATAATAAAATCTACTTAAATCAATGACATAATGGATTTGGATGATGTTTTATAATTATTTTAAAATACATTTAAATATATGAATATGTTATGTGATTATTTGAGTCGATTTTTGAAAAATTTATAGAATATATAGATTAAAGCGAATTATTCAAATAAAATCATCATAAGGTTAATTATAAACCTTTATATAGTTTATATAATAATATTTAACATTAAGATATATGTAGAAAAATGAGAAATGAATGAGTTTATAAGGTTTTTTTGGTATTAAAAATTTTGATACTATGAAGGAACTCTGAAAAAAATAGAATGGAAACACATCATAAGGTTCATTAAAATATTCATAGGGTTCATTTTGAATCATCATAAGGTTAATATCATAAGAAAAGTAATTCTCTCAAGGATTAGTTGAGATTAAAATTAAAAATTTTAAGGTTTCTATATACATCATAAGGTTTCTAAAGAACTTTTTATGGTTGAAATAGAATTCATAAGGTTTTGTCAAAAGTTCGTAAGGTTAAATTAATAGAAAATAAGTTTAATTTAAGTTATTAATAAGTAAATAACTAAGAACATAAGGTGACATATTATGAAATATATGATGAAACTATCTATAAAAAGTGATAAAATTATGAAATATATATATAAGGAGTATTACATAATGAGGAATTTAAATTAAATTGTACCTTATAATAATGTTTTTATGAGAAATTCACAAAAGTTTAAAACACAACTGATATAAAGGGAAATTCATAAATTTTATATTATAAGTGAACAATACATGATGAATAAATTATATGATTCAATGATCTAATCTTTATTAAGATAAACATCACAAATATTTTTAATAGGAATGATTCATGTAGTGAATAAACAATCAACAAAAATTTAACACTATGGATAGTTTTTTCCTTACCATGATTGAGATTTCCACAAATATAAAAATATTTTACATTTATAAATGAAAATTTTGAATTAATTTAAATAAATTTAAATTTTTAAAGATTAAAGAAGAGATATATAATAGTTATTTCCAGATATAATGAGTAATTAATAGAAATAATATTCAACAAAATTAAAATAAAGAGTAAATAAGATTAATTTGAATAAGAAATAAGAATAAAGATACTGATGGTTTTCAAGAAAATGATTTATTGAGATAATAAATATTTATAATTTTTAGGAAAATATTTAGGAAATAATGTGAATTTAAAATAAGAAGAATGAGAAGAGGAATGGATTAATTTGATATTGATCTTTTATAGGTATATTAAAAGATGGATAAGAAGAGATATATATTTCTATTAATATAGTAAAATTATATAAATTTAAAGAAATGTAGTACTAATTCTATTTTATGAGTTAATAATTGTGTTCTGAAGAATAATATCAATAAAATTGATCCTAACCCTATCTCTATTGATTACCATCCATTCCGATGAAGTAAAAAAGACAAGGCTGTGATATCCTATATCATATGATCTAAAGAAGAGAGGAAGAATCCCATTATTGATATAAGAGATAGATAACTGAGTATATTTATATGATATATGTATCCCTTTTTATTTTTGTGGTTTGAGGAAGAAGGTTAGATCCATATAATCTAGAAGTGAAAAAAGATTATATTGTTGATTGAAATTAATGAGTTGCAGGAGAAAAATTTCAGAAAAATATTTGAATGATGGTGGTTTCATTATACATATTTTAATACAATGTTATGATTCAAGGTCATTCAATTTTTAGTATTGATATATATAAGAAAATAGTTATTGTGTGCATGGGATAACATCCACGACACACTAAGGTTATAGTCGTGAACATTGGACGAAGATGTTTTTAACAAACCCTGGTGTACTTAATTTCCTTAACTTCCTATTTATTATACATGTATGAAAACTGGTGGTGAAGTTTGAGTAATATTTATCCATTCAATAAATATGTTCAGTGATAAATAAAAATATAATTATTCATTAATAATCATCCATCCACCATGATTCACCCCCATATTAGTGTAGAAATTATATCATAGTGGTCCAAACATGGATAAATTATACTTTCTATTTATTCTTCTTTCTCAAGGGATATTGTTCTCATTTAAGCAAGAAAAATACAAACCAATCATTCTTTATTCACACATGAAATATATAGATGAAAAAATTAAATAATATCCACACAAACATTACATGGCTTAGTATAAATGGCTAGTCCAGTGCACATAAGAAGATTTTGTTTTGATGTATCGACATTTAAAAATATTTCATTATAAATATTACAATTATTGGAATGTATTATTGTTGTTCATGGGGCACTCACTCTTTTTACCTATTTTAAGACCAATTTTTTATAACGAATACAGTAGATATATTATATGAATATCACTTATGTTGATTTCTCATAATTAGAATAAAAATAATAATAATAGGGTTTTTATGTGATTCTATTTCATCATTAGGTCCAGATATTTAAGGAATTTATGTTCTTAAAAATTAAGATCATTAAGAGAGTATTCCACTTTTTTTTTCTATATTTTCAATGTATCAACTTTTAACACTTTTCCTCTAGTTTATTCTCTTTTCAATTATTTTTTTTCCAAAACATGTTCTAACTGTATTCAATATGTCACCCACCTAATGGTACTTAGTATATTCAAAATAAATTCAAACCTTTGGATCTTACTTTCTAAAATTTAATTACAATGTAATATCATTATTTATGGAATCTTATTCATAAAAAATCTAAGATTATGGTGTGATGTACTTCAAAATGGCCTGATATACCATTATAGTATGGTATATAACTACATGAATTGGTGATTTGTATCTTTAGAAAATTAAAGTTTTTATCATCCTAAATAAACTCATGCACCATGGACTAAAAAATACACTATCATATGATATTTATTTTTTATGAAAATTATTAATTATATTATAACAAAAATCATTATTTGAATCATGGATGTCACAAAATTACTATTTTCACTAAAATTCACCTAGTATTCCTTTATAACACGACCAAAATATCATAGTTTGGTCAACTTTAAGAATATTTTGATATTGAAAGTATTATTATATGGAATTTCCTTCATGGTGTATCTTTCTTGAAATCTATAGAACAAAGAAAATCTAGCATACCATCTTAACAATTTAATGAATGTGTCATAGCATGAACACATTTAAATTGGTTTATCCATCAAGCTTTGCCCAAATTTATTTACAGTGTAGCCACCTATTCTATGATGTGTAATTAAATATCTTCATATAGTCAAGGATAAGATCTTATGTATAAAGGATTCAATTACACTCAAATCATGGTTCACCCTTTTTCACCATGATTTAATTTTTTCTTCATCCTAAATACCTCAATTTATCTTGACTCTTGAGAAACTATATAGAGCTAAATATTACTCACATGACTTCTCATAAACTCTTAATCAAAAATAAATCCAACATGACAGTTCAATATCTATTTATTTTCTATAGTTCATTCTACTCCTCACCACATGATATTATTTTATTTGGAATCCCACCTGAGGGATTTAAAATAACTCTTATAGATTTATAATTCCTATATTATATATATATTTTTTCACATGGATCTCCCCCTCACCCTTTGTGATACTTTAGGTTTAGCTCCATGATGTAATATGTTAGGGTCACAACAGTAAACTAGAAGTCCAAAAAGAAGGGAGGTTAATCCCCATATCTCAAACCTCAGGGAGAAATGGAAAAACATATATCTAATTATTTCACCCTCAAAATTACTAGAGTTTTTTGAACCATTACCCTATACAGTGATCCTGATTATAGGCCCTGCCCCCTCACCATGTGATATTTTCCACTTTGGTATCCCACCTGACCTATAAAAACATTTTATTAAAGAGAAAATAGTATAATGTAATCACACCTCCAATATTTAATATGAATCATAAATAGTTTATTTCTATTACAATATATATAATTACATGGAAATACCCCTATCTAAATGTAGTAATTGAATTTAAGTTCCATGATCTGACCTATTAGGGTCACAACATGATTCTTGAAATACAGACATGAGTGATGTTAAGACCATTTTATAAACCATATAGATAAAACCTTGGATCTAATGGGATTCCATATAAGAGACCCAAATGAAGTGAAATTTGAATTTGAAGAGGGTTTTCATCATTGATATATGTATTGAGTGACTTATAATGGTCTCATTTCATATATGTGAAACTTACTTAGAGATATGACTATGGGTGAGCCTATAAGATGATGTATAAATGAGTGTATAAGGTAAAATAATCAATGGTAACATTATAATTACATGATATAAAAATATATTGTGTTCATTATATTAATAGGTGGTGATTATGATCTATTTAGATAATGATAGGTTACCCATGATTTATGTGTTAGACATGTGGCTTTCAATCATCATGTTATCTTGGGAAGTGACTTAATACATATAAAAATGAACCATGAGAGGTTACCTTAACCCTAACATTATTTTTACCTTTTTATTATTTCTTTGGGTATTCCTTGATAAAGAAAACTCACATATCAGTTAGTCCAAGTGGTGATCTAGCCACAAGATTTGTCAATATTATGTTGTGTACCATGATAGTATGGACCTTAAAAGATGAGTAGTTGTAGGAGAACCTAATCCATGCTAAGGGAGGTGAGACTTGATGTATATTTTCTAGGTGTAAAATGTGAGGGGAATGGATTTAAAAGTGAGAACATTGGGTTCAATTGAATTAATTATTAGGGTGATAACACATTCAACAATTTAATTTTCCTTTAGGATAATGAAAATGTCTATTGTGATAGTTTGTTCACTTATGTTTTCTTATGTGGTGATAATTAATTCATCTATAGTTTAATTACTTCATGGTATAAAATCTACGTTTTTATACTAGTGAAGTGAATATCAATCACCTTGGTTGGTATATTAGTTGTAGATCACCTACTATAGATTGTAATGTCCATGATGATTCATGCACAAGAAAATAAATCATTTACCTAGATATTATTATATGATACATCATTCATTTGGAAATAAATCATTGACCCTATTTGTGTGTGATGATACATTGTTCACTTGGAGATACATTTTTCACTCTGATATTAGTATGGTGATTAATCATTCAGTTGGCGATACATAATTCTCCATTTGTTTTGTGGTGATACATCACTCACATGAATATACACCATTTACCCCATGTGATGTTTTATAGTTACATTTTATTCACCTAATGATACATATTCCACCCTTTTTTAGTGATTTACCATTAACTATGAGATACATCATTTGACATATTAGTTTTTGTGGTGAATCATCCACAATTATTAGTAATTTTGGTGCTACATATTTCAACTTTGAAAGTGAGTTGTGGATTCCTAATTCACCATATATCATTACATATTAATATCTTTTTCACTTATCTAATGATTCATATGGTGATATATCATTTATAGATATATTGCATTTAGACTATGAGAGTACTCATCCAATTTCAGCACTTGCTGAAACAGGAATGTTTTACCTATCAGGGGGTCTCCTTGATTACCCAATATTGTAATAGGTGTATAAAAATGTGATTATTAATTACTTTTAATTCATTATATTCATGCATATATATACTAGTTTTTATTAGGGACACCATTGGTGTGTGATTTTATGTTTTATGCTCACACCCAATGTGGGTACTCTAATGCACATGTAATCCTTATGTTTAGAATGTAGGTTTGAGGTGGTGTACTAGGAAAAAGTAGATATGATGGGGAATATAAATATGTTTATGAGGATATTTCTATGGAAATCCTAAGGATAGTGTTTGATTCTCTATATATTTTAGTTTCTAATATCTTTTACTATTTATGGCTGACCATTAGGCGATCTGTATCTATCATAATACTGTATGAACTATATGATTTATATTTTTTATATACCATGTATTTTTTGGTTTAACTGTATTATTTCCTCTATAATTATATATTTTCACTCTTAATGTGATAATATTTTGATTTTTTATATTGTTTTTATTACTGGCGGTGATTCTAGAGTGTATAGTCTTCTCTTGTGATACATAACACCCTCATTACTAGTCAACAACCTCTTGTATACAGGGAGGTGTTCTTGAGGTCAAATGAAACCCTTATATATATATATATATATATATATTTTTTCTCAGTGAATGGGATGGTAATGTTATAACTATAATTTAAAGAGTTTTAATCTACCCAAATGATATTGGCATGAGACTTTGTTATACTTTTAGAGACATATTTTATTAAATGAAATAACCTATAATAGGTGAATCCCTATAATGTTTCAAAAATACTTAACTAATAATCACTATAAAATAATACTCTTATAATTTTTTTATTAGTAATATAACCAATAAATTCAAATATCCATAAAAAAATATGAAATTATTTTTAAACTCTTCCTAAACACATCATGAAATGATATGTTTTTTGGTTAATGATAGTATCATATAAAAGATAAAAAACAGTAATACACATATCATATAAAACTATCATCATATAATACAATACATTATTCTTATTGTATAATAAAATTACTATTAATAATATGATATGTTGTTTTTATGGAATTTTTATTTTAATCTAATAGGCACTTTTTGCATTACATTGACTATATTTTTTCTAACACAAAATTTGCTTCAATTAATATACATCTGACTATGGAAAAGTTTTATTTTCAAAAATATTCCCAAACATGTATTCTGCGAGTATTATGAAATCAATTGAATTTGGATACTAAAAAAATATATAATAATATTTTATTTCCCTAAGAGGATTATATCCTTACATTATATCACCCTTTATTATTATATATATCACTATCTATCTTAATATATGTTCTTTATCAATAAAATTATAAGATAAATTTTATGTTAAAAATTATTTATCCATTCTAATTTTATAGATAATTAACCAAGATGATAATTTATATAAAAATGAGAGATTAATTACTAATTATTTATACTTAGTGTTGGGTTGTCTAGGTTCTGTGGATAATAATTACTCCACTGTTCAAGTGATAAAAGAATTTTAAATCAAGGGGAATATACTATTTTATATAATTATTTATTTTTTACTAGAAAAAATTATTCATAGATAAAATAAAGGATTTTATAGATCACATTGATCCTAATACTATATAAATCATTATATCTATTTAATGATTTATATTTAATTATTTTTCATACAAAAACATAGAGAACCTTTAATCAATAACTTGTATCAAATGGTATTGTTTTACTCTAGTCATTTGGTCTTCCATGACACAATCATTATCATGTATTAATGATTGTATAAGTTTTTTATAAACATAAAAAATATTAATATAAATTGATTATTCTTGGTAAAATAAAAAAATAGGCACAGCTACCTAAAAAAAATATTGATAGCTGTACTATCTCTATAAATGTTTTATATTTTGTCTCCAATTTAAGTATTACACTTATACAATATTTTAATTTGATTTATAAAAAACCTTTATATAATATTTTTTAATTTATAAAATAAAATATATTACCCAATTCAATCTATCTTATGAATTATTACATTTTGATAAAATAACTCATATTAGAGTATAAACCCTAAAAAAGAAGTGATTCATCTCATGGATTTTTATTTTCATACCAATATCTAGAATTAGAGAATAAAAATACTTATAGATATATGTTTTTTTATTTATTCAAAATTTAATGATCTAATAAGTTGGATCATATATTTTAATTAAATTTTCAGCACTCTACTATGTTTTAGGAAAAATATTTTTCCTCATCAAGTTTATATTTTTTTAACATTAATTTTTTTTAATTATTAAAACTATGATGTCTAGGATGTATAGATTAAAAACTATTTTAAAATATTTTATTTATATGACTAGATAATAGTAAATAAGAATTATTATCTATTTGTGAAGTTGATAAAAATTCTCACTTCGAAGATAATTTATTATTAAATATTAATGTAAAAGTATATAAAATTTTTATTTCTTATATGATTATTAATGTGTGTAGTATTATTCCATATATTCAAATTTCTGATGAAATATGGAAATATCTTGAGTAAATCTTATAAATCAATCAAACATGAAATAAATATTGATTAGTTTAAAGCCTAAATTTAATAAGAACAAGGATTCCTTAAAATGATGATAAATTTCCCAATGAGAAAGTGACACTTGAAGGTAAAATAACCATTGTATTAAGTTGAAAAATGAAAATAAATAAACCATATGAATTCGATATAAAATCTAATATTTTATAAAATGTGTTTTAATGATCATGGTATCTCATCAAATTCCCAAGGTTACCAGTATTCTATTTTCTCTAACCAAATATTCATCTTTCAACACATTATCATTAATATATAGTTATATTATGATATGATATATTCCCACTAGTTCCCCACATAGGTAATTAATGATATCAATAATTCATCTAGATGATCACTATAACACAAATATTTTATGAAATATTTCTCTTCAAATATATATTTTTCGATACCTTTCAATATAAGAGATCCTGAGTCTAAATAAATTTAAATATAGAAAAGCCTTATGACATAGTTGATAAATTATATGGTATAAATATGACAAAATAAATAAGGGAAAAAATATAGATTACATATATATAAAATTAACTCATTGGTTCTTAATTGGTTATAAATTGAAATAAAATCATTTAAAAATAAGAAAAGATATTTTTCTGAGAAACTATTTTCATGCGAGCAATGTATTTGGATCTTAAAAAAATAAAATTAATAAATATTAATGAATTAATTTAATGAAATATATTTTTTATATAATAAATAAAATATTTTAAGATTATTTTAATATATTTTTCTAGGCGTGAGATAAGAATAAACCATTTCTATGCTTAAAAATGTATTTTTTTAAAAAGTGGGTTTTATCACATTTTTGATGTTATTTTTAATTTAATTTATGATACTTATAGAAATTTAATCCTAGAAAATAGATTCTATATTTTGAATTATTAGGATCACATTTGGTAAATAAGTCCCTTTTATTTTTCATCAATATGAATAGAAACTATAGTAAAATTTGTTACCTTAGTGATGTGTAAATAAGGATATTCTTGGTTAAAACGAAATTATAAGTCCTTAAAAATTAACCCCATATCTTATTGTATGAAAACAATTCAACTTTTATTACATTGTGCTCAAATAATAATTTTATAAGAGAAAGTTTCTATGAAAATAAACTATATAATATTTAAATAAAATAATGTTACAAAATATCACTCTCTTAGTTTTAAATACCTCTTATGTGTTCACGTAGTTAAAAAAAATACAATTACGAATGAATATAAATAAATATTTAGTTAATAATGAAATTATTTCCTTGATGGTAATTTATTTATAATTTTAGTGATTATATAATTAACATAAATACCCATATAATGCTAATATAAAATGTATTAAATTATTAGAAGAAGAAAATAAATGTTTTTAAAAATATTTTATGTAATAAAATTTGATTGAGTTATATTGGTCCAAGAATATTTAGATAAATGAAACATTTTATTGATCTTTTAAGTTATTATATTATAACTTTAACTTTTTAGGGGTTACTTTAAAGTCAAATTAAATGAATAATTAAAAATTTAAATTAATGATAATTAATAATAATGAATATTTTTAAAATGATTTCAAATTCATAAAAATTTTATATTCATCCATGTGAATTTAATATGGATTAATAAATAGTCCATGGTATTTTTATGAGTTAATTTTCCATTTATGCTGACATTCTTAAACCACTATGATTAAAATAGTAGTTAGTGTGGTTTAAGTAAAAAATCAATAACAATGAGATTAAAAAAAATTATAAGGTTGAAAATTAAAAAAAATTCATAAAATCCAATATATAATGTTATTTAAAACCTAGAGACATTATCTTCTAATTCATGTCTATTTTGGATCATTTTTCTTAATAATTACTTTATTATATTTTAATCTTTTGAAAAATTACAAGTGTGTCCTCTCCCTCCCTTATAGAAGGACACCATCCTTTACCTTTGTAACACCCCAAGCTTCTATGGTACGTTTCCCTTCGAATAATGCGATAGCGTGTGTTGTACGCAACCTCGAGTTCTAACACACACCACAACTAATTAAACTAGCCATTGTGAATAGTAATACCTACTTTTTGAAATCATATATATTTTATATTTCAAAATGGAATTAATTTTTGGATTCGGAATATCGAAATTAGCCTAGGGTGAAATTTTGGTACTTTTCGGATAACTTTTATATTTTGATGAATAGTGAAAATTACTAAATTTTAATTAAAAACAACTTTTTTAATCAAAATAATTAATATTGATAAATTATGAATTTGAGTGGTCGTAAAGTATATTTAGAATATATTTTTACCATTCAATTTAATGTTTGTCATTGGACATAATTTTACAATTAAACCGAACATAAACAAGTGTCAATCTTTTGATAGTTATTATCTCTTAAAAACACGCTTTTTGTTTTGACAGCGGGAATTAATTTTAAATTAATTTCTGCCACTTCTGTGTTTTGAATTTGGAAAAATGGATTACATATTTGGAATCAGGATGTCCAAATTATGTAAATAGGTAACTTTCATTTTTACACATTTTGAATAATTACTGCGGTAAATATTTTATTTACCATGGTTAAAGGGTAAATCCGGTAAATAAGGGTTAAAAAAATAATATTATAATAATACTAAATTACCCTAAAACGTGTCTTAACCCTATTGGTTGATACATGGTCGACCATGGGCATCTTTGGGTCTGTTTTGGGACCCCATGGATCCACTTGTAAGTGATAATGACACTTTATTTTAATTAAGTTAAAATGAATACAAAAATGACATAAGCATATATCTTTTAGAAAAACAATTGTTACATAGGGTTATATATGTTGGATTTTAGATTATAAATATTCATTATAAAGATAAAAAGATTTACTACATAATGATATTTTATTTATAATTTTTAGACATTAAATAATTTATTTTATTTATGACACAATGATGATGCAGTAATTTCTAAAATAGTGAAAAATTAAAATAATTGATATTATAAATACCCAAATAAATATAATATGAAACTTTTAATGAATTAAACTAATTTTCTAGGATAATATGATATATTAGGAGTTATTTAATTGACTTTTTTCGAAGTAATCAATCTGTTATGAGTTTCACAAAAATCAACTATTGAATAGTGTCAAAATTGACATAAAAGAGTTCTTAAAACAAATATTATATTATTAATTGATATTAAATTTTTAAAAATCTAAGGTTCGGACAAGAGACTTATATAATGATAGTATCATCATTAATGGACCACTTGGTGGTCTCTTGTATGTATATGGTAAGTCTATTAACCATATAATATAAAAATACAAAGAGACATTGTAAAAGTGAAACTAATTAACTTAGAGTTAATACTTAAAGATAAGGTTAATATAAGTACCCAAACCTGTCTAAATTCTATTGGTTGTGTTGTTTTCGACCTATACCCACCTTAACCTTTTAATAGTCAATTTTGGATCCATTAGAAACCGAATATGAATTTATTATAAATTAATATTTCTAACTTTTCCAAAGGTGCCCCTCACCCCTCTTATAAAAAGGCACTCCTCCTTCTCATTTCTTCACACCTCTAAAGCCTTTTGGTTCAGCCAAACTCTGCCCAAATACTCTCCCAACATCCCTCAATACAACCTATAGGCCTTAGTTTGATCATAAAGCCAACCTAAGGAGCCCTTTTGATCAAATCAAAAGGAAGAACCCGAAGAAGAGGTAATGATTTCACCACCCTTTTCTAAGTTCATTTCTTCTTCCACTTCTTCTTCCTTTGTTCTTACCATTCTAAAATAATAACTCCAGTATCTCACATATACTGTGATGTTATTATAAATATGGTACAACCATATTCATTATCCTATCCACCCTTTGAATAACATGTCACCATACGTGCGTACGTACGGCTTACCGTCTCCACGTCGTGGTGTAATTGTTATTCAATATAATATTATTTGGATGGGTATAATAATGATGTGTAACTCATGTAAATAATAAATCTAACATGTTAATGATTCTTTATATATGATATACCATCCATTTATATATTATTTTAATATCAAAAGAATGATATTGTCGCTCGTGCGTACGTACGGACTACCGTCTCCACGAACGCGATGAGATTCATTCTCCATCGTATCCATTCAAGTATAATTTGATGATTTAAAAAATGATGTTTAAGGACTTTATATCATTCTGGATATGAATAATATACAACCTATCCTTTACATACATGTCTTACGTAACAAAACATACAAAAGAAAACAAGTAAGTTAACACCCGAAACAACGATAATACTAAGATATTATTATCAAATCAATATTAAAAGATCATATATGATATCATATTAATGTATATGATTATTTTATAATTTAATAACAATTATTTCACCATTATACAGGAGGTTAACCTACCCCAACCAAGGAAAAGTACAAGGTAAGGGTTATTTCACAATCTCTTCATTATCCGAGATTGTATTATACGTAATAATCTACTGGGATCTCTTTATCATCCACATCCATGTTTCTTTGAAATGAATTTCAAAACATTTTTACTATTTACAAGAATATGGGTTAAAGTCATTTATACCCTTGTTTGACTTTTTATAAGAGGTTTATAAAGGAATCTTTCCGTCGTTTTCAAAACAAGGTCCTTTTTAACCTTTTCGACTGAATTGATGTAAGAATGTTTTTTTTAACTTATACGGCGGGTGCGGTTATTTTCTGCCGTTATAAAATCGTCGAAGCTTTCCATACAAGCTTATAAGAATATTTTCAAAGAAAATGTTTTGTTTTATATGGATCTTAAATGATTTCAAAATAAAAGGAGATACTTCTTTAAAAAGAATTTTGATTTCATCTATGTCAACATCCTTTGATGGATTTTAAGATTATTTGAAGTTGATTTATTATGATACAAAACTTCTATATTGTATTGAAGTTTTTGTGATATGTTTGACAGTGGATGTGCTATTTTTATACCATTCATAGTTTATGGTGAAATTATTGACATTTCGTATGCTAGTTTTAATACGAATGTTTATGTTATGTTTAAACCTTTTCATATGGGAATGCATTGGACATAATAAGTGACGGGTGGAGCCCGCTATAGCTCCTCGATGCATCGGTAGGTCTCATGAGACAAACTAGTGTCTTGGCACAAGGCCTTGACAAAATCTTATTTGTAGTCTTGGCACGAGGCCTTAGCTATGTGGTTATGATAGTCTGACATTATGCATTCCAACATTATGAAAGTGGTTATTGATATTGCATGTGATTATTCGATTAGTAGAATATCCATGTGAACAAGTAAATGGAATTATTTCATTTTACTTTTGCCATACTATGTTGAAGTTCAATTTTAAAAGGCTTCTGTTTTAGTAATTCATTGCCTTAAATGTTTATGCTTATTTTGAATGTTCCGCTATATTGTTATCCTTACTGGGCATTTGATCTCACCCCTTTTCTATGTTTTATTTTTCCCAGGTAGTGAAGAAGTAATTTATGAATGACTTGCAGGGATATTATGAGGGGTTAATAGTGTGGATATGAAGACTTTGTTGTTGTAGTAGTTTTTCACCTTGAAATGTAATGTAAAACTTTATGATTATATCTAGTGTTTCCAAGGCTACTAAACCAATCGGTCTTTAGGGATTTGATCTTTCTTGTGATCATGCCAATGTTATGAAGTAATGCACCGACTCTGGGTAGCTGGGGTCGGGGCGTTACAGTTGGTATCAGAGGAAGTTTAGTACAAACCTTGGAAGCTAGATTTAGATAAACTCTGATTAGAGCACGTAGACCTAAGATGAACTTTGAGGATTAGTATAGAAGAACTTCCTAGAATTTTGGTATTGTAGAGATTTTGTGAGTTTTCTGAGCAATACATCCCTGTCTGGATACGAGCAGGTAGAGGCGGCTCTGGCACAGATGTACCTAGGGGTAAAACCCGAAAACACCGCTTTGAGCTAGACTCGAACGGGAACTGGTGCACGACAACGGGCCTTGCTGCACTCTTGGTTACGACACTCCCGGGGGATATGCTTAGGATAACTCTCATTTTCTTTACAAATCATTATGAAGGGTTTATGAGTATATACTTCCTCAAAGAAAACATTTTTATGATTATGGATTATATCCATAAATAGTTCAATTTATGTTAAGTGTTTTATAAGTATGAGATTATGTATTTTGATTCATAAACTGATCTAGTTTATGCCATTGTTTAGAAATGGCGCCTAGTGGAAGAAATGGAAACCGTATCAATGCGCGCACTCCATGTAGGGATTACCCTCCTGCTCAAGATAATTATAGTGGGGCTGGTGATGCAACTGGTGCCGATCAGCTAATCACCATACTGGGACAACTTACTCAGGTTATGAATAATAACCTTACCCGTATGGAGCACCCTGATCCGCAGCGTGGAGGATCAATGTTAGATCGATTCATGAGGCAACAACCACCAACGTTCAATGGGAGTACAAATCCCATAGTAGCTGAGCAATGGATAAATTCCCTAGAGAAAATATTTGAGGCTTTGGGGAGCAGTGAAAGGGAGAAAGTTATCATGGCAGTTTACCGCCTCACTGGAGATGCTGATCAATGGTGGTCATTGATTCAAAACATGAAGGAAGATGATGAAGTATCAAATATGGAATGGAGGGAGTTCAAAGATCTGTTTTTAGAAAAATACTTCCCTCGCGACCATCGAGCAGATATGGAAAGGCAATTTCTAAGTCTGAGACAGAAGGAGGATGAGAATGTCGCAAAGTATGAGGCTAACTTTACAAGGTTAGCGAGGTATGCTGGAGATTATATACGCAACCCAAGAAGTAAGATTGATCGTTTCTTTGATGGGTTAAAACCATTTCTCCGTCGAGCATTAGTCTCACAATCCTTTTCATCGTACGAAGACATTATCTCATGTGCCATCAAGACCGAAAATGAATTCTCTAAGTCTTATGACTTTAAAGCAAAGCAAGAGAAGAAGAGACCTGCTGAACAATCTGGGAATGGAAATAAGGGGAAGAAGGGAAAGGTTGAATATCCATCCTGTGGTAAATGCGGGAAGAAACACCCTGGTACTTTCTTGAAGGGAATGGGAGTCTGTTACAAGTGTGGTGAAAAAGGCCACCAAGCTCATAATTGCAAGGGGAAGAAGGAAGCTACCAATGTTCAGTGCTACAATTGTAGGGAGATGGGGCATTATTCAAATTCATGTCCTAAGCGTCAGGAGAACTTACCTCAGAAAAGGCCAAGGGATCAAGGCCAGGCATATGCTATCACTACTGCTGAGGTAGAAGCTCCGAAAGACGTGGTGGCAGGTAATTTAATGGTTTCCTCAAGTTTAGAAAATGCATTATTTGATTCTGGATCATCGCATTGTTTCATATCTTCCCAGTTTGCTAAGAAAATTAGATATTTCCAATTTGATTTAATAAGGGAGTTGTCAGTTAAAACTCCTAAGGGAAGTATCATTGCAACAATGTTTTGTGAATCAGTCCCCATTAGAGCACATAAATTTTCTTTATCAGCTGATCTCATCGTCATACCT
Organism: Viscum album; assembly: GCA_963277665.1. Classification (NCBI taxonomy): domain Eukaryota; kingdom Viridiplantae; phylum Streptophyta; class Magnoliopsida; order Santalales; family Viscaceae; genus Viscum; species Viscum album. The sequence goes on along the minus strand of OY728134.1, from coordinate 568,507,802 downwards.
ATGATTGAGTTTGATATAATCCTCGGTATGGACTGGCTTTCGGACTATGATGCGAAGATTTATTGTAAGAAGAAAGAGGTTACGATTCTTGATGATAATGATAAGGAACACCTTATCTTTAGAGCAGAATCATCACCACCTAATTCTTATTTAGATCCACCCCCAGTAGCTCAACTTAATTCAATTATTGGGGAGGAAGAGAATGAAATAACTGTCGGTGAGGAAAGGAATGTTCAAATAGAGGATGTACCTGTTGTGAAAGAATTTGTAGATGTATTTCCGGAAGATTTACCTGGACATCCTCCAGAACGAGAAGTTGAGTTTTCCATTGATTTGATTCCTGGATCAAGGCCTATATCGAAGACCCCTTATAGAATGGCCACTGTAGAATTAGTCGAACTAAATAAACAACTAGAGGAACTGAGTAATAAGGGATTTATTCGCCCTAGTGTTTCTCCATGGGGAGCCCCTGTTCTTTTTGTTAAAAAGAAAGATGGATCTACGAGGTTATGTATCGACTATAGGGAGATCAATGCTATAACGATAAAGAACAAGTATCCCCTACCTCGTATTGATTATTTATTTGACCAACTGCATGGAGCTCAATACTTTTCAAAGATTGACCTTCGATCTGGATACCACCAGTTGTGTGTGAAGAAGGAAGACATTCCGAAAACAGCATTTCGAACCAGGTACGGGCATTACGAGTTTACTATAATGCCGGTTGGATTGACTACTGCACCCTCTGTATTCATGGATCTAATGAATAGAGTTTTCAAGGAGTATCTCGATGAATTTGTGGTGGTATTTATTGATGATATCTTGGTACACTCCAAAACCTACGAAGATCATGAAAATCACTTGCGCATTATCTTGAAGACTCTGAGGAGGCATGAATTATATGGGAAGTTTAGCAAGTGTGAATTCTGGCTTCAGGAGATTTCTTTTCTTGGCCATATTGTCTCTAAAGATGGAATCTCTGTTGATCCTTCTAAGACCAAGGCAATCCAAGAATGGCCAGCACCTACGAGTATAACTGAGGTACGTAGTTTTATTGTCTTGGCAGGTTATTATCGACATTTCGTCCAGAATTTTGCCCGATTGGCTAACCCATTAACGAAGCTCACACGTAAAGGGGTTAAATTTGTTTGGACAAAAGAGTGTGAAGAATGTTTCGAAGAATTGAAGAAAAGATTAGTCAATGCTCCTATATTGACTCTACCATCGGGGAATGATGGGTTCGTTATTTATAGTGATGCATCAAAGAAAGGACTTGTTTGTGTCCTTATGCAGAATGATAGAGTTATTGCCTATGCATCACGACAGTTGAAAATTCATGAACAAAACTATCCTACTCATGATCTTGAGTTAGCAGCTGTGATCTTTGCTTTGAAGATATGGAGGCACTACCTCTATGGTGAAAAATGTGAGATTTATACTGATCACAAGAGTTTGAAGTATATTTTCTCATAAAAAGAACTCAACATGAGGCAAAGGAGATGGCTTGAATTACTCAAGGATTATGATTTCACGATACACTACCACCCGGGGAAAGCAAACAAAGTAGCAGATGCTTTGAGCAGAAAAGACCATGGAGTTCTGAACATGATGAGAATTGAAAGGGATCCAATTTTCATGGATCTAGAGAAGATGAACATGGGAATAAACAGGGAAGGTGAAACATCAATGCTTTTTCAAATGGTTGCCAAACCATCTTTACTAGAAAGGATTAAGAGTTCTCAGAACGATGATGAAGAATTTCAGAAGAAGATTAAAGCTGTGAATGATGGGAGATTGAGAGACTTTGTGTATGAAGATGGAATTTTGAAATTTGGGAAGAGACTTTGTGTTCCCAATATACCTGATCTAAAAAGGGAATTGCTGGATGACGCTCATAGTTCCAATTTCTCTATACACCCTGGGAGCACCAAAATGTATAGAGATTTGAAGGAACATTTTTGGTGGGACAACATGAAGAGGGAGATTGCTGATTTTGTGTCAAGATGTATGGTTTGTCAACAAGTGAAAGCCGGAAGGCAACAGCCTGGAGGAGTCATGCAACCTCTTCCCATACCGGAGTGGAAATGGGACAATATTACGATGGACTTTGTCATGGGGCTACCAAAGACTCATAGAAGGAACGATGCAATATGGGTTATTGTTGATCGTCTTACCAAGTCAGCACATTTTCTTGCTATAAGAGAAGATCTACCCCTGGAACGTCTAGCAAGACTATACATTAATGAAGTTGTGAGACTTCATGGAGTTCCCCTCTCGATTGTTTCTGATCGTGATCCCCGTTTTACTTCAAGATTCTGGAAAAGTCTTCAGAAATCCCTGGATACTGAACTTCATTTGAGCACTTCTTACCACCCTCAGACAGACGGACAATCAGAACGGACTATTCAAATCTTAGAAGACATGTTGAGATCTTTCTCACTTGATTTTCAGGGTATGTGGGATCAATATTTACCACTAGTAGAATTTTCCTATAACAATAGCTTCCATTCGAGTATTCAGATGGCACCATATGAAGCGTTATACGGAAAGAGATGTCGTACACCAACCTGTTGGGATGACGTTGGTGAAAGAAAACTTGTAGGCCCAGAACTGGTGGAGGAAATGGTGGAAAAGGTGAAGGTAATCCAAAATCACATCAAAGCAGCTCAAAGTAGGCAGAAGAGCTATGCCGATAATCGAAGGAAGGATTTGGAATTTCAAGTCGGTGATCATGTTTTCCTGAAGGTATCTCTGTGGAAGGGAGTCATACGTTTTGGTAAGAAAGGTAAATTGAGTCCCAGGTACATTGGACCTTTCGAAATTCTAGAACGAATTGGGGTTGTAGCTTACCGATTGGCAATGCCGCCAAGTCTCTCCAAAGTTCACGATGTGTTCCACGTATCTCTATTGAGGAAATACATGCCTGATCCAACGCATGTACTCACCTATGAAGAATTAGAACTGGAACCCGATCTGTCTTATTGCGAAGAGCCCGTCAAGATTCTTGATACGAGAGAACAAGTGCTGAGAAACCGGACGACGCGTCTGGTAAAAGTTTTGTGGAGAAACCATAAGATGGAAGAGGCAACGTGGGAACCCGAGGAACTTATGATGAAGAACCACCCGAGTCTTTTTATGCAGTAATACCCTAGAAATTGCGAGGACACAATTATTTGAAGGAGGGGAGAATGTAACACCCCAAGCTTCTATGGTACGTTTCCCTTCGAATAATGCGATAGCGTGTGTTGTACGCAACCTCGAGTTCTAACACACACCACAACTAATTAAACTAGCCATTGTGAATAGTAATACCTACTTTTTGAAATCATATATATTTTATATTTCAAAATGGACTTCATTTTTGGATTCGGAATATCGAAATTAGCCTAGGGTGAAATTTTGGTACTTTTCGGATAACTTTTATATTTTGATGAATAGTGAAAATTACTAAATTTTAATTAAAAACAACTTTTTTAATCAAAATAATTAATATTGATAAATTATGAATTTGAGTGGTCTTAAAGTATATTTAGAATATATTTTTACCATTCAATTTAATGTTTGTAATTGGACATAATTTTACAATTAAACCGAACATAAACAAGTGTCAATCTTTTGATAGTTATTATCTCTTTAAAACACGCTTTTTGTTTTGACAGCGGGAATTAATTTTAAATTAATTTCTGCCACTTCTGTGTTTTGAATTTGGAAAAATGGATTACATATTTGGAATCAGGATGTCCAAATTATGTAAATAGGTAACTTTCATTTTTACACATTTTGAATAATTACTGCGGTAAATATTTTATTTACCATGGTTAAAGGGTAAATCCGGTAAATAAGGGTTAAAAAAATAATATTATAATAATACTAAATTACCCTAAAACGTGTCTTAACCCTATTGGTTGATACATGGTAGACCATGGGAATCTTTGGGTCTGTTTTGGGACCCCATGGATCCACTTGTAAGTGATAATGACACTTTATTTTAATTAAGTTAAAATGAATACAAAAATGACATAAGCATATATCTTTTAGAAAAACAATTGTTACATAGGGTTATATATGTTGGATTTTAGATTATAAATATTCATTATAAAGATAAAAATATTTCCTACATAATGATATTTTATTTATAATTTTTAGACATTAAATAATTTATTTTATTTATGACACAATGATGATGCAGTAATTTCTAAAATAGTTAAAAATTAAAATAATTGATATTATAAATACCAAAATAAATATAATATGAAACTTTTAATGAATTAAAATAATTTTCTAGGATAATATGATATATTAGGAGTGATTTAATTGACTTTGTTCGAAGTAATCAATCTGTTATGAGTTTCACAAAAATCAACTATTGAATAGTGTCAAAATTGACATAAAAGAGTTCTTAAAACAAATATTATATTATTAATTGATATTAAATTTTTAAAAATCTAAGGTTCGGCCAAGAGACTTATATAATGATAGGATAATCATTAATGGACCACTTGGTGGTCTCTTGTATGTATATGGTAAGTCTATTAACCATATAATATAAAAATACAAAGAGACATTGTAAAAGTGAAACTAATTAACTTAGAGTTAATACTTAAAGATAAGGTTAATATAAGTACCCAAACCTGTCTAAATTCTATTGGTTGAGTTGTTTTCGACCTATCCCCACCTTAACCTTTGAATAGTCAATTTTGGATCCATTATAAACCGAATATGAATTTATTATAAATTAATATTTCTAGCTTTTCCAAAGGTGCCCCTCACCCCTCTTATAAAAAGGCACTCCTCCTTCTCATTTCTTCACACCTCTAAAGCCTTTTGGTTCGGCCAAACTCTGCCCAAATACTCTCCCAACATCCCTCAATACAACCTAGAGGCCTTAGTTTGATCAGAAAGCCAACCTAAGGATCCCTTTTGATCAAATCAAAAGGAAGAACCCGAAGAAGAGGTAATGATTTCACCACCCTTTTCTAAGTTCATTTCTTCTTCCACTTCTTCTTCCTTTGTTCTTACCATTCTAAAATAATAACTCCAGTATCTCACATATACTGTGATGTTATTATAAATATGGTACAACCATATTCATTATCCTATCCACCCTTTGAATAACATGTCACCATACGTGCGTACGTACGGCTTACCGTCTCCACGTCGTGGTGTAATTGTTATTCAATATAATATTATTTGGATGGGTATAATAATGATGTGTAACTCATGTAAATAATAAATCTAACATGTTAATTATTCTTTATATATGATATACCATCCATTAATATATTATTTTAATATCAAAAGAATGATATTTTCGCTCGTGCGTACGTACGGACTACCGTCTCCACGAACGCGATGAGATTCATTCTCCATCGTATCCATTCAAGTATAATTTGATGATTTAAAAAATGATGTTTAAGGACTTTATATCATTCTGGATATGAATAATATACAACCTATCCTTTACATACATGTCTTACGTAACAAAACATACAAAAGAAAACAAGTAAGTTAACACCCGAAACAACGATAATACTAAGATATTATTATCAAATCAATATTAAAAGATCATATATGATATCATATTAATGTATATGATTATTTTATAATTTAATAACAATTATTTCACCATTATACAGGAGGTTAACCTACCCCAACCAAGGAAAAGTACAAGGTAAGGGTTATTTCACAATCTCTTCATTATCCGAGGTTGTATTATACGTAATAATATACTGGGATCTCTTTATCATCCACATCCATGTTTCTTTGAAATGTATTTCAAAACATTTTTACTATTTACAAGAATATGGGTTAAAGTCATTTATACCCTTGTTTGACTTTTTATAAGAGGTTTATAAAGGAATCTTTCCGTCGTTTTCAAAACAAGGTCCTTTTTAACCTTTTTGACTGAATTGAGGTAAGAATGTTTTTTTAACTTATACGGCGGGTGCGGTTATTTTCTGCCATTATAAAATCGTCGAAGCTTTCCATACAAGCTTATAAGAATATTTTCAAAGAAATTTTTTATTTTATATGGATCTTAAATGATTTCAAAATAAAAGGAGATACTTCTTTAAAAAGAATTTTGATTTCATCTATGTCAACATCCTTTGATGGATTTTAAGATTATTTGAAGTTGATTTATTATGATACAAAACTTCTATATTGTATTGAAATTTTTGTGATATGTTTGACTGTGGATGTGCTATTTTTATACCATTCATAGTTTATGGTGAAATTATTGACATTTCGTATTCTAGTTTTAATACGAATGTTTATGTTTTGTTTAAACCTTTTCATATGGGAATGCATTGGACTTAATAAGTGATGGGTGGAGCCCGCTATAGCTCCTCGATGCATCGGTAGGTCTCATGAGACAAACTAGTTTCTTGGCACAAGGCCTTGACAAAATCTTATTTGTAGTCTTGGCACGAGGCCTTGGCTATGTGGTTATGATAGTCTGGCATTATGCATTCCAACATTATGAAAGTGGTTATTGATATTGCATGTGATTATTCGATTAGTAGAATATCCATGTGAACAAGTAAATGGAATTATTTCATTTTACTTTTGCCATACTATGTTGAAGTTCAATTTTAAAAGGCTTTTGTTTTAGTAATTCATTGCCTTAAATGTTTATGCTTATTTTGAATGTTCCGCTATATTGTTATCCTTACTGGGCATTTGAGCTCACCCCTTTTCTATGTTTTATTTTTCCCAGGTAGTGAAGAAGTAATTTATGAATGACTTGCAGGGATATTATGAGGGGTTAATAATGTGGATATGAAGACTTGGTTGTTGTAGTAGTTTTTCACTTTGAAATGTAATGTAAAACTTTATGATTATATCTAGTGTTTCCAAGGCTACTAAACCAATCGGTCTTTCGGGATTTGATCTTTCTTGTGATCATGCCAATGTTATGAAGTAATGCACCGACTCTGGGTAGCTGGGGTCGGGGCGTTACAACCTTCATTACAATAATTTGAGGAATATATGTTTTCCATACCCATAAAAATCCATTATGAGCTTAATTAAAAAAATTATAGTGTTTTCTTTTTAAAAGACCAACCCTTGGATCCTTAATAAGAGATCTAAAGGAGTTCCTTCAGTGAAATGGTAGTTGTCTTAACCGATCACTTTTCTTTTCTAACTCCACTAAATTTAGGAAATTTATTAAAATATAATAATTTTAGTATCATTAATATACTTAAAAGTTATTAGGATTATTAATAAACATTATCCACCGTCTTTCCCATCAAATTAGAAGTGAATGAATCGCTTGTGCCTACATAAGACTTACCATCACCATATAGCGATACAACAGATTTTCCATCACCATTTTACATAAATGGTTATTTTAATAGATTTAATATTTATATATGTTAAATATGAAAAAATTATAATATTATTAATATAATATAACATCCAACTTATTACACTACAATCTATTGGAAAACTATAATGTCACTCATGCATACGAGTGAACTACTATCTTCTGGAAGAGATGCAATTAGTTTTCCATTTATGTTTTAGTTAGATGATAATAAAGACAGACTTAATTAATATATAATATTTAAAATATATAATAATTATTATTTAATGGTTAATTATTTTTTAGTGTCCACTCCTTCAATATGTCTAAAAGTGAAAACAACGTTCATGCATACATACGACTTATTATCTCCATAGACAATGTAATTCAAATTTTTATCTCTAATATTTATTGATAAATTTTAATATTTATGTAAATAATATATTTGATATTTTTATCATTATTAGATATTATGGAACCATAAATATATTGTAAGGTCAAAAACTTCTAAAACGAAACATACATTAAAAATGAAGTTGGTATCACCTGAAATAGTGATTTTGATTAAGAATTGTTAATAAATGGGTGATAACATATTATAAGTAAATCATATATGGTATGATATATATTTATATAAGAATATGGTTATGTGATAAATTTATATTAAATATATTTTAATTATATAGGATTTATGAACACATATGAAGGATATCGAACTAGAGGTAAGATATTTTCATTTCACTTTTACTTCTGTGAGACACAAGCATATTCACCTATTGTTTCATTTATGTGGCGTATATACATCCCATGAATGTATTATATAAAGTTTTTATTATTTTTATTTGTATTTAAATACCCATATAAAATTATTTATTTTATGGGGACTATGATTCAATTTTTACAAAAGCGGTAAGGGTTTTATGTTACAATATCATTGTTTATCAGGATTGTTTCTCATTATGTTTCAGATGATTACATTTAATGATCTACCTATAAATAAACTCATTAATATTATTACACTATTTTTAATTCATGATAATAATTTTTTTTCATATTCCTCACTTTATGTTCTCATTATACCGAACACACATATTTAACAAAAGCTGACATTATTTCTCTCTTCCCTCAAAAATCCTTTTTTATTCCATAACTTGGTATTCTAAAAATGTTTTCATGATTTTTTAAACATTATCCTATATTTTTTAAAATTAATTTATACCCATTATTTAATCTTGATTTTAAGATGTTTTAAAATTAACCTCCTTTTCATTTCATAGAATGCTGTATTTTTTTTCTTTTTTTTATGAAGGTATGAAAAGAATGTTTTATTTTAACTTTTACAGTACAGAATAAATTTCCCCGTATCATGAAAAATAAATAATTTGAAACTTAATTTAAAATTTTCATGGTTCAATTAAAACATAAATTTTCACAATTATTTTGATATTTTTAGATTTTAAAGAAGAGATTCCAAATTTAAAAGGGAATATTTCTCCAGAATTGTTTCATGTAATATTTTGAATCCAATTTTCATCAAATATGAAACCTATTGATGTTACTTAATATTTAATATAGATATTATCTAATGATACCATCATTATTATTTCCCTATATGGTTTATGTTTATGATGAAAATATTTTTATAAAACCCATTCCTTATTCATGAGTTATGAAATGATGAAATGTTTATGAATCCCATTTTATTTCTATGGGTATTCTAATGATGAAATGTTTATAAATTCCCTTTTTTTCATGGGTTCTAATATAATAACTATTTTATGATATTAATTTATTCATATGTATTATTTTAATGATGTGATGGGTGGTCCTTTTATTATATATCCCTCTAATTAATTAGGTAATGATTTATATCACATGAGATAAATAGTCAAGGAATGGAGTGTGAACCCAGTTTAGTAAGGTAATCAATTCATTATGTTAGTATTGGGAGTAAACCTTGACTAAGGTGATTGTTTAGGGAGTGAATATAACCTACTATAATAGTCTTGTAAGTTATCCTTAACTACTAAGGAAATTAATTTCTATTCTCCTGTGTATTCCACGAGTCCATGTCTTATGAAAATGTTATACTCTCATGGATAGTGATATTTTATTCCCTTATGAATAATGTATTATGAATTTTTAAGTGTATTTCCATGAATCAAGGTTATTTTCTATGATATGGAAGGTGTGGGTTTTAAATGTTATAATCATATTCTCATACCCTTATACTCATGTTATTCTCAAGTGATCATTGATATCCCCCTTATTTATCCTTACTGATCATATGAGCTCACCCTTTCTTATATTTCATTTCTATAGGTAATGAATAAAGGTAATATGTATGATATATCCAATAAGTGTTCTAGTTATGAATAATTAAGTGGGATAAACTTTAGTTCATTTATGACCAAGTTGTTTATGTGTCAATGTTTCCCAAGGTCCTATAACTATATAATTCTCATATAGATTATTATGGTATGTAATGAATAATTACCTAAAAAGATGTAATATCATTTTTTGAAAAGTATGGGATTCTATAACCACATAAAAATATTTATTGTTTGAAAAATAATACCTATGATGTCTGCTTACTAACATGAGATGAATTACTCTTTATATATACTTCGAAATTTCTTGAAAAATATTAAAAAACCCAAACATATATATATATATATATATATATATATATGTCTCTATATGTGTGGGTGGGACTAGATGTAGGGTAAGATAAAGGTGTTTGTGTGCACATGAGTGTGCCTGAACACTTTCCCACTCTACCTTTGTTAATGTATATAACTACCCTACACTTTATATCATATTTAAACAAGATTTATTACATAAAATTGCACTTAGTATAACTCAGAAGATCAAGAGGTATATTGTATTTGGGAAATTAGGTACATTAAATAAAAACATAAAAGATGAAATGAAACAAATTTATTGAAAATTTCATTAACAAAACCAAAATGTTTCTTCATACTCATCACTACATGGGATAACCTGAGGGAATACATAAAAAAGGGGTGAGCTATAAAGCCCAGTAAGGTAATGAACAAGGAATAACAAGATGAAGACAATACATGTTTGAAAATAGGAATATTAATGGATAATAAAAGGAACCTGAATAATAAGGCATTATATTTCTTGATAATTATAACATGGAAAATGAGTAAACGACATACAACATGACAAATGTATGATTCAAGGCCCATTGCACATGGAGGAGAAAGATTCAAGGATAATTTCACATGGCAGCACATGAGTTAAGGATAATTGTACATGGATGAGCATGATTCAATGAACATTACACATGATGTATCATGAAACTAAACATTACACAATCCATTGTAGTTCTATTATATTGCATCCTTAATAGTTATTTCATTCTCATGGTTAAGTATTCCACATAGATCATATAACATGGTCTCATTCAAAATCATATTTATTCCATAATATAAGAATGTATAATAAATACATGTATTTACCCAATAAATAAGTATATATGTATGAAGGTGAATAGCCTTTATATATAAAATGGTATGGTATTCACTAAATGATGATTTTGGTATGGAAAGTCGTAGTACAATTTCGGCAGCATAAGGGCATTATATAAGAATTCATAAAATGGGTAGATTAGATATAAATGGGTCTCTAATAATTTGGGAATGAAATGGATAGTAAAGGATAAATTTAAGTACATATACAACATAAGAAAAAGGAAATGTGAACACATAATATTAAAGTAATTGTTGTAAAAAAGGGAGTGTGGATGATTATTTACAAAATTTCTGCATAGTAACATGTGTGCATAAGGGTTCATAAGAGGGATAAATGAAAGTTAAAGTGTCTCGCATAATTTCAAAATAATATGGAATATAATGGGGATAGTTAAAAATGTATCCCAACTTATGAAAAAGGAAATCAAGAGGGAATATCACAAATGAAGTGCTTTATAGAAAGGAGAGAGAGACAATCCCTTACAGAATTTTGATATAGTAACGACTTAGGTAAGGGTCCAAATGATGGGGAATAAATTATCCATACTAAAAATTACATCAATTGAAAGGTATGGTAATGATTATAAACTAACTTATATACAAGAAATTAAAATTATTATAACTAATCTCAAAGAAGGTGCTTGAATTCAAAGGAATGGAGAGAAAGCCCTTACTTGGATGTGTGACTCCAAAGGATTAAGATAGGCTTATTGGAAGATTTTGGGTTCTTTGGGAGGACTATAGAGAGTGTAGGGAAGAGTGTGGATGATATTAAATGAGTTTTATTAAAGAAAAATGAGATATTGTGCGGGTTTACATAGGAAAGGAGGGGGATTTCAATATTATATTGGTTTTGGACGCTACATAATAAAATATTAAAAACCAAAACCCATCCCATGGTTTTTCCCATGGGTTCTAGGAAAGGGTATTTTCATACATTATTTTATAAGGAAAAGGGTCTAATATAATAAAATATTTTCTCATTATTATGTGGAGGTGAGTTATACTATCAAAGAAATGATTTTAAAATCATAAAATATATTATAAGTCTTAGTGGATTTACTAAGGCATTATAATATAAATAATCTAGACATAAAATTTAATTATTTTAAATTTCAAACATATATTTGTCCGAGGATACCTTTTATATTATTTATTACATCATTATTGGGCCAATATGATGCCATAAAACACAACGTATATTTATACAGTATTTAATTTTTACCCAAAGATTTGGCTATCTTAGAAAATTATGAAATATTAATAGTTGGATAATTTAAACATCCTAATTAAAAAAATGATATTCATTTTATCTTAATTATTTTCTAAATATTTGATATTTTACTTTTAAATAAAAAACATACATTTATTGAAAATGACAGTTTTTTTCAATAATCATTTTTTAACCTTAACAAAAATTACATTTGACTTCATAAAAAATTATATGATCATTTATTTTTTTAAAAATAAATTTAGTAATAATATTTTATTAAAATATTACTCATTTAAAAAATACATTAATTCATGAAAATTGATTTCTTAATTGAATTTTAATAATAACAAAAAATACTATATGTGCTTTACAAATTAACAAAAATTGTAAGAAAATATATTTAATATTATATAAAAAATAATTTACATATTATTATTTCTTGGTTATTGATACATATCTCTTTATTACACTAGTATATGACCTAATATTAAGGTGTGCGATAGTGGGTATTTAATGGGGCAGTTCAGTGAACATGGTTTGGATTGTGATCTCTATGAGCTTGAACTTATCCCATAAATAGTTTCACTCATGCTTAAGTTGTTTGATCTTGGATTGGGATTGGTCTAGGGAAAAGACTAGAAATTCTATCTCCCATGGATACTTTGATAAATGGGCATCATAAGGTATGATCCTACTTGTTGTGGCGCCCACTTCCTTTTCCTATTGCAAAAGGATTTTTTAAAACCATTTATTTATACTATTTATGTGATGACTGTTCAAAATATATATTATCAAATATAAAGATACTTAACAGTAATTTAAAATACAATTAGATAAAATAAAATACATGCGTGTTTTTTCTATATCCATAATACATTTAATTAAATAAAAATAAAGGGAATATTATTTTTAAATTTTAGGATCCATACAACCTTCCCCCCTAAAGAAATATCACCCTTGAAATTTACTATTCCCACACTAAAATAGATGAGGGTATCTCTTCTTCATCACCTCCTATGGTTCATACATTTCTTCTTCAAACTTTCTGTTTCTCTACAACACTATTACAAGGGCCATTTTCTTGTTTCTTAGACCTTTTTCTCTATAATCTTAGATCTTCACCAATTTCTCCTCACAGGGAAGGTCATTATGAAATTTTATGAACTTTGTATTAAGTATATGTGATGGGTCTGGTATGTACATACTAAAGAGGGACATGGAATACATCATTTACTTAAGAAATGTTCAGTGGTAAGTCTATTAGATAGGCCACTACTCCAATGAGAACAAGGATCTAAAAATGGCTGATGTACCTTGGACTAAGATTTCCCTTATTCCAAAATCTCATGTCTCTCCTACATGGAGATATATAGAGGAATTCCATGTCCCCCACATAAAACTATATTTCTCATCGATGATTGTCAGCATAACTATTTTATTTAATCTTTGTAGCTTTGATGTTCTTCTAGATGCTCTTAACATTATCCAGCCTTTCTTCGACCATTTCAGGACCTAGATGTTTTTGTTCCACAACTTCATCCCAACATGCTGGTGTTCTACACCTATTCCCAAAAATGGATTCATAGGGGTCCATTTGTAGGCTTGAGTGGAAAGTGTTTTTGTAAGATAACTCATCCAATGGAAGATGTTGGTCACATCCACCTTTGATTTCCATTGATAAAGATATCAAAATTTCATCATGTGTCTGTATTGTCAGATCATATTAGATATCAATTTGAGGGTGATAAGTCATACTAAAGTTCATCTCATTTCTCAGATAATGGTGGAGACTTTTCCAAAACATAGAAGAGAATATTGGATATCGATTGGATGGAATCTGTAGTGGTACTCCGTGTAGCCTTACCACCTCTCCCATGTATATCCATGCTAGTTAACCTAGTTAGAAATCCTCTAAAATTGTTATGAAGAGTTCAATATTTGTAAGATGATCCTCGACAACCCAAATAGTATTATTTCCCTTGGATATCTTTAGATGTATAGAGACAAATTCCATGGTGATGTTTTCCCATTTCCAGGTTGGTATGGGTAATGGTTTCATCATCCCCTTAGACTTATACCTTTCATCATTCACTTGCTGACATATGACCACTTTTATGTATATTATATGATCTATTTCTATGTGTTATCCCACCAATAGTGTCTTTTAGATCTTGATACATCTTGGTGTTTCCTGGTTAAATAGAGAAAATCGAACTATGTGCATCATCCAAAATTTCTTTCTTTAACTTAGGATCTAATAAAACCCATAGTCTTGACCAAAACCTCACAACAACTTCTTTATTAACATTGAACTCTATGGATTTCCCTTTCCTTATAATTTCCACTCTCTTATGAATTCCCACATTATATTTTTGAGCATCTATTAAACATTCCGAAAGAGAGGGTTTATAAATAATTTGTGAAAGGATTGATGATGTTCCTTTCCATATTATTCCCATGTCCATCTTCTTCAAATCTAAGAAGATCAAATCGCTCAAAAGTCTTATTGATGATATAATTTCTGGATCCTTCTAACTTAGAGAATCTTTCACTTTGTTTGCTTTCCCAGGATAGTAGTGGATTGTGTAGTCCTAATCCTTGATCATCTCTAACCATATTCATTGTCACATATTCATCTCTTTTTGTGTGAATATATATTTAAGACTTTTTTGATGTATATATATTTCCAATTCTCCCCAAAGAGATAATTCCACCAAATTTTCAACATAAAACCCATAGTTTCCAACAATTGATCATGTGTGAGATAGTTTTTCTCATGAAGGTTCAACTTAATTGAGGTGTAGGCAATTAATTTTTCATTTTTCATCAACACACATCCCAATCCCGTCTTCAAAGCTTCCTGAAAAATTAAAAATAGTCCCCCACTTGTGGGTAGTGTGATAATAGGGGCAATAATAGGCCTTCTTTTCAACACAATGAATATTTATTTACATTTATCATTCCCATAAATCTTTACTCCTTTTTGAGTTATATTGGGAAGAGGGTTTGAAAACCATGAGAAATTTATCACAAATCAGTGATAATATCTAGCTAACACAAGGAACCTACAAATATCTATCATAGATGTTAGCCTCAGCCTTTCGTCAATTGATTTTGTCTTTTAAGGATCTAAAGACATCCGATTTCTTGTTATGATATTCCACAATAATGAGACTTCTTTCATCCATAATTCACACTTGTTATACTCTTAATATAGATTTTTCTTTCTCAAGGTCTTTAGCATAGTGCTCAGATGTTCCTCATGTGCCTCCATGGTTTTGGAGTATATTAGAATATCATCAATAAAGACCGCCAAAAATTTGTTAAGGTAATATCTAAATACTCTACTCAATAAGTACATGTATATTGTTTTAGAATTACTGAGTCCAAAAGGAATCAATATGAATTAATAGTTCCTGTACCTTGTATGAAAAATAGTATTGGGGATATCCTTCTTTTTTACCCTTACTTTATAGCATCCCGTCTTTTTATAACATAACCTTTAATTCCATTACACGGAACTGAGGATCTTTAAGGTTTAGTGTCTTGGAAACAAGGAACATAAAACATGAAACAAAAAAAAAACATTCTTCTTAAACACTTGAAAGGATTCTCCTCATGTTCACCCTAGGCTCATTACTGCATCTCATAACCTGGGGACATACATCAAAAGGAAGGGTGAGCAGAAGGCCCAGCAAGGGAAACAAGTGAAACATTTTACATATGAACTTGAGATACATCAATAAAGTCATGAAAAGAACTTTAATGAATGAAAATGAAATCATGAGGCATATCATAATAAAAATAAAACTTTTTCATAACTTGAAGATGTGGCTGCAACATTTAATATTGACAATCGTTTCGTTTCACCAAGGTCCATCCCCAAGGTGTCGTTAAAAATTACCAAGGTTTTTCGCCAAGGCATCGTTAAAATTGTAATCTCTAGTGGTTACATCATTACCCAATGCATTGGAGCGCTATCAGGGCGCACCCTTAAATTTGCCTTTATTATCATGTGAGCCACATATATCATCATCAAACATTTCATAAATAACCCACATAGCATAAAATAAATGGGTTTCATTTCATAATCATAACGTTTTAAAAACTGCTTTAAAGACATGATCTTTACGTCACTTTAAAACCCACAGAAAAGGAAGGTGGGTCTCATGTATGTAAATCCCAGAATTTAAAATAGAACATTTTGGTATATATGTGAATACCCCTTTAGAAGAAATATCTTTGAGTATTCACTTAATAATATAAAAGAACTTTAGAAAAAGAGAGAGACATTTTGAGATGGAAATTCTGCAGCATAACGGCTATGTTATGAGGTTTTAGAAGACATTAAAAAGAGAGGGAAAATGAGTCAAACATTCATAAATGACCCATAAAACAGTATATGGACAGAATAAGAAGGATACATGATCATGGTAATGAAATTTCAAGGACATACCATTTGAAATGAAAAACATGGAAGGAAGACAAAAATTAGATTTCTCTTATGAAAGTTCGACAGCCTAACGACGTTACTTAAACTTCAACAAAAACGATTTGAAAAGATCAAATAGGGTCTCTCATCATGTGAACATAAGAGTTCAGTATGATAGATATAGAGATAATTCCCCAACATAACAAAAATGAACTTGAAAGAATTGACATGAAAGTAGATCTTCAAAACTAGAAGGGTGAAGAACCACTTAAAAATTCGGCAGCCTAAAAGCGCCACTTAAAACTTCAAAATACTGAATTGAAGCGATCAAATGAGGTCTCTAATCATATGAAAATAAGAGTCCAGTATGATAGATATAGATATCATACCCCAATATAACAAAAAGGAACTTGAAATAATTCACATGAAAGTATAACTTCAAAACGAGAAGGGTGAAGAACCACTTAAAAATTCAGCAGCCTAACGGCGCCACTTAAAACATCAAAATACTGAATTGAAGAGATCAAATGGGGTTTCTCATCATATGAACATAAGAGTCCAGTATGATATATATAGAGATTATACCCCAACATAATAGAAATTAACTTGAAAGACTTGACATGAAAGTAGAACTTTGAAAAAGAGAAGGGTGAGAGAATCCCTTAAAAAAAAATCGGCAGCCTAACGGCGCCACATAAAACTTCAAAAAAAAATGAATTAAAGAGATAAAATGGGGTCTCTCATCATATGATCATAAAAGATCAGTATGATAAATTTAGAGATCATGCCCCAACATAATACAAAGAAACATGAAAGGCTTGAATGAAAATAGAACTTGAAAACGAGGAAGGTGAAAGAATCCCTTAAAAATTCGGCAGCCTAACGACGCCACTTAAACATTCTTAAAACCAATTGATGAGATCAAGGGGGGTCTCTCATAATATGAACATGAAATAGGAAGTAGGATGAATATAAAAGAACATCCTCCAACATAAGAACATGGAGTATAAAAGAAAAGACATAAAAGAGATTACTTGAAAAGAAAGAGAGAGGTCGGATCCCTTACCTTAAAATGTAACTCTTAAACCTCAAAGGTTGGGACCTTGAGGGCTTGGGGGCACCTTGGGAGGACTCCTTGGGAGGTAATGAGACCAGAAATTCGTTGGGAATGAGTGGGGAGTCGAATGGATGAGAGGAGGGCTTGGTATTTATAGGGAAAGTGAGGGGACAAGGCATTAATGGCCAAGGGACACCTCACATGGGCTTTTCTCAAACCCATGTGCTCTCCCTTGTCATTTATCATGGAGTTAGGCCACATGGGGCCCCCAAAACAATAATTCATCACCCTTGGCCGGCCAACCCTCAAAAGATCTCATGACATCATCATGACACCGTTATGATGTCATTAAACATACCGAAACCCTAAAACTGTATTTTTATTATTCACTGAAAATTCAACTTTCTCCGAAAAATCCCTAAATTTCACATTAACCAAATATCAATGCTCTGATTTCAAAAATGAAATCCATTTTATAAAAATAATTTTCTAAATATTTTTAATTTAATTTTTAAATAAAAACACTATTCATCGAAATTTCATTTTTTTCAGAAAAAAACCCCAAAAATTACCATGACATAATATCGATGCTCTGAGTTCAAAAATAAAGTCATTTTTATAAAAATAATTTTCTAATTATTTTTAATTAAATTTTTAATTAAAAAACACTATTCACCCAAAAAAACTAATACTTGAATAATAATTAATGAAACCGTTATTTAACTATTTTATTGAATCACATTACTTAATCAAGGTGCCTAGATTATTTTAAAACTTTGTTTAAGTGAGATTACTAATCCATTTGGTCATATTACTAATCCTAATCATAAAATCACTATTCATAATTTACTATTCATCAAAAATCAAGTTGATCTTATTAGACTCTAAATTTAGTACTGAACATAATTGTAGAAGACCATTTTTTGAAAATCATTACACATTTTTAATTATTTAGGGTTTACATAAACATATTTAAAATATCCTTTTTCTAAAATTCATCAAAAATATGCATACTATATTTATCCGGTCATTTCAAAATTCATAAACTTCATCATAAAAAGAAATCCCAATTTTTATTTAAAACAAGGATTACACAAGGTAGTTACGGTCTCGTTACATAACCCCTTATAATACCAGCATAGGACCTAAGAGTAAGGTGTGCTAGGGTGATAGAAGCTTGGGGCGGCTCAGTCAACATTGCCCGAGTAGTAATTTCTATCAGTTTGAACTTCTCACGAAGGCGATTTCGTTCCAGCTTCACATGATGAAGTTCGGCTTGGATTTGATCCAGAGCAAAGCCCAGTGGTGCTACCTCCTTCCCAAGCTCTGTTAGATGGGCTTCGATCGGTCCAAGACTACTAGGTGAGGCCATCAAATCTTCTTTCTATAATAATTAACCAAGATTACTTATATTTAGAGACAATAATCAAAACATTTTGTTCACAGCGGTCATGTTGACCGATGGTTATATAATAGTCAAAACCCACTGATCTCATTTTAATTATCATCATGTTTATCAAATAAAACATTTTTGTTGAGTATAACAATAACACATAAAATTAGGGAACAAAATTTATTTAAAAATTTCGGGTCGTCACAATCTTCCCCCCTTAAGAAATTGCTTCCTCGCAATTTTAAAATTGGGTTTTGAAATTTCATTGAAAGTCCCACATCGGAAAAGGAGTCAGTAAACTATTACATTAAAATAAAGAAAGGGAAGTACAATGGTCACCCGAGTTAACCCACACTAGGGTTCCATGTAGGAAAACATGGACATGGAGGAAAAAACAAAGGGTCAAGTTCTGAGGGAGAGTGATAGAGAACATGATTAGGAGAAAGTTAGCCATGAGAAAATCCCAAACTTATGATGTTTGTAAACGGTCTTTGATTACCTAGTAGGAAACGTAAACCAACAAAATTTTTGTTTTACATTTCTTTTCATAATTTTGAGGATTTCATTTACTACATAGACCAAAAACATAAGAAAATATACCTACCTTCAAGTAGAGTTTCATCCTTTAACAAGTCCCTACCAACACTAATCTTTTCTCCAAATGATGAGAATTCAAAACACTTGGTCTCATAAAAGCACAAGAATCATCTTCTATAGAATCACATAATCTACAAAAGATTAACTATCTATTTCTTCTATCTTTAAACATTATCCCAAAAATAGAAAGGTTAAGATAAAACAACTCTTCAAAAAGAAAGAATCCCATAGGAATGGAAACTACTTTTAAATCATCAAAGTTCCATGGTACTACCCAAAGTTCATCATAGACCATTCCATAAATAACGGTCCTTAAAATTCCTCAAAACAAACCAAACTAAGATTGAATCCCAAATACAATAAGGATTTGATAACATAGTCTTCCAAAACAACTTCATTGTTCATCTCCAGACAACATCAACCACTCCTAACATCTTATAAAAAGTAGCTAACCTAAACATATTTTACCCAAGATAGGTTAGTCATTCCCATAAGTAACCTAAATTACTATAAGTTCACCTTAAATTCATCGATTCTTCAAAATATAAGTCAACCTTACTCCTCAATGAAAATACCGTAGTAATCTATTTACCTCGATCAAACATGGTTCCCAAAATAATGAACGTCTTCCAAAATAATAATCATATTTTAATCCCCTAATCATCCCTGTCATATTAATACGAAAATCGTCGCATTTCCTATCACATTGGTTGTCGGAACATGTTCTTCCATTTCCCACCATTAACTAAGAAGAGAAAGCATAATTAGGGGCTTAAGTACTTAGCTAATAATCATGAAAAGGAACTGAAAGCATATAAGGATAACTTTTATATGAAAGGTATACCCTAACTTGTGATCTCCTAGGTTCCCATCTAGGTTATGAATGATCATATATTCTTATGTGAACCTTTATTTTATTTTATCTTTGTTCCTTTAACAATGGTTCATACCAAGCTTATGAATTTACCAAAGCATATCCCCCGGGAGTGTCGTAACCAAGAGTGCAGCAAGGCCCGTTGTCGTGTACCAGTTCCCGTTCGAGTCTAGCTCAAAGTGGTGTTTTCGGGTTTTACCCCTATGTACATCTGTGCCAGAGCCACCTCTACCTGCTCGTATCCAGACAGGGATGTATTTTCTTGGCAACCCCTTACTCAATACTCACCAAAATACCAGGAAGATTTCCTATATTAAACTTTTCTATAGGGTTCCTCCTAGAGTTTTCATATCCTAATTTCCACAAATAACTAAACCATCCTTTGATACCAACTATAGCATCCCGTCTTTTTATAACATAACCTTTCATTCCATTACACGGAACTGAGGATCTTTAAGGTTTAGTGTCTTGGAAACAAGGAACATAAAACATGAAACAAAAAAAAACATTCTTCTTAAACACTTGAAAGGATTCTCCTAATGTTCACCCTAGGCTCATTACTGCATCTCATAACCTGGGGACATACATCAAAAGGAAGGGTGAGCAGAAGGCCCAGCAAGGGAAACAAGTGAAACATTTTACATATGAACTTGAGATACATCAATAAAGTCATGAAAAGAACTTTAATGAATGAAAATGAAATCATGAGGCATATCATAATAAAAATAAAACTTTTTCATAACTTGAAGATGTGGCTGCAACATTTAATATTGACAATCGTTTTGTTTCACCAAGGTCCATCCCCAAGGTGTCGTTAAAAATTACCAAGGTTTTTCGCCAAGGCATCGTTAAAATTGTAATCTCTAGTGGTTACATCATTACCCAATGCATTGGAGCGCTATCAGGGAGCACCCTTAAATTTGCCTTTATTATCATGTGAGCCACATATATCATCATCAAACATTTCATAAATAACCCACATAGCATAAAATAAATGGGTTTCATTTCATAATCATAACGTTTTAAAAACTGCTTTAAAGACATGATCTTTACGTCACTTTAAAACCCACAGAAAAGGAAGGTGGGTCTCATGTATGTAAATCCCAGAATTTAAAATAGAACATTTTGGTATATATGTGAATACCCCTTTAGAAGAAATATCTTTGAGTATTCACTTAATAATATAAAAGAACTTTAGAAAAAGAGAGAGACATTTTGAGATGGAAATTCTGGAGCATAACGGCTATGTTATGAGGTTTTAGAAGACATTAAAAAGAGAGGGAAAATGAGTCAAACATTCATAAATGACCCATAAAATAGTATATGGACAGAATAAGAAGGATACATGATCATGGTAATGAAATTTCAAGGACATACCATTTGAAATGAAAAACATGGAAGGAAGACAAAAATTAGATTTCTCTTATGAAAGTTCGACAGCCTAACGACGTTACTTAAACTTCAACAAAAACGATTTGAAAAGATCAAATAGGGTCTCTCATCATGTGAACATAAGAGTTCAGTATGATAGATATAGAGATAATTCCCCAACATAACAAAAATGAACTTGAAAGAATTGACATGAAAGTAGATCTTCAAAACGAGAAGGGTGAAGAACCACTTAAAAATTCGGCAGCCTAAAAGCGCCACTTAAAACTTCAAAATACTGAATTGAAGCGATTAAATGGGGTCTCTAATCATATGAAAATAAGATTCCAGTATGATAGATATAGAGATCATACCCCAATATAACAAAAAGGAACTTGAAATAAATCACATGAAAGTAGAACTTCAAAACGAGAAGGGTGAAGAACCACTTAAAAATTCAGCAGCCTAACGGCGCCACTTAAAACATCAAAATACTGAATTGAAGAGATCAAATGGGGTTTCTCATCATATGAACATAAGAGTACAGTATGATAGATATAGAGATCATACCCCAACATAATAGAAATTAACTTGAAAGACTTGACATGAAAGTAGAACTTTGAAAAAGAGAAGGGTGAGAGAATCCCTTAAAAAAAAATCGGCAGCCTAACAGCGCCACATAAAACTTCAAAAAAAATGAATTGAAGAGATAAAATGGGGTCTCTCATCATATGATCATAAAAGATCAGTATGATAAATTTAGAGATCATGCCCCAACATAATACAAAGAAACATGAAAGGCTTGAATGAAAATAGAACTTGAAAACGAGGAAGGTGAAAGAATCCCTTAAACATTCGGCAGCCTAACGGCGCCACTTAAACATTCTTAAAACCAATTGATGAGATCAAGGGGGGTCTCTCATAATATGAACATGAAATAGGCAGTATGATGAATATAAAAGAACATCCTCCAACATAAGAACATGGAGTATAAAAGAAAAGACATAAAAGAGATTACTTGAAAAGAAAGAGAGAGGTCGGATCCCTTACCTTAAAATGTAACTCTTAAACCTCAAAGGTTGGGACCTTGAGGGCTTGGGGGCACCTTGGGAGGACTCCTTGGGAGGTAATGAGACCAGAAATTCGTTGGGAATGAGTGGGGAGTCGAATGGATGAGAGGAGGGATTGGTATTTATAGGGAAAGTGAGGGGACATGGCATTAATGGCCAAGGGACACCTCACATGGGCTTTTCTCAAACCCATGTGCTCTCCCTTGTCATTTATCATGGAGTTAGGCCACATGGGGCCCCCAAAACAATAATTCATCACCCTTGGCCGGCCAACCCTCAAAAGATCTCATGACATCATCATGACACCGTTATGATGTCATTAAACATACCGAAACCCTAAAACTGTATTTTTATTATTCACTGAAAATTCAACTTTCTCAGAAAAATCCCAAAATTTCACATTAACCAAATATCAATGCTCTGATTTCAAAAATGAAATCCATTTTATAAAAATAATTTTCTAAATATTTTTAATTTAATTTTTAAATAAAAACACTATTCATCGAAAATTCATTTTTTTCAGAAAAAAACCCCAAAAATTACCATGACATAATATCGATGCTCTGAGTTCAAAAATAAAGTCATTTTTATAAAAATAATTTTCTAATTATTTTTAATTAAATTTTTAATTAAAAAACACTATTCACCCGAAAAAACTAATACTTGAATAATAATTAATGAAACCGTTATTTAACTATTTTATTGAATCACATTACTTAATCAAGGTGCCTAGATTATTTTAAAACTTTGTTTAAGTGAGATTACTAATCCATTTGGTCATATTACTAATCCTAATCATAAAATCACTATTCATAATTTACTATTCATCAAAAATCAAGTTGATCTTATTAGACTCTAAATTTAGTACTGAACATAATTGTAGAAGACCATTTTTTGAAAATCATTACACATTTTTAATTATTTAGGGTTTACATAAACATATTTAAAATATCCTTTTTCTAAAATTCATCAAAAATATGCATACTATATTTATCCAGTCATTTCAAAATTCATAAACTTCATCATAAGAAGAAATCCCAATTTTTATTTAAAACAAGGATTACACAAGGTAGTTACGGTCTCGTTACATAACCCCTTATAATACCAGCATAGGACCTAAGAGTAAGGTGTGCTAGGGTGATAGAAGCTTGGGGCGGCTCAGTCAACATTGCCCGAGTAGTAATTTCTATCAGTTTGAACTTCTCATGAAGGCGATTTCGTTCCAGCTTCACATGATGAAGTTCGGCTTGGATTTGATCCAGAGCAAAGCCCAGTGGTGCTACCTCCTTCCCAAGCTCTGTTAGATGGGCTTCGATCGGTCCAAGACTACTAGGTGAGGCCATCAAATCTTCTTTCTATAATAATTAACCAAGATTACTTATATTTAGAGACAATAATCAAAACATTTTGTTCACAACGGTCATGTTGACCGATGGTTATATAATAGTCAAAACCCACTGATCTCATTTTAATTATCATCATGTTTATCAAATAAAACATTTTTGTTGAGTATAACAATAACACATAAAATTAGGGAACAAAATTTATTTAAAAATTTCGGGTCGTCACATACTTAGTAATATTTTAATCACAGATCCACCTTGGAGAAGTATTGTGATCCACATAGCTGATCTAATAATTCATTAATTCTGGAAAATGGATACTTTTTCTTTATCATGATTTTTTTGAGCTCATGATAATCAATGAAAAGGTTCATTGAACCATGTTTCTTCTTGATGAAGAGTACTGGTGTACCCAATGGTGAAGAAAGTGAGCGTATAAACCCTTTATATAGATTCTCCTGTGGTTGTTTCTTTAGTTCATCAAATTCAACAATAGACATCCTATACAGAGTCTTGGATATTAGTAACTCCCCTAGTATAAGCTATATCAAAAATTCAACCTCTAGGCTATAGGGAACACCAAACAATTTCCTAGGAAACACATCAATGAATTCCCTCAAAACAGGAATGTCTTTAAGAATTGTTATTTCCTTAGACTCAATAATTTGAGCTAGATACATTTTTTCATGAGTAAATCATATCCATTCTTACAATGATGGCACTAAATAAGATTCATCCTTCTCCATGAACTCATATAAAATCACGGGTTAATTCACTATATGGAGAGTGATTTCCCTATGACGGTAATTTATGTTGGATCTATATAAGAAAATATAGTCCATGCAAAAAATTGCATCAAATCCCACAAATGGATGTATGATAAGGTTCACCGGGAAGTTCAGTACACAAATTATGATAGGGGAGGAGTTATATACTTGGGATGCAATAATTGACCCATTTTTCGTCTTCATTTACATCTCTACTTCCATGATTTCTGGTGGTGTTTAAATAGTTCTACTAAACTTTCGTGATATAAAGGAATTCATAAAACCAGAATCAAAAAGTACATTGGCTATTCTTGAATGAATAAATAGCATACTTGTCAGCACTTCATTGTCAGGATCCACCTCGACTGTGGTGATGGAAAAATCTCACCCATCCTGCCTTAGAAGTAGTTGGTTGCCTCTAAAAACTCTTAGATTAGGGTGTTTATTCTCAAAGTTACCTAGTTCCTTGTAGTTATAGTATTGAACATTATACTGATGGTTAACTGGATAATTCATTTCCTCCGTCGCGACAGTAGGTTTCTCTTGTCGAAAATTATTAGCTAGGTTTCCATCCTTCCTACACCTAAAGCATTTCCTTGTTCCCTTTATACAATTTTTAGTGTGATTCATTCAACAACTTTGAAAAGTGGGATAATGAATTTTTTTAGCACCATTGGATTCATCCATCAGACCACCAGAATTAAATTTTACTTTTTGATTCTTATCATAGTCATAACCCAGAGATTAACTGATCTCCATTTCTACTTGGAGGGAACATCAGTCAGTTTCCTCATAGCTATAAAATTCATGGATTGCCAAGTATTTTCATAGACTATGTTTTAGCCCACCAAAAGCTAACTATTAATTTAGGGGTAATGAAAAAAATTAGAGGTGTATCATGAAAGTCATGCGAAATTTTCACCATACACCCCAATTGATTTGTTTTCCTTTTTCTTTAGTTCAAGGAAATATCTTTCCATCTTAAGACAGAGGGTGTAGGGAAAATATTAATAAAAAAAATTATCTAAAATTCATTTCCCTCCATTAATTTGATCTCTTCCTAAGGCTTCGTAATATTGATCATTGTCTACCACTAATCACCTTCACCCCCCATATGATAAAAAGTGATCAGAACCTTCTATTGTTCAAAACATTGAATTATGAAGAAGATATTTTTAATTAAATTGATCTATTTCTCCATGATTAAGGGATTAGATGATCCGTTGAAATTAGGAGGCATTTGTTACATGAATCTCTCGACTGCAAGTTGCTCTCTCTTGGGTGGGGTGGGGGGTGGGTGCATTCACCCTAGTCTAGGTTTCTATTCAGAACATGATTTAACTGAGAGAGTCATGAAAATGATTATGATTCCTCCAATTGGGTTTGACATCTCATTGTGGGAAATTACCACACAGCCCTTCACATCATTTGTTGGCATGATTCCTCCTATTTATGGTTATTGTCTAGAATACAATGGAAATTAGGGATGAGTATCTTAAATTATTAAATAGATGAAGGGTAATCCAATGAAGATAAAATAATAACTTATGTAATACATTTATCTCTTTAAATTATGCATTTCTTGGATTCAATCTATGTTATCCATAATCTGCATCCTAACATATATTCTAATGGGCATTTTTTTCTTTATTCCCTTAATAATGGGTTGAAATGAGTTTATGAATTTACCAAATCATATCCCCTGGGAGTGTCAAACCAGGTGAATAGTAATCCCCATTGTCATGTACTAGGTTACCCCAGGTTAATCCCGAAAAACCTTGTCGGAGTTGTTACTCCCAGGTACATCTATTCCACAACCACATTCACTTATTTTATCCAAACATGGATTTATTTTCTTGATGAACTAATTAATATATACTTACCAATATTTAGGGATATTTTCTTACACTTATTCTTATTCCCAAGGGTTTTTAATAAGGTTTTATAATCCTAATCCCAAAATAACTAAACCCATACTTCGATAATAACTATTAAAACCCAACACTTTATATATTATTTAAACATGATTTATTACATAAACATTCACTTAATATAAATAATAAGATCAACATGTCTACTGTATTTATAAAATTATGATATTAAATAACAACATAAAACATGAAAAGAAACATTTTTATTGAAATATTCTTTAACATAACCAAAATGTTCCTTTGTACTCAACACTGCTTGGGATAACCTGAGGGAATACATAAGAAAGGGGTGATCTATAAAGACCAATAAGGGAATTTATAAGTATAACATAATGAAAAAATACATGTTAGACAATAGTCATATCAATAGATAATAAAATGAAATTAAATAATAAGGCATTATATTTCATGATAATTATAACATGGGAAAGGTGGTAACAATATACAAGACAACGTAAGCATGAGTCAAGGATCATTGCACATGGAGGAACATGATTCGAGGATCATTGAATATGGAGGAGAATGATTCAAGGATCATTGTAAATGGAGGATCATGATTCAAGACCCATTTCACATGACGTATCTTGATACTAAACATTTCCTAATGCATTGGAGCGCTATCATGGATCACCCATTATAATCATTTAATTCTCATGTTTAAGTTTTCCACATAGATCACATGACATGGTTTCATTAATCATTATAATTTATTCTAGTATCTAAGAATGTAGAATACATACATGTACGTACCCAATCAATAGGTATATGTGAATGAAGGTCAATACCCTTGATAGAGAAAATGTTATGGTATTCACTACATGATGATTGTTTCTTACAAAGTCATGGTTCAATTTAGAAAGCATAATAGCGTGATATAAGAATTCATAAAATGGGTTAATGAGAGAGAAATAGGTATCTCATAATTTAGAAATGAAATGAATATTGAGGGTTATTTTTATTAACATATCCCAACATATGAAAAAAGAAATGAGAATATATAACATTAATGTAATTCTTGATAAAAAGGGAGGGTTGAAGATTCCTTACAAAATTTGATCATATTAACAATTTACATTAGGGTTCATAAGAGGGATAAATGATAGTGAAGGGGGATTCTATAATTTAAAAATCAATTAGAGATTAAGGGGTATAGTTTAGAATGTATCCCAACTTAAGAAAATGGAAATCAAAAGGGAATATCATAAAAGAAGTGCCTGATAGAAAGAGGAGATAGAGAATCCCTTAAGGAATTTCAGCATAATAACAGATTAGGTAAGGTTCCAAATGAGGTGGAATTAATGATCCATCATACAAATAACATCCATTGGAAATTATGGTGATGATTATAAGTGAATGGAAATATAATAAATTGAAATCAAAATAACTAATCTCAAAGAAGGTTCTTGAATTCAAAGGAGAGGAGAGAAATCATTTACTCGGATGTGTGACTCCAAATGATTAGAAGATGATTATGAGAGGATTATTAGAATCTTGGGGGATCCTTTTAAGGACTATATAGAGTATAGGGAAGACTTTTGATATACTTCAATGAGTTTTAGTGAAGAGAAATGGGAGATTGGGTGGGATAATATAGGAAAGGATGGGGACTTCTTTGTTATTTTGGTTTTGGACACTACATAATAAAATATTCCAAACCAAAAATCATCCCATATATTTTTCCCATGGTTTCTGGGAAAGGGGAGTGATATATTTTTTTTATAAGGCCAAGTGATGAAGATAATAAAATATTTCCTTTTATTTTGTGGAGGTGAGTCATACTTTCAAAGAAATTATTTTAAAATATGAAAATATATTATATGTCTTAGAGGATTCACTAAGGATTTATAAAATAAATATAGTAAACATAGAATTATATTATTTTAAGGGGAAAATATATTTTTATGATGATACATTTCATAGTATTTATTACTTCACTATTGGTCTAATATGATGTCATAAAACACATAATATATTTTTATGGTATTTAATTTTTACCCAAAAATTCAATTGTCTCTGAAAATTATGAAAAAAACCATTGGATAATTTCATCATCCTGATTCAAAATATAATTTTAATTTTATCTGAATGATTTTATAGACATGTGAATTTTCAATTTTAAAATAAAAACCAAAATTTATTGAAAATGATGGCTTTTTCTCAGTAACGGTTTACGAACCTTAACAAAAATTACATTTGAATTTATAAAAAATTACATGATCATTTATATTTTAAAAAATTAATTTAATAGTAATATTTTATTAAAATATTATTTATTTCAAAAATAAATTAATTAATAAAATTATAATTCATAATTGAATTTGAATATTAACACCAAATACCTTCTATGATTTAAAAATCATTTTCAAAGTAACAATAATAGGTAGAAAATATATTAAATATTCTAAACAAAAATAATGTACATATTCCTATTTCTAGTGTCTTGATACATAACCCATTATTACACCAGTATATGCCCTAAGAGTAAGGTTCTTCGTGGTGGGGCTTTCATGGGGCTATTTGGTGAACATGGTTTGGGTCGCGATCTTGATGAGCTTGAACATCCCCCATAAACAGTTTCTCTCTTGCTTAAGTTGTTTGATCTTAGATTTGGCTTGGTCTAGGGAAAATCACATAAATTCCATCTCTCTTAGAATCTTTTATAAATGGGATTCATAGGGTATGATTTTATTGGTTGAGGCTATCACTTCCTTTGTCTGTTCCAAAAGTATTTTTTAAAACCCTATATTTATACTAGTCATGTGATGACTTTTCAACAACTATATTATCAATGGTAAAGATACTTAATGATCATCTAACATCCAATTAGATAAAACAAAATAAGTTCATGTGTTTTCTATATCCATAAGACATTTAATTAAATCAAAATAAATTGAATTTTATTCATAAATGTTCTGGTCGTTATAATGTATGTGTATATCCATACATATGTGTATGAATGCATGGGTGTGATAGTGATCTTGATGGAAAAAAGAGAATCACATATGTGTGCATGAAGAATGACACACATACTTTCCAATGTTCCTATTTCTGTGTGTGAAAATGTGGTGGCTGAGTAAGCATGTGCACATAAATTAATAAGGAATATCAAGAGATTATGGATTAAAATGAAACACTGATTTGGGGAGGGGTAAATTTATAGACAATCACCATTTAAAAATTTTCAAACCTTTAAGGGTTTATTTAGGGATCAGTTAAATCATAATTATCTATGAACATTACACCAACATGAGGATAACTTTTAAAGAAGAACTAAAAAATACTATATGGAACACTTCGTATTTAAAAAAAATAAAAAACAATGCAAGTTCAATAGTATTTGGTGTAAACTAAGTTATATCACCCTATACATGGTTAGATTCTTTATTTTTTTAAAGATCAATGATTTATAAATATAATATCATTGAAATTATAATTCAAAGTGTATCCTACACTATTTTTGTTCCTCCGAAACAAATAAAATTTAAAAATATATTCAATAATAAAGAATAGTGATGAAATAAAAATATATTTATATATAGTGTCCATATAATTCTTTCTTGTATTGATGACAAATAGTGAATATTTAAAGAGAAAAAATATATAAAAATTATGTATAACAATATTATCTTAAGAATTAGGTAACCACATTTTTATTTATTACCTATATTTTTTAGATCATTACAATTACTCAAAAATCAACTGTAAATATAATAATTATGTATTATTTTATTAATTTCTATTTCAATAAAATAACATTATATAACTTCATAAAAAACTTTTAAAGACCCTATTATAAAATTGTCAACCAATTGTCTCCTTTTTATAGTTCATAACTTCTTATAAATTGATTAAAATAATTATCCCTTTCATCATTTAGGATCTTAAAAAATTAAAATAATTTTTTAATTGAAAATAACATATTCTAGGATCCACCTCATAGCTTAGAGTGATGTTTTTGAGGAAACTATATCTCTTGGTAACAATAATTCTCACTATAATAGAATTATTCAACGAAAATCTATATAATATCTATAATATTACTTATGATCTCTTAAATATATTTATTTATATTTTTTTAGTTATAGTTAAAAAAATAAATTCATAGAAAAAACATTAAATCGTCATACTCCCCTATGAATTCAATTCTATAATATTTTGTATTTTTAAGTATTATTTCTCATGAATTTTTGAACCATTCCACTTATTTAAAATTATCATCGATTATTTAAAATATGAAAATTCTCCCCATTTATTTTATTATCCCAATACACTCAAATAGATGCACACGAATGAACATACCTACACAAATATCTATATTATGTCCCTTGAAGTAATATAAGTTTTTAATTACCTATACAATTTACACCCCCATTTTGGTCCCATTATAGCTCTATGATAATGAAATAATATGAATTTAATAATAAGGAATGTTAATAATAAATATAATTAAAGTCTTAATGGAATTAAATCCCAACCTAATTTGATGGTATTGTAAGTCCTTTTTGACAAAGAATTTATGAAACTATCTACCAATTACTACATTTTAGTAACCAAATCCAATATCAACTCAACCAATTTCTCCATGATGTATTGTAACATTATGTCAATATGTTTTGACAAAGATTGATACAATCTATTTTATGAAAATTTTATGGGACATTATTTATCATAAGAAATATTTGATGGAATATACATTGATTATCATTTCATCTATTTATGATCTATCTAATTTTTTGTGTATATGTTTACACTATTGACACATAATAAACATATACTTTTCTTATCATAGTTAACTTTTTCTTATGAAATTATAATAAATTAATTATTCTATAAAAATTAAATCTAATTTTTTTAGATATATTGTTTCATAAACATTTAAAACCCAATATATATAAGTAAAGAAAAAAAATTATAGCTTTACATCTCCATAAAAAATTAATTAATAATAAATTATTCCTTTCACATATTAAATATTTTTGTTTATTTCTTCAAGAATTGATTCTTTTGAATTAATTTAGAATAATGTACATAGTTATAGAATATATATAATATTGTATAGTATTATTTAAAATACAACAAACTTTTAAAAAATATTTAGTATTTCATATTATTAAAAACATTTCATGAATCATATTTTAAAAGGTTTGTGACCAAAGGGATTTTGATTTAAAGTGGTCTTTAATATTACATTGATCCATTGAAAGTAAGAGGCATTTTTCACATAAATCTCTCGACTGTAGGATTCTCTAACTTGTAGGGGGGTGCGCTCCCCCTAGTCTAGGTTTCTATTCATAACATGGGTTAACTGAGAGAGTATCATGAAAAAGTTAGTGATTACTCCAATTGGGATGGGAATCTCATTGGGGGAAATGATCACACATCACTTTGCATCGGTTGTTGGCATGATTCCTCCTATTTATGGCCATTGGATAGAATACAAGGGAAATTATGAATAAGTATCTTAAAATATTAAACAGATAAAGGATAATCCAATGAAGATAAAAGAATAACTTATGAATTACATTTATCTATTTAAATTATGAGTTTATTGGCTTCAATCTATGTTATCCATGATCTACTTCCTAAAATATATTCTTATGGGATTTTTTTCTTTATTCCCTTAATAATGGGTTGAAATGAGCTTATGAATTTACCAAATATTATCCCCTGGGAGTGTCAAACTAGGTGAATAGTAAGCCCCATTGTCATGTACTAGGTTACACCAAGTTAAGCCCGAAACACCTTGTCAGAGTTGTTACTCCCAGGTACATATGTTCCAGAACCATGTTCACTTATAGTATCCAGACACAGTTGTATTTTATTGATAAACTAATTAATTTATACTTTCCAATATTTAGGGATGTTTTCTTACACTTATTCTTATCTCCAAGGGTTTTTACTACAATTTTCTAATCCGAATCCCAAAATAACTAAACCTATACTTTGATACCAACTATAACAACCCTAAACTTTATATAATATTTAAACATGATTTATTACATAACATTTCACTCAATATAACTAACAAGATCAAGAAATCTTGTGTATTTAGGAAATTAGGTATATTACATAACAACATAAAACATAAAAAGAAACATTTTTATTGAAATATTATTTAATATAACCAAAATGTTCCAACATACTCAACAGTTCTTGGGATAACTCGAGGGAATACATAAGAAATGTGTGAGCTATAAAGACCAGTAAGGGAATTGAAAAAAAAACATAAGGAAAAAATAAATGTTAGAAAATAGTCATATCAATAGATAATAAAATTAAATTGAATAATAAATCATGATGTTTCATGATAACTATAACATGGGAAAGGTGGTAACAACATAAAACATGATGTAAGCATGAGTCAAGGATCATTTCACATGGAGGAACATTAGTCCAGGATCATTAAACATGGAGGAGAATGAGTCAAGGCTCATTGGAAATGGAGGAGCATGAGTCAAGACCCATTTCACATGGCGTATCTTAATTCTAAACATTACCCAATGCAATTGAGTGATATCGGGGCTCACCCTTCGTAATCATTTAATTCTCATGTTTAAGTGTGCCACATAGATCATATAACATGGTTTCATTAATCATAATAATTTATTTCACTATCTAATAATGTATAATACATACATATAATTCCCCAATCAATATTTATATGTGAATGACGGTTAATACCCTTGATAGAGAAAAGGTTATGGTATTCACTACATGATGATTTGTTCATGCAAAGTCGTGGTGGAATTTAGGAAGCATAACATCGTGATATAAGAATTCATAAAATGGGTTGATGATAGGAAAATGACTATCTCATAACTTATAAATGAAATGGATAGTGAGGGGTATATTTATGAACATATCCCAATATAGGAAAAAGGAAATAAGGATATATAAAATTAATGTAATTCTTGATAAAGAGGGAGGGTGGAATATTCCTTACAAAATTTCAGCATATAAACAAGTTTAAATTTGGGTTTATAAGAGAGATAAATGAGAATTAAGGGGGATTATATAATTTAAAAATCAATTATATGTTAAGGGGTATAGTTTAGAATGTATCCCAACTTATGAAAATGGAAATAAAAAGGGAATATCATAAAAGAAGTTCTTGATAAAAAGAGGAGATAGAGAATCCCTTAAAGAATTTCAGCATAATAACGGATTAGGTAAGGGTCCAAATGAGATAGAATAAATGATCCACCATAAAAATAAAATCTATTTGAAAGTATGACTATTATTATAAATGAATTGAAGTATAATAAATTTAAATTAAAAGAACTAATCTCAAAGAAGGTTCTTGAATTCAAAGGAGAGGAGGGAAATAATTTTCTTGGATGCGTGACTCCAAAAGATTAGAATATGATTATGATAGGCTTATTGGGATCTTGTGGGATCCCTTTGAAGAATATATAGAGTTTAGAGAAGATTTGTAATGAGATCTTGGAGTTTTAGTGAAGAGAAATGGGATATTGGGTGGGTTTATATAGGAAAGGATGGGGATTTCTTTGTTATTTTGGTTTTGGACACTACATAATAAAATATTCAAATCCAAAAATCATGCCACATCTTTTGGCCATGGTTTCTGGAAAAGGTTAGTGATATATATTTTCTATAAGTCCAAGTGATGAATACAATAAAATATTTCCCTTTCTTATGTTTAGGTGAGGCATACTTTCAAAGAAATGATTTTAAAATGTAAAAATAAATTATATATCTGGTAGGATTCACTAAGGATTTGTAAAGTAAATCCAATAAGAATAGAATTATATTATTTTAAAGAAAAATGATATATTTGTAAGTGGATACCTTTCATAGTATTTATTACTTAACTATTGGTCCAATACGATGTCATAAAACACATAATATATTTTTATGGTATTTAATTTTTACCCAAAAAATCAAATGTCTCAGAAAATTATGAAAAACAAACCATTGGATAATTTCATCATCCTTATTCAAAATATGATATTAATTTTATCTGAATAATTTTTTAAATATGTGAATATTCAAATTTAAAATAAAAACATATTTTTTTTAAAATGATGGCTTTTTGTTAGTTACAGTTTTTGAACCCTAACAAAAATTAGATTTGACTTCATAAAAAATTACATGATCAATTATATTTTAAAAAATAAATTTGATAATAATATTTTATTAAAGTATTATTTATTTAAAAAATCCATTAATTCATCAAAATATATTTCTTAATTGAATGATAATATTAACCAATCATTCTTTTTGTGCTTTAAAAATCATTTTGAAAGTAATAATAATAGGAAGAATATATATTTAATATTCTATATAAAAATATTATACACATTCCAATTTATAGTGTTTTGATACATATCCCATTATTAGACTAGCATACACCCTAATAGTTAGGTGCTCAATGTCGGGGCATTCGTGGGGCTATTTGGTGAACATGGTTTGGGTCGTGATCTTGATGAGCTTGAACATCTCCAATAAACAGTTTCCCTCTTACTTAAGTTGTTTGATCTCAGCTTCAACTTGGTCTAGGGAAAATCCTATAAATTATATCTCTCTCAGAATGTTTGATAAATTGGATTCATAGGGTATGATTCTACTGGTTGAGGCCATCACTTCATTTTTCTATTCCAAAAGTATTTGTCAAAACCATATATTTATACTAGTCATGTAAGAACTATTCAAAAACTATATTATCAACTATAAAGATACTTGATGATAATTTAAAATCCAATTGGATAAAACAAAATAAGTTTATGTGTTTTCTATATCCACAAGACATTTAATTAAATCACAATAATTAGAATTTTATTCATAAATGTTCTGGTCGTTATAATGTATGTGTATATGCATACATATGTGTATGAATGCATGGGTGTAATAGTGATCTTGATGGAAAAAAGTGAATCATATATGTGTGCATGAATAATGACATACATAATTTCCAATGTTCCTATTTATGTGTGTGAACATGGGGTGGCTGAGTCAGAATGTTCACATAAATTAATAAGGAATATCAAGAGATTATGGATTTAAATGAAACACTGGTCTGTAGAGGGTGTGCATTTGTAGACAATCATCATTTAAAAATTTTCTTACATTTAAGGGTTTCCTTAGGGATCAGTTAAATCAGAATTATCTATGACCATACACCAACATGATGATGGATGTTAAATAATAACTAAAAAATACTATATGAAACACTTTTTATTTTAAAATATTAAAAAACCAATGCATGTTCAATAGTTTTTGGTGTAAACTAAGTTTTTTAACACTATACATGGTTAGATTGTTTATTTTTTAATGATCAACTATGTAAAAATATAATATCATTGAAATTATAATTCAATGTGTATCCTACACTATTTTTGTTCCTCCCACACAAATAAAATTTAAAAATATATTCAATTGAAATGAATAATGATGAAATAAAAAAATATTTATATATAGTGTCCATATAATTCTTTCTTGTATTAATGACAAATAGTGAATATTTAAAGAGAAAGAATATATAAAAAATATGTATAACAATATTATCTTAAGAATTAGGTAACTAAATTTTTATTTATTACCTATATTTTTTAGATCCCAACAATTATTCTAAATTAAATTGTAAATATAATAATTATGTATTAATTTACTAATTTTTATTTTAGTAAAATAACATTATATAACTTCAAAAAATACTTTGAAAGATCCTATTATAAAATTTTCAACCAATTGTCTCCTTTTTGTATTTCATAACTTCTTATAAATTAATTAAAATAATTATTTGTTTCATCATTTATGGACCTAAAAAATGAAAATAAGTTTTCTAATTGAAAATAACATATCTTATGTTCCACATCATAGGTTAAAGTGAAGTTTTTGAGGAAACTACATCTCTTAGAGAAAATAATTCTCAGTCTAATGGATTTATTTATTGAAACTCTATCTAATATCTATAATATCACTTATTATCACTTAAATATATTCATTTATATTTTTTTGGAGATAGTTAAACAAATAAATTCATAGAAAAAAATAAATCTTCATACTCCCTAATGAATTCAACTCTCTAATATTTTGGATTTTTAAGAATTATATATCATGAATTTTTGAACCATTCAACTTATTTGAAATTATCATCAATTATTTAAAATATGAAAATTCTCCCCATTTATTTTATTATACTAATAAACTTAAAGAGATGCACATGAATGAACATACCTACACAAACATCTATATTATGTCCCTTGAAGTAATACAAGTTTTTAATTCCCTATACAATTTACTCCCCCTTTTTGGACTCATTATACCTATATGATAACGAAATACTATGAAGTGAATATTAAGGAATGTTAATAAAAAATATTATTGAAGTCTTAATGGAATTCAATACCAACATAATTTGATGGCATTGTAAGTCCTTGTTGTCAAAGGATTTTTGAAAATATTTGCCAATTACTACTTTTTAGTAACAAAATACAATATCAACTCAACTAATTTCTCCATGATGCACTGTAACATTAAATAAATATTTTTTGACAAATATTGATACAATCTATTTTTGGAAACTTTTATAGGACATTAGCTATCACAATAAATTTTTTAAGGAATCTATATTGGCTATATTTTCCTCTATTTTTGATCTATCTAATTCTTTTTTATATGTTTACACTATTGAGACATAACTAACATCTATTTTTCTTATTATAGTTAATTTTTTCTTATGAAATTATTATAAATTAATTATTCTATAAAAATTAAATCATATTTTTTTGACTTGTTGTTTCATAAACAATTACAACCCAATATATATAAGTAAAGAAATAAAATTATAGCTTTACATCTCCATAAAAAATTAGTTCAAAATCAATTATTCCTTTAATATATAAAATATTTTTGTTTATTTCTACATGAATTGATAATTTTTAATTAATTTATAATAATGTACGTAGTTATGAAATACATATAATATAAGGATATTATTCGTTAAATTACAATAGACTTTTAAAAAATATTTAGTATTTATTATTATTGAAAACATTTCATGAATCATATTTTGAAAGGTTTGTGACCAAAGGAATTTTTATTAAGAGTCGTGTTCAATATTCCATTGAAAACCATTTAAAAAACATAGTGACATGTTTCTATTTTGATAATAAAATAATTCCAACAACCTTTCTCACTTGAAAACTCATAAAAAATAGAAACTCATTATGCAATGAAATTGTAAAATTTTATTTCATTTAGGTAGGAAAAAAACTCACATATCAATGATTAATAACTAAAAATATAATATAATCTATATACATAATTTTAATAAGTAAATTTTTGAGATTTAATTTGATATACAATTTTCTATCCATTTTTCCTTTTCAACACTCCATACTTCTAAAGAATATATTATGTTAATCATACTATTATTAAAGATAATATATTAGAAGATATAAGAATTATGTAAGTTTAAAACACTCATAAAAAATGTATCAATAAAATTTTTTCTTGGTTTCTTGATATAAACTTCCTTATTAAAAACATAATTTAGGAATACATATTTTACATCTATTTAAAAGACATTTTATTTCCCATGGAATATAGTGTAATGAATGATATGAATTATTTACATTCTTTATACTGATTTGATAGTTTCATCAAATTCAATATTTTATATTTTTGAATTAGAAATTCACATTATTTTTAATTTATTTCATTAAAATCCTTTATCATTAAAAATATTTTTAATGGACCATTTTTTATGAATAACATTTTAATACTATGCTCATGGTACCACCTCCCATGTGTTTTTATTATATTTTTTCCAATCTCATCACTCATATATTTGAATTATTTATCTAATTAGTGCTTAAAAAAATATTTTATATCCACTTGTGAAAAATAAATTGGTGGAACTTAATATCTTTTCTATTCTTCTAGGTTTTAAACCTCTTCCTTCTTTGTTAGTAATATTTTTAGTCTCTACAAAATTTTTCAACCATGAATTTTTCTTATATATTTTCTAAAATTATCCTCATTGATGAGGAAATTAGAATCATCACTATATTAATTCAATTAAATAACATCATTTTCATATATAAACGACTGTCTAGAATTTCTATATTATGCCCCATTAATATATTCTTCAATATCATTATTTGATTATGTTTAGATTAATCTTAAATAAAATTAGCATCATAGATATTATAACATTAAAAATTTTAAAATATTTTTAAAACCATATTTTTTTTATTTTATAAGCATATTTTTTATAAGAATTACAATTTCCAAGTAAATTATTACCCTTATGAAACAAATTTTATTTGTGTATGGGTAAATCATGTTTCATAAAGTCCCTGTAAGGGTATGTTGGAATTACAATAGTCTATGTAAGAGTGACTTTGTATTTTCATAAGGGTAAATAGGTGATATGTATGGTTAAGATGGAATTTTTATATGCTTTGTAACCATAAATATGAGATGTGAAATGGTAGTATATTTCATTAATGAGGGTAACAAATAGGTTATAAGGGTTATGTAAGGGTTACATGGGCCCATTGTAAGGGTAATACAAGTTTTGTAAGGGTATATAATACACCACATAAAAGAAGTTTTCTATTCAAATGAGGGTAAACATGAATTCCAAAATGATTTTAAGGGTATGAGACCTAAAAATGGTTAAAACCCCATACATTTATCCTAAATTCCTGATATATAAATGGGTAAAACTATGTTACCCTTATACAATTCAATTTTTGGGAAAACTATTTTTAGAAACCAAGAGTCTTTATTTCTTTTTCAAGAATGAAATTAAAACACGTTTTGGATGAATTTAAATGACTAATTTTTTTTAAATCAATTCATTTACCTTTTTGATGTTGAGGATTCATATTATGGGAGAATTTAAACACTCCCAAATTAAGAAATTATTAAACAAAAAGTTAAATGATGGATATAATTTGGATTTTATTGTCTTGGATTAGTACACAGGTGGCCTTATTCTAAAATAGAAGAACCCTTTATACCATATTTTTTAATATTCCTTAATTTTTAGGGAGTTTGGAAATTACCTTAAACAACATTAGTAAAGTATATTTCAACAAACCAAGTTTTCATCCACTTTCTAGGTGTGTTAGAACCAACTAATTATCTCTTTTGGTTGTAATGTCTTAAAAAGGGAAAAGTACCTATATATGAATTTTAATTAATTTTATTTATATTCATAAGAGATTATGGATCTATTTATTCCATTTCTCATAGAGAAATTAAATAATGACATTTTAAATTATAAAAATCTGTAATTTATCGAGGAGTGATAAGTATTATTATTTTTAGTTTATCATAGATTATTCTAGAGAGGGAAAATTATTATCACATCTATTTTCTTTTTTCCTCTATGGATGAACTGATGAGAACATTTTATAACATTAAGTGCTAAATTGGAAATTATCCATGAGATAGAAAATATTATTGTATATGGTGTTTTATTTTTTATTGGAATGAAAATAGCTAGAGTAGAACTTAGGAATCCTTTATGAGTGGTTGGAGCCGACTAATATGAAGATGAGATTCAGGTGAGTACTATTTGATGAAATTTTAAGTTCTTAATCAATGAAATTGAGGTAGTATTTTTTTAAATTTTGGGTCTATTGTTTACTGATGTTGTTTTTTATAATTTTTCTATGGGAAAACCGTGTTTATCATACTTGACTGTGATCTCTTGTGGGTGTGTGTAGCCCGTGAGACTCGTTATGATATTTTATTACACGATTATTATTTGAATTGATTATTTTTATTATTGATTACGATATCATGTTGTTATATGTTTCTACTATATTCTCGTGATTATATTCTCTGTGTGGCTTATATGCTTTACTCTATTATGTGTGTTACCATTCCATGGAGGTTGTTATTAGTATTTGAGACCTGCGGACCATCATTTGATGTTTATCTCTTTTATGGGATGTGTAGTTGAATTTTAATTATTATTTAGATGAACCTATATATAGTGTAGG
The DNA here is from genome assembly GCA_963277665.1 of Viscum album. NCBI lineage: Eukaryota > Viridiplantae > Streptophyta > Magnoliopsida > Santalales > Viscaceae > Viscum > Viscum album. The sequence continues at coordinate 568,466,966 of OY728134.1, read as the reverse complement.
TGCATGAAGGTCTAGTGTCATAAAAAAAGTAGTATGTTAGGGGTCTAATTGCCTGGGGGCCTGATCGAGGCATATATGGGGTGTAACTGCCTAGAGGCCTATCTCATAACATATATGGGATACGATGGTCTAGGGGATGGATTTGAATCAATGAATTAAGAAAAATAGGAGATGTGTTATGTACCTAGTGGATTTTCATTTCTCACTTATGACATCCTAGGATTATCCTACAAGTAAGGAGCTGAATTTGGTATGATTGGGGGTCTATGGTGGCTTGGTTAGCGCATGACCTCTTAGTATGTGCGGTATGTTTTTTATTGTTGTTATGCATTTATTATTGAAATAAAATACACTTGTCATACTTTAGAAAAATTATAAAGGATTAATTTTTTGTTTCCTATATAGTTTATTACACTGTCCCTACATGGGTATTTCAATGCATGTAAAGACATCATGAATTAGGATTTGATTAATGGAATGGGGTCCAGGGATGATGGATGAGTATAGGAGTATATTGATTATATCATACTAGGATCAAATCTTAAGGGACACAAAATTTTATTTATTAATTTCTGTATAGCTCTTATTACGCGTTTTTTCTTCACTACTTTGGGAGCCTATTTATTACATATATAACTGTTTTTTTCTTTTTTAGTTTCCACATGATACTATGGTTATTATATTTATATATTGTTTTATTATTATATGTGATATGACATTATAAAAAGGGTATACTCTATGAATTTATGTATCTAGACCCTACATACTAGTAAATAACCTCTTGTGTATGTGAATGCGTGCATGAGTACCAATGACACTTTGGTTTAGACTTGATGGTTTGGGATGGGGAGTTATATATATCAACTATATTACTGAGATTTATCTTATATAAATAATAACTTCTTCAATTTATAATTTATTTAAGGATGTTTCCATCATTTTTCCATTCATAAAATTTCTATTGATGTATATCCTTTAATTTAATTACATAAGGGGCACTAAACACTTTTTAATCTTACAAATCAAGATTATTTTTTATACTGTGTATCATATGGTATCGTATAAAAATACAATCAAAAGAGACTCCATTTTTTCCTTATATGATTTAGTATAAATATATATCCTCAAAATTTATCTTAGTATTTCATGATCAATATTACAAATTATTTTTATATCCACCATAATTTTATTCTTTCACTCATCTAAGACACTTTTTGAAGAATGTTTGGCGATATATACTCATTAATTACCCCATATTTCTTATAATATTCATTAAATCATCCATTAGTAAACCATGAAAAATATTTGGATCTAAATTTATTTATATATAAACTTATTTAATTCATAAATATCTTAATAAAACTTTTGAATCCCTCAAAAACTTATTCATTACTTGAAATAAACACAATACATGTCATGCATTTAAAACAACTAATGAATGAAATAAAGTACTTATCACAAGTGTTTATTTTTGAACATTTTCCCTAAAAATAATAATAAATTAACTCAATTAACCTTTTAGTTCATGTATTAATAGAAATATGATGAAGTTGAAGATGAAATCACTACTTCTTTGTTTAAACAACATTAAATTTTTTTCTTGATTCAATACTTGATATGATGTAGTTGATGATGAAATGAATACTTCTTTGTTTAAAATAATGTTACCATTAAAATATTTTTTAAGATGGAGATTAGGGAAGAAGAAACACCAAGTAACTTGTTATGATTACAATACATAGTGGTGAAATATTTTCATGATAAACAATTTTTTATTATTTTACATTTCAAATTTGAAAACATATTTTTTCCCATTTTACACATTTTTCCAAGTTTATTATATATTGGTTTCTATTCTAAGTCATAATAGTTTCCTTTACAATAAATAACCTTTATCTATAAATATTCGAATCATAGAATCCCTCAAATAAAACTTGGATATAAAGGTGGGAAATTAATGTACTCAATGTTGGGATGTACAAATATGTAGATATATTCTCCCATAATTTTAGATCAAAATAAAAGTAGTTATGAGTCATAAGATCTTGTATGTCGAATGAGTTATGAAATAGAGGATTAATAATTTCTTATCTAGAGCCTCCTTATACTATTGTGTAAATATATACAATATTTTCAGTATATTATATTTTTTTACATTAATTATATTTTACTATTTATTCTAAATAGTTTTTTATATCCTTCATATTTTCATTTTATTTTTCCACAACATTTTATAGTTCATACACACTAAACATACACAGTTTTCCTTATAAGTATTTTTCTATTGTGGAGTTTTTTACATTAAATAGTCGATTTTTCCCTACACACTCTTGAATCAATAAAATTAATAGAACACTTAGAATCTGATCTATTATATAAATATTTTTTTTAAAAAAACTTAATATAGAGAAAATTTCATATGGAAACTGATGTATTGGTATGATTTCTCAAATAATTAAATTTTAATTGAACACCTTTTTTGATAGTATAAATTATGAATATTTGAGAGATATGATAAAAAATTATTCCATTAATGATAAAATAGTTCACTATATGATATTGTAATTTGGTTTTGAAATCCAAGAGAAGTAAATTTACACTTTTACTCTTAATGAAAAAGATAAATTTTTGTTTTATTATATGGAATAAAATTTTATTTTATATAGATTCCCAATATATATATATATATATATATATATATATCCATATATCTTAATTCTAGATTAATAATGGAATCTATAAGCTTCATGTAATGATTTGTTTTTAATAATAGTGGAGTTGGAAAAATTTCAAAATTATTTAACTAGAGTATAATGGTTTTAACTATATTCTCAAAAAAACGTAAATAAATTATGAATTAGAGGTTCATAAATAATTTTAATAGCTTATTGTCACTAGGTGAAATTGATATCATCAATTAGAGGATATTATAAAATATTATAGATATTTTCCCAAAATAATATAAATATAAAAGAGGTTCTTTTGAAGATATGAAACATATTATGGATCTAAAGATAAATGAGTGTATGATAACATTGATGCAGTATGATCTTAGTCATAAGGTAGATGAAATCAAGAGAAAATAAAAAAAGAACGGATAAATTTCAATGCTAAAAAAAATAAGAGGTAAATATGAGAATACAGGTACAAAAGTTGATAAAAGGGAATAAAATGATGTCATTTTCTACATGTCTAAGTAACCAATACACCAAAAACTAGAATGTACAAAAATAAATAAATAAAAAAATGAGAATAAAAGTTAGAAGAATTATATGGTGAAATTTTTTCCAAATGAAAATATTACGCCAATAGAAATCAAATACTTATATTCTAAAAGTATATTAGATAACTATGAAAACTATAAGATATATTGTTTCGTTGTAACAACTTATCAAAAGATTATATTTGATTTATAGAAAAGTTAATTGTTGACTATAACTAAATATTTAATTTAATTAATTTCTAATAAGGTATATAAGAATCCTATAACTATGGAAGAGAGGAAAAAATATTTTTATAAATTAGAGGATTATTAGAATAAGCTAAAATAGAAATTTTGGTAGTCCAAGATCAAAATTTTTTAAACATAAAGATGAAATATCCAAAATACGCCCAAATTAAATTATTGACCATCAATTTGTTTCCCTTCAAAAATCATAATATATTGAAAAACTCAATTTTGAGAGATTTATCCAAGAAAAGTTATTTTCTAAATTTTCAGTAGAAATGAAAAGTTTAAAACAATTTCAAGGATTAATGAAACTATCTAATTCAATGTTTGTAATATTATATAATTTATAATGGCCGTGTCTCCTCAAAACAACATTGTATCAGGAAAAAGGAACCCTATATTCATTTTGAAAATAAAGTGTATTAGAAAAACTAAAATTCTTTTAGGAAACAATAATTATTTTGTGTGACTAGAATCCATAATTTAATGGATATTACTAAAATTAAACATAAAAAATTATGAAAAGTTTGGATTCTAAAATTTAAGTTATCTAATGCTTTTAATACCAATAAAATTTAGGGGCCAAAATATTTGTCTTCCTAATTTTTAGGATAATATATTATGTAATAAAAGTAAAAATACTTGGTAGGTGGATAATTTTTTTATTTTAGAATATTATTAAAAATAAGTATACATTATAGAACTTTAAGAAAGTGGAAGGTGCACATATTATTTTAATAGATAATAGAGAAATATGATTAGTTTTATTATTTTATATATCCATCCATGGTGGTCCTTTAATTTCAAATGTTTAATATTTTATAGTTTTAAAGAAAAATATAATCTATATTAGCCAATTATATGATGATGAATACTCTTTAAAACATGAAAATATTAAATTTACTATATGTAGTTAACAATAAGATCCAATATTATCTACAAATCAGTATGATAAAGACTATACCATATATTTGGAAGTATTTTCCTTCAAAAAATTTATTCTCTTAGTGAAATTAATGATAATTCAAGAAATTGGAATGGAAGCTCAGGACACCATAATATACAAACATTATCAACGATTTTTAAAAAACATTTTTTGAATGATATTTTATATTTGAACATTAATTCTTCAAAATTCCATGACCCTTGATAATATGATAAGAGATAAAAGGTTACTTTTAAACTGGTAACTAATGTATCAAAAATGTTTACCTCTATAATTGGTGTATATGAAGAATTTTCAACCAATTAATACTACAAATATCTGAGGGAAACCACATATGCATATTCCTATTGATGATGATGTTTTATAAACATATATTTCTTTTCATCCACATAAATTAGAAATACTCAAGTAATTTAATTTTTTTTCTCTTTTATTAAACATTGGAAAACCATTTTATAATCACTATCTAAAGTGATCAAATAGAAGAATGTTCAAACCTTGAATTTTTTTTAATGATAAAGGTATCAATAGGAATTTTATATATAAGTTACTCTACAGAAAATAGGATAGTTGAATGGATAGAAAAAACTCCTCAATAGATAACTTAATCTATATTAGGTGAGTATCAAGTTGTTAGATACTTATAGGATATGGATATAAAAACTACATTCAATACTATAAATATTATTTTATAAATTCTAGTTTAAAATAAATATACTTATTAATTGTAAATTGGATAATATATGAAGGTATTGTACTTTTGAGTTTTCAAATGAAATAAGTTCCTTCCAAATATAATTGTTAATCATGAAAAGTTCAATCTAAAAATTTAATGTAGTAATATTTATTAGTTATTATACCACATTCATTCCTTATCAAGTATTAATAAATGATCAAATATCATGGAATGAACTATATATGTTAAATATAATGAATCTTATCTAATTTTAATTTTCTTAAAATATAGGATAGTGAAAATAGAATATGTATTTTTTTTTAAAAAAATTATTATATGAATCAGTGAAATAAAGTTTAAATTAATTAGAAGGTGGAAACTAAATAGTTGTGGGAACACATTATTTAATTCCTTGAATTCAGGTATTTGTTAGGGAAATATCCACTATAAATGGTCATGTTTATGTTAAATAACCAATAAATATCCAAAGTTAAATGCTGAATTAATTTTATTATCTTTCATTTATTTTCCAATTTGAACCTAAAATAGAAGATTAGGCCTTATGTGGTGATAATTGAATGATGTCTATATTAGTCATTTTTAATTTATTAAACTGAAACAATTTATGGTCATTAAAAAACATCCCATTAAATTTATTATTATAGAATATAAGTGGATACTCAATAATAAATGTAATCAGAATGTTAGGAGAATCCAGAATAAGTCTAGACTAGTTTCATATTGTTATAATTAGAAATAGAGAACAAATTTTGGAGAGACATATTCTATGGTAAGTTAACCTGAATCTAACTCGATTATATAAGTATTTTCATCATATATAAACATTATTCTATTTGAAATGGAAATTAAAAATGATTTTATAATTTTTTATGTTGAGGAGTATATTAATATCATTCAATATCTTGGTTTTGAAAAACCATTATCGCATGTCCATGTTTTTAAACTTACTATGACACTTTATGGAAAACAACAGTCTCTAAGGGTTTGGTGTGATCTTTTTTGTTATTTTATTAATAAAAATAGTATTTTAATAGTAATAAAAGACTCATATTATTTTATTTATAATTTTTATAGAAAATTTAAAAATAAATAATTATAGATAGGATATTATCTTTAAATCCACTCAAAAACGTATTTTAGATAGTTTTTATAATCTTAATAAAAATGAATTAGAGATGTATAGGACTAGTGAAATTATATTATTTGTTAGTTTTAAAATCATTTAAAAATCATAATAAATTATTTAAACACAAAATATTATACTGATGATTTTTTATACCATTTTGGTATTAATAATTAATAATGTATTAGTACACCAATTATAATTTCATATGAGGAAAATAAAGATGTTTTGAGGAAATTGTAAGATAATAACCTTTACTGAGGGTTGAAAAGATGTTAAATCATATTAATATTAAGTTAGATAAACATTTTATTCATTTTATTCCATTATTTTATGTTCTATGAAGGTACTGAAGAAACATATTTAAACGCTATTAATTTTTTTATATTGAAAAGTTACAATAGATAATGGATAATTCTACACTCACACTGATTTCAATCAGGAAAATTATTCCGATTTTGATTTTAGAGGATGTTCGATGGATCGATAATGTATAATAATAAAATTTCATTTATTATAAGAATATTTAGTATCATTATTCATTAAAAAAAACTTTATTTTAGTTTAAAATACGAAATAAGAATATGTACTTTCTCATAGTTACTGTACGTAGATGTTTTCAATAAATCACACACTCACTAATTTTTTTTTTACTTTTTTATAGACTCTAATTTTTTGTGATTAAAAAATTGTGACTTCTCTTTTCAAAAATTTGTTACATAACTCATGTGAAAAAATAATTGACAGAAGAAATTATTTTCTTATAGATGAATTTTTTTTAAGATATATATATTCAATTTATTATAATATAGAGTTATATTGAGGAAATTGTCCTTAATGCTTTTAAGTATAGAAGATTTATGTTCATCAAGAAAATATGTGACTTATTGAATAGAAATTAAAACATTCTATTTTTATTTTTATCTCCTTGTGATGAAAAGGACCTCAGTAAATGAGGTATATTTTTGACAGATAATTATTTTTTTCATCAAGGTACTCAAATTATTACTTTTAAAAGATGAAAAAAAGTGGAATGATACATTTATAAAAATATAGTAATCTTTCATTTATTTAATAAATAGATATCCAAAAATGTAATTTTTTGGTTTAATTTTTTTATATTTGAATTTTGATGGTGACCGACATTACCAAATATATATTCAAAGTTTATTTCTAAAAAATCAATTATGATCATTTTGAAGAGATTCGCAGTCCATTTATATGGATTCTATGATTATTAATGGCTTAAATATTTCAATTTTTATACACTTACGCTTAATTTAAATGTTAAATGATTTCTTTTCATTTATAATTAATGAAAAACCCAGATATTTCTTATGGTCATAATGTAGTGAATCATTGTCAAAATTTTCTAAAAAATAAGCATCTGGTTGATGCATGTAGTTTTTGAAGTTACTCAAGGGAAATATTCTTCGGATATTTATCTAATATAAAACATTATCTAGATTCCATGAACATATGATAATATAAAGATCATGTTAATGGATATAAATCACATAAGGGTGATTAATTTATAATTGCACGGGGAGTCTCCATCCTTGATAATGAGTTTCATTAAATTTTAAAAGTGGAAATAATTTTTCATACATTGGAAGAAGATCTACCCATTTTATAATTAAAATTTACAAAAATATTAACTATTTTTAGTATTATAGAATTATAAGTGGATAATATAAACATAATTTCATAATAGAAGTAAATTATATTTTTATGAATATATAAAATCTTGAAAATTTGATAAAACATCAGTTTGTCAAATAAAGAATGTTAGATGAACATAAACTAATAAAAATGTTGTTTTTTATAATGATAACACTCTTATTATACTCTTACCATATAAATATAAACTTCATAAGATGGTGGATTTTTGTGTTGATAAAACAATTTAATAAAAATGGATTCGATATTTTCATATTATATAAAATTTTTATATAGAAACATTCAATGTTTTTGACATATATATACTTTTTTATATGTGTTTATTTTGAAATAATAAATATTATGTAGGATTACAAAATGTTTATCTTTTCCATATTCCTAAAAATTAAATTAATTTTCAGTTTTTGATACAAAAATTTAATTATTTTGTAAATAATTGGAAAAGGTAAAATGATGTCTCCTCTAAAACCGTCATAGGTATTTATAAATATGATAAAGGATGAAACAATTACCAAGATGAAACTATTTTATGATAGTATTTATAAATTTTTTGATGATTTGGAGATAAAATTGACAGCTCATGTCTAACAAATATAATAAATTACATAAGAAACTAAATATTTTTTTATATTTCCAAAATGAAGTGGATGTGGATCTATTCAATGATATTGATGAATAAATAGAGGATACACCTATATATGGATAAATAGAAAGAAACATTAATGAAAAATCAATTAATTTTATAATGGAAATGGAAAAACATGATCTAACTAAAATTATCTAGATAATAAAAGAAACTATGACATTTTATTCTCAAAATAGTTCAAAAAATAAGAAATAAATTGATAAATACGGTGAAGGAGAGTCTACTACTCCTATGAAAAAATATCAAAAACAATTCATGGATATTTTTGAAAAGTAAAATATTTATGAGAATAATGGAAGGAATAAACCATAGGAAAAATATATAGAGAATAGGATTTCTAGATTATTATATACATTGGAAATGATCATAGAGAAATAAAACAGGGGACATGACCTATCCAATATATCAAATAATTTGATAAAATTAATCCTTCTCCTACAGAGAAAGGAATAATAAAATTTACTAAGACTAAAGAAATTTCATTATCAAGATCATTATTATAGTTATCACTATTTTCAATGAAATAAATCACATAATATATAGATAACTAATGGAATTAAGAGGTTTCATCTTTTCGTAAATAGGAAATACATCCATCAATAATAAAATATTTTAAAAGAATGTTAATTATTTTATTAATTAATAAAATAGAGAGCCATCCTCTATAGGGTAATAAAAATTATAAAATGTTGACGTAATGATCTTATTAAAAATGGAATGAGAGTATCTATAATATTAGTTACTGGGGTTTTTTGAACCTACTAGAAGGACTTTTGATCCCTTTTATCCCTTGAATGTATCCCATTTTTAGGAATTCTATTATGATCACGTAGTTTTATTCCCTAAAAAAAGGAGGTGTATTATATAAAATGAAATTGATAGATGGTTAAGGAATAAAAACATTCCAATATTGTTTATTATGATTCAATTTATTCCAAGTGTAATTTCAAAGTAAATTTTTTTGGGAAATAAATATTTTAATATACAAGTAATTACTAAAAAATTTATATCCCATTTTTTTTCATTGTGAAAAAAATTGTTATCAATGTAATCTATTTAATTTTAGGGAAGACAAAAAGTATGATTTAGATTTAATAAATAAAAAGTGTTAGTATATTGAGGTCTTGGAAAAAAGAATAATCCTAATAAAGGAAAAAAATTAATGGCCTAGAAATAATTTTATCCTAAAAAAATTAATTAGGGATCTTGAGAAGATACATCAATATTTATTTTATATATCTTATATTATTTATTAATTAATGGGATGCTTAGTTTTTTAACATTTCTTATAGTCAATTGTTTCATATAGTATATAATATTTAATCTTATTCCAAAGTATTTTTATCATTTTTGAGAATGATAAAGGAGGAGAATAGTAAAATTTATAGTAATTGATAATAGTTGATATATTTATGGTTAGGATTTTATTTATAATAGAATAGGTAAAATCATTAATAGAGATTAAAATAATGGTGAGTTATCTCTACCTTTTCTGTTTTCTTAATTTACAGAAATATATTTTTCATTGTCTTTAATTTTATATATACATGGATATACATTATCTCACTGTGTTTCTTGATTACCCCAATAAGATATATTATTGTTAAATTATTTTAATGAATTTATTTGAATCATTTACATTGAATAATTATGATACAATTATCTATTTAAATAATGTATTTACCAAATTATTATTTTTGGGAAAGGAATATGTATATAAACTTTACAAGGAAGCATTATTACTGGAATAAATTTTAATGTTATCTTTTTTAGATATAGATTATTCCATCCATATTAAAGGTATACTAGAATGAAAGTGTAATAGAAGGGATACTAAAAATAAAGTTAAAGGAATACCATATGTACAATTAAATAAATATATTCTGTAAATCATTGGATTTGGATAATATAATTCAAAAAGTTATGAAATTGAGTAATATTCTAAATATTATTTTATGTATTACTCGTGTTGATTCTTTTTATTATGTCATAAATATCATAATGACCAATTTTTCACTAAACTTTAATGTATGATAGAATATAATATTAATTTTAGAAACCTTGATAATAGGTTCCAAATATCCTATTCAATTTTCTACAAATAGGTATAAAAGATCTCAAAGAGAGTTATTTGTTTATTATTTTAATTTTATGACTTTGAGTCCTTCCTTTTGATTTTATTTTATACCTCTTATTTTTTCAAACTTTGAAATTAATCTACCTATTACAATTCATGATAATTTCTTATATAATCCTATAATTTCAATTATGATTCATTTCATCTAATATATCATATCTAAGGAATTTTTTATAAATTTTAGTTTTTCCTATACTCTAAGAAAGGCTATTTGGATATGTTTCTAGATCATCCATAAATTTGGGATCCTAAGAAAAACTATTTTTTCTCCCAGTAACATGTATATCTAGTAAATTTTGAAATAAACGATTAGATATTTTTTTATCATAATCCTATTTATAATCTTATGTTTTTATTTAAATAAATTTATCTCCACTACTTTATATACATTATCTTGAATTAAATTTTTTTCTTTATTGAGGACAATTACCCAAATTCAGAAAACTATTATTTTTTATAATTCTTTTTAGAGTTTTATACCTCTATAATTTCACACTTATGAATGTTTCTATTATTTATTTATGATTTTTATACATAAAATATTAGAATTTTTCAAATCAACATTATATGAAAAAATATATTGGTACATTAGTACCATCACCTAGATTTTTTCTAGAGGCGCCTTTGAGTAGGTTAAAATTTTAATCCGATGTGAATGTAACTTAATGATATCAATATATATTGTGTTATACATGGATTAAACCATTTAATATATCCCATTACGTTAGATAAATATCTATAGATTTATTACAAAATAAAAAAACTCACCTAATTTGTGAAACCTCAAACCATCATAATGGTATTACATTTTTTCAACAATCAAACAATGATTATACCATTTTTATTTTACATAAGTTTGGGAAAACACGAACAATATTCATTAAAGTATTTTCCTTCATGAAGTTATGTAGTTTCATTGATATGAAGATATTTAATTTTACATAGGCTTCCCAAATTCCTCTTCATTACTGTGTCCAAAACTAATTACCCTTCATGGGTTCAGGAATGTTATTGGTTATCTTTATATAAGTATCTATTAATTGTTGAGTTTATCTAGTGGCAAAAAAATCATGGTTTATCATTTGAAAGGACCATTATCATATCAATACTAGGTAGTATCCTATTCCTTGGGTACTTACCAAATGAATATTAAATTATTTACAAAAGTTATTCTTGAAAAAGAATCTACATGTTATAATTATTTTTGTAAGATTCTAAAAAAAGGAATGTATTATTTCATGAACCTAAATTTAAAGGACCTTATTCAAACATAAATTTTGTACCTTAGTTGCATGGATTTATATAGAAAGTATTATTTATAAGGGGATAGTGTTATGGATTTATTTTATGAATTTAGAATATTGTATCCCACACCTTATATAAATAAGTATTACATATTATTAGATAAATATTCATTTCATAAAATAATAACCGAGACCAGAATTTTATCAATCTAGTATATTTGGAAACATCAACACATGAACAATTGTTAAGAGTGAACTTCATCATTTACCACTAAGTTAATAATAAAATTCACCCTCTTAGAAATACCATATATAATACCTTTCTTTATAACATAGAGAAGGAATCATAAGAAAGGGTGATCTCAAATAATCAGAAATGGTAAAAAATAGAGATATCAAAATAAATTAAGCATATGGTTATGAGAACATGAGAAAAACATTTTAAAATATAACCTGCTTATCAAAGATCATTATTAAAAAAATTAGATAAAGAATGGTGATTTATAATATGTGAATCATAGATAAATAAAATAACATAATATATGAGATAATAAAATTAGTATAATAAATAAATTTTTGGAATTCACATAAGAATAGAAAATATTATGTTAATGCTACCCACCAATACATTCATAAAATGCTCAACATGGGATAATGACCCATGTACCCTCTTCCGGATTGAGATAACCTTTCGTATACACTATTTTGGGATTATGATAACATCCCATATACACTTTTTGAGCTTGGGATAAAAAAATATATTCCATATATATTCATAGAACATTAATCTTTACACAATGAATTAGAGGAATTTATAATTCATGGACAACCCATACTATAATGAAATTCATACATATGTGTGCATGAAGATTATAAAACCTTCATCATATCATAACCCATGAAGAGTAAATGGGTTTAATAATCATTTCATCATAGAATAAATAATTTAAAAAAATGGGTTTTATAAATATTCTCTCTTTTCATGAGAGAATAACCTATAGACAAGATTAAGGTTCGATAAATATATTTTTAAAATAATCATAAACCATCTTGGAAATGAATAAGTATGGTGTCATTAAATTATATCCCCCGTAGTGAATAAGTAGAATTAATGATTTTTGTCATTAATGAATAGAAATAACATTAAAAGGTCATAAAAACGTTCTTGAAGAAAATATCCTTTTCACATTGAAATCAATTATATAAAACATAAGAAGTTCCAAAATATAAAAGTAAAAATTCCGATGAAAAAAATATTGGAACCTTTTAAAGGAAGATTCAAATCATATTGTGGTGATGATGGTCAAAAATTATGTTCATATTGCACACATGAAAAAAATGATTAATTTCACCTTTTTGAGAGTAAGTGAAAGTAACTATGTTTATAAAATGACTATAATATTTTTTTAATAATTTATTTTTAAAAATTAAAATAAGGGTAAAAAATAAATTAAAAAATAATTGTTGAATATTAAAAAAAATCATTATTTTTTAGAAAATAATCTCATGGAAGGGAAATAATTTTCTTACCAACTTTAAATTTAGGACCACGTTTATGGTTATAGCCATAAAATTTCTATGAAGTTGGTGTTTCCTATATGAGTTGTTGAATGACTATAAACTTTTCTTCCACTTCATCAGATTGCTCTAGTCCCAATATATTTCTTTATACAACATCATAATAGTAAGTTGGAGTTTTAATCTACATTTCATAATGTCCTTCATAGGGATCCATTTGAATGCTCGAGTGAAATCTATTTTTGTAAGAAAACACAACAAGAGGAAGTTGTTGATCCCACAAACCATTGAAATCCATAGAAAAAGATCTTAGAATATCCCATGGGGTTTTAATTTTTATCTCATAATGAACAGATTTCTGAGGATGATACATAGTTTTGAAAATCCAATCTATTTCATGATCTTTCTAAATACTTCACCAGAACATTGAGGAGAACAAAAAATTATGATAAAAAACAATTTAATGTCATACTCCATGAAACCATACAATTTCATTAATGTATGTATTTTCAAAATGATCGAGAGAGAAATATTCTCTGATATTAATTAATTGTGATGATTGTTTTTATAGAGACCGACTTCAAACAATATAACATTATTCCATATTTTAGGAGTCTGATGACAAAATACATGGTGATGTTTTTCCCATTTCCTTTTTTGTATTGTTAATGGGAGTAGAATCCTATTAAACAGTCCACACCCCACCTCAACATGTTTACATAACAAGTACTGAGATACATTCCAAAAAATATCTATCTCTTTGTTTTCCCATTGGGAATACTCTACCACATAGGTGAGTGGTCGACAATATACCCTTGTCTTTTTTTGGTTGTGGGTTCAAGACCCATGGCATTGATAGATTCAAGAGGATGTCTCAAGACTTATAGTTTATTGTTTCCCAGAACTATGTTAATATAATTCTCAAATTTCAATAACCCATATTTACCTTGTTATAAAATATATAATAAACCCTAAATGTAACCAATACCTATAATTTTATTCCCCGAAAATGTAATGGAAATATTCCCCAAATATTTTTTTTCACTAAAATATATAAAAAACAAAAGGGTTTTACTTATATAAGTGTATCCAAAAATATCCTTAATCATGATAAACTCCATTATTGTAAAACCTCATCAGGGGAGTCTCTGAATTTTAACTTATGATCAAACTTAAATATATAAATACAAGATGCAATCCATATATATTATTTTAATATCACAAAGAGACATATATTCTTCCAAAACTAACATAATACTTATATGTTTAAAAATTATTTTTACCAAAATAACATTTGTAAAATACTTTTACAACATAATTCTTTAATCTAAATACATAAGTACTTCAATCCATTTACTTTAATGATTTGTGAGAGGAAAAGTTTGGGATATACCTAACACTGAGGGGGGGGGGGGTGAATCAGTATTGGGGACTTTTTAAACCAATTAAATTTTTTATCCATATACCTCTTGACCTGTTGGGATCTTGATTCTCATATTCACTTTTCCCAGTCTCATGAAATAATAAATAACAGTCAAAATATGCACACAATATTTTTACAAGGTTCAATACTCAATAAGAGGAACTAAATCCTTTCCATAACTATGAATGACCAGTGCATAGAATCTCCACTCTAATGTGAAAACTATTAAAGTGGATTGACTAGAAAAAAAATCCTATAGTCAGTGTGAGTCCCTATACTTTGGAGGGGGAAGGTAAACAACCCTCTTCCTAAATTAGTGACGACCTAGTTCAACTTGAAGGTTCCTTACTAGTTCTTTATACTTACACTGAAGATAGTCTTATTCCATCTTTACAAGATAGTTTATGCTCTTGATCTTCTTCAGTTATCATCACTTGGTTACTTGCAAAGCAGTAGGAAAACAACTCTCTTTTTTCTACTCTCTCATTCTCTAGTGAAAATCCATCTGCACTGCTTCTTCTTCTTTATTATACTTTAGTGAAACAATTTAATACACTAGAAATTCTTCTTATTTCTAGAAAAGAATCAAAAACTCATTTGTGATTATTCTGGAAATGAGGATCATCTCATTTTTCATCCTCAGAGTTAATTTTTTCTTTCTCTTTTCATGAGATCATGAATGTTCCATTTACTTTGAACTATTCCTTTCACTTATTCTTAGTGCGGTTGATATATATTAAACTTAATTGCACCATTTTTATGTATTCATTCAAGCATGCATAACCTCCTCAGTTATTTCATTTTCTCTACTTCCCTCTCAATTGGTTTGGGTGTTCTTAATGTATTCACATGAGTGCATCCATGGTTTATTCTCAACAAAAATGAATGCACACTCTTCTCTTCTTGTCTCTTTCTTATGTGATAACCCTAAAGAGTATAGACCATTGAGCACACACACTACATATTTACTTATCCTTCTTCTATTTGAATCACCCAAACTTGAATGGGTGATATACCTTAAATAGGTTCTTCACATGTGTGTACACACAAGATTCTTCTTTCCTTTGAATGTATGGGTGCATATGGACTTGCACTGCCCCTTTCCTCTTGCACACTTTATCATCTTCTTCAGAAAATGAACCCCTGAAAAACAGTACGATGTGTCATTTGTACATGATGGAATTAACCTTCTCTTTGTGAACCTGAGAGGTTTATTGTTCCTCTTCATGTAGGAGATGCATGGTTCTTTATATTTTCAAAGATCAGGGAGAGTGAATCTCAAACACTGGATCACGACGGTGAGACCTTCACAAAGCACAATGAGGGTTTTAGAAGACCTATCATGTGTTTGTGGGAACCGGTTCTTCGCAATGTCGTTTGATAGTGAAAATAACTTCTCAAACCCTTGATGAATCTCTTTTTCTAGATCATAAGGCTCACGGGTCCTCTGCTTTCCATTCGCAAAGTAGAAGCACATAGTGATATGTTTTTTATATAGGAGGTCCAAAAACCTTATGAGTAGTAGCCACTTCTCCGCTCGAGCCTCTCCTTTTATAGGAAATATAAATTTCTCCTTCCATGTTCAAAATCCTCAATATATTCCAAGGAGATTTTTGTTTGAATGAATGAGATCTTATACATTTTTAAATCTTCAAACTTGCAGATGAGATATACCGTGATCCTTGTTTTATTTTCTTTTTGAATGCGGGCTCCCTTCTTCATGCATGGAATCGATGATGCGTACATGTGTCTCATTTTATAATCAAGTACTCATCCATGTGGCCCTAGACACTACGTTTTCCTCGATCGAACCTTCTCCACTAAATTATTCACTTGCATGAACAAATTAAGATTCATGAGTGGCTTAGGTGTGATCCAACGATGCTCATGATGTCAAAATGATAAGCATGATAGCTTGAACATGGTTCTTGATCATCTCTGATGGAGAGTAGCAGTGCCGATAAGCATTGGAGGAGGAATACAATGGTTGGAGCTGGTTTGAACGTTGTGGGAGGATCAGACAGATCGAGTTCATACTCAAATGGGGTGAGATCAATGGGCTGCTTGGATTAGATAGTTAGATGCTGCACTGATCAGATGTTCAAGTGATATGGGGGATGATATGAGTGGTCAAGATCACTTGGTTCATTATCAACTTCATCCCATATCGAAATAGAGATGTAGGTGGTGTGCAGTTTAATTATCAAGGTGCTCTACCATTTGCTCAGAAATCTCCTCCCCTCTCCATGGTACCGCCCTGTACCGTGTTCACTGCAGGCGCACTCTATGACCACCCTATGCACTCTGTGGGCGTGTTGTTCCCAGGCCTTGTGGGCATGATCTACATCCACTATGCCTCTCTCAGGCTGGCCTTGGCCAACATCCCCATGAAGGCAGTTGACGCAAGTAGTCCCGCACATGCCTCGGGGTCATGCTGGGTGGATAGCTGTTGGGATGGCCAAATTTTTTATGTAATCCACAAATAAATTCTTGTAAGTGAAAATGCATGGCTACCTTAAAACATAGGCATAACCACCTAAAAATCCATGTCTCTTATTTAACCTTATTCTACGTCTTTTCTTTTTGGATTATCAATTACAAAGAACTTGAATCATCCTTAAAATGATGCTACTTCAATGCTGTAAACAATGTATCATTTTTTGATTCAAGTTCTTTGAGCTTTAAGATCAATGTAATAATCGTCTGATTTAAACAACATAGAGAATTTCCCAAGCATGGAATCCAATGCTATGAATCCATAACTATTCTCTAGGCATCATCACTTTAACCAATATCCATTCACTATGGAGTTCTTTATTAATTTTTACCATTATTTACAATTGTTGAAAATAAATACAACTTATATACAAAGTGGTCTAAAAAATCTCTCTCTTTATATTTTTTCACAATACTTCAAATTTATCTTAAATGAATGTGTCAATATCCAAAATGAGAATATTCTATCTCCCCTTCACATTTCTTTCTCACACGTTTTGAACATTCATTTCACTTTCTCTCCCCCTTATTGATAAGAAATACAATGTTCATGGGAAAAGAGTATAAATGCATACTTAAGAAATGTTCCATCCATAATTTCACTCTAAGTTTACCTGAGCAATGATCTGTGTAGAAAACCTGCAGATTTGATTTAGACAACAAATTTTTCCATTATACACTGGTCATGATACCTCTTGAGATGATAACTCATAGATTTTTCTTCAAGGGTCTTTCCACTTTCATCCCAGGATGAAGATGTGAAATTCATTTAAGAAAAATCAACCTGAAACTCCTACTCTCAGTTCAAAAAATGGATCAAAAACATTCAAGTGTAATGGAAAGGATAAATGTCCTTGGAGAACTATCATTCTTCTTATTCCACTGAGTAATTAAATTACTACTCCTTTATAAAATGATATTATTTTGAGTAACCAAGGATGAGAGATTAAGAAATGAAATACCTTGACTAATGACTTGATCTTCAAACAATATTCAGAGTAATTGAAATTGATACCAACTAAAGTTGATACTAACTGAAATAATAACTATGGAAGCTTCTTAATGTGTCTCCTTCTCAAGGTAACACTAATCATCATTGACTCTAAGGTTCTCCCCTTGATATTTTTCATCACCATCAATTCCCATGTATTATAATAAAAAATACAATAGAAAAATATTTAAGGGAATAAGGTGGAACCTTCTTGATTAATTAGTGTGAACAACTATGTAAAGGATCGAAAATTATTTATATGTTTTTTTAATTATATGGAAATATTTTTGAGACTGAAAAATCCACATCATGTGATTCTGAGGCTCGGAGATCCCGAAATGGATTATTTGAACTTTTTTAAAGGTAAGTTTAGTAAACGTGTGAGCGAGATTTTCTATCTTTTTAACTTGTACTCGGATTGAAAATATAAGGGCAGCATTGAATTCACAACACCAATATTATCTTAGGTGAAGCTTAACTTTGACCGGCAAGGTTTGGAAAAAAATATAAATTTTGGACTTTTTGGAAAAATAATATAATAATTATTTGAATTATTTTATTATTTTCTTCAACCGTTGAGCGGCGGTTGACGAAACCGCAACCTAACGAAGAGTATAAAATGAGGGGGTAATTAATGAATTGTTTCTTTTGTTGTGTAACCACAATAAACGTTTAATTAATGGTTCATTAACTAAGGTTCATTAATGAAAAACATTAATGAACCAAATTAATAAACACAACATCAAGATCATCTTATTTTTGTTATTCAATTCATTAGCGAACAGATTAAACACCATAGACGAAACCTCTAATGTAATGCCAATGACATCTCAATCCAATGAAGAATGAAGAATGAGCACCAATCGTTTGAGGATACAATCTAGAGATTGATGGGAAATGATGGGTGAAAATGAATGTGGAAATTCTATGAACGTAGATATTCTCCTTCATCCATGGCACTAAATCCAAGTAGAGTATTTATTTTCTCTAAGTGTTTAATGATTCCTCTTATCCGATTCTCAAAAAATACAACGAATATAGATCAACCAAATAGCAGGTTGATTCGTGACTCGTTAAATCTGTTGGGAGGTTTTCATAAGTTTTATTTGTAGTTATTCTTAATCTCTGTGATGATTGCGATCTTCTCCATGATAAAACTCTAACGTAGAGGGAGTGGTACGATCTTAACAAGGCACAAACCCTCCGATGATCTTGGAAGTTGTGCGTTCTTCAGGGGTGACAAAGAAACGTGACGAAAAGGTGATTCTATGGGATTTTTAGTGAAGGCGGTGACCATAGAGGCCCATAGGTTCTGAATGGATAGAAAACAGACCACCAGATCGTATCTGGTGGCCAAAGAAAGGTGCCACTAATGCATCAAAACCCGCTGGAGCCATGACGACTGGAGGTGGCCAGCTCTCGCTGACTGTGCTAGAGGATGGGGGTGCGCCCATCAGTGCTTCATGGAAGAGGAGTAACCGATCATCATTCACATGAATGGCGGGCTGTGTCGGCTAGAAACACCGGACGCCACGTGTCCGATCTCGCACAACCGAAATGTACCGCGTAGACCAGGTTCTTCAGGTGGGCCAGACCTCACAAGTTGGGTCAGACCCGTGTCAGCCGGGCCGTACCCACACCAGCCAAGCCAGAACTGCTACCAAGCCAGACCCATGGTCCCAATAGGCTGGCAGGGTCGGACCCTTACCGGACCCTCGGGTCGGTCCGACCGGGTCGGACTGGACTCAGAATCTAACAGCCCCGTTTCAGTAAAACATGCATAATTCACAGACTAGGTGTCTGATTGATGATACGTCTACGGATCAAGTAAGATTTTGATGAGGAATACCTTTTGAGATACTCCACTTGAGTTTTGACAGAAGATAGTGTACAGCTGGGTTGGATAGGACTCGAATCCAACTAGACCCTATTTACCATTTTACCTATATTTTACAGACCGAGCGTCTGATTGATGCACCGTTTATCACGTTGGAACCCTGATGACAAGACAATACTTTGGGTTACTTATATGTGGGAATTTATGGTGGTTGAGATATGACTAGTGGCATGAGGAGTGGATCATTTGAATTCAAGAATGCTAGGGGGGAATCCAGTGGCCAGATGTGACATGATGTATAAATATACATCCTTTGTGGGTCAGAACATAGTAATCCTATGTGGGTCATCACTTTGTGATCCAATGTGAGTCAAATCATAGTGATCCTCTCTGGGTCAGGACTGAGGGATTCTCTATGGGTCATCACTAAACGATCCTATGTGGGTCAACACTTATCGATCCTCCGTGGGTCACCACCTAGCGATCCTCCGTGGGTCAGAACCTAGCGATCCTCTGTGGGTCATCACCTAGAGATCCTCTATGGGTCAGCACCTAGAGACCATGTGCAGAACAAAAAAAAGACTCTTGATAGAATATGATGATCTAGATTTATGACTAATCATCTTTATTACTCTCCTTTATGTTATACACTTGGAGTGAGTTTTCTTTTACTTTGTGCTATGTGATTAAGATCATGATTTGTGGTTTTTCACTTATGGGATTTTGAGATACCTTCAGGGGTCTTGGGGTCCCTACTGAGTATTGTTATACTCACCCATACACGGGCTTTTCCCATACCTTGTTGTGTCTTGTGAAGATGATGAACAACTTGACTGAGACTTTGGATAGCCAGGGCTAGATGGTACATAAAGGTGACTGATTGACATGGTGAGCCGAAGTGATGATCCGGCCTATGGGAGGCAGGTTGGGGTTGTCACGGTAGGGGCCCCATGGGACAGGACATGAAAAGTTGGTTGAGATGATTTTCCTAAACACTTTTTCCATTTCTTTGTGTGTGAGACTTCTCTCTTCATGTGCTTTTAGAGCATTAGAATCACCTGGTGAAACATTCATCTCCTTTAAGAATTATTCTTGATTTTCAATAAGTGAAATGAAATTTATAATAGTATGACCAACCATGTGGCACATAATAAACAAAACTTCTTTGTTATAATGTGAAATCTTCTCTTTGAATTTTTCACTAGCATTAGATTAAGCATCTTCCATTTCACTCATTCTCTCCAAATCTTCTGTCCAGATAACCAATAGTACTTTATGAATTGAGTCATCAATATTGGGTATTCCATGTGGTTTATTCTGAGTGAAATCCTTATTAGGAGTTCTTTTTGATGTACCACCCATCATATTCTTGGATTTAGAATCAGAGGACTTATCTCCTTTTTTTCTTTGAGTCTTCTTGGGAGAATTAGTTTTTACGACATTCTTTTAACTACTTCCCAATGATTTTCCTTCTGTCATAGCCAGCTTATGTGATATTTTTTATTAGATTTCGGTACCTATTAAGATAAAAATGTACCAACCTTGCAACCACTTCCATTACATAAATCACATATGTTGTATAGCATTCCAAATATGTCTGCAGTGTAGATATTCTTCTAGATCTATGGATTTTGCTTCATAATTTTGGGATTTCTCCCCTTAAGACGGGATTCCATTGCACTTTTACATTTTTAGGATTGTACTAAAAATCCTATTCACAATGCCCAAACCTATTACAAAACAAACATTGACCCACACATATTGACTTATTGATGCCTTTTGTATAAGGTTATTGGGCATTCTTCCTGGTTTTTGGTGCTCTCTGTGTTGAACCACCTTCCACATTCTTCTTTCTATCAACCCTAACCATAGTGGTAGGTTTCTCATCACCTTTCCTCATCCTACTTCTTTAGAATTTCTCTTCCACCCTCCACTTTTTTTAGATTTTTTTTTTAAAAAATTAGTACAAGATGGTTTAGATGGTACATGTTCTTTATCTGCTGCTTGTGATAGATCATTGAGTGAGTTCATGATCTTCTTATCACATGTTTGAGTTCTTACGCCCTTAGAATCCTCCAATGAACATTGAATACCAGTATCCATGGTCACCTTATTTTTTGAGAGCTCAATATGTGTCTTCTCAAGATTGGTCAACTAAACTTCAATTTCTAGACCTTTAATATTAAGGATGACTTTCTAATCTTCAATCATAATCATCTTCTATTCACAATATTTCTTCATTCCTTCAACTTTTACTTCATGCATCCGAATTTTTTTTGTAATAAAGAATCAAGTTCGTTGATCTTCTTGGAATTTTCTTCCAAATATAATCCCTTGACATTAGTGCTATTCTTTGACTAATTTTCAAGTTCTTAGATCTTATCTTCTAGAGTCTAATTAACTCCATCATTTTATTTAACTTATTTGATCCATTTTGAGGAACTCATTTCAAATTCCATATTTGTTACTTTAAAGGCTCCAACTTGTTTGGAGAGCTTTAAACATTCACAAATTTTTTCTTGTATGCCCTTTTCCAAAACACAACTTTCTTCTTCCAACTAGGTGATATCTTCCTGCATACATTGAAATACTCCACAAAAAAGGGATAAAATTTCTTTAGGGATATCATACATAATTTCTCTTAATATGTATATTGATATTTCTTGAGAGGTTATAGATTTATCATCACCACTTGTGATAGAATTTCCATCATGAGAATAATTTTCAAATGTACTAACACATACCTTCTAGTAATTTGTGGTAGGAAGGTTGTCCATATTCTTGGTGAAAACTTGATCCACAATCTCATTTATTTTTAAGACTGATATGTCTTCATTTATAGGAAGGTTCGGAGAACTAGACACTTCATATTCTTTAGATAAGAGGGAATATTCTTCAACTTTATCTTCTTCTTCTTTTTCCTATTCATCATGGTCTTGGTAGATATGATCTTCTGCTTAGAGATAACTGAATCTTAACTAAAATTTCACTAGATTGATTAATTAGTAAAGAAACTCAACACTTTAAAAGTGAATAACTTCACTATAGAGAATCCAACAGAGGTGAATGCCACGACCCGTCCTCGGGGCCCGTGTCGTGACTACCCCAAGCTGACCTTCCATAGGCTAGGGGTTGGTGACTAGCACTGAAAGGCATATACCTGAATAATGGGAAGGAATTTCCTTTAAACTCGCAAACACATAATTCAAGAATACAATGAGCACAACCCACATAGTAAAACTACAGTAGTAAAAAGATGAGTACTGAAAGTGAAAATGGTGAGTACTATAAGTAAAGGGGGTCAGAATACATGCCCAACTAAAAAGTACAACAACAACATAAAAACAGTTCCTATAATTGTCCGCCAGGGTTACTCCTTGAAGGGTAGGTATAAATCATCGTCGATCTTCACTGCAGCATGTCACGTCTAAAGTTCACCTATAGGCACCACCCATTCCTAGTTCAAAAACCCCGATCGAAGCTACCTGTCATATCCACAAGACACAATAAGGTGTGGGAGAAGCCCGTGCATGGGTATTTTTAACAAAACTCAATAGGGACCCCGAGACCCCGGAAGGTCTCCCAGAGTTCCAAAATGGAAAAACCACAAAGAAAGACCTAAATCAAAAAGCACGAAGCAATAGTCAACTCACACTAGGTATAAAACTCAAAGTTAGGAAATAAAGATGATTAGCCTAAATCTATATCATTTTATTCCAGTAAGAAGATTCCACAACTAAAACATGAGGGATTTGTTCCATTATTAATCCACATAGGGTTTTATATCACCAATCCATGATGGGATGCTCTAAGGTTGGTCCTCACAGGGTTGTGCACTGCTGATCCACACAGGGTCGCTAGAATGATGATCCACAGAGGGTCACTATGATGCTGATCCACATAGGGTCACTAGATTGCTGACCCACACAGTGTCGCTGGAATGATAATCCACATAGGGTCGCTCGATGCTGATCCACACAGGGTCGCTACAATAGAGGTAGGGATGATTAGTTGTACAGCTAGATTATCCCACTATATAGTTTCTATTGCGGACCCAAATTAGTCGCTCTTCTTCTTCATGTGACAGCCAACCATTGGATTCCTGCTCATAACACACTTGATTCCGGGAGAACTGATCCTCAATCCATATGTCATATTTCAACCTATACAAAGTTCCACAAAAGGCATACCCAAGCGTCCACCCCGACATAGGAGTCCCAATGTGACAGACGACGCGTCGATCGAACGCCTAGTCTATGTTATATGGGCACTTTTGTAAAAAGGGCCAGGTTGGATTCAAGTCTGACCCAACCCAAGTCACATGTCAAACTATGTCAAAACTAGCTTAGATTATCTCCAAAGGGCCTCATTTTCAAAAGGGTCATTATGCCATAGACGACGCATCGATCATACACATGGTCTATTATTTACACCCGTTTATGTGAAATGGGTGATCGCACCTCGGTTCGACCCAACTTGGTCAGGCCCGCCAAAATATGCCAATGGGACTACTTCCCAAAATGGGTCCTAATGCCATTGGCGTCGTGTCAAATGGACACCTAGTTCATCATTTATGGGAATTTATTTATTCGAGGTCCAGTTGGGTCTGGGCTCGGTCTGACTCGGTCTGACCGGCCCAACGCAAAGATTCCTGGGGTTTACTTGACCCCGCCTGGGTCTGAACTGTTACAGTTCAGCCTGGTGCACTAGGTCAGGCCCTTCAGGGTCGGACCATTGGTTCGCGGCCCCAGGCTATGGTTGGACCTACTCGTTAGGTGGGGCTCAGCCCACCTGCATTGGCTGTCTGAGCCGCGAGTTCGTCCCATCCCACGGAGCCTCGGGTCCGTCCCACCCCACTGGGTTGCGGGTCCGGAACAACACACTAGGAAGGTCCGACTAGCTAGGTCGACCCACATCCGGCTCGGCCCACCAGAAGGTGGACCACCTTATCCGCTGGCCCCACGGTTGCAGGGCCGTTTCTCCCAGCCGTGGGGCGCTGCCCCACCACATGAAACGGTCGACCATTTGGCCGACCAACTTATGCCAATGCGGCGTGGTGTGGGGCCGCGTCGCACCCTCCTTATGCGGCATGCTGGTCGCAGCTACTTCCGCCAGCGGTGCCTATGGGTGACAAACTTTTCTTGTGTGGACGACTCAGGCGGGCCGCCTCTAGCCTCCATAGCACGCGATGGCGCGCCGCTTCACATTTCCCACGACCAGTCATTGCAGGTCTCCTTCGGCCAACATGGCGCTCAGACAGTTTCTTCCACGGGCCACCAGATGTGCTTCGATGGTCCATTTTTGGTGTTGTCCACTCCTACTGATCTCCCAGGTCATCATCACCGCTACGTTCCAACCAGTTTAATCTTGCCTCTCCATTTGGAAAACCATCCCCGAATTCAAGACAATTACCGAAGCAGCGGAGGTTTCAGGCCTTGTTCATTTGACCCGTGACATCTGCATTAGGATTGTATTAAGTGGTCAACCAGTTGTCTCATAAAGATAATATTTACAACAATCCCCTTACCTGGATAAGACATATGATGAAAAATATCAACAAAACCTCCTTCATCATTGTTGTCAGTTCATGATTCGGTGGCGCTCATCACCGCTCGCTGAATCCCATCTCATCCTCCAAGTGGTTGGCGTCACAATAATTTTCTAAAGCTTCATCGCTTGGTGAATTCATTCCAACACCCTTCCATGATATCTAGATAAATAAGAGGGGGAAGAGGTGGGTAACATTCCAGGGAATTTATGAGGTTAACTTAATTAATAAACTTCACAACTTCTAATGGTATGGTTACAAACAAGGAAGAGTCGAGACAATTAATGGCTTGACATGTCATCGATCCCGCCACCGCCACTCATCCATTGGAGGAAAATAAAAGGAGAAATAAAATAACATTGTTATTTTGTGATTCTTTTAAATGTCCAAAAACTATCTTTTTCTCCCAACCTTTTGTTGTCGAAGTGAATCCTCCCTTAAGCGAATCCCAGTGCTTCGGATTCAACGGTACCCTTAGATTTTTAATATGAGCACCGATTCAAAAGTTAGGATTTCCCGCTTGCACGTTTCCTGAATGTATATAATTTTTTTTATAAATTCATTCAGGATACACCGTGCCTCAGAATCACCAGTCGTCAATTTTCACAGGCTCGTAATAATTTCATATAATTAAAAAAAATTACATGGAAAATCAGTGTCTTTATATTCTCCCCACCTCAGGGCTTGTCTTCCCTAGAATCCTCAACATAGAATAAGGAAAAAAATGGGGGTACTGGGCAAGAATCTGAGCCTCCCACTCCAATGTTCTCTCTTCGAGGTTCTCGTGCTGCTAGTGAATGCGCACCAGATGGATCGATCATCTACAAAGTAGCACTTCTGTCAATCCTCAATCTCCAATGGAACCTCCATAAATGTTTCTCCATCATAATTGTCCAGCTAGACCCAGTCAATAATGTGTGATGGATCATGCACGTACTTCGTCAACAATGACACATGGAAAGCGTCATGCACCTGACACATCTGTGGGGAAAGATCTAGGTGATACAACACCTCACCAACTATGCTGAAAACCTGAAACTATTTTATGAACCTCAGAGATAGCTTTCAGGCCAGAACAAATCTCCACAAACCTCATAGATGTAATACCCATAAGAAGACATGGTCTCCCTCCTCAAACTCCAATGGTCTCCATCTTCTGTTAGCATAAGACTTATGTCTGCTCTGTGAAATCTTTATCCGCTCCTGGATGATCTGTACCTTCTTAGTGGTAGCCCATACCAACTCAAGACCCATAAGTGCTGACTCCACAGATTCTATCTAGCATAGAGGTGATCTGAATGGTCGATTATACAAGGCCTCAAATGGTTCCATACCGATGGTGGAGTGATAGCTGCTGTTGTACATGAACTGCACCAAGGCCAAGTGATCCTCCCAACTGTGGCCAAACTCTAGGATGCAAGCATGAAGAATGTCCACTAGTGTCTAAATGGTTCGCTCTATCTGGATATCCGTCTGAGGATGAAAGGCGACGCTCAAATGTAACAGATTCCCAAAATCCTCCTTTAATTTATTACATAATCGGGATATAAAACATACGTCATGGTCAGAGATGATCGTCGATGGAACTCCATGAACCTGTACTATCTTCTATATGTAGAGGCCTCCCAATCCCTCTATGTATCCCTATTCTCGAATGGATAGAAAGTGGGACGACTTGGTGAGTCGCTCTATGATCACACATAAGGAATCATGTCCCCTGGATGTCCGTGGTATCCCTATCACAAAGTCCATGGAGATACCATCCCACTTCCACTCTGGTAGCTCTAATGGCTATGCTAAGCCTGCTGGAACCTGATGTTCAGCTTTCACTTGATGACAAGTGAGGCATCGTGAAACACACTCCACCACTACTTTCTTCATCCTTGGACACCAGTGCTGACACTACAGGTCCTAGTACATATTTGCCACACCAGGATGTACCGCCAGAGGGGGTGTATAGAACTCCCTCAACACCTTCTCTTGTAGAACCACATATACCATGGTGCATCCTCTAAAGAGAATGATATGCTCCCCACCTTCATAAAATCCATCAGGTGCCTATCCTGAGGATATCTGAGCACTTCGATCCTCGCAGTCAATGTCCCCAAGTTGTGTCTCCCAAAATTACTGAAGAGTTGATAGAGTGACAGTCATAGACTAGAGTCAAGCTTCTTCATCTCTATCCACAAAAGATATCTGCAACATGGCTAGCTGCTCTGTCTCCTCACTTAGAAACTGTAGACTAGACCTCCTACAGATTTTATATGCTACCAAATTCCCCTTCCTAAGAGTATAGACTATCTATAAGTCATAATACCAGAGGAACTCTAGCCATCACCACTTTCTTAGGTTAACGTCCTTCTGTTAGAAGATATAACTGAGACTCTTGGGATTATAGTAGACTATAAAATGTTCACCCATCCAGTAGTGTTTCCACATTTTCAAGGCAAAGTCCAATGCTACTAACTCCAAGTCATGTGTAGAGTAGTTCTACTCATGTTGTATCAGCCGTCGTGAACCATAAGTGATCATTGCTCTCTCCGACATCAGGACACATCCAAGTCCAGTCCCAAATGCGTCATAGTAGACTACATACCCAATTCCCTCTTCTGGTAGCCTCAAGATGGGGGCACATGTCAGTCTCTGCCTCATCTTTTGAAAAATCTACTAGCATCTCTCCATGCACATAAAGGTTTGTCCCTTCTTCTTCAATGCTGATAAGGGTTCCACAACTCTAGAGAAGTAAGGTACGAATCTCCAATAGTACCCATCCAACCCTAGGAAACTCTGTATCTCAGTCCCACTCTTGGGTGGCTCCCAAGCAATCACAACCTATATCTTTTCCGAATCTACTATTAACCCAGCCTCTGTGATAACATGTCCTAGGAAGTGGACCTCCCGTATCTAGAACTAGAACTTCGAGAGATTACCATAAATCTGGTGCTCTCATAGTGTATCTAGAACTATCTATAGCTGTGTGGCATTCTCCACCTCCGATGCTGAGTATATCAAGATGTCGTTAATGAATACCACCATGGAGCGATCAAGGTAAGGCTGGAATATCCTGTTCATGAGTCCCAGGAAAACTACTGGAACGTTGGTCATGCCGAAGGGAATTACCAAGAAATCATAGTGTTCATACCAACATCTGAAGTCCATCTTCGATAAATCATCATCTCGTACCCTGAGCTGATGATAGCCTGATATGAGGTCTATCTTAGAAAACCAACGAGCTCCCTTCATCTTATCAAATAGATAATCAATCCTCAGAAGTGGGTACTAGTTCTTCACGGTCACCTGGTTCAGGTGCCAATAATCCACACAGAGACTCAAACTCCCATCTTCCTTCATGGAAAACAAAATCGAAGCTTCCCATAGAGAAACACTGGTCCTTATGAACCCCTTCCTCTGAAAGTCCTCCAGTTGTACCCATAGCCCACGAATCTCTACAGGATCCATCCAATATTATAGTGTAGATATAGGTGCTATCCCATGGCACATGTTGATGTAGAAGTCCACCTCTCTATGATGAGGTAGTCTGGATACATCATCAGGGAAGACATCGACATACTGGTCTACCAGTATACGATAGCTCGGTCTCTCAACATCAACTGCTCTGAGGGTAAGGCAAGACAACTAATGTGTGATCGACTGCACTCTCCTCTGGGTAAGTCTATCATGTGATTCAAAGGTTCCCTTCTCACCGATGAAGGAAAACCTGGTCCCATCCTCACGGACACACTGTACTTTTCACCTAATACAATCAATCTGAGCATGGATTGTGGATAACCAATCCATAACCAAGATGAAATCGTATAACCTCAATGCCTCTACTAGAAGATCCTGGTTGAATCTCTCACCTCCTAGAGTAAGCTCACACTACCATCACCTGTGTGTAATTGTCGAATCTTCTCTCGTAGGAGTCTCTAATTTCAAGGATTAAGCCAACAGATCCACCAGACTCTCTGAGATCCGAACGAGGGTCATGTCTATGAAAGAGTGAATAGAAACTATGTCTACAAGTACTGAAACTAAGGTGGAGTAGACAGAGATCGTACCTAAAATTATCTATGTAGTGTTGTGGTCGTAGGCCTCACCTACCTGAAACTGAGCTCGTCCCTATCCACCAGCTCCTTATGTTCAGGGTGGGCCACCTGGAGGTGGTGACGGTAGAACCTTGAACCATCATCCACCACCTTCTGAATGACCCGATCCTATACCACTTTTCACACACTACGGACCTCCTCACTCTAATATCTGATTCTGCCTCGGCGGTCCCTTGGCTGTCTGTTGGTCATCAATGCGGCTGGTCGGGCAGTCGCGAGCCATGTGACCCTACCCGCCGCACGTGAAGCACTGTCTACTCTTCTGCTGGCATGCTCTAGCTCATGAGCCTCACACATCTGACCCTACATCCTTGGGTCATCCACAAGAAGGACTGGTCCGCTTGGGCCTCTGTGTCATCTACCTACTAGCATCCACCGATGACTCTACTACATGTCGCCCGGTGGTGTGTCTCCTTGTCGGTGTCTGCTCAGTAAGGAAACTCTCCACCAAACGTGATCTCTATAGCACTCCAGCATGCGTCAGGATACTAAGATATACCATCAAAGATCTGATCATTTTTCAAATTCCCTTTTCTAAGGTTCAGGCCTGAAGGAAACAACCCCGAACCATGTCGGTAGAGTAGCATGAGGGGTTAATGAACCTCACCGAGTACTAGGCCATGGTCAGGTTGCCCTACTGTAAGTGTAGCAGCTCCAATATATGCACAGAGCGTAGAGTCACTGGAATGAACTCTTCATTTAAGAGGCCCTTGAAATATTCCAAAGTGAGGGTTGCCTCTCCATGTGTCTGGATCATCAGGCTACACCATCTCCCTGATGCTCCCTGGAAAAGAATGGTAGCTACGATCACCATCTGTTTGACTGGTGTCCCAACCAGGTGAAGAACTCTGGCCACATCCTCTAGCTAGTCCTCAACCACCTACGTATCTGTCTCACCTTGGAACCCCAGAGGCCTCTACTGCTGAAGCTCATGCAACACGCCCAGTCGACGTGCACTATCTGCTAGTTGGGCTGGTGGAAATGGCTTCCCAACGGGTAGTGGTGCTGCTGAAACAGCACCTGATGGTACTATCACTGTAAGAGGGTCTTGTACCAAAGCCTCATCGCTCGGTGGGCCATCATCATGTACTCTATCAGGAATCCTATATGGCTACCTTCGTGGTGGCATCCAAAAATGAAATAGGTGCACCATGGTAAATAAGTTATACTTGGTGAGTTGACTCAAAAAAGATCAAGGTAAAAACATTTTCAAAACACATAAAATCAGTGTTTTCATGCACCAAGTAGAAAATCAGAATTCAGGGTCCTGATGTGTGGCTACGTCGGCCACCGCACCAACACTAGACTCCCCAAACTAAAGACAACACTCAAAACACTTAACAATATTGCTCCATTAAAAATATCAGAGTCCTATTTCTTCGGTATAACTGAATCTTCTGATACCAATTTATCATGACCCATCCCCCGGGGTTCGTGCTATGACACCACCAAGCCCGCCTTCCATAGGCCAGAGGATGGAGACTAGCTCCAAAAGGCATATCTCCAAATAACAGGAAGACATTGAATTTAAACCTGCAAACACACAATCCAAGAATACAACGAGCCCAACCCATGTAGTAAAACTACAGTAGTAAAAATATGAGTACTACAAGTGAAAAGGGTGAGTACTATAAGTAAAGGGGGTCAAAATACAAGCCCAATAAAAAAGTACAACAAAACCAGAAAAACAGCTCCAAGAATCAACCACAAAGGTTTCTACCTAAAGGGCAGGTACAAATCACAGTCAACCATCAATGCAGAATTTCATGTCTAAAGGTCACCTCTGAGCACCATCCAATCCTGGATCCAAAACCCTGGTCAAAGATATCTTTCATCTGCACAAGACACAACAAGGTGCAGGTGAAGCCTGTGTAGGGGTGAGTATAAAAATACTCAATAGGGACCCCAAGACCCCCGAAGCTATCTGATTTCCACAAAGTAAAAACAACAAATCAAGGTATCAATCACAAAGAATGAACTAATAGTAATCTCACACCCGGTATACAACTTAGAGTTTATGAATAAAGATGATTAGCCTAAAGATATATCATTTTATTCTATTAGGAAGTTTCCATAACTGAACCATGAGGGAGTTGTTCCATTGTTGATCCACATAGGTTCTTATATTTCTGATCCATGATGGGCTACTCTATCACATGTCCTTAGTGGTTCATGCACTGTTGATCCACACAAGGTTTCTAGAATGCTGATCCACACAAGGTCTCTATGATACCGATCCACACTGGGTCGCTGGAATGCTGACCCACACAGTGTCATTTTAATTTTGATCCACACATGGTTGATCGAAGCTGATCCACATAGGGTCTCTAGAATAGAGATAGGGATGATTAGTCATACAACTAAATCATTACAAATATGGAGTGCTTTTTGCTAACCCGTATTGGTCGCTCTTCTTCTATTGGTCATAGCCATCCACTGGATTCCCACTCATAACACGCGTAATTATGAGAGAACTGCTCCTCATTCCATCAGTCATATTTCAACCAGTATGAATTCATGCAAAAGGCATACCAAAGATACCATCTAGACATAAGGTTCCTATCATGTCAGATGGCAGGTCGATCAGACGCCCGGTCTGTGCGATATGGGTGCTTTTGTAAAAAGGGCCCGGTTGGACTCAAGTCTGACCCATCCCCAACCCACATAAAAATACATCAACACTCACTGAGAGTATCTCTAGAGGACCTCCTAGTCATAAGGGTCCTTATTCCATAAATGGTGCATTGATCGGATGCCTGGTCTGTTAGTTACACCAATTTCCATGAAACAGGGGTGATCACACCTTAGTCCATCCCAGCTCAGTTGGGCCGCCAGAATATGCCAAAGGGACTACTTCCCAAAAGGGGCCCCAACAACACTAACGACATGTCAAACTGACATTTGGTTCATCAGTTACAAGAATTTATTTATTTGTGGGCCGGTTGGGTTTGGGCCCGGTCTGACTCGGTCGAACCGGCCCGATGCAATGGTTCCCAGGGCCTACTTGAGCATGCCCGGGTTCAGCCCATTAAGGGTCGGCCAGGTTCACTGGGTCCGGACCATCGGAGTCAGCCCATTGGTTCGTGGGCCTGGGCCACAGTTGGCTCAACCCGCCGGGTGGGGCTCGGCCCACCCACACTAGCCCGCTGGGCCGCAGGTCTGGCCTGCTGGGCGCATCCGTCTTGACCCGATGGGTTGTCTTGCCCAATCCACCAGAAGGAGGACTGCTTTCTCTGCTGGCATTGCGGTTACGGGGCCGTTTCATCCATCCGGTGGGGCACTGCCCCATTGTATGAAATGGTTGGTCATTTGGCTGACCGCCTTCCGCCAATGTGGTGCAGAATTGTGCGGGGCCGCACCACGCCCTCCTATCACAACCTACTTGTCGTGGCTACTGTCGTTGGTTGTGCCTACAGGCTCCACAATTTTCCCGCATGGTTGGCTCAGTCCGACCACCTTAGGCCGTTACGGCGCACGATGACGCACTAATTTCCACCGCCCGTAGTCAGCTGCCACTGACATAGCATGCTGGAAGTTTCTTCTGCTGGCCACTGAACGCGCTCTGGTGGTCTGTTTTTGGTGCCTTCTACACTGAAGGCTCTCCCATGTCACCTTCGCCATTACATGACCACAAGTTTCATATTGCCTCTCCATTTGGAAAACTGTCCCCGAAGTCGAGACAATTAGTGAAGTGGCAGAGGGTCTAGGCCTTTTTCGTTTTGCCTGCACCCTCTGTGTTAGGATTGCATCAAGTAACCAACAAGTTATCTAATAAAGATGAACTTTACAACAATCCCCCTACCACGATAAGACGTTTGTTTATGATGATCAGGGGAATCTACTTCATCGTTGTTGTTGGTTTGGGATTCAGTGGCACTGATCAACACTCACTGAATCTCGTCTCATCCTCCAAGTGGTTGGCATCTCCGTACTTTGCCAGAGCTTCGTTGCTTGGTGAAGCAATGCCAACACCCTTACCCATGCTCCATATAAATAGGGGGGGGGGGAGAGGTGGGTAACATTCTGAGGAATTTATGAGGTTCATTTAATTAATGAAACACCCAAATTTCAACGGTATAGTTACAAACAAGGAAGGTTCCGTCCAATTAGTGGCTTAACATGTCATTGGTCCTGCCACTGTTGCTCGTCCGTTGGAGGAAACGAAAAAGATAAAAAAAATAACATTGTTATTTTATTATTCTTTTAAATTTCCAAAAAACTATCTTTTCTCCCAACCTTATACAGTCAAAGTGAATCCCCCCTTAAGCGAATCTCGACACTACGGATTCAATGACACCCTCATATTTTTAATTCGAGCACTGGATCAGAAGTTAGGATTTCCTTCTTGCACGTTTATTGGACGTACCTAAAAAATGTTCAGAAATTCATTCCGGGCACACCGGGCCTTAGAATCACACACCGTCAATTTTTGAAAACTCGTAATAATTTCATATAATTTTAAAAAATTACATGGAAATTATAGGTCTTTAGAGTGAACCTCTCTATGATACCAATTGAGAGGACCAGTTTGGGATGTACCTAACACTGAGATGGGGGCGAATCAATGTTGGAGACATTTTAAACAAATTACAACTTTTTGTTCATGTACCTACTTAACTATTAAGATATTTATTCTCTTATTCCCTTTTCTCAGCTATATTCAACAATAGAAAGTTGTAAAAATATGCTCATGATATTTTTACATGGTTCACTACTCAATAAGAGCAGCTACATCCTTGCCATGTCTGGGAATGACTAGTGCATGGATTTTCCACTATAATGTGATAAATGTTATAGTGGAATGACTAGGAAATCAATACTTTAGTCAGTGTGAGTCCCTAAAATTTGGAGGGGGAAGGGAAAAAATCCTCTTTGTGAACTGGTGATGACCTAGTTCAACTTGTAGCTTCCATGCTAGTTCATCATACTAAAGACAATCTTCTTCCTTTTTGATAAGATAGGTTATGTTCTTGACCTTCTCTAATGACTTTCACTTGGTTACTTGAAAATCAGTAGGCAAGAAACTCTCATTTCCTCTTATCTCTCCTTCTACAGTGAAAAACCAACTTCACTACTTCTTATTCTTTCTTATAAATTAGTGAAAAAACTGAATGCACTAGAAATTGTTATTCTTTCTTAGAAAGAATCACAAACTCTTTTATGATTATTCAGGAAATGAGGATCAACTCACTTGGAATTATCAGAGTCAATTCTTTATTTCTCTTTTCATGAGATAATGCATATGCCATTTAGGTTTAACTATTCTTTTCACATCTTCTTGTTGTAGTAGATATATATTAAACTTAATTTTACCCTTTTTATGTATGCATGCAAGAATGCATAACCTCTTCACTTATTCCCTTTTCTATTCTTCCCTCTCACTTGGTTTGTGTGTTTATAATGTATGCACATGAGTCCATTAATGATGTATTCTCAACCAAACTGAATGCACACTCTTCTCTTCTTCTCTCATGCTTATGTGATAACCTTAAAGGGTATAGACCATTTCACACACACACACACACTACCTATTTCCTTCTACTTCTCCTCTTCGCATCAACCATACCTGAATGGGTGATATCCCTTGGATAGGTTCTTCACATGCATGAACACACAAGCTTCTTATTTCCCTTGAATGTGTGGGTGAATTTGGACATGAATTGCCCCTTTCCTTATTCACACTTCTTCCTCTTCAAAAATGAACCCCTGCAAAATAGTAGGATGTGTCATGCTTACCTGAGAGAACTATCCTTCTCTTCATGAACCTGAGAGGTTCACTATTCTTCTTTTTGCAAGAGATGCACGATTCTGCCTCTTCAAAAATCTCTGTGAGAGGGAATCTCATACATTGACTCATGATGGCTCAAAAATCACAATGAGGGTTTTATAAGAACTATTTCATTTTTATGGGAACCAGTTCTTCACAAAGTCATTTGAGAGTGCAAATCACATGTCTAATGCTTGTAGGATCTCTTCTTCGTAGATCATAAGGTTCATGGTTCCTCTGCTTTCCCTTCACAAAGTAGAAGCACAAAGTGGTCTATTTTTTTTAAATAAGAGCTCTAAAAAGATTGGGAGTAATATCCTCTTCTCGAATCTGGCCTCTCCATTTATAGGTGAGGGAAACTTATCCTTTGAAATTCAAAATCCTCATGATATTACATAGAGATCGTGGTTTGAATGATTGAGATCTTCATCATTTTGAAATCTTCAAAAAAGAAGATGAGATATGCCAAGATACTTGGTTTGTTTCATTTTCGAACACAGCCTCATCCTTCTTTCATGGAATCAAGGATGCATGCATGTATCTCATTTTTAAATCAAGCACACATCCACATGGCCTCAGAAAGTACATTTTTCTCACCTGAACCTTCCCCACCGAATTATTCAAATTCATAAACAATGTATGTTTCATGAATGGATTCAATATGATCCAATGATGCTCACGGTGTTAAAATGATAATCATAATAACTCAGATGTGGTTCTTGATTGTCTATGATAGAGAGAAACAACACTAACAAGTAATGGAGGAGGAAGACGATGGCTCGTGATGGTTCGAATTTTGTGGGAGGATAAGATAGTTCGGGTTCATACTCATGTAGTGCATGATGGATGGGTGGCCAAGATTAGATTATCGGATGCTGTGCTGACCGGTCGGTCAAGTGAGATGCGATATGAGATGAGAAACCTAGATTTCTCAGTTCATTAAAAAATTCATTCCACATCGAAATAGAGATGAGGGTGAGGCGTGGTTTAAGGATCAAGGTGCTCTACCATTCACTCAGAATTCTCCTCCCCAATCCATGGTTGTAGAGACCCAAATCTTGACGTACATGGAAATTACATAACTTTTGCGGAATACTTAATACATAACAAAAAAACACCAAAGGACCGTAATAGTTTAGTGTCTTTGGAAACTCAGAATGTAATCCTCTAATCATGGTGAAAGATCATAAAAATCTCCCATAAAGATCTTCCCCTTTTTTTCTTACCTAAAACCTTTCTTTATATCCTGGGGAAAAGAAAACATATAAAGGGTGAGCTCAAATGCTCAGTAAGGGTAAGCAGGAGAAAATAAAACAAACTATATACATTTGAACTTCAAAACATGAACATAAAGTTTAAACATCAAAATAATGAGTTTTGAAATAAATCTTGGTAGTATGTGAGGAATAGATCATAACGAAACATTAATCATGATAAAATAGAATGGGAATAAAACATGTGATTGTGACAACCATTAAGCACATGATATTATTTCCATAGTAACCAAGGCATTGCTGCGAAGACCATCTTAGTGGACAAAGTCCCTTTCTGAATCAAGTTCACTCCTCGTTCTAGTCCTGTATTATTGAACCGGATTAACTTACCATTCTAGCCATGTATATCTCATGAGATATAAATCTTTACCCATTTCATTGGAGGGAGATATAGGTCCCACCCATCTCATAATGAAATCATTCTTACTTTTTCCACAAAATAAACATAATTCATTCATCTTTACCCAAAGAATAAAATGGGTTTCATAGACATCATCCCATCATAACATAATCCATATAAAACAAACAGATATCATTTCATAATAAGAAAATTAAAACCATGTAAATCATAGAGACATTATACTTGAAACATACACATATGAAATAATGTCATCTTAGATGGAAAATGGTTTTGATAAAACACTTGAGATGAATTCTTGAGGAAAATATACTTTCTTCTTCAAAATCAATTTATTTTCACAAAACATCTTGCAATTTATAAAGAGAAATATTTTTTTGAAAATATTCATGAAATAATTTGGAGGAAGCTTCATGAAAATAAGGCTTTATGAAACCGTAAAAATCCTTTCATGCCATATATGTTAAAAGAACATTCTTCTCGTAATTTTGCCAGAAAAGTCAAAAAGTATATCATAAAAGAAATATT
Organism: Viscum album; assembly: GCA_963277665.1. NCBI lineage: Eukaryota > Viridiplantae > Streptophyta > Magnoliopsida > Santalales > Viscaceae > Viscum > Viscum album. Next base: position 568,429,196 of record OY728134.1, on the reverse strand, counting down.
CCTTACATACCTTGTAGTAAAAGTAAACAATGGTTAAAAAAGACATTAAACATACATGAAACCATTTTTAGGAAACATGGACATGGATGATAATAATAGCCCCAGTAAAAACTTACGAATAAACAATCTCTGATAAGAACGAGATTGGAATAGTTATCCCTTACCTTACGTCCGATATTATTCGTATGTATCCGAACCTCCTGTATAATGATTTAAATAATGTAATGGACTTATTAAAGAATCATATTCATTGTTATGATATCATATATGGTTCACTTATGACTTTATATTACCCGTTATTTTGTAAATTCCATGTTAAAGCAGCATTTTGGGTAAAATAGTTTCATTTATCGTACATGTTTCGACTAGTTTTTCTTGATATTAGTACTTATATACTGATTTACATAATTAAATAATGTAAAAAAATGATTTATATATAATATATATTCATTATATACATATATTTATGATAGATCGATAAATGGAATGAAATACACCGTTCATGGGAATGGTAGGCTGTACGTACGAATGAACACTGTTTTCGTTTCCTTATTGAATTGAATGGAATTAATTAGATGACATAAATATATATACACATAAATCCAGTATCATTATTATGTCATATATTTAATTATTATTCAATATATATAATTTATAATCATTCATGAATGGTTAACATAGAGAATGAATCTCATCGCGCCGTGGAGACAGTAGTCCGTACGTACGCACGAGCGATGATATCATTCCCATGATTGTGGAATTTTATTGAAGTGTATGTATAATATTTCAGAATAAATATCACTTTAAAATAATCATATATATTTATTTATTTACACCATTATATCCATCCAAGTAAGGTGGTGGTCGAAAGTAGATTACACCACGGCGTGGAGATGGTATTCCATACGTACGCACGCACGGTGATTTCGTTTACTGTAGGATAGATAGAAGGTGAAATAAGGTTGTTTCATATTTAACATATCAGTATATAAGTAATACTGATGTTATTACTTTATAATGAGATAGCTAAAGAAGAAGAAGCAGAAGAAGAAATAAACATGAGAGAATCATAAGAAGAGAATACCTCTTATTCGACGCACCTCCTTTAAGCCTTCTCTTAAGGAATTAGAGTTGGTCTTTTGAGAAGACCAGAACCTCCATAATGTTGCAAGGGATGTGGAGAAGATAAATTGGCAGGGTTTGACCGAGCTTCAAGGCTAAAAAGTGTGTGATGAGAAGAGGGAAGGGGTGCCCTTTTTATAAGGGAGGAGAGGGGCACCTTAGGAAAACTTAAAATATTATTTTATAATAAAGTAATATTCGGTTTTTAATAGCTCCAAATTGATTTATTTCGAAGATAATGTTGGTATGGGTCGAAATCCTCTCAACCAATAGATTTTAGATAGGTTTGGGTAATTATATTAACCATATCTTTTAGTTTTAACTCTTAGTTAATTAGATTGACATTTACCATGTCAGTTTGTATTTTTATATTATATAGTTAATAAAATTACCATATACATCCAAGAGACCCCTCAAGTGGTCCATTAATGATACAAATATCATGATATAAGTATCTTGGAAGAAGCTTAGATTTTTAGGAATATAATAACAATTAATAATATAATAATTGTTTTAAAAACTATTTTATGTCAATTTTGACACTATTTGGTAATTGATTTTTGTGAAAATCATAACAGCATGCTTAGTTTCTAAAAAAGTTAAATAAATCAATAATAAAATGTCATATTAACCTAGAAAATTAGTGTAATTCATAAAAAGTCTCAAATTACATTTATTTGGGTATTTATTACATCAATTATGTTAATATTTCATTAATAAGATAATTACTGCATCATCATTGTGTCATAAATAAATTAAATTATTTAATTTCTAAAAATTATAAATAAAATTCCATTATGTAGGAAATATTTTTATCTTTCTAATTAATATTTATAGTCGAATTTATCTTATGTATAACCCTATATTAAAAATCATATAGTTATTATACTTTGATTTTAACTATTTTAACCCTTCTTTAAATAAATTAATAATAAATGTCCTAATCTAATCCAAGTGGACCTAAATGGTTATATTTTATTCCTAAGTTTTTTTTGGTCGAATTACACTTATCCAATAGAATTAGGACATGTGTTAGGGTAATAATAATATCATATTTACCCTTAATTACCCTATTTACTTTTAACTGTGGTAAATAAAAGTGAAAGTTACTATTCACCAAAAATTATTTTCATCTCATTGACCCACATTTTAGTCCTTGATATTAACCATGTCTCTCGTATTTTCAAAATTCCACTCACAGAAGCGGTAAAATTAAGTTTTACGTAAGTTTGCAAAATGCTCCTAGGAGGTAGGTAAAAGACGGTGAAAAGTTCAATAAACTTTTTATATATAGAAAATTATTATAAAATGACACCAATGAATTAAATTGAACTTATATAGGTATTATGTATCAATTTTGACCTAAAATAAATTTAAATAAAATAAATTATTATTTAAATAAAAAGTCGGTTTTTAAATAGTAACCTAGTGTTTTCACTATTCATCAAAAATTGAAAGTTTTTAGAAAAATACCAAAAATTCACCCTATGATAATTTTGATATTATGAATCCAAAAATGACGTCCATTTTGAAAGATAAAATTTATAAAATTTTAAAAAGTGGGTATTACTATTCAAAACGGCTAGTTTATATAACATATCGTTGTTTTGTGAAATCGGTATTGCGTACAACACACGCTATCGTGGAAGGTCGCAATTGCGTGTAATGCAAGCCAAGTCAGGGATGCGTGTAGTGAAAGCTACTTTTGGTATAGCGTACAACACAAGACATCAATGAAATTAAAAAGAATATTTTTCCTAAAATCTCGAGGTGTTACATTCTACCCCCTTTAAAATAAATTTCATCCTTCAAATTCGTCGGGGTTATAAATGGTTTACTACTTAAAAGTTTCTTTAATATAAAACCATATCGTAAAATGGAATACCAAAACTTGAATTAAAATACTAAAGTATGAAACGTAACGTTTACCCAAATTAACTAATCACTGGGTTTCCACATAGTTTAACATAGGTGAAAATATGGATATGGAAGAGAAATATAACCATCAACTTCTGATAAAGAGTGGTAGAGGACATGGCTATGAAAAATCCAACAATCATAAAGCCATAAATTTGTGATGATCTAAGGTACCATCCAATTCATCAGAAATGAGAGCACTAGGACAACATTTTTTTGTTTTCAAGATCATTTCCCTAAAGTTGAAGAATTTTTGAAATAAAAGAAATACTTATTTGATTTTGGTCCAATATCACCGTTGCTCAGGCCTCGAAAAATTTCCACTTCATCTCTTAAAGAAATGAAGTTGTATTAGTCTTCTGTGAAGTGTTAGTAGATTATGAGATAGAATGATAGGTCATTCCATCTATTTTTATCGCAAAAAGTTTAACACCATTTATTAAATATACAGAAGTCCATCTATGATAAGATTAATCGTATATGGTTTCTAAAATGGACATATACTTCAGCCATCATAGCGTTTAATAAAATAAAACTAGTTTCTACTAACTAGGGACTTCTTGTAGGACTATGGTAGGCAATGAAGGCCTGTCGCACTTCGGTTGTGGGTTCGATTCCCAAAACCTTGTCCGACGCGACGGGTTGTCACCCGTCCTATGAGTTGTACTTTTTCTAAAACTCTATTATTATAACATAAAAAAACTTCTAGCCTTAAACAATACTATCTGATATCTAACTTAATATATTCTAATCTTTATGTCTATCCAAAATACTTCTATCCCAATCTCATAGTATAAAGATAACAAGTAATTGAAATGTCATCTACCGAGCATGTGAATAGCATCATTTATCATATGATATATCTTGTTGGTCACATCCCAAACATGTGAATCCCTTAATCATATATTCTCGTGAAACATGAATTACCATAGAACCTTAGTGAAAACATGAGTGCTGTCAAAAGTTAACTCTTTCAACATACCAAAATCCGAAAAATTCTATATACTCAAACCATGATATCACTTAGTCCTTATATCAATCATGTTCTCATGAATACATTCAAACATCTCATTATCTCTTTATCCCTTCATTATGCGCATATCATCAACTTTCCAAAAATATGTGAATAACCTTTAATGGTTATCGGTACCATTCAAAATATACTTTCAAACACTTTAGGAAAAATAATAGTGTAACAATCCTTAAATGTTTCTTTATTCCATAGTACCATTAAATTACCTATACAACATAACCCTTGATAAACATACAATCATTCCACTACCTTCTTAAACCATTGACCAAGCTTCAACACTTCTTTCATCTCATATATCATTTGTAGTCTCTTCATCATCATCAACATAAATACTACCCATATGACCATGATAATTCTCATCATGAGACTTTCTCTTAGGTAATTGGTTTGTGTCTGCCCATACATCCCACATTGATAACATTTAATCATTATTGATTTCATAGCAATACCATTATCCTTGTCCATGTTGTTAACTAAACTTTTTCCTTTTCACTTACTGGATTTGTTTCCTTCTTTTCCACACCCAATGAATCTTCCAGTTCCTTTGAAACAATCTCCATAATGCCTCTTCCCACATGATTTACATGAGGGAAATTGAACTTTCTTTCCTCTATGATCATCATGAAACTCCATCTTTCTCTTATTATCTGAGTCGGGAAACATACCAAAGTTCAGATTATAGATCATATTATGTGATTTCGGATTAGGCATAATAATGATATGTGGACTTCCAGATCCAATTTCATTTGGTTCCTCATGAACAATATCATTCCATTGTCCATCATATCCTCTATTATCATAAATCTTCCTGTTTCCAGGCATTTTCTAAAACCCAAAAAGAATAGTGTAAGAGGAAAAAATCATGCTAGGGAAAATAACATAATAAAGGGGGAGTACCTTCGATATCTAACATCTTAGGTTTAATTATAATATCGTTTCCACAAATCTAGGACTATAACCTATACATATACTTAACCTTAGGGACATCCCTAGACATACCATAGAAAATTCTCTAGGGATATCACTAAAGTTTTAGCATCCTAGTTTCCAAAGGTTAACTAAACCTTCCCTCTGATACCAACTGTAGAGAGCCAAAGCTTGACGTAAATGGAAATTACATTACTTTTTCGGAATACTTAATACATAACAAAAATAAACACCAAAGGACCGTAATAGTTTAGTGTCTTTGGAAACTCGGAATATAATCTTCTAATAGTGGTAAAAGATCATTAAAATCTCCCATAAAGATCTTCCCATTTTTTTTTTCTGACCTAAAACCTTTATTTATATCCTGGGGAAAAGAAAACATATAAAGGGTGAGATCAAATTCTCAATAAGGGTAATCATGGAGAAAATAAAACAAACTATATACATTTGAACTTCAAAACATGAACATAATGTTTAATCATCAAAATCTTGAGTTTTGAAATAAATCTTGGTAGTACGTAAGGAATAGATCATAAGGAAAAATTAATCATGATAAAATAGAATGGGAATAAAACATGTGATTTTGGAAACCATTAAGCACACTATATGATTTCCATAGTAGACAAGGCAATGCTGCGAAGACCATCTTAGTGGACAAAGTCCCTTTCTGAATCGAGTTTACTCTTCGTTCCAGTCCTGTATTATTGAACCAGATTAACTTACCATTCCAGCCATGTCTATCTCATGAGATATAAATCTTTACCAAATGCATTGGAGGGAGATATAGGTCCCACCCATCTCATAATGAAATCATTCTCACTTTTTCCACAAAATAAACATAATTCATTCATCATAACCCAAAGAATAAAATGGGTTTCATAAAAATCATCCCATCATAACATAATCCATATAAAACAAATGGATATCATTTCATAATAAGAAAATTAGAACCATGTAAATCAGAGAGACATTATACTTGAAACATACACATATGAAATAATGTCATCTTAGATGGAAAATGGTTTTGATAAAACACTTGAGATGAATTCTTGAGGAAAATATCCTTTCTTCTTCAAAATCAATTTATTTTTACAAAACATCTTTAAATTTATAAAGAGAAAGATTTTTTTTGAAAATAGTCATGAAATATTTTAGAGGAAGCTTCATGGAAATAAGTCTTTATGAAACCGTAAAAATCCTTTCATGCCATATATGTTAAAAGAACATTCTTCTCGTACTTTTACCGGAACAGTCAAAAAGTACCTTGTAAAAGAAATATTCCTTACATAACTTGTAGTAAAATTAAAAAATGGTTAAAAAAGACTTTAAACATACCTGAAACTATTTTTATGAAACATGTACATGGATTATAACAATAACCTCAGTAAATACTTACGAATAAACAATCTCAGATAAGAATGAGATTGGAATAGTTATCCCTTACCTTACATATGATATGATTTGAATGTATCCGAACCTACCTTATAATGATTTAAATAATGTCATCGAATTATTACAGAATCATATTCATTGTTATGATATCATATTTGGTTTACTTATGACTTTATATTACCCGTTCTTTTGTAAATTTCATGTTAAAGCAACATTTTGGGTAAAATCGTTTCATTTATCGTACGTGTTTTGACTTGTTTTTCTTGATATTATTAATTATATACTGATTTATATAATTCCAGAATGTAAAAAAATGATTTATATATAATATATATTCAGCATATACATATATATATGATACATCGATAAATGGAATGAAATACACCGTTCATGGAGACAGTAGGTCGTACGTACGCATGAACACTGTTTTTGTTTCCTTATTGAATTGAATTTTATTAAGTAGATGACATACATATATATACACAGAAATAAAGTATCATTAATATGTCATATATTTCATTATTATTCATTATATATACTTTATAATCATTCATTAATGGTTGACATGGAGAATGAATCTCATCGCGTCGTGGAGACGGTAGTCTGTACGTACGCATGAGCGATGATATCATTCCCATGATCGTGGAATTTTATTGAAGTGTATGTACAATATTTCAGAATCAATATCAATTTACAATAATCATATATAGTTATTTATTTACACCATTATACCCATCCAAGTAAGGTGGTGGTCGAAAACAAATTACACCACGATGTGGAGATGGTATTCCATACGTACGCACGTGCGGTGATTTCATTTTCCGTAGGATGGATTGAAGGTGAAATAAGGTTGTTTAATATTTATAATAACATATAAGTATATAATTAATACTTATGTTATTACTTTATAATGATACAACTAAATAAGAAGAATAAGTAGAAGAAGAAATAAACTTGAGAGAATCAGAAGAAGAGACTACCTCTTCTTCGACGCACCTCCTTTAAGCCATCTCTTAAGAAAGTAGAGTTTGTCTTTTGAGAAGACCAGAATCTCCAGAATGTTTCTAGGGATGTGGAGAAGAGAAATTGGAAGGTTTTGGCCGAGCTTCAAGGCTCAAAAGTGTGTGAAGAGAAGAAGTAAGGGGTTCCCTTTTTATAAGGGAGGAGAGGGGCACCTTAAGAAAACTTAAAATATTATTTTATAATAAAGTCATATTCAGTTTTTAATAGCTCCAAATTGATTTATTTCTAAGATAAGGTGGTTATGGGTATAAATAATCTCAAAAAATAGATTTTAGACAGGTTTGGGTCTTTATATTAAACTTATCTTTTATTTTTAACTGTTAGTTAATTAGATTGACATTTAACATGTCACTTTGTAATTTTATATTACATAGTTAATAAACTTACCATATACATCCAAGATACCCCCAAGTAGTCCATTAATGATACACCTATCATGATATAATTATCTTGGCCGAACTTTAGATTTTTAGGAATATAATAACAATTAATAATATAATATTTGTTTTAAAAACTATTTTATGTCAATTTTGGCACTATTTGGTAACTGATTTTTGTGAAAATCATAACAACATGATTAGTTTCTAAAAAAGTTAATTAAATCAATACTAACATGTCATATTAACCTATAAAATTAGTTTAATTCATAAAAAGTCTAAAATTACATTTATTTGGGTATTTATAACATCAATTATGTTAATATTTCATTAACAAGATAATTACGGCATCATCATTGTGTCATAAATAAATTAACTTATTTAATGTCTAAAAATTATAAATAAAATTCCATTATGTAGGAAATATTTTTATATTTCTAATGAATATTTATAGTCTAATTTATCTTATGTATAACCCAATATTAAAAATGATTTAGTTATTATACTTTGATTTTAACTATTTTAACCCTTCTTTAAATAAATTAATAATAAATGTCCTAATCTAATCCAAGTGGACCTAAATGGTTATATTTTATTCCTAAGGTTGTTTTTGGTCGAATTACACTTATCCAATAGAATTAGGACATGTGTTAGGGTAATAATAATATCATTTTTACCCTTAATTAACCTATTTACATTTAACCGTGGTAAATAAAAGTAAAAAGTTACTATTCACCAAAAATTATTTTCATCTAATTGACCCACATTTTAGTCCTTGATATTAATCGTGTCTCTTGTATTTTTGAAATTTCACTTATAGAAGCGGTAAAATTAAGTTTTACGTAAGTTTGCAATAAGCTCCTAGGAGGTAGGTAAAAGACGGTGAAAAGTTCAATAAAATTTTTATATTTCGAAAATTATTATAAAATGACTCCAATGAATTAAATTTAATTTATATAGGTATTATGTATCAATTTTGACCTAAAATAAATTTAAATAAAATGAATAATTTTTTAAATAAAAAGTCCGTTTTTAAATAGTAACCTAGTGTTTTCACTATTCATCAAAAATTGAAAGTATTCAGAAAAATACCAAAAATTCACCCTAGTTTAATTTCGATATTTTGATTCCAAAAATGAAGTCCACTTTGAAAGATAAAATTTATTAAATTTAAAAAAGTGGGTATTACTATTCATAACGGCTAGTTTATATAACATATCGTTGTTTAGTGAATCTCGGTATTGCGTACAACGCACACTATCGTGGAAGGTCGAGATTGTGTGTAATGCAAGCCATGCCAAGGATGCATGTAGTCCAAGATCCTTTTGGTGTAGCGTATAACACAAGACATCAATGAAATTAAAAGGATTTTTTTTCATAAAATCTCAGGGTGTTACATTCTTCCACCCTTAAAATGAATTTCACCCTCGAAATTTGTCAGGGTTATAAATGGTTTACTCCTTGAAATTTTCATTAATAGAAACCCATATCGTAAAAAGGAATACCAAAACTTGACTTAAAAAACTAAAGTTTGAAACGTAACAATTATCCAAATTAACTAATCACTGGGTTTCCACATAGTAGAACATATGTGAAAATATGGATATGGAAGAGAAACATAACCATTAACTTCAGATGAAGAGTTGTAGAGGACATGGCTATGAAAAATCCAACAATCACAAAGCCATAAATTTGTGATGATCTAAGGTACCATCCGATTCATCAGATATGAGAGCACTAGAACAACATTTTTTGTTTTCAAGATCATTTCCCTAAAGTTGCAGAATTGTTGAATTAAAAGAAGAACTTACTTGATTTTGGTTCAATATCACCATTTCTCGTGCCTCGAACAATTTCTACTTCATCTCTTAAATAAATGAAGTTGAATTTGTCTTCTGTGAAGTGTTAGCAGATTATGCGATAGAATGATAGGTCATTCCATCTATTTCTATTGCAAAACGTTTAACACAATTTATTAAATATAAAGAAGTCCATCTATGATGAGATTAATCATATATGGTTGCTAAAATTGACTTATACTTCAGCCATCACAGCTCTTAATAAAATAAAACTAGTTTCTATTAACTAGGGACTTCATGTAGGACAGTGGTAGGTGATGAAGGCCTGTCTCACTTTGGTTTTGGGTTCGATTCCCGCAACCTTGTCAGACGCGACAGGTTTTCGCCCATCCTACGAGTTGTAAATTTTCTAAAACTATATTATTATAACATAACAAAACTTCTATCCTTAAACAATACTATCTGATATTTAACTTAATATATTCATGTCTTTAGGTTTATCCAAAATACTTATGTCCAAATCTCATGGTGTAAAGATAACAATTAATTGAAATGTCATCTACTAAGCATGTGAATACCATCATTTATCATATGATATATCTTGTTGGTCACATCCCAAACATGTGAATCCCTTAATCATGTATTCTCATGAAACATGAATTACCATAGATCCTTAGTGAAAACATTAGTGCTATCAAAAAGTTAACTCTTTCCACATACCAAAATCCCAAAAATTCTATATACTCAAACCATGATATCACTTAGTCCTTATATCAATCATGAGCTCATGAATAATGTCAAACATCTCATTATCTCCTTATCCCTTCATTATGCGGATATCATCAACTTTCTAAAAATATGTGAATAAACTTTCATGGTTACCGGTACCATTCAAAATATACTTTCAAATACTTTAGGAAAAAAAAGTGTAACAATCCTTAGATGTATCTTTATTCTATGGTACCCTTAAATTACCTATACAACATAACCCTTGATAAACATACAATCATTCCACTACCTTATTAAACCATTGACCAAGCTTCAACACTTCTTTCATCTCATATATCATTTTTAGTCTCTTCATCATCATCAACATAAATACTACCCATTAGACCATGCTGATTCTCTTTATGAGACTTTCCCTTAGGGAATTGGTTTGCGTCTGCCCATACATCCCACATTGAAAACATTTAATCATTTTTGATGTCGTAGAAATACCATTATCCTTGTCCATGGTGTTAACTATACCTTTTCCTTTGCACTTACTGCCTTTGTGTCCTTCTTTTCCACACCCAAAGCATCTTCCAATTCTTTTGAAACAATCTCCATGATTCCTCTTCCCACATTATTTACTTGAGGGAAATTGAACTTTGTTTCCTCTATGATCATCATGAAACTCAATCTTTCTCTTATTATCTGAGTCGGGAAACTTACCAAAGTTGAGATTATTAATCATATTATGAGATTTCTGAGTAGGCACAATAATGATATGTGGGCTTCCAGATCCAATTTCATTTGGTTTCTCATGAAGAATTTCATTCCACTATCCATCATATCCTCCATTATCGCGAATCTTCCTATTTCCAGCCATTTTCTAAAACCCAAAAAGAATAGTGTGAGAGGCAAAAATCATGCTAGGGAAAACAACATAATAAAGGGGGAGTACCTTCGATATATAACATCTTAGGTTTAATTCTAATATCGTTTCTATAATTCTAGGACTATAACCTATACGTATACATAACCTTAGGGACATCCCTAGACATACCGTAGAAATATATCTAGGGATCTCACTAAAGTTTTCGCATCCTAGTTTCCAAAGGTTAACTAAACCTTCTCTCTGATACAAACTTTAGAGACCCAATGATTTAAGTACATGGACATTACATTACTTTTGTGGAATACATAATACATAACAAAAACAAACACCAAATGACCGTAATAGTTTAGTGTCTTTAGAAACTCGGAATGTAATCTTCTAATCATGGTGAAGGATCATCAAAATCTCCCATAAAGATCTTCCCATTGTTTTCTTGCCTCAAACCATTCTTTATATCCTGGGGAAACAAAAACATATAAAGGGTGATCACAAATGCTTAGTAAGTGTAAGCATGGAGAAAATAAAACAAACTATATACATTTGAACTTCCAAACATGAACATAAAGTTTAAACATCAAAATCTTGAGTTGTGAAATAAATATGGGTAGTATGTAAGGAATAGATCATAAAGAAACATTAATCATGATAAAATAGCATGGAAATAAAACATGTGATTGTGGAAACCATTAATCACATGATATGATTTCCATAGTAGCCAAGGCATTACTGCCAAGACCATCTTAGTGGATAAAGTCCCTTTCTGAATCGAGTTCACTCCTCGTTCCAATCCTGTATTAATGAACCGAATTAACTTACCATTCCATCCATGTCTATCTCATGAGATATAAATCTTTACCCACTTCATTATAGGGAGATATAGGTCTCACCCATCTCATAATGAAATCATTATTACTTTTTCCACAAAATAAACATAATTCATTCATCATAACCCAATGAATAAAATGGGTTTCATAAACATCATCCCATCATAACATAATCCATATAAAACAAATAGATATCATTTCATAATAAGAAAAGTGAAACCATTTAAATCATAGTGACATTATACTTGAAACATACACATATGAAATAATGTCATCTTAGATGGAAAATGGATTTGATAAAACACTTGAGATGAATTCTTGAGGAAAATATCCTTTCTTCTTCAAAATCAATCTCTTTTCACAAAACGTCATGAAATTTTAAAAGAAAAATATTTTATTGAAAATAGTCATGAAATATTTTGGAGGAAGCTTCATGAAAATAAGGCATTATGAAACTGTAAAAACCATTTCATGCGGTATATGTTGAAAAAACATTCTTCTCGTACTTTTGCCAGAAAAGTCAAAAAGTACCTTGTAAAAGAAATATTTCTTACATACCATGTAGTAAAGGTAAAAAATGATTAAAAAATAATTTAAACATACATGAAACCCTTTTTAGGAAACATGGACATTAATGATAACAATAACCCCAGTAAATACTTACGAATAAACAATCTCAGATAAGAACAAGATTAGAATAGTTATCCCTTACCTTACATCCGATATGCTTCGTATGTATCCGAACCTCATGTATAATGATTTATATAATGTCATTGACTTATTAAATATTCATATTCATTGTTATGATATCATATATGGTTCACTTATGACTTTATATTACCCGTTCTTTTGTAAATTCCATGTTAAAGCAGCATTTTGGGTAAAATCGTTTCATTTATCGTACGTGTTTCGACTTGTTGTTCTTGATATTATTACTTATATATGATTTACATAATTCCAGAATGTAAAAAAATTATTTATATATAATATATATTCAGCATATACATATATATATGATATATCGATAAATGGAATGGAATACACTGTTCATGGAGACGGTAGGCCGTACGTACGCATGAACGCTGTTTTCGTTTCCTTATTGAATTGAATGGAATTAAGTAGATGACATACATATAAATACACATAAATACAGTATCATTATTATGTCATATGTTTTACTATTATTCATTATATATACTTTATAATCATTCATGAATGGTTGACATGGAGAATGAATCTCATCGCCTCGTGGAGACGGTAGTCCGTACGTACGTACGAGCGATGATATCATTCCCATGATCATGTAATTTTATTGAAGTGTATGTATAATATTTCATAATCAATATCACTTTACAATAATCATATATAGTTATTTATTTACACCATTATACCCATCCAAGTAAGGTGGTAGTCGAAAACAGATTACACCACGGCGTGGAGACGGTATTCCGTACGTACGCACGCGCGATGATTTCTTTTTCCATAGGATGTATTGAAGGTGAAATAAGGTTGTTTAATATATATAATAACATATCAGTATATAATTAATACTTATGTTATTACTTTATAATGATACAACTAAATAAGTAGAAGTAGAAGAAGAAATAAACTTGAGAGAATCAGAAGAAGAGACTACCTCTTCTTCGACGCACCTCCTTTAAGCCTTCTCTTAAGGAAATAGAGTTGGTCTTTTGAGAAGACAAGAATCTCCAGAATGTTTCTAGGGATGTGGAGAAGAGAAATTGGAAGGTTTTGGCCGAACTTAAATGCTCAAAAGTGTGTGAAGAGAAGAAGTAAGGGGTTCCCTTTTTATAAGGGAGGAGAGGGGCACCTTAAGAAAACTTAAAATATTATTTTATAGTAAAGTCATATTCAGTTTTTAATAGCTCAAAATTGATTTATTTCAAAGAAAAGGTGGGTATGGGTCTAAATACTCTCAAAAAATATATTTTAGATAGGTTTCAGTCCTTATATTAACTTTATATTTTATTTTTAACTCTTAGTTAATTAGATTGACATTTACCATGTCACTTTGTATTTTTATATTATATATTTAATAAACATACCATATACATCTAAGAAACCCCCAAGTGGTCCATTAATGATACACCTATCATGATATATGTATCTTGGCCTAAACTTAGATTTTTAGGAATACAATAACAATTAATAATAAAATATGTGTTTTAAAAACTATTTTATGTCAATTTTGACACTATTTGGTAATTGATTTTTGTGAAAATCATAACAGCATGATTAGTTTCTAAAAAAGTTAATTTAATCAATAATAACATGTCATATTAACCTATAAAATTAGTGTAATTCATAAAAAGTATCAAATTACATTTAATTGGGTATTTATAACACCAATTATGTTAATATTTCATTAATAAGAAAAGTACTGCATCATCATTGTGTCATAAATAAATTAAATTATTTAATGTCTAAAAATTATATAAAAAATTCCATTATGTAGGAAATGTTTTTAGATTTCTAATGAATATTTATAGTGTAATTGATCTTATTTATAACCCTATATTAAAAATTATTTAGTTATTATAATTCGATTTTTACTATTTTAACCCTTCTTTAAATAAATTAATAATAAATGTCCTAATCTAATCCAAGTGGAGATAAATGGTTATATTTTATTCCTAAGGTTGTTTTTGGTCGAGTTACACTTATCTAATAGAATTAGGACATGTGTTAGGGTAATAATAATTTCATTTTTACTCTTAAATACCCTATTTACTTTTAAACGTGGTAAATAAAAGTAAAAAGTTACTATTCACCAAAAATTATTTTCATCTCATTGACCCAAGTTTTTGTCCTTGATATTAACTGTGTCTCTTGGATTTTCGAAATTCCACTCACAGAAGTGGTAAAATTATGTTTTACGTAAGTTTGCAAAAAGCTCCTAGAATGTAGGTAAAACACTGTGAAAAGTTCAATAAAATTTTTATATTTCGAAAATTATTATAATATGAATCCAATGAATTACATTGAAATTATATAGGTATTATGTATCAATTTTGACCTAAAATAAATTTAAATAAAATAAATAATTATTTAAATAAAAAGTCAGTTTTTAAATAGTAACCTAGTGTTTTCACTATTCATCAAGAATTGAAAGTTTTCAGCAAAATACCAAAAATTCACCCTAGGATAATTTCGATACTCTGAATCCAAAAATGAAGTCCATTTTGAAGGATAAAATTTACAAAATTTTAAAAAGTG
This sequence comes from Viscum album, assembly GCA_963277665.1. Lineage (NCBI taxonomy): Eukaryota > Viridiplantae > Streptophyta > Magnoliopsida > Santalales > Viscaceae > Viscum > Viscum album. Next base: position 568,413,945 of record OY728134.1, on the reverse strand, counting down.
GGTATTACTATTCATAATGGCTAGTTTATATGACATATCGTTGTTTAGTGAAACTCGGTATTGCGTACAACACACGCTATTGTGGAAGGTCGTGATTGCGTGTAATGAAAGACAAGTCAAGGATGCATGTATTGAAAGCTCCTTTTGGTGTAGAATACAACATAAGACATCAATGATATTAAAAAGAATATTTTTCATAAAATATCGGGGTGTTACAATGGTACCACCCCATAACATGTTTACCACAGGCATGCTTTGCGCCCACCCTATGCACTATGTGGGTGAGCCTGTGCCCATGCCCTATGGGCACAAACTACATCCACAATGCCACTCTTAGTATAGCACTGGCCGGTATCCCCTTGGGCACAGTTGACCCGAGTGGTCCCGTAAATACCCTGCGTTGATGCTGGCTGGTTAGCTCTTGAGCTAGCAAATTTTTTAATTAAACCACAAATAAATTCTTCTATGTGAAAATGTATGGCTACCTTAAAACATATGCATGGACACATCAAGGTCCATGCATCTTCTTTAACATTCTTTTTCATCTTTTCTATTTGGATTATCAATTCCAACAAACTTCAATCATTCATAAATGGATGCTACTTCAATGTTGTAAACGATGTATCATTTTTTGGTACAAGTTCATTGAGCTTTAAGATCAGTGCAACAATCATCTGATTTAAACAACATGTAGAATTAGACAAGAATGGAACCCAATGTTATGAATCCATAACAATTCTCAAAGTATCATAAATTCAATAAATCACTATTCACTTTAGAGTTCCTTCTTTATTTTGACTATTATTGACAACTATTGACAACAAATACAACTTATACACAAAGCGGTCCCAAAAATTTTGTATAACATAGGTCCTTCCTTGGACTAGGGGTAAACCTCAGTTTAGGACATCGAATATGATAATTTACAAGTTCCTCACATATAAGAGACCAAACTCCAAGGAAATTCATTTCTCTATAGCCTTCATTTCTACATAAAAAACATCTTTCCATCCAATTGATATATTCATCTAGGTTATTCCTCCCAGATTTTTGACATATAGGATGATAAATATTATTTCCTCTATGTTCATTACCACATTAACATTTAATAAATTTCAACTTCATCTTATTTTATTCTTTAAGAATCTCATCCATGTTCAAATTTTTAATCATATATCATGATTTTTTATTAGTAATAATCATAATATTTTTCTATCAAAAAGTCATCTTGTTTAGTTTCTCAAAGTCACTAAATTGTCCATCAGATTTCATGTTAATGGGATTCCTTTTGGTTTTATCCACTGATTTAAACCCAAAAATTATAGTGTGAGCAACACTAATCATAGGGTAAAATCACATAATTGTGAAAAAAAATTTGTAGTATGATTAAATAATGACACTATATTTTTAATATATTTCATATTAGTCTTAACCATAGTTATTCATGGTGATTATTTAAATTTCTCATGATATTTTATATAGAGATTTTGAATTTACATAGCATATCCCATGTGAGTTTCAAACTAGGTGTGCTTTAAGGCCCATTTTCATGCACCAGGTGGCGATCAAGTCATCTCAATAATAACTTTTCAGAGATATTAACCCCAAGTGACTCTATTCCAAATCCACTACCACTTTTAGTATCTATAATGGGATGTGATTTATTATAAACCAAACACTCTATAAATTAACAAAATTCTATGAAATTTCTATACACATTGACACATCCTTATAATTAACATAAGAAATATCATTAGGGATGTCCCTAAAGTTTTCTTATCATAGTTTACAAAGTATAACTAAATGTTTACACTGATACCAACGAATGCGACACAAAAATTTCATATATAGATATTACATATTTGAGGATAATATTCATTACATTGCAAAAGATACACACTTGAGGATTGTAATGGTTTAGTGACTTTTGAAACTAGGGATAAAATCTTCTAATGTAGTTAAATATCTTAAATGTTTCGCAAAAATATATTCATATTTAGTAATATTTATAGGCATGACTAACTTAAAACCATTCTTAGTAACCTAGGAAAAGAAAAAATAAGAAAGGGTGGGATCAGTTGATCAATAATTGAAAAAAAGTTAATATAAATAAATATAATATGTGTATAAGTGTATGAGAACATGATGATAACATATGAAAACTATAACCTATTTATATCAAAGATAGAAATAATGAGTAATTTCATAAATATTTTCATTTAATAAGTTACGAATCATAAGTAAATCAACAAACATGATCCATGAGAGCTTAACATTGACATAGTACACTTAATTATGGTATACACATAAGAATTGGAAATCATTTCCTTATTAGTCAATGAACATTTTGAAAACTATCATAGTGTAATGAGTTCAATCCCATGACTATCACAGTGGATAGATTCCATTACTAAACTTAGTTCAATATCCATTACCTACCCTATTTATCTCATGAGATATAAATGTTTTCCTAATGAATTGGAGGGATTTATAGGTCCCACCCATATTTAGTTATATCTTATTCACCTTCATTGGATATAATGTATCCATCATCCTTGGTTGTAAAGTTACCAGGGTTATATAATTTAAATCATTTATATGTGTTCCAAAATATCATAAAATATTAATCATATCAAAACTGATGAAAAGAAATGGATTTCATAAAAATTTAATTATTACATAACATGTGTAAAAGAAATATGATTCATTATCAGTGAATAATTTCTTAAATGCATAACCTATGGAAAAACAAGTGGGTTCCATAATTTTTTTTCTTGGTATAAATTGTGTAAGAGAAAAAGGTTTCGTAAATAATATTTTTATCATATACATAATCTTTACAAAGAAGGAAGAATAATAGAATCTGTTGCTCATTCACCCAGTAAAGCATAGGTAATATCAAAGGATTTCATATTAGATAGAAAATAGTTTTGATATATCACATAGAACATTTTCTAAGGAAAATAAAATTTCCTTGAAAATATATTTTAATAAATAAAATTTGATAAAATTTTTTGGAAACCCTTTTCTTTGAAAACAAAATTGAAAACTTATAAATGATTCCTAAAATATCATTTAAAAACATTTCTTGAAAAAAATCACTTTTCTTGTATTAAAATAACTTTTTAAAACATTAAAATTTTTCAAAACTCATTTCTTGGTTAATAACATTGAAAATTTATAATGTAAGTATTAAAAAAATATTTGGTCATGATGGTGTTAAATACCCTTCATGCTATACACTTTAAAACATTTATTCATTTCACATTTTTGGTAAAATATAAACAAGAATTGTTCGGAAAATGATGTGAAGATTACATTAAAGAAATTTTGTAAAAAGGAAAAACAAGAGAAAATTTTGTTTTAATAAATCATTTTTATAATGTAAAACCTTTTTAATTTTTTTTAGAAAACACAGTTTTAGAAGAAAAATGATTTTTGAACAAAATAAGAAATAATGGTAGTTTTACTTGAAAACATTAATTTTGAATACTGAATACATAAATAATAGAAAATGAATCTAAAAAATTTATTCACATGAAATAAACATAGTATAAGAAAAAAATGATATTATTTGGATATTTATCATAATATTTCATCATCAGAAGCATAAACATAAACTATCTTGATAAAAGATGATATTGGGTTGGAAAAACATTACCACTTTAGTAAAATTGAATCGTAGTCCCCATGAATGAATAAACATAAATTAATGTAAAAATATTATGATTATAAGGATATTAATGACATAAAATTTAAAAGGGGTAGTATATAACCCTCATAACATAATATTGGTGCATAACACAATGTATGTCCCAAAGCAAGAAAACTGAGACAAAAATCATTTACTGCTTCTGTAAAATCTAGAATATAAACCCAATGAAAGAGAGATAATAAAATAGATATGAAAATCCACATAATTGTTATTATAATAATCCAAAAATATAATCATGGGTTGTATTTTCACCACATAAAAGAAACATGTTAAGAATATGGCATGTGTCTCACAGAAAATAAACATGAGACAAATAAATATTATACCACAAGTCTTGAAATAATTTATACATGTTGAAAAATAATATATAACAGGTATAATTTTTTAACAAATATATAAAATTACCATAATTAAATATATCATAAAATATATGATTTAGTTTTTACCTTTTATTACCTGTTTGTTAACAATTCCCAGTTAAATTCAGGTTTCTGGTAATAAATGATTTTTTAATGTATATTTTTATTTTTTATTCCCCACACTATTAATTTAATCATGTTTCATTATATAATTAATTTTATAAATTATATAAATATATTATATAATAATTATATATGTATATATAATAATCCATAAAAGTTATTAATTGAAAATGAAATACACCATTCAGGGAGATGGTATGCTGTACATATACATGAAGTTGTTTCCATTTTCTTGACGGATGTGGTGAAATAAGGGTAAATAATATATTAAAATTAAATAATGAAATATATTATATATATATAAGATATTTTCATCAAATCAATCCTTATTAACTTCCATGTAACACATGAGCGAATAACATTGCTTCGCAAGGCAGCACTCTGCCGTAAAGACGAGTGACGTTATCATATTTCGAAAGAATGGACAATAAGAAGGTATATGTGATATAATTATTATATAAGTGTAAAAATTCCATATATATCATATATAAAAATTTAGTCAATCATTATATACTTCCATGATATGTGTTTGTGGAAAACTAATTACATCAGTTTGAGAGGTGATAGTCTGTTGTACACATAAATGATGAGTTAAAAATCCATTTGATGGAAGGGGAGAAGGATTTAGGTTATAAAATTAATATAAAAATATTTAATTATATTTTATATATTTATATGATCATATCATCATGTATTCATAAAAATTTAAGGAGGTTGATGAAGAAATAAAATAAATTGCTCGGTTAGGGATGTTACCTCTTCTTCGAACTACTTTATTTTGTTTTCCCCAAAATATTTATTAAGATATATTTATGAAAAAATAAGGATCTTATATGATATTAGGGAATTAGGAAAGTGATTTTGGTAGGTATTTTATCATCCAATTGGTTTTTAAAGTGTTAAGAGAAGATTATAAGGTGTGGTGTTTTATAAGTGAGGTGAGTGGAAGGCTTGTAATTCATGGAAAGAAAAACGTGTACCCATGTTTTCACATGAAAAAATGCCCTCAAATGAAACATAATCTGTTATTATACATATTTGTTTTTATATATGGACTAAAATAGTTTTTTTAAAATATTAATGAATTTTTAACCCATATCTTTTTGTTTTAACCACATGGTAACCAAGTTTTTACCTTAACTACGATAAAGAATTTTTAATGTTTTCACATTTAATTATGAAAAAAAATTAATTTAAACTCATTTTATGTTATAAATTAATCTTATTCAAAATATTAAATCCTTTTTACCAAATTTCATTTATACAATTTTTCAAAATTTAATTTTAAATTAAAACCACAAAGGTGATGAGAAAGTTATTTTCCAAAAGGAAAATGCTTAAAAATGTAAATCATTTTTATATAAAGATGCATTATGAAAATGATTAAAATTAACCAAATTGTATTTAATATTTTTTATTTTTTTTAATGTTACTTTTAAAACCAATTTGAATTAAAATTTAACCTTATAAACTCTTTAAAAGAAAATGTTGTTTTCAACAAAACCAGTATTTTCACTATTCATCAAAAAATTAATATTTTCAAAAAAATCATAAAAATTCATGCTAAGAGAATTTTTAAATAATTATTTAAAAATTAAATTTTATATTATTAAATTAATATTTTAAAGTGTCTTAAATTTATTATTTTTCACAAATTTTTTTGAGAAAACCATTCTTTTTGAAATATATAGACTTTAACGAAAATTAAGAAATTTTTTATCATTATGTGTAATTTATATAAAACCATAGTACTTAATATTTATAATGTTATTATTCTTATTAATACCACCAAGATTAATGGATAGGTAAGGAAGGAAATTTTTAAATAATAATATCAATATTTTTTCTCTAGTCATTAAAACTTAGTATTCCATGTAATGCATGCTATCAAAGAAATTAATTTATTCAAAAAAAAAATTCATAAAAACTATACGTGTTACATAATTATTTTTTTCAATATTCATAAAATTCATGGTATTTTTTGACCCATATAATTTTATTTCTTTAAATTTTCTTTGATTTATATGTTGCCAAAGTTGTAATGGTTTTTGTTAAATTAACTCCCCTCATTGAGTTATAATGTTTTCTTTAAGAAATGTTTCTCTGAAGACTGGTTTATTTCAACCTAATATTTTATTTCATGTTATGTTATCTTTATCTATTGTAAAAATAACAAATTTTAATCAAATATTCCTCCTTGATGAATTTTATCCCTATAAAATAGTATATCATTGTTGAGAATAATTCCCATCCTCCTTAATGACGATTCCCACCTTGAACATATTTTACTTTCCCACTAATGTTCTCCTTAATTTTTTTAAATCCAATTATCTTTTATCACATGTTATATACATATTTACCTTATCCACTTTTTAAAATAAGGTGTCATTGCTTTTTTTGTTGTTGTGGGTTTTAAAAGTAGTTATTTTAAAAAGTTAAAAAGGATTTCCATCATTTAAAAAACAAATGTTTTGTATTAAACTTTAATTTTATTTTTGTAAGATTTATTTCATTTCATGGAGCTATAATTGATGTATTTTTCAATGGTAAACATTTTCCAAAGTTTTCATTTCACTATTTCTCAAACCTTTATGCCTTTTTCTAAGTTTCATTATTGAATAATATTTTCAATACTGAAAGTTAACAATGTTTTTTTGATTAACAGTTTTTTAAAATTAATGTATTTTTAATGATTTATTTACAATATTTATTTCTAGATATTTATTTTTACGATGCCTACTAATCAACTTCTCAAAACATACCTTTTCAAAAGTACTTCTCATATTAACTATAAATTAATATTTTAGTTCAATAAAAAAAATACCTTTTCTAAATTCATTTGTGATTTCTGTACCATTTATAATTTATCTATAATGGATTTATTTTCATGGAATCAATTTTCATGAATAACCCTCAAAATTTTCATATGAAATACTATTTTTGTATGATTTAATTTTGTGTATTATCCATTTACAATTTTTTGGGACCAAGTTGGATAGATAAGGAAGTAAGAAAAGTTTTCTATAATAGAGTATTTTCTTTTATTGTCAAAGAAGCTAAATCAATTTAGTTTGTAAAGGACTTGGAAACTATTAAGATGCTTTGCTGATTTGTATTTTAAAAATATCATAAGTTTGGAGAACTTGTGATGTAATCCTTATGAAGGATAAAGAGAGTAAGAAAGTGTTTTTGGAAAAATAAAGAAAGTGGAGTGTAAGTCAAAAGTGGCGTGCAAGTATATGTGGCACGCAAGTGTATGTTGCGCGCAAGTCATATTTCAAGATCATCCTATCAAAATATGAAAAACGAAATAAAGTGGCGCGCAAGTTAATGATTAGCGCACAAGTCAAAAAATGGCGCGGAAGTATAAGGGGCATACAAGTGTGGCACGCAAGTGAATCTTCCGCGCAAGTCATATTTCAACATCATCAAATAGAAATATGACAAAGGAAAGAAAGTGCTGTGCTAGTGATGGAGCGACACAGAGGTGATGGAGCTACACACAATCAGGAACACCGCACAACTATATGTGGCACGCAAGTCACCAAAATGACTATAAATAAACAACTAGCCTCCTCATTTTTCTATTCTCAACACTTAAGAGAAAATTTGATCTCTGATCACGCAAGTAGTAGAAAGTGGCGATCAAACTGAAGTGGCATGAAAGATGAGGGTTATTTATAAGGCGCGCAAGTGGGGTGGCATGTAAGTAGGGTGGCACGCAAGTAGGAAGGGGCACACAAGTTGTCAGAGGTACACAAGCAGGTAGATGTGTTCAAGAAGTGTGTTGTGTCTAAGACAAAGGTGGCACGCAAGTTGTGAGCTATGCACAATAGTGGCGCGCAAGTAGTTAGTGGTGCCCAAGCAGGTAGGAATGCAACCAGGTGGTGCACAAGATGAGTGGAACCCAAGCCGGTGGCGTACAAGTAGGGTGGTGCCCAAGCAGGGAGGTGTGCAAGCAGGGAGTGGATCACTAGCTATTTTCAATAGGAGGTTCTTACCAGATTCTGGGTAGGAAAGTGAAGAATTGTTTTGAAAGATTTGATTTGTGACAGTTCATTAAGAAGCACAGAATCATTACATTACCCTATTTGTGCTAAGACGAAGCACACACACTATTGGATTGTTTTCAAATTGCTACACGAGTGTAAGGGTATATCCTACTCGTTGTATTCCACATCAAAGTATTATTTTCTAGTGGATTATGTGATACTGGATTGTTTCCGTACCATACCAAAGACGTAGCTACTCTTGTTGAGTAGTGAACCTTGAAAATCATGTGTTCCCGTGGTTGTGTGTGTTATGTAGGGAAGAAACTCTTCAATAGGAGGTGAAGGTTGTTTCAAAAATAGGAAACATAAAAAGAAAAATACATCACTGATTTACCCCCTCCCCCTCTCAGTGATACTTGGATCCTGACTAGGAACATCAATTGGTATCAGAGGGATATGTTCCCTTTGTTTATTCTATGCTGAAGTGGTTTAAGAGAAGTTGTGATTAAGAATCTAAATTGCGTGAATAGTAAGGGGATTCCTATTTTTAATGGAAAGAACTATCACATTTGGAAGGATTGAATGATGTCTTATCTTATGTATCTTGGATATGTAGTTCTTGAAACTACAACAGATGGATTTCCTGAAATTGATGACAAGGTTCCTATACTCCTGTTGATAAGAAGAACCTTGAAAATGATGGAAGAGATAAAAAGACGTTACTCTCATCTCTTTCTAAGATTGAATTTTTAAGAGTGAAAGGTGTTGCTACAGCCAAAGGAATTTGGGACAAACTGATGAAAATCTATGAAGGAAATACAAAACTAAAGAAAGCTAAACTAAAAATCTGGAGGCTGAATTATAAAGACATGAAAATGGGAGAATATGAATCTTTTTGGGATTTCTTTACCAAGATAAATGATATTTTCAGTACAATCAGATGTCTTAGTGAAATGTTAGCGGATTCTATAGTTTTCAAAAAGATCTTGAGAAGTCTGCCTGAAAAGTTTGATGCTAAAGTGTCTTCATTATAAGATAGAGACCCTAAAACATTATCTTTAGTTGATTTTCATAGCACTCTCATTACTTATGAGATGAGAAGGGAGAAGACTATGAAGGAAAAAAAAACGTTGATAGAGAAATGTCTTTCATGGATACAAAGAGAGAGAAGTCAAATAAGACTCTTATTGAAGATGATACTGGTGAATCTGATTCTAAGGATGAGGTATGTAAAGATTTTTATGAAATTTTATCCATGTTTCTAAGAATGTGAAAATAGGTACAAGGAAATAAAAGGATAAACTTTCCTTGAAATGTTTTGGGTGTGGAGCCATTGGTCACTTTGCGGATAACTTTCCTCAAAAAAATAAATAAGACGACAATGATGATGATAACAGAAGGCCAATAAGGTTGTGGAAGAAACAAGCTGAAAAAGATAAATATTTTTCAAATGGGAAGGATAAAAAGTTCTTCAAATAAAAAAGACAAAGCTTTTTTTCTAAATATGAAGATGAATAAGATAGCGAAGATGAATCTGAGAAATTATTTGCTGAAAAAACTAGACAGAATACCTTTATTGATACAGTGAATATTGAAGAGTAAGAGAGCAACAATTTAGAAGAAGAAGTAACTCAACTTGAATATCATCTGAAAGATGAGTTGAAAGAATTCTTGAGGAAGATCAGAAGTCTTGAGAAAGAAAAGAACAATCTGATAAATGACAATTCCACATTAAAAAATCAAGAATATTTTACTGATGAGAAAATCATGATGGAAAAGGAGAATGATGATATGAAAATTTCTCTTGAGAATAAAAAGAATTGTAATGATCATCTTGAAGTAAAGCTGAAGGCAAAAGAAGAAGATTTGGAACTTGTCCAACATAAAATTTATAAAGCTAATGAAATGATTATCAGTTTCAAAAATTCTATCTTATATGTTAGTGAATGTTCCAATAAAAATGAACCAAACAAGGATCCAAAAAAGTTACCTTCAAAGGTTTAAATAAAAGATAGAACTCGTTCTGATAAGAACAAGGATGGAAAGACCATGTATGTTGTCAAAGTTAGCAATGATGAGAAATCAGAAGTGCATAAAAAACACGAGTCAAGAAATACTTCTAATACTTCTGGTGCCATTAAATCTCAAATGAGAAAGGGAGTTACAAATGAAAACATGAAGGTAGATGGTCAGAATAGTTCTATTAAGAAGGTTGTTGAGAAGCGTGTTCACAAATCTGGTCAGTATAGAAGTTTCATAGGCAAATATTCTTTCTATAGTTATTGCTGGTATTATGGTGGAATCAGACATATGGAAAATATGTATTGGTTCAACAAAAAAAATTACAACTATTCCACAAGTTTTGAAAGACAAGGATTGAGGGGGAGTCAATAATTTCAAAATAGAAATTCTCTAAATAAATTTCAGAAGATATCTGAGAATACTGGTGTGAAATTTGAGAATAGGTTCCAACCACTGGAAACTATTTGTGAAAGATGTGATCGAAATGGACGTCTTGCCAAGGGCTACCTTAGTGTGTTACCAGAGTAACAAATGATTCTTAATAATTCTCAAAAGCCAGAGTTTTTAAATGTTAAAAGGTACAAGTCTGATAAGTTCGAAAAGAAAGAGTTTATGGTGGTCTTTCCAGAACACATTGAACTGGCTAGGAAATTGGAGGAAGCATAATATAAAGTAAAGGAAAAGGAAGAACAAAAAGCTCTTGCGGTAAAAACTGCTTTGAAAGCTAAAAAAGGAGAATTTCCATGGATTCTTGATAGTGGGTGTTCTTCTCATATGACAGGAGACTTAAAGTTGCTGAAGAATGTGAAAGACTTTAAAGAATAAACCGTTTCATTTAGAAAAAATGAATCTCTTAGAATCAAAGGTGTTAAATCAAACATCATCGAAAAAGAAAAAAATGAAATCTAAGAAAACATTATATGTTGATGGGTTGAAACATAATCTTTTGAGTGTTTCAAAACTCTGTGATGAGAGAAAAAAATTAATATTCAGAAAATATGGGTTCATTGTGAAATGTGAAAAAGATGAAAATATAGTTACAAGAGGACAACGTACAAAAGGAAACTTTTTCCAAGTTGGTGAAGTACAAAATCCTTGTTACATGGGAATGGTGGATGAAAAGCATTTATGACATAAAATGCTAGGAAATATGTGTCAGAGAAACATGTGTAAGTTATCAACGAGAGACAGTGTCCGAGATTTTCCTAATTTATCAAGAAGAAGAGATTGGTGCTGCACAATTTTTGAAAAAGGGAAGATTACAAACTCTTTTCATAAGAGATTTAAAATTCATTCAAAACAACCCTTAGAACTTATACATTCTGATATATGTTGACCAATTAAAAAGAAATCAAAAAATGAATATAATTATTTCATTACATTCATTGTTGACTTTAATTGCATTACTTGTGTTATGTACATGAGACATAAGTCAGATGCTCTAAAAATGTTTAAGAGTTTTAGGAGGAAAGAGGAAAAGGAAAGTGAGTATTCAGTGAAGAAGTTGAGAACTGATAATAGTGGTGAGTATAATAATTAAGACTTTGAAAGTTACCTTGAGAAACATGGAATTCGACACGAGTTCAGTTCACCATACACACCTCAACAAAATGGGGTTGCTAAAAGAACGAATCGAAGTCTGGTGGAAATGGGGAGAACTATGTTACTTGAACATAGTATTTCCCATTATTATTGGAGGAAAGACATGACCACTGCTGTTTATATTCAGAACCGATGCTTCTATAGGCCAAACTCAGATATGACTCCATATGAAATGTTTTATGGAAAAACTCTATGTTTGAAACATTTTAGTGTATTTGGGAGTGCATGTATTATAGAGATGAAAGGTGGAAACCTTGGAAAGTTTGAGAAAAGAGGAGTTGATGGAATTTTTCTTGGCTATGATCGAGAAGGAAGAGGATATAGATGTCTCAACAAAGAAACATGAAGAATTATTGATTCTTCAGATGTAAAATTTGTTGAAAATGTTGAGAAAGAAAAGTAGTCATATGTTGATGTGGAAGTTGAGCAGGATAGAGAAGTTTTTTTAATTATTCTGATAATGCTGCAGACTGTGTTAATCTTACCAGTGAAAGGGAATCCAACTCAGAAATCTCTAGTGATGAGGATGAAGTTCGAACAACTCATCCTAGGTTGAGGAAACAAGTGGAGGCTTAGAATATTATTGGAGATAAACATTAGAGGATTCAAACAAGAAGAACAATGAATGCTATATCACATACTTATCTTTATTCGAAAGTTGAACCGAATGATGTAAATAAATCATTTGGGAATCCAGAATGGGTTCATTTAATGAATGAAGAGCTTTATCAGATAGATAAGAATGATACTTTGGAAATTGTACCCAATCCGGATGAAAATAACATTATTGGTACATAGTGGGTTTTCCGGAACAAGCTGAATGAAGAAGGTAAAGTTATAAGAAACAAAGAAAGACTGGTTTGCAAAGGGTATTCAAAAATTGAAGGCATATATTTTGATGAAACCTTTGCTCCGGTGGAAAGATTTGAAACAATCAGAATCTTTCTTTCTATTTCTGCACAACAAGGTTACAAAATCATTCACATGGATGTAAAATCTGCATTCTTGAATGGTGACCTTGACGAGGAAGTTTAAATTGATCAACCTTTTGGATTTGTTATTGGAAAGGATGAAAGATATGTGTGCAGGTTGAAGAAGGATTTGTATGGGATAAAACAGGTTCTAAGATAATGGTATTCTAAATTAGATAAATGCTTAACGAAGATGAACTTTAAGAAAGGGAGAGTTGACAACAATATTTACATCAAGGAATGTCAAGAGTTTTCACTAATCATTACTGTTTATGTCGATGATATTATATTTTCTGGAAATGATGAAAGATCATGTGAAAAATTTTCTAAGGAGATGAAGAAGTTATTTGAGATTCCCATGCTAGGAGAAATGAAGTACTTTCTTGGGCTACAAATTTCACAGAAGAAGAATCACGTTTTTCTGTCTCAAGAAAAATATGCTATGGAACTTCTGAAGAAGTTTGGAATGGAAAATTTGAAACCAGTTTCCACACCAATTTTAGTGGGAACCAAGTTGTTTAAATATGGAGAAGACAAAGAAGTTGATTAGAAGGTGTTTTGAAAGGTGATTGAAAGTCTGTTGTATTTGACTACCTCAAGACCCGACATCGTCTATGCTATCACTTTATGTGAAAGATTTCAGAGTGCTCCTAAAGAATCACATTTGATTTCTGGAAAAATAATTCTCAGATATATCAAAGGCACAACAAATTTTGGAATCAGGTATGATGGTACATGAAATATTGATCTATTCGGGTATTCTGAAGCTGATTGGGCAGGAAATTTTGATGATTAAAGATCCACATCTGGTGGAGTTTTCTTTCTAGGGAAAAGGTTTTGTTAGTTGGCATACCAAGAAATAGAATTCAAAAACTCTTAGCATAGCTGAAGCTGAGAATGTTGCTGCTACTCAAGATGTAACTCAACTAATTTAGACAAAGACTCAGCTAGAAGATCTACTTATTTAAGTAAAGCAACCATTGCTCTTGGGTTGTGGTAATTAGAGTGCAATAAATCTTAAAGAAATCCAGTACAACATTCTCATTCAAAACACATTGATATAAATTACCACTTCATCAAAGAGCAGGTCGAGATGAATGAATTAAAGTTGGAGTATGTTCCTACATCTGACCAAGTTGCTGATATATTCACCAAATCTTTACCGAAAGAAACATTTTCAAAATTGAGGTTGAACATGGGTGTCCAACCTCCTTCTCATCAAGGTTACGGTACGTGGTTATATCCCCACACTCATCTTGCCTATGGATAGTGTTGTAAAGGGGGAAAACTGTTTCATAAATCTATCCTTATAGATGAATGCATAAAGGGGGAGTTGTGGGTAAGCTGTGAATCCAACACATATGTATGTGAACTATTCTAGCTGTTTGTTGGAGTGGTTTTAGGAAACAATGTTGTTTTCCAGGAAAGTTAAAGAAGTGAAGAATGCTGAGGTAGAAGCTTGAAAGATGATCTGAATAAGGCTGAGGAGGTATGCTCATGAGATTTTATAGTCACTGCTTGTGGACAACATGGTTTTGGATGTCAATAATTCTTGTTACCTATAATGAGTTAGCTCATGTAGGCTTAGAATTGTTGATAAGTAATCCATTTCTTAAGGTAAAAAATTTCAGTGATTTATGAATCATGGTTGACAACAAAATACTAAGGGGGAGATTTTTGGGACCAAGTTGGACAGATAAGGAAGTAAGAAAAGTTTTCTGTTACAGAGTGTTGTATTTTGTTTTTAAAGAAACTAAATCAATTCACTTTGTAAAGGACTTGGAAACTATTATGATGCTTTTTTGATTTGTATTTCATATAATATCATAATTTTGTAGAACTTGTGATGCAAGCCTTATGAAGTATAGAGAGAGTAAAGAAGCATTTTTGGAAAAATAAATAAAGTAGAGCGCAAGTCAAAAGTGGCGTGCAAGTGTGGTGCACAAGTATATGTGGCGAACAAGTGTATGTTGTGTCCAAGTCATATTTCAAGATCATCCTATAAAAATATGACAAAGGAAATAAAGTGGAGTGAAAGATAAAGATTGGAGTGCAAGTCAAAAACTGGGGTGCAAGTATAAGGGGAACGCGGCTACGTCACACAAATGTATGATCCGTGCAAGTCATATTTAAACATCATCATATCGAAATATGACAAAGGAAATAAAGTGTCATGCTAGTGAAGGAGTGGCACACATGTGATGGAGTGGCGCACAAGCAGGAATGCTGCGCAAGTGTATGTGGTGCACAAGTCACCAAAATGCCTATAAATAGATGACTAGCCTCCTCAATTTTCTATTCTCAACACTTAAGAGAAAATTTGAGCTCTGATCGCACAAGTAGTATAAAGTGTCACTCAAACTGAAGTGTCATGCAAGATGAGCGTTATTTATAAGGCGTGCAAGTGGGGTGGTGCAGAAGTAGGGTGGCACGCAAGTAAAAGTGGCGTGCAAGTTTTCAGAGGTTCCCAAGCAAGGAGATGTGTTCAATAAGTGTGTGTGTATAAGAAAAAGGTGGAATGAATGTTGTGAGTTGTGCACAATAGTGGTGTGAAAGTAGTTAGTGGCGCGCAAGTAGGTAGGCGTGCAAGCAGGTGGTACGCACGCTGAGTGGCGTGCAAGTAGGTGGCGCGCAAGCAGGGAGGCGTACAATCAGGGAGTGGCTCCCAAGCTGTTTGCACCAGGTGGTTCTTACCAGTAGGAAAGTGAAGAATTGTTTCGAATGATTTGATTTGTAAATTTTCATTAAGAAGCACAGAATCATTACATTACCCTATTTTTGATAAGAGGGAGCACACACACTATTGGATTGTTTTGAAAGTGCTACACGAGTGTAAGGGTATATCCTACTCATTGTATTCCACATCAAAGGATTTTTTTTCTAATGGATTGTGTGGAACTGAATTGTTTTCGTACCATACCAAGGACGTAGCTACTCTTGTTGAGTTGGGAACCTTGTAAATCTTGTGTTCCCGTGGTTGTGTGTGTTCATCAGGGAAAAAACTCTTTAATAGGAGGACAAGGTTGGTTCAAAAATAGGAAACATAAAAAGAAAAAGATATCACTGATTCACCCCTCCCCCTCTCAGTGATACTTGGATCCTGACTGGGAACTTCACATTCTTTAATTAAATTTGGGTGTTACCATATATCAATTATTTGAAACCCATTTAATTTAAAAGGTTTACCCAAATTTTGATATTACGCTAATTTTTTATTTAGAAAACATGTGTATGGGTAGTCTTTCTTAGATGGTTTGAGTCAGATGAATCTACAAAATGATTTGGATATGATAAAGTCACTAGATGGTTTGGGTCTGATAAATGTCTTAGATATTTTGAATCTGATAAAGTTATAATATGGTTTTGGTCAGTCAAATCCCTCTAATGAACTAGGTAAAGGTTTATATATTATGAGATAAGGACATGTGGACATTCATTATTTTTTTCACAATCTTAAATGGTTAACATAATTAGATTGTTTTCAAAAAATATGAGGTAGACCTGCTTTAATTTTTTTATAAACCTAAATGGTGGGATACAAAGATTTTTACACAATTTATAGGATATATATGATTGTTATTGTTTAGAAACATAAAGGTTATACTTACTTGGATTTTTTCACAACTCAAAGGACTGGAATGATTGAGTTTTATTACAATATGAGGTTTTCATGTGCTTTTATTATATTCTATTATTATAATTCATGGTTCAAGATATATTATAAAACTTGAAGTAAGATCAGTGGAATATGAGTTAGGGTTGAGGGACTATGAATTTCAAATAGTTATAAACACTGATAACGATGGGTGATGATAAACCAAAGTGTCAAAATCAATTCAATACTGAAGTGAAAATTTATCTACTAACCAACATTGACTAAATCAGATGATCGAATTATGAGATGAATAGAGGAAGAGAAGCTATAAGACAAAGTTATGTTTTTAGTTTAATGGTTAAAGGTCAATAAAATAATAGAAATAATGCTAGAGCATATTCAGAGTTCAAGAATATGTGAGAAATTTGAGTGATGTAAAAATGAACATAGAACCAAACTTAGTGTTGAATTATTTCTATGTAAATTGATGCACTCAATTTTTATAGACTAATTTTAATTTTATATGAAGTAAAATCAATTATAATGACTTCGTGCAATTTGTTAATTTTTTTAAATTAATAAAGGAGTGTTTTTGATTTAAAATTAGTTATGTGGAATATTTAATTACTATTGATGAAATGTTTTGTGAGACATCTAATTAAATAAAATTATGATAAAATTATAAAATATTAATGTTGGTTTACCAAAGAATTTAGTGATATGGAATTTCAAATAGGATTCTATTTTCTCTAGGTTTATCAGAGTTATTTTGGTTATAAAAATGGGTGGGACTCATAAACAAATATCTTAATGATGATACAGAGTATTTTTGAGTGAATAAGTTCATTGATATCCAGATATATATTCTATATAGGACACACTAAGTCAAGTAAGGATATTTTTTATTTGAGGATTCCAAATGTTATATAACTTTTAGATACAAGTTCTAGATATCTATGTTTTGGAAATTTTATTTTTTTGAATAAAATATGTATTGGTATTTAGAAGGAATAACATATAATTCAAATAGTGGTAACCAATATAGTCATCTTTTAGAGATAAGTATGTGTGGAATAAAATTTTGGGTAAAGTTATATACCATCCCAAAAAATTTTAATTAATAAGAGTTTATAGTGGAAAATCAAGGTCTTTGTAAGACAACTAAAAACCAAAGGATTAGGTTCTCTCATTGGGGTTGAAACATAAAAAATCAGTGTGAATTTCTACTTTATTTATATTTATATATAAAAGTGTGAGTGGGTTTTATTTCATGAGTGTATTGAGACCATAAAAAGTCATAGATATTAATTAAAAGTTAATTTATTCTATAAAAGACCCACTTATTCAACCCCCTTCTCTGTGGTTCCCCCATTCCTTCATAAATTAGTTTTAATAGAGAAAAATATGATTTAAAAATAATAGTTTTCTTTTATTTCTACTGTCATATTTATATCATAATACATACTGGACAAATATGAGATAATTAAAAGAGAGGTATTCAATCACCAAATAAGTGAAAAGGTGACAAGGGATACATGTTTAAATTGTACTAGTAGTATACCATCATAGATTCACCTCCCCTGCATTGGAAAAAAATCCCATTGATCATTTAAGGGAATAATACAACATTATGTTGATGTACCAGGGTTAAAAACTACACACCATATATGTTCTAATTATTTTGAAAATATGAACCATATATATATATAGTAAAAATCCATCTTTTTAACTCATTACACAATGGCTTGAGATAAGGAATTATGTAGAGGTGTGATATAATGATCACATTAAAGGATTTATCATAAAAAGTTTACTCTAATCTTGTGAGACTATTTTTAATGTAATTTATTTTCTTTCTATTGTTAATATCATTAATTAAGTCCACATTTTTTAATTAGGATCTTTGAGGGATCATTATTCTCTTAAATTTCTATATTTTGAAAATATCCGCATATCGATCATTTCATACTGTTGATTCTCACTTTTATTAAAAACTTATTTCTCTAAAATGTGTGTCAAATAAAATTCACCTTTCACCATCATTAGTTCCTTAAAAAATCCATTAACTTCTCATTAAGTCAGAAAAATATTAGGATGTTTGAAATACATTTATATAGTTAAAAATTCCGCGGTCAACTTTCTTTCTGACACAATATCATTAATTGTGGAATGGTATTCATTAATTCTCCCTGATTTTGGAATGAAATCCTTCACCATGATGTGTTATACTATTGTGGTGTATTCTACAGATATATGTTGTGAATATTTATAACATTAAATAATTTAAAATTCTATCATTCTATAAAAATTCATCATCCATGGTGAACACAACACACTGCTTCACGATCCTCAAGTCTTCTAATGATTCTTAATTCAGTTATGGAACAAATCATCCTTTATGAACTCGAAGTTTCCAAATTACCATTTCCACTAAATTTAACATAATCATATTTTGTGGCATAAAATACTAACACAAAAGTTTCCTATTTATAACTAGAAGTATTATGATTTAATTTCCTTCACTTTCTTGGTACCTCCAAATATATGAAACCACTAAAATTAACCATACTATATTTCTAGTAAGGAATGTATGTTGTGGTGTGGAGACCTTATAATTTTAATATACAATATAATTTTATAATATTTTTTATGTTATGAAAATTTATGATAGGATGTGTAACCAAAAGCTCTAAATATAAAAAGGATTAAACCACACATATGATGAATTCAATTATTTTCATGGAATTTTCCACTCTATTGTGTGGTTATTTTTTTCTACTACATCATGGAATCATATATACTTCTTGATGTCGGATCAATTACACACACTTAAAGCTTATTCACATGACTTCTAGTAAAATCTTAATTGAAATAAATCCAATATGAAAACCCAGTCATGGAAAAATTATAAGCCTTTTAATTTTTGTCAATCAACACATTAATCTTGATTTTTATATAATTAAACTCCTCTATATGTTATTACCCCCCTGAGCCATTGAATTTTTCCCATTGAAATTAAAACCTAATTGGTTCATTGACCTCGTTTCAGACCATTTTTTATCTATAATACCAAAATAATTTTAAATCTAAGAAAATGACAATCAATTAATTCTCAAACCCTATAAAAGACAATGTTACTTATAGGAAACAATATGAATAATTGAGTGTTGAAATGATGTCTATATAACTAATTCCATACCATTTTTTTTATTATATAATTACCCATGGATAGTATCTTCTCTTTCCCTATTTACTAATCATATGATATATTCCAACATGAATAAGAAATTTCTTTCTATTAAATTATTTGTTTTAAGAACATTGTAGATTTCTAAACCTCCTCTGGCTAAGGGAGGTGGCTGAACATGAAAGATCAATCAATACTTCTACAATGATGAAATTTGTAATAGTTTTGAAAATATATATTCCTCTTTTTTATTTTTCCCATATGTTCTGATTTACATAAACTTCATTATAGATTACCAGAAAAAAAATTACTAAATGGAAATACACTTCATCAGAAAATGTTTTTGTAGATTATTGGAATGTTTTTGAAAACTTTGTTTGTTATAGTAAACTACCATGGGAAGCTTTATGTCATCTCAAAGATCCTTTGATTTTTGTTTCATATATTTCAATTGTGTGTATTCCATTTTTATAGAAATATACTATACTTTGGAAATATTTATGGAGGTTTTTTCCCACTACATATTGAGACATTAAACATAGTCTCTCTCAAATATGATGAATCCTAAACTTGTGTATTTTTAGACCACAATATATATGGACAAATTCATTTCAAAGTAGGAATATAATTATTTCTGATTTCATCATAAATATACCCAACCATAATAAAGAGCGACCTGGATACACATCATGATCTTATTTATAATGACGAGAGTTTCCTCCTTGGGTAGAATTTGGTTGTCGGAAACCAAGAATGTTTCAAAAAATATATATGATCTTATTAATGTAAGATACAACAAGTTTACAATTATCCTATAGTATTGTGTTGGATCAATTTATTTACATATATCTTATTTTCACTTGGTTCAAATAGTTTTTGATGTTGAAAGAAACATTAAACTATTTATATCAATCTTATTAAACATATATTTTGTATAC
This sequence comes from Viscum album, assembly GCA_963277665.1. Lineage (NCBI taxonomy): Eukaryota > Viridiplantae > Streptophyta > Magnoliopsida > Santalales > Viscaceae > Viscum > Viscum album. Next base: position 568,393,441 of record OY728134.1, on the reverse strand, counting down.
ACATCCTAATAAATAAATGTATAACATCTTATATGGAAAACCAACAACTCGAGGGAAAATGTGATCTCTCAAATCATTTAAATTTAGAACTCTATACTTTTAAAAAATATTATTTCATTGAATATAGTTTTCATCCTCCAAATATTATTTCTTAAAAATTGAATAGATCCATAAAATATGCTTACATATCATATTTCAGATAAATATTGTCTTCAAATCCTCTTATTCTGAATTACATCTTTCTTAATAATCCATCCAACCAAGAATACTAGGCTCGAGGTGCTTGTTTCAAACAATACATGGCCTTTTTTTGTTTTCAAAACTTTTATTCATCATTCATTATTATAGAACCAATATATTCTCTAACTATAATTTTTTTATTCGAGAATATATTTTAAAAATATTTTCATGATATCAATTTGGTATTTTTTTAATGTTATATAAACATATATAATAAGGAATACTCTTATTTACTCTAATCTTTTAATAGAAGTGAATATTTCTTCCACATTTATACCATTCATGAGTGGATACCCCATGTAAACAAATCATTCCATATTTTGAATAAAATTTCTATTCCCATAATGTTTATTTTTAAACACCCATTTTATTCTTATTATATTATGATCCATTAGTTTATCCGTGAGATCCCATGTATAATATTTCTTAATTCAATTAAACTATTCTTTTATAGACTTAGAGCATAACTCATCATTCTCTGAATCTTTAAATGAGGTCTAATACATATGAGATTATAAATAAGTGTGCTTTAAATTTTTTACCCTCAATGTTTTCATAGGTGTAGTTTTATCAACGATGATATTTTATTCATCAACCTCATATAATCTTATTATATTTGGATTCAATGGTTGAATCATTTTTATAACTTCCTCTCCTATTGATTTAGCCTCGAAATCATCCTTAAATTTTAGGTTGTGACATATAAATTGGTTCATAATTATTCTTCCCTATCACTAAATACACTTAGATCTTGAATATCATATATATTTCCATTTTTTATTTAGTAATTTAAAAATTATCACCCTATAAAATCTTGATTAACCTTTTATTAAATTTTTTTATTCCTTAACCATTAAATATTATCCTAAAAAAATCCCTACATCTACCACGTCTCTATATTTTACATGGTTTCATTCCTTGTTCAGAATGAACCAACCACCCAAAAAAATTGGATGTTTTCAATGTTGGTTTTATTTCAATCCCTAATTTTTAAAAATTAATCTTTTCTACAGGGATCAAGAAATAAATATTTTTTGTGTCCAATAATACATGAAAATATTCCTTCTAATAGTGGTAAGAGATGAAATTTTAAATGAAAAATTAGTATTATAAATTATGACCATTAGATTTTTTCCTTTGTGCTATACCATTTTTTATAGTTTTTTCACTACTGAGACTTTACGCTAGATACTATTCTGTAATAAGTAATTTTATAACTAATGTGATATATACTTCTTGATATTTTCAAACAAAATAACCTTTATTTGTCTATCCCAATGTTCCTTTACATTCTTTTTGTTTTTGTATTGATGCCACATAGTATTGAACACAATTTTTTTCCTTCCTTGGGAATATCTCAACAATATTCTAAACCCTTTCATTATTAAAAATATCAAACAATAATTTACCTTTATATGTTTCTTTTCCTCTGTTGAATCATTTTTCTATCATTAATTTCCAATGATTCTTGTTTTCTTCCTAATTTCCCCCATATTATTTTTTCTCTATATTATACATGTATTTTAATGAAATATATTTTTATATTTGGATGGATGGGATTTATGGGTTTTATCAATTTTTTTAGGACAATAAATTACTATGAGGATTCTTAGGAATATTTTTTGAGATCTTCTTCCTCAATAGCTGATACCTTTTCGTTCCACACAGGTTTTGAACTTCTAAAAATATTTTCCATAATATTGAAGTAATTCATCTCATAACTAATTCTACATATGGATCCCGAAACAAAGATTTTATAACTGAATAAGTAACCAATATCCTAATTTGGGTCCATCTTTAAATCATCAATCATATTAAACATCACTTGAAATTTAGCTTCCATAAAATTTATATCCCTTCACAAATATTGAAAAAGTTGTTTCATATATCCCTTTCTAATGATTAATCCATCACCTTTATATAAACCATGTTTTATATGGCTCTAATTAAAGAATTTTATGCCTTTGAATTATCATCAAATGGTTTGTTATTAGGTCCAATCATTTAAATCCTTGTAGGATCCCTAAAATATATTACATGTAATGATTTTGTTAAAACTTCTTGTCCGAGATATCAGAAATGATATCCAATACAATTCTTCCAATTATGAAAATTAAACCCACCAAATAGAAGAACCCTTATAACATTAACTATATTATTCATAATGGAATACTTATTAGAAACAAATTTAACATGTAATAACCTAGTGGTTTTGATCCCATATACTGTACCCACATACTTAACCATATTAGGGTTGGGTGGGGTGGGGGGGTGTTGTTGAAGAACCTTTATGTTTATGCTGTATTTATTTTCAATTATTTTCAATGATAATGAATCTATCTTCGATTATTTTAATATGAAAATAATGAGAAATATTTCTAAGAATATTCTTGAAGATCGTTAGTTGGTTTATGAGAAGTTGGGGTTCTAAAGTCTACGTGTCATCCTATAATGAGACATGAATAAGTCAATAAATAAGAAAATATGGTGACATATGATGAAATATATGATTAAAATATCTATAAAAAGTGATAAAATTCTGAAATATGTTTATAAATAGTATTACCTAAAAAGGAATGTAAATTAAATTGTACCTTATAATATTGTTTTTTATGAGAAATTCACAAAATATGAAAACACAATTGATATAAAGAGAACATAATAAATTTTATATTATAAGTGAAACATCTATGATGAATAAATTACATGATACTATGAAATGATATTTTTTGAGATAAACATCACAACTATTTTAAATAGGAATGATTCATGCAGTGAATAAACAAAGAAGCCAAATTTGAGACAAAGAATAGTTTTTTCCTACCATGATTGAGATTTCCACAAATATAAATATATTTTACATTAATAAATGAAAATTTAGAATGAATTTAAATAAATTTAATTTTTTTAGGATTAAAGAAGAGAGAGATAATAGTTATTCCCAAATATCATGAGGAATGAGTTGAAATAATCTTCAACCAAATTAAAAGGAAGTGTAATTAAAATTAATTTGAAAAAGACTTAAGAATCAAGATATTGATGGTCTTCAAGGAAATTATTTATTGATATAATTAATATTGATAATTTTTAGGAAAATATTTAGGAAAAAATGTAAATTTTAAATAAAAATAATGAGGAGAATAATGGGTTAATTTGTTACTGATATTTTATAGGTATAGAAAAAGATGAATAAGAAGAGATATATATTTATATTAATATAGTAAAATTATATAAAGTTCAATAAATTTTAGTACTAATTCTAGTTTATGAGTTAATAATTATGTTTTGTATAAGAAGATGAATAAAATTGATCCTAACCCTATCTCTATTGATTACCATCCATTCAGATGAAGGAAAAAAGACATAACTATGATATCCTATATCATATGATCTAAAGAAGAGAAGAATAATCCCATTATTTACATCAGAGATAGATAACTTAGTATATTACTATGCTTTAGGTATCCCTTGTGATTTCTGTGGTTTTAGTAATAAGTTTATATCCACATAATTTAGAAGGGACAAAAGAATATATTGTTGATTGATATTAATGAGTTACAAGAAAACAGTTTCAGAAAAATAATCGAATAATGGTGTTTTCATTATACATATTTTTATCCAATATTATAGTTCAAGGTCATACAATTTTCAGTGTTGATATTGATAAAAAATAGTTATTGTGTGCCTAGAATAACATCCATGACACACTAATGTTGTAGTCATGAACATTGAAGGATAATATTTTTAACAAACCCTGGTGTACTTAATTTCCTTATCTTCCTATTGTTTGGTCATGTTTGAAAACTGGTGGTGAGGTTTGAGGGATATTTATCAATTCAATAAATATGTTCAATGATAAATAAAAAATAAAATTATTCATTAGTAATAAGTCATCCACCCTAATTCACTCCCATATTAGTGTAGGGAATATATTATAATGGTCCAAACATGGATAAATTATCCTTTTCTATTTATTATTCTTTCTCAATGGATATTGTTCTCATGTTATCAATAAAAATACAAACCAATCAATCTTTATTCACACATGTGATATATAGATGAAAAATTTAAATAATATGGACACAAACATTACATGGTTCAGTATAAATGGATTGTCCAGTGCACATAAACTGATTTTGTTTTGATGTATCAACATTTGAAAACATTTCATTATAAATATTAAAATTATTTTGTAAAGGATTATTGTTGATCATGGGACACTCAATATTTTTACCTATTTTCATATGAATATTTGATAACGAATACAGTAGATATATGATATGAATATCACTTTTTGGGATTTCTCATAATTAGAATAAAAACAATAAACTAGGTTTTTTTGTGCTTCTATTTCACCATTAGGTCCAGATGTTTAAGGAATGTATGTTCTTAAAAATTCAGATCATTAAGGGAGTATTCCACTCTCATTTTTCTAGATTTTCAATATATCCTCTTTTAAAACATTTCCTCTTGTTTGTTCTTCTTTTTAATTATTTTTTTCCAAAACAAATTCTAAATATATTCAACATGTCACCCACCTAAAGGTACTTAGGATATTAAAAATAAATTCAATCCTCCAGATCGAATTGTTTGAAATGTAATTACAATGTAAGATAATTAATTATGGAATGGTTTTCAGAAAAAATCCAAAATTGTGGTGTGATGTACTTTAACATGGAATGATGTACCATTATAGTATGGTATATAACAACATGAATTGGCGATTTTTAACTTTAGAAAATTAAAATTTTGTCATCCTAAAAAAACTCATCCACCATGGACTAAATAATACACTATCATATGATATTTATGTTTTCTGGAAATTATTAATTATGTTATAAAAAAAATCATTATTTGAATCATGGAGGTCTCAAAATTACGATTTTTACTGAAATTGACCTTGTATTCCTTTAATACATGACCAAAATATCACAGTTTGGTCAACTTTAAGAATATTTTGATATTGATTGTATTATGATGTGGATTGTATTTCATGGTGTATCTTCCTTCAAATCCATATAACCATAAAAATATATCATACCATCTTAACTGTTTAATGAATGTGTCATAGCATGAACAAATTTAATTTGGTTTATCTGTGAATCTTTTCTAAAATTTATTTATAGTGTGACCACCTATTCTGTTATGTGTAATTAAATCTCTAAATTTAATCAACGATAAGATCTTATGTATAAAGGATTCAATTACACTCAAATAATGTTTCACTACCTTTCACCATGATTTAATTCTTTCTTCATATTAAATACCTCAATTTATCTTGACTATTAAGAAACTATATAGAGCTGAATATCCCTCACATGACTTCTCATAAACTCTGAATAAAAAATAAATCCAATAAGACAATCCAATATCTCTTTATTTTCAATAAGTCATACCACTCCTCATAATAAGATATTATTTTATTAGGAATCCCACCTCAGGGATTTAAAATAACTCTTAGAGGTTGATAATTACTCTATGATCTATATATTGTAGAAAATGGATCTCCCCCTCACCCTTTATGATACTTTAGGTTTAGCTTCATGATGTAATATGTTAGGGTCACAACCATAAACTATAAATACAAAAAGAAAGTAGGTTAATCCCCATATCTCAAACTTCAGGGAGAAATGGAAAAACATATATCTAATTATTTCACCATCAAAATTACTAGAGTTTTTTGAAAAATTATCCTATATAGTGATCCTGGTTATAGGCCCTGGCCCCTCACCATGTGATATTTTCCACTATGGAATCCCACCCGACTGATAAAAAAAATTTTATTTAAGAGAAAATATTATAATCGAATCATATCACCAATATTTATTATTAATCATAAATAGGTAATTTACATTATATTATATATTATTACATGGAACTACCCCTCACTAAATGTAGTAATTGAATTTATGTTCCTTGATATGACCTATTATGGTGACAACATGATGCCTGAAATCCAGACATGAGGGAATTTAATCCCGTTTTATAAACCATATATAGCACTAAAAAATCTTTGATCTAATGGGTTTCCATATAAGAGACCCAAATGAAGTGAAATTGGAATCTCAAGAGGGTTATCATCATTGAAATATGAATTAAGTGACTTATAAATGTCTCATTTCATATATGTGAAACTTATATAGAGTTATACCTATGGTTGAGCCTATGATATGATGTATAAATGAGTGTACATGGTAAAATAATCAATGGGAACATTATATTTACATGATATGAAAATATATTGGGTTGATTATATTGATAGGTGGTGATTATGAGCTATTTAGATAACGATAGGTTACCCATGATTTATGTGTTAGACATGTGGCTTTCAACCATCATGTAATCATGGTAAGTGACTTAATACATATAAAAATATACCATGAGTGGTTCTCTTATCCGTAACATTATTTTTTACCATTTTATGATGTCTTTGGGTATTCCTTGATGATGAAAACTCACATATCAGTTAGGCCAAGTGGTGAGCTATCCATGAGATTTTTCTTTAGTATGTTGTATACCATGATATTATGGCCCTTAAAATATGAGTAGTTGTATGAGACCCTAATCCATGATGGGGTAGGTAGGACTTGATGTATGTTTACTAGGTGTACAATGTGAGGGGAATTGATTTAAAAGTGTGTACATTGGGTTTGGTTGAATTAATTACTATGGTGATAACTCATACACCAATTTGATTTTCCTTTAGGATAATGAAAATATATATTGTGATAGTTTGTTCACTTAGGTTTTCTTATGTGGTGATAATTCATTCATCTATATTTTCATTACTTCATGGTATGACATCCATCTTTTTACAATAGTGAAGTGAATATCAATCACCTTGGTAGGTATATTAGTGGTATATCACCTACAATAGGTAATAATGTCCATGATGCATCATGCATAAGAAAATAAATCATTTACCTCGATATTAATATATTATAAATCATTAATTTGGAAATACATAATTGGCCAGTTTTTGTGTGATGATACGTTGTTCACTTGGAGATACATTTTTCACTCTGATATTAGTATAATGATTAATCATTTAGCTAGTGATACGTCCTTTTCCATTGTTTATATGGTGATACATCACTCACCTAAATATATATCATTTTACCCATGTCATGTTTTAGGGAGATATTTTATTTACCCAATGATACATATTCCACCCTTTTTTAGTGATTCACCATTCACTATGAGATACATCATTTGAAATATTCGTTTTAGTGGTGAATCATCAATATTTATTGGTAATTTTGGTGGTACATATTTCACCATTGAAAGTGATTTGTGGATTCCTAATTCACCATTTATCATTACATAGTAGTATCTTTTCACTTGTATAATGTTTCATATGGTGATTTATCATTTATAGATATATTTTGTTTAAACCGCGAGAGTACTCATCCAATTTCAGCTCTTGTTGAAGCAGGAATGTGTCACATGTTAGGGGGTCTCCTTGATTACCCAATATTGTAATAGGTGTATAAAAATGTGATTATTAATTACTTTTAATTCATTATATTCATGAATATATACACTAGTTTTTATTAGGGACACCATTGGGGTGTGATTTTATGTTATATTCTCACACCCTATGTGGGTACTCTAATGCACATGAAATACTTATGTTTAATATATAGGTTTTAGGTGGTGTACTTGGAACAAGTTGATCGGATGGGGAATATAAATATGTTTATGGGAATATTTATAAGGAAATACTAAGGATAGTTTTTTAGTATCTATATATTTTTCTTTCTAATACCTTGTACTATTTATGGTTGACCATTAGACGATCTGTATCTATCATAATATTGTATGAACTGTATGATTTATATTTTTTATATATCATGTCTTTGTTGTTTTAATTGTATTATTTCTTATATAATTATATATTTTTTGCTCTTAATATAATCATATTTTTATTTTTTTATATATTATTATTACTTGCAATTAATATAGAGTGTATAGTCTTCCAAAGTGATACATAACACCTTCATTACTAGTCAACAACCTCTTGGATACAGAGATGTGTTCTTGAGGTCAAATAGTGCCCTTATACATGGATTTGTTCTCGATGACTGGGATGGTAATGTTATAACTATAGTATAAAGAGGTTTAAAATACCCAAATGATATTGACATGATCCTTAGTCATACTTTTAAATAACTACTTTATTAAATTAAATAACCTATAATAGGTGAATCCCTATAATGTATCAAAAATACTTAAAAAATAATGAACATAAAATAATACTCTTATAATTTGTTTTTTATCAGAAATATAACCAATAAATTCAAGGATCCATACGAAATTATCAATATATTTTTAAACTCTTTATAAACACATCATGAAATAATATGCTTTTTGGTTAGTGATAGTATCATCTAAAAGATAATAAACAGTTGGAAATATATCATATGAAAGCATAATAATATCACACAATACATTATTCTTATTATATAATAAAATTGCTACTAATAACATGACATGTGGTTTTTATGGAATTTATATTTTAATATAATAGGCACTTATCACATTTCATTGACTATATTTTTCCTAACACAAAATTTCCTTCAATTAATATATATCTGAATGTGGAAAAGTTTTATTTTCAAAAATATTCCCAAAAATGTATTCTATGAGTATTGTGGAATCAATTGAATTTGGATACTAAATAAGTGAATAATAATATTTTATTTCCCTAAGAGTCTTATATCCTTACATTATATCACTATTTATTATTAAATATATCATTATCAATCACAATATATGTACTTTATCAATCAAAGTATAAGATAAATATTATATTAAAAATTATTTATCCATTCTAATTTTATAGTTAATTCACCAAGATGACAATTTATTTATAAATGAGAGATTAAGTACTAATTATTTATACACAGTGTTGGGTTGTCTAGGTTGTGTGGATAATAATTTTTCTACTCTTTAGATGATAAAAGCATTTTAAATCAAGTGGAATATACTATTTTATATAATTTTTTATTTTTTACTCGTAAAAATTATTCATAGATAAAATAGAGGATATTATAAATCACATTTATCATAATACTATATAAATCATTATATCTATTTACTGATTTATATTTAATTATTTTTTATATAAAAAAATAGAGAAACATTAATCAATAAATTTCATCAAATGGTATTGTTTTACTTTATCGTTTGGTCTTTCATGAAAAAAATATTATCATGTATGAATGATTGAATAAGTTTTCTATAAACATAAAAATTATTAATATCAATTGATTATTCTTGGTAAAATAAAAAAATAGGCACCACTACCAAAAAAAACTATTGTTTGTTATACTATATCTATAACATTTTTTATCTTTTGACACCAATTTAAGTGTTACACTTATATAATATTTTAATTTTATTTATAAACAACTTTAATATATTATTTTTTAAATTATACCATGAAATTTATTCCCCAATTCACACTATTTTATGATTTTTCACATTTTGATAAATTAAGTCGTATTAGAGTATAAACCCTAAAAAATAAGTGATCCATCTCATGGATTTTTATCCTGATACCAATATCTAGAATTAGAGAAGAAAAATCTTTATAGATATATATTATTTTATTTTATTTAAAATTTAATGATATAATAAGTTGGATCATATCTTTTAATTAAATTTTCAACACTCTAATATGTTTTAAGAAGAAATATTTTGGCTCATAAAGTTTATTTTTTGAACAATTTTTTTTATTATTATAACTATGATTTCAAGGATGTATAGATTTAAAAATATTTTAAAACATTTTAGGTATATGACAAGGTAATATTAAATTATAATTATTATCTATTGGTGAAATGGATAAAAATTCCCACTTCTAAGATTTTATTATTATTAAATATTAATTTAAAAGTATATAGAATATTTATTTCTTATATGAGTATTAATGTGTAAAGTATTATTTCATATATTCAAATTTATGATGAAATATAGAAACATCTTGAGTAAAACTTATAGATCAATAAAAAATGAAATAAATAATGATTATTTTGAATTCTAAATTTCATAAGAATAAGAATTCATTAAAATCATGATAAATATCCCAATGAAAAAGTTACACTTGAAGATAAAATAACTATTTGATTAAGTTGAAAAAAATCATATGAATGCGATATACAATTTAAAATTTCATAAAATGGGTTTAAATGATCGTGGTATCTCATCTAATTCCCAAGGTTACCAACATTCTATTTTCTCAAACCAAATATTCATCTTTCCACACATTATCATTCATATATAGTTATATTATGATATGATATATTCCCACTAGTTTCCCATGTAGTTAATTATTGATATCAATAATTTATCTAGATGATCACTGTAACGCTGATATTTTTTGAAATATTTCTCTTTAAATGCATTTTTTTTCTATAGATTTTAATATAAAAAATCCGAAGTCTGAATAAATTTTAATATAGTAAAACATTATGACCTAGTTGATAAATTTAATGTTATGAATATGACTAAATAAATTAAGGAAAAAATATATATTACATATATATAAAATTAATTCATTGGTTATTAATTGGTTAAAAATTTAAATAAAATCATTTAAAAATATGAAAAGATGTTTGTCTAAAAACTATTTTCATGCGTTTAATGTATTTGGATCTTAAAAAAAATAAAATTAATAAATTTTAAGGAATTAATTTAATGAAATATATATTTTATATAATAAATAAAATATTTTAAAATTATTTTAATATATTTTTCTAGGCGTGAGATAAGAATAAACCATTTTAATGCTTAAAAATGTATTTTTTTAAAAGTGGGTTTTATAACATTTTTAGGTTATTTTTAAATTATTTTATGAGACTAATAGAAATTTAATCCTAGAAAATAGATTATATATTTCGAATTATTAGGATCACATTTGGTAAATAAGTCCCTTTTTTTGCATCAATATGAATAGAAACTATAGTAAAATTTTTCACTTCAGTGATGTGTAAATAAGGATAATATTGGTTAAAACTAAATTATAAGGCCTTAAAAATTAACCCCATATCTTATTGTATGAAAAAAATTCAACTTTTATCACATTAGGATCAAAGAATAATTTCATCAGAGACAATTTTCCATGAAAATAAAATATATAATATTTTAATAAAAGAATGTTACAAAATATCACTCTCTTAGTTTTAAATACCACTTATGTGCTCACATAGTTAAAAAAACAAAATTATTAATGAATATAAATCTATATTTCGTTAATAATTAAATTATGTTAGTGATGGTAATTTATTTATAATATTTAGTGGTTATATAATAAACTTAAGTACAAATATAATGCTAATATAATATGTATTCAATTATTTTAAGAAGAAAATAAATATTTCTAAAAATATTGAAGGTAATAATTTTTTTTTGAGTTATATTGGTCCAAACATATTTAAATAAATGTTACATTTTATTGTGGTTTAAAATTATTATATTCTAATTTTAAATTTTTATGGGTGCCTTTAAAGTCAAATTAAATGAATAGTTAAAAATAGAAATTAATGATAGTTAATAATAATGAATATTTTATTAAATGATGTAAAATTCATAAAAATATTATATTCATCCATGTGAATTTAATATGAATTAATACATAGTCCATGGTCTATTTATGAGTTAATTTTCCATTTATGTTGACATTCTTAAACCATTATGATTAAAATAGTTGTTATTGTGGTTTAGGTAAAAAATAATTAACCATGAGATTAATCAAAATGATTATGTTTAAAATTAAACAAAAAATGTTTAAAATTAATTATAATGTTTTTTCAACCATAAATACTTTTTATTCTAATTCATGTATATTTTGAATCATTTTTCTTAATAATTAATTTATTATATTTTAATCTTTTGAAAAATTACAAGTGTGTCCTCTCCCTCCCTTATAGAAGGACACCATCCTTTACCTTCCTTATAATAATTTGAGGAATATATATTTTCCATACCCTTATTAAATCCATTATAAACTTACTAATAAAAATTATTTTGTTTTTTTACTTTCTAAAAGGCCAACCCTTGGATCCTTAATAAGAGACCTAAAGGAGTTCCTTCAGTGAAGAGGTAGCTCTCTTAACCGATCACTTTTTTAATCTACCTCCACTAAATTTGGGATATTTTAAAAATAATAATAATTTCAGTATTATTAATATAATTAAAAGTTATTAGTATTATGAATAAACATTATCCACCATCTTTCCCATCAAATGATAAGTAAATGAATTTCTTGTTCCTACATAAGACTCACCATCTCCATATAGTGATACAACACATTTTCCATGACCATATTTCATAGATGGTTATTATAATAGATTTCATATTTATATATTTTAAATATGAAACAATTATACTATTATGAATATAATATCACATATTCCTTATTACACTCAAATATATTGGATACCTATAATGTCACTCATGCATACGTGTGGACTCCCATCTTCTAGAAGAGATGCGATTAATTTTCCATTTATGTTTTACATAGATGATAATAATGACAAATTTAATTAATATACAAGATTTATAATATGTTATAATGATTATTTAATGGTTAATTATTTTTATTGTCCATTCATTCAATATGTCTAAAAGTGAAAACAACTTTCATGCATACATACGACTTATTATCTCCATGAACAATATAATTCATATTTCTATCTCTAATATTCATGGATAAATTTAAATGTATATGTAATTAATATATTTTATATTTTTATCATTATTAGAGATTATGGAACCATAATTATATTTTAAGTTAAAAAAAATTCTAAACTTAAACATACATTAAAAATGAAGTAGGTATCACCTAAAATAATGATTTTGATTAAGAATTGTTAATAAATTGGTGATAACATATTATAGGTAAAACGTATATTGAATGATATATATTTATATATGAGCATGGTTCTATGATATATACATAATAATAATATTTTAATTATATAGGATTTACAAACACATACGATGGATTTTGAACTAGAGGTAAGACATTTTCATTTGACTTTTACTTCTTTGAGACACAAGCCATATTCACCAATTCTTTCATTTATGTGGTGTATATACTTCCCATGAATGTATTATATGATGTTTTTATTATTTTTATTTGTATTTAAATACCCATATAAGGTTATTTTTTGTATGGGGATTTTGATTCAATTGTTACCAAATCAGTAAGGATTTTATGTTACAATCTCACTATTTATTAGGATTGTTTGTGATTATGTTTTAGATGATTAACTTTCTTGATCTACCTATAAAAAAACTCATTAATATTAATATAATTTATTTATTTCATGATAATAATTTTTTTTTTCATATTCATCACTTTATTTTCTCATCACACCAAACAAAAATAATTAATGAAAGCTGACATTATTTCTCTCTTCCCTAGAAAATATTTTTTATTCTATATCTTGGTATTCTAAAAATGTTTTCATGAATTTTTTTAACACTACCCTATGATTTATAAAATTAATCTATACAAATTATTTACTCTTTATTTAAACATGTTTTAAAATTAATCTTCTTTTCATTTTCTAGAATTCTGTATTTTTTTACTTTTTTTATAAAGCTATGAAAGGAATGTTTTATTTTAACTTATAAAGTAAAAAATAAATTCCAATGTATCATGAAAACTATATAATTTGAAACTTCCTTTAAAATTTCCATGGTTTACTTCAAATAAAAATTTTCATAAATTTTTTGATATTTTTAGAATTTAAATAAGTGATTCTAAAGTTAAAAGGGAATTTCCCTCTAGAAATCATTCATGTAATCTTTTGAATCCAATTTTCATCAAATATAAAACCCATTTATGTTACTTAATATTTAATATAGATATTATACAATGATACCATCATTATTATTTCCCTATATGTTTTATGTTTATGATGAAAAGATTATTATGAAACCCATTTCCTTTTAATGAGTTATAAAATGATGAAATGGTTATGAATCCCATATCATTTCCATGGGGTTTTCAATGATTAAATGTTTATAAAGTACATTTTTTTCATGGGTTCTAATATAATGAATGTTTTATGATCTTATAGAATTTATATGTATTGTTTTAACTATGTTATGGGTGGGCCTATAATTATATATCCCACTAATTAATTAGGTAATGCTTTATATGACATGAGATAAATAGTACAATAATGGAGAGTGAACCCCATTTAGTAAGGTAATTAATTTACTATATTAGTCTTGGGAGTTAACCTTGACTCCAAATATTGTTTAGGGAGTGAATCTAACCTAATATAATAGTATTTTAAGTTATTATTAACACCTAACAAAATGAATTTCTATTCTCATGTGTATTCCACAAGTCTATGTCTTAAGAAAATTTTATACTCTCTTGGATAGTGTTATTTTATTCCCTTATGATTCATGTATTATGAATTTTCAAGTGGATTTACATGAATCAATATTATTTTATATGATATGGAAGGTATAGTTTTTAAATGTTTTAATCATATTCTCATACCCATATAGTCATTTCATTCTTAAGTGATCATTGATATCTCCCTTGTTTATCCTTACTAATCATACAAGCACACCCTTTCTTCTATTTCCTTTCTATATGTAACGAATAAAGATACAATGTATGATATATCCAATAAGTTTTCTAGTTATTTAGAATTAAGTGGGATAAAATTTATTTCATTTATGAACAAGTAGTTTATGTGTCGATGTTTCCCAAAGTAATATAAATATATAATTCTTAGGTAGATTGTTATGTTTTGTAATGAATATTTACCTAAAAGGATGTAATATCAATGTTTGAAAATTATGGGATTTTATAACCACCTCAAAAACATTATTTTTTGAAAAATAATACCTATGATTTCATATTACTAATATGAGATGAATTACTCTATATATAGTTCAACATTTCATAAAAAATATTAAAAAACCCAATCACATATATATATGTCTCTATATGTGTGGGTGGGTCTAGGGGTGGGGTAAGATAAAGGTGTTTGTGTGCACATGAGTGTGTATGAACACTTTACCAATCTACCCCTGCTAATTTATATAAGTACCCCACACTTTATATCATTTTGAAACATGATTTATTATATAAAATTGCACTTAGTATAACTCAGAAGATCAAGAGGTATATTGTATTTAGGAAATTAGGTACATTACACAACAACATAAAAGATGAAATGAAACATCTTTATTAAAATATTCCTTAACATAACCAAAATGTTCCTTCATACTCAACACTACATGTTATTACCTGAGGTAATAAATAAAAAAGGGGTGAGCTATAAAGACCAGTAAGGTAATGAACAAGGAATAACATGATGAAGATAATACATGTTTGAAAATAGGAATATCAATGTATAATAAAAGAAAAATGAATAATAAATCATGAAATTTCATGATAATTATAACATGGAAAATGTTGAAACCACATACAACATGACGCAAGCATGAGTCATGGCTTATTTCACATGGAGATAAAAGAGTCACAGATAATTTGACATGGAGGCACATGAGTCAAGGAGAATTGCACATGTATGAGCATGATTCAATAACCATTACTCATGAAATATCATGATAATAAACATTACCCAATGAATTTTAGTTCTATTAGTGCTCAACCTTAATATTCATTTTATTTTCATGGTTAAGTGTGCCACATAGATAATATAACACAGTTTCATTCAATAGCATAATTTATTCCACAATATAATAATGTTTAATACATATATTTAATTACACAATAAATAAGTATATGTGCATGAAGGTGAATACCATTTATAGATAAAATAGTATGGTATTAAATATATGATGATTTTGGTATGAAAAGTCGTGGTGAAATTTCGGTAGCATAAGAGCATTATATAAGAATTCCTAAAACGAGTTGATTAGAGATAAATGGGTCTCTCATCATTTAGGCATGAAATTGATAGTAAAGGGTAAATTTAAGTACATATCCGACATAGGAAAAGGAAATGATAAGACATAACATAAAAGGAATTATTGTTAAAAAGGGAGGGTGGAAGATTATTTACAAAATTTCTGCATAGTAACAGGTGTGTATAAGGGTTCATAAGAAGGATAAATTAAAGATAAAGTGTATCTGATAATTTATATATAATATGGAATATAAGGGGGATAAGTAAGAATGTATCCCAACTTAAGAAAATGAAAATAAAAAGAGAATATCACAAATGAAGTGATTCATAAAAAGAAGAGAGAGATAATGGATTACGAAATTTCGATATAGTAACAGCTTAGGTAAGGTTCCAAATGAGGGGAACAAATTATCCCTCATAAAAATAACATCAATTGTAAAGTATATTAATGATTATACACTAATTTATATATAATCAATTGAAATTGTTAGAACTAATCTCAAAGAAGGTTCTTGAATTTATATAAGAGGAGAGAAAGCCGTTACATGGATGTGTGACTCCAAAGGATTAAGATAGGCTTATTGGAAGATTGGGAGTTCCTTGGGAGGACTATACGGAGTTATGGGAAGAGTGTTAGTGATATTAAATGAGTTTTATTTAAGATATATGAAATATTGGGTGGGTTTACATAGGAAAGGAGGGGGATTTCACTGTTATATTGGTTTTTGACACTACATAATAAAATATTCAAAACCAAAAGCTTTCCTGTGGGTTTTCTCCGGGTTTCTAGAAAAGGGGATTGTCATACATTATTTTATAAGGTAAATGGTCTAAGATAATAAAATATTTTCTCATTATTATGTGGAGGTGAGATATACTTTCAATGAAATTATTTTAAAATCTTAAAATATATTACAAGTCTTGGAGGATTCACTAAGGTATTATAAGATAAATACTATAGACATAAAATTTAATTATTTTAAATTTAAAACATATATTTGTCTGAGGTTACATTTTATAGTATTTATTATATCACTATTGGTCCAATATAATGCCATAAAACACAAAATATATTTATAGGGTATTTAATTTTTACCCAAAAATTTGGATATCATAGAAAATTTCAAAAAATTAATCAGTAGGTAATTTAAACATCCTGATTACAAAAATTATATTATTTTTATCTTAAATTTTTTCTAAATATCTGAATTTTCACTTTAAAAATAAAAAACAGACAGTTATTGAAAATGTTGGGTTTTTGTCAATAATAGTCTTCTAACTTTAACAAAAAATACGTTTGACTTTAAAAAAATTATAAGATCATTTATATTTTAAAAAATAAATTTATTAATAATATTTTATTAAAATATTATTCATTTTAAAAATCCATTAATTCATAAAAATGGATTTCTTAATTAAATTTTAATAATAACAAAAAATAATATATGAGCTTGAACAATTATTTACATAGTAACAATATTAGGAAGAAAATATATTCAATATTCAATAAAAAAAAATAATGTATGTATTCTTATTTCTAGGTTCTTGATACATATCTCTTTATTACACTAGTATATAGCCTAAGAGTAAGGTTCACGATGATGTGGATTTCCTGGGGGAGTTCAATTAACATGGTTTGGGTTGTGATCTCGATGACCTTCAACTTCTCCCATAAACAGTTTCACTCATGCTTAATTTGTTTGATATTTTCTTGGAATTGGTCTAGATTAAAGACTCGAAATTCTATCTCCCATGGATGTTTTAATAAATGGGAGTCATAGGGTATGATCCTACTTATTATGGCCCTCATTTCCTTTTCTAGTTCCAAAAGTATTTGTTCAAACCATATATTTATACAGTTTATGCGACAACTCTTCAAAAACTATATTATCAATGATAAAGATAAATAACATCCCTTTAAAATACAATTTGATAAAATAAAATATGTTCATGTGTTTTCTAAATCCATAAGACATTTAATTAAATCAAAATAAAGGAAATTTTATTCATAAATGTTCAAGTCCATACAACCTTCCCCCCTATAGAAATTTCACCCTTGAAATCTACTTTTCCCACACTAAAATAGTTGATGGTAATTCTTCTTCATCACCTCCTCTGGTTTATAGATTTCTTCTTTGAAATTTTTTTTTATCCACAACAATATTACGAGGGAAATTTTTTTTATTTCCTAGATTTTTTTATCTATGATCTATGATCCTCACAATTTTCTCTTCCTAGGGAAGGTCATTCTATAATGGTATGAACTCTGTATTAAGTATATGTGATGGTTCTGGTATGCAGATTCTTAAGAGGGACATAGAATACATTAGGTACTTGAGAAAGGTTCAATGGGAATTCTAGTCGATAGTCCACTACTCTGATGTGATTAAGGATCTCAAAATAGCTGATGTACTTTGGACTAAGCTTTCCATTATTACAAAATCTCTTGACTCTCTTCCATGGAGATATACAGTGGAATTATATGTCTCCAAGATCAAACAGTTGTTCTCATTGATGATTGTTAGCATAACTCTTTTGTATACTCTCAGTAGCTTTGATATTCTTCTAGATGGTCTTAACCTTATCCAACATTTCATAGACCATTTTAGGACCAAGATTTTTTCATTCCCCAACTTCATCCCAACATTCTGGTGTTCTACACCTCTTCGGACAAAGGGATTCATAGGGGTCCATTTGGATGATTGAGTGGAATGTATTGTTGTAAGATAAGTCAATAAATAGAAGCTTTTTGTCCCATCCAACTTTAAATTCCATTTATAAAGATCTCAAAATGTACTCAAGTTTTTCTATTGTCTGATCAGATTAGACATCAGTTTGATAATGATAAGTCATACTAAATTTTATCTTAATTATCAGAGCATGATGAAGACTTTTCCAAAACATAGAGGAGAATCTTGGATATCAATTGGATGAAATCTATAGTGGTACTCCATGTAGCCTTTCCACCTCTCTCATGTATATCCATGCTAGTTGACCTAGTGAGAAATCCTCTTAAATTGTTATGAAGTGTGTAGTCTTTGTAAGATGATCCTCAACAACCCAAATAGCATTGTTTCCCATGGATCTCCTTGGATGTCCAGAGAAAAAGTCTGTGTTGAATTTTCCCCATTTCCATGCTGGTATGGGTAATGGTTGAATCATCCCCATAGACATATGCCTTTAATCATTCACTTGCTAGCATAATGAGCACATTGATGTTTATTATATTATATCCTTCTTTGTGTTATCCCACAAATAGTGTCTTGGATATCTCGATTCATATTTTTGTTTCCTGGGTGAATAGAGAAAATTGAACTATGTGAATCATCAGAAATTACTTTCTTTAACTCAGGATCTAATAGAGCACATAGTCTTGAACCAAACCTCACAACTCCTTCCTTATTGACATTGAACTATAAGGATTTACCTTTCCTTATAGTTTCCACTGTCTTATGAATTCCCACATGATCTTTTTTGAGAATCCTTTATCCTTTCCAAAAGAGAGGTTTTAGAAATAATTTGTGAATGGATTTATGATTTTACTTTCCATATGATTCCCATATCCATCCTCTTAAAATCTAAGAATGTCAGATCATTCTTAATTCCCATTGATGATAGAATTTATGGATCCTTTCTAATTAGAGGATCTTCCACTTTGTTTGCTTTCCCAGGATGGAAGTGGATTGTGTAGTCGTAATCCTTGAGAAGATCTAACCATCTTCATTGGAACATATTCATCTCTTTTTGTGTGAATATATATTTAAGACTTTTGTGATCCATATATATTTCACACTTCTCCCCAAAGAGATAATGCCGCAAAATGTTCAATATAAAGATCATAGGTGATAACACATGATTATGTGTGAGATAGTTTTTCTCATGAAGGTTCAACTTACTTGAGGCATAGGCAATTACTTTTTCATTTTTCATCAACAAACATACCAATCCCTTCTTCAAATAATCACTGAAAATTATAAAGAGTCCACGACTTGTGGGTAGTGTGAGAATATGGGAAATAATAAGACTTCTTTTCAACATAGTGAATATTTCTTCACATTTATCATTCCAATAAAACTTAACTCCCTTCCAAGTTAACTTGGTAAGAGGGTTTGGTAACCATGAAAAATTTATCACAAATCAGAGATAATATCCAGCTAACCAAAGGAACCTATAAATATCTATCATAGATTTTGGCCTCAGCCATCCATCAATTTCTTTTTCTTTTAAGGATCCAAAGATATCCCATTTCTGGTTATGATATTACACAATAATGAGACTTAATTCATCCATAACTAACACTTGTTGTAATTTTAACAGAGATTCCCTTTTCCCAAGGTATTAGGCATAGTGCTCAGATGTTCGTCATGCGCCTCCATGGTTTTGGAGTATATTAGACTATCACCAATAAAGAATACCAAAATATTGTTGAGGTAATATCTAAATACTCTACCCAACAAGTCTATAAATATTGTTTGATAATTAGTGAATCTGAAAGAATCACTATGAACTCATAGTGCCTGTAACTTGTCTGAAAAACAGTATTTGGGATATACTTCTTCTTTACCATTACTTGGTAATTTCGTAATCATAGATCTACCTTGGAGTAGTATTGTGCTCTACATAGCTGATCAAACAAGTCATAAATTCCTAAAAAGGATACCTTTTCTTTATCATGATTTTGTTGAGCTCATGATAATCAATTAATAGGTACATTGACCCATTCTTCTTCTTGGTGAAGAGTACTGGTGTACCCAATGGTGAAGAAAGTGGGTGTATAAACCCTTTATCTATATTCTTCTATGGTTGTTTATTCTGTTCATCAAATTACATAATAAACATCCTATAAAGAGTTTGGGATAGTAGAAATGACCCTAGTTTAAGATCAATTGAAAATTAAACCTCTAGGATATAGAAATGACCTGAAAATTCCCCAGGTAACACATTAGTGAATTCCCTCAAAACATGAATGTCTTTAAGAATGGTTTTTTCCTTATACTTAATCATTTGATCTAGATACATTTTCTCATAAAGAAATCATACCATTATTGAGATGATGGTGCTAGATAAGAATCATCCTTATATATGAAATTTTATAGAATTAGGAGTTAACTCACCATATGGGGAGTGATTTCCCTCTAACGGTAATTTATGTTGGCTCTATGTCGGAAAATATAGCCCATGCACATTATTTCATCAAATCCCACAAAGGGATGTAGGATAAGGTTCACCAAGAAGTTCAATCCACAAATTATGATAGGGGAGTATTTATATAAGTGGGATGCAATAATTGACCCATTTTGAGTCTTCATCTACATCTCTACTCCACGATTTCTAGTGGTGTTTGAATAGTTCTACTAAACTTTTGTGATATATAGGAATTCATAGAACATGAATCAAAAAGTAAAATGGCTATTATTGAATGGATAACTAGCATAGCTGTTAGCACTTCATTGTTAGGATCCACCTTGGCAGTGGTGATGGAAAAATATCACCCATCTCACCTTATAAGTTTATAGTTGCCTCTGAAAACTCTCGGATTAGGGAATTGTTTCTCGAAGTGAATAGTTCCTTGTAGTTATATCATTGAACATTGTGTCGAGGGTTGAATGGAGAATTCCTTTCTTCTGTCGCAATAGGAGGTTTCTCTTGTCAAAAATTATTAGCTAGGTTTCCATTATTCCTGCTCCTAAAGCATTTCCTTATTCCCTTTATACAATTTTTTGTGTGATTCCTTCCACAACTTTGAAAAGTGGGATAATAAAATTTATTATCACCATTGAATTTATCCATCAGACCAACAGAATTAAATTCTACTTTTTTGTTCTTATCACACTGATAAACCTAAGATTAACTGATCTCCATTTCAACATTGAGGTCACATCAGTCAGTTTCCTGATAGCTATGAAATTCTTAGATTGCCAAGTATTTTCATATACTATGATTTATCCCACCAAAGAAGCATCCAACCATTAATTTAGGGGTAATGAAAAAATTAGAGGTGTATCATGCATGTCATGTGAAATTTTTTCCATACAAACCAATTGATTCATTTTACTTTTGATTTAGTGCAAGGAAATATCTTTCCATTTTAATATAGAGGGTGGGGGAAAATATTAATCAAAATACATTCTTTGAAATTACTTTCACTCCATTGTTTCGATCTCATCCTTATGCTTCATATTTTATATGAATGTCCAACACTACTCAGCTTCACCCCCTATATGATAAAAAGTGAGAAGAAAATTCTCTTGTTCATAACATTAAAGGATGGACAAGATCTTTTTAATTAAATTGATCTGTTTCTCAATGATTAAGGGATCAGATGATCCATTGAAAGTAGGAGGCATTTGTCAGATGAATCTCTCGACTACAGGTTACTCTCTTTAGGGGGAGGGTCTCCCCCTTGTTTAGGTTTCTATTTAGAACATGGGTTAACTAACAGAGTATCATGAAAAAGTTTTTAATTCCCCCAATTGGGTTGGGAATCTAATTGGGGGTAATTGTCACACATCCCTTCGCATCGGTTGTTGGCATGATTCCTCCTATTTATGGCTATTGGGTAGAATACAAGGGAAATTAGGGATGATTATCTTAGAATATTAAATAGATAAAGGGTAATCCAATTAAGATAAAATAATAAATTATGATTTACCTTTAACTCTTTAACTTATGATTTTCTCGGCTTCGATCTATGTTATCCATGATCTACTTCCTGACATATATTCTTATGGGAATTGTTTTTTTATTCCCTTAATATTGGGTTGAAATGAGATTTTGAATTTACCAAATCATATCCCATAGGAGTGTAAAACCAGGTGAATAGTAAGACCCATTGTCATGTGCCAGGTTACCCCAAGTTAAGCCCAGAACTCATTATCGGAGTTGTTACTCCCAGGTACATCTGTTCCAGAACCACACTAACTTATAGTATCTAGACATGGATGTATTTTATTAATAAACTAATTAATCTATATATAACAATATTTAGGGATGTTTTCTTACAATTAGTCTTATCCGTAAGGGTTTTTACTAAGGTTTTATAATCCTAATCCCAAAATAACTAAACCCCGACTTTGATACCAACTATTACAACACTGAACTTTATATAATATTTAAACAAGATTTATTACATAAACTTTCACTTAATATAACAAACCAGATCAATATATCTAATGTCTTTATGAAATTAGGTATATCGCATAACAACATAAAACATGAAAAGCACAATTTTTATTGAAATATTCTTTATCATAACCAAAATGTTCTTTCATACTCAACAGAGCTTGGGATAACCTAAGGAATACATAAGAAAGGGGTGAGCTACAATGACCGGTAAGGTAGTTGACAAGGAATAACATAAGTAAAAAAAAATTGTTAGAAAATAGGTATATCAATAGATAATAGAATGGGGTTTCATAATAAGTCATGATATTTTATGATAATTATAACATGGGAAAGGTGGTAAAAACATACAACATGATGTAAACATGAGTCAAGGATCATTGCATATAGAAGAACATGAGTCCAAGATCATTGAACATGGAGGAGAATGAGTCAAGGATCAATTGAAATGGAGGAGCATGAGTCAAGAACCATTTCACCTGAACTATCTTGATACTAAACATTACCCAATGCAATTGAGCGCTATCAAGGCTCACCCTTCACAGTCATTTAATTCTCATGTTTACATGCGCCACATAGATCATATAACATGGTTACATTAATCATAATAATTTATTCCACAATCTAAGAATGTAGAATACATACAAGTAAGTCCCAAGTCAATATGTATATGTGAATGAAGCTTAATACCCTTGATTGAGAAAAGGGTATGGTATTCACTACATTATGATTTTTTCATGCAAAGTCGTGTTGCAATTTAGGAAGCATAACAACGTGATATAAGAATTCATAAAATGGGTTGATGAGAGGGAAATGGGTATCGCATAATTTGGAAATTAAATGGATAGTGATGGGTATATTTATGAAAATATCCCAACATTGGCAAAAGGAAATGAAAATATATAACATTAAATGAATTCTTGATAAAAAGGGAGGGTGGAAGATTCCTTACAAAATCTCAGCATATTAACAAGTTTACATTAGGGTTCATAAGAGGGATAAATGAGAGTGAATGGGGATCCCATAATTTACAAATCAAATAGATATTAAGGGGTATAGTTTAGAATGTATCCCATCTTAAGAAAATTTAAATCAAAAGTGCATATCATGAAATAAGTTCTTGATAAAAAGAGGAGAGAGAGAATCCCGTAAGGAATTTTGGTATAGTAACAGATTAGGTAAGGGTAAAAATGTGGTGGAATAAATGATCCATCATACAAATAACATCAATTGTAAAGTAATTAAATAATTATAAATGAATGGGAATATAATAAATTGAAATTAAAGGAACTAATCTCAAGAATGGTTCTTGAATTCAAAGGAGATGAGATAAATCATTTACTTGGATGTGTGACTCCAAATGCTTAGAAGATGATTATGAGAGGCTTATTGGGATCTTGGAGGATCCATTTGTGGACTATAAAGAGTATAGGGAAGAATTGTGATGAGATTAAAGGAGTTTGAGTGAAGAGAAATTGGAGATTGGGTGGGTTTATATAGGAAATGATTGGGATTTCTTTCTTATTTTGGTTTTGGACCCTACATAATAAAATATTCATAACAAAAAATCTTCCCATATCTTTTTCCCATTGTTTCTGGAAAATGGGAGTGATATATATTTTTTTATAAGGCCATGTGATGATGATAATAAAATATTTCTTTTTCCTATGTGGTGGTGAGTGATACTTTCAAATAAATGATTTTAAAATCAAAAAATATATTATAAGTCTTGGAGGATTCACTAAGGATTTATAAAATGAATCCAATAAACAAATAATTATATTATTTTAAAGTAAAAACACATATTTTTCCAAGAATAACTTTCATAGTATTTATTAATTCACTACTGGGCCAATATGATGTCATAAAACACATAATATATTTTTTATGGTATTTAATTTTTACTTAAAAATTCAAGTGTCTTAGAAAATTATGAAAAACTAAAAATTGGATAATTTAATCATCCCAATTCAAAAATTATACTAATATTATCTGAATAATTTCATAAATATGTGAATTTTAACTTTTAAAATAAAAAAAAATTTATTGCAAATGATGGCTTTTTGGTCAGTAACAGTTTTTGAACCCTAAAAAAAATTACATTTAACTTCATAAAAAATTACACGATCATTTATATTTTAATAAATAAATTTAATAATAATATATTATTAAATTATTATTTATTTCAAAAATACTTTAATTCATAAAAATATATTTTTAATTGAATTAGAATATTAACCAAAAATACTATTTGTGCTTTAAAAATCATTTTCAAAGTAAAATAATAGGAAGAAAATATATTCAATATTCTGTTCAGAAATAATGTATATATTCCAATTTCTAGTGTCTCGATACATATACATTTATTACACCAGCATACTCCCTATGTGTAAGGTTCTCGATGGTGGGGAATTCATGGGGCTGTTTGGTGAACAATGTTTGGGTCGTGATCTTAATAAGGGTGAATATCTCCCATAAACAATTTTTCTCTTGCTTAAGTTATTTGATCTTGGATTTGACTTGGTCTAAAGAAAACCCGATAATTTTTTTCTCTCTCAGAAGCTCTGATAAATGGGATTAATAGGGTATGATTCTACTGGTTGAGGCCATCACTTCCTTTGTCCGTTCCAAAAGGATTTATTAAAACCCTACATTTATACTAGTCAGGAGATAACTATTCAATGACTATATTATCAATGGTAACGATACTCAGTGATAATTTAAAATACAATTGGATAAAACCAAATAAGTTCATGTGTTTTATATATCCATAAGACATTTAATTATATCAAAATAAATTTAATTTTATTCATAAATGTTCTGGTCATTATAACGTTTGTGTATATGCATACAAATATGTATTAATGGTTGGGTGTGATAGTGATATTGATGGAAAAAGATAATAATATATATGTGCATGAAGAATGACATACATACATTCCAATGATCCTATTTATATTTGTGAAAATGTGGTGGCTAAGTTAGAATGTGCACATAAATTAATAAGGAATATCAATGGATTATGGATTAAAATGAAACACAGATCTGGGGAGGGGGTGAATTTATAGAAAATCAATATTTAGAATTTTTTCATTCCTTTAAGTGTTTCTTTAGGGATCTGTTAAATCAGAATTATCTATGAACATTACACCAACATTATGATTACTGTTAAAGAATAACTAAAAAATACTATATGAAACAATTAGTATTTTAAAATATTAAAAAACCATTGCAACTTCAATAGTTTTTGGTGTAAACTAAGTTATATCACACTATACATGGTTAGATTATTTATTTTTTTAAAGATCAATGATGTAAAAATATAATATAATTTAAATTATAATTCAGAGTGTATCCTACACTATTTTTGTTCCTCCCACACAAATAAAATTTAAAAATAACTTCAATAGTAAAGAATAATGATGAAATAAAAATATATTTATATATAGTGTCTATATAATTCTTTCTTGTATTGATGAAAAATAATGAATAATTAAAGAGAAAAAATATATAAAAAATATGTATAGCAATATTATCTTAAGAAATAGGTAACTACATTTTTATTTATTACCTATATTTTTTAGATCACTACAATTATTCTAAAATCAATTATAAATATAATAATTATGTATTATTTTACTAATTTTTGTTTCAATAAAATAACATTATATAACTTCACAAAATAGTTTGGAAGACCCTATTATAAAATTTTCAACCAATTTTCTCCTTTTTATATTTCATAACTTCTTATAAAATGATTAAAATAATTATCCATTTTATTATTTATGATCCTAAAAACTGAAAATAAGTTTTCTAATAGAAAATAACATATCTTATGATCCAGATCATAGGTTAGAGTGATGTGTTTGAATAAACTCTATATTTTATTGATAATAATTCTCACTTTAATGGAATTATTCAATAAAAATATATATAATATCTATAATATCATGTATGATCTCTTAAATATATTCATTTATATTTTTTTGGCAATTGTTAAAAATATAAATTTGTAAAAAATAAATTAAATCTTCATACCCCCAATGAAGTAAACTCTATAATATTTTGGATTTTTAAGAATTATGTCTGATGAATTTTTATACCATTCCCCTCATTTCAAATTATCATTGATTATTTAAAATATCAAAATTCTCCCCATTTATTTTATTATCCAAATAAACTCAAATAGATGCACATGTATGAACATACCAAGACAACATCTATATTGTGTCCCTTGAAGTAATACATGTTTTTAATTCCTTATAAAATTTAATCCCCCATTTTAGACTCATTATACCAATATGATAATGAAATAATATGAAGTGAATAACAAGGAATTTTAATAAAAAAATATTATTAAATTATTAATGGAATTCAATCCCAACATAATTTGATGGTATTTTTAGTCCTTATTGACAAAGGATTTCTGAAAATGTCTTCCTGTTACTACATTTTATTTACAAAATCCAATATCAACTCAACCAATTTCTCCATGATGTAGTATAACATTATATCAATATATTTTGACAAATATTGATACAATCTATTTTACGAAATTTTAATAGGACATTAGTTATCACAAGAAATATTTGAAGGAATATATATTGAATATCTTTTCCTCTATTTACATTATATCTAATTCTTTGTGTATATGTTGACACTATTGTCATATAATCAACATCTATTTTTCTTATTATAGTTAATTATTACATTGGAAATTCTAAAAAAGTAATTATTTTATAAAAATTAAATCTTATTTTGTTAGATATTTTTTTTCATAAATACTTATAACCAAATCAATATAAGTAAAGAAATAAAATTATAGATTTTTATATCCATAAAAAATTAGTTCATAATCAATTATTCCTTTCATATATTAATTATTTTTGTTTATTTCTACAAGAATTGATTTTTTTGAATCAATTTATAATAATGTACATAGTTATGAAATATATATAATATAAGGATAGTATTCCTTAAAATACTATTGACTAATAAAAAATATTTAGTATTTCTCATTATTCAAAACCTTTCATGAATCATATTTTGAATGTTTTGATCAAAGGGATTTTTGTTGAAAGTTTTATTCAATATTCCATCAAAAACCATTTAAAAAACTCAATGAAATGTTTCAATTTTAATAATAAAATAATTCCAACAACCTTTCTCACATGAAAACTCATAGAAAATAGAAACTCATTGTGCAATAAAATTTCAATTTTTTTTCATCTAGGTAGAAAAAAAGTCACATATCAATGATTAATAACTAGAAATATAATATAAACTTTATACATAATTTTAATATGTAAATTTGTGAGAAATAATTTGATATATAGTTTTCTATCCATTTTTCTTTTTCAACACTCCATAATTCTAAATAATATATTAAGTTAATAATACTAGTATTAAAGAGAATATATTAGTAGATATAAGAATTTATTAAGTTTATAATACTAATAAAAAATGTATGAATAAATAATCCGCATGGTTTCTTGATATAACATTCCTCATTAAAAACATAATTTAGGAATACATATTTTATATCTTTTTAAAAGACATTGTATATCCCATGGAATACAGTGGAATGAATGATATGAATTATTTACATTCCTTCTACTAATTCGATAGTTTCATCAAATTCAATATTTTATATTTTTTAATTTGAAATTCACATTATTATTAATTTATTTCATTCAAATCCCTTGTCATTAAAATTTTTGTGAATAGACCATTTTGTACCAATAACATTTTATTCCTACGCTCATGGTGCCACCTCCCAAGTGTTTTTATTCTCATTTTTTCCAATCTCATTACTCATATATTTGACTAATTTTTATAATATGTTTTTTTGAAAATATTTTAGATCAACTTGTGAAAATCAAGTTGGTGAAACTTAATATATTTTCAATTCCTCTAGGGTTCAAACCTCTACCTTATTTGTTAGTAATATTTTAAGTCTCTACAAAATTTTTTATCTATGAATTTTTCTTATATATTCTCTAAAATTACCCTCATTGATGAGGAAATTAGAATCATCACTATATTAATTCAATTAAATAATATCATTTTCATATATAAACTACTATATATAATTTCTATATTCTTCCCCATTAATATATTCTTCAATATCATGACTTCTTTATGTTAAGGTTAATCCTAAATAAAATTAGAATCACATATATTATAACATTAATGATTTTAAAATATTATTAAAACCCGATTTTTTATATTTTATAATCTTATTTTGTAAAAGAATTAAAATTTTCATGTAAATTATTACCCTTATGAAACAAATTTTATTTGATTTTGGGTAAATCATGTTTCACAAAGTCTATGTAACGGTATATTAGAATTACTACAGTCTATGTAAGAGTAACTTTGGTGTATCATAAGGCTACCTAGGTGCTATGTATGGTTAAGATGGAATTTTTATATACTGTGTAACCGTAAATATGAGATGTGAAATGGTAGTAGATTTCATGAATAAGTGTAAAAAACAATTTATCATGGTTATGTAAGGGTTACATGGTCACCCTGTAAGGGAAATATAAGTCTTTTATAGGTATAGAATACTCTACATAAAGTAAGTTTTCGATTCACATGAGGGTAAACGGGAATTGAAACATGATGTGTAAGGGTATGAGACATAAAAAAGGGTAAAACCCCATATATTTATCCTAAATACAAGATATATATATGGGTAAAACTACGTTAAACCTATACAGTTCCCTTTTTGGGAAAAATATTTAAAAAACAAAGAGTCCCCATTTCTTCGTCTAGAATGAACTTGAAACATGTTTTGGATGAATTTAAATGCCTAAAATTCTGTAAATAAATTAATTTACATTTTTTAAATTCATGATGCATATTATGGGAGAATATAAACACTCTCAAATTAAGAAATTATTAAAAAACAAGTTAAAGGATGGATATAATTTTGTATTTTATTATATTGTATCAGTATACAGGTGGCCATATTCTAAAATAGAAGAACCCTTTATAGAATTTTTTTAATATTCCTTAACATTTATAGAGTTTAGAAATTACCGTAAAAAAGATTAGTAATGTATCATTCAACAAGGAAAGGTTTCTTCTAGTTTCTAGGTGTGGTAGAACCAATTGTTCCTCTCTTTCGAATGCAGTGTCTTAAAAATGGAAAAGTACCTAGGTTGAAATTTGAATTAATTTTATTTCTATTCCTAAGAGAGTATGAATCTATTTATTCCATTTCTAATAGAGAAGTTAAATAATGATATTTTAAATTATAATAATATATAATCTATCGAGGAGTAATAAGTATTATTATTTTGAGTTTATCATAGATCATTCTAGAGAGGGAAAAATGTTACCACATATAAATTTTGTTTTCCTTTAAGGATGAAATGATGAGATAATTTTATAATATTAAGTGATAAATTTGAAATTATCCATGAGATAGAAAATATTATTGTATATGGTGTTTTATTTTTTATCAGAATGAAAATAAATTGAATAGAACATAAGAAACCATCATCAGTGGTTGGAGGCGACTAATATGAAGATGAGATTAAGATTAGTACTATTTGATGAAACTGTAAGTTCTTAATCAATGACTTTAAGGTAGAAATTTTTTAATATTTTTGGGTCTCTCTTTTACTAATGTTGATTTTATAAATTTTATATGGGAATGAAATGTTTATTGTACTTGATTGTGATCTCTTGTGGGTGTGTGTGTATCCCGTGAGACTTATTATGATATTTTATTACATGAATATTAGTGGAATTGATTCTTTTCATTATTGATTATGATATAATGTTGTTATATGTTTCAGATATATTCTCATGATTATATTCTCTATGTATCTTATATGCTTTACTCTATTATGTGTGTTACCATTCCTTGGAGGTTGTTATTAATATTTGAGACATACAGACCATGATTTGATGTTTATACCTTTAAGGAGAAGTGTATATGAATTTTAATGATTATGTAGATGAACCTATGTATAGTGTAGGTGCATGAAGGTATATGGTCATAAATAAAAGTTGTATGTTAGGGGTCTCATGGCCTGGGGGCTTGATTGGGTCATATATAGGGTGTGACTTTCTAGAGGCCTATCTCATAACATATCTGGGATATGATGGTCTAGAGGATGGATCTGAATCAATGCATTAGGAAAACTAGGATATGTGTTATATACATTGTGGCTTTTCATTTCTCACTTATGACATCCTATGATTATCTTAAATGCATGGAGCTGAATTTGGTATGATTGAGGGTCTGTGGCGGCTTGGTTAGCACATAACCTCTTAGTATGTGTGGTATGTTTTTTATTGTTGTTATGAATTTATTATTGAGATGAAATACACTTTTCATACTTGAGAAAAATTATAAAGGATTAATTTTTGGTTTCCTATATAGTTTATTACTCTTAACCTACATGGTCATTTCAATGCATGTGGAGACGTCATGCATTAGGATTTGATTAAGGGAAAGGGGTCCATGGATGATGGATGAGTATAGGAGTATATTGATTATATCATTCTAGGATTAACTCTTAAGGGACACAAAATTTTATTTATTAATTTATCTATATCTTTCATTACTATTGTTTTCTTCACCACTTTGGGAGCATGTTTGTCACCTATCTGACTGTTTGTTTCATTTTTAGTTTCCACATGATACTCTGATTATTCTATTTATCGATTGTTTTATTATTATATGTGATATTTCATTATAAAAATGGTGTACTATATGAATTTATGTACTTATACCCTAAATACTATTAAATTACCTCTTGTGTATGTGGAGTTGTGCATGAGTTCATGTGACACTTTAGTTCAGACTCGATGGTTTAGGATGGAGTGTTATTGATATAAACTATATTACCAAGACTTGTCATATATTAATAATAAATTCTTCAATTTGAAATGTATTTAAGTATGTTTCCTTCATTTTTCAATTCATAAAATTTCCATTGATGTATATCCTTAACTTTAATTACATAAGGGGCACAAAACAATTTTTATTGTTATAAATTGGGATAATTTTTTATATTGTGTTTCATATTGTGTCATATAAACATATGATCAAAAGAGACACAATTTTTGAAAATATGATTTTGTGGAAATAGATATCCTAAAAATTTATTTTAGTATTTCATGATCAATATGCCAAATTATTTTTATATACACCATAATTTTAATCTTTCACTCATCTAAGACATTTTTGAAGAATGTTAGGAGATATATACTCATTAATTACCCCATATTTCTCATGATATTCATTAAATCACACATTTCTAAACCATGAAACATATATGGATATAAAACTCTTCATATATAACCTTATTTAGTTAATAATTATATTAATAAAAATTTTTAACCCCTCAAAAATATATTCATTACTTGAAATAAACATAATATATGTCCTTAATGTAAAATAACCAATGAATGAAATGAAATAATTATTACAAGTGTTTATTTTTGAACATTTTCCCTAAAAATCATAATAAATTAACTCAATTAACCTTTTAGTTCATGTATTAATATGACTATGACTTAAGATTGTTATTTTTCCTTTGTGAAATGTTTCATGATGATTAATTATTTCACTTTGTTAAAAAGGATTCTATGAACTACAACTCCATGAATTTAAATTGTCATATTATTTCATTCAAGATGAATATTTATTTAATTATATTTAGAAATATTCTCATTTATACCAAGGTAGAAGAAAATATATTTATCACAAACATTGAAAATATTTACATTAGTTATTTTCCATTTAGTTGAAAATTTATTAATCACATAACTTATTTGTTGAAAATATATTTTTTAACAGATAATTAATTCCTATTATCTTTAAATTATGATACAATGAAAAGGATTTGTTTCATACCATCTATATTAAGTACATTATTGTAATTTATATTGATTTAATCAATTTTTTTATCCTAATAAATTTACCCTAAAATGTTCACTTATTTCTTAAATCAATAAAAATATTTCTATAATATAGTCATACTGATCAAGATGTTGGAATATTTTTTACTTAATGGAAGTTTTTGTGAAGATTTAAATTTTTTTAAAATATCTAGAAACGTAAAACTTTTGTGAGCATCTGTCTATGGTTTTATAATAGTATAATATTTTATCAACTAAAAATTTAGGTATAAATAGAATATTTGGAATTATTTTTATTATATATAAATTTAAAGACATGATCAACCTATAAAGCAAAAACATTAAATCAAGAAAATATGAACTCATATAGATGACTTACGTAACAAAAAAAGTCTCACAACTTCAAACTAGTTAAAGAACATTCAATTTTTTTCTTGATCTAAAACATGGTATGATTTAATTGATGATGAAATGACTAATTTTTTTGTTTAAAATAAGTGTACCATTAAAATAAATTTTTATGATAGAGGTTCAGGAAGAAGACACTACAAGGAACTTATTATGATTTCAATACATAGTGGGAAAATATTTTCTTGAGAAACAATTTTTTATTAATTTATATTTCAAATTTGAAAACATATTTTCCCCTATTTTACGCATTTTTTTCCAGGTTTAATATATATTGTTTTAAATTCTAAGTCATAATAATTTCCTTTAAAATAATTAATATTTATCTATAAATATTCTAATTAAAGAAGCCCTTATATAGAACTCAGATATAAAGGTGGGAAATTCATGTTCTCAATGTTGGGATGTCCAAATATGTATATATATTGTCCCATCATTTTAGATCAACATAGAAGTAGTTATGAGTAATAAGAACTTGTGTGTTGAACTAGTTATGAAATAGAATATTAATAATTTCTTATCTAGATACTCCTTATACTGTTGTGTAAATATATACTATATTTTTAGTATATTTTATTCTTTATCATTAATTCTATTTTACTATATATTCTAAATAGTTTATTATATCCTTTAGATTTTCATTTTATTTTTCCCCAACATTTTATAGTTTATACAGACTAAACATTCACACATTTCCTCATAAGTATTTTTCTTTTGACGGGGTTTTTTACATTAAATAATATAATAGTTTTTGTCCAACACACTTTGGAATCAATAGAAATTAATAGAACAAATAAATTTGATATATTATATAAATATTTCTTTATAAACACATATTATAGAGAAAATTTCATATGGTAACTAATGTATTAATAAGATTTCTTGAAGAATTAAATTGTAATTGAAGACCTTTTTTGATAATATAAATTATAAATATTTGAGATATATGATAAATAAGTATTCCACTAATAATAAACTAGTTCAATATATGATATTTTAATATTGTCTTGAAATCCAAGAGAAGTCAACTTACACTTTTAATCTTAATGAAAAGGATAAAATTTTGTTAGATTATATGGAATGAAATTATCTTCTATAGTGATGCCCAAAAAAATATATATCCATATATATTCATTTTAGATAAAAAATGGAATCTATAAGATTAATGTAATGATTTTTTTAATAATAGTGTAGTTGGAAATATTTCAAAATTATCTAATAGGAGTACAATGGTTTTAACTATATCCTCAAAAAAACATGTAGAAAATATGAATTAGAGGTTCATAAATAATTATAATAGCTTATAGTCACTAGGTGAAACTTATATCTTCATATAAGGGATTCTATAAAATATTATAGATATTTTACCATTATAATATAAATATAAAATTGGTTCGTTTGAAGATATGAAACATATTATGGATCTGAAGATATATGAGTGTATCATAACATTGATGCAGTATGATCTAAATCATTAGATAGATGAAAGGAAGAGGAAATAAAAAAAGGAGGGATGAATTTCAATGATAAAAAAAGAGGAGATCAATATGAGAATACAAGTACAAAATTTGATAAAAAGGGAATTAAATGATGTTATTTTATACAAATGTAAGTAACCAGAACACCAAAAACAAGAATTTACCAAAATAAATAAATTGTAAAATGGAAAGAAAATTTAGAAGAATTATATGGTGAAAATTTTTAGGAATGAAAATATTACACCAAAGGAAATCAAATAATTATATTATAAAAGTATATTGGATAACTATGAAAACTATAAGATATATGGTTTTATTCTAAAAACTTATCAAAAGATGATATTTGATTTTTAGAAAAGTTAATCAATGAATTAATAACTAAATATTTAATTTAACTAATTTCTAATAAGGTATATGAGGGTCCTATAACTATAGATTATTGGAAAAAATATATTGATAATTTAGAGGATTATTAGAATAAGTTAATAAAGAAATATTGGTTATCCAAGAGAAAACATTCTCACAAATATAGATATCAACTATATTACCAAGATTTGTCTTATGTCAATAATAAATTCATCAACTTGGAATTTATTTAAGGACGTTTCCATCATTTTTCCATTCATAAAGTTTCTATTGATGTATATCCTTTAATTTAATTACATAAGGGTCTCTAAACACTTTTTAATGTTTCAAATTGGGATTATTTTTTATATTGTGTCTCATATGGTGTCATATAAAAATATGATCAAAAGAGACTCCATTTTTGAAAATATGATTTAGTGGAAATATATATCCTAAAAATATATCTCAGTATTTCATTATCAATATGCCAAATTATTTTTATATCCACCATAATTTTAATCTTTCACTCATCTAATAAAGCATAGGTAATATCAAAGTATTTTATATTAGATGGAAAATGATTTTGATATATCACATAGAACATTTCCTGAGGATAATAAAATTTCCATGAAAATAAATTTTTATAAATAAAATTTGATAAAATATTTTGGAAACCCTATTCGTTCAAAATAAAATTAAAAACTTATAAATGATTCCTAAAAAATCATTTAAAAAAATTATTGTGAAAAATATCTTTTTAAAACATTAATTTTTTTTCAAAATCCATTTATTGGTTTATAACATTGAAAACTAATAATTTAAGTTTTAAAATAATGTTTGGTCATGATGGTGTAAAATACCCTTCATTCTATACACATTAAAATATTTATTTATTTCACATTTTTGGTAAAATATAAACAAGCAATGTTCAGAAAATGACTTGAAGATTACATTAAATAAATTTTGTAAAACAGATAAAAAAGGGTAAATTTTGTTTTAATAAATCATTTTTATAATGTTAAAACCTTTTTTAATTTTTTAGAAAACATGCTTTTAAAAGAAAAATGATTTTTGACCAAAAAGAGAAATAATTTACATTTTTTTTGAAAAACATAAATTTTGAATAATGAGTACAGAATTACAGAAAAATTAATTTAAAACATTTATTCACATGAAATAACCATATTATAAGACAAAATAAGAGTTTATTTACACATTTATCATAATATTTCATCATCGAAAGCATAAACATAATCTACCTTGATAAATGATGAGATTGTGTTGCAAACGCATTACCCCTTTGGTAAAATTGAATCGTATTTCCTAGAATTAATAAACATAAATGAATGTCAAAATATTATGAATATATGGATATTAATGACATAACATTTATAAGGGGTAATATATAACCCTCATAACAAAATATTGGTGCATAACACAACGTATGTCCCAAAGCAAGAAAACTAGGATGAAAATCATTTTCCACTTCTGTACAATTTAGAATATAAATCCAATGAAATAGAGATAATAAAATGTATATGAAATTCCCTATAATTTTTATTATAATAATCAAAAAATATAATCATAGGTTGTATTTTTACCACATAAAAAAAATATTCTGAATATGGCATGTGTCTCATAGAAAATAAAAGTGAGACAAAAATACTATACCACAAGTCTGGAAATAATTCATATATGTTGAAACATAATATATAATAGGTATAAGTTTTTAAAAAATATATAAAATAACCATAATTAAATATATCATAAAATATATGAATTACTTTTGACCTTTTATTACCTTTTGGTTAACAATTCCCTGTTAAATTTAGTTTTTAGGTAATAAATTCGTTTTTATGTATATTTTTATTTTATATTCTCTACAGTATTAATTTAATCATGTTTCATTATATAATTAATTTTATAAATCATATTAATATATTATATTATCATTATATGTTTATATATAGTAATCCATAAAAGTTATAGATTGAAAATTAAATACACCATTGAGGGAGATGGTAGGCCATACATATATATGGAGCTGTTTCCATTTTCTCGACGCATATTGTGAAATAAGGGTAAATAATATATTAATATTAAATAATGATATATATATTATATATATATATATATATATATATATATATATCATATTTTCATCAAATCAAACCTTATAAACTTCCATATGACACATGAGCGAATCACATTTCTTCACAAGGCGACCCTCCACCATACAAACGAGTGACATTATTATATTTCAAAAGAATGGAAAGTAAGAAGGTATATGGGATATAATTATTATATAAGTGTAATAATTTCATATATATCATATATAAATATTTAATCAATCATTATATACATCTATGATAGGTGTTTATGGAAAAATAATAAAATTGGCTTGAGAGGCGATAGTCTGTTGTACACATGAATGGTGATTTAAAAATCCATTTGATGGAAGGGAAGAATGATTTAGGTTATAAAATTAATATAAAAGTATGTAATTATATTTTATTTATTGATATGATCATATCATTATGTATTCATATTAATTTAAGGAGGTTTATGAAGATATAAAATAAAATGTCCAGTTAGGGATGTTACCTCTTCTTCAGACTACTTTATTTTTTTTGCACCAAAAGATTTATTAAGATGTATTTATGAAAACAATAAGGGTCTTATATGATATTAGGGAATTAGGAATCTGATTTGGGTAGGAAGTTTTCCATCCAATTGGTTTTTAAAGTGTGAATAGGAGAGTATAAGGTGTGGTGTTTTATAAGTGGGGTGAGTGGAAGGCTTGTAATTCCTGGAAAGAAAAAGGTGTACCCATGTTTTCACTTGAACAAATGCCCCCAAATGAACCATAATATGTTATTATACATATTATTTTTGATATATGGTCTAAAAATAGTTTTTCTAAAATATTAATGAATTCGTAACCTAAATATTTTTATTTTAACTACATGGTAACCAATTTTTTTCCTTAACTATGATAAAGAAATTTTAATGTTTTCACTTTTAATTATGAAAAAAAATTAATTTAAAATTATTTTATATTATAAATTATTCCTATTCAAAATATTAAACACTTTTCACAAAATTCAATTTATATAATTTTTTAATATTTAATTTAAAATTAAACCCACAAATGTGATGATAAAGCTTCTTTCCAAAATGAAAATACTGAAAAATGTAAAACATTTTTATATAGGAATGCATTATGAAAATTAATAAAATTAACTAAATTGTAATAAATAATTTTTAATTTTTTAATTTTACTTTTAAAACCAATTTGAAGTAATATTTTTCCTTATAAACTCTTTAAAAGAAAATACAGTTTTCAACAAAAACCAGTATTTTTCACTATTCATCAAGAAATTAATATTTTCAAAAAAATCCAAAAACTTCACCCTAAGATAATTTTTACTTGATTATTTAAAAATTAAATTTTATTTCATTAAATTAATTTTCTAAAGTGTATTAAATTTATTATTTTCAATATTTTTTTTGAGAGAACATTTTTTTTAAAAAATTATATAAAGACTTTAACGAAAATTAAGAATTTTTTATCATTATGTGTAATATATATAAAACCATATTACTTAATATTTATAATTTTATTATTCTTATTAATCCCACCAAGATTAATTGATATTTAAGGATTTTTTTTTAAATAATAATATTAATAGTTTGTCTCTATTCATTAAAACTTAGTATTGCATGTAATGCATACTATCAAAGAAATTAATTTATTCAAAAAATATATTCATAAAAACTATATGTGCTACATAATGATTTTTTTCAAAATTCATAAAATTTATGGTGTTTTCTGATCCATATCATTTTATTTATTTAAATGTTCTTTGATTCATATGTTTCCAAAGTTGTAATGGTTTTGGTTAAATTAACTCCCATCATTGAGTTATAATGTTTTCCTTAAAACATTTTTCTCTGAGGATTGGTTGATATCACCCTAATATTTTATTTCATGTTATGTTATCTTTATATATTTTTAAAATGACACATTTTATTCAAATATTCCTACATGATGAATTTCATCCCTATAAAATAATATATTTTTTTAAGAATAATTCCCATCCCCATTAACGACGTTTCCCACCATGAATATATTTTACTTTCCCACCAATGTTCTCCTTAAAATTTTAAAATCCAATAATATTTTATTGCATGTTATGTACATATTTCCCTTATCGACTTTTTAAAATAAAGTGTCATTTCTTTTTTTATGTTATGGGTTATTAAAATAGGTATTTCAAATAGTTAAAAAGGATTTCCATCATTTAAAAATGAAATTTTTTATATTCAAATTTAATTTTATTTTGGAAAGATTTATTTCATTTCATGGAACTATAATTGATGTTTTTTTTAAATAATAAACATTTTACAATGTTTTTTACTTTACCTTTTTTCAAACCTTTATGCCTTTTTACCAGTTCCTTTATTGAATAAAATTTTCAAAAGTGAAAGTTAACAAAGTGTTTTCAATTCACAGTGTTTAAAAATTAATGTATTTTTAATTATTAATTTATAATATTTACTTCTATATATTTATTTTTACACTACCTACTAGTCAACTTCTCAAAACGTACCTTTTCAAAACTACTTTTCAAATTAACTATAAATTAATATTTTACTCCAATGAAAAAAAATACTTTTTCTAAATTCATTTGTGATTTCTATACCATTTACAATTTATCTATAATGGTTTTATTTT
This sequence comes from Viscum album, assembly GCA_963277665.1. Classification (NCBI taxonomy): domain Eukaryota; kingdom Viridiplantae; phylum Streptophyta; class Magnoliopsida; order Santalales; family Viscaceae; genus Viscum; species Viscum album. The sequence continues at coordinate 568,353,314 of OY728134.1, read as the reverse complement.
CATGGAATCTGTTTTCATGAATAACCCTCAATATATTCATATGAAATACTATTTTTGTATGATTTGATTTTGTGTATTATCCATTTACATTCATTCATTAAATTTGAGTGTTACCATATATCAATTATATGAAACCAATTTAATTTAAACGGGTTACTCAAATTTTGATGTTAGACTAATTTTTTATTTGTAAAACATGTGTATGGGTAATCTTTCTGAGATGTTTTGGGTCAGATGAAGCTCCAAAATGATTTGGATATGATAAATTCATTAGATGGTTTGGGTATGATAAATCTCTTTGATATTTTGAGTCAGATAAAGTTCTAAGATGGTTTTGGTCAGTGAAATCCCTCCAATTCACTGGGTAAAGGTCTATATATTATGAGATAAGGATGTGTGGACAATATTTAATTTTTTCACAATATTAAATAGTTAAAATACTTGGATTGTTTTCAAAACATATGAGGAAGACGTGCTTGAATTTTTTTATAAACCTAAATGGTGGACATACAAATATTTGTACACAATTTATAGGATGAATATGATTGTTATTGTTTAGAAACATAAAGGGTACACTTACTTGGATTTTTTAACCACTCAAAGGACTGTCATGGTTGAGTTTTATTACCACATGATGTTTTCATGTGCTTTTATTATATTCCATTATTATAATTTATGGTTCATGATTATTTTCTCTTAATTTATCTCTGTTATTCCATGTTATATGTTTATTAATTTTAGTTTATATGTTTTCTTACTATGCATTATATGTAATTATTATTGTTCTATGATATTTTAATAATATATTTCTCCTATGCTATTATTTTATCATAAGATTATGTTCTAACCACTGATGAAATTTTGATGAGTTTTTTTTAACTTAATGAGTTTTTGAGCTCAAAATATTCTTATGTTTCCATTCCCCAGGTTATGATATTGAGTGTAACTTATGTGAAGTATATAATGGAATATATTTTGTATTATTTTTGGGAAATGTTAAAAATACTTTTAGAATATATTTCCTATATAACTGGTTCTTAAAGAAACTAAACCTTATTTTCATCTGATTTTGTTATTATTTTTGAGATACAAATTATTAAATGGAAATGTTGAAGAATAAAGATAGGTTTATATCAATTTTTATCAAATAAATTTTTTGAAGAATGTGTTTTATCAACTAATTCATGAGTATAAGTAAAGTGAATTAATTGAGGGTGATTATAATAAAATTACATGTTAAAAATTGATTTCCATAAGGAAATGTAATTTTATCCAATAAATTCTTTGTCAATAAGTGTTGGTTCAAGAATTTTGACATTGGTAAAATATGTGATTTTCTAGATTGAATAATTCTTGATGGAAAAAAAGAGTTGCATTGGAAACAAATTAAAAATGAGAGATTGATGTTTCCTTGAGATTATAAATTATTTGAGTTTATTTTCAACTATATTTGGAATAATGTTTTTGATATGACAAGTAATGTTGGTATGTCAAGTAATCTAAGTCAGAAGGATTTAATAAGTTCACATGATGATAAGGATTAAAGTGAACATATTAGTTGAGTGGATGTTCTTTATGTTTCTATAGAGAGCTGTGATGTTTTCAAAATACAGTCACAAAGAAGGGTATATTTAATGACGATAAAAATATTTTGAAGGCATGGAAGGTTAGAATTTTACTAGAGGAATATCTATAGGATCAATTAGATGATTTATGCACTATTAATTCTCAGAAAGATAAATATGACGTCATCAAATAAATTAGGATTCATGTAGAGATGATTGATGGTCAATTCAACTGGATGGTAGAAAAATACAAGATGTTTCTAATGTATTTTGAAGAAGATAACAGAATGATATATTATAAAAATTTAAGTAAGATCAATGGAATATGAGTTTGGGTTTAAATAATTTGAATTTCAAATAGTCAGAAACACTGATAAAAATGGGTGATGATAAACCAAAGTGTCAAACTCTATTCAATACTGAAGTGAAAATTTATATACTAACCAACTCCAACTAAATAAGATGATCCAAATATGAGTTTAATGGATGAAGTGAAGCTATAACACATAGTTTATTTTTTAGTTTAACGGATAAAGCTCAAAAAAATAATAGAAATAATTCTAGAGGATATTCAGAGTACAAGAGCATGTGAGAAATTTGAGTGATGTAAAGATGAACATAGAACCAAACTTAAAGTTGAATTATTTATATTTAAATTGAAACACTCACTTTTTATAGACTAATTTTAAAATTATATGAAGTAAAATGCCATATAATGACTTCATGAAATTTGTTAATTTTTTTAAATTGAGAAAGGACTATTTGTGATTTAAAATTAGTTCTGTGGAATATTTAACTACTATTGATGAAATGTTTTGTGAGACATCTAATTATATAAAATTATGATATAATTATAAAATTTTAATGTTGTTTAACCAGATAATTTAGTGATATGTAATTTAAAATAGGATTCTATTCTCTCTAGGTTTATTAGAGTTATTTTTTTATAAAAATGGGTGGGAATCATAAACAAATATCTTAATGATAATACCGAGTATTTTTGAGTGAATAAGTTCATTGATATCCTGATATATGTTCTTTATAGGATACACTATGTCAAATAAGGATATTTTGGATTTGAGGATGCCAAATTGTATATAACATGTAGATACAAGTTCAAGATATCTATGTTTCAGAAATTTTATTTTTTGAATAAAATATGTATTGGTATTTAGAAGGAATAATGGATAATTCAAATAGTGGTAACCAATATAGTCATCTTTTAGAGATAAGTGTGTGTGGAATAAAATTTTGGGTAATTTTATATACCTTACCAAACAATTTTTAATTAATAATAGTTAATAGTGGAAAATCAAGGTCTCTGGAAGACAACTAAAAACCAAAGGATTAGGTTCCCTCATTTGGGATTAAACATGAAAAATCAATGTAAATTTCTCTTTTATTTGTATTTATATATAAAAAGTGTGAGTGGGTTTTATTTAATGAGTGTATTAAGACCATAAAAAGTCATAAATATTAATTAAAAGTTAATTTATGATATAAAAAGACCCACTTATTCAACCCCCTTCTATGTGGTTCCCCTATTCCTTAATAAAATATTTATAATAGAGAAGAACCTAATTTAAAAATTATAGTTTTATTATATTTTTACTCTCTTATTTATATCATCATACATACTGGACGAATGTGAGATAATTAAAAGAGAGGTATTAAATCACTAAATAAGTGAAAAGGTGACAAGGGATACAAGTTTAAATTGGATTAGTATTAAACCATCATAGATTCACTTCCCCTAAATTGGAATAAATCCCATTGATCATTTTAGAGAATACTACAAAATTATGTTGATATACTAGGGTTTAAAACTACACACTATATACGTTCTAATTATTTTCAAAATATGAACCATTGATATAGTAAAAATACATCTTTTTATCTCATTACACAAGGGTTTGAGATAAGGAATTATGTAGAGGTGTGATATGAAGATCACATTAAATGATTTATCATAAAAAATTTACTCTAATAATGTGATGCTAATTTTAATGTAATTTATTTTCTTTTTCTTTTCTAGATCTTTAATGAAGTCCACTATTTTTAATTAGTATTTTTGAAGTATAATTCTTCTCCTAAATTTATAAATTTTGAAAATATCCTCATATCAATCATTTTATATTGTAGATTCTCACTTTTTTTAAAAAATTATTTCTCTAAAATATGTGATTAATAAAATTAACCTTTCAACAACATCAGTTCCTTAAACAATCTGTTAACTTCTCATTAAGTCGGATAACCCCCAAGATGTTTGAAATACATTTATGCAATTAAAAATTCATCAGTCAAATTTCTTCATGACACAAAATCAGTAATTGTGGAATGTTATTCATTAATTCTCCCAAATTTGGGAATGAAATCTTTCACCATGATGTGTTCTCCTATTGTGTTGTATTCTACAGATATTGGATGTGAATATTTATAACATAGAAAAATTTAAAATTCTATCATTCAATAAAAATTCATCATCCATATTGAACACAACACACTAATTCACAATCCTCAAGTCTTCTGATGATTCTTAATTTAGTTGTGGCACAAATCATCCTTTATGACTTGGAAGTTTCAAAGTAACCATTTGCACTAAATTTAACATAATCATATTTTGTGGCATGAAAAACTTCTCATCACTTATTCCAATTCATAACTAGAAGTATAATGATTGAAATCCCTTCACTTTGTTGGTACCTCCAAATATATGAAAACACTAAATTTAACCTTACTATATTTATAGTATGGAATGTATGTTATGGTGTGGAGACATTATAATTGGAAGATACACTATGATTTTATAATATTTTTTATGTCATGAAAATTTTTTATAGGATGTGTAACCAAAATATCTAAATATAAAAAGGATTAAACCACACATACGATGAAATAAATTGTATTCATGAAATTTTCGACCCTATTGTGATGTTATTATTTATACTACATGATGGAATCATCTATACATCTTGACATCAGATCAACTACACACACTTAAAGCTTATTCACATGACTTCCAATCAAATCTTAATTGAAATAAATCCAATATGAAAACCCACTGGTTGAAAAATTATAACCCTTTTTATTTTTGTTAATCAACACATAAATCTTAATTTCTATATACTTAAACTCCTCTATATGTCAATACACACCTAATCCATTGAATTTTACCCTTTGAAATTAAAATATAATTGGTTCATCAACCCAATTTTAGACCATTTTTTCATCTATAATACCACAATAATTTTAAATCCAGTAAAATGACAATCAATTAATTCTCTAACCCTATGAAAGCCAATGTTAATTATAAGAAAAAATATATATAATTGAGTGTTGAAATGATGTCCATATAACTAATTCCAGACCATTATTTTTTTCTTATATCATTACCAATGGATAGTGTCTCATCCTCCCCAATTTACTAATCAGAAGACATATTCCTACATGAATAAACAATTTCTAAGTATTAAATTATATGTTTTAGGAACATTGTAGATTTCTAAACCTCCTCTGGCTATGAGAGGGGGCTCAACATTAAAGTTCAATCAATAATTCTCCAATGATGAAGTTTTTAATGGTTTTTTAAATATACATTCCTCGTTTTGATTTTTCCCATATGTTCTGATTTACTTAAACTTCATTATAGATTACCAGTAATAGAAAATTACTAAATCCAAATATACTTCATCAGATTTTTTTTACTATATTCTTGGAATGTTTTTTCAAAATTTGTTTTTTGTAATAATTTACCATGTGAATCTTCACCTCATCTCAAAGATCCTTTTATTTTTGTTTCATATATTCCAGTTGTGTGTATTCCATTTTCATAGAAATATACTATACTTTGGTAATATTTATGTAGGTTATTTCCAACTACTTATTGGGGCATTAAACATAGTTTCCCTCAAATATGATGGATCCAAAACTTGTGAATTTTTAGACCATAATATATATAGAATTTTTTATCGAAGTAGGCATATAATTCATTCTCATTTACATATAAATACTCCCAACCATAATAAAGAGAGACCTAGATACATATCATGATCTTATTTATAATAATGAGTGTCTTTTCCTTGGGAAGAATTTGGTTATGGAAAACCAAGAATGTTTTAAAAAATATATATGATCTTATTAATGTAAGATACAAAAAGTTTCCAATTATCCTATAGTTGTGTTTTGGATTAATTTATTTACCTATATCATGTTTTCACTTGTTTTAAACAATTTTTGATGTTGAAAGAAACATTAAACAATTTATATCAATATTATTAAACATATATTTTGTATATATATCCTAATAAATTAATTTATAACATCCTCTATAGACAACCTACTTCTTAAGGGAAAATGTGATCTCTCAAATCATAATAATTTTGAACTCCATACTCATAAAAAAATATTTCATTAAATATAGTTTTCATCCTCAAAATATGATGTCTTAAAAATTGAAAAGAATCGTAAAATACACTTACTTATTATATTTCACATAAATATTGTGATAAAATCCTTCTATTCTGAATTACATCTTGCTTAATAATCTATCCAACAAAGAATACTAGGCCCGAGGTGCTTGTTTCCAACCATACATGATATTTTTTTGATTTCTAACATTTTATTCATCATCCATTATTATAGAACCCATTTATTTTCCAAGTATAATTTTATTATTTGAGAATATATTTTAAAAATACTCTCATTATATCCATTTGGTATATTTTTAATTTTCTATAAACATATATAATAAGGAAGACTCTTATTTAATCTCATATTTTAATTGATGTGAATGTTTCTTCCACATATGTCCCATTCATGGGTGGATACCTCATGTACACAAATCCTTCTATATTTTGAATAAAATTTTTATTCCCATCATGTTTATTTTTAAACACCCATTTTATTCCTATAATATTATAATCCATTAGTTTATCCATGAGATCCCAAGTATAATATTTCTTAATTTGATGAAACTATTCCTTTATGGCCTTAGCGCATAACTCATCCTTCTATGAATCTTCAAATGAGGTATGATACCCTTGAGATTATAGATAAGTCTGCTTTAAATTTATTATCCTCAATGTTTTCATAGGTGTAGTTTTATCCATGATGATATTTTATTTATCAACCTCATATAATATTATTATATTTGGATTCAATGGTTGAATCATTTATAAAAATTCCTCTCCAATTGATTCAGCCTCTAAATCAACCTTACATTTTAGGTTGTGATGAATACATTGGTTCATAATTATTCTTCCTTATCAGTAAATACACTTAGATATAGGATATCATATATATTTCCATTTTTATTAAGTAATTTAAACATTATCTCCCTATAAAATCTTGATTAAACTTTTATTAAATTTTTTATGCCATAATCTTTAAAGAGTAGCCTAAAAATATCCCTTCATCTACCACATCTCTATATTTTCCTTGGTTTCCATCCTTGTTCATAATGAACCAACCACCATAAAAAAATCAGATCATTTCAATGTTGGTTTTATTTCAATCCATAATTTTTTGAACTTTATCTTCTCTACAGGGATCAAGAAATACTGATTTTTTGTGTCCACTAATACGTGAAAATATTCATTCTAATAGTGGTAAGAAAATAAATTTTAAATGAGAAATTAATATTCTAAAGTGTGAACCATTATATTTTTCCTTTAGGCTATACTATTTTTTAATAGTTTTTCACTTCTGAGACATTATGTAAGATACTATTCTTTACTAAGTAATTTTATTCCTAATGTGATATATACTTCTTCATATTTTCGAACAAAATAACCTTTATTTTTCTCCTAGTTTCATTTTTATCACTTCCTAGAAATTTCTTGACATATTCAATCACATTACTCTTTTCTTGTAAAAAAATGATATAACCCATTATATTATAATCATCAATAAGAAATGAATCAATTCCCAATATATATTCCAATACCCTTTATGGGATCACACACAATGGTGTGAATATAGTGAAAACTATTTTTGAACCTCTTATTCTTTAGTCGACAAAGTTTTTATTATAGTTTCCCTTTAATGTTGAAATCACATATCTTCTCCTGATATCATTTCAGATTTGTAATAAGAGTTTTAGACTTAAACTTGGATAGATTTTTTATTATTTATTAACTAACAGTACAAAATTTTTTGTGTAAAATCATATTTTCCCCCAACTTTAGAAAATATTTTTTATAAAATCTAGTTTATAAATCTTTCCATTAGATATTAGTCCCTTCAATTAAGTTCCTTGAGTTCTACCTTTGATAAATAAACCATTATGATTGAATGTAACTTGAAGTCCAGAGTCAATTTTATTTATTAAGATGATTATGTAAATGCCTCTCTATATAAAAAACACATGAATTATTTATTTCTTCCCCATATATCCTCAATATTATACTTCCCATGTTTTTTAATTCCCTATGATTATTAAATATTACTATTCTATCAGCACAACCATTCAAATTTATCATAATATTTACATTCTTGGTAATGTGGAATCCACATCCACTATTAATTATCCACATTTTTATATTTTTCATTTCATTGAGAGAAATCCCAGAAAATATAACCTTATCAATATTATTTTTTCACTTTCGAAGAGATTACCATTTGAGTTGAGACACAAGGTGGTCTACCTTAATGTTCATCCTTATAAAATGTGAGATCATACACCTATTTCTCTATTGGATATAAGAAATTTTGAAAAGGATTATTGTATATATTTTAACTAACATTATCCTTTTTCTCTTATTAGAGTAAGTTTTAATTATCAGTTTCCAGTAGTTTTTCACCTTATAAAAATATTAGATCTGTTAAAAAAAATAATGTAATATATATATATTTTTATTGATATTAGATATGTTCTCATCCTTCTTGAATTCCGGGTGATTAAACTATTATATAAATATCCTCTTCTATAAACCAATTCATTGTATGAATAATAAATACAAAGGATATAAATATCAATAATAATATTTTTCATCATTTACACTCAACATATATCTAATATTAGAGTATCTTCTTAACTATGGGAGTTTCCTTTATGTTTAATAATATTTACTAGTTTAAACTTTTCATTTATTATTTATAATAAATCCACCAGATTTTGATGTCTCAATGTTACATCTACTCTTAACCTTGCCTACTTGTCTATCCCTATGTTCCTTTACATTCTTTTCAATAGTATTGATACCTCTTACTTCTCCATTTATCGAATAATTATCATAGAAATTCATGTATTGTTTATTTTATTATCACTATATTTTTTCATTACACCTTTGAGAATATTTCTAAGATTCAATACTTCTATTTATATAAATTAAACGCTATTCAATCCTTCTTTCATCTTAGTGTTGAGTTCCTTAACCATTTTAGCATACTCTCATATCTCTACCATACAATCAATTACTTATTCAAATGTAGATTTAGAATCATCAATATATTCCAAAATCATCATAAATATTTTTATTTTAGCATTAATTGGATCAACATATATTGTTTATTATTTCATAGATCTTCCCATATTCCAATTTTCCTACCACGAAGTGTATAATTATTCAAAATATCCTTTGAGTTCGACCATGAAGTTAACTACTACCTTTGGTTAATATTATTTTTTTAACTGGAGTTGTTTCCTTAAAAAATATGTATCAGGGTAAATTTAACATTTTAATGTAACTTAAATCCATCTAATTTAATAAACTTTTCATCATCTTCCTCTTATTTACATGATATGTTTTTCTGATCTTAATTCTTTCCAATTGATTTCCTCTGCATAATGTTTTGACTTATAAGAATATTCTTTATTGTATTGATTCCACATAATAGTGATCTCAATTTTTTGTTTTCTTTGGTAATCTTTCTATAATATTCTAAACCCTTTAATAATTAAAAAAATCAAATAGTAATTTACCTTTATATGTTTCTTTTACTTTGTTGAATCATTTTGCTATCATTAATTTCCAATCATTCCTAATATCTTCTTCATTTCCCCCATCTTATTTTTTCTGTTGATTATACATATATTTAAATGATATATATTTTTATAATTGTATGGATGGGATTTATGGGTTTTATTAATTTTTGTAAGATAATAAATTATTGTGAGGATTCTTAGGAATATTTTTTGATATCGTCTTCTTCAATAGTTGATACCTTTTCATTGCACAAGGGTTTTGACCTTCCAAAAATATTTTCCATAATATAAAAGTATTTCATCTGATAACTAATTCTACATACGGACCCCGCAACAAATATTTGATAATTGAATGAGTTAACAAAATCTTCATTTGGGGCTATCTTTAAATCATAAAATATATTACACATCACTTGAGATTTATCTTCCATAAAATTTATATCTCTTAGTAAATATTGAAAAAATTATATCATATATCCCTTGATAATAATTACTCTATCACCTTCATATAAACTATGTTTTATATGGCTCTAGGTAAAGAATTTTATGACTTTGAATTATCATCAAATTGTTTGTTATTAGGTTCAATCATTGAAATACCTTTAGGATCTCTAACATATATTACATGTAATGAATTCGATAAAACATCTTGTCCAAGAGATCAGAAATGATATCTCATACAATTCTTCCAATTATGAAAATTAAACCCAGCAAATAGATGAACCCTTACAACATTAACAATATTATTCATATTGGAATACTTATTAGAAAAAAATTAAACATGTAATAACCTAGTGAATTTTATCCCATATACTGTACCCACATACTCAACCATTTTTGGGTTGGGGGGTGGTTGTTGAAGACCCTTGGTGTTTATGCTGTATTTCTTTTCAATGATTTTCAATGATAATTAATCTATCTTTGATTATTTTAGCATGAAAATAATTAGAAATATTTCTGAGAATATTCTTATAGTTCTTAAGTTGGTTTATGAGAAGTTGGGGTTAAAAAGTCTATGTGTCATCCTATAATGATCCACGAATAAGGATTGGAGATTCAACTAGTGTCTGGGAAGTTTAATATATACATTTTTAATATGTGAAAGTAAATGTGATTTTTTATCACCACTATTCATGTAGAAATAAAATTAAATGAGGAATATTCACTTATTCATCTAGAAAGGAATTAAAATTATTCTTGTAGATAATGATAATAATATGTTATATATGATTTGATGAGGTTAAATAGATTATACCATTTGATATTTTTATCGATCCATTAGTCTATATGGAAGAGTTTTTTGTTTTAGTTTTTGGCCATAATTATATTATATAAAAAATATTTATTTACAAAATTTGGCTAGTATACAATATATAAATATATAATTAGAATAAAGGAAAAGGTAGATGACATGAAGAGAAACCATTAAAATGACAATAAGAATCAAATATACTTAAATCAGTGAAAAAATGGATTTGTATGATATTTCATAATTATTTTAAAATAGCTATAAATATTTGAATATGTTATGTGATCATTTGAGTCGAGTTTTGAAAAATTTATAGAATATATAGATTAAAGTAAATTTGTCAAATGAAATAATCATAATGTTAACTATAAACCTTCATATGGTTTACATAAGAAATTTTAACATTAAAATATATGTAGAAAAATTAAAAATGAATGATTTTATAAGGTTTTATTGTATTAAAAATTTCTATACAGAGAAGGAACTCTGAAAAAATTAGAATTTAAGACATCATAAGGTTCATTAAAATATTCATAGGGTTCATTTTGAATCATCATAAGGTTAATATAATTATAAAATTAATTTTTATAAGGATTAGTTGAGAGTAAAATTTAAAATTTTATGGTTTCCATATGCATTATAAGGTTCATAAAGATCTTTGTATGGTTGAAATAGAATTCATAAGGTTTTGTCAAAATTTCGTAAAGTTAAATTATAAGAATATAAGTTTAATTTTCTTTATTAATAAGTCAATAAATAAGAACATAAGGTGACAAATGATGAAATATATGAACAAAATATCTATAAAAAGTGATAAAATACTGAAATATGTTTATAAATAGTATTACCAAATGAGTAATGTTAATTAAATTGTACCTTATAATATTGTTTTTTATGAGAAATTCACAAAATATGAAACACAATTTATATAAAGGGAACATAATAAATTTTATTCTATAAGTGAAAAATCTTTGATGAATAAATTATATGATACTATTATATGTTCGTTTTTGAGATAAACAACACAACTATTTTAAATAGGAATGATTCATGCAGTGAATAAACAATTAGGACAAATTTGAAACTAAGAATAGTTTTTTCCTTACCATGACTGATATTTTCACAAATATAAATATATTTCAAATTTATAAATGAAAATTTTGAATGAATTTAAAAAAATTTATTTTTTTTGGATTAAAGAAGAGAGAGATAATAGTTATTCCCAAATATCATGAGGAATTAATAGAAATAATCTTCAACCAAATTAAAAGGAAGAGTAATTAAGATTAATTTTAATAAGACTTAAGAATCAAGATACTAATGGATCTCAAGGAAATGAATTATTGAGATAATAAATATTGATATTTATTAAGAAAATATTTAGGAAATAATGTCAATTTAAAATAAGAATAATGAGAAGAAGAATGGATTAATTTGATAGTGATATTTTATAGGTATTGTAAAAGATTAATAAGAAGAGATATATATTTCTATTAATATAGTGAAATTATATAAAGTTCAAGAAATTTAGTACAAATTTTAGTTTATGAGTTAATAATTGTGTTCTGAAGAAGAAGATGAATAAAATTGATCCTAACCCTATCTCTATTTATTACCATCCATTCCTATGAATTAAAAAAGACAAGACTATGATATCCTATATCATATGATCTAAATAAGAGAATAATAATCCCATGATTGATATGAGAGATAGATAACTAAGTAGATTTATATTCTAGAGGTATCCCTGGTTATTTTTGTGGGTTGAGGAAGAAGTTTAGTTCCACATAATCTATAAGTGAAAAAAGCTTATATTGTTGACTGGCATTAATGAGTTACAAGAAAAAAATTTCAGAAAAAGAATCAAATGATGGTGATTTAATTATATCTATTTCTATCTAATATTATAGTTCAAGTTCATGTACTTTTAAGTGTTTATATAGATAGAAAATAGTTATTGTGTGCATGGGATAACATCCATGACACTCTAAGGTTGTAGTCAAGAACATTAGAGGATAATATTTTTAACAAACCCTAGTGTACTTAATTTCATTAACTTCATATATTTTGGTCATGTATGAAAACTAGTGGTGATGTTTGAGTGGTATTTATCCATTCAATAAATATGTTAAATGATAAATAAAGAATAAAATTATTCATTAGTAATAAGTCATCCACCTTGATTCACCCCCATATTAGTTTAGGGAATATATTAGAGTGGTCCAAACATAGATAAATTATCCTTTCTATTTATTATTCTTTCTCAAGGGATATTGTTCTTATATTAGAAATAAATATACAAAACCATCAATATTTATTTTCACATGTGATATATAGATGAAAATTTTAAATAATATGCACACAAACATTACAAGGTTCAATATAAATGGCTTGTCTAGTGCACATAAGCTGATTTTGTTTCGATGTATCGATATATAAAAACATTTCATTATAAATATTTCAATTATTTTGGAAAGAATTATTGTTGATAATGGGGCCCTCATTATTTTTACCTATTTTCATATGATTTTTTTATAATGAATACTGTTTATATATAATATGAATATCACTTTTTTGGATTTCTAATAATTAGAATAACAACAACAATACTAGGTTTTTTGTGCTTCTATTTCATCGTCAGGTCGAGATGTTTATGGAATTTATGTTCTTCAAAATTCATATAATTAAGGGAGCATTCAACTCTCATTTTTCTAGACATTCAATATATCTTTTTCTAAATCATTTCCGCCTATTTTTTATCCTTTTCAATTATTTTTTTCCAGAACAAATTCTAACTATATTCAACATGTCACCCACCTAACGATACTTATGATATTCAAAAAAAATTCAATCCTTTGGATCTTCCTATTTGAAATGTAATTACAATGTAAGATCATTATTTATGGCATGGTATTCACAGAAACTCTAAGATTTTGGTGTGATGTACATCTACATGGAATGATGTACCATTATAGTATGGTATATAATAATATGAACCGACAATTTTTAACTTTAAAAAATTAAAATTTTTATCATCCTAAAAAAACACATCCACCAATGACTAAACAATACACTATCATATGATATTTATGTTTTCTTCCAATTATTAATTATGTTATAAAAAAACATTATTTGAATCATGGAGGTCTCAAAATTATTATTTTCACTGAAATTCACCAAGTATTCCTTTAAAACATGAACAAAATATAAATTTTGGTCAATTTCAAGAATATTTTGATATTTAAAGTATTACGATATGGAATGTCCTTCAAGGTGTATCTTCCTTAAAATCTATAGAACCATAAAAATATATCATACCATCTTAACTCTTAAATGAATGTGTCATAGAATGAACACATTTAAATTGGTTTATCCATGATGCTTTGCCCAAATTTATTTACAGTGTGGACACCTATTCTATTATTTGTAATTAAATCTTTACATATAGTCAAGGATAAGATCTTATGTATAAAGGATTAAATTATACTCAAAGAATGGATCACTCCCTTTCACCAAGATTTAATTCTTACTTCATCCTAAATACCTCAATTTATTTTGACTCTTGAGAAACTATATAGAGCTAAATATTCCTTAAATGACTTCTCATAAACTCTGAATCAAAAATAAATCCAATAAGACAATCCAATATCTCTTTATTTTGTATAGGTCATACTACTCCTCACAACATGATATTTTTTTTTTGGAATCACACCTCAGGGATTTAAAATAACTCTTATAGGTAGATAATTTCTCTATGATATATATATTGTAGAAAATAGATCTCCCCCTCAACATTTGTTATACTTTAGGTTTAGCTCCATGATTTAATATGTTAGGGTCAAAACAGTAAACCAGACATCAAAAAAAGGTAGGTTAAGCCGCATATCTCAAACCTTAGGGATAAATAGAAAAAAAATATATCTAATTATTTCACCCAAAAGTTACATGAGTTTCTTGAACCATTACCCTATATAGGGATCCTAGTTATAGGCCCTTCCCCTCACCACATGATATTTTCCACTATGGAATCCCACCCGACCAATAAAACATTTTATTTAATTACTAGGATGATAACTAATTCCCAAATTTCATTTTCCTATAGGATAATGAAAATATCTATTAAGATAGTTTGTTCACTTATGTTTTCTAATGTGGTGATAATTCATTCATTTGTAGTTTCATTACTTCATGGTATAACATCCATCTTTTTGTACTGGTGAAGTGAATATCAATCACCATGGTTGATATATTAGTAGTAGATCACCTACCATAGACAGTGTTGTCCACGATTCATCATACACAAGAAAATAAATCATTTTTCTTCATATTGGTATATGATACATCATTAATTTGGAAATACGTCATTGGACCAATTTTGATGTGATGATACACTGTTCACATGGAGATACATTTGTCACTCCGATATTAGTATGGTGATTAATCATTCAGCTTGTGATACATCGTTCTACATTTTTTATGTGGTGATACATAAATCACCTAAAATTCATCATTTTACCCATGTCATATTTTATAGTGATATTTTATTCACCCAATGATATATAGTCCACCCTTTTTTAGTGATTCACCACTCACTATGAGATACATCATTTGAAATATTAGTTTTAGTGGTGAATCATCCACATTTATTAGTAATTTTGGTTGTATATATTTCACCTTTGAAAGTGAGTTGTGGATTCCTAATTCACCATTTATCATTAAATAGTAGTATTATTTTCACTTGGATAATGTTTTGTATTTTGATATATCATTTATAGATATATTGTATTTAGACCATGAGAGTACTCATCCAATTTCTGCACTTGTCGAAGCAGACATGTGTCACCTGTCAGGGGGTCTACTTGATTACCAAAAATTGTAATAGGTGTATAAAATGTGATTATTAATTACTTTTAATTCATTATATTCATGAATATATACAATAGTATTTATTAGGTACACAATTGGGGTGTGATTATTTGGGTACTCTAATGAACATGCAATTCTTATGTTTAGAATATAGGTTTGAGGTGGTGTACTAGGAACCGGTTGATAGGATGAATAATATAAATATGTTTATGGGAATATTTCTAAGCGAATACTAATTACAGTGTTTGATTATCTATATATTTTACTTTCCAATATCTTGTACTATTTATGGTTGACCATTAGGCGATCTGTATCTATCATAATACTGTATGAACTATATGATTTATATTTTTTATATAGCATGTCTTTGTTGTTTTAATTGTATTATTTCTTCTATAATTATATATATTTTCACTCTTAATATAATCATACTTTGTTTTTTTATAATTTTTTTATTACCAGTGATGATTCTAGAGTGTATAGTCTTCACATGTGATACATAACAGCCTCATTATTTGCCAACAACCTCTTGCATACAGAAAGGTGTTCTTGAGGTCAAATGGTGCCCTTATAGATAGATTTATTCTCGATGACTAGGATGGTAATGTTATAACTATATTATAAAGAGGTTTAATATACCCAAATGATATTGTCATGATCCTTAGTCATACTTTTAAAGACATTCTTTATTAAATGAAATTACCTATAATTGGTGAATCCCTATAATGTTTCAAAAATACTTATCTAATAATGACCATAAAATAATACTCTTATAATTTGTTTCTATCAGTAATATAACCAATAAATTCAAGGATCTATAAAAAATTATGAATATATTTTAAAACTATTTATAAACACATCATGAAATGATATTCTTTTTGGTTAGTGATAACATCATATAAAAGATAAAAAAAAGTAAAAAATATATCATATGAAACCATTATAATATCATACAATACATTATTCTTATTTTATAATAAAATTACTACTAAGAACATGAAATGTGGTTTTTATAGAATTTACATTTTAATATAATAGGCACTTATCTCATTGCATTGACTATATTTTTTTGAACATAAATTTTCCTTCAATTAATATATATATGACGGTGGAAAAGTTTTATTTTAAAAAATATTTCCA
This sequence comes from Viscum album, assembly GCA_963277665.1. NCBI lineage: Eukaryota > Viridiplantae > Streptophyta > Magnoliopsida > Santalales > Viscaceae > Viscum > Viscum album. The sequence continues at coordinate 568,336,570 of OY728134.1, read as the reverse complement.
AAAATTAAATCTATGAGTATTGTGGAATCAATTGTATTTGGACACTAAATAAGGGTATAATAATCTTTTATTTCCCTAAGAGGCTAACATCCTTACATTATATCACTCTTCATTATTATATATATCATTATCTATCTCAATATATGTTCTTTATCAATCAAAGTATAAGATAAATTTTATGTTAAAAGTTATTTATCCATTATAGTATTATAGATAATTCACCAAGATGATAATTTATTTATAAATGAGAAATTAAGTACTAATTGTTTATACTTAGTGTTGGGTTGTCTTGGTGATATGGATAATAATTTCTCTACTGTTCAGCTGAAAAAAGCATTTTAAATCAATTTTAATATACTATTTTATATAATTATTTATTTTTCACTAGAAACAATTATTCATAGATAAAATAGGGCATGTTATAGATCACATTTATCCTAATACTATATAAATCATTATATCTATTTACTGATTTATATTTAATTATTTTTTATACAAATACATTGAGAACCATTAATCAATAATGTTAATCAAAGGGTATTGTTTTTCTTTAATCATTTGGTCTTCCATGAAAAAATTATTATCATGAATTAATGATTTTATAAGTTTTTTATATACATAATAATTAATAATATCAATTTACTATTCTTAGTAAAATAAAAAATAGGAACAACTACCCAAAAATATCTATTGATCATTGTACTATCTCTATACATTTTTTATCTTTTGACTCCATGATAAAACACTATTTTATTGAATATTTTATTGATAATAAATGAAATAATTTCCTCACATTGTGTTAAATATGTTTATTTATAAAATATTTGGGATTTGATCATTCATTTGAAAATTTGGTGAAAATTCCAGTTTCACCCTTTATAGTTCACTGTAGTATTTCGAAGATAAATATTTTTATATTTATTATTTGAATTTGCAATTTTGTAAAAGTGTTCCTAACTTTATTATCTACAATGTTTATTCAGGACACTAGAGCTAAAGATTTCATTTGGTTGTTGAAATTGGGTCATGAAGTCAAAGTTGGGCTGGGCTCGCCAGAATGGAGAAGGTTCTGTATTGGGGCCATAGCCTCTTCATACGGGATTGAATTGAGCCCCACTTTTGAGGACAGCTCGGGGACAGGATGTGGCACAAATAATCCTTCTGGAAGGCCGGTCAATTCACGCGTTTTGGTGGTCAAATGGGCGGTGCAAGTTGGCATAAAATATTTGGCCGAATTTCCACATTCACACTTGAAACCACTTGTAACCTCTCCTCCCCTCCCCTCTATAAATTGGAGTTTTTCTCATTTGGAGGGGTTGGGACGTGCATTGGGAGATTGGAGGCAGAGGAGAATTTGTTTCACCCAAATTCTCCAACCATTTTAAGAGGGGTAGCTCTTGAAGCAAGGATCTCCTCATCGAAGCCTCCTTCTCTTCTTCATTTTGTAATGTTTTCATTTGTGTAATAAACTTCATTGCTCTTCTTATATTTCTTCTCTTTTCTTCTGTTTTGTTTAAATTTCTTCTTCTATTAATCTTCCTAATTGGGCTGGAATTCTTGAGTAGAAGCGTTATTGGGTTATACCCTTTTTAAACCATTGCACATGAAAAACGCTTCTACGATGATTACGCCACCCATGGAAGAGTAGTCTTTTAGTAATCGATCTATCTTCTACCCTCTTCATTTAATTATTTTGAATCAATGAGATACTGTAATTCACTTAATATGATCCATGAATTGCGTTTTTAAATTGTAAGAAACTAAGCAAGCAATTGAACAATTAACACAAAAACACGCGAGGTCGGGATTTTGTGTAAATTGTGAGAGCGCGATCTTAATCGGTAATACAAGACCACACGGGATAAATTTGTAGAGTTCAAATATAATCCCTAAACACAATTCATCCTCATTTCCAGAATGGATATGTGCCTTAATTTACCACTGATCATAAACTAATCTTAGAACATCAATCAAAGCAGGGTGCTGCGATTGCACGTTTCAAAGTTAGCCTAGGTTTAAATTCACATCATCTTTGTGGTAAAGTTAATTCTCGTAGGGTTCGGGATTTAACAAATTAAGGGATCATAATTAAGTGAATGTTAATTTAAATGATAATGATTAATAATAAAGTGAATAGGTAGAGTTAGATCGATTACGCTTTTTAAATAGATTTCTAAAAAAAAAACATCTTCTTGTTGTATCATTTAAATTGAAATTCATTTCAAAACTAAAAAAAAAATTATACAATCTTCTTCCAACAAACTTATTCTAGATTCATAAACTACAACAAACCCCAATCCTTTAAAGTAGTGTTTTTATTCGATTCGATTCTATTTTATTTTTTAGAATACCTCTAATAAGTTGTTAAATTCACTTCCTCCTTTGAGAGACGACCTTGGTCAGCCACTCTGCTGCACTTAAGTACCCCAAATCACACTAATAATTTGAGGGTGCCCACGACAGCGCTCTTTCAAATTGGCGTCGTTTCCGGGGAGGTAAGTAAATATTTCAACCAATTAGAGGTATTTATTTTATTTTACATTTTATTCTCTTCCTCTCTTCTTTCCTCCTTCTTTACCCAATCTGATTTTTCTTCTTCTTCTTTTATTTTCTTCTACTTCTCTTTGGACCATCAAATCAAACTTCTCATTTTTATTTTACTATGGTCCACCTTCTTTCTTTTCATTTTTATTTGATCTATGACACGAACTAATCCTGAAGATCTCTTAGATCTTGACCCTGAGATTGAACGTAGCCTTTGGGCACGAATCAGACATTCTCAATCTACGGGAAGTTTCAACATTCAACCAGTTGGAGAATTACTCCAATATCAGAACATTGAAATTGGAAGCAATTCAAATTCAACCATAAAACAAGAACCAATGGCTGGAAACAATGGAAATGAACTTAATTGAACCATTCGAGAATTGGCTGCACCTGATATTAACTATCAACCAAATTGTATTGCATACCCAAATCTCGAATCAGACTTCGAACTGAAATCTGGGTTAATTCACTTACTTCCAAAGTATCATGGCCTCTCTGGTGAGGATCCCAATAAACATTTGAAAGAATTTAATGTGGTTTTATCAACCCTAAAACCTAGAAATGTCTCTGAAGATTAAATCAAACTAAGAGCATTCCCATTCTCACTTGATGGAGCTGCGAAAGATTGGATGTATTATTTACAACCGGAAGATGTAACTTGTTGGAACGATTTGAAACGTCTTTTCTTGCAGAGATTTTTTCCAGCATCAAGGAACACATCCATTCGAAAGGAGATATCGGGGATCAAGCAAGCCCAAGGGGAGTCAATGTATGAGTACTGGGAGAGATTCAAGAAGTTGTGTGCAAGCTGCCCACATCACCAAATTAGTGAGCAACTCCTTATTCAGTACTTCTACGAAGGACTCACACCTATGGAGAGAAGCATGGTGGATGATGCAGCTGGAGGAGCCTTGGTGGACAATACACCAGTAGCTGCACGAGTATTGATCGACAAAATGGCCCAAAACTCTCAACAATTCGGTGATAGAGGTACACCACATGTTCGAGGAGTACATCAAGTAAGTCCTTCTTCTCTTGAAAGTCATCTGATTGATACTAAGTTAGAAGAATTGACAACTATGGTGAGGCAGTTTTCATTGGCACAAAAGACATCTCAACCCCCTCCTTCAAGGCCTTGTGGTATTTGCACTGAGACAAGCCACCCAACTGACTGTTGCCCACAACTCCAAGAAACAGAAGATTGTGCAGCAGTGTTCCCTGGGAGACCATTTCAGCAGCAACAACAACAACCATATCCCCAAAATAAGTTTGATCCAACATACAACCAAGGGTGGAAAGATCTAGCGGACATGAGGTATGGCTCTGGACAACAACAAAGGCCCCCTTTTCAACCAAACTTCCAGCAGCCTCCGCCTTACCAACAGGGTTTCCAACAACCCCAAAGGAGATTTGAAGCTCAGACATCAACAAGTCAGAAACAAGGGAATATCCAACACAAGGTAGACTCTAACACTGATGATCTTTTGAAACAAATTGTTCTTAATCAACAGAATGAGCTGAAGAGTCAAGGTTCGGAGCTGAGAGAGTTGAAGACTCAAATGAGTCAGATTGCCACCGCCCTCCATGAACTTGTGAGTAAGAATTCTGGAAATCTACCTTCCCAACCCACTCCAAATCCAAAGGGGAATGTTAGTGCCATCACATTGAGAAGTGGGAAGCAAATGAACGATACATCTGCACCTACCATTCCACCGGGATTCACCTCAACTTCAGAGAAGCCGCATTCCATACCAACTGATGAGCAATCCAAGGAGAAAGATAAAGGTAAGAAAAATATTGATGATGTTCCTTCTAAACCTCTTCCTTTTCCAAACAGGGTTGTTCAAACCAAGAAGATGGCTGAAGAAGCAATGCAAAAGGAGGTTTTGGACACATTCAAGCATGTGGAGATCAACATTCCTCTACTTGAAGCCATTAAGCAAATCCCAAGGTATGCCAAATTCTTAAAAGAACTCTGCACCAATCGAAGAGGGCTCAAGGGAAATGAGAGGATCAACCTTGGAAGGAATGTCTCGGCACTCATTACACCAACTCTAGAAATTCCAACAAAGTGCAAGGATCCTGGGACATTCACCATCCCATGTACCATAGGGGAGTTGCACTTTTCTGATGCACTTTGTGATTTAGGTGCTTCCATAAATTTGATGCCTCACTCTGTATTCTCTTCCTTGCAGGTTGGTGAGTTGAAGCCAACAAGAGTAGTGGTGCAATTGTCGAATAGAGCTACGGCATATCCAGCGGGAGTTCTTGAGGATGTACTTGTCCGGGTAAGAGACATGATCTTTCCAGCGGATTTCTATGTTCTTAACATGGAGGATGATCAGGTAAGTTCTCATGCCCCCATTATCTTAGGTAGACCCTTCCTCAAAACTGAAAAAACTATCATAAATGTCAATGAGGGTACACTTTCCATGGAGTTTGGAGATGAAGTTGTGATATTTAATGTTATGGATTCCATGAAGTACCCCTCAGAGGACCATTCTGCTTTTGTTATCTCCCATTTTGAACCACCAAGTAAAAACATCATGGAATTGGATTGTCCTATGCTTAGGGAGATTATGAGTATTGGTTCTAGTTTGATGTCTAAGAATACTTCTACACCCATTTTTAAGGAACAAGACTCTCTAAGATTTGATTTTTAAATGGAATCATATTCTGATTTTGATCATGTGAACTCTGATTATGACATGGCTATTGAGTATGCTGATGGATTTGGTGCTTTATTCCCTAATTGTGATGATTTTTATTCTGATATTGATGTTCATTGTGAAGATATGTCTATTGCATCAATTTCTCCATCCATACATCACCCACCTACATTGGAACTCAAGCCATTTCCCCCAAATCTCAAATATGCATACTTGCTCAGTGGTGATAGATTACCTGTCATAATTGCTAACAATCTCTCTTTTGAAAATGAAGAAAAACTTTTGAATCTTTTGAGAGATAACATTAGGGAAATTGGTTGGACATTGGCAGACATATCAGGTATTTTCCCCTCCATTTGCATGCATAGGATTCTCTTGGAGGATGGGGCTAAACCGGTGAGACAGCCACAAAGGAGACTTAATCCCACCCTCCTAGAAGTTGTTAAGAAAGAATTTGAAAAATTACTTGAGGCAGGTATCATTTACCCTATTTCTGACTCACAATGGGTTAGCCCTGTTCAGGTTGTACCAAAGAAAACTGGTTTCACTGTTATAAAAAATGAAAATGACGAGTTAGTTCCTGTGAGAGTACAAAACAGTTGGCGAGTGTGTATCGATTATAGGAAACTAAATCAATCCACTCGTAAGGACCATTTCCCACTTCCATTCATTGACCAGATGCTTGAGAGACTAGCTGGGAAGACACACTATTGTTTCTTGGATGGATTTTCTGGCTATTTTCAGGTTCCCATTGCAGCAGAGGACCAGGAGAAGACAAAATTCACCTGCCCATTCGGTACCTTTGCTTACCGGAGGATTCCATTTGGACTTTGCAACGCCCCAGGTACCTTCCAGAGATGCATGGTGAGTATTTTCTCAGATTTCATTGAGACCTGCATAGAGGTATTTATGGATGATTTTACAGTTTATGGGTCCTCATTTGATGAATGTCTCTCTAGTTTGGGTGATGTGTTGCATCATTGTATTGAGAAGAATCTGGTCATAAATTTTGAAAAATGTCATTTCATGGTCGAAAAGGGAATTGTCTTAGGTCATATAGTCTCACAACATGGAATTTAAGTTGATAAATCTAAGGTAGACATTATTTCATCCCTCCCATATCCTACATGTGTGCGTGGTGTTCGATCATTCCTTGGGCATGCTGGATTTTATCGACGCTTCATCAGAGATTTTAGTAAGATCGCTCTACCCTTATCTCGATTGCTTCAAAAAGATATTGACTTCAATTTTGATGATTCATGCAGGGTATCATTTGATGAGCTAAAGAAGTGTCTGACCACTCCACCAATCATACAGCCCCCACGGTGGGACCTTCCATTTGAGCTTATGTGTGACGCCTCCAACTTCGCGGTTGGAGCTGTCTTATCTCAAAGGGTGGAGGGACGTTCACATGTGATCGCCTATGCATCGAGGACGCTAGATTCAGCCCAATAAAATTACACAACCACAGAAAAATAGTTTCTTGTTGTCATATTTGCTTTAGATAAATTCCGTTCATATTTATTGGGCTCTAAAGTAGTTGTTTTATCTGACCATGTAGCTTTGAGGTACCTCCTGAAGAAGCCAGATGCAAAGCCGCGACTTATCCGTTGGATTCTCCTTCTTCAAGAGTTTGACATCGAGATAAAGGACAAAAATGGGTCAGAAAACTTGGTGGCGGACCACATGAGTAGGCTTACTCACACACTAGAGGGTGACACCTTGGACCAGGTACCACTTCGGGACACTTTCCCCGATGAGCATCTCTATACCATCTCAGGTAAGCATCCTTGGTATGCTGATTTAGTTAATTACATTGTTGGCTCGGAAATCCCAGTAAATTTGAAGAAGCATCAAGTCCAAAAATTAAAAAGTGAGTCTAGGTATTATGTGTGGGATGATCCATACCTCTGGCGCATGTGTAGTGACCAAGTCATTAGGAGGTGTGTTCCCGATCATGAGTTTGAGTCTGTTTTGCATTTCTGTCATACACTTGCTTGTGGTGGACACTTTGGACCCCAACGGACAGCTAGGAAGGTTTTAGACTCTGGATTATATTGGCCTAGCTTGTTCCATGATGCCCATTTGTTTTGTAAGTCATGCTCTCGTTGCCAACACACTGGGAACATTTCTAGGAGACATGAGATGCCCCAACAACCCATACTATTTTGTGAGATTTTTGATGTATGGGGCATCGACTTTATGGGTCCTTTTCCTAGTTCATTTGGATTTTTGTATATTTTGGTTTCTGTTGATTATGTGAGTAAATGGGTGGAGGCCAGGCCACCAGGACTGACGATTCTCATGTTGTTGTGGACTTTGTCAAAGCACATATTTTTTTTTGGTTTGGAGTACCAAAGGCCATCATCAATGACCAAGGGACACACTTTTGCAATAGGAATTTCGCTTCCCTCCTTCGAAAGTATGGGGTGACACACAAAACATCAACACCATACCACCCCCAAACAAATGGCCAGGCTGAGGTTTCAAATCGTGAGTTGAAACAAATCTTGGAGAAAACCGTGCAGCCAAATAGGAAGGATTGGAGCAAGCGCTTGGATGATGCATTGTGGGCTTATAGGACAGCATACAAGACCCCCATTGGTATGTCCCCATTTCGGATTGTTTTTGGGAAAGCGTGTCATCTCCCTGTGGAAGTCGAGCATCGGGCATATTGGGCTATAAAGAAATGTAACATGGATTTGGCCCAAGATGGAATTCAAAGGAAGTTGCAAATTCAAGAGCTTGAGGAGATTCGACTGTCATCATATGAGAACTCAAGGCTCTACAAGGAAAGATCAAAAGAAGCTCATGACAAAATGATCCAACAAAGGGAGTTTCATGTTGGAGAGAAATTCCTTCTCTATAGTTCATGACTAAAGTTGATGCCTGGTAAGTTGCGTTCCAGATGGTTAGGTCCTTATATTGTGTCTAATGTTTTTCCTTATGGTGCAGTAGAGATCACACAAGAGGACACTGGAAGGATCTTTACAGTCAATGGGCAACGTTTGAAGAGATACATTGAGGGCCATCCAACTGATGTAGTGGATTTTATCACACTGCATGACCCCATCATCACTTGATCACATCAGGCTGTTCCTAACCCTTTCACTTTTATATTATTTGTCCTATTTAAAAATTCTGCATTTCATGTGCATATATCATCTCATAGGTTCACATTGAGGACAATGAAATATTTTAAGTGTGGGGGAGGGAACCTTTTAGTTTAGTAATTTCAATTGTTTTCCTGTTTAAAAAAAACCAAAAAAAAAACTTTGTGTGTTTTTCAAATTTTGTGTGTTTATTTTACAATTTTCTTTGTGTTTTTGAAAATTTTGGGCTGAAATGATTCTCATAACCATTTTTAAATCCATATAAATAAGTGAAACAATTTACCCCTTGAAACTAAGCTTAAATGAATGCTTAAATGACTTTGTTTCAAGTTCAAAAATTTAGTAATTTCATGAAAAGTACGCTGAATTTTGAATCCCATGCCAATCTCACTGTCTTTATATTTGAAATCATTTTCCTGTGAGGCTTCTAAACCATTATTTTCATATTCTTTACATTCACCTCACTTCTTGAGAGAACCAAACCATGCTTGATTTAACCAGAATTTGATCTATTCCTGTCAAAACTTGAGGGTTTGAGGTACATATGTTTAAATGATTGAGGCATTTGTTTGGTATTAAAGCCCCCTTTTCAAAGAATCCTTTTTTATAATGGCCTACCTTGAATATTTAATCCTTGTAGCCCTTATAAGCCATGCACAACCTGTTAGGTTAAGCCACATTAGAAGCCAATTTTCCCTATCCAACCAACTCTTGAAGTGAAATTGCATAATCTAGTTGAGCTTAAGTGTGGGGGAAGCTGTCTTGTGTTGTGCCGCCACATTATGTGATACTTTGGGTGGAAAATTAAATTCTGAAGAGATGTGTTTGCTGCTAAAGAAATTCATTATATTGAAAGCTGTGCCTTTTCTGGAGCTTCTAATTGAGGTGGAAAGCTCTGCCCATCTGGAGCTTTCAAGAAAATCATGTTTGAGAAGATTGACATTTTTTATGCTGAAATGATGAATGGTGTAAAACTTTCAAGACTTTTCATGATTATGGAGCTGAATTGATACTATGGGGATTGAAGATAAGACCATATTTAAGTGAAAATTAGATTAATGCAATTTTGCTTCAAAAGAGTCAAGCCCTCCTCATTCAGCCTCAGAGTTTTTCACATCTTAATCCTACCAACAGAAAGCCACAGAACAACCTTGAAAAGTCCTCATGATAAACATATGTCCTTGAATCACATCGGGTAGCTATGTAGGAATCTATCAAGCCTATGGTGACCCTTGTATGAGTTTGGATGAGAAAGACATTGCAAAAAAAATTGATATTTGAGTGATGAGAGAAAATTCAAGCGAGGTAAGTGTTTTGTGCATGGGTGAATAAATGAAGTGGAAATATATTGAATGATATAAATGGAGAACTTGAAATAAGGTTTTTTATGAGGCATGATATCTTTTTTATTCTTGGTGTGAAATTTATTGATCTTAAAGATATGTGTTTTAAAATTGGTTTTGATTTGATATTGATGTTTACTTGATATGAGGTTTTGCCCAGGTGTGCAAAAGGGTAAGTGTGGGGGAGTTGATAAAACACTATTTTATTGAATAGTTTATTGATAATAAATGAAATAATTTCCTCACATTTTGTTAAATATGTTTATTTATAAAATATTTGGGATTTGATCATTTATTTGAAAATTTGGTGAAAATTCCAGTTTTACCCTTTATAGTTCACTGTAGTATTTCGAAGCTAAATATTTTTATATTTATTATTGGAATTTTAACTTTTGTAACAGTGTTCATAACTTAATTATCTACAACTTTTATTCAGGACACTAGAGCTAAAGAGTTCATTTTGTTGTTGAAATTGGGTCATGAAGTCAAAGTTGGGCTGGGCTCGCCAGAATGGAGAAGGTTCTGTATTTGGGCCATATCCTCTACATAAGAGATTGCATTGAGCCCAAATTTTGAGGACAGCTCGGGGACATGCTTTGTCACAAACCATCCTTCTGGAAGGCCGGCCAATTCACGCGTTTTGGTGGTCAAATGGGCGGTTCAAGTTGGCATAAAATATTTGGCCGAATTTCCACATTCACACTTGAAACCACTTGTAACCTCTCCTCCCCTCCCCTATATAAATTGGAGTTTTTCTCATTTGGAGGGGTTGGGACGTGCATTGGGAGATTGGAGGCAGAGAAGAATTTGTTTCACCCAAACTCTCCAACCATTGTAAGAGGGGTAGCTCTTGAAGCAAGGATCCCCTCATCGAAGCCTCCTTCTCTTCTTCATTTTGTAATGTTTTCATTTGTGTAATAAACTTCATTGATCTTCTTATATTTCTTCTCTTTTCTTCTGTTTTGTTTAAATTTCTTCTTCTATTAATCTTCCTAATTGAGCTGGAATTCTTGAGTAGAAGCTTTATTGGGTTATACCCATTTTAAACCTTTGCACATGCAAAACGCTTCTACGATGATTACGCCACCCATAGAAGAGTAGTCTTTTAGCAATCGATCTATCTTCTACCCTAATCATTTAATTATTTTGAATCAATGAGATACTGTAATTCACTTAATATGATCCATGAATTGCGTTTTTAAATTGTAAGAAACTAAGAAAGCAATTGAACAATTAACACAAAAACACGCGAGGTCGGGATTTTGTGTAAATTGTGAGAGCGTGATCTTAATCGGTAATACAAGACCACACGGGATAAATTTGTAGAGTTCAAATATAATCCCTAAACACAATTCATCCTCATTTCCATAATGGATATGTGCCTTAATTTACCACTGATCATAAGCTAATCTTAGAACATCAATCAAAGCAGGGTGCTGCGATTGCACGTTCCAAAGTTAGCCTAGGTTTAAATTCACATCATCTTTGTGGTAAAGTTAATTCTCGTAGGGTTCGGGATTTAACAAATTAAGGGATCATAATTAAGTGAATTTTAATTTAAATGATAATGATTAATAATAAAGTGAATAGGTAGAGTTAGATCGATTACGCTTTTTAAATATATTTCTAAAAAAAACATCTTCTTGTTGTGTCATTTAAATTGAAATTCATTTCAAAACTAAAAACAAAAAAAATACAATCTTCTTCCAGCAAACTTCTTCTAGATTCATAAACTACAAAAAACCCCAATCCTTTAAAGTAGTGTTTTTATTTGATTCTATTTTATTTTATTTTTTAGAATACCTCTAATAAGTTGTTAAATTCACTTCCTCCTTTGAGAGACGACCTTGGTCAGCCACTCTGCTGCACTTAAGTACCCCAAATCACACTAATCATTTGAGGGCGCCCACGACAGCGCTCTTTCACTCCAATTTAAGTGTTACACTTATATAATATTTTAATTTTCTTTATAAACAACCTTTATATATTATTTTTTAAATTATACCAAGAAAATTATTCCCCAGATTCACTCTATCTTATGAATTTTCACATTTTGATAAATTAAGTCGTATTGGCATATAACCCCTAAAAAAGAAGTGATCCATCTCATGGATTTTAATCCTAATACCAATATCTTGAATTTGATAAGAAAAATACTTATAGATATATATTATTTTATTTATTAAAAATTTAATTATCTAATAAGTTGGATCATATCTTTTAATTAAATTTTCAACACTCTACTATGTTTTAGGAAAAAATATTTTGGATCATCAAGTTTATATTTTTTCAACATTAAATTTTTTTAATTATTATAACTATGATTTCAAGGATGTTTTGATTTAAAAATATTTTAAAACGTTTTATGAATATGAATAGCAAATATTAAATTACAATTATTATCGATTGGTGAGGTGGATATAAATTCTCACTTTTAAGATAATTTGTTATTCAATATTAATGTAAAAGTATATAAATTATTTATTAATTATATCCGTATTAATGTGTGAAGTATTATTCCATATATTCAAATTTATGATGGAATATGGAAACAACTTGAGTAAAACTTATAGATCAATCAAACATGAAATAAATAATTATTAGTTTGAAGCCAAAAGTTTATAAGAATAAGGATTCTTTAAAATCATTTTAAATTTCCCAATGAAAAAGTGACACTTGATGATAAAATAACTATTGGATTAAGTTGAAAATTGAAAAAAATATATCATATGAATGCAATATACAATATAGAATTTATTAAAATGTGTTTTAATGATCGTGGTATCTAATCAAATTCCCGAAGTTACCAGCATTCTATTTTGTCAAACCGAATTTTTATCTATCAACACATTATCATTCATATATAATTATATCGTGATTTGATATATTACCACTAGTACCTCAAACAAGTAATTAATGATATCAATAATTCATATAGTTTATCACTGTAACATAGATATTTTATGAAATATTTATCTTTAAATACATTTTATTCTGATAGCTTTCAATATAGGAAATTTGGAGTCTAAATAAATTGTAATGTAGTAAACCGTTACAACCTAGTTGATAAATTGTATGGTATGAATAAGACGAAATAAATTAATGAAAAAATATAGATTAAATATATATAAAATTAATTCATTGGTTCTTAATTGGTTATAAATTGAAATAAAATCATTTAAAAATAGGAAAATATGTTTGTCTGAAAAACTATTTTCATGTGTGCAATGTATTTGGATTTAAAAAAAATAAAATTAATAAATATTAATGAATGAATTTAACTAAATCTATATTTTATATAATAAATAAAATATTTTAAAATAATTTTAACATATTTTTCAAGGCGTGAGATAAGAATCAACCATTTTTATGCTTAAAAATGTATTTTTCTAAAATGTGAGTTTTATCACATTTTTCATGTTATTTTTAAATTAATTTATGAGATTTATAGAAATTGAATCCCAGAAAATAGATTATAGATTTTTAATTATTAGGATCACATTTTTTAAATAGGTCCCCTTTATTTTTCATTAATATGAATAGAAACTATAGTAAAATTTTTCACCTCACTGATGTGTAAATAATGTTAATCTAGGTTAAAACCAAATTATAAGGCCTTAAAAATTAACCCGATATCTTATTGAATGAGAGAAATTCTACGTTTATCACATTAGTCTCAAAAAATAATTATAAAAGAGGCAGTTTTCCATGAAAATAAAATATATAATATTTAAATAAAAGAATGTTACAAAATATCACTCTCTAAGTTTTAAATAACTATTGTGTGTTCACGTAGTTAAAAAAATAAAATTATGAATGAATATAAATATATATTTCATTAATAATGAAATTATTCTCGTGATGGTAATTTATTTATAATTTTTTGTGATTATATAATTAACTTAAATACCCATATAATGCAAATATAATATGTATTCAATTATTAGAAGAAGAAAATAAATATTTTTAAAAATATTGAAGGTAATAAAATTTGATTGAGTTATATTGGTCCATGTATATTTAGATAAATGTAACATTTTATTGATGTTTTATATTATTATATTCTAATTTTAACTTTTTATGGGTGCCTTTAAATTCAAATTAAATGAATAGTTAAAAATTGAAATTAATGATAGTTAATAATAATGATTATTTTATTAAATGATTTAAAATTCATAAAAATATTATATTCATACATGTGAATTTAATATGACTTAATATATAGTCTATGGTCTATTTATTAGTCAATTGTCTATTAAAGTTGACATTATTAAACCATTATTATTAAAATAGTTGTTAATGTGGTTTAGGTAAAAAATAATTAACCACGGGATTAATCAAAATGATTAGGTTCAAAATTTTAAAATATGTATAATATTTATTATATAATGTTATTTAAACTATAGAGACTTCTTCTTCTAATTAATTTCTATTTTTAATCTTTTTTCTTAAGAATTACTTTATTATATTTTAATATTTTGAAAAATTACAAGTGTGTCCTCTCCCTCCCTTATAGAAGGACACCATCCTTTACCTTCCTTACAATAATTTGAGGAATATATCTTTTCCATACCCTTCCAAACTCCATTATATACTTAATTATAAAAATTATAGTGGTTTTTTCCTTTCTAGAAGACCAAACCTTGGATCCTTAATAAGAGACCTAAAGGAGTTCCTTTAGTGAAAATGTAGTTGTCTTAACAGATCACTTTTTTAATCTACCTCCTCTAAATTTAAGAAAATTATCAAAAAAATAACAATTTCAGTATTATTAATATAATTAAAAGTTATTAGTATTATGAATAAACATTATCCATTATCTTTCCCATGAAATGATAAGTAAATGAATCACTTGTTCCTACATAAGACTTACCATCTCCATATAGCGATACAACAGATTTTCCATGACCATATTTCACAGATGGTTATTTTAATTGACTTAATATTGATATTTATTAAATATGAAACAATTATACAATTATGAATATAGTATCACAGGCACCTTATTACGCTCAAATATATTGGAAACCTATAATGTCACTCACGTATACGTATGGACTACCATCTTCTAGAAGAGATGCAATTAGTTTTTCATTTATGTTTTACATAGATGATAATAAGGACATATTTAGTTAATATACAAGATTTATAATATATTATAATTATTATTTAATTGTTAATTATTTTTAGTTTCCATTCATTCAATATGTCTAAAAGTGAAAACAACTTTCTTTCATGCATACAACTTATTATCTTCATGAACAATGTAATTCTTATTTCCATCTCTGATATTTATGGATAACATTAACTGTGTATGTAATAAATATATTTTATATTTTTATCATTATTAGAGATTATTGATCAATAATTATATTGTAATTTCAAAAAATTCTAAAATCAAACATACATTAAAAATGAAGTAGGTATCACCTGAAATAAGGATTTTGATTAAGAATTGTTAATAAATGGGTGATAACATATTATAAGTAAAACGTATGTTGTATGATATATATTTATATAGGAGTATTGTTATTTGACATATAAATAATACTAATATTTTAATTATATAGGATTTTTGAACACATACGAAGGATATCAAACTAGAGGTAAAATATTTTCGTTTAACTTTTACTTTTGTGAGACAGATGCCATATTCACCTATCGTTTCATTTATGTGGTGTATATACTTCCCATGAATGTATTATATGATGTTTTTATTATTTTTATTTTTATTTAAATACCCATACAAGGTTATTTATTTTGTGGGTATTATGATTCAATTGTTACCAAATCATTAAGTGTTTTATGTTACAATCTCCCTGTTTATTAGGAGTGTTTCTGATTATATTTCAGATGATTACATTTTTTGATCTACCTATAAATAAAATCATTAATACTATTAAAAATTATTTATTTCTTGATAATACATTTTTTTTCATATTCCTCACTTTATGTTCTCATTAGTCTAAAAAAAATATGTAATAAAGGTTGACATTATTTCTCTCTTCCCCTAAAAATCCTTTTTATTCCATATCTTGGTATTCTAAAAATATTTTCATGATTTTTTTAACATTACCCTATGATTTATAAAATTAATATATACACATTATTTACTCTTGATTTCAAGATGTTTTAAAATTAATCTACTTTTTATTTTCTAGAATGATGTATCTTTTCTTTTTTTTATAAAGGTATGAAATGAATGTTTTATTTTAACTTATACAGTACAAAATAAATTCCCCAGTATCATGAAAACTAAATAATTTGAAACTTCCTTTAAAATTTCCATGGTTCACTTCAAATTAAAATTTTCACAAAAATTTGGAGATTTTTTCATTTTAATGAAGTGATTCCAATGTAAAAACAGAATTTTCCTCCAGAAATCTATCATGTAATCTTTTGAATCCAATTTTCATCAAATATGAAACCCATTGCTGTAACTTAATATTTAATATAGATATTATCCAATGATACCATTTTTATTATTTACCTATATAGTTTATGTTTATTATGAAAAGATTATTATGAAACCCCTTCAATTTTCAGTAGTTATGGAATTATAAAATGGTTATGAATCCCATTTCATTTCCATGAGGTTTTCAATGATTAGATGTTTATGAATTCTATTTTTTCATGGGTTCTAATATAATGATTGTTTTTGATCTTATGGAATTCATATGTACTGTTTTAACTATATTATGGGTGGGCCTATAATTATATATCCCACTAATTAATTAGGTAATGATTTATATCACATGAGATAAATAGTCCAATAATAGAGAGTGAACCCCATTTAGTAAGGTAATCAATTCACTATGTTAGTCTTGGGAGTTAACCTTGACTCCAGTGATTATTTAGGGAGTGAATCTAACCTATTATAATAGTCTTGTAAGTTATCCTTAACTACTAACAAAATTAATTTCACTTCTCATGTGTATTCCACAAGTCCATGTCTTAAGAAAATGTTATACTCTCATGGATAGTGTTCTTTGATTCCCTGATGATTCATGTATTATGAATTTTCAAGTGGATTTCCTAGAATAAATATTATTTTCTATGATATGGAATGTATGGTTTTTAAATGTTATAATCATATTATCATACCATTATACTCATGTTATTCTCAAGTGATCATTGATATCTCCCTTGTTTATCCTTACTAATCATATCATCTCACCCTTTCTTATGCTTCCTTTCTATAGGTAATGAATAAAGGTACTATGTATGATATATCCAATAAGTGTTCTAATTATGAATATTTAAGTGGGATAAAATTTAGTTCATTTATTAACAAGTTGTTTGTGTGTCTATGTTTCTCAAGGCACTATATCTATATAATTCTCTGGTAGATTGTTATGTTATCTATTGAATATTTACCTAAAAATATTTAATATCAATGTTTGAAAAGTATGGGATTCTATAACAACATCAAAAACTTTATTGTTTGAAAAATAATACCTATGATGTCATCTTACTAATATGAGATGAATTACTCTTTATATATAGTTCAACATTTCTTGAAAAATATTAAAAAACCCAAATATATATATATATATATATATGTCTCTAAATGTGTGGGTGGGACTAGGGGTGGTGTAAGATGAATGTGTTTGTATGCACATGAGTGTGTATGAACACTTTCCCAATCTGCCCCTCTTAATGTATATAACTGCACTACAATTTATATCATATTTAAACACGATTTATTACATAAAATTACACATAGTATTACTTAGAAGATCAAGAGTTATATTGTATTTGGGAAATTAGGTACCCAACAACATAAAGGATGAAATGAAACATGTTTATTGAAAAATTACTTAACATAACCAAAATGTTCCTTCATACCCAACACTACATGGGATTACATGAAGGAATACATAAGAAAGGGGTGAGCTATAAAGCCCAATAAGATAACGAATAAGGAATAACAAGATGTTGACAATACAGGTTTGAAAATATGCATATCAACGGATAATAAAATAAACCTGAATAATAAGACCTGATATTTCATTATAATTATAACATGGAAAATGTGGCAACAACATACAACATGACACCATCATGAGTCAAGGCTTATTGCACATGGAGAAGAAAGAGTCACGGATAATTTCACATGGAGGCGCATGAGTCAAACCGAATTTCACATGGATGAGAATGAGTCAATGACCATTATGGATGACGTATCATGATACTAAACATTACCCAATTCATTGTAGTGCTATTATTTCTCATCCTTAATAGTCATTTCGTTTTCATGGTTAAGTGTACCACATAGATCATATAACACGACTTTATTCAACATCATAATTTATTCCACAATATAATAATGTGTAATACATATATGTAAGTAACCAAAAAATAAGTATATATGCATGAAGGTGAATACCCTTTATAGATAAAATGGTATGGTTTTCATTATATGATGATTTTGGTACAGAAAGTCGTGGTGAAATTTTGGCAGCATAAGAGAATTATATAAGTATTCATAAAATGGGTTGATTAGTGATAAATGGGTCTCCCATCATTTAGGTATTAAATTGATAGTAAATGGAAAATTTAAGTACATATCCGACATAGGAAGAAGGAAATGATAATATATGACAAAAATTAATTGTTGTTAAAATGAGAGGGTGGAAGATTATTTACAAAATTTCTACATAGTAATAGGTGTTCATAGAGGTTAATAAGAGGGATAAATGAAAGTTAAAGTGTCCTTGATAATTTATAAATAATATTTAATATAAATGGGATATGTAAGAATGTATCCAAACTTAATAAAATGGAAATAAAAAGGTAATATCAGAAATGAAGTTCTTGATAAAAAGAAGAGAGAGATAATCGCTTAGGGAATTTCGACATAGTAACAACTTAGGTAAGGGTCCAAATGAGGGGGAATAAATTATCCATCATAAAAATAACATCAATTGGAAATTATGGTAATGATTATAATATAATGTATATATAATCAATTTAAATTGTTAAAACTAATCTCAAAGAAGGTGCTACAATTCAAAGGAGAGAAGAGAAAGCACTTACTTGGATGTGTGACTCCAAAGGATTAGGATATGCTTATTGGATGATTGGGAGTTACTTTGGATGAATATATGGAGTTTAGGAAAGAGTTTGGATGATATTAAATGAGTTTTATTGAAGCAAAATGAGATATTGGGTGGGTTTACATAGGAAATGAGGGGTATTTCACTATTATATTGGTTTTGGATACTACATAAGAAAATATTCAGAACCAAAATCCATACCATGTTTTTTCTCATGGTTTCTAGAAAATTGGATTTTCATACATTATTTTATAAGGAAAAGGGTCTAAGATAATAAAATATTTTCTCGTTCTTATGTGGAGGTGAGTTATACTTTTAAAGAAATGATTTTAAAATCTTAAAATATATTATAAGTCCTGGAGGATTCACTAATGCATTATAAAATAAATAATATCGACATAAAATTTAATTATTTTAAATTTAAAACATATATTTTTCCAAATATACCTTTAATAGTTATTATTACATTACTATTAGGAAAATATGATGCCATAAAACACAACGTATATTTATAGGGTATTTAATTTTTACCTAAAAATTTGGATATCTTAGAAACTTTGGAAAAATTAATCATTGGATAATTTTAATGTCCTTATTACAAAAATGTTATTCATTTTATCTTAATAATTTTCTAAATATGCGAATTTCCACTTTTAAAATAAAAAAAATATTTATTGAAAATGTTGGGTATTGTCAATAATAGTCTTCTAACCTTAACAAAAAATACATTTGACTTCATAAAAAATTATATGATCATTTATATATTAAAAAATAAATTTAATGACTATTTTTTATTAAAATGTTATCCATTTCAAAAATCCATTAATTCATCAAAATGGATTTCTTAATTAAATTTTAATAATAACAAAAACTAATATATGCTCTTGAACAATTATTTATTGAGTAACAATATTAGTAAGAAAATATATTCAGTATTCTATAGAAAATAATGTACATATTATTATTTCTAAGTTCTTGATACATATCTCTTTATTACACTGTTATACAAACAAAGAGTAAGGTGCGAGATGGAGGGGATTTCATGGGCTAGTTCGGCTAACATGGTTTGGGTTGTGATCTCAATGAGCTTGAACTTATCCCATAAATGGTTTCACTCATTCTTAAGTAGTTTGATCTTTTCTTAGCCTTGGTCTATGGTAATGAATATAAATTCTATCTCCCATGGATACTCTGATAAATGGGCATCATCGGGTATGATCCTACTTATTGTGGCCCTCACTTACTTTTCCTATTCCAAAAGGATTTGTTGAAACCATATATTTATACTATTTATGTGATGACTGTTCAAAACTATATTATAAATGATAAAGATAAATAACAGTCCTTTAAAACCCAATTGGATAAAATAAAATATGTGCATGTGTTTTCTATATCCATAAGACATTTAATTAAATCAAAAGAAAGGGAATTTTATTTATACTTTTTTTGGGTCCATACAAACTTCCCCCTATATAAATTTCACCCTTGAAATTTTCTTTTCCCACACTAAAATAGATGAGGGTAACTCTTCTTCATCACCTCCTCTGGTTCATACGTTTCTTCTTCAAACTTGCAGTTTATCCACAACACTATTATGTGGGACATTTTCTTATTTCTTAGATCTTCTTCTCTATAATCTAAGATCTTCACCAGTTTCTCCTCATAGGGAAGGTCATTATATAATCTTATGAACTCTATATTAAGTATATGTGATGGTTCTGGTATGTACATACTGAATATGGACATGGAATACATCATGTACTTGAGAAATGTTTGGTGAGAATTCTACTCGATAGTCCACTACTCTGATATGATGAAGGATCTCAAAATAGCTCATGTACATTGGACTATGATTAAAATTATTCCAAAATCTCATGACTCTCTTCCAGAGATATATATAGAGGAATTCCTTGTCTCCAATATCAAACTCTAGTTCTCATTAACAATTATCAGCACAACTCTTTTGTCGACTCTGAGTAGCTTTGATGTTCTTCTAGATTGTCTTAACCTTATCCAACATTTCATAGACCATTTCAGGACCAAAATCTTTTCGTTCCCCAACTTCATCCCAACACGCTGGTGTTCTATACCTCTTTGGAAAAAGGGATTCATAGTTTTCCATTTGGATGCTTGAGTGGAAAGTGTTGTTGCAAGATAAGTCGACCAATGGAAGATGTTGGTCCCATCCACCTTTTAAGTCCATTGATAATGATCTAAACATATACTCAAGTTTTTTTATAGTTTGATCATATTGGACATCAGTTTGATGGTGATAAGTCATACTAAAGTTCATCTTAATTATCAGATCATGATGAAGACTTTTCCAAAACATAGAGGAGAATCTTGGATACCGATCAGATGAAATCCATAGTGGTACTCCGTGTAGCCTTACCTCCTCTCTCATGTATATCCATGTAGTTTACCTAGTGAGAAATCCTCTAAATTTTTTATTAAGTGTGTAGTCTTTGTGATATGATCCTCAACAACCCAAATTGCATTGTTTCCCTGGGATCTCTTTGGATGTCCAGAGAAAAAGTCTATGGTGATGTTTTTCCCATTTCCATGTTGGTATGGGCAATGGTTGCATCATCCCCTTAGACTTATGTCTTTCATCATTCACTTTTTGACATAATGAGCACTTTGATGTATATTTGGTTATCTCATTCTTTGTGTTATCCCACCAATAGTGTCTTGGATATATCGATGCATCTTTGTGTTTCCAAGGCGAAGAGAAAAATTCAAACTATGCGCATAATCAGAAATTTCTTTCTTTAACTCAGGATCTAATGGAACACATAGTCTTGACCCAAACATCACAACTCCTTCATTATTAACATTTAAATCTAAATATTTCCCTTTCCTTATATTTTCCACTCTCCTATGAATTCCCACATGATCTTTTTGATTATCCTTTAACCTTTTCAAAATAGAGGTTTTAGAAATAATTTGTGAAAGGATTGATGATGTTACTTTCCATATGATTCCCATATCCATCCTCTTAAAATATAAGAAGATCAGATCATTCTTAATTTTAATTGATGATAGAATTTTTGGACCCTTTCTACTTAGAGAATCTGTCACTTTATTTGCTTTCCCAGGATGGAATTGGATCATGTAGTTTTAATCCATAACAAGCTCCAACCATCTTAGTTGGAACACATTCATCTCTTTTTGTGTGAATATATATTTAAGAGTTTTGTGATCCATATATATTTCACACTTCTCCCCAAAGATATAATGCCGCCAAATTCAAAACACAATTATCATAGCTTCCATTACTAGATCATGTGTGAGATAGTTTTTCTCATGATGTTTCAACTTAATTGAGGCATTGAGAATTACTTTTTCAATTTTCATCAACAAAAATATCAATACCTTATTCAATGAATCATTGAAAATTATAAATATTCCACCACTTGTGGGTAGTGTGAGAATAGGGGGAATAATAAGACTTTTTTTCAACATAGTGAATATTTCTTCACATTTATAATTCTAATAAAACTTTACTCCCTTCCAAGTTAACTTGGTAAGAGGGTTTGACAACCATGAAAAATTTATCACAAATCAGTGATAATATCTAGCTAACCTAAGGAAACTATAAATATCTATAATAGGTTTTTGCCTCATCCACCCCTCAACTTATTTTTCTATTAATGACCCAAATATATCCCATTTCTTGTTATGATATTCCACAATAATGAGACTTCTTTCATTCATAACTCACATTTTTTTTACTTTTAATAGAGCTTCTCCTTTCTCAAGGTCTTTATCATAGTTCTCAGATGTTCCTTATGGGCCTCCATGGTTTTGGTGTATATTATACTATCATCAATAAAGAATACCAATTTTTTTTGAGGTAATATCTAAATACTCTACCCAACAAGTCCATCCAGATTGATTGAGAATTAGTGAGTCTGAAATGAATCACTATGAACTCATAGTTGTTGTACATTGTATGGAAAACAATATTGGGGATATAATTTTTCTTTACCCTTACTTGGTAATATCCTAATAGTAGATCAACCTTGGAGAAGTATTGTGATCTACATAGCTGATCGAACAAGTCATTAATTTCTAAAAAAGGATAAATTTTATTTATCATGATTTTGTTGAGCTCATAATAATTAATGAAAAGCTACATTGACCCATCCTTCTTCTTGATGAAGAGTACCAGTGTACCCAATGGTGAAGAAAGTGGTTGTATAAACCCATTATCTAGATTCTCTTATGGTTGTTTCTTCAGTTTATCAAATTATACAATAGACATCCTATACAGAGTTTTGGATATTAGAAATGCCCCAGGTATAAGATCAATTGAAAATTCAACCTCAAGGTAATGGGGAAGACCATACAATTCTCCATGAAACACATCAGTGAATTCCCTCAAAATAGAAATGTATATAAGATTTTTTTTTTCCTTAGACTCAATCATTTTAGCTAGATAAATTTTCCCATAGGGAAATCATATCCATTCTTGAGATGATGGTGCTAAATAATATTCATCATTATCAATGAACTTGTATTGAATTTGGGGTTAATTCACAATATGGAGAGTGATTTCCCTATAAAGGTAATTTACATTGGCTCTATATAGGAAAATATATCCCATGCACATAATTTCATCAAATCCCCAAAGGGTTGTATGATAAGGTTCACCAGGAAGTTCAATCCACAAATTATGATAGGGTAATCGTTATATACATGGGATACAATAATTGACCCATTTTCAGTCTTCATCTATATCTCTACTTCCATGATTTATAGTGGTGCTTGAATAGTTCAACTAAGGTTTCGTGATATTAAGGAATGCATAGAACATGCATCAAAAAGTACATTTGCTATTCTTGAATGGATAACTAGCATACTTATCAGTGCTTCATTCTTAGGATCCACCTTGGCAGTGGGGATTGAAAAATCTCACCCATCTTGCCTTAGAAGTTTTTGGTTTCCTCTGAAAACTATTAGAATAGGGAATTGATTCTCAATGTTACCTAGTTTATTGTAGTTATATCATTGAAAATTGTGTCGAGGGTTTAATGGAGAATTCCTTTTCTTCTTCTAAATAGTAGGTTTATCTTGTCAAAAATTATTAGCCAGGTTCCTGTCCTTCCTATACCTAATGCATTTCCTTATTCCATTAATAAAATTTTATGTGTGATTCCTTCCACACATTTGAAAAATGGGATAATAAAATTTATTATAACTATTGGATTTATCCATCTGACCACTAGAATTAAATTATACTTTTTTATTCTTATCATAGTGATAAACCTAAGATTAACTGATCTCCATTTCAACATTGAGGTCACATCAGTAAGCTTCCTCATAGCTATAAAATTCTTGGATTGGTAAGTATTTTCATATACTAGGTTTTATCCCACCAATGAAGCTTCCAACCAGTTATTTAGGGGTAATGAAAAAATCAGAGGTGTATCAACAAAGTCATGTGAAATTTTCTTCATACAACCCAATTGAATCATTTTTGTTTTGATTTAGTGCAAGGAAATACCTTTCCATCTTAATACATAGGATGGGGGAAAATATTAATAAAAAAACATTATTTGAAATTTCTTTCACTCCATTGATTTGATCTCATCCATATGCTTCATATTATTGATCAATGTCCAACCCTAATCACCTTCACCCCCATATGATGAGAAGTGAGAAGAAACTTCTCTTTTTCAGAACATTGAAGGATTTACAAGATCATTTTAATGTAATTAATTTATTTCTACATGATTAAGGGATCATATGATCAATTTAATGTAGGATGCATTTGTCACATGAAGCTCTGGACTGCAGGTTTCTCTCTTTGGGGGGGGGGGGTCTCCCCCTAGTCTAGGTTTCTATTCAGAACATGGGTTAACTGAGAGAGTATCATGAAAAAGTTATTGATTCATCCAATTGGGTTGGGCATCTTATTGGGGGTATTTACCACACATCCCTTCACATTATTTGTTGGTATGATGCCTCTTATTTATGGCTATTGGCTAGAATACAATGGAAATTAGGCATGATTATCCTAGAATATTAAATAGATAAAGGGTAATCCAATGAATATAAAAGAATAACTTATGAATTACCTTTATCTCTTTAACTTATGAGTTTCTTGGCTTCAATCTGTGTTTTCCATGATCTACTTCCTAACATTTATTTTATAGGATTTTTTTTCTTTATTCCTGTAATATTGGACTGAAATGAGGTTTTGAATTTACCAAATCATATCCCATGGGAGTGTAAAACTAGGTGAATAGTAATTCCCATTGTCATCTACTATGTTACCACAAGTTAAGCCTGTAACACATTGTTGGAGTTGTTACCCCTAGGTACATCTCTTCCAGAACCATGTTCACTTATTTAGACATGGATGTATTTTATTGATAAACTAATTAATCTATACTTATCAATTTTTAGGGATGTTTTATGACACTTAGTCTTAAACCCAAGAGTTTTTACAAAGGTTGTATAATCTTAATCCCAAAATAACTAAACCCAGACTTGGATACCAACTATAACAACCCTAAACTTTAGATAATATTTAAACATGATTTATTACATAAAATCTCACATAATATAACTAACAAGATTAGGAGGTATAGTGTCTTTATGAAATTAGGTATATCACATAACAACATAAAACCTGAAAAGCAACATTTTTATTGAAATATTCCTTAACATAACCAAAATGTTCCTTCAAACCCAACAGTGCTTGGGACAACTTGAGGGAATACATAAGAAAGGGATGAGATATAATGACCGGTAAGGGAATTGATAAGGAATAACATAAGTAAAAAATATAGGTTAGACAATAGGTATATCAATAGATAATATAAGGAAATTTAATAATAAGTCATGATATTTCATGATAATTATAACACGAGAAAGGTGGTAACAACATACAACCTGACGTAAGCCTGAGTCAAGGATCATTGCACATGGAGGAACATGAGTCCTGGAACATTGATCATGTAGGAGAATGAGTCAAGGCTCATTGGAAATGGAGGAGCATGAGTCAATACCCTTTTCACATTACCTGTATTGATACTAAACATTACCCAATGAAATTGAGCACTATCAGGGCTCACGCTTCATAATCATTTAATTCTCAGGTTTAAGTTTGCCACATAGATCATATAACGTGGTTTCATTAATCATCATAGTTTATTCCAATATATAAGAATGTAGGATACATATATATAAGTTAGAAAAAAATATGTATATGTGAATGAAGTTTAATACCCTTGATATGGAAAAGTTTATGGTATTCACTGCATGATGATTTTGTCATGCAAAGTCATGGTGCAATTTAGGAAGCAAAATAGCGTGATATAAGATCTCATAAAATGGGTGGATGAAAGATAAATGGGTATCTCATAATAAAGAAATGAAATGTATAATGAGGGGTATATTTATGAACATATACCAATATAGGAGAAATGAAATGATAATATATAACAATAAAGGAATTATTGATAAAAAGGGAGGGTGGAAGATTCCTTACAGAATTTTAGCATATTTGAAAGTTTACATAATGGTTCATAAGAGGTATAAATTAGAGTGAAGGGGGATCCCATAATTTACGAATAAACTAGATACTAAGGGGTATATTTTAGAATATATCCCAACTTAAGAAATTGGAAATAAAAGGGCATATCATAAAAGATGTTCTTGATAAAAAGAAGAGACAGTGAATCCCTTATGGAATTTCAGTATAGTAACAGATTAGGTAAGGATCCAAATGAGGTGTAATATATTATCCATAATTCAAATAAAATCAATTGGAAACTATGAAAATGATTATAAATGAATGGAAATATAATAAATTGAAATTAAAAGAACCAATCTCAAAGAAGGTTCTTGAATTCAAAGGAGAGAAGAGAAATCATTTACTTGGATGTGTGACTCCAAATGCTTAGAAGACGATTATGTTAGGCTTATTTTGATCATAGAGGATCCTTTTGAGGACTCTATGGATTATAGGGATGAATTTTGATGATCTTCAAAAAGTTTGAGTGAAGAGAAATTTGATATTGGGTGGGTTTATATAGGAAATGACGAGGATTTCTTTTTTATTTTGGTTTTGGTAACTACATAATAAAATATTCAATACCAAAAATCATCTGATATCTTGTTCCCATGGTTTTTGGAAAATGGTAGCGATATATACTTTTTATATGGCCAAGTGATGAAGATAAGAAAAAATTTCTTTTTCTTTTTTGGAGGTGTGTGATACTTTTATAGAAATGATTTTAAAATTTTAAAATATATTATATGTCTTGGAGGATTCAATAAGGATTTATAAAATAAATCCAATAAAAAATAATTTTATTATATTAAAGGAAAAACATATATTTGGACGAGAATACCATTCATAGTATTTATTAATTCACTATTGGTCCAATATGATCCATAAAACACATAATATATATTTATGGTGTTTAATTTTTACCCAAAAATTCAAATGTCTTAGAAAATTATGAAAAACTAACCATTGGATAATTTAAACTTATTCATTCAAAAATTATATTAATTTTATCTGAATAATTTTATAAATATGTGAATTTTTTCTTTTAAAATAAAAACCAAAATTTATTGAAAATAATGGATTTTTTGTCAGTAATATTTTTCAAACCCTAAAAAAGTACATTTGACTCCATAAAATATTACATGATCATTTATATTTTAAAAAATAAATTGAATAAAAATATTTTATTAAAGTATTATTTATTTCAAAAATCCATTAATTCATCAAAATATAATTTTAATTGAATTTGAATATTAACCAAAAATACTATTTGTGCTTTAAAAATCATTTTCAAAGTAAAATAATAGGAAGAAAATATATTCAATATTTAATACAAAAATTATATATATATTCCTATTAATAATTTCTTGATACATATTCCTTTATTACACCAGTATACGCCCTATGAGTAAGGTGCTTGATGGTTGGACTTTGATGGGGATGTTTGGTAAAAATGGTTTGGTTCATGATCTTGATGAGCTTGAACATCTCACATAAATAGTTTCACTCTTTCTTAAGTTGTTTGATCTCAGATTCGGCTTGGTCTAATAAAAATCCCATAAATTTTATCTCTCTCAGAAGCTCTGATAAATTGGATTTATAGGGTATGATTCATCTGGTTGAGGCCATCAATTCCTTTGTCTATTCCCAAAGGATTTGTTAAAACCCTATATTTATACTGGTCATGTGATAATAGTTCAACAACTATATTATCAATGGTAATGATACTTAATGATCATTTAAAATACAATTGGATAAAAAATAATTTCATTTGTTTTCTATATCCATAAGACATTTAATTAAATCAAAATAAATGGAATTTTATTCATAAATGTTCTGGTCATTATAATGTATGTGTATATGCATACATATATGTATTAATACATGGGTGTGATAGTGATATTGATGGAAAAAATTGAATCATATATGTATGCATGAAGAAAAACATACATACATTCCAATGCTCCTATTTATATGTGTGAACATGGGGTGGTTGAGTCAAAATGTTCACATAAATTAATAAGTAATATCAAGGGATTATGGATTAAAATGAATCACAGATCTAGGGAGGGGGTGAATTTATAGAAAATCAACATTTAAAACTTTTTCTTTCCATTAAGTGTTTCTTTAGGGATCAGGTAAATCAGAATAATCTATGAACATTACACCAACATGATGATGGTTGTTAAAGAAGGACAAAAAATACTATATGAAACACTTTGTATTTTGAAATATTTAAAAAACAATGCACGTTCACTTATTTTAGGTGAAAACTATGTTATATCACACTATACATGGTTAGATTCTTTATTTTTTTAAAGAACAATGATGTAAAAATATAATATCATTGAAATTATACTTCAAAGTGTATCTATACTATTTTTGTTCCTACCATACAAATAAAATTTAAAAATATCATCAATAGTAAAGAATAATGATGAAATATAAATATATTTATATATAGTGTCCATATAATTCTTTCTTGTATTGATGAAAAATAATGAATATTTAAAGAGAAAGAATATATATAAAATATTTATAACAATATTATCTTAACAATTAGGTAACTATATTATTATTCATTACCTCTATTTCTTAGATCACTATAATTATTCTAAAATCAATTGTAAATATAATAATTATGTATTATTTTACTAATTTTTATTTCAATAAAAAAAAATACAACTTTACAAAATACTTTGGAAGACCCTATTATAAAATTTTCAACCAATTTTCTCCTTTTTATATTTCATAACTTCTTATAAATTGATTAAAATAATCATCCTTTTCATAATTTATGATCCTAAAAAATGAAAATAAGTTTTCTAATTGAAAATAACATATCATATGATCCACATCATAGGTTAGAGTGATGTTTTTGAGGAAACTCCATCTCTTAGTGTCAATAATTCTCACTGTAATGGAATTATTCAATGAAAGGAAATATAATATCTATAATATCACTTATGATCTGTTAAATATATTCATATATATTTTTTTGGCAACAGTTAAAAAAATAAATTCATAAAAAAAAATTATAATCTTCATACTCCCCAATAATGTCAACTCTCTAATATTTTAGATTTTTATGAATTATTTCTGATGGATTTTTGAACCATTTCCCATTATTTAAAATTATCATTGATTATTTAAAATATCAAAATTCAACCCATTTATTTTATCATCCAAATACACTCAAACAGAAGCACATGAATGAACATACCTACACAAACTTCTATTTTATGTCCCTTGAAGTAATACATGTTTTTAATTCCCTATACAATTTACTCCCCCATTTTATACTCATTATTAATATATGATAATTAAATATGATGAAGTAAATAATAAGGAATGTTAATAAAAAATATAATTAATGTATTAAGGGAATTCAATCCCAACATAATTTGATGGTATTTTTAGTCCTTGTTGAAAAAGGATTTATGGAAATTTCTGCCAATTACAACATTTTAGTAACAAAATCCAATATCAACTCAACCAATTTATCCATGATATAGTGTAACATTATATCAATATGTTTTGACAAAGATTGATACAATCTATTATAGGAAAAATTTATAGGACATTATTTATCACAAGAAATATTTGAAGGAGTCTATATTGACTATATTTTGCTCTATTTATAATCTATCTAGTTCTTTGTGTATATTTTTAAACTGTTTACACATAATAAACATCTATTTTTATTATTATAGTTAATTTTTTGCTTTTGAAATTCTAATAAATTAATTATTTTATAAAAAATTAAATCCTATTTTGTTAGAGATTTTGTTTCATAAACGTTTACAACCAAATCTATATAAGTAAAGAAATAAAATTATAGCTTTGCATATTCACAAAACATTAGTTCATAATCAATTATTCCTTTCACATATTAAATATTTTTGTTTATTTCTTCATGAATTTATTATTTTGAATCAATTTATAAAAATTTATGTAGTTTTGAAATATATATATTATAAGGATAATATTATTTAAAATACAATATAATTTTAATTTTTTTAGTATTTCTTATTATTCAAAACCTTTCATGAATCATATTTTGAATGGTTTTTGACCAAATGGATTTTTACTAAAAGTGGTCTTAAATATTCCACTGAAAACTATTTGAAAAACTCAGTGACATGTTTATATTTTGATAATTAAATAATTCCAACAACCTTTATAACTTGAAAACTCATAAAAAATATAAACTTATTGTGAAATAAAATTTTAAACATTTATTTCATTTATATAGGAAAAAAACTCACATATCAATGATTAATAACTAGAAATATAATATAATCTATATACATACTTTTAATATATAAATTTGTGAGATTTAATTTGATATACAGTTTTCTATCGATTTTTCTATTTCAACACTCCATATTTATCAAGAATATATTATGTTAATGTTAATAGTATTAAAGAGAATATATTAGTAGATATAATAATTTATTAAGTTTAAAACACTCATAAAAAATGTATCAATAAAGAATATGCATGGTTTATTGAAATAAACATCCTCATTAAAAACATAATTTAGGAATACATATTTTACATATATTTAAAATAAATTGTATATCCCATGGAATATAGTGGAATGAAAGATATGAATTATTGAAATTCTTTATACTAGTTCGATAGTTTCATCTAATTCAATATTTTATATTTTTGAATTGGAAATTCACATTATTATTAATTTATTTCATTCAACTACCATGTCATTAATTTTTTTGTGAATGACCCATTTTGTACCAATAACAATTTAATCCTACGCTCATGGTTCCACCTCCCAAGTGTTTTTATTCTTATTTTTTCCAATCTCATTACTCATGTATTTAACTAATTTTCATAAATAGTTCTTTAACAAATTTTTTTTTATCAACTAGTGAAAAATAAGTTGGTGAAACTTAATATATTTGAAATTCGTATAGCGTTCAAACCTCTTTCTAATTTTTTAGTAATATTTTTAGTCTCCACAAAATTTTTCATCGATATTTTTTTTTATATTCTCTAAAATTACCCTCATTGATAAGGAAATTAGAATAATCACTATATTAATTCAATTCAATAACATAATTTTCATATATAAAAGTCTATATAGAATTTTTATATTCTTCACCATTAACACATTCTTCAATATCATGATTATTTATGTTCAGGTTAATCTTAAATAAAATTGGAATCATATATATTGTAACATTAAAAATTTTAAAATATTATTAAAACCCTATTTTTTTTGTTTTATAAGCCTATTTTGTAAGAGAATTAAAATTTTCAAGTAAATTGTTTCCCTTATGAAACACATTGTATTTTTATATGGGTAAGTCATGTTTCACAAAATCTGTAAGGGTATGTGGGAATTACTATAGTTTGTGTAAGAGTAACTTTGGAGTATCATAAGTCTACTGAGGTGCTATGTATGGGTAATATAGATTTTTTATATGCTGTGTAACCATAATTATGAGATGTGAAATCATAGTAGATTTCATGAATAAGTGTAAAAAAACAATTTATAAGGGTTATGTAAGGGTTACATGGTCCCCTTATAAGGGTAATATATGTTTTGTAAGGGTATATCATACTCCACATAAGGGAAGTTTTATATTCACATGAGGGTAAATAGGAATTCCAACATGTTGTGTAAGGGTAGGAGGCCTACAAAAGAGTAAAACCCCATACATTTATCCTAAATCCGAGATATATATATTGGTAAAACTATGTAACACTTATACAATTCCCTTTTGTGGAAAAAATATTAAAAAAAGAGTCTCTATTTCTTCTTCAATAATGAACTTGAAACATGTTTTTGATGAATTTAAATGACTAAATTTTTTGTAAATCAATTCATTTACTTTTTTTAAGTTTAGGATGCAAATAATGGGAGGAATTAAACACTCCGAAATTAAGAAATTACTAAACAACAAGTTAAACGATGAATATAATTTTGGATTTTTTTATTTTGGATCAGTACACAGGTGGCCTTATTCTAAAATAGAAGAACCCTTTCTACTATTTTTTGAATACTACTTAATGTTTTTGGAGTTTAAAAATTACCTTAAACAAGATTAGTAAAGTATATTTAAACAAAGAAAGTTTTCCTCCAGTTTCTATGTGTGGTGGAACTAACTGTTCCCCTCTTTTGGGTGTAGTGTCTTAAAATGGGAAAAGTACCTAGGTAGAAATTTGAATTAATTTTATTCCTATTCATAAGAGATTAAGAATCTATTTTTTCCATTTATCATAGATAAATTAAATAATGATATTTTAAATTATAATTATCTATAACCTAATGAGGAGAGATAAGTATTATTATTTTGAGTTTATAATATATTATTATAGAGGGGGAAAATTATTACCACATAAAAATTTTGTTTTCCTCTATGGTTGAAATGATGAGATCATTTTATAACATTATGTGATAAATCGTAAATTATCCACGAGATAGGAAAAATTAGTGTATATGGTGTTTTATTTTTTATTGGAATGAAAATAACAAGATTAGTACATAGGAAACCTTCATTAGTGGTTTGAGCTGACTAATATTAAGAGGAGATTAAGATGAGTACTATTTGATGAAACATTAAGTTCTTAATCAATGACTTCGAGGTGAGATGTTTTTTACATTTTGGGTCTCTCATTTACTAATGTCGATTTTTGTAAAATTTCTATGGGAAAAAAATGTTTATCGTACTTGATTGTGATCTCATGTGGGTGTGTGTGTAGCCCATGATACATGTTATGATATGTGATTGCATGAGTATTGGTTGAATTGATTATTTTCATTCTTGATTATGATATCATGTTGTTATATGTTTCTGCTATATTCTCATGATTATATTCTCTCTGTGGATTATATGCTTTACTATATTATGTGTGTTACCATTCCTAAGAGGTTGTTATTAGTATTTGAGACATGAAAACAATCATTTAATGTTTATAAGTTTGAGATGAAGTGTATATGAATTTCAATGATTATATAGATGAACCTATGTATAGTGTAGGTGCATGAAGGTCTAGGCTCACAAATCAAAGTTGTATGTTAGGGGTCTCACAGCTTGGGGGCCTAACCGGGGAATATATGGGGTGTTACTACCTAGAGGCCTATCTCGTAACATATATGGGATACAATGGTCTAGGGGATAGATCTAAATCAATGCATTAGAAAAACAAGAAGATTTGTTATGTACATAGTGGATTTTCATTTCTCACTTATGACATCCTATGATTATCCTACAAGTATGGAGCTGAATTTGGTATAATTGAGGGTTTTTGGTGGCTTGGTTAGAGCATAACCTCTTAATATGCATGGTATGTTTTTTTTATTGTTGTTATGAATTTATTATTGACATGAGATACACTTGTCATATTTGAGAAAAATTATAAATGATTAATTTTTGGTTTCCTATATAGTTAATTACTCTTAACCTATATGATCATTTCAATGCATGTGAATACGTAATGCATTAGGATTTGATTAAGGTAAAGGGGTCTGTGGATGATGGATGATTATAGGTGTATATTGCTTATATCATTATATGATAAACTCTTAAGGGACAAAAAAATTTATTTATTAATTTATCTAGAGCTCTCATTACTCTTGTTTTCTTCACCACTTTAGGAGCCTGTTTGTTACCTATATGACTATTTGTTTCATTTTTTGTATCGACATGACACTATAATTATTCTATTTATCTATCGTTTTATTATTATATGTGATATGAAATTATAAAAAGGGTGTACTCTATAAATTTATGTACTAAGACCCTAAATACTAGTAAATAACATCTTGTGTATGTGAAGGTGCACATGAATTTATGCGACATTTTGGTTCAGACTCTATGGTTCGAGCTGGGGAGTTATAGATATAAACTATATTACCAAGATATTTCTTATATCAATAACAAATTCATCAATTTGGAATTTATTTAAGTATGTTTCCATCATTTTTACATTATTAAAATTTCCATTGATGTATATTCTTTACTTTAATTACATAAGGGGAACTAAACACTTTTTAATGTTACAAATTGGGATTATTTTCTATATTGTGTTTCGTACAGTGTCGTATAAAAATATGATCAAAAGAGGCTCCATTTTTGAAAATATGATTTAGTGGAAATAGATATCCTCAAAATATATCTTAATATTTCATGATCAATATTCGAAATTAATTTTATATACACCATAATTTTAATCTTTCACTCATCTAAGACACTTTTTGAAGAATGTTAGGTGATATATACTCATTAATTACCCCATATTTATAATGATATTAATTAAATCATCCATTAGTAAACCATGAAACATATTTGTATCTAAATATCTTCATATATAACTTTATTTAGTTCATAAATATATTAATAAAATTTTTTAATCCCTCAAAAATATATTCATTACTTGAAAGAAAAATAATATATGTCCTTCATATAAAATAACCAATGAATTAAATGAGGTAATTTTTACAAGTGTTTATTTTTGAACATTTTCCATTAAAATATTAATAAATTAAATCAAATAACCTTTTAGTTCATGTATTAATATGACTATGACTTATGATAATTATTATTCCTTTGTGAAATGTTTCATGGGGATTAATTATTTCACTTTGATAAAAAGGATTCCATGAACAACATCTCCGTGAATTTAATTTAATATATTATTTCATTCAAGATAACTATTTCTTTAATTATATTTAGAAATATCATCATTTATACCAAGGTAGAATAAAATATATTTATCAAAAACATTGAAAATATTTTCATTAGTTATTTTCTAATTAGTTTAAAATTTATTTATCACCTATCTTATTTCATGAAAATATATTTTTGAAAAGATAATTAATTCCCATTATCTTGAAGTTATGATACACTAAAAATGATTTTTTCCAAACCATCTATATCAAGTACATTATTTTAATTTATATTGATTTAATCAATGTTTTTTATCCCAATAAATGTTCTCTAAAATGTTTAATTATTTATTTAATAAAGAAAATTATTACTATAATATAGTCATACTGATCAAGATGTTGGAATATCTTTTCTTAATGGATGTTTTTGTGAAGATTTACGAATTTTTAAAATATCATGAAACGTAATACTTTTGTGACCATGAATAACTGTACCCTGATATGGCTGTCTATGGTTTTATAATAGTCTAACATTTTATCAAAATAAAAATATAGGTATAATAGAATAGATAGAATGATTTTTATTATATTTAAATTTAAAGATATGATCTGCTAAGAAAGTAAAAACATCACATCAAGAGATATGAACTCATACAGATGACCGACTTAACAAAAAAATGGCTCACACCTTCAAACTAGTTAAAGGAAATTCAATTTGTTTCTTGATCTAAAACATGATATGATGTAATTTATGATTATATGACTAATTTTTTGTTTAAAATAATAGTACCATTAAAATATATTTTTATAATTGAGATTTGGGAAGAAGACACTCTAAGAAACTTGTAATGATTTCAATACATAGTGGGGAAATATTTTCTTGAGAAACAGTTTTTTATTATTTTATATTTCAAATTTGAAAACATATTTTTTCCCATTTTACACATTTTTTTCCAAGTATAAAATATATTGTTTTCTATTCTAAGTCATAATAGTCTCCTTTAAAATAATTAACATTTATCTATAAATATTATAATCAAATGAGCCCTTATATAGAACACAGATATAAAGGTGGGAAATTCATGTTCTCAATGTTGGGATTTCCAAATATGTATATATATTCTCGCAACATTTTAGATCAAAATAGAAGTAGTTATGAGTAATAAGAACTTGTGTGTCAAACTAGTTATAAAATAGGGGATTAATAATTTCTTATCCAGAGGATCCTTATAATATTGTGTAAATATATACAATATTTTTTGAATATTATATTCTTTATAATTAATTTTATTTCACTATGTATTCTAAATAGATTATTATATTTTTTAGATTTTCATTTAATTTTTCCACAACATTTTACAATTCAAACAGACTGAACATTCACACATTTCCTCATAGGTATTTTTATTTTGAGGGTTTTTTTTAAATTAAATAGTAGGTTTTTTTGTCCTACACACTCTAGAATCAATAAAATTAAAAGAACACCAGGAATATGACATATTATATAAATATTTATTTATAAAAACATATTATAGAGAAAACATCATATGGTAACTAATGTATTAGTAGGATATATTATAGAATTAAATTGGAATTGAGAACCTTTTCTGATAGTATATATTATGAATATTTGAGAGATATGATAAATAAGTATTCCAATAATAATAAAATAGTTCAATATATGATATTTTAAAATTTTCTTGAATTCCAAGATAAGTCAATTTATACTTTTACTCTTAATGAAATGGATAAATTTTTGTTATATTATATGAAATGAAATTGTATTCTATAAAGATGCCCAAATATATATATATATATATATACATATCCATATATCTTCATTCTATATTAAAAATGGAATCTATAAGCTTCATGTAATAATTTTTGTTTCATAATAGTGGAGTTAGAAAAAATTCAAAATTATCTAAGTGGAGTACAATGGTTTTGACAATCTCCTCAAAAAAACCTATAGAAATTATGAATTAGAGGTTCATAAATAATTATAATAGCTTATATCCACTAGGTGAAATCGATATCAACATATAGAGGATTCTATAAAATATTATAGATATTTTACCAAGAGAATATAAATATGAAATTGGTTCGTTTGAAGAAATAAAACATACTAAGGATCTGAAGATAGGTGAGTGTATCATAACACTAATACATTATGATCTCAGTGTACCATCCCAAGTATGTAATTAATAATATATATATTTATCTATGTCTATTAATGATTAAGATATTGTTTTAGAGGCTTAAGATGAAAATAAATACAATCTTATGCATGGAACACACTATTATTCTTAAAAAGATTGTTTTACTGCCTTTTGATGGAAAACCCTTTTTGAATCAAACTTTTGACAATTTTATAATCTATATTTTTCAAAATAAACATATTCATTATGATTGGGACATTTAAATTTACATTGGATAAATTTTTGGTATTTTTCTGACAATGTTCATTTTTTTAATGAATAGTGAAAAATACTGCATTTTACATTAAAACTGCTTTTTCATTTAATTTAATTATATGGTTAGATTATCTTTTTAATTGGTATTAAAGTTTAATATGAATATATTTTTACCATTTAATCCAATTTTGGTCATTAGTATTAAT
This sequence comes from Viscum album, assembly GCA_963277665.1. NCBI lineage: Eukaryota > Viridiplantae > Streptophyta > Magnoliopsida > Santalales > Viscaceae > Viscum > Viscum album. Next base: position 568,299,059 of record OY728134.1, on the reverse strand, counting down.
TTCACTTTGGAATTTGTCATAAACTAATGCCATACTTTTCATAGATATTGTTTCAAAAAAACCCGCTATTTGTTTTGACAACGAGAATTATTTTTAAATCAATTATTGCAATTTATGTGTTTGGAATTTGGTAAAATTTATTAAATATTTGGAATCATAAGGTCCAAATTATGTAATCAATACACATTTGTTTTTGGACATTATGAATATTAACGACGGTAATTATCTTTAATTATCTTGATTAATGAGTAATCGGGTAGTTAAGGATAATAAAATGATATCATAATAATACAAAACGACAACAACATGTGTCCTAAGGCTACTGGTTGTCTCCTGGTCGACCATGGGATGCCTTGTTCAAAACTTGGGGGCCCCATGGAATCACTTTTGTGAGAAAGTGACTTTTTATCTTTTTATTTTTAAAAAATGTTAAATGTGACAAAGAATGTATCACCTAATTAAAATATTTTTAATTTTGTCTAAATAAATGATCTTTTGGACTATAAATATTCATTATAAAGCTAAAAAGATTTCCTACATCATGAATGTTTTTTATAATTTTTAGACATTAAATTTATTAAATTATTTATGACATCATGATGATGCAACGATTACCTCATTAATAAAGGATTTAAATAAAATGGAAAGATAATGTAAAATCTAAGACCTACGTATGTCCAAAACCTATTGTATGAGTTTATTTCGAACCCTTATCACCGTATCCTCGAAACATATCAATGTGGGACCATTAATATCCTAAATTCATTTTAAAATAAAGTAACATTTCTTTACTTTCCATGAGTGCCCCTCCTCTCCTCTTATAAAAGGCCCCCACCTCTACCTCCTTAACCACACTCCCAAAGCCTTTGGCTCGGCCAAAACCTGCCCATTTTGTCTCTCCAAATCCATCTATTACTCCTTGATGCCTCACTTTGGGCATAAGTCTTCGCAAGGAAGCCTTTGAGCTCAAACCAAAGGGAGTTACCCGGTTTTAAGGTAATGTCTTCACTTGAGTCCTTTTGTTTTATTTTGCTTCTCCAACCCCCTAAAATCTTTTTATTAATTTCTTTTGTAACAACTATAGTATCTTAAATATACTAGGATGTTGTTATAATAAGGATTATAGCTACACTTACACACACCTACATCTAATGGTTAAAGGACATACTGTTTCCGTGGATAGTGAATTTATGCCTCCCGAAATGATGATTGTTCAACATTCTTTTAACACCTTAAAAGGTGGCCATTAAGATGTCACTATATTTATATATGATATATAATATTTTTATGTTTTCCTTAAGCTTCTGTATTTTCCATTTTGGGCATACCTTTATGGTTTCCATTATGGGTAAACACGATATCTTCATTTAAGGAAGTGTGGACTACCGCCCCCTCAAAGTGATTTGATTCATTAAATACCATATGTGGGACGTATAAAGGAAGGAACTATGATATTATATATGATATTATAATGGAATTATAATATACCTTTATATCATTATGATTCCATTCTATAAAATACGAAATATAAATGAAAGTAGCGTTCATGCGTACGTACGACTTACCGTCTCCATGAACGATGCATTTCATTTCTTACCTCTAAATGATTATGTAATATTATAAATGAATGTATATACTGGATATATATGATATTTAAATCATTATTATAATTCTGGATATAATGGATACATGAACAACTTGTAATTAAAAAGGGTTTATTTTTGACTCAAGTACCAATGATCGTTAAAACGGCCGTTATTAACTTAAATAATTACATAGTGTTCATGACATGGAAATAAGTGATATAAAAGGAATAATGAACTTGAAAAAGGTTCTTAAGCAAGTAGAAATTAACTCAAGTTTATTATTCAGGAAATTAAAGAACGATCGAGTCAAGTCGGACCCGAGGTATGGGACTTCGTCTCAATCTCCTTTCATTGAGGCATATTTTGTTTTATACACAACCTTCTTTTATATGGTGTATAAAACCCTTTGAATTTTACGTTTATTCAAAAGGAATATTTTTTATACGAAGCGTTTACTAAACCACAAAAGGGAATGTTTTTGTCATACGTATGCGGCGAAAACAACTTCTCCGCCGCCGTGACAATTATTTGAGTTTCAGCTTCCTCTACAAGCCATACCATTTTCTTAAAAGAAAAATAAATACCATGTTTTACTTTTATTTTAGTTTGGTATTGAACATGGATTTCATAATTTTTTTATATCAATGTGTTGTATTGATATCTTGTGATCGAAAGGTGGAAATGTTATGTTTCATTTATGCATGTTTTATGTGATACGATTATGTTGAGGTTCTTGGGCATTATTATGAAGACGGGTGGTTCCGTGATAAACTAAGGGCGGGTGAGCCCGATATAGCTCTCCAATTCATTGGGTAACGCGAAGGAGTGAAACGTTAAGGTTTCTCCGAAGAGATTTAGGGAATATACTGTGATGGGTATTCCAAACATAACCAAGAGGGTTACTCCCTACGTAAGAATGTTATGAATGCCTCAAGTTACCTTTATGTCTTATGATTTGTATGATTTATTCATGATTTGATGAGGTATGTTAAAGTGCTTATGTTTTATGGGTAAAGTATGATTTCATTCTTATGTATATATGTACCCATGTTTCCTTTCCATATGTTTATATCCCTTACTGAGCTTTTTATGCTCATCCCAGTTTTTTTTGAAATGTTTTTCACAGTTCAAGGGAAATGTACATGATATGATGATAGTGTCAAGGAAGTGTCAAGAAAGAATCCATGTTTTATTTTAAATATGTTTCCATTGGTGGTAAAGAATAATATTATCTTTATGTAACCAGTTTGTTTATATGTGGAATGTAATGCAAGTTTTATGATCTAAGTCTCTAAAACTATAAACCCAAAAATATCCTCAATGTGTAATCTTGTAATAACTCAAGATTAAGTAAGGTTTAAGGCTGGGGCCTGATAGTTGGTATCAGAGGTCGGTTTAGATAACTTTAGGAGTTATAATTCTATTAAATTATTTTCCAAAAATATTTTTTTTATTGTCAAATTGAAGTGATATTGTATTTGAAGATTACCGTGTTGCTTCATCTAAGACATGTTTGTTCAGAATGGTTTTCCGTAGAGGAAACATGGAAGCAGTGCTAGGAAGGCATGCAGAAGGAAATAACCTTCCGAATCAACATCCTGAGATGGTCGGAATTGGAACTGAACAGTTTTGTGTAGTAATGGCGCAATTGACTCAAGAAATAAATGGTGGTGGTATCCATGCACGAGATCAGCCAGATTAACCACAGAGGAACATGTCAGTGGTGGAACATTTCATGAGGCATCATCCCCCATCATTCAGATGATCATCTGACCCTGTGCTAGCTGAAGGGTGGATTAATGAACTGGATAAGATTTTCGATGTCATAGGGTGTTCAAACAATCAAAAGGTTAGTCTTGCTATTTACCGTTTGGAGGGTGAAGCAGATCAGTGGTGGTCGATGGTTAAAAATATCAGGGACGCTGATGAGATTGATGCTCTCTATTGGGATGAATTCAAAGGTATGTTTCTTGAAAAGTATTTTCCTAAGGCTGTTTGACTTATGATGGAAAAACAATTCTTGGAATTGAGGCAAGAGGAAGACTCAGTGGCTACCTATGAAGAAAGGTTCACTCGATTGGCAAGGTATGCTCCAAATTTTATCCAAGACCTTGATAGTAAAATAAATCATTTTTACTCAGGATTAAAGCCAAACTATCGAAGGGAATTAGCATATCATGAGTTTAAAAGTTATGAAAAGCTTGTTCGATGTGCTGAGAAGGTGGAAATGGAGTTTTCCAATGATGAAGTGTTCTATAACAACCAGCAGAAGAAGAGACCAAGGTGGTAGGAGAAAGGGAAGAATTCTTCAAAAAAGTCTAATGGTAAGAAATCTAAGTTTCTAGTTTGTGATAAATGTGGAAAAATGCATGCTGGGGAATGTCTTCTGAATTTCGGAAAGTGCTACCAATGTGGTAAGATGGGACATAAGGCTCGGGATTGCACTGAAAAAGATCAAGGTGAAGGTAAGACCAAATTTGATTTACGGTTAGTGAAATGTTTTAAGTGCAATGAGATGGGTCACTATGTAAACGAGTGTCTGAAAAAGAGCTTGAGTGATGGGAAGCAGTTAGACTACAAGCAGAAAGGGGTGGTGAAATCCTTTACAACTACTTCAGCAGATTTCGGGCCATCAAATGAAGTTGTATCAGGTACTTTGTTTATTTTTTCAGATTATGCCAGTGTGTTGTTTGATTCGGGGTCCACACATTCTTTCATCTCCGAAACCTTTTCTAGTAAAATGGGAATACCATCTCAAGAAATGACTCCTGAACATTTGGTAAAAACACCTAGTGGAAATGTTGAGGCAAAAAGAATTTATAAGAATCTTCCTATCCTTATCTGTGGAAAGAACCTACTTGCAAACCTTATTGTTCTACCTCTAGTAGAGTTTGATGTTATCCTGGGTATAGATTGGATCTCTATTTACCATGCTAAGATTGACTGTAGAGCTAAAGAAGTTTCTTTTCAGAAAGACTTTCAGTTTGTGTAAAATAATGAACCCTTACTGTTGATAACTTATCAAGAGGCCAAGAAACTTGTAAAAGATGGAAATGAATGTTACCTTGCACACATTGTTGAAAATAATGGAACTGTTTAGATTAATGATGTGCCAGTGGTAAATGAGTATCCTGATGTTTTTCCTGATGAGTTTCCTGGAATAATACCAGATTGGGAAGTTGAGTATACCGTTGACTTAGTTCCCGATGCTAAGCCAATTTCAAAACCCCCTTATCAAATTCCTCAAATTGAACTTTTAGAGATGAAGGAGCAATTGCAAGATTTATTAGAGAAAGGTTTCATTTGACCTAGAACATTACCATGGGGTGCTCCTTTTTTTTTGTTAAAAATAAAGATGGTTCAATGAGACTTTGCATTGATTATAGAGCCTTGAATAACATCACTGTTAAGAACAAATATCCTTTGCCTCATATCGATGATTTGTTTGATCAGCTCCAGGGAGCTCAGTATTTTTCAAAGATTGACTTGAGATCGGGGTACCATCAATTGAAGGTAAAGGAAGCAGATGTTCTGAAGACCGTGTTCCGTACAAGATATGGCCATTATGAATTTGTAGTAATTCCTTTTGGGCTAACCGATGCACCTGCTCTATTCATGGATTTAATGAATAGAATTTTCCATGAGTTCTTGGATAAGTTTGTGGTGGTTTTCATTGATGATATTTTGGTGTTTTCTAAAAGTAAAGAGGAGCATGAAAGACATTTAAGGGTTATCTTGCAAATATTAAAAGAAAAGACACTGTATGGAAAATTCAGCATGTGTGAGTATTGGTTGCAACAAATTTCTTTCCTTGGTCACATTGTTTCTAAAGATGGGATAACTATTGATCCTGCAAAAATAGAAGTTGTGGAAGACTGGAAAAGACCCACAAATGTAACTGAGATTCGTAGCTTCCTTGGTTTGGCAGGCTATTACCGAAGGTTTGTTAGAAATTTTTCACGGTTATCTAGTCCAATGTCTAAGCTAACTCGGAAGGGTGTTAAGTTTATCTGGACAAAAGAATGTGATGATTGTTTTCAGGAATTGAAAAGAAGATTGGTGAATGCTCCAGTTTTGGAACTACCTTCCAAGAATGGTGAGTTTGTTATCTACAATGATGCCTCATTGAAAGGACTTGGTTGCATCCTAATGCAGAATGATCAGGTAATTGCTTATGCTTCACGACAGTTGAAAACTCAGGAGGTAAACTACCCTACACATGATTTGGAATTAGCTGCTTTGTTTTCACTTTAAAAAATTTTGAGGCATCATTTGTATGGAGTAATGTGTGAAATATATACTGATCACAAAAGTTTAAAGTATATATTCAGTCAGAAAGAGTTAAACATGAGACAGATGAGATGGATGGAAGTAATCATGGATTATGATTGTACAATTCATTACCATCTGGGAAAAGCAAATAAAGTGGCTGATGCTTTGAGTCGAAAAAGTAATGATTCATTAGAAATGTTGCGTTTGGAATGTGATCCTTTGGTTAAGGATTTGATGAACTTTGGCATAGAAGTTGTTGGTGTAGGAAGTTCTTCTGTTTTGTTTCAGGTATCAGTGAGATCATCTCTATCAGATAGAATCAAGCAAGCACAGAAGCAAGACAGCAAGTTGCAGAAAAAGTAGAGGTGGTTCATAAAGGTAAGTTTCCTGAATTCAACATTGATAACGATTGCGTTTTGAGATTTTGGAAGAGATTTTGTGTGCCTTGTGATTCACAGTTGAAGAGAGAGTTGTTATGTGAAGCTCATATTTCTCCATTTTCAGTTCATCCTGGAAGTACTAAGATGTACAGAGATCTGCGGGAGTATTACTGGTGGGATGGAATGAAAAGAGATATTGCTGATTTTACGGTGAAGTGTTTGACATGTCAACAGGTTAAAGCAAAGTGGCAGTTACCGAAAGGGAGGCTTCAGCCTTTACCAGTGCCAGAGTGGAAATGGGAGAATATATCCATGGACTTTGTTGTGGGATTACCGAAGACATCTCGAGGTAATAATGCAATCTAGGTTATTGTTGATCGCTTGACTAAATCTGCTCATTTCCTTACTATACGAGATACTTTTTCCCTAGATCAACTTTCCCGTTTGTATCTTAAAGAGATAGTCAGGTTACATGGAGTTCCCCTCTCCATTGTATCTGATCGTGATCCGAGGTTCACTTCTAGCTTTTGGAAAGGCCTTCAGAAGTCTTTGGGTACTGAATTAAATTTTAGTACAACATTTAATCCTCAATCAGATGGGCAGTCAGAATGAAAAATTCAGACCTTGGAGGACATGCTACGAGCTTGTTCGATGGATAATCAGGGAAGTTGGGACCAACATCTTTCTTTGGTTGAATTTTCATATAATAACAGTTTTCATTCCAGTATACAGATGGAACCATTTCAGGAATTATATGGGAAGCGGTGTCGAACTCCAGCTTTCTAGGATGAAGTGGGTGAAAGGAAGTTGATGGGACCAGAATTGGTAGAAGAGATGGTAGAAAAAGTTCATCTGATTCAGAAATACATGAGAACAGCTCAGAGTAGGTAGAAGAGTTATGCAGACAACAGGAGGAAGGATCTAACTTTTGAGGTAGGTGATCATGTTTTTCTCAAAGTCTCACCATGGAAAAGTGTGATAAGATTTGGTAAGAAAGGAAAGCTGAGTACAAGGTTCATTGGACCATATGAAATTCTGGAGAGAGTTGGATCAGTTGCATACCGGGTGGCTTTACCTCCAAGTTTATCTCAGGTACACAATGTTTTTCACTTTTCAATGTTGAGAAAGTATATGCCAGATCCATCTCATGTTTTGAGTCCATAGGTAGTTCAGTTGGAAGAGAACCTATCTTATGAGGAACAACCGGTCCAGATTCTCGACCATAGGGAGCAAGTGTTACGAAATAAGGTGATTAATCAGGTAAAGGTTTTGTGGAAAAACCACATGATTGAAGAGGCAACATGGGAATATGAAAATGCAATGAGGGATAAGTACCCCCATTTATTCGATAAGTAAATAAATTGCGGGGAAAAAATTTTCTAAAGGGGGGAAGGATGTAACATCCCAAGTAAGTAATGAATAATAGATATTTTTATCTATGTCTATTAATGGTTAAGATAGTGTTTTAGAGGCTTAAAATGAAAATAAATACAATCTTATGCATGGAACACACTAATATTCTTAAAAGATTGTTTTACTGCCTTTTGATGGAAAACCCTTTTTGAATCAAACTTTTGACAATTTTATAATCTATATTTTTCAAAATAAACATATTCATTATGATTGGGACATTGAAATTTACATTGGATAAATTTTTGGTATTTTTCTGACAATGTTCATTTTTTTAATGAATAGTGAAAAATACAGCATTTTACATTAAAACTGCTTTTTCATTTAATTTAATTATATGGTTATTTTATCTTTTTAATTGGTCTTAAATTTTAATATGAATATATTTTTACCATTTAATCCCATTCTGGTCATTATGATTAATTTCACTTTGGAATTGGTCATAAACTAATGTCAAAATTTTCATAGATATTGTTTCAAAAAAACCCGCTATTTGTTTTAACAACGAGAATTATTTTTAAATCAATTATTGAAATTTATGTGTTTGGAATTTGGTAAAATGGATTAAATATTTGGAATCAGAAGGCCCAAATTATGTAATCAATACTCTTTTGTTTTTGGACATTATGAATAGTAACGACGGTAATTATCTTTAATTATCTTGATTAATGAGTAATCCGGTAGTTAAGGATAATAAAATGATATCATAATAATAAAAAAAGACCAAAAAATGTGTCCTAAGGCTACTGGTTGTCTCATGGAAGACCATGGGATGCCTTGTACCAAACTTGGGGGCCCCATGGAATCACTTTTGTGAGAAATTGATTTTTTATCTTTTTATTTTTAAAGAATGTTAAATGTGACAAAGAATGTATCACCTAAGTAAAATATTTTTAATGTTGTCTACATAAATTATCTTTTGGACTATAAATATTCATTAGAAATCTAAAAAGAGTTCCTACATCATGATATTTTTTTTATAATTTTTAGACATTAAATTTATTAAATTATTTATGACATCATGATGATGCAGTGATTACCTCATTAATAAAGGATTTAAATAAAATGGAAAGATAATGTAAAATCTAAGACCTACACATGTCAAAAACCTATTGGATAAATGTATTTCGAACAATTATCACCTTATCCTCGAAACACATCAATTTTGGACCATTAATATCCGAAATTCATTTTAAAATAAAGTAACATTTCTTTACTTTCCAAGAGTGCCCCTCCTCTCTTCTTATAAAAGGCCCCCACCTCTACCTCCTTACCCACACTCCCGAAGCCTTTGTCTCGACCAAACCCTGCCCATTTTGTCTCTCCAAATCCCTATATTACTCCTTGAAGCCTCACATTGGGCATAAGTCTTCCTAGGGAAGCCTTTGAGCTCAAACCAAAGGGAGTTACCCGATTTTAAGGTAATGTCTTCACTTGAGTCATTTTGTTTTATTTTGCTTCTCCAACCCCCTAAACTCTTTTTATTCATTTCTTTTGTAACAACTCCAGTATCTTCAATATACTAGGATGTTGTTATAAGAAGTATTCGAGCCACATTTACACACACCTACATCTAATGGTTAAAGGACATACTGTTTCCGTGGATGGTGACTTTATGCCTCCTGAAATGATGATTGTTCAACATTATTTTAACACCTTTAAAGGTGGCCATTAAGATGTCACTATATTTATATATGATATATAATATGTTTATGTTTTCCTTAATCTTCTGTATTTTTCATTTTGGGCATACCTTAATGGTTTCCATTATGGGAAACACGATATCTTCATTTAAGGAAGTGCGGACTACCGCCCCCTCAAAGTGATTTGATTCGTTAAATACCATATGTGGGACGTATAAAGGATAGAACTATGATATTATATATGATATTATACTGGAATTATAATATACCTTTATATCATTATTATTCCATTTTATAAAATATGAAATAGAAATGAAAGTAGCGTTCATGCGTACGTACGGCTTACCGTCTCCATGAAGGATGCATTTCATTTCTTACCTCTAAATGATTATGTAATATTATAAATGCATATATATAATGGATATATATGATATATACATCATGATTATAATTTTGGATATAATGGATACATGAAAAACTTGTAATTATAAAGGGTTTATTTTTGACTCAAGTACCAATGATCGTTAAAACGACCGTTATTAACTTAAATAATTACATAGTGTTCATGACATGGAAATAAGTGATATAAAAGGAATAATGAACTTGAAAAAGGTTCTTAAAAAAGTAGAAATAAACTCAAGTTTATTATTCAGGACATTAAATAACGATCGAGTCAAGTCGGACCCGAGGTATGGGACTTCGTCTCAATCTCCTTTCATTGAGGCATATTTTGTTTTATACACAACCTTATTTTATATGGTGTATAAACCACTTTGACTTTTATGTTTATTCTAAAGGAATATTTTTTATACGAAGAGTTTACTAAATGAAAAAAGGGAATGTTTTTGTCATACGTATGCGGCGACAACGACTTCTCCACCGCCGTGACCATTTTTTGAGTTTCAGCTTCCTCTACAAGCCATACCTTTTTTTTAAAGAAAAATAAATACCATTTTTTACTTTTCTTTTATTTTGGTATTGAAAATGGTTTTCATAATGTTTTTATATCAATGTGTTGTATTGATATCTTGTGTTTGAAAGGTGGAAATGTTATGTTTCCTTTAGGCATGTTTTATGTGATACGATTATGTTGAGGTTCTTGGGCATTTTTATAAATAAAGATGAAATATCCAAAAAACCACGGAATTAAATTTTTGACAATCCATTTTTCCCTTCAACAATCATAACATATTGATAAAATTCAATTTGGAGAGATTTATCCAAGAAAAGTTATTTTCTAAATTTTTAGTAGAAAGGAAAACTTTATAACAATTTCAAGGATTAATGAAACTATCGAATTCAATGTTTGGAATATTATATAATTCATAATGGCCATGTCTCTTCAAAATAACATTATATCAGAAAAAGAACAATATATATTCATTTAAAAAGGTATATTAGAAAAACAAACATTCTATTTGTAAACATCAATTATTTTGGGGGAATAACATATATAATTTAATGGATGTTACTAAAATTAAACATATAAAATTATGAAAAGATTTGATTCTAAAATTCCTGTCATATAATGTTTTTGAAACCAATTATATTTGGGGTCAAAAATATTTATCTTCATAATTTTTAGGATAATATATTGAGTAATAAAATTATGAATACTTGGTAGATGGATAATTTTTGATTTTAGAATATTATTAGAAATAAGCATACATTATAGAACTTGAAGAAAGTGGAAGGTGCACATGTTATTTTCATAGATAATAGAGGAATATGATTAATTTTTTTATTTTATATATCCATCCATAATGGTCCTTTAATTTAAAATGTTTACCATTTTATAGCTTTAAAGCAAAATTTAATATATATTAGCCAATTATATAATTATGGATACTCTTTAAACCATGAAAACCTTAAATTTACTATATATAGCTAACAATTAGATCCAATATTATCTAAAAATCAGTATTATAAATACTATAACATATATTTATAAGTATTATCCTTCAAAAAATATATTTTCTTAGTGAAGTTAATGATAACTGAAGAATTTGGAATGGTAGCTCCAGACACAATTATATCCAAACATTATCAACAATTTCTAAAAAAGATATTGTGAATGATATTTTATAGTTTAAGATTAATTCTTCCAAATTCCATGACCCTTGAAAATATGATAAGAGAAAAAATGTTACTTTTAAACTGGTAACTAATGTATGAAAAATGTTTACCTCTATAATTGGTGTATATGAATCATTTTGACCAATTAATAGTAGAAATATCTGAGGGAAACCCTATATGTATATTCCTATTGATGGATTTATTGTATAAACTTATATTTCCTTTCATCCACATAAATTATAAATACTAAAGTATTTAAAAAAACCCCTCTTTTGTTAAACATTGGAAAACCATTTTATAATCACTATCTAATGTGATCACATAGAAGAATGTATAAACATTGAATTTTATTTTTTAATGATAAAGGTATCAATCATAATTTTTTTATATAAGTTACTCTATAGAAAATATGGTAGTTGAATGGATAGAAAAAACTCCTCAATAGATAACATAATTTATATTAGGTGAGTATCAGGTTATTAGATACTTATAGGATATGGCTATGAAAACTACATTCTATACTATAAATATTATTTTACAAATTCTAGTTTAAAATAAATCTCCTTTTTAATAGTAAATTGGATAACAGATGATGGTATTGTACTTATGAGTTTTCAAATGAATGAAGTTCATTTCAAATTTACTTGTTAATCATGAAAAGTTCAATCTAAATATTTAATGTAGTAAAATTTATTAATTACTATACCACATTCATTTCTTATCAAGTATCAATAAATGATCAAATATCATGGAATGACCTATATTTGTTAAATCTAATGAATATCGTCTAATTTTAATTTTTTTAAATACAGGATAGGTCAGATAGAATATTTAATTTTTTTAAAAAAATTATTATATGAATCACTAAAATAAGATTTAAATGAATTAGAATGTGGGAACCAAATATAAGTGGACACATGTTCATTCATTCCTTGAATTTAAGTATTTTTAAGGGAAAATCCACTGGAAATGGAAATGGTGTTGTTAAATAACCAATAAATATCCAACGGTAAATGATGAATTAATTTGATTTTATTTCATTTATTTACTAATTTAAACCTAAAATTGAAGACTAAGACTAATGTGATGATAATTTGATGATGTCTATGTTAGGAATTTTTTATTTATTAAAATGAAAAAAATTGGTCATTAAAAAACATCCCATTAAATTTATTGTTATAGAATAGAAGTGGGTAATCTAAAATAAATGTTATTAGAATGTATGAAGAATGAAGAATAAGGCTATACTAGTATCATATTGTTATAATTAGAAATAGGGAACAAATTTTGGAGAGACATCTTCTCTGGTAAGTCAACTTGAATATACCTCGATTCTATAAGTCTTTGAATCACATATAACCTTTATTATATTATAAATGGATATTTAAATTGAATTTATAATTTTTTATGTTGAGGAGTATATTTATATCATTCAATATATTGGTTCTGAAAATCCATTATCCTTTAACCAAGTTTTTAAACTTAATATGACACCTTATTGAAAACAATAGTCTCTATGGGTTTGGTGTGATCTTATTTCTTGTTTTATTTTTATAATAGTGTTATAATAGTAATTAAATACTCATATTCTTTTATATAGAAAATTTTTATGGTAAATTTAATAATAGATAATTATAAATAGGATATTATCTTTAAATACACTCAAAAACATATTTTAGATAGTTTTTTTAATCTTAATAAAAATGAATTCGAGATGTGTAAGATTGGTGAAATTACATTATTTATTTGTTTTAAAATAATTTAATAATAATAATAAATTATTTAAACAAAAAATATTATATTGATGAATTATTATAACATTTTTGTATTGATAGTTCCTAATGTACTAGTACTCTAATTATAATTTCATACAAGGAAAATCAATATGTTGTGAGGAAATTGGAAGATGAAAACCTTTATTGAGGTTTGAAAAGAAATTAAATCAACTTAATATTAATTTAGATAAAAATTATATTCATTTTATTCCAATAATTTATATTATATTAATGTACTTAAGAAAAATATTTAAACACTATTATTTATTTATATTTAAAATTTACTTTAGATAATGGATAATTCTACACTTACAGTGATTTCAATCATGATTTTTTTTATTTTGATTTTAGAGGATTTTGGATGGATTGATAATGTAAAATAATAAAATTTCATTTATTATAAGAATATTTAGTATCATTATTCATTATGAAACAATAATTTATTTAAATTTTCATTACCAAATAAAATTATGTACTTTATCATAGTTACTGTACATAGATGTTTTGGGTAAATCACACACTCTCTAATTTTTTTGTACGTTTTTTATAGACTCTAATTTTTTGTAGTTAAAAAATTGTGATTTCTCTTTTCAAAAATCCATTACATAACTCATGAAAACAATCACTGATAGAAGAAGTTATTTTCTTATACATGAAAAATGTGTAAGACATATGTCTTAAATTTATTATAATATAGTGTTATATTGGGGAAATTTTCCTTAAAATTTTTAATTCTAGAAGATTTATGTTCATCAAGAAAATATGGGAATTAATTAATGGAAATTAACATATTCTATTTTTATTTTTATCTCGTTTTTATGAAAAGAAACTCATGAAATGGGGTATATTTATTATATATAATTATTTTTTTCGTCATGGTACATAAAGTATTATTTTTAAAAGATGAAGGAAAGTGGAATGATAAATTTATACAAATATAGTAATCTTCCATTTTTTAAGAAATATATAACCAAAAATGTAATTTTTTGTTTAAGTATTTTAAATTTAAATATTTATGGTATCCAACATTACCAAATATATATTCTAAGTTTATTTCTCAAAAATCAAATATAATCATTTTGAAGAAATCCTCAATCTAGTTATATGGATTCTATAATTATTAATGGATTAAATATTTCAATATGTCCACAGTTACTCTTAATTTATATTTTAAATGATTTTTTTGGATTTATAATGAATGGAAACCCATTTATTTCTTATTTTCATAATGTAGTGAATCATAGTCAATTTTTTTTAAAAAATTAGTATCTGGTTGATGCAAGTAGTTTTTGAAGTTACTGAAGGGAAATATTGTTTGGATATTTATCTAATATAATAATTTATCTAGAATCGATGAACATATTATAATAGAAAGATCATGGTAATTGATATCAACCAAATAAGGGTGATTAATTTATAATGGCATGAGGTGTCTCCATCCTTGATTAGGGATTTCATTAAATTTTAAAAGTGGGAATAGTTTTTAATACCTTGGAAGAAGATCTACCCATTTTATAATTAAAATTTACAAAAATATTAACTATTTTTAATATTATAGAAATTTAAATGGATAATATAAAAATAATTTCACAATAGAAGGAAATTATAGTTCTATGAATATAGAAAAGTTTAAAAATTTGATAAAATATTAGTTTGTAAAATAAATCATGTTTGGTGCACATAAACTAATAGAATTTTATTTTTTATAATGAGAACACTATTATGAGACTCTTCCCATATAAATATGATCTTCAAAAGATGTTGATTTTTTTTGTTAATAAAACAATTTATTAAAAATTTATTCAATCTTTTCATTTTTTTAAAATTTTTGATATAGACACATTTAATGTTTTTGACATATATATCCTTTTTTATTTGTGTTTGTTTGAAATAATAAATATTATGTAGGATTACACAGAGTTTATCTATTCTATATTCTTGAAAATTAAAATAATTTTAATTTTTAGATACATAAATTTAATTAGTTTTTAAATAATGGGAAAAGGGAAAAAATTTATCCTATAAAACCTTCATAGGTATTTATAAACATGATAAATTATGAAATAATTACCAAGAAGAAACATGTTTATGATAGTATTTATAAATTTTTTATGATTTTAGGATAAAATTGATGGCTCGTGTCTAATGAATATAATACATTATAGAAGAAACTAAATATTTTTTTATCTTTTCAGAATGAAGTGGATGTGTAAATATTCGATGAGATTGTTGAATAAATAGAGGATACACCTATAGATGAATAAATATAAGGAAAAATTAAAGAAAAATAAGTTAATTTTAGAATTGTAATGGATAATCATGATCCTAAGAAAATTATCTAGATATTAAAAGAAATTAAGAAATTTTATTCTCAAAACACTTCAAACAATAAGAAAAAAATTGATAAATATGATGAAGGTGAGTCTACTACTCCTGTAAAAAATTATCAAAACAAATTCAGGGATATTTTTGGAAGGTAAAATATTTATGAGGATAATGGAAGGAATAAACCATAATAAAAATTTATAGTTAATAGGATTTAAGGATTATTATATACACTGGTAATGATTATAGAGATATCAAACAAGGGACTTGCCCTATCCAATATATCAAAGAATTTGATAAATTTAATCCTTCTCCTACACAGAAAGGAAATGTAAAATTTACTAAGACTAAATAAAGTTATTTATCACGATGATTATTATAGTTATCACTATTTCCAATAACATTTATCATATAATCTATGGATAACTAAGGGAAGTAAGTGGTTTCATCTTTTAGTAAATAAGAAATACATCCATCAATAATAAAATATTTTAAAATAATGTTAATTATTTTATGAATTAAAAAAATCAAGAGTCATGCTCTATAGGATAATCAAAATTATAAAATATTGAAATAATTATCTTATTAAAAATGGATAGAGAGACTCTATTATATTAGTTACTAGGGTTTTTTGGAACTTACTAGAAGGGTTTTTGATCTATTTTATGCTTGAATGTATCCCATTTTTGGTATTTCTATTATGATCACATAGTTTTATTACCTATAATAAAGTATTGATATTATATAAAATGAAATTGATATAGGGTTAAGGAATAAACACATGCCAATATTTTTTATCATGATTCCATTTATACCAAGTGTAATTTCAAAGTAAAAAATGCTGGAAAAGAAATATGTTCATATACAAGTAATCACTAAAACAATTATATCCCATTTTTTTCATTATGAAAAAAATAGATATAAATGTTATATATTTAATTTTATGGAATAAAAAATGGATGATTTAGATTTAATAAATAAAAAGTGTTAGTATATTGAGGTCATGGAAAAAAGAATAATCCTATTATAGGGAAAGAAATCAATGGCCTAGAAATAATTTTATCCTGCAAAAATTAATTAAGGATCTTGAGAAGATGCATCAATATTTATTTTATATATCATATTTATTTATTAATTAATGAAGAGTTTTGTTTTTTAACATTTCTTATAGTCCATTATTTCATATAGTCTATAATATGTTATCTTACACATAAGTATTTTTATTATTTTTGAGAATGATAAAGGAGGAGAATAGTAAAATGCATCGTAATTGATAATTGTTGACAGATTTATGGTCAGGATTTTATTTATAATAGAATATGTGAAATTGGGAATTGAGATTCAAATAATGGTTATTTATCTCTACAATTTATATTATCTCCATTTTACACATACATATTTTTCCCTATCTTTAATTTATTATATTCACGGATGTACTTTATCTCACTATGTTTTTTGATTATCCCAAAAAGATATCTTATTAGGAAATTATTTGAATGAATTTCTTCAAATCATTTACTTTGAATAAATATAATACACTTATATATTTAAATAATGTATTTACCAAATTACTATTTTTTTGATAAGAATATTTATATAATATTTACAAAGAATCATTCTTAATAAGATACATTTGAATGATATATTTTTTAAATATAGAATTTTTCATCCATATTAACGGTTTACTAGAATGAATGTTTAACAGAAATGATACTGAAAAGAAAGTTAAAGAAATACCAAAAGTAAATTTAAATAAATATATTCTAGAAATATTTGGATTTAGATAATAGAATTCCAAAAGTTATGAAATTGAGTAATATTATGAATATTATTTTATGTATTACTCATGTTGATCCTTGTTTTTATGTCATCATTATCATAACGACCAAATTTTCACTAAAATTTAATGTACTGATAGAAGATAATATTAATTTTAGAAACCTTGAGAAGATATTCCAAATATCATATTCAATTTTCTATAAATAAGTATAAAATGTTGCTAATAGAGTTAGTTCTTTATTATTTTAAATTTATTTATTTGAGTCATCCATTTTGATTTGATTTTACACCTATTATTTTTTTAACTTTGATCTTAATCAACCTATTCCAATTCATGATAATTTCTTCTATAATTCTATAATTTCATTTATGATTTATTTGATCTAATAGGTCCTATCTAAATAATTTTTTACAAATTTTAGTTTTTCCTATCCTCTATGAAAGGCTATTTGGATATGTTTCTAGATCCTCTATCAATTTGGGATTATAAGAAAATTTATGTTTCCTCAAAGTAACATCAATATCTAGTAAATTTTGAAATAACCGAGTAGATATAGTTTTTTTTATCATAAGCCTATTTATAATCCTATGTTTTTATTTTAATAAATTTATCTCCATTACATTATAAACATTATCTTGTATTCAATTTAATTCTCTATTCAAAATAGTTACCCAAATTCATAAGGCTATTATTTTTATAATTATTTTTAGAGTTTTAGACCTCTATAATTTCATATTTATGAATGTTTATATTATTTATTTGTTGTTTTTATAATTAAAATATTATAATTTTTCAAATCCCCATTGTATGAAAAAATATATTGGTACATTAGTACCATCACCTAGATTTTTTCTAGAGGCGCCTTTGAGAAGGTTAAAATTTTAATCCAATGTGAATGTAACATAATTATATCAATAAATATTGTATTATACATGGTTTAAACCATTAAATATATCCCATTAAGTTAGATAAATATCTATATATTTATTACAAAATCATAAAACTCAACTAATTTGTGAATCCTCCAACCATCATAATGGTATTAAATTTTTTCAACAATCACACATTTATTATACTATTTCTATTTTACTTAAGTATGGGTAAACACAAATAATCATCATTAAGGTCTTTTCCTTCATGAAATTATTTAGTTTCCTTGATATGAAGATCATTAATTTTACAAGGGATCCCCAAATTACTATTCATTATTGGGTCCAAAACAAGTTACCCCTCATGGGTTCAGGAATTTTATTGGTTATCTTTATATAAGTATCTATTCACTATTCAGTTTATCTAGAGTCCAAAAAATCCAGGTTTATCATTTGTAAGGACCATTCTCATATCAATACTAGTTAGTATCTTATACCTTGGGTCCTTACAAAATTAATATTAAAATATTTATAAAAATTATCCTTGAAAAAAACTAATCTATATGTTATAATTATTTTGACATGATTTTAAAAAAGGAATGTATTATATAATGGGCCTATATTTAAATGCCCTTTTTGAAACATAAATTTTATACCTTCTTTGCATGGATTTATATAGAATAGATTATTTATAAAGGGCTGGTGTTATGGATTTCTTTCTTGAATTTAAAACATTGAATCCCAAACTTTTTATAAATAGGCATTACATATTATTAGACAAACATTCATTTCATAAAATAATAACCAAGACCAGAATTTTATCAATATAGTATCTTTGGAAACATCAACACATCAACAGTAGTTTACAGTTAACTACATCATTTACCACTAAGTTCATCATAACATTCAACCCTCTTAGAAATATCACATATAATACCTTTATTTATAACTAAGGGAAGGGAATCATAAAAAAGGGTGATCTTAGATAATCAGTCATGGTAAAAAATAAAGATATCATCCTAACTTAAGAATATGGTTATGAGAACCTGAGAACAACGTTTTAAAATATACTCCTCATATCAAAGATCATAATAAAAAAATGAGATAAATAATGGTGATTCATAACATGGAAATCATAGATAAATAAAATAACAAAATCCATGAGATAATAACATTATTATAAAACATAAATTTTTGGCATACACATAAGCATAAAAAATATTATGTTAAGGCTACCCACCAATACATTCATAAAATACTAGACATTGGATAATGACACATGTACCCTCTTCAGGATTAGGATAACCACTCTTGCACCCTATTTTAGGCTTAGGATAAAATCCCACATACCGTTTTTTGAGCTTGGGGTAACAAAATATATTTCCTTTATGTTCATTAAACTTTTCACTTTACACAATGAATTAGATGGATTTATAATTAATGACCAATCCTTAACATAATGAAATTCATATATATATGTGTGCATGAATATTATAAAACCTTCATCATACAATAACCCATGAAGAGTAAATGGGTTTAATAATCATTTCATCATAGAATAAATCATGTAAAAGAAATGGGTTTTAAAAATATTCTATATTTTCATAAGATAATAACCTATAAAAAAGATTAAAGTTCTATAACCATATTTTTAAAATAATCATAAACCATCTAGGAAATGAATAAGTATGGTTTCATTGGATTATATCCCATGCAGTGAATAAGTAGAATCAATGATTTTTGTCATTGATGAATAGAGATAACATTAAAATATCATAAAAATGTTCTTGAAGAAAATATCCTTTTCACATTGAAATCAATTATATAAAACATAAAACATTGCCAAATATAAAAGAAACAATTTTTATGAAAAAAATATTATAACCTTTTAAAGGAATATTCAAATCATATTCTCGTGATGATGGTAAAAAATTATGTTCAGGTTGTACACATTAAAACAATGATTAATTTTACCTTTTTTGGAAAATGTGAATAGAACCATGTTTATAAAATGACTAGAATATTTATTTTAATAATTTTTTAAAAAAATTCAAAAAAGGGTAAATATTAAATTAAATAATAATTTTTTAATATTTAAAAAATCATTATTTTTTAGAAAACAAGCTCATCGAAGGGAAATAATTTTCCACCAAATAGTGAAATAAAGATTATTTTCATTAAAAAAGTAATTTCATCCTATCTAGTTCTTGAAGACACAGAAACGAATGGAAAAAATTTATTCACCAAAAATAACCAGAGGTAAATAAAATTCATTATTTTCTAGAGATATAGATCATAAATTTCAATGTTAGAAATTATCCATAAAAAATTAATATAAACAATGAGATTTTAATATAAAATTGCTTACCATTTTTGTAACTTTTGAATTAAAACCTCATAAAATAGAGAAACAATGATGTATATGAATATACAAATAATACTCAAGATAAGTAACATAAAATACATTCATGGTTAGAATATATACCCTTTAAAATAAAAATGTGGTGAATATGACATGAATATCACTAATTTTAATGTGAGACAAAAATCCCATATGCCAGGTCTGACTTCTTTCATATGTGTATGAACCTCCTCTTATTCAGATAAAATCTTTACATTAGAACCAAAATCCTTCAAATAAGGTTTCATAATAAAAAAAGCCTATAGGATGTTGGAAATTTTTCAACTAAGGTGTTTGAGTATTGATTGGATGAACCAAATGGATTTGGATGTGTGAAAAAGAGAGGAGAGAAGAGATCCTTTTATATGTTGGGGAGGGAACCCACATGAAAGTTTCCTAAAAGAATAAAAAATGATAATATTTTCTTAATAAAAATTCCTCAAAATTGAAATATATTTAAAATTTAAATAATTTAAGGTCAATATATAGAAAACCAAAGGGATTTAGAGAAGTTTATTTGGAAAATATACCCTTATATTTTGGGTTTACTCATCAGTAAACCCATCATAACATTAACTATGGTAATTAATTTTTATGGTTTTTATGATTTAGTATGGACAAAAAATATTTATAACTTATTATATGTTATTAATTATGATGATTCTAAATAAGGAATATATTTTTACAAGAATAATTCACTAAAGTAGTTTAATTTAATTTTAAATTAGACCCATAAACATGATGAAAAAATATTTTTCCAAAGAAAACATTTTCATAAGTATTATATGTTTTCATATCTATATTAAATAAAAATTGTTTACAAAAACCTAAATTGAATTAGAAAAAATATAATTGACCTACATTTAATTTATACCTACAATCAAACAAATTTTAACAATTTTAACAATTTAAAAGACAGGTCCATTTTTAAAATTTTGGAATGTTAGTTTCAAATAATAGAGTCTATTTTTTAAAATAAATTTATTAAAAGTGGAAAAATCTATGTTTTCAATACTTGTGAAAAACATTAAAAAACCATTTGAAAAAAACTATTTTTAGCACAAGAAAATATTTATTCTGATTCCATGACAATAAAAAACTATTAGTTATATGATAATACAATTCATTAAATATATTTTATAAATTTCATTTATTTTTTTGAATAATAGTGGTTTTTTTTTGTTTTTTAGATAAACCACATTATGTTAATAAAAACAGTTTTTTAGAAAAATATGCATTTACTATCATTTTTTTTATTTTCAATTCTAATCAATTTATAACTGTTGATTTTATTTTATACATGTGTAAAACCTATGTTTTCCATAATTTTGTTTGTCTTATTCATACCTTCCTATTTAATGTCAATTTCATAATGCTATACTATATTATTGTTAATTAAAACATAGTGTTGTGTGTAACAAAATATATCAATGAAATTATATTTATTTTAAAAAAATCATTAATTCTAAAGGTGTTATATTCAACCCCCTCCCTAGAATGATAATTTATCCCTTGAAACTCGGATACAAAAAAACTGTGGATACTTTTGCCTCATCATATCCTTGGGTCCCTATGTAGCTTCCTCAAATGGCTAGTTTCACAACAAAATATTGATCGTGTGAGTGGTCTTGTTACATAGAACTTTCTCTATACAATCCAACATAGCTATCAATTGTTTATCATAAGAGAGATCATGTTTTAGTGGTACCATGTCTATGTTTTGTAAATGTGAATGGTCATGTTTTTAATTTCTCAAAAGAGGAATATGCAACACAACATAGACTTTAGAGAGGTTTAGTGGAAGTGAAAATATGATATAATCCATAATAGATTGAGAATATTGAAATAGAAAATATATATAGGGATCAATATTCCATTATTTTAAAATCTCATAACCTTATTCCATGGAGAAATTCATATAAAAATGTTCTCAATAACTTCAATATATAGATCTTGTTGAAAATTATCAGCATAATGTTTTTGTCAACTCTAAGATACTTTTATGTTTTGTTGAATGGATATGAATTTTTCTTCCATTCTATAAATTATATCAAGTCCCAATACAATTATTTCTCTAACATGATCTTGTAACTTTTGAGGTTTACACTTCTTTCCAAAGTTGGCTTCATAAGGATCTATTTGAATTATCATGTAATTGATATTGTTGTATAAAAACTTTACTAAAAAAATGTGTTGATCCCGACCACCATTGAAATCCATAGAAAAATATCTGATCATGTATAATTGATTTTGAATGGTTATCTTAGACTGTACATCTGTGTGATGATGGTATATAGTGTTGAAACTCAACTTCAAATCAAGGGATTTATAATGCCTTTTTGAGAACATTAATGTTATCCTTAGATACCGATCAGATACAATAGAATGTGGGTAATCCATGAAAACTTAACACACCCTAACATATATCCCTACATGCTGATCCATAGATAAGTCTTTTCTTATAGCATTTAAGTTCGCTAACATCATATGGTCATCAACCAAAACCAAAATATCATTATGGACTGTATAATTTATGGGTATTCCAATTAAAAAATCAATGGAGATATTTTCCCGTTTCCATTATGGTCAGGGTAATGGTGGTATCATATGCTTATAATTTTGTCTATTCACCTTAAATTTCTAAAAAACCATGCATTAAGATATATACCAATAAATATCTTTCATCATATTATCTCACCAAAAATATTCTTCCTGACATCTACACATCTATAGACTTCTAGGATGAATAGGGAATGAAGAAATATGAGTGTCATCCAACAACCCCTTATTAAAATTTTTAATAAAATAAAAATATACAATTTTCATGACCCATATCATTCCATTAGAATAAATTTTAATCCCAAAAATATTTCTTACCTTATTCTTTAGATATATATATTCCTTTTTTACCTCTTTAATCATCACTTGTATAGATTGTTGGAGACACATTTTATATGTAACACCCTGAGAATTTACAAAGTAAGGGAATCTATCACCCTTTACTTTTTCAAGAATTAATTTTATGTTATTCTATTTTATTTACAATTATGATATGATGGGATATGTAATTCCACATCCCCATTATATTCCATATTCTATAAGAATAATGAGAGACTATTTTTTCCTCATCAAAATATTTTATGCATTTTTAAGTGACATCGTTAGGCTACTGAATTTTCATAAGGGATTTCTCAACTTTTCTTTTATTTTGAGCTCCTTTATTTTTTTTCCTCGCATCCTTTAATCTAAATCTTCTGATAACTCCATTAACATAAATTTAATGGAATGTTTTTGTGATAATTTAATAATTCATCATCATCTCTCATTTACCCTTATTTTATACTATAAATGGAAACCCCATCCGAGATGGGTTAATTTATAACATTCAAGGGAGGCAAGTTTTCAATTTCTATTACCATATTCAATTCTGGTCATGAAACCCTTTTTTTGGTTGAACCATACATTAATATATATATTATAACTTATGTAATGTTCTGAAATCTTTTTTCACACATGATATAAATTTATAAATTAAAATGAGTTTGTTGTGATAATAAACCACCAATTTTCCCAAACATTAATCATTAATGTTTTATACAATGATTCATCTTCTCTCCCAACAACAAAATTAATTTTATAACCATTTAATCTTCTGGGTATTAAAAAATAAAATAAATATTTTATTTTGGACAACCATTCTCAGATTACATGTTTATCCTTACATGGATATAAAGAAATCGGTAATGAATACTGAGGAGGAAAATGCTTCCAAACAATAAAATTGAACCACTTAAACCCATCAATAAGGACATGAATAAACATAATAAAAATATAATAGGTAAATTAAATACATAATATTTTTTTTGAATATTTATTAATGAATTTAATTTGGTTATCCAGGACACTCAAATCAAGTGAAGAACACTTTTAGGATTATGATAAATGTTTCCTAATATCACTTCCAATTTTGTGAGATATTCCTTATTAATTATTATTAAATGTGTATGGTGTATGTATACTACCCCTTGAGGTAAAATAACATTAATATATTTATTTTCATGGTATGTAATGTATCATTTGATGGTTTTTAATTTTGGGGAATACAAATCAAATGATTACAAAGTTGTTAGGGTTTTCTACATGAACATCCATTTTCATCCTGCTTACTATTATTCTCTATTAACCTCAATTAAATTATTATTTATTCATATTTTATATTCATAAATTATGTGAGAATTTTCTATATATTTGTACCAAACAGAGTCCTACCTTCATTTATGGGGAGTTATTCCATTTAAAAAGATCTTTCAAAAATTCTTCTCGAAATTCGATCCAGATTCCTGGGAATTTATCAAATTCTTACCTATTTACAATGGAAATATATAATATGTTTTTAGAAACAATTAGCTTTTTAAAATATCTGATTTTATTGAAAAAATAATAACTTACTTCACTTATGATTTTATACAAACATTTTTCCAAAAGAACTCTTCTTTTCAATGTAAAAGAGTAATTATCTCAAGAATTACTCGATGATTTTATAAGAGTATCTTAATCTATTTCAAAACTCTTTTTGATTACTATATATTATTTGGATTATTATTTTATGGTATTATCTACTATATTTAATTGAATGTTTTATGATTATTTTGACTGTGGATGTGCTATCTTAAAAACATTCACCAATTTACTCCGAATGGTTGGTGTTTATTCTTAATGTCAATGGTAAGTTAATTACATGTCATATATTAGTCTCAATATGAATGTAAATTTTATTTATATTAATCCCCATTCATATGAGTAATTCATTGGACTTATTAAGTGTCGGGTGGGGCCCACTGTAGCCCCTCAGTGAATCGGTAGGTCTTATGAGACAAACTACTTTCTTAGCACAAGGTCTTGACAAAATAGTTATTTACTGTCTTGGCACGAGGCCTTGAATATATAGTTATGATGTCCGACACTATGCATTCATTAATTATGAAACTAATAATTGTAATTTCATGTGGTTATTCGACTAGTAGAATACCCATTATTATGTTTTAATATAACATTATTTATTCAGCTCTTATTCCCACCATAACGTGTTCAAGTTTATTTTTAAAGGAATATGTTTTTAGTTATTCACCATGCCTAATGTTTATGTTTATGATATCTTCCAATGTTTTGTTTTCCCTCAATGGCCATATAATTTCACCCCTTTCTTTTGTTTCAATTTCTCAGGACATAAAGCAGTTTTTTAAGAATGACCTATAGGGATAAAATTAGAGTTTCAAATGTTGGCAATTTATCATATGTGTTGTATTTCTTTTCATGTTATAATGGTGAACCTATTTATGTATTTGGTATTCCAAAAATACTAAAATACTTGGTCCTTTAGGACTTTATTCCTTGTAAGAATTACAATGTATTAAAAAAGTGCACTGGTTTGGGATTCTAGGGACGAAGAATTACAGTTGGTATCAAAGGATGTTTAGTAAAAAACATAAAAAATATATTTAGAAAATTTATATCAGGGGAAAAACCATAAGACAAACATGATGATATACATACAAGAACATCCAATAATTTTGGTAAGGAATATATTATTTGGATCTTCCTAGAAAATAAATCTATGTATGGCTACTACAAGTGGATGTGGTTTTGACACAGATTTCCTAGGATTAACAACTCTAACAAGGTGTTTCAGGCTTGACCTAGGGTAACATGGTGTACAACAATGGGTCTTACTTTGAATCTGGTTTGACACTCTCAGGGGATATTCTTAGGATAATTAATTTTTTTCTTATATACCTTAATGAAGGATTTATTCTTCCAATGTAACAAAAGTATATGGTTCTAGGATTTATAATGAAAATATTTATGATATGTTCTATACCATGTTTAATGTTATAGAAAGTTCTTAATTTTAGAAGATAATATAGAATATAGAATTGATTATAAATGGAACCTATTAGAAGGAATGAGAACATCACCAATGCACATGATTCAAATAACAAGAGGGATCATATCTCTCATGGTCTTAAACCATCGTTTCAAAAACAAATATAGTCTCACATGTGTCCTCATCATATGAAGTAATAGTATCAGGTGTTAACATGGTATGTTAAAAATTCTATAAGACCTATGTATTTTAAGGGAAGAAAAATATAAAGAGGATGGTAGAAAATAATATAGATAAAGGAAAGATGGGAAAGAAGGGTTTTCCCACCTATGATAACTATGGATAGAATCACCATGGTAAATGCTTGAAGGGAATTGGTCTTTGTTTGAAGTGTGGATAAAAGGACACCAATTTCATGATTATAGAAGTAATAAAAATGTTTCTAATGTACAATGATTTATCTTCTAGGTGATGATACACAATGCGAATCAATGTCCCAAGCGTCAAAGGAATATACCCCAGATGATTATTCTGAATAATGATCAAGTTATGATGCTTCTGTAGATGAAGTAGAATGATTTATATTCCTTTTCAAGAATCATTTCATTTGAATATTTTGTCAGTAATATACTGGTTATAAGAATTATTTAATATATGAGGATTGTACTACAATATAATTTCATTAAGGATTTGAAACCATAAGTTGAATGGTACCAAGAAAACATATCCAATGCAATGTTATTTTTTTTGGAAAAAACATGATTAAAAGAAGTAAAACACTTAATATATTTCTAATAATAAATATAATGATGAAGAAATGATTCATTTGGATAAGTACTCACTACAAAAAACTGATTTTTTCGACAAGTGGTATTTGATATCATTGATGTAGTTTACAACATTTTTGGATATAAGGAATATATACAATAGCATGAGTAAATAAGAATAAATGTCTCCAATATGGTTTTTATGGTAATTCAAGTTATTACAATATTTCAAATGGATATATGATGAAGTTATTCACATGTTTGGAATGTGAAAATTTAGAGATGATATATGTTTATTAAGGGTTAATGGAAAGTTTATCTTGGAATTTCAGATACCTTCATTAAAAAGTGTTGAATCATTATATTTTGGAATGGTAAACCATTTAAGAAATGGATTAAGCTTATCATTGTATGATGTTTTATACGTTAATGTATTACTTTAACATATGGTGTAACCTGTGCTACGGGATGAAGTATTGATAGATCAAAGTGCAATCAAAGGATGAGTTTGTGAATATAAATGTATATTTATACTCTTATAGAGTGGAATAATTCCTCAACTCAAGGAAAAGATTCTTAAATAAAAATGTTTCCTATTATCATAATCTTTGATAATATCGATGATTTTTTAGAGTAATTTATAGTTTTGTTGTAATAAACTTTCTTCTGAACATGTTCCCTATCACGTTCCATTAGAACTTCATAGTTAGATTTTTCTTCCATGTTTAGGTTTTTACTTCCAACTAATGCCACCCCATTCGAAAGCCTAATTTTTATGGTGACCATATAATTTCCCATAACACCCTTTTTAAGAGGATATTTTTTAACCCAATTTCTGATGTGGGTTTCCCTTAAAGGAATTTACAATCATCAACCTTTATCTTTCGAAGTGCTATTTTGAATTTTGAGGATGTAATTTGGTTGAGGGGGGAATAATGTATCACCCAAATAATTTACAAATAGATTTTAATATAGAATGCATGAAACATTGAGTCTTTACAGAGCACTACATTGTTATAACCTATCTAGTAAACATAATTTTTCCTCCTTTATTATTTGAATTTTGAAAAGCAGACATACATGATTGCATTCAGTAAGATATTTAGAGTCTAATAAGACAAACATATTTTCTGGTGAATAGTAAACATACCATTATGAATAGTAACATAACCTTATGAATAATACTATTACTCTTATGAATAGTAATGAATATTAAATCAGCCAAGAAAATAGAAGCTTCACCCATGAATGTATAAAAACTCTTTAGACATCTTATAAGTGACAAAATGATCAAAATATATGTATTGGTACTTTTTCGAGTCATAAATATTTTAATTACAATTTTATTATTTATTTAATAATTTAAAATGGAAATTTAGTTTCATAAAATTTTATTATAAATTTATATTTTATTATATTTTTTTCATAAGAGAATTTTATGTGACCTTGATTAAAATTTTAAGGTGTTATAAAATGAATTATAGTTTTAAATTTGTTTTTTTGGAATAAATTATTATTTTTTTAAAAAAATAAATTAAAAATATTTAGAAAATCATTTTCAAAAAATGGATTTAATTTTTGAATTCTACATGTTGATAAATGGTTGGTGAGAATTTTTTGGATTTTTTTTAAATACTATATTTTTTCGTGAATAGTAAAAATACGATTTTTAGTTTTTAGTATCTTTAATGGCCTCATAATGATGTAATAATTAATATAAAATTCTGGTAGACTTTTGTACATTAAAATATGATCTGATGTGTCCCAAGGGGCCAATACCATCGAAAAATACAACGTTCAAGCCCATGGTTTTTCAAAAACCACTAATGAGGTGTCCTTTCAAATTAATAAAAAACTACATCTATTTTACTATAAATACCCACCCATTCCTTCATTTAATTTCATTAAAAATTCAATATCCTCAAAGATATTGTAGTTTTACATCCCTAGTAATCCTTCCATGGTATCCTCAATCCCCCAAGGTCTCATCCTTATTTTATTAGGGGTTACTCTATAAGGTAAGGGAATCTGTCGCCCTTCTCGTTTTCAAGAACTATTTTTTTGTTATTATCTTTTATTTTCAATTGGTATATGTTTAGATATGTCATTAAATATCCCCCTTAAACTCTATATTATGTAATAATTATGAGATACCCCTTTTCTATCATCAAAATATTTTATCAATTCTTAAGTGACGCCTTTAGGCTTTCAAATTTTCATAAGGGATTTCTAAACTTTTCATTTATTTTATGTTTCTTTATTTTCTTGTTTCATTACTCACTTTATTTAATAAAAATGTTATGATAACTCCAGTATCTTTCATGTATTAGAATTTATTTGTGATAATGGAATAATTCATCATCATCTCTCCTTTCCCATTCTTTTATACTAGAAATGAAAACACAATCTAAGATATGTTAATTTATCACATTCAAGGACGAAGAGTTTTCAATTTATATTTCAGTCTTCAATTCTGGTCATGAAACCATTTTTATGGTTTAACCATGAATTTATATGTGTATTTTAACTTATTTAATGTTATGTTATCTTTTTTCACACATGATATTACTTTATAAATTAAAATGAGTTCGTTGTGATAAAAAATCACAAATTGACCCAAATAATTATCTTTAAAGTTTCATATGATGTGTCATATTCACTCCCAAAAAAAATAAATTTTATAACCATTTAATCTTTTGGATATTAATTAATTAAATAAATATTCTATTCTCAAAAACTATTCTCATATTATAAGTTTATCCTTATATTTATACAAGTAAATCATTCATGAATACCAAGGAATAAAACGCTCCGAAAAATTAAAATTGATCCTCTTAAACCCATAAATAAGTACATTAATGAACATTATAATTATATAATTAGTAATTAACACAAATAATAGGCATTTGGAATATTAATTAATGAATTTAATTTTTTTATCCATGACACTATGATCAAGTGAAGAATACCATCAAACTTAATGTAAGTGTTTCCTCATCTCACTTCTATTTTTGTGAGATATTCATTATTCACTACTATTACTAATGTATGGTATATGTATACTTTCTATTTATTTAAAATATCAGGAATATATTTATTTTCATGGTATTCAATGTATCTTTTGATGATTATTAATTTTTTGGCATATGAATCGATTGATTTTATAGTGGTAAGAGTTTTCTACCCGAACCTCAATTTTTGTTTAGGATACTCTTATTCTCTACTTACCTGAATTAAATTATTATTTATTCATATGTACTCCTAAATGTTTTTAATGAATGTTCTATTTATTTGAATCAACTAGATTCCTACCATAATTTATTGGAAGTTATACATTTTAAAAGGATCTTTCAAAACTTATACCTGAAATGGGAGCCAGATCCAAGGGATTTTCTCAAATTCTTACCTATTTACAAGTGAAATATATAATATATTTTTAGAAACCATTATCTATATAAAATATACAAATTTATTATTAAAATACTATCTTACTTCACTTCTGGTTTTATTCAAATATTTTTCCAAAATAACTATTCTAATTAATGTAAGTTAGTATTTATCTCAATAATTACTCATTGATTTTATAAGTGTATCTTCATCTATTTCAACAATCTTATTGATTATTATGTATTCTTGGGATTAATATTTTATGATATAATCTACCATATTTAATTGGATGGTTTATTAATATTTTTATTGTGGATTTTCTATCTTAAAACCATTCACCAATTTACTCAGAATGGTTAGTGTTTATGCTTAATATTCCAGGAAAGTTTTTTACATTTCATATATTAGAATCAATATGAATGGATATGTTGTTTATGTTTATCTGAATTTATAAAAGGAATGAATTGGACATAGTAAGTGTTAGGTGTGGCCCATTATTGCCCCTCAATTCATCGATATGTCTCATAAGAAAACTATGGTCTTGACAAGAGGCCTTGACAAAATGGATATTTATGGTATTGGAATGAGGCCTTAATGGTTTGGTAATGATGTCTCTAATTATGCATTCCCTTCTTATGAAACTCATAATTGAAAGTTTATGTGGTTATTCGACTTGTAGAATACCCATGATTATATTTTATTATGACATTATTTATTTAGATCTTATTCTTACCACAACACGTTCAAGTATATTTTTAGAGGCATGTGTTTTTAGTTATTCAACATGAATAATATTTAGGATTATGATATATTACACTGTATTGGTTACCCTTACTATGCATCTGATCTCAACCCTTTCCAATGTTTAATTCTCTTAGGACATGAAGAAGTTTTTTATGAGTGACCTGCATGGATAAACAAAGAGTTCTAGATGTTCCCAATAAAAATTATATGTTGTATTTGTTTTCAAGTTTTAATTTCGAACCTATGTATGTATCTGGATTTCCAAAAATACTAAACTACTTGGTCATTCATTATTTTATTCCTTGTAATCATACCAATTCCTTAAAGTAATACACCTGCTCCGGGCTTCCAGGACTGGGTCATTATATTATAAATATAATATTTCTCTATTTCCTTAAATATTTATAGAAATATCCTTTGAAAATACATAAATATAGGATATTTTACTATCCTCATCATAGAAAACCTAGCATGATCCTTTCAACTCAAAGTATTCGTCAACTTGTCTGCATTCCCAAGGTGGTAATGTAGTGAGAATTCATAATCATTAATTAGTTCCAACAATCTTCTTGGGAATATGTTCGACTCCTTCCATGTGAATATATATTTTAAACTTATTATAATCCATATATATATTAAAATTATCTATAAATAAAATACATCGATATCTTTAATAGAAAAAATCACTACAATTGACCCCAAATCATGAGTTGGGTAAATTTTCTCATGAACCATCAATTTTCAAAGGTTATAATCTAGAATAGTATGATTTTAGATGATTATCCATCATAATACCTTATGAAATGAATAATTATATATTAAAAAACATTCTACACTATAGGGTAATGCAATAATAACTACAGTAACTAACATTGTCTTTAATTTCTTGAACATTTATTCACATTCATTTGTACAATGGATATTGGTTCCCTTTTGAGTAAAAATGATGCGTGGATTAGAATTCCTTGATACATTCTCCACAATACGTCAATAATATAAAAAAATGAATAAAACTATAGAAATAAATCATATTTATTTTTGTAGGATAATGTTCAAAAAAATAGTTTTTGATGGATCCATAAATATACCCTCACTTGAGATTATATAACATAAAAATGAGAAATGTTACAAAAGAAATTGATTCTTGGAAATCTTTTCATTCAACTTCACCTATATCAGGGTATTAAACCCAATTATCAAGTTATATTTTTGATATTTCTTGAATTTTGAATATATAATTATATCTTACTTAAAGACAACCACAAACTGATCAAGGTAATCTCTAATGACTCTATTTATTAAATCCATGAAAATAAAGGGGAAATAGTAATACCAAATGGAATCATTATATATTCATACTGTATGCACCTTTTTGAGATAGTCGCTTGGGTATATCACCGTTATTGTTCTAAATTGTTGATATAAAGAATGAAGTCAAATCATGGAAATGTATAGAGCTCTATGTAGTTGGAGAAATAAGTCAGTAATAAATGGTAGATACTAAATGTTCTTGATTTTGACCTTGTTATGTTCCCGATAATCAATATAGAGTCACATTGATATGTATTAATTCTTAAAATGAAATAGGAAAACCATATGGTTTCACACCTGTTAGAATAATTCAATTTCCAATATTCTTCTATAGTTTCTTCTTCAATTCACGAAACTCAATCGGGGCCATTCTATATGAATTCCATTAAATAGGCATAACACTAGGTATGATTTATATTAAAACATTCACTTCATGATTTTGTGAAATTCAAGGATATTAATCTAGAAAACAAAAAAAACTCAAACACAATATGGATATCATTGATACCGAGTTTCTCCCCTAACATCTTGGATAATAACCTCTTTTTATTAAGAATCAAGACCCGTAAAATGGATGGTATTTCCATAGGATGTTTGTATTTATCATAATGCTAATATATGATCATTTTATGGTTTGAAATATTAAACATGGTTTCCATTTATCGACAATTAATGATGGATTTATTTAGGAAAAGAAAAATCATACCTAAGATAACATAAAATTCATCCATAGCAAGAATAAAAAAATTTGGAAGAACATTGCAACAAAATTTAGCTAAAAAAATAATCAACTTTATATTTTATAATCATACAATTAGGGGGGTTTCACTGCTAACACAACATATAATTTTTTTTGTGTCATTTGGATACCCAGAGAAATGTTTTTAGATATAATAGATTTGGTAGATTGAGTGTTAAATAAGACATTACCAGTTCTAAAGGGGTTAATGAGGGTACTTTTCATCATGATTTTGTCATAACCTATCATTATAAATAATGATCTCATGATATTTCCATTTTTATTTTAGATTAAGAGGATTTTAACATTGATTATCATCATTTGCCTTCATATTTGATCGTTAGTTAACATAATTCCCATACTCCTTGTATTTGAAACCGTAGAGAATGGGTGGTAGATTCTATGATTTTTTCTCTATATTCACATCATTAGCTATCTTCTTCCCATCACATCAGAATTAAAACACTCGATGGACTTCCCTTAAACCTTGAAAACATTTAGTAATACCCATAAAGTAATTTACTCAATGTATCGTTGCACAGTTTTAGCATGAAGGAACACCCATGTTCTACTCTCTATGTGTTTATAGATTCCATTGAATTCCATAATTATTTTATTATAAAAACCATATGAATGATAGGAAACTGAAATATCAATTTCCTTATTGATATAACATTAAAAAAAGTTGTTCATTTCCGCTGATGTACCTTATAGAAAACACTATTCTAATACTTGGCTTTAAGACTCTAAAAATGAATCAACCTTAATTTCAGGTTGTATGACAATTCTAAAATAAAACCTTATAACTATAGTAAAATTTATCCTATAAGTAATAAAATAATAATCATCGTTATACTTTTGATAAAGTAATTACTTTTACATTTTCTCAAAAATATTATTATAAAATTACTTATTGTGAAATTATATCTTAATGTCATCCCACTTCACGGAGTTAATTTCATCTTGTTGCCTCGTATTCTTGTTGAGAGTCCACCATTTATTTTAAATTCCTTCCAATTGATATACAACCAATATGACATTTTATTGATCTTAATACTGGTGAATAGGGAATATATTTTCAACGATACCAATCCATTAATATAGAAATAGGTTAGTGGAACCAATAATATAAGGTGGAAGTTCCCTCTTAAAGGACTAAAAAGAATTTTATTCCCTCATTTTCTCATTTTGATGTTCATTATGATACATAGAATGAGAATGTTGTTTGAGGATATTAGTGAGATTTTTCATTCTATATATAATAAAATTAGGTTTTTAGGAGTAAAATCTTTCAATTATCCATTTCATTAATCATTAACATGATTCCTATAGGTCCTAGTCATGTAAAAAAACCCAAAATCCTAGTATGAGAAACAATTATTATAACACATCAAGATTTTAAAATAATAAAATAGTATTTGATAGTGTATAAGACACACTAAACCTATCTTAGAATAAAATATAAATCTATGATAATTTACATTATATGAATTTTTAAATAAAATAAATCTCTTAAATATATTTTCATTACATGAAACACTTATTTTATCTTTTATTACATGCATTAGTTAGTTTAGCTTGCATTATACGCAATAATGAGTTTAAAAGAATTGTAAAATATTATTATTTAAAATTTATACTTATAAACTATCCATAAATCTGGAGGGTAATAATATTAGAAACTAAACTATAAAAAATATGGTTATCAATATATTAGTAATATGAATAATTTAGAAGAAAAATAAACTTTTTCTGAAAAATTTTATTTTTCCAAAAAGATGGTTTAGTCATGCTTTGAGTCTATAATATAAAATAATGTTTACTTATTTTAGAACATTTATTTGATAAAATAATTTTTTTTTGAAATTATAATATAAAAATTATATTTGGGTGAATTTTATGGATTTGTATATTAATGTTTCATTTTTTGATGAATAGTACTAAATTAAGAATTTTAATTGAAAGATGAATTTTTGTTTAATTTTTTATAAAGATAAATTATATTTTAAATTTGATTTAAAGTTGAATTAGTTTAATAATATATCAATCAAGTAAATTTATCTAATTATAATCATTTTCATAATGATTTTTTATATAAAATTTGTAACATTTTGAATATTTACTCATTGAAAATATGCATTCCAGTCACGTTTCCAGGATTAATTTTAAATTAAAATTTTCCACTTATGTGAATTGAATTTAGAAAAATAAATTCCATAATTTTAATTATAATAATTAATCTAGTTTAATAGG
The DNA here is from genome assembly GCA_963277665.1 of Viscum album. Classification (NCBI taxonomy): domain Eukaryota; kingdom Viridiplantae; phylum Streptophyta; class Magnoliopsida; order Santalales; family Viscaceae; genus Viscum; species Viscum album. Next base: position 568,263,457 of record OY728134.1, on the reverse strand, counting down.
TAAAATATTTTTTTACCAAAATGAATATTAAAAATAATAAAAATTTATTTCGGTGGTTAGGGTAAAAATGGATTAACTAGTGGGTTAAATTAAGAATATAAGTGCTAAATGACATTTTTTAAAACCCTTGTTTTATGGTAATATATAAACCCTTATAACCTAATTAAATATTTTATATGTTTTTGGTAAACTTTTCCATGAAAGAGACCTATATAAAAAGTTAAGTAAAGAGAAAGAGATAAAAGGAACCATCCTTGAATTTAATATATATATAAATGTTTGGGATAGGGAAAAAATATTTGGCTATAAATATTATTTTGAAAGATAAATGAATTTTTTAATAAAAAAATTATATTTTTAATTTTTTGTGATGAAATAATTACTTTAAATGACTATGAAACACCAATTCATTAATTATTTAGTTAATCAAAAAAATAAAATAAATGATACTAAAACAATTAAAAGTAAAGTTAATTAATTGAATTATTGTGTTAAATTAATTTTTTAGATAAAACTATAATGTTATATATCTATGAAAATAATATAATCTAATTCCATCATTGTCTTTTTATTTTTTAAATTGAATTAAATGAAAAATGTCAAAATTATCATTAATGTTATTTTATAATAAATGATAATTTATTAAATGATTTAGAATTTAAAAAATCTTATAGTATGCCATGTTATTTTTAAATATTAATAAATACAATCCATGGTCTATTCATGGACCAATTTTTCTTTTATAATGACTATATTTACCCCTAAATAAAAATACTCTATCAGTGTGGTAAAGGTTAAGACAATGTTTTTGCATGTTTCATGTGCTTGTGTGAAAATTATTTTTCAAAAAACCTAAATTTTTATTAGATAAACTGGAATTAAAATTTATAATCATTAATTCCAAATTATATAATAATACAAATTTTATTTAAGGCTTAAATAATTAATTACCTAGGTTTAACATGATAGAATCTAAAGTGTTAAAAAGGGAGTAAACGTAAAGGGGAAGGAATTAAATGGTAAAACATTTTGTTGTTTTATGTGGTGTAGGTGTGTGTAGATCATAAAATACCTAAAATTAATTATTTATCAACTTTTTATCCACATTAAGTTATATTGGAATACCATTATTGAATATGTTTTGGTGTTTACAAAAAATGAAACTCATCCTCAATTATAAAAGGGCACTCAGTCCCCTCACTTATTCACACCTCTCAGTACCTTTGTCTCAATAAAAAACAACCCCAATAAATTATAAACATACCCAAACTCATCCAATAAGAATTATTTTGTGTATCAATCAATCCTATTAATGATTTAGTGAAATCCTAAAGAGGATTCCCAAAGAAGAGGTAATTTTCATAAATGAACGTTTTTATATTATTTCTGCCTCCACCTATTACAACTATTACTAAAACATGAAGATATAATAATATCATCATAATACAAAAAATTTAATATTTTTATGTTAATACTATGACCCAAAACCTCTTTCACTTCCCAATAATGGGTTACAAAATCATAATTAATGTGTATGACTGACTACCGCCACGCGTATCAATGTCATTCATTTTTCCATTACAACCTCTAATAGTTAGGTATGATGACGAGTATAAAGTATAAATATGATATTTATAACATAATTATAACTATCGATTCGTTATAGAATATATAAAATTCTTAATTTCCATTCTGTAGGAGATACAATAATGTCACTTTTGCATACGATGGACTACCACCTCACAAAGTGATGCGATTCACCTTTAACTATGTCTTACATGAATGGTGATAAGGATATTGATGATGATTATATTTTATATACATGAAATAATTATGATATTAATGAAATATTCATAATTTTATGAAGAAAGTAAGTATCATTTCATTTAAGAGCTTTTCACTCAATGAAGGATGATAATGACATTTGTGTTTGTGTGGACTGACTTCTTCATGAAATGATGTGACTCTCTTTTTATAAACACTTCACATTGATGATATATAAAAGTATATTTAATGAAATAACATGTTATATTTGATATTATTATCATTATTAAAATATCATATATTACATACCTTTTTTCCATATTGATAATTGTAAAAATGGAAACTCTACTAATTTGTCTGTACAACCTACCATCTCCATAATCATAATCATCATTCATGATTGGACTTAAAATTATAATCTATTTATATATATTATAATTATATCGTGATTATTGTTATTTACATGATTAATATATGGTATATTTTTAATAACCATATCCTTAATGATAAAACCCACATTGGAAAAACAAGGAAATTAATAACCAAAAAAATTTAAATAATTTAGGATTATCAATGGATGCGTGATAATATATTATAAAATGATCATATATTCAATATAAACATAAATAAAGTACTTTTTTAAGTTAATAAAATTATTATAACCAATATATTTGAGGTTAATTAATGTTGAATCAAATGGAAGTGTCAGATAATGTATTTTGTCTCAATTTAAATTCAATTGAAAATTATTTTTTATTATGGACTAATTGAATTTTATGTGCTGTATATATTTTCCCATTGATATGTAATATCATTATTCATTCATACTTCATGTTATTTTATTTTTTACTTTGAATCATTTCATCCAAAAGGATTTCACTTGAAAATTATCAAGATGTAAAATATATTTTACAATTTCACTTTATTTTGAAATTGTTAACATTATCTTAAAACAATCAATTTCTTATGATAATATTTTATTTGAAATTAATTTTATATTAATTATATAATTTTATTCATCATGGATATGATTATTTTGAAAATGTTATATCATTTTTATATACAATATTTACTTTGAAGGTTTTTTTGACTAACTTGTGAAATACTGATAAATATGTATCCTTTATTCAGTATGGATATTTGATGATAATGTATTTTTTTCATAAATAAAATCAAATATTATATATATATATATGTATCTGTTGATGCAACAAAATGTTTCATGATACAAATCAGTAGGACAAAATCTATGAATTTTTGCACAATAGTATTAAACTATCTTATGAAAGGTCTTGACTGTTGAAGTATAGTTGGACAAACATGACCACTTATACCAAGTATTTTTATACCTTATTTTGAATGGTCTGAATTGTAACACCCCAAGATTCTACGGTATGTTTCTCTTTGAATAATGTGATAGTGTGTGTTGTATGCAACATCGAGTTCTAACACACCACAACTAATCAAACTAGCTGTTATGAATAGTAATACATACTTTTTGAATTTTATAAATTTTATCTCTCAAAATGGAATTCATTTTTAGACTCGGAATATCGAATTTAGCATAGGGTGAAATTTTGGAACTTTTCAGATAACATTTATATTTTGATGAATAGTGAAAATTACTAAATTTTAATTAAAAACATCTTTTTCAATCGAATTAATTTATATTTATAAATTATGAATTTTAGTGGTTTTAAAGTATATTTAGAATATATTTTTAAAATTTATTACAATTTTGGTCATTTTACATAATTTTACAATTAAACCGGACATAAACAAGTGTCAATCTTTTGATAGTTATTATCTCTTAAAAACCCGCTTTCTGTTTTAACAACGAGAATTAATTTTAAATTAATTTCTGCCACTTCTGTGTTTTGAATTTGGAAAAATGGATTCCATATTTGTAATCAGGATGTTCATATTGTGTAAATAGGTAGCTTTTATTTTTAGACATTTTGAATAATTACTTCAGTAAATATTTTATTTACCATGGTTAAAGGTAAATCCGGTAAATAAGGGTTAAAAATAAATATTATAATAAAAACAATTACCCTAAAAACATGTCCTAACCATATTGGTTGATACATGTCTGACCATGGTCATCTTTTGGTCGATTTGTGGACCCCATGGAGCCACTTGTAAGTGATAATGACACCTTATATTAATTAAGTTAAAATAAATACAAAAATGACATAAGCATATATCTTTTAGAATTTTTTTTTTACATAGGGTTATATATGATGGCGTTTCGACTATAAATATTCATTAGAAATATAAAAATATTTCCTACATAATTATATTTTATTTATAATTTCTAGACATTAAATAAATTAATTTATTTGTGACACAATGATGATGCAGTAATTACCTAATTAATGGAAACGTTGAATAATTGATATTATAAATACCCAAATAAATATAATTTGAGACTTCTTTATGAATTATAATAATTTTCTAGGTTAATATGACATGTTAGGATTGATTTAATTATCTTTTTTCGAAGTAATCATTCTGTTATGATTTAAAAAAAACAATTATTGAATAGTTTCAAAATTGACATAAAAGAGTTTTTAAAACAAATATTATATTATTAATTGATATTAAATTTCTAAATATCTAAGGATCGTCCAAGAGACATATATCATGATAGGTGTATCATTAATGGACCACTTGGGGGTCTATTGGATGTATATAGTAAGTTTATTAACCATATAATATAAAAATAAAAAGAGACATTGTAAAAGTGAAACTAATTAACTAAGAGTTAATACTTAAAGATAAGTTTAATATAGTAACCCAAACCTATCTAAATTCTATTTCCTGAGAGGTTTTCGACCCATAACCACCTTAAAATTTAAATAATACACTTTCGAGCCATTAGAAACCGAATATGAATTTATTATAAAATAATATTTCTAGTTTTTCCAAAGGTGCCCCTCACCCCTCTTATAAGAGGGAACTCTATCTTCTCATTAACTCACACCTTCAAAGCCTTTTGGTTCAGCCAAAACCTGCCCAAATACTCTCTCACATTCCCTCGCTACAACCGAGAGTCCTTAGTTTGATCATAAAGCCAACCTAAGGAGCCCTTTTGATCAAATCAAAAAGAAGAACCCGAAGAAGAGGTAATGTTTTCACCACCATTTTTCAAATTTCATTTCTTCTTCCACTTCTTCTTTCTTTTTTATTCCCATTATAAAATAATTAATCCAGTATCTCCTATATAAATTAATATTATTATAAATATGGTACAACCATATTCAGTATTCTCTCCATCCTTGGAATGACATGTCACATTACGTGCGTACGTACGGCTTACCGTCTCCACGTCGTGGTGTAATTGTTATTCCATATATTATTATTTGGATGGGTATAATAATGATTTTTAATTCATGTAAATAATATATATGACATGATAATTATTCTTTATATATGTTTTACCATCCAATTATATATAATTTTAATATCAAAAGAATGATATTGTCGCTCGTGCGTACGTACGGACTACCATCTCCACGAACGCGATGAGATTCATTATCCATCATATCCATTCAAGTATAATTATCATTTGATGATTTAGAAATAATGTTTAAGGACTTGCTATCATTATCAATATGAATAAGATACATCCTATCCATGACAAACATGGCTTACGTAACAAAACATATAAAAGAAAACAAGTAAGTTAACACCCGAAACAACCATAATACTAAGATATTATTAACAAATCAATGTTAAGAGATCATATATGATATCATATTAATGTATATGATTCTTTTATAACTTAATAACAATTATTTCACCATTATAAAATAGGTTAACCTACCCTTAACCAAATAAAAGTACAAGGTAAGGGTTTATTTCGCAATATCTTCATTATCCGAGGTTGTTTATACGTAATAATCTACTGGGATTTCTTTATCATCCACATACATGTTTCTTAAAAATGTATTTTAAAACATTTTTACTATTTACTATAATATGGGTTAAAGTCATTTATACCCTTGTTTTAATTTTATCATAGGTTTATAAAGGAATCTTTCCGTCGTTTTCCAAACAAGTTGATTTTTAACCATTCCGTCAGAATTAAGGTAAGAATTGTTTTTTAACTTATACAGCATGTGAGGCTATTTTATGACGTTATAAAATCGTTGAAACTTCCCTTACAAGATTATAAGAATATTTTCAAAGAAATGTTTTTATTTTATATGACTCTTAAATGATTTCAAAATAAAAAGTGATATTTCTCTAAAAAGAGTTTTGATTTCATATATGTCAACATCCTTTGATAGATTTTAAGCTTATTTGAAGCTGATTTATTATGAAACAAAACTTCCATATTGTATTGATGTTTTTGTGATATGTTTGAATATGGATATGTTATTTTTATACCCTTCATTGTTTATGGTGAAAGTATTGACATTTTCTATGCTAGTTTTAATACGAATGTTTATGTTATGTTTAAACCTTTTCATATGCGAATGTATTGGACTTAATATGTGACTGGTGGAGCCCGCTATAACTCCTCGATGCATCAGTAGGTCTCATGAGACAAACTAGTGTCTTGGCACAAGGCCTTGACAAAATCTTATTTGTAGTCTTGACCCGAGGCCTTGGCTATGTAGTTATGATTGTCTGGCATTATGCATTCCATCATTATGAAAATGGTTATTGATATTTCATGTGATTATTTGATTAGTAGAATATCCTTGTGAATAAGTTAATGGAATTATTTCATTTTATTTTTTCCATACTATGTTGAAGTTAAAATTTGAATGGCTTTTGTTTTAGTTATACATTGCCTTAAATGTTTATTATTATTTATAAAAGTTTCTGCTATATTGTTATCTGTACTGGGCATTTGAGCTCACCCCTTTCAATGTTTTATTTTTTCTCAAGAAGTGAAGAAGTAATTTATGAATGACCTGCAGGGATATTATATAGGGATATGAGTGTGGACTATGAAGAAAATATGTTGTCGTATTTTTCATTTTTATGATGTAATGTAAGACTTATGAATATATCTAGTGTTTCTAAGGCTACTAAACCAATCGGTCTTTCGAGAATTGATCTTTCTTGTGATCATGCCAATGTTATGTAATAATGCACCGACTCTGGGTAACTTGGGTCAGGGCGTTACAGTTGGTATTAGAGGAAGTTTAGTACAAACCTTGGAAGCTAGATTTAGATAAAATCTGATTAGAGCACATAGACCTAAGATGGACTTTGAGGATTAGTATAGAATAACTTCCTAGAATTATGGTATTGTAGAGATTTTCTGAGTTTTCCGAGCAATACATACCTGTCTGGATGCGAGCAGGTAGAGGCTGCTCTAACACAGATGTAACTAGAGGTAAAACCCAAAAACACCATATCAATGCACGCACTCCATATAGGGATTTCCCACCTGCTCAAGATAATTATAGTGGAGCTAGTGATGCAACTGGTGCCGATCAGCTAATCACCATACTGGGACAACTCACTCAGGTTATGAATAATAAGCTTACTCGCATGGAGCACCCTGATCCACAACGTGGAGGATCAATGTTAGATCGATTCATGAGGCAACAACCACTAACGTTCAATGAGAGTACAAATCCCTTAGTAGCTGAGCAATGGATAAATTCCCTAGAGAAAATATTTCAAGCTTTGGGATGTAGTGAAAGGAAAAAAGTTATCATGGCAGTTTACCGCCTCACTGGAGATGCTGATCAATGGTTTTCATTGGTTCAAAACGTGAAGGAAGATGATGAAGTATCAAATATGGAATGGAGGGAGTTCAAAGATCAGTTTTTAGAAAAATACTTTCCTCATGAGTATCGAGTAGATATGGAAAGGCAATTTCTGAGTCTCAGAAAAAAGGAGGATGAGAATGTCGCAATATATGAGGCTAACTTTACAAGGATAGAAAGGTATGCTGGAGATTATATTCATAACACAAGAAGTAATATTGATCGTTTCTTTGATGGGTTAAAACCATTTCTCCGTCGAGCATTAGTCTCACAATCCTTTTCATCGAACAAAGACATTGTCTCATGTGCTATCAAGATAGAGAAAGAATTCTCAAAGTCTTATGAGTTTAAAGAAAAGCAAGAGAAGAAGAGATCTACTGATCAATCTGGGAATGGAAATAAGGGGAATAAGGGAAAGGTTGAATATCCATCCTGTGGTAAATGTGGGAAGAAACACCCCGGTACTTTCTTGAAGGGAATGAGTGTATATTACAAGTGTGGTGAAAAAGGCCACCAAGCTCGTGATTGCAAACGGAAGAAAGAAGCTACTAATGTTCAGTGCTACAATTGCAGGGAGATGGAACATTATGAAAATGAATATCCTATGTGTGAGGGGAACTTACCTCAGAAAAGGCCAAGGGATCAAGGCCAAGCTTATGTTATCACTACTGCTGAGGTAGAAGCTCCGAAATACGTGGTGGAAGGTAATTTAATGGTTTCATCAAGTTTAGAAAATGTATTATTTGATTCTAGATCATCACATTGTTTCATATCTTCCCAGTTTGCTAAGAAAATTAGATATTTCCAATTTGATTAAACAAGGGAGTTATCAGTTAAAACTCCTAAGGGAAGTATCATTGCAACAAAGTTTTGTGAATCAGTCCCCATTAGAGCACATAAATGTTCTTTATCTACTAATCTCATCATCATACCTATGATTGAGTTTGATATAATCCACAGTATGGATTGGCTTTCGGACTATGATGCGAAGATTTATTGTAAGAATAAGGAGGTTATGATTTTTGATGATGATGATAAGGAACACCTTATCTTTAGAGCAAAATCGTCACCACCTAATTCTTATCTAGATCCACCCCCAGCCGCTAAACAAAATTCAATTATTGGGGAGGAAGAGAATGAAATAATTGTGGGTGAGGAAAGGAATGTTCAAATAGAGGATGTACCTATTGTGAAAGAATATATAGATGTATTTCCAGAAGATTTACCTAGAGATCCTCCAGAACGATAAGTTGAGTTTTCCATTGATTTAATTCCTGGATCATGGCCTATATCGAAAACCCCTTATAGAATGGCCATAGTAGAATTAGTCGAACTAAAAAAACAACTAGAGGAATTGAGTAATAAAGGATTTATTCACCCAAGTGTTTCTCCATGGGGAGCCCCTATTATTTTTGTTAAAAAGAAAGATTGATCTATGAGGTTATGTATCGACTACAGGGAGATCAATGCTATAACAATTAAGAACACGTATCCCCTACCTCGTATTGATGATTTATTTGACCAACTGCATGGATCTCAATACTTTTCAATGATTGACCTTCGATCTGGATACCATCAGTTGTGTGTAAAGAAGGAAGACATTCCAAAGACATCATTTCGAACCAGGTACGGGCATTACGAGTTTATAGTAATTCCTTTTGGATTGACTAATGCACCCTCTGTATTCATGGATATGATGAATAGTGTTTTAAAAGAATATCTTGATGAATTTGTGGTGGTATTTATTAATGATATCTTGGTATACTCTAAAATCTACGAAGATCATGAAAATCACTTGCGCATTATCCTGAAGACTCTGAGAAGACATGAATTATATGGGAAGTTTAGCAAGTTTGAATTCTGGGTTCAGGAGATTTCATTTCATGGACATATTGTCTCTAAAGATGGAATCTCTGTTGATCCTTCTAAGACCAAGGCAATCCAAGAATGGCCAGCACCTACGAGTATAACTAAGGTATGTAGTTTTATTGGTTTAAAAGGTTATTATTGATGTTTCATCCAGAATTTTGCTTGATTGGCTAATCCATTAACGAAGCTCACACGTAAAGGGGTTAAATTTGTTTGGACAAATGAGTGTAAAGAATGTTTCGAAGAACTAAAGAAAAGATTATTCGACGCTCCTATATTGACTCTACCATCAGGGAATGATGGGTTCGTTATTTATAGTGATGCATCGAAAAAAGGACTTGGTTGTGTCCTTATGAAGAATGATAGGGTTATTGCCTATGCAACATGACAGTTGAAAACTCATGAACAAAACTATCCTACTCATGATCTCGAGTGAGCAGTTGTGATATTTTATTTGAAGATATAGAGGCACTACCTCTATGGTGAAAAATGTGAGATTTATACTGATCAAAATAATTTTAAGTATATTTTCTCACAAAAAGAACTCAACATGAGGCAAAGGAGATGGCTTCAATTACTCAAGGATTATGATTGTACGATACACTACCACCCAGGGAAAGAAAACATGGTGGATGATGCTTTGAGCAGAAAAGATCATGGATTTTTGAACAATATGATAATTGAAAGGGATCCAATTTTCATGGATCTAGTGAAGATGGACATGGGAATAACCAGGGAAGGTGAAACATCAATGATTTTTCAAATGGTTGCCAAACCATCTTTACAAGAAAGGATTAAGAGTTCTCAGACTGATGATGAAGAATTTCAAAAGAAGATTAAAGCTGTGAATGATGGGAGATTGAGAGACTTTGTGTATGAAGAAGGAATTTTGAAATTTGGGAAGAGAATTTGTGTTCTCGAGATCCCTGATCTAAAAATAGAATTGCTGGATGATGCTCATAGTTCCAATTTCTCTATACACCCTGGGAGCACAAAAATGTATAGATATTTGAAGGAAAGTTTTTGGGGGGACAACATGAAGAGGGAAATTTCTTATTTTGTGTCAATATGTATGGTTTGTAAACAAGTGAAAGTTGGAAGGCAAAAGCCTGGAGGAGTCATACAACCTCTTCCCATAACGAAGTGGAAATGGGACAATATTAGGATGGACTTTGTCATGGGGCTACCAAATACTCCTAGAAGGAACAATGAAATATGGGTTATTGTTGATCGTCTTACCAATTCAGCACATTTTCTTGCTATAAGAGAAGATATACCACTAGAACATCTAGCAATACTATATATTAATGAATTTGTGAGACTTCATGGAGTACCCCTATTGATTGTTTCTGATCGTGATCCCCATTTTACTTCAAGATTCTGGAAGAGTCTTCAGAAATCCCTGGATACTGAACTTCATTTGAGCACTGCATACCACCCTCAGACAGACGGACAATCAGAACTAACTACTCAAACCTTAGAAGACATGTTGAGATCTTTCTCACTTGACTTTCAGGGTATGTGGGATCAATATTTACCTTTGGTAGAATTTTCCTATAATAATTGCTTCCATTCGAGTATTCAGATGGCAGCATATGAAGTTTTATACAGAAAGAGATGTCGCACACCAACCTGTTGGGATGATGTTGGTGAAAGAAAACTTGTAGGTCTAGAACTGGAGGAGGAAATGATGGAAAAGGTGAAGGTAATCCAAAATCACATCAAAGCAACTCAAAGTAGGCAGAAGAGCTATGCCGATAATCAAAGGAAGGATTTGGAATTTCAAGTTGGTGATCATGTTTTCTTGAAGGTATCTCTATGGAAGGGAGTCATACGTTTTGGTAAGAAAGGTAAATTGAGTCCCAAGTATATCGGTCCTTTCGAAATTTTAGAACGAATTGGGGCTGTAGCTTACCGATTGGTAATGCTGCCAAGTCTCTCCAAAGTTCACTATGTGTTCCACGTATCTCTGTTGAGGAAATACATGCCTGACCCAATACATGTACTCACCTATGAAGAATTAGAACTGGAACCTGATCTGTCTTATTACAAAGAGCCCATCAGGATTCTTGATACGAGAGAACAATTACTGAGAAACCGGACGACTCGTCTGGTAAAAGTCTTGTAGAGAAACCATAAGATGGAAGAGGCAACGTGGGAACCCGAGGAACTTATGATGAAGAACCACCCAAGTCTTTTCATGCGGTAGTATTATATAAATTTCAAGGAAGAAATTGTTTTAAGGAGGGGAGAATGTAACACCCCAAGCTTCTACGGTACGCTTCTCTTTGAATAATGTGATAGCGTGTGTTGTACGCAACATCGAGTTCTAACACACCACAACCAATCAAACTAGCAGTTATGAATAGTAATACCTGCTTTTTGAATTTTATAAATTTTTTCCCTCAAAATGGACTTCATTTTTGGATTCGGAATACCGAATTTAGCCTAGGGTGAAATTTTGGAACTTTTCGGATAACATTTATATTTTGATGAATAGTGAAAATTACTAAATTTTAATTAAAAACAACTTTTTCAATAGAAATAATTTATATTGATAAACTATGAATTCGAGTGGTTTTAAAGTATATTTATAATATATTTTTAAAATTTAATACAATTTTGGTCATTGTACATAATTTTACAATTAAACCAGACATAAACAAGTGTCAATCTTTTGATAGTTATTATCTCTTAAAAACACGCTTTTTGTTTTATCAATGGGAATTAATTTTAAATTAATTTCTACCACTTATTTGTTTTGAATTTGGAAAAATGGATTCCATATTTGGAATCAGGATTTTCATATTGTGTAAATAGGTATCTTTCATTTTTAGACATTTTGAGTAATTACTTCGGTAAATATTTTATTTACCATGGTTAAGGGTAAATCCGGTAAATAAGGGTTAACAAAATATTATAATAATAAAAAATTACCCTAAAAACGTTTCCTAACATAATTGGGTGATACATGTCCGACCATGGGCATATTTGGGTCGACTGGTGGACCCCATGGTGCCACTTGTAAGTGATAATGACACTTTATATTAATTAAGTTAAAATAGATACAAAAATGACACAAGTATATATCTTTTAGCAACAAAATTTTTACATAGGGTTATATATGTTGGATTTTCGACTATAAATAATCATTAGTAAGATAAAAATAATTACTACATAATGATATTTTATTTATAAGTTTTAGAAATTAAATAAATTAATTTTTTGTGAGACAATTATGATGTAGTAATTACCTAATTAATTAAAAATTAGAATAATTAATATTATAAATACCCAAATAAATATAATTTGAGACTTTTTTATGAATTAAACTAATTTTATAGGTTAATATGACATGTTAGGATTAATTTAATTAAATTTATTCGAAGTAAAAATTCTTTTATGATTTTTACAAAAATCAATTATTGAATAGTGTCAAAATTGACAAAAAAGAGTTTTTAAAACAAATATTATATTATTAATTGATATTAAATTCATAAAAATATAATCTTCATCCAAGAGACTTATATCATGATAGGTGTATCATTAATGGACCAATTGTGGGTATCTCAGATGTATATAATATGTTTATTAACCATATAATATAAAAATACAAAGAGACATTGTAAAAGTGAAACTAATTAACTAAGAGTTAATACTTAAAGATAAGGTTAATATAGTAACCCAAACCTGTCTAAATTCTATTGGTTGTGTGGTTTTCGACCCATACCCACCTTAAACTTTAAATAATCGAATTTTGAGCCATTAGAAAACGAATATGAATTTATTATAAAATAATATTTCTAGCTTTTCCAAGGGTGCCCCACACCCCTCTTATAAAAGGGCACTCTCTCTTCTCATTAACTCACACCTTCAAAGCATTTTGGTTCAGCCAACCCCTGCCCAAATACTCTCTCAACTTCCCTCACTACCACTATGATCTTATAATTTATGATTAATTATTTAATCTTGTTTGTTATAATTTTATAATTGTATTGTGATTATTTTTATTATTTTTATATTATTTGTTTTTATTTTATTTTATGACTTTTACTATAAAATTATGGTTCTTTTTTCCTATTATAAATCATTAATAAATAAAACCTATTATAATTTATATTGGTATCATTTAATAATGTATAATTAATTTTTTGTTACTCTTTTATAAAAGTAAAGTTATAAATGGTTATGGATATCCTTAAAAATTTACGAGGGCTATTATGATTTGAACTTTTCAAGAAGTAGAGAGGCTGTGATGAGTGAATTTTTACATTTTCTTAAAATTTATAAAAGTAATATTTTGTTTTCTTTTTTTAATTTATTGTTTTAATTTTTCAGTCCTTCACACCACCCATCCAATTAACCTCTTGATGTAACAAAATATTGGAAAAGATCATCCATTGAATATTATTTAAGGTCTATATAGGCATATGAGGGGGGATTCCTAAAACATGGTAAATAATTTACTTTGGATTCTATAACTAATTCATTAGGGTGCAATGAAGTGTATCATACCAAATTAGTGGATTAATAATCCATAAAAATATTTTATTCATTTACTCTTATCACTAAAAGGAGGTTTATCAGAAGGTGAAAAATAATCCTTTTTTGAATCTTTTATAATAGTTTCTTAACAGAGGGAATCATTTTTTAACCCATTTTTTATTTAGATAAAATATAATTCTATGGTAACTTATGTATAACACTAAATTTCTCTGTATCATTTTATCAAGTTAATTATTTTAATTTACTTTAGAGTTATTTTAACATCTTGAATTTTTGGATTTTGTATTATTTTCTGTAATTTTTTATTCTATCCATTATTTAAGGGGAAATGTGTGTAGTAACCATCCATATACCCTTACATGGAGAAGTTTCATGTTGTTTCTAAATGATCATAGTTTAACATACATTTGTAGCACATATTTTAGATACTCTTAAGAGAAATTATATAGATATTTCTTTAACTGAGTTTTCTAAAGCATGACATGAGCATTGTTAGTATAAAAATGTGATAAGAATATGATATAGATATATTCTTTAGTATAAAGATTCAGTTTGTTAGAGATTGGGTATATGAACTATATGAGCCCCCTAGGAGAAACTATGCATTGGTGGTCTTTCCTTTCATTGCAATCTAGACTATAATCACCCAGTTTTATAGACTATGATAGGAAACCATGATATGTGTCCATGTGTTAGTTTTTTTTGTGTTTTTCATATTTCCCCTGCACAAAATTAAAGGTTATTTGGAACTTCACTCTCATTATACTTTAGACAAGACATGATTCACTATGAGAGGTATATACCTCCCCTTCTTATGGGGTTTCAAGTGTCCTCAACCTCATTTCTTACAGATTGTTTTCATGTAAATATCTATACTCCCCTTCCTTTCCCTTTGAATTCCCCTTTCTTATGGTTTCTATTTCCCCCGTGTAACCTAGAGGCTACCATGTGTAATTTTAGGGTTTAGGGGTGATAAATACATGGGGAATTTTAGGTATTACTTGAGGTCCCTTGAGGATTTTTGGAGTTCTAAATATCATAAGTGATGTATTTTGGCATTGTTTTCATTGAATTGAGGTTTTTGGTTTTGTTCTTTTTCTTATATCAACTTCCCAATGAGTTTTTGATACTGAAATATGTCGTATTTGATAAATTTAATATATGGGTGTTGGGTTTTTTAGATTTTAAACGTGTTGGAGGTGGATTTCCCCATGAAAAATTTGGGTTTCCATTGGAATATCATGTTTGTATTAAAATGATAAGTGGTGATAATTTCTAAATTTTTATTTTTAGTTAAATATAGCATTTTAAATGGGGTGTGAACCTATTGGGGTTATGAAATCAAGTGAAAAATTGGATTTATGATTCTATATATTTTTATTGTGAATTAAGTAATATTTTTAAAATGTAAATGTTTTAAAATAGTTGATTTAAGAGTTTTATGTAGTTTGTATTATTTTAAAATTCATTGACACCATTTAGGTTTGGACTCAAATTTTCAATTGGTATTTTAAAATCATTTGGGATTATAATTAGAAATGTGTTGATTTATTAAATGGGTATTCTAAAGGGTTTTGGGTGAGTTATACTAAAAAATTATTTTAATTGAATTTCATGATCATTCATTTAAAAAATGGTTTAGAGGATAAACAAAACCAACTGATAAGATCCTTAAAATTTTGAGTCCTTTTATAAGGTTTTGTTTGGGACATTAGTTTTTTTCCAAATGGTGTATGTGGGTGTGTGAAACCCTATTGAGATCCTTTATTATATTATAACCCAATAAGGGTTGTTTATTATTGATTAATATATATTATATCCTAATGGGATTATTGAATATTTATTGTATAATGAATCGATTGTGAAAGGGATGTTGAGTGGGAGCATATGGGAGGTGAGATGTGATTTATCATTTTTATGTATTGATACATGTAATTTCTCACATCTATACGATGTTTTTCATGTGAGGATAATTGGATAATATAGATTTTTAGATAAAAGAAAACCCCATCATTGATTTTCCATCAATTAAGAGATATTTTATTGAATAATACAAGATGGTTTGATAGAAAGCGGTAGTTTTCCTTGTGATATGGTACCCTTTTAGTTCGTGTTGTAGTGAATAAGTTCTTGAGAATTTTTTTTCTAGATATTCTAATGGGACTATCAGGTTTTCTGGTATGTTTAGTATTATGGATATAATGATCTTGTCACCAATTTATACCATTATAATTACGTCCTAGAATGTATCAAAAGTTTCCTTCATATCCTTTATATGATGATTTAGTGTATTCCAATGGTTATCCTTTATTTATATCCGTTTCTATTGATAGGATTATGGAACCATTAATTAGTTTTTCATCTTGAATTATTATTTCTTATTTAGGGTGAAATATTTTCTTACTCTTATTTGGGTAAGGGTAATATTAACTTTAAATCTAGTTGGTATAAATGTTTTGGAAAGAACAATGATGTTCTTTTGAATTGAGTTCTTAGGAAAATGATTTGAAACATGGAGAAATGTTTTTTACCTTGTTTATAGTTTCTATATAAATGTCATATTTTTTTATTTTAATGGTTTTTAAAAAATTATTTTATTCCTACCTTATTTGTTTTTAAATATAGGTGATGTTTTTTATAGGACGAGACCGAGCCTTTAGAAAAGTGGTTTTCAAGTGATTATTTTCATTTTATCTAAATAAAATAATTTTTTTGATGTGTGTGTGTTTGATTTGGATTTTATATTATTATATTTGGAAAAAATATTTACAAATTTGATTGAAAACTACTGTGAAATATAATTTATTTGTTAAGAAATGTAAACAATATGTGTTCCTTATATAATGGGATCAATTTACCTCAAACTATACATATAGTACTTAGTATATGTAGCTACTATAACATCTTTTTAGCTTTCTCAAAATTAGATTCCCCTGATATGGGGAGTGTGTTGTAACAAATATTTGGCCAAACATATGGAGTGTGACCATTGGTCACATGGATATTGTAGGATATATATTTATTTTTGTTTCAATTTTAAATGTTTATGTATCAGTGTTTTCTATTAGTAATTATTTATTTTATAAGCTTATTTTTATTAATTTATGTTCCTTTTTTATTTTTATAGACTCTATGAACTGTATAATTTACTCTCAATTTACTTCCTTTATTTTATTATTATTACACTGATATAGATGTTTTATTATCACTAAGGTAATTTTTTCAAAGGTCAAATCATTTTCAATAATCTTGTTTTGATATCTTAGTGCTAGTTTCCATTATAGGTTGATCGGGAGTGTGCCTTGGGTAGGTCTCATACTAGTTTTAGTATCTTATGGATGGATTAAAAATGATAGTTAATGAACAAATGGAATTACAAGACACCATATTATTATTTAGGGTGTTTGTGGGTTATGTTTGACAATGATCACTATCGGGACTCTGGTGGATTGTGAAGGAATTTCCTTTGTTACCACACCCAAAAACTAAACCCCGATTTACTATATGTGTATTAGAATTTATTTTTTATTTTGATTACTAATTTTGATATCCTTGAAGGATTATGATATGGTGTGATGATTAGTTGACTCTTATTCAGTTTATATGGTATTTCATGGGTCAATTTTATTTTTCATGGATAAAGTGGTGAACAAACCATTATTAGATAATTGTCACACATGGTATGGTAAATCTTTTAGTCCCCATTAAGAAAGGCACTGGGACCATGGAAATTCATATTTTGTGATTAGTGCACTATTTACAGGTAAGTGGAGATAAACTGTGCACAATATAGATTCTCTTTTGGATTTTTTGGTTTTCTTCCCCTACTCCTAAGATTAATATGAATGTGGTGTTCCATTTGTAGGATATCTGTTAGGGGATTTTTCTTTAGGGGTATGTGGATATTGATATGATTGAATGTCGTTTTATTTGATATTATTGACGGTGTGTTTGGTTTCTATCCTTTAGGACTTAGTGTTATGTAATGAAAACAATTTTTTAACAGAAGAGTAAAATTCAATTCGTTTTTTTATTTTTAAAAACCATTTTATGTGGTTTGGTAAAAATGTAGGGTTTTTTGTTGAAATCCTAGTTATGTTATATTTAAAATTCATATTAAAGGGAAATATTTTTTTGGAAAAAAAGTTTTATTCATAAAATGAGAAATTTTATGAAGTTTTTAATTCTTAAAGGGAATATTTTAATAATTGGTTAACAAAATATTTATCAAATAGGTTATTTATTAAAAAAAATCTTTAAATAAATCTTGAAAATGAAAATGGGCTCGATGATCAATAGATTTTTTTGGCCAATTTTTATGGCCATATAATATTTTAATTATTTATTGTTTTTAAATCGATTAGAAATTTTTCAGAATGGTTTTTTATATTTATGTTTTTAATAAGGGTTGTGTGATACTTTAGAAACAATTATGGGTTTCTCCTCAATTTAAATGATTTTTAAGATCAATGGGCCTTGATAATTTTTTAAAATATTTAATAAAGATAGCTTGTGGGAAAAACTGGGTTTATAAATGAGATTTTAAAAGTGGTTTTTAAAATTGGGCTTCAAATGTTATTTTGAAAAGGTCACATTGGATTTGGTAGCTTGTTTATAGGATTATTTATTTATCTAAGGAGTATGAGTAGAAAATCCCATTTGGGGGTTGCTAATTTCCTACCAGAACGGTCATAAAATAATTCATAGTATTGATCCAAGGCGTATTCCTTGTGAGATTTATTTGATTTTACAGATTTTATTTCTTCTATTATTTATTCTTAATTAAATCTAAATAGATTTTGGGAATTCACACCATCATTTGTGATTTATAGATTTTTGGGTCAGCACTCTTCTCCTCCAATCGATGAGTCAGTTAAAAAGGTTTGGAGTTTCTATCTAGTGGGTACCATTTTGAAATGTGTATTGGTAGTGAATCATTGTTGATGTTTCAGGTAATCCCATGTATTTTCTTTGAATAGTTATTTTCAATGATGAAATTATTTTTGTAAATTAAGAATTCATGAATCCTTCTCTTTTATAAGGTAAAGGATTTAAGGACTATTGTGCAGACCTTCTACTTTTGTGGATGAATTTGGGTTTTTGGGATTGAGTGAATGACTTTTGGTTTTTGATTCCTTCTTTGGGGACATCTGGTGTTTTTTAATATCATGATAATTTGAGGTTGGTTTCTTATTGAATTTGGTGTGAGTGATCTTTGGGTTAGTTATGGGCTAATTTATAATAATTTATCAATTAGGAAATTGATTAATCGATAGTGATATCTCTATGGGGTTCATCTTGGGACAATGTTCTGAGGTTGAGGTCATAATTTACCCATATATTTTGGGGACCAGGTTTGAGATCCAATGTTTTTTCTTATTGTGGTATTCTCATGATTTATCCATTTTGTATGTTTTTTGTTTCAAGCTTAATTATAGATTTGCATTATGTATGATGATTTAATTAATGATGATATTCTTTTTGATGATTTTGGAATCATTTACAAGGTGGTTTCAATGTTTTCCATTGTATTATTGGATGTGTTTGCACAGAGTGTTTTTTTTTCATTTTGGTGTATTCTCATTTAATGAATCTTTAAATAGGTTTCTACATTGTGAAGAGACCGACAATAGGTTTGAGTCACATCAAAATCATGTAAAAATGATCACTACTGAGATTAGTATAAAGAAAAATTATAAGTTTATTGATATGATGGATTTTTATTGAGTTATTATTGGTGTTTGATAGTTTCATTCCTTACATCCTCACAAATTGATTATTTTCCAACTCATTTCGTTTCATGGGGAGTGACTAAGAATTGTTACAATTACATTTATCATGAATATGGATATTTTGGGGCAGAAAGTGGCAATGTGGGGATATTATAACTCCTCGTTTCATTGTATCATGCTCTAATTAATTATTCCAATTAATTGTGGTTGAATTTTTAATATTTTAATTTTTTGGATTTGATTTTAATTTTCTATAATTTTTTCTTCAATGCATGGATTTGGGTAAAAAGATTTGTAGTAGCTGTGTGGGTTCTCTTACTTGGAGCGATTTTAGTTGGTTTTGAATGTGCATGTGTTGACCTGTATGGGTGGTTCACGGTTGGGTTACTCTTAGTTGTAACTAGGAGACTTTTATTTCATTGATTTTTTCGGAGCACAACTTGATAATTATTAGGAAATAAATTGTTTCTTGATGGTTTTTTCTTCTAGTGTAATAGGCACAATTTCAACGCAGATTTAAAAATCATATAGAAAAAAATTTAATGTGCTTAGGTGATAATAATTCATGGTTTACGAGATTTCCCCCAATAATATTTATAGGGGCTTGGTCCCTTCTCTCCCCCTCTCATTCATCCAAGATAAAACGTAACATGGGATGCCTCTTCCTCCATTTCCATTAGATTTTCAAGACTCTTCAATGCCTTTTATTGAATATTCCTTTATTTTAATCAATTTATTCATATTTTTTATCAATTCAATTACCTTATCTTATAACTTCCTTCTATCCTACAAACCCTTGTGGCTGCCCAGACCGAATTTAAGGATTGGGTTTATTGATAAATGAGGGTTTTGTTTTTTAGGGATAACATGAGGTCCCTTGAGTCCTGTTGTAGTTCTCACCATCTATGTGATTTATTCTATGACATTTTCCATTTAACTGAGGTAGTTTATTTTTCTTATTTTCTTAAATTCATAATACATTGAGTAGATGATAGTTTAAACTTTATTATTTGATAAATTTTACCAACTTGTGATGTATTTCTTCAATTTTATATGTTCTTATGGTGAATTTACTCTTGAAGAAAACTCACTTGGTATTTTAACTGAAAAAAAAAACAAAATAATTTATAATTTCATAATATTTTTTGGTAAAATTTTTCATTTTAAATTGGTTTTATCACATTTTGGTCTTGAAATAAAATTTGAAGTGAGTTTTCTATTCTTTTAGAGATTTTTCTTTGGAATTAAAGATGTTTATATGAATGTAAAATGATTTGAAAATATTGAGATATATTTTTAATGAGTGTTTATTATTGTAAAATTATTCGACCCTATTTTGGTTGCGACATGAATTTATAATTTTTATTTTATGTTTGTTGTGGAATTTAGTGAAAAATTGGTTGATTCTTTAAATGGTTCTTCCAAATATTTTTTTAGTTTTATTTTAGTAGATGACTCTAAATTAATTGTAAGAGCCTTTTATTAATGAATTTTTAGAGTGAGACTTCAACCCATTGAGAAGTGACATATTATTTTGATTCCTCTGATTAAGGACTTTTAGGAATATTGGGAGTTTATAAAATTTTTTATGTTTGAGTGTGAGACCCTATTGAGTGCCTTTTTTACCATACGACCCCATGGTTATTATTTCTTATAAAATGAGTTGAATTGTTGATAAAGGGGAATATTGTATCTGTATTAAATTATAAATCAATCACGATATGAATTTTTATAGTGATTCTATTATTGGTGAGGTGTTATTTTCTGTTTTAATATATTTTTAAATAGGTTTATTACCCCTGTTTGATGTTGTTAATTGGTGTCCTTATGACTATTTAGTGGTATGGATAAGTGGAAATCCTAGTATAGATGGTTCATCTATATGGAGGTATTTTATGGACACTCTTAGATTATTTAAATAGAAGGGGTAGTCAACCAAATTATATAGAAGCCTTCCTATTCTAGTGGCAGCATACAAGCTATATGAATTCTTATTTTCAGATTGTTTAACAATCATACTAAGGATGTGGATAGATTCAGTAGTGGTAGACTAGGGATCATATTATAACTTTGGACTATTGTACGTGAGTCATTTGATGTATCCCAAAAAATTGTATATATTTAATAGGATGATTTAGGGTATTATGGGGTTTATGACTTTTTTATATTCTCTTCTATTGATTTAATAATGGTACCTTTATTATATTTGGATTATTGACTTGTTTGTTTTATTCTGGGTACCATGTTTTCTTTATCTTTCATGGGTAGTGATTTTATTCACTTTTATATTATTTATTGAAATATTTTTTAAGGTGTATTTTGAAATAAAAATGATTTGACATTAAAATGTATTTTTTTGGAAATGTTTTGAATGAGGGAAAAAAACATTTTTATATATATTATGGTTTCTAGAAATGGGTCTAATGTTTTTGATTTAAATGTATTGGGAATAGGTTTTGACTCCACCATCATTTATTTTAGAATAAGTGGGAAATGTTTTTAAAAAGGGTCTGATGCCCATGAATATTTGTTTTCATGTGACTAGTTTTATTCAATCCAAATAAAATAATTAGTTTTCAATGTGTGTCATGTGAACCATGATTTTTTTTAAAATAGAATTTCCTTTATTTTTTTATAAATCTGAAATTTTTAGTAATGTATTATTATATAAAGCACATGGAAAATATTACAGAACCAATTTTTTTATATTTACTTGGACATTACATATAGAGACTAAATACATCCATAAGAATTTAAAGTGTCAAAATGGGTCAAACAATAGAATATAAGTTAACTACAATATGAAATTTTATAAATTATTGATCCCCTAAAGTGATCTCATTCATGAATAACACTATAGAAATTAAGAATAATTCTTATAATGAAATAATCATTTTAAAAATTAAATTATTGATTACCATGAGAAAAAATATATATTAATGAATAATGAATGAAATATGAGGTATTTATAAGGAACCCAAATGAACATTACAAATATGTTTGTTGTAATAATAATAGATACATTGGAATAATAATATAACCGTTATGTATAGTAATATGACTTTTAGAATAGTAAAATCACATATAGAAATTTATAATTATATTTAATCATATTAAAAAATGACAATATAAAAAATTTATATCATGATACAAATGAATAAATGTTTGAAAAATGATAAAATGGATGTTTTAGATTTTTTAAAACACATATATTTTATTTACATTCATATGATAAATATTAAAATATAAAATAATCTATATTTTCATGAAATGGGTCTATAAAATAAAATTATTTGTCACTATAATAATTATATACATTTATGAGACCATAAGAGTTTTTTCTATGTGTCTGAAAATTTATCATAATATTAAAATTGGAATTTATCAAATTAATAAGAATCTTATTCAGAAATCAATCTTTATACATATTTATACAATTATTTTCATAACATGGATTTCATTTTTGGAATTTGAACATCTGAAAATGGAATGGGTGATATTTTTTGTATTTTTCTAAAATACATGACTTTTAAGGGATAATGAAATATAAGAAAACACAATATTTAACATTATAAGATAAATACATGAATTAATGAGTCACAGATGATGTATGATACCATTATTTTGAATTCACATATACTAACTAATATATATACTAAAAATATTTATGACAATTTGTAGTCTTGACACAAAACAACAAACTGGTCAATATTATATTTAAAAAACCTTATCCTCCACTTATAAATACCACTATTCATGAAGCCATATTTTTATAACACCTAAGACCTTTGGATAGACTAAAATATATCTATTTCTCTCTCAAACCCTCTCCCCATGCACTTGGAGTTCTTTTCCTTCCAAAATAACATTCTAAGGAATCTTAACGGTGACCTAAAGTGGTGATATCAAAAAGAAAAGGTAATACCCTCAACTGGGATTTTTTAATTTTTATTCCTCTCTATCCTCTAATACAACTCCCACCAACATTACATAGTGACCCAAATATAATAAATATACTAAACCCTTGTTATGTTAATGTCATTTAAATTATCCATACACTTCTCATTTCATTCTAACAAGGAAACAATGCTCAAAATATAGTCGGTTCACCACCTCCAGAAATAACATAATTCTTTTTACCAATTCCTTGAATTTTGGTTTTAATACATTAATTATAATAAAAATTTATCTAAATATATATTATATATTTTCTTTCACATTCTGTAATGCATATATATCTATCGTATTAAAGAAAACTACATATGTTCACCATGGTCAAAATGAAAACTTCATAAATAAACTGACCATATAATGATAATGATCATACTAAATGAATAATCCCACTCTTAGTAAACATATAGAAATTTGAATCCATTTAATATTTGTAATGATATCAATATAATTTCATTAAACTTATGGTGTTTTAGTCCCATTTCACTAGAACTTTATAACTTATCCAGAAATTAAAGTGGCCTTGGAATTGTGGAATGAAGGACCTTGGGATATTGAATAAAGACTCAATATCTCAATTGAATGAATCTAAATAAAAAAATATTATTAAAAAATGTATATGAATTTAGTTTTCTATTAATTTTCTAATAGTTAAAATTTTATTATTGAGGATGTTAAGGGAAAGCATAGAATGAATCCATAATAAAGGTATGGTATCTTCTAAACTGCCCTCCTATTTCATTTGAATATGTTTTATCTCTCTAAATCTAAGATTATATCTATTATTTTTTACTCTATTATTTCATCATATATTTAAATATCAATTACATCCATATGTATCCACATAAATATACCTCAATTTCTTGGGTATATAAATTTTTTTATCGTTCCCTTCTCATTTTGTCTCTTTAAGTAACCCCAGTTAAAGTTAAATTTTTCATTTATTATATTATATGAAGTAAAACTATATATAATTTTTCAAACCATTTATGGTTTATAAAAATACTAATTTTATTTTTAAAATACTATATAGTATATTTTTATGGAAATTTTTATACCCTCACCCTCTTAAATGACTATTTACCCTATTCACTAAAACCCCATTCAAGGGGAACATATCGAATGTTAAGTATCCAAAATTTTCTAAATATTAACTTCACATGGAAATAATTGTTTTATTCATTTATTTAATGGATACCATTGTGATATTCGATCAGGTTATGTTATAATACCTGATCATATAAAACATTTCATTCCATGGGTAATTATTATGTTTATGGCTTACAATTGATTTCCATTTCTGGCACACATATGCATGTTTATGTTATAATGGTAGAACCTAGAAAACACATTAATTAATTTATTAGTGCTTATGTCTCATTATATGATAGGTATGTGATTATGGAGTAAACCTTATCCATGATGGAACTCTGTCCACCATGGTAGGTTGTCTTTGAAGCAATCCTTGAATTATTATTATGTCATATTTTTTACAATCATTCATATTATGTTGTGATATTATTATTCCATACTCATTATGTCATTCATATATATATTAATTCATGATCCTTTCCATTTTTGATGTTATTTTATGTCATTCTAATCATTTTCTATTCATCACTATAATGCTCATTTATTTACTAGGATTTATAGCTCGACCCTTTATTTATATAATCAATGGTCATCATTTAAAGTTTTATAATTTGAGAGGTATTTAATAGTTATTTATGGAGATTAAGAAAATTATATTTTTATTTCATATTTATGGATTATACACATTGTTTTAAAAATAAACATTCCTCTCGATCTGTGGGTTGTTTATATTAGATATTTCTGTTATAAATCATGTAATAATATATTTACGAGGTTTGTCTCAAAATATGGTGTGTGTGATTTGAATTTTTTATAATCATGGTTTGAAAAAGGTTTCAAAATTTAATTTCAACTTAGCATGAAATAGGTTTTCTTTGTATGTAAATGAAAAAAAGTATATAGTGATGACATAATGGGATACATTTCAGTCACACCCTATATATATTACTTGGTATATATAGCTTCTATGTATTTAGTTTAAGATCTTTGGATTTGGTCTCCTGGGAGATGAGATATATGTTGTGACAGATATTTGTCATAAGATTTGTATTGTGACTATGGGTTACATTGATATTGTGGAAAACAATTATATTTTATTTTCCCTCTTGGGTTGTTTATGTATTGTATTTTTTCCTTATCCTATATTTCATTGAGGAGTTTTAATTTATTCATTTATGTTCCTTGTGTATTTTTATGGATATTTAATTCATATGATTCAGTATCAAGTTTCTTCCATTCAATTATTTTTTAGTATGAAGTGGGTGTTTTATTTCTAATCGGTTCATTAATTCAAGTGTGGAAGCATTTCCATTAATTATGTTTTGAGACCTAGGTAATAGTTACTAGCTCGAGGTGATTTGAAATTCCCCTCAAGTTTATATTGGATTGGTTTAAGTATATTATGGATGGTTAAATCAGGTTGGTTCATGATATAATGGATTTCAGAAGAAGATAGTTTTTTAAATAGCTATAATTAGAATGAAAAAACATAAAAAGGGATATGAAATAAGAATATGTATTTTTAAATATTACATATTAAGTAAAGCTCAATTTTTATTCGTTATCTATATAATCTTGGGTAGGGATTTAATATATAAATTTAAATGATAATTAACTCTATATAAGTATATAAACCTATTAACATATTTATGTAGAGTTTAATTGGATTAATTTTTTTTACCAATCACCTTGATAGACATCTCCACCATCATGAGAATTCCAACAAGATTTATTAAAATCCATTCTATAACAGTTGGATGATCTATATAAGGATGAAATTATTTCATCTATTTGTGCACATTAATAGTAAATCCATTAAATGTATAATATTTTTGAATCTTATAAAATATTCATCTTTATAGATAATGCTTAGTAAGATGAGATTCTGTTTGATTAAAAATATACTAACATTGAATAGGGCTTTGAATTCAAGAGTATTATTAATCTGCGCGAGGTTAGGAAAACCCAAATATATCTACTCAGAAAAATAATGTTAATATTTAGAATTTGGAAGGATAACCTTTTATTTATTGATAAAAATGATAACAACACAATTACACTTGTAAGGTTCCTAGGCTGTGATGATGTCTCTTATAAAATAGTTTAGTTGATCTTAAAATGACATTTTTCTCCATGATGTGTGATTTTCATAATAAAAATTTATGTATATAATTCAATTTGGGAATTTGGAGAAAAAATTGAAGTTGTAATGGAATAGTTATAATTACTTTTTTAGGGTATGATTACATATCTAAGGGATCATTCCCACATGAGATAAGCCCTATCACCACTATACCTATCACCTTAATATATCAATCCCCTTAAATCTATAAGGGTTTCACAAACTAAGAAACTAAACCATTTGGGATTTTATTGAACCTCCCAAAATATCAACTTCTACAAATATATTCCATCATAATATTTTTTATTTTTTGGAGATGATTAATGTATATGGGATTTAAACATTGGAAACAAAATATAGATAACCTAAGATGTAATATTTTTTACTACCAATGAAATAACAATGTTTTAATGAATTATTTACTATCACATTTGATTTTGATGGTTTTATTTTCATTTTTTGAAAAGAAATAAATATTATTAAATGACAATGAAATGAGATGAATGGAATTTTACGAAAACACTTATATGTGTAAATTAAAATCTATCATATGCATGAACTATAATTTAAATATTTCACATGATGAATATGCATGTTATTTCATTGATGTTTTTGATTCTATGACATAAGTGTGTTTTTTAGACTATTGAAATCATACCCAGTCATATAAAAAAGGGTAACACCATGTTACTTAGATATGACATGGGATGTGTTATCCCAACATGAGATATCACTTAAATAATAATTGAGGAAATCAATGTTAAACTGTTTACTCTATATTATTAGGTAAACCAAGGGAATGTATTTCTAATTTTTATTTTAAACAACTTCAGGAGTCTTTGTCAATTCTATCCACCATATCTTTAAGAGTGGGGTGGGATTTATTTATAGACGAGCATCATTTTAACCCATGAATTCCTAGATATGAATCCCTTTAACCTGTTTGACACCACCATCATGTATACCATGTCACTTTTAATCTATTTCAAATGTTTCCTATATAATTTACTCAATCCCAGACCCATTGGATAACTCATTTTTTTGGTGAATTATTCCCATGTACTTGTTTGGTACAAATAAAAATTTATTATTTTGAATAAACCCAAATGATTCCTTATCCAAATGGATACTCATGGTTATTTAATATATATATTAGGATAGATTCCGTATCGTCCCCTGATATCATTTCAAAAACCACACACTTGACCTCTCTCCTTGAAATTAAGTCCAACACTATGAAGATATTAAAAATTAAAATGATATAGAAAAATTATATGAACATATTTATCATAAAAATGTACCATAATTATTCAAAAGATTCTCCCTATTGACATATTATAACAAAAAACTATGAACGTCCTCCTTCTAGTGAAATAATCATTAACCGATATATTGGAGATACTCGTGACAGTGAAACATGACACTGTAGAGGTTCTACACATGAAGAAACATAAATCAATCATCATAGAGGCCCTTCCCATTCCAATATAAGTCCCTAATTGGAGGTTTTATTCTAATTTTAAATAGTTTATTATAATAAGAGAACTTTTACTGGATGTTCCAAAAGAAAAAAAAATACCTTTATCCTAAGATTTACCAAATTGGTAGGATCCAATTTGATTGCATCAATATGCATGATGCCTCAACCATATATAAAATCTTATAATTTATATGGATGATGATTCAAAATTAAGGGATACACATAGTCCCTAAACCCCCTTTTAGTGACCAATCCTCACTGAGATCCCTCTATATATTTTTGGTGAGAATGAGATTAACTCGTGATGCCTGAAAATTATAGACCATGTGTTGGTGAGTATTTTCATGTGTATATATCTCATAAATTGGAGGTAATAACCTCTAGATAATATTGTAATATATTATAAAAGGAAATAAAAACCGCAACTATGAATAATGGAATAACATTAATACACAATGATCGATATTATAAGTACATTAATGTGATCTTATATAAGGAAGTAAATATATCTTTTATAAACCCCTGCACACTTTTGGGGTGTGAATTCCTTATGAAATATAAATATTTTATTTTATTTAGAGTTTTATTTCAAAAATATGGATTTGAGTAAGAATTTATTGGTTGTAACATCTAATGGAGATGTTTTTTTGATGTGTACTGAGTCCTGGTTGGAGGAATGGGTTCTTAGGTGAGTGCCGAAGAATGGTCAGGTGAATTGGGGGTTACAGAATTTAGTTCATACTAAAAATTTAATCATGGAATGTGTGAATAAAACTATGATGTTAGTTAGCTAAGGGAATTCCCCATATCCAAGAGGTTTCAAAGAGTGACCATAGAATCACTCCATGAAAGTATCAGGGAAAAAGTTGAACCCTTTTCTTGAGGAATTTTAATGGTGTAACACCATTAGTCATGTCGCGAACTAATTAAATGTGGTTATTTTTAGATGGAAGAAATGTAATAATTTAGATATTTGGGTTTGGGGTTTTGGATGGGGGTTACATAGGATGATAGGAATCTATTAAGTTAACCTCCCACCTCCCCTTACCACCTTTATTCCCATTCTATTTGGGGTGACTCTGAGTTCATTCAGATGGTAATAAGAGGTATCATATTTCTTGTTTATCTAAATTCTTCTTTATCATTTATCCTTTAATATTTCCTTCTAGAATTTATATAGGTTTTATAAATGATTCCACTATATTATGGCGGTATCAAAAAATAATGATGGGGATTTCATATGGGATGGATAAATTATTCCATGAGGTCGTGCCTCCCCACCATTTCTCCCAGTTATAGAGAATTTATACCCCTATATGATTATACCTATGTTTTTTAACTAAATTAGATAAAACGGTCCCATGAAGTGATGATTTATGTTGGGGTTTTTATGTGTCATGTTTGGGTGTGTCTTTGGGGAAGAATGTACCCCATTGTTTGAGGTTTTAGTGAGAGGATATCTCTTGTTGTGTTTTAGGCATTTATTCATATTTATAATTTAATTTATTTTAATTTTCTATTTAAATATAAATTCCTAGAATTATTCGCCCCAATAAGATTTAGGTCTAGATAATTATGGAATAATATTGGATGCACATGGATGTACTCAAGAGAGAGTTTTTTTATCATGTATTATTGGAAATAACTTCATTGTTAAGATATGTGTTACCTTAAACTTACCTTGATGGTATTTATATTTTTATAAACATTGTACTATTATTTGTTGTACTTCCACCACAGGAGATTGATATTTTTTAAATTATTATTTTTAATTAAATATAAATACCCATGGTCTAAAGAACAAGACATAGGGCACAATGGACCCCCTATTCACAAGTTTAATGTCTTTACAATGGAAGACATGGGTCTTGAATATAAATGTATTCCTTGTTACATTTATACCTTGATAGTTATAAATTAAGTGAAATTATGTGACCAAGAAATTAATAACTAGTGATAGGTACCATTAGTTACCTTCGAGTGGTGAAGGGTGTTGGAATGGAGAATCTATCCAGAGTAGGACATGTGACAACCTTGGGATTCCATTGGTACGTTGGGATAGATGACATAAGAATGGGATGTTTGAACACCTCCCACTAATATGTGAGTACATAGGAATTTTTTCATTTTATAAATTCTATATAAGTTGGGTGTTTGATGATGGACCTACGACTTGGGAATTGAGATGATCAGTATGGAATGTATTGTGACTGATGCGGTTGAGGTTTTTCCATTGGGGATAGTGAAGTTGTAATGTGATTATGAGAATGTTGAGCTCTATGATTCCCTTTAATGATGGGTTTGGTCTGAGGGGTGATCTTGAGATAAGGAATCCCATTTTAGATTTTCATGCTATATAGGGTACCCACATAGGTTCCCTAATACGATTTTTACCCTAGAGAGGGTGTATATGGGAAATGGGTAGTAATTATTACAAGTGTTACCTTAAAACTCAAATCAATGATGTGTCTATTATGGTTTTGTTGGGAATAGGATATTAACATGAGAGTTTGAATATAATTATGCGGGATGGGTTCAATTATATGGTCAAACTATCAAGAATTACTATATGATGTGTTTCAGGTTGAACACACTACCCACCGAAATATATTACGATAAAATAAGGGCCTTATAAATTATAATTAGATCTAAAATTATTTATTCATATCAGTTTCAAAAAACAGGTATGAGATACATGGATTCATTATGCTCTCAATTACGAATACCTTATTCATGCTCCTTGAAAAAACTATGCTGTCAATATGGAATGATATGGATTAGTTCCTCAGAGTTATTACAATATTAGTTTGGACTGATGTGGGCATGATCTTGGGAATCAGGGATAACAGATGTGACCCTATTAGTTAGATTCAAATCTTGGTTTGGAATTCCTTATGCATAATCTATATATTTAGATGGGTTACGGTTTGAATTTCCCTACACTTGTTCATTGGAGTAAAATATTAAAAATATGAACATCCCAATTGGAAATTGAGTTTGTATTAGATTACATAGGATATGATCTATGAAATAATAGATGATAATGATGTTAATGAATTACAAATGGAATTCCCCAACTAATAAATAATCGGGATGATATTAGTTGGCATGTTTACTTAACGATCATAAAGAAACTCCGACACATGAAAAATAAGGTTTTTTTTTCTAGGTACCATGTTAGAACTGACGGATTAAAAAAGTTTAATATTTAATCTTCTACAAAATTTTTAAATTTTTTGATTCCAGGTATATCATAAATTTACACTACCTTTTACTGGTAATCTATAGGAAAAGAGCGGTGGCACTATTTAATGTTTTACTCATACTCTACTCAGATGGCCATGGTACTTAGGTACCTAAGAAGAATTTAATGATTTCATGTTCATGTATGGAAGAGAGTTGAAGTATCCTGAATGATTGGGGGAAAATGACCAGGATTATATATTAAGATAATGCAAGTCTTAAGGAAGATAGTAGAGCCTCAATGTCTTTATTGTTTTATTTATCTTGTATATGTCATCATTTAGGAGGATGATCATCATTATTACATGATATGTATAGTCATGAGTCATTATGAATGCATGATACATTTCATTTCATATAGAATTTATTATAATTTATTTACTTCAGTATATTATTATGGACAATAACGGTTTACTTTTTTCATTTTTATCTATTTACACACACTATGGTATGGGTGTATAGTCTCCCCTAGGTAACACCCTAAACCATCACTACGAGTTATCAACCTATGGTGTATAGGGAGGCGTGTGTGAGGTCAACATAGATTAATATGGTTTTGGAACTAATTAATGTCCTAGGATAGTGGGACGAGGTCACAAAGTGGTATCAAAGATTTTACGTGACTGATATCATATGTTGTATCAATGTTTTTATTTTGTATTACTATTGGGGAGATAATATATAGGTGATATAGGATTGTGTCAGTGATTGTGACAAATTAATGACTATTACATTGAGAATACATTTTCCAATAAGATTTAAAGGTATATAGAGGCATTGGATTTATACTTTTGGTATTCAATGTTATAGTTTCTTAATTTAAATTAGCATGAAACACATGCATTTTAAAGAGTTTGTTATTTATTAT
The DNA here is from genome assembly GCA_963277665.1 of Viscum album. NCBI lineage: Eukaryota > Viridiplantae > Streptophyta > Magnoliopsida > Santalales > Viscaceae > Viscum > Viscum album. Next base: position 568,231,095 of record OY728134.1, on the reverse strand, counting down.
CATTTGTTATCGTATTTCATTATCAAGATGCTAGTTTTAATTCATATTTTTCAATATGTACAATTATCAATATATATATACATATGCTTGAAATATTTTTATTATTTATTATAGTTTCATTATATTTAATGTGTGAAAAATAACTTATACAGTGCTTTCCCATATAACTTTGTGGTTGATTTATACTTAAAACGAACACAATATATTCTTCTTTTGATTAATATTTATATAGATCTATATAAATTTACTTCATGGTGATTATTATTTTGTAATATAGTTAAGGGATTTATAGTGATCCTAGTAGGCCGATATATGCATTAAATGCCTTAAAGATAGACCCCTTGAGGTTGAATGAAAATTGAATTTTTATTTAAATTATCATGAAAACCCTCTATATTATTTTCCCCTATAGATTCCTACAGGATTATATACTTAACTGAACCACATGAATATGGATTATTTTTTATAGATCACAGGGGGAGTTATTTAGTTATAAATATACATGTGTACCTAGATGATAATGTGATCCCTTATGGGGTGACTCTCATATACGGAGGCCTGATGAGGATTAATTTGAGATTTCAGATTCTCCAGGGGTAGTCACATAGGAATTTCAGCTATGAGAATCAATTCCCTTTTAGGTGGATGATTTGACATGGAATTTTTATGATGTATGTGTATCATGTGTCGCACGATTATATTTCACATGGGGAAAGAGATGTGTTTCCCATGAGTTGGGACTTATATTAGGTGTGACCTACACATTAGGTGAGGGATCCTAGAGTTTTGAGATATGACTTAAGATAGGTGATATGTGTTCTATGAGAGGTTATATGATATATATTATTCTAACATGAGTGATGGGTGAACTAGGTTTGTGAGTTACTTGGTGATGAAAAGCCTAAATAGATTCTCTAGGTTATGAGATCAGTGGAAAAAACATGCTATCAATTATATGGTATACTAATCAAGGTTCCTTCGATGTTTGTATCATTTTTAAATATTATTCATTTCAATATTAATGATTGTTTTTAGATTATTATTGGTAAAATTTCTATCCATTTTGATTTCTTGTTCAATTTTTTATGATATAAATTTTTTTGGTCCACCAATTTGATCTAGGATGGATAAAGCATGGGTAAAAACTTTTGGTTTCATGATGACTCCTATCCGTGGGAATTTGTATGTTGGAATATTAAATAGGTGAAATGTATGATTTTTTATTGGGTCCTCAATAGTGGTTTTAGATGGATGTGATGACCTGATGACTGGGGATGTGTATTTGTTTAGGTATGTGATCCTAGGTATGATGATATGAGGCTCATAAGATCATGATAAATGTTATGTGATCAGGATGTACATGAGAATCCACACAATTTTTTAAATGAGATTCAGGTGGTATATATTGGTCAAGAGTGGTGCTTATTAAGTTATGTAGTAGTGGGTGGTTGTTGGGTGAAAATGGGAATATGAATTTGATATATTTTTTTACATACGTGATGGTCTAAAATGATGGATTAGGATGATAATATTTGCCTATAAGATGATGATGGGACCATGGATAATGTGGTTTAAGGCATTGAAAAGATGATTGATCAAGGATTGAGAGGAGTTACACACCTATAATTTTAGAACATAATAAGGATTCACTTGAGGTGATGTATTTTTAAATCGATATAGTGGGAATCATACTATTCGACTTAGAGGGAGTGTCCATTGTTATACATGAAATTATGATGGCTGTTAAGGATGATATTTTCATGAGCCATGGACAAGTACCATTTGGTGTTTCACATTCATTATATAGTAGGAGTGGGGATGTAACATCTATTTATTATGCGTGTTAATGGATAGAGTGTGGTCCACATAGGTTCAACCCCATATTAGAAGGCTCATGGGTGTAGTGAGACTTGTAATGGAATGATTGTTGTTGAATGTCATTGATCAAGTGAATGTGAATTATCTGATCATATATCAAATACCAAATTTATGATTAAAATGTTTCTTTGGATGGAGTCTATGAATTGATATTGGGATAAGGATGGTTTTAATATGATCAATGTGTTATTTGGATCATTGGTTTTCAAGAGAGTATGGTGAGAACATTAAGTCTAATGTTAACAGTTTTTTGGGAAACCGACCATGAAATAACACTAAAAATCAGGTTCAGACTATGGTGTATGAGTTTTAATGATCTCAGGATACCTTCAAGTGTACATGAATTAGGATCCATTTAAGTGACAAAAAATCATTAGGAGAAACCAGGAATATGTGATAATGTTTAGTTGGAGAATGTATGATAATTTTGTTTCCCATATAATTAGGCACATTTAGATGGAAGATTCTATGAGAAGATCATTGGACCATCGATCATTAGTTTCAGTGGGTGATTCTAATAGTGGTGAGAATTATGGATCTATATCAGGTTGTATGAGTTGATTCTTGTGTGGGGAGAACCATAATCTTGATGAGTGATCGAATAATGACAAATTATTTTCTCAGGATAAGTGGGTGAATTTGAGCACCATCTAAAAGATTTAGTGTTTGGGATGATCAATATCTCATTTGAAATTAATAAGTGTTTCATAGTGGAATATTGTTCAATGTTATAGAGTAGAACATGGAAAATTAAGAATTATTTTTTAGTCGAGACAGGTATAGGTTTATGGATAAAATATTGATGGGACTTCTCATAGATGAGAATTGTTATGGTGGGGAGGTTATAAAACATTGTACCCTTTCACAATGTGAATTCTGGTTGGAATCTGAAATTTTTAATTTGGTGAAATGGTTATTTTGATAAGTAGTATTTAGATTATCATTTTTTGGTTAAAATAGCTCAATAAGAATTTTTTTTATCGAATAATGCCCAATTAGTGGTACAAGTTCTCATGAGAGCACTGGAGAAGTTTCAGGGAGACATAGGGGGAAAATTCGTTTGATCTAGTACCTCATGATATTTTGGGTGTGGGTAATTCCATGATGTTATTTGGACAAGGGAAGGCCCCAAAACTATGATCATTAATAGTGAGATCATTAGTACACACCATAAAAGTATTAGCAAGAAGGGAGAACCCTCCGCCTCGATCCTAGTCACAACATGACACAATGTGTCATGCCACAAATTGAAGATTGGATATTCTTCCTTGTTTTGGTAAAATACATATTTTTTTCTACTGGTTGTTGGATGTTTTGGGGACAATAGGTGACGATAGGAGGAAAATCACCTGGTCTCTCGTATCCCCCTTTTCGACTTCATTTCCCTTCAGTTTAGGGTGACTTTAGAATCATTTTGATGGAAAATAGTTGTAAGATATTCAAATTTTAATTGCATTCAAATTATACATTCATCAACTATTATTTCATTGAGCTTTTATTTTAGTATCTAGAACACATTCCATAGGATCATTATAAGGACCCGACCGTAAACCTTACATAATCTTGAATTACATGAAAAATTCAAATTGAGGATCTTTTCAGTTTTATATTTTTAGAGAATTAGGCCATAAATATTAGATAACAACTTGAAGATTACAAGTAGACACTACTACTTAGTATCAATTTTTTTCATAAAAATAAAAACTCTTAAAAAGAAACATGTCTAGTTCCATGTTTTAGATAACATGACTTTTCCTTGATCCCATCCTTGACCCTATTACACTTTATGTCCTGTAAAAAACATAAAAAAAATTGGGATGAGCATAAAAAGATCAGTAAGGGATACAAAAAGGAGGAAATGGTTAGTTTTTCAAAACAACAAGGAATCCATTAATACTTAATCATAAGTATTACGTTTAACCTTTATGAAGTAGTAAATACTTTCCATTGAATAAATGATCATTACTTACCATTTTGTAACCAAAAGTTTACCATAAAACCCATATAAAGAACCTATAACATATAAAGTTAAATTGGGACATAAACATACTTAAATGGAATAACCATATGGTAGACTTCCACACATATCACTAAATGGAATAGCCATACAGCCGACTCCCATACCCAATGCATTGGAGGTTATAACATAACCACCCTTCCTGGTATTCATGGAACCACCCGTCATATGGTTTATCACGTAACCACCCGTCAAATTTCCAAGGACCATCATAACACATAAAATATTGAAAATAAAAACATTTCACTAATAACATTTCATTTGCAATCACAAGAAGTAATTTCAAGATATTGAAATAATCAATCCATTTTCAAAAACCATTTTAAAAAATATTTTTGAATCAAAGTGTCACATACCACTTTGAGGATTTTAAGGGAATTATAATTTTAAAACATTAATATCCAAATAAGTAAATAATCTAAACCATTTTTAAAACATGGAAATTAAATATAAAGATTTAAAATAATAAATCTTTAAAACATTTAAAAATGATATTTTTGTTAAAGTGTTTTTAAAAAAATGAGAGACTCTTGAATACAAATAACATTTAATCAGAAATTTATAATATCATGATAATAAAGGGATTAATGATATAATATTCCAAAATACCGTATATACACCATATAAGAGTGAATTGGTGCATAACAACAATTAAGTCTCAATGGAAAGTAAATTGAGACGAAATCACTTATAAAGATGGTATCCTTATATTAAGGATAAATCAATTTCATAATTATGTGAGACAAATATAAATACACTAAATATGATTGGTTATTCAGTGTAAAATAATCAGAGTTCATTCACACATATTCATAGGAAGACATATTCAAGAAGTACATGTTTAACCCAAAGAATCAAAATTGGGTTAAAGAATTTCCCTTGCAAGAATTTGACAACCTAATAGTGTCACATTAAAATTCAGAAACTGAGTTGATGAGAGAGAAAAGGGTATATCATCACTTTGACATAAAATTTACATCAATAAGGATATATAAGAACATATCTCAACCTAATAAGATGTGAATTAAAAGACATAACAAAAAGAAGTCCTTTAAAAAGAGGAGGGTGAAAACCCCCTTACCGATTTGGTAACTTACAAAACATACGCCACATGAAATAAGGATCATACAATAAAGATATAAATACTCATAAATTAAATTATATTACACAAAGTTTACAATCATGGGCATTACATACACCACACAAAAGGAAAATAGTGGCAAATATAGTATGAATATGACGAGAATAAAAAGTGAGATGAAACCCTTTACAACGTTGTAATCAACTGAGTCGTACAACAAAAAGTTAATAACCACCAAATGAATCATATAATAACATGAATATAAAGAGAATCATGACAATATATATCAAATGGAAGTACACAATACACCACATTAAATAAATTAGTGGCGAACAATGGAAATCTCATGGAATTGAAAGTGAGATAAGAAAACCCCTTACAAAATTTCGGCAGCCTAATGGCGCCACATAAAAATTATTAAAATGAATTTATTAGAGTAAGAGGGGGTATCTCGTAATATGAAAATAAAAATTACATTATGGTGAATATAAAATAAAATCCTCCAATATATGAACATGGAGCATAGAAGAAATGACATAAAAGAGAGTACTTGAATAGAAAGAGAGAGGTCAGATCCCTTACCTCATTGTCCGACTTGACCCGTTCATTCTTTAATATCCTGAATAATAAACTAATGTTAATTTCTACTTCCTTAAGAAATTTTTTTTAAAATATTATTCTTCCTTTTATATTACTTATTATCTTGTTATAAACATTATGTAATCATTTAATTTAATAACATTTGCTTTATCGATATTTGGTACTTGAGTCAAAAATAGACTTCTTATAGTTACATGTTGTTCATGTGGTAAAAGGTTCATTATATCCAGAATTATATTTAGGATTTGGATATCATATATATCATATATATCCAGAATATACATATTTTTATAATAGTACATAACATTTAGAGGTAAGAAATGAAATGCACCGTTCATGGAGACGGTAAGCTGTACGTACGCATGAACACTACTTTCATTTCTATTTATTATTTTAATGGAATTAAAACATAATGATACATAGTTATATTATAATTCCAGTATAATATCAAACATAATATCATCAACCCTATCCTTTATACATCCCACATAATGCATTAACGAATCACATCACTTTGAGGGGGCGGTAGTCCGCACTTCCTCTAATGACATTATCATATTTACCGACTATGGAAACCAGAAAGGCATGATATAATTGGGAAGTACATAAGAATAACGAAATCATAAACATAATATATATCATATATAAATATAGTTACATCATAATGTCCACCATGAGAGGCGGTAAGATATAATTGAACAATCATCATTTCGTGAGGCGTTAGTTTACCATCCACAAAAACATTATGTTTTTAATCCATTAAATGGAGGTGTGTGTAAGAGTAGTTCGAATAATTCTCATAAAAACATCCTAGTATATTGCGGATACAGTTTTTGTTACAAAAGAAAGGAAATAAAAAGTGTTTAGGGGTTGGAGAAGTAAAATAAAAGAAAACAATTTAATAGAAACCGTTACCTTTAATTTCGGTAACTCTCTTTGGTTTGAACCAAAGGACTTCTTGAAATGACTTATGCCTAAGTTAAGTCTTCTAGGAGGAGGAGAGGGACTTTTAGATCTTAATTGGGTATAGTTTTGATGAGCCAAATGGCTTGAGAGGTGTGAGGAATTAGTTATAAGTGGTCTCCTTTTATAAGGGGGAGGAGGGGCTCTTTAGGAAAGTGTGAAACTATTATTTAATTATATAATGATATTCGGTTTCTAATGGTCCAAAAATAATTATATGCGAATATAAGATGATTCATGGTCGAAATAAAATCATCAAATCCGAATTTTACATGTTTTGTACAATATTTTAATCATTATAATCTTATTTATTTAAATAATTTATTAATGAGGTAAATACTGCATCATTATTATGTCATAAATAATTTAATTTAGTTGAGGTCTAAAAATTATAAAACAAATATCATGATGTAGGAAATATGTTTATCTTTCTAAATAATATTTATAGTGGAAAATAGGACTTATATAACACCATATAAAAATTAATTACTAAAAGATTTTTGTTTTTGTCATTTTGGCCTTTACTTTAAATTAATTAATCTAAATTGTCATTATCACTTCCAAGTGGATCAAAGGGGTCTCCAAATAGACCCAAAGATTCACATGGTCGTTAATGACTAAACCAATAAATGTAGGACAAGTGGTAAGATAATTTTGAATTATTATAATATTCTTTTAACCTTGAATTACCTTATTTACCTTTAACCGTGGTAAATAAAAGTCAAAAGTTACTATTCACTAAAAATTATTTTCATCTTAATGAACCACATTTTACTTCTTAACACAACCATGTATGTCATGTTTTTTGAATTCAATTCACAGAAGCGGTAAAATTTCATTTAAATGAAAAAGTCAGTTTTTTAACTACCACTATGTGGTGTCACAATTCATCAAAAATTGAAGTTTTTCAGAAAAATACAAAATATTCAGCCTAATCATTATTTGATTTTCCGAATTCAAAATTGATTTCTATTTTTAAAAATTCAAAACATAGAAGTGGAATTAATTAACTTAAGAATTAATTCCCGTTGTTAAAACAAATGGTGTGTTTTTAAAAAACAATAACTATTAAAAGATTGATACTTGTTTATGTCCAATTTCAATGTGAAATTAATTTCAATGACCAAAATTGGATTTAATCGTGAAAATATATTTTAATTTCACTTGAAAAACAATTAAAAAGATAATATAACCATATATATAAATTAAATTAAAAGGAACCTTTGAATTAAAATACAATATTTTTCACTATTCATTAAAAAAATGAACTCTTTCGGAAAAATTCCAAAAATATACACAAAGTAAATTTTGATGTCCCCATTCTAAAGAAGGATTATATTTGGTCATATATAATGTATTAAAGTGACCAAAAATTGATTTAAAAAGTGTTCCCCATTAAAAGGCGGTAAATCAGCCTTATAATGTAAATTTTGCTTAAAATTAGTTTCATTCACATTTTAAGCCTCTAAATTTTATTGGATAAATGTAAATACATTTAAAAAATATGTATAATCATATTGTAGTTAGTTTTGTTAATTTCTGCCAATAAAATTTCTAGGATTTAACTACCATTTAAAATAATAATATTATATTATTAGTGTGCAACGTAAAATTCCAAAGAAACCCGTTGTTACGTATCAGGTATGCTATCGAACATAGAAACCCCTTTAAAGTAAAATTAATATTTAATTCACAAATATAAATAAATATTAAATATTTATTATTCTTCATATATCTGGGATGTTACATCCATCCCCCCTTTTGGGAATTTCATCCTCACAATTTTAAAACTGGGTTTGAAAACTTCGTTAAAATCCCTACATCGGAAAAAGAGTCAATAAAACTATCACATTAAAATAAAGGAAGAGAAGTACAATGGTTTCCCGAGACAACGGATACTAGGATTCCATGGAAACATGGAAATGGAGTAGAAAAAAAACCATCATTTTCTGATGGAGAGTGATAGAAAACTTGTTTTGGAGAAAGTTAACCACCAGAAAATCACAAACATGTGATGGGTTAAACAGTCTTTGATTTCCCAGAAGTAAAATTTAACAGACAAGGTTTTTGTTTTAAGTTACTTTTCATTGAGGAATTTATTTATGAGCTTAACTAAAAACATAAGGAAACACAATTACTTTTCATGTAGACTTTTATCCTTCACTAGATTTCTATCACAAACTCATATTTCCTCCATACGATGAGTATTCGAGATGACTTGTTTACATTAAAAGTGTTATAACAATCTTCGATAGAATCAAAGAATCCAAAAAAAGATGAACTATATATTTCCCTTGTCTTTAGATATTAACTAAAACAAAAAAATTTAGTACAAGATCAGATAGTCCCCCAAAAGGATCATCTTCTACAAAAGAAAAACTAATCTTAATATCCAAAATTTTTCCAACAAAACCCAATGTTCAATCAAAGACCATTCAATAAAAAGTTATCCTTAAAAGTATTCAAAGTAATCCAAAATAAAATTGAAACCCAAATCTCTAAAGGATTTAATTACATATTCTTCCAAGATAAATCACAAAATTTATCTGCAAATAACATCAGTTAATCTTAATGTCTCATATTGAAAAGTAATTAACCTAATCACATATCCTCCATGATAGGTTAATAATTTCCATAGATTACACAAAATCAACTTATTCATGATTCATAAGATCATCCAACTAAAAATAATAATTCATACTAACTAGGGACTTCACATATTCCATTGGTAGTCAATAAATACCAGTCGCACTTTGGTTGTGGGTTCAATTCCTGTAGCCTTTCCAGATGCGACGGGTTGTCACCCATCCTATAGGTTGTCCTTTTTATAAGACTCAAAAATAACCCTAACATGTTTTAACCCCAAAGGTTTCCTTATACCTATCATCATCATCCAAATTAATTATGATCGCAACATCTTAATTCTTGACCTCTTATTTCACCACCATATGATAAAATAAAATAATCCCCAAAATGAAGAAAATCATACCTTGATCATGGTGTCCATTTGGTTTCATCTCCATCATGTTCACGTAGGTAGAAGGTCCATTCATTGCAACAATGATTTAGTGATCCTTCAAAACCATTTTCTTCTTCCATCCAAATACACCTTGTACAGAATGGGTCATATGGGTGTTCATAGAAAAATAATTTTGGAAAATAATCATGTATGGCATATAATTTCAAAACATCTGATAAAACATGATTTCTATAAAACAATCGAACCAAATTTGAGTTGAAACTTTCAATTAACGGTCCTTTTAAAATACTATAAGTATGTGCTGAGAGACTATATTTTAAATTCAAATATAAATAGGTTGCCCAAGGGTCTCCTTCTTCAGAACCTTTTTTAAAATCATAATATGCTTCAAAATCTTGTGATAAGGTAAAATATTTTAAAATGCCTTGATAATATTTTCCTTTCTTGAAAATATGAGAATATTGTGAAAATATGAGAATATTTTGAAAATATGATTTTTCTAAATACAACCCATTACCCACGATGATAACGAGGTATAGTGGAGGTGTTTGATATATCAAACAACTGCTTACAAGTGAGTTGTATGTTATAAAAAGTTTCAAAATCATCCGAACATGACTTTGCAACAATTATTGCAAGCATGTCATCACGAAGAGATAAGAATGTCGTTTGAGATCCTCCTCCTTCCATTTTCAACGGACCTTCCTTGATTTGAAAAAGTTATATAACAAGGATTTAAATGAAATAAATGATAGGGACTAACCATATGTCTAATGGAAACTCCTAATCCCTAAAGTTGTATAAACCGACCTATGAAACCAACTATAATGAACCGACCTTAAACCTTACATAATCTTGAATTAAATGAATAATTCACATTGAGGATATTTTTAGGTTTAGAGTTTTAGAGAATTAGGCCATAACTATTACATAACAACTTGAAGATTACAAGTAGAAACAACTACTTGGTATCTATTTTTTTCATAAAAATAAAAACTCTTTAAAAGAAACATGTCTAGTTCCATGTTTTAGATAACATGAATTTTCCTTGATCCCATCCTTGACCCTATTCCACTTTATGTCCTGTAAAAAACATAAAAAAATTGGGATGAGCATAAAAAGCTCAGTAAGGGATACGCAGAGGAGGAAATGGTTAGTTTTTGTAAATAACAAGTAAACCACAAATAATTAATCATAAGTATCACCTTTAACCTTTATGAAGTAGTAAATACTTTCCATTTAATAAAAGATCATTACTTTCCCTTTTGTAACCAAAAGATTACCATAAAACCCATATAAATAAAACATAACATATAAAGGTAACGTGGGACATAAACATACTTAAATGTAATAACCATATGGTTGACCTCAACACATATCACTAAATGGAATAACCATACACTGACTTGCATAACCAATGCATTGGAGGTTATAACGTAACAACCCGTCCTGGTATTCACAGCACCACTCGTCATATGGTTTATCACGTAACAACCTGTCGAATGTCTAAGTACCATCATAACACATAAAATATTGTAAATAAAAACATTTCACTAATAACATTTCATTTTCAATCACAAGAAGTAATTTCAAGATATTTAAATAATCAATCCATTTTCAAAAACCATTTTAAAAAAGATTTTTGAATCAAAGTGTCCCATACCACTTTGAGGATTTTAATAGAATTATAATTTTAAAAAATTAATGTCTATATAAATAAATACTCAAAACCATTTTAAAAACATGGACATTAAATATAATGATTTAGAATAATAAATCATTAAAACATTTAAAAATGATATATTTGTTAAAGTGTTTTTAACAAAACGAGAGAATCTTGAATACAAATAATTACAGAATATCATTTAATCAGAAATATATAATATCATGAGAATAATTGGAATAATGATATAATATTCCAAAATATTTTATATTCACCATATAAGTGTGAATTGGTGATTAACAACAATTAAGTCTCAATGGAAAGTAAATTGAGACGAAATCACTTATAAAAACGGTATCCTTAGATTAAGGATAAATCAATTGAATAATTATGTGTGAAAAATATAAATACACTAAATATGATTGGTTATTCAGTGTAAAATAATTATAGTTCATTCACACATATTCATAAGAAGACATATTCAAGAAGTACATGTTTAACCTAATGAATCGAAATTGGGTTAAGAAGTTCACTTGAAAACATTCGACAACCTAACGACGTCACATTAAAATTCCGAAACCGAGTTGATGAGAGAGAAAAGGTTATCTAAACACTTGGACATAAAATTTACATCAATTAGGATATATAATAACATTTCTCAACATAATAATATGTGATTTAAAAGACATAACAAAAATAAGTCTTTTAAAAAGAGGAGGGTGGAAGGTTACCTTACCGATTTGGTAACATACAAAACATACGCCACATTAAAGAAGGACCATACAATGAAGATGTAAATACTCATAAATGAAAGTATATTACACAAAGTGTAAAAAAATGGGAAGTACATACACCAAACAAAAGGAAATAGTGGAAAATATAGCATGAATCTCACGGGAATAAAAACTGAGATGAAACCCTTTACCACATTTTAATCAACTGAGACGTACGACCAAAAGTTAATAAGCACCAAATGATTCATAGAATAACATGAATATAAATATAATCATGAAAATATATAAAATGGAAGTAAAAAATACACCACATTAAATAAATTAGTGGCGAACAATGGAAATCTCATGAAATTGAAAGTGAGATAAGAAAATACAATACAAAAATTCGGCATCCTAACGGCGCCACATAAAAATTATTAAAATGAATTGATGAGAGTAAAAGGGGGTCTCTCATAATATGAAAATACAAATTACATTATGGTGAATATAAAATAACATCCTCCAACATAATAACATAAAACATATAAGAAATGACATAAAAGAGAGTACTTGAAAAGAAAGAGAGAGGTCGGATCCCTTACCTCGTTGTCCGACTTGACCCGTTCATTATTTAATATCCTGAATAATAAACTAATGTTAATTTCCACTTTCTTAAGAAAATTTTATTAAATATTATTATTCCTTTTAAATTACTTATTACCTTGTTATAAACATTATGTAATCATTTACGTTAATAACATTTGTTTTATCGATATTTGGTACTTGAGTCAAAAACGGACTTCTTATAGTTACATGTTGTTCATGTGGTCAAAGGTTCATTATATCTATAATGATATTCATTATTTGGATATCATTTATATCTTATATATCTAGAATATACATGTTTTTATAATAGTAAATAACATTTATATGTAAGAAATGAAATGCACCGTTCATGGAGACGGTAAGCCGTACATACGCATGAACGCTACTTTCATTTCTATTAATTATTTTAATGGAATTAAAACATAATTATGGATAGTTATATTATAATTCCAGTATAATATCATACATAATATCATCAACCCTATCCTTTATACAACCCACATAAGGCATTAACGAATCACATCACTTTGAGGGGGTGGTAGTCTGCACTTCCTCTAATGAGATTATCGTATTTACCCACTATGGAAACCATAAAGGCTTGATATAATTGAGTAGTACAGAAGAATAAGGAAATAATAAACATAATATATATCATATATGAATATATTTCCATCATAATGGCCACCATGAGAGGTGGTAATATGTAATTGAATAATCATCCTTTCGTGAGGCGTTAGTTTTCCATCCACAGAAACATTATGTTCTTCATCCATTAGATGGAGGTGTGTGTAAGTGTAGTTTGAATACTTCTCATAAAAACATCCCAGTATATTGATTTTACTTGTGTTGTTACAAAATAAAGGAAATAAAAAGAGTTTAGGGGTTGGAGAAGTAAAATAAAAGAAAACAATTTAAGAAAAACTGTTACCTTTAATTTGGGTAACTCTCTTTGGTTTGAACCAAAGGACTTCTTGAAATGACTTCTTCCTAAGTTAAGGCTTCTTGTAGGAGGATAGGGATTTTGAGAGCTTAATTGGGTAGAGTATGGATGAGCCAAATGGCTTGAGGGGTGTGAGGAATTTGTTAGAAGTGGTCTCCTTTTATAAGGGGGAGGATGGGCTCTTTAGGAAAGTGTGAAACTATTATTTTATTATATAATGATATTCGGTTTCTAATGGTCCAAAAATCATTATATTCGAATATAAGACGAGTCATGGTCGAAATAAAATCATCCAATCAGAATTTTACATGTTTTGGATAATATTTTAATCATTATAATCTTATTTATTTAAATCATTTATTAATGAGGTAAATACTGCATCATTATTGTGTCATAAATAATTTAATTTATTTGATGGCTAAAAATTATAAACAAATACCATGACATAGGAAAGACTTTTATCTTTCCAAATAATATTTATAGTCTAAAATAGGACTTTTATATCATCAAATAAAAATTAATTACTAAAATCGTTTAGTTTATGTCATTTTGGCCTTTACTTTAAATTAATTAATCTAAATTGACAGTATCACTTCCAAGTGGATCAAAGGGGTCCCAAAATAGACCCAAATATTCCCATGGTCGTTATTGACTCAATTAATAAGGGTAGGACAAGTGTTAAGATAATTTTGAATTATTATAATATTCTTTTAATCTTGAACTACCTTATTTACCTTTAACCACGGTAAATTAAAGGCAAAAGTTACTATTCACCAAAAATTATTTTCATCTTAATGAACCACATTTTAATTCTTGAAAACAACCATGTATGTCGTATTTTTGAAATTCAATTCACAGAAGTGTTAAAATTTCATTTAAATGAAAAAGTCAGTTTTTTTAACTACCATTAAGTGGTGTCACTATTCATCAAAAATTGAAGTTCTTCAGAAAAATACCCAAAATTCAGCCTAATCATAATTTGATATTCAGAAAGAAAAATTGATTTCTATTTTTCCAAATTCAAAAAATATAAGTGGAATTAATTAATTTAAATATTAATTCCCATTATTAAAACAAATAGCGTGTTTTTAAAAAACAATAACTATCAAAATATTGATACTTGTTTATGTTAAATTTCAAAGTGAAATTAATTTCAATCACCAAAATTGGTTTAAACGGTAAAAATATATTTTAATTTCACTTGAAAAATAATTAAAAATATAATCTAACCAAATAAATAAATTATATTAAAAGGAATCTTTGAATTAAAATACAATATTTTTCAATATTCATTAAAAAAATGAACTTTTTCGGAAAAATTCCAAAAATTTACACAAAGTAAATTTTGATGTCCCCATTCTAAAGAAAGATATTATTTGGTCATATAGAATGTATTAATGTGAGAAAAACTAGATTTAAAATGGGTTCTCTATTAAAAGGCTGTAAATAATCATTTTAATCTAAATTATGCTTAAAATTAGATTCATTCACATTTTAAGCCTCTAAATATTATTGGATAAATATAAATACATTTAGAAAACATGTATAATCATATTGTAGTTAGTTTTGTTCCTTCCCGCCAATACAATGGCTAGGATTTAACTACCATTTAAAATAATAATATTATATTATTAGTGTGCGACATAAGATTCCAAAGAAAACCATTGTTGCGTATCAGGTACGCTATCGAACATAGAAACCCCTTTAAAGTAAAATTAATATTTAATTCACAAATATTAATAAATATGAAATATGTATTATTCTTCATTTATCTGGGATGTTACATCCTTACCCCCTTTTTGGAATTACGTCCTCTCAATTTTAAAACTGGGTTTGGAAACTTTGTTAAAATCCCCACATCAGAAAAAGAGTCAATAAAACTATCACATTAAAATAATGGAAGGGAAGTACAAAGGTTACCTAAGACAACAGATACTAGGATTCCATGAAAACATGGATATGGAGGAGAAAACAAACCATCAAGTTCTGATGGAGAGTGATAGAAATATTTTTTTGGAGAAAATTAACCACCAGAAAATCACAAACATGTGATGGGTTAAATAGTCTTTGGTTTCCCACAAGTAAAAGTTAATAGACAATGTTTTTGTTTTAAGTTACTTTTCATTGAGGAATTTATTTATGAGATTAACTAAAAACATAAGGAAACACAGTTAATTTTCATGTGGACTTTTATCCTTCACTAGATTTCTAACACAAACTCATATTTTCTCCATACGATGAGTATTCGAGATGACTTGTTTACATTAAAAGTGCTATAACCATCTTCGAGTAAATCAAATAATCCAAAAAGGATGAACTATATATTTCCCTTTTCTTTAGATATTAACTAAAACAAAATATTTTAGTACAAGATCAGATAATCCCCAAAAGGGATCATCTTTTACAAAATAAAAACTACTCTTAATGAAAAAATTTTCCAACAAAACCCAAAGTTCAATCAAAGACCATTCAATAAAAAGTTATCCGTAAAATTATTCAATGTAATCCAAATTAATATTTAAACCAAAATATTCTAAGGATTTAATCACATATTCTTCCAAGATAAATCTTAACATTTATCTGCAAATAACATTTGTTAATCTTAATGTCTCATATTGAAAAGTAATTAACCTAATCACATATCCTCCATGATAGGTTAATAATTTCCATAGATAACCCAAAATCAACTTATTATTGATTCATAATATCATCTAACTAAAAATAATAAGTCATACTAACTAGGGACATCACGTATTCCAATGGTAGTCAATAAATACCAGTCACACTTTGGTTGTGGGTTCAATTCCTGCAGCCTTGCCGGATGCGACGGGTAGTCACCCATACTACATGTTGTCCTTTTTATAAAACTCAAAAATAACCCTAACATGTTTTAACCCCAATGGTTTCCTTATACCTATCATCTTCATCCAAATTCATTAGGATCGCAACATCTTAATTCTTGAAGTCTTATTTCACCACCATATGATAAAATAAAACAATCCCCAAAATGAAGAACACCATACCTTGATCAGGGTGTCCATTTGGTTTCATCATCATTTTGTTCGCATAGGTAGAAGGTCCATGCATTGCAACAATGATTTAGAGATCCTTCAAAATCATTTTATTTCTCCATCCAAATACACCCTGTACAACATGGGTCATATGGGTGTTCACAGAAAAAAAGATTTGGAAAAAAATCATATATGAAATATAATTTCAAAACATCTGATAAAACATGATTTCTATAAAATAGTCGAACTGAATTTGAGTTGAAACTTTCAATTAATGGTCCTTTTAAAATACCATAAGTATGTACTGAGAGACTATATTTTAACATCAAATATAAATAGGTTTCCCAAGGGTCTTTTTCTTCATCACCTTTTTTAGAATCATAATATCCTTCAAAATCTTGTGCTAAGGTAAAATATTTTAAAATGCCTTGATAATATTTACGTTTCTTTAAAATTTGAGAATATTGTGAAAATATAATTTTTCTAAATAAAACCCATGACCCACAATGATAACGAGGTATAGTGGAGGTGTTTTATATCTTAAACAACTACTTTCAAGTGAGTTGTATGTTAGAAAAATATTCACAATCATCCGAACATGACTTTGGAACAATTATTGAAAGCATGTCATCAGGAAGAGATAGGAATGTCGTTTGAGATCCTCCTACTTCCATTTGCAACTGAGTTTCCTTGATATGAAAAATTTATAAAACAAGGATTTAACTAAAATAGAAGATAGGGACTAACCATATGTCTAACGGAAAATTCTAATCCCTAATGTTGTCTAAACCAACCTCTGATACCAACTATAAGGACCCGACCTTAAACCATACATAATCTTGAATTAAATGAATAATTCACATTGAGGATCTTTTCAGGTTTAGAGTTTTAGATAATTAGGCCATAACTATTACATAATAACTTTAAGATTACAAGTAGACACTGCTACTCAGAATCTATTTTTTTCATAAAAATAAAAACACTTAAAAAGAAACATGTCTAGTTCCATGTTTTAGATAGCATGACTTTTCCTTGATCTCATCCTTGACCCTATTACACTTTATGTCCTGTGAAAAACATAAAAAAACTAGGGATGAGAATAAAAATCTCAGTAAGGGATACACAGTGGAAGAAATGGTTAGTTTTTCAAAACAACAAGTAAACCATGAATACTTAATCATAAGTATTACGTTTAACCTTTATGAAGTTGTAAATACGTTCCATTGAATAAAAGATCATTACTTACCCTTTTGTAACCAAAATATTACCATAAAACCCATATAAAGAACACATAACATAAAAAGGTAATGTGGGACATAAACATACTTAAATGTAAGAACCATATGGTCAACTTCCACACATATCACAAAATGGAATAGCCATACAGCCGACTTCCATACCCAATTCATTAGAGGTTATAACGTAACCAACAGTCCTGGTATTCACGACACCACTCGTTATATGGTTTATCACGTAACCACCCATCAAATTTCCAAGTACCATTATAACACATAAAATATTGCAAATAAAAATATTTCACTAATAACATTTCATTTTCAATCACAAGAAGTAATTTCAAGATATTGAAATAATCAATCCATTTTCAAAAACCATTTAAAAATTTTTTTTGAATCAAAGTGTCCCATACCACATTTACGACTCTAATAGAATTATAATTTTAAAAAATTAATGTATATATAAATAAATACTCAAAACCATTTTTAAAACATGGACTTTAAATATAAAAGATTTAGAATAATAAATTTTTAAAACATTTAAAAATGATATTTTTGTTAAAGTGTTTTTAACAAAATCAGAGACTCTTGAATACAAATAATTGATATCATTTAATCAGAAATTTATAATATCATGAGAATAAATAGATTAATGATATAATTTTCAAAAATATAGTATATACACTATATAAGAGTTAATTGGTGCATAACAACAATTAAGTCTCAATGGAAAGTAAATTGAGACGAAATCACTTATAAAGATGGTATCCTTAGATTAAGGATAAATAAATTGAATAATTATGTGTGACAAATATAAATACACTAAATATGATTAGTCATTCAGTGTAAAATAATTATAGTTCATTCACACATATTCATAGTAAGACAGATTCAAGAAGTACATGTTTAACCCAAGGAATCGAAATTGGGTTAAGAAGTTTCCTTACAAAAATTCGACAACCTAACAACCTCACATTAAAATTCATAAACTGAGTTGATGAGAGAGAAAATGGTATCTCAACACTTGGACATAATATTTACATCAATAAGGATATATAATAACATTTCTCAACATAATAATATGTGATTTAAAAGACATAACAAAAAGAAGTCTTTTAAAAAGAGGAGGGTGAAAGGTGACCTTACCGATTTGGTAACATACAAATCATACCCCACATGAAAGAAGTACCATAAAATGAAGATGTAAATAATAATAAATGAATGTATATTACACAAAGTGTACAATCATGGGCAGTACATACACCACACAAAAGGAAATAGTGGCAAATATAGCATGAATCTCACGAGAATAAAAACTGAAATGAAACCCTTTACCACATTGTAATCAACTATGTATTACGAACAAAAATTAATAACCACAAAATTATTCACATAATAACATAAATATAAAGAGAATCATGAAAATATATATCAAATGGAAGTACAAAATACACCACATTCAATATATTAGTGGCAAACAATGGAAATCTCACGAAATTGAAAGTGAGATAAGAAAATACCATACAAAAATTCGGTATCCTAACAGCGCCAAATAAAAATTATTAAAATGAATTGATGAGAGTAATAGGGGGTATCTCATTATATGTAAAGAAAAATTAAATTATGGTGAATATAAAATAACATCCTCCAACATAAGAACATGGAGCATAGAAGAAATGACATAAAAGAGAGTACTTGAAAAGAAAGAGAGAGGTCAGATCCCTTACCTCGTTGTCCGACTTGACCCGTTCGTTCTTTAATATCCTGAATAATAAACTAATGTTAATTTCTACTTGATTAAGAAATATTTTTAAATATTATTATTTCTTTTATATTACTTATTACCTTGTTATAAACATTATGTAATCATTTACGTTAATAACGTTTGTTTTCTCGATATTTGGTACTTGAGTCAAAAATGGTCTTCTTATAGTTACATGTTGTTCATGTGGTCAAAGGTTCATTATATCTAGAATGATATTCATGATTTTGATATCATATATATCATATACATCTAGAATATACATGTTTTTATAATAGTACATAACATTTAGAGGTAATAAATGAAATGTACCGTTCATGGAGACGGTAAGCCGTACGTACGCATGAACGCTACTTTCATTTATATTTATTATTTTAATGGAATTAAAACATAATTATATATAGGTATATTATAATTCCAGTATAATATAATACATAATATCATCAACCCTATCCTTTATACAACCCACATAAGGCATTAATGAATCACATCACTTTGAGGGGGCGGTAGTCCGCACTTCCTATGATGAGATTATCGTATTTACCCACTATAGAAACCATAAAGGCTTGATATAATTGGGAAGTACAAAAGAATAAGGAAATAATAAACATAATATATATCATATATAAATACAGTTCCATTATAATGGCCACCATGAGAGGCGGTAAGATGTAATTGAACAATCATCGTTTCGTGAGGTGTTATTTTTCCATCCACAGAAACATTTTGCTCTTCATCCATTAGGTGGAGGTATGTGTAAGTGTAGTTCGAATACTTATCATAACAACATACTAGTATATTGAGGTTTCTGGTGTTGCTACAAAAGAAAGGAAATAAAAAGAGTTTAGGGGTTGGAGAAGTAAAATAAAACAAAACAATTTAAGAGAAATTTTTACCTTTAATTTGGGTAACTCTCTTTGGTTTGAACCAAAGGACTTCTTAAAATGACTTCTGCCTAAGTTAAGGCTTCTAGAAGGAGGATAGGGATGTTGAGAGCTTAATTTGGCAGAGTTTGGATGAGCCAAATGGCTTGAGAGGTGTGAGGAATTTGATAGAAGTGGTCTCCTTTTATAAGGGGGAGGAGGGGCTCTTTAAGAAAGTGTGAAACTATTATTTTATTATATAATGATATTCGGTTTTTAATGGTCAAAAAATCATTATATTCAAATATAAGATGCGTCATGGTTGAAATAAAATCATCCAATCATAATTTGAAATGTTTTGGATAATATTTTAATCATTATATTCTTATTTATTTAAATTATTTATTAATGAGATAAATACTGCATCATTATTGTGTCATAAATAATTTAATTTATTTGATGTCTAAAAATTATTAAAAAATACCATGATATAAGAATGCTTTTTATAGTTCCAAATAATAGTTATAGTCGAAAATATGACTTATATAACACTATATAAAAATTAATTACTAAAATCATTTTGTTTATGTCATTTTCGCCTTTACATTAAATTAATTAATCTAAATTGTCATTATCACTTCCATGTGGATCAAAGGGGTCCCAAAATAGACCCAAATATGCCCATGGTCGTTAATGACTCAATAAATAATGTTTGGAAAAGTGTTAAGGTAATTTTTAATTATTATAATATTCTCTTAACCTTGAATTACCTTATTTACCTTTAAGTGCGGTAAATAAAAGTCAAAAGTTACTATTCATCAAAAATTATTTTTATCTTAATGAAATTTTTTTTACTTCTTTATAACAACCATTTATGTTGGATTTTTGAAATTCAATTCACAGAAGTGGTAAAATTTTATTTAAATGAAAAAGTCAGTTTTTTTATCTACCACTAAGTGGTGTCACTATTCATCAAAAATTGATGTTTTTCTGAAAAATACCTACAAATCAGCCTAAGCATTATATGATATTCAGAATTCAAAATTGATGTCAGTTTTTCCAAATTCAAAACATAGAAGTGGCATTAATTAATTTAAAAATTAATTCTTGTTGTTAAAACAAATATCATGTTTTAAAAAAACAATAACTATCAAAAGATTGATACTTGTTTATGTCCAATTTCGAAGTGAAATTAATTCCAATGACCAACATTGGATTAAATGGTAAAAATAAATTTTGATTTCAATTTAAAAACAATTAAAAATATAATCTAACCATATAAATAAATTATATTAAAAGGCACTTTTGAATTAAAATACAATATTCTTCACTATTCATTAAAAAACGAACTTTTTCAGAAAAATTCCCAAAATTTACACATAGTAAATTTTGATGTCCCCATTATAAATAAGGAATTTATTTGGACATATATAATGTATTTAAGTTACCAAAACTATATTTAAAAATGTTTCTCCATTAAAAGGCGGTAAATCGGCCTTTTAATGTAAATTATGCTTAAAATTAGATTCTTTTACATTTTAAGCCTCTAACTTTTGTTGGATAAATGTAAATACATTTAGAAAACATGTATATTCATATTGTAGTTAGTTTTTTCATTCCCACCAATACAACGACTGGGAGTTAACTACCATTTAAAATAATAATATTATACTATTAGTGTGCAACGTAAGATTCCAAAGAAACCTGTTGTTACGTATCAGGTACGCTATCGAACATAGAAACCAATTTAAAGTAAAATTAATATTTAATTCACAAATATGAATAAATATGATATATGTATTATTATTCATACATAATATCATCAATCCTATCCTTTATACAACCCACATAAGGCATTAACGAATCACATCACTTTGAGGGGGCGGTAGTCCACACTTCTTATGATGAGATTATCGTATTTACCCACCATGGAAACCATAAAGGCTTGATATAATTGGGAAGTACAAAAGAATAAGGAAATAATAAACATAATATATATCATATATAAATACAGTTCCATTATAATGGCCACCATGAGAGGCGGTAAGATGTAATTGAACAATCATCGTTTCATGAGGCGTTAGTTTTCCATCCAGAGAAACATTATGCTCTTATCCATTAGATGGTGGTCTATGTAAGTGTAGTTTGAATACTTATCATAAAAACATCCTAGTATATTGAGTTTTATTGTGTTGCTACAAAAGAAATGAAATAAAAAGAGTTTAGGGGTTCGAGAAGTAAAATAAAAGAAAACAATTTAAGAGAAACTGTTACCTTTAATTTGGGTAACTCTCTTTGGTTTGAACCAAAGGACTTCTTAAAATGACTTCTGCCAAAGGCAAGGCTTCTAGGAGGAGTATAGGGATGTTGAGAGATTAATTTGGCAGAGTTTGGATGAGCCAAATGGCTTGAGAGGTGTGAGGAATTTGTTAGAAGTGGTCTCCTTTTATAAGGGGGAGGAAGGGATCTTTAAGAAAGTGTGAAACTATTATTTTATTATATAATGATATTCGGTTTTTAATGGTCCAAAAATAATTATATTCAAAGATAAGATGCGTCATGGTCGAAATAAAATCATCCAATCATAATTTGACATGTTTTGGATAATATGTTAATCATTATATTCTTATTTATTGAAATTATTCATTAATGAGGTAAATACTGCATCATTATTGTGTCATAAATAATTTAATTTATTTGATGTATAAAAATTATAAAAAATACCATGATATAATAAAGATTTTTATAGTTCCAAATAATATTTATAGTCGAAAATAGGACTTACATAATAATATATAAAAATTAATTACTAAAATCATTTTGTTTATGTCATTTTGGCCTTTACATTAAATTAATTAATCTAAATTGTCATTATCACTTCCATGTGGATAAAAGGGATCCCAAAATAGACCCAAAGATGACCATGGTCATTAATGACTCAATAAATAAAGTTTTTAAATGTGTTAAGGTAATTTTTTATTATTATAATATTCTTTTAACCTTGAATAACCTTATTTACCTTTAAGTGCGGTAAATAAAAGTCAAAAGTTATTATTCCTCAAAAATTATTTTTATCTTAATGAACAACATTTTAATTCTTTATAACAACCATTTATGTCGGATTTTTGAAATTAAATACATAGAAGTGGTAAAATTTCAATTAAATGAAAAAGTCAGTTTTTTAACTACCATTAAGTGGTGTCACTGTTCATCAAAAATTGAAGTTTTTCAGAAAAATACCAACAAATCAGCCTAAGCATTATATGATATTCAGAATTCAAAATTGATGTGAATTTTTCCAAATTCAAAACATAGAAGTGGAATTAATTAATTTAAAAATTAATTCCCATTATTAAAACAAATAGCATGTTTTAAAAAAACAATAACTATCAAAAGATTGATATTTGTTTATGTCCAATTTCAAACTGAAATTAATTCCAATGACCAACATTGGATTAAATGGTAAAAATATATTTTAATTTAAATTTAAAAACAATTAAAAATATAATCTAACCATATAAATAAATTATATTAAAAGGCACTTTTGAATTAAAATACAATATTCTTCACTATTCATTAAAAAATGAACTTTTTTCGGAAAAATTCCCAAAATTTACACAAAGTAAATTTTGATGTCCCCATTCTAAAGAAGGAATTTATTTGGTCATATAGAATGTATTAAAGTTCCCAAAACTATATTTACAAAGGTTTCTCTATTAAAATGCGGTAAATCGGCCTTTTAATGTAAATTATGCTTAAAATTAGTTTCATTCACATTTTAAGCCTCTAACTTTTGTTGGATAAATGTAAATACATTTAGCAAACATGTATATTCATATTGTAGTTAGTTTTTTCATTCCCGCCAATACAACAACTAGGAGTTAACTACCATTTAAAATAATAATATTATATTATTAGTGTGCAACGTAAGATTCCAAAGAAACCTGTTGTTGCGTATCGGGTACTCTATCGAACATAGAAACCCCTTTAAAGTAAAATTAATATTTAATTCAAAAATATGAATAAATATGATATATGTATTATTATTCATTTATCTGGGATGTTACAATCATGGTTTAATCAATAGATAATGATGGTGGTTTTACATGAGATGGATAAAGGATGTCAGGTGATAGTGCTGACATAACTTTTCTCACTGATTTCATATTGGTAATTAACCATATAATTTTACCTAAGGGTTATAAAAATGTGGATAAAACTGAATTTTGAATCAATGAAATATTTTGAATATTTTTTATGGCTCAGGTTTAGGTGTGTGTCAAGGGTATACCACACCCCATTGTTCAAAGGTTTTTCTATTGGATTTCATCAAGTGGGTTTTATGCATTTATTCAAACTTAAAATTAAATTTAAATAATTATTTTAATGAATTATAAATGTACAAAATTAATTATTTAAAAGTTATTGGCATGAGTTAGGGCCTTATGAGGATATGTGATATCCATATGTACTTCCATGACATTAGTTGAGAGTTTCTAGGTGGATATCAACAGGAATAACTAAATTATTGATATAGGTGGTCCATTATAGATAAAAATATGGTATATTTATTCATTATACATATTTTTATGTGACATTTAGTCATTACACTAATGGATATTTAACATTAGAAAATGTTTTTTCAATGTAAAATTGAAATTTCTATAGAATAAACAATGTTTTAAGGGCCCCAATGGACCATTATGCACTAGCTTGATTCCTAAGACAAAGATTGCCAAGTAATTAACTATAAATGAATTACCAATGAATCATGGACATTGTTGGGTGTAAAATATGAGAAATAAAGTGATTGAGATAGACATACCTAGGGGATTTTTCCCAAAGTGACTTATAAGTATAATTGAGTGTTATAATAAAGCGCATTAATCAAATATGACATATGAGAATCATGAGATGCCATAAATCCATTGGCCTAATAGATATGATATTGGTATTGATGATATTTTCTCTTTGTTATGTCAGTACCTAAAAGTGTATTCCCTTGGTATATTTGTAATCGGTTTGGTCCCTGAGGTCCAATCATTCACATGGGATTAAATATGTGTATTGTTCTATCTCTTAAGACCGATTCATGCGAGTCGTGCCCTATAGCTATAGTGAGACTATAATAAGTTCATGAGGATTACATGGGATTCTATATCCATAGAGTGATAATATTTTCCCAAGTAGAGAGTATGAGATAAGGAAACCCATGTATGTTTTCTCTACTATGAATGGGACACTAGTGGGTTCCCTATTGATATATTGACCCTAAAATTGGTGCATTTTAGAAATCGGTAGTGATGATTGTGCGTTCTACCTTATTACCCAAATCAATGATAAGCATGTTATGTCTATGATGGGGATAGTTTTTGTACTTAAGATTCCAACCTCATTTTTTAGGATGGGTATGGGTATATGGATTACACATTAATATACACTATATCATATGATTTTAGTGGGACACACTTCCCATCAAGATGTTTTGAGATCCATGGAATTCAATAAAAATTATCCATGAATCTAAAAATCATGACTAATATCATATTAGAATGACTTATATGAGATTCATGGATTAATGAAGTTACTATTTTGGAATCCCTTGGATGTGATCCTTGTATTTTTTATGCTATCAGTTTTTAATTTCCAGGGATATCTCTATGGATTAATTATGTTATCTCATTAGATTGTCTAAGACATGATCCTTATAATTGGTGATCGGGGATGTTACCTATAATGCCTAATATTTCTTACATGCATATTACATAATTTTTAAGATAAAAAAAATTGAGATACAAATTCCAGATCTAATGGTTTAGTTCCTTGGGAAAATTAGGCCCATACAACAATTTTACAAAATAAAAATGAACATTACTTAAAATCATCTTCTTTACCCTTTTAAAGCTCTCAAAATATAGTTGGTACATTTAGTCACATCAGTATATGCAACAAATAAAAAGGTTATGTAAATGTCCAATAAGGGGAAGAATAAGTGACATGAATCAATATTACAAGAGTGAGCATAATCACAACATAATATCATAATAATAGTTTCACCAGCAACATAAAGAAGAAAAATTTGATAAATTCATGCAATTTGAAATTTTCATAATAATGAAACTTCATGTCATAGTGGCCATACAACCAGTATTTTTCAACAAATCTATCATATTGTTCACATATAACATATGTTCATAAATCCTAAATTCATTACTTTGAATAGATCTAGAGTCATATTCACTAATATTGAATATAATATAAGGAGATAACTTACAATAAACAATTCATTAGAGGTTTATATAATTCTTTTCACACCCATCACATCATAAAATTCTCATAATCATGCATACCACATGTAAGGATAAGAATTGTAGTCATTAAATAACCCCTCAAATGAATAGTATTCATAAAATAAATAAAGAATGAAACATCTTGAAATAATATTTTTCATTTGAAATATAATAATATAGAATATAATATGGAATAAATTGTCATTTTCTTATTTTAAATGAGAAACAACTCAAGGGGATTCAAGTGATATTTTTTAAATTGTATCCTTCTTGAAAAAACATTGTGAATAAATTAAAATATTTTTTGGAAGGGTGTAAACATGTATATCAAAAAAATATAAGAAAAAAATTATTTAATGTATTTTTTTGGGTATCATAGTGAAATTAATACTAAAATAAATTTAAATTAGGTGATACCCCAAAAGAAAGAGTTTGGATTTTTCAATCCCCATGACATAAAATTTGATTTAATTTTTCTTTTTCCACCACATCAATAATAAACATTCGGTTATTAATAAATTATATAAGTGAATTATTTTCATTTATTAAAACTATTCATAAATTATAATCCTTTTTTATATTTCTTAATTTATATCATTAAAAGGGAATAATTTTGATATCATTATTTCCTAAAAAAATTCCCATTTTGTTTCAATTTATTTATTTTGTTTATGGTCATTTATATGTAAGATGAATTAATTAAAAAGAATTCATATAAATATAATAATATAATTATAGATCAGAAGTAATTTATTATAAACATCCATTAGTTTTTTGACAAATAAATAATTGGAAACATCCTCTTTGGTGGTAAACTAACCTTTATCAGGAACATTTTCCAATGGAGGAGAAATAGTGGTATAAAATATAAATACTTCAAATATATAAATTTTTTACAGTACTTGAAAATCATAAAAATAATTTTAAAATATTATTAATTACTATTATAAGATTTGTTTTGAAAAAAACAGGGAAAAATTGAAGAGAGTTGGAAAATAAAAAGAAGAGTTGATAAAAACTTATCCTTTGATTGACATTTCTTCTCTTATACAACCCTAGTCATACTTGATAAATGGAGTTGCCTTAATCCAAAATGTACTAATGGTTGATATTGGATTAAGATATAGGATTTTGGTAGATATTTTTCTTTTTTATATAAGGGAGGATTGGTTTTCCAAAGGGACGGAGAGGGGTTATTTATATTTTAGAAGAGGGGTATTTTAAGAAAAAAATATTAATTAAAATACAATATCAAAGGTTATCCTTACAATAGTGATATTTTGGAAATAATTAATAATTAATAAATATAATAGAATGATTTTAATAATTTAAATAGATTTATAATTCTAAATTACATTTATATTAAATATAAAAGAATAAAAATGAAAAAATTATTCTCTTAACAGAACACTTTTAACTTTAGTCTTTGGAATGTAGTTTTTAGGCTTAAAAATCATGTTTATTTTATTTTAATGACTGATATATAATGTTAAATATGTTTTGTAAAATAAAAAAGTTGTGTAAATTATTAGGTAATTATTACATCATAAATACTATAATTATAGATAGATCTATTACAGATAAAACTATTTATGTACTATTCATATAAAAAATGAAGTACTTATATATATTACTAAAATATAAACCATGGAAAATTTTGATGTTTTGATTTGAAAAATGAAATTTAGTTTTTCAAAATAATTTTCTAAAAGTGATTATTTTATTTTTTAACATAAAAATGAGGATTTTATAAGAAATTCCTTAAAATAAAATTTATTAAAATTGTGCTTATATTCTTTCAGCATTAAATTTTTATAATTACCTTTTAGAATGTTAATATTTATATTTACTAAAATAACTCATGATAAATATTATTTATCATATTTCTTTATTCTACGGTAAAATTTATATTCCAACAGTCGGGTTACCATTCCTATTAGTTGAGTTACTATTCCCAAATACCATATTACAATATCAATTTTCACATTATTATTCCAATGGTCACATTATAATTTCAATGTTCACATTACATCCTATAAATACTGCTTCATTATTTAATTTAATATTCAGAAAAAATTCATTCAGTGTTATATATTTTAATTTTCTAAAATGTTTATTGGTTTACTAATATTTTGTTTCATTTCTATAGTGTTGTTCATTGGATGGATGGTTTTGGATGATTGGGAAATACACATTTTGCATTTTAGTTTTTATATTTTATATATTTTATCCAATTATAATTTTTTGAATTTTCATAGGATTAGTTGTGGCCAAATTTAATGATTTTTATTAATGAATTAAAGTGTTTTTCATTTCGGTATGATATGTTATTGTGTAATACAATATAACACATGTAGAGACCCGAAGCTTGACGTACATGGACATTACATTACTTTTGTGGAATACTTAGTACATAACAAAAACAGACACACAATGATGATAATATTTTAGTGTCTTTGGAAACACGAAATATAATCTTCTAATCGTGGTGAAATATCTTCAACATCTCCCATAAAGATCATCCCCTTTTTTTCTTACCTAAAACCTTTCTTTATATCCTAGGGAAAATAAAACATAAAAGGGGTGAGCTCAAATGCCCAGTAAGGGTAAACAGAGAGAACATAAAACAATCCATAAACATTTGAATGCAAAAACTTGAACATAAACTCTAAACATCTAAATCATGAGAAACAACAAAAATATTGGAAGTACACAAGGCATAGATCATAAAGTAACATTAATCATGATAAAATAGAATGGTAGTAAAACATGTAATTGTGGCATCCATTAAGCACACGTTATGATTTCCATAGTAGCCAAGGCATTGCTGCCAAGACCATCTGAGTGGACAAAGTCCCTTTCTGAATCGAGATCACTCCTCGTTCTAGTCCTGTATTACTGAACCAGCATAACTTTCCATTCTAGACATGTCTATATCATGAGATATCAATCTTTACCCAATTAATTGGAGGGAGATATATGTCCCACCCATCTCATAATGAAATCATTCTAACTTGTGCCACAAAAAAACATACATTATTCAAAATAACCCAACGAATAAAATGGGTTTCATAAACATCATCCCATCATCACATAACCCATATAAAAGAAATGGATATCATTTTATAATAAGAAAAGTGAAACCATGTAAATCATAGAGACACGATACCTGAAACATACACATATGAAATAATGTCATCTTAGATGAAAAATGGTTTTGATAAAACACTTGAAATGAATTCTTGAGGAAAATATTCTTTCTTCTTCAAAATAATTATCTTTTCACAAAATGTCATGCAATTTTAAATGAAAATAATTTTGTTGAAAATAGTCATGGAATATTTTGGAGGAATCTTCATGAAAATAAGGCTTTATAAAACCGTAAAAATCCGTTCGTGACGTATAAGTTAAAAAAAAATTCTTCTCGTACTTTTGCCGAAAAAGTAAAAAATTACCTCGTAAAAGAAATATTACATACATACAATGTAGTAAAAGTCAAAAATGGGTAAAAAGGACATTAAAAATACAAGAAATGTTTTTTAGAAAAAAGGAAATGGATGATAAATATGACCCCAGTAAATACTTATGAATAAACAATCTTGGATAAAAACAAGATTGGAAAAGTTATCCCTTACCTTAGGCCCGATATGCTTCGTACATTCCTGAACATCCTGTATAATGATTTAAATAATGTAATTGACTTATTACAGAATCATATTCATTGTTATTATATCATATATGGTTCACTTATGACTTTATATTACCCGTTCTTTTGTAAGTTCCATGTTAAAGCAGCGTTTTGGGTTAAATCGTTTTATTTATCGTACGTGTCTGGACTTGTTGTTCTTGATATTATTACTTATATCCTGATTTACTTAATTCCAGATTGTAAAAAATGATTTATATATAATATATATTCATTATATACACATATACATATATATATATGATAGATCGATTAAATAGAATGAAATACACCGTTCATGGAGACGGTATGCCGTACGTATGCATGAACGATGATTTCGTTTCCTTATTGAATTGAATGAAATTAAGTAGATGAAATAAATATATATACACATAAATCCAGTATCATTATTATGTAATATATTTTATTATTACTTATTACATATACTTTATAATCATTTATGAATGGTTAACATGGAGAATGAATCTCATCGTGTCGTGGAGACGGTAGTCCGTACGTACGCATGAGCGATGATATCATTCCCATGACCATGGAATTGCATTGAAGTGTATGTATAATATTTAAGAATCAATATCAATTTGAAATAGTCATATATAGTTATTTATTTACACCATTATACCCATCCAAGTAAGGTGGTGGTCGAAAATAGATTACACCACGACGTGGAGACGGTATTCCGTATGTACGCACGCGTAGTGATTTCAGTTTCCGTAGGATGGATAGATGGTGAAATTGGGTTTTTTCATAATTATAATAACATATGAGTATATGATTGATACTGATGTTATTACTTAATAATGAAACATCTAAAGAAGAAGAAGTAGACGAAGAAATAAAGTTAAAAGAATCGGTAACGGACATTACCTCTTCTTTCGACACGCCTTTTTGAAACCTCCTCTTAGGGAACTAATATTGATATTTGAAGAAGACCAGAACCTCTAGGATTTTTCTAGGGAAGTGTAGAAGAGAACTTGGTAGGGTTTGGCCGAGATTTAAGGCTCAAAGTGGTGTGAGGAAGAGAGGGAGGAAGTGCCCTTTTATAAGGGAGGAGAGGGGCACCTTTGGAATAACGAATAATATTATTTTATTATAACGTCATATTCGGTTTTTAATAGATTCAAATTGAGTTTTTTCGAAGATAAGGTGGGGAGGGATCGAAATAATCTCATAAAATATAATTTAGACAAGTTTAGGTTTCTATTTTAACATTATCATTTAGATTTAACTTTAAGTTAAATAATTTTTCTTTTACCGTGTCTTCTTGTTTTCTTATACTATAAGGTTAATAAACTTACTATAACAAGCCAAAAGAACCCCAAGTTTTTTATTATTAATATATATAACCTTATATAATTCATTTGGCCGAACCTTAGATTTTTAAGAATAAAATAATAATTAATAAAATAATATTTGTTTTAAAAACTATTTTATGTCAATTTTGACACTATTTGGTAATTGATTTATGTGAAAATAATAAAAGAATGATTAGTTCTAAAACCGTTAATTAAAGCATTACTAACATGTCATGTTAACCTATAAAATTAGTGTAATTCATAAAAAGTCTCAAATTATATTTATTTGGGTATTTATAATATCAATTATTTTAATTTTTCACTATTATGGTAATTACTGCATCATCATTGGGTCATAAATAAATTAAATTATTTAATGTCTAAAAATTATAACTAAAATACCATTATGTAGGAAATAGTTTTATATTTATAATTAATATTTAAAATCGAATTTATCTTATGCATAACCCTATATTAAAAATGTTTTAGTAAATAAACATTGATTTTAACTCTTTTAACTCTTCCTTGAATTAAATAATAATAAATGTCCTAATCTAATCCAAGTGGACCTAAATGATAATATTTTATTCCTAAGGTTGATTTTGGTCGAAATAAACTTATCCAATAGAATTAGGACATGTGTTAACGTAATAATAATATCATTTTTACCCTTAATTACCCTATTTACTTTTAACGGTGGTAAAAAAGTAAAACGTTACTATTCACCAAAAAATATTTTCATCTCATTGAACCACATTTTAGTCCTTGATATTAACCGTGTCTCTAGGAATTTCAAAATTTCACTCACATAAGCGGTAAAATTATGTTTTATGTGAATTTGCAAATTCTCCTAGGAGGTGGGTAAAAGACCGTGAAAAGTTCAATAAAATTTATATATATATTAAATTATTATAAAATTACTGTAATTACTTAAATTAAACTTATATAGGTATTATGTATCAATTTTTACCTAAAATAATGTTAAATAAAATAAATAATTACTTAACTAAACAGTCGATTTTTGAATAGTAACCTAGTGTTTTCACTATTCATCAAAAATTGAAAGTTTTCAGAAAAATACCAAAAATCTACCCTGGGATAATTTCGATATTATGAATCCAAAAATAAAGTCCATTTTGAAAGATAAAATTTATAAAATTTTAAAAAGTGGGTATTACTATTCATAATGGTTAGTTTATATAACATATCTTTGTTTAGTGAAACTCGGTATTGCGTACAACACACGCTATCGTGGAAGGTCGTGATTGCGTGTAATGCAAGACAAGTCTGGGTTGCGTGTTGTTCAAGCTACTTTTGGTGTAGCGTACAACACAAGAAATTATTGAAATTAAAAAGAATATTTTTCATAAAATCTCGTGGTGTTACATTCTACCCCCCCCCTTAAAATGAATTTCGCCCTCGAAATTCATCGGGGTTATAAATGGTTTACTACTCGAAAGTTTCTTTAATAGAAACCCACATAGTAAAAAGGAATTCCAAAACTTGGCTTTACAAAATAAATTATAAAACATAATGGTTACCCAAATTAACTAATCACTAGGTTTCCACATAGGAGAACATAGGTGAAAATATGGATATGAAAGAGAAATCTAACCGTCATGTTCTGATGGAGAGTGGTAGAGAACATGGCTATGAAAAAGCCAACAATCACAAAGCCATAAATATGTGATGATCTAGGGTACCATCTGATTAATCGGATATAAGGGCACTAGGAAAACATTTTTGGATTTCAAGATCATTTCCCTAAAGATAAAGAATTTGAATTAGAATAAATACTTATTTATTTTAGTAAAAAACTCACCGTTGTTCGTGCCTTGAACAATTTCCACTTCATCTCTTTAAGAAATGAAGTTGAATTTGTCTTTCTCAAAGTTTTAGCAGATCATGTGATAGAATGATAGGCCATTCAATCTGTCTCAAACATAAGTTAGCAAACGTTATATACATAATTCCATCTATGGTGAGATTAATCATATATGGTTCCAAAATGGACTTATACATCATCTATCATCCTGTAGAATAAAATAAAACTTGTTTCTACTAACCAGGGACTTCCTGTAGGCTAGTGGTAGGAAATAAAGGCCTGTCGCACTTCGGTTGTGAGTTCGATTCCCGCAGCCTTGTCCGACGTGATGGGTTGTCTCATGTTCTGTAGATTGTCCTTTTTTTCTAAAAAATACAATACTAACTTATGTACAACATAATCCATTCCAATCTTTAGGCTTATCCATAATATTGCAGTCCATTATCATTTTATTTTGAAAATTATTACCAGAGATTTCATATAACAAGCTTGTTAATACCATCATTGATCCCCATATATCATATGATATGTCTTGTTGGTTACATTCCAAACATTTGAAGGCCTTAATAATGTATTCTCTTGAAAAATGAATACCCATTGAATCTTAGTGAAAACATGAGTGCTGTCAAAAGTTAACTCTTTCCACATACTGAAACCCCAAAATTCTATATACACAAACCATGATATAACTATTTCCTTATATCAGTCATGAACTCATGAATACTGTCAAACACTCCATTTTCTCCTTATCCCTTCATTATGCGCATATCATCTTCTTTCCAAAAATATCTCAATAATTTTCCATGGTTACTGGTACCATAAAATTATTGAAAACCATAATAGACCAATACATAAATATTCCAATATTCCAAGATACTATATAAAAATTTATTTTGGAATCCCATTACATAAACACTTAATCATTCCACCACATCATTGTCATATTCAACATCGCCAATAGTGATTGCATGTGACTTCCCTTTTTCCATTGCCTTAAGTGGTTTCTCATGTCGATCATCGTTAACCCTTGGATTAGGGCATTGATTAGCATAATGCCCCATTTCATTGCACTTGAAGAATTGAAGTGTTGGTGGTGCATTCTATGCAATATTTTCTTTATTCACATCATTAGCAACCCTTTTTCCATTACTTCAACACTCAGCTGATCGATGACCTTCTTTTCCACACTTAAAACATTTTCTAGTCTCTTTAAGACAATCTCCACCATACTTATTTCCACACTTTGAGAATAAAGAAACATTCATCTTCTTTTCACCATTATTCTGAGATTTCTCCTTGAACTCCATCTTTCGTTTCTTTTCAAAACCATGATATGGATATGTAACACCAACTTCCATTTCTACCTTGATAGCACAACGCACAATTTCTTCATTTCTACTAAAGTCTCTTATAGCTAATTCCCTTCGAAGACTTGGTTTTAAGCCACTGAATAATTGATCAACTTTACTTTCCGGTTGGAAGATAAAACCAGATGAATACCTTGCAAGTCTTGTAAAATTCGCTTCATATATACCAAAATATTCATCATCCTTCTTCTTAAGCTCAAGGAACTTCTTTTCCATCTTTGTTCAAAGAATACGAGGGAAGTAATTACTGAAAAACAAGTTCTTGAACTCATCCCATTCCATGGATTCAATTTCATCTTAGGGCCTTGTATTCTTAATTAGAGTCCACCACTGGTCTGCTTCACCTTCTAAACGTTAAATATCTAGAAAAAATTTATCATGTTCTGAACAGCGAAGTATGGAAAATATCTTTTCAATGGTACTGATCCATTGTTCAGCAACAAGTGGATCAAAAGACCCATTGAATGAAGGTGGATGTTGCCTCATGAAGGACTCGATAAAATATTGTTCCATCATCTACTCATTTAGAAGTCCAGAATGATTC
Source organism: Viscum album (assembly GCA_963277665.1). NCBI lineage: Eukaryota > Viridiplantae > Streptophyta > Magnoliopsida > Santalales > Viscaceae > Viscum > Viscum album. The sequence goes on along the minus strand of OY728134.1, from coordinate 568,195,759 downwards.
ATAGCTTGTGTAAGTATTGCAATAAGTTTTTTCACTCCATCTCCCATAACGTTGGTTTGTTCTAGAGGACAATCATTGCATCGTCCTTTACATTGATCAACATGGTTCCTTCGGGTTCCAGCCATCGTCAAAAACCCAAAAAGAATAGTGTGAGTGGCAACAATCATGCCAGGAAAACAACATAGTAATGGCGGAGTACCTTCAATATCTAACTTCTTAGGTTTAATTCTAAGCTCGTTAATGCAATTCTATGACTATAACCTATACGTATACTAATCCTTAGGGACATCTCTAGATACTCCTTAGAAAAATCTCTATGGATCTCACTAAAGTTTACGCATCCTAGTTTCCAAAGGTTAACTAAACCTTTCCTTTAATACCAACTGTAGATACCCGAAGCTTGACATACATGGACATTACATTACTTTTGTGGAATACTTAGTACATAAAAAAATAGACACACAAGGACCATAATAGTTTAGTGTCTTTGGAAACTCGGAATATAATCTTCTAATCATGGTGAAAGATCTTCAACATCTCCCATAAAGATCTTCCCCTTTTTTTCTTACCTAAAACCTTTTTTATATCCAGGGGAAAAGAAAACATAAAAGGGATGAGCTCAAATGCCCAGTAAGGGTAAACATAGAGAATATAAAACAATCCATAAACCTTTGAATTCAAAAAAATGAACATAAAATCTAAACATCAAAATCATGAGCAACAACATAAATATTGGAAGTACACAAGGCATAGATCATAAAGGAACATTAATCATGATAAACTAGAATGGTAATAAAACATGTAATTGTGGCATCCATTAAGCACATGTTATGATATCCATAGTATCCAAGGCATTGCTGCCAAGACCATCTTAGTGGACAAAGTCCCTTTTTGAATCGAGATCACTCCTCGTTCCAGTCCTGTATTACTGAACCTGTTTAACTTTCCATTCCAACCATTTCTATCTCATGAGATATAAATCTTTACCCAATGCATTGGAGGGATATATAGGTCCCACCCATCTAATAATGAAATCCTTCTTACTTGTGCCACAAAATAAATATACATTATTCATAATAACCCAATGAATAAAATGGGTTTCATAAAAATCCTCCCATCATCACATAACCCATATAAAATAAATGGATATCATTTCACAATAAGAAAAGTGAAACCATTTAAATCATACAGACATGATACTTGAAACATACACATATGAAATAATGTCATCTTAGATGAAAAATGGTTTTGATAAAACACTTGAAATGAATTCTTGAGGAAAATATCCTTTCTTATTCAAAATCATTCTATTTTAACAAAATGTCATGGAATTTTCAAAGAAAATGATTTTGTTGAAAATATTAATGAAATATTTTGGAGGAATGTTCATGAAAATAATGCTTTATAAAACCATAAAAATCCGTTCGTGCCATATAAGTTAAAATAACATTCTTCTTGTACTTTTTCCAGAAAAGTAAATAAGTACCTCATAAAAGAAAGATTACATACATACCATGTAGTAAAAGTAAAAAATGGGTAAAAAGGACATTAAACATATATGAAAACATTTTTAGAAAAAAAGGACATGGATGATAAATATAACCCTAGTAAATACTTACGAATAAACAATCTCGGATAAAAACAAGATTGGAAAATTTATCCCTTACCTTAGGTCCGATATGATTTGTAAGTTTCCAAACCTCCTGTATAATGATATAAATAATGTCATTGAATTATTAAAGAATAATATTCATTGTTATGATATCATATATGGTTCACTTATGACTTTATATTACCCATTCTTTTGTAAGTTCAATGTTAAAGCAGTGTTTTGTGTTAAATCGTTTTATTTATCGTACGTGTCTAGACTTGATGTTCTTGATATTATTACTTATATCCTGATTTAATTAATTCAAGAATGTAAAACATGATTTATATATAATATATATTCAGTATATATACACATATATATGATAGATCGATTAAATGGAATGAAATACACCATTCATAGAGACGGTAGGCCGTACGTACGCATGAACGTTGATTTAATTTCCTTATTGAATTGAATGAAATTAAGTAGATGACATACATATATATACACATAAATCCAGTATCATTATTATGTCATGTATTTCATGATTACTTATTATATATACTTTATAATCATTTATGAATGGTTAACATGGAGAATGAATCTCATCGCGTCATGGAGACGGTAGTCCGTATGTACGCACGAGCGATGATATCATTGCCATGATCGTGGAATTGAGTTTAAGTGTATGTATAATATTTCGGAATCAATATAACTTTGAAATAATCATATATAGTTATTTATTTACACCATTATACCCATCCAGGTAAGGTGGTGGTTGAAAACAGATTACACCACGGCGTGGAGACGGTATTCTGTACGTACGCACGCGCGGTGATTTCATTTTTCGTAGGATAGATAGATGGTGAAATAGGATTGTTTCATACTTATAATAACATATCAGTATATGAGTGATACTGATGTTATTACTTCATAATGAAATAACTATAGAAGAATAAGTAGAATAAGAAATAAATTTTAAAGAATCGGTAACAAATATTACCTCTTCTTTCGACATGCCTTTTTGAAACCTCCTCTTAGGGTACTAAGATTGGTCTTTGAAGAAGACGAAAACCTCTAGGATGTTTCTATGGAAGTTTAGAAGATAAATTGGTAGGGTTTGGCCAAGATTCAAGGCTCAAAGTGGTGTGAGGAAGATAGGGAGGAGGTTCCCTTTTATAAGGGAGGAGAGGGGCATCTTTGGAATAACTAATAATATTATTTTAGTATAAAGTCATATTCGGTTTTTAATAGCTCCAAATAGTGTTATTTAGAATCTAAGGTGGGGATGGGTCGAAATCCTCTCATCAAATAGAATTTAGACAAGTTTAGGTTTCTATTTTAACCTTATCATTTAGATTTAACTTTTAGTTAAATAATTTTTCTTTTACCGTGTCTTCTTGTTTTCTTATACTATAAGGTTAATAAACTTACTATAACAAGCCAAAAGAACCCCAAGTTGTTTATTATTAATATATATAACCTTATCTAAGTCATTTGTCTTAACCTTGGATTTTTAAGAATAAAATAACAATTAATAATATAATATTTGTTTTAAAAACTATTTTATGTCAATTTTGACACTATTTGGTAATTGATTTTTGTGAAACTCATAATAGAATGATTTGTTTTAGAAAAGTTAATTAAATCATTAATAACATTTCATATTAACCTATAAAATTAGTGTAATTCATAAAAAGTCTAAATTATATTTATTTGGGTATTTATAATACCAATATTTTAATTTTTTACTATTATGGTAATTACTGCATCATCATTGGGTCATAAATAAATTAAATTATTTAATGTATAAAAATTATAAATAAAATACCATTATGTAAGAAATATTTTTATCTTTTAAATGAATATTTAAAATAGAATATATATTATGTATAGCCCTATATTAAAAATGTTTTAGTAAATATACTTTGATTTTAACTCTTTTAACTCTTCTTTGAATTAAAAAATAATAAATATACTAATCTAATAAAAGTGGACCTAAATGATAATATTTTATTTCTAAGGTTATTTTTAGTCGAATTACATTTAACCAATAGAATTAGGAAATGTTTTAGGGTAATAATAATATCATTTTTACCCTTAATTACAATATTTTCTTTTAACCGTGGTAAAAAAAGTAAAAAGTTACTATTCACCAAAATTATTTTCATATCATTGAACCAAATTTTAGTCCTTGATATTAACCGTGTCTCTTGGAGTTTCAAAATTCCACTCACAGAAGCGGTAAAATTAAGTTTAAGGTGAATTTGCAAATTCTCCTAGGAGGTGGGTAAAAGACCGTGAAAAGTTAAATAAAATTTTTATATATATATAATTATTATAAAATGGCTCCAATTAAATAAATTTAACTTATATAGGTATTATGTATCAATTTTTACCTAAAAAAAATTTAAATAAAAGAAATAATTATTTAAATAAAAAGTCGGTTTTTGAATAGTAACCCAGTGTTTTCACTATTCCTCAAAAATTGAACATTTTCAGAAAAATACCAAAAATTGACCCTAGGATAATTTTGATATTCTGAATCCAAAAATGAATTCCATTTTGAAAGATAAAATTTTTAGAATTTCAAAAAGTGGGTATTACTATTCATAATGGCTAGTTTATATAACATATTGTTGTTTAGCAAAACTCGGTATTGTGTACAACAGACGCTATCGTGGAAGGTAGCGATTGCGTGTAATGCAAGACAAGTCAGGGATGTGTTTTGTGAAAGCTCCTTTTGGTGTAGCATACAACACAAGAAATTAATGAAATTAAAAATAATATTTTTCATAAAATTTCGAGGTGTTGCAACACACAATCATTTCAAGAGAAAAATATCATTTATAAGTATTTGGGTATAACATTATCCCCACTTAATAAATTCCAACCCTAAAATTTTGGTTGATATTATCGATTTAAATTAGATAATGGTACTTCTATTTTAATATTTCTTATAGTTCCCACATAAACTCTTCATATTCATTATTCCACCACAACTCTTTGTGAAGGTATGATGTATTTTGTTTCATAGAACTTTATATCCAAATTCCAAGATCATTACTGAATTATCCTAAAATCAATAGTCATTACCCAGTTGTAACACCTCTGAATTAAGTACATGTGATCGATTAGGAATGTTCTTTCTAAGGCGACATACATAGGGAACATCCTAAACGTGACCGAATTTTTTTTGAAGTATAAGATGAAAAGCCACTGCTCTTATGGGATTAAGGATATTAAAAGGTCCAATGTATCTAGGGATAAGATTCCCTTTGTTTCAAAAATGCATGACTCTCCTCCATGGTGATATTCGATGAAAAAAATTGTCTCCATATTCAAAATTAATGACCCTTCCATGATTATCAAAATATCTCTTTTTTCTACTATGAGTATCTTGTATATGTTGTTGGATGGTTTGAACTTTCTCTGTCATCTCTTGCACATGTTTAGGATTGAAACTTCATCCAAAGAAGTATGAGATTCACATTGCTTCCCATATATAGATTTATATGGATCCATTTGAATACTTGATGTAATAACTCTATTCTTTCCTCGTGGTATGAATCCTTCATTTTCAATTTGTACTTAAAAAGTTCAAGTAAAAAGAATTTTACACACCATGTACTTTAAAGTACATGTCGTGTATGGAGGTTTACACCCGAATGGCCTAAAGTCCATCATTTTTATTGAATTTTGATAACCCACTTTCAACAGGTGAGGGGGAACCTTTACAAATCCCATAGGATTAGAGATTACAAGGCCCATAGTCATAAGAGAAACTACATGACCTGAAGGTATTTGGTAATTCAACCAGATTATAACTACAAGAAATGGCCCCTCCCCATCATCTACATCGTGAAGGTAGTTTTCCACATTTTCATGGTCATCTGGATAAGTTTCCCCTACAAGAACATGCTAGTCCAAATAGTGTAGCCATACCCTCTCATTCTTCCAAATACACTGGTTCTGCTCTGGTGAGTGCAGCTACTCTAAATCCTCCTCTGGGGATGCTCTTTTTTTATAGAGTTTGTTTGGAGAAATTTCACTGATCACTTGGCCCGAAGGCTTTGAGGAGGCCTGTAGGCCTTGAGGTGCCTCGAAGGGCTTAACGATTGCCCAAAATTCTTAAAGGTGGCCAAAATGCCTGGGTGGCCTGAAGGCCTTAAGAACTCATAGCCCAAACCGGTTGCCCAAAGTGAATATTTCTAGTTTCTATAGTACCATATAGTATCTACTACAGTGCTACTATAGTACTACTAATTTCACCCCAAAATTATGCCTCCACCTGATTTTAAACCCGGGTCTCTTGGATTCACATAGAGAGACCTCACCAACTAGGCTGAGTCTCATGTGTGTGTATGGAGGGTTACACACTGTATGATCAAAGTAAACAACCGTATAATGGTATTTAAAGGACTTGTTTAGAAACTGCATGTATTTTCAAGTACCCATCATTTATTTTTAAAAAAATTGTTAAATTGGGAATTTGCCTCAAGTTTCATCAGCCGGATAGAGGGTTCTTCCAGTTCCCTGAAGAGCTGCACCGAGAGGTCATTTTGCCTCTCAATTGTCCATCTAAAATCCGTTTTAATCATCATCAGATGCGTTGGAACCCAATCAGTATGCTCTCGATTCCTCTTATGTCGTTATTCATGATTTAATCTCTCGATCAGATTATCAAAAGTTTAACATATTTTTCTCATTTTATAGATCAACTCCATTCTAAGTCGAATCAAAACCCGATGCTGGATGAGGAGAGTCATATGAGTACGTGGTAGGTGGCCCTATGCCTTTCATAAATTTTCATGATGTTTATATATGCCAGACTATCGTATGCCCATTTTAGGTTTTTTCTTGATTAATAATTTACCCTTTTTGTTGCCTATTGATGTTTAGGTAATTGAATAACTATTTGAATGTATAAATTATGTTGTTTAGCTTGATTAAGTTTCACCCCATTAGTGAGCATACCTTATAATGTCCATTTATGGACGTTTGGAAGAGGTTTCCTATGAGGCATTCCTTTTTTCCATTAGTGGGTTTGAAAGTATGAATTAAATTTATAATAGAATTGAAATTGTGATAAATAATGATTTAATTGATTAAGGGTTTGGGATTAGTCATTTCCCCTTTTCCCCATGTTATGCCTATGCCTCTTTAAGCATGTTTGGAATGTTTTTCTCCAACCTTGAACCTTCCCATGTGAGTTAAGTTATGCTAAGGCCTTTTAATGGTTTAGATTACATAATAGTCTTGTTATGTAAATTCTTCCCAGGTGAGTGATTTGTGATTAAATACACGTGATAGTTTAATTCACATGTGTTTCTTGTTATAGGATATGTTCCCACATGAGTTTACATGTGAAATCCATGTAATAGTTTAATTTAAATGTGGCTTCTTGAAAGAAATTATTAAGAAGGGGTATTTATAGATCAATGATCCATAGTATTAGGTAAAAGGCAAAGTCAGGCTCATGTGACTAATTCAACCTTATATACAATGGGTGAACCATTTTCTTAGTTAAAAGAAAATGGACGGGCTCAAAATGTTAATTATGTAAAGGTTGCAAGTGAGCCACAGATAGGGTGGTAAGGCTCTTTAAGGATTATATAAACTATCGAGTGAACCTAGGATCCATTGAGGGATACCTAGGTTGATATCTATTGGAAAATGATAAAATGATTATTATGTCATGAGTTGAGGATTACTTTTATATAGGGATTGTCGGGCCTAGGACAGACCTCGAGACTTTTATATAATCTAATGGGATTGAATAATGAAATGGAATGACTAATGACATATCTTCTAATCCAAGGAATAAGATTTTATTCAGACTTTACTTATACTAGGTTACATTTCTTTTTGAGACATCTACTGTGCTTAATTTTGAGTACCATCTGGTTTACTATTTTCCCTGTTCTACTCTACTTGTTATATATATTCACTAATATACAAGAATAGATCATGGGTGGTTGCCTAATGAGATTTAGTCTCACACCCTATTTGGGTCATGCTTTTGTGACTAAATAGATTACATGATTATAGGTGTTGATAAGAGAAAGTACCCTTCGGCCAGTACTTGATTTTCAATTAGAATATGAGAGCATGAGACCAAGTTGGGGCTTGTGATGCTTCTGATTCTCTTTCTTTACTTTTTTACTTTCGGTAATTATGTTTTGTACTACTTCTATGTAACCATTTTGGGATGTTTTCCTAGAATGTGTAACATGAAACATCATATTTGTATGCTATGATATCAGTTTATTTATATTATTAGTCTTATGCCATTTACTTTTGTTGTGTGGTATTACTACATTTATTATTGAATTTTTATTATTTCCACCTTTTACACTCTCCCAATGAGGTCATAGTTTCCCCACTTTCATACCTAGGCCCTCCCTACTAGTCAAGAGCCTATGGTATTTAGGGAAATTTGCTTGAGGTAATGTCGCCAACCGGGCCTCGCACTCCTTAAAGTGGAATACAGATCTGGGACATTACAGTTGAGTAGAAGATATTATTGAATGAGAACTGAACTAATGACCTACAAAGTTCCCATATACTATTAAATTGTTTTTTGTTGGATCTTAGCATGTCATAATGTTTTTGAATATTCCTTTTAGGTTATCCATCAGTATGGGGGTAATAGGCCGTCATAAAATTAAATTCATTATTTGGATAATTTTGAAGACTTCTCCATAATTTAAAAGTGAACAGTTGATAACAATAAAAGAAAATTGGATGTGGTACCCCATGTATCCACCCCAATTATATAATGAATATCTTATTAAGGTGTTTTAAAGATAAAACCTATTGAATACTGATAAATTGGGGTTTATTGGTGAGTTGACCCACCACAACCCATGCCGTATTGTTTCCTTTGGATGTCTTCAGGAGACCAATGATAACTTATATGGTGATTTTCTACCATTTCGACATGGTTATGGAAATTGGTTACATCATCCACTTGTAATTATACCACTATACTTTAACTTCTTGAATTATCATGCACTTTGAGGTGTATAGAGTGATCTCCTTCTTCATATTTACCCATAAAAAGTTTTCTCAAAGATCATGGTACATATCGGTACTTCTGGGATTGATAGATAAATATGATCTATATGGATATAAAATAGAACTTTCTTTATGTCAGGTGAGAGAGGCTCACAAATTCTAGATCTAAAATGAATGAAAACATATTCATCAATGTGTAATTTCTAAAGCTTCTCTTCCTTTTCCAATTTCACATTATTTTAACGATTAATATCATCTCTTTTTTACTGCTTTCACATTCCTTTATATCTCAATATCATCCATTTGTTCCAAAATGATATTAAATTTTATTGGTGGTTGGGAAATCATTTTGGAATGGTATGAATTATACCCTACCGTTACGAATTCTAGATTTATACTTTTCTTATCTATGAACACATGGAATTTATCAATCTACATCATGGATATAGTAGCATTTTATTTTCTATTAAGAGAATCTTTTACCTTTTTTCCTTTCCTATATGATAGTGAATATGGAAATTAACATCTTAAGGAATATTTAAATATATTATTTAATGTATTTTGAGATCATTCTTTTTGAATATATATATTATATTCCTGTGATCTGTATATATTTCATACTTATCACCATAGAGTTAGTGCCAAAAAATATATAAGAAAATGTCATAGATTCTAACTCAAGATATTGTGTTGGGTAGTTTTTCTCAAGGATATTCTATTATTATGAGAAATTGTATAACATTTTTTAATCTATATGAGTATAAAACCCATGAATTTCTTTGAATGACCATTGTATATGAAAACAATTATCCACATTATGGTAGTATATGTAAAATCATAATTATTAGACTCTTCTTGCATTCCTTAAATCCATCCCCACATTCTTCTTTCCAAACATACATTACCCATTTCCAAGTTATATAAGTTAGGGGGCTTGAAAATGCTGATAAATTTCAAAACAATTTGGTATACCTAGATAAGATAAGAAAACTATTGAATTATATGACACAATTGGGTCAGGGATATTTCATAATTTTGTTTTTCTATGAAGGTTCGATATAAATTCCCTCGTTTGTGATCATGTGCCTTAAAAATACGACTTACTACATCAAAAAGTCTGACTTTGTGAACATAACATATATTTTCCCCTTTAATAATGTTACATTTACAATCCTTGGAAGATATTTATATTATTTTAGGATCCTAGAGTAAATGATAATATAATCAATAAATACTAAAAAAAAGTTTTTTCAAGGTAGTATCTAAAGACTCTATTCATAAAATCCCTAAATATTTCAATGGAATTAGTAAGTCTAAAGGGAATAACAAAGATATAATAGTACCCATACCTTATAAATAAGGATATCTTATGAATATATTCTCTCATCACCTTTATCTAGAGATATCTATATTGAAGATCAACCTTTGAGAAGTACTGATCTCCACATAGTTCTTTGAATAATTCATCAATCACTGGTAGGGTATACTTATTCTTTATGGTGGTATATTTTATCTTCAGTTAATCTTCACAAATCTGTATTGATCCATAATTTTTCATTGTGAATATAGTTATTACACCTCAAGGTGATAAACTTGGGTTTATGAACCATTTTTTTCAAATACACATGAGTAGACTTCTTAAAATCCACTAGTTAAATAGGGGCCAATATGTAAGGGAATTTTGAGATAGGATTAGATCTATGTATATGGTTTATAGAGAACTATACCTCATTATATTGTTGAATTCAAGAAAACTCTTTTGGAAATAAACCTATGCATCCTGAAACAATGGGAACTTCCTCAACACTGATGATTTCCTTTGACTAAATGATTTAGGTAGGGTATTCTTTTTCATAGTGTATCAACACCCACAACAAAGTGGGATTTTATAATATATATTCATGATATTCCATAAATTTTTATATGGGTATTGGGTGGTTTTGAATGTATAATGATATTTCTTTTTCTTGATAGTTTATCTGTGCTATATTTAATGAGAACCAATCCATTCCCATTATAGAAAAAACTTTCACTAAAGGATTCATTATGAGGTTCACTAGAAGAATATTACCACATACAATAATAGGAGAAGAGTTTAGAACTTGGGTTGTAATGATTGCACCATAAGGTGTTTTTATAGATTTATCAACATAAATGTTTTAGGGAATTGATTCAATAGTTTTAGAAAACATGTAGGATATAAAAGAATTCATAGAACCATAATCAAATAATTTTTCCCTTTATTTGTTGGATATCAAGTTTTCTATTTTTAACATCATTTTCACATTCATCATAAATAGTTGTGATGGAATAGACTTTAATTTTATCTATTGGATCTAGTGGTTGTTATTGATGATTACCCTTACGTAATCTTGGATTAGTGCACTAGATTTCAAAGTTCCATTTCTCCCTATAGTTGAACAATTGAACAATGGGTGGTTCATTAGGAGGTCCCTTTTTTCGTCTATCATTTTGGTCGGTTTTTTCATGTATCTTCTATATTCAAGAGTTTGGTGGTCTTCCCGCCCACACATGAATCATTTCCCCATACCATTGAGGAAATTCACCTCATGATTGTTCCTAAAGTTTTAACATGTCGGTCATTGGTTTCTCTTTACTCTTTTATTTATTTCACCCACTAGCATGAAACTATGTTGTTCTATTATTATTTCAATAACAATGGGACCATTCACTAATATCCATATCTATATTGAGGTCACATAAAACTACTTCTTTATAACTCCAAAATTCTTGTATATCTAGATCCTTTAGAATGTGTTTTTTTAAATCACAAAACAATCTATATGGTTTTCTACCACTGCTTGAAACAAATCCTATTGGATATCTTACCATCATTGTGATGTTTTCCTCATACTCCCTGAAAGATTCACCATATATTTTCAACATCTATAAGATTTATATCTCCATATTTTTTTTGAAAGGATCTTGGAAATTAATTACTAAGAAATATTTTCTTATAGTATTCCCACTCAATATCTTCCATTTAATCATTTGTCTTGGTGTTCTTTCTCAACAACACTATTGACCATCTACACCTTGTAAACAATATACAACCAAAGTCATATTCCCCTTATCAGAATAGTGGATGAAAGAAAAGATCATTTTAAATGAGTTAACCCGCTATTCAGTGACAAGTTGATTAGAAGGTCCACTAAACATTAGTGGTCATTACTTTATAAGGGAATTAATGACTAGTTTTTGCATCATTGGTGAAGGCATATGTTCGATGTGGTTTAAGGTATTATTTATAGATGAAGACAACAGGGTAAGCATCACCATAATGTAAAGATCCGGAAATATCAAGGAAAATTTTTTCTTAAATACTTTGGAATTTTATGAGTCTGTGGCTTGTGACGACAGTTGATTCCGAGGCCCGGTGTGCCCAGAATCAATTTCTGAAGTTTAGCTTGGGTACGTTCAGTAAAGGAACGACTAAGTTTTTCTATCTTTTGAACCAGTGTTCGGAATTGAAATCCAAGGGCACCGATGAACTCGCAGCTCCCGTAATTGATTAAGGGGTCCTTTAGAGCAGTTGCGTTTTAAGCGGGTTGAGAATTATTATTTGGGGAATTAGTTTAAAATAAATAAAATTGTTAGAATAATTTTATCATATTACATTGGAAGTTAAACCCTTCCATGAGAAGTTATTGGTGGGGCCCACAACCACCCAACTTCCCATGTGTGGATATATGAGATTTGGGGCCCACATGAGCCCCAACCATTCATCTCCCATAACCCTCATTAAACTCCCCAAATAACTCCCTTAACCCCCCATTAAACACCCCTATTTAATGTTGACAACTATTAAAACATTTATGAGATCTTCCACCTCCTCTCCCTCTCTTTAATTAATTTCCAACACATTTAATTAATGAGTGGATTGAATATTTGAATTTTAAATGGATTCTATTAAATAAAATAATATGGTAGTTATTATTTTGTTTTGGGGGAGGCTTTCGTTGTGTGAAGAAGAGTTGGGAAGAGCTCTTGAGTTTTTATCGAAGAACACCGACCCTCTGACGAAGAACGCTGATTCCACGAAGAACGACGACGTTCAATCCATTCACTTCTCCGTGAAAAGTGAGGAGATGCAGCTTCCTCCTCGGGCGCACTCCAACATCCCCTAGTAATCCTTTCCTCGTGACGCCATATTCCGTGACGCCTGACGTGCGACGTCAATTATTGAGGTAGGGGTTATGTTCAATTTTAATGGATTAAATTTTGTGCCTAGTTTCATCATTGTATAACCTTGATTGTCTCGGACTTTCGCTATCGCTTAACATGGAGGGGACGGGATGAATGAACATGGCCCGACGAGGCCGACGGCACAAGGGCCGTCGTCGCTCACACAAAGAAAGTTGCGACCAAGCAGGCCACTGTGGAGGAAGCATGGAGCCGTCGCGCTATGCTGGGAATGCGACAGAGGAAGCCGATGGCGCAAGGGCCGCTGTCGCTCATGCAAAGAAAGCTACGACCAAGCGAGCCGCGGAGGTGGAAGCATGGAACATGGAAGAGGACAGTGGCACAAGGGCCAGAGGCGGAACACGGAAGAGGCCGGCGGCGCAAGGGCCGCCGTCGCTCACGAAAAGAAATCTATGACCAAGCAGGCCGCGACAGCGGAATCACGATGTCGTCGCACTATGCTAGGAATGCGGTGGAGGATGCCGATGCTAGCTGTGCGGAAGGAACCGTGGACCGCCTCGCGGGCCGCTTCTGCGGAAGGACTGGCCGGCCTGGCGGGCGGCCTGGTGAAGAAAGGTCGCAGCGCTAGTAGGGCGCCGTGCTGGAGAACCCGCGGCCTGCCCATTCGGGCTGCTTGCACCAAAAGGTCGGCCGGCTCAATCTGGCCTGTTTGGGAGGGCGGCGTCGCTTAGCGGCGCCTGTTCGGGCATCAGCCTCCCCTAAGACCGCTCGGCCAGCCGGCCGAGCCGCGGACAACGGGGCTGGGCCGCGCTGCACCGCTCTGCCCCAGGCCGCACCGTGTTGGGTTAGGCTGCACGACATACTGGTCCAGTCCAACCCCTTTGCCGGGTCGGACCATCCAAAACCGAGTTGACCCGACCTGTCGGCCCACAGGGCCAAACGGACCGGGCCCTTTTTCACTTAAACGTGAATTTCATAATGTCCGCACGTCCGATCGACGCGTTGTCTACGGCACATGACCCTATCGATGAGGCGGTCCTTTTGAAATACTCTAAGTGAGTTTTTGTCAACTTTGGTAAATGGCCGGGTTTGGAATGAGCATATTTCCAATCGGGCACCTAGAACGAAAAAGCGAATATCTCTAAGACCGGGTGTCCATTTGACATGCCGTTTGTCGTGTTGGGTTTATTTTGACGAGACGGAACTTCGAGATACATCAAATCAGGACATTGTAATAGTTGATGTATCGACCCCATTACTCGAGGAGTGGACCCTCCCAGAATCGAGCACGCTATGTGTGGGAACCCTAGAGCTGGCTGCGACTGTGACAACTACCGTGCGGGGATCCTCCTTGGGTTCGACGACGATGATGTATGTACTTGTATCCTCCATGGGTTCGGAAGTGATGATGACTATACTTGGATCCTATGTGGGTTCGACAGTGATGGTTACTGTACTTGGATCCTACATGGCTTCGGCAGTGATGACTTCTATACGTGGATCCTACGTGGTTTCGACAGAGGAGATGATTCAGAGGCTACATCTAATCATCTCCACCCCTCTTCATGAGTAGTATACATGTGTGAGTTGAGTCTTGTCTTTCCATCATTATTATTGATGTGATTGACTTCTTTCCGGTGTGAACCAGATTGTGCTTGGGCTCAGAAGTTCGAGCCGAACCGATATTGATGACTTAGGTATATGTATGGGCTTATACCTAAGTAGAGTTTGGTGATACTTCGTGTTTGAATCTTTCCTTTTTGGTTTATCATTCGTGGATTCTGGGAGACCTTTGGGGGTCTCGGGGTCCCTACTGAGTATCTTTATACTCACCCATGCAAGGGAAATTCCCTCACTACGTTGTGTTGGATGCAGACAACGGACAACACTTATCGTGGTTGAGGATTAAGGTGCGGGATAGTATCCGGAGGTGGCCCACCTGTCGGGATATACACGGAGTGGACAGACAGACCCGAGGTACCGATGAGACTATCTATACCCACAATTCATGTGGGATTCCCGGAGGATGACTCAATGGTTTCACCTTTACATTACAGCTGTTGTACTTTCTTTCTCAGTTGTACTGTACTTTCAGTTGGGTTTGTATACTGGCCCATTTACTTTCCAGCACTTACTTTTGAACTCTGTTTTACTTAGTGCTTACTTCACTTGCGTACTCTGTTGTGTTCCATTACTTTTTTAAAGGCAATTCCTTCCCTTTTACCGGGATTTATAGATTTGGTACTCGTTTCCAGACCCTGGATTATAGAAGGTGGGCTTGGGGTAGTCATGAAATAGGCCCCGAGGATGGGTCATGACAAATTGGTATCAGAGTAGTCGGCTCTACCGCAGAACTCAGGACTCTTATAATTTCTTTTTTTAAGCAATAGTGTTAAGATTATTGAGTGTGGTTTTTAGTCCAGGGAGTCTAATGTTGGTGCGGCGACAGAGGTATCCATACACCAGGTCCTTGACTTCTGATTCCCAACTTAGTGCTCGAAAACACTGATTGCATGTGTGTTTCAAAAGTTTTCTTTGTGATTACTTTTTGTCAGCTCACCAGGTATACTGTATTAACCGTGGAACACCTGTTGATTTTCCAGATGGCCCCACATAGGCAACCGGGTAGGGTTCTGAGATACGTGCGAGATGGAAGCCCACTAAGAGATGAGGCCTCAGTGCAGGGCCCCATTACAGCAGAGGCACCAGTGGTACCACTACCCGCTGAGCCACCGATGCCACCAGCCCCAGCAGCAAAGAGTGCACACCGCCTGTGTACATTGCACGAGTTTCAGCGATAGAGACCACCTAGGTTCTGTGGAGAGATGGACCCTCAGGCATCCGAGGATTGGCTGGAGGCTATCGTCAGAGTCTTCAGATTGGTAGGGACACCAGTAGACCTTATGGTTATCCTTGTAGTGAGTCTCCTGCACACAACAACATGTAGATGGTGGAGCTTGATGCTCTAGGTACACGATGAGGCATCACTACTTTAGACAGACTTCAAGAGACTATTCCCTTCATAGTTTTTTCCGTCCACCCTCTGTACGGTGTGCATCCAGAAGTTACTACATCTACGTTAGGGAAGCATGACAGTAGCCCAGTACTCAGTGAGATTTACCGACCACTCGCGTTACTCCACGAACATGGTATGTGACCCATTCTTCTAGGCCTAGACCTTCGAGCTGGGACTGAGGCATGAGATTAGGGATTTTATGGTCTCCTTAAGCATTCTTATGTAGGAATGAGTACTAGAGCGAGCCCTTCCTATGGAGAGATTTCTTACTGAGCCGACACAAACAGCGAGACCCACCACAGGGTGACAGGTAGCAGAGTCTTCTGCAGCCGAAAGTAGACAGATGTCGCAGAGGTCCAAGTGGACCATGCCATCAGGTGGGTGACGTCAGGATACTAGTTCTGATGTGTGGGGCACACGAAGCAGAGCCAGCCATACGAGGGGCAGGCAGTGCTTTGCATGCGGCGGGCAGGGCCACATGGCTCGTGAATGCCCGACCCACCATGAAGACGAGCATCAGATAGTTGAGGGACCACCCAGGTATATGTAGAGGTTCGACTGTGGTGGACCATAGGAATTGTTTGACAAGTCAGAGGAGCTGGCCGAGCAGCGGGTGGTGGATGATGCTTCGAGGCTCTACCACCACCACCACCAGGAGAACCACCCCGACAATTGGGAGCTGGCAGATAGGGGCGAGCTTAGCTCCAGGAAGTCGAGGCCTACAACCACAGCACACCTGAGATGATTCGAGGTGCTATCTGTGTCTACTCCACCCTTTCTAAAGTTCTTATAAACACATGAGAGAGTCATTCTTTTATTTCCACTACCCTTGATCAGAGCTTAGTGATTCCTACAGAGCCGTTGGCTCGATCCTTATGGATAGATACTCTTACGGAAGTAGACTTGACAATTATGCACTGGTACCGGCAGTTTGAGCTTACTCTAAGAGGAGATAGCTTCGGCTGGGATCTTCTTGTAGCAGCATCGAGGCCTTACGACGTCATCTTGGGTATGGATTGGTTATCTAAAGTCAATGCTCAGATTGACTGTATTAGGTGCAAAGTGCAGTGTGTCCGCACAGATTGGAGTAGGTTCACCTTCACCGGCGAGAAGGGAGCCTTTGTAGCATAGGATAGGCTTACGTAGAGGAGAGGGAAGCCGATCATATATCAGTTGGCTAGTCCCATCCTAGGAGCGGTTGATGTGCGGAGTTTGATTTTTCCTAACGTGGTGGATTTGTATGTGGATGTTTTTCATGACGACGTTCCAGGACTACCTCCTTGCAGAGAGGTAGATTTCTACATTGACCTATACCCTGGGATAGCACTGATATCTACTATAGAAAATCGGTTGGCTCCCGCCAAGCTTTGTGAGCTACGGGTACAGCTGGAGGACTTATAGGGAAAGGGATTCATCCGACCTAGTGTTTGACCTTGGGCTTTTTCGATTTTATTCTCCAAGAAGGTGGATGAGAGATTACAACTGTGTGTCGACTACCGTCGCCTAAATCAGGTGACCGTGGAAAAAAGTATCCACTCCCTAGGATTGACGACCTCTTTGATCAAATCAAGGGAGCACGATGGTTCTCGAAGTTAGACCTCAGGTCAGACTTTCATCAACTCAGAGTTCGAGATGAGGATGTGGAAAGATGACCTTCAGGTGTTGGTATGGCCACTACAAGTTCTTGGTTATGACCTTTGGGATATCCAACGCACCAGTAGTGTTCATGAGTCTCATGAATAGGATCTTCCAGCCTTACCTCGATCATTTTGTCATATTCTTCATCGATGACATACTGATTTACTAGACTACTGAGGAGGAGCACAACAACCACTTGTGGGTTGTACTGGACACACTCTGAGAGCACCAACTTTATAGTATGCTCTCGAAGTGCCAGTTCTAGATTCGGGAGGTTCACTTCTTGGGGCACGTCATCTCAGATGCTAGAGTTGCTGTGGATCCTGCGAAGATCGAGGAAGTACTTGGTTGGTTGCTACCTAGGAGCGTGACTGAGG
This sequence comes from Viscum album, assembly GCA_963277665.1. Taxonomy (NCBI): domain Eukaryota; kingdom Viridiplantae; phylum Streptophyta; class Magnoliopsida; order Santalales; family Viscaceae; genus Viscum; species Viscum album. The sequence continues at coordinate 568,177,953 of OY728134.1, read as the reverse complement.
TACGGAGTTTCCTAGGTCTGGCTGGGTACTATCAGATATTTGTGCCAGAATTCTCTAGAGTTTCAAAACCACTTTTAGCATTAAAAAAAGGGGAAAACCTTTGTGTGGTCAGATAGATGACAACAGAGCTTCCAGGAGATGAGACAGAGATTGACCGATGCGCCCATCTTGAGGCTACCAGAGGTGGGTGTTGGGTACATGGTTTACTACGACGTGTCAGGGACTGGACTCAGGTGTGTCCTGATGAAGGAGAGGGAAGTGATCGCCTATGGTTCATGGTAGTTGAGGCAACACAAGTAGAACTACACTACCCATGTCATGGAGTTATCATTAGTGGTCTTCTCTTTGAAGATGTGGTGGCACTATCTGATGGGCGAGCGCTTTACAGTCTACTCTGACCTCCAGAGTCTCAGGTACATTTTCTCGCAGAAGGACTTGAACCTGAGACAGCGGCAATGGCTCGAGTTCCTCTAGGACTATGACTCTGAGATGGTCTATACTCCTGGGAATGAGAACATAGTAGTTGATGCTCTCAGCAGGAGATCTAGCATTCAGCTACTTAGAGAGGTGACATATCAGTTATCCGCTTTGCATATATCCTTCGTGGATAGAGATGGAGCAGTTTTTTACAGTCATTCACAGTTACTAATCCACTACTTCAGCGGTTCAGAGAGGAACAACATGGGGACATTGACTGTGAGACATGACATGCTTAGATTTCCATAGGGCATGCACCAGATAGATTTTCTGAAGGAGGAGAGTACTTCATCTTCTTCAGGGGATGTACCATGGTACTAGTTTCATTGTAGGAGGAAGTGTTGAGGGAGTTTCACACTTCCCCTCTAGCGGTACATCCTGGAGTGGCGAAGATGTACCAGGACCTCAGATGATAGCACTGGTGGCTGGGTATGAAGAAGGTTGTAGCAGAGTTCGTTCCACGATGCCTCACTTGCTAGAAAGTGAAGGCAGAGCACCAGGTACCAGCAGGCTTCGTGCAGCCCTTAGAGGTTCTGGAGTGGATGTGGGACAAGATATCCATGGATTTCAGGATGGGGCTTCCATGTACATCCAGGAGACACGACTCTATCTGGGGGATCGTCGACTGACTCACCATGTCAGCCCACTTCCTACCAATCAGAGAGTGGGGATCAGTATGGATATTGGGAAGCCTCTACATTCAGGACATTGTAAGACTTCATGGTGTTCCATCATCTATCATCTACGATCAAGTTGATCGTTTTACTTAACGTCTTTGGAAGGGGTGGAAGGAGGAATTTGGGACGCAGCTACGCCTAAGCACCACCTTTCATCCTCAGACGGATGGCTTGACAGAGAGGACCATTCAGAATCTCGAGGACATGCTCTGTGCATGTGTTCTTGACTTTGGTTGCAGCTGAGATGATAACCTACCCTTGGTGGAGTTTGCGTACAACAACAGCTACCACTCCACCATCGGGATGGCACCTTACGAGGCACTATACGACCAGCCATGCAGATCACATCTGTGCTGGACTGACCCTGGGGAGTCAGCACTTATAGGACCAGAGATGGTTCAAGTTATGACAGAGAAGGTGCAGATCATCCAGGAGCGGATGAGGACTGCATAGAGAAGACAAAAGTCTTATGAAAATAGAAGAAGGAGACCACTGGAGTTCAAGGATGGTGACCACGTTTTCTTACAGGTCTCACCTCGACGTGGATTACAGAGATTTGGTTGGGGTGGAAAGTTATCTCTGCACTTCATCGGGCCCTTCTAGGTCCTCAGTAGAGTAGGAAAGGTGGCTTACCACCTGGCCCTTCCACCTCAGTTGCACAAGGTGCATGACGTCTTCCACATATCTCAACTGAGGAGATACGTGCATGACCCAACCCACATAATTGATCATGGGGAGATAGACATAGATGACAAGGCTACATTCACGGAGGTCCTGCTGGAGATCGAGGATTGATAGGAGAGGGTCCTACGTGGATGGTATATTCCTCTAGTGCACATTCTTTGGCAGCACAGGAACCTCTAGGAGAGCACATGGGATCGAGAGGCTCATATGTGTGCACCATACCCCCATTTGTTTCCCTAGTTTATGTTATAGCTTTATGGGGACGTAAATACCTGAGGTGGGAGTAATGTAAAGACCAGTAAATTCCAAGGAAATTTTTTTCTTAAATACTTTGAAATTTTACGAGTCTGTGGCTTCTGACGACACTTGATTCCAAGCCCCGTTGTGCCCGGAATCAATTTGCAAAGTTTAGCTTAGGTAAGTTCAGTAAACGAACGAGTGAGTTTTTCTATCTTTTGAACCGGTGCTCATAATTGAAATCTGAGGGAACTGATGAACTCGTAGCGCCCGTAATTGCTGAAGGGGACCTTTACCGCAGTTTCATTTTAAGCAGGTTGAGAATTATTATTTGGGGAATTAGTTTAAAATAAATAAAATTGTTGGACCAATTTGATTTTATAACATTTGATGTTAAACCCTTCCATGGGAAGTTGTTGGTGGGGCCCACAACCACCCAACTTTCTATGTGTGGATATATGAGAGGTGGGGCCCCCACAAGCCCCAACCTTTCATCTCCCATAAACCTCATTCACTCCCTGAATAACTCCCTTAAACCCCCCCCCCATTAAACACCCTTGTTTAATATTGAAATCTCTTACAACATTTAGGAGATCTTCCACCACTTCTCCCTCTCTTTAATTAATTTCCAACACATTTAATTAATGAGTGGTCTGAATGTTTTAATTTTAAATGGATTTTGTTAAATAAAATAATATAGTAGCTTAATATTTTATTTTGGGTGAGGCTTTCATTGTGTGAAGAAGAGTTTGGGAGATCTCTTGAGTTTTTGACGAAGAACACCGATCCTCCGACGATGAACGCCAGTTCCATGAAGAACGACAATGTGCCATCCATTCTCTTCTCCGCGACATGTGAGGAGATGCCACTTCCTCTTTAGATGCACTCCGACGTCACCTACGAATCCTTTCCTCGCGACGCCATCTTCCGCAACACCTGACGTGCGACATCAATTATCGAGCTAGGGGTTATGTTCAATTTTAATGGATTAAATTTTGTGCCTCGGTTCGTCATTTTATAACCTTGATTGTCTGGGCCTATTGCTATCCCTTAATGCGGAGGGCATGGTTCAAACGAACATGGCCTGACGACCCTCTGTTTAATCTAGTTTATTTTGGGAATTGGAGACTGGAGGCGGAACACGGAAGAGGTCGGTGGAGCATGGGCTGCTGTCCCTCATGAAAAGAAAGCCTCAGCCAAGAGTTCTGTGGCGGCGGAAGCATGGCGCCGTCGCATCGTGCCGGGAACGCGGCGAAGGAAGCCAGCGCCATCATGCGGGATGTGTGGAGGGAACCACAACCCGCCTCATGGGCCACTTCAGCGGAAGGACCGGCGGGCCTATCGGCCGACCGGGTGGAGCAAGGTTGCGGCACTGCTTAGCGGCACCGGTTCGAGTAGCCTCCCCCCCCCCCTCGGACCGCTCGGCCAGTCGGGCCTGGCCGCACCGGGCTGTGCCGTGTTGGGCCAGGCCGTGCGACTCACCAGGTTGGTCCGACCCCTTTGTCGGGTCGGACCCGCCAAAACCGAGTCGACCCGACTCGTCAGTCCATCGGGCCTAACGGACCGTGCCCTTTTTAAATTAAACGTGAATTACATAAAGACCACACGTCCGATCGATGCGTTGTCTGCAGCATAAGACCCTATTGATGAGGCGGTCCTTTTGGGATACTCTAAGTGAGTTTTGGTCAACTTTGGTAAATGTCTGAGTTTGGAACGAGCATATTTCCAACAGGGCCCCCAGAACGAAAAAGCCAATATCTCTCAGACCGAGCGTCTGTTTGATGCACTGTCTGTCACTTTGGGTTCCTTTTGACGAGATGAAACTTCAGGATACATCAACTTAGGTCTTCGTGATAGTTTATGTATCAACCCCTTTACTTGAGGAGCAGACCATCCCAGAATCTAGCATGCTATGTGCGGGAACCCTATAGCTGGCTGCGACTGCAATGACTATCGTACTGGCATCCTCCATCAGTTCTATGATGATGGCGACTGTAGTTGGATCCTCCTTTGGTTCGCAAGTGATGACGATTTTAATTTCATCCTACGTGGGTTTGGCAGTGATGGTTACTGTACTTGGATCTTACGTGGGTTTGGCAGCGACGACTTCTTTACTTGGATCCTACATGGGTTCAGCATAGGAGATGATTCATAGGCTATATCTAATCATCTCCACCCCTCTTCATGAGTAGTATACCTATGTGAGATGAGTCTTGTCTTTCAATAATTATCATTTATTTGATTGACTTCTTTCCTGTGTGGACCGGATTGTGCTTGTGCACAGAAGTTGGAGCCGAACCGAGATTGATGACTTAGGTATATGTGTGGGCATATACCTAAGTAGAGTTGGTTCATACATCTTGTTTGTATAATTCCTTTGTGGTTTATCCTTCGTGGATTCTGGGAGACCTTCGGGGGTCTCAGGGTCCCTACTGAGTATCATTATACTCACCCCTACATGTGCAATACCCGCAGTACATTGTGTAGGTTGAAGACGACGGACAACACTGATCGTGGTTGAGGCTTGAGGAGCGGGACAGTATCCAGAGGTGGACCACCTGTTGGGACATACTCAGAGTAGACAGAAAGACCCGAGGTACCAACGAGAATATCTGTACCCACACTTTCGGTGGGATTCTCGGAGGACAACTCGGTGGTTGCTGCTTTACTTTACTATTGTTGTACTTTCTTTCATAGTTTTACTATACTTTCAGTTGGGTTTTTATACTGGCCCATTTACTTTCCAGAACTTACGTTTGTACTCAGTTTTACTTAGTTCTTAATTCAAATGCGTAATCTATTGTGTTCCTTTACTTTTATAAATGAAATGCCTTCCCTTTTACCGAGATTTACGGCTTTGGTGCTAGTCGCCAACCCCTGGCCTATGGAAGGTGGGCTTGGGGTAGTCACGGCATGGGCCCCGAGGACGGGTCGTGACACATGATGTTTTAAAATCCACCTCCCATAGAACTCAGGATTTTGTTTTGAAAATTATTCCACTATCCCTCACATAGGCTATTGGCTGGGTTCTCCAGGTTTTTAAAATTTTCAAACATATAAAAGGATTTAATAAAAATATAATTCAACAATGGATGAATGAATAATTTATTCATATTAATAAATAAAACATGAAGGCATAGCTTATGGGATCCATATGATTATATTTTCCTTAAATGATTCTTCTAGGATATTTAATTATATATAGACTTTTACTTATGGGTTTCACTAATTTTTCCTAATCCTAATTCCCAAATTAACTAAACCATTATCTAATACCCACTATAGTGACCCTACATTTTGTAACACAATTAATAAATAATTCTTAAGATTAACAACATAATTGTGATACAAATTTAGGACCCAATAGTTTAGTGTTTTTGGAATGTTAGGCCCATATTTCATTTTTACACATTAAAACTTAATAATTATTTAAATTATTCTTCTTTGTCCTTCTAAAGAACTCACTATATCTTTAGAAGATGTAGTCACCTGATGATATACTTCCAATAAAGGGGTTCTCAAGAAGCCCAATAAGGGGAGGAAAAGGGACATGAATCAACAGTACATGGGTTAGAATAATCAACATAATCATATCATAAAATATGTTCATCATCAATAGAATTAGGTAAATATTTGATAATTTAATGGAATGAGGAATATTTATAACAATGAAACATCATTTTATAGTGAGAAAATATTACACTTTGTTGTGAATGAAGGTAACATCTTTTCCATGCAAAATATATGTGGATAAATCATAATGTCATCATTTTGGATAGATCTAACATCATGGTTACACACAGTGAACATAATATCATGAAATACATCACATCACACAATTAATTGGAGGGATATATAATTCTAGGAAAAACTATTACATAATAAGTTTTTCATAATCATGAAAACCACATGGAAGGATAACAATCATAGTCAGAAAATAACCCATGGAAAATAATGGGTTTTATAAAACATTTCACATATCATTCAACCTGAAAGTGACTCGATGACCATCGTACAAGAAATTTGGAATAGTGTAACTCATCTTGCATGGATGATTACTATGCTTTGTATGGAATGAAATTTTTCACTTATTGATAACAACTATATCATCAAAAATGTATATCGAGAAGCAGACATGGTTTCATATGGCATGGACAATAAGGTAGAAGATAATGACATTACCTGGTTTGAAGACCTCCCCGCTAATCTTATTACCTTTTATTAAAAATATTGTAATACGATCTCATATTTTCGACTCCTTTAAACTCTCATTTAATAATATTTGTGCTTTGGTCGTTTTTGGCCAAGGCATCAACTTCTAAAAAAATTCAACATAAAATTAACAAAGGGATTCTTAAATTGTTATAGGAGATCATAAATTCGAATAAATTAATATTTTATTCTTTTAATGGATAAATAACTGAAGATGGTGTGTGATTTTTTTTTGTAAATTGATGCCTTTTGGAAATATCATCATAAACAGATTAAAAATATTTTAGAAGGGATGAAAATTTTATATAAAAAAATTAAAAGAGAAATGATATTATAAGGAAACCAATTTTATATTATAGTAATATTCATTAGGAAATCATTTTGTAATAAAAGATAAAATAAAAAATAGTTTGGGATTGAGAATCCACTTACCTTAAATCCCTCTATAATTCTAGATTTTACTTCCTCCTTAATATTAAACACTGTTTTATTAAATCATTGAAAAAAATTGAAATATTTTCATTTTTATAATTTTTTATTAATTATAATAATTGGAATATATTTTTTAATTCACATAATTAATAGGGAAACATTGTGGTGACAGGTTTTCCTTAACAAATTTCTTGTTATGTTTTTGTTTCACTAATAAGTTCAAGGTAAATTATATATAAGAAGAATTAATTATAAAAGAATAAAATAAAAATTCTTATACATTTACATATCATAAATAATTTTCTAGAACCACACATATCATTGGTTATATGAATGTAATTGGAAATGTCCTCATTGAAATTTAACTAAACATTATCAAGAACATTGTCCAAAGGATAAAAAGATGTATAAAATAAAATTACATGAAAAATATATATATTATGCATTATTTTTAAATAATAGTTTTTTAAAAAAAATACACCTTAATATTATAACATTTTGTTTTTATATAAATTCTAAAAAAAAATATAAGTGGGGAAGAAAATGCGAGATGGGTTGATAAAAATGCACACTTTTCTCAATGTTTCTTCTCTTGTACAACATTAAAATTCGATGATGAATCCATTAAATACCTAAGGGTTATATAATATTATTATATAGTATTTGGGTATATATTGTGATATTTTAAGTGTGGGAAAAGTGGTTTTAAGAGGGTAGGGAGAGGGTTTATTTGTTCTTTATGAGAGGGGTGTTTTTAGAGTAAAATGTTAAATAAAATACTATGTGAACAGTAAACCATGTAATAGTGATAATGTTTACATAATTAATCTTATATCAATATAATATAATGGTATTTTGAATTTAAAAACATATATAATTTTAATATACTACTGTATTAAAAAGGAAAGTGAAGAAATGTGAAAATTGTTTTTTAAGTAATACTTTTGATAGTAGTCTTTGGAAAGTAATTTTTATTTTTGGAAATCGTGTTTATTTCAATATAATGGATCATTTTTCAAATTAAATGTTTTTATTAAATCCTCATGTTAAATTTCTTTTTATTTCATCATTATATCATGAATGATGCAATTCAAGGTACCCCAATAATGAAAAAAAACATTAATTTTTACCATTCACTTGAAAATTAATGTATTTTAGAAAATTACTAAAACCCAACCCTTATAAAACATGTAATGTGACTATTTAAAAAAATAAATTCATTTCATATAAACAATCCATATGTACATTCACCAATAAATTTTTTATTTTATACTTAATAAATTTGTTTTCAGGTGATGGTTTTCTTGGTAATAAAAATCCCATATCAAAAATAACATTAGTAATAAAATGAAAAACAAATCGTATAATCCAAAAACCATAATATGGTTACATACATAAATAACCTTGATGAAACCCTTGTTAACATAAATTAGATATAATTCATGAAAAAAAACATAAATCATAAAATTAAAAACATCATCATTATATGATATCTCTTAGTGACCACAAGATCAAGACACTCTTGAAAATATGTTCTCACGATAATGTACTTAGTGAACTAGTATAAAATTCTACCTAAAAATCACATCTTCATACTACCTTCCTCTAACTAAGACATATCTAATGGGGACCATCAACATTTTTTTTATCAAAATTAGTCCACATCACCGTCAAAATGTAAATATAGATGAACAAAAAGATATAGTTCAATACTTTATAGTAAAAGAAATCGATCCATTGACATGATAAATTGATGAAATTATTAGGTAAACCAACCAATCACGATTACATAGAAAACCATAGTATAATTATTACTACTAATCAGTAACATAACTCTATATACACTTCCATTTTTTCCAATAAAGATTCATTATATATAGTTTACCAGAAATTTATTTTTTTCTTCTATGCATGTTATACATGAGGATTCATTGATGAGTTCAATGTAATAACTTGTTTCATTGGATTTATTGAATATTTTTAATTAAATAAATTTTTGAAAAACATTGATGAATCATTTCAAGGGAATAAAATAAATTTTAAATTATGTATAATATATATATTTTTACTTTTCAAGAAGGAATTTGATCAATGAAATAAAAGGATGAAAAATAAGGTAATAGATTTTTCAAGAATAGTGAGATTTTGTTAAGAGAAAAACATTACATTGACAATATAATAAATTTGAATAGGAAAAATGAATTCATTATTAAAAAATGTAATTCCATGATTTCACCATTGAGCCTACGTCCAATAATAATTGATCTTAGCATTTCTAGATACTATTATTTCATAATTACGATGGATCCCTTATGATATTTTTAGGTGAGACATTATATGTGCACAAAGATAGATTCATGAATATTTTTAATATTTTTCCACACATTTATATTTAATAAAATTTGATCCTAGTGTATTTTTACCATCATCTATTATACCTTGAAATAAATCAATAATATAGATCATATAAAATATTCATTATTAAAAACAAACCATTGCACTCTAATGGACTAAAAAATAAGACTACAAAAAACTCAACTATTTGGAACTAGTGGAACTACCACCAGGGGAGTACATAAAGAATAATATTCTGAATTACCTTTATTTTAATATATGATCAAATAACATAAAAGTTCAATAATACAAATGGATCAAAAGTAATCCAATTTAAAACATTACACTTTTGTATTATGTTAATTTTGTATTCACTGAATAAAATTACTTTCAAGCGTGTTTAAGTATAGGATACTTAGTATAGTTCTGGTATATATCAACAAAGACCATTATAAAAACCCAACCATGTATGTATTGAGAAATTAATATCTAATAATGATTTATAATTCAACATAACCAAGCTACACAATCATTCCAGTAATAGATTCATCAACCTCCACTGTTTTAATAGAATTTCAAGTGAGGATACCAAAATACATACCAAACACCACCATTTAAAATGATTAAACCCCCAAAAAACCCATAATATATTTCTTGACATCATTTTTTCAACCAATGAGACCAAAATATTTAAGAATTAAAAAACTAGTTAGGAAGCTTAATGTAAATGATGACTATAAGAAATGGAATGTTTTCTTCCCATCCATTATAAAATCAAAAGGTCGATTTCTAATTTGTAATTAATTTGAGTGGAATGGAAATACACAATCACCAAAATTATAAAATGAGATGACCTAAGAAATAAAAGAATATATCTCACAAGAATTTCCTAACATTATCAATAAATCTCAAACATAAAGACACAATCTAAAAACCTAATTATAAGGATGAATCCATATATATATATATATATATATATATTCTTGAGTTTTTAGACAAGAACTCATGCTCTTGTATTATTGGATATCATTTAGGTTTAATATTTTATATAATTAGATCATTATAGTTATATAAAAACCTATATAATTCAAATTGTAAAAACCCTCTTAGTATCTATTTTTCCATAAAATAAAACATTTGAAATGGAATATTTTTTATTTTCATGGAAAATCATCATAGAATTTCAGTCAAATTTCTTCTAATTACTATATATATTTTAAATCTTTGAAAAAATTGAAAATATGTGATGAGCACAAAAAAATCAGTGATATATATAAAATATCGAAATATATTAGTCCCCTAAGAAATATATAAATCCATAAAATGATTTCATTATCCACATTACTATTTGATTCTATCAAATAAATGATATACACATGGGAAAACAATTTTTTCCTAACAAAAATCTTAAAAACCATAAAAATAAAATTAAAACCGTTATAGTAATTTATGAGAATATATTCAAAACCTGTGTTCACTCTTGAAGGATATAACTAGATCCTAGTTAAATTCAAAGGAAAAAACTCCATTTTTACACACCCACAATATTGATTTTGAAGAAAAACTACGTTATTCAAAGAAATAACGATCTATATTAGGCCCATCAGTCATATAAGTTGTATTTGGATAACCCGTGATATAAGCTATATTAGGCTCACTCATCATCGTATATAATTCTCAATTACTATATCATGAATAAAAATTGTTTATTATTGAATGTTTTCATAATTAAAAAACTAAAACACTCTTGGGAACTCATAATAAAAACACTTTCAGTTATCTCATATTGATGAGAAAATGTTTTGGATTCCTTATAAAAACATTATAAATTAAAAATTAAAACAATATTGGGAAATATATTTTATTTGAAAATAACTATGGAAATTTATAATGGAATGTTGAAAAATAATTGTGTCTATGATTTTTAGAAAAAGTGTTCAATCCATATAAATCATGAAAGAACATTTATTTTTTACTTTTGTAATTAGTGTTCTAATGTTCCATATAAAATATGTGAAAATATTTCTTTTGAGAATATATAAAAAAATACAAAGGCGACAAAAAATTTCCATTACGATTTATCTATTTCAAAATAAATACTTTCATCTAATAATTTTATAAATATAGACATGGAGTAAAAATGTTTTGAATATAAATAATTAAACATTTAAAAACCTGGTTTTTTAGTAAACTCTCCCCTACCTCGAGTTTGACTCATCACATACATTATTTATCATATTGACTAATAAAATAATGGTAATGTTTTTACTTTAATAATAATATTTTTCTATTATAATATTCATTATAATTTATTTATTATCATTTTATATTCAATTATATAATTAATTAAGATTACATTTAATGTGATGATGATATTTGTCTCATATATCCAAAAGGACCGTAATATATTTACTATGATAAAAAGGATCAAGAGAATGTCATTTCAAAAATCATAATCATTGTTTTTTTATTTTTATATAATAATTATATTTTTACAATAGACCATGAAATATGGTGATGAAAAATGAATTAAGTTACAATTTGGAGATGGTAGTCCTTCAATATGAATGAGTAACATTTCCATTTTTATCAAACATGAGGGGAAAAAGATAACAATAATTGTATATTTCATGAATGATGATTATATCATAATAATAATATTATTTATATAAATCCCCTTATATATAAAAACATTTTGAGTAGTTGATGAAAAATAATATATATCGGTTCATGAGGTAGTAACCCACACATATGCACAAGCGATGTTTTTATTTTTCATTAATGATAATGAAATAATTAGAATTCCAATATGAAATTAAATATTTAAATTTATATCATATATTTAATATTATTTCATTTTTATCCATTTTATCGAAGCCTATAATAGTTGGTGGTGAAAAATGATATACATCACCTACATGAGGTGGTCGTGTGCATGTATACATGAAAGATGTCTCATTTTTCTTGTAGATAGATATGTAGATGAAAAAGGGTTATACCATAAACATAATAACAATAAATTTTGGGGGATATAAATTTTCTATTATATCACAATATTTAGAATTATTTTTAATGAGGTAAAATAATAAATAAAAGGAAGACACTCGTTTAATAACTGTACCAATTCTTCATAAAATATTCTTAGGTTTACCCCAAAATATTTATTAAGATTATATTTTGATCAATATAGTTACTTTGGGATAGGGGTAGATATTTTATTTAGTGATTTTCTGGGTATTGAATGACCTTGCATTCTCACGATTTTTCGATAGAGTTGAGAGTGGGTGTCCTTTAATATGTGAGGTAATGGAAAAACATAACATTTTTTAAAAGATTAAAATATAATAATGTATTACAATAGAAAAAAAAACAAACTGGATTTTATCTAAATATTATTTAATATATGGTTGAAATATGATCACACAAAAGGATTTCGAAAAGTTTTTCCATAATTGTAACCCTTATATTTTTTTAAGCCTTTTTTACTCTTTTACCTCTTATCATTCTAACAATGTTTTTTAGATACATAGTATTCATAAAAAAAAATTAAAGTGTCCTAATTATGAAATTTGGACACGAATATTAAAAATATGGTTTAAATTTTATCAAATTCAATTTCAATAATTTTCAAAAAATTAATTTGAAAATATCCCAGAAAAATGTAATGATTTTTGTTTTAAAAAATTAATTTTAAGTATAAAATTTTTTCATACCAAAACAAACTATAATTTTTGTCAAAATAAAATTTGTTGGAATATTTTTTTATGGAAATTAAAAAATTAATCTATTAAAACCATCTAAAATATAATGTTACCTTTTATATATATGAAACTAAATGACTATTTTTAAAAAAGTGTAATTTCTAAAATACTCCTAAAAACTATATTTTTAAAAAAATTCTTATAAACTTTAACCGATATAATATTGAAATTTTGGTATAAAAAAGGATTTATGTTTTATATAAAATTAAAAATATAAAATTTGGAAACAATATTTTTAAATAAAACTCCATATTATATGTAAAAAAATTATTAAAATTAAAAACAAATCTTTTTTATAGAAAAAGTTTTTAATATTCAGATAGTGGAAATAATCCATAAAATATAATTCATTAATATAATAAAGGAATTAAATTTATTCCCTATTAATATATATTTTTTGTGATATTTTCCCCTTTTTGGAAATTTCATCCCTATAATTTTATTCATTACTTAAACAAGTGGTGAAATTTTTTCTTTATTGAATTTTCTAATTACCTTGTTACTTCTTCAACAAAATAGATTTTCAAAAAGAAATTAACATAATAAATCACCTTACAATAAACAACCTAATCTCTATGATCAATAAATTTATCTATTTTTTCTCATATGAACAATTATCTTTCAAATATTCTACATCAGATATGAAAACATGAGATACATTCGACACAAATTTTCTTGATAGTAAAACATGAAGCACATTATGTACCTAGTAAAAACCTCAAGGAAAGTCCTCTATATAAACAACTAATAAAACCATCTTCGTAATTTCACTATTTCCATTACACCATGCAATTATCTTTCTCTTTCTATAAAAACACATAACATTTCTTCCAAGAGGTACTTTATGGAAAACAATGTTCACCTACCTCAATTGAAGGATCTTACCTATGGTTATCTATATATATATTTTTCCTACTATGTTTTGTTCCCATATGATAATAAATCATCTTCACCTAATCACTTGTCACCTATATTGAGTATGTTCTTAAAATCATCCGTTCTCATACTTCATCCCAAAAACCTGGTGTCAAACACCACTTTCTATATAATGCCTCAAAAGGCACCATATATATATTGGAATAAAAAATGATATTATAGGATTACTGAAATAATGACAGATACAAATCCTAAAATCCTTTTTCATCAATTGAAAAATATCTGTGTCTGACATTTTGGGTTTGAATTTTCGTTCCAATTTTCCATCACATTGTTGATGAAAATATGTATAAATATTTAAATCAATTCCCAATGTCCTCTGAGTGAATTTACAAAAAATTAAATGTTAAAAAAGGTCACCAGAAAATATAATTGATAATGTAACTCAAATTATCTTAACTATCTCTTTGAGATACAACTAAAAAATATGATCTCAATACATAAAATGTTGAATAAGGATGAAATATGTAGATTTAGTTAATCAATAAGTAGTAACCTAAATTACATTTTTAACTCGAGATGTCTATGAAAATACCACCATGAAATACATAGATATGCTTTACTATTTTCATTATGGAACTGGAAATGTATAATTTATCTCATTCCATAAATTTCATTCAATAATAACCTACTTACATGTCAAGCATTCCACAGTTAACTCTAAGTTATCATTCACTATTCTATCCCATAATTAATACTCTTAAAGGTCTTTATAGATCATTATATTGTGTAGATGAACAGAATAAAGAAAAATTTGAGATTAAATCCACAATTACTTTATCAATTGGGAGATATTTCACACACACACAAAACTTTTCTTAATCCTAAAAAATATCCTTATAAAATTTAAATTTAGAAAAATTCAATTCATTATTAGTTTCATTTTTTTTGAAAATCACATTATTCTTTATGATAATTCTTAATTTTATTTTACAATGATGACTTCACTAAAACATAAATAAAAAAGAGGAGGATACTACATGAACAATATATTGGTTAACATTAATAAAATCATATACTGAAGTATCCTATTATAAATATATCATTATAAATGATGAATTATATTTTAAACTAAAAGAATTTCCCAATTTCATTTCATTTATTTCCTTTTAGGGTAAGGAATTATGAAATCATAAACTGGTATTATCAAAATCTTTCTTTTTTACCTCATTTTAATTTCTTTCTGAGAGAATATAGATTCAAAATTTTAAAACCATTATATATTAATCATTTCACTCCATATAAATGATGTCTCCATATTATTAAATTAAAAACATTATACTGAAGTTCTATATCACACATAAGATAATTTAGATCATGATTTTTCAAGTCACATGAATCATATATAATTACATGGTCTTTCTACACTAAAATGCGTCTTGGTACCCTCGAATAAGCATATATGTTTATAAAAAATTAACCATTTCTAGATCTCAAGGGAAAAACTAGATCATTCAACAAACTTATTTTTAGTTCCTTGAAACATTCATAATTGTCTTTAATTTAGATGAATTTAACTCTCTATCAAGTCAACATATTTAGTGGGATTAATAACCGATTAAAATTTTCACCAAACCACAGTTAGTGACCCACTAATCTACGAAATCTATGAATCTCCATCATAGTTATAGGTCCCATCCACACAACGAATGTTTTAGTTTTAGAAGTGTGAGAAATTATGATATCTTTACAAATAATATTCCCATGTAATGAAATATATTTTAACATAAATTCACATTTATTAATTTTATATTTATATTTTTTCCATTCAAGGATTGAAAAATAATCCTTAGGTGTCTCTAATTATCATCATGAATTTTAGAATATACCACAATTTCATCAATTAAAAAACCTTAAACTTATCCAATATTCATGGAGAACATTATTCTTAAGATCATTAAAAATAACAGGAGTATAGATAACCCAAAGGGAATAATAAATGACTAATAATTCAAATATCTAGTTTGGAACACCATCTTTAGGACATCTTCATCCTTAAACTTTAACTAATTGTTTCTGGAAATTAGATCTATCATCCAAAAATAATACCCTCCCTAGAGTTGATCAAATAAATTTTCCATACAAGGTAAAAGAAACTTATTATGAAATGTTATATTATTAAACGATTTAGAATCAATGTAAAGACTCATTGAAATGTGTTTATTTTTAATAAATAATTTATTATCTACCCATTGCGATGTGATAGGATGAATAAAACCATTATAAAGAAATTACATCAATTATATCAACATTAGACACTAATCCACTAGTAACCTCAACCCCGATCATAAAAAACACCAAATAAATAATTAGGAAGTACATCCATATATTACTTCACTATTGGAACATCAAAAATTTGAGTAGTTTAGTTATTTTTAAAAATATTAGCTAAGTAGAAATAAAAACCACTATTAATTATTTTCTCAACATCTTGATATATTTTCAATGGTTTTAAATCATTGAATATAACTTTATTAGCTCTTGAATATATCTAATAATGATAAACAAAAGCTATTACCTAACCATAATAACATAAAACATTTGTAATGTATTTTTAAAAAGATATTCATAAAAAGTCATACCACTTATAACAATAGGAAATATTGAAATAAATATTTGTTTCATTAATACTTCCATAAGAGTTTTCAAAAAAAGTTCTATATTTTTTTATGAGGATATATTCCCATTTGACATGATAATTTCTCAAAAAAAAGGAATGTGGAGATCTATATTAAAAAATTGAATCAAAATAATTCAAATAAATATGTAACATACCTATCACCACTTCATTAAATGGAACAACATAAAAAATATTAGTATAAAATGATTTTCCACACCATATTTCATTCAATCACGACAATTTCCACCCTCTGTAAACAACATCAGACATACTATCATATAATTTCCCAAATCATTGAAATTGAAACATATCACCATTGGATGAATATGTGTTACATCATTATTTGATGGATTATGATGTTTTTGTTTTTATTTACAAGCCTTATGTGAAAAATGACCACACTAGTAACACTTTATAGATTCAAATTCGCATTCCATAAAAATAAATCACTTGGAACATATTAGGGATTTAACTCTATATTTCATAGTTAACTACTTATTATTTTATTAAAAACATTAAATATTCTTACTCTTTTACTCATGAGGCATATAGGTGTCACCGAACCCAATGTCAACTTTCTCAGAAGAATGAACAACTTTCTCATAACTTTTAAATTACTGTGAGGACATGTAACTTCACAAACATAGTTTCAATCCTATATAAAACCAATTAATATTACTAAAATGGACCCAAATAGAAATCAATTCATACTTATATAGTATTTTAATATTTTATTCATAAGTGCCTACTAAATCCTCTACATTTTTCATCAATTCCATGAATTGTTTCTTCATTCTACGTTGAACATCCTTAGGAAAAAATTTTTAAGTAAAATATTCCAAAATTATTCCATTAAACGGAATCAAGATCATCTTCCTATATGGTATACTTAAAAAAAGTCCACCCTGATATACTTTACCTTAAAAATGGATAATATAAATTTTTATCTTTTTATGTTTTGATCATCCCTTTAATTTGAAATTTTTTCCCATAGTATTGATAGATCCTTTAGATAACATTAGATCTAATGTCCCACTGAAAATAGAGGTAACCATTTCATGAAATTAAAAACTTTTAAAATTCAACTCTATGGTAAATATGGTTGCTATAAAATGTGGATTCTATGAATATTTATGGAATATGTCAACTAATCCAAAATAGTAACAATCTACTTAGTTCCAATTTAAACCATTATAATTTATTGATTTGGAAGGATATTGTCTTCTTGATACCTTCCTAGTTCATCTTACCTATGTATTCTATGGAAACCCATTTTTAACAAACATAGAAAACATTAATAAATATAGTATTTGAAAATTTCAATAAAATTGTAAAATAACAATATAATAGTATCTATCTAGGGTATTATGTTAACATTATCTGAACATCAAAATCGATATAAACCATCACTCTGATACAAACTATAAGGAATAATGCTTAAAAATTACATATTCACACCTTTTTATATATTATTTCAGATTATTTTATTCTAAAAGTTAATTTTTGTTTATAGATTTAAAAAATTAGACCATCATAATTACATAACAAATGCACATATTACAAAGTGTACACTTAGAATTAGGAACCATTTTTTTCTATAATCTAAAATATTGAAAATGATTCCCATTTTATTTTCAATTGAAATCTATATGAATTTGAACTAGATTTCTTATTTGTTACTATTTATCCCTAATTCCATTGAAAAACATTTGAATATTTTGGATGAGCATAAAATTTTTAGTAAGAGACATCAAAGAAATAACTCCCCTAGTATAGTGAAAACCCTAAAAACCCCTAAACTCATTATCATTTCTAGATTAAAATTTATCATATAAAATACATATTTTATGTGTAACACCGTGCACCATGTTTTCCAGAGTTAGTGCACTATTTTATTACATTGGCATGATCACAAGAAATCTAATCCCAATGGATATATCATTTTAGTAGCCTCCTAAAAAATAGATACAAAAATAGGTTTTACATTACATCATGAAATGAAACACAACATATTACCTCATTTAAAAATACCCAAATTCCTTACAATATATTCGCATGTCAGTGATAATATAATTCACCACATCTAGGGGGAATGTGGAACATAATAAAGGGGTGAGATCAGATGCCCAATACGAATAATAATATAAGAGATGATATCATAAGTTATCATAAAAATTTAAGTTAATGTATAAAATAAAAACACAATACTTTTAAAACTCAATATTTAGCATAATATGAGAGGAATAAATCAAATAATTTGATTTAAACATTCCCATGGATATGTTACAAGTCTAATAGACACATGTAATATCAATAATTAATCTCATAATGAGGTAATGCATAATTTTGAACATCATAACCATACAGTCAAGGCCTCATGCCAAGACCACACATAAATGGGTAAAAACCCAAGCTAGTTTGTCTCATGAGACCTACCAATGAATCGAGGGGAAATAGAGGTCTCTACCTATCACATACTAAGTCTAATTCATTTCCCATATGAAATGGGTGAAACATAAAATAAAAATTCAAATTAGAACAAGCATATAAAATGTTAATACTTTAACCATAAACATTGAATGATATCCAAATTTCACATCCATAGTCAAACATATCATAAAAACTTCAATAAAATAAGGAATATTGTATAATAAATCAAACTCAATTAATTATAAAATCCAACAAAGGATATTATCATAGATTAAAATAATCTAATAAAATCATTAAATCACTTGGAGAGAAATATCCATTTTTTTACTTTGATATAATTTAAATGTATCTCAATTATAAAATAAAAATATTTTTTTGAAAATAAACTTATATCGTGTAAGGAACGCTTCAAAATTATAAGGAATCATAATGGTAGAAAATATCTACCATTGATGTATAAGTTAAAAAAATATTTCATCAATTTGTTGAAATTGTCAAAAAGTATATCATTTGGAAAACGATGGAAAGATTCCATTCAAAAAAATTTATAAAGTTAAAATGGGTAAAAATGACTTTAAAAAATTTCCATTAAAATTAGGAATTACATTTTATGAAACATGGACATGGGTGATAAGTATTTCCCAGTAGATACTTATGTATAAATAACCTCAAATAATAATGAGATTGTGAAATTAACGATAACCTTGAAATTTCCTTTAGTTGAGGGTGTTTTAAAATCATATAAAATGGTTAAATAATGTTACTAAATTATACCATGACCATATACATATTTTTTATATTATATATGATCCTCTTATATGATTTTTTTATAATAACTCAGTATTACTATTTCTTCGAGTGTTATCTTCTTCGTTTTCATGTGCATGTTTTGTAATTTTAGTGATTTTAATATGCATAAAAAATGTTTTATTCATACCCAAGATGATATTAAGTTCATAAATATTATATTTTCTCACATTTTAAAATTTATGATCATTCCTAAATGGTAAATGTGTAGAATTAATCTCACATTATCGTAGAGAATGTAGGGCATACATATGCATGAGCAAGGGTATCATTACCATGATGGTTAAATGGTGTAGAATTGGATGGTATATTAATTATAAATAATCATTATAGTATATAATTAATTACTTATATCCATTATATTCATCATTATACAATTCCAAATCAATTTATGTTTAATAAAAAATAATACCACGGTGTTGAAATGACAAACCATACACATGAATGCATGGTGATATTTTTATTCATAGGATGGATAAAGGGAGAAATATGGTTGTTGCATAATAATAATAAAATATTATAATATATATTATATTGTATTTATTTCGTTACTATGGAAACAACATTGGAAAATATAGTATAATAAGAAAAGAAATGGAATTGAATTGGTAAAACAATTACCTCTTCTTCAAGAGTCTACTTCTTATTTTCACAAAATGACTCCTTAGGTTGGATTTCATCCAAAATTATGGCCAATATAATGAAGTTGGGAATTTGGGAGGATATTTTGGAAGGTTTTGACTAAGAAAAATGTATTTAGATGGGTTAATAAAAGCGAAGGATAGGTTCCGTTTTATATGTGAGGGGAGAGGCACTTTGCGAAACTCCAAAACTATTATTTTAATATAAATTTATTTCCAATTTCAAACAGCCACAAAGTGAGTTATTTTGAATATAATATGATTATGGGTCTAAATAATCTCAAAATATTATTTTTATACTTATTTAGGTCACAAAATTAGCCTTATTGTTTGGGTTTAACCATTAGTTAAACATGTTAACTCTTACAGTGTCTATTTATCTTATTATAGTATAAGGTTAATATAGAAACTATAAAATTATAGAAAACCACCCATTGAATCATTTATAAAGTATTTAACATTATAAAAGTTATTTTTATGAATATTATATTATAAAGAATTTATATCATTTAATAAAATATTATTTATTTTAAAATATCATTTTTGTCAATTTTTGAGACTATTTAATAAAATATTTTTTTGTTAAAGTCATAAAAACATGATTCCATCTAAAGAACTGTATTAAATCATCCCTAAAATGTAAAGGTAATAGAGAAAAATTCATTTATTGAATCAAATATTTCAAATAATATTTATTTTAATATTATTAATATCATTTAATTGACTCTTCCTATAATGAATCAATTACTACATCATCAATGTGTCACCATTTAATTTAATTATTTATTTCCTAAAATTATAAAAAAATTACCATTATTTATATAAAAATATTATATTTCTAAACACTATTTATATTCTACCATATCACGTATATAACCTCATATTAAAAATGATATAGTTATTAATATTTGAATATGACTTTTTTATCTATTATTTAAATAAAATATAATAAATACCATATTCTAAAACTAGTGGCATTAAAAGGATCATATTATTGACCAATGTTTTATCTTGGTCGAATAAAACTTATCTAATTAAATTATGACAAGTGATATGGTAATTTCATATTATTATAATATTATGTTTACCTTTAATTACCCTATTTACCTTTAAACACAGTAAATAAAATCTAAAAGTTACTATTCCCCAAAAACATTGTTCAGATTCTATTAGAACGCATTTTTCATACTTATTATAACCATGTATATCCATATTTGGAATCTTAATTCACAGAAGATGTAAAATTATGATTAATTCTAATCCCACAAATATGGCTATAAGGTGGGTAAAAGAGGCATTCAAAAGATCAGTAAATTTTTATATCTAATTATATTATAAAATGATTCCAATGAACTATATTAGATTAATATTTTTATTATTTATCTATTGTGACTTTAAAATCAATTTATAGTAAACAAATTATTTAAATTTGGGTTTTAACAACAAACTCAATTTTTTTCTGATTCATCAAAAGTTGAAACTTGTAGAAAAATAAAAAAATCACCATTAAATAATTTTGAGAATCCAAATTCAAAACTAAATTCCATTTGGAAAAATAAAATTTATATATTTTGTTATTTGGTTAATACTATTCATAACCTTTTTTTAAATGGCTAGTTTGATAGTTTATGATGTGTTCAAACTCGGTATTGCATGTAGAGAAAGCTATTGAATTATTTAAAAAGAAGCATACTGCGAAAGCTTGGGGTGTTACATTCTTCCATCCTTAAAATAATTCCATCCTCTAAATTTCTAGAATATAAATTTATAAAAAGATTAGAGTGGTTCTTCATTATATATTCCTCTAGTTCTAGATCAACTCTTCCATTTTATGGTTTGTCTAAAGAACTATTACCAATGGTGTTGTTCGATTCATCAACACATGATATATTATTTCAAAAATATTGATAGGCTCTTAACATTATGATAAATGAGGTTCCAGTTCAAATTCATCATAGGTGAGAACATGTGTTTGGTCTGGAATCAATTTCCTTAACAGTTATATGTGGAAAACATCATGAACTTTGGAGAGACATGGAAGCATTGCAAAAGGGTATGATATAGCTCCAATTTTTTCCGGAATTTTAAAAGGTTCGATGTAACTTGGGCTCAGTTTCCCTTTCTTTCCAAATTTAATTACACCCTTCAATGTAGATACCTTCAAGAAAACATAATTTCCTACTTGAAATTTAAAATCCTTCATACGGTTATCAACAAAGCACTTTTTCCTACTATGAGCTGCTCTGATATGGGTTTGAATAATTTTCACATTTTCCGTTGTTTGCTCAAAAATTTCTGGGCCTACGAGTTTTGTTTCACTAACATCATCCTAACAAGTTGGTGTACTAAATCTTTTTCCATATAACACTACAAATTATTCTATATGAATACTTTAATGGAAGTAATTATTATAGGATGAATCTAATATAGGTAAATATTGATCACATATTCCTTAAAAGTAAAGTGATCAAGATCTCAACATGCATTATAAATGTTAAATAGCCCTTTATCATTGTCCATCAGTTTGAGGGTGGTATACGGTGCTCCAAAAATGCTCAATATCTATGTATTTTTAAATAATTTTCCTGAATCTTGATGTAAAATGGAGATTATAATCAGAAACAATCGATAGGGGTACACCATGTAGTCTTGAAACATACTTGATGTAATGTATTACTAAACATTCATGTGGTAAATAATCTCTTATATTAGGAAAATATGCTGATTTAGTAAGATGATCAATAATAGCCCATATCACATAATATCTTCTGTGATTCTTTTGTATCACAATGACAATATCCATTTTAATATCATCCCATTTCAAAATAGGTATAGGAAGAGGATGCATGGCCCCTCTATAATGTTGTCTTCCGCCCTCTACCTATTGATAAAATAAACATCTTGACACATAATCAGTAATCCCCCTCTTCTGGTTGTCTCACCAAAAAGTTTGTTTCAAATATCTATACATCATAGTGCTATAAACAATTATAGAGAAATTGGAGCTATTAGAATTATAAAATAATTTCTTTTTATATTAGGTATAGTAGGAACACAAATACAATTCCCAAATTACAAAATGACATCTTCATATATGATGTTAATCAATCTCCCATCAATAAAAAGTTTAATTTTTATTTGAAAATTTTTATCATCATATTGAGATCTTTTTATCCATTCCAATAAATATGGTTTGGAAACAATTTTAAAATTTAGTAATGTTTCACCTTCCATGAAAATCCCCATATCCATATTTACTAAATCCATGAACACATGATCGGTTTCAACTCTCATTTTGTTAATAAATCTGTGGTCATTTTTTCCCATAGCACCCGCTAACTTATTTTCCTTCCATTAGTGGTAGTATATTGTGAAATAATAATCCTTGAGTAGCTAAAGCCATATCCTCTGATTCATGTTGAGTTATTTCTATGAGAAACTGTATTTCAAGCTCTTCTGATCAGTAAATATCTCACATCTTTCACTGTAGAGATAGTGTCTCTATATCTTCAAAGTAAGTATTAATATTTATAACTAAAGGTAAGGAGTTCGGTAGTTTTTTTCATTAATTTTTAATTCCCTTGATGCATAAGTAACAACCCTATCATTCTACATAAAGACACAATTGATTCATTTCCTTGATGGATCACTATAAATCACAAACCCATCATTTATAGATTGAAAGGTCAAGATATGATCATTGAATATTCATCTATTAAATTATTTAAAACAATATCCACACTCTTTTTTCCAAATAAATTCAACCCCTTTACATATGATTTTGGATAAAATGTTATCCAATCAAAACAATTCTTAGAAGAAATGTCGATAATAATCTGCTAAACCAAAAAAACTGCATACATCAGTTATGCTTGTCGGTGCTAGTCATTATTGTATTTCCTTTCTCTTTGTAGGATCAATAGATATGCCATTATTTGAGACAATATAACCAATGAAATAAATTTACTAAATCCATAATTCACACTTTCTAAAATTTTTATAGATCATTTCTTCTAAGAGTCTTCCAAATAATCCGCAAGTGGTTCTCAAAGTCTTTGTAGCTTTTGAGGAATACCAATATATCATCAATAAATATTATGAAACAAATATTAAGTTATTTATTAAACACTCAGTTAATTAGGTCCATGAAAATATAGGGTGAATTAGTTAGTCTAAATGGTATTAATTTAAACTCTTAATGCCCATAACTAGTTTGATTCTTTTTTTTTCAGAATATCTTCATTCTGTACACACAATTGATGATATCCAAAATGACATTCAATATTCAATAAATATTTATTCCAATTAAGTTGATCAAAAAAACATCAATTCGAGGTAGAGGATACATGTTATATATTGCAATACCATTAATTTCTCTATAGTTAATACACAACCTCATTGATCCATCATTATTCTTAACAAAAATAACTGCGTCTCCCCATGGAGAAACACTACTGTGAATAAATATTTCCCTTCTAGTTGTTTATTTATCTCTACTAATTCCACAGTGTCCATTCTATAATGATTCTTTGATATTGGTCTTGCATAATTTATTAAATCAATAGAAACTCAACCTTCCTCTTTGAAGGATGTCTATGTAAATCTTTTGTAAATACATCAATGTATTATTATCCAATAGGTACATACCAAACATGAATATTTAATGCATCACCCATGGTTGATGTTTTCTCATCCTCCCCAGTAATTTCATTCAAAAGAGATACTTGGGGTAGATCTAGATAAGAATTATATGATGATGTTTCTTCTCTAAATTTAATGTATTCTACATCTTCCTCATAAATGGAAACTTCCTTCTTCTTGAAATAAATATTCAAATCATGTCTTGATATCCAGTCCATACCAAGGATTATATTATTGTTGACCATAGGTATGATGATAAACTCAGTAGATAAATCACATTTATATGCCATAATGGGAACTACTTGACAATTCATTATTGCAATGAGACTTCCCTTACATGTTTTGATTGAAATCTTCATTGTTAATGTGAATTGGAAGTAACTAATTTTTATAGAAAATAGAGAATATATAAATGAATGTGATGATTTAGAATCAAATAAATTTTTAGCATAATTTGAGGAGATAATTAAAGTACGCACCACTACATCATTGGGAACTTCAACATCAACGGTTTTGATCATATAAGCACAGACTTTCTACCTTGGAATTTTTTAGGAAAATTTACTTGATGGTTAGGACAACCATTTTCAAAATGTCCTATTCCATTAAAATTGTAGCATTTAACATTGAAAGTATATTTATTCACCTTGTAGTCAAAACCATTATGTCCTTTTTCTTCACACTTGTATCAAACTCCCATTCCTTGTTGGTAAGTACCAGTGTGTTTCTTCCCATAATTACTGTAGGTTGGAAAGTAAAATCTTCTTTTCTTCAACTTATTTCCTTTTTCATAGTGTTCAATATCCCTCTTATTCTCTTTCATTAATTTAAATTCACCGGACTTATAGAATTCATTTTCCATTTTGATAGCACATGATACTATATCTTCAAACGATAAGAAATATTGTGAGACCAGTGCCCATCATAAGAATGGGTTTAACCAGTAAAAGAGTCGATGGATCTTACTTATTGGGTTACATATGTAGTTTGCATCATGCCTTTAAATCCTTTTGAAGTTAGACTCATACTTTTAAACATTCTCATCCTCTTTTTTCCTCGTACACATAAAATTACTTTTCATATCATCTCACTTTTCATGATGAAAGTATTTTTCTAAGAAAAGTTCTTTAAATGCCCCTATTCCATATTTTATACTTATTTATATTCCTTACTTTTTTGAATTAATGACCACTATTGATCTTAATCTTCTAATAAATGATAAGTTTTTATGAAAAATTTTTCCCTTATGTTAGTCCTTAATGCAAGAAATATTTTCTCTAATTAACATACCTATTTTTCATCCACAAATGGATTTCAAGTCCCAGTGAATGTTTTAGGTTGTTGTCTATTGAAGTGGTCTAACATTTATCATCTACATTGTGGATCTGTGTGCTCTATACGATTAAGGTTATTATTAATAATCAATGTTTGTTGTTCCAATCTGGTTGTAATCTATTCTGCACCAGTTATATCACCATCCTTACTATCATTATCTTGCATAGGGGGAAAATCCCTACATGGATTATGTTCATTGATACAGTTCCATTCCATTCACTAGGAACCATTTCTAAATAATGGAATACACAATATTAAGTTATTAATCGTAATTCATATTTACAAACTAGTAAAATACTTAACATAAATTTAGAAATTTTTTCATATCTAACCCATAATCATAAGAATGGTTTCCTTTGGAACATATTTACTCTTAAATCCTTCCTTATAAATTTTAATGAAAATTTGAATTATTCTAAGCATATACTCTAGGAGTGTCAAACTATGTGCATAGTAAGGCCCATTGTCATGTACTAAGATACCCCGATTCATGCCAAAAAAAACTCATCGGAGTTATTACTCCTAGGAATATCTGTTACAGAACCACCTTCACTTGTAGTATCCAGACAAGGATGTATTTCCTTGAAAACACACATAATTTCTATTTCAACAAAATTCTATGCTGTTATTCTATACATATTCTCATATTCTATTTAAGGGTATCTTTAACTAATGAAAGTTTTTCTTAATATAGTTTTAAAGGTTTGTTCTAGACTTCCTTTGATACTAACTATAATGCCCTGACCCCAGTTTTCTAGAGACTATGAATTATTTTGTTACATTGGCATGATGAAAAGAAATCAAATCCTAAAGGACCGATTAGTTTAGTAGACTTGGAAAACTATAAACATATATAAGTTTTAAATTACACTATGAAATGAGAAAAATTGTATCTTTATTGAAGACACACATATCCCTAATACAATCTATGCATTCCATTTACAATATACTTCTTTGCAACCTAGGGAAAAATGAAATATAAGATAGGGGTGGGGTCATATGCTCCGTAAGGATAACAATATATTGGAAGATACCATAAATAAGAATAAAAATTTAATGTAAGGTACAAAAAGTAAACACAAACCTATTAAAACAAAATCATCATCATAATATGGCTAGAATAAATCAAATAATTCAATTAAAACATTCACATGGATATTCTAATAGTCAAATAATCACATGTAACATCTATAAATAATCTCATAATAAGGGTATGAATAATGTCGTACATTATAACCATACCATCAAGGCCTCACTCGAAGACCATACATAAATAGGTAAAAACCCAAACTTGTTTTTCTAATTAGGACTGCTGATGCATTGCCGGGATTTTTTAGGCCCCCCATCACTTGGTAAGTCTAATGCATTTTTCTTATGATTAGGGTGAAACATAACATAAACATTCATATTAAAACTAGCATAAAAAATGTTAATACATTAACCATAGACCATGAATAGCATCAAAATACGGCACCCACAATTAAACATATCATAAA
This sequence comes from Viscum album, assembly GCA_963277665.1. Taxonomy (NCBI): domain Eukaryota; kingdom Viridiplantae; phylum Streptophyta; class Magnoliopsida; order Santalales; family Viscaceae; genus Viscum; species Viscum album. Next base: position 568,150,233 of record OY728134.1, on the reverse strand, counting down.
ACATTCAAAAAAAAATTTAAGATTTTATAATAAATCAACCTTAGTTAAGAATAAAATCCAACAAATGATGTTGACTTAGATGAAAATAATCAAAAAAATCATTAAAACTATTAGAGGAAAATTTCCCTTTTTTAATTCAAAATCATTTAAAAGTCGTTCAATTATAGAAGAAAAAATTTCTTTTGAAAATAACCTTGTATTTTTTAAAGGATGATTCAAAATTTTAAGGTGACATAATGGCATAAAATATTTTCTCAGACCGTAGAAGGTAAATAACATTCTTTCCTTAATTTGCAGAAAAAGGTCTTAAAGTACCTCATTTGGAAAATAATGGTATGATTACATTAAAAGAAATTATAAAAGTCAAAAAAGGGTAAAAATGACTTAAAATATTTGTCAATAATATTTTAAATTACATTTTTAGAAACATGGACATGGATGATAAAGATTTTCAAGTGGATACTTATGTTTAAACAACCTCCGATAATAATGAGATTATGAAATTAACATTTATTTTGTACTTTACTTTTGTCAAGGGTGAATTAAAGTTTTTTATAATGGTTAAATAATGTAATTAAACTATACCAAGAACATATCTATATTTATGATATTATGTATGATCCTCTTATATCATTTTGTGAATAATATCTCAGTATTACTATTGTTTTGGGTGTTAATTACTTTGTTTTCCTATGCATGTTTTGTTATATAAGTCACGCTTCTTATAAAAAGGATATATCTTATTCATATACGTAATGATATTATATTAATAAATAATATATCTACTCATATTATAAATTTTCTGATCATTCTTAAATGGTTAATGTGGATAATGAATCTCACTGCATCGTGGAGATGGTATGTCGTACGTACGCACGAGCGATAGTATCATTCCTTTGATGGTTAAATAGTTTAGAATTGGATGGTATATTAAGTATAAAAAAATTATTATCATGTCATATTAATTATTTATATCCAATATATTTATCATTATACCCATCCAAATAGCATAATTTTGAATAAAAAATTACACCATGGTGTAGAGACAATAAGCCGTACGTACGCACACATGGTGATATTTTTATTTATATGATGGATAAACGGGGAATATGGTTGTCCCATAATAATAATAACATATAATAATGTAGATTATATTGTATTTATTTCTTTATTATGGAAATATAAAATTAATAGTAAGTAGAAGAAGAAAATAAATTTAATTGAATTGGTAAAACAATTACCTCTTCTTCAAGCATCTCCTTTTTATTTTCACAAAAGGACTCCTTCGATTGGTTTTTTTTCCAATGTATGAACTCTTGAATGAATTGATGGAAGATGGGAGGAGAAGTGGTCAAGGTTTTAGTGATCCAAAGATATTTATAGGCGTGGATAAAAGATATGGATAGGTTCCCATTTATATAAAAGAGGAGGGTCACTTTTGGAAACTCCCAAACAATAAAATTAATTCAAATTGATTTTTGATTTCTAATAGCTTAAAAGTTAGTTATTTCTATGATAAGTTTATTATTGTTCTAAATACTCTCATGAAATGATTTTTACAAAACATAAAGTTACAAAATTAACCTTATTTGTTGGGTTTGACCCTTAATTAAACAGCTTAACTCTTACTATGTCTACAAGTGTTTTTATACCGTAGGGTTAATATAATTACAATAAAATGACAAAAGAACCCCAATAGGATCATTTAAGTAATCTTTAAAATTATCCTTGTCTTTTTGGAAAAACCTTATATTTTTATGACATTTATATCATTTAACAAAATAGTATTTATTTTTAAATCTCATTTATGTCAATTTTAACACTATTTAATACATGATTTTTTAAAGTCATAAAAACTTGATTCATCTAAAAACAGGACATAAAATAATCTCTAATGTGTCGATGTCATCCAAAAAAATCATGTATGGCATCAAAAATTTATACTATATTTATTTTAATATTATTAATATAATTTAATCAATTCTTCCTTTAATAAATAAATTATTTAATCATCATTGTGTCACCATTTAAATTAATTATTTTTTTCCTAAAATTATAATTAAATTTCCATTATTTAGATAAAAATTTTATATTTCCAAGGACTATTTATATTTGACCATATCACTTAAATAAAATCATATTAAAAAAATATATTTATTAAAATTTTAATATGAAATTTTTAACAATTCTTTAAATAAAATGTAATAAATGTCCCAATTAAACACAAGTGACTTCAAAAAGATCATTTTTTCACCCTAAGGATTATTTTTGTTGGAAACCCCATATCCAATGAAATTAAAGGAAAGGTTAGGGTAATTTTATATTATTATAATATTATTTTTACCTTTAATTACCCAATTTACATTTAATCATGTTTAAAAAAATCCAAAAGTTACTATTCACCAAAATATATTTTTATCCTTTTAGATCACACTTTTCATACTGATTACAAGAGTGTATGTCCATTTTTTTAAAGTTTAATTCATAGAAGTTGTAAAATTAGGTTTAATGTTAATTTTGAAAATTTGTTGAGAAGGTAGGTGTAACACCCTGACCATAGAATCCTAGAGCTGGTGTATTATTTTAATATGTTGGCTATGACATCCAGCCTTTTTATTACATAAAATTTCATTACATTTTACAAACAGAACATCATTAAAGTCTATTGTCATGGAAATCAGGAACCAAAAAAACATGAAAAAAACATAAAACATTATTCTAATCCACTATCAAGGCTTCATCATAAGTTCATCCTAAGTACAATTACTGCATCTCACAACCTAGAGAAATAAATCAAAGGAAATTGCGATCTGAAGTCCCAGTAAAGAAAGTAAAGGAATTGGTTTACATGTGATATCAATAAGAACATGATGCAAACCATAAGAAATGAGTAATGTAAAAGAGAGGAATATCATAATAAAAATAATATTAGTCATAAATTAAATATGTGGCTGCACTATTTCATTTATACATTCATGAACATATCAACTTGGTTCAACCCTGAGGTTTCATAAAAAAATTACCAAGGTTATTCACCAAGGTATCGTGAAACTTATCATCTGTAGAGATTAAATTCATTACCAAATTCATTGGAGTGATATTAGGGAGCACCCTTAATATATATTTATTTTCATGTGAGACACATTGACTATAATAAATTATTGCATAAATAACATATAGAGAATAAAATAAATGGGGTTCATTTCAAAACCATGACGTTTTAAAAGATCTTAAAAATAAGATCATTATGTCATTTATAACCCATGTAAAAGGAGTGAAGGTTATAGGTATGTAAATTCTAGAATCAAATATATCATTTTTTTTATAATTATGAACACCCATATAAACGAAATAAGTCTGGGTATTCACATAAAAAACAAGAGAATTTCTTGAGAGAAGGAGAGAGAAATTTTGAGGCCTAATATCAGTAGCATAACAGCTATACATCATGGTTTTGGAAAATAATAAAAAAAGAGGGGACAAGGGTCTACCATCCATATATGAATCACTTTACATTATAGGTATAGAATAAAAATAAATAAGATCATGGTGTGGACATTTTAATGACATACCAGAGGAAAAGGAAACTTGAAGAGAAAAAATCTATTACTTTTACGAAAATTTAGTAGCATAACAACATCACTTAAAAATTATGAAAAAACAATTGATTGGAGAGGAAAGGGTCTCTAATAATTTTTAAATTAAATGGAATGTAGTAAATATATATAAGAACAATCCACCACATAATAAAATGGAACTATAAGACATAACATAAATGAAGTCACAACTTAAAAGATGAGGGTGAAAGTTTCCCTTACCTTGAAGAGTAACTATGAAAGAATGTTGTTCAGGACATTGAGAGTCTTGAGGGAACCTTGGGAGGACAACTTGGGGGGTAAAGAGACCAGAGATATGCAGAGGAGGATTTAGGAATGAAATGAAAGAGGGAGTGGCTTGGTATTTATAGGAAAAGTGAGAGAATAAATTATTAATTTTCAAGGGAGACCTCATCAGTGGTATTTGAAAAACCATGGGATTTCCCATGGTATTTGCCCATGGTATTGGACACTTGGGATACCTCATAACATATATTACTATTCATAAGTCTACCAGAATGATTAAATAATTATTACATCATTAATGATGTCATAAAACACATGAAACTCAAAACTGCATTTTTACTACTCACCAAAAATTCAACTATTTCAGAAAAATCACAAAAAAATCACTATAACCTAAAATAGATTCTCTAAATTCAAAAATTAACTATACTTTATGAAAATATTATTCTAATAATTTTTAAATAAAATCATTATTTACTAAAAAAATAAAACATTAAAACTATAACTCCTTCTATAACTCCTTTAAAAAGTAATCAATGTCACATAGAATTTTTTGTATGACCATAATAAAATAAATTAACAATATATGATTACATTTTATAAACATAAATTTCCATTTCAGATTACTAAATTAATTATAAAATTATAAATAAACTATTTATGACACACAGAAATACCAAAACTTATTCCATGATCATTTTTTTCACTTTTAAGATGTATAAAATGTATTCATACATTCATGGGTGAAGATTATATATTTTTGGCTGATTTACTATTAAATACTATTAATTACTTTTCATACGGGTATGTTACTATTTATACTTTACTATTCACAAAAAAATAAATTGATCTTATTAGACCCTAAATTTCTTACTAAACATAACTATAGAAGACAATCTTTTGAATATCAATTCACATTATTAATTATATTAATAATACAAAAAATGTAAAATACCTCTTTTTTCCAAAATTCATCAATAATATGGAACTATAAATTCATCCTACATTTATCCGAATATTTGAAAATTCAAAAACATTACCATAATAAGAAATAAATATTTTATTTATATAAAAGGATTACACAAATTAAATAAGGTCTTGTTACATTGCCCCTTATCACACCAGTATAGGACCTAATTGTAAGGTGTGCTATGGTGATATAATCTTGGGGAGGCCCAAACAATATTGCCCGAGCAGTTATTTCTATCAGCTAGAGCTTATCCCATAGGCGATTCCGTTCAAGATTCACTTATTGAAGTTCGACATGGGTTTTGTCCAGAGAAAATCCCAGTGATGCTACTTCCTTCCCAAGCTCCGACAGACGAGCTTCATATGGGTCGAGTCCACTGGATGAGGCCATCGAATCTTCTTTATATATTAATTATCCAAGATCAGTTGTATTTAAAAACAATAATGGAAACATTTAGAGTTTAGTTTCCAATGGTCATATTAACCAACCGTCATATAAAAGTCGAAACACAACAGTATCATTTTAATTATAATCACTTCTTTACTTTAAGGATATAGTTTTTTTGAGTATTAAATAACCCAAAAAAATTAAGGAAAAAAATATTATTCAAAATTTCAGGTCATTACAATCTTCCCTCCTTAAGAAATTGTTTCCCCAAAATTTCAACTCATACCCTCAGAAGAAAAAAAAAGGTGTGGGTACTTCTGCCTCATAGACTCCTCTATTTCCCACGTGGCTTCTTCACATTTGTGGTTCCTCCACAACACCTTGACAAGGTGGGTAGTCTTGTTATATAGAACCTTGTCTCTACGATCCAAGATCTCCACCGCCTGCTCCTCATAAGAGAGGTCATGTTCCAGTTGTACCTCCTATAGGTTTAGTACTTGTGAAGGGTCAGGTATGTACTCCCTCAAGAGGGATACGTGGAAGAAATCATGACCGTGTGCTTGATTTGGAGGAAGTGAAAGCCGATAGGCCATTTCTCCTACGCAATCAATGATTTCATTGGGGACAATGTATCTAGGGCTCAGCTTCCCTATCTTCCAAAACCTCATGACTCTCTTCCAAGGTGAAATTTGAAGAAATACCTTGTCACCAACATAAAACTCCAAGTCCCTTTGATGGTTTTCGGCATGGCTCTTTTTCTGACTCTGAGGAGCCTTAATGTTTTTTTAAATGGCATGGACCTTTTCTGTCATCTCTTTCTCAAGATCAGGCCTAAGAAGCTTTCTCTTTCCAGCTTCATCCCAATAATTAGGTGTTTGAAATCGCTTCTCATATAGAGCGTCATAGGGTTCCATTTGAATCCTTGAGTATAAACTATTGTTGTAAGAGAACTCAACTTAAAGGGAAATTGTAGATGCCGAAAAATGCTCAAGGGTTGAAGAAGGTTTGGGCGCGACAATGAGAAGCCATATTTGGAATTAGCGATCCAATCTGGGGGGCCCAGAAGGGTGGAAAAAAATTCAAAGTTGCGCAAAAAGAATATGTCGTGTGCGAAAAACTCTGGGATTCACAAGGGTTTTCTGTGCGAGTGTGGAACTTTTCATGCCACCACCCTACGCGATTGATTTATGCACTGCCGACGCCAGGCACATAATATTTCGTGCCAAACTATTTTTCATGTGGTCCCGCGATCCCGAGAGCCTATAAATAGAAGGCACCCCTTTGACTTCTATGAGAATAATCTGAACACCTCCCCTACGCGAAATTCATCTATTGTGAGCGCAAAAACGTTGGCTCTCAGGTACTGATGGTTTCGCGCCAGGTCGCCCGGTGGTCCGCCTTTTCTTGTGACCACTCAGGCTTAATCCTTGGCCAAACCCCAATGGGCCCCTTCCCCCGTGTGCAATTCTTTCCAATTGAGCATGATTAGGTCTTCAGCACATAATTCCTTTTGCGAGCCACCTCGAATGTTCTGCGTTGCAGAATTCCTTTTGCGCGCCACCCCAGCCGTTTTACGCGTGGAATTCATTTTGAGCACCGACCCGATGCCTTTTCACACACGCCGCTCAATTGTCCATTGGCACGACCCTTTTTCGCGCAATAGTCCCTTTCGCATGTAAGGCTCCCACCTTGTGTGCCTGTGATGTTCCTCTTCCGGGCATCATTTTCAGGCTCCTCCTGTTCCCAAATCACGTTGTCCATATACTCAATTCCCATGCAACCTCCTAGGATCGCACAGAGTAACATCAAGGTCCCTTGGACGATACCACCCGTTACGTTTCTTCACCTCATGCTTCTTGGCATAGGAACGCTAACGACTATTGTTTCTTCTCATAGCCATGCTAACATGGACCACCAATGGTTTGCTCTATAACACCCCCTATACATGGAGTTTCCTGTCCCTTCTCTTCACTATGGAGCAGAGGGTACCGGTTATGTAAGACATAGGGGTGCAGAGTAAACCCACCTCGTCCGAGCTGCATGACGTTAAACTGCCAAGCACCATCATTCGTAGCACATGATGTTAAACTGTGGCCTCACCCCATGCCTTGCACGCGGGGTGCCCCCACATTGTACATTATGCATGCCCACTGGTCTCCACAGGAGTGAGATCATTCGTCAGATGGAATGAGATCCTCTTTATCAGAGTGACATCTGTCCATGGGGAAAGGGAAACCACCCTAGTGTAAGCCCCTTGCTTTCTTGTAGGAGGCAGCATCCCTGCTCCTCCTTTCTCCCTTGGTCCCAAGGACTAGAGGTGAATGGAAATCAGAACCCTCCATTCATCGGTGCCAAAACCCTCTCCCACTGGTCTTTGTCTCCAGCGGGCCGCTAACCATGCATAATACCCTGTTTTCTCCCCGGGACACTAATAATTTTTATGCCCCTATTTTTTTCTTTGGGCTACTAACTATGTGTAAGACCCACTGCACTTCCCACCGATGAAACTTTCGTGACATGATTGTCATGTCTCTGCTGCCTTTTGATTCTAACACTAAGCATGACTCACATGGGTTTAGAGCAAGCACCAACCAAGAAATCCACCTTGGGAAGCTTAGAGTATAAGCCACACACCTCCTCAACTACGAAGAATTTGGTCATTTCTATGGTAGGGTACGTAGGAATCCTCCACGAGGACCAAGCACACCACCCATTGGACCCCAGGTCCTCCTTCACGTCGTTTCACCGACGCCATCCTGAACTATGTGGTCTTTGATCCCTGTTAAGGCAAGGTATGTAGGAAGCCTCCACGAGGTCCAAGCCCACCACCCATTGGAACCCAGGTCCTCCTTCAAGTCAGTTCACCTATTCCATCCAAAACTACGTGGTATTTGATCCTTGTTAAGGCAAGGTACATAGGAATCCTCCACGATGTCCAATCCCACCACCCATTGGACCCCATGTCCTCAAACATGTCGGTTCACCAATGCCATCTTGAACTATGAGGACTTTGATCTTTTCCAAATCAGGGTACGTAGGAAGACTCCCGGAGGTTCAAGCCCACCACCGTCCATTGGTCCCAAACATCTTGACATTAGTGAACCAAGCCCCCATATCCTGAACTATGTGATCTTTGAGCCTTGCTAAGGAAAGGTATATTGGAAGCCTCAATGAGGTTCAATCCCACCACCTCGGTCGTTCCGACCTCCTTCATGGTGGTTTAACAACACCTTGGGCCGCCTTAGATCATAAGCCCCAAATGCCACCATCTAAACTATGAGGCCTTTGATCCTTGTCAAGGAAAGGTATTTTCGATGCCTCCCTGAGGTTCATGCCCAACATTCAATCGCTCTGACCATCCTCACGTCGGTTCACCTCCATCCCACATGAAGCTAAAACTATAGACCTCTATCAACGTTAAGACGTTTTCACTCAATTTAGTGGTAAACCATTGTCACTCCATTCAGTGGTAAGATGTTGTCACTCCATTCAGTGGTATTCAATTGAAATCTAAATCAGCGGTAAGCCGTCATCAGATGAACTTCATAGACTTTGATTCCCTGCCATGTTGATACGTAGGAATACTCTTCGAAGATCAATCCCAAAACTATCATCATCCTCATGGCAGTTCCATCCCATTCACCATCCACTTCATTCAACAGCTCCATCATCCATTCTAATTCTTACTCGGGCCACCACATCCTGGTGGGATCATGCCACCCCATTCCCCCATTCTGTCTAAACAACAACCGGGAAGCCAACCGCACATTGGCCCCAACATCGGTGTTCCTTCCAAGGGTTTTATCTATCTGATCCACTTTAGTCAATGTTCTGATTAGTCTAATCTGCCTCTGATGGATGATAAACATGAGGTATACCCTATCTTAAACATGGGATGTTGAGGAAAAACACATATACATGCCCATTTAATATGATTCCCCACATCCGATGTAGGATCCCTCAGGCTTCCGCGCCCTCAAGAAGCCCTATAATAAGGGACATAAGATAGATGCGCTGGTGTTCCAGCGCTCGGACATGCCGGTGATGCCCAATGTGACTACTCCCCTAACCAAAGGTTTCTTCCTTAACCGGACCCCTTGGAATTTCCCAATAGAAGTATTGTAATTAGCTGGTGTCCATGTATATATGGAATTAGGAAGAGTTTCACGAACAACGTATTAAATCTATAAGGGAGACCTAGACTAGGTAACTATTTCTAAGGTGAATCCATGGAAGGAAGAACTAACATCCCATCATCTCATTTCGATCAAGGTGAAGACGTCCTTGAATAAGGAGTGGATTCCACCCACCTTTGGAAAGCGGGAATGCGAGGCAACTGACAACACCGCCCCCCCAATAAGATGGACGCATGTTCCCAGACTAAAGCGTTGAAAATAGAAATGGTGAACCCAATGTGAAGTTCTTCTCCTCAATATAGAGATTAGTATTGCTCTATGCATAAATGAATTGATGTGTCACTGGATCCAGTTATCCAGGGCTAGGTCCGGCTAAGTAAATAGCGGGCCTGTCATGAAACTCACCAAAAGTTGCGGTAGTAGAATGTTGGGCACCCCATTCTGCAACATTGTCAGCGTTGATCCATCTTACCAACCATGGTAGATGGGATGGCGCTGGGGCATTGGTCATCGATTCCTTTTTCTGTTAGCAATAATGAGTTCATCTCCCTACCTTTAGGAATCAAGTTGCTGCTCCAGGGACGCGATCACCGCCTGCCCATCGATGCAGGGGCAACAGCTAGGCCCCCACGACCATTTTATGTGGCTTCACTTCAACCACAAAGGCCTATACATCTATGACCATGGGGTTCCCACGCCCCCTCTCCTCATATGAGGTCATTCAATGGAGGGTAATCAATGACCTCGTGCGCCGCTATGAGGAGGAGGGAAAAATCTTGATTCGGGATATGGCCCGCCTGGATCTGGAGGCATCTACACCTCATCGCCAATGCTACCCCCAAGGGCCGCATAGGGATCCATTGATCTCCACCCCAACGTACAATCGTTTAGGGAGCCTGTCCCCAAAGTGCTATAAAGACACCCTACCTTACACTAATGAGGTATGTGACATACGACCCAGCCTGGTCAGAGTCCATTTTTAGGGGCTCCCATCGAGGGCTCCCACCCGGCCACATCAATGCCACTACCCGGTCTTTCTATATGAGGATCAGGTAATCTATGTACCTACACCACCGGCCCCGGTTCGACTGACCTAACTCTAGCTTCGGGCATAGGCTGAGCAGGAGGCTCGCCAAGGGGCGTCAATGTCAAGGGCTACTATGGCCTGAGCCACCATCGATGCATATTACTAGTTCCCTGCACACACAGAGTAGGGGAACTTATAGGCCTAGCCAGGATTGAGACCCCAACCGCCCCACAGGCAGGCTGGGTTGACTCTCTTGGTTGCCGACACGAGCAGTGGTCGTCGTGAGCTAACCCACAGTGATGTCACCCAGTACGGAGGTCCTTCCCATACCACTACCATGGAAAGCGTGGCCCTTCCCCACTTCTAGGAACGACATGGAGGTCTGCCCCAGGTCACCCCCAATCTGAATGAGGGTCTTCCCCATTGTAGTGATACTCAACAAAGAATCATTTCTTGTGCCCATTACACTTGGTATGTAGTCATTTCTCCTGCCCCGACTACTGGTGTAGGGACATTGCCCAGCCGGTCTCTCTTCAACATGGAGATCCTCCCTATGTCTTCTTAGCAGTTGGTGTATGTCCTCATTGCCTCATCAACCAGATGGGAGAAGGCCAGCCTCACTCGAACCGCACCCAACATGGGGGTCTTGCCCATGTTCAGTTAGACCGGTATAAGGACCCACCTCATACTGAGGTCACCAAGGAAAACAAGCGTGGAGGACCTCCTCATGCTTCTACCAGTTCCGGAAGAGGTCTTACCCACTCAAGTGCTACCCATGGAGGTCCTCCCCATGTCCCCTTTGAAATATTCCCTTGTGCTCCTCACACACCAGTTTTCTCTAGTGGAAACCCTATTCTCCCCAACACCAGTGTGGCCGAAGGACCCTGTGTCAGAAATCTTCCCTATCTCAAAGATACTCCCAGGGGAAGAAAGGTGGTTCATCACCACCATAATAAGAATTATGAGAAGGTCTGGACAGATATCATACTGGTCCGCTTCTCAGACTCTGAAACAGAATACATCTCAGCGCATGATCCCTCCTCTCACTCATTCGAGTCAAGGGTCGGGGCAGGGACGAGGCGCATCAACATGGAGCTCCAATAATGAGAGATTTATCATATTTCCACCTCCCTCCACAGGTATATCCAGTAGGAAGAAAATATGGAAACCCCATAGGTTATGGTCATGAAATCACCTCCATCATCACCAAAAGCGCTCTCTACCTCAATAAAAGTTCATAGAGAGCTATTATGGGGACCAATGGCGGGCGAGCAGCAGAGCGACCCATAACAAGTATCTCTAGCCCCAGATATAGGGACTACAACGGTCATACCATCTTATCGTGACATAGTGGCTGGGTCACTACACTCTTCTTAGGAGATCCCGAGATTCGGTGGCCAGTCAGCCCATTCACCATACTCTCCACCGGCTAGCCTTCCATCCCAGCGGTCTGCCTCTGTACCACTACCGGTTTCTCAGCCACCCCCAGCATAAGAATTGAGAAAACCAAGTTCCAGACCTAGAATTTGAGCCAAGGAGCTTATGGAACATCCTCACAGTGGGCCACTTCCCCGAGAAGTTCTGGCCCGTGGCAGCGCATTATTTTCTTTCACCAGAATCTCTCACCCTAGAGGAGGTTGAATGTTTCCACCACACCCTCTGGGTGACTTAGTTTAGTCTTCATTATCAGTGAATTGTTTATCCCAGGATTCAAACACATTTCAAAGACATCAATGAGCAATTTTGTCTGGTCAATTTGGCCACACTCCCTGTGGCCCAGCACCTCGAGTCACCATGTCACCTTGAGGCCCCCCAAAAGCAATGCGTTCAGATTATCATGGTACTCCACAAAATTATCAAGGAGGTTACCCCCAACATGAAAATATGTGGTTGGGGGTAGTATTTTTCCCTCCTCTTTAGTCTTATTCGGCGGCATCCCGACTTTCTTGGCGACATCGAGGACATGCCCCTAGGAAGGGTCACGATCAACATGGCCGACATAGTGGACGTAGAGGATGGGCTAGAGCTTCTCGATGGAGACTTACCCCCCGAGGGTGTTCCACCACTATTGTACCCATCAAGAAGGATTACTCATCAGTAGTGAATCCTACATGGTCTCCTTGCGCCCACTGAGGCATTGGTACTCATCAGGAATTCTGGTAGGTGCAAAGAGCACGTTGGAGCTGCCAAACACTCGGACCTGTCCGCCTAAGTGCAAAAGACACAGGAGGACCCTGAGAAGGCCACATTGCGCAAACAACTTGTTGAGTAGAAGATGTTTTCAACAAAATATTGGCTGAATGCATTGCAGAGCGATGACCCGACTACGACAATCATAGTCTAGAACAATAGGGGTAGGTACAACTTCCCCTCGGCGAGCCGCCCCCAGGAAAAAATGATCATGCTGCTCCCACAGACAGGGCTGAAGCTAGAGATCATGGAAATAGGGCATGTTATGTCTCAAAAAACCCTCCTGAATGGCTCGAAAATCCAAGGAATTTGGCCTTGGTTCCCCCATCTTCCCCGCAAGTAGCTCCACCAGCTGCTCCACGAGCCGCTGAGCCTGTTTACCATGTCGAAGAAACCCACCAACACGCTTGTAGTTAGGGATCCCTGTCAAGACAGGGACCCCACCCAGATGATTTTTTGGAAGCACTCATAGCCCTCCTTGAGGCATTGGAAATGCGAAAAGTGGCAATACCACCTGATGGTAAGCCATATCCGACATGGATGGATGATATGTTGGTGCCTCCAGGTTTCGGGGATCCCACCTTCTCCCCCTTTAACGAGACAGGGGATCCGCTACAGCACCTGGCCCACATCAATTCAAGGTGTTGGCCCATGTTAGGGACTCTAGAATAGTATGAGGGTGCCAAGCTATGATGTTTTTTTCATACATTGGAGGGGTCAGTATTCATCTGGTACAACTAAATCCCCGTCGGATCCGTAACTAGTTGGGAGGACCTTCAGAGGCAATTCCTCTATCAGTTTAGTTCCACCACCCAGAAAACCATCATTAAAGACCTCTTCAAGTGAAAACAAAGTCCTGATGAGCAAGTCACAGACTTTATCACCCAGTGGAAGGGGTTCACATACTCTTTTGACATGCCACTGACTTAGGTGCAATTACTAACGATATGTGTAGGGAACATCAAGACAGAATCAGTTCCTTCTCTAATCACCCAGAACTACCTTGGAGGATTCATAGACTTCTCCGATAAGGGCCAGCGCTTGAATGAAGCCCTACAATAGGCCAGCTAGGCAGGCCTATTGACTCCTAAAATTCTAGCAAGGAGGGATTCCAGAGCTGAGCCCGCTGCAGTTTCCAAAATAGAGGCCCCCCAAAAAGCTAGAGTTACTACCCATTGAACCAGCCCCACATCCTTATAGAGGCCCTCCATCTTAGGCATAGCCTCTGAATCAGCAGTGTCCGACTTAGAATCAGAAGATACCTCCGCAAAATGTGCTGCCACCACCCAAGAGGGACAATTAGGGTCCACCTCCTTGATAGGCTCCTCCATCCGCTCATCAGGGCCAGGCCCCAAGGGATCGTATTCTTGCCTAACTATTTCAGATGTTCCTTGGTACAAGGGATCATACTCTTGCCTGAATGCAGAAGGATGGAAGAGGAAAATCTCACTGATCGCCCCAACTACTGCCCTTATAATCGCATCCCGGGGCACACCCTCAAGCTGTGCTATGTGTTCAAAGACTGGATTCAAGACCATATCAATAATAATATTGTTAGGTTAGGCCCAGCCCCGACATAAGTAGCGGGTGTCTTCGTAAGGCCAGATAGCAGTAGCGATGACGAAGATGAGTGGAAGCCGGTTTCTAACCATGGGTCCCAGATGTATGATTACTATATGGCTTGAAAAATGGTTGTCTATGCCCATAACATCATTCGGGCATGTCTGAATCAGTCAGAGCCTTCAGAAGCCACAACAATCACTTCTTCATCATTATCTTAGCCGACCTCTTCCCAGAAGAACAATCATCATCGGCATAAGAGAAATCAACACGCCCCAAAAATGTCATTGTCATCCTTCACTCCCGGTGACTTGATGACTCAAGAGATGGGGATTCCTCCCAGAATCCTCCCAGTAGTGGATGAATCTTAATGTGATAGTCAAGGGTACACTTTGGTTAAGATCGCGGAGTTGGTAAACCCCTATATGACTCTCGACGAGGGGGAGCGCCCGAAAAACCTCCCCAATGTCCCCAGCAGATGCCAACATCGATGAAGCTGCAACCACATAGGTCATCAGGGCACATCAGTTAGAACATCTTGCTAGGACATGCATGCCACTGAGACCAGAAAACAGGCCTATCACAGAGCTCAGCACACACAACCTTTTCATCCGGTGTCGTCGGGCCCGCCTCCCCCACTGTTTGTGCTACTGGATCAGATAAAGCTACCTTGGCCATGCCCCGACCAGCCTCCTCCTACTACAGGGCAATATTAGTCATCTGGTCCTCATCCGGAAGCTACTCTTAGGGCTTCGACTAGCGGGAAATGGGATGTACCCAACACCAGTCAGTTGTCGGTCAAGTCGGTAGGACCCTCTAGGCCTCCCATCAGAGAGGGTCCTCCTGTAAGTATAAGTTCCTGTCTGGTGTGAAAATATGATGTTCTCAAGCACCATTCTGGTATCCTAGTGAGGCTTTCCATCCTTGTGGCCCTTTTCCTATTGTCAGATATGCGTGAGGCCCTCGCTAAGGCTTTAAGAAGCCCCCTCTAGTTTGAGACGGAGGTAGGAGCTGTAGAAGCGTTTCATGCTGAAGCGGTTGAGAATTCTAAATTCCAGGCCATCATTTCATTCACTAGAGAGGATGAAGGCTCTCCCATATAGGGGGAAATACTCCCACTGTACATCACTGACCAATTTAAAAGCGTGGAGGTTCATTGTTGTCTCGTTGACACTGGCTCCAGAGTTAATCTTATCCCGACACAGACATTGTTGAAGCAGGGGTTTTCTGGGGATGACATCACTCCCTCCTATTTAAGAATCCAGGTATATGATAGGACAGTGAAGACCCCAGTCTTTACGATCCGTTTGAAGACCCAGTTCGGTGGCCTAGTTGCCAGCATCGAGTTCATGGTTGTCTCCTAGGACACCGCGTACAATGCATTAATGGGCAGAACATGGCTTCACTTGCATGAAGCAGTCCCCTCATCGTATCACCAATGCCTCAAGTACTCCCTTAATGGTCGAGTAGGAATACACCAAGGTGATGCATATCCTTTCACCTCTTATGATGCCCGCGACCTGGATGCTGACTATTACAAGAGCAAGGAAAAGCAGATTCAGACAAGTGAGTTTGGGCCCGCCACTATTGCAACTGACCCCTGGGCAGGTCAAGATGACACCTATGTATTTCTGATCCTTCGATTAGAGGCCACAAACCCTAATATGGGGCAATGTTTTGTTGTCACTTGTATAAGAGGCAGCATGTTCCCAATCCCATGCAACGGTGGAGAATCACCTCATACTCCTATAAAAATAAGGCTCAGTTGATCGCGGAGCCTCCCACCCCTGTATGGTATCGAGACGTTCACCCCATGGCAACGATAGTACGTTATACATGTCTGTTTCTCTGGGCTACAATTAACCAGATCAAGCCGACGTGCCACTGTTGCTTTGATATCATCAAGCGTGGCCCCTTGGGCCGAAGGCCAGATGATATTAGATCGAATTCCTTCATTGCTATGGTTTCAATAGCATGTTAATATTTCGATATTCCATCCACTGATTCCCTAGCAGGTACCGACCTCCTGTCAAGATCTGCCAACCTAGAGGAAGCTTCATCTGTTGGGAATCCCTCCTCCGCAAGTGAAGAAGAGGGTCTGGAGGATTCCCCCTTCCTTTGAAGAAGGCATCTCCTCTATGGTCGATGAACTGGTATAGGTGAACCTTGGTAGCAAGACAGACACGAAAACCACATTGATCAGTGGTTCCATGTCCCTTGATGAGCATAAGTAGTACATAGAATTTCTAAAACAGGACCGGGACATGTTTTCCTGGAGTTACGATGAGATTCTAGGACTAGATCCTTAGGTAGTCATCCACCTCCTTGGCCCCCAGACAAATCATCGCGGGTTCAAGTAGCCTGCCAGAAAAATGCACCCTTCTCATGATGCCATGGTCGAGGCCGAAGTTGACAAGCTCATCACAGCCATCTTTGTAAAGGAGGTCTAGTACCCCAAGTGGCTAGCCAACATTTTTCGATTCAGGAATAAGAACAGACAGATCTGGGTTTGCATCGACTTCTGAGATCTCAACTGTCATTGTTCGAAGGATGATTTTCTCGTTCCGATGGTAGAATTGTGGATTTATGCTACGGATGGGTTCCAATCCCTCTCCTTCATGGATGGTTACTTCAGAGACAACCTTTTCTGAATGGCCTCTGAGGATGAATAATTCAAAAATTGCAGGGACCCCATGGCACTTTCTGTTACCAGGTTATGCCCATCAGCATGAAGAATGCAGATGCCACCTTTTATCATGCCATGCACTGCATATTCGAGCCAATCTTCAGGGAATTGCTGGAATGCTATGTGGATGATCTGGTGGTCAAATCTCACTTGCAGTAAGACCATCTCAAGGACCTAGAGAATGTGTTCGGTTCCTCTATTCACGTCACCTGAAGATAAACCCATTGAAGTGTGCCTTTGGGGTCACCTCTGAGAAATTTCTTGGCATAGTTGTCAGGTACCAGGGCATCAAGATTGACCTAGAGAAGATCAAGGCCATTAATCAGATGACTCCCCTGAAGAATATTCAGGATCTTTGAGGTTTCCAAGGCCACTTAGCCTACATATGCCGATTCATTGTGAATCTTGTCGTCATGTGTAAGCCCTTTTCTCGGCTCATGAAGAAAGGCTCCTCATATGAGTGGGACAAAGAGTGCCAGAACTCTTTCAAGGAAATAAAGCAGTATCTCCTTCAGCCTCAAGTCTTGATGCCACCCATCTCCAAAAAACCACTGATCTTGTATGTGACCACCCTAGAAAGATCTCTTGGAACCCTTGTCTCCCAGAAAAACAATGTGGGGATAGAGAACAAACTCTACTACATCAGTCGTATGCTCATCGATACGGAGACCAGATACCCCCCCCCCCATCAAAAAGAGATGCCTTGCGCTTGTAATTTTAGTACAAAAATTGCGACACTACATGCAACACCATGAGCTAAAGCTGGTGTCTCTATTAGACCCACTGAAGTACATTCTAAACCGCCCCGTGTTGACCGTCCATATAGCACAGTGAGCAGTAATCCTCTAGTAGTTCGACATCAGTTTTGTGCCTCAAGAGGTTGTCAAGGGACAAGCATTAACATATTTTCTAACTGCCCATCCAACCCCTACGGACCAGTCCCTAGACCTAGATTCTCCCAACGAGGAAATCCTCTCGGAAGATCATGCCATCCCATGTTGGCAGATGAACTTTGATGGTGCTTCCCGTAGCCCCACTAACAGAAGACTCAATGATCCCAGACTCAACAGAGTGGGAATGGGTATTGTCTTTATTACCCCAAAACAAGTTTTCCATACTCATTCATATTGTCAGAAGGTTTTACCATCAACGAGGCAGAGTATTAGGCTCTTATCACAGGCCTCGAGCTGGCCCTCGAGATCTATGTGGCTCATCTGCATGTGAAAGTGGATTCTGAAATAGTCATCATGAAAATCAACGAGGACTATGTCATCAGAAAGCCATTTCTCATACCATTGTTGGAGAGCACCCTCCAGATAATGGCCCTATTTCATTCTCGGCTGGATGTTACTCATGTCTCGCGATCTCAGAACGGTCGAGCCGATGCCTTGGCCGGCCTGGTTGCATCACTTTCAAAACCTGAGAAGGATTATCTGATTATACACGTGGAACATCAAAGAGTCATTTCTCCCATCACTCCAAATGACGATGATGGCATACAAGTAAGCCACATTACTACCAGAGCCTCCACATCAGGACTCCTAGGTTCCTTAGATGTAGTGGTTGAAGAGACTCCCGACTGGAGATCCCCCTTTGTCAATTATCTCCAAAATGGTTGCCTTCCACCTGATCGGGACGAGCGCAAGTGAATCCGATGCCGCACGCTGCAGTTTACCCTGCATAGTCGTCCCAGTCTTGAGAAGATTCTCTACAAGTGTGGGTTCAATGGTGTTCTCCTCCATTGCATACAATGAGTTGATATTTCTCAGGTCATGCATGAGGTTCACATCGGATCTTGAGGGGCTCACTAGACTGGGCTGAAGATGTCCCATTAGATCTGAAGACTGGGGTACTTCTAGACCTTCATGATCCATGATTGCACCGAGTTCTCCAAGAGATGTCATGCGTGACAAATTCATGATAACTTCATGCATCAGCCTCAAGAACCTCTCCACTTCTCCAAGTAACCTTGGCTGTTTTTGGTGTGGGGACGCGACGTCATGGGACCATACCCACCGATGATAGCTCTCCAATGTAAGTTCATCCTGACTACAAAAAATTTCTTTTCTTAGTTGGAAGAAGCAGTTCAGCTCAAGGAGTTCAACACCCATTCTATCATTGACCTCATGAGCTCTAACATCATCCACCAATTTGTAGTCCCTCGTGCTCTTCTCACCGATAACAACACCAACTTCTGAGCAGTCGAGCTGAAGAAATTGTACACCATGTAGAACATCTGTTCAAACCATACTTCCCGTTATCACGCGTAGGAAAATGGAAAGATCTAGGCATTCAACAAAACCCATTATTAAATTTTATAGAAAATGGTTGGTTAGAATAATAAGAGTTGGTCGGATAGGCTCCCCAACGCCCTCTGGGATTATCGAATGATGACTCATAATTCCACCTAGGAATCCCCATATTCCCTGGTGTACGGATCTGAGGCTGTCCTGCCCATTGAGATCCACCTACCTTCATTACGCACTGTGGTCTATAACCATCAAATTCAAAATAATGTAGCCGAAATTCTTCTGGTTGAATTGGAAGTACTTGAAGAGAATAGGCTTCGTGCCCCACACAATCTGGGTAGGTATCAGAATAAGATTATTGGAGCCTTCAACAAAAAGGATCGCCTCCATTATTTCCTGCAAGGTGACCTGGTATTGGACCTCTGACCGCAAATGATCCCTGGAAGTAAACTACCCAAGTTGGAGCCCAAATGGGAAGGAAATTACATAATTCCCTAGGTTTACCTCAATGGATCATATTCTCTGGTGAAAATGAATGGTTAGTGTATACCTCATCCCATCAATGCCAAGTTTCTCATGAAGTATTTTTCCTGATCCAGATGGTCTGGAATTGCCTTAAACTATTTGGTCATGCACGAACTTAAACTATTCAGTCCCACATGAACCTAAACTACTTCATACCGCAAGACGTTAAACTGTATGTCATCCCCTAAGACATTAAACTATTCTATTAGAACTACGTATGGATTGATTCCCATCCATATGGGATACATAAAAACTCTCAATCATTTTGGCTTGAGCCCAGCCCCCAAAATGGTTCTCTTTGACTATCCCCTGGGTATAGTTATCTCGGAGGATCTTTTACAAATATTGTGTATGCTTCCTTAGCCCCACTCATGCCCAAATTATAACAGTCACACCATGTGCCTGCTCCCCATTATTCTATCCTCCCACATCCTCACCGCATGATTTCAAACTGCATGGCTTTAAAGAACTACATATGGATTGATTCCAATCCTTACGGGATTCGTAGGAACACCCGAACAGTTTTTTTGTTGGCCCAGCCCAAATGCCAGAACCTCCCCTTGGGTCATGACATATGTTGTGGTGCAAGTTTTTGGATCAATACACGTCGATATCATCTCAATTATACCGTACGTCCCACTCCCCATAGGTGTCCACATCTTTCACCTCCCTTCTTGAATTTAAAATGAATCGGTACAACTATGCTTCACCCACTCCTTTGATTAGGACTCCATCATCCTTCCCATCCAGAAGGGCCCCCGAAGGGTAGGGATGCTAGGTCCAAGGGCTCTCCTACCACTTCGGGACAACTCCCTCAAGGTTTTTGAGAAACAAATTGATACAAGTCCCGCGTTGCGAATATGGTCAGTAGTCGATGCTCATTTGCTGTTCCCATTTAAGGTCACTATAAGGATGATGTGTTTCGAACAAGGTCAAAAACTATCCTTTGTCATCATTTTCCACCCCAATATGTCCCAAACATCGAGTGCAGTGGTTCATTCTACCCCATTGTATATCCAATAGACGAACTCCCCTCAGACGATGCCATCTACGAGACCCTTGTGTGGTAGGGAGAGCCAAATCTGGCTTCTGGTTTCCCACACCGAGCATGCTCACATGGTCTTAGGAGTTGCGATGGGGCGGTGATTAGACAAGAGTTCGTATGGATACCATTGGTCAAGATGCCCGAACTCAGGCCCCTGGAAATTTTTGGCCCAGTGGCCCTTTCTGGCCCCGAGCCCAAGTTCTCATTTAGGGTTGTGTGGTGTGGAGCGGACTTATGTCGTCATTCAAGTCGGGATATTTCTCAATGCCACACATATCCCCTTAAGGCATCCTCCAATTAATTTATCATCCATTCCATGAGCACATGCCCTGTTGTGCTTCGCATGCCCAGTTTCAGTCCCTCGACCCTGGTTCTCTCTTATGGGATTATATAGTGTGGTATGGGATTATGTCCTCATTCACGTAGGGTTACTCACCCTTTCGTACACATCCCCAGATGAGATTCCTTATCCATACTCATCATTACTATAAGACATTAAACTAAAAACTGGTCGGGCCTTTCCAATTGAGGCCCAACCTCAGGACCCCGGTCTTTTCCAGCCCCTTGGCCTTCTCGACACCCAACCCAAGTTCTTACTTGGAATTGTAAGGTGTGGTATGGGATTATGTCCTCATTCATGTCAGGTTATTTGTTGCGCCGTACGCCTCCTGTGTGGGGTATCTTATCCAATTTCACCCTTTCTGTATGATGATAAAATGAACATTACTCCATTCAAGAACTACATGCAGCTTGATTCCCATTCTCAAGGGATACGTAGGACCACCCAAATGTCTAGACTTCAGGTCTAGCCCCATCTCCCATAAATATCCCTTTCAACTTGCCCCCTCGGCCTACCCTTTCCCAGGGAGGGGAGTATATGGTGTGGAGCGGACTTAAGTCCTCATTCACATCGGGTTGTAACGACCATGCCACATACCTCTACCTACTGAGAGTTCTTTATCCCCTAGTTCTATACTCATCCATTCAAATTGGTTACTCTCAAGTTGAGCACCCTCCTCGACCCTCTTCAGGAATTCACCAAACTTGTCTTAGAGTACTCTAGTTCAACGTTTGGAGTGTTGGATTTTACGTGGACATGCTTTCACCAATTTTTTAGGCTTTATCTTCCCCTTCCTTTGGGCTTCCATAATCTTCCACATCCAAAGGGACCCCCAAATTGCATGGATTCTTGGACCATGGGCTCTCATACTATCATAGGACAATGTCCTCGATGGTTTCAGACAACAAATTGATACATTTACCGTGTTGCGAATATGGTCAGCGGTCGATGCTCATTTGTCTGTCCTCATTACAAGCTAACACGATATGTGTGTTGTGTCTCGAACACAGTCAACCGTCATCCTCCATCGTCATGCCATCCCCTTTAATTCTTGAATGTTGGATACATTATTCACAATAATTTCCACCCCATCATATCCAAGTGGAATTTTGACACTCCAGACACTATCCCTCAGTTCTCATTTTCACGTTAGGAGGACAAAGTAGTGGTAAAGGCATCATTCGGGGCTCCACACTGACTTCCCTTCTCCATGGTCTGAGCTTTAAGACCATAAACTAATATCTCTTTTAGAAGTATGTGTGGCTTAATTCCCATCCTCGTGGGATATATAGGAACACCCATATGTCTCATTTTCGGGTCCACCTCAATTGGGAGCTAGTTTCTCCTTCCCCTTACCCTCTTACCTATATTTTGGGTCCTTGGAACGAGGTTTCTTTCACAAAAATCACGTACAGTGTGATGTGGGATTATGTCCTCATTCATGTCAGGTATGTTTTATTCCACCGTGAAGATTCACCTTTTATCCTCATCTCCACTATGTTTGTGCCACATGATGTTAAAATGCACACCTGGTACCATCAAATGACCCTGAACTGTGACATTATTTTCCTGACCGCACGATGAAAAAACAACACTACATGATGATGTCCTCACTCAAGGGGACACCATGTTTGGTATCAGTCACACGCCATACCATTTTGCAATGCCTACATACGGCTTGATTCTTATGGGGATGTTGGGACATGCTATCCTAGGCCTGTCACTTTACAAAAAAACCCATTCACATTAAAGGAAAAACAAGACACATCAAATACCATTTCTTTCAGTGCAAGGGCCACACCCGCACGCCCCTTTTATCCCTAGTACCAATACCTTACCATGCCGCCTCTTAGAAATACATACGTCTTTGTTCTCATTCTCATGAGATACGTAGGAATGCCCAAGCAATTTCCCCACGATCCAAGCTTAATTATTATTTCCAGTCCCTTTACCTAAAACCTTCCTAGGGAAGACAAGGTAATATGGACTATGGGTCCTCATTCACGTCAGGTTTCATAATCTCTTTACCATGTGACCCCTACACTCTTTTCTAATCTGTGGTCCAAGCTGTATGACTACAAACTAAGACAGCTCTTTGTCCTTTTCGAAAGACATTAAAATACATGAAACATCTCAGAACTACGTATGTCTTGATTCCCATCCTTATGGGAAACGTAGAGACACCCAGACATTTCGCTTTAGGTCCAACCCTAGGGATGATCAATCCCATTCCTTCTCACTTCCGCCCCCCTGGCCTGACCCCTTGAGGGGAACCATGTAACTGCAGATTTTCCCTGAACACGTTCGGGAGGCCCCACAATGACATTGGGAAGCGAAAAATCCCTCACTAGAGAGGTCCTGTCTAAAATAAGTAATGATGCATGATCAGAGTGATGTGACCATCTAATGTGCTTCCACTATAGTGGCGTAAATTCAAGAGTGTTGGATTCTATTAAAAAAAAAACCATCAATCCACATTCCACGCTTTTCGTGCCCCTAATTCAGACCTCGTCCTCTTTCACATCTAAAGGAACCCCCCTAACAGTATGGATTCTCAGCCTATGGGTTGCCTAATGTCCTCGGCCAATGTTCCGAATGACTATTGGATGGAATTTTGAGTAAGGCCTCGTGTTTCGAACACAGTCAATGTTTGGCCCTCATTTGTCATCCCCATCTAATACAAAATGGATACTGTGTTTCAAACATGGTCAGCAGTTATCCTTTATTGTCACACCACCCCTGCAGTATTCCTAATCTGGGGTATCATGATTTACATTTTCCATCCCCATATGTTCAGATTGATTCTAATTCCCCAAGAATTACACCGCTCATGCACTAGAGAACACTGGGAAGATGATATTTCAATTGTTTTGATGCCCTATTCTTTATTAGGACTTCTTTCATCTCTTCTCTGGAATCCAGATTGGCTGTTCGAATCTCGAAATCTTGGAGCTTGGTTGACGATCCCACGATCAAGCGAGGTAATAGTACGAATATCCCTTGTTTCTCACATCGGGTGCGACTCGCGTGAGATTAAGAATGGATTGCTATTTATTCCAATATTGTGGTTGAATGTGTTAAAATAAATAGACAACTAAATAAATTTATCCATACATGCAATTCAGAATAATAAGTAGTAATGAGAAATGAGTTTATGAGTTCGTCCAAAACATGGCCCTTAATGGTCATATTATTGGATGGAACATTCTAGTGCTGTTACCTTTTGGATAGTAGCCTCTAGGATTGATTATCACCCCCTGAAGACTCTCTCTTCATCATTGGCCGCAGAGCGTAGTCCACTGACCTTAACCCGTGCTTGTGCCTGTTTAGTTTGAAGGGCGGATATTTGGTGACCCACTTTCACTAGTTTCTCTTTGTTGTCTACTAGATGGGCCCTCAACTTCTCCACAAGATCAGAATAGTTTGCAATGAATATATCCTTTTCTTTCACCTTTTCATCAAGGTGTCAGGCCCCTTGTTCTTCCTTTATGAATTCTTGGGTACCCCCTGACCCCTCCCGACACTGGGAAACATCGGAGCGTCGACTGCTCTCGTGTAGCTTCTCGGCCATGTAGTCATGGACTGTCTAATGGAGGCATTGAGAATCCACCACACCTGTACAGAGAACGCGCAGCTAGGTGTGGAGTGATCGCATCTACTTTAGCCATTCCATCTGAGGATGACCGAGAAAGAACTTGATGCACTTCCACCCTTTGTGTCTCGTCATCTGGTTCTCCTCGGACGCCACTGAGTCTGAATCATCAATCTCCTCGGGATCTATGGTCTGATAGTCTAGAAAGAAGCCAATAGGATAAAAGAAGGGTCCTCTTCGAGTGTTCTTCCTAAGGGGTTAGGCTCTTCAATGCCTGGGTGATCTTCATCTCTTGCCTTGGTCCCAGTAGTTTCTTCGAAAACATCAGACCCCACCCCGACGTTGGTACTACTGATGTCCATATCCCTTTGATCACTGAGTGTCAAGGCCAGATCACTTTGAGAAGTGTGAGATGGCACATTTTTAGTTGAATCAATTGTGGATGACCTGGGTTCGGCAGCCCGACGAGCTTCCAAGGCTGTGATTACTGCACAAACAATGAACAACCTGATCAACTGAGCTCTCTGATGGTGAATACCTGTGTTGAAGTAATGAACTTATAGGAGCCCAAATCATTAGCCTACGATGTTCTATCCACTATAGGAGCTTCCATTATGGGGGATCCCTCAGCACTCGTCAGCTCAAAAATGGGCGTCGATTCCCCGCCTTGTTCTACCGGTGCCTCCTCCCCTTGAAATGGAGACCCTTGGTCGGCGCCCATTTTCTCTTGAATAGGATAAGGAGATCTGATTGAGGGCTACAAAAAATGATGAGGGGAAAAGATAGACAAGGGCTAAGACGTACCTAAAGTATCTCAGTTATATCTATATCAGAGCCGACGATCTCGCCACTCTCCCAGAGACTCCCTTGGTGGGATGCCCCCTGAGAACCTCCACCTCCAGGATCCTCTTATTCTTCACCTCCTACATCACCTTCTCCTTCTTCCTCCTCTTCTGTCTCAGCGCCCTTCGGCCCATCATTGCTATCATCATTATCTGACGACATCCTTTCTGGATCATGCTCCTGATCAAGCAATACTTTCAACATGAAAGATGGCTCCTCACGCCGACCCCGTTGGCATGCATACACGTCCATGAATGTCAGATACACATGTCGATGATGAATGATCACCCTGTCGACAAACCGAATGAGTCCGACCTCCGGCAGCTGGATTCCATCTCGTATTATCTTTTTCCAAAGAGCTTGAGTACCCATCGATTGTAGTAGGGTCATCCAGGCTGACCACATAGCCGAGAAGATTGCGTCATTCGAAGTTTGAAGAAGATACCTTATCTTCTTCCCTGTGAGTTCCTTGGCCGCTACATGTGCCCCTCTCTCCTAGGCAATGAGGGCCTAACCACCGTGCGACGTCCCCGCTACTGAAGTCCTGGCCTGTGCTGGCCCAGTTTCCCGACATGCTTCCAACCTGCCCCCCTCCAAACAACACAATGCCTAATCTTTCGCCACCCAGGTTCTACACTATCTACCTTGAGTTTCATAAATCACTTCCGCAAAAGCCCCTCAGGGTATGCTATGGCTCAGGGCTCGGCATATTCAGTAGAGTGGCCAGCATCAACTCTGGTAGGAGGAATGGTGAAACATCGCCATAGCCTTGGGTCGTGATCATCAACCACATTTGGTGAAGAACACAAGGGTGCCTTTCCTCCCAAACATTTGTGTGCACCTTCTTCGACATCCGGTGAAGGCATCCGAACTTCCCGGTGAACCTGCACGACACGTAGGGATCACAAAAGATCTTCACATCAATTCGGGCCACTATCACCCCACCTCTGATGATGTGGAAGTATTCCCTTTGATCTAGTGAGTCATGCCCGTAATCTATCATCTGGTTTGTCGGGGTGGGGAATTGGATGAAAGTTAAGTTGGCATGATTTCCGATTCTGTTCTTTACTCCCTCCTCATTGAGCATCAATGACATGAACCTGGCGATGTTCAGCAAGGAAGGCCGCTGGCCATTACATGGATGACGAATAACGTTCAGGAATGTAAACCTGCCATAATGAGCCGCAACCCAGCCATAAAAGATCTGGAAGGGACCATAGATCCCCATCAGTGACCCTCCTCTCGAAATGCATCCCAAAAGGGCATATAGACGAGCCAACTTGGGGAATCCAAGATTGAATCTTTGATTGGAGGCCATGATGTCGGCCAACACCAGGGTCACTGGGTGAACTCCCATCCTTGAATCCTTCATCGGTAAAAGACACCCACTCAGGAATGCAGCAAGAAACCCAGCATACTGTATGTTCGGGCCCCGAATCTCGCTTATGCTAAAGCCCCATGACTGATAGTCCCCCGCCTCTAGGATCCTCCAGTATGATCTTCTTTTTCTCCTCTATGCCACGTTCGAACACCGTCTCCCTCACCTTAGCATCTTGACTTCCGGATATATTTGTAGGAACAAGATAAACCATTTATTGTAAGCAATGTTCTTTAAAAAATTCTTGACCTCCAGACACTCCTTATCCAGCTCCAGCAGGTGCAATATCAGTATAGGTTTTCGGGATCCGTCTCCCCATATGTTCTTTGGCTGGAGGAATTCATCGTATTGGTGTGAACTCAAAGGGATAACCCTGATTCAGTGAATTTCCCAAAGGATGATTCCAACTTCCCCATGATAAAGATGAAAGTTATTTGTATCAGGGGACCATCGAGTAAACAACTATGGACCATGATCAGGCTGCCGATAGAAGTGAAAGTGTGACATCCACACCGAATCAAACAAACCGATGTTCCATAGTTCGGCCCCAAACTGGTCGAATGTCTGGAGAACCCAATACGCACATGCCCATTCACTTGTGAAATTTCCTCCAGACCATAGTTCCCAATCCTACAGCCTGCCTTTGGTATCGTCAATAACACTCTGACAGAAGGTGCTTGTGTAAAGAGATGAAGAATTCTCCGCGATAGAGTCACTCCTCGAGATGGTCCTGGTCCTGGGCTTCAAGATGTTAATGTTCATGTGTCTGGATTCTCTAGAAGGATGGTCATTGTAGGTGATGTTATAATGGGGTAGGTCATCCTTGCGAGTCACCCAGGACTGCGGTGTGTTGACCTCAAATCTTGGCTTGGGTACCTCGTCTATGATACCGAAGTCCCATATCGGCAGGTTGGAAGATAGTGCATACTCCTTCTACGCTGGGGTCAACTTGTTGAAGAGGATATGTTTGTTGGATACGATCCTTAGGGAACTATAAAACTCAAGGGTGGGGACCATCTCAGCCCTTCGAGTAGCAAATGTGGCTTCCCTCTCAATGCCAGCCTGATTGGCGGCCATCTCCTGCCATCAAGTTTTTGAGAAGTTTGCGTGAATGAAGCAGCTGTTGGCACGAAAAAACAGATGATGGCATGATAAAATTGCAGCTGGCACGGAAAATTCAGCTGCTGGTGTGAAAAATGAGGAGTTGTGCGGAAAATCTTGTGTGGGTGCGTAAACCGACGACTAACCGCGATGAATTACGCAAAACCGAAGCATTTTTTTCCCAGGTAGAGGAATATTGTTATGCGCATGAGAGCTCCTGAATTATCATGCAAGAAAATCCATATGGAATGGGGGACCCTCGGGGTATTTTATAGGTGCGGTAAGAGGTTTCCACGCACGTGTGAAAAGTGGATTGTGCGCTCCGTATCAGTTTTGTGTGGCACTCCAGTTTTAAGCACCCATGGGGGCCAGGGAGTCTCGTTTTGGTGTTTCCCTCAGACTCCGACCTTTTCAGCCCCTCACAGGTCTGATTCCAAGGGGGGAATTTGTATATGCTGAAAAACTCTCAAGGGCTAAAGAATGTTTGGGCACGACAAAGCAAATCCATATTTGGAACTAGTTATCCATTCTTAGGGGCCCTGAGGGGCAGCATGAAAAAAATTCAATGTTACATGAAAAAAATATGTCCCACGTGAATAAATTAGGGATTCGCGAGATTATTCCATGCGAACGTGAAAAGTTTCACGCCACAGCCCCACACGAATTATTTACGCGCTGCCGATGCCAAGTGCACAATATTTCTTGCTATTTTGTTTTTTGCGTTGACCTGTGATCCCGAGCACCTATAAATAGAAGGCCACCCCTTCGAATTCTAGGAGAAGAATCTGAACCACCTCGCCTACATGAAATTCCTACCCCATGCACGAAAAAAGATGGTTCTCAGGTACTGAAGTTTTTGTTCCAAGTTACCCAGGGGTCTGCCTTTACCCACGACCACTCGGGCTTGATCCTTGGTTGAATCCCATAGGGCCCCTCCCCCCACATGCAATTTTTTCCAATTACACGTGATTAGGTCTTCGGCGCATAATTCCTTTTGTGCGCCACCCTGGCCATTTCACATGCACAATTCCTTTTGCATGCCTCCCTGACAGTTTCACATGTGGAATTACTTTTGCGTGCCAGCCTGGTTCTTTTTTGTGCACGCTGCTAAATTGCGCGGCAGCCCGACCCTTTTTTGCGCAACAGTCCTTTTTGAGCGCAAGCCTCCCGCCTTGTATACCCGTGATGTCCCTCTTCCGAGCAACATTTTCAGGTACCTCCCGCTCCCAAAGAACCCTCACCGTATACTAATTTCCCATGCTACATCCTAGGTTCACACGGAGTAACATCAAAGTCCCCTGGAAGATACCACCCATTGCATTTATTCGCCTCATGCGTCTTCGCATAGGCACGCCAACGACTATTGCTTCTTCTCATGGCCACGCTAACATGGACCCCCAATGGTTTTCTCTACAACACCCTTTATACATTGCATTGCCTATCCCTTATCGTCACCACGGAGTATAGGGTACTAGTTATGTAAGTCCTAGGGGTGTGGAGCAAACCCACCTCGTCTGAGCAGCATGACGTTAAACTGCCAAACACCATCGTCCTCAACACATGACGTTAAATTGTGGCCTCACCCCATGCCTCCCATGTGGGGTGACCCCACCATGGAAATTCTGCATGCCCACTGGTCTCCACAGAAGTGAGATCATTCCTCTCATGGAATGAGATCCTATTTATCGGAGCACCATCTGTCCGTGGGGAAAGGGATACCACCCGGGTGTAAGCCTCTAGCTTTCTTCTAGGAGGCATCATCCATGCTCTTCCTTTCTTCTTCGGTCCCAAGGAACAAGGGGAATGGACATCAGACCCCTCCTTTCTTCGGTGCCAAAACCCTCTCCCACTGGGATTTGTCATCATTAGGCTGCTAACCATGCGTAAGCCCCTATTTCCTCCCTAGGCCGCTAATCATGCGTAAGCCCCTATTTCCTCTTTGAGATGCTAACTACGTGTAATCCCCACTCCACTTCCCATGGAAGCACCTTTCACGAGGTGATCGTCAGGTCTTTGCTGCCTCTTGTTTCTCACACCGAGCATAACTCACGTGGGTTTAGAGTAAGCACTAACAATGACATCCACCTTGGGAATACTAGAGTATAAGCCCCACACCTCCTGAACTACGATGTCTTTGATCTTCACCAAGGCATGGTAAGTAGGAAGCCTCCACGATGTTCAATCCCCCCACCCATTGGACCCTAGTTCCTCCTTCACGTCGGTTCACCAATGCCATCCAGAACTATGTGGTCTTTGATCCTTTTTAAGGCAAGGTACGTAGGAAGCCTCCAAGAGGTCCAAGCCCACCACCCATTGGACCATAGGACCTCTTTCACATCGGTTCACCGACACCATCCTAAACTACGTGGTATTTGATCCTTTTTAAGGCATGGTACGTTGGAAGCCTCCATGAGGTCCAATCCCACCTCCCATTGGACCCTAGATCCTTCTTCACGTCCATTCACCGAAGCCATCCGGAACTACAAGGAATTTGATCTTTCCCAAGGCAGTGTGCATGGGAAGCCTCCTTGAGGTTCAAGCCCACCACCGTCCATTGGTCCCGAACATCTTGACATCGGTGCACCAAGACACCATATCTTGAACTTGTGGTCTTTGATCCTTGCTAAGGCAAGGTACGTAAGAATCCTCCACGAGGTTCAAGCCCACCACCCCGGTCATTTTGACCTCCTTCATGATGGTTTACCAACACCTTGGGCTGCCTCAGAGCGTAATCCCCATATGCCACCATCTGAACTACAAGGTCTTTGATCCTTTCCATGGCATGGTACGTAGGATGCCTCCATGAGGTTCAATCCCATCTTTCGGTCACTCCGACCATCCTCACATCGGTTCTCCCCTGTCCCACATGACGTTAAAAATATGGACCTCTTTCAGTAGTAATCCCTTGTCACTCCATTCCATGGTAAGCTGTTGTCACTCCATTCAGCGGTAAGATGTTTTCACTCCATTCAGCAGTAAGACATTGGTATCCCAATCGGTGGTAAGACGTCGTCAGATGAACTACGTAGAAATTGATTCCCTACCACGGGGATACACAGGAAGCCTCTTCTAGGATCAATCCCAAAACTATCGTCATCTTCATGGCTATTCCATCCCATTCACCATCCACTTCATTCAACCATTCCATCATCCATTCTAATTTTTACCCAGGCCGCCACATCCCGGTGGGATGACACCACCCCATTCCCCCATTTTTTCTAGAAAACAATCGGGAATCCAACCACACATTGGCCCAAACATCAGTGTTCCATCCATGGGTTGCATCCATCTGATCCACTATAGTCAGTGTTCTGATCAGTCTGATCCATCCCTGCTGGACGTTAAACTTGTGGCATACCCTGTGTTAAACAAGGTAATCTGAGGAAAACCTCAGATACATACCCATGGCATATGATTCCTCGTGTCCGACGTGGGAAGCCTCAGGCTTCCAGGCCCTCGAGAATCCCTATAATAAGGGACAAAAGATAAATGCGCCAGTGTCCCAGTATCTTGACATGCCAGTGATTCCCAATGTGACTACTCCCCTGACTGAATGTTGCTTCCCTGATCGGAACCCTTGGAATGTCCTGACAGAAGCAGTGTAGTTAACTAGTGTACAGAATATCTGACACAAGGAAGAGTTTCCCAAACAACGTATTAAATCTATAAGGGAGACCCGGACTAGGTAACGATTTTTGAGGAGGAATCCATGGAAGGAAGAGCTAACATCCCATCATCTCCTTTCGATCAAGGAGTAGATGTCCCTGAATAAGGAGTGGATGTTGCCCACCTTTGGAAAGCAGGAATTCAAGGCAATAGACAGTGCCACCATCCCCCCAAATGAGATGGACACACATTCCCTGATAAAAGAGTCAGAAACAGAGATGTTGATTCCATCCCCCATTAAATTCCATTTACCACTTCCCTCATGTAAATCCTGGATAGTTTATCAGGAGATAAATCTTCCTGAATAGAGATAAAATGGGTAGTCTTGGTCAGATGGTCAACAATAACCCATATCACATTATTTCCCATGGAAGTTCTTAGGAGACTAGTGACAAAGTCCATTTTCATATTGTCCCACTTCCATGTTGGTATGGGTAGTGGTTGCAATACCCCTTTAGGAAGTTGTCTCTTTTCCTACACTTGCTAACATACTAGGCACCTTGAGGTGTAGTCAACAATCTCTCGTTTCATATTATCACACCAATAATGATCATGAAGGTCCCTATATATATATTTTCATCAAGGATGTATAGATATTGTAGACCTATGATATTCATCCATCATCTCCTTCTTTATTTCCGGAATAGATGGAACACATAGTCTTGTACAAAATTTCAGTACACCTTCTCGATCAATATTAAACTCAGAAAACATCCCATCTTTTATAGCCTAAAACATCTTCTGTAACAAAGGATATTCTTTTTGAGCTTTCTTGATCTTTTTCTAGTAATGATGGTTGAGAAATAATTTGGGTTATGGTTGATGATGTCACTTCCCTTATAATTCCCATGTCCGGCATTACTATGTCATTGATCAAAGGATCTCTTTGAATCCTCATCATGGAATGAACAACTAGGTCTTTCCTACTTAATGCATCAGTAACTTTGTTTGATCTTCTAGGATGACAATGAATTGAACAATCATATTCTTTAAGAATTTACAACCATCTCCTTTGTCTCATGTTCAATTCATTTTGTGTGAAAATATACTTCAAACTTAGAAGGTCTGTGTATATATCACATTTCTCCCCATAAAGATGGTGCTCCATATATTCAGAGAAAAAACAACCACAAATAGCTCCAGATCATGCGTAAGATAGTTTTTCTCATGAGTCTTCAATTTTCATGATTCATAAGCAATGAATTTTTCATTTTTCATGAGGACGCACCCAATCCCTTTTTGAGACGAATTGCTAAAAATAACGAATCCTTATCTACTTGAGGGTAGTGTAAACACGGGTTCAACATCCAATCACTTAATCAGCTTTTGGAAACATTCCTCACACTCTTTTTTCTAGATGAACTTGACCCCTTTTCAAGTTAACATGGTAATTTTTTATAAATTCATGAATTTTTTTTCACAAACCTCCTATAATATCCCAATAATCTAAGGAAAATATGAATCTTATTTATTGTTTAGGTTGAGGCCACTCCTCTACAACTTTTGTCTTTGTTGGGTTAACTGTGATTTTTTCATTGGTTACAATGTTCCCTATAAAAGAAAAATGGTGTCTCCAGAATTCATATTTGATGAATTTCCCAAAAATCCTCTCCTTCTATAGAGTTTGAAAAATAGCCCGTATATGATCCTCATTCTCCTAACGACTTTTGTAATGTATCATAATATCATTAATAAAAACTACCACAAATTTATCAAGGTAGTCCTTAATTACTATATTCATAAAATCCATAAAAATAGTAGGTGAATTAGTTAGTCTGAAGGGAATAACAACAAACTAATAATGACCATATCTTGATCAGAATGTAGTTTTGGGAATATCTTCTATCTTCACCCTCAATTGATGATTACTAGATCAATGATCAATCTTATTGAAGAATTAAACCACATGATGTTGGTCAAATAGGTCATAAATTCTTGGAAGAGGTTATTTTTTTCTTCATTATGATCCCATTAAATTCTCAATAATTAATTCATATCTGCATCGATCCACCCTTCTTCTTCACAAAGAGAACTAGTGCTCCCCAAGGAGACACACTCTGTCAGATAAAACCCTTCTCCAGAAGATCTTGGAGTTGTTACTTTAATTCCTCTAGCTCCACATTTTCCATCCTATATGGGGTAATTGATATTGGATGGGATACAAGTACAAGTTCAATGGATAACTCTACATCTCTTTATAGGGGAGGTCCATGTAACTTCTAAGGAAATACATCAACGTATTCCTAGAAGATTGGGACATTATCTATCCTTAAACTCCCATATCCTTCTTCTTCACCGATCAACCCCATAAACAAGGATATATGGAGGTTTTTTAGACAATGACTAGGTTGAGATATCTCTCCTTGGAAGATAACGGTAGTTTTTCCATTCAAGACTAATGAGATTTCCTTGCTTCTATATTTGATCTTAGCTTTATACATTGAGAGGCATTCCATCCCTAGTATAATGTCGAATTACAGAATGGGTATTGCTACTAGATTTCTGATAATATTGTTTTTTCTAAAGTAAATACTAGAGTTTCTAAACACTGACGATGCTTGGGTAATCCCACAAGCAGTATTGAATGATAATTTTGGTTTTAGAAAATCGGGGGTTGATTATAAATTCTTTAAAAACTTTGAGGAAATAAAGGAATGCGTAGAACCATAATCAAAAAAAATAATTTCTATCTTTGAGAGGACTACAAGAGTACCTACTACCACATCATTCAAAGCTTCAACTTCAGCTATCATGATAGAAAAATGACGACCTTTCTCCCTTGGCTTTTGTTGAGGATGATGGTGGTTCCCCTCCACTGCCCTCAGATTTAAAGAATGATCGGAAAAGTTCCCATGTTTTCCACACTTAAATCACTAGATATTGGGTAGGTCCTTCACCATCTTCCACTTGTCGTTAGTGTTTGGAAGTTGAGTTTTTACCTCACAATGACAATTCCTCACAATATGGCCATCTCTTCCACAATTGTAGCATTTCCCATTCCTGATCAGGCAGTTCCCCAAATACTTTTTACCACATTTATTACATGTGGGAAGTTTATATATCTTTCCTCCTCTTCCCTAATAAAAGTTCCTCCCTAATATGGGCTCCATCGATCTCTTATTGGCGTTTGATTTATAAGACTACTATGTCTAACCAATCTCTAGTTTGACTTTCAATGCACTCCGCACGATCTCCTCATTGATATCATAGTCTCGGTTGGCTAGATTATTCCACTGATGAGGTATCAGTCCACCTAAAAATATATCAGCCTTTCTATTTAGATCCATGACACTGCTAGAGGTGTAACATGAAGGTCGTGTGAAGTTCTTCTCGTAGCTTCCCACAGATTCATTCTCCCTCTGCTTATGCTCGAGAAACTCATTCTCTATTCTTGTTCTCATGGAATGAGGGAAATAATTACTGAAGAATATCCCTATAAACTCTTCCCACTCCATAACTTCAACCTCCACTCTATGAATTGTGTTTTTAATTAGTTCCCACCACTGATCAGCTTCTCCTTCTATGTGATAGACAACCATGGTAACATTCCCTTGCTCTGAACAATGGTGCACATAAAAGATCTTCTCTATAGAGCTGATCCACTGTTCAGGAACCAATGGGTTAGTGGATCCACTGATGTTTGGTGGTCATTGACACATAAAGGATTCAACAGAATGTTTTTCCCATCATGGTGTGATCGGTCTCTCATCTTGATTCAATTTATTTCCAATAACTTGAGTCAGTTGGTTCATCATTCTCATGAATGTTTCCATTCTGGATTCCATCGGAGAGCCGTCAACGCATTTGCACGGTTCCATCGGAAGGACATCACCATTTTCACGGTTCCTCCTATTTCCCACACTTTTCTAAAAGAATATAACCTTAGTGAGAAATTTATTTCATTTACAAATCTTATAACTATAAAGGATTTTATGTTATAAAACATCGTTCTAAGACAATTATGTTTCTCTATAATTCTATCATAATGATTCATAAAAATATTGTGATTAACAAAACATATCCCCTAAGAGTTTCGTAACCAAGAGTGTGGAAAGGCCCACTGTCGTGCACTAGTTTTCATTTGTGTCTAGATCAAAGAGGTGTTTTCGGGTTTTAACCCTATGTACATCTGTGCCCAAGCCTCCTCTACCTGCTCGTATGCAGACATGGATGTATTTTTTTGATAAACCAGTTACTCAATACTCAGCAAAATAAAAGGAAGTTTTCAAATATTTTAACATTTCTATAGGATTCTTACTAAATTTATCATAGCCTAATTTCTATAAATAACTAAACTATCCTTTGATACCAACTATGACATCCCACCTTTTTATTACATAACTTTTCATTACAATTTACAAACAGAGGATCTTTAATGTCTAGTGTTTTGGAAATCAGAAATTAAAAAAATTGAAAACGACAAAAAAAATTCTTCTAATACAGTTGTAAGGCTTCATCATAAGTTAGTCCTAAGTAAATTTATTGCATCTCATAACATGGAGTCATACATAAAATGAAATGGTGAGTTGAAGGCCCAGTAAGGAAATCAATGGATTCAGTTTACTTGTGATATCCATAAGAACTTCATGAAAACCATAAGACATGAGTAATGGAAAAGAAAGGCATATCATAATAAAAATAACATGAATCATAACTTGAATATGTGGCTACAACATTTCATTTAGACATTCTTGAACATATCACCAAGGTTTAACCCTAAGGTGTCATAAAAAATTTACCATGGTTATGAACCAAGGTATCGTGAAACATGTCTTCTCTAGAGATTAAATTCTTTACCCAATACATTGGAGCGCTATCAGAGAGAACCTTTAATATTTGTTTATTTTCATGTGATACCCATATATCATAATAAAAAAATTCATAAATAACCCATATAGGAGAAAAGAAATGGGTTTCAATTCAAAATCACGACGTTTTAAAAGTTCTTAAAAATAAGATCATTATGTCATTTATAACCCATGGAAAGGGAGTGAGGGTTATATGTATGTCAATTCCAAAATCAATTATATAAGTTTTTTTTATAATTATGAACACCCATAAAATGAAATATTCCAGGGAATTCACATAAATAAAACAAGATAATTTCTTGAGAGAAAGAGAGAGAAAGTTTGAGGTGAAATTTCTACAGCATAATAGATACGAATCATGGTTTTAGAAAACAATAAAAATAGAGGGGAAAAGAGTATATCATCCCTAAAATAATCATTCTACATTATAGGGATATAATAAATATAAATAAGATCATGGTGTGAACATTTTAATGAAATACCACAAGAAAAAAAACATGAAGAGAAAAAAACTATTTCTTTTACGAAAATTCAGTAGCCTAATAACATCACTTAAAAATTCCGATAAATCAATTGATTATAGGGGAAAGGGTATCTCATCATTTGGAAATAAATGTACATTAGTAATTATTTATAATAACAATCACCCACATAATAAAATGGAACTATAAGAAATAACATAATGTAAGTAATGGATTAAAAGAGGAGGGTGAAAGTTTCCCTTACCTTGAAGAGTAACTTCGAAAGCATCAAGGTCGTGACCCTGGGTGGCTTGAGGGAACCTTGGGAGAACTCCATGGGATGTAAAGAGACTGGAGCTTCGTTGAAGAGGATTTAGGAATAAAATTAAGGAGGGAGTGTCTTCGTATTTATGGTAAAAGTGAGAGAATAAATTATTAATTTCCAAGGGACACCTCATCGGTGGTATTTACAAAACCGTGGACTTTACCATGGTATTTTCCCATGGTATTGGACATTTGGGACACCTCATAGCATATATCACTATTAATAAGTCTTACAAAATGATAAAATCATTATTACATCATTAATGATGTCATTAAACACCCAAAACTCAAAAACTGTATTTTTACTATTCAACAAAAATTCAACTATTTCAAAAAAATCCAAAAAATCACCCTAACCTTAAATCAAGGCTCTAAATTCAAAAATGAAATCCATTTTATGAATATTATTTTCTAAATAGTTTTAATTTTATTTCTAAACAAAATAATTATTTACTCAAAAAATACAACTTTAAAACCATAACTCCTTCTGTATCATTTTAAGAATGTAATCAAGGTCTCATAAAATCAGTGTATAACCATAAGACAGTAAATTAACAATATATTATTAAGTTTTATTAAAATTAATTTTAATTTTAAATTAATAAATTAATTATAAAATTATTAATAAAATATTTATGACATACAAAAATACCAAAACTTATACCTTGATCGCCTTTTCATTTTTAAGATGTCTAAACTGTATTTATACATTCATGGGTGTAGTTTCTATTTTTTGGATGGTTTACTATTCTTTACTACTCTTACAGGTATTTTACTATTCTTTCTTTACTATTCAAAAAAAATTAATTTGATCTTTTTTTACCCTAAATTTATTACTGAACGCAACTATAGAAGACCATTTCTTGAAAATCAATTCACATTATTAATTATATCAAGAATACAATTTTTTTTAAAATGCCTCATGTTTTCCAAATTTCATCAATAATATGGAACAATAAATTTATCCTAAATTTATCCGGATAGTTGAAAATTCACAAAATTAACCATAATAAGAAAGAAATATTTTATTTATATAAAAGGATTACCCAAAGTAGCTAAGGTCTCGTTATATAGCCCCTTATAACACTAGAATAGAACCAAAGTGTAAGGTGTGATATGGTGATAGAATCATGGAGAGGCTCATAAAAAATTTTCCCAAGTAGTGATTTATATCAGCTCAAACTTCTCCCATAGGTGATTCCGTTCAAGCATTACATGTTAAAGTTCAACTTGGGGTTGGTCCAGAGCAAAGCCCAGTGATGCTACTTTCTTCTCAATCTCCATCAGATGAGCTTCATATGGCCAGAGTATATTGGATGAGGCCATAAACTCTTCTTTCTGTATTAATTATCCAAGAAAACTTATATTTAAAAATAATAATCGTAACATTAAGAGTTTAGTTTCCAATGGTCATATTAACCAACAGTCATATAACAGTCGAAACACAATGATATCATTTTAATTATACTCACTTTATTAATTTAAGGATATAGTTTTGTTGAGTATTAAATAAAACACAAAAATTCCGGAAACAAATATTATTAAAAAGTTTGGGTTGTTACATTTTCATTATTATAAGGAATCAAATCCCAAAGGATCGATCAGTTTAGAATTCTTGGAAAATTGATTACACCCATGAATATTTCATTAAAATCAAAAACATAAAATTCAACATAGATAATCATTTGATAGGTCCATTATTCTCTTAGCTTAACCCTTCATATCAATCAAAAACGATTTCTTGTCATCCTATGAAAATAAAATATAAGAAATGAGTGATCTTGGATTCTCATTACTGTTAAACAATATAGAATAATATATCATAAATAATCATAAACTTATAAGGCGTGTATAAAATTGAAACATAGTCCTTATAAACATAATAATGAACATAATATGAAAAGAATAAATGAAATAATTCCATTTAAACACTCACATGGATATTCTACTAGTTGAATAAACACATGTAATATTAATAACTAATCTCATAACGAGGGAATGCATAAAGTTTGACATCTTAACCATACCATTTAAGGCCACATGCCAAGACCATACCTAACCATACCATCGAGGCCTCATTCCAAGACACTAGTTTGTCTCATGAGACCTACCAACTCATTGTGGGGCTACAGCAGGATCCTTTGATCACTAACTACATCCAATGTATCCATTATATATAAAAGGTTAAACATAACATAAAAAATCACCCTAAAACAAGCATACGAAATGTTAATACTTTAACTATAAACCATGAATTGTATAAAAATAGCATATCCATACTCAAAAACATCATAAAAAATTCAATATAATATTAAATATTGTATCATAATAAATAAACCTCAATAAAGAATAAAATCCAACAAAGGATGTTCACATATATGAAAATAATCTAAAAAATTCATCACAAAGATTTAAGAGAACTATCCCTTTTTTAATTTTAAATTTTTTTAAATGGTACACAATTATAAAAAAAATTCTTATAAAAATAATATTTTAAGATTTTAATGGATGATTCAAAATGTTAGGGCATCATAATAGTGGAAAATATTTTCTCTTTCTATATAGTTAAAAAATATTATTTCCATAATTTGTTGAAAATTACCTCTTTTTAGAAAATGATGGAAATATTCCTTTCAATACATTTTATAAAAATTAAAACATGGGTAAAAATGAATTTAAACAATTGTTAGTAATTTTTCAAAATACATTTTATGAAACATGGACATGGATGACAAAAATGTCCCAGTAGATACTTTTATATAAACAATCTTAGATAATAATGAGATTGTGAAATAAACCCTTACCATAGGTCTGATTACCTTTATATGTGTCCAAAACTCTTATATAGTGGTTTTAAACATATTATTAACTTGTACCATAATCATAAAAATATTTAAGATATTATATATGATTCATTTATGATTTTATATTACCTATTCATTAAACAATCCCATATTAAAGCAACGTTCCAGGTAATATTATATTTGTTTATCATACATTATTTGTCTTGTTATTCTTTATTGTATAACATAGATAATGATTTACTTACTTCAAAAATATATAATATGATCTATATATCTAAAATATTAATTATATATATAATAGATAGATATTTGAAATGGAATACATCCTTCATAGAGAAGATAGGTCGTATGTATGCCTAAATAGTATTTCTATTTTATTTTCATATTGAATAGAAGAGAGTAAATGATATATATATATATATATATTAGTATAATTATTATTTCATATTTACTCATTATATAAATTGTTATAATTATTTTTAAATGGTTGTAATGGGGGATAAATTTCATTGTTTCGTGGAGACGGTAAGCAGTACGTATGCATGAGCGATTATATCATATACGTAATGATTAAATGGTATAGAATTGGATGGAATGTAAATTATAAACAAACAATATAATTTCATATTTTTTATTTAAAGCCTTTATATTTATCATTATACCCATTGAAATAAAATATAGAAGAAAAATAGTTTACAACATAGCATGGAGACGGTAAGTCATACGTATGCAGACATGGTGATATTTTTTCATAGAATGGATAAAATGGGGAATATTGTTATCCCATTATCATTATATCATCAATAAATTTATATTATATATGATTTATTACTTTTTTATGGAAACAAAAAATGAAGAGGATTCAAAAGAGGAAAATAAATTGAATTGAATTTGTAAAACAATTACAACTTCTTTGAGTGTCTCTTTTTAATATGTAGAAAAGGACTCCTTCGGTTGGATTTATTCAATAAGTATTTTATCTTGGATGAAGTGAAGGAATTTCATAGGAGAATTGTGCTGGGTTTGGTAGAGTCAAATGGACTTAGAGGTGTGAATACAAGAGAAGGAAGGGTGACGTTTTATAAGAGAGGGGAGTGGCACATAACAAATTTCAAAAACTATTAATTTATTATAAATTTATTTTTGATTTAAAATAGATGAAAAGTAATTTATTTCAAATATAAGGTGAGAATGAGTCTAAATAATTTCCAACAATAAAATTTATACATGTTTTGATTTAAGTTTATACCTTATCATTTTGATTTATCATTATTTAAACTATTTAATTTTAATTGTAGAAACAATATTATAAATATTAAATGGTTAAATTATTATTATATATGGTCTTTATTGACCATAAATGGAACCTTTATGACAATTTATACCTTATAATTATCAGTTTTTAATTTTTACATTTTTTATGATTTTTAAATATTTTAATAAAATGTTATATTTATAAAACATCAATAGTGTCAATTTTTACACTATTCATTAATTTGACCTTAAATAATGTAAAAAAAGAAATAAAAATTCATTTTAATCAATTTAATACACTCATAAAATTTTAAAGTAACCTATAAAATTCATAAATAACCTCAATTATATCATATTATATTTATTTAAAAAAATTTGATATTATTTATTTGATATTTTTATTAATAAAATAATTTCTTCGTCACTATTGTGACATTATTTTTGGTTATTATATACTCTATAAAAATTATAAATAAATAAAAATTATATATATAATTCTTTTATATTTGAAAATAATATTCATGATATATTTTATCTTTAAGATATTTCTATATTAAAGTTTTTAACTTATTAGAAATGAGAGTGTGACATTATGTCCCATTCTTCAATTGTAATAATATAGATGACATGTTGATGGAAAAGTGTCCATTAAATGATTAAAAAACGCTTTTTATTATATCTTTATCATTATACTAGTTATTTGGACAAAGTAATGATTTTTCTGAATTTTAAATAATTTAATAAATTATTATTTACTTTAAAATCACATTTATATCAATTTTGACACTATTTATTATTTGAATTTTTATGGAATTATAAAT
Organism: Viscum album; assembly: GCA_963277665.1. Classification (NCBI taxonomy): domain Eukaryota; kingdom Viridiplantae; phylum Streptophyta; class Magnoliopsida; order Santalales; family Viscaceae; genus Viscum; species Viscum album. The sequence goes on along the minus strand of OY728134.1, from coordinate 568,108,224 downwards.
ACTTTATAAATTCAAAAAAAAACCACATTAAATCATCCCTGATATGTCAATGTAATTTGAAAAATTTAGGGATGTAAAAAAATGTTTCAAATAATATTTATTTTAGTATTATTAATATCATTTAATTCATTATTCTTTTAATAAATCAATTACCACAACATCATTGTGTTGAAATTTAATTTAATTATTTATCTTATAAAATTAAAAATAAATTTCCACAATAAAGATAAATATTTTTTATTTCTATTGAATATTTAATGGTTACCATATCACTTATGTAAAATCATATTAAAAATAATTTACTTGTTAAAAAAAGTATTACAAAATTTGATCTTCTTTAAATATAATTTTATAAATACATTAATGTCATTAATGTGGCTCCAGGTGGTTCCAAAATCATCTCAAATATGTTTCTGATCATTAAAATTCCAATGAAATTAGGATAACTGTTAGTGTAATTATAAAATTATTTTTTCATTAATTATCTTATTTACCCTTAACCGCGGTAATAAAAAATTACTAAAGTTACTTTTCATAATACCCAAAAGTAAAAGGAACCTGTTTACATAATTTTATCACACAAATTCACAATATGGGATCTAATTTTCAAAATTAAAAATATATAATTTGTAGTAATTATTTTGAAATTATTCTCGTTTTCAGAATGAAAAATAGGTTCTTAAAAGTTAAACCGTTGCAAAAGATTGAAATGTTTGTACGTCAAGATTCACGATAAAATTAATGCAAATTACCTACATAATATCAACTCATAAAAATATATTCTATTTTTTACTTTAAGACCATTCAATAATAAAATTTTTCCATTTAAATTATTTTAATTAAAAAAGTAATTTGCAATTAAAATTTTGTATATTTTTACTATTCATCAAAATTTCAAACGTATCAAAAAAATATAAAAAAAATTACTTTAATGTAAATTTATATATCTTTCTTCCAAAGAAAAATTTTATTTTGTTAAATAGAATATATAAACTTGTCAAAAACTACATTTAAAATGGGTGCTCCATCAAAAGATGAAAAAACTACATTTTCGGATAAATACTTCATTTATCTGAAGAAATTGAATTTCTTCTAATATCATATCTATAAAATATATTAGATTAATTTTAAACATTATATTAAATACATTACATATATATTAAATTAATAAAATCTATTAGGAATGATTTTGTTATTTTATAAACACACTTATTTAAATTTAAATTGTTTTTCATAAGAATGTTATTGTTGTTAATGCTCTCCATTATAATGACTAGGTTATTTGGTAACAAAATAATATTTAGTTGTTCACTTAATCTAGGGATTGTGTTAAATGAATTCTATCAAAATAACTAGAAATTATTTGTAACATAAGCCAATAATATTGTTCCTTATACCACAAGCTAAGCCTATTTTTTAGCGCAATTCAATCTTTGGGTAGAGTACAAAAAAAAGATATTGATTTTATTTAAAATAAATAAATTCACTGTTGAATTTTGGGGTGTTAAAGCGAGTAAAAGAGATATTCAAAATTTCAATAAAATTTTATATCTAATTCTTTTATAAAAAGTTTCTAATAAACTATATATAATTAATATAAGTATTATTTATCTATTGTGACTTTAAAACAAATTTACAAAAATTTATTATTTAAAGTCTGATTTTAACAAAAAATTTAGTATTTTCACTATTCATCAATATTGAAACATTTCATAAAATACCAATAATTCACCAAAAACTTATTTTTATATTTATAATTAAAAAATAAAGTCTATTTTTAAAAATAAACATTTTAAATTTTGTAATATGGATAATACTATTCATAACGCCTTTTTAAACGACTAGTTTAATAGGTTATGGTGTGCTCGAACTTAGTGTTGTGTATAGAAAATGCTTTTGAATTATTTAAAAATAAGCATATTGTGGAATCTTTGGGCGTTACAATCTATATAGGGAACATTTCCTATAGAAAACAATAAAATCCTATAGAATGAAAATTGAAACCCCTAAAGGAATTTTATGAAATTGTATCCATTACCCCTGTTCACTCATTTATGTGATAAATGACTCCCAATTAAATACATTGGATAAAAAACTCTGGTTAAATGACTCTTTATTTCATTTTAAGAGATGAAACATTACCCAATTAATTATAGAACTACATCTAGCTCACCCGTTGTATAAGATATTTCAGGATCACTCATTATATAAGATAAATCAGAATCACTCACCACAATCCATAATGATAATGTAAAATATAATGTATAAAAAATTTGTACGATTTAAATTTTTATCACTAAACCCATGAAAAACATTTTTGATCCCATAATAAAAACACTTTTTTAATCTCAAAATGATTATAAAATGTTTTCATTTCTTCAAAAAACCTTTTTAAAATATTTTTTTGAAAATATTTTTAAAATTATTTTCTTTAAAAAAAGTAATCAAAATTATAGGGTAATGTTGATGAACATTAATAGATATAATGAAGGGAAAAATTGTTCAACCCATGTATGATAAAATAGAACATTCATTTTACCTTTTATAAAGAATATTTCAACACATATTATAAAATATTTAAAACTATTTCATCAGAAAATATTGGAAAGAAAGATAAAAGGGACATACAATTTAATTTATAATTTACTTATATAATTATTAATTGACACATGAAATAATTTTAAAAATATGTACATAGACGAAAAATATTTGAAAAATAAATAATTTAAATATTTAATAAAAGAGGATTTTTGTTAAAGTTCCCCATTCCATGAGTCTGACTCATCACAAATATTATTTATTATACTAAATATTAAAATTATGTTAAATATTTACTTTATTAATAAAAATTTCAGGTTTTTATTACTTTTATTTTATATTTTATCTTGTTATATGCAATATGTTAGTCAATTAAGTCCATGTAAGATGTATTAATAATATTCAACTCATATGTACAAAATGACTTGGGTAGGATTAGTATCATCAATTGGATCAGGATTATATCATTTATATAATATAAATAATGTTATAAATATCAGTATTATATATTAATTATAATTTTATGAGAGACCATGAATGATGGGTATGAAAAATTAATTATGTTAAAACATTGAGATGGTAGTCTCTATGTACACATGAGTAACGTTTCCATTATTCAATGAACATAAGTTAAATAATGTTAGTATCATTTTTTTAGTCAAAAATTATGATTATATCATAAATATAATTTTTTTATTTATATACTCTTATATATTCCAACCATGTGAGGTGGTGATGAAAAATAAAATGTATCGGTTCAAAAGGAAGTAGTTTGTATGTACACTAAATTAATGTTTTTAGTTTTCATTGAATTGTAAATATTGAATTAGAAAATTTAACTACCACTTAAAATTTAAATTTATATAATATATATTGAATTATTTCATTTAGACCCATTATTTTGATTATACATATGATTGTGTGAAAAAAATGGATTACGTCAACTTTGCAAGGTAGTAGTCCACACATACACAGAAAAGAATTTTTTTTATTAGATGAATAAGTAGCTAAAAAATGATTATTAAATATTCATAATAACATTATTATATTATATATATATATATATATAAATATATATTTCTAATATCACAATGGTTGAGTTTGGAAGGAGGAGAGAGAATAAATAAAAATTAATACTTTATTAAAAACAAAACAACTTAGTCAAAAAACCTCTTTATGTTTATACCTAACCCCTTCATAGGTTAATATTATGGTAAAACAAGAATATCTATGATTCAGGGAGGTATGTTAGTATGTTAGTTTCTTAGGTAATATACTACATATGAGATCATGAGGTATAGAGATGTGAGAATAGGTGGTGTAATTTTTAAGAGAGCGAGAGGACAGAATTATAATTTTTGAAAAAATCAATATATTTTATTCCCTTAATCGATCAAAATGAATAAAAAATTGTAATTGTTCAAATAATATTTAATATAGTGTGTAAATAAAACTATATAATATTATTTTTATATGTTTTTATTTAATAATAACCTTAATAATTTTACTTTTAATCATTTTAACTCATTTTAACTCTTTCCATGGTAACTGACTTTCTTTTACCTAAGATACTACTCATAATGACCAAAAATGAAAGTATCCTATTTAAAATATTTCAAAAATATGATAAATAATATGGATTATATTTTATCAAATTCTTTATCGATAAGTTTTAGATAATTACATTATAACAAACTTATAAAATCTGATGAAAATTTATTTTCCAAAGCAATAAAATTTTAATTATAAAAATGGATTATACCAAAATCAACTGTAATATTGATTATAATGAGATTATTAAATTTTTTTAATAAAAATGATCTAATTAAATTCTATCCCTATTCTAAAATAAAAATGTAACTTTTTAAATTTATGAAATGAAAAGAAGTTGTTCTCAAAAATCAATATTTTCTAATATTCATCCAAATATCAGTTTTTGAAAATTTCCAAAAATTCACCCCAAACTAACATTAAATTTATTATTTAAAAATAGAAATTATTTTTTTTTTGTCAAAATCATTATTAAAATTTTTTAAATTGAAAATCTAAATAAAATCATATAATATATGTTAAAAAATGCTATAAAAATTAATGTATTTTCTTTTTGATAGAAAAATTTCTAAATATTGTTATAATAATTATAAATCTATAAATTCTAAATCATTACTATTAATATGAAATAAAATTTATTTAATGTTAAAATTTATTTTTTAATACATTTTTTTTAGTTAAATTAGATATTAGCTATATAAATATAATATTACACATTTCTTCTTTAATATCTCCCAAAACATTATCTACTATTGACTTCATTTTAAACATAATCCCATAAATAACTACCTATGTAAATGAGAAACCAAGGAAGGAGTGAGATCCAATGTATAGTTTGGGAAAAATAATATCAATGGTTTATACAAATTATCTGATAACAAACATATGAGAAAACATGAGCATTTCAACAAATATCTGATTAAAAAGAACATTGATTCATATGAGTTATCCAAAAAGGCATGATATAAGGATATATAAGCTCAAGGTATTGTAAGTTACCAGGGAGGATAATTGTATTAGTGAGAGGAGGAGGGGGTGAATCAGTGATACCTTTTCTTTTATGTCTCCTTACTAATGAAACATCCTTTTCCTCTTGTTAATGATTATTTTCTTGGCTAGGAAAATTAAAAAACACATCCACAAGAACACAAGATCATAAAAGGATCAATATTCCATAATAATAGATATTTCCTTATTACGGTTTTTAATGATCCAATAGCACACAATCCAATAGAAAAAAAATCCTTTTCTATGGAATACAATGAGTAGGATAATCCCTTTCATTCAAGTAGAACTATATAAACAATCTAATAGTGTGTGTGCTCCTTCTAACAAAAATCATCATATATAGATTTTTTTAAAAAAACATGTTACTGTTATTCATTATCAACATTAAAAAATAAGAAATTTCAAAAAAATTATTCACTTTAGAACCTATAATCTAGTGAGAACATCATGGACTTTGATATGAAACTCAGTTTGATTACCCAATTTGATTCTCCATGTCCGATTTCTCAATATGAAAAATATATGTCTCTATATAAATATGATTGAGAAAATTCTGAACACTTTATTTCATAGTCGAGAAATACCTACATGATAATCCTACCCAATATAATAACCATATGAATATGATAATTAGTTGAATATGATGATTAGATAAATAAATCACAACCTAGTCTCTTCTTCTTTCTCTACTATCAGACAAAACATCTTCAACAAACCTCAACTCAAAAACTTATTCTCCCTATAAATATTGATCTTCTCTCTCTTTAATAATTAATAGTACATCCTCTATAAAGTACAATGTACTATTCACCTTTTATACTTACCCAAAAAATGGTTTTGGTGGGATTCTGAAATTGTTTTTCACTAGACCAGAATTTCAGAATTTTCATGTTTCTTTGATTTTCAGATACACTTTTACTTCTTCAACTCTTCTCAACACTTCTCATTTCTTCTCGAACCATCCCAAATATTCTAAAAACATCATATATCTTCTAACTTTATTCAAAAACATCTGTCTGAATATGATTTTAACAATAAAATTCCTTCAATATAATTCTCTGTACCAATTGCATGTAAGAATTGATAAATATTATTCCGATTTCTTGATACGATTTCATCATTACGATGATCTATACCAACTCATGAAAATAGAAGTATTCTTGGAACATAAATCTTCCCCTTTTCATAACTTTTGTATCTCTTTTGATCTCATCAAATTTCTGGATCCCTTTTTCAAAACTTATAAAAATTACTTAAACAAGACTCTTCTTCTTATTCATTCCTCTAGGATGATGATCTTGAATCCAATTAATTTATAGGTGTTAGATTACTTCTGTTTATAAATATCTAATTCATTAGTAAAATAAGATACAACATCAAAATGATGTCTGTTGAAGCATTGGAAATAAATAAAATCCATCCAAATAAATGGTTGAATACATTATTGGAAAAGCTACGAGTTTCTTCATTATATGGGTCACCCCATTATTTTCATTTTCATTACATTCATAAGTCCCAAAAAATTCATCCTTTGATGATTATTATGAAATACTGAGTCTAATGGACATGTATAAGCAACATTTACTTAAGGAACTTCTATCCATTTTGAATGCGATACCAATGACTTTTCTTCACAAAACATTTTGTCTATGATGAATAGGATGATATACCTAACCTATTGGACCATCATCAGTAGCTGTGACTAAAAAAACTTCCTTCATTCAAAAACATTTTCATGTACCATGACATCCTTCATTAATTTTAATACATTTGATATCTGCTTCAACAGCATATGACTTAAAATGGTAAGTTTTTTAACTTCCCATTGAAAATATTTCATTCACTATTTGCTTAAATATGATTGACATGACTAAAATCACAATAAATATGATTTCCATTATATTTTCTTGACCTCCGTTTTATAATGCTTGTATCACAAGTTTTACAAAATAGTAATGATTTATGAGAACTATAAGATTAGCATAGAATCGACACATTTATATCTTAGTTATGTAGACTTTGATTATTCCCCACTACAATCTCATTTTCTAGTTCAGGCCCAAGGCGAGACTTATGATCCTATTCACCCAGAAAGCATTATCTCAATACGATGATGTTTATTGACCATTGTGGTTCTGATTTTCTTGAATTTTATGGTTAGTCTAAACTTCACAAAAAACAATGTGAGGTGATTTTTTTCTTCTTAATCAAATTTGATAACAAAATAAAACACCTGAATAAAATCATCCTTATTATCTTGGTCTTAACAATTTATTCCTTTGGATTTTGTTTTCAACCAAGATTTAGAAATCACTAAACTTTATATCCTTAACCCATTAGTTATAAAAAATTATAATCCTGCATAAGATAGCACATTGTGGGAACCAAGAATTATTCATAGGAAAACATGTTTTTAAAAACAAGTGATCATGAAACCTTTTCAACTTTTCTTCACAACATTCATCCTTATAATTCTCTACTTCGTCAACTTCCCTAGAATAGAAAACATTTTTTTCATATGACCAATCCAAAAAGTAGTAAGAATAATTCCCACACATACAATGTTATATTCATATCTAACACATAACTCTCCTTATTTACATTGTTCCATAAGGATATATTGATAAAGTAAATCTCGCCCTTGACAAAACTATCAAACAAACATTTATAATAGTTCACTAACATAAAATGTTGTATTCACATATTACCTAAAACTCCCCCTATTTACATGCTACCATAAGTATAGATTTATGAAAAAACTCCCCCTTGACAACTATATCCAAAGGTAAGATGTGAGTGGGGACAACAACACATACATCAAACTTGACGCGAAATATATGGGAATCACATGTTCAAACTCAATTTTAAAAAACATTTATTAGTGATGATTTTTTAAAATGTTAGCAACTTGTTCCGATGTAGGAACATACTCCATCGTCAATTCATTCTTCCCGACATTCTCTTTGATGAAATTATATTTGATATCAATATGTTTTTAATGAGAATGTTTAACCAGATTACTGATGAGATTGATTCCACTTTTATTATCACTATCTAAGAGAAAGAGTAATTTCACTTCAACAAGTAAATATTCTTACCGAGTCTTCATCCACATAAGTTGTGTAGTGACTCGAGTAGAAGCAACATACTCATCATCATCTATACCGAGATTTACTGAATTCTGTTTCTTTGTATTCCAACTAAAAGAAAAATTCCCCAGAATGTAAACTCCAATTGATGTGGATATTTTATCATCAACATTTCCTGCTCAATAATTATCTGAATACCAAAAAAACAATAATTTCTAGTCTATTAGACTAGTTTTTTATTTTTTTGGGACTTTTTTTGTATCTATGAATTATTTTTCAATAGGTAAATGTGATTATTTATGAGTCATATAATGTCTTTTACATATGGTAACAACATAATCAATATATGTTCTTTAATTAGTCATATATAACAACTTCCAATCAGCTTTTGAAATTATTTTTGATCAACTTCCTTTCCATATACATATTTATAAACATTTATTTCTACTGAATGTTTTTTGGAAGCATGTTTTGTGTTTTCCATGCTGATTTTCTTAAGAAGTTCCTTAGCATATTTTTCTTAAGAAAGAAAAATGTGTATATTCTTTTATAAAATTTGTAACCTAATAATGTATTTAATTTCCCCTATCCTAGACATCTCATACACATTTTTCATTTCTCTGTCAAATATTTCATAATATATTATATCATTCCTAGCAATGATATTGGTATCAACATAAAGAATCATGATGAGGGAATAATCCAAAACTTCATTGATGTAAAGATTGTAATCAACTATTCCTTTCATAAAAATCATCTTCTATAAGAATTTATCCAATATATAGTAGTACTCATGGATTCTCTCTAATATTAATGAGAACGACCATGTTTAAGAAACATAATTCTCCACATTTCCAACAAACTTATATTCTTCCTTTCAGCAACTCAATTTTTTTAAGAAGTATACGAGGAACTATATTCATGCTGTATTCCATCCTTATCGAGATAAATTTAAAATTATTCATTATTACACTCACCACCATTATCAGTTCTCAACTTCTTCCTAGAATACTAACATTCCTTGTCTGATTTTGTCCTGAAGAATTTAAAAAAATTAAATCATATGAAATATGTTTCATAAACATAATAGAATAAATGCGATTAAATTCATCAATGAATGTGATGATGTACATATCTATATTTATGGGTTATTTATCATTAGCCCACAAATTTCATAATGAATATGTTCTATGGGTTGTTTTGGGAAAATATCAACATTCTTATGCCCATAATTTGTAATCTTTCTATTCTCAAAAATAGTAAAACACCAATATCTTATTCTTGGAAAATTAGTAATGTCAAAGATACTATATCAGTTTGATAACTTTCTTATTATCTGTGGCACAGGTGCGCCAACCTTATATTCCACAATTGATTATCTTCCACCATACACAAGTAACAAGAGTTGTCTATCACATCAACTTGAAACATGTTTCCTTTTGTATGTTGGCATATTGTAACTATATTTATATATTACTAAATTTTCAAAGAAAACTAATCCTTTCTAAAGATAACTTTGTGACCCACATCACAACATTTTGAAACACATAGAAAGTTGTGTTTCAGCCCATTAATAGATAAATATCTCTTGGATTTCATCTTTCTTTCCCAATAACAAGTGAACCAATATCTTTAATTCTCAATGATTCATCTTTGAAAAATGATACAAATCCTTTTTTGAAGTCTTTCACTTTATTAGACAATTATAAGTCTTTTATCATATGAGAAAAACATCCATCATCAAGATCCACAGTCATTATCTTTTTAAATCTTACATAGTGGTTTCAACAACAAGTGACTTTTCTTATTCTTTTTCTTTCATTACTTCTGGATTTTGAGAATTATTAGGGAACATTAATTATTTCAGTATGAATACATCCCTTAGAGAGATTTAAAGGTCATTCAAATTATTCAATAATAGTTCATAAGGGTTAGAACGTATTTCTAATTTTTACACCATCTTTTGTGGGTTTCTTTAGAACATCCTTCCCAGACATCCTATTTAGATAGGATTATTACCCCTAAAAATTTTACTTCCATAACCTATGGAATAATAGTAATGTTTTTGGTTAAACGAAAAGTTATTTTTTGTATATCCAAATCCACCAAAATATTGACATTACCCATAGAAGGAATATTTTCCTGTAAAACATCAATTCTAACTATAGTTGTGAACATGTTCCTTACCAACATTTTTTTGTTTCTTCTCTGAACCACCAACCTTTCTATTATTAATCATAATATTTTTTTTCTTCTCATAATTATTATAACTATAATTAATAGAAATATTTTTATATTCATCATGTTTAGAAACATTTTCCAACTTGGGTTTTTTGAAACATCTAAATTCCTAACTTTTTTGGTCCTGGCCACATACATTACTTTCCAATCAATCTTCTTTTCAGAACCACTTCCATATTTATTCTCAACCATCGAAGGTAACTTTTATTTATGGTTATCAGGTTTCTCCTTATGATAACTTTTCAACACTTTTAAGGATAGTGTTTTTAAGACATGTATTTCTATCTTCGGATTTAGATAGTTTTTGATGGAGAAGTTCCAACTCTTATTATTTTAACTTCAACTTCATGTATAGATGGTCATTGTGATTATTTTCTTCCCCAAGATATTTATTTAAATGATCAAATTATTTGACTAGATTAACTTTCTCATCAGAAATATCTTCTTGATTTTTTATCCAATATTTTCATTTTTAAATTTCTACTTTCTTTCTCTTTCCTTCCAATCTTACTCAGGATTTATTTCTATTATTCTTTCAAATGATATTCAAATAAGTTTTCTTCTTCTTTTTCATAATATTTTATACTTTCAAATTATTTATCATTCAATGTTATAAAAAAATTACTCTCAACAATATAATCAACATATTATTCATATTCAACATCGTTTCCTTCTTCTTCTTCATCATTAGATAAAAAACATCATCTTTTTTATTTGAAGAATTTTTTATCTTTAGCACTAGAAAATGATTTATCCTTATCACCATGTTTATTTAAAAATATATTTGGCATTTTTTATTCTTCATTAATATGCAATTTTTTATTTCATTAAGTATAATTAATGATAATGTTTCCAACAACTCCACATTCAAAGAATTTCAATGGATGTTTCCATATATATTTTTCTATACCACTTGTCACATTTTTAGAAGACATGGATAATAGATCATCAAGATTTTTACATACTTAATTTTAAAAATTAGAATCACCCACTTATTCTTGAATTATAATCTTATTTGACATCTCTTTCATGGTAGCATTGGAAGAAATTTCTCTATCAAATTTTGTTTTAATTTTCACATCATTTTCCCTTCCCATTTTGTAAGTGATGAGAATGATATGTAAATCATCCATAGATACTATTTTAGGATCTCTATCTTAAAATGAAGAAAATTTGGCATCAATATTTTTGGGTAGGATTCTTAATATTTTTTCAAAAACTATGAAATCTTCCAACATTTCACCAAGAAATATGATAGTGATAAAAATGTAATTTGCCCTGTAAAATACATCCCTATTAGATTCATAATACCTTATTTTAAAATAATTATAGCCGATCATCCATACATGTAGTTTTTCCTTCTTCAATTTTGTATTTCATTCGTATATTTTTTTCAACTTCTCCTATATAACTTTGGTTTTTGAAAAAACTTTACCATTAAAATTTAAATTTCATAATTTGATGATAATTACTAGTTTTGTTCCTTTTAATCACTCTCAAGATTCTTTTTATCAAAAGAAGTAAGAGGAAATTTATCATCAATAGAAAAAAACCATCTATTGCAGCTTCAAGAATGTCATATCCAATACACATAAGATAAGGAAACATTATAACTTTATAAATATGATAGTTCCTACCATCAAAAAATTGGAATAACTTTATTGTTAACACAATTAAGATTCTCCATAAACTTCTATTTAAAACTCCAACAATCAAAAATGAAGTGAACATTTTTCTATGATACCAATTATAGGTGCCCATCACGATACTTTTTTCACTAAGAGGGGGAGGGGTGATTTGGTGATACATTTCCTTTTATTATTCCTTAATTATAAAACAACCTTCACCTACTACTAAACATTACCTTCCCCAATGAAAAAAAATGAAAACACCCATCTGCTAGAACATAGGAATTTACAAGGTTCACTATTCAATAAGAATAGTTATGTCCTTGGTGTGGTTTGGAAATGATATGATACCACACAAACCACTAGAAAACCATCCTTCTGTCTGGACTATAATGATTATGATATTCCCTTTCACTGATGTAGCACTATGTAAACAATTCAATAGTGTGTGATCTCTTTCCATCACAAATGATGTAATAAAAAGTTTTTTTAAAGAAAAATGTTATTGTACATCATTATCTACTTTCAAAAATAAAAAATTTCAAAACAATTCGGCACATTCGTACTCAGAATATAGTATTAAAATAATGGAATTTGGTATAAAACATAGTAAGATTACCTAGTTTTATTATCCTAGTCATATTGTTTAATAAGAAACAAATATATGTCTCTATCTGAATATGGTTCAGAAAATTTTGAACTTTATCTCTTTAAAATCATAAATCCCAATAAAATAATTATTCCTAATACAATAATATAATGAATACAATAATAAATTGAATAAAATTATTATCTTAATACATTTAAATCTTGTATCTTCTCATTTCTCTTCTTTTCAGCAAAACTTATTCATCAAAGATGAACTAAAAAACATATTCTCACTATAAATTATAACATTATATCTCTTCTGTGATGAAAAATACATCCTCCAAAAAGTAAAATTTACTTTTCAACTTTTATACTCACCCTAAATATGGTTTCAGAGGGAATGTAAAATTGTTTCCCACTCAGCCAAACTTTCAGAATTTTCTTATTTTATTGAATTTTGGATACATTTTAATTTTTTCAACGCTTTTAAATACTTCTTTTTTCTTCTAGATCTTTCTCAAAACATCTGAAATCATCATATTTCTTATAATATTTTTACCAACATCTATCTGAATCTAATTTTCCAAATATGATCCCTTTAATTCAATTATCCATACCTATTACATGTAAAAAGAAATAGACATCATTCTAATTGCCCGATATGATTTCTTCATTATTATTCTATGTACCAACTAATGAAAAAAACATATTCTTTGAACATCATGATTCCCCTTAATAACAATTTTTTCTCTCCTCTAATCTCTTCATATTTCTTGATCCCTTTATAAATTCATTAAAAAAGACCATATATAAGATTATTCTTTTTCTAATTTTTCATATTCTTTCTTATAGGACAATGATCCTGAATCTGATTAATTTATTAGTGTCAGGTTACAACTATTTATCAGTCTCAACTTTATTCAAAAAATCAGATTTATCTTCAATATGATGGCTCTTAATCCATTATAAATCAAAAAAATTCATCCTGATGAATGGTTGACTATATTGTGGATAAATCCCTGAGTTTATTCTTTGTATTGGTTACCGTATTCTTTTCTTTTTTCTTTACATTCATTAGTACCAAAAAATTATTTCTCAAATGATTACGGTGTGATTTTGAGTCTGGTATACCAGTTTCAATAGACTCTACTTCAACAATTTGTATCTCTTCTGAATATGATACCAATGAATTTTTTTCAAAAACAATTTTGTCTCTGATGAATATGATGGTATATTTACTCTGATGAATTTTCATTAGCAGCTTCAACATCATAAAATTTTATAAATCACAAGTTTCTAATTTTATCATGAATTCTTTCATGATATTGAATACATTTGAACATAGCTTCATCACCATCTGACTTATGATGTAAATTATTGTAACTTCACATTCAACACCATTCTTTCCTTCTCAGCTTGAATACGATTGAAATGATTATTATCAGACTAAATACGAATTAAATAACTTTTAACCAACATTATTTAATTAATATTTCATCACAAGTTTTACAGAATACAAATTATTTATGAGAACTCCATGATCTAGAAATTTTCATCACATTTATTTCAAAGTCATGCAGACTTTGATTATCCCCCTTTATGATCTCTTCTTCTTGTCCAGAATCAAGGTGATTCCAATGATCCTTTTCATACAGAAAACAACTTCTCAATACAACATACTTTTTTAACCATTGTATGTCGTAGTTTCACTAAAAACAAGGTTAGGTGATTTATTTTTTTCTTACACTTCCATTTCATCTTAATAGTCATTGACAACAAAAGACACCACATGAATATGATCATCCTTAGCTACTTAGTCCTAACATGTATCACACATATATAATAGAATTATATTTAAAAGGAATGAGAAATTAACAATTGTCTATGGATCATAACATGTACTTGCACTATAATATTGAAATGTTAAATATGTTTAAGAATATGAAATACTGACAGCGTGAGTAAAACAATCATGTCCACACATTAGGTTTTGAATAAATCCGCTTCATCCATGTAGTAAATAATAATATCATGGGATAAAGATATTTAACAAATGAATATAATGGATTTCTAGTATAAATCCAATAAAAAAATTATCAACCATTTATATGTGTTTCGTATGAAATAAATAAATCAAATATTCCTAGAAAACTAAATGATTGTAAATCGGTTAATTAAATTTTTTTTAAAATGAATTACATAATATGATATAATGAATTATATTAGTTGATACCCATAAAATATATTTTCTAAAATAATTACTCCATAAGATAATTTAAATTTATCATTCATTAACCATAAATCTATTTGAGTTATATCATTTGGATATATGGTGTAAAATTGATGTGAAACGATAAAAAGAACTATAAAAATATTTTAGGATGTTTTTATCAAAACTATGTTATAAATGAATTTCTAGAACCATTGGTTAAAAAGGTTAAAAAGATTTTTTTTGAAAAGTTATTAAAAATAATACTTCACAAAGAAACCAATAAATATAATAGTGTTCATTTTAAAAAATATTGAGTTGAAGATACAAAATAAATGAAAAAATGTCCCTTAAAATTTTTTCGGTAGTTTAATGAAAATAAACCACAACAAAAAGGCTAAAAAAATAATTTTGAAAATAAATAATAAAAAATATGAGTATTACCCAATAAAATAATTATATTTATTTTAAAAAACTATATATTGAATTTATTCCAGAAAAATAAAATGTATATAAATGGGAGAAATAATTGGGAGGATAAGAATTATTTTTGACTGTGTCATATTTTTATAGAAAACATATGTAAAAGAAAAATAATTTCAAATAAAATATATTTCATATAATGAGAGATAAATTACCTTGATGTTTTTATAATTTCTTAAACATGTAAATTTGGTTATTTATTCATCGTATAAATTAGAATAGGTTCATAATACAAAATATTCCTCAAAGAAAGAAAATTAGGTTGAAAATCATCACATCAGATTATATTCTAGTCAAACATGATATAAAATAAATTATAATCAATTTAGGTTAATTTTTATTCTATTTTATAAATATATATATATATATATATTTAATACTTGATACCAGCCTGCCATAATTTTTTATAGCCTATTTAGAAATAATTTTTTCTAAAATTAATGTTTAGGTGTTAATTGTCCCATTTATTATATGTTATATTTCATATCATGGTTCTAGTATCTGAACCTTTATTATGTGTTAACAATATAAATATTGTTAATGGAGTTAAAATTGGTTTTAATGATATAGAACAATGTCAAAATGGTTTTTATATAATTTATGGGGTGCTTCAATAAGAGTGGTTAAAATACCCTTTTTTATAAATTCAATTCCATAAAAGCATTGATTTTTATTAATGAATGTATATATATAATTCCATAACATAATCATGAAAATAATGTATATTATTTTTTATTACATTATATTAACATTACTTAATATTAATTAACCATTCATGATATAAACACTATAATTTGCATCATGTAGATGATTGAACCCACACAACTGAAGGCGCTTTATAAAAAATGATTGAGTATGAAAATAGAGTAATAATATGATATTATAATTTAATAAAAGAATAATTTATCTAATTGAACATAATTAGATATTATATTGGGATTTAGAATAGTGGAGATAATAATGCAAATGAAAAGAATAAAGGAGAACTGGTTACTTTGATAAAATCACTCGTTCTAACTTCTAATATAAGGGTGGGATTTGGACTTTTTTTTACACAAGGACTCCAAACATATAATATAAATATATTAAAGGAAAATGGAATTGCTATAAAGACAAATTCTAAGAACAATAGTGGTTTATAGTTGGTGGAAAAGAGGTCAATTTATAGGTAAAGTTGTTGGATATTTCCTCAGAAACTTATGTTATGTTATGGGTAAAGATGGAATAACATTAGTTTATAATTATTTAATTAAATAAATATATTTGGGACATTTATTACTGACTCCAAAACAATAAAGAATACTAATATAATTTCTAACTATCATGTTAATATCAAAACAGTCTACAATGATAATTTTTCTGATTTGAACCATTTTTACATTGTTTATTTATTCCGCATGGAAATCATTTTCGACTAGAAATATTATATTACCGTTACTACTTAATTTATGTGAAATTATTCGAAAATTTGAATCAGTTTTATATGATTATATTCCCTAATTCCATAAAAAATAATCTTTAATATAATTCCAAATAACACATAAAAACATTCTATATAAAATATATTCATATGAATTAAATGAATGTATTATTATTCCATGAATAAAAATAACCATTCGATAAATTTTATTTTTCTATTTTTATATATTATCCATATATTTCATTAAAAAAATTATTTCATTGTTTTTAATTTAATTAATTCTATAAAAGCATGTCATGCATATAATATTTCTTCATCACATCTATCTTTTTAGAAATTAATGATTATACTCTTTATTTTTAAAAATGGTTTATTTATTTACATGACATTAAATTAAATATATCAACACGTATTTATAAAATAGATTTTCTAAGTAATTTATTTTTATTAAACTTTTAGAAAAATTCCATTTTTATAATAAAAATTATTATAATGTAAATATATATCTTCTATTATATTAATAATTAGAGGTTTATATCATCCTAAATTACAAAAAAAGAACCTAAAAGATATTTTCATAAAATATAATTATAAGATAATAAATATTTTTAGCCAAAATTGATGATTTAATTAGTATGGTTCACAGAGTAATTTCTATAAGAATGAACTTCTCTCATAGACGATTTCTCTCAAGACACACTTGATGATGTTCAACTCATGTCTTATTTTAGGAAATACAATGTGATGATACTTACTTTCCAAAAAATTAAAAAATGGTCCTCTGGAGGAATAAATATACTTCTTCAAGTCATTTATTCCCATTTAAATAAACATTTTAGATTGGGTTTACTTATATTTATACTTACCAATTCAACAATTATGTTATAATGATAATATATCTGTACAATACTGGGTATATTTTATCTCATTAATTATTTTTATATTTAAAAATGGTATCATTATAAATATAATCCTAGAATTAATATAATCCAAATGACCAATAATCCCAATGACCATATAATCTTAATGACTATATAAGCCCAATGTACACATTACATTGTAACATAAAAACATTCACACTTCATCAAAATCACCCATGTCATTCTATCTTTTCCATTATAAGTATATTTATTATATTTATAAATTTATGTGTTATTTCTATAGTTATAATACAAGTTATGATCTTTTACTCAATCTAATATAATAATGACTTCATGTTCGTGGTCTTCTTATTTAGTTATGATTTTTTCCTCCGGTAATTCTTATAAATATCTTTCATTTATCCATGTGGTAATGTATTTATTTTAGTTGGAAAATAGTATCATAATAACTCAATATTCATTTTATTTTTTATGTTTTATAGAAAATAGTCTATCATATATTTAAAAAGAAATTATACACTAAATTTTTATGGTGTAAGAAATCTAGAAATAGTCAAAAGGAACCATTGGAAAATTGGAAGAAAATTATAAAATGGTTAGGAATGAATAAAGAACTCAATATGAAAAAAATAAAAAGTTAATAAAAAAATTACACAATAATTTCAATCACAAATGAATTGATCATAGAAGCATTATAAATAATAAATATAAACTATAACTCCCCCAATGGAGTAAGATTCAAATCCAGAGCATAGAAATAAATGTTGTTATTTTTTTCTTTTGTTATTTAAATAATTTTGTTCCACTATACTTGTGTATATTCATTATTAGAAATTTATTCATTTTTATTCCTTTTTTTAGGTGAATTTTTTTATAAACCCCTAACACTATTATTCACCCTTGACTTTTGGGGCATTGTGTATTCCAAAATATTATTTGAAAGGTATATTCTTGTGGTTTTCAAGAAAATATTTTTGATCCTAACAAGTGGTATCAAATCATCTAATGTATTAGATTGAGATAGTGATAATTTGGGGACTGATGTTTTGAGATGAGTTTATGATCCTCAATATACATTTTTAATTTTTAGAGAGTTTATTGTTAATAATTCTTGATTTGTATGATGTTTTACCTAATTTTTAAGGAGATAATAATTTTTTGAAGGAGAACTATATGATGGTAAGGTCAAGATAGATAAGTTCAACAACTTAGATTTTGGGATATAGAGATTACATATGGGGTATTTAATACTATATAAGGACATTGATCTATGAATAAATGGTATCATTTTTTAAACATTTAAGAAATAAGAATGGTATAGGATGGATAAGAAATTGTTGTGGTTGATTCATATTATATTAGACTAGATGTTGTATCACAATATCTTGGTATTAATAATTTACTCAAAACATTTATGGGAATTCACTAAAATATATGAGAATTAAACCATGATAAATGAGGTCTTATTAGCATCCTAATATGGTTTATTATGAATAATACATTGATAGGTGGATCTATATTACATCATGCATGCCTCCCCATACACAATACATTGTCGAATAGTTTAATATATCTATGCTAGTACCATTTGGAGACTACACCCACATATCTGAGTGTGTAATAAAAATATTAAAAACAAAGAATCATACACATCAGAGTACACATTAATAATAAATAATTAAAAATGTAGAAAAAATTTAATTCAGTCATTCATGCTATCATGTATGATCTCCCATTTGGTTGATCACATATATCGAATAAAAATGAGATAAAATACAAAAGGTTCTCTTGGATAAACCACAATAATTACCATCTACTAATCTATAGACTCTATGTTATCATACTTGGTCATGAAGAACATGTTCCTCTACATATCCTATAACTAATACCACTGGAGTTAAATCTCAAGTACCCAAGTGAAATGGGGGATTAAGGAGGGTGAGCGTACACAACTTAGTAGGGAACTTCCAAAATAGTCCCATATGTACTACAAATGTAGTTATATGTTAAAGTTAGATACCATAAAATAATTATAAAATATATGGGAAATGAGGGAAATAAAACACCTTATATTCTTAGGTCTAAGGTTTTCCTTCTCACAGATGAAGGAAAACATGGTCCCATATCTATGGACCCACCACACTGTATTCCTAAAACAGTCGATCTGAGCATGGAATTTTGATAACTAGTCCATACCCAATATTTCATCATAAGGCCTCGACGCTGCTATGATGATATCCTCCAAAAAGATCTCACCTCTTAATGTAAGATTACACTGCCCACACTAGTGTGTAATGCTTGAATCATCTCCTGTAGGAGTATCTAACCATAAGAATCATGCCAACGACTTCATTAGATTCTATGAGATCTGAATGAGAGATATGGAAAGGAAAAAGTTATTAGAACCTATGTCTATAAGAAAGGAATCTAGGATGATGAAGACAGTGATCGTATATCAGATCATCTCTAGAGCATCATGGTCATAATCCTCCACTACCTAGATTTGAGCTCTCCCTTGTCCACCTGATCCCTGATGTCGGGGTGGAAAACCTAGGGGTGGTGGCTGTAACACCTAATACAATTTCCCACTACCTCTCACTTGGCCAACCCCCCTACCACATGCACCGTCCAATGGACCACCTCGCTCGAACCGCTACTATAGCCTCGATGGCCCCTCGTCCGTCTACTAGTCATCTTTATGGTGAGTCAGGCAGTCATGTTCCATGCGTCCCTACCCTCCACATGAGAAGCACTTCCTATATCCCTACTGGCTGCCCCTAGAATGGGAGCCCCACTGTATAAACACCATGTCCTGATGCTGTCCACTAATAGACCTGGCCTACTTGGGCCAACGTGTGTGAAGTCTATTACCTGCTGAAGACTTGACCGCCTGGGGTCTGTTGGCAGCCCAAACTATCGATTCCTACTCCACCAAGAAGCTATCTACAAAAAGAGATTTCTCAAGAACCCCATCCTAGTTAGGGATGCTGAGAGACAACATTGATGACCTGATCATTCACCTATGTCCCTGATAAAAGGATTGAGAACTGATGAAATGGTCTCGCACCATGTCTGTGGACTAGCGGGAGAGCTCAAAGAACCTCAATGAGTATTCAGCTACCATCATACTACCCTACTATAGGAGAAGAAACTCTTGAATGTGCACAGAGTGCAAGGTAGTGGGGAAAAATTACTCCAAGAAAAGTTGCTCGTAGTCTGCCCAGGTAAGGGTCACCTCCTCATGTCTACGGGTGGTCATGTTCCGCCATCTCCTTGCTTAACCCTGAAGAAAGATGACTACCAAGATCTTCATCTAGTATGGGGGTGTCCTTACTAAGAAAATGTCATGCATAATAGGCTCTATCTTGTCCTCAGTGACCTATGGATATATCTCTCCCTTGAACCTGTGGGGACTCTGAAACTCATGCGAGGAACTGGTCATACAAAAGGTCCTCTACTGGAACCATCTGCATAAGATGCTGACCACCAGGTGGTATTAGAACTACTGAACAACTTGGTGGGGCCATCTCAAGAATTGGTCCTTGAACAGATGGCTTGTTGTTAGGCAGAAAATACTCACAACCTCGTATCGGTATCCTAGAAGGTTGTCCTCATAGAGGAATCATGAGATAGATCATGATGTACCACTGCCATAAGGATATACCTGGTGGGATGAATCTTATTCTAAAGAATATAAGGAGACACTTATGAAACCAATGTTTTCATGTATTGAGATGAAAAAAAGAATTCATGGTCATGCTGTATGGATTAGTCGGCCGCCGCATTAACACTGGAATCCCCAAATCAGAAAGTCAGACTCGAAACACTTATAATTGATGCCACAAAACAAAACAAAGACTCTCAGTCTTTTGGTTAGGACTGACCACCCATTGATACCATGTTTTCATGACCCTTCCCCTTGGGTCCATGCTGTGACTACCCCAAACCCTCCTTTCATAGGCCCGGGACTGGCGACTAGAACCGAAAAGGCATATCCCAAAAAGGGAAGGGATTTCCTTTAAACCTGTACACACACATTCCCAAACACATCCCAACACAGAGAATGGGGAAACAATTATACCACTAAAACAAGATGAGGTAATGTTCAAGTGAATTTAATAGGGCAAAAATACTAATGCAACAAGGAACTGAAAACAACAAAGTAAAAAAATGATAATCTCCTAGCCATCCTCGGAAAACCCCACCTGATCATGAGAGTAGTGAAGCTACTTCTAGATGAATTAGTATGTCCTGCCCGCCCAATCCTATTGGGACCTTCCTTGTCATAGGCCATCAAGTCCACCATCGTAGTGTCCATCAGTCTGATCCCCCTTAGTATCTGTTTTGAAACATCGAGTATCTGCACCTAACATAACACATGCGGGTGAAGCCCGTGCAGGGGTGAGTATAACAATACACAATAGTGACCCAGAGACCCCCTGAGGTCTCTCAGCAATCCATGAACAAAAACACAAAAAATCAAATACCACAGTGGTAATACCACAACTTAATACCTCATCCACAAAGAGGAAAGAAAAAGAAGAAGCTCACACCAGATATATGATAGGGTTGTGATAGTAGCATCATTATTAATATCATCGAAATCCTCAACTACTGGAGAACTCATCCTTTATCAAGTATAGTCAGCCAGCTGGGATACACAGAGCCACTTCCCACTAACCATGGACTATTGTGGTACTCATCCTAGATGAGTACCATGGGTATACTAGGTCACACAGAGTTACACCCCACCATAGGCCTACCTAGTCACACAGAGCTGATTCCCACCTTGGTCGAACTGAGGTACTCTTCCTATCAATTACTATGGGTATACTAGGACACACAGAGCTTCTCTCCACCATGGGCCTACAAGGTCACACAAAGCTGCTTCCCTCTGGGTCATCATCGAGCAGTCTTCAGGTATCAGCCAACCACAAGGTTCTATATATAGAGAGCTTTGGAGAACCATTAATAACACATTTCATCAAATCTCATCATCCTTTAAAGTCACCAAAAATAATGCCAAATATCTGCCTCATCAAGATGGTCCCAATTCCATAAACCACTTTTCAATCTGACACACAGTTTGCAAGATACGAGCCTTTTAGCAACTAGGGGACCGGTTGCGACGAGGCATGAACCTACCCAGTAATACCGACCTGACCAACCCGGCCTGGGGGTGACAAATACCATGGTTTAATTAGACATACTTTACCAAACATGGTTTAGATTAGGGCAGTATGTTCTGGCCTGACCAGTGGGCCAGACCCAATAGTCCTCACTAGACTCACCCTGGTTTGGCCGATGGTAAATCCCGCCAGTTTGCCCGATGACCTGGTCTAGTCTGGCCCATCCTAAACGGTGTAGGTCCATCCAGCTATGATAGGGGTGCACCTCACTGGGAAAGGGGCATGGCCCGCATTCCATAGCCCGATCCTCTAGGGGGTGGACCGTCATTGCGCTTCCCGACTAGGATACCGCAGCCAAGCCACTTCAGGCTCGTGCTGTTTTTGTGCACACAGGGTACCTCCAGCCATGGTCGACAGACCATGGCTCGCACCACTCGGGTGGCCCAGATGGGGGACACCCCCTCTACGTGGTGCCCCCATGGCACCATAACTCCCATTGCAGTAGTGTGCCAATGGGCGTGCCGCCTCAACCACCCGAGACCCCCATCGCAGGCCACTGCTTCCACCTTCTCTGGCGTCAATGTGCTCGCATGACATTGAGAGGACCACCAGATTGTCTCCGATAGTCTGTTCTTCACACCATCTTTTCCTACGGGCCTCTCGGGTCGCCACTATCCAATCCTAGGCCATGTAATCAAACTGCCACAACTTCGAAAATGCAGCCACCAAGAATGAAAAATATGAGGTGCTCAGGCCGTGTTTGTGTTGGCCTGGGCCCTTTGCATTAGAGTTTTATAAACAATGGGGAGGCTTTGGGATTTTTGTTTGACCAAACAAGAATAATCTTAATCCTAGAAAAAGAAATCCCCAATAGTGTTAGGGTCTCACATAAATGCATGAAGCATGGGAAAACTTGTTCATGGGTTGATCCACGTTTTTTGATTCTAGAAAAGAACGAGGAAGACAATAAAATGATATCAAACCCTAACCACTTTGACATTCTATGCTAAAGCGTTCGTCCTTGGGAATCCAAGGCGTTGACATCGTCGCTTCCGGTTCTGTTCTTTGTGGTGTGTTGAAGACGATAAAGATCCACCAGTGTTCATCATTCTCTGTTAGAGGGGAGATTCTCCAAAGATTTTTTAGAGAATCCTTCGAGTTTTAATTCCCAAACTCCACATGTTGGACTATAAAAAGGAATCAAAAGTTCACTGACACTATTCCCATTAAAGATGCTAATTAAATTAGCGACATTCAATGAGCCTCATATAATGGGTCATTAAGATAATAGTGCCATAATTTCAAATGAACCATTATTTCCCCTCTGTTAATGCACCTCGTCGCTGACTCATCGATGCACCGTAGCATTTTCGGCTACCACTCAATGGTTAGAATGAAATAAAATAATACTTTTTTTTTCTCAAAAATTCAAAAAAATAAATTTTTCGCTCAAACATTTTTGGCCAAATTTATGTCATTTCTAGATGAATCATGTCATTCTGGGTTCAACGGTGCTCTCAAATTTCTGATTCGAGAACCCGTTGAAATGATAGAAAAAGTCGCTAAAATGTTTACTGAACATACCATAAGAAAAGTTAAAAAAAAATAATATTCACCCTCGACTCGCGTTGGTCGAGGTTAGGCACCGCCTAAGGGTATCCCTCCCTCATGAGCTCAATTTTACTATTGGATTTCCAATCCGAGTTACCATTTAAGAGTTATAATGATTTGAAAATAAAATAATTGTTAGTTATTTATTTTATTAATGACCAAAAACTATCTTCTATTTTTGGCATATGAAGGCCAATGTTAGGATCTACCTAAGGAAAGAATACCATCATGATCTCATCTATCATCTCAAAATTTTATTTCAAGTTACCATTCATGATTTATATGAATTTAAAAAATGAAATAATTTTATTTGGTTTTTTTTATTTTTGGTTACGCTAGTTTTGGTATTTCTCCCCGGTGCCCTGCATTGATGAAACATAAGTCGCGCCTAGGGTAAACCTGTCATCTTGAACACAATGTTACCCTCCAATTTCTGATCGGGGAACCTATTTAATAGATATTAGACTTTTTAGGAAAACCACTCATGCTGGTTATTTAAACATAACTTTTTTGGACGGGTCATTCCGGGCACTCCGAGCCTCGGAATCCCAAGCCATCTCAGCACATGGTCTCTAAATAATTCCATATAATTATAATAAAAATAATTACACAAAATTTATGAGAAAATACAACCATGAAAATTTTATTTTAGTTATTTTAATTTTAGATGCTTTATAATGTTGTATGTCATATCACATATAAAAGGAGCCCTTCACCACTCATTTTTCTTCAAGTATAGAGTAATATAACACTAAAAACATTAAAAAATTCATCATAAAACCCTCTTAAAAACATTTAGTTCCCATAGACCCTAAATAGAAATTAATAATTATTTAGGGACAGACTGAAACTATGATTCCCAACGAATTGGTAATCATCTTAACTGAGTTCATTCAGGATTATTTATTTTTCTATATAATCAAAATATTATATAAAATATAAATAATAATAACATTAGAATAAATAAATTTAAAAATGGATATTATGTTTATGGATAGATGAAAATACCGCTCTTATCTATTCATTTTAACATGAAAATATTGTTTATGTGGATACAATTTCAACCTCCTCTCTAGAAAATGTATTTTACTTGTCATCACCAAATTAAATATAATTTTATAGAATATGTATTTAATAAAAAACAATTAAATTTAGGAAATAATTATGAATCTATAATAATTAACCATAATATACCTTCCTTCATTCATAATTAATAAGAACTAAAAACACCTCCCATATGTACATGCGAACTACAACTTCCACGAATGAAGTATTTTATTTTTCTTTCCCAACAAAAAAATGGTTTTGATTAAAATATATTCCATGTATAAACTAGATACTTATAACTCGACATTAATATATAATTTAAGAGGATAAGCTTTCATCTTTCTCTGAGGGATATTAGTTTATATTTGGGTTTCGATCTATTCCCCTACGGATTGTAGTGGTAATGATGATATCGCGTGTTTACAGATCATGCAGTTTTAGGCGGTAGATGATTGTGGTGGTCCAGATCTCTGGTGACTTGAGTAGAGATAGGATTTTTTGGTGGTGGCAGGTTTCTTGTGGTCTAATGTTCTAGATATGTTTCGAATCTCACTTCTCTGGCATGATTTGGTTGTGATTCATGGTTAATTGGTGGACAGTGTGATGGTTGGGTTGTGGGATGTGGAAGACGTCAATTTTGTTTGACTGATAAAGAGTTTGAGAAATGAAGGTTATCTTTAGGGAACATGGTGGCACTGGGGTTGTGGAAATAGTGACGCTTTTTACATGACTGCACTAGGTGATGAACCAGTGGGAGGTCAGCTCTTCACGGTGATGTAGGCGGGCGGCTGGCACTACTGTGGCAGAGTATCTGTAAAGACCAAAAGCTTGGCGTACATGGGCATTAAATTACTTTTGCAGAATATCTAATACATAACAAAAAATATACACCAAAGGACAGTAATAGTTTAGTTTCTTTGGAAAATCGTAAATTAATCTTCCAATCGTGGTAAAAGATCTTCAACATATCCCATAAAGATCTTCCCATTTTGTTTTCTTACATAAAACCATTCTTTAAATCCTGGGGAAAAGAAAACATATAAAGGGTGAGCTCAAATTCTCAGTAAGGCTAAGCATAGATAAAATAAAACAAATCATAAATTTTAACTTAAATAGGAACATAATGTTTAAACATAAAAATCTTGAGAAAAGACATAAAACATTGCATTACATAAGGCAAAGATCATAAAAGAACATTAATCATGAAAAAATTTCATTGGAATAAAACTTGTAATTGTGGTAAAACATTAATCACATGATATTATTTCCATAGTAGCCAAGTCATTGGTGCCAAGACCATCTTAGTGGACAAAGTCCCTTACTGAATCGGGTTTACTTGTCATTCCAGCCCTGTATTAGAACCAGATTTACTTGCTATTCCAGCCATGTCTATCTCATGAGATATAAATCTTTACCCAATGAATTGGAGGGATATATAGGAACCACCCGTCTCATAATGAAATCATTCTTACATTTGCCACAACATAAACATAAATCATTCATCATAACCCAAAGAAAAAAACAGGATTCATTAAAATCATTCCATCATTACATAATCCATATAAAATAGATGGATATCATTTCATCATACAAAAAGTTAAACCATGTAAATCATAGAGAAATTATACTTGAAACATACACATATGAAATAATGTCATGTTAGATGGAAAATGGCTTTGATAAAAAACTTGAAATAAATTCTTGAGGAAAATATCCTTTCTTATTCAAAATCATTTTCATTTCACAAAATGCCATGCAATTTTAAAAGAATAGGATTTGGTTGAAAATAGTCATGAAATATTTTAGATTAAGCTTCTTGAAAATAAGGTGTTATGAAAACCGTAAAAATCCGTTCGTGTCTTATAAGTTAAAAAAACATTCTCCTCATACTTTTTCCGGAAAACTCAAAAATTTCATTGTACGGTAAATAAAAGAAAGATTTCTTCCATAACACAATGTAAAAGTCAAAGTGGAGTAAAAATAACTTTAAAAATACATGAAATAATATTAAAAACTTTATAAAAAAATATTTTTATGGATATGGATAAAAAATATAACCCCAGTAAATACTTACATATAAGCAATCTCTGATAAAAATGATATTGCAAAATTTTCCCCTACCTTAGGTTAAATATGCTTCGTACAAATCCAAAAATCCAGTATAATGATTTAAATAATTTCATTGAATTATTAAATAATCATATTCATTGTTATTATATCATATATGGTTCACTTATGACTTTATATTACCCGTTCTTTTGTAAATTCCATGTTAAATCAGCGTTTTGGGTAAAATTGTTTTATTTATCGTAAGTGTTTGGACTTGTTGTTATTGATATTATTATTACGTATATCATTATTTACTTACTTCCAGAATTTAAATCATGATTTATATAAGATATATATTCACTATATATATATAATCAATAGATAAATGAAATGAAATACACCGTTCATGGAGACAGTAAGTCGTACATACGCATGAACATTGTTTTCCTTTCCTTGTTGACTTGAATGAAAGTGGGTAGATGTAATATATATATATATATACATATATATATACATAAAACCATTATCCTTATCATGTCATATATTTCATCATTATTTATTATATAAACTTTATAATCATTTTGAATGGTTAAAATGGAGAATGAATCATATCGCGTCGTGGAGACAGTAATCCGTACGTACGCACGAGCAATGATATCGTTCCCATAATTATTGAATTGAATTGGAGTGGATGATGTAATGTCTCAGAATCAGTATGATGTTATAATAACTATATATAGTAATTCTTTTCACCATTATACCCATCCAAGCAAGGTGGTTGTGGAAAAACAGATTACTCCGCACCGTGGAGACAATATTCCGTCCGTACGCATGCGCGGTGATTTCGTATTCAGTAGGATGGATAAAAGGTGAAATGGGGTTGTTTTATATTTATAATAATATATCAGTATATTATTGATACTGATTTTTTACATTATAATGAAACAATTAAAGAATAAGAAGTTGAAGAAGAAAGAAACTTGAAAGAATCGGTAGAAGAGATTAACTCTTCTTCGACGCACCTCTTTTCAGATTCCTATTAAGGGACTAGAGTTGTTCTTTGAGGAGACAGGAAACTCTATAATGTTTCTAGGGATGTTGATAAGGTAAATTGGTAGGGGTTGGCCGATCTTGAAAGCTCAAAATTATGTAGAGAGAACAGAGTGGAGGTGCCCTTTTATACGGGAGGAGAGGGGAACCTAAGGAAAAACTTAAAATATTATTTCATAATAATGTAATATTCGGTTTATAATAGCTCCAAATTTATTTATTTCTAATCTAAAGTTGGTATGGGTATAAATAATCTCATCCAATAGGTTTTAGACAAGTTTATGTTACTATTGTATCCTTATCATTTAGATTTACCTCTAAGTTAAATAATTTAACTTTTACCGTGTCTTCTGGTTTTCTTACAATATAAGGTTAATAAACATACTATAACAAGCCAAACGAACCCCAAGTGGTTAATTATTAATATATATAACCTTATCTAAGTCATTTTTCGGAACCTTATATTTTTAGGAATATAATAACAATTAATAATATAATATTTGTTTTATAAACTATTCTATGTCAATTTTAACACTATTTGGTAATTGATTTTTGTGAAAATCATAGAAGCATGATTAGTTAGAAAAAAGTTAATTGAATAAATAATAACATGTCATTGTAACCTAAAAAATTAGTGTAATTAATAAAAAGTCACAAATTACATTTATTTGGGTATTTTTAACATCAATTATGTTAATATTTTGTTAATAAGGTAATTACTGTATCATCATTGTGTCATAAATAAATCAAATTATTTAATGTCTAAAAATTATAAATAAAATACCATTTTGTATTATATATTTTTATCTTTCTAATTAATATTTATAGTCGAATTTATTTTATGTATATCTCTATATTAAAAATGTTTTAGTTATTAAACATTGATTTTAACTATTTTATATCTTCTTTAAATAAAATAATAATAAATGTCCTAATCTAATCCAAGTGGACCTAAAGGGTAATATTTTATTCTTATGGTTGTTTTTGGTAAAATTACACTTATCCAATAGAATTAGGACATGTTTTAGGTTAATAATAATATCATTTTTACCCTTAATAGCCTTATTTACTTTTAACCGTGGTAAACAAAAGTAAAAAAGTTACTATTCAGAAAAAATTATTTTTATCTTATTGAACCATATTTTACTCCTTGATATTAACCGTGTCTCTCGTATTTTCTAAATTCCACTCACAGAAGTGGTAAAATTACGTTTTATGTAAATTTTCAAATTCTCCTATGAGGTGGGTAAAAGACGATGAAAAGTTCAATAAAATATATATATATATATATATAAAATTATTATAAAATGACTCCAATTAATTACATCGAACTTATATAGCTATTATATATCAATTTTGAACTAAAATTAAATTAAATTAAATAAATAATTATT
This sequence comes from Viscum album, assembly GCA_963277665.1. Lineage (NCBI taxonomy): Eukaryota > Viridiplantae > Streptophyta > Magnoliopsida > Santalales > Viscaceae > Viscum > Viscum album. The sequence goes on along the minus strand of OY728134.1, from coordinate 568,078,308 downwards.
TAAATAAAAAGTCTGTTTTTAAATAGTAACCCAGTGTTTTCACTATTCATCAAAAATTGAAAGTTTTCAGAAAAATACCAAAAATTCACCCTCGGATAATTTCAAAATTTAGAATCCAAAAATTATTCCCATTTAGAATGATAAAATTTATAAAATTTCAAAAAGTGGGTATTACTATTCATAACGGCTAATTCATAATAATATTATAATAATATCTCGTTTAGTGAAACTCAATATTGCGTACTACACACGCTATCGAGGAAGGTCTTGATTTCATGTAATGCAAGCCAAGTCAAGGATTCATGTAGTGAATGCTCCATTTGGTGTTGCGTATAACATAATCAAAACTTATTTCATTTATACATTAAAAAAATTCTATACTTAATGTTGTGTAGAATAATTTCCACAAAACAAATTTGAAATTTTGTGTAACACAAGCCAAGAATAGTGTTGTGTATACTGCAAGCTAATACGGTGTTGCGTATAGTACAAGCTAATCTTGGTGTAGTGTATAATAGAAGACATCAATTAAATTAAAAATAATACATCTCATAAAATCTTGTGGTATTACATTCTACCCCCCTTAAAATAAATTTCACCCATGAAATTCATTAGGGTTATAAATCGTTTACTACTTGAAGGTTTCATTCGTAAAAACCCCCATCGTAAAAGGAATACCGAAACTTAATTTTAAAAATTAAAGTAATACATGTAAAGGTTACCCAAATTAACTCATCACTAGGTTTCCACAGAGGAGACCATATGTGGAAATATGGATATAGAAGAAAAATCTAACCATTATGTTCTGATGGAGAGTGGTAGAGGACATGGATATGATAAATCCAACAATCACAAAGCCATAAAATTGTGATGATCTAAGGTAACATCTGATTTATCAGATATGAGGACACTAGGACATCATTTTTGGTTTTCAATATCATTTCCCTAAAGTTGAAGAATTTTAATTAGAAGAAATACTTACTTTGATTCGGTACAATCTCACCGTTGTTCGTGCCTTGAACAATTTCCACTTCATCTCTTAAATAAATAAAGTTGAATTTGACATTTGTGAAGTGTTAGTAGATCATGCGATAGAATTATATGTCATTCCATCTGTCTCAAACACAGGACTAGAAAAATTTATATACATAAGTCCATATTATGGTGAGATTAATCGTATATGGTTCCAAAAATGGGCTTATACTTCATTTATCATACCGTTTAATAAAATAAAACTAGTTTCTACTAACTAGGTACTTCCTGTAGGCCAGTGGTAGGCGATAAAGGCCTTTCACAATTCATTTGTCTGATCGATTCCCACAGCCTTGTCCGACGTGACGGGTAGTCGCCTGTCCTACGTGTTGTCCATTTTCTGAAACTATACTATTATAACATTACAAAAATAATATCAAAAAGTTATAGCCTTAAACAATACTATCTAATGTCTAACTTAATCTATTCTAATCTTTAGGCTTACCCAAACTCACATTATAAGGAATATGTGTGACAGAGAGGTCATTTTCCAAGCATGTAAATACTGTCATTTATCCCTATATATCATAAGATTTGTCTTGTTGGTCACATTCCAAACATTAAAATGCCTTAAACATGTATTCTCTTGAAAAATGAATACCCATTGAACCTTAGTGAAAACAAGAATGCTGTCAAAAGATAACTCTTTCCACATACCAAAATCCCAAAATTTCTATATACTCAAACCATGATATAACTTTGTCCTTATATCAGTCATGAGCTCATGAATACTATCAAACATATTATTTTCTCCTTGTCCATTCATTATGCATATTTCAACTTCTTTCCAAAAATATTTCAACCACTTTTCATGGTTATCAATACCATAAAATTGCTAAAAATCACAATGATCCAATACGTTGATATTTTAAAATTCCACGATACATTAAATGAGACTCCACAACATTATCTCCGAATCCCGTTACATAAACACTTCTTCATTCCACCACATCGTTGTCATACTCAAAATCACAAAGAGTGATCGCATGTGACTTCCCTTTATCCTTTTCCTTAAGAGGTTTCTCTCGTCAATCATCATTAACCCTTGGATTAGGGCATTGATTAGCATAATGCCCCATTTCCTTGCACTTGAAGGATTGAAGTGTTGGTGGAGAGTTCTCTATAGTATTTTATCTATTCACATCATTAGCTACCTTTTTCCCATTACTTTGACACTCAACTGCTCGATGACCTTATTTTCCACACTTAAAACATTTTATAGTACCTTTTAGGCAATCTCCACTATGCTTCTTTCTACACATTGAGCATAAAGAAACATTCATCTTCTTTTCACCATTGTTCTGAGATTTTTTCGTAAACGCCATCTTTCATTTTTTGTCAAAAGAATGAGATGGATATGTAACACAATCTTTCAGTTTTACCTTGATAGAACAACGCACAATTTATTCATATCTACTAAAGTCTGTTATAGCTAATTACCTTCTAAGACTTGTTTTTAAGCCACTGAAGAATCGATCAACTTTGCTTTCAGGTTGGATGATAAATGCAGATGCATACCTTACAGGCCGTGTAAAATTTGCCTCGTATATGCCAACAGATTCATCATCCTTTTTCTTAAGCTCTTGGAAATCCTTTTCCATATTTGTTCTAAGAATATGAGGGAAGTACTTATTGAAGAATACGTTCTTGAACTCATCCCATTCCATGGATTCAATTTCATCTCGGGGACTCATATTATTAATTAGAGTTCACCATTGATCTGCTTCACCTTATAAACAGTAAATAGCCAGAATGACTTTTTCATGCTCCGAACAACAAAGAATGGAAAATATCTTTTCAATGGTTCTGATCCATTGTTCACAACAAGTGGATCAGAAGTCCCACTGAAAGAAGGTGGGCGTTGCCTCATGAAGGACTCAATAGAATATTGTTCCCTTCTCTTCTCATTTGGACGTCCAAAATGATTCATAGCTTGTGTAAGTATATAAATAAGATTTTTCACTCCATCTCTCATAACATTGGTTTGTTCAAGAGGATAATCATTACATTGTCCATTACATTGATCAAAACGGTTCCCTCGGGTTCCTGGCATCGTCTAAAACCCAAAAAGAATAGTTTAAGAGGAAAAAATCATGCTAGGGAAAAACATTATAATGGGGGAGTACCTTCAATATATAACATCATAGGTTTAATTCTAGGATTTTTACCATAATTATATGACTATATCTTATACTTATACTTAACCTTAGATAAATTCCTAGACATACCTTAGAAATATCTCTAGGGATCTCACTAAAGTTTTTGCATCCAAGTTTCCAAAGGTTAACTAAACCTTTTCTCTCATACCAATTGTAAATACCACACGCTTGGAGATCATGGGCATTACATTACTTTTGTAGAATATTTAATACATAACAAAAACAGACACCAAAGGACCGTAATAGTTTAGTGTCTTTGGAAACACGGAAAATAATCTTCCAATCGTAGTGAAAGATCTTAAACATCTCCCATAAAGATATTCCCCCTTTTTTTTACCTAAAACCTTTCTTTAAATCCTAGGGAAAATAAAACATATAAAGTGTGAGCTCAAATTCTTAGTAAGGGTATGCATGGAGAAAATAAAACAAATCATATACATTTGAACTTAAACATGAACATAATGTTTAAAAATCAAAATCATGAGCAAAGATATAAAACATTGCAGTACATAAGGCATATATCATAAAAAACATTAATCAAGATAAAATATCATTGGAAGAAAACATGTAATTGTGCCAATACATTAAGAACATGATATGATTTCCACAGTGCCAAGGCATTTTTGCCAAGACCATCTTAGTGGACAAAGTCCCTTACTAAACCAGGTTTACTTGCCATTCCAGCCCTGTATTACTGAACCAAATTTACTTTCCATTCCAGCCATGTCTATCCCATGAGATATAAATCTTTACCCAATGCATTGGAGGGAGATATAAGTCCCAACCATCTCATAATTAAATCATTCTTATGTGTGACACAACATAATCATAAATCATTCATCATTACCCAAAGAAAAAAATGGTTTTCATAAACATCATTCCATCATTACATAATCCATATAAAACAAGTGGATATAATTTCATCAAAAGAAAATTGAAACCAAGTAAATCATAGAGAAATTATACTTGAAACATATACATATGAAATAATGTCATCTTAGATGGAAATTGGTTTTGATAAAACACTTGAAATAAATTATTGAGGAAAATTTGCTTTCTTATTCAAAATCATTTTCTTTTCACAAAATGCCATGAAATTTTAAAAGAAGATGATTTTGTTAATAATAGTCATGAAATATTTTAGAGTATTCATCATGAAAATAAGGCGTTATAAAAATTGTAAAAATCCGTTCATGCCGTATAATTTAAAAAAACATTCTCCTTATACTTTTGCCGGAAAAGTCAAAAATTCATCGTACGATAAATAAAAGAAAGAGTCATTCCATAACACAATTTAAAATTCAAAGAGGGGTAAAATGACTTAAAAAAACATGGAAAAATATTAAACACTTTATAAAAAAACATTTTTATGGACATGGATAAAAAATAGAACCCTAGTAAATACTTACATATAAGGAATCTTGGATAAAAATGATATTGCTAAATTTTCCATTACCTTAGTTTCGATATGCTTCATACGTATCCAAAGATCCTGTATAATAATTTAAATAATGTCATTGACTTATTAATGAATCATATTCATTGTTATTATATCATATATGGTTAACTTACAACTTTATATTACCCGTTCTTTTTTAAATTCCATGCTAAAGAAGCGTTTTGTGTAAAATCATTTTATTTATTGTACGCGTTAGAATTGTTGTTCTTGATATTATTATTACTTATTTCATGATTTATTTACTTACATAATGTAAATAATGATTTATATAACATATATATTCAGTATATATATATATATATATATATAATAGATAGATAAATGAAATGAAATACACCGTTCATGGAGACGTTAGGTCGTACGTACGCCTGAACATTGTTTTCCTCTCCTTGTTGACTTGACTGGAAGTAAGTATATGTCATATATATATATATATATATAAATACAGTATATTTATCATGTCATATATTTCATAAATATTCATTATATTTACTTTATAAGCATTATTAAATGGTTAACATGGAGAATGAATCTCATCGCGTCGTGGAGATGGTAATCGGTACGTACGCACGAGCGATGATATCGTTCTCATAATTATTGAATTGAATTGGAGTGGATTATATAATGTCTCAGAATAAGTATGATGTTATAATAACTATATATAGTTATTCCTTTCACCATTATACCCATCCAAGTAAGGTGGTGGTGGAAAAACATATTACTCCGTAGCGTGGAGATGGTATTCCGTACGTACACACGCGTGATGATTTCATTTTTTGTAGGATGAATAAAAGGTGAAATGGGGTCGTTTCATATTTATAATAACATATCAGTATATTATTTATACTTATGTTAGTACATTATAATGAAACAACTAAAGAAGAAGAAGTTGAAGAAGAAATAATCTTGAAAGAATCGGTAGAAGAGATTACCTCTTCTTCGACGCACCTCTTTGAAGATTCCAATTAAGGAACTCGAGATGGTTTTTTGAAGACAAAATAACCTCTATAATATTTTTAGGGAAGTATAGAAGGGAAATGGTCAGGGTTTGGCCGAGCTTGAAAGCTCAAAATTCTATAAAGAGATGATGGAGGAGGTTCCCTTTTATAAGGGACGAGAGGGGCACCTTAGCAAAAACTTAAAATATTATTTTATAATAAAGTCATATTCGGTTTATAATAGCTAGAAATTTATTTATTTCTAATATAAATTGGGTATGGGTAGAAATCCTATCAACCAATAGGTTTTAGACAAGTTTAGGTTAATATTGTAACCTTATCATTTAGATTTAACTCAAAGTTAAATAATTTAACTTTTACTATGTCTTCTTGTTTTCTTACACTACAAGGTTAATAAACTTACTATAACAAGCCAAACGAACCCCAAGTGGTTAATTATTAATATATATAACCTTATATAAGTCATTTGGCCGAACCTTAGATTTTAGGAATAGAATAACACTTAATAATATAATATTTTTTAAAAACTATTTTATTTCAATTTTGACACTATTTAGTAATTGATGTTTTGTTAAAATCATAAAAGAATGATTAGTTCGAAAAAGGTTAATTTAATAAATAATAACATGTCATATTAACCTAAAAACTTTGTTTAATTTATAAAAAGTCTCAAATTACATTTATTTGGGTATTTATAACATCAATTATGTTAATATTTCATTAATAAGGTAATTACTGCATCATCATTGTGTCATAAATAAATTAAATTATTTAATGTCTAAAAATTATAAATAAAATACCATTATGTTGGAAATATTTTTATCTTTCTAATGAATATTTATATTTGAATTTATCTTATGTATAACTCTATATGAAAAATGTTTTAGTTATTAAACATGGATTTTAACTATTTTAACTCTTCTTTAAATAAAATAATAACAAATCTCCAAATCTAATCCATGTGGACCTAAAGGGTAATATTTTCTTCCTAGTGTTGTTTCGGGATGAATGAACCTTATCAAATAGAATTAGGACATGTGTTAGGGTAATAATAATATTATTTTTACCCTTAATTGCCCTATTTACTTTTAACCGTGGTAAATAAAAGTAAAAAGATACTATTCAACAAAAAATATTTTTATCTTATTGAACAACATTTTACTCCTTGATATTAACTGTGTCTCTTGGATTATTAAAATTTCACTCACTGAAGCGTTAAAATTATGTTTTATTTAAATTTTCAAATTCTCCTAGGAGGTTGGTAAAAGACGATGAAAAGTTCAATAAAATTTTTATATATCGAAAATTATTATAAAATGACTCCAATGAATTACATTGAACTTAAATAGGTTCATGTATCAATTTTAAACTAAAGTAAATTTTAATAAAATAAATAATTATTAAAATAAAAAGTCTATTTTTAAATAGTAACCCAATGTTTTCACTATTAATCAAAAATTGAAAGTTTTCAGAAAAATACCAAAAATTAACCCTAGGCTAATTTCGGTATTTAGAATCCAAAAATGAATTCCATTTTGAATGATAAAATTTATAAAATTTCAAAATGTGGGTATTACTATTCATAACAGCTATTTCATAAAAATATTATAATAATATCTCGTTTAGTGAAACTCGGTATTGCGTACTACACACACTCTAGAGGAAGGTCTTGATTCCGTGTAATGCAAGCCAAGTCAAGGATGCATGTAGTAAAAGCCCCATTTGGTGATGTGTATAAAATAATCAAATGTTATTTCATTTATATATTAAATAAAGTCTATACTTAATGTTGCGTTGAATAATTTCCACAAAATAAATTTGAAATTGTGTGTAACATGAGCCAAGAATAGTGGAGCGTATACTGCAAGATAATATGATGTTGCTTATAGTACAAGATAATCATGGTGTAGTGTATAATAGAAGACATAAATGAAATTAAAAATAATATATCTCATAAAATCTCGGGGTGTTACAGTATCCTATGTAGTTTGGGCCCGATGGTTTGGAAAATTGATATAGATATTGTTCCAAGGGACATATGGGACATTCAAATTAAGGTTTTATGTCACTAGGTCTTCAGGGTAAAAAAACTCTATAGGTCTTCAAGCCATTGCAATGGGTTTTGTACATGGTTCAATATTGGGTTTAATCCCTCTGATCCTATAGGCTTTTAATGGGTTTTCTCATACCCCGTTCAAAAGGGGATCCTATTTTAATTTTCTTTCTTAATAAATGGGAATTCCCCCAACCTTTTTGATGAATCTATAATATATATATTTTTCATTATATTAATAGCATTAATAATAAATCGTCATTACAATATTTTACCCCATAAAACAAAAAAACATTGACATATTTGACATATTTGAATTTATTTTTGACATCCAATTAGATGAAAAAAAATTGGCAATGGAATTATAAATATAAATATTTTTATATTTATTTATATTATGAAGTTATATGATAAACCCTTTGTTGACGGTCAACATTTTGAAGCACATTTAGAGAATATGACTGAATAACCCCTTGTGTAAGAGGAGATAAGATATTATATTTTAAATTCATGGAAAATGATACTAAATGAAAATTGAAAAATGAAATATACCAAAAATTGTCATGATAAATTATTTAATATACCTAATTTTTCAATTAATGAGGTTGCAAACACGGACCAAGAGGACTAGGGCTTGAGGTAATGGTTTCTTATTTCAATTTTCCTTCATTCAGACATGCATCGAATTATACACCTATATACATTTATATTGAGTATATTCTACATAAATTACACATTATATTATTAATAACATTAAAATCATATAATTTTATGTTCCATAACTGGTAATTTAATTCCATGTTCTTTGATTTTATATTTATTATGGGAATTTTGGACAATAATTTTTTTAAAAGACTTTCCATTTCAATATTATTTTCCACCTTATCCATATTATTTATAATATTTCATTAATATTAATTTATATATTCCCCTGATATCCTTAGCTAATTATCATCAATATGAGACTTTCTTAATGATGGTTCAGAAGTAATCTTCCTACCTTTTTCCATATTGGTCTCTTTTCATATTATTTACTTCTTTTGTTAAGATAGTTTTCTAACATTTACCCCACAACTACATTTTCAAACCATCAGGATTGTTATTTGACATCTTGATTCCTTTACAAGGGTTGTAGTTTATTTGAAGAAAATCATATTCACTTTAGTTTTTGAATTATTCTGTATAAAATTTAACAAAAAATATATATTACTTTTTTTTTCAAAACATATTTCATATACTTTTATAATATTATTTCTTATCTGTAGTAACAAAAATTAATTATTATTATTCTTCAGTAGAAATATTTTCTACTGATTTCATAAACTATCTATCATTATATATATAATAATAATAATTATTATTATTATTATTGTTATGTAATTATGTGATCGTGAAACTCATTTCAGACCATTGATCAATTAAGATTTTATGGAATCATGGATCCCCTTATGTTCATATTGCATGGCTAAGTATATATTAGCATTATGCAATAGAAGGGCTCTAATATCCCAATAATGAATTTTTTAAAAATTTATATATAATGTGAAAATATTAATTTGTGGATTTTATTTAGTTCTTTACCTGTTAATTCTAGGGTATGATTAGATTTCCCATAATATATTTATTATATATTATTTTAGAAATGTTATTTATCCAAGTGATTCTATATTCTAATGTTTTTTTCTCTAGTTCAAGATTATATTCACATTTTTATGATCCATGGTATATATTATATATAGATAAATACTACACTTATAGATATTATTACATTATTTTTAATAATAATTTATATTAAACACAATCTGCATATATAGTGTTCTAGTTTCTTGGGTAGAAAAGGTACAAAAAATTCAACATAACTCTAAAATAAAAATTATATATATTTTAATATCTATAATGATCACCTAAATCCCTTTTATTTCATAATACTCTATAGGATAAAAATTATAATACCTAAACATATGGGTGGGTGATAAATCCAATTAAGGTAATCATGACCAAAAGCATTGAATATTAGTCAAAGGAATAAATGATATAATGAAAGAGATGTCTCCTAATTAATTTTGTTGAAAAATTTATTATTGAAGATGTAATCATAAAATCATGGAAACAAGGAATGTTTAAAAAAAAATACAACATGTAGTAAGAATATTTCAAGGATTAAGGAAATAATCTATATCACGTGTATGAAATAGTGTCGTCCTGTATTAGTTCTACTCCTAAGCCCATATATATCATCTCTGGAGATATAATCCTTAACCGATTCATTGGAATTAAATTTCATATCACCCATTATAAAATGTTCATGCATATGTTTTCCTAGAAAATAAATCATTTGGATGACATAAGAATTATAAAAACACAATTAAAGGAAATGGGATGTATAATCATGTATTATAGAATAACATAATTCCATACCATAAAGAATTCCACGAAAGAAGGGATTAAATAATCCATAGAAATTATTATATTTTAATTAATAAAAATACATAAAATTTATGTTCTAGATAATTTAATACATATAAAGGATATGATAAATAAATTTTAATTATTCCATTAATGTGTGTTTTTTGGAAAAAGGGGGAAAATTATTTTAAGAGGATAATGGTGTAATGATTTCAAAAAAACTAAAAATGAATTTAAAATAGATTTTCACAATAAAATGGAAATTAGCCAAAACCAAAGATCATCTAAAATACAATGTAGAGTGAGTTAAGAAAGACATAAGGTTCGTTTAATATGGTTTTCTTATTGAATGAAATTGAGTGGGAAACCATGAAAACATGTATTTACAAAATAGATAATCTTCACATGGACTATATATATATAAATGTGATATGCGAATAGATTAAAAATAAACTTCCAATAAAAAATAATAATGGTGTGATGAATTTATTTTTAGAGGGAATATGAATGACTTAAATGAAAGGATGGTGTCTTGAATGTTCCCTTACCTTGTGTTTCATTCTGTAATGAACATGCATAGAATATAGAAAGTAATAAAATTGGATTAATTAAATAACTAAAAAATTTATGAAGCATACTATAATATATATATTTACTATAGTTATATTATGTTCATATACAATAATTGAATTGGGATACAACATTTCATTTCTTTTTTCTGAGGGCATTTGTTCTATAGTTCCATAGTCATATCAGTTGTCAATAATTATTTATGTTCTTAAAAAATAGGGATAAAACACCAAAAGACAAATAAAATTATATTCATATACTTACCAAAATAGAAATCATATAAAATATCCCTATGTGTTCTGAAATATGGATGATATATTTAGTACAAATGTTACCATAATACTGTTTTCTCATTTTGTGGTTTTCAAGACCATCATGACCTAGATTCAACGTATTTAATTGAATTATTGTTAAAACATTATAAAGGGTGAAATAAGATATATTATACTTATTATAGTTACGTATATCCATTATAATATTATTCTAACTATCCTTTATGGTTGTGGACAAAAACTATGTTTTTTTTCATGGAGGTAATGAACCAACCATATTGTGAAGAATGTTTTACTTTTAGAATCAATTGATGTAATGGTGGAATAAAGATATTCCCTAATAATAATAAAAATATCAGTATATTTGGGATACTAATATTACTATTACCACATGGGTGGAATTCATATAGTTGTGGGGGAATAGGAATAAAACTAAAAGTGTTTATGTTTCTAATTGACCACTTCCTTTGGTTTACCCCTATTAATCGTCCCATATTGGCTACTTGGAATTATATATGGTGAGAGGAGGAATTATAAGGTTGTAAGGTTGATATGGAAAGAATATTTTTAAATGAATTGGTTAGTAAATTAATTTAGAAATTGTTGGGAGAAGATGTATTGAAAGGTGTGATTTATAAGGGGAGGAGATGCGAGTTCTAAAATATTATATTAATTAGTTTATTAATATTGATCAAGTATATAATATGTCATGGTACATATTAAAATATATATTAAATGTTACATGTTATTTGTAAGTAATAGGTTTTTACACCATCCTATATGAAATAAATCACCAATATATCGATTAATGTTATAGATTTTTTTGATGTTTTACACTGTTCATGAAAGAATTAGAAAAAAAGTTAAAAAAATTTCATTAAATATTAATTGAAATGGAGATTCCAAATGTGAAATTTATGAAAATAATTTTCTAAATATTTAATATTTAATTTTTAATTAAAATATAAATTTATTTAAAACATACCAATTTTAATATTTTTATCAATTGTTTTTTCAATTGAAATACTCTTATTGTCCAATTTAATTATCATATAATTATTATAAGAAATAAATATTTATAACCATTTTATGAAAATAAAATTCAAATATAAAAATATATATTCATAAAAATAAAAATAAAACATTAGACCTCTATTAAATACACAAATATATTATATAATTTTGAAAATAATATTTAATAGTACATATATATATAGATATATTAATTATTTTTATTTCATGAGATAAAAAATATTATTTTAAACTTCCATAGGTTTGGATAATTTTCTAATAGTAGTTGTTATATATATAATTGTCATATTTTTTACAGCCATATGGGTTCCACACATTTTAATGAAAACTTAATATTTTATTCATTATTATTTTACACTTATATTAATTTTTATTTTTATATATTTTAATTTTAAAAATTATTATTTTTGTACTAAAAATTTATTTTATTTCTACATTTTTTGGGGAGTTCTATTATTTAGGTTGATTGTGATGAATCAAGTTTTCATTTCATATTTAATATTACATAATTTTTTATCCCACCATAATACTTTCAATTCTTAAGTCTATATTGATTATCTTATTGTAATTTTAAAATTAATATAACAAAATAATATTGATTCTATCACATTCTAATGTCATCTATATAACATAACTTAAATATAATACAGTTTTATAATATGAATGGAAATTACAATGAAAAAATTCAGGGATGTTGCATTCTCCCCCATCATAATTTTAATCCTGTATATTTAATTTTACTTGCTAAGTTGAAAATATGTGTGGGTACTTCTTATTCATTTCATACATTTGTTCCCATGTCACCACTTTGTACTTATGGTTCCACTATATTAAATTGACTCAGTGAGCTATCCTGTTGTGTAGAACATTGTGTATATATTTGGTGATCTTCATTGATTTATCCATACAATAGATAATGTTTTTTCAATTTTACCACTAAATAATTTTGCACATGTGAGGGATCTGGTGTAAAATTCTTTAATAAGGATACATGGAACTAGAAATGTACCTAAGGAAAGTTTTTTTAGTATTCTATTCAATTTCCAAAAACTATGATGAAATCCATAATATTAGACATTATAATGAACCTAGAATATATCCTTCCAAAAATCCCAAATTTCATGACCCTCTTCAATAGATATATACATAGTAACACATTATATCCATACAAAAACTCCATGTATCATCAATAGCCATCAGTATAAATCTTATTTGAACATTGAGTATCCTTAATGTGCTAATGAAAGGTCCAGATCTTTTATACCAATTTTCCACCATTTATGTCAATATAATATTATATTCTCCAACATTTTCCCATCATGATGGTCTTCTATAAATCTTTCAATAAAAGGAATCATATAGATCTTTTAGAATTCTTGAGAGTGAAAAGGCACCTCATGGATCAGTAAGGAATCAACGAGAGGGTGAATTAGTGATCTAATTTGATTTTATGTTTTCTTATGAAATAAACCTCATTATTAATTATAGTGAATATTGATCACATTTCAACACACACACACATTATTAGAAATTATATTTAAAAGGTTCACCTCTCAATACAAGTGGGATAATAGTTAGCAGGACATAGATTACTAAGAGGTCATACAGCCGACTATTTTCATCATATAGGTACAATAATATTGTTTAATACTTGTACTTATGTTGTATATAATATTATAATAGTTATAGTACATCTCTTATATTACCATAGATATTTAACGTTATATTAATAAGAAAAAATATTTCCTAACATCACGTTAAATTTATGATACAGTGTTTTTATACCTCTTCTTCTTCAACCCATAAAAACATAGGTATGATATACTACCTCAATGAAAATTTTCACATCTTCCCCATCTATCACATCACTTAATCCTTTACACTATAGATGTATTCTTCATATTTCTACCTTTCTTATTCTTACACACCTCCCATAGTTTTAAATATAGAAATAAAAAGACATCAGGGTCAACTTGAATTTATAAATTAAAATTCAAACATATAACATCCTTCAATCAACTCGACAACTCTCAATTTATTTTGAGCCATAGAATATTACTGAATCATTTAGATACCATTTATGATTCAAAAATATTTCATAGATCATGTTAGAGTACCCATGCATCCCTTATGATTCAACTTCATCAAAATCACTCATAACTGAAGAAACATACCTAACAGAGTATACACCATAGCCCGGTGCTGAATATTTGGCCGTTTTTCTTTCAAAATGACTTTCACTATGGGCATATTCATATGGTTGTGGCTATTTTTTCATTACAACATAAAATATTTCGAAAGGATTGTAAAAACAAAGGTGTGATCCTTATATTTGTTTTTATTTTTTGGTTTTAAAGACAACATGGTAACTATAACTATCATTAGAAACCATGATAGTCATAGATTATTTTTTATTATGGATAGGTATAATCAAGGAACACTATAGAGGCCCCAATTTCTATATTAGCCTTGTAAAGTTCACATGATAAAACCACTAATACACTATGGCCATAAAATTCACTATAATGAGGGTGTATTTTTTCTTCATAGAAAAATATATTATCAAAAACCCATTTGTGAATCCCTAAACTGGGTTCCACATATGGGTGCCTTGATCTAGTTGGTCACATGAGCTCATGTGTTCCTCCTTATACACCCAAGGCCACTGAGTAGTATTGAGGGTATAATAGATGTTTCCTAGGGTGACTATACCCTCTTTATCAATTTAGCATCATAAAAGATATAAATCGCCGATATCTAAATGATAATAAAAAATATAGAGGATAAATACATAACCAATATTGACCAGTATCCCATGAAAAAACGAAACCAGAAAACAGTATTCAACCCAATTAGATATTCCATGACAAATATTTTTCATTTATGAAATGTAATCCAAAAACTAAATATACTAACAATCTCAAGAATTTCTCTAAATAATTTCTAGTTCCCACATTTTTTCCCACTCCCAAGACATCCATTTAACATAGGGCTATTTCCCTTATCCTTTCCTACAAATATGAAGTCTATTCGGGTACTAATAAGGAAACTTGAGTAGGACAACATACAAAATTGGAGGCCACCACCATCGGTTTATAAAAACATAATGGTCTATAATAGTGTATTCAATTATATAAAGAATAAAATAAATTAAAACAAGTAAAAAAGTATTCAAAATTAATTATTTAGCAATTAAGCACACAATTTATCAATTTTACAATGATAGTTGAACCATAAATACCTACTTCATCCCTTATCAAAGTCTGAACCGTCCCCAAAGGGATATCACATTTCATTACATCATTGGTTATCATTATTCAACTCAATTATAATTTCATATCTTGAATAATTGTAACATGGGTCCAATACATGTCTCTTATGCTTATAATTTTATTTCAAGAACCACTTGACTATTTGGAGCATCATTCCCTGTCTCACACTTCAGGGGTATTGGGAACATTAGTCCTTTTCCGATACAATAATATTCACATACACACATTGGGCCTAGAATATCATTTCTAACACCCCATGGGTATTTGGAGAGTCATTACCTATCCAAAACCCTATTGATAATTCAACAAAAGATGGGTATTTAGAGAATATGTCCTTCTCTTATACCCTCTTGTCAATCTATCACATATCTTGCATATATCACATTTTTCATGTTCAATTATCATCAACCCACTTACGAATAATTCACATCCCAGTGAACCCATTCAATTTATCTAAAAAACAAGGTTTATGACTTTAATCATAAGGAATAATATGAAAAATATCATAATCAACCATTTATCAACATTTCATCATATAAACTGTCATCCCTTCACGACTAAACCAACCATTCCTTAATTCCCATTTTCGATCAAAATTATAATTCCATCAATTATAAAAATTTTCAATCCCAATATCCCAAATATTTCATAATAATAATTAAACCAAATCCAATTACCCCATGTTCAACACATTTCATTATCACATGGAAATCCAATTAATCAGTTCAATTTATAATGAAATTTCCTAAAGTGGAAATTAAAATTTTCAAAATTCATATAACCAATTTTAACTTACACTATTAAAATTGATAAATAGACCACCTACCTAAAGAACCGTAATGAAATCATGCCTAACCACAACCATCAATTGATGTAGAATGGTCAAAATTAGAAATGATTGAAAATATCTAGACCAAAAACTATGGTTAAGATCAACTCCCAAAACCAAGAACAATCAAAAGGTTTAAAACATTATCAAAAGAAGTTTGAGTTAATGGATAATAAAGAATATATTTTTTACCAAGAATCAAACATCAATATGGGATGATTGGAGATAGAGAAGTCACTCTAAAATTTTTGAGAGTCGACCTATGGTCAAAGGAAGGAAATATTCATGATGGAATTAAACCAAAATGAAATGAATAGAATAATTAAAGTTTATTATTAGGGAATTACAAGGTGTATAATTCCATTAAACATCGTGTTATAATTTTTAAAGCGTTACACTGAAAAACCTATCACATCAGGTGACTTTATCCCCATTAAATATTTAAATGTTCGGTAACCCATTGACAGGGGATATAAATTTTTGGTAGATAGTTTTGTCTGCCAAAAATTATACTCAAATAATTAGACAACCACAAAATCCTTCCAAAAAAAGCGAAACTATCTGCAACCTTACAAAAATAGTTAAAATTAAAAAGGGAACTAACCTAGAAATATAATATTGCCTTGGATTCTTCCCACCTTATAACATCACTTACTGAATATGTACTCCAAATAATATCAGTGATTCCAAGGTAATGTTATTGGGCCACTAAGACCACATTTCAGTATCACTCTAACATGTTTCCCCTGATCATGGTTATGTTACAAAATACATGAACCATCAACATGATCTTTCCCCACAAAAAAATCTCACTATGATCTATAATGTGTATTATATGATCCTCAAAGATTAAACCAGTATCTAGATCAACATCGTCAAGGTCAATAACTTGAGAAGGTTCGAAGGGATACTATTGAAGCTGTGACACATGAAAGACATCATTCATAGCATTGTATATCTATGGAAAAACCAATATGTATGCCACTATCCCAATTATGTCTATAATCTATAATGGTACAAAAATCCTGGTTGTCATCGTTCCATGTCTCCTAATCCTACAATGACCCAATCTTGGATACAACCAAAGGAACACATGATCACCCTCTGTAAACTCAAGGAATTATCGACATCGATCCAAATATAAATTCTTCCAACACTATGCAGTAGGCATATGTTTCTTAATAAACATGACCCACTCTTCCATTTTCTGCATGAGAATTGGCACCAACAACTCCGACTCACTTTCCATGATCCAGAATGGAGGCGATTTGTACATAATAACATAAATAACCTAATATAGTGCCATATAAATAGTTTCCTCATTACATTTTTTATATTATTTCTAAATGAGAACCAAGTTATTCTTTTAATACCCACAAATGTCAATAATGCAGGATAGTAAAATTTACTACAATACCTATATAGTATGTTCTGACTGACCATAAATAAACCAGTAAAAAAGTGTACTAAAAAATACTTGGTTACCAAGGGCCTTATGACTACCTTTTCTAAAGAGTGAAGTAAAATATGAGTCATAGTCTAAAACATTACATCACAGATCCCCATGTAGATGAAATATCTCTTAAACATACAACTATCCCATCTGATCGACTGATAAAGTCTCTTGGATTGGTAAGAAATGAATGAAATTCATCAATTGGTGCACAATAACCCATATATTCTCATTCTTTTGAGGTGTCCTCAGAAGGACCTCCATGAATACTATGGTAAAATCTTTCCACTTATTTTTTTGAATATGAAATAGTTTTCGTAACCCAATAGGTTATTGATTCTTATCATTCTCCAGTTGAGAGGTGTAAAATAATTTCACTAATATTGAAATCTCCTTATTCATACCCAACCACCAATACTGTCGACATAGGTCATGGTATATTTTGGTAAAAAACATATGCAATACAGACTTTATGGAATGAAATTCACTCATAAGTTCCTCTTGAATACTCATAGAAACTAAAACATAATTCCTAACATAGATGATATCATCATCATCTATGGCCTAATTTTATGGTGAATCCAAACCATCGACTCTCTCTATCAAGGGAAAACACTACAGATACTCATATTGGATCACTATGATCTCTTTAAAAAGTGTAAAAAAATATATAATTATAAAAATTCATCTAATTTTGGCCCTCCCAAAATAAAACATGCATCTCATCCAGTATGGTCATCATATTCTACTCAGTACTAGACTTCTGAACATTCTAAGTCAGTGATTTTATACTCAAATAAAAAACGACAATGATTCCCTTCCAGGGATGATATGATAGCTCAAAATCAAATAACTCTATATTATCCACCCAACTACACTACCAAAGATTCAAATATCAATGATAAAAGATAAAATTTAATCTATTGTGATCGATATACATAGAATATATTTCACCCAATAGATAATGTCTACAACACCTCAAATCCTAAACAACTACCGCAAACTCGAGGTCATGCTCAGGGTAGTGTAATTCATGTTCCCTCAACTAGCATGATACATATTTAACAACATTAAGTAACTTTATGAACACTACTCCATATCATATCCCATGTGATTCATAAAACATCTTATATTCCTCACCTGGCTTTGGTAGGATCAAGATTGGTTAGGTGGTCAAAAACCACTTCCACTCATAGAAAGAACTCTCGTATTTCCAAGTACATTAAAACATAAATCTCTTTTTGGTCAAGACCAAATGTGGTGCTTCCATGCTGTAAAAATATTTGATGAACCTCCAATAGATTTCCACCAAACAAAGTAGGATACAAATATAAAAAGAATTATTAGTTATCTCCCATGAAACAATAGGTTCGACCATCTTTGGGTCCACTAAAACACCTTCATGTAAGATGATGAAACAAAATTAATGTACCATATCAATAAAAAATTCATAATCAGATATATTTATGTAAAGCCAATGCATTCTTAGTGTACTCTAAATGATGTCTAGATGTTGTGAATGATAATCATCTGGGAGTACAAAAAGATGTTTTCCATAAAAACAACCTCAAATAGATCAAGGTGTGGGTATAATATTCTTCTCATCATGTCCAAAAACATTTAAAGCGAATTATTCATCCCAATTGGCATAAAAATAAATTCAAAAGGTCATAACTTATTATAAAAGATGTATGTGGTATATCACAAGGCCAAACTATCAACTGATGATACTCCTATCTCATATAATTCACGGAGAAAACACAAGGTTCTCTCAATCGGTCTATTAGATCATCGATATGTTGATGAAGATACTGGTTCTTTATGGTCATCTTGATCATATTTGGGTAATTAACAGATAAGAACAACATTTATCATACTTATTAGAAAATAAAACTAGAGAACCCCCAGGAAATATACATAGGAGGATAAATACATTATCCATCAACTCCTCTACATAAGTATTAAGCTCTTGAATCTCTGCTAGTACCATTTGGTAAGGTTGAATAGAAATCGGCTCTACTGTAGGAATGAGGGAAATTCTAATCTCCACACCCCTTTTAGGTGGAAAACCTATGAAGTCCTTGATAAAAACATCCCAAAACTGCTCTATTATGGGTTGAAGGATATCTTGCATCCCATCCTCATTTTCAAGAAAATTACTTCCAACATGGGCAGTAATCTCCCCCATGTTATTGATGTACTCTCCGTACACAACCTTCCTAGATATCCTACTCTCCATGATGAACATAAATATTACCCCAGGATATGTAACGGTTACTTTATTATGGTAACAACCAATCTGTGATTGGTACACTACCAACCAATACATACACAAAACTAAGTTAAATCCTGAAAAATGAATGATGTAAAGATCCCATTGAAGATGATACTCCCAAAACTAGAGAGAATTTCAACTTCTAATGTAGATGTCTCTTGATCGTACTACCCGCTGTGTATCAATATTCATAACTCTTCTCATAAACTCCCCCATCAGACTCATACTATTAAAAAATTATGCTGATATTAAAGGGTGAGATTATCCAGTATCAAATAATGATATAATAAGTGTAGAAGCTACATAAATAGTACCCCTAATTGTAGATGGTCCATCCTTCATATCCACAAGTGTAGGATGATTTTCATACAACTATACCTATCGTCTTCCCTATACAATATTCTAGGTCCCCTGAGCTTCACTACTATGAAAATATGGAAACTCTTTCCTAGAAGTACCATATCAGGTACATCATCTACTATACCCAAAAGAACTCCAACTTATAGGATGATATGGGGTATAAGACCCCCTTATGATGTTCTGACATAACCTATATCCTCCATAATAAAAAAAGTGGGTTCCTATAGAACCATTGTCGATTTCAAATTCTTTCAGATGCTTTTCACTATACTGGTGGTTGGGGGAACTATCTATGAAGGTGACATAGCCTACCACACTAGTGGAAGAGTACATAAGTAATTTTCATCCAAAATAATCCTTCGTCCTGGCCACATTGATTTCCACTTTTTTGGAAAACATTCTCAATGATATGCTTCCTACTCTCAGAAGACTTACCTTATATTCATCCAATATAAACCACTAACAAATAACATGAATCCTCTTTTAGGATCCCCTCATAAATGAGAGCCTAATTCAACGAATCTAAAAACATTTTAGCATAAAGATAATAACATGGTCCTTGATATAACATTTATTCCCATCCTAAAACTGTTTCACTACAATATCACCATCCTCTATCAATGATGGAAAAAATCACTACAAATTATTAAAGAATCCACCATACTCTATCATGGAAATTCTCCCCTAGTTCAACCTCATAAACTATTCTTCACTCTCTTGGATGAGCATCTCAAGGTAAATGTTCTCCAAGAACTTATCTAGGGATTACTTCTACTCTATATTCTCAATCATTACACCCCAAGTCTAGATGTTCCATACAATTTTATCACTACCACATAACATATAAGAATACAATTTGACTCTCTTATCAAAATGAGTCACTATATGGTCAAGATTACTATGGATAGAATCAATCTAGAACACAATTTCCTTAGGTAAACCCTCTCAGTTGAATATAGGAGGGTGTTGTGACTAGAACTACCATGTCAATTTAAACATATTCCGCACATCTTTACCTATGTATCTTTCCATATACATCATAATTATAGAAAACTTCTCATAGAATAGCACTATTGGCTATTCCCCGAGAACAATCAGAACCCCTACTTATACTACTAGATGAATATTTTTATTCTTGTCCTCCTATCATACTAACAACAATCATCATCATTAAGGAACATCACTAAAATTACAAGAACACATATTAGAACAAAGAACACAAAATTAACACATTTACCTAAGAGGGATTCATAGTAATATATAACAATTCCTCCACCATACCCAACCACATAGTCAAAAATAAGGCACTATCACTACCCATAACCATCCCTAAACATGGTTATTGATAACATAGGGTAAATAATCATCACATTACAGGTTCCCCATTATACACTAATTTATCAATTCCATTTACCGTATTTATGATACTTTAAAATTATCAATTTCATGGTAGGAAACATTTTCATTTAAATTATGAAAATTTATAAAATAATTTTCATTTATACAACTTACTAAAAAACAATTTTTCATGAGCACCTAAAATGGTGATGGTTACAATAATTCTATATTACTAGATTGATTCATGATTACAAAACTCTCATTCAATTTTGATCTATGAAAAAAATAATAGAAAATAATAAAATCATCACACAAAAACAACATCAGTCAAGGTGAAATAACATCCAATAGTTATCACAACATCAATAGTAGAGATACCACCATGGGTAATAGGTTTTCCCCAATACATGGGTCCGGTACTAAAATGAAATAGAACATAAACATGGATCTAAACATATAAATCTCATATCTATCTTCCCTAATATTAAGAAAAAAAATCACATTGTTGCCACTTTTTGATTTCCTAATCAAGGATCCACATACCAGTGCCCCAAGCTAGTTGGTCATAAGACATCAGGTGCACCTCCTCATATTTCATAGGCTGGTGAATAGTAGTGAGAGTCTAGTGTATGTATCATAGGGAGACTATACCATATTTACCATTGTATAAAAATAGGATAAATAAATAACCAATATCCAAATGATAATGTAAAATATTGAGGATAACACCAAAACCAATACAGACCTATATCACATGATAAACTGAAATAGGAAAACAATATCGAACCCAAAGAAAAAGGAATCTCTAGCATGTCAATTGGAAAAACCAAAATAAAGGCATTGAAACTCCCATGAAGGTCCTGAAATAATGTTTGGTTCCCTCATCCGTCATCTATACCAACACGTCCATCAAACAATGTGATTTTTCCAATATCTTATCCAACAAACATGATGTCTATTCAAATGCTAATCTGATATTCCAAGGTGTCTGTGAGTAAACCTCATTTGGCCACCGCCAACTATATCTAATATAATAAATTTTCAATAATAGAGTCTTATGTTGTATATATAATTCTATATAATAAAAAAAATATGTAATTTGTTTTCAGAATTCATTATTCTTTAATTGACCACATAATTTCCTAGGATCATGACAAAATATGAACCATCAATACCTACATCATGTCCTTCTATATATTTAATAATCCCCAAATTCATATCATGTTTCATTACAATATAGGTTTTCATTATTCAATTTAATTACAATGACTTATCAGTTATACATGGAATTCCTATAAAATAACAATTTCATGGGCCTAGATTATCATTTCTAACACCTTGTGGGTATTTAGAGCATCAATATCCATATCACACCTTCTGGGTAATGGGAACATCAGTATATTTCCCAAACAATAGTATGCACATGAAAACACTTGGAAAATAACATCATGTCTTGTCCCCACCCCCAGTGGGTATTTGGAGCATCAGTCATTTTCACAGACCCTATATTTCAATTATTCACTTATAGGTATTTGTAGAACATTACTTTAAACAATAATCATTTATCAATAAATCACATATATCACATTTTTTCAAGGATAATTATCATTAAAACTATTACCCATTACTCATATCATAGTGTATTATTTCAATTCATAAAACAAACATGTTTCATCACTCTAATCTCGTGGAATAATATGATCAATTCTCAACTAACCATTTATCAACTGTTAATCATATAAAACAATAACCCTTAAAGTAAAAGTTATTCATACCTCAATTCCTATTATCAACCAAAATCATAATTCTATTATTTAACCAATTTCACAATCCCAAAATCCCACCAATCATAGAATCATAATTTCAACCCAAATACACTGCCCCATGTTCAAAAATTTTCATTTTCACATGGAAATAAATTCAATCAATTTATTGTAGAATAAAATTTACCAATGTGGATGTTTCAATTTTTCCAATATATACACCCAATTTCAACAAAGACTATTGTATTTGATAAAAATGCCACCAATTTTAGGATCATTGATGAAATCTCACCCAACAACAACCCTCTATTGATGTAGGATGGTCGAATTTATTAAATAAAGAAAAGTTCTAGAATGAATCATTATATTATGATCAACCCCCCAAACTGTCAACATTTTAAAAATCAATAGTTCTTTAGAAGACGGAGGAATAAAAGGAAAAACAAAAAAATATTACCTGGAATGAAAGAAAATTGCTACAAATATTGAAGATGAATAAATTGTAGGACCCTGGGACAGCCTGAGAGGGGAGTGGTGAATCAGGGTGACCAATTTTTCATTTAATGTGATGGATCTTGTTCCCACATTGGTAGGTTGTTGTTAAACCTGTATGATGAATATGATCATAAAACAAACATTCACATGTAGAAAGATGACACATAACATTTTTACTTGGTTCACCATTAAGGGCTAAGTCCATGGAGCATACACCGACATGTATTCGGTCATACCAAATTCCACTAATCATCAGTAGCTATGGATTAAAAAGGTTCGGGCACAGTAACTCTGTCCCAAGCACACTACCTTCACAAAAGTTCAGGGATAGCTCACTGCGTCCCTTGGGTCACTCCTGTTGACTCCCCCTGGCTCACTGCCTTTGGTAAAGTCCCACTCAGTTTATAGACGTGAAGGTCTTCTCATCGTTTGCAAGAGAATGCATCCTCTGTTGTATTTAGATGCTCTATTGAATTCCAGCATTCACTCGTAGACTAATCTCACTTTGCACTGAAGGTATCCGGCAATCTTCCAGCTTTCATGCAGCTCCAAAAAGACTAGCGTACTTCAACCTCACTTGGCGCGCTTCTCCAAGCCCGGCGAGCAAATTTCAATCACGGCGCAGAAGTCACTTGCGTGACACAAATTCTGCGTGCAGGTGACACCAACCCACTTTTGTGAAACATCCTCCATAAAATCCAAACTTATGCGACTCTACACCTTTAACTCCCAAACCACCTTGGGCACGCAGCCAACAACCGGTGCACAACCTCTACATGCGTGACCCAACTACCACTTGCACGACTCAACCACTTGGGCGATGAGAACTTGAAAAATCTCTAAGTCTTGAACTTAGTACCAAATGAGGGGGGTGGTCCTCTATTTATAGGCAAACTGGACCCCCTGCATGGTGGAGTGCTAGTATCCTCTCGGCGCGGCAGTTCCGGCGCGCAGCTCATCTGCCCTAGCCTCTGTCGCACAACTCACTTGCACGACAACACAAATACTTGCGCGACCCTCATTCCTTTTCCATATTTTGATGCTCTGATCTGGAAAAACATATGGCATGCAAGTTTCCTCTCCTTCAAGTACATGGCACATAAGTCTCTTTTCCAAAAAAACTTTTCTCTATTTGTCGATTTTCAGGCCCAAAATTTTTGCAAACACTGGAGAATGGTGCCACCTTCAATACTGTAATCTTCTTGACCTGTATGAGCACATTGCTGGCACACATGCTGAACGTCGTATGAGGATTGAAACCAAACACAAACCATACACCAATTCATGCATAGATGACCATGGTTTTAAAAATCTCCCCCATTGGGTTTGTTGGCAATCAGAAGATAAATTCAATAGATCCCCATCCATATGTAAACCAAAGAACAAAAGAATCTACTCATCCAACACTCTAAGTCTACGTGATCAATTATCAGTGTAGAAAACAAGGGAGGAAGCT
The DNA here is from genome assembly GCA_963277665.1 of Viscum album. NCBI lineage: Eukaryota > Viridiplantae > Streptophyta > Magnoliopsida > Santalales > Viscaceae > Viscum > Viscum album. The sequence continues at coordinate 568,053,125 of OY728134.1, read as the reverse complement.
TGAATTGGGTTCCAGTGTTTTGGAATTATCAATAATTCCCAAGAAGCATTACATGTACAATGTATTCTTTCTCATCCTTGTCATCCTATCACTGAAACTTAATTCTAATCATGTCATAGAAGAATTACATGCCTGAAACGCCTGATCATGCCTGAATTTATTCCTTTCTCCCCCATTGACAATAAATCCAAAGATAAGAAATTTGTTCATTGTTCAGTTCAAAACCATACTCCCCCTGGATAAAATCTCTCCCACAAACCTGCATCACATCCACAAATAGATAAAAACAGTTATCATAATCGGAGAGAGGGGTATTGTGTAACCTCCGTATGCACTAGGAGGTGGCTGAACACCGAGGTTCAACCGATGCTTCTCAAACATAGTCGCTGACAGTGGCTTGGTCAGGATATCAGCCACTTGCTCATCAGTTATCACATGATCCTTTCTAATCACACCTTGATCAACTTTTTCATTTATTAAGTGATACATAATTTCCATATGTTTTGTACGAGAATGATGAAATGATTTTTAGTGAGATCAATTTCACTCTTGTTATCACAGTAAATTACCATTGGTTGATTCACCTCATCACCAATATCTGTTAGTTGTTTCTTTATGCATAGTAGTTGAGTTCATTCCTTTGTGGCAGATATATACTATGCTTCAACACTACTAAGAGAAGTACTTTCTTGTTTCCTGCTCAACCAGCCACCACATTTCTGCCCAATATAGAAGGCTCCACCACTGGTGGACTTTCTGTCTACTACATCCCCATCCCAGTTAGCATCAGAAAACACTGATAATTCACTATCCCTACCTGCATCAAAATATAACCCAGAGTTATGTGTACCTTTAATGTACCTCAGGATTCTATTAACTACAACCATATGTTCCTCCTTTGGATTACTTTGAATGCAGGCCGTAAGACAGGTGGCAAAGACAATACCTTGCCGTGTCGCTGTCAGGTACAGTAGGCTCCCAATGATCCTCCTGTACATGTTTGGATCCACAAAGGTCTCATCCTCATGCTTTCCATGTTTATTTCCAACTATAATCAGAGTTGACATTGGTTTGGAGTTTTTTAGATTAAACTTCTTCAGCAGCACTCTTTCATAATTTTCCTGAGAAATAAAAGCATAATATTTCATTTCAATCACCTGTAGCCCCCAGAAATATGTGAGCTCCCCAACCATAGACATTTTAAATTCTGATTTCATGTGATTGGAAAATTCATCCACTGATTTCTGTCTGCTACCACCAAATATGATATCATCAACATAGATGAGAACATTGAATTGATCTATTGGATAATTCTTCACATATAGATTGTGGTGCACTCCTCTTTTGAAGTCCAGCTTCTTGAGATACGAGTCCAGGTGGGAATACCATGCTCTTGGTGCCTGCTTCAAACCATATAGAGTTTTCTTCAGTTTGTAGACCATTTTCTCATCAGTACCAAGAACAAAACCCACTGGTTATTCAATGTAGACTTCTTCTTCGAGTACACCATTCAAGAATGTTGTCTTGACATCCATTTGATAAAATTTGTATCCTCTTTGGAGTGCCATGGCAAGAAAAAGTATGATTGACTCCAGTCTAGCTACTGGAGTAAAGGTTTCTTCAAAAAGAATACCTTTAATAAGGGAATATACCTTACATAACAGTCGAGCCTTGTTTATAATAACAATTCCATGCTCATCAAACTTGTTCTTGAAGATCCATTTTGTACCAATCACATTGTGACCTTCGAGTCTCTGGACAAGATCCCATGTATGATTCTTGTCAATATAATCAAGCTCTTCATTCATGGATTTCACCCAAGATTCATCCTTTACAGCTTATTCAAATGAGGATAGCTCCACAACTGACAGAAATGAAGATTGCATGTTATTCCTCATCCTCCTTTTTTGAGTGGGGGCACTCCTGTCCCCAATTACGTTAGATGGATCAATCTTAGCTCTACGATTTCTTCTGTGTGGTTCAGTTTCATTCTCTCCACCCACAGTTTCTTCTTCAGATTCATCTTCTGAGTCGACATCATGATGTGACTGTTGAGTTTTTTCTACAGCTTCCTCTATTTCTGTATTTTTATTTTCTCCACGTTCACTTTCTTCTTCTTCAATTTCTATCACATCATCATATGACATTCTTGAATCATTTTTTATTTTCTCTTCAATTATCTTAACATCACTACTTACCACAATCCTTTGTAATCGCTTGTTGAAACACTTGCAGGATTTGTTGTTCATTGGATATCCAAGAAAAATTTCTTCATCAGCATTGTCACCAAACATTCCTTGATTTCCTTCTCTATTCCGAATGAAACATTTATTTCCGAAAACACAAAATTATTTCAATGAAGGCTTCCATCCATGAAACAACTAATATAGAGTCTTAATTTATCCCATATAAATCCCTGTTCAATTCTGAATGTGCACTGCTGCTTCAACAGCTTCCTTTCAGTAATGGCGAGAGATACCACTCTCTATCAGCATAGTCCTGGCCGTGTTGTTGACATGTCAATTCCAGCGCTCAACAACTCCATTTTGCGGTGGAGTTCTCACAGAAGCTACCTCATGATGTATTCCATGTTTTTAAAGGTAATTCTCAAACTCAAAGGACATGTATTCCCCTCTATTATCAGATTGCAAAACTTTGATTGTTCATCCAGTATCATTCTCAATGATTCACTGATATGTTTTCATGCAGTGAAGCACTTGTCGTTTCCTGTGAATGACCGTAACACATTCCATTCTACTGGAATCATCAATGAAAAGGACAATGTACCTTTATCCATGAGTTCTGGAAACAATTATCGGCCCACATACATCTGTATGAATTAGATCAAGAAGATGAGATGCCCTTTTCTTCTTTTGCCGATATGAACTGCAGATCAGCTTTCCACGAATGCAAGCATCACAAGATTTTTCATGCTCACGCTTTAGGATAGGAATGTCCATGCCAATCCTATATTTTGATATATTTTACATGTCTTTTTGATTGATGTGACCCAGTATCCTATGCCACAAATTGTTTTCTTCTTCAACAGTCATGCAGAAAACATTTTCTTTACTATCAACCTGATATAGGTAGCCTTCTGTTCTACATCCTTTCATAAGTGAATTTCTTGTCGTTCCCTTGATAGTTCAGCCTTTCTAATTAAAAGTAATAATAAGTCCCGAGTCATAGAGTTGACTCACACTGAGTAGATTATGACGTAGGCAATCTACGTAAAGTACATCCATCTTTTTCATCTCTCCATTAGCTAATTTAGTACTTCCCCTGCCTTTGATTTTCAGAGCTCCATCAATAAAAAATCGAACCATTCCTTCAAACTTCCTTTTGATATGTGTCAACAAGCCAGAATTACCTATCAAATGAGATGAACAAACACTATCCATAATCCACGTATTTTTGTTTTTGGTAGCTTTGAGGGCCACCTCTACAAGGTTGGATTTCTCAATTTTATTCCTTTCTTTCCATGAGACATTGGACAGAGTATAGAGCACTGATGGCCTTTCAATTATCTCATATGTGTACATTGGTTCTTCATAGTTGAAGTCTTCTTCAAGAGGAGAAAACCAGTTTGATAGAGAAAAACTATATTATCGATGAGATCTGACTTGTCTTGAATTCCGTTATGAGGTGTCCATGTCCCTTCTCTGCCTACAATTAACAGCCTTATGACCGAAGTTAGAGTAATGAAAATAGTATCCTTAGAAACTATTTCTTCTATAAGATGGAGGATATGAATTCTGTCTCCTTTGTTGATTTTCCAGATCCTCCCCACTCAGATAGCTCCTTGCCTCTTCACAATATGACATGCTATGGCCCAGACAGCCACAAAACTGACACTTCATGAGAGGAAATATCAACTCACTTGAATTTATCCTCATACTCTCTTCCTTGTGAGAATAGTTGAACTGCCTATCATTTCTGAATGTTTGAGGGTAATTTTTAGCTGTCCTTTTAGTTTGGATTGAGGGTTTATTTTTCATCACTTCAGGAAACATTTCAACTTGTCCAACGTTCATCTTGTCTTTCCTTTGGCTCTCTTTACTTCCACCAGTTAATGTCTCTACTTCAGAGCCAATTCCACTCTTTCCCATGAAAGAGGGTCTTTTCTCAGTCAAGATTTTTCCTACCCCATCTGCACCACTCTTGGCTCTTTCCAGTAATTCTGCATCTGAGAATCTTCTAAGCTATATTTTTTTATTATTTTGAAATTGATTCAGTCTCAAGTTTACTCCTAATAGTAACAAATTCTTCCTCAAGATCCTCAACAGTATTGGATTTTTTCTCTAGTATAGAGGTGGGGTCATTGATGACCATTGCCTATTCTTCAATTCCTATCTTCAGATCCACTACATCATCATTGATTTCAAGAATTTTAGACGGTAGATTCACAAATTCTTCTAGTTGTTCAATTTCAGCTTCATGTTGATCAACATTTTCAGTTGATTCTTCTACCATTGATTTCCACTTATTGCAACTCTTACATTTAATCATAAGCTTGCTAATGGCTTCATTAATTTCAAACTCTAGATCTGCACTAGTTTTTAACAAATTTTCTCCACCAGTATCTTCATATTTTTCAACAGTGGCCATCATGGAAGAAAGTTTCCCAGTTTTACATTCTGGTTCTTCTTCATCACAGAATTAATTATCATATTCTTCATCTTCACAGATAAAACTCTTCTTCAGAGCTTTATTTCATGACTTGAAGTCTCCTTTCATGATTTTTTTTTTCTGAGGCATCTTAATGTTTTCAGCATCACTATCATCATCATCGATCTTTCTTAAGCATAGAGAAGCAATGTGCCTGACTTTACCACAATGAAAGAAAGCTAGAGGTAACTTCCCTTTGAATTTACCTTTTCCCTTCTGAAACTTATTGGCAATGAGAGAGAGAATATCTTATTCCTCATCATCTTCACCACTACTATCTTTTTATATTTTTAGTTTCTCCATGGATTTGAATTCCATTTTCCTTTCTTACTCGTGTAGTAGCATCTTCTTGTTTGACTCTAATTTAATATGCCACCAAGCTGCTTAACAGATCATCCAATGAAAGTTTGGAAAGATCTCTTTCCTCAAGGGCTGACACATTTGTATTGTATAAGGGTGGTTGTCTTCTCAGTATTTTCTTCACAATATCAGTGTCTCTGATTTCTTCTCCTAGGCCCCGAATTGCTCCAACCACTTCAGTATTCGATTGAAGGAGTATGCATTCTCATTAGAATGAATCTTCAAATCATTGAACCTATTGTGTAGCACTTATAGTTTCGCATCTTTCACTTTGATATCACCTTCATAAATATTTTCATGTTTATCCCACATGGACTTTGCTGAGGTGAAACACATCACTTTTAGATAAATATGATCAGAAAGTGCTGTAGTGAGAGTATTCTATGCTTTACCATCTGCATTAAGAACTTTTCTATTTGTATCAATCATATCCAGCCCTATTAGATCAGAAACATTAATACCCTACACAATTGAAAATAGAGATTCCATTCCACAAGATCTTAGATGAGATATCATTTTGTTCTTCCAGATCTGGAATTTACTTACATCAAAGAGAGGGACTCCCCTGACATTGAATGCATTCTCTATGGTGACAAAGGACAGATTCAACAACAGTAACCTTTAACCTCTGATACCACTTGTAGGACCCCGGGACACCCTGAGAGGGGAGGGGTGAACCTGGGTGACCACTTTTTCTTTTAATGTGATGGATCTTGTTCCCACGTTAGTAAGAACATGTTAAACCTATATGATGAATATGATAAGAAAGAAAACATTCACATGTAGAAAGATGTCACATCACTTTTTACTTGGTTCACCACTAAGGGCTAAGTCCAAGGAGCATACGCCGACAGGTTGTCCGTCATACCGAATTCCACTAAACTTCACTAGCGGTGGATTGAAAAGGTTTGGGCATAGTAACTCTATCCCAGACACATTGCCTTCACAGATGTTAAAGGATAGCTCATCGTGTCCCTCGAGTCACTCTCATTGACTCCCCCTGACTCACTGTCTTTGGTGATGTCCCACTCAGTTTATAGACGTGAAGGTCTTCTCATCGTTTGCAAGAGAATGAATACTCTGTTGTATGTAGATGCTATGTTGAATTCCAACATTCAGTCATAGACTAATCTCACTTTGCACCAAAGCTATTGGGAAATCTTCCAGCTTTTGTGCAGCTCCAAAAAGACTGGTGTACTTCTACCTCACCTGGTGTGCTTCTCCAACCCAGGCGCCCAAATTTCAATCATGGCACGCAAGTCACTTGGGCGACCCAAATTTGGTGCGCATGTGACACCAACCCACTTGCGTGACACTGCCTCCTTCAACTCCAAACTTGCGCGACTCTGCACCATTAACTCCCAAACCACCTTGGGTGCATAGCAAACAACCGGTGCGCAACCTCTACTTGCGCGACCCAACTACCACTTGCGCGGATCAACAACTTGCGTGATGAGAGCTCTAAAATTATCTAATTATTTAACTTCATACCAGATGAGGAGGGGTGGTCCTCTATTTATAGGCAAACTGGACCCCTTGGGCAGTGGCATGCTAGTATCCTCTCGGCACGCAGGTTCCGACACACAACTCATCTACCCTATCCTCTGTCCTGAAACTCACTTGCGCGACCACAAAAATACTTGCACGACCCTCTTTCCTTTGCCATATTTTGAAGCTATGATCTGGAAAAACATATGGCGCACAATTTTCCTCTCCTTCAAGTACACGGTGTGCATGTCCCTTTGACAAAAACATTTTTTCTCTATTTGTTGATTTTTAGGCCAAAACAATTGGCAAAAACTAGAGAATGGTTCCACCTTTAATACTATAATCTGCTTGAACTGTATGAGCACATTGCTGGAACACCGTCTGAACTTCCTCTGAGGATTGACAAAAAACACAAACCATACTCCAATTCATACATATATGACCATGGTTCCAACATAAATCACTCCAAACCTCTTAAGATTATACCTAAAATTGAGTAATGGATGGATTCAAAATAGAATTAAACAAATATTTATCACACAAAACAATTAAAATTTATTATTACAAAATTAAACAATTTGTAATTCCCTCACACATTGTGTAATCCTTTTTAAAGGGTTTTTCAAAAATTTTATATCCTAAGGTGATGTTATATAAATTAAAAAATTATAGGCCACGTAACCCATTTACACGGAGTGTAAATTTTCCATAGACTACTATTTCAGCAATAAATTCTACTTAAAAGGTCTAAGCACCCGAAAAACCATCAAAACCAAATCAACACCTTTCCAGTACTAGAACACAAGTGAAAAATTAAAAGGGAATGTACCTGGAAAATGAATGGTATATTCCAAACTTCAATATCTAAGTGGATACCATTGTTCCCCTTCTTTAATTCCAGATCTTTTATCACTACATAAACTTTAAATAAACTATATTGGTTTCTTCTCACCTCATAAAAGTACTAAATTTTGATAAAAATATCATGATGATTATAAACTCAATGATCATATAAAGATGCTTCAATTTATTTATTTTTGTATGTGATTTCTAAATGGCTAATAATTTCCAACAAACTCAATCATATAATTTTCACTAATTATTATATGTCACTACTCATTACATATATCTTAACATCTCTTCATCTCGACAAACTCCCCCTTTTGATAATGTTTTTACATGATGAACCGAAATAAATATGAAACAATGAAAACAAACATATGGATCATCATCTAATAAATTAGAGAATACATGAGTGAACTCCATTTTGGGAATAGAATTATTTAAAAAATATCATGATGTCCATAATATAGTGATCTTTTTTAAAATTTCATCTAAACAAAAAACATAAATTTTAACAACACATTATAAATTCTCTCAAAAATCATTGATTTGAGAATAAAATTAACAAAAAAAAAACTAATAAATAGTGAATTCATGCTAAAATCACGCCTCTACCCTTATAATCAATATCTCTAAATATATTTTTCATCTTAATTTGTAATTCCCCTAGTTGAAATAATTATCTATGAATAATTAACCAATATTTTATTCTCCCCATATACTAAATAATCGTAATAAAAACATAAATGAATGAATTATATTATCAATGATTCTCTATATTTGACAGAAATATCTACTGTAAAGAATACATAGGGGTCCAAATAAATCATACCATATACTTTTGATGGTTCAGGATGAACATCAAACATCAAACATATATTTTAAGAGGCCTATTTCTAGAGAATATTGGGAAACACCTCACAAATATGATCCCATATAGGAAATAATTACGCAATTAACTCATTATTATCCACTGTCTTCTTATTTAAGTGATATATAATATCAATTTTCACAGATATTTAATGCTAAAATTTATTATTTAAATTATTTATATAATTGTTCATTACATTATTAAAGTAATGGAAACTACAATTCAACTTTTGAAATCATCTAGTTGGGTATTCATTGACATATGTTGTGGTGAGGCTTGGGTGGAGACCATATATTCAGCCTTGGTAGTGATCATGGGGACTGAATTCTATATCATTGAATTAAAAATAACAAATTTTTCTCCAAAATATAAATATCAACCATATGTATACATCCCATCTTCAACACATTTTACAAAATATGCGTCTAAATAGGAAAATAGATCAAGCATCCTTTTTCTCTCATATTTAAAATCATAGTTTTATGTACCTTATATATATATATGTATTATATTTCCATATATAAATTGAGAAACTAGTTTTCCACATTAACACCAAGAATATTTTCTTATATAATAAATATAATTCAATCTTGAATATATTAAGTGTAATAGACTACCAATAAGAATCCAAAATTCCCTTATATCCACATCCTTTCCATGAACACGATTGAAAAATTTTAATTCACATTAAAATTAGTGTAAAATTAAACTTTAAACCATCCATTCCAATCATTTCAAAAAATTTATTTGGATACATTTATTGGGATTCAATGATATGATATTTTCCTTGATAAAATTTTAATCTTCGAAAATATCTATTCTCACTGAGAACACAAATATTGAAATGATTATAGATTTCTTTAGAAATATCCCTATAAATATCTTCATCCATACTATCAAAATTAAATCCTTCCATAAAAACAATATCAATGAGAAATATCTCCTTCACATATGAAATAAAAATATTTTTGTCAACAATTACATTCCAAAATATCAATTTCAACAAAATAGTGTTAATTATAGAATTACAATCTCTTGGTGGTTTTATATCCCATAAAAGTCCATATAAAACCATAAATTTTTTTTCTTCACCATGAATGATGGAAAATAGTTTTTAAATATACACTTATTCTTACTATTATCTAATGATAAAGTGTCACTTGAATTAATGTTAAGAATAATTCATTTCATTTTACGAAAAATGGAAAGAAAATTTCTTATTGTTTAATATCATCCAATAAGTAAGAATATCCTATAGAAGTGAACACCTTTAAAATATAAATATAAATTGCACACAATTCATTATTTATGTATCAAAAAATCACAAATTTTGGTCATCTTGATTTAGTAAACCCACATTGTTCAAATATTTTATTCTATTTAGTCTTCTATAATAACTCCCATGACTCATTAATTTCTATTTAATCAGTATATTTATTCCTTAAATAAATAAATTCATTTTGTTTCATTGATTATTTTATATCTCTTAGTCCTACATTATAGAAAAATGAGATATATCAATTTATCCTAAATATTGTACTACTTTAAATATTTTTTTAAATTATTTACATTGATATTTTTAACATGAAAATATTTAATATACCTTGGATGATTTGAAAAATATTTTTTCCATCACATTAATTTATGGACTCCACGTATTAAAATTTAAAAACATCATAATTTATATTGTATATAAAACATATAATTATTTTTTGATAATAATTTATTCATCGTCATCACTGCTAGAAATTTATTTTTTCATTTGAACATAAATTGTTTTTATTTTCAATCATTTGTACATAATAATTATTAATCCTTATTGTTTCTTTATTTTAATAATAATATTATAATAAATTTGGGTGAAAAACTTGGACTATTCCCTTAATACCTCTTCTTTAAAATTTTCCCATATTTTCTCCTTTAACCTTGATAATACATGGTTTTCTAATCACACATAGGTACATAAATCATGGGTATTATTTTAATACATATGATATGGTGATATATAAAATTTTTTCCAAGATTTTTTAATATGATACACTCCACCAATATCTTCTATCCACAAATAATGAGAGTTATAATTCTTTAACAACATAGTTTTCATCATCACCACTGAAAATTTATAATTGCGTTTAGATAATAATTTTTGTTAAGGTGTTACTGATAAATTATGTTCATGATTGATTCCTGTAACATCCCAGGTAAATAAAGAATAAAAAATTTTCATATTTATTAATATTTATGAATTAAATATTTATTTTACTTTAAAGGGTTTTCTATGTTCGATAGTGTACCCCAGACCCAAAAACGAGTTTGTTTGAAATCTCACGTTGTAGACTAGTAACATAATAATATATTTTTTCAAACGGTAGTTAACACGTAGTCGTTTTATTGGAAGGAATGAATAGAAATAACTAAAATATGGTTATATATGTTTGTTAAATGTTTTTACATTTATCCAATAAAGGATAATGGCTTAAAATACGAAAAGAATTCAATTTTAGGCATAGATACTCTAATATTCACTAAAGGTCTATTTATTACCTTTTTATGGAGAACCTACATTAAATATAGTTTTACTCACTCTTATACATTATATTGCACCAAATAAAACTCTTCTTTAAAATCAGGAAATCAAAATTTACTTTGTTTAAATTTTTGGTATTTTTCCGGTAAAGTTCATTTTTTTAAAGAATAGTGAAAAATGTTGTATTTTAATTCAAAACCTCTTTTTAATATAATTTATTTATATGATTATATTATCTTTTGAATTGGTTTTAGAGTGATATTAGAATATATGTTTACAATTTAATCCAATAGTGGTCTTTGGAATTAATTTCACATTGAAATTGGACTTAAACTTGTGTCAATATTTTGATATATATTGTTTCATAAAAACACGCTATTTGTCCTTACAACGGGAATTAATTATTAAATTAATTAATGAAACATATATGTTTTTAATTTTCTAAAATAGAAATCAATTTTTATTTTGGAATATAAAATATAGCATAGGGTGAAGTTTTGGTATTTTTCATAAAAACATCAATTTTTGATGAACAGTGAAACCACTAAGTGGTACTTTAAAAAACGGATTTTTCTTTTACATGAAGATTTTCCACCTCTGTGTTTTGAATTTCAAAAATCCAGAATACGTAGTTTTCATTAGGAATTAAAATGTGGTTCAATGGGATTAAAATAATATTTTGGTGAATAGTAATTTTTAAGTTTTTAGTCACGATTAGAGGTAATTAGTGTAAGTTTAAGGTAAAAATAATGTTTTAATAATATGAAATGACCGTGAAAAATGTCCTGCCCTTATTGGATGTGTCATGGTCGACCAAGATAATCCATGGGTCAACTCGCAGACCCCATGGAGCCACTTTGGTAGGAAAATGACATTAATAACTTTTTATTTAATGTTAAAATAAAAATGTCACAAACATGTGTTGTTTTATTAAATCAATTATTAAATGGGGTTATTCAAGTATTACTTTTGACTATAAATATTAATTAGAAAGATAAAAATATTTCATACATCATGATAGTTTTTTTATAATTTTTAGAGATTAAATAAATTAAATTATTTATGACACCATGATGATGCAGCAATTACCTCATTATTTAACGATTTAAAAAAAATGAGATGATAATGTAAAATCTAAGACCTAAAACTATCAAAAACATATTGGATTGGTGGATTTCGAAACCTTATCACATTATCCTCTAAATTTATAATTTTGGAACCCTTTTTATCCGAAAATCATTTTATAATAAAGTATCTTTTCTTAACATTCCAAGAGTGCCCCTCCTCTCCTCTTATAAAAGGCGCCCACCTCTACCTCCTTACCCACAACTCTCAAGCCTTTGGTTTCGGCCAAGATCTGCTCATTTTATCTCTCCACATCCCTATCTTACTCATATAAGAATCACTTTGGGCAGAAGTCTTCCCAAGGAAGCCTTTGAGCTCAAATCAAAAAGAGTTACCCGTTTTAAAGGTAGTGTTTTCTCTTGTTTTCTTATGTTTTATTTTGCTTCTCCAACCCCCTAAATTATTTTTATTCATTTATTTTGAAAGATAACCAGTATCTTAAATATAATAGGATGTTTTTATGTGATGTATTAGAGCTACACTTACACACACCTACATCTAATGGTTAAAGAACATACTGTTTCTATGGATGGGGAATTTATGCCTCACGAAACGATGATTGTTCAACACTCATATAACACCTTCAAAGGTGGACATTAAGATGTAACTATATTTATATATGATATATAATATGTTTATATATTACTTAAGCTTCTGTATTTTTCATTTGTGGCATACCTTTATTGTATCCATTGTGGGTAAACACAACAATTTCATTTTAGGAAGTGCGGACTACCGCCCCCTCAAAGTGATTTGATTCGTTAATTCCATACGTGGGACGTATAAAGGATAGAGTTAATGATATTATATATTATATTATACTGGAATTTTAATATACCTTTATATCATTATTATTTCACTCCATTAAATATGAAATAGAAATGAAAGTAGCGTTCATGCGTACGTACGGCTTACCGTCTCCATGAACGGTGCATTTAATTTCTTACCAGTAAATGTTATATACTATTGTAAATAAATGTATATGCAAGAAATATATGAAATATATGATATCTAAATCATGAATATAATTCTTTATATAATGTATATCTTACCACATGAACAACTTGTAATTATAAAGAGTTTATTTTTGACTCAAGTACCAATGATCGACAAAATGATCATTATTAACTTAAATAATTACATAGTGTTCATAACATGGTAATAAGTGATATAAAAGGAATAATGAACTTGAAAAAGGTTCTTAAGCAACTAGAAATTAACTCAAGTTTATTATTCAGGAGATTAAAGAGCAATCGAGTCACTTCGGACACAAGGTAAGGGACTTCGTCTCGATCTCCTTTCATTGAGGCATATTTTGTTTTATACAAAACTTTCTTTTATACGGTGTATAAACCCATTTGTGATTTAATTGTATTCAAAAGGAATATTTTTATACGAAGCGTTTTACTAAATGACAAAAAGTATTGTTTCTTTTAAAGTACGCGGTGACAATGACCTTTTCCGTCGCCGCGAGTATTATTTGGTCTTTGGCTTCCTAAACAAGCCATAATGTTTTTTAAAATGAAATAAATACCATATAATCTTTTCTGTATTTGGGTATTGAAAATGGTTTTTATGATGGATTTTTTATGTCAATATATTTATGTGATATATTGTGATCAAAGTGTGGAAATGTTTTCTTTCCATTATATTTCTTTTATGTCTTATGATTTTATAATGGTACTTGGACATTTGATGGGTGGTTAGGTGATAAACCATATGATGGGTGGTGCCATGAATACCAGGATGGGTGGTTACGTTATAACCTCAAAGGCATTGGGTATGGAAGTTGGCCGTATGGCTATTCCATTAAGTGATATGTGTGGAAGTCGACCGTATTGTTATTCCATTTAAGTATGTTTATGTCCCAAGTTACCTTTATATGTTATGTGTTCTTTATAGGGGTTTTATGGTAATCTTATTGTTACAAAAAGGGTAAGTAATGATCTTTTATTCAGTGAAGAGTTTTTTACTACTTCATAAAGGTGAAAAGTATTACTTTGATAAAGTATACATGGTTTACTTGTTGTTTTGAAAAACTAACATTTTTCATTATTTGTGTACCCCTTACTGAGCTTTTTATGCTCACACCAAGTTTTTGAAATGTTTTTCATAGGACTTAATGTAGAATAGGTTCAACGATTGGATCAAGGAATATTCATGATATCTAAAACATGGAAATAGACATGTTTCTTTTTAAGAGTTTTTATTTTATGGAAACTTAGTAGAAGTGTCTAGTTTGTAATCTTTTGAGATGTAATAGTTATGTCTTAATTCTCTAAAACTCTAAACCTGAAAAGATCATCAATGTAAATTATTCATTTAATTCAATATTAAGTAAGGTTTAAGGCTGGGGCCTTACAATTGGTATCAAAGGATGGTTTAGATAACTTTAGGAGTTAGAATTCTATTAAATGATTATCCAAAAATATTTTTTGTGTGAAATTGAAATGATATAGAATTTGAAGATTACCATGTTTCTTCGTCTAAGATATATCTGTGTTAAGAATTATTTTTCAGAAAAGAAATAGAGAAACATTTCTGGGAAGGCATACAGAGGAGAATGAATTTCTGAATCAGCAACCAGAGATGGTCGGAATCAGAATTGAGCAGTTTACTGCAGTGATGATTCAGTTGAATTAGGTGATAAATGGTTGTTGTTTTCATTGATGATATGTTTGTGTTTTCTAAAAGTAAAGAGGAGCAAGAAAGACATTTAAGGGTTATTTTGTAAACCTCAAAAGAAAATAAATTGTATGGGAAATACATCAAGTGTGAGTTTTGGTTGCAACAAATTTCTTTCCTTGGCCACATTGTTTATAAGGATGGGATGACTGTTGATCCTGCAAAAACAAAGGTTGTTGAAGAATGGACAAGACCCACAAATGTAACTGAGATTCATAGATTTATTAGTTTGGTAGGCTATTTCTGAAGGTTTTTTAGAGATTTTTCACGGTTAACTAGTCCAATGACTAATCTAACTCGGAAGGGTGTTATGTTCATCTAGACAAAAGAATGTGATGATTGTTTTCAGGAGTTGAAAATGAAGATTGGGGAATGCTCCAGTTTTGGAACTTCTTTCCAGGAATGGTGAGTTTGTTATCTACAGTGATGATTTATTGAAAGGGCTTGGTTGCGTCCTAATGCAGAATGATCAGGTAATTGCATATGATTCACGTTAGTTGAAAACTCATGAGGTAAATTACCCTACACATGATTTGGAATTAGCTGTTGTTGTTTTCACTTTAAAAATTTGGAGGCATCATTTGTATGGAGTAAAGTGTGAAATATATACTGATCACAAAAGATTAAAGTATATATTCACTCAGAAAGAATTGAACATGAGATAGAGGAGATGGTGGGAAATAATCAATGATTATTATTGTTCAATTCATTACCATCCGGGAAAAGAAAATAAAGTGGCTGATGCTTTGAGTCAAAAAATTAATGATTTATTAACCATGCTACATTTGGAACGAGATCCTTTGGTTTTTGATTTGATGAAATTTGGCATAGAAGTTATTAGTGCATGAAGTTCTTCTATTTTGTTTCAGGTGTCAGTGAGATCATCCCTATCAGACAGAATTAAGCAAGCACAGAAGAAAGACAGTGGGTTGCAGAAAAGGTAGAACTGGTTCAGAAGGGTAAGTTGCCTGAATTTAATATTGATAATGATTGTGTTTTAAGGTTTGGGAAGAGATTATGTGTTCCTGGTGATTCACAGTTGAAGAATGAGTTGTTATGTGAGGATCATAGTTCCCCATTTTCAGTTCTTCCTGGCAGTACTAAGATGTACATAGATCTGCAAGAGAATTTCTGGTGGGATGGAATGAAAAGCGATATTGCTGATTTTACAGTAAAGTGTTTGACTTGTCAGCAGGTTAAAGCAGAGCGGCAGTTACCAAAAGGGATTCTTCAGCCTTTACCGGTGCTAGAGTGGAAATGGGAAAATGTATCCATGGACATTATTGTGGGATTACTGAGGAAATCTTGAGGTAATAATGCAATCTGGGTTATTATTGATTGCTTGACAAAATCTGCTCATTTCTTTTCTATTCGAGATACTTTCTCTCTAGATCAACATTCCTGTTTGTATCTTAAGAAGATAGTAAGGTTACATGGAGTTCCTCTCTCCATTGTATCTGATCATGATCCCAGGTTTACTTCTAACTTTCGGAAGGGACTTCAGAAGTCTTTGGGTATTGAATTAAATTTTAGTATAGCTTTTCATCATCAATCAGATGGGCAGTCAGAACGAACAATTATGACTTTGGAGGATATGTTACGGGCTTGTTCGATGGATTATCGGGGAAGTTGGGACCAACATCTTTCTTTGGTTGAGTTTTCATATAATAAAAGTTTTCATTCCAGTATACAGATGGATCCATTTGAAGCATTATATGGGAAGCGGTGTCGAACTCCAGCTTTTTGGGATGAATTTGGTGAATGGAAGCTGATGGGACTAGAATTGGTAGAAAAGATGGAAGAAAAATGTTAGTTGATTCAGAAACACTTGAGAAAAGCTGAGAACAGATAGAAAAGTTATGCAGATAACCAAAGGAAGGATCTATCTTTCGAGGTAGGTGATCATGTTTTTCTCAAAGTTTCACCATGGAAACGAGTGATACTATTTGTAAGAAAGGAAAGCTGAGCCCAAGGTTCATTGGACCATATGAAATTCTGGAAAAAGTTGTATCAGTTTTTTACCGAGTGGATTTACCTATGAGTTTATCTCAGGTACACAATGTTTTTCAGGTTTCGATGTTGAGAAAGTATATGCCAGATTCATATCATGTTTTGAGCCCAGAGGTAGTTTAGTTGCAAGAGAATCTCTCTTATGAAGAACAACCAGTCCCGATTCTTGACTGAAGAGAGAATGTGTTGCGAAATAAGGTATTTGATCAGGTAAAGGTTTTGTGGGAAAACCATATGGTTGAAGAGACAACGTGGGAATCGGAAAATGCTATGAGAGATCAATACCCCCACTTATTTTGATAAGTGAATAAAATTGCGAGGACGCAATTCCCAAAAGGTGGGAAGGATGTAACATCCTAGGTTAATAAAGAATAAAACATTTTCATATTTATTAATATTTATGAATTAAATATTAATTTTACTTTAATGGGATTGCTATGTTCGATAGCGTACCAGATACACAACAACGAGTTTTTTTGAAATCCTACGTTGCACACTAGTAATATAATAATTTTTTTTAAATAGTAGTTAACATGTAGCCGTTTTATTGGAGGGAATGAATAGAAATAACTAAAATATGGTTATATATGTTTGTTAAATGTTTTTACATTTATCCAATAAAGGATAAAGGCTTAAAATACGAAAAGAATTCAGTTTTAGGCATAGATACTCTAATATTCACTGAAGGACGACTTATCACCTTTTCATGAAAAAACTTCCTTAAATATAGTTTTGGTCACTCTTAAACATTCTATTGGACCAAATAAAACACTTATTTAGAATCGGGACATCAAAATTTACTTTGTGTAAATTTTTGGTATTTTTCCGATAAAGTTCATTTTTTAATGAATAGTTAAAAATGTTGTATTTTAATTCAAAACCTCTTTTTAATATAATTTATTTATATTATTAGATTATATTTTTAATTGTTTTTAGAGTGAAATTATAATATATTTTTACCATCTAATCCAATAGTGGTCGTTGGATTTAATTTCACTTTGAAATTGGACTTAAACTAGTGTCAATCCTTTGGTATATATTGTTTCATAAAAACACGCTATTTGTCCTGACAGCGGGAATTAATTATTAAATTAATTAATGTAACTTATATGCTATGAATTTTTAAAATAGACATCATTTTTGAATTTGGAATATCAAATATATCTTAGGGTGAAGTTTTGGTATTTTTCTAAAAAACATCAATTTTTGATGAATAGTGAAACCACTAAGTGGTACTTAAAAAAACTGATTTACCGTTTAAATGTAATTTTACCACCTCTGTGTTTTGAATTTCAAATATCCGACATATGTGGTTGTCATTAAGAAGTAAACTTTGGTTCAATGGGATTAAAATAATTTTTGGGTGAATAGTAACTTGTAATTTTTTAATCACGATTAGAGGTAATTAATGTAATTTTAAGGATAAAATAATGTTTTAATAATATTGAATGACCTTGAAACATGTCCTACCATTATTGGATGTGTCATGGATGACCAAGAAAATCCATGGGTCAACTTGGGGACCCCATGGATCCATTTAGGTAGAAAAATGACATTAATAACTTTTTATTCAATGTTAAAATAAAAATGTCACAAACATGTGTTGTTTTACTAAAACAATTTTTAATGGGGTTATTCAAGTCATATTTTTGACTATAAATATTAATTATAAAGATAAAAATATTTCCTACATCCTTATATATTTTTTTATAATTTTTAGACATCAAATAAATTAAATTATTTATGACACCATGATGATGCAGCGATTACCTCATTATTTAATGATTTAAATAAAATGAGACGATATTGTCAAATCTAAGACCTAAACCTGTCAAAAACATATTGGATGTGTGTATTTAGAACCCTTATCACATTATCCTATAAATATATAATTTTGGGACCCTTTTTATCAGAAAATCATTTTATAATAAAGTATATTTTCTTAACTTTCCAAGCGTGCCCCTCCTCTCCTCTTATAAAAGGCCCCCACCTCTACCTCCTTACCCACACCTCTAGAGCCTTTGGTTCGGCCAAGATCTGCTCATTTTATCTCTCCACATCCCTCTATTACTCATAGAAGCCTCACTTTGGGAAGAAGTCTTCGCAAGGAGCCTTTGAGATCAAATCAAAAAGAGTTACCCGTTTTATAGGTAGTGTTTTCTCTTGTGTTCTTATGTTTTATTTTGCTTCTCCAACCCCCTAAACTACTTTTATTAATTTATTTTTCTAAAAAAAAGTATCTTAAATATACTAGTATGTTGTTATGTAAAGTATTCGAACTACACTTACACACACCTACATCTAATGGTTAAAGAACATACTGTTTCTGTGGATGGCGAATTTCTGCCTCATGAAACGGTGATTGTTCAACACTCATATAACACCTTCAAAGGTGGACATTAAGATGTCACTATATTTATATATGATATATAATATATTTATATTTTACTTAAGCTGCTGTATTTTTCATTTGTGGCATACCTTTATGGTTTCCATTGTGGGTAAACACGATAATTTCATTTTAAAAAGTACGGACTACCACCCCCTCAAAGTGATTTGATTCGTTAATGCCATAGATGGGATGTATAAAGGATGGAGTTAATTATATTATATATGATATTATACTAGAATTATAATATACCTTTATATCATTATGGTTTCACTCCATTAAACATGAAATAGAAATGAAAGTAGCGTTCATGCGTACGTACGGCTTACCGTCTCCATGAACGGTGCATTTCATTTCTTACCACCATATGTTATATACTATTGTAAATACATGCATATGCAAAATATATATGATATATATGATATCTAAATCATGAATATAATTCTTGATAAAATGGATATTTCACCACATGAACAACTTGTAATTATAAAGAGTTTATTTTTGACTCAAGTACCAATGATCGACAAAACGACCACTATTAACTTAAATAATTACATAGAGTTCATAACATGGTAATAAGTGATATAAAAGGAATAATGAACATGAAAAAGGTTCTTAAGAAAGTAAAAATTAACTGAAGTTTATTATTCAGGAGATTAAAGAGCAATCGAGTCACATCAGACACGAGGTAAGGGACTTCCTCTCAATCTCATTTCATTGAGGCATATTTTTCTTTATACACAAATTTCTTTTATACGGTGTATAAACCCCTTTAAATTTTAATTTTATTCAAAAGGAATCTTTTTATATGAAGCGTTTTACTAAATGACAAAAAGGAATGTTTCTTTTAACGTACGCGGTGACAACGACCTTTTCTGCTGTCGCGAGTATTATTTGGTATTTGTCTTCCTCAACAAGTCGTAATGTTTTTTAAAATGAAATAAATACCATATAATCATTTATGTATTTCGGTATTGAAAATGGTTTTTTAGTTGATTTGTTATTTCAATATATTTAAGTGATATATTGTGATCATAGTGTGGAAATGTTTTCTTTCCATTATATTTGTTTTATGTCTTATGATATTATAATGGTACATTGACATTTGTCAGGTGGTTATGTGATAAACCATATGATGGGTGGTGTCGTGAATACCAGGATGGGTTGTTATGTTATAACCTCCAATGCATTGGGTATGGAAGTCGGCCGTATGGCTATTCCATTAAGTGATATGTGTGGAAGTCGACCGTATGGTTATTCTATTTAAGTATGTTTATGTCCCAAGTTACCTTTATATGTTATGCGTTATTTATATGGGTTTTATGGTAATGTTTTGGTTAAAAAAAGGGTAAGTAATGATCTTTTATTCAGTGAAGAGTTTTTTACTACATCATAAAGGTGAAAAGTATTACTTTGAAAAATTATATATGGTTTACTTTTTGTTTTGAAAATCTAATAGTTTTCATTCTTTGGGTATCCCTTACTGAGCTTTTTATGCTCACCCCAAGTTTATGAAATGTTTTTCACAGGACTTAATGTTGAATAGGGCCAAGGATGGGATCAAGGAATACTCATTCTATCTAAAACATGGAAGTAGACATGTTTCCTTTTATGAGTTTTTATTTTATGGAAACTTAGTAGAAGTGTTTACTTTGTAATCTTTTGAGATGTAATAGTTATGTCCTAATTATCTAAAAATATATACCTAAAAAGATCCTCAATGTGAATTATTCATTTAATTCAATATTATGTAAGGATTAAGGCCGGGGCCTTATAGTTGATATCAAAGTTCGGTTTAGATAACTTTAGAAGTTAGAATTCCATTAAATGATTATCCAAAAATATTTTTTTTGGTCAAATTGAAATGATATAGCATTTGAAGATTACTATGTTTCTTCATCTAAGATATATCTGTGTTAAAAATTCTTTTTCATAAAATAAATAGAGCAACTTGTCTGGGAAGGCATACAGAGGAGAATGACTTTCCGAATCAGCAACTAGAGATGGTCGGAATCAGAATTGAGCAGTTTACTATAGTGATGACATAGTTGAATCAGGTGATAAATTGTGTTTGTTTTCATTGATGATATTTTGGTGTTTTCTAAAAGTAAAGATGAGAATGAAAGACATTTAAGGGTTATTTTGAAAAGCATAAAAGAAAATAAATTGTATGGGAAATTCAGGCAGTGTGAGTTTTGGTTGCAACAAATTTCTTTCCTTGGTCACATTGTTTCTAAAGATGGGATAACTATTGATCCTGCAAAAACAAAGGTTGTTAAAAAATGGACAAGACCCACAAATGAACTGAGATTCATAGCGTCCTTTGTTTGGAAGGCTTTTAACAAAGGTTTGTTAGAAATTTTTCACGGTTATCTAGTCTAATGACTAAGCTAACTCAGAAGGGAGTAAAGTTCATCTGGAAAAATGAATGTGATGATTATTTTCAGGAGTTTAAAAGAAGATTGGTGAATTCTATAGTTTTGGAACTTCCTTTCAGGAATGGTGAGTTTTTTATCTACAGTGATGCTTCATTGAAAGGACTTGGTTGTGTCCAAATGCAGAATGATCAGGTAATTGCTTATGCTTCACGTCGGTTGAAACTCACGAGGTAAATTACCCTACACATGATTTGGAATTAGCTATTGTTGTATTTGCTTTAAAAATTTGGTATGGAGTAAAGTGTGAAATATATATTGATCACAAAAGTTTAAAGTATATATTTACTTAGAAATAATTGAACATGATACAGAGGAGATGATAGGAATTAATCGGGGATTATGATCGTACAATTAATTACTATCGGGGAAAAGAAAATAACGTGGATGATGCTTTGAGTTGAAAATGTAATGCTTTATTAACAATGATATGTTTGGAAATAGATCCTTTGGTTTTTTATTTGATGAAATTTGGCATAGAAGTTGTTGGTGCAGGAAGTTCTTCTATTTTGTTTCAGGTGTCAGTGAGATCATCCCTATCAGAAGGAATTATGCAAGCGCAGAAGAAAGACAATGGGTTGCAGAAAAAGGTTGAACTGGTTTAGAAGGGTATGTTGCCTGAATTTAATATTGATAATGATTGTGTTTTGAGGTTTGGGAAAAGATTATGTGTTCATGGTGATTCACAGTTGAAGAATGAGTTATTATGTGAGGCTCATAGTTCCCCGTTTTTAGTTCATCCTGGAAGTATTAAGATGTACAGGGATTTGTGGGAGTATTACTGGTGGGATGGAATGAACAGAGATTTTTCTGATTTTACTGTAAAGTGTTTGACTTGTCAGCAGGTTAAAGAAGAGTGATAGTTACCAAATGGGATGCTTCATCCTTTATCGGTGTCCAAGTGGAAATCGGAAAATGTATCCATGGACTTTATTGTGGGATTACCGAGGACATCTCGAGGTAATAATGTAATCTGGGTTATTGTTGATCGCTTGACTAAATCTGCAAATTTCCTTCCTATTCAAGATACTTTCTCTCTAGATAAATTTTCCCATTTGTATCGTAAAGAGATAGTCCGGTTACATGGAGTTCCTCTCTCCATTATATCTGATCGTGATCCCAGGTTTACTTATAACTTTTGGAAGGGCCTTCAGAAGTCATTTGGTACTGAAATAAATTTTAGTACAGCTTTTCATCCTCAATTAGATGGGTAGTCAGAAGGTACAATTCAGAATTCGGAGGATATGCTAAGTGCTTGTTCGATGGATTATCAGGGATGTTGGGACCAACATCTTTCATTGGTTATGTTTTCATATAATAACAATTTTCAGTCCAGTATACAGATGGCTACGTTTGAAGCATTATATGGGAAGCGGTGTCGAACTCTAGTTTTTTGGGATGATGTAGGTGAAAGGAATCTCATGGGACCAGAATTGGCAGAAGAGATGGCAGAAAAAGTTCTGTTGATATAGAAACCCATGAGAGCAGCTCAGAGTAGACAGAAAAGTTATGCAGATAAAAGGAGGAAGGATCTATCTTTCGAGGTATGTGATCATGTTTTTCTCAAAGTTTCACCATGGAAAAGTGTGATGCGATTCGGTAAGAAAGGAAAGCTGAGCCCAAGGTTCATTTGACTATATGAAATTCTGGAAAAAGTTTGATCAGTTGCTTACCGAGTGGCTTTACCTCCGAGTTTATCTCAGGTACACAATGGTTTTCATGTTTCGATGTTGAGAAAGTTTATGCCATATTCATCTCATGTTTTGAGCCCAGAGGTAGTTCAGTTGGAAACAAATCTCTCTTATAAAGAACAACCAGTCCAGATTCATTACCAAAGAGAGAAAGTGTTGAGAAATAATGTAATTCACTAGGTAAAGGTTTTGTGGAAAAAGAATATGGTTGAAGAGGCAACGTGGGAATCTGAAAATGCTATGAGGGATAAATACCCCCACTTATTTTGATAAGTGAATAAAATTATGAGGACGCAATTCCCAAAAGGTGGGAAGGATGTAACATCCTAGGTAAATAACAAATAAAACATTTTCATATTTATTAATATTTATTAATTAAATATTAATTTTAATTTAATGGGGTTTCTATGTTCGATAGCATACCCGATACGCAACAACGAGTTTCTTTGAAATCTTACGTTGCACTCTAGTAATATAATAATTTTGTTTAAATGGTAGTTAACACGTAGCCATTGTATTGGAGGGAATGACTATAAATAACTAAAATATGGTTATATATGTGTGTTAAATGTTTTTACATTTATATAATAAAGGATAAATGCTTAAGATACGAAAAGAATTCAGTTTTAGGCATAAATACTCTAATATTCACTAAAGGTCGACTTATCGCCTTTACATGGAGAACCTTCATTAAATATAGGTTTGTTCACTATTATAAATTCTATTAGACCAATAAAACTCTTCTTTATAATCGGGACATCAAAATTTACTTTGTGTAAATTTTTGGTATTTTTCCGATAAAGTTCATTTTTAATGAATAGTGAAAAATGTTGTATTTTAATTCAAAACCTCTTTTTAATATAATTTATTTATATGATTAGATTATATTTTTAATTGGTTTTAGAGTGAAATTAGAATATATTTTTACCATTTAATCCAATAGTGGTCATTGGAATTAATTTCACTTTGAAATTGGACTTAAACTAGCGTCAATCTTTTGATATATATTGTTTCATAAAAACAAGCTATTTGTCCTGATAGCGGGAATTAATTATTAAATTAATTAATGTAACATATATGTTATGAATTTTTTAAAATAGACATCATTTTTGAATTCGGAATATCAAATATAGCTTAGGGTGATGTTTTGGTATTTTTCTAAAAAACATCAATTTTTGATGAATAGTGAAACCATTAAGTGGTACTTAAAAAAACTGATTTTTCGTTTAAATGAAATTTTACCACCTCTGTGTTTTGAATTTCAAAAATACGACATATGTGATTTTCATTAGGAAGTAAAATGTTGTTCAATGGGATTAAAATAATTTTTTGGTGAATAGTAACTTGTAATTTTTTAATCATGATTTGAGGTAATTAGTGTATGTTTAAGGTAAAAATAATGTTTTAATAATATGAAATGACCTTGAAACATGTCCTACCCTTATTGGATGTGTCATGGACGACCAATAAACTCCATGGGTCATCTTGGGGACCCCATGGATCCATTTTGGTAGGAAAATGACATTAATAACTTTTTATTCAATGTTAAAATAAAAATGTCACAAACATATGTTGTTTTACTAAAACAATTTTTAAATGGGGTTATTAAAGTAATATTTTTGACTATAAATATAAATTAGAAAGATAAATATATTTTATACATCATTATATATTTTTTATAATTTTTAGACATCAAATAAATTAAATTATTTATGACACCATGATGATGCAGCGATTACCTCATTATTTAATGATTTAAATAAAATGAGACGATAATGTACAATCTAAGACCTACACTTGATAAAAACATATTTGATGGGTGTATTTCGAACCCTTATCACATTATCCTGTAAATTTATAATTTTGGGACCCTTTTTATCAGAAAATCATTTTATAATAAAGTATCTTTTCTTAACTTTCCAAGACTGCCCCTCCTCTCCTCTTATAAAAGGCCCCCACCTCTACCTCTTTACCCACACATCTCAAGCCTTTTGTTCGTCCAAGATCTGCTAATTTTATCTCTCCACATCCCTCTCTTACTCTTAGAAGCCTCACTTTGGGAATAAGTCTTCCCAAGGAAGCCTTTGAGCTCAAATAAAAAAGAGTTACCCATTTTAAATGTAGTGTTTTCTCTTGTGTTCTTATGTTTTATTTTTCTTCTCCAACCCGCTAAACTCTTTTTATTCCTTTATTTTGCAAAAAAACCAGTATATTAAATATACTAGGATTTTTTTATGTGAATTATTCGAGCTAAAATTACACACAACTACATCTAACTGTTAAAGAACATACTGTTTCTGTGGATGGCGAATTTCTACCTCACGAAATGATGATTGTTCAACACTCATATAACACCTTCATAGGTGGCCATTAAGATGTCACTATATTTATATATGATATATAATATGTTTATGTTTTACTTAAGCTTATTTATTTTTCATTTGTGGCATACCTTTATGGTTTCCATTGTGGGTAAACACGATAATTTCATTTTAGGAAGTGTGGACTACCGCCCCCTCAAAGTGATTTGATTCGTTAATGCCATACGTGGGATGTATAAAGGATGGATTTAATGATATTATATATGATATTATACAGGAATTATAATATACCTTTATATCATTGTTATTTCACTCCATTAAATATGAAATAGAAATGAAAGTAGCGTTCATGCGTACATATGGCTTACCATCTCCATGAACGATGCATTTCATTTCTTACCACTAAATGTTATATACTATTGTAAATACATGTATATGAAGGATATATATGATATCTACATCATGAATATAATTCTTGATATAATGGATATTTTACCACATGAACACCTTGTAATTATAAAGAGTTTATTTTTCATTCAAGTACCAATGATCGACAAAACGACCATTATTAACTTAAATAATTACACAGTGTTCATAACATGGTAATCCATGATATAAAAGGAATAATTAACTTGAAAACGGTTCTTAAGAAAGTATAAATTACCTTATGTTTATTATTTTGGAGATTAAAGAGCAATCGAGTCATGTCGGACATGAGGTAAGGGACTTCGTCTCAATATCCTTTCATTAAGGCATATTTTGTTTTATACACAACTTTATTTTATACGGTGTATATACCCCTTTGAATTTTAATTTTATTCAAAAGGAATATTTTTATACGAAGCGTTTTACTAAATGAAAAAATGTAATGTTTCTTTTAACGTACGTAATGACAACGACCTTTTCCGCTGCCACAAGAATTATTTGGTATTTGGCTTCCTCAACAAGCCGTAATGTTTTTTAAAATGAAATAAATACCATATAGTCATTTATGTATTTTGGTATTAAAAATGTTTTTTATAATGGATTATTTATGTAAATATATTTAAGTGATATATTGTGATCAAAGTGTGGAAATGTTTTCTTTCCATTATATTTGTTTTATGTCTTATGATTTTATAATGGTACTTGGACATTTGATGGGTGATAACATGATAAACCATATGAAGGGTGGTTCCATGAATACCAGGACGGGTGGTTACATTATAACCTCCAATGCATTGGGTATGGAAGTCAGCCGTATGGCTATTCCATTAAGTGATATGTGTGGAAGTCGGCCGTATGGTTATTCCATTTAAGTATGTTTATGTCCCAAGTTACCTTTATATGTTATGTGTTCTTTATATGGGTTTTATGGTAATCATTTGGTTACAAAAAGGGTAAGTAATGATCTTTTATTTAGTGAAGTGTTTTTTACTACTCCATAAAGGGGAAAAGTATTACTTTTATAAATTATACATGGTTTAATTGTTGTTTTGATAAACTAACAGTTTTCATTCTTTGTGTATCCCTTACTGAGATTTTTATGATCACCCCAAGTTTTTGAAATGTTTTTCACATGACTTAATGTGGAATAGGGTCAAGGATGGGATCAAGGAATAGTCATGCTATCTAAAACATGGAACTAGACAAGTTTCTTTTTAAGAGTTTTTATTTTATAGAAACTTAGTAGAAGTGTCTACTTTGTAATCTTCTTGAGATGTAATAGTTATGTCCTAATTATCTAAAACTCTAAACCTGAAAAGATCCACAATGTGAATTATTCATTTAATTCAATATTAATTAAGGTTTAAGGTTGGGGCCTTATAATTCCTCTCTCTTTGGGATACACTATAAATCTCCCACAGATGTATTGAGCACCATTATCTGTTCCAATCCAATTTAATGAGTACCCGTACTCATTTTCAGAAATTCTACTAAAAATATTGAACTATTTTAGATAATATAATTTATATATTATAAATATAATACATTTAATGTGATTAAATTCATCAATATTTGATAAAAAAATAATTATCCAAATATCTTTATTTTTTCATAGGCCTTCAAATTATATCTTGAAATAGCTCCAAAGGATGTATAGATTATATTTTTTACCTTATTTTGTGGATTATTCACTACATTTACCTTTTAACAAGTAGAAAATTTGTTATTCTATTCACCTTAAAATGTTTGAACAAGAAGAACACTATATCCTCTAATAAGTTCACACATATTCTTTTTTCCAAGAAGACAATGTCTTTGATTCCATCATTGACATTATTCTTTCATAGTCAAATAACATTCATTTCTAGTGTTGCATATCTAAACAAATTCAATCAATTTTTTTTCCTCTTTTCAAGATATATCAATCATTAAATATCTTCACAATAACATCATAATTTTTTAAAATCACTTTATTTCCTTCATCACATAATTAAGTCACACTTTGAATATTGTGTCTTCTTCTTCCAACATATACCATGCCATTGAGTTTGAATTTATCATTACCAATTAATTCTAATTTAATATATATAATTATTATTGACCATTCATTCCAAAATGTCACTGAGACTTTATTCAAAATTTTAATCATATTTGAGTAGATTCATGAACCCTATAAAATTTGAGAAATAACCAGTATCTATGTTCGATGGACATTTATGTTTGATGGTTTATATGAAACTTGAAATACCAAATCTTTCTAATTTCCTTTATTATTAATTTTTAAGAATAATCAACACTGTCACATGATAAAATTTTTCTTGTAGGATAACAAGACACTATTATATATGACAACACAACACCTCACATAATTCAGAATCACATTGTAACATCCCAAGTAAGTAATGAATAATAGATATTTTTATGTATGTCTATTAATGAATTAGATAGTGTTTTAGAGGCTTAAAATGAAAATAAATACAATCTTAAGCATGGAATACACTAATATTCTTAAAAGATTGTTTTACTGCCTTATGATGAAAAACCCTTTTTAAATCTTTCTTTGACAATTTTATAAACTATTTTTGTCAAAATAAACTTATTATTTATGATTGGGACATCAAAATTTACTTTGTGTGAATTTTTGGTATTTTTCTGACAATGTTCATTTTTTAATGAATAGTGAAAAATACTGTATTTTACATCAAAACTTCTTTTTAATCTAATTTATTTATATGATTAGATTATCTTTTTAATTGGTTTTGAAGTTAAATTAGAATATATTTTTACCATTTAATCCAATGGTGGTCATTGGAATCAATTTCACTTTGAAATTGGACTTAAACTGGTGTCAATCTTTTGATACTTATTGTTTCATAAAAACACGCTATTTGCTCTGACAGTGGGAATTAATTATTAAATTAATTAATTTGACTTATATGTATTGAATTTTGTAAAATAGACTTCATTTTTGAATTCGGAATATCAAATATATCTTAGGGTGAATTTTTGGTAATTTTCTGAAAAACATCAATTTTTGATTAATAGTGAATTCACTAAGTGGTAGTTAAAGAAACTGATTTTTCGTTTAAATGAAATTTTGCCACTTTTGTGTTTTGAATTTCAAAAATCCGACATACATGGTTTTCATTAAGATTTAAAATGTGGTTCAATGAGATTATAATAATTTTTTGGCGAATAGTAACTTATTAAGTTCTTAATCGCGATTAGTGGTAATTAGGGTAGTTTAAGGTAAAAATAATGCTTTAATAAATTAAAATGAGCTTGAAACATTTCCTACCCTCATTGGTTGTGTCATGGCCGACCAATACAAGCCATGGGTCAACTTGGGGATCCCAAGGAGACACTTTGGTTGGGAAATGACATAAATAACGTTTTATTAAATGTTAAAGTAAAAATGACACAAACATAATATGTTTTACAAAAACAATTTTTACATGGGGTTATAAAGATCAGATATTTTATTATAAATAGTCATTGGAAATCTAAAAAGATTTCCTACATCATAGTATTTTTTGTATAATTTTTAGACATTAAATAAATTAAATTATTTATGACATAATAATGATGCAGTGATGACATCATTATTTGACGATTTAAATAAAATGGAAAGATAATGTAAACTATATGAACTACACATGTCCAAAACCAATTGGATGAGTGTATTTCGAACCCTTATCACCTTATCCACGAATTATATCAATGTGGGACCTTTTAAAACCGAAACACATTTTCAAATAAAGTAATATTTCTTTACTTTCCAAAAGTGCCCCTCCTCTCCTCTTATAAAAGGCCCCCACCTCTACCTCATTTCACACACTCCTCAAGCCTTTGGCTCGGCCAAACCCTGCCCATGTACTCTCTACACATCCCTCTCCTCATCCTAGAGGATTACCTTTGGTCATAATCCTTTCAAAGGAAGCCTTTAGGCTCAAATCAAAAGGAGTTACACTTTTAAAGGTAATTCATTCTCTCATGTTCATTTGTTTTATTTTGCTTCTCCAACCCCCAAAACTCTTTTTATTTATTTCTTTTGTAACAACACCAGTATCTTCAATATACTAGAATGTTGTTATAAGATTTATTTGAGCTACACTCTCAAACAACTACATCAAATGGTTAAAGAACATACGGTTTCCGTGGATGGCGAAATTCTGCCTCCCGAAACGATGATTGTTCAATACTCATTTAACACCTTCAAAGGTGGCCATTATGATGTCACTATTTTTATATATGATATATAATATGTTTATGTTTTCCTTAAGCTTCTGTTTCTTTTATTTTGGGAATAACTTTATGGTTTCCATTTTGGGTAAACATGATATCTTCATTTTAGGAAGTGCAGACTACCGCCCCCTGAAAGTGATTTGATTCGTTAATACCATATGTGGGATGTGTAAAGGATAAAGTTAATGATATTATATATGTTATTATACTGTAATTATAATATACTCTTATATAATTATGATTCCATTCCAGAAAATATGAAATAGAAATGGAAGTAGCGTTCATGCGTACGTACGACTTACCGTCTCCATGAACGGTGCATTTCATTTCTTACCTATAAATGTGATGTAATATTATAAATACATGTATATGATGAATATATATGATATATATGTCATCCAAGTCATTAATATTATTCTAGATATAATGAACCTTTGACCAAATTAACAACATGTAAGTGTAAGATGTCTATTTTTGACTTAAGAACCAAATACCGACAAAATGATCATTATTAACTTAAATGATTACATGATGTTCATAACATGGTATAAAAGGAATAATGAACTTGAAAAAGATTCATAAGAAAGTATATATTAACTCAAGTTTATTATTCAGGAGATTAAAGAATGGTCGGGTCAAGTCGGATACGAGGTATGAGACTTCGTCTCAATCTCCTTTCGTTGAGGAATATTTTATTTTATACACAACTTTCTTTTATACGGTGTATAAACCAATTTGACTTTTACATTTATTCAAAAGGAATCTTTTTTATACGAAGCGTTTACTAAACGACAAAAGGGAATGTTTTTGTCATACGTATGCGGCGACAACGACTTCTCCGCCGTCGTGACTGTTATTTGAGTTTCAGCTTCCTCTACAAGCCATACCTTCTTTTTAAAAGAAAAATAAATACCCTGTTTTACTTTTCTTTTATTTTGGTATTGAAAATGGTTTTCATAATGTTTTTATATCAATGTGTTGTATTGATATCTCGTGATTAAAATGTGGAAATTTTATGTTTCCTATATGCATGTTTTATGTGATATGATTATGTTATGGTTCTTAGGCATTATTATGAAGACGGGTGGTTCCGTGATAAACTAAGGGCGGGTGAGCCCATTATAGCTCTCCAATGCATTGGGTAACGTGAAGGAGTGAAACGCTAAGGTTTCTCCGAAGAGATTTTAGGGAATATACTGTGATGGGTATTCCAAACGTAACCAAGAGGGTTACTCCCTACGTAAGAATGTTATGAATGCCTCAAGTTTCCTTTATGTCTTATGATTTCTATGATTTATTCATGATTTTATGAGGTATGTTAAAGTGCCTATGTTTTATGGGTAAAGTATGATTTCATTCTTATGTATATATGAACTCATGTTTCCTTTCCATGTTTTTATAACCCATACTGAGCTTTTTATGCTCATCCCAAGTTTTTTTAAATGTTTTTCACAGGTCAAGGGAAAGGTACATGATATGATGATAGTGTCAAGGAAGTGTCAAGAAATAATCCATGTTTTATTTTAAATGTGTTTCCATTTATGGGAATGAAGAATACTATCTTTATGTAACCACTTTGTTTATATGTGGAATGTAATGCATGTTTTATGATCTAATTCTCTAAAACTCTAAACCCGAAAAGATCCTTAATGTGTAATCTTGTAATAACTCAAGATTAAGAAAGGTTTAAGGCTGGGGCCTTATAGTTGGTATCAAAGGTCGGGTTAGATAACTTTAGGAGTTAGAATTCTATTAAATGATTATCCAAAAATATTTTTTTTGAAAAGATATAGCATTTGAAGATTACCATGTTGCTTCATCTAAGACATGTTTGTTCAGAATGGTTTTCTGCAGAGGAAACAGGGAAGCAGTGCTAGGAAGGCATACATAAGGAAATAACCTTCCGAATCAGCATCCAGAAATGGTCGGAATTGGAACTGAACAGTTTGTTGCAGTAATGGAGCAATTGACTCAAGCGATAAATGGTGGTGGTATCCATGCACAAGATCAGCCAGATCAACCACAGAGGAACATGTCAGTGGTGGAACATTTCATGAGGCAACATCCACCATCATTTAGAGGATCATCTGACCCTGTGCTAGCTGAAGGGTGGATTAAAGCACTGGAGAAGATTTTTGATGTCATGGGGTGTTTAGACAATCAAAATGTTAGTCTTGCTATTTACCGTTTGGAGGGTGAAGCAGATCAGTGTTGCTCTATGGTTAAAAATATCAGGGACACCGATGAGATTGATGCTCTTGATTGGGATGAATTCAAAGGTATGTTTCTTGAGAAGTATTTTCCTAAGGTTGTTCTACTTAGGATGGAAAATCAATTTTTGAAATTGAGGCAAGAAGAAGACTCAGTGGCTGCCTATGAAGAAAGGTTCACTCGATTGGAAAGGTATGCTCCAAATTTTATCCGAGACCTTGATAGTAAAATCAATCATTTTTACTCAGGATTAATGCCAAAATATCGAAGGGCATTAGCTTCTCGTGAGTTTAAAAGTTATGAAAAGATTGTTCGATGTGCTGAGAAGGTGGAAATGGAGTTTGCTGATGACCAAGTGTTCTATAACAACCAGTAGAAGAAGAGACCGAGGTGGCAGGAGAAAGGTAAGAATTCTTCAAAAAAGTCTGATGGTAAGAGAACTAAGTTTCCAGTTTGTGATAAATGTGGCAAAAGGCATGCTGGGGAATGTCTTCTGAATTCTGGAAAGTGCTACCGATGTGGTAAGATGGGACATAAGGCTCGTTATTGCACTGAAAATGATCAAGGTGAAGGTAAGAACAAATTTGATTTACAGTTAGTGAAATGTTATAAGTTCAATGAGATGAGTCACTATGCAAACGAGTGTCCGAGAAAGAGCTTGAGTGATGGGAAGCAGTTAGACTACAAGAAGAAAGGGGTGGTGAAATCCTTTGCAACTACTTCAGCAGATGTCGGGCCATCAAATGAAGTTGTATCAGGTACTTTGTTTGTTTTTTCAGATTATGCCAGTGTGTTGTTTGATTCGGGGTCTACCCATTCTTTCATCTCTGAAACCTTTTCTAGTAAAACGGGAATACCATCTGAAGAAATGACTCCTGAACTTTTGGTAAAAACACCTGGGGGGAAATGTTGACGAAAAAAGAATTTATAAGAATCTTCCTATCCTTATCTGTGGAAAGAACCTACTTGCAAACCTTATTGTTCTACCTCTAGTAGAGTTTGATGTTATCCTGGGTATGGATTGGTTCTCTATTTACCATTCTAAGATTGACTATAGAGCTAAAGAATTTTCTTTTCAGAAAGACTTTTAGTTTGTTTACAGGAATGAACCCTTACTTTTGATAACATATCAAGAGGCCGAGAAACTTGTAAAAGATGGAAATGAATGTTACCTTGCACACGTCGTTGAAAATAAAGGAACTGTTCAGATTAATGATGTGCCAGTGATAAATGAGTATCCTGATGTTTTTCCTGATGAGTTTCTTGGGATAATACCAGATCAGGAAGTTGAGTTTACTGTGGACTTAGTTCCTGATTCTAAGCCAATTTCAAAACCCCCTTATCGAATGGCTCAAATTGAACTTTTAGAGTTGAAGGAGCAATTGCAAGATTTATTAGAGAAAGGTTTAATTAGACCTAGCACATCACCATGGGGTGCTCCTGTTTTATTTGTTAAAAAGAAAGATGGTTCTATGAGACTTTGCATTGATTATAGAGCCTTGAATAATATCACTGTTAAGAACAAATATCCTTTTCCTCATATCGATGATTTGTTTGATCAGCTCCAGGGAGCTCAGTTTTTTTCAAAGATTGACCTGAGATCGGGGTACCATCAGCTAAAGGTAAAGGAGGCAGATATTCCGAAGACCGCGTTCCGTACGAGATATGGCCATTATGAATTTGTAGTAATTCCTTTTGGGCTAACCAATGCACCTGCTGTATTCATGGACTTAATGAATATAATTTTCCATGAGTTCTTGGATAAGTTTGTGGTGGTTTTCATTGATGATATTTTGGTGTTTTCTAAAAGTAAAGAGGAGCATGAAAGACATTTAAGGGTTATCTTGCAAACCTTAATTAAAAAGAAACTATATGGGAAATTCAGCAAGTGTGAGTTTTGGTTGCAACAAATTTCTTTCCTTGGTCACATTGTTTATAAAGATGGAATAACTGTTGATCCTGCAAAAACAAAAGTTGTAGAAGAATGGAAAAGACCCACAAATGTAACCGAGATTCGTAGCTTCCTTGGTTTGGCGGGCTATTACCGAAGGTTTGTTAGAAATTTTTCACAGTTATCTAGTCCAATGACTAAGCTAACTCAGAAGGGTGTTAAGTTTATCTGGACAAAAGAATGTGATGATTGATTTCAGGAATTGAAAAAAAGATTGGTGAATGCTCCAGTTTTGGCACTACCTTCCAGGAATGGTGAGTTTGTTATATACAGTGATGATTCATTGAAAGGACTTGATTGCGTACTAATGCAGAATGATCAGGTAATTGCTTATGCTTCACGACAGTTGAAAACTCATGAGGTAAATTACCCTACACATGATTTGGAATTAGCTGCTGTTGTTTTTGCTTTAAAAATTTGTAGGCATAATTTGTATGGAGTAAAGTGTGAAATATATACCGATCACAAAAGTTTAAAGTATATATTCACTTAGAAAGAGTTAAACATGAGACAGAGGAGATGGCTAGAATTAATCAAGGATTACGATTGTACAATTCATTACCATCCGGGAAAAGAAAATAAAGTGGCTGATGCTTTGAGTCGAAAAAGTAATGCTTCATTAACAATGTTGCATTTGGAACGTGATCCTTTGGTAAGGATTTGATGAACTTTGGCATAGAAGTTGTTGGTGCAGGAAGTCCTTCTGTTTTGTTTCAGGTATCAGTGAGATCTTCTCTATTAGATAGAATCAACCAAGCACAGAAGCAAGACAGTGAGTTGCAGAAAAAGGTAGAGCTGGTTCAGAAAGGTAAGTTGCCTGAATTCAACATTGATAGTGATTGTGTTTTAAGATTTGGGAAGAGATTGTGTGTGCCTTGTGATTCACAGTTGAAGAGAAAGTTGTCATGTAAAGCTCATAGTTCTCCGTTTTCAGTTCATCCGGGCAGTACTAAGATGTATAGAGATCTGCGGGAGTATTACTGGTGGGATGGAATGAAAAGAGACATTGCTGATTTTACTGTGAAGTGTTTGACATGTCAACAGGTTAAAGAATAGCGGCAGTTACCGAAGGGGATGCTTCAGCCTTTACCAGTGCCAGAGTGGAAATGGGAGAATATATCCATGGACTTTGTTGTTGGATTACCGAAGACATCTCGAGGTAATAATGCAATCTGGGTTATTGTTGATCGCTTGACCAAATATGCTCATTTCCTTGCTATAAGAGATACTTTCTCCCTAGATCAACTTTCCCGTTTGTATCTTAAAGAGATAGTCAGGTTACATGGAGTTCCTCTCTCCATTGTATCGGATCGTGATCCCAGGTTTACTTCTATCTTTTGGAAAGGCCTTCAGAAGTCGTTGGGTACTGAATTAAATTTTAGTACAGCTTTTCATCCTCAATCAGATGGGCAGTCAGAACGAACAATCCAGACATTGGGGGATATGCTACGAGCTTGTTCTATGGATTATCAGGGAAGTTGGGACCAACATCTTTCATTGGTTGAATTTTCATATAATAACAGTTTTCATTCTAGTATACAGATGGAACCATTTCAGGCATTATATGGGAAGCGGTGTCGAACTCCAGCTCTCCGGGATGAAGTGGGTGAAAGGAAGTTGATGGGACCAGAATTGGTAGAAGAGATGGCAGAAAAAGTTCAGCTAATTCAGAATCACATGAGAACAGCTCAGAGCAGGCAGAAGAGTTATGCGGATAACCGGAGGAAGGATCTATCTTTCGAGGTAGGTGATCATGTTTTTCTCAAGGTTTCTCCTTGGAAAAGTGTGATGAGATTTGGTAAGAAAGGAAATTTGAGTCCAAGGTTCGTTGGACCATATGAAATTCTGGAGAGAGTTGGATCAGTTGCATACCGATTGGCTTTACCTCCGAGTTTATCTCAGGTACACAATGTTTTTCACGTTTCGATGTTGAGAAAGTATATGCCAGATCCATCTCATGTTTTGAGTCCAGAGGTAGTCCAGCTGGAAGAGAACCTATCTTATGAGGAACAACCGGTCCAGATTCTTGACCACAGGGAGCAAGTGTTACGGAATAAGGTGATTCACCAGGTAAAGGTTTTGTGGAAAAACCACATGATTGAAGAGGCAACATGGGAATCTGAAAATGCAATGAGGGATAAGTACCCCCATTTATTTGATAAGTAAATAAATTGTAAGGACACAATTTTCTAAAGGGGGGAAGGATGTAACATCCCAAGTAAGTAATGAATAATAGATATTTTTATGTATGTCTATTAATGAATTAGATAGTGTTTTAGAGGCTTAAAATGAAAATAAATACAATCTTAAGTATGGAATACACTAATATTCTTAAAAGATTGTTTTACTGCCTTATGATGGAAAACCCTTCTTAAATCTATCTTTGACAATTTTATAAACTATGTTTGTCAAAATAAACTTATTCTTTATGATTGGGACATCAAAATTTACTTTGTGTGAATTTTTGGTATTTTTCTGACAATGTTCATTTTTTAATGAATAGTGAAAAATACTATATTTTACATCAAAAGTACTTTTTAATCTAATTTATTTATATGATTAGATTATATTTTGAATTGGTTTTGAAGTGAAATTAGAATATATTTTTAACATTCAATGCAATGGTGGTCATTGGAATCAATTTCACTTTGAAATTGGACTTAAACTGGTGTCAATTTTTTGATACTTATTGTTTCATAAAAACACGCTATTTGCTCTGATAGCGGGAATTAATTATTAAATTAATTAATTTGACTTATATGTATTGAATTTTGTAAAATAGACTTCATTTTTGAATTCGGAATATCAAATATATCTTAGGGTGAATTTTTGGTAATTTTCTGAAAAACTTCAATTTTTGATGAATAGTGAAACCACTAAGTGGTAGTTAAAGAAACTGATTTTTCGTTCAAATGAAACTTTGCCACTTTTGTGTTGTGAATTTCAAAAAATCCGACATACATGGTTGTCATTAATAAGTAAAATGTGGTTCATGAGATTATAATAATTTTTTGGTGAATAGTAACTTATTAAGTTCTTAATCACGATTAGTGGTAATTAGTGTAGTTTAAGGTAAAAATAATGCTTTAATAAAATAAAATGAGCTTGAAACATGTCCTACCCTCATTGGTTGTGTCATGGCCGACCAAAAGAAGCCATGGGTCAACTTGGGGACCCCATGGAGACACTTTGGTTGGGAAATTACAAAAATAACTTTTTATTAAATGTTAAAGTAAAAATGACACAAACATAATATGTTTTACGAAAACAATTTGTAAATGGGGTTATAAAGATCGGATATTTGATTATAAATAGTCATTGGAAAGCTAAAAATATTTCATACATCATAGTATTTGTTTTATAATTTTTAGACATTAAATATATTAAATTATTTATGACATAATAATGATGCAGCGATGACATCATTATTTGACGATTTAAATAAAATGGAAAGATAATGTAAAATATATGAACTAAACATGTCCAAAACCAATTGGATGAGTGGAATTAGAACCCTTATCACATTATACACGAATTATATCAATGTGGGACCTTTTAAAACCGAAACACATTTTCAAATAAAGTAATATTTCTTTACTTTCCAAAAGTGCCCCTCCTCTCCTCTTATAAAAGGCCCCCACCTCTACCTCATTTCACACACTCCTCATGCCTTTGGCTCGGCCAAAACCTGAACATTTACTCTCTCCACATCCCTATCCTCATCCTAGAGGATTCCCTTTGGGCAGAATCCTTTCAAAGGAAGCCTTTAGGCTCAAATCAAAAGGCGTTACACTTTTAAAGGTAATTCATTCTCTCATGTTCATTTGTTTTATTTTGCTTCTCCAACCTCCTAAACTCTTTTTATTTACTTCTTTTGTAACAAAACCAGTATCTTCAATATACTAGGATGTTTTTATAAGATTTATTTGAGCTACACTCTCACACAACTACATCAAATGGTTAAAGAACATACGGTTTCCATGGATGGTGAAATTCTGCCTCCCGAAATGATGATTGTTCAATACTCATTTAACACCTTAAAAGGAGGCCATTATGATGTAAATATTTTTATATATGATATATAATATGTTTATGTTTTCCTTAAGCTTCTGTTTTTTTTATTTTGGGCATACCTTTATGGTTTCCATTTTGGGTAAACACGATATCTTCATTTTAGGAAGTGCGGACTACCG
Organism: Viscum album; assembly: GCA_963277665.1. Lineage (NCBI taxonomy): Eukaryota > Viridiplantae > Streptophyta > Magnoliopsida > Santalales > Viscaceae > Viscum > Viscum album. The sequence goes on along the minus strand of OY728134.1, from coordinate 568,014,686 downwards.
CCCCCTGAAAGTGATTTGATTCGTTAATACCATATGTGGGATGAGTAAAGGATAAAGTTAATGATATTATATATGTTATTATACTGGAATTATAATATACTCTTATATAATTATGATTCCATTCCAGAAAATATGAAATAGAAATGGAAGTAGCGTTCATGCATACGTACGGCTTACCGTCTCCATGAACGGTGCATTTCATTTCTTACCTCTAAATGTGATGTAATATTATAAATAAATGTATATGATGAATATATATGATATATATGTTATCCAAATAATTAATATCATTCTAGATATAATGAACCTTTGACCAAATTAACAACATGTAAGTGTAAGATGTCTATTTTTGACTTAAGAACCAAATACCGACAAAATGAACATTATTAAGTTAAATGATTACATGATGTTCATAACATGGTATAAAAGGAATAATGAACTTGAAAAAGATTCATAAGCAAGTATAGATTAACTCAGGTTTATTATTCATGAGATTAAAGAACGGCCGGGTGAAGTCAGATACGAGGTATGGGACTTCATCTCAATCACCTTTCGTTGAGGCATATTTTATTTTATACACAACTTTCTTTTATATGGTGTATAAACCACTTTGAATTTTATGTTTATTCAAAAGGAATATTTTTTATACGAAGCATTTACTAAACGAAAAAAGGGAATGTTTTTGTCGTACGTATGCGGCGACAACGACTTCTCCGCCGTCGTGACTATTATTTGAGTTTCGACTTCCTCTACAAGCCATACCTTCTTTTTAAAAGAAAAATAGATACCATGTTTTACTTTTCTTTTATTTTGGTATTGAAAATGGTTTTCATAATGTTTTTATATCAATGTTTTGTATTGATATCTCATGATTGAAATGTGGAAATTTTATGTTTCCTTTATGCATGTTTTATGTGATATGATTATGTTATGGTTCTTGGGCATTATTATGAAGACGGGTGGTTCCGTGTAAACTAAGGGCGGGTGAGCCCGTTATAGCTCTCCAATGCATTGTGTAACGCGAAGGAGTGAAAAGTTAAGGTTTCTCCGAAGAGATTTTAGGGAATATACTGTGATGGGTATTCCAAACGTAACCAAGAGGGTTACTCCCTACGTAAGAATGTTATGAATGCCTCAAGTTACCTTTATGTCTTATGATTTCTATGATTTATTCATGATTTTATGAGGTATGTTAAAGTGCCTATGTTTTAAGGGTAAAGTATTATTTCATTCTTATGTATATATGAACTCATGTTTCCTTTCCATGTTTTTATAACCCATACTGAGCTTTTTATGCTCATCCCAAGTTTTTTTTGAAATGTTTTTCACAGGTCAAGGGAAAGGTACATGATATGATGATAGTGTCAAGGAAGTGTCAAGAAATAATCCAGGTTTTATTTTAAATGTGTTTCCATTGATGGGAATGAAGAATACTATCTTTATGTAACCACTTTGTTTATATGTGGAATTTAATGCATGTTTTATGATCTAATTCTCTAGAACTCTAAACCCTAAAAGATCCTCAATGTGTAATCTTGTAATAACTCATGATTAAGAAAGGATTAAGTCTGGGGCCTTATACACATCCCAATGGTTAAAATAAATTTTAACTTTTCAATCCAGATCTATCAGGTTGTATATGAATAGATATACAATGAATGAGGTGACCCCCCTCATTATGTTTCTTCTAAAACATCTAAAATTTTAATTTTCCAGATAATTAAGATAAAACATTCATTATATGTTCCAAAAATCCTTATATTGATGATTGTAACAATTAAAGACCCAATTTTTAAATAAATAATATGTTGTCCAGATTTGGAATGATTTAATTCAAACATCATCCCACCATTAATGAAAACAAAATTTTAAACATTATTTTTGTAAGCTCCTTTCACTTTTTTTCTTTACATCTCATTAAATTTTAAATATTTTTACATTTAATATTTTTTTATTTATATTATTATAGATTTAATCAGAATTTCCAAAATAATAAAAATCATATGATTTTATATAAACATTCTATTTATAATTTGAATATATTTGGGTTATTACCAAAATTATTGGAATTAAATCCTTATATATGAAATAATTTATATTCTTATTCTTAATAATCACACTTCTTTAAACATTCCAGAATTTTTGATTATAAATCTGATCACTGGTTTTATATATCCTCAAATCCTCTTCATGTTTGATCAAGTTTTTTTGTAAATTATCAACATATTTTACCTTCCCATTATATGTATTCTACTACATTATATTAAGAGTATTTTAATCATTATTCGAGAACGTCATTTCTTTTGATTCACTAAGAAACATTTTTTTCTTTTATAATCATTGATTCAGCAAATATCATTGATTTTTTAATTTCATTACCTTTTTTGGAAATATATAAGAGAGGTTAATCTAATTATAACTTGAGAATTTTATATATATTAGTTTATTATTTTTATTCAAAGTTCAATAAAACATTCACTAGTTAATTATTCTACATTATTCTTATAAATGAGAATTTTTTTCATCAACATCATTTCACATTTCTGTCTCTTCTTCATTATCACCACACTCCAAAAATTTAGAAAATTATGATAACTTTTATTTCATAAATTTTTTGAAATTATTTCTTTCTCTATTATTAAACACCCGTGAGTTTTTTACATTGATGATCTCTTCATAATGATTCATCTTGGTTCCTCTTCATCATCATCACAAACTCCATCTTCTTTTAACATATGAAAACATTCTAAATAATTTCCTACTATACAATATATAAATTTTTAGTGGAATATTTCATTTAATCCATACCTTATATATTATCACAATTAATGTGATTGGATGAATCACTTTATAAATCATCTAGACCAAATTAGAATCATAATCATAATAAAAAAGTTTGTCTTCAACAAAAAATTGTTCTCCAAAATTTCTTTATTTGTATCTTCAAAACAAATTTATTTCCCACATACCACCTTCATCATTATAGCATATTATTTCCCAATTTATCAATATCATAGAACACTATAGAAATAAATTATGGATATATTACTTGGATCTTATTCTTCACTAGTATACACTTTAAAATAAAACATATTTTCTGATATTGTAAAAATATTTTCAGAAATACCATCATCTTATAGATTCTATATATAGGCTTGGATTTCACTCATAACATTATTTATACCTTCGAAGAAACAATAAATATTTCTGTCAACATGAATTGTGATATTTTTATAAATGTGTTTATGAAATTTTAATTTTTCTCGCAACACATTATTATTTACTTTGTATATATTCAGATGTTTATCTTAGGTGTCTTTTGTGGACCTTAGTCCCTTTATAAACAAAAACTATTTTTCCATGTGGGATGGAAGAATAAAATTATTTACATTTCCATAATTATTTAAATTTCACTTATATTACATGATTATAGAATCAACATAATCACGAGAAACATACCGATCAGTGGTCCCATATAAAAAATAATCAATGATATATAATAAGTATAAAATCATATTATCTTTCCGTATGTGTTATATTTTACCAAAGATTATAGCAATACCAAAGTTATTAATTCAACTTGTATTTCCGATGATATAAAATATAAATTAAATTATAAACACATAGAATATAGAAAAACTACTTCATAAAATGGAAATCACAGAATAGGGGAACCTGCGACTGGATACCACTTGAAAATGAACCTTTTCAATTAGTAGTGAATCATTTATTGGGGTGATTAATTAGTGATCTGATATAATTTTAGGTTTCTATGGTTAAAAACACTGACCACCCACTAATGTGATATTTATCACTTTCAAAAACACACATATAATTAGAAACCCAATATATAATGTTGAACTATAGAAATTAAAATTCTTACATATCGCATGATATATATTATGTCGAGTATGGGTTATCTTTATAATTGTCTTACAATAAATCTGAAGACTATGATTGTGTTTCCTCAACTATCAAAATTATAAAAACATCATATCTTCAAGAACACTGCCTTCAAGAATAAAAATCATATGTTTATGTGTTGGTTTTATTACCATTATTCATTATCTTATAGAAACATAGGTTTTCACTATTTAAAATATTCATATTGGAATAGCCCATTATTATTCAATTTAATTTCATGTAGTGAACACATTTTTTGTTCTACTTATTTCTTATTTTATTCTCCTCACACACATCTATTGAAATTAAAAATAGAAATAAAAAATCCAAAGGATCTATTCATATTTAGAAATTTTAATTCCAAAAAATAACATCCTTTAACAACATCGACAAATCCTATATAACTTTTAACCACTTGTTATTTTTAGATCTTCTTTATACCAATAATTCCTATAAATATGACCTCATAGATCATGTTGTCAATCCTTTAAGTCACATCCTTATCAAAATATTCAAAACCACTCATAAATGAATCAAACACCATAAAATGTTTCTCTCTTTGGAATTGGATAGAATAGTTGTCAATTTTTCAATCAAAAGTCCTTTCATCATATGAAAAATCATTGGGGTCTAACCATTCTACAATATAATAGCTCTTTTTGAAAAAAATGATATACCACTTTCATGGTCTTTATTGATTGGAAATTCTATCTTTCCACCCCACCTTTTTATTTTTACTACCTTTAGAAACCACTATAAGTTTTGTGGGTATAGTCATTTCAAACAGGCTGACTCCTCAAGAACCACTTGGACAATTATAACCACATTTCTCATGGATATATTTCATATGAACACAAAAAATACACCATGAACATAAAAATTCCCATCCATTGGTATAACATAGAATTTTTTATATATACATCGTATCATCATTGCCACCAACAATAGTTCTTAGTCCATTACATGGTTCTACATTTTTTCTAGAGCCTCTATAACTCCAAAAACATTATATAAGACATATCATTATATTTTTGCTTTATAAAAGTCATAAATAATGATTAAAAAACCTTGATGATTATAACTTTGATGATAATTCCACTTCGAATCAACTAATTTTACAATGAATACGATATATATATTAACAATAAAAATTGACAAACTAAATCATAACCTCTTCTCAAATTCTTCAACCTAACTAATCACAAAAACAATCTTAACACCTATTAAGCCTAGTGGAGTGATTGTTATTATATTATGAGAAGTATATTAGAAGAAGTTATTGATTAAATCTTCTTTTTAAGTCCATCAATCATTCCTTCAACATGTATTCACATTTATGGAATCTCTACATATATTTCTAATGAGTTTTGGGGTGGTAATGTGTATTCAAGTTCAACTGAATGTTTGTAGACTATTGTTGATTATTCCAGGTCATGGAGTTGAATGAAAAATAACTATCCTATATAATTGATACCAGTGTTTCATATAGTCTCACCACTTCCATACTGAATACCCTTAAATGTTGGTTAAGTGATATATCCTCTCAAAATTAAATACAGTGACAAGTATTTGTAAAATAATCAACTACGACACAAATAACATTATTTCCTCTATATGTCTTTGGATGACCAAGGAAAAATACACTATTAATGTTGTCACATTTTCATATTTTTAGATGTAATTGTTTGATCATCTAACTAGAATTTTTCCATTAATTGGTCACTGGCTAACATACAATCACATTGATGTAAATTCCATGATATTCTTAGCTATATAATCTCACCAATAATTCTCTTAGAAATTACTACAAATCATAATTCTCCTTGGAAGTATGGATAATGGGGATCTATTTGAATTATTAAACAATTATTTTTATATAATGATATTTGATGGTTTAGATAGTCATAACCCAAATTCCAGAACACATTTTTCATGAATTTTCAACTTAGGGGATTTCCATTTTATTCATTCCACCTTATTATATATTTTCACATTATCTCTTTTAAAATCTGTTAACTTTTATAGAAGGGAAGGCTGCAAAATCATTTGAGAAATGATTAATGATACTTCTTCCTTTATGTTCCCCCAGTCCTTTATTTTCATGTTTATGATAACCAGATCCCTCCTAATCCTCAACATAGATATGATTATATGAAACTTTCTATATATATATCCTTCCTCATAATTTTCTTTTACATGATTTTAATGAATTGATTATTCATAGTAATTGATTATATCTAACAATCTTTGATAGTGCATACTAGGATCCCTCTATTTGAATATTAATTTTAGGATCTTATAATATATATACATTACTATCCTCCTCAAAATAATAGTTCCCCAAAATATTCAAATTGAATATTACTATTCCAAAGTATAAATCCTATATTTGAGTGTTCTTCTCATGAAAATTCATCTTCTCTGATGTGTAAGATATCAATTTGGTGCATTTCATCATTACATAGGCCAATCCCTTTTCAAAGCATCTTAATATAGTACATGAAGATACCCACATGAGGGTAGCATGAGGGCTCATGGAGGGATAATCCTCAATTTTAATTATATGATGATTCAATTTTATTCAAAAATCTATTAAAAAATTTCCTCATACATGTCATCTTTGTAAGTGGGATAAAAAATTTGGATATGTATTTTTAAAAAGCATCAGAAATAACCAGCTAGTCCAAATAAAATATATTTCTTCATTACAGACATTGGTCTAGGAATTTCCTCAATTTCCATTGTCTTAGATGGCTCTGAAGATATCCCTTATTTGGAGATCAAAGGGCCATATAATTATATTTACATCATTCATAAATCACATTTACTATATATTCCATAAAGATTCTATTTTGTAAAGACACCATTATAGAATTAAACTACTCCTCATGCTTCATATTGGTTTTGGAGTATATTATAATATCATATATAAAGACTATAAAAATTTTATTGTAGTAATTGAAGGAAAAATATATTCATCATGTCCATGAATTTTTTTTTTGTATTTTTGAGTCCAAGGGACACAAATATTAACTAATAGTGTTTATAACTAGTTTGAATGGAAATCATGGTAAAATTTTCATTATAACCATTAATTGTTGATATCATGACTAAATTTTAACCTTAGTGATGTACTATGGAATATGTATCCAATCAAACTAGTCATAAATATGTGTTTGGGGATACTCAAAATTTATTTTTATTTTATTGTGTTTATGTTTATCAATGAAAAGGATCATAGACCCAACCTTATTCTTGATGACGTTGAATGGAGCACCCCAAAGTAAAGCACTCTAGAGTATAAAATCATTGTACTAATTGTATTTTAACTATTTTATATATTCTTATAGTTAAAGGGAGATTATTATATATGTATTATTTGATATATAAAATGATCTTGGTATATGCTAAATTTAGTACTCAACCACTCAATCAATAGGAAGACCGTGGAACTATTCAGGGAATACATTCATATATTCCCCAATAATGGGAATGTATTCAAGAATAATTATCTAAGTTTTATTAATAATTTATGATAAATATGCATGATAATAAGGTAATAATATTTATACATTTAAATAATATTAAAAATAAAATTCGTTTTCACCTCCGTACACTTTTATATAATTAAAGGATGACTTAGGAGGTGAATATTTATATCCACCTCTGCATTATAGATGTTTTATTTATTTAAGGATATCAAATACATGATTAATACATAATCAAATTATCCTATAGGGTGTAAGAAAAGACTTTCATAGAGATTTTATTCCCTAAACAATAACAATGTATGAGTTAAATATTTATGATTGAACAGTTTCATCATTTGTTTTTTTACTGAAACCCTAAAGTCAATATGTTGATGTGATTTATTAGTATTCATACTAAAAATGAATTATATAAAAGACTATATTGAAAAATAATTAAATAGTAAGTTTTATATTATTTAATGAATAAATAGTGCATGGTTCACCTAGTTATTTTCACGATCCACCTAATAAGTAGTGATACTATATTCCTTACCTATCCATATAGTCTATAGGGGTTGTTTACATTGATTAACTATAAAAACACATGCGTTTGGGAATTGACTTATATAATGTTTTGGTTCCTTACACTTGAAATACATGACTACAGACAAAGTATTGATCAAAACATTATTTTCAACCTTTTCAGTATTGGGTTAATTATTCTTTCTTAAAGATTTATTACCCGAATGAATCTCTTTTAAAAACATGAATCTTGTCCTTGTTCCCTTGGGATAGATTATTGGATTATTCTTACCACACAATTGATAAGTGGGACGTTCTATTTTCTTTCCTCTATGGAATTTATCCATTAAACCTCCCTAACTAAAATCAACTTTCAACTTTTTTTCAACAACCCCTCAAGACCATATAAAATTCTACTCACCATCTCAACATTAAGGTAATATCATAAAATTTCATCATAGATACCCAATACTCAATATCCAACTAATTTAGTATTATTTACTTTAATCCAGTAAATATTTTGACCAGCTTACTTTTTACATCAATGAAAAAGCTCAAGGTGTATTGTACAAGACTTATGATGTTTTATTCATAAGCATCAATAGAATAATGTTACCTTCACTTCAATATGAAAAGATCCTTGCCCATTAAAATTTGAGGAGTTTTGGAAGATATTTATTTTAATGTATTTGAATTGAATCCTCTCTATTCAATGGAATCCATTTTCTCTTGGGGATTCATGTTCCTGATCAGTGTCTACCACTAATCACCTTTATAATGTAGAAGATAAAAATCCATGTTGAGTTTCTATTAATCTTAGAATTAAAGGATAGATAATATATTAAAAACTCTATAAATCAATTTTTATTTTATGACTTGATCTAATGATACAGTAATGGTATGAGGCCTTTTTCGTATAGAGTGTTCAATCTAAATTTGTAATTTCTTAAGAGAATAGGGTGTTCCCCAGGGTTCATGTTTTTTTTCTTAATGTGAGTTAGATGAGTTATTACTACCATGGTGTTTTCATTTAATTCTTCTATAAATATAGGAATAACCTTAGGGAAATCATCACGATTTGTATCAAATTGAGGTTTTTTATTATTCCCCCTATGTTATTCGATTAAATAAAATAATGGAAAATTGGTCTTGAGGACACCCAAATCTAGTATGTGTAAAAAAATGAAAAATATAAACACAAAAGTCATTAAATTAGAGTATATATGATTTAATCTATGTTACATAGGGTATTTGTTTCAACTATGTCTTCTAAAATAACAGTTTATCCATGTCCTTTATTATGCTTCATAATGAGTTTGTGAATTTTCTAGAGCTTTTCCCCAAATAGGGTCAAACAAAGTGTGTAAAAACTACTATTCATTGTGTACCAAGTTTTTTTAATGTCCCAACATTATCAAAAGGTACATACCATTTAATTTTGGTTTATTTTAATTAAATGGAAATAATAATGATGTTAAAGTGGTTAAGGGAGGTATCAGGAGTGTCTAGTGCTCATTTAAAGCATGGAACATTCAAAAGAAGTAAAGCATGCTAGGCTTCAGGGTTTTCATGCAATTTTGAACTCCATGGAGCATGGACATGTGAACCATCTTCAATAGGGATGGTGAGAAAACACACAGTACACAAAAAATTAGTCCAACCGTGCACCTAAATATATAGTGTTCTATATGTAGTGGATCCTTTGGCATGATTGGCTCACAGTTTGGCCAAACCATGTGCCTTGTAAATGGGGGTGAAATTACCATTTTAACCTTTGATAATGATTTAATGATTTATTTCTTCTTCTATCTTTTCCTATACCAATGTTTTATCCTCTCCTCTAAGTACATGAGTTAATCTTTCAAACTTTAAGGGGTTTTGATGTTTCTCCATAATTTTTGATCTGTTTTCTTCATTGTTGGAAGCTAAGAACTCATCTCAATAAACTATATCATCTATAATCCATTATTTCTATGTTTATCTACTATCTGTAGTATTATTTTGGTGCAACGTAATTTTCCCTATTTTTAGGGTTTTGTTAAATATCATGATTTCTCCCATTTTATGATGAATCATAGATTTTTATCAGATGGGTGGAGTATTGTGATGTCTAGGTAGGGTTTCTAGTATTTTTCCCATTGTTTTGTGCATTTTTAGAGGTCTCATCATTGTTATGCATGTCATAGCCTTCTGATGATGCCTCATTCATTCATATTAAAATAATTAGATGAGGTTTTGTGTCCATATTGATCCTAGTATATGGTGAAACCCATCTAAAGTTACTATCCATTTCTTTGACCACCCCTTGTCATGTTCCATGCTAAATGTCCAAAGTTTCCTTTATTCCTTGAGTGGGGTTTCACCTTAGGTGTTTATGTGGAACCTTTTTATAATTTTTTAGATTTATTAACTGCTTAAAGATGAGTATGGTCTCATTAACTGGAACTCTTTTGAAGGCTCATATGCTGAGTTCTTTTTGTTTATACCCTGCTAATTCCATATTCCATCAATTGTGCTTATTTCAAATTCTAATTTCTATAATCCCAATGACTCTCCTTATTATATATGTGATTCCTTGTGATTTATGTGTTGATCCCTTAGTTAAATGCCAACATACATTATTTGATGATATTGTTCTAAAATGAATATTCTTATTCCATGTGAACTATTCTAATACCTTATGAAATTCTTAATGTCTTGAATATCATTGTTTTCAAATATGGTTATCTTGTGATATCTGAATGTCATTGAGAACATGGGAATTATATAAATGATCATTTCCATGTTATAGTGGATTGAAATGAGTTTAATATTTTGTTAAGGTTTTTATCTTGAGATATTAAAATGATAATGATGATAGGTAGATGTTCACATGCTATCTTTGTTTATTATGCCTTATTCAATTTTGATGGATTTATTTATATTATTCGCATATCTTGAATACCTTTTGCCACTACGAGGTATATTAGTTAGAAAGACACTGTATATGGATTATTGGGTTTTGATATTTCTTGTATGATATGGGTATATGTATTAATTGATATGGTTTGGGAGAGAACATGGGCCCTATATTAAGGACCCTAGTGATGGAATCATCGTGCTGAGTTGGTTACGAATTGATGCGTTACAGAAATGATTTGGTTATCCAGGTATGTTCTTCCACAAAAATTTTCTATACTCGTGAGTGATACTAGTTACAAAGGGGAGAAACTGTGTATGGGCCCATTTAGAAAGATCTTTATTCTATGACAAGGGTGATTTTCAGTCCCCTATGTGATATAATCTATACGGACTTAGATCGACCATGCCTCAAATGATACAAGGTATTCTTTTTGGATTTCCATGGATATACTTGATAGTATTTGGTTATAAGGAGAAACCTATACATATGCTTGGGATTTTGTTTAGATCACCTTTGATGGGATATGGACACTATATTGGATTGGACTGATTGATTGTTTGTTTATTCATATGAGATGCAACCCTTAATTATTATCAGTATCATTTTTTACATATGTTATACATTTCTTATTATTATAATTATCATGAGTCTACTTTCTTGGTGAGAGGGAAAATGGAACCCCATGGAAAATCAAAATATTGGTGGTTTTCCCTTTTGAATTTCCTTGTGTACTTTATCCCTTGAATTGGTGATACGTCTTATAGTGGTACCTTGTTTAGTCTTTTGAATAATGTCGATGCAGGTGGAATGAGATGGGTGTCTATTTTAGAACCGAAGACATGGTTTACAAGTTTTACTAATTTATTGGTATATATTTTTTATATATGTAACACTTTATTTTTTAAAACATGAATTAGAAAGGTCTAGACATCATGGGCTCTAGACTACTAGGATTTATATATCACACCATATAGAGGATTCATTTGGTACCTGAGTAGAATTTATGATCATTTGTATGGATAAAGGAATGTATGTTGTTTCCGATGCCTAATTGCCTATATACATGGGATGCAACTTTGGGGGGAAGAGGAATGATCCTATGCTCGAGATATCATGTATCGGTTTTTGGTTTCTTTTTTAGTTTTTGATAGAATGTAGTATATGATTTTATCATGTTCTCTAGTAATCTTATTTTTGAATATCTTCATGGAATGGAAATCATTCTGTGATAGATATTGATTATCATATTTCTGAAACTATTTATATATATTGAGTTTTCATTCCTTTACATCCATTTTAGTTTTCATATAAATATTATTTGGCTATTTAATAAATATTTTTTTACCAATGTGATTATAAATTCCAGTGAGGGCATAGTCTCCCCATGGACACATCCTTGGACCTTGTTTCTAGTCAGAATCATCTTAATTTTAAAGAGATGTGCTAGAGGTCATGTAGCCCATAGTCTTGGGGAACTGTTGAGTGGAACCTAGGATATAATTATTTAAAGTGGTATCGATGGACATTTTCCCTTTTCATACTATTTAGGTTTAGATGGATGATTCTGATAACAGAATTTGGAACTAACCCTATGCTTGGATGTAGCTAACCCATGTATTGGGGACTACCAAATTACATGGGTTTGGAAATCGTGTTATTGATTATTCTATTTATGGTTGATACGATTTCACCATTGGGTTACACACATGTTTTATAGTGTTAATATATTAATATTATTGAAATGAGGATTTCTATTAATTTATCCTAAAGAGATGAGGGGGTTTCATTTCATGCATCATATTAGAAACTATAATAAATGAAACCCCATGCATTGTTCCCTACCAATATACATTCAACATCCATTGACTTATTTGTGAATGATTTTTATTGAGTATTGTTATATTAACCCTTGTAGTTATTATTTTTTTATAATAATTGAAATTTCAAAATTGACATGTAGGAGCCTAGAATGAATAATGTTATGTGGATTCCCATTTTCAATTTCTAAGGTGTTTGGGACTGTAAAAATTAGAATTCAGACCAACCTAATTCAATCGTTTGATAATGGGAAATTAAATTCCTGAATTTATAAAAGTTAATACCTTCTTTTAAAATAGAATATCCACCCTTTATGATAATTTGAGACCTTGGATTTGACCATACCATGGTAATGGGATATCAGTTGTGTCTCAGTGATCATACTGAGGCCTTTCCTTCTTATCTAGACCTGAATCATAGTATTTGATGTTAGTTGTGTTATTCAAAGAGTCGTATTTGAAACTATCCATTTTATAATGTTTTTAATCAATCTTCCATATCTATATAATCTACCAATTATAAATCTAGCATAATGTCTGATTGGAAATTGTAGAATTTTTCCACTATGATGTCCTCACACTATATTCTAAGAGATTGGTTACGAACACACTCTGAGGGTAGTGGTACCCGAGTCACCCATTGAACCACTAGTAGTGCCTCCTAAGGATCCTTCTATTGATATTACACTAAGCATTGATGCTCAGTTTAGGGATTGTTTCCTCATGTTTGTGTAGTCGGTTCAGGGTTCTCCCAGACCCACCTGACTATGATAGATCAGACATGGGAATTACAGTAGTAGCATCCTCCCACCTTCTTAGAGGATGGAGGCCCTCAAGATATCATGTCATGGATATAATCTATGATATCCATATTCATCCATAATGATATTAATCTAGAGTATAGGGTCAAACTCACAACCTACATATTGTGTGACTACGCCACGTTTTGGTTGGATGATGATTCACAATGATAGAATTAATGAGATATGGTTTTGGAAGAAATCCCAACATATATTTATGATCATTTATTTCTACATACCATGAGAGAGGATCATGGTAGAAAAATCATGAATCATTAGTAGGTCACTATACAAGTTCTTGAGTATTCGACTCATTTCACAGTGGTTTGATTTTTTTCTTTATCTCTGACCAATGAAAAACTGACGACTGTAGGGTTATTTTTGGATGCACTAGGGAATGAAATTTAATCACAATTTAGTTTATTCTATTTTAATACAATGAAAAGGATAGTAAATTAGACCATAATTATATAATGATGTCTCATAGAAGTTGGTCCTGTGATCTGGTGCAGTTTAGTTCAGAGACATGGTGATTGTTCTTATGGAATTTAAAATTTCATTTCAAAGGTGAAAGTGGGGGAGGTTTTAGTCAGGTGACACATACTGATATCTAAATATTGTGTCACCACTTCAGAAGTACATTCCATAAGAATCCCCAAAAAATGAGGAACACTATGGAATGCTGATCTTGAAGCCGGATCGATCATCTTCAACGTGTCAACCATTATCTTCCTCTAGAACCTAGTGGAAGGGGATCTATACTAGAACCTGTCTAAGGTATGGGATATATGACTCCATTCCAAGATAAAAGTTGGTCTTACATGGGAAGATATGTCTATTGAAGTTGTGGATGTTTCTAGTAAGTCAGACCCATATCTTTAGCATCAGTAGAGTGGATCTACTTTTGCTACTCAGGAAACATATCAAGGTCACAGTTCAGTCTACATGTATGCAGTGCATCCATTGAAAGAAGAATAGATTCCAAGGATATATATAGTTCATTTTGGTATACTATTATTATATACCTTAGTTTAATCTATTTTTGGTATATGAGTACCTCACAACTTTATATTCACTTCATGTGTGGAAAGTATTGGTCTTGAAATCGAGTACTAATGTAGTGTTTTGTCTCTTAGAACTCCACTATGGGTTGTAACAGAGGGAATATGTTAGTTTTATGAGCTATCACTAGAGATAGGTGGGTTCCATTTCTTCTAGAGTTTCTTTATCCTTGATATGATGACCATCTCTGTAATTTTTAATATTGAGTAACTCACGCATCATTACTGTCCTGTGGAAATCTATCACTGCCAAATGACTATCACATCACCCGAGGGTAGCACGTATTTATTCAAGGGTGAATGGTATATCCAAGAAGATCAAGATGAACCCAAGTGAGCTAGGTTGGGAAGAGTGACAACTCCCCGAGTGAGTCTCTATATGAGTGATCGGGTAATGTAGTTAACAAAATTCCCTCATATGGTGGATCATTTCTGGGATGTCTTCCCTGAAGATTTCTTCATCTTACATCTTAAAATAAGGGTTCATTTCACTTTAGATCTAGTGAGAGATGAAATAACCATGTCCATTAATCCTTTTAGAATGTAACCTACAGAGCTCCAAGAACTAAAAAATCATCTTGAATATCTAGAACCTAAGGGTTTTATAAGACCCATCACAACGCCATGGGGATCACATGCCATTTTCTCCAAGAAGTCGGATGGCACCATTAGATTTTTCATGGAATGTAGATGGTTAAACTATCTCATGGTGAAGAACTATAATCCTTTTCCTTATATAGATGACCTCTTCAATAATCTCTAAGGAGAAAATCTTTTGTCCTTGATAGATTTGAGTTTGGGATATCATTATGTTTGTGTGAGACAATCATATATACCATGTAAAATATTCTAGAGCAGGTATGGGTTGTATGAGTATTTTTTTATCTTGTTTGTTTTGATTAATGTGATTGCAGTCTCGATGGATATGATGAATCAGGATTTCCACATATATCTTGGTTCTTTTATGGTATCCTTCATAGAAAACATCTTACTGTGTTTGCAATCCAAACACTACCATTCATATCATAATGAGATTGTGTTGAGTATAATAAGAGAGAACTGGCTATATGAAAATCGTTGTAAATTCCACGTTTTGATAATTATGGTTCTCTTAATGTATCATATCATATTTGAGGTAGGATTATCAGTTGACACAAATATGGTGAGTACCATGGTTTCTTGGGAGCATCCCATAAATTTGTATCATATACATAACTTATTAGAGATTTCTATATATTATAGGAATTTTATTAAGGACTTATCCAACCGAGTAGTTCCTCTTATGATCCTAACTATGAAGGGTGTGCAATTCATTTGGTATGAAGTTTGAGAGAAGGATTTCTATGAGTTAAAAGAGAAACTATCATCATCTCTGATTCTGATTCTTACTAATCTGGGAAGAAGTTATATAGTCTACTATGATTCTTCAAGAGTTGATAAGGGTGTAGTTATGATGCAAGGTGATTGAGTCATGGTGTATGGATCCTACTAGTTGAGGCCTCATGAGAGAAACTATCCTTTACATGAACTAGATCTAAAAATATTAGTTCATGATCTATACTATTGGAGGCACTAACTGTAGTTAATGATTCATTTATTATATAGATGAAAATAGAAGATAATATATCTAGACATAGCTAGACATGAATTTGAGGTAGTGTAGATGGGTGGAATAATATAATCCTTTGACATTGAGTTTTCTTACACACCTAGAAAGGGTAATATCATAGATTATTCCTTGAGAAGAAAAGAATATATTCATTTCATCAAAGTAGGTAGTAGTGAGTGGAAGATGATGGATATGTTTTATAGGATACATCTAGAGGTCCAAGATCACAATGGAAAACCAGTATTAATTGATTTTCTAGTAATTTCCCCACTTTAAGAGAGAGTTTGATTGTGACAACTATCCGATTCATAGGGACATGCTTTGAGGAAGACCGTTACAGGAGAGATCCCATGTCCTTGTTTTTTTGTTGATGGCAGTGGGATTCTACTATTATGTGGTAGTGTTTGGGTTCCCTCTGATATATAAGAAGATTTTATGAAAGAATTGAATGCCTCTGTTTGTGAATTTTATCCTAGTATTTCAAATACGTATCAAGGCACACATTTTTAGTACTAGTGGACATGTATGAAGATGAATATAGTAGGATTCATCACTCGGTTCTCCACATGGAAGTATGTGAAGGCAGATCACCGTTGACCTACTAGACTTCTAAAGCCTCTATCCATTCCTGAGTGGAAATGGAATAATTTTACCATGGAATTCATGATATTATTTTCTGAGATCTCTTGAAAGAATATATACATTAATGGTGATTGCTGATAGATTAACCTAGGTTTCAGACATTCGTACGGACTTTATAGTCCTTCTCTATTGATGAGTAAGGAAGTATTTTCATTCAAGAAATTGTGAGACTTCATTGTGTCTCGTGATCTATCATTTTAGAATGAGATTCTGAGTTCACATCACAGTTTTGTAAAGGGTTTCATAATGCAATAGGTTCATGGGTTCTCTTTAGTACTACATATTATTCTCAGACCGATGGGCATTCCAACTGGAAACTTCAAGTGTCAGCGGTTATGCTAAGAGTATGTATTCTTGATTTTGATGGTTCCTAAGGGAATCATATTATTATGGTCAGGTTTTCCTAAAATATTTTCTTTTAGATAATTATTCATATGGTTATGTATGAGTCCCTCAATGGTAGACCATGAAATTGACCTTTATACTGGCTTGAGGTAGGTATGTCAGCTCTACAGGGTCCTCATCACGTTACAGAGACTTCATAGAAAGTTCAAATAATTTATAAACCTATGGCTATAGCTCTGTCAAAGAAAAATACATATACAGACTATTAACACAGAACTCTAGAGTGCCAGGTGGGACATCATGACTTTCTATGTGAATCACCTTGGTTAATCCATAAATAAATCAGAAGATATTTGACTATATAACCAAGATATATTGGGCCTTTGGAGATAGTCGAGAGAGTTGGTATGTTAACCTATAAGTTGTTGTTACCTTAGAGGTTTCATGAAATGAATGATATCTTCCATGTATCTCAGCTTCGGGAGTACGATCCCGACTATTCTCGTTCATTTTATCCCAATGGAATTAATTTGGAAGCAGATGCATCTTTAAGAAGCATCTAATTCATATAACTAATCATAGAAAGAAGGTTATCTGAAGAGGTTAATTACCACTAGTCTTGGTACTATGGATGAAATGAAATGTTCAGGATGAGACCATGAATTGGGAGGTTGATTTACATGTTTAGTAGTCATAACTCTTCTAAGACGACGTTCATTAAACCTCGCAAATGTATCTCAAGGGTGGGTTATTTTAAGGAGTTGAGGTTTTAATATCCTGAATGTATCAAAATGTATAAACCATTTCATTTTTGGTTTAATTCCTTTAAATGGCCACAATAATGACTAAAATGGTTAAAGGAGGTCATGGGTGAATTCGGGGATCATTGTAGCCCATATGATCGCATGTGAGGAAACAATCGTTGGCCAAATGGTTTGTCTACAACCAATCCACACAGGGCACATGGTCCTGTGGGTCATCAACAATTATGGACTATGAGAAAACACATGGTATTCATATGGTTAGTTAAACTGCATGTCTAACCATGCAGTGTTCCATAATTAGGGAAACCTTGTGCATGGTTGGCCTATAGAATTTCCAAACTGTGTATCGAAACCAGTGTTAGTGTAAATCAGGGTGAAATTTCAATTTTATCCCTCATTATAGATTTATGTTTTCCATTCTTCTTCACTATTTTCCCCCATCAGATTTTTCTCCAATCCTATAGGAACACATTCTCCTCTACCCATATATATGGTGTTTTTATGTTTCTCCATAATTTGTGATCCACTTCCATCATCATTTAAATCTATTGAATCATCTCTGAATGAACTATCATCCAAAACCCTTTATTTATAGGTTTCTCCACTATCTATTGTGACATTTTTTTAGATAATAATTTTCCTTATTTACTGGGTTTTTCTAAATATATTTATTTATCTGATTTTAAGTTAAATAAATGCTTGTTATCGAACGTGTTGAGTACTACGATGTCAAGGTATGGTGTCTCTTTTTTTCCCATTACTATGTGTATTTTTAGAGGCTACGTTGTTTTTCTTCCTTCAGAAGACTTCAGGTGATTCCAAATTATTGCATATTATATTAATTGAAATTATTTTTTGTCCTTAGTGATCATAGTATATTGGGAATCCAATACGAGGGTTATATCCTTGTCTATGGACACCCCTTTGGGTGTTCCATCCTAATTGGAATTATATTCCTTTATGACTAGAGTGTTGTTTCAGATTGGGTGTGTGTGGAACCTTTTTTTAATGTTTTACATTGACTAATATATTTTATATGAGTATGTAATCATCAATGGGAACCATTTTGAAGGTTCATATTCATAGTTCATATTAATTTTCTCATGTTAATTCTAAATCCCATTAATTGTGATTGTTAAAATATGTGCTGGATCTTACTACAATGCTTATGTTTCTTATTTAATTCGTGACTTGTGTTTTATTATTTGAACCCTTAGTAAAATACCAATACACCTTATTAACTGTTATTGTATTGAAATGCTTATGCTTCTTCCATGTGCTCTGGGTTATTTCCTTATTCCATGATAAAAGGGTTGAATTGCATTATTTCCCAAGCATTACAACATGTGAAATATAAATGTCATTGATGATATGTAAATTATATACATTATTATTCCCTTGTTGTAGAATCTTGTATTGACAATTATATTTTTGTGAGCTTTTTGGAATGAGATATTAAAATTATTACGATGATAGTTAAATGTTTACATGTATTACTTTTGGATTATGGATTATGACGTGTTGATGGATTTAGTTGTATTACTTAGAGAGCTCAAATAGAGTTTGTGTTTATGATGTTTATTTATCCAAATGAGATTATATATTGATACTTTACTGGCGATATGCCTTGTTTGATATGGATAATTGGCTTACGTGATACAGGTTGGGAGAGAATGTGGTCCCATATTAAAAACTCTACGGATAGACTCACCATGCCTCGAGTGATACTCTAGATTCTGTTTAGATCAGCTTGGAAGGACTCAATGGTATTGTGTTATATGGAGACACTCGTAAAATCCCTTGAGATTCTGTTTAGATCAAATTATATGAGCTCAAGACTCCACTCTAAATTAGATGAATTTATTATTTTTTCCCATATGAGATGCAACTCATTAAAATTATCATCATATTTCTTGTACATAGGTGATGTATCTATTATTATTATTATCATCATGAGTCCACTTGCTTGGTGAAATTGTAAATGAATCCCCAAGCCGATGCACAAGATTAGGGGTTTCCCCTTCAGAATTTCCTTGTGTACTTTGGTCTATTAATACATGTTATATCTTGCACATTTACCTTGTCTGTAATTTTTGATTAAGATGATGTAGAAGGTCTGGGATGGGTGTCCATTTTGGATATCGGGCCACAATTTACATGATTTATTGATTTATTTCACTACATTTGTTATATATAACACAATATCGTTTTTTACAACATGACGTGGAAATGTCTAGACACTGTGGGTGCTGGAGTAATATGATTTTTATATCACACCCTATTTGGGAACTTTTTGGTACCCAAGTAGACTTTATGATCAAAGGTAACTATTTTACTTTTGATTCTTGAATTCCTTTCTTTTTTTCAGATGAAGCTTGGGGGGAATTGAACCATGATTTTTCTTGAGATGTTGTGTAGAATTTGTTGTCTAATTTTTTAGATTTTGGTAGCATAGAAAATATGATTTTTCTATATATCATAGTACTATTTTTTTGTTATAACATCTAGACATGGACATCATTTGGTTACTATTATTGATTATCTTCTTCATCCAACTATTTTCTTATTTTGTTTTCATTCCTTTATTCCACTATTGTTTTCTCATAAATTTTATTCCTATATTAAATAATTACTATTTACTACTATTATTGTAGAGATCAATGAGTGAATAATCTCCCCATGGACACATCCTAGGTCCTCACTTATGATCATCAGTCTCTGGAATTTGAAGAGATTCACATGAGTTCATGTGGCCCACCCTCTCGGGGCACTAGTGAGTGGCACTCAGGGATAGACACACCATATTGGTCAAGTTAATACACATTGATCCCTTCCATTTTTATTACCCCAGGGTATAAATATTCCACAAAAAAACACATTTTAGTATCCAAACGTAGTTGTAAATTCATTGAAACCATTCACTCAATAATTCAACAATTTCTTTTGGATATTTTATAATATGTAAAAATATATATATAGTTGTTATTATGGTAATTTTATTGGAATACCAAAAAAATTAATTTTATTTTATCTATGAACAACTATGGTGACCCATATATTTTTTACATATTAATACATGAATTTTAACTTAATTATCCAATAATCACCAAAACAATTTTCAAGAGGCCTAGTGTCTTCGAGGGACTATATACATGAAAAATTTACATGAAACTATAATAATGAAAATTTAGTTTAATCTATTCAATAAATTACTTTCTACCATTTATCTTCTAAAAATATATAGAAGGACATGGGAAATAGAAAAAAAATAAGGGGTATGATATAAATCCTTGTAAGGGAATAAGCATGTTATAATGAATAAAATTTGAGTAATAATACATAAAATGATACAATAAATTACAAGGATCATGAATAATTATATTGATGAATGAAATAACGAATAAGAAATCATAATATTCTAGAAAATTAGGAATGTGTAGAAAATATGAAACATGAAATTAGTATAAGTTAAGGATACGAGCCAATACGACATCAAATGGAAGGAAGAGTCCTGTCATATATTAATTTTACTCTCTAACCCCATATATATCATCTCATAAGACTTAAACACTATCTATTGAAGGAGATACATTATTTGGGGAATATATCATAACATGTTTATTCATAGGTATTACACGAATGAAAATCATAAAAATCATATGTATAGAAAAATACAATGGAAATGAATTTTTTTATAAAATAATTACATATAACATAACAAAATGGAAGATCATAATGAATTAAATGAAATAATTAATTAAAAGATCATTGGTTGTTTGTATATAATATATAATCATATGACATTAAAATTATGTCCACATGAATTTATGATAGAAAATAGAGTGGAGGAATAATTTTTGAAAAATTCAATTTAGGTGGGGATTTTAGATAATGGTTAGTAAATCATTAAAATGGGTTAGGGAAAACAAATTTCCTTAAAGAAAAAAATGAAATAAATTTTTATCACTTTAAAATGGGATATTTTAGAAACCATCGGTTGTTTAAAAAACATTATGGTTTGGTACATGAAAATGGTTAATAAGAGGAAAAATTCTATTTAATAAGGTTTTCCTAAATAATGAAATTGAGATGTAACCATCAATCACATGTATATCCCCTAAAAATAACGGCCACAATAACTACATATGTATCATAGTGGCATATATATATATAATATAACCAATACAAGAAAATAATGGCTTGTTTATTTGAGTTCATATGGAAAATGCAAGACCTAGAATAAAGGAGGATGGTTCTAAGGTTCTCTAACCACATATTCATGTTCATTATACAATTTCCATAAACATTTAAATAATTATATTGTATTCATTAATAAAAAAATGCATTACATTTTAAATAAATATTTCAATAACAATAATATTATTATTTTCATTTAAAACTATTTCCATGCGATATAATGTATAATTAAATTGTTATCATGATGCTTTTTTGATGGTTACAAAGATGAATCACTTATGGAAAATTATTTATGTTTCTAGAAATATCATAAAACAACTAAAGAAGTGAAAAAAATTATTTAATTTTTCTTATTTAAATTAAAATGGTCCCAAAAAAATTCATAAATGTTATAAAATAGGGATGATTCATTTAGTTTGAGAGTTAACATTATATGGTTAGTTCATTTAGACCATTATACCTACCATAACGAAGTAGATTCATTTTATTTAACTAAAATATAATTTTATACATGTTATTTTATTTATATTTTCATAATATTAAAAAACAATAAAATTTCTATAACTAGCATTGAAGTATGTGTGGAAAAACAAATTTGGTTGATTATTTGAACTATGTACCCACCATATTATGAACAACATACTATTTTTTGAATAAATTATGGGAGTTTAGAACATATATATAACAATAAATCAATACAATGTTTGAATATTTACAATACTAATATTTCTATTTCCATGTAGAAGGAAAACATATGGGGGTTAAAGGAGAAGATTAAAATTGAAGGAGATATTATTGATAATTTTCCACTTTCATTGGTTATATCCTCTTAAGATACCCATTAAGGATACATGTAATTGAATTAGGGAAGACCAGTGAATCTTGGGATATGGGATAGAAATGAGAAGAAACTATTGTATATATTTGGTAAGGTATAGATGATACAAAGTGTGAGGGGAATGAGAGTTGATGGGTGGTATTTATAGGTGGCGTAGAGGATAGTTTTTTAATAATAAATCTTATAGTTTTCTATTTATTCTAATGAATACCAATATTGATGAATCATGTCGACATATTCTGTAAATTATGCATGTTATTTATAAATAATGGGTTTTTACATCATATCATATGTAATAAATCATATATTTATCTTTCAATGTTATATAAGGAGTTTTATAGTATTTCCCTAGTCATCATGATATTAAATATTTTATAACAATAAAATAATCCAACCCAAACCATTTTCCAACTTTTAGATTCAAAAAATGAAATCCATCTTATGGTTATAATTTTTTTGATGTTTTAGAAATTAAATTTTAATTTTGATTCTTTATTTATTTTAAAAAATGATAATTTAATGTAATGGTTACCTTTCCAACCCAATTTAAGATTATTTTGGTCTCATAAAATTATATTATAATAATAATATGAAATAATATTTACATTTAAACACATTATATGAAAATAAAATCTCAATTAAATTATTATATATGTTCATAAATATTTATATAAAACTTTTTTGTTTTACAGAAAATAAAATTCATTATTTTATTATCTTTAAATGATTTATTTACATGAATCATAATATAGATATTTCCAACATTTATTTTATCTTATAAAATATATTATTTTTCACTTTTATATGTGATGATAATATTATAATTTTTAGGTTACTCTTTCTAATCGTTATATTTTTAATGGTTATAAGTGCTCCTTATATTATAAAAATATCTCATATTTTATTCAATCTCTATTCACATCTATTTTTCTATGAATGATATTTTTATTTTCCTTTTCATGATTAATATACTATTAATGATATATTTATTCATTTATTATGTGGTTTTTAATATTGAGGTTATTTTTGAGGATCCAGAATTTATAAATTTCCATGTTATAGTTATTATATTTGCTATTTTTATAATATTTTAATTATTTAAAATTATGAGGATATATTTATTCAAAAAATGTAATGTCAAAATTAATATAATATTTTTTTGGTTATATAATATGTTGCATGTTCTATAGATATTACTATATTACTATGTATAAAAACATTATTTAATTAGAATTAGAAATCCATTGATAACGTCCTTGTTCGACACATTATTTGAATCTATGGGGTCCTTTTATAAAATAATTTCTTTATTAAAAGATGATTTTCCCCTATAATTCAATAATACTTTTAAATAAATTTTTGATAGACAATCACTTGAACTCATATGTTTATGATATAACTATTTATGAATCATTGATATGTTTTTTCATAATTAGCATTTTAGATCACCATTTCGATTATTTTCCACTTCCCAATGAAATTATATAATGGAATACGTTTATAAGAATGGTGGATGTACATATGTGTATGGGATATGTTTACCACATAATGTGTAATATCACATGTATATATATATAATCTCTAAAGACACAAAACCATTTGGATATGAGATCGATAAATTATTTATGTGATTTAATGCTTTACTTATTGAAAGGAATTAATATATAAGAACTCTTTGCATGGGGTGACTCAGTTTGTATCAGAGAAAGGATTAGTTATTTTTTGGAATAATGTTGCGAACTATATGAGTATCCAACATATATGACAACAATTTAATCAAAATAATAGATGTCTAAAACTCCAGTGGTGTTTGGAAGATTGAAATTTATATATTTTTCCACTACCATTGTTATGTGTTATATTATTTATTAAAAAATGTAAGCCTTTTGGTTTTATTTAATTATTAAAACCAAGGAAAACTGAGTAAAAAAATTTAATAAAGGATAATTCATTGACTGATCGTCATTGATTATAAATTTGATAGGATATATAGTGAAATAATTTTTATATATTCTGAATAAACTTTCATGATAAATTAACAATAACCTAAAACATATTGAGCTATAAAACAAAGAAATGAAGATGAATCATACTATATATTATTTCACATGGATATGTCCACCTTTATATTGTGGGTCTCCCAAAAAACGAAAAATCTATCAATGTTTTAACACAATATAGAATTTAATTTTGATTCTTTATCACTATAGCTATGGGATGTTTTTTAGAAATATATCTCTGCAATGGAGTTTCTAAAATATAGAATAACATCATTATGAATATTATGAAGAAGTAAAAATGTTGACTCTATAGAATGGGAAGAGTTCTGGAAAATAGTCCTCAATAAATATTGTCCACAAAAATTATTCATAAAAATGGAGGGGAAAATTCCATGAGCTAAAATAAAAGGAGAAATAATACATTAAAACACATGAGGTTAACTGAACAAGACTCTCATGGAATATCACTAGTTTCTATATACAAATTGAAATAATGATAAACTAATATATTCAATGCCCAAACCCATTTTATTTAATTGTATTATATTTTATATAATTTGGTAGATATAATGAATATTATAAATGCGTACATAATATTGAATTGTAAAATTGTGTCTCTCATTATAACCATGGTTTTTGTGGAATGAAGATGAAAGTTGAGTTTCATGAAAAAATTAATGATAAATCACTTGGTGTTATAAATTCTTGATAAACAACATTAAAAAAATGTGACAGGAAGAAAAAATAAAATAATGTGAAAGGATATATTAAAATCATTACATGTGTTAAATTAAGCCACCAAATCGGTAATTTATAAAGAAATACTAATATATTTTTCAATTAAAGAGAGAATAAGATGTTCAAAAATAATTTACCACCAACACATAAATGATTTAAATGAAAATAGTTTTGAAATTATATACAACACTTCCCATAAGAAATTTATAATGAAGTAAATAGGAATAAGTATCCTCTAAGTGAATTATAATAAGGAATTTCCAATGAAATCATTACTATGGATGTGGATCATTATAATGAAGTAGTGAAATAAACACTTACTCCTCACTCTAAAACTATCATTGTCTTCTATGAATTTATTTTTAATCATTATTTTTCACCCAATATCTTTTCTAGGAATATTGGATCACCCAAAATAACATTGTATAAAAAATTATATGTAATGACACTTAGTGAATGGTTAATTATGTTCAAAATAATCAAATCATCAAAAAATTGAGTTTTTTGGACATTACATATATAGATCATGTTTTTTTGTTTACAGAATTCAATATGATGTTGTTTATGGATTAGTTCTCTAGAAATATACAATACATAAATAGTTTGGACAAGGATTAATTTATTCATATATCAAATCATGTCATTATAGGATATCAATGATATGATAACTTTGAATTTGTATTAGATGAAAAATTCTATAATAAGGGTGATGGTACCCAATAATGATGTACACATGGTTCCAATTACTGTTAATTAACTCAACATTGGATACATAAACATTTAAAAATTGTATATTGATGTATTCTAAGAGAAACTAATTTGTTATCTACCTAAAATGTGTTCTATTTTTTCAATTGAGCTCATGAAATGATCGATTCCTATGTTGAATAGTCTTTATCAAATAGATTACATAGAATTCATTGAATTAAAGAATAATATTCAAGATAACCACATTAACAATTTTATATCACAAGTTCTTCCCCATGGGGTGCACTATTATAATTTTCAAGAATTAGGAAGGATCAATTTATCATTTCATTTATTAATATGAAAATAAGAAAATAAAAATCATGGATAAGTATCTTATGAAACATATTAATAATCTATTTGATCAACTTTGATGGGTTCAATACTTCTCAGAGGTCTAAAACTACATTGGATACAACAATTAATGGAAAAGGGAGATGATGCACCAAATACATATTTCCATTCAAGGAATGGAAATTATGTATTTATCATAATGATTTTTGGAATTAAAATATCCCTAATATATTTATTGATTTTATTCTATAGTTCTTTAGTGATTACCATGAAATATTTTTTATAGCCATTATTTTAGATATTAATATATATTATAAGAGTATGTAATTAAATGATGTGTATTTATGGATTGTTCTAAATAACTTCAAATGTGAGAAATTTTATTCCATGTTCAGAAAGTATTATCTGGGGTTATGTTTTTTAAGTAAAGGGTATTGCATTTGTTCTTCCAAAATTGTAGTGATTGAAATGTTTCCCAAAATAACGACTGAGATAACTATCCATATATTTCTTTGTTTAGAGGGATACTATCGATGTATTTTGAGAAATTTCTCACAATTTCAAAATCCAAAAACCATGTTAAAATGGAATGTATTAAGGTTTTTATAGACTGGTTAATGATAAGAATTATTCAAGGGATATAAAAATAGGTTTGTCACTACACTTATATTTAAAGTACCCTACAATTTTCAAGGTTATTTCATATAGAGTGAGTCTTTAATGATGGTCTTATTATGTGTCCTTATTCTAAATGAAAATGTATTTTTTTATATCATATATCAATTAGTGGAAAATGTGTAAAATTTGTAAAAATATGATCTGGGGATAGATGTAGTCATATTTGCATTAATGAATTTTCGGCATTATCCCAATAGGATAAATAATGATATATATATATATATATATATATATATATATATTGATCAGAAGTATCTAAATTATATATTCTCAAGAGTGATTTAATAATGCACTAAATGAGATTGTTGGGATTGATTAGAAATTATGATTTCTAAATATGTAACCATCTAGGGAAATAAAAAAAATTTGTTGGTGCTCTGGGATGATTGGATAATGTCACATTATCTATGATGTGGATTAGAATAAATCCAATATTAATGGATATTCAATGGATGGAAATTCAATTCATAATTCATGGGACAAAATCAAACATTTTTTTAATTTAATTCTCCACCAAACAAATATTTTAAACATTAATGAGCCCTAAAAATATTATTTGAGTCTAAAAAAAGGGTGTAAGTATCCGATAGATCAACATAGATTATAGTCGGGTTATATTATTCACAAAATGAATTCTTTACTCCTTAAAAATGAATTTTATAATGTAGGTTAAATATTATGAAAATAGATAAACATTCTATATTCTTTTTAGAAGAATAATGAAGTATAGAGATATGAAGGAACACATCTCTTGGAAAAACAAGTATCAAGAGATCATTGAGAATGTTCCTCGATTCCTGGTATACTGACTAGTAAAGGAAACAAATTTTACACACCCATTTTCATGAATATTTATATACATATTCAGATGATTTTAGAAGGATTTTTAATCAATATAACCATGAAATTCATTGTTTTATTAAAATAAGGATTATTATAATTAAAACATTGAAATTAAATGAAATGAATACAAAGTTGATGATTTTTAATTTGGAATTTTTATTTGAATGTAATGGATTTTTATTTTAATATTAGTTTAGGATTTGATTCATGTTATTTATTTTATAATTGTTTTGATGTTTTATTAAGAGTGTTTATCATTTGTTAAACTATTTTTAAATAATTTTTTTATAGGGTTGAATAGCCCTCAATGAATAATGGTATCCACTTATCTAGGATTTAGTTAGACCATATAGTCATGAAAAATACATGATAGGCCTAGCACTTACGTGAGTTAGGAAGCATAGAAGCAAGAACATGGTGAGAGACTGTGGCACCAGAGTTGGGCCTAAGCTCGCATATGGTACACATGTGCAGTGTGGCCCATGTATGTGTGTGCATGTATCATGAACCCACCTAGGTGTGGGATTCAAATGAGTTGAAGAAATTATATATATTATAAAACATAAATATATCAAATATATCTTCCAATGAGAAACAAATGGTTAGGGTACAGTTCATCAATTAACCAGGGTGATGTCATCCTACCTTCTATTCATTTTCATGCAGTCAAACACCCACTCCCCACCTACTTCTGCATTCAATGCCTCCATCTAATACTCCTCCCTCACCTTCTACTACAGTATCACATGGGTAAACACCATGTTATCCCCCTGATATCTTGGAGTTAAGATACCACATTCAGAGAACTAGGATTCCATGGATTATTTTCTCCACAATGTCTAAAAAACCTTATTCCATTTGGAAGATGAATAAGATAATACAAGAAGGATCTCCCTCCAGCCACTATGAAGGCCAAATGATTATGAAGAGATCATACCTTCCCTCCAACCTTTGATAACATATCACCACATGAACATGAAATGATGCATGAAGAAGGCACTATCCCACTATGTCCATTGGTCCACACCACTGAAAATGTAATGAGATCAGCTAGAGGATTTTAAAAATATTAAAATTTGAAATGATAATGATGATTAAAGGATATATCTAAATAATTATGATGTCCAATGCATATTCTCCCCTCCTCAAAAAAGGAGGTAATTCTATTACCAAGGAGAATCACCAATACTATGAGGATGAGAGGTTTATGTTTATTTACTTTTCATCAATTTTGTTTTTTATTTTCTTTTCTATATTTCTATTTTATTATTTTAATTTTTATAAAATTCATTCATTCATTTTTTCAAAAATTGATTTCATCCACAAATCATCTTCTTCTCTAAATTCATTATTCCTCTTAAAATTTCACCATTAATTTCTTGTGTTTATTTTTATTATTAATTTTTACTGCCTTTTGTTTTTAATTTTATTCTTCTCTCACTCTATTTTTTATTTTATTTATATTTTATGTTATCTTCATATTTATTTTTCCTTTTTATTTTATTCAATATATTATTCTCTCATCACTTTCCACCGAGTTCTCTTTTAAACTCAACAATGTGTGGCAGACCTGAGGATTGGCCTAGGGAGTTTATGTATTCTTAAATTATTGATTAATGATTAGTTTTTTTGTTTCTGGTAGATATGAATATAATTCATACGTTTTGAGACTAACCCACATGACATGAAACTAAAACATTTTTTGTTCTTTTAATTTATTTATTTTTCCTCACTTATAGTTATTATCACTTCAAATGATAGTGTTGATCTGATTAATTAATGAAACATCCTATGTTAATGTTAGGTCCTAGAAGAAGATATGCTCATGACTATGGTGTTCCATTAAAATTTATTAGAGGATTTGGTGGAATTTAGATGTTTCAGTATTTCTATATTTCAAAACATCTAAATAAAATATTCTAATCCATGAAAGATATTTTATAGCTGATTTATAAAAAAATATGAAAAATTAAAGGATAAAATTTATATATATTAAAAAAATGAATATAACTATTTTCTTCTTTCTATTTTCATTCTATATTGCATTTCATGGTAAAGTGTATTGATGTTTATTTTTATTATCCATAAAAAAAATCAAAAAAAATATCATTTATCGCAAGTAATAATAAAAAATACAAATAAGTAGTTTTTAAGTGAATTATAGTTATTATGTGAAAATATGAGATGATCCTCATGTTAGATAACCATGGTGAGCCACTATGTTGCAATATGAAACAATTAAGATTTTTTTTTCCATTCCTCATATGAGGTATGCATCTAAACTGGGGTCATTTCTAGGCATCTAATCAATTTTTATTCGAAATTTATTTTTCAATCAATTATATATTTTCTATTAAATTCAAAAAGAATAAATACAAATTTTCTATTATGTATTCAAATGATTAATATTTTACATGGACTAAAAATTAGCAAGTGAATGATTATTAATAAAACCACAGTGCCTTATAAGATATAGAGTTTCACATTTTTTAGATAGTTGAGGGGTGACATAATAAAAATGATTATAGTGGATAAATGCAAGGACCTCATCTAGGATTAGAAAGATATCTTCAATGAAAACATGGTTGAAGTATTTTTCATGGAATTAAATTCACTCTAACAGTACTTACAAATGTTTTTTCAATGAAGAGTAATTCTATAAGAAGATACCACCTCTCTTTCTCCCATATTTTCTAATGTGGTCCTGTGTTAAATTTTATGAACTAATGGATTAGAAAAAACTTAAATTTTAGATTCAATAGAAGAAATATGTGGCACATGATTTGTAATCCAAAATAGATTGGATAAATGATTAATTTATGGTATCACTTGAGTAAAAATAACATGAAAAAGAACTCAAGGAGGAAAAGGAGGAAGTTCATTTTTTATTTCTTGAGTTTTTTAGGAAATAGAAAATTTTGAGGCCAAATTAAAGGAATATAAATTAACTAACCACTTGAAGGAAATAGTTCAAGATAATAGTGATATGTTGAAAATATATTTCAAATGAGCTATGTGTAGGATATAAAAAACATCTAGAGGATTTTTTCAGTTAGTATGATTTTATACATGATCTCCCCGTTACATAAAAATTATAATAGCCAAAACCATTTCATATTTTTCTTGACATGAAAGTAAACATCATGAAAGTTGTGTAATTTGAATAAAATATGGAGGATCCTTACTATCTACCTCCACTTTGTACAATCCATCTTCAAGAGATACTTACCAGTAAAGAAGATATTGATGATGAACCAATTCAGGGTGTGTATCTTATCTGATGAACTATACTATTGTTTATTCAATATGAATTGATTAGTAATTCTCATTAATTTATGATTTTATATTTAGATATTCTATGTTAGGCCTCATTAAAAGATGAAGGAATAACACAAGAACCTTCTGAGGAACACATGCATTACCCTGATTTTATTGAACATGAATAAAAGGAGAACTATATAGAGATCCAAGTACCTGATCCAAAGGAAATAACGATAGAGGATACTCATTATTAAAGGGAGAATACCTCTAATTATTCCAATTTAAATTTTGTTGAAGTAAATTTTATTTCAATGTTCCTATTTGATCATTAAACCCCTACATTTCAAATTAATCCAGTGTTATAAAATAAATTTGAGGTAGTACAAGTAGAAATGAATATGGAGTATGATCCATACATCATCCTTCCCCTTCCATGTATGCTCTAAATAGTTGTTAAGGGGGAGGTTTTGGTATACATTATCCATGTATCATTATTTAGAACAATTAAGGAATGAAATGGAATATGGGAAGAAACACAAGTGGGGGTTCAAATCCAAGACGAACCACCCACCATAATACAATGGATAACAGAAGTTACTACCCTCTTGGAGGAAGTAAAAATACCAGGGCCACCTGTAGGATTATACAAAATCATAAAATTAGTTTACTTCATGTAATTTACATTTATATTTTATTATTTTTTTGTGAATCGAACACCCCCAAAAATATTGATAATTAATGACACAATCTCTACGTCTAATTGACAGAGATACAATTTTTGGGTCATGATAGACTAAGATATCCCCAGGAAATTTAGAGGACAATGATTAATGCTTCATGGGAAAGTGAGTTCACTTTTAAATTTTATCTTTCCATAACCATATTTTTTTTCAAGGAACCCTGATTTGAGGTTTAAATTATAATTTTGTGTTTATTCATAAATTTTTACATTAAATGACATATCATGAAGGCATAAGTTTATTAGGAGTCAAGTGACTCCATTTATTTTATTTTAGTGATAGTGATATGGAATGAATAAAATGGATAATTGAATGATCAATGCGATGCATGAATATTAAAATAAGGACTCATGACTTTAGGGAATTAGTTAATTCATGTGGATTTATTTTCTTTATCATTTTCAAGCTTTGAATTTCATAAATTCATTTCAATTGGGGTTTTATTATTTACCGATCCATCAGTTATTTTCATATGTAAAATTTAAAATTCATGAGGGGATATCTAATCCAATACTTCCTATTTAGTCTTGATCATATTAATTGAGTGATCTAGGGACATGAAACCTACCTGAAAATACATTTTAACTTGTTAATTCTATGAATTTGTGAATTAAAATTTAAAATAATTGGGGTATATTTTAAAAATATGTTATCCTTGAGACCACCATTAAATAAATCCTTTTTTAGCCGATAGAGTAAATTAATTTCCTTAATATGTATTATCCATTCTTTTATCCATTTTTCATCCATCATTAACACCATATTAGTATTTTTATGATATTTTAAATAGAAATTATGGGGATGAATGAATTCATGGTAAATTGGGTATTCTAAATTTAATGTTAAAAGTGTGGGTGTTTCATCATGGGTATTGGAAATGGTAGATTGATTCATTAATTACACTTTATATTTTTCTATTCTTGAAAAACCTGTTCAAAATATATATATATTAATTTTGGGTTATCACTTAGGAGTATAAAAAAATTAAAATATCCTATTTATTTATTTACTTCTATGTGGATATGTGGTTCATGTGAGATAAAATCTAATAATAAAATTCAAAAAAGTAAAAAAAATGAATTAGATAATACTAAATATGGAGAAAATAAACAATTATTTATACATTAATCATGACCTTAATTTGGGTTTGGAGAAAGTGAGATTTCTCACAATTTTATAGGGATATTTTTGTTAATATTTTAATTTTTATATCATGTACTACACTTTAACAGTTAAATCTCCATCTTGATCTTGAATTTTTTTAAAATAAATTCATATTAATCTAAACCCTTAGAGTCATTAGAACCTTAATTGAATAGTCCTCATGATTTTATGTGCCTTTTTTCATTAAAAATTAGACAATTCAGTTACTTTACAATCCTATTGATAAGGATCATGTTCTCATTATATGATCATAAATATATTTTAATTGTATCATGATTAATGAGTGAAAGCATTCAATGGTGAGGTAAATCATGATCTGGAATGTTTAATAATAATTAATTGAGGAACATGAATGAATGAAAGAATACATTCCACTAATTTTAAAATGATGAAACAAAATTGAATATATTGATTTATTTCATTGAAAATATATATATAAAAATGATATTTTATGGGGAATATTTAATGTATGATTTAATGTTGATAATAATTTCATTTATTTTGATATTTTAGTAATGATAACATTGGTGACCTAAAGAATTCAATATTGAGACAATATGATTGAGGAAAATCATGGTTTATGTGCGGTTGTATTTGATGCACTCATTTTATATGATTTTTTAGATATATATAGAGAATGTTTGATGTTTTTAAAATATATATAACCAGGAAATTTAGTATTTAATTAAATTATAGAGAATTACAATTGAACTATTGAAATATATTTAAATGGATAAAAATGTGATGATTTTTAATTACAGTTTTTTATTTTGAAGTAAGAGATTTCTATTTGAATATTTTTTAAGGATTTCAATCATGTAGTTTATTTTATAATTTTTTTGACATTTTATTAATAATGGTTAATATTATTTAATCAATATTCCACTAAAAATTATTCCAAGGATTCCTAGTAACCACATAGAGAGGCCTGAGTAGGTTCTACTAGCCATCCATACAGCATGGGAGGGCCAGTACAAGCTAACATGATTGAGCATAGGACCAGACCCTCAGTGAGAGACCACATGAGAAGATTTGGGCCTAAGCCAAATTGGGACATGGGGTGTGTGTCATGGAAATTGTGTGTTGGTATAATTATTCCCACCATAATATGCAATTTTAAAGAGTCAAAGACATAATTTTCAATATAAACCATCAGGTTAAGAAAACAAATCATTTTATGTGGGATAAATGGTTTGGGGACAATTTATCAATTATGTTAGATAACATCGCCCCACCTTAAATTCATACTATTGTGCTTGAACACCCACACACAGCCTACCACCACCATCGAAGCCGCCCTATACCACATTACTATCACCATCTTCCACTACTCTTAATAAGAAATTACATGGCAGCTCCATTACTGTTCAAAGCCTTGCTAAACTACCACATCCAAATCATGGAGATTTTGGTGATAATTTTATTCCCCCTAAAGGCTAACTCCAATTCCCTTTTAAGATAATTTATGCCTAATGGGAAGGAAATAAATCTATATACTTTGAAGTCTTTTTCATTTAGAGGAGGTATTCCATCACCATTGGTCACTTCTATCACATCGTCATACCACCATGAAACCATTCATGAAGAATGTGTTACCCCACCAAGGTCATATTTTCACACTTATACATGTTATCTTGGGAACATTGGGTTGATTTTAAAAATATTAAAATTTAAGATTATAATGATGATTCTAGGAGATTTTCTATTGAATAGGTTGACCTGATGCTCTTCTCCCTACCTCTATAGAAGGAGATCATGCTGCTACCAAGAGAAATATCTATTACTATGAGGAGGAAAGGTTGATGCTACTATACATTTCTTTATTTTTTTGTTTTATTTTATTTTCATTATTAGTATATTATTTTTGTAATTTTTATTTCCTTAAATATAATAGAGTCAATTTTATTAATGTGTTTCCATCCACTCATCTTCCTTTAAAGGCTGGTGGATTTAGGTCTTTTATTTCATCTTCTCTCCTCTATTTCCACTAAGTGATCTTGTACTCCTAAAATTGATTTGATAACTAGAGGCTTGTCCTAGGGGAGGTTAGGTGTTATTGAATTCGTGGTCAATTTTTATTTTATGTTTCTAGTATATATGAGTGGAATAAATGGGTTTGAAAATTTTCCCCATTATATAAAACTGAAATATATGTATATTAAATTATTTTAATATTTTCCGTCATTTATATTGATCATTTTTTCATGTGATTGATTTGATCCAATCAATGGATGAAATTACATATGATGATTCTAGGCCCAAGAAGGTTCAAAAATCCTGAATGAGGTGTTCCATCAACCATGATTATAGGAGTAGGTGGAATTTATATTCCGTAGGGAATCAACATTTCACCACATCAAAATAAAAGTATTGTGATGCATTCCTCATATTTTATAGAGGAATTGTCAAACATAATTTCATTAAATAAATGAAAATAAAGAGTGAACTCAAATGTGATCCTAAGATAAGGTTATTTAATTATAATTTTACTCTATTTATAATTTCATGGTAAATTATATTTACTTTTCTAGTCATTATCATAGAAAATAAAAAACCCAAAAACCTATGTCATTAAATTTATTAAATAATAAAAAATAAAATATTTCTTAGTTCATTTATAATTACATTGTGACAAACTGAGAAAATCATCAAGTGACATGACTATGGTCATCCAATGTTTCTCACTAGTAAAAAAAACATTGAAATTTCCCTTTTCCATTCCTCACAATAGCTGTGCGTCAACATTAAAAATCAATGGGATGGTAAAACACATCCCATAACATTATAGAAATTTCTAACTTTCACAATGGATTTTTTTCATTGGACTTCTTATGATTATTAAAAGTAACCACACCATATGGCTATGGATCAAAATAAAAATTAGAAACACATCTCTATTATCTATGAATATTTCACCATCAATAAACTGTTTCAGTTAGACTTAATGGAAGTGGTAAAGATTAATAGATTACCAATTTAAAATATATATGATACAGATGCTTGGGAAAAAAAATAAGATCATTATTTAATATAAATAAGTTAAATAGTTTAACATAATTAACATATAATATCAAAAAATAAGTGATATTTCTAAAATAATATTCAGATATTGGTCGACATAATGTTATCATGGTCAGTAGAATTTAAAATAAAATGAAGTAAATATCTTTAACTGAAAAAAGTCATTTATAAAATTAGTTTCCTCTCAAGAAACCAAATAGAGGATAACCTACCTAGTTAATCTGGATTGTATGCTTTTGGGGTTTGATGATCTTGAACTATGTTCTAGATTTCCTGGAGACTTGGACTGAATCTGTTTTTGGAGGAGATCCTGCCTGGTTAATCTAGATTTCTTTAGCATCTTTCTCCTTTTTTTCTTCAGTTATGGATTTCCTCTTCCATCTGACTTACAGGAATGATTGTTAGGTTGTTCTATTCTTTTGTTTGTTCTCTGATGGCTTTCAGATATCATTTTCTCTTCTCCAAGCAGATTGAAGATTGTAGTTTTTCTGCAAAGTGATGATTACCCTGATTTTGCGCTTGTATTCTGGTTCTGGTTTATCTGGGAAGATAGTCCCACTAATGTAGTTGGTGTTGGGCACTCGTTGGAGCAGGCAACCCAGTTTGGATGCTTTACATTTTGATCTCTCTTTAATGTTTCATTTGTATCACTGCTTTTTCTTTCTAATAGTGTAAATGCATTACACCTCGAGATTTCATTTTAAAACTTTGATTTAATAAATTTCTTTGGCATGAATTGGGAAACCAATTCATGTCACCTTCTTAAAAATAACCAAATAGAGGTATATGCGGAACTATATGGGATGAGATTTATAAAATCTAATATAATGTGATAATGTCCAAGATAGGGATCTATTAGGATATAGTATTGTCTGATAATTTATGAAAAGGGTCGAGTCATTATGTTATATATGTTATCTATAATATTTCAATAGAAATTATGTGTTTCTATTGATAAATCATATATAGGTATTGGTTATGGTAATAAATTATTCGATTAGATAACCCATGAGAAAATGGATTTAAGGATTTGAAATATATGGATGTTCACCCCTTGTTACACTAGCCCCTCTAAAATTACTTATCATATCAAGATAAATGATAAATTTATTAACTTCTAACAAACACATATTTTTTTCATTTTTTATTACATGAATCTCTTTTCAAGAGTTATATACTATATCCATTAGATGTACTAAACTCGTATTATTTTCAATTTGAACATGATCTCGTTTTGGAGGATCCGTCTTTGGGGATCGTAGATATAATGAATTAAGTGCTTGGAATCAATACAAATCACCTTGTGAAATTTTATATGGTGTAATTATATGTTTAAAGATTTTTAGTAACCTATTAATATAATTTTCCAAGAATACACTAACAAATAATTTTTTAGTAAATATTTTTCCTTAAAAAATATAAAATTTTGAATCTTATTTTATGGGAAATGACACTAAAAAAAAATTAAATATTAAATTAGGAAATTATAATATGAATGAATCTTATAATAAATAAAATGATAAATATCAATTAGAAATGCATAATAAATAATTCTAAGAACACATCAACATTATATAGTTCTTTTTTCGAAAAGAAATTTTTTATATTAATATAATTAATTTTATAATATATAAAATTTTAATTATTTTAATCAATTTATTATTCATGAGGTCATTTCAATAATATAATAATATAATTTTAGAGATATTTATAAAATAATTTCATTTTAGGTGGATATTGACAAATTTTTTATTTTCAAAAAATAGTGAATTTTAATGTTTTATTAGTATGTATATAATATAATGAATTTTATAAAATACATTTATTGAATAAATATTAATTTAATAAATGATTTAATTTTTGTTAATAATAATATATAAAATTATAAAAAACTTTAACATTATAAAATAATATTATATTTTAATTATATTAAAAAACATTTTGGTATAACATATTAATTTAAAATTATTTCGGTAAGATTTAGTTTTGTATTGATTTAATGACCAAAAATTTTTTATTTAAAAAAATATATCAATATAATTAAAAAAATTCACAATTTTTTCCTAGACATAAATATTAAGCATAAAAACATACATTTTCTCTCCTCAAAACTATTTTTACACATTCTGTAAAAATTATTAAGATAATGTTTATAACTAGTAGAAATTTCAATATATAAAATGAATAGAAAAAATTATTTAAAAAATATTATTTTTTGTATGTAGGATAATATGAATTTTTTTCCTTAATATGAACAACCAATGATAAATATTAATTACTCTCATAAAGGTAAAAATGGTTAAAATTTATTTACAAAGAAGAAATGGAAAATCCCAAGTTAAAAAATGTTTCGTAATGCTTGGTTTAACTGTGCCTCAACCTGAACCATTCTCTCATACTTAATTTATTTCCTTTTTTATTTTTCCAATGAATAATATCATAACATTATTGAAAATGTAATTTTTTCTTATAAAATCACCCTCCTCTTAACTTAAAAATTAGGATACTTCCACCACTTCATGTTACACGGTTTCCCTTGAATTTCATCAAAATTTTATTTCATTCCATTACTGGTAGAACAATATACAAATTACATTACTTATCAGTCAACATTATTAAGGTTAAGGCTTATATTTCCAAGGGAATTTCAAGAGAAAACTCACATTATCAATGTATGTATTGCTCGATTGTCAATATTTTCTTCCTAACAATCCTCTCGCTAACTTATAAACTCTATAAAAATATAATGAAATATTTATAATTATTATAGTTATTTTTAATTTCATGAAGATAAAATAGAATAATTATTCATCCCCACCAACTAATAAAAAATCATTTTTAGTGCTTCGGTGTGAACTATCACCCCAATGAATTAACGTCTTCAATTTTTCATAACAAACACCCATGGTGTATTTTAAAGATGGAGTTGATTAATAAATATGATATTTATATCACTTATATGATATTGAAATTTAAAATCACTATATCCCTAAATTCTCACACATTCATTGGGAAATTGAAACATTAATATTTCATAAATGAAGAAAACGACCTCGTCTAGTGAAGAGTTTCATTTTTCAACACCACCCAACATGGAAGGATTTAAAATATTATTTAATATTTTAATAGAAGATATTTGAATTAATATATTAATATTATAGATAGTTTTATTCTATTTTAATATACTTTTTAACCTATACAACATACATAAGGATTAAAAAAATAACAAGACAACCTTATGTAAACAACGTTAGTAGAAATTATATCCAAAATAAATAATTAATTATAATAAATAGAAAATAAAAAATTTAATTTTGATAATTATCTTTCATTGGAATGTATTTAATATAAATTAATTATATATATATATATATGTATCTATGTTATATTATTAGGAGATTCCTAACCCGATGTAACTGAACAACTATACAGACCTCATTAATTTTTTTCTTACATGTTGTCTTTCTCTTTCATAACATTATAAAATATTATTACCATTATATTCTTCTATTTTCTAAGTACCCTAAATATATAACTACTTAAATTTACTTATTATTTCTAGGGTTTTTAATTTTTTATTTCCACAGAAAATCCTTATTTTTATATAAACCCATTTCATGGAACATTCATATTTCTAAACTCATGTCAAGAATCAGCCACATAGATTGTTTTTAAATAATGAATACCTTCTAAATTAATATATTATTTTATATATACTCTTTTACTTATAATTAAATTTTTATTTAAAATTACTAAACCCTTTCTGGATTTAAATTAATTTGTCACTCATTTTAAGAAGAATCTCCAAAGTTGTTTATTTTTATTCATTCATATTCTAGAAACTTGATAAGAAATTTTATAATATAAACTCCCTGATCAAGGATTATATTCATCATCTAATTACAATGGTCCTAAAAAAAATTAGTTCCATATTCTTTTATGAATAATTTTTATTTATCCTTTACTTAATCCATCAATAAAAATTATAAATCCTACATTCTTATCATGGGATTGATCATGATCATGATTTATATATGATTTATTTTCCTCGTATAGATTTTATATGTTTTTTACTATTATGTGATATATGGGAATATAAATATATGACCCTCTACTATATTGTTTAATACATTAGATCTCATTACATATTATTAATGTATTTGGTAGTGACATAGTCCATTATGGTTCATTGTCCACATTGTGATGATAATTATCCATAGTGAATATCATCTTAGGTTTATGATGTCATTAATTATATTATTTCAAAATATTCCTTGATTCCATGATCTTATGATATAATTTCCTTAATATATGTTTCCATTTTTATAACAAAAATCTTTTTGATATCCTATTATGATTTCTGACATTCATATTATGCATTAATTTCATGTTTATTCATTTACTATTATTCCTAGATCAACAAAATTTTATTTAATTTCCCCATGGTATATTAAAAAAATTTAGATGAACTATGGGAGTTATATTAAAACATTGGAGTTCTAATTTTTTTTAATTTTTTATGAATTTTTTTTGTATATGATCTCTAATGAATCTACACTCATAGATGGTTTGTTTTATTTGTCAAAAATGTACATTCAAAATCATGAGTTAATATGTGTTTTTTATTTCAGTTTCTATATTTATTATTGGAGCATATTATATTTACATTTGGAGACTTGTATGAGAAAAATACTATTAAAACCCACAATGATATGCCGCTATGAAGTATAATACACTAAAATCTTGAAAATGTAGATAATTTTTCATTTTCCATGAAGTTACGTCCCTATATGGACATTGGAAAAAGGATTCAGATATGGGTCATATGCACCAAGTTATAGTTACTCAGAAAGAGAAATAATGAGTAATAAATTTTTTTTAACATAGTTCACGATTAGTCTTCTTAAAACTACACAATAGGGTAAACCCTCTATGAGATTAATTTTGGTTAATTTGAATGATCTATAAAAACCATTAAAATTGATATGAATGTTTTTTTAATTACCAAAAATTGGTATAATAACATATGAGGATAATTAAAATTGATAATGAAGATTTAATTTTACAAATCCATATAGTAGGTTATGCACATCATGCATGAGTTACTTAATCTATATTTATATTTTTCCAGTTTTGCATTAAAATTGTATGTATTCTCAATAATAACTATATGTTAATTTAGAAAATGGATGGATTTTTGAGACATCATGTTAATAAAATATACAATGGAAATGCATTGGATTCCAAAATAAATTCTTATAATTATGGTAATTTTAGTTGAGAACCTCTTAGTAGTATTGGAATAACTAACTAATGTAACAAATAATTAAATAAATTACATGGATCTCCCTTTGAATTAAAGAGATGCATTTAATTCTTTTATAAATCAAGGAACTTAATATTTTAGTGGAAAATTTCATCCTATAATAAATTAAAAATTGATCCCCTCAATTGAGATGATATTTTTTCATTAAATTAATTGAGTAATAGAATATCCTATTAGAAATTTTATTCCTTGAGGGATATGATGGTCAATAGTAGAAATTGGTTATGAATTCATATCCCAAATATGTGATAGAAAATATGGAGTGGGATGAATTAATTAAGTTATTTATAATTAATATTTCCATCTAACTATCTATCTTAAAAATAATTTTTACTTCCCATATCTCACAAAAAAATATTATGAATCTATTTTTAATTATGAATTTAACTTCATAAATCATTGATGATACACCTCTACTTTTATCATTGACACATAATGAAAAATCTAACACATCCATTGTTGTATATATCCAACTCTATGAAGAGATTTTGAAATTATAAACTTTGAAATAAATATATTTATTATGACATTCCATCCAAGTTGTTATTGAAATGGACAATTTTGAGTTGTATCATGGTACTGGAAAAAAAGGACAATGAAGTTGAAAAGTAGGGTTTCACTATTAAAAATACTAGAAGTGACATAATCCAAAACCCCTTAAGTACAATGTATAAAAATAAGCATATAAGTAACTATCTCAATGGGGACATGCAATTTCTTATGTATGAAAATGTGGGACATCAAGAAAAAACATATAGAAGTGAGACGAATAGTCCTACTAATGTTATGGGAGAGAAAATTGTCTATATCATTTATTTTCATGTTTTCCAAAGCTTCATCCTCATGAAACATGGAAATTATAAAAAACAAAATACTATTCTAATGTTGTTCAAAGATAACCAATGATAACAACCCCATGGACAAGATTGGAATTTCATAGGAAAACATCTATAATTGAGATATATAGTTTACTCAGATAATAATGAATTACCATTGATTTTTAGAAACATTTAATAATGTTAGAACCCACCAAACTATATTTAATGGATGGTAATGAAGTATGTCTAGACTGATTTTTGAAAATAAGGCTTTAAAGAGATGAATAAGAGGCTAAGTTAATCATTAGTATTCACCTTATCCACACTTAGGTATGGATATTTTAACTACAGTGATGCATCGAAAAATGGATTACGTTGGGAAAACATGAATAATAATAATATTATAGATTACTCATCAAAATAGTTAATTTTCCATGAACAAAACTATTAAACTCGTGATTTGGCATTGGTCATAATATTAATTTCATTTTTGATTTAATAATATTATCTTTAAAATTAGAAGTGTAATATACTTAGAAATTCCAATATTCTGTAATTTATCTTCACACAGAAGGATCTCAAAATGTGATAAAAATGTTTTTATAACTCATAAAGTGTTATGATTTCTTAAACCAGTATTAATCATGGATGGTAAAAAATAGGGTATATATAGTAATTAAAAACATCTTATAAAATTTTAAATGAAATGAATAATAAGGATCTGATCTTCTTATACATTAAATGGATGGACATGAGAATCATAATGGAGAGAAGATCGTCCTACCATTTTAATATGATTTCTTATCCACCACTATAAGAAATGATTTTTAAAATTCAATGGGATATTATAGGAATTCATAAGACCATTTACATTGTGAGGAAAGTAAAGTCCCTTTAGTTCTGTATTCATGATTATAGAGTTATGAGACTCAGGAAACATCTATACCTACCCTCATAGTTATAGATAACAAAAGTGCTTCTTAAATGATGATCATTTCTCAAGATTATCCGTTCACCAAGGGAATATGAAGATGTATAAATATCACAGAGAACACTATCAATGGACTAATATAAGGAGGGAACCATAAAATATATATAGAAATTCTTTATATCCAAACAAGTTATGGTTGTGGAATATAATTCTTCTAGAATTTTGTAACCAGTACCCTT
Source organism: Viscum album (assembly GCA_963277665.1). NCBI lineage: Eukaryota > Viridiplantae > Streptophyta > Magnoliopsida > Santalales > Viscaceae > Viscum > Viscum album. The sequence goes on along the minus strand of OY728134.1, from coordinate 567,971,016 downwards.
ACTTGTATAGAAATGGGAAAACATTACAATTGATACTTTTTAGGGATCCTTAAAATATCGATGGTTCAAAATTCTATTTGGATTATAGTTGACTACCTTATAGATTATATTCATTTTATTTCAATAAAAAACGATGATTATGTTGAATAAATCAATGAAATATATAAAAAGGACAAATTAAGGATTCATTAAGTACCATTTATTTTAATATTTAATAAGTATTTGAGGCCTAATTGTAGGTATTAGATAATTCATGAGAATAAATTTGAAATATGGATGAGGTAAAACACTAAATTTCATACTAGACATTCTATATAAGAAGACTTTTAAAATAAAATAGGATATTTTGAGATCTATTTTGATGGAATTGCATGGTTTTATGGATCAAAAACACTCCTTGGTTGAGTGACATATAACAATACATTCCTATATAGAATGCATATGGAACCATTTGAAGTGTCTATACAAGATGATATGTAGAACTCATTTATGTTGTGATAAATTTAGATAATTTAATATAGAAGGTCCTAGACTTGTCCAAGAAATTATAGAGAAGGTCAAATAAATTTAAGAGTGTATAAAATTTACATAGATTTAATGGAATGTTTTTGTTGATAACCATCAATAAGTTAGTATATTTGGTTGGTAATAATGTGATTTTCTACATTACTCTTTAGATACATGTTATGAGATTTGGGAAGAAAAGTATGATCAATTAGAGACCCAGTTTTTTCCTTGTAAGGCTTTGGAATATTTCTACAAATATTTCCATTTCTAGGCACTGAGAGGTTGTGCGATTACGATGCTTGGTGGTCCTAGAATAAATTATATAGAAATATTATTTTTTTGTACTATTGAGGTGAAATAAATAGGATATCACTTAAAAGGTTGATCAGATCCGAATTCTAAGACCACGGTTGTGGATGGAATGTGGTGTTTTCCTTAGGCGAAACAAAAAATATGTTAGCCTGCGATGTTCAGACCCCTCACTCATTATTAGTACATTAAATGGATGAATTAATTTATTAATTAATTCATTTAATAGCTCAATCCCAAATAACTCTCAAATGGAAACTCATATAAAAAATCGAAGACCGTAGTTGATTTTAGAGCATGCTATTTTCCCTTGGAGGGGTATAACTTTTGTTGGCGTAGACCTTCTATAGAAAAATTCCCAGAGTGAAAAAACATAAATAAAATCATTAAATAAATTTTCTTTCTTTGATAAGATACTTAGAATAACTTCTAAATGGGTACTCATATTATAAATTAGATATCTTTGTTGACTTTGTAGAATTATTTTTTCCATAAGGGTGACCTCACTTGAGAGGGAGTGGGAGGTTCATATTTCATGATGATTGACAGTTTCCTTTAAATATTTGGTTAGAGAAATGAAAAATAATTAGATCATTTATCTCTCCGATGGTGGAGATATCGCTGAAAGTGATTTGATATCCAAACTTCATCTAATCGTGATAGAAATGTATGAGCTATTATATCAGAGCAAAACGAATAGAATGATAGAACCAAATTTGAGGTAGGGTTTCACGTATGGGTTCTACAGCTCTCTATTTTAAATTTCATTGATGAAAATAAATTATAATCACCTTATCTACTCTAAACACCTTTATCAATGGCCAATCTAACAATTGTAATCGATCATTTAATTTCTGGATTATCTTTTCTTCACCCTTCTTGGCATTCTTCTTCAGTCAACTTATCATCACACTGAAACAACGTCTGATCATAGAGTGGAGCTTATACATATGAAGGTCATGATCCAAGGATCCTAGATCTGAAACAGTTTGTCATTTCTGGCACCGAAGGAATCACATCAGTAATTGGAATTGTTATTTACTTTTCTCCGCATCCAAACAGTGAAAGATCACTGTGTGGAGGTAGGCGCATAGAAGGCCTCATCTCAAGGAGTCTAGATCTCATATTGGATCAAATTTTGGGAATCCTGGGTGTTCTCGGTGGCCCGCCTTAGATCCATCAGTGCCGACCAGCAGTACGGTAGGGCCGTGGGGGTGACTTGTTGATGCAACACATGCACAACATGGAGGATGGTGGGTTGGTGGGCTAGTGGGTTGCTGGGGCGGACTGGCCCCGCCCAGGCATTGCAGAGTTGGATGGACTAGCAAGTTTGGGCCCGAACTGGCTGGGTAGGCTTCAAATGCCTATTTCATCAAAAATAGGTGTATGTTTGATGCAACTTTTATGGCTACACATTCCACATAACAAGAAAAATATTTATGCAATTTTGGTAATTTTTTTTGGGATTGATGCTCGGGGGCATGAAACAACCAATTTTAATAAAAATAATATATTTATTAATATTTAGGAAATTTACATTAGACCATACATCTTCCTAAGAAATTCAATTGATATACCATCAGAGGAATTTTGACCTTGTAGTTAAGGAGTAATTTTCAAGACAAATTTTGGATACAAAAACCGAAATGGTTGTGCGGTCCCCATGAGCCCTGTTTTGATCATTTTCTTTGAAATTTCACATTTTCACTGGGTGTTCATTTTGGAAAAATGAATATATGATCCCATGTGTTTCATTGAGGGTATCATAATGGTTTGATTTATTTGATGTGTTTTGGGATCGAGGCATGGGCCCCACAGGGAACTATTTGTGCATAGCATCATGGGATGTATTTTTTCACTAGTAGTCCATTTAGGGTGAATAAATTGTCAGTCCTCTACATTATTCTCTAAGGATCGCAATGGTGTGATCTGTGAGGTTATCTGGTGAAATTTTGATGAGTCATGTTGGTAAAATGATTGTTTTGTCTTTCGGATCAACAAAAAGAAATGTGCACTCGTCAGCTTTCTGGTTAGAGGTGCCATGTACTATGAGAGTACACTAGAATGCGTTAAGGGTACTAGATCATAGTTTTGTATCCGAGTATAGATAATTACATAGAAATATGATGAGGTGAGGTCACACATCATTTAGAACCCATAGTGTCGTGTACCACATTATGAATCTTCTTCCTCTATTATCTCAATCTTCTGAACTCAAATTTTGTCCCTCTAGTACCCTATCCTGATTTTTTTCAACATAGAAGTTGATGGTTCCCTCTATAGTTGATTTTGAGATGCAATGTGAGATATTATGAGTGTGATGAATATATTAGGAGGCAGTTGATATTCTGTGTGCAACACCTATCCAATGCGACACTCGATTATGGTATTGATATTTTCTATACATACACTCTAGAGGGTCTACGCAGTGAGGTTTTTCAATTACTCTTATGGGTTGCCCTCCAGCGGGACTAGGCAATGAATTTCACCGATTACTCTTTTGGGAATACCCTCCAGCGGGTCTGGGTAGTGAGGTCCGCCAACTACTTTTCCAGACTTACCCTCTAGAGGGGATGGGTAGTGAGGTTCATTGATTATTCTTATATCTTTACCCTCTAGTAGGGATGTGTAGTGTGGTTTTATGAATAATTTTCAAGACATAAACTCTATTTGGGATGGGTAGTCAGATTCATCGATTACACTTTCATGATTACCCTCTGGTAGGCTTGGGTAGCGATGATATCTGATTACTCTTCTAAGATTACCCTCCAGCGGATCTTGGCAAGTAGTTTCACTGAATAATCTACAGGGCTTACCCACCAGTGGGGATAGAAAGTTAGGTTCTATGTTTATTCTTCTAGTTTTACCCTCTAGCAAGGCTGGGTAGTGGGGTTCGCTAACTACTTTTCTAATCATACCCTCCATCAGATCTGGGTTGTGTGTTCTCAACATTGTTACACAATCTATCGATTGTGTGGAAAAGTGACATGACATTCATTTAAGGGACTTTGGACTCCCAAGAAAGAGGGGTTCTTATCCCATAAAGATTTTTCCTTGTGATGAAACCCAAAACCATTCAAGTGAGAGAGACCCGCCCAAAGTGGCTAGTTTCATGGTGTTGTGATTTATCCCCATTAAATTTCAATTTAGGGTAGATGTGTGGGATTCTAGGAATCAATTGTGGTTACTTATAGGACTACTCAAGACTCTTTTTCTTGGTTTGGGCTTTTAGATAAAGATCCCCTTACTCTATTTCTTGGGTTTCTTTGGTTGAGCTTATTTTTATCCAATTTTCATTACCCACACATTGGGTTTTGGTTACTCCCCTTCCAATAGAGGTGAAGGCGTGTGAGGTATTTCATGTGTTTTTCTATGTCTAGCATCATGTGGTTGGACGAGTCTACTTTCATTTTAAAGGTAGAAATGAATCGATGAGTAGTTTATCTTCTCACCGTTTCTAGATCCTTGTGTTTGGATGATCTTACTTCATTCTCTTGTTTGGATGAGTTGTACTTTTTTTTACCATACCTTGTTCTATCAAATGATCCCCTCTTCAGTACATCACTTTCATCTCACTTGAGCCTTTAGGGAAACCTAATGTGTATTTTTATACTGAACTGTACTAGGATTTTCATGCACTCGGTGTTCCCTTCTTGATGGAATACATGTTGATCATGAATTTAAAGAATAATAAGGATACGGGGTGCTTGGACCATGTGATGTGGTTGTAGATTGGGATCTAGGAGTAGGGATCTCTAAGCTATTTTACTTTTCCCCCTACTGCCGGGTTGAGGCACATTTCTAGTTGGGTGTGTATGCTTCCCCTTTCCCATTTAGTTTAATTTTCAGTACATGTAATGTTTAGAGGTCGATACTTATTTTTGGTTTATTTATAGTGGTTTTGTGTCTTGTTTTTTTTTCTATACACATTTTCATTGAGTTGGAGGTGTGTGAGTGTGATGGATCTTTGGAAAAGGCCTCTCTGAGTTTTTCATGACTTCATCGTTGGTTGCCAACCCGTGGCCTATGAAGGCGGGCTTGGGGTAGTTGCATCTTGATCCCCAATACTGGTTAGGTCATGAAAAAGTGGTATCAATGTTTTTTATTTCCTTGGAATATGGTTGGTATGGTCCCTAAAAATGAATTGGTTGGGTTCTAGGGAAACAATGTCAATGTGTCTTGAGAGCGGCTCTAAGGCCAGAGAGTCTTGTGATGGTGCGACAACTAACAGAGCCATTCACTAGGACCCAGATTACCTACTTGTCAACTAGGCATACTGAGACACTTGTTGCAGTGAATAGTGGTACATGCATCATATTGGATTGATTCTTTGACTGTTCTTCTTTATTCACCACCCCATCGTTGTTGATATATACATATGAACATTTGACCGTGGTACTCCTTGATTGATTCAAGATGCCTATGCGACAACATCCATCCAGGATACTAGCTCTACTTTGTAATGATTATTCTATTAGTGATGAGTCCTTAGTTCAGGATTCACCATACAACCCCCCTCTCTCTAAGAGGGCAGGTAGTTGAACCTCTACCTATGGAGCATCAATTAGTACCAACAATGCGGATTGATGATGAGCGTAGGCTGAGAATAATCTCTGAGTTCTAGAATCATGGAATATTAAGTTCCTAGGGTGAGATATACCCACAAGAAATGTAGGATTATCTAGAGTTTCTCGTTCTCCTGTTCAGGCTTGTTTGGACACCAAAAATTCATATGGTGGATTTGGATTCCAGTATTTTTCAAGAAAGCAACTAGGAATTGGTAGAGGTGGGTTACTCAGAGGTATGATTATTCAGTACTCCCATGGGAGGACTTCTAGAAGCTATTTGTTTGAGGAGTACTACCCCTCCAGCTTACGTTCTATCTGGTTTTGGGATCTTTAGAAGATCCTGCACTCTTAGTAGGGAAGGATGATGGTGGCTGAGTATGAAACTATGTTCACAGACCTTGAACGCTACTCTCTGGACATGATACATGTTGGAAACATCCAAGAATATATGTTTTATAAGGTTCTCCATATAAGAGATTTATGACATCGTAGTTCCCTTGTGTATCCCCACCTATCGTTGGGTATTGTACCATCAACTGGTGATATAGATATTTCGATTTAAGGGGTGCCAGTTGGTTGGTTTATGAAAAGGGCTCAATAGAATTGGGATGTCTGTCATAGCTATATGGTGTCAGTTGGTAGGCCCTCGAAGTTGGAGGTCTCCCCTTGATAAGACTCATAAACATGGTCTGGGATAGGATAGAGCTACAATATAGCCCAGGGAGGGATAGTGCTCTATTGTGATGGGCGAGGTCATGTGGCACGGTACTACCCAGCAAGATGTTATGAGATTCCCTAGAAGTTGGTAGATGAACCACCACATCAGAAGAAATGTTGTGATTAGGGGTCTCACAGGAGGGGATTGGATGGTCCCTTGGGAGGTGGTGCATGAAGAAGATCATGAAGAATTGTTGTTTGTGGATGACATTGCAAGGTCCTTTAACCACTAGGCGGGCCACGTCAGGCTCAGGGAGCTAGCGGCTGGGGCCACATGAGCTACATACTATTGATGTCAATAATTCTATAGCACAAAAGATGATAAAATGTATGATTGGTGTCATTTCTACCTTTATTAATTATAAATTTCTCGACACTATGTGAATTACTATCTTATGCTCTACTTCTTGTTTGCGGTTTTACCAGGGTGAAACAAGGCATCTGTGTAACCCTATGTCAGTGTGGTTTGACATTTCATCAAATTCATGAAGAAAATGGGTACTTCCCCCCACCAAGATGTGTTTTTTTGTCCCTAAAAAATACATAAAGGATATTCAGTGCCGCCCAATGAATATAATATCTTGGTGTGGTGGATGAATCCATCAAACTTGTGTGTTCGTGGAAAGGTTGTGTCGTGGAGTGTTAGAGTAGGTCTTGGATTTTCAAATTGAGTTTTTCTTATTGACTTCCCTTTTCACAAGTTTCCACTAGTGGGATTAGCAGAGTGATTGTTTTGAGGACTAGTCTCCTTCTAAGGGAAGTAAAGACATGCGGGATATGCGACACACTTTCCGTGTCTAGATTATTTCAGTTGGATGAGTTTACTCTCATTCCCTATTCATGGGTACCTTGCATAATCAATGTCAATATTGATATTGCAGTTATCAAGTATAGGATGAGGTGATGGGAACCCCATAAATAGAACGTCATGAATCACTATGTGCAGGTGGAAGCGATAGTCCTCTCCCAAAGGATGTAGAGGCTCTATCTTCAAATATAGTGCTTTGGGGTCTACTCAAACAACCGAAGTCTCAGGTACGTCTTTATCCAGTGGGACATGAACCCGTGGAGTCGAATTTGGTTGAAATTCTTACAGGACTATGACTTCGAGGTAGTTTATACTATGGGAAATGGATATTTTGTAGAAAATTACCTTAGAAGAAAGTCTTAGACTCTTCTTGTATGGGATGTATCGTTGTAGTTTGCTTCCCTATAGCTGAACCTGGAGGAGAAGGAGGGTAAAAGTTTCTTCAATCAATGGTATTGACTCTTTCATTTCTTAAGAATGTAATAATGTCTTGTTCGTGATGCACCGAGTATGAAATATTACTTAAAGAGATATCCGTTGGTGTTTCAGCTGATGGATATTATGAAGTAGGGAATCATGTGACCATGTTCTTTGGACAATCTATAATTCTAGTCGTGATGTGGAATATAGAGGTCTAGGTAGTGAATTAAACTATCCCCTGAGATTATTTGGGCCATTTAAAATATGCTAAAGGATAGTGAGATTACCTACCGCCTTTCCCTACCCCCAATTTTTGGAGTGGGTGCCCGACGTCTTCCACAAGGCACAACTGATGATATACATGCTTTTTTATGCACGTCATCGAATGGAGGAGACCTTATGAGGAAAACCCATCCCTTTGGTTTTTGTTCTGTGCCAAAATGGTAACATGCATGTTTTATTGGGTGAGAGAGAGCCAGGTGTGAGCTTATTGACTAAAGTTCTTTTCCCTAGATTTTCTTCTTAGGATTAAAAGTATGAAGGATGGAATGATTTATAGACCCTATTTTTTTATTGTAATACCTTATAATATTTCAACATATATTTTCCTATCTAGAAAATAAAATGGAATGTGATTCCAAGGCCCAATGTGCCTGAAATAAATTATACATAAAATATTATGTTTTTTATACTATTCACATGATGAAAATGGGATAAATCATAAATGGTTGATCATATCATTAATCTGAGATGATTATTGGGTCCAAAACGTGGTGTTTACTCTATGAATTACATAAAATATTTCAGCGTGGAATGTTTAGAAACATTTCTCATTTGCAGTATGTTAAATTGATGAATGAATGAATTAATTCATGCATTTCATAGGTAAAACCCAAATTACTCTAAAATGGTAACTGGCATTTGAAATCCAAGGCCATAGTTCAGTCTCGAGTTTTTTTATCCTAGTAGGGGTATAAATATTTTCAGTGCATTCCTTATATAAAAAAATTCCTAGAGGGAAAACTGTAAATAAAATAATTAGTAAGAATTGTTCTATTTAAAACACTACTTATAATAACTTCTGAACAAGGACTCAAATAAAAATATCTGATACAGTCGTTGAGTTTGAATCACAGTGTTTTTCAATGGGGTGACATCAGCTGAGAGGGAGCGGGAGGTTCATATTTCGCAATCACTGACAGTTTCTAATAAATATGAGGTCAGAGAAATGAGCCAGAATCAGATCATTTATCTCTTGGACGGTGGAGAAATAGCTAATGGAAATTTGATATCTAAACTTTAACTAATCATGATGAAAATTTAGGTTCTAGTTGATTATAACATAGTGAACACAATGGAAAATCCGAATTCATTCTATGATTTCTAGTTATTATTCTATTGATCCAACATATAAATTTATTTGTCAAAAATTAATTTTGATCATAATCGTTGCATTAAAAACTTTCTTCGATGGACAAAATAACAATAGTCATCAATATTTTAATTTCTAGATCATCCCTTCTTCTTTATTCTTCATGTTCTTCATCGTTCAAATTTTAATCACCCTGAAACAACATCTGATCATCCATAATATCCTTGATCTGTGAAGGTCGAGATCCAAGGATTCTAGATCTGTGATGGGTTTTTGTTTCGGGCACCAGAGGGATTTCAATTGTGAGTGGAAGCAATAGTTACTTTTCACCACATCAAAATGGTGATGGATCCTTGTGTGGTGGTTGGAATATTGAAGGTCTCACCCCAAGGAGTCCAGATCTGGTCTTAGATCAAATTTTGGGAAAACAGGGGGTTCCCAGTGCCCCATGAGAGACCTTCTGGCACCGCGTGGTGGCAGAAGTCTGCTAATGGATGGCAGCAGGTCAGCAAGCTGACCGAAGGCCATGGTGGATCGGACCAGCCCAGGTGCTGTGGACCAGACTGACTGGGCCAGAATTGCTTCAAATTCCCATTACATCCAAACCATTCGTCTGTTTGACACACTGTTTATGGTTACCCATTCCTCTTAATGAAAAAGACCTTTTGAGGAAAGTTCATGAACATTTTTTTGGGATCCATTCTCGAGGTCATGGAATGTCTGATTTTAATAGTAATAATATAGTTATTATTATTAGAGAAACTTACATTAGACAGTACGTCTACATACGACATCTGATGGACGCGATGTATGAGGTATTGTGACTTTGGAGTTGAGGCAGACATTTCAAGACTAATTTTGGATGCTTAATCCGAAATGGTGGTGTAGGTCCCATGAGCCCCATTTTGAGTGTTCGTAGTGAAATTTCACTTTTTCACAGAGTGTCCATTTTAGAATGATGAATATATGATCCCGTGTGTTTTTTTGAGTGTATCACAATGGTGTGATATGTTTGATGTGTTTTGGGATTGAGGCATCAGACCCATGAAAAACTACTTGTGCATAGAATAGTGGAATGAAGTTTCTTAACCAGGAGTCCATTTCAGGAAAATGAATAGTTGATCCTATGTGTTTTAATGTAAGGATAACAATGGTGTGATTTGTTTGATTATCTAGGGACATTTGTAAGTGACATTTTAGTATAATGACCGTTTTTTATTTCATATCAATGATGAGAAATGTGCACTCATTAGCCTTTTGTCTAGAGGTTCCAAGTACACTGGGAGTACACTAGCATGCCTTCTAAGTATAAAATAATAGTTTTGTACCCAGGTATATCTTGGTACACAAACTGATTATGAGGTGGTGTCACACATCATGGGGGACCCACATATGTCGCATACCACTTTACGAATCTTATACCTCTCGTATCTCCTTCATCTGAGCTCAGGTTTTGGTCCGTGAGTAGCATATCCTGAGTGTTTTTCTACGTAGAACCTAGTGGTTCTTTCCGTAGTGGAATTCAAGGTACTATGTGAGCTTTTCCAATTGAAACACTTTTATGAGTTAATGATCGATGTTTCGAGAGAAAATCCTATTCGAGACGACACTTTATGATGGCAGTGATGTTTTCCAGAAATACTCTCTAGTGGGGTAGGGTAGTGAGGTTCATCTATTTCTCTTTCATGATTACCCTCTAGCAGGGTTGGGTAATGAGGATTTCCGATTATGCTTCTGGGTTTACCCTCTAGCAGGGATGGGAAATGAGGTTCACTAACTACTTTTCCCAACTTACCATCTAGCAGAGCTGGGCAGAGAGGTTCACCGATTACTGTTCTAGGCATACCGTTCATTTGGGCTGGGCAGTGAGGTTCACCAACTACATTTCTAGACATACGCTCCATCATAAAATGGCAATGAGGTCAGTCGTTTACTCTTTATGGGTTACCCTTTAGTAGCGCTGGGTAGTGAGGTTCACCGATAACTCTTCATGACATACCCTGCAGTAGGGTTCGGCAGTGAGGTTCATTGTTTATTCATCCGGGTTTACCCTCCAGCAGGGTTGGGCTGTGAGGTTCACTGACTAATATTCTGAGTATACACTCCATTAGGGATGGGCAGTTGGTTCTCAAATTTCCGACATGATCTCTTGACTATGTGGCATAGTGACGAGACATACTTTGATGTGGATTTGAAATCTCAAGAAAGAGGGGCACTTTTCCCACCAAGAATCACCCTTGGGACATGACCTCAAAACTATTTGAGCAAGACAGACCCACCCAAAGTGTATAATATCAAGGTATAGTGATTGAGCCCCTTTGAACTGTAGTTTAGTGAAGAGTTTTGGGATGATTGTAATTGATGATGGTTAATTATAGAACTAGTGGGGACTCTTTTACTTGGATGAGATATGAGATGGAGATCCCCGTACTCTAACATTTAGGTTTTTTGAGCATATATATATCCGATTTTCAGTACCCACTACTTGGGTTTTGGTTACTCTCCTTCCAAAAGAGGTGAAGATTCATGGGGTATGGAATGTGAATTCTGTGTCTATCTTCTCATGGTTGGATGATTCTACTCTCCTACAAATGTTAGTAAAGAATCTATGATAATTTCATCTTCTCATTGTTCCTAGTTCCTTGTGTTTCGATGATCTTACATAAATCTCTTATTGGGTTGAGTTGTAATCCTTTTATTGAACCTTGTTCTATATACTAATTCCTCTTTAGAACCTCACTTGATGCTCCATTTAGAATTCAAGGAGTCCTACAATGTATTTTAATACTCACCCCTTCTTGGGCTTTTCTACACTTGGTGTGCCCTTATTAACAACTGAAAATTTGATCATGACTTCAGTGGAGCATATGGATATGTGGTGCTTGGACCACGTGAGGTGGTTATAGCTTGGGATCGAGGAGTGGGGAAATCATAGCTATTTTAAATTTCGACATATTGCCAGTTTGTGTCAGTTTTCAGGTTGGGTGTGTATTTTTACCCCTTCCCTTGTAGTTTATTTTTTCAAAAATGTACAGTTTACAGGTCGATGTATATTTTATTTATTTATTATAGTTTTGTATCTTATTTTCATTTCCATATTCAAATTTTCATTGATTTCGATGTGTTTTTGTGTACATGTTCATAAAAAATGGCCTCCCCATGTTTTTATGCCTTCAGTGCAGGTTGATATCCCTTGGCCAATAGTAGCTGGCTTGGGGTAGTTGCAGCTCATGCCTCGACATGGGTCAGGTCATAAAAGATTAACCCTATGTACAGTAGTACAATCAAAATAATCTACCATGCTATGGTAATAACCTTATGTATTGGACTCCATACACACCTAAATCATGTTCATGATTAGTTCTCTATGTCACTATTGAGGAAATACATACTTGCTCAATCACATAAATAAATATTAAAATATAAATATTTGGAATATGATCATTCTTATGGAAAATAAATGCTGTAGATAATGGATTTAAAAGATAAGGATCTACTAAGAAAATTTCAACCATGTTAGTAATAGTTCTATTGTGTAACGATGAGTTTATAGTGGACACTTTCGAACCATTTGATGTGATGGGGAGAATGTTTTAACAACCCAATATTTTCAAATTGAAATAAAATTCTTATAAATATGTCATATAATCATGTGAAATTTCGACACAATGAAATACTTAGTGCTATGTGACCTTTAAACATAACATTGACACTATTGTGTCTTAAATTTCAAAAATTTGATATACACGGTTGTGATCAGTAAAATGTTTGGAGACCGATAAGATAAACATAATTTTTTGTGTATAGTAACATACCATTATGAATAGTAACCTACCCCTCAGAATAGTAATATGACCCTTGTGTATAGTAAATCTCCTAAAGGAATAGTATCCCTACCCATGATTGAATTAATAAAATTTTGTCATCTTATATGTCTTAATATGACCATTGTATAATTTTGGGTATTTTTGTAAGTCAAAATTAATTAATTATAATTAATTAATTAACATAAATGAAAATTTATCTTTCCTAAAAGGTGTTAATTAAATAAAAACATTACAACTTCTGGTTTTAAGGTGTTTTTTTAAGACCTTATGTAATTTTATAAATCATTATAAAATCATTTATAGTTTTAAAATCCGTATTTTTCAACTAAAATATGATTTTAATTGAATATTAAATTAATCATATTTAGAAAATTCTTCATAAAAAATTGAATTAATTTTGAGAGTATACACATTGAAAAATTATTAGGGTGAGTATTTTGGGATTTTGTAAAATAAGTGAATATTTTATGTATAATAAAATTTGATAATTCACATTAAATGCTAAAACCTTAATTTCTGCATCATGCTTGAGTCATGGATGATGTAAATGTCCATTGGCTCGAAATAAAATGCATATATTACTATTTTTGGTCACAATAATCTTCTCTACTTCATGTCTTATGGAATAATTATAAAAAAATGATTAAAATATTAGGAAAACTCTCCCCCACCTAGCCACTATAAAAACCACCCAAACCCCCTCTTCTCTTTAATCCTATAATATATTGTTCCTAACTTAAATTCTACCCAAATATCTCCCCATGATCCCTCCCCTGTTCAAAATCAATTTTTACCCTAAAAATACCAGATCCACTCCACTTAGGATGCTCTCAAGGAAGGTTGATTCAAGATGTAAAATTCCTCTTTTCTTTTCATTCATTTTTAATTTCTTTGGTTATCTTTTCTTTCCAAACCTATACTCATAAAAATGGTATTAGAACTCTAGTAACATACATGAAATGTAATTTTTTTATCCTTGTGGTATAATTCATTATCTTCCCTCCTTTCCCTTTCTTTTATACCAAAATAAATGAAAAAACCATTTGAGATTTGTTAATTTATCACATTCAAAGACGACTGTTTATCTATTTCTATTACCATATTCTGTTCTAGTCATGAAACCATTTTAATTTTCAAACCAGACAATTAAATATGTATTTTTTCTTCTTTGTATTTCTGAAATCCTATTTCAAAGTTGATGTATAATAATAATTAAAAAGAAGTTAATTATGATCCAAATCGCCATATTAATCTATGCATTTATCATTATTATTTTATATAATGATTCAACATCACTCCAAGTATCCAAATTTAAATTTCAACCATGTAACCTATGTATGTTATATAATAATATATGTCTTCAATTATGTACAACAACCATCATCATAAATTTTTATCTAAACATGAATATAAGTGAGCCAATCATTAAAACCATTTAAGCCAACAAACCCGAACAATGAATTTGAACCTCATAACCAATCAAAATGGTTATAAATGAACATAAAAATATAACGAAAAAAATATTATACATATATAATAGGTTAGTTAATTATTAATTAATGAATATAATTTGACTATTCATGTAATTTATAGCAAGTGGAGAACACCATCGAAGTTAAGGTAAGGGATCCTCTCTATTTCACTTTTATTTAAGATTGTCCTCTATGTTTCTCCTTTTTATGTGTAAATACTAGTGATGGGGTATGACTATGAACCTCCTACATAATTTACTCATGATTTAAAAATTATGGTAAACCCCTTTCTCTCTCATTAATCACTCTTATGTACACAGAATAGCATGCCGATATTCTGCAAGGTTTTCAACCCGAACCTCCTTTATTTCTTTACTATTATTTATCTTACTTTTTTTTTACCTAAATGAGGTTATCTAATCTTATTATTTTCATCTTATAAATTATATTTTAATTTTACATAAATATTTGACAATTTCAATTAATTATTATTTTTTTGGTATAAACATGTTTGAAAGTGATTCCCTCCCCAATACTTCCGGATAAGCAAACCAGTTTTGAGGGAGATTCCCGAATTCTTACCCAATTTCTAGTGAACTATATTATTTGTTTTAATCCATAATTGTATTTATAAAATAAGTATTTTTATTCTTAAAACTTTATTGTTTCAATTTTGGTTTTTTACAATGAATTGTTCCATTTTCTATTTTAAAGGATCAATAGTTTTTTCCTTAAAACTGCTAAAAACGTTTTTATGAAAAAATTTCATGAATAATTTTCATAAATGTTTTCACTTATACATGAAATAACTCACCATGATTTATATATATTTTTACCTTATTAATATTTTTGTATAATGTTGTTCCCTTCTTTCATGGACACTTTTTTGTTACGCCTATTTGTTATGCTTTGTGTCATAATTATAGTACCCAATTCATTCCATGGGTTATCATTATGTTAATGTAATATTTATTATCCAGGATTATTTATGTGGCAAACATAGTCATGAAATGTTAATAAGGGTGCACTAAGGTAGAGCTCTAATGCATTGGGTAAAGATAAGTCTCATGAGATGTTATGTGTGACAGTTTACGTGGTTAGCCTTGGCTTGTGCTACAATGTGAAACAATCTTGGCAGTTAGCCTTGACTTGTACTAAAGCCATGTTTTAGGTTGCTGCCAAATTTCAATGACTCCATTATTATATGATTCCAAGTTTATATTTTAAGGTTCCATATGTTACAAGGATTTATATATCATCATATCATTTCTTCAATTCCTTGTGTTAATGTTCTGTTCTTATGGTTATTCCCTTATTGGGAAATTTAGCTCATCCCATTGTTCTTGTGTTACCCTGGGTACCCTATACAAATGTTTTATCACAATAGAAGTTAGAAGAAAAATTTTAAGATTAAATAATGAATTGATTTTTTGTCCCATGTTTTTTTATGTACATAGTCATCACATGCACTTTACTTCACGATCCTTGGATTTTACACTAATGTATAATTATTCATAAAATCTTGTAATGTCTTATGTAAAATGATAGGTTTCTATAGTTGGTATCAGAGGATGGTCTAGTTATTTTTAGAGATTATGACTATGGAATTTTAGAAATAACCTTAAGGATGAGATGAAGTATACAAAACCATAACTAAATTTTGAAATTTATAGAGTTAGTGGTTTATCAAAAAAAATAAATCCCTATCTAGATATAAATAGGTAGAGGATACTCTAGCGTAGATGTATCTAGGTGTGTAAAATATGACAAGGAGTTTTGGGCCAGACCTAGGGAATCCAAGGAAATGAAAATAGACCTTACAACATTGTTTGTTTGACACTCCTGGGTGAAATGATTTGGAAAATTCAAGAGCATAGTACAAACCATTATTTAGGGAATTAAAAATCCCATAAGAATAGAAGTTATGAAATAGATCAATGACAACCAAGATTGAAACATAAGGAATCCGAAGTTAGGATATACTTATCCTTTAAATATTTATCCTCTTGTGTTAAAAGTTTCCTATTTATGATCAACTGATAATTATTCAAGCCCTCTAATTTTACATTATTTTTCTTAGTTATTGGAGGGAAATATAAGAACACGTGACAATAATCAATGTGGTAGGTAATGTGAATATTTGACTAATGATATACCTGATATGATGGGAAAAGGTGATCAAAACTTCTTGATAATACTTTCTATGATTGCTCAAGTTATGAATAATAACTAGAATCATGTGGAATGACCACATACTCTAAGGAAAAATAATGTTACCATAGAATCCTTCACGTGGAAAATGCCTCCAATGTTTAGTGGATCTCTGATCCCCTCCATGAGGATTAATGGATTAAATCCATAGGTAATATATTATATATCCTCCAATTCTTGGAAAAAGAGAACGTTGTATGTGTGTTCTATCATTTTGATGGGAAGATGATCAGTGGTGGTCATTGATCATGAATAAAAAGTCTTGGGAGGAAATTGATTCCATGGATTGGGAGGAATTTTAGATGACTTTTTTCAATAGATATTTTCCACGAACCCTCCGTATCAAGATTGAATGAGAGTTACTCAGACTCATGAAAATGGAAGATGAGTCCATTGGGGAATACGAACCAAACTTTACAATTCTCCCATGATTCAAGACTAGATTTTTCATGAACACTGAATGTAATGTGGATCTCATTATTAGCAGAAAAAAGATAAGTCTATCAAAATAATTGGTGATTCTAGGCTTCAATAGTTATGATGAGATTTTTCATTGTTACCTCATAGTTGAAAAGGATATTGAATAATTTTAGTAGTCTCTGGGGCCCAGTGACTTGCAGAGGAAAATGAAGAACCACATGGGTGGTTCAACCAACAAATCCCACAATGGAAAGAAGACATAATATCCCACATATAAAATTTTTCTGAAGAAGCATCTTGGGAGGTGTCTAAAGGGAAACAAGAATTACATAAAATGTGGAAAGTTGGGACATCTGGATAAAACCTATATATGGGATATGAAGAATCTAGTTAATGTGGATGAAGAAAATAAGGTTCATATAAATACTTAGCCTACAATGTTATGTTAGAATTTTAAGGAGAATGGGAATTATGGGAAAAATTTCCCTAAGAGAAGGGTTATTGGAGGCACTAATCAATAACCTCTAAGGCAATAATAAAGGACATATGACATCACTACTACTGAGGTGGACCAGGAAAATGATGTGGTGATAGGTATTCTAGTTATTCATTCATGAATAGTGAAAGTGCAATTTTATTCAGGTTCTACACATGATTTCATATCTTACATGTTTTGTTGAACTATTCAAACTCCAGCTAAAAATTCGGAGGATAAGTTTTATGCGAGAATAGAGAATGGGAAAATTATTGTGTCCATGGATTATAAATCATCCCCAGTTATCGATTGTGAAATGAACCTTCCAAAAAATCTCATCATACATCCTTTAGCAGAGTTCAATGTTATCTGGGTCATGGATTGGATATATTTATATATTTCCAACATCAACTATTGGGAAAGGGAGATCACTCTATACATCCTGAAGCATCCTCCAATTTATTACAAGTTTAAGGAGGATGTGAAATTTACTTTATAATTAGGGTCTCATGTGTGAATATTAATTCCTTATGAGAAAGAATTTCTAACTCAAATGAATGAGGAAAAGTAGAGAATCAATCTTGAATACATTCTATCCGTGAGGGATTACACTGATGTATTCCCTAAAGAATTTCATTGTATTTCTCCTCACTGAGAGATTGAGTTCTCAATTGAACTTATTTCTGGATAATTTTCCATTCCAAATACACCTTATAGAATGTCCACTTTAGAGCTGGAAGAGCTGAGGAATTAGCTACAGGAAAATCTGGGGAAGGGTTTTATATAGCTGAGTGCTTCACCATAGGGAGAAATAGTCCACTTTTTCATGAAAGATGAATGATTCAATGCGCCTCTATATTTATTATCATGAGATCAATAGAATCATAAAAAAATTAATAGTACCCCCTGCCTTGGATAAATGAATTGTTCTATCAGCTTTATGGGGTTAGTAATTTCTATAAGGTGGACCTTCAATTGGGATATCAACAATTAATGTTGAGGAAGGAAGATATTACCAAGACTGCCTTTCAAATATCGTATGGAGAGAATGAGTTAAAAGTGATTCCCTTCATACTCACTAATTCTCTAATAGTTTTCATAGAATTTATCAATAGGGTCGTTAGAGATTACCTCAACAAATTTGTGGTAGTCATATTTGATGACATTCTGATATACTCCAATAGTAAGGAGGAACACAAGGAGAATTTGAATACAGTGCTATAAATATTTTAAAGGGAGAAGTTGTATTAAAATTATAGTAATTGTGAGTTCTAGATAGAGGAAGTATCATTCTTGGGGATTGTTATCACCAAAAAGGGATATATGTGGACCCTTCCAAGATATAGGTAGTTGAAGAGTGGCTTAGGCCCACTTTTGTAATGTAGATACACAACGTTCTGGGTCTAGTTGGGTTTTATCGATGATTTGTGATGAAATTATCATGATTTTCAATCCCAATGACAAATATGGAACAGAAGGGAGTAATTTTTTTCTCTACTCATGAATATAAAAACTGCATTATGCATTGGAAAAAAAGGCTTATCACTAGGCCACTATAAACACTCCCAACAATTGTATAACTCTTTGTGGAATAATGTGATGCTTCAATGAAGGGCATATCCTATCTGATAATGAAAAATGATAAAGTTATAGCCTACACCTTATGGTTTATAGAAATCAATGAGCAAAACTACCCTACACATGAATTGGAGTTTGCGGTAATGATCATTTCATTAAAAATCTTGTGGAAGTATCTATTTGGGGAGAAGTGTTAGATATATATTGATCAGTAGAGTCTAAAATATATATATTCTTCCAAAAAGAGCTTAATATATGCCCAGGAAGATGGATATATATCATCAAGGATTATGACTTCTCAATCCACTACCATCCAGATAAGTAAAACACGGTGGATAATCCCTAAGTAGAAAGGATAATGTATCTTTATCAATGATGAGAATGGAAAAGAATGTAATATTCATAGATTTTTAAAGGATGGACTTGGGGATCATTAAGGGAGGAACATAAACAATACTTTCTCAAATTATTTCTCAACCATCCCTCATTGAGAAAATAAAGGATTCTCAATGAAGAGATGGGGAATTCAAAAAATGGTGAAAGCTATTAGAGATGGGAAATCCTCAAATTTCAAAATTGACAAGGGAAGAGTAGTACGACTTGGATCAAGATTATGTATACCATGTGATCTAGAAATAAATAAGGAGGGTTTTAATGACCCACATAGCTTGACCTTCTCTATTCACATAGGGAGCACAAAGATGTATTGAGACCTCCGAGAGAACTTTTGGACGGACAATATGAAGAAGAAGACTACTAAGTATACATTAGAGAAACTAGTTTATATAAAAGATAAGGCTGATAGGAAAAAGTCTAAGGAGATGATGAAACCACTAACCATACTAGCATGGCAGTGGAAGAACATCACCACTGACTTTTTCACTGGACTTCCAAAGTCATCCAGAGGAAACAATGCTATATGGGTCATTGTGTATCATCTTACAAAGAACACTCACTTTATCATGATTCGAGAGGACTTATATGTGGATCACCTTTCTCGAATATATATCAAAAAGGTTTTATGGGGTCATGGAGTATGACTATCTATGGTATCTGATAATGATAGTAGATTCACCATGATGTTCTGTAAAAGTCTCCAACATGCTCTAAGAACTGAACTGAACATCAATATGGCATATCATCCTTAAATTTATGAACAATATGAGTGTACTATTTGGAAAGTAGAGAATATGATGAGACCATGTTCTATGGACATCGAAGGGGGATATGACCAATATATCCCACTAGTTGAATTCTAAAAAACAATAACAGTTTCCACTCGAGCATCCAAATGGCACCCTACGAAGCCCTTTTGGGGAAAAGGTGAAGAACATTGGCGTATTGGGATGAAGTCAGTGATCAGAAGCTTATAGGACCTGAAATGTTCGAAGAAATAATGGAGAATTTGAAAACCATTCAGCAAGACATCAATGTTTCCCAAAGGTGACAGAAGTGTTTTGCTGAAAATCATCATTGATACCACATGTTCAAAGTTGGAGATATGGTATTTCTATGCAAATCTACGTGGAAGAAGGTCATAAGGTTCCTAGAGACAGGAAGGTTAAGTCCTAGGTACATCGGCCCCTTCGAGATCCTTGATTGAGTAAGAGCAATGGCCTATCTATTGGAACTTCCACCTGCCATGACCAATGTACATGATGTCTTTCATCTATCCCTCTCAAGGAAGTACATACCATATCCTTCACATGTATTCTCTTTTGAGGTGGTACAATTGGAAGATTATATTTCTTAGGAGGAGTATCTAGTGAAGGTCTTGGATCATAGATATACAGTTCTACGTAACAAGACTACTCACCTGGTGAATGTATTGTGGATAAACCACAATTACATTGAGAAAACATGGGAACTTGAAGAATTAATAAAGGAAAATCACCTATACCTAATTATGGATTAGAATGAAAAAAGAAATTTCGAGGTTGAAATTTCAAATGGGAGATGAAGGTATCAACCCAATGTTTTTCTATTGAAATTCCATTATTATAAATACTTCACACAATCATGTGAAATTAAAATACAATGATCTACTAAGTTCTATGTGACCATGAAACATAAATTTGACACTTCTGTGCTATGAATTATGAAAATCTGACATACATTGTTGCGATCAGTGAGATGTTTGTAGTCCTATAAGAAAAATGTAATTTATGGTGAACAGTAACCTACCCTTATTAATTGTAACCTACCATTATGAATACTAATATGACTCTTATGAATAGTAAACTGTCAAAAAGAACATTATCCTCACCCATGAGTGTAAAAATAAAATTTAGTAATCTTATACGTGCTATTTTTGGTATTTTTATAAGTCATACATAAATAATTATAATTAATTAATTATTTAATTAATTTAAAAGAAAATTTATTTTTCATAAATGGTGTTCATATATTAATAATTTTATGAATTTTGTTTTTAAGATAATTTTAAAAGACCTTATATAATTTTTGAATGTATTATAAAATCAGTTATAGTTTTAAAATCCACATTTATCAACTAAATTAGGATTTTAATTAAATAATGAATTAATCATATTTAGAAAATAATTTTTAAAAAATAGAGTTCATTTTTGGATTCTAAATGTCAAAAAATATTTAGGGTGAATTTTTTTCGGATTTTACGAAATTACTCGAATTTGTTTATGACTAGTAAAATACAATAATTCACAATAAATGCTAAAACCAGAATTTCTGAATCATGCCTGAGTCATGGATGATGTAAAAGGCCATTAGTTAGAACCCACAAAGAAATATTACTATTATTGGTCACATGAATTATTACTATTTCTTGTATTATGAAAAAATAATAAACTAATGATTAAAATATTAATAAAACTCTCTTCCCCTCTACTATAAAAACCTCCCACACTCCCCTCTTCTCTTACCTACTATCAAGCCCTGCGCCTTACTAAATTCTGGCCAAATAAATTTTCAATCTTCCTCCCCACATCCATAAGCCCTTTTTTTCTTAAAATTCCAATTCCTCACCTCTTAAAAATCTCACATGGAAGGTTGATTCAAGAGGTAAAATTCCACTTCTATTTACTTTCATTTCTATGTTCTTTAGTTCTCTTTTCATTACTAGCCTATACTCATCATAATGGTATTAAAACTCTTGTAAAATAAATGTACTGTAATATTTTTATTCTAAAGGCATAATTAATTATCATATCCCGTTTACACTTCATTTATACGAATGAAACAAAAACACCATCAGAGATGTGTTAATTTATCACATTCAAGGACAATAGTTTATCAATTTCTATTACCATTTTCTATTCTGGTAATGAAATTTTTTTTATGGTTGATCCAGACTATTAAATATGAATTTTATATTTTTTTGTTCTATAATCCTCTGAAACTCTTTAATTAAATTAATAATTCAAAACAAGTTAATTATGTGTATAATCCTTGAATTAACCACAGTGTTTATCATTTATGTTTTATATAATGATACAACTTCACTCCAAGTAACCAAATTAAAATTCCAACCATGTGACCATATGGATGCTAAATAATAAAATATAGCTTTAATTATGGGAAACAACCCTCATCATACATGTTTATCGGAACATGAATTTAATTGAACTGATAATTAAAACCAAGTAATCAAACAGACTCGAACAATGAAATTGAACCAACTAACCAATCAAAATGGTTATAAATGAACATATGAAGATTACAGTAAATATTATAAATATATAATAGAATCTATAATTATTAATTAATTAATCTAATTTGACAATTCAGGTAATTGATATCAAGTGGAGAACAACAATGGACTTTAGGTAAGAGATCCTCTCTATATCACATTTATTCAAAATTGTCCTCTACGTTAAGACCTTTTATGTGTAATTACATATGATGAGGTATGATTAAGAAACTCCCAAATACTATTCTTTTTATTCATAAATTATGAGAAACCATTTTCTCTCCCATTAATCCCTCATAATTACACACGATACAATGACGATATTTTGTGAGGGATTCAACCCAAACCTCCTTTATTCCTTTAGGTTTCATTTTCATTCATTTTACGTAAATGAGGTTATCTATTATTATTATTTTCATATTATAAATTTTATTTGAATGTACCAAACTTATGTAACAATATCCATTTTTCATTCTCTTTTTGGGATATACATGTTTTTAAGTGATTCCCTCCTCAGTACTCCCCGATAAGCTAACCTGTTTTGAGGGAGCTTCCCAAATTCTTACCCGATTTTAAGGGAACTATATCATTTTAATCCACCATTATATTCATTAAATATGTATTTTTATTGCGGAAACCATCCTAGGTCACTTCTTATTTTATAAAAGAATGTTCTTTTTTCTATTTTAAAGGCTTTATATTATTTTATTTTTCTTAAAACCACTCAAAAACATTTTTATGCCAAACATTAATGAATACTTTTTTGTACTTTTTTTAACATGTAATTGACATCACTCACCAGGATACATATATAATTTTCCCTAGTTAATTTTTGTGTATACATTTGTTCCATTATTTTATGGACACTTTTGTGTTACGCCCATCTGTTATGCTTGATGCCATGATTATGGTACCAAAAGTTTTTTACATTGGTAATCCTAATGTTTATGTATGATTGATTATGTAAGATTCATTATATCGAAAAAATATTCATGAAATGTTAAGATGGGGGTTCCTATATAGATTTACAATTCATTATGTAATGTTAGGTCTCATGAGATTTTATGTGCGACGGTCTTGGTAGTTAGCCTTAGCATGTGCTACTATGTTAAATGATCTTTGCAGTTGGCCTTGACTCATACTAAAGTCATGTATTATATCACTTCCAAATTTAATGACTCCATGTTTATATTAATACATTTTTTCATGATTAAATGATTATATTTTATGGTTCTATATGTCACATTCCTTTTTATATCATTATGTCATGCCTTTTATTCCTTATGTTAATGCTTTGTTCTTATAATTATTCCCTTATTGGGTTATTTAGCTCATCCCTTTGTTCATGTTTTCCCTAGGGTACCCTAGCCAGATGTTTGAGAATAATGGATATTAGGATCTCAATACTAAGATTAAATAAAGAAGTGTTTTTAGTGCCATGTTTTTATTTTTTATTTACCAAGTCTTCAAAGACATTAGACTTCACGATCCTTGGCTGGTACTTTGATGTATAATTATGCTTAAATTCATATAATGACTTATGTTAAAGGTTAGGGTCACTATAAAATTACCCTCTCTTTTTTCACTCCTTGTATTAATATTAGTAGGATGATATTATTTTATAGGGGTATAATGAAAATCATGTGTTTTGGTAATTATTTATCTTTAAATAATTATGTGCTTTAAACGAAAGTTCCATAATAAAGCTTACTAAAAAGTCCCCCGACATATTATATAAAGAAATTATTATTTAAGTATAACCAATAATTAATAAAATGATATCAATCAATTAAAAATGAATAAAATAGGGTTAAGAACACATTAATAATAATAAATCATTTTCAATAATTTTTTTATTTATATATTTTATTTCATAATATTTAGAATATGAAAATTGTCAACTAAGATTAATTTCTTTTATGTAAACAAGTAAAAATTTGTTTAATATTAGTTTGTTTATTTTTCTATAATAATTGATTTTATGATTAATGTTGAAGAAAAAAAGTTTGAAACATTGAATTTTCTTAATTTATTAGTCTATAAGTAAGAATGTGAATTTTAAAGAACATTAGAATTGGAAAAAATATTTATGAAATAATGTTATGAATTTTAATTATATTATTTTAACTTTATGAACCAAATGTTAAATATTATAGTAAAAAATAAATAATTTAATTTTAATAACAAAATTTATTGACAATATTTTCAGTTTATTTAAATATATATTCAAAAATTATTTATTGCATAATTTAAGAGACACATAATTGTTTTTATATATTAATCAAATTTATTTCTTTGATTTTTTTAAAATTTATGCTACAGATAAAATTTTATCTAAAACTTTTCCAAAGAACTATTTTTTTGGAAATTTGTGCGATTACTTAAAAAGAACATTACTCTCTACTAGAAAATATATTTTAAAAAATAATTTTTACATTTTAAATTATATAGTTTGAATATGGTAAAACATTTAATTTAATATTTTTTCGAAAATATTATTTACTATAGTTGAAAATAAATTAACCTAGTAAAAGTTAAAATTGAAAAAAAATTATCCACTACAGTAAATAAACCCAAAAAGTAAAAATTGACTCAAAATAGATAATTTTAGTTTAACACAACTAAAAAACACTTTCTAATTCTTTATTGTCACTTTTTTATAATTTTACTCTGGAATATTAACTTCATATTTTTAAAAATGTAAAAGGTTCTTCAAAAATATTCATTCCCATCAAATATAAAATATGATACTTCCACCACTTCTTGTTAAACCTTTTTCATTGAATTTAATCATAAAATTAAGAAATTTGTTTCCTAATGGAACCTTATCACTATTATTTTTAACTTTTTTACCGTTAGTAAGCTTATGAACACCTTTTTTATGGGTGTTTTTAAGAGTTAATTCAAGAAATCAACGTAAGTGTTAACTCCCTAACAATATTCTTAACATTATATTACACATTCTAACCTCTTATATTAATAGATATATAGAATAACTGATATCATTACTGTACATATATGTTAATATATAAATTTAAAAACATTTTTTACTCCTCTATACCAACTACTAAAAATAAAACTATCATTAGATTTTGTGGAAAACAGACTCCATGAATCGACATCTTTTGCATTCCATTTATTCGCATCGTGGATAGTTTTAAAGATGGTTTTGATGAATAAATATGATAAATATGATATAATTATTAAAATAAAATTTAAATTAATTTTATATCATAATTCACTCTCATTCGTAGAGAAGTATATATGTTAATCTTTCTATGTGCAGACTTCTTCCTCCACGAGCCACAAATTTCATTTTTCAAAACCATCCAATATTAAAGGAATTAAAATTATATTTAATATGTATAATTTTAATTTTAATTATATTATTAATATTCTTTAGATTATTAATCACTTATAATTTCTTTTTTCATATACGAGATACATAAGGAATTCTAAAGGAATTAGCTGAACAATACCATGTAACTTATGTACTTTAAAATTATATTAAAAAGAAAACTAAAATAGTAATAAATGGGATTTATAAAAATGAATATAGATGAATATGATTCATTGGAATTTATATAATAATAATAATTAAATTATTCAGGGTGTTAATGAAATGTGAATATTTATGTAATGCCTAAGTTAAGGGATCATCTGTACCACCCCATTTATTTGAAAGTTACACATTCTTTTTATTTTTATCAATTTTTTTCAATCATATTACCATGAACATATTATATTTTTTATATGTTACTTTCATATAAAACAAGTAAAATATTCATTTAATTGGTTGGTTTATACTTTTTTAATTCCCTTATAAATTCTTGTCAATATGTAAACCCAATTCAAGGGAACATCCCTATTTCGTTGTCACATGTGTAGAATAACTCCCATAAAATGTTTTTAATCCAAAAATATATTTTAAAAACAATATTATTTTTTTGTTGGTCCTTAATGATTCAATTAAATTTTTATGAAAAATAATAATCTCTTTCCTTCAAAAAAAATTCCCTATACTTAATTAATGAAGAAGAACCCAAGCAGATCATTTTTATTCTTTAAAATCATAGATCCTTATGATAATTTTTTGTACACAAGAAAATCATATTCAATAAATACTCCCCTGTTTCAATTTAAAATTTCTAAAAAAATTATAAGGTATTTTATTCTAATCCATATGATTTATCCTTTTATTATTCCTTGAGTCTGAGTTATCAAACTCACTTCATTTTCATGGGGTTTTTCATACATATGATTTATGTAGGATTTTTTCTCATGTCACATGAATTTTTATGATTTTAAATATTTTATATTTGGACACAAAATTATATAAACCTCAAATAAATATTGTAAAACATTATATATCATGATAATATATTTAAGAGATTAGATAGCTCACCTAAACCACCATGGTACATTATCCACATTATAATAATGGATTTATGAGTAACCCTATAATTATGTTGATGATGTAATTTTGTATATTGTTTCTATATATTCAATGATTTCATGATGTTATTTTCATATTTTGTTTCATCCAATCTTATGATCACGCTCTTTATGAAACATTGTTATGGTTCTTATCGTTAATATTTATCTTTATTTCTGTTATTATTCTCTTACAATGACTTTTACCGCACCCATTTATATAGCTATTTTCCCCTGGATATCCTATAACCTTTTATAAGATCATCAGAAGTTAGGAAAATGATGTTTAGTTTTAAATAATAATTATTCTTTTTAAATTTATAGGATGTATTTATTTATCAAATCTTTACAGTAATCTATAACTCTAAATCAAGAGTCATTATTTGCTGGAAATGTATATTAAAAAACTAATTAATATTTTAATATGTTTAGGTATTTAATATATAACCTAAAAATTCTCATTTAATTCGTGGAATTTCATGGGTGAAAATGTTTTTAATTGTGTTACAATATAACAATGACTGATTTTAATGTATACATATTTTCCAAAAATAGATATTTTTGAATAGCTTGTTTTGCATAAGACATCAAACTCAAATGACCCAAAAAATATTATATT
Organism: Viscum album; assembly: GCA_963277665.1. Lineage (NCBI taxonomy): Eukaryota > Viridiplantae > Streptophyta > Magnoliopsida > Santalales > Viscaceae > Viscum > Viscum album. Next base: position 567,943,612 of record OY728134.1, on the reverse strand, counting down.
ATAATTATTAATAAAATAGTATGAATAATAAAAAAAAAATTAAATAAAAAATTTATATTAAAAAAGGTATACTTTTAGAGGATAAATAATTGATATGATTAAATGTTATAAAGGAATGTTTTCCATTTTTTTATTTTTCAGGTTTTTGATTGACCAATTTTAAAATATGATTTTTAAAACATGTGTTATTTTAATGTGTAAAATATTTTCTTAACATTATTATAATTAAATATTTATAAAAAAAATTATGATAAAATAATGTTTGAAAGATTTTTTTTATAAAATTGATTTTTCCTTTCCTTTTATTTTATTTTATTTAAAAATTTATTTTTATAATTATTAGAATTTTAATACTATGAAATGAATTTATGTTTTTAATTTATAATTTGAAAAATTAACTTTGGGTGATTTTTTAAAATTTTTTCAAAAAGAATTATTTTTTAATGAATAGTGAAAATTTTAATTTTTATATCTACCATCACAATTATGATATCATCAAGATATATGAATAAATTGTTTTTTTAAAACCTTTTTTTTACTAAATAAATTTTTAAAGATTAAATTAAACTCTTTGAATTTTTATAACTTACAAACTTTTGTTTTTAATATTATAACCCAAGTGATGTTTAATATTAATATAATAACTATTTCTTATACTTTTATTGAATTATGTATTTTCATGGTTACATCCAATTTTGGATTGGTTTTAATGTTTCATAATTTTTATATTTATTCATAGACATTTAATTTCATTGAAATTAAAAACATATATGAATTTGGAGTAAATTCATTTTTATACATTAAGTACAATTTTTTAAAATTGATTACTAAAAATATTTTCTCTATTATATATAATTTAATTGTTTACCAATTTTATAAATTTAATCATATATGTTTTTATCTAATTTAGAATTAAATTTTTTAAATTTTATAACAAGTTCCATTTCTTTTTTTTTTGAAAAAAATGTATTTAATAATATTATAGATAGTGACCATGATAATAATTAAAAAAGAATACAATGGGGTACAACATAAGGATATCAAAAAAACTCTCAAAAAATATGATCTATAATTTTTTATGACATTATGTAGTCTAATACTATCATATATTAAATGTTTAGTTTTCTTGGTGCCACTTTCCCCTGATAAAGACATTATATATTCTTAAGGATACGAGTATTTACAAACATTCAACTTACCTCACTTAGAAAAGCATTCCTTCATCACATAATTCTCCAAACAATGATGAGTAAATTATTTCATCAAAAAACTAATAAAAATATTCTCAAAAACCGTATGTGTGACATAGTATTACTTTTCAAAAAAAACCAAATCAAGAAGGATTGAGGGTATATACAAATTAATATAGCCAAGGAACTTGTAATCAATGTAACCGAGTTCATTCAAGATTCATTATTCATCCACATCCAAATTATCTTCAATATCCACATTAATATGATAAAACCATTAAAAATGTGATATAATGTTTATTTTTTTAATGAATCCAAAACTATACACCTTGTCTCCATCCAAAAAAATAAAAACATCACTCATGCATACGTATCGACGACCGTATCCATAAAGGACTTATTTAATTATTCAATAGAATATTAAATGGACACATAAATAATATGTATTTAATATATAAAATAGAATTTATGAAATAATTAATATTTTTTAAAGTTAAACAGTAATCTAAATTTATTTCCTCCCTTTAAATATAAACTCAATATGTCACCATTTTTTATGTTTAAACTACAAGTTCCACAAATGTCGTATTTCATTTTCCATTACCACATAACTTGGATACTTGTAATATTGTATTTAATTAATATTTATCATAGTCATAACATGATTAAAGCTATAGAAAGTAAATTTTTTTCTATATTGAATCATTGAAAAAAATGTTCAACGTAAAAATTCAACACTTACGAGAAACACATAATGAAATTTTTTTAATTTGAATTTATTATTGGTAAAATATTTGACTAAAAAACTTAATTTATAATAGAATGATAAATAAAACTAATATAATATAGTATATAAATTATAAACTTATTTCATATTTCTTTTAATTTATGTGATGATTTGAAATTATTTTTGGATAAATTGACTGAACAACCTCAAATAATTGAGGAGTGTCATGATTATTAAATAAATTAATAATATTTTAGACTAAATAAGCTTTTAAAAATAAAATATACCTGAAACATATTCTCAATAATGTATTTAATAATCTTATTTTGGTTATTCAAGGGATTATACACATATAATAAATAATTTTGTACTTGATGTAAGTGAATTATGTCTTAAATATACATCTTTGTTACATTTTAAAAATTATTCAGCTATATTTATTTATTCAATTATTATATGGAATCTTTGAAATACAATAACACAAAAATTCATAAAAGAATTATATTTTTTGATCATTCTATTTTTATTATTGTCATGGGGTTTTTATTTTAAATTCTATTTGGAGTTTCATTAAAATAATTGTTTTCAAAAAAATTACTTACAAAATCTTTTTTCCTTGAAATACAAACTCTTTATACTATATGAGGATTATTCTTCAATATCACAAAATGATTTACCAAGGTCTTTTTAAAATATCAAATTTTATAAAAATGGTTTTAGAGCACTATTTTTTAATTTTTTTCTACGTGGAAAAAATTTACATTCTAAAAAACATTTGGAGAAAAGGTTTCTTTATGTTTGTTTCTCATCCACATATTCCCATTTTCATTGTCACTATTATTAATCAACATTTCATTGAAATTTTTCTCTATTTTTAAAATATCATCATATTCTCATTATTATATTAATTTTCCATTTTAAATGTCACCAAAATAAGGACAAATTTCTTCTTTTTATTCAAATAATATTTCTCATGCTATTAAAATTTATTTTTCACCTATGTAAATATCAATTAAAAACTGCATTGACTCACTTGGGATATATACTAATGTAAAAATTCATTATCCTTCTCTATATGGTTTACAATATTATTTTGATGGGAAATTTAAATTAATCTATTTCTTTTCCATATTACAATCAAGATATAAGGGAATGTTAGATCCACTAACATTTTTATTTCATACATAATTATGGTTTATCATTATGTTATCGGTTGGGTCTTATATAGTCATGTACTTCATTGGTTAATTTATTTTATATATTGTGATAATGATAATCCATGGACATGATTGTGTTCTTTCATATATAAATTCATGAGAATGATTTGGTTTTATAAAATCATTATGTATGGTCAAGAATAGTTTTTTTCCAAAATAGTTAAATGGAATTATTGGGGTTTCTCCCAATGTTTTGATTACTGATTCATTTTCTTAAGTAATATTTTCAAATTATGTTATTTTTTAATGTTATGTTTACTTTATTTATGATTATTTTAATATTTTTTTATACATGGTATATCTTGTATTAATTCATTATATTCCCTTTATGACCATATAATATCATCACATTATGGTAATCTCTTATGATTTAATGAAACATTTAATTATATATTTATTCCAATATCGTGTTATCTCAAATAATTATGATATAATTATAATGATTGAGGACTTTATCTCACATATTCATTTATTTTACACTAACATAGGACATTGGGTCCATAACTATGTGTTGAAAAAACCATTATGTGAAAATTATTACGAGAAACTTTTGATAAAAAATATTTCATATGATACATACATATCTAAACTATGAAGACACTAAAATTTTATTTCTATTATTTTCATACATTTTATAAGATTTAATGACTTAGTTATTTAATGGATGTAAAATATATACTTTTTTGGATCGGGTAACCTCACTTCTCTTTTCCAAGGTATCCTAGAAAATTTCTCTAAAAACATACATCAATACGAACAGAAAACTGAAGGGTATATATGATTATTTTTCCTATATATACTATTCCATTATCTAATACTATAATGGATCTTAACTAACTATGTTCATGTCCCATCAAATGTTTTTTCAAATCCAACTATTTGATATTGATATAAAAATAATTAATCTAAAAAGTTAATAATAATATATTTTGGTAGATCCATACGCTATTAGAAAAAACTCTATATAGTCCAACTTAATTATTGCATCAAAATTTAGTATATATAGAACCATGAAAATAAAATTTATATATAGAAGTAATTATAATTATAGTATATATATGATATCTCTTGATGTAATATTATTTCTTATTGAAAAGAATATACATCCATATCACTCCTTACATGTACTCTATTTCAAGGCGTAAATCATATCTAATTCAAATAAAAATATCAATGTGTGATGAAACCTGATCAAATAGTAAACAATAAAAAATAAAAATAATTGAGATTATACATTATTCATTCCATGGTCCTATACATGAATCATTTTAATCCTTATAAAAGCATACAATTGGAAATAACCGGATCTATGTCTCTATGAACCATGTGAAAATAATTGTTTAAATTATAGTTTTTAAAATTATAAAAACGAAAATTCTATGATCCTCATGGAAATGACTTTGAAACATAAATATATCGTGATGCTAGTCTATAATCATCCAAACATGTCTGTAAAAAATGTTGTTAACTAGTGCCTATCTTAAGATATATATATCACTCAATTAACTCACTCTAACCATCCACTATAATATAGACTAATATGAAATACTATATTCATAACAATCAATAACTCGCATTTAGAGGTACAAATATTTTCCAAATCTAATTACCCAATAATTTTCTACACCGATACAACTTCATAAATCCCCAATTATTGAATTCAAATAACCCAAAACCAAATCGACCCTCAAAGGATGTCCTTCCAAAACTTTTACCACTACCTAGGTTTCATTATTCACCCATTTAATAGATGATCACATCAATGTATTTCAAAAAAAAAAATATAACCAATAGGAATAATAATAGTCTTAACCCAATATTATACAACCAACACATCATATCCTGGTCCAAGACTAGTTTTGAGCTAAAAATAAATTGGTTTTCAACAATCAAAATGTAATATACTAGTAGGATTTACCCAAATTTTATATTTATAAATGTACAAGTATTATATATCTTTACTATCTCTCAGATTTAATTTGTAGATTATGATTTCGAAATTATCCAAAGACCACACCTTACCCATCATAATCAGTGGAAGAAATTCAATTAGTTTCTTCTAGGACCCTTAGGCTTTAATGTTTCTATTTTCATATTAATATAATTCTTCATACAAGTAGAGTACAAGATATTATAATTCAACTTCACTTAGAATATTCTTACCTTAGTCCTACTATCTCCCTCTGAAATGAGTGTGTTATATATCTGACACTCTCATGTGGAATTTCTCATTATAGACTCACCATTGGGAAACCTCCACATGACAAAATATATCCTAAAAATAAATTATTTTTTTGTATCTACCCATACATTAGAAGTCTTGAATCAAAAATAGGTAAAATATTCTATACATATCCAACTTATCAATCTTATAGTGAGTCTCACAGTTTAATTTCTTTATATTTTCAATTCATAAACCTTAATTAAAACTAAGAAAACAAGACACATAATTTTAAGATAATCAAGAGTCTCCTATACCACATCACTCAGAATTAAATCCAATTCCTTATTATAAAATACTCTATTATTATTGTGTCTATTAAACATGATAGAACATCCCTCATACCATTCAACATTGTAACTAAATATAATTTTGGGTACCACATGACAATATTTGTACCATTATATTAGATTATACATCCCAAGGTATTGAATGTTGAAATAATTGAATTCAAACATTTATATAGGCAAATACTAAATATGATATTATTTATGGTTTAAATGGTAGATTAATTTTTATATAATAGGTGAGTTCCGAATCACTTACGAGAATATATATTCCTTTTGATATTATATTCCAATCTTGTCCCATAAAATCAATAATTTGATTAAATCACATGATTATATATGTATAAATATATATATTGAGAACCCTGAATGAACCAAACATATATCATAAAAATGAGTCAAATCTGAAATCTATGTTGTAGATGTTGTTCTGACATGACTATTACATCAAACAAAATCCAAGAGAATATGTGTTTGTCAGAGTGGACACTCAAGAGGGGGGTGAATTGAGTTCCAATTAAAATTTCTGTTTAAAATCATTTTCTAAAATCCCCAATTTAACATACAAATTTAATTGTAGTGAATTTGAACTAAATAAGACTTTCAGATAGGTTCTCAAGGGATTGATTAATTCCAAGTTAATCTAATAAGAATATCAGATTAGCTTTTGAAACTAACCTAATGATTTACAATTAATTCAAACACATTCTAATTCAATTATCAGAGTAACTTTGAAAAAAAGTTTAAATTTTAAGGCACTTAGCAGCGGAATAAAAAGGTTTTAGATAAAACTAAACAAATCACAGCAGATATAACCAAGAGGTTGAGTCTCAAGCTAAGACTTAGTCCTTGCAACAATTTATATAAATTTGATCCACACCCTTGATCGAGGTTCACAACAGTTTACAACTGTCCAGGTCAAAGACCTCTACCACAGTTCTACGTGGGAAACAAAAACAACAGCAAATACAGCTGTCCAGGTCACACACGAACTCTACCACTATCCACAGTGGGAAATAGAAGATGTAAGGAGTTTGAATGAGGATTTACAGATCCTCCAGTTAAGGTTCAGGAGAAAATGTATGTTTAAATTAAAATTGATGACACACACTGCTCGTAATGTGGATAATAAATCACTGAGCACGATATAGAGTTTAGAATGGATCTAGTGATTTCAGTGTAGCTCTGGACTCCTTCGGATTGATCAGAAATTGTTTTGAGTCATCTTTTGGTTTTTGTTTAGAAAACAGAGTGTCTTTTTCTTGAAATCCAGGTTCCAAGATAGTGAAAATGTAGTCGATGAAGTTCTTCAAAATCCTCGTGAATGTAAAGATCTCTTCTTGAGTAAGCGTGAATGTGTAAGATCTTCTGTGTCTTCATGGTCATGCATGTATATCTGTATGATCTCTTATTGAGTATGTCACTTGTAGATCACTTCTGTATGTATCTTGTGTATCTTTCAGCAACAGGGACTTCTTTATTTATGGCACGAGCTCCAGAAAATGAAATGATTTCTTTTTTAAGGTACGAGGTAGGGTTCCCTGACATCCAACAACCTTCATTAAATAAATGACAGAGCATTAAAATATACCTAATATGACCATTGGTTAGATTAAACAAAAATAAAGAAATTAAGGCAGCGTCAGATTCTCTGGAATGGTAGCTTTGGATATTGGTAGCCTTGTGTCATGGTAGGTCTTTGTATCTAAATCCTCTTGTATCAGTAACTTCGTGTGTAACGGTTGCCTTTCTATCAGTAGACTTCATGTCTATCAAAAGACTTGATTGGTAGTAGTAGACTTAATGTACCGGTGACCAATCGTGTAACAGTAGCCTTCATGTACAGGTAGCTCCCTTGGTGTATAGGTAGACTTCCTTCAGTAACTTGTCTGTAATAGTACGCTTGCATAATGGTGAGATGTCTGTATCGGTAGGCTTGAATAATAGCGACTTGTCTGTATCGGTAGGCTTGAATAATGGTGACTTGTCTGTATCAGTGGACTTGATGTATCAATGACCTTATACATAATGATGGACTTTACAAATCGGTATCTTTGTTCTGTAACGGTGACCACTTGTCTATTTAAGCATTCTATTGGCAGAATGGGTTATGATAGAATATATATCCATCCATTAAATGAATTCTATGAAGATAATGTAAATATTATTATATATGAATATGTTCATGGTGTACAGAAATACTGAAATAAGAAATTAATCATTAATCAATATAGGGATTATCAAACTATAATTGAGCATAATTGGGATTATTAAAATATGGGTTCAACTAATTCTCCAGATGGTCAACAATCTCCCCCTTTTTGATAATCACAACTTATGCCAAAGTATTAAGAAAAATAAAATGGTGTCAGAGGAAGAATTTCCAAAAAAAAATTAAAACAAAGTTCTCATTTTTCTCCCCCTTTGTGATTACCAAAAAGTAGGGTAGAATCTGAGAAATGTAGAGACTAAAAGAGAATAGATTACAAAGAAACATTGTAAAGTGGAGAATGTAAGAGTAAATTTCCATTAAATCACAAAAGATACAAACTGATAAAGTTAGTATTACAAAAATACTAGTGAGTCCTATAAAAAACATCCAGAATCACTCAATATTCTTATTGAACATGAGTCTTTCCCTTTGGACCAGAAGAGGGTGTAGGTTCAGATTGAATAGATGGGTTGTGAATAGCTGAAAGAACAACTGGAGGGTCAGCCACTGAAACTGCACCAGATCTGAAATCTATTCTCCTCTGTGGTATCATAGGTGTCAATCTTCGAATAGCCTGAACTGGAGTCAACTGAGGTGTACTCCCAGAGGCAAAGGCAGAAAGAGCAGGAGGTGCAATCACAGGTCTGGCATCCACATGCAAGAATGGTAGCAACATGTTCCTGAAATCTATAAAAATACTACCTCCTCTCTCCATTGCTGACACAAAATCATCTCGATTTTCAATGAATTTATCCAAGGCAGGAGTAAGCTCCCTGATCTTACTAACCTGTTCTCTGAAAGCATGAGTCACTAGAGGTAACTTCGAATTCTTTATCAATATCTTGAAATGGTTTGTCATTTGATGCTTGGTATAGACCTTCTCAATGTAAGAATCTGCCTTATTCTTAATGGCATCTTGTGAAGAAGTAGTTTCCCATAGGTGATCACGAACAAAACTGCTAACTTATCTAGTGGTAGAAAGGATCTGAGTATCTGAGGTGCCATTGGTACTAGACTTAGCCAACTCTTCCTGGACCACAGTTCTGATTTGGTCAATGTTAAAAGTGGAGATGGATGAGGGAAGGGGTTTTACCGAGAAAGCTACTGTCTCTTTAAAAGACTGTGTCAAATTACTAACCACCTTCTGAACAAGTGCATCTTGACTGTTGAAATGTTGTTTGACTAATGTCTTAAAAGCCTCAAATACTTACACAAACTGCTTGACTAATTCATTGATATATCTGATATCAGTATTCACATGGGTTTTAGAACTGTTCATGGAAGTCAATGAAACAATCGATTGTCTTAGATCAACCAAAACACTTGTCCAACTCTCAATTTGAGTACGACATACTTTAACTTCATCCATAATTTCCTTCACTAGACTAGACACATCACATCCCAGAGATAGCTCTAGGGATTTCTTCACACTCCTCATTTCATTAACTAGGCTTTTCTTCAAATCTGCCACTGATTCTCTCAGTGCTTCTTTCATTTCAGCCTTTAAGGACTCAAGGTCCTCCTTGGTTTCCAAATTTTCAGCCACAACAGGTAGGATAAACGAATCCCTTTGGGGCTGGTCTTCCTCATCAGAATCTCCATAATTGAGTCCAATTACCATATATCCCGGATCTGACGACCAACCTTCGATGTCATACAACACAAAAACTGAACCAAGATGCTCCCCCTCACTTAGAGCATTCTCCGGAGGAATCTCCTCCAACTGTTTTGCTCGAGGTAACTCTACAACCTCTACTGAAACTTCATCATATGCAACAACCATTTTCTCTAATAGTTCAATAGTAGGGTTAGTCCTATCATTTTCTAAGTCATCAATGACTCTCTCATCAATGAAAGTAGATGCCACTTCTGCTGCCTGAACAGGAACACTCTTGTCTATATTATCAATCAGAGGGCTCAAACTGAGCTCTTTTTCTTCATTTTCCTCATCATCTGCTTCAGCAGCAACCTCCTTTTATCCATGAACAAAATGACCAGATTCGGTTGCCTCATCCTCTTTAGAGGTGTCCTTCAAAACATTCTGATATGCTTTTTCTTCTTCTTCTTCTGTGGACTCAGTATCACTGTCCTTTAGAACAGTTTCTCTCCTTAGTAGTTCTTTTGGAGGGCTAGCTGCTCTATAGGAAATATTTTGATGCACAGGACTAGGAGGAAAATATGGGTCTCGTGCTTCCTCAAATGACGTCTCTTCCTCCTCAGTATCAGCCTCATTATCACTGTAGACCGGTTCTGGCTTATCTGGTCCAAGACCAGGATCCCTCACATCCTTTAGTCTGGAAGGATGGTCCACAGAAGTGTACTTGTCATAGAATTTACCTTCATCATTAATCCATGATTTCTTCCAAGGGTTCCAGCTAACATTCATATACTTACAAACTGTCCTGGTGATGTAAAAATTATCCTTAACCGCAACAGTTTCATCCTGAGGTCCAGCTACCTCTTTTGCCTTCAACATAATAGAAATCAACTTAGAAAAGAATAGTTCATTAGACATAGACTTTGGTCTAGTCATATCCTCAATCTGAATCATTAGTAATCTGCACAAATTCACCTTTACTCCATGCTTTAATAGATACAACAAATAAATATCCTAAATTATGAGGGTAGAAAAATCTCCTCTCCTTGGACTAATCACATGCTGAATGAACTTAAAAAGTAGTTTATCCTCCCCTTCCATTTCTGCAGCAATGATCTTTCTAGGAGTTCCATTTCTTGTCGATTCTATCAAGGCATCCTAATATTTGAAAAATTCACTAGTAGTAGGTAATGATTTTGAATAAAATCCATAATCACCTCTATGAGGAACTCTATGGTTCTCAGCCCATTCAACAGATGAAAACGAAAACTTTTGACCATTCACAAATGAAATCATCCTTTTTTCTTCTTCTGAAGCCTCAAAATAGAAAAACACATAGAAATATTTTAGCAGTACTGGATAATACGGTCCATTATTGTTCATGAAGCATTCAAGCCATCCTTGCTCTTATAAAATCTTCAAGAATCAAGGACTTACTTTCCAACATCCATTCCGCACATAACTCCTTTTCCACTACAATTTCTCTCTTCGATAAATGTGGATTCAAAGGATTCCTTCGAAAAAAACCTCTACTACTTCCACTAGCACTAGAATTGGTTACTTTATGCTTCTTAGCTTGCAGTGAATCACTCCCTTCATCCACTGAGGGTCACTTCACACGGGCCATTTCAGATTCTGAGGCTTAGGGTTTTGCAAGATTGAGAGGTTTTAGGTAGGAGGGATTCGAATAGACGGGTTCGTGGTGATTGAGTGATGTCTATATTCGGGTTTAATATCATTTAGGATTCACATATAAAATAAATATCATATTAAAAATGGTTCGAAGACTCGACCTTAATACAAAAATTTTAAAACAGTGCGAGAGATGTACCGGTGAGGTGTCCTTAAACGATGAGGTATATCCTAACTGCGAGGTTTATCCTAATGGTGAGGTTTATCCTAACAGTGAGGTTTATCAAGGCGGTGAGGTTTATCCTAATGGTTTTAAGAGTAATTTATCATTCTTAATTCGTGTCTAATGAAACTTAATCTTTCCGAACATAATGGATTAGTGAAAATATCAGCTAATTGGAGTTCAGTGGATATAAATTCAAGAGTTATATCACTTCTTTGATAATTATCTCTTGGAAAGTGGTGTCTAACATCAATGTATTTGGTTCTAGAGTGAGACACAGGGTTCTTTGAGATTTTGATCGCACTAGTGTTATCACAGTTAATTGAAACATGTTTAAAATGAAATCCATAGTTCAATAAAGTGTGTTTCATCCACAGAATCTATGCACAACATCTACTAGCATCTATATACTCTACATTAGCAGTAGATAATGCAACCGAGTTATGTTTCTTACTACACCATGATACTAGGGACTTTCCAAGTAAATGACATGTTTCAGATGTGCTCTTTCTATCTAACTTACATCCAGTAATGTTAGCATCTGAATAACTTATTAAATCAAATGATTTTCTTTTTGGGTAAAACAGTCCCAAATTAGCAGTATATTTAATATATTTTAAAATCCTTTTAACAGAAATTAAGTGTGACTCTATAGGGTTAGCTTGAAATCTATCACACATACATACACTAAACATAATATCAGGTCAACTAGCAGTAAGATAAAGTAAACTTCCAATCATACCTCTATAATTAGTATGATCTACTAGTTTCCCAGTTTCATCAATATCTAATTTACAGGTGGTACTCATAGGTGTATAACTCCCCTTAATACTATCCAAACCAAAAAATTTTAATAAATACATAGTATATTTACTTTGATTTAATATAATACCATCTTTAGTTTGAAAGATTTGAAATCCAAGAAAGTACTTAATCTCTCCCATTAAGCTCATTTCAAACTCATTTTACATAACCTTTGAAAATTCAGTACATAGAGAATTTTTAGATGATCCAAATAAATATCATCAACTTATATTTGTACTATTAAAACATCTTTTGAAATTATTTTTATAAAAAGAGTGGGATCAGAAATTCCTTTTGTAAATCCTTTTGAAATAAGAAAATTTGTAAGTCTTTCATACCATTCTCTTGGAGCTTTTTTTAAACCATATAAGGCTTTAGAAAGTTTAAAAACATGATTTTGAAAGTGAGGATTTGAGAAATCATGTGGTTGTTCTACAAAAACATCTTCAACAATAAAACCATTTATAAAAGCACTTTTCACATCCATTTGATATAACTTGAAATTCAAATGTGATGCAAAGGCAAGTAAGATCCTAACTGTCTCTAATCTAGCTACAGGTGCAAAGGTTTCCTCATAGTCAATCCATTCTTCTTGATTGTAACCTTGTGCAAATAGTCTATCTTTGTTTCTAATGAAGTTTCGAGATTCATCAACTTTGTTTCTAAACACCCACTTTGTGACTTTGGTAAAAGTGTCTTTAGGTCTTTCTACTAATTGCCAGACTATTTCTTTCAAATTGATTTAGTTCTTCTTGCATATCCATTACCCAAAATTAATCATTGATAGCATCATTGATATTTTTAGGTTCTAACTATGAAAGAAATGCTTGATGTTCAACCTGATTTCTTATAGAAGCTCTAGTCCGTGTTCCTCTATCTAGATTTCCTACAACAACTTCTAAAGGATGGTTCTTTAGAGTCCTAGTTGGTTTCAAAAAGGTAGGTATAGAGATTTTAGTTTCATCAACAGGTTGAGAATCAACAGAAGTATGTTCTGGAAAATTTCCAGAATTGGATGTTTTAACTACAGGTCCACTGTATTTATCATTAAGGTTCAAAATAGAGAGATCATCTTAAATATTTTCAAGAGAGGTCTTAGGTTTATGTGGATAAGTTTCATCAAATTTTATGTGAACATATTCCTCCACACATTTGGTTCTCTTATTGAAAACTCTATAGGCTTTACTAGAAATAGAGTAACCTAGTAAAATTACTTCATCACTCATGGATGCAAACTTGTCAAGATTTTCTTTGGTATTATGAATAAAGACTTTGCAAAAAAAACTCTGAACTAGTTAACCTTAAGTTTCCTATGGTTCCACAACTCATAAGGGGTCTTCTTAAGAACAGGTCTGATCAAGACTCTATTGATAAAATAACAAGTTTTATTGATAGCTACAACCCAAAAATAAATAGGTAGGTCATACTCATTGATCATGGTTCTGGAAATTTCATGAAGGGTTCTATTCCTCCTTTCTACTACACCATTTTGTTGAGGTGTCCTAGGGGATGAGAAATTGTGACTATAGCAATTGTGTGAGAAGTAGGATTCAAAATCATTCTTTTGAAACTCATGACCATGATCACTTCTCAAGGTTTTAAGCTTAGGTCTACTAAGGTTCTCTACAGACTTGGAATACTTAACAATGTAAGAACAAGCTTCACTTTTGTGAGCTAGAAAATATACCCAAGTATACCTAGAATAGTCATCTACCAGAACATAGATATAATGCTTCCCATTTAAACTAGAAACTATAGATGGTCCAAACAAATCCATGTGAACCAACTCAAGAGGTTGAGAAGTTGACACTTCTTTCTTGGATTTAAAAGAAACTTTATGCTGCTTTCCCTTTTGACAAGGATTACAAACTTTATCTGCTGGGAATTCAAGTTTATGTAGGTCTCTAAATATGTTACTCCTAGTAAGTTTTCTAAGTGAATGTACATTGTAGTGTCCTAATATTCTGTGCCAAAGACAAGGCTCTTTATGAAAAGCATTTGAACATTTAATATTTTTCATAGCTAATGAATTTAAATCAACAGCATAGACATTTTCATTTCACAAGGCATAAAATACTAAAGTATTTTTGGAATTTAAAACAATGCAAGAATGATTTTCAAATTTAACATTAATTCATCATCACATAACTGAGAAATACTTAGTAAATTATTCTTAAGTCCATCAAAAAAATATAATGTTAGAAATTAATACTGAGTCAGTGTTACCAATATGGCCTAAGCTGATGATTTTCCCTCTAGAATTATCACCAAAGGTGAAAAAACCTCCATCAAATCTGACAAAGATTTTACTGAATGAGAAGTATCATAACATATGTCTTGAACATCCACTGTCCAATTACCAAGTCTTTCTACAAGAGATCTTTAATCAGGTTCTCTACAAAATAGATTTAGATAGGAAATGATTTTTGTACCCATATTTTCTTGGGTCCAGACAGGTTAGATAATAAATCTTTATGTACCCAAATTTGTCTTATGGGTCTCATAAGATTTTCAGAATCAACAAATTTAGATAAACAAACATTATTAGATATGTAACTATGAATATAACTAGTTGAAGCATATGGACTCCCAGAACTAGAACTATCTACATTCTGTCCAAATTTAGGAATAAATCTAGTTTTGGTAATTTTACTTTGTCTAGGTTGGTATTCTATACCAGTAGTATATCTAGGTGAAATCTACTTACCTAGCATTTGAGTAAGAGTATCTTTTCCATTTGTGAGATTTTCTAAATCATTCCTAAGTTTCTCATTTTACAATTTCAATTCAGTGTGTTCTTTAAGAAACTGAGCATTATTATCCATTTCTATGTCAAGATCAGATTTATGTTTAACAGTTAAAGCATATTGTTTCTTTAAACCTTTGTATTTGTCTTTAAACTCATTACATGTTTCTTCCAACATATCACAGTATTCAAAAAATTCATATTTTGACATATTTTCAGAATCAGAATCATCTCCAGAATAATATGTATTCAAAGCAGGAGTTTCATATGTTACCTCAGAAGTGTTTTTCATAAAACACATGTTTTCCTTATTTCTGTTTTCAGTCTCAGAAGCTTCAGATTTACTGGAGCTATCCTGAGAAGCACTCCACGCATCCATCATGGATTTCTTATACTTATTTTCCCCATACTCATATTTCTTCTTGTATTTCATCTCTAGACAGTCTACTTTTATATGTCCTTTTCTTTTGCCTTCATAGCAGACAACTTCATCAGATTTGTCAGATTTCTTCTAGTCCTTTTTCCAGTGTCCCTTATTGTCATACTTACCTTTGTAATTTGACTTTCTGAAATACTTCTTCTTCCTATAAAACTTCATAAATCTTCTGGCTATGTGAGCCATTTCTGCATCACTGTCATATGCACTTTCACTTTCTTTACAGCTTGAGCTATCACTTATAACTTGATGTTTTTCATTATCCTTATTCATTGAAGCAGATGTCTTGAAGGAAACTGACTTCATTTTTGGTTCATCTTCTTCTTCTTTGTTTACCTTAAGTTCTTCTTCATACATCATCAACTTACCAATAAGTTCCTTGAATAGAAGTTCACCGATATCACATGATTCTCTGATTGAAACAGATGTGCCCCTCCATCTTTCAGGTAGGCATCTCAAAATTCTCATGATCTGCTCCTTTGATGGTACATCCTTTCCCAGTGAGATCATTGTATTCAAAATTTCATTAAAACTGAGATACATATCAGAAATGGGTTCATCATGATTCATCTTAAAATTATCATATTTAATAGTATAGGTGTTCAATATCATTTCCTTAACATTAGTTGTTCCTTCATGAGAAAAGCCTAAAGCATCCCAAATTTCATATGCAATCTTACAAGCATATATTCTATTAAATTCTTCATCTCTTAAAGAACAATACAGAGCATTCATAGCTTTGCAATTATTATTTTAAGCTGTCTTAGTAGCGTCACTCCATGTAGATATAACAGTAGTGGGAAATTTATATTCTGATTCTATGGGAGTCCAAATATGAAAACCCATGCTTTCTAAATGATTTTTCATCTTAATCTTCCACTGAGCATAGTTGTTTCCATTGAAAAACGGTGTTCTATTAGTAGCAATACCTTCAAGTCTGTTATCCATGATAACTAGGTTAAAACATAATATTTAAAGAGATAAAAATTTAGAAATAAAAGAAATTTTATGAACATTAAAATACAACTAAAATAACAGTTGAAAAACAGAGTACTTCGAAAAATATTTTAAAAACCTCTGATACCAAATGTTGGTCTGAGTGGACACTTAAGAGAGGGGTGAATTGAGTTCTAATTAAAATTTCTGTTTAAAATACTTTTCTAAAATCCCCCAATTTAACATACTAATTGAATTGTAGTGAATTTGAACAAAAGAAAACATTCAGTTAGGTTCTCAAGGGATTTATTAATTCCTAGTTAATCTAATCAGAAGATCAGATTAGCTTTTGAAACTAACCTAATGATTTACAAAGAATGCAAACACTTTCTAATTCAATTATCAGAGTAACTTTGAAAAACAGTTTAAATTTTAAGGCACTTAGTAGCAGAATAAAAAGGTTTTAGATAAAACTAAACAAAGCACAACAGATATAAACAAGTGGTTCAGTCTTAAGCTGAAACATAGTCCTCTCAACAATTTATATAAATTTGATCCACACCCAGGATCGGGGTTCACAACAGTTTACAACTGTCCATGTCAAAGAACTCTACCAAAATTCTTCGTGGCAAACAAAAACAAAAGCAAATACAGTTGTCCAGGTCACACACGACCTCTACCACTATCCATAGTGGGAAATAGAAGATGTAAGGAGTTTGAATGAGGATTTACAGATCATCCAGTTAAGGTTGAATAGATAGTGTATGTGTAATTTAAAACTAATGACACACACTGCTCGTAATTTAGATAATAAATCACTGACAAGATATAGAGTATAGAATGGCTCTAGTGATTGCTGTGTAGCTCTGGACTCCTTCAGATTGATCAGAAATGGTTCTGAGTCATCTTCTGATTTTTGTCTGGAAAATAGATTGTCATCTGCTTGACATCCAGGTTCAGAGACAGTGAAAATGTAGTAGATGAAGTTCTTCAA
This sequence comes from Viscum album, assembly GCA_963277665.1. Lineage (NCBI taxonomy): Eukaryota > Viridiplantae > Streptophyta > Magnoliopsida > Santalales > Viscaceae > Viscum > Viscum album. The sequence continues at coordinate 567,926,390 of OY728134.1, read as the reverse complement.
AATCCTTGTGAATGTAAACAGATCTTCTTGAGTAAACATGAGTGTGTATGAGCTTCTTTGTCTTCTTGGTCGTGAATGTATATCTATATGAGCTCTTCTTGTGTATGTCACTTTTAGATCACTTCTATATGTATATTGTGTCTCTTACAGCAATAGGGACTACTTATATTTATGGAACGAGCTCCGGCTAAAGAAATGATTTCTATTTGCAGGTATGAGGTACGGTTCCCTGACATCCAACAACCTTCATTATATAAATGAAAGAGCATTAAAATATACCTAATATCATCGTTGGTTAGATTAAACAAAAATAAAGAAATTAAGGCAGCGTCAGATTCTCCAGAACGGTTGCTTTGGATATCAGTAGCCTTGTTTCATGGTAGGTATTTGTATCAGAATCCTCTTTTATCGGTAACTTCTTGTGTAACGGTAGCCTTTCTATCGATATACTTCATGTTTGTCGATAAACTTGATCGGTAGTGGAGGAATTAATGTACCGGTGGCCTTTTGTGTAACAGTATCCTTCATGTACAGGTAGCTCCCTTGGTGTATCAGTAGACTTCCTTCGGTAACTTGTTTGTAGCAGTAGGCTTGCATAACAGTGACTTGTCTGTATCGGTAGGCTTGAATAACAGTGACTTGTCTGTATCGGTAGGCTTGAATAACAGTGACATGTCTTTATCGGTGGACTTGATGTATTAGTGACCTTATACATAACGATGGACATTACATATCGGTAGATTTGTTCTGTAACGGTGACCACTTGCCTGTTTAAGCATTTTATTGGCAGAATGGGTTAATTTAGAATATATATCCATCCAGTAACTGAATTCTCTGAAGATAATGTAAATATTATTATATATGAATATGTTCATAGTGTACAGAAATAATGAAATAAGTAATTAATCATTAATAAATATAGGGATTATCAAACTATAATTAAGCATAATTGGGATTATCAAAATATGAGTTCAACTAATTCTCTAGAGGGTTCAATAATCTGATCACCATTAAACTAGTTTCCTAAAATCATAAAACTATTGAGATAGTTTAGTATCATTATTATTTAACAACTCCTACCATATAAAATGATATATAGTCAATACATGATCTCATAAACTTCTTCTTATAAACTAGATACTAAAAATTAATAATTTTATACTATTCTATGTAATGGGTAAAATATTCACATGAAAACTAAACTATCACACAAAAAACAATAATATGATAATTAACAATATCACTCAAAAATTAATAATTAAATGGACATAAAAAAGTAAAAAAAAATGATATACCCACATTCATATACTGAGAAGTACCACACCGTTCATAAACATATGAAACTCTTTAAACAAATTAATGTCCAGTTATAGAAATATATTATATGGTAAAAAATAATAATAACGAAATTCCTGTGGTATGATTCTCCCTATATATCTAATGAAAATATTATATTTATACCATCAAAAACTACCAATTCATTTCATAGTGATTTTCCATGTAACACCTGAGATTTTTATGAGAAATATTTTGTTTTTATGTTATATAAATCATCAAAGGAATCTTTCACTGTACACAACACTGTCTTGGCTTGCCTTACACCCAATCACGACCTTCCTCGATAGCTTGCGTTGTATGCAATACCGAGTTTCACTAAAAAAATGATATGCTATTAAAATATTTTTAAAACATGCCGTTATGAATAGTAATACACACTTTTTGAAATTTAATAAATTTTATCTTTCAAAATGGACTTCATTTTTGGATTCGGAACATCGAAATTATCCTAGGGTGAAATATTGATATTTTTCTGAAACCTTTCAATTTTTGATGAATAGTGAAAACACTGGGTTACTATATAAAAACTGACTTTTTATTTAAATAATTATTAATTTTATTTAAATTTATATTAGGTAAAAATTGATAAATAATTCTTATATATGTTCAATTTAATTCATTGAAGTCATTTTATAATTTATTTAGATATATAAAAATTTTATTGAACTTTTCACCGTCTTTTACCCACCTCCTAGGAGAATTTACAAATTTGCATAAACATTCATTTTACCGGTTCTATGAGTGGAATTTAGAAAATCCAAGAGACACTGTTCATATCAAGGTGTTAAATGTGGTTCAATAAGATAAAAATAATTTTTGTGAATAGTAACTTTCTACTTTTTTACCAAAGTTAAAAGTAAATATGGTAATTAAGGGTAAAAATGATATTATTATTACCCTAACACATGTCCTAATTTCATTGGATAAGTTAAATTCGACCAAAAACAACCTTAGGAATAAAATATGACCATTTAGGTCCACTTGGATTAGATTAGGACATTTAATATTATTTTATTTAAAGAAGAGTTAAAATAGTTAAAATCAATGTTTAATAACTAAAACATTTTTAATATATGGTTATAAATAATATAAATTCAACAATAAATATTAATTAGAAAGATAAAAATATTTCCTACATAATGATATTTTATTTATAATTTTTAGTCTTTAAATAATTTAATTTATTTATGACACAACGATGATGCAGTAATTACCTTATTAAGGAAATATTAACATAATTGATGTTATAAATACCCAAATAAATGTAATTTTAGAATTTTTATGAATTCCACTAATATTATAGGTTAAAATGACATGTTAGTATATATTTAATTGATTTTTTTTCTAAATAATAAGGCTGTTATGATTTTCACAAAAATCGTGTACCAAATAGTGTCAAAATTGAAATAAAATTGTTTTTAAAACAAATAGTATATTATTACTTGTTATTTTATTCCTAAAAATCTATTGCTCGGTAAAATGACTTAGATAAGGATATATATATTAATAATGAACAACTTGGGGATAGTTTGTCTTGTTATAGTATGTTTATTACCCATATAGTGTAAGAAATAAAAAAGACACGGTAAAAGTTAAATTATTTAACATAAAGTTAAATCTAAATGATAAGGATAAAATAGTAACCTAAACTAGTCTAAAACCTATTTGTTGAGAGTAATTCAACCCATCCCCACCTTAGATTTGAAATAAATCAATTTGGAGAAATTAAAAACTGAATATGACTTTATTATAAAATAATTGTTTATGTTTTCTTAAGGTTCCCCTCTCCTCCATTATAAAAGGGTACCTCCTCCTTCTCCTCAACACACCAATTTGAGCCTTTAAGATCCACCAAAACCTGCCAATTTATATTCTCCACTTCCCTATAAACATCTTATAGGTCCTTGTCTTCTTCAAAGACCATCTTTAGTGCCCTAAGAGGAGGTTAAGAAGAGGCGATTCAAAGAAGAGGTAATGTCCGTTACCGATTTTTTCAACTTTATTTCTTCTTCTACTTATTCTTCTTTAGTTTTTTTCTTATGAAGTAATAACACAAGTATCACTCATATACTTATATGTTATTATAAATATTAAACAACCCTATTTCACCTTCTATCAATCCTATGGAAAACAAAATCACCACGCATGCGTACGTACGGAATACCGTCTCCACGCCGTGGTGTAATCTGTTTTCCACCGCCACCTTACTTGGATGGGTATAATAGTCTAAAGAATAACTATATATTATTATGGTAAAGATATATTTATTCTGAAATATTATACGTACACTTTAATACAATTCCACAATCTTGGGAATGATATCATCACTCGTGCGTACGTATGACCTACCGTCTCCACGATGTGTTGCGACTCGTTCTACATGATATTCAATGCATAATGATTATATAAATGAATTGAATGAATAAATATGATATATATTACAACAATACCATTCTTGAAATTAGGTATCTATAACCTAAAAATAAGAATAAGAATTTATTCGGCAAAACACGCATAAGATCAAAAAGAAATAAACACGCAAATAACAAGTAACAATGTAATATTACAAATAAGAAGCAAAGAGTATAACCATATATGATATCATAATAATTATTACAATTCTGGAATAATTCAATAACCTTATTTAAATAATTATACAGGAGGTTCAGACACATATGAAGAAAATTGGACCTAAGGTAAGGGAAAATCTCACAATCTCATTTTTATCCGAGATTGTTTATACATCAGAATTTACTGGGGAATATTTATCATCCATATCCATGTTTCCTAAATATGTAATATTCCTTATATCCTCCTAAAAATTTTTAAATCCAATTTTACCCTTCGGTGAGTTTTTAGTAAAAGATATGAATGGAATCTTTTGTCGTTTTTCGTATGAGGTGCTTTTTGACTTTTCCGACCAAAGTACGGGAAGAATGTTTATTTAACTTATATGGAATGAATGGATTTTTAGAACAGTATTTTCCTGAATCTTTATTTATATGTTTTCAATTTTATTTTTAATCAACTTCTTTTACTTTAATATTACATGACATTTTAAGAAAGGAAAAATGTTTTTGAAGTAGAAAGGATATTTTCCTCCAGAATGGAGTTCAAGTGTTTTATTAAAATTATTTTCCATCTACGATAATATAGGGTTCTGTTTCAATCCCTATTTTTACATTGATTTTATTATGTTATGTTGGAATTATTTTTATGAAGTCCATTTATCTTATATGGATTATGTTATGATGGCATGATGTTTAAGAATCAAATTTTTATTACACGGGTTATGCTATGATGTATGATTTATAATTTTGTGGCACACATAAGAATGGTTTCATTATGAGATTTTTGGGACCTATATCTCCCTCTAATTCATTGGGTGATGATTTATATCTCATGATATAGACATGGCTAGAATGGCAGGTTAATCTGGTTCAGTGAAACAGGACTGAAACGAAGAGTGAACTTGGTTCAGAAATGGACTTTGTCCGCTAAGATAGTCTTGGAAATGAGTCTTGGCTACTAAGAATTGACTCTCTATGATTATGTGTGTATTACAGAAAGTTTCATTTTTTTGTGTTATGATTACATTTCACTACAATGATTTATCCCATGATATGATATTATGATCTCTTTTGCAGGTTATGATTTTTGAAAATGCTATGTTCTTATGAATATGATATTTCTTTTATTTACCCTTACCGAGCATTTGAGCTCACCCTTATGTATGTTTTCATTCCCCAGGTCAGGAAGAATGTAATTAATTAGGGTATGCCAAAAGGGACTCTAGATATGATTAAATAAATGGGAGACAATGTAGATTCTTTATGAACTAGTTGTTTATGTTTCCCAGTTTCTAAAGAAATTATCCCTATACGGTTCTTTCGTGGTTTTGTTATATGTTGTAATAAGTGTGCTTCAATTTTGATGTAATAAAAATGTATGTAACGTACGGGTCGTTATAGTTGGTATCAGAGGAAAGGTATAGTCAACCTTAGGAAATTAGGATGTGAAAGCCTTAGTAAGAACCCTAAGGATAAGTCTAAGAATATAACACAATCTTAGTATTTTAGAAATCACCATGAAAAACCTATGATAAGACCTACAGTGTGATATTTTATGCTTGATTATGTGGTTTTCCTTTTGTAATTAGTGTTTCTCACACTATTATTCTTAGTTTTAGTCAATGGATAGAACTCTAAGGAACCGTGTTAATGCGGAATACGACGGGCAATGCAATGATTTCCCCCTGAGCAACCAAAGGTTATGGGAGCTAGAATGAAAAATATTGTAGCTATGCTCAGAAAGAATTCTCAATCTATGAATCTTGCAGGACTTACAAATGAGCAAAGGATGGAGAATTTTCTAAGGGTATCTCTGTATTACCTCAACAATTAGATGTCAATTTAGCTATGACAACCCCTAATGGCACAATAGTCGCATCAAAAGTTTACAATTCTTCTCCGATTGAAGTTTGTGGGAAAGTGCATCCTGCAAATATTGCGATACTTACTATAGTGGAATTTGATGTGATTCTTGGCATGGATTTTATTTCTTTATATGGAGATCATATCAATTTCCAAATAAGGGAAGTCACATTTCATATTCCAGATCAATCTATGATCGTCTATCGATACAAGGATGAACATACCGTTCTAGTGGAAATTTCAACCATCCTATGGGTCTTGATTCCACCAAATTAAGGTTATTTATCTCAAATGCTTGGCTATAAACTCACGATTAAGAATATGCCCATTTTATGGGAGTTTGATGATGTCTTTACAGAGGAATTGTCGGGTCTTCCACCAAATCGTGAAGTTGACTTTTCAATAAAACTCGTACATGGTGCTTTGCCTATTTTGAAGACACCTTATAGAATGACCCCAATTGAGTTGCAGGAATTGAAGAAGAAACTCCAAGAGAATCTTGATAAAGGATTCATACACCCTAGTGCGTCACCATGGGGAGCACCTGTTTTTTTGTTAAGAAGAAAGATGGATCAATGAGGCTCTCCATTGATTATCGAGAACTTAACATGCTCACTATCAAGAAAAAATATCCTCTTCCATGCATTGATGACTTATTTGACCAACTACGTGGAGCTCAATACTTTTACAAGATTGATCTTCGTTCAGGTTATCATCAATTAAGGTTCAAAAGGGAGGATATACCAAAAATGTCTTTTTTACAAGGTATGGACACTATGAATTTATAGGGATGCCATTTGGTCTTACTAATGCCCCTGCTATCTTCATGGATCTAATGAATAGAGTCTTTAGAGACTATCTTGATCAGTTTGTGGTAGTCTTTATAGACGAAATTCTTGTCTATTCAAAGAGAAAGGAATAACATGAAGATCACTTGGGAATTATATTGAAGACCATGAGAAAGGAGAAGTTTTATGCAAAATTTACCAAGGGTGAATTTTGGCTTCAAAAAGTTTCATTTTTGGGTCTTATAATCTCAAAAGAGGGGATATCTGTGGATCCAGCAAAAAAAGATGTTGTTGAAAGATGGTCGAGACCAACAACAGTAACTGAGATCCAAAGTTTTCTTGGATTGGCTGGATATTTTCGACGTTTTGTGAATGATTTTTCAGAATTATCTAATCCACTCACCAGGTTGACTCGAAAAGGAGTTATGTTCTCTTAGACAGAGGAGTGTGAAGATAATTTCAAGGAGTTAAAAAGAATGTTATCCAGTGCACCTGTGCTAAAACTACCATGTAGTGGAGAATGGTTTGTGATCTATAGTGATGCATCCAAGAAAGGATTGAGTTGTGTTCTCATGTAAAATGATATGGTGATAGCTTATGCCTCACGACAGTTGAAAATCCCTGAGAAAAATTACCCAACTTAGGATTTGGAGTTAGCTACGGTAATCATTGCATTAATAATATGGAGGCATTATCTTTATAGTGAAAGGTGTGATATTTATACTGATCATAAAAGTTTAAAGTATATTTTCACACAAAAGAAGCTGAATATGCCCCAATGAAGATGGTTGGAGCTGATTAAGGATTATGACTACTCAATTCATTATCACCCTAGGAAATAAAACAAGGTGGAAGATGCATAAGTCGACAAGACCATGCTATCTTATCCATGATGAGGATCACAAAAGATCCAATATTTATGAATTTACAAAGGATGGATCTTGGAATTATAATAGAGGGGGAAAAATTTAATATTTCTCAAATGAATGTTCAACCCTCTATACATGTAAAGATTAAAGAGGCATAGAAAGAAGATGTATAGTTACAAAAGAAGGTGAGAAATGTTCCTGAATTAAACATTGATTTTGATGGTATAATAAGGTTTAGAAATTGAGGTTGGTTCCTCCCATCCCAGAATTAAAGAAGGTGCTCCTAGATGAGTCTCATAGTTCTTCATTCTCTATTAATCCAGGAAGTATGAAGATGTATTGGGACCTAAAAGTGTACTTCTGGTGGGATGGAATGAAAATAAATGTTGCTGAATATGACTCTCGATGATTGTTTTGTCATAGTGTTAATCCTGAGAGACAGAAGTCTAAGGGGATGTTACAACCATTTCCCATACCTGAATAGAAAAGGGAAAACATCACTATAGACTTTCTCACCAGACTTCCTAAAACATCAAAAGGCAATAATGCTATCTGGGTCATAGTTGATCGGCTTACGAAGTCAGCACACTTCATTACTATTAGATAAGATTTCTCTACTGATCAGCTTGCCTGTATATTTGTAAAAGTAGTTGTAAGATTTCATGGAGTACAAATTTATATTATATCTGATCGGGATCCGAGGTTTACCTCAAAGTTTTGGCGAAGTCTTCAACATACTCTTGATACAGAGTTGAGTTTCAGCACTGCTTATCATCCTTAGATAGATGGTTAGTCTTAGAGAAAAATTCAAACACTAGAAGATATGTTAAGACCTTGCTCTATGGATTTCAAAGGTGGTTGGGATCTACACCTACTTTTGGTGGAATTTTCTTATAATAATAGCTTTCACTCCAGTATTCAGATGTCTCCTTATGAAGATCAAAATGAAAAGAAATTCAGGACTCCAATTGTTGGGATAAAGTTAGGGGAAGAAAGCTATTAGGACCTGATCTTGTTGATGAGATGGCAGAAAAGGTCAGATCTATTCAATAACACATAAGAGTTGCTCAGATTCGACAAAAAAGTTATGCCAAAAACTGAAGAAAATACCTAGAGTTTGAAGTGGGTGATAAAGTGTTCTTACAAATATCTCCTTGGAAGAGAGTAATGATATTTGGAAAGAAGTGAAAGATGAGCCCTAGGTATATAGGTTCTTTCAAAATACTGGATCTTGTTGGGAAGGTAGCTTATCGATTGGTGCTTCTGCCGAATCTCTCTCATGTTCACGATGTCTTCCATGTATCTCTCCTGAGAAAGTACATACCCGATCCTTCACATGTACTAAGCTCAGAAGTTTTACCATTAGAGCATGATCTTTCTTTTGATGAACAACCGATAGAGATTTTGGATGGTAGCGAAAAAGTTCTACAGAACAAGACCACTCCCTTGGTGAAGTTTTATAGAGGAACCAATAATTAGAAGAAGCTACATGGGAGCTTGAGGATATGATGAGAGAGAGGTATCCTCATCTGTTTGTTACAAAGTGACGAATTTCGAGTGAGAAATTCATTTTAAGGGGGGTAGAGTGTAACACCCGAGATTTTTAGGAGAAATATTTTTTTAATGTTATATACATCATCAAAGGAATATTTCACTACACACAACAGTAGCTTGGCTTTCCTTACATGCAATCATGACCTTCCTCGATAGCTTGCGTTGTACACAATACATAGTTTCACTAAACAACAATATGCTTTTAAAATATTATTAAAACTTCCCATTACGAATAGTAATACCCACATTTTGAAATTTTATAAATTTTATCTTTTAAAATGGTCTTCATTTTTGGATTCGGAACATCGAAATTATCCTAGGGTGAAATTTTGGTATTTTACTGAAAACATTAAATTTTTTATGAATAGTGAAAACACTGGGTTACTATTTAAAAGCCGACTTTTTATTTAAATAATTATTTATTTTATTTAAATTTATTTTAGGTCAAAATTGATACATAATAACTATATATTTTCAATGTAATCAATTGAAGTCATTTTATAATAATTTTAGATATATAAAAATTTTATTGAACTTTTCACCGTCTTTTACCAACCTCCTAGGAAAATTTGAAAATTTACATAAAACATAATTTTACCACTTCTTTGAGTGGAATTTCAAAAATCTGAGAGACACGGAAAATTTCAAGGTGTAAAATCTGGTTCAATAAGATAAAAATAATTTTTGGTGAATAATATCTTTTTACTTTTTTTAACCACGGTTAAAAGTAAATAGGGTAATTAAGAGTAAAAATGATATTATTATTACCCTAACACATGTCCTAATTCTACTGGATAAGTTTCATTCGACCAAAAACAACCTTAGGAATAAAATATGACCATTTAGGTCCACTTGGATTAGATGAGGACATTTAATATTATTTTATTTAAAGAAGAGTTCAAATAGTTAAAATCAAAGTTTAATAACTAAAACATTTTTAATATAGGGTTATAAATAAGATAAATTCGACTATAAAAATTCATTAGAAAGATAAAAAGATTTCCTACGTAATTGGTTTTTATTTATAATATTTAGACTTTAAATAATTTAATTTATTTATGACACAACGATGAGGCAGTGATTACATTGTTAAGGACATATTAACATAATTGATGTTATAAATACCCAAATAAATCAAATTTTATACTTTTTATGAATTCCAATAATTTTATTGGTTACTATGAAATGTTAGTATTGATTTAAACTGTTTTCAAACTAATCATGCTGTTATGATTTTCACAAAAATCATGTACCAAATAGTGTCATAATCGACATAAAACAATTTTTAAAACAAATATTATATTATTAATTTTTATTTTATTCATAAAAATAAATGTTTTGGCCAAATGACTTGTATAAGTATATATATATTAATAATGAACCACTTGGGATTCGTTTTTCTTGTTATAGTATGCTTATTAACCATATAGTGTAAGAAAACAAAAAGACACGGTAAATGTTAAATTATTTAACATAGAGTGAAATCTAAATTATAAGGATAAAATAGTAACATAAACTTGTCTAAAACCTATTGGTTGAGAGGATTTCAAACCATCCCCACCTTAGCTTCTAAATAAATCAATTTGGAGATTTTAAAAACCTAATATGACTTTATTATAAAATAATATTTTAATTTTTCCTAAGGTTCCCCTCTCCTCCCTTATAAAAGAGAACCTCCTCCCTCTCCTCCTCACACCACATTGAGCTGTCATGCTCTAAACCCAACTACCAATTTATCTTATCCACTTCTCTATAAACATCCTAGAGGTGCTGGTTTTCTTCAAAGACCATCTTTAGTTCCCTAATAGGAGGTTAAGAAGAGGCTCTTCAAAGAAGAGACAATGTCTGTTACCGAATCTTTCAACTTTATTTATTCTTCTACTTATTCTTTTTAGTTGTTTAATTATGAAATAATAACATCCGTATCAATCATATACTGATATGTTATTATAAATATGAAACAACCCTATTTAACCTTCTATCCATCATACGGAAAAAGAAATCACCGCACGTGCGTACGTACGGAATACCGTCTCCACGCCGTGGTGTAATCTGTTTTCCACCACCACCTTACATTGATGGGTATAATGGTTTTATGAATAACTATATATTATTATTGTAAATAGATATTTATTCTGAAATATTATACATACACTTCAATACAATTCCACGATCATGGGAACTATATCATCGCTCGTGCGTACGTACGGTGTACCGTCTCCACGATGTGATGTGACTCATTCTACATGATCTTTAATGTATAATTATTATATAAATGAATTTAATGAATAAATATGATATATATTACAATAATAACATTATGTAAATGAGGTATCTATAACCTAAAAAGAAGTATAAGAATTTATTCAGCAAAATACGTATAAGAACAAAAAGCAATAAACACCCAAATAACAAGTAACAATGAAATATTACTAATAAAAAGCTAAGAATATGACCATATATGATATCATAACAATGATTAAAATTATGGAATAATTTAATAACATTATTTAAATCATTATATAGGAGGTTTGGACACGTACGAACCAAATATGACCTAAGGTAATGGAAAATCATGCAATCTCATTTTTATCCGAGATTGTTTATACTTCTGAATTTATTGGGGAATATTTATCATCCATATCCATGTTTCCTCAATACGTAATATTATTTATAACCTCCTACAATTGTTTAAATCCAATTTTACCCTTCGGCGTGTTTTCAGTAAATGATATGAAAGGAATCTTTTTTTGTTTTTCGTATGAGGTGCTTTTTGACGTTTCTGGACAAAGTACAAAAGAATGTTTTTTTAACTTATACGGCTTGAATGGATTTTTAGAACCTTATTTCCATGAATCTGAATTTACATGTTTTAAAGTTTATTTTTAATTAACTTCTTTTAGTTTAATTTTATATGACATGTTAAGAAAGGAAAAATGTTTTTGAAGTAGAAAGGATATTTTCCTCAAGAATGGAGTTCATGTGTTTTATCAAAATTATTTTCCATCTAAGATAATATAGGGTTCTATTTCTATCCCTATTTTTACATTGAATTTATTATGTTATGATGGAATTATTTTTATTAAGTCCTTTTATCTTATATGGATTATGTTATGATGGCACGATGTTTAAGAATCCCATTTTTATTACATCGGTTATGCTATGATGTATGATTTATGATTTTGTGGCACACATAAGAATGGTTTCATTATGAGATTGGAGGGACAAATGTCTCCCTCCAATTCATTGGGTAATGATTTACATCTCATGAGATAGACATGGCTGGAACGGCCTGCCACGAACCGGATCTGGTCACCATCAAACCGGCACCAAACCCGGCCTGTGCCAAGTCCCGAAGGGCGTTTCCGATCCGCACGGGCTGGCACAAGTGCCCGGGTATCATAAAATGATGTTTGGGAACGATTTACCCAAGTTTATAAACATTAAACAACAAACAAACTCAATAAAATGAATCTATATTTTTCAACTAAAACCATCTTTTACAAAATTCAGAACTGAATTACACAATTTTAAACAAGGTTTGAAGACCATTACAAAGGTACAAATCATGAAATAACAGCCCAAGAACCTCCACATGGAAAGATGCACCGCCCTCAAGCCATATCCATGACACCGCATCACAATGGACTTCAAAAAACCCGAACCAAAGGCATAAAACCTATACCCAAACTTGTGACATAAAATAAGAAAGTCTACTTACACCCAAAGGTGTAAGTAGGGTGTGAGCGAATGCCCAATAGGATACCACAAGTAACAGATTCCATGTGATAAATATTTCATGACAAAAACCATTGCAAGTTTTGTAAATAAGAAATGATTGTTACAATTTTCTAAAGGATGCAATAATAAATGAAAACAGTTTTCATGAGGGATAATTTTAAAGGACCAAAAATTTTAAAATAAAAAAAAATCTACTGAATTTTCCAGCCAACAATACCGTATACCAACAGTAAGTACAAAAGATCTAATGAGAACAATTAATAGGAAATAACCCCTAGGCACTAGCTAGATGTGGGTCCTAGGTTCCTCATATCTCGGTGAGAGTAACCACAAAAAAATATCCATTCTTGTGAACAAGCCACTATTAGGGATCATACCCATAACCTAGTGGTCCCCAATCATCATCATCACAGTTTAGTTAGAGTTGTAAGTGTCAATCTTGCTAAGTGAAACTGAGGCCAAACCCCACGGATTCACTAGCATACTAGTACACATCCACCCACCTAGATACCCGGGTTTTCCCTTTGTGCTCAAACAAGTTCAACAATCCCAGAAGTATAGTTTTCACAAGAAAATATCACTTTCACATCACATATTAACCAAACAACCACATGTACATCACACAAGTCCAAAATTCAACTTTTCTTTCAAATGTATTTTGAAATCAAACTCACACCAAAATTTCCTACAACACTTTTCACATTTCTTTAACACTTCCACAAACCCTTTAAACGATTTTATAAAACCATTACAAGAAATTAAACTCATATAACAGCCCACACACATGTCACATAATACCATTCTCAACTTCACAATTCATTTTATCAATAAACTCACACGAAACATCCCACACCCGTGTTTCGCACACAAAACACAATTTAGTAAAAAATTTCAGAAATTTATAAAACATTCTAAAAATGTTTGACATCTCAAATCACCACTATACCATTAAAAAACCCACATTATTTGAACACACTCACCCAAATAGTATATATACACCCTTTTTCAACTTTGTTTAACCAAATAAAACATTTACAATTTTTATAAAACAAACCCAAGAGGTATAAACATTGTTTGCACACTAAACCCATCTCAAAAACCTCATTCAATAATAAAAATCATACCAATACCAATCCAAAAAAAGAATTTTCAGCCCTAAAAAAATTATTAAACCATCCCCAAGTGTTATAAAAATACATTGAATAATACCACAAAGATACACATGAAAAACACACGTTTCACAAAGCACCTTCAAGAAGTACAATAGGGTTTTACACCTTAAACTCACTAAAAAACCTACTTTCAAGGCCAACATGACAATAAGGAATTAACAAACCATAATTGGAATCCCCTTTCAAGACTAATAAATCACTTTCATATGTTATAAACTAAACCCAAACATTACCCCAAGAGTCACACATGAAAAGTACCCAATTTCAATCTATAATGCAACTAAAAATTAAATGTTTAACCAAATCCATCAAAACTGTTTTCACAGCACATAAAACAGATTATAATCATGCTAAATTAATAATCCAAGCAAGATAACTCATCATAAAATGGAAACACATGTAATCACCTATCCTTTTGAGTGAAAACTCTCAAAACTTGGTGTGAAACCTTAAGCGCACCACCATTGCACCAAAAGGAATATAAATCCAGACCTAAACCACAATAATTGACCCAAAAGACACAAAATCAGAAATTAGGATCGAACCCCATTTTGGACACGTGGAACTTCAAGAAAAAGGAAATAAAACTAAAAGAGGATGGAAAGAACCAAGAAGGAATTCCCTTACTTGAAATATCTTGAAGGAATTGGCCCCAATCCACCAAATAATGAATCACCAAGTACCCAAAACTGGTATGTAGATTCGAAGGATTCATATTAGGTCATGTGGGGACTGAAATGGGGGAAAAAGGATGAAAATTGAAGGAGTTATGAAAGGATCATTTTACCTCTCCAAATATGGAAGATTTCTGAAATACAGAGATGTTTCGACCATTTTCATGATTCTATCGAGCTCTAAATTGTGGGAGGATGGAATGGGGACACGCCTTAGGTAAGTGCGCTCGGATGAGAGTTCGAATCATAGAAAAAAACGCAAATATGGAAGGAGATATTAATGAATTTAAATGTATTTTTAATGCAGAAAATGGGTTTTCAGGCAGGCCCAATTCCTTAAATAAAAACCCATATCCACCATGATTATGGATTTATAAATGGTAAAATAAATATGGTGGTGTTAATATGTTAGGGGATGATAATTAAGAATTGGAATGTATGAAAAATTTTAAAAAATGAAGATGTTATAAAGGAATCAAAATTTATTTTTAAATCTGGAATTGGGCTCACGGTTTGGCCCAATTCATAAAAACTCACCCATTCCTCCATAAATGCTTGGGAAACCCTAAAAAATCATGAATTGAAATTATATAAAATTTAAATTTAAAATAAGTCATGTATGTGACAATTCTCCCTACCATGAAATCTTTCGGACCCCAGAAAGTCACATCTAGGACAAAGCAACAACCAAACCCAACTAAGAAACCAAGAGGTATTCCTTTGCCAGCTTTCACCCCCAAAGGCCAAAACACCTCCAGTGATCAATTAAGGATTACTCTCACAACCAAAATATATTCCACTTTCCTGAAATGATCATTCACGTTCATACTTTATCCCAAAATAAAACTCCTCAAACACTATCCGAACAAGACTCAAGAAATTCACCCAAACGAATAATAACATTGAACAAGGTTACACTTACATTACTTTAACTAATACATTGGGCACTCTCCAGTCCTAAAGTTTACCCATGGAAGATGTAAATAGTTAGATATCTCTAAATGATATTACCTACTTCCCAGAAAATACCATGAAAAAACATGAGTTACTCGTATGAAGAGACACAAATGGGCTCCCCACCATAAGAGACAACTTAAATTTTTTTCCCGAGACAGAATCAAGACACTAATTGGGGAAGGCCCAAACAGACTCCCTAGTACAAGGGGTATACATCCTTTAGAAATTTACAAAATAATATGCATGATACCCATGGTGGGTCTTCCCACCACAAGAACCAACCATCTTAACTGACCGGCGTGGGCCGACACGAAAAGACCCCAAAATTATGGAGTTTGGACGGTCACATGGTTAGTCTGCACAATTTGAGAAACTGTGCGATAACTATGTGGATCCTTATATCTGCATGGTTATTTTTTTGTTAATGGTTAGAACTAACCATGTGAAAACCGTGTGCTCAACTTGTCTAGCCAAATTTCCAACCATTCTCCAAAGACTCAATGGAAACCAAAGGGGGAGGGAATAACATTGTGTGATGACATGGGTACAAGAGCCTCCACCTATTTCCACCGAACGAGAAAAACAGAAGAAATATGATGACACCATAGGTTCAAACTCTTCCTATATTTTATACTGAGGATAGGACTTTGTACAAGGGTTTAAATTACACTGGGGTTTCCCCTGACTATGCGCCAGCTTCTCTCCCAGACCTATGGCTGGAGCTCAAAATATTAAAGCATCTTCGGCCTCGCAGTTAGGTTGTGGAAACCCCTATATGGATCTTCTTCATTCGATGCCACAAACAACAACACCGCATACCATGTTGGGTTCATCAAGACATAACACACTCCATAACTCACTTTACCAAAACCAGAAATTTCACTGAAACAAGGGATCAGAATAAGCACACACATTGCACCTTGTTTCTTTGGATGAGAAACAAAAGAAGGGCTGGAGACATATAAACACCGTCCTCTAAGATAGAGGATTTGATGTTTTTCCCAAGTGATACATACTGCCAACATAACAGAGAACCTAAGAGGATCGTGTGACCATGACATTTACATTCAAATGATCACACAACATCACAATGCGTCACCGAACATGACCCTTGTGATTGATAGAAACAATACATGGAACATGACCATATTCCAAGTCCCTAAACAACAGACAAGTCCAAAAAGTTGACACAATATCCTATCATGACCAAAATATCAAAATTGGTGGTTTAATAATAACCCTTGCTTCAAAGAAACTATGAAGAACCCAGAGGCCCTCTTAGACACCATCATGACACTCATCCACACTAACAACCAAAGAACACTTCCACCTTCGATGAATCATGAAACTTAAGAAACTAAGGCCTCTTTCAACCTACCACAAGTACTATCCCACTACAATAGGATCTACAAATCAACTAAATGAATGGTTGTAGACTCCATCAACAATGATTCATAAAATATTCCTTATATTGACCAACTGGAGGATTTTCCAATGGAGAAACTATACGGGTTGCACTTCAGTTGTGCACTAACCCTAAATGGGGGCGTACCTTATCCAACGGGAGAACCCAAGGACCCCACCAAGATGGCCCATTGGTCAAAAAAACCATAAACCAGATCCAAACACATGAAGGTAACCATCATAAAGTTGTCCTGAAACATATCTCAGAGGAGACTACTAACCGGTACTTCAACCCAGCTTACCGACCAAACATAAACCCAAAACACAGTTCAAATAGAAGGGGTTATTAGACCTAAAAAAACATCCCACCAAAACAATATCTTCAAAAACCCATAATACAAACCATCCTAAACTATTCATCAAGACATCATGTTTTTCTTTAAAACCATTTCTTTGAAAACAAATGGTTCTGCGGTAAGAGTATCGACCAATGGTACCCCATGGGCCTCACACATGCATGTTTTTGTGCCACACCAGACACCCTCCTCATATCCGTCTTGGCACTCATCCAGCCGTGCCATCAACCATCCATCATCCCATATAACCCCATGCATGTGGTCACTAAGGGAAATACCAATGGTTAAAACCAAAATTCTTTCCAATTTTCAAAACCAAAACGGTCAACCAACGCATCCTATTTTTCTCATAACCGCTAACGATGAGATCAAAATCCCAACTCACATCTTACAAATTTTTTCAAAAAGTCACAACCATTTAGAAAATAAATCACTTTCAAGATATTCACATCAAATTCAAAACATCTCATCCCATTAAAACACACTCTGATTTTTTAGAAAACTCTATTGGAAACACTTTTCAAAACCAACATCAATATAGTTCCTTCTTTCAAAGAGGTGTAAGTACACCATTTTAAATTTCAAAACAATTCTGAAAATTCAGTTCTTCCATTTCATAAACGAAACCATTCCATCTTTATTTGAAAATCATTCCATAAAAACTTTACGCTTCTTAAAACCAAGTCACCTTAAAACCAAAGTTCTAAGATTTCAAAACTAAAGCACAAAACAATGCGAGAGGAAACTAGTTTCAGTGGGTGACTTGGACATATGGTTGTTGGCCATATTCCAATCACTTAACTGTCACAGAGAGTGTTCTTGGTAAAATACCCACCTCCACATGGCTTTCCAGGCCCTGCGAGCTTACTGAGACCATTAACCCAACTATTTTTTCATTTCCCTTAATAATTGTAAAACCAAGAAAACAAAAGGACTCTGAAAGGTCCCGACTTCCACTAGAAAATTGAATCCTGCCATGAGGTGTGGTGATCAGGCACACTACCCATAATAAAAATTCCTAGTCCCAAAAATCTTAACTCCAGACTATGTCAACTGTTCCCCAAATAACATGACCCAAAGAGAGCAAACCTCCTCTAATACCATTTTGTCACAAACCGGATCTGGTCACCATCAAACCGGCACCAAACCCAGCTCGTGCGAAGTCCCGAAGGGCGTTACAGATCCCCAAGGGCTGTAAAACATCTTTTACAAAATTCAGAACTGAATTAAAGAATTTTAAACAAGGTTTGAAGACCATTAAAAAGGTAAAAATCATGAAATAACAGCCCAAGAACCTCCACATGGAAAGAGGCACCGCCCTCAAGCCATCTCCATGACACTGCATCACGATGGACCTCTAAAAACCCGAACCAAAGGCATAAAACCTATACCCAAACCTGTGACATAAAATAAGCAAGTCTACTAACACCCAAAGGTGTAAGTAGGGTGTGACCGAAATCCCAGTAGGATACCACCAGTAAGATATTCCATGTGATAAAAATTTCATGACAAAAACCATTGTATGATTTGTAAATAAGAAATGCTTGTTACAAGTTTCTAAAGGATGCAATAATAAATGAAAACAGTTTTCATGTGGGATAATTTTAAAGGACCAAAAATTTTAAAATAAAAAACAAAGATACTGAATTTTCCAGCCGACAATACTGTATACCAATAGTAAGTACAAAGGATCTAATGTGCACAAGTAATAGGAAATAACCCCTAGGCACTAGCTAGC
Organism: Viscum album; assembly: GCA_963277665.1. Lineage (NCBI taxonomy): Eukaryota > Viridiplantae > Streptophyta > Magnoliopsida > Santalales > Viscaceae > Viscum > Viscum album. Next base: position 567,907,366 of record OY728134.1, on the reverse strand, counting down.
TGTGGGTCCCAGGTACCTCGTATCTCGGTGAGAGTAACCACAAAAAATATTCATTCTCGTTCACGATCCACTAGTAGGGATCATACCCATAACCAAGTGGTCCCCAATCATCATCATCATAGTTTAGTTAGAGTCGTAAGCGTCAATCTTGCTAAGTGAAACTGAGGCCAAACCCTACGGATTCACTAGCATACTAGTACACGTCCACCCACCTAGATACCCGGGTTTTCCCTTTGTGCTCAAACAAGTTCAACAATCCAAGAAGTACAGTATTTACATTAAAATATCACTTCCACATCACACATTAACCAAAAATCCCCATGTACATCACACAAGTCAAAAATTCCACTTTTCATTCAAATGCATTTCTAAATCAAACTCACACCAAAATTGCCTACAACACTTTTCACATTTCTTTAACACTTCCACAAACCCTTTAAACGATTTTATAAAACCATTACAATATATTCCACTCACATAACATCCCACACACATGTCACATAATACCATTCTCAACTTCACAGTTCATTTTATCAATAAACTCACACGAAACATCCCACACCCGTGTTTCTCACAAAAAAAAACAATGTAGTAAAACATTTCAACAATTTATAAAACATTTTAAAAATGTTTGACATCTCAAATCACCACTACACCATTAAAAACCCACATTATGTGAACACACTCACCCAAACAGTATATATACACCCTTTTTCAACTTTGTTTAACCAAATAAAACATTTACAATTTTTATAAAACAAACCCAAGAGGTATAACCATTGTTTTCACACTAAACCCATATCAAAACCCTCATTAAATACCAAAATCATACCAATACCTATCCAAAAAAAATAATTCTCATCCCTAAAACAATTATTAAACCATCCCCATGTTTTATAAAATTACATCGAATAATACCACAAAGATACACATGAAAAACACACGTTTTCACAAAGCACCTTCAAGAAGTACAACAGGGTTTTACACCTTAAACTCATTAAAAAAACCTACTTTCAAGGCCAACATGACAATAAGTAATTAAAAATCAAGAATTGGCATCCCCTTTCAAGACTAGTAAATCACTTTCATATGTTATAAACTAAACCCAAACAATACCCCAAGAGTCACACATGAAAAGTACCCAATTTCAAGCTATAATGCAACTAAAAATTAAATGTCTAACCAAATCCATCAAAACTATTTTCACAGAACATAAAACAGATTAAAAACATGCTAAATTAATAATCCAAGCAAGCTAACTCATCATAAAATGGCTACACCTAGAATCACCTACCCTTTTGAGTCGAAACTCTCAAGACTTGGTGCGAAACCTTATGCGCACCACCGTTGCACCAAAAGGAATATAAATCCAGACCTAAACCACAATAATTGACCCAAAATACACCAAATAAGACATTAAGATCGAACCCCAACTTTTGGACATGAGTAACTTCAAGAAAAAGGAAATAAAACTAAAAGAGGATGGAAGGAACCAAGAAGGAATTCCCTTACTTGAAATATCTTGAAGGAATCGGCCCCAATCCACCAAATAATGAATCACCAAGTACCCAAAACTAGTATGGAGGTTCGAATGATTTATATTAGGTCATGTGGGGACTGAAATGGGGGAAAAAGGATGAAAAGTGAAGGAGTTATGAAAGGATCAATTTACCACTCCAAATATGGACGATTTCTGAAATCCAGATACGTTTCTACCATTTTCGCGATTCTATCGAGCTCCAAATTGTGTGACGATGAAATGAGGGCGCGGATTAGTTAAGTGGACTCAGGTGAGAGTTAGAATCACCAAAAAAACGCAAACATTGAAGGAGATATTAAAAAATTAAAATTTATTTTTAATGCAGAAAATGGGCTTTCGGGCAGGCCCAATTCCTTAAATAAAAAACCATATCCACCATGATTATGGATTTATAAATGGTCCAAATAAATACGGTGGTATTAATATGTTAGGGTATGATAATTAGGAATTTAAATGGATGAAAAATGTTGAAAAATGAAGAAGTTATAAAGGAATAAAAATTTATTTTTAAATCTGGAATTGGGCTCACAGTTTGGCCAAATTCATAAAAACTCACCCATTCCTCCATAAATCATTGGGAAACCCTAAAAAACGCATGAATGGAAATTAAATGGAATTTAAATTTAAAATAATTCATTTATGTAACACGGAAAGTTGATCCGGTTTAGTGAAAAAGGAATGAAATGAGGAGTGAACTCGGTTCAGAAATGGACTTTGTCCGCTAAGATAGCCTTGACACAAAGTTTCATGTTTTGTGTTATGATTACATTTCACTACTATGATTTATCCAATTATATGATATTATGATCTTTTTTACAGGTTATGATTTTCAAAAATTCTATGTTCTTATGAATATGATATTTCCTTTATTTACCCTTACTCAGCATTTGAGCTCAGCCCTTTGTATGTTTTCTTTGCCCAGGTCCGGAACAATGTTATTAAGTAGGATATGCCAAAACGGACTCTGGATATGATGAAATAAATGAGAGACAATGTAGATTCTTTATGAACCAGTTGTTTAAATTTCCCAGTTTCTAAAGACACTATACCTATATGGTTTTTTAATGGGTTTGTTATATGTTGTAATAAGTGTGCTTCAATTTTGAAGTAATAAAAATGTATGTAAAGTATGGGTCGTTATATTCCACATACCCACTTCCTTCAAAAAAATGTATGTGCATATACTAGCATCTACATATAGAGTGCGAGTCTAATAACTGAAAAGGATATCACTAATAGAAACCTATTAATTAATGAAATATTTAATAAATTTTTGGGGCACAACACAATAAATGGAATTGAATGAAAAGACCCATGTTTGGCCATTATATGCTAACCAGGCCTTACGTAAACATAAACCTACATGTTTCATCCACTATTGATGGATTAGTTATCTATAATCTCAATGTGGATAAAAAGTGTGAATCCTTAACTTGTTATAAATTTAATAATCCAATTAGCTGCCTCAACTAGCATCCCCAAAGAGATATTTCTCGTGAGATACCTAATGACATGTTTATGACCCCAATTTTCACTCTCCACTATCCCTATATATGAATTCATACCATAATGTATATATTCGATAGTCCTAAATATTTTATCCTAGCTCCAGTAATCATTTATCTCAAACATTACTTGAATATAAAAACCCTAATAATTAAATCACAAAGACCACAATCAAGTATCTTATGACCAGATATGATAACCCTCATGCCTAAATGGTTTATCCAGACCCCAATGGTTTATCCTAACCCCACTGGTAAAATAATATATATTCCACTAGTTTATCCTAGAACAACATATCACATTACTTCAACACCATAAATTCATAATGGAAAAATAATGCATATATATCATAACCAACTGGTCTATCATAACCCTAATATTTATATTTTTTGTCATTCACAATGGTCAATCATTCATTAAATTCCATGGTCCTCTACCCATAATTCCAATAGCCATCTTCTAACATAGACCCAATAACCGTACACACCCTTGAAAAAATAAACAATCATTACCTATTTATCAATTACTAATGATGATATGAAATTTATAAACAATAAATTACCACCATAATAGCAATTTCATCATTATACTTAAGGGGAAATTTTAATTCATTAATAATATAATAATGTAAAGAATTATTCAACAAATAACATACACATAGTGGCCCGTTATTAATATTTGACACTATAATGCATATATTCATATACACATTAGATTATTGAAACAATTACATTCCATTACACTATTAGTATCCTTTCTTAATTATTAATTTTAAATTTTCTTTTCATTTTTCATTGTGTATCAAATGAAAACATGGAAACTAAGATGCTCTTGTATCAATATTCATAGGAGTGATTTATTATTTTTAAACAAATAGATTAAATATATTCACTATTTATTTTTACAGCACATAAACAACTATATTTGGTACCCCATATTTGGATCAAAAAAGAAAAGAATAGAGTAATCATATGAATAATATAATAGAAGACAATATATGGTTGGGTGTCCCAAAAGAGCCAAAATGATGTTTTCCCCTTAAATATTTCATTTAAATATTATCGGTTCATATGAATCCACTTAAAACTATTAAATTTGAATAAAAGTCTATTTAAAATAATCTTACCTCAAAAATTTTTGATAATATAAATATTTTTTTAGGAATTACGTTATCCACGTTATTCCCGATTCACTTCCATAAAAAGAACTTAAATAATGCACCACATAAGTAATAATATTCCAAAATAAAATAGGAGATGAATAATTTCTTATGAAGGCACCCTAAATGATTTCCAGAGTAAAGATAAAATGAAAAATAATTTTAAAAGAGTACATTTAATTTTTTTAAAATGTATGTAAGTTTTAATCAGTTTACCATTATGTACCTAGTGGACTAACACTATATACCTAGCATCCACCATCTTACTAGTCCTTTGATACCTACAACCTAATGAAAATCAATTGTCTTCCCCTTTATTTCCTCAATATTATCAATAAATGTGTGGTTATCAATAAGTAATCAACTGTATTTTTTACCCCTTAGTAACAACATCTCCTCCATTTTTCATATATAATTTCATTTCCAACTATCGAAATTCCATTGATTCTAAAAAATATACTTAATGTAAATTTAAAATAGAAAAATTTTATTCAATAATGTTCCTTTATATCTCTGACTGACTATCACCATGAAAAATATGTTTATTTAACATATGGTAACAAAATGATCATAATAAGAAACTAAAAATAATTCTGTAACTATTTTAGAACTATGGAATATTAAATATATTCTATTGAATAAAAATGATATAAATATATATATAACATTATAAATTATATTGATCAAAATAATTTAACCTTGAAATACAATATATGTATCACAAAACATAAATTATATATAATCATGACCATGTAACAAGCTAGTTTTATTATAAAAAATATGTTACTGACCACTATAAAAATTCACGTGTTTACATAACAAGAACTATATATCATATAATACTAATTTTTAATAAAATAATATAATCATGGAAATTTAGAACATATTTATATGAGTATATAATATAATTCTTCTCACAAATCATATTAATGAGGGAATCTAATATATTACTTTAAATTTAAAACATAATTTTTTTGAGAAATATTTTTAATGATAACATATAAGATTAAAATATATTTATAGAAAATTTAATATTATTCATAAATTATATATCAATTATTTCTGTCACATGAAATATTTCATTGGGAAATTGGAACTTTGATCGTGCGACTGCCATGGGTCACAGTGAAACAAAATTGCAACTCCTATAGAAGCCTAGTTAATGACAAGTGACATATCTCAAGGAGAAAGGGTTGATGTGTCTCACTATGTTAGTGCTTATGTATTTTATTTTTTATATATTTTAAAATCATATAGACACTAATTGTTTTATTTTTTTGATTAAATAGAAATAGGAATGTGAAATGGACATGACTACAGAATTAGTGATAGAACTAAAAAATGAAACTATTGATGAATTTGAGTTTGATTAACCATCCTCTAAATTTTTTTAGTCATCTAATTCATTGACTAGTTTTAATATCATTCACCTATTCACCTCCTACATTTTTGTTGGTATAAAACCACTTATCTAACCATAAAGACTAGTTAATCCATGTATCATTCTTTGTCAATGATTATGAACATTCCTCAATCGAGTGAACAAACTCAGTCACACACAAGGCATCAAATCTCACATCAATCTTTCATTAGAACCACAAAACATCACTAGTATGATGTATCTCACACAATAGAGTTACACATTTATGTTTTATAATTGGAAGAGTGTGATGGTGTTGATGGATTATATAGTGCAAATCGGATCCTCCACATCCAACTTCCACTATCACACATGAATAAGAGGGGAGATGGAAAAATAATTCGACACATAAATTCACGATAATCACAAGATTCCACTTTGGACTACTAAAAATGTTTTAGTTCACCAAGATCATGGAGAAAAAAGTAATTGGGATATCACAAAGGTGATAAACATAGTTAAATGGGGGAAAAAGAATCACACAATATGATTTAACAAAGAATATAATGAACATTTAATTACCAATATAGACAGAATAGTAATTACAATGGATCTAAAAGACCTAATTTCCAGAAGACAAATATTTTCAACGGTCGAGAGTGAGAGGAGTTTATATAGCAGGTGAGAAAACATCATCATTCTTTACCTTCAATTATAATTTTGAGCATAGTTATTTTTCTTTATCTGGATGTATGTAGTGTGTTGCAATGGAAAATTGAAATTTCATACATTGAAACCTCATCTCCCTTGATATTATATGCATTTATATTTTTTTCAGTTCTTTTTGAGGGTAGTTTAAGGTATTAGGCTTGGGATTGAATTTTAATATTGACGGACTAGTTATCATTCATAACTTTTAATGTATTTCAATGTTTTCCATATTTTATTTTTAAATATTATATATAATAAATTTGAGACGAGGCACTGAGATGACTTGTGATTTCAAGGCTCGGTGTCCCTAGAATAAATGTTTGATATGAATTAAATTAATTAAATAGAATGTGCTATCAGTTTCTAGAAAATGTAGAATAACATCAAAATGGTTTCACATATTAGTTTTCTAGAGGCTCAATTGTGTACAGAATAGCGTGTTTACTCTACGTGTGACCTAACATCTTGTAATGTAGGTTATCTAGGGAAAGTAGTTTTGGGATTTTGAATAACTAAAATGAATGGAAAATTTATTTTATTTTAACAGTTCATTGGAACAAAAATTCATCTTTATTTATTTTTAAATAAACCAAGAGGTAGGAGTCCAGGGATAGGCTTATAACCCTAGAATAACCTGGAAGCTCTGGAGAGAGTAACATGGAGGATTCTATTATAAATGAGTTACTTCGCGAAGTTGGATCAAATATCAATGACAACCATTTTTGAGAAATATCAAGAACAACGATGATGTGACAAACGATCTTCTTCAGTGACTGATCCAATTCCCAAGTAGGTCATGTTATTTCAATAATTCTTTTCAATTCATTGATTCAATGATGAATGTGGACCCACCAACAAACCAGTTGATTTTTGGTTTTATCATTCTCGCATGATGGATATAACTGTGGCATTTATGGGGTTTATTATTATTTGATATTTTAAGGATTATCATGGTAATAGATCAATACTGAAATAAACAACTGTCGAGGTATTTCCTTGACTTTGTTTCTTGATGTGTGTTTATTCTCCCCCATATGTATATGTGTTCTTTATTCTTTGTGTATTATTAATATGTTATCATTGCAACTTTGTTTCTTGTAACAATGATTCAGAATTTATGATCCGACATCGGAGTGACCTATCATATGAGAGATATAAGAATGGACACAATTTGGGAGATATCGTTCTTTGGGATATTTTCATGCGAGATATCAGAATCAAATTTTAGAGCAGATCTGAGGCCTGAAACACATATATTTGGTCTTATGACGATGATACAACCTTTGATCTTCAGTTTCAGGGAACAAAATCTAAAGGATAAAGCACCCGAGGATAGATTGAGGTGTGTGGAGGAAGAACAATGATTCTAGAAAATCCTAATGAACACGGCGTGTATTTGGGAATACACGGTATGTGGCCCCCACTAGGTGGTGACTACAGTTTCAAGAGGCATTCAAGTGTCAAATGACATGTGACCCCAATGACACGGTTTGTGGAGACTTCCCCAAGACTTTTCATATATCTAGAAAAATATACAGACATAAGGCAGAATACACAATGTGTACTCCCCACTTGTCTTCAAAGAAAATTTTGCATGGATTATCCCATGTGCTGGTTCACGAATAAGAATTCACATGTTTAAACCATGGGCTGGCACATGACCAAAATACATGTTGTGGACCCCATATAATATGACATGGTGTGTGTCACTTCTAGATGTTGGGTATACATTTTTCTATACAAACAATCTTCTAACACATGTCATTGTACACTGGATGTACCTGGGGTAAAGGGAAATGACATGGGACTCTACTAACACACCATTTTATATATTATACATTTCATGATATCCTTTTATCCATATTATAGAATAGTTTTTTAGGTTTGGTACCTTTACTCGGTCCACTAAAGTTTAGTTGGAATCATTTCATATTCACAAGAGTATGATCCCTCTACCTGGACTTTCTAGATTATGTTAGGAGTCCAATTTGAGAGACCCAGAGCAGGATCCTCTATCCAATATTTTTCATCAAGTAATTTCTATGTATTAACATGAACAATCAATCCAAATATCGATCCTCTACTTAGATGGTGAATTATGATGATTCATGTTATCACCACATGGCCCTACAATGATCCTTATCCATGTATCGCGATCTTCCAAACTCATGGACTATGTTCACATTGAACGAGTGTATCGTGTCCCATATTTAGATCTATTATTGTACCTCCCTCATGGTGGTTCGTAATGAACAACACCTCTCTATATATTTTTAGTAGTGCTGTCAAATTCATGAGTGTGTTCTCCCAGATGATTACTTCATGGAATCTTTAGATTAAACCCCTATCTTGTCTATACGATCAATATAGCTTACCTCTAGACAATGTGTATAGGTTCAAATATATCTTCATATGTTCTTAGTATTTATACTATATACAAATAATATGTAGATAGGACAGTACCTTCACATTTTGTATTTCATTGTAGTTATCAGGGTATCATACTAAGTACTATAATACTGACCAAGGCATGGGATTTTTCGACATGTGTCACACATTGTATAGATGAAATACCTTTTGACAGAGTCTAGGGTGGACTAGGATTGGACAGAGCTTTGTGATTTAAGACATGCCTAGGGGTTCCTATGAATTCGAGTAGCTTTCCCATTACATTTTTATTTAATGTTTGGACTTTATTGTTTACACACTCTTTGTTTGGGTGGGATTTTATTCTAGCCCAATTTATTGTACTTCAGTTTACCTTCCTCTCACACTCTATTGGTTGTGTTTAGTGGAATTCATTCATTTTTTTCATTATTGGGTTTCTTCAGCATCTGTTTCCTAGAGATGTGTGTGTGTGTGTGTGTACATGTACATAGTAAATGACTCCCATTTTAGTGTTATTCCTGGTCAGTGCTTGTCACATGACCCTAGCCTATTGGAGTTAGTCTTGGAGAGACATGAACATGCCCCACGGGTATGGGTCATGACATAGTGGTATTAAAGATTTTCAGTTCTACTTAAGGACCGAGAGTCTTTGATATTTGTTTGGGGAAACAAGTTTAAGTGTTTCGAGCTTGGATTTCTGGCTTGGGACTCCAGTGTTGGTGAAGTGGCCAACATATCCATACTATAAGACTTTGATAACCTGATTTTTTACTCTATAATAAGAACACTGGTTGTAGGTAAAATAATGGTGCATACATCATACAGGAATGGTTTGTACTTTCCATATCATTCTTCATTCATCTATCCTAATATACTTATTGATCATGGTACATCTTGTTTTCTTATAGGATGAATCTGTGATGCATACCAGCTAGGACTCATTAGCTCGATCACATGGATGTCCCATTAGTGAAAAGTGTTTGTACATGGAATAGATTACTAAATGTTACCTTAAAATTTTTCTATAGTTATACCACCACCAGTAGAGTAGTACACCATACCTGTTGTACAAGAAAATTAGGAGTATATGATTACTATGATCCAGAAGATTCAAAAACAGACACCCAATTAGTTCCAAGGTGAGCCCGAAAATTAGGTGGTTGCAGAATGGATTGAGGTGTTGATAAGAACCTTTCATCTAGTGAGGAAACCAATGGAAAAGATGTTGATCATTGTAGCAAGCATTCTTCCGTGTTTGGTTAGACGATGGTGGAGTTTGACAACATAGAATCCCCATGAGAAAACTCTTTTGTGGAAAGAGTTTGAGAATCTCTTTAGACATAATTTATATCCTGTTACGCTAATATTAGTGTGTATACATTAGATTCTTCAGCTTTAATAGGGTAGCCTGATAGTGGTTGACTATTCATCGAGGTTCACCAAGGTCTCCTGGTAATCGAATGATGTGGTAAGAGATCAATACTTCATGTCTCAAACATTCATGCATGGTCTTCATTAGGGAATCAAAGAAGGAATCATAACTCTATGATTTCTGACTTATTATGGAGTGTGTGAGTGAGATTTAGTGGTCGAAGAGCTTCTTTGCTAACCAGAAGAAGCTAGTGACCATCAACAGATGGCAGAAGGGTGTGGAGACCTTGACAGTGGGGACCTGACGTCAGAAAAATGGATCTAGATATGGGCGATGTTACATGAGGTACTGGGATAATGGATCTACATTTCATCACTCTCAATATGGATCCAATCAACATTGTGAGAGGCGATTCTATACAAGATAGTAGGTAAAATCTCACGAGAGATTGTACAACCTTTCGAGTTGCTGATAGGGACGCAGTGGATGTATCACTAAGGCAGAGGCAATAAAAGGAGTAGGAATATACACCAGGAGGTGGCTGTGGTAGAGGATAAGGGAGAGCTATGGTAGGTAGTAGGAATTTTGACATATTACCACCTTCACCACCCATGAGGTCTATATGAGGCTCATGGTGGAGGAGGATAAGGGGCGGGGACAACTGTATGTGGTCGATGAGTACGAATCAACGAATCCAGGGATGATTCTAGGTATAATCTATGTATTCTATACCATATCATACATTATGATAAAAATAGGTTCCAATCATTACTTTCTTGACATAATCCTTTTACAAGACCTTGAGATTCAGTTAGAACCATAGACTTGACCCTTACTCACTATGAGAGGAGACTCAATGATCACACACCTATGAAGATAGTGTGACCCTACCCTTGGAGGCAAGAGTTTCTCTTGGAACCTCTTGTTGGAAACATCAAGGCCTTATGACGTAATTCTTAGTATGAATTTGTTATCTTTAGTACATGAAAAAATTGATTGTTTTAGGAAAATGGTGTGTTGTGTCTTCATAGATGGGATGTGGTTTTCCTTTTTTGGATATTCGGAAACCCATGTATCACATGATAATATTAGGCATAGGAGGGTGCAAACTATCACTTTTGATTTTTCTATCCTTACCCATAGGGAAACAAATGATGTGATATTATAGTTCCTAGTAGTGCTTGTAGAGTGTGAGTACGTCTTTCTAGAGGATGTACTAGGATTACCTCCCTATCAAGAGATCAAATTTCTTCATCAATTTACACCATAGGCTATTACCGATATCAAAAACAACATAATGGATGGATCTTATAGAGCTTGATGAGCTGAGGGTTAGATTGGAGGACTTATAGAGAAATAAATTCATTAGACCCAGTGTTTCACCATGGGAGGCCATAGTTTTGTTTTCCAATTAGGTAGTAGGGAGCAAGGGGTTTTTTTGTTATTAATGGTTATTGAACAAGGTGACCATGAAAAAAAAGTATCCAATATCGAGGATCGATGACCTCATCGATCATTTAAGAGGGTCATGATGGTTCTTGGTAGTTGACCTTGAATCTTGCTATCACCAACTGCGAGTATGGGAAGATGACATACCAAAGATAGCATTCAGATTATATCTATTCACTATGATTGCATGGTGATTCCATTGGGAGTAAAAAATTACTCTAAATGGTAACGAGACTCATGAAAGCAATTTTTTTCCATACATAGACTGGTTCATAGTAGTCTTCATTGATGATATCCTTGTGTACTTGGTGTCTAAGGAGGAAGACATGAAACACCTAAATATTGTTCTGGAGGTATCCCAAGAGAACACGATTTTTGGGGAAGCTATCGAAGTGATATTTCAGGATTTAGTTGGTCCAATATTTTGGACATGTTATCTCAGATGATGGAATTGTAGTGGACCTGGCCAAGGTTAGGGCAGTGTTGCATAGGTGCCGCCTTGGAGCGTGAAAATGGTGTGGATATTCCTTGGGATGGAAGGCTATTACCACATATTCATCCCTAATTTCTCTAGTATATCAGCACCTATGACCTCTTTGACTTGAAAGGGGAGGTATTTCATATTGAAAAAGATGTGATAGTAGGATATTCAGTAGTTGAGGTAGAGTTTGACAAGAACCCTATCTTGAGATTTCTGGATCCCGGTGAAAAGTACATAATATTATGTGAGTCATCCTGGACCAGACATAGTTTTTTCTTGATGCCAAATCATATGGAAACTACATATGGTTCATTCCAATTGAGGCCAGATGAAAAGAACTATGCATCCCATGATCTTAAGTTCGCATTTTTAGTCTTCGTGTTGAATATGTGGAAACAATACCTGATGGATGAGTGGTTTATCATCTACTCTGATAAAAAGAGTCTCAATTATAACTCAAAAGGATCTAAACTAGAGAAATAGGGGATTGATAGAGTTCATCCAAGACAATAATTCTAGGAGGGGTAACATGGAGGTATATGCTATCAACATGAGATCATGTTCAAAGTTGATGAATGAGGCGTTAGAGCAGTCAGCCTCGCTAAAGTTATCCTTCATGGATGTAGATGGTCCTGCTTACATCCAGTCGATGTTAGTCACACTTTAACTATTATAATGATTCATATAGGAACAACTTGGGGACACTAAATTCGAGACCCAACATACTTCGATGTTCATAGAGCATGCGCCTAATAGATATTCACATGGGGGGAGAACATCATTCCCAAAATGAAACTCACAGTAGAAGCCGTGGTGTATAAGGATGAGGTTCTAAGATAGTTTCATACAACACCTTTGGCAGTACACCCTAGTGTGGATAAGATTTACTAGGACCTCCAACAACAATTTTGGATGACATGGATAAAGAAGGTAGTGGCAGAGGTAATTTCTCGATGCCTTATACCCCTATAGGTCAAGGCTAATCACCTAGTCCTAAAGGTATTAGCTCAACCCCTTGAGGATCCAGAATGAAAGTGGGATGAGATATCGATGGACTTAATGATATATCTACTATGTACGTAAAGGGGACATGATTCCATCTAGGTGATCCTTGCCCGACACACCAAGTCGGACCACTTCCAAGAATTCTAAGAGTAGAGTTCAATAGAGATATTTGGACACCTCTACATAAATGAGATCGATCCAATACATGGAGTACCATCGTTGATAGTTTCTGATTAGGATGCTCATTTTAAATCCTAATTATGGAAGATACTGTATGAGGTATTTGAGAATTAGTTATGATTGAGCACGATGTTTCATCCCCAGACAAATAGCTAGACGAAGAGGAACATTCTTGTTATGGAGTACATGCATTGGGATTTCATCATAGAATTCGGTCATAGTTGGGAGGACCAGCTACCACTGGTTGTGTTTTCTTAAAAAATAGCTACCACTCCCCCATTGGTATGACACTATTTGAGGTTTTTTATGGGTAGAACTATATGTCACCACATTGTTGGACTAACCCAAGAGAGTTATAACCCAAGGGAACAAAGTTGGTATGATCTAATGCTAAGAAGGTGCAGATTATCTAGGAGCATATGATGACCATACAGATCTGTCAGAAATCAAATGTTGGCCCACTAATGAGTCCTTTGGATTTTGATTAATGAAATCATTTCTTACTCTACGTTTCACCTTGATGTCGATTGCGAAGGTTTTTCATTGGTGGTAAGTTATCTCTAATGTTTATTTAACCTTTTTAGATACTACAAATGGTTGAAAAGGTTTATACCTCTTGTCTCTACCACCGTAGATGGACTAGGTACATGATGTCTTCCACTTTTCATATGTGAGAAGGTACACACATGACCCATCACGCGTCATCGAATAGGGAGAGTTGGACATTGACAATTGAGTGACCTTTGAAAAGTACCCAGTGGAAAAATAGGATTGGTTGGATAGGATCCTTCATGGCTGAGAAATTCCCATGGTGCATGTCTGGCGGCAACACATGAATCCACTGGGGAGAACATGGGGGCGGTAGGACCAGATTCATGTGTTGTATCAAAATATTTTTTTGTGTATATTTATTTAGCGTTTTGAGGATGAAAATCCCTAAGGCATGGAGAATTTAATGTCCTAAATTTTTTTGTATTATTTTTAAATATTATATAGAATTAATTCGAGACTAAGCACTGAGATGACATGTGATTTCAAGGCACATTTTTCTGAGAATAATTGTTTAAAATATATTAAATATATTAAATATCACACACATGTAGTTTTCCTAAAAATGTATAATAACTTTTAAATTAGTGTCCAGATCATAAATATGAGAGAATATTTCCATTAAGTGTTCTGATTTCACCCATGGAGGGACCTAACATAAGCCGACATGGGTCAGCCAAAGAATGTAGATTTTGGCATTTTAATAAATAAAAAAATGGGGATTTTTTTTATTTTAATGATTTTTTGACACGGGGATTCATCAACATTTATTTTTAAATACACCTAAAGGAATGGGTCTAAGTTTAAATTCATAAAACTAGAATTCCATGGAGGCTATGGAGAGAAGAATTTGGAGGATTTTCTCGACAACGAATGATGACAGGAAGTTGGATCAAGGATCCATGAGATCCATTCTGGAGAAATCTCACTAGCATCGTTGATGCAACAACCGATCATCTTCAATGAGAAATTCATTTCCCAGATGGGGAATTTAATTTCAATCATTATTTTCCATTAACTGATTCTACAATGATTGAGGAACAAAAAATCAACAAGTTAATCGACTGTAGGATCATTCTTATGGGATAGGAGTAAACTATGAGATTTATTAGGTTGATAATTGTTTGATTTGTTGATTGTTCTCACAGGAATAGATTGAGACAAAAAATGGCCGAGGTATGCTCCTCATCTTTGTTTCCATCCACATATTTCTTCTCCCCCATATGTTCTACACATTCATAGATCTTAATGTATTTTGAACTATTGTTTTTATGACATTTTTTTGCGGTGAAATGATCCAAAATTTATGATATGGCATCGGGGAGACCTGGAGGAGGTGGGAAGTCGATGTTGGAGGATGGATCAAATCGATTCAGGAGATATCAGCCTTTGGTTGATTTTTGAGGGGGTGACCAGAATCTCATTTTGGAGCTGACCAATGGAATGCAACTCACTATTTTGATGCTATGATGGTAAGATATCCTTGGATATTTTGTTTTTAGAAGAAACAATCAACAGATTCAGCACTACAGGATCAACTAAGTCATGTAGTGGAAGAAAACTAATTCTTTAAAATCCTATTGAACTTAAAATGTATTTTGGAAAATACACCATGTGGGCCCCACTGAGTGGCCGCTTTGGTTTATGGAGGAAATATAGTACCACACAATGTGATACCCCTATCATTTAGCAAGTTGGACCTTCCTAGAGACATAACATGTATCTAAGGAAATACATAGACATGGGGTCGATAACACAGTGTGTTCTCTCCACATGGATAGGCTGACCAGTTATGCGGACTACCCCATTTACTGGTACACATTCATGTTTACATGGGTTGAATATGTGTACAAGAACATTTCCAACATACATGGAGAAGGCCCTGGAATCTAGGATATGACATGTGAACCTTCTACACACTGTGTATACCTTTTTCTATAGGTAATGTTCTTCTAACATGAGTCGTTGTACACGAGAAGTACTTGGGGTCAAAGGACACAATGTGTGACTCTAATGACATGTAGTGTACTCAATTTTACATGGACTAATCTCGTTTTTTCACAATATATTAGACATTTTTTATTAGGATTGGTTCCATTTCACGTTCTCCTAATGGTAAGTTGGTATCATTTCCAATTCACAAGAGTACGATCCTTTCATTGAGACATTCTAAAGAGGGTCTGGAATCCCCTATGAGAGGCCCAAAGAAGGATCATATATTCATTCTTCTTCCTTAAGTAGATACTTTGTATCAGTGCGACTAATCTAACTAGACGTTGAACTTCTACTAATTCGGTGAATCCAGATGAGTCGTGGAATCACCCTATGACCCTGGTAGTGATCTTCTACTCTGTATCTTGATCTTCCTCACTCATATATTGAATTATATCCATAAAAGTGTATCATATTCTTTCCTAATATCTATTAGATTATCTCTCTCAAGAAGGTTCCTGGAGAATAGTACTTATCAGGTCGACCTCATCAGTTCTATTAGACTTATGATAGTGTTCAACCGGACGAGTACTTCCTAGAATCCACAGACTGAACCCCTATCCTAGGTATGTGGTTGTAGTTACTTACATATAGAGTACGAGTTTGGGTTTGAGTATATCTATATAAATTCTTATTAAATGAATTGTAGACATATAATTTGTAAAGATTACTATACCATTACTTTTTGTATTTCATTGTAGTTTTTCAGGTGTCATACTGAGTATTCTTATACTCACCCCTACATGGGGTTTACCTGAATGTGTCATGTCTTGTTCAAATGAGTGACATTTTGATGGAGTCCAGGGAGGACCCTGACCAGAAAGATCATTATTAGTTCAGAAAATCCCAGGTATTCCTCTGAATTTGAGCACCAGTCCCATTACCATTTTTTACCAGAAAAAATGATTAGTTTATTGAATCATTCTTTTGTTGGGCTTTGATTTTGGCCCAATTTACTTTTCAACACTTTACATTCCTCTCGTAATCTATTCGTTCAATATAGTGGTATGCATTCATTTAATTGCATAGTAGTATTTAATTTTCCACATACGTGTCTTGGGGATGTGTGCATATGTATAGGTACTTCGACAATGCCTGTCATGTTTGTGATATGCCTACTCGGTGCAAGTCACCATCCCTTGGACTATTGGAGGGTATTATGGAGAGTCGTAAAATGGGACCCACTTGGATGGGTCATGAAATTTTATAGATAAAAAATTCAAATGTTAATATTTAATCGTGTAGATATATATATATTTACATTTTATATTAATATATATTAATTTATACTCATTATATATACATTATATTATGAAAATAAATGTATTTAGTTAATATATATATATATATATATTTATTTATTTTACAAAAAAAATATTTATATATTTATATATATATATATATATTAACATGTTTTATTTTTATTTAGGATCTTTTTTCTTATTTTTTTCTCTCAGCCTAAATCATGAGAGAGGGGGAGGGAGGGGGTTGACTTATTATGATCCTTGATTGAGCTCATGATAGAGGCTCAATCTTGTTCATATTTGATGTTGATGTTAGTAGTATATCATATTCATTAGTCGATATGACGAAGCATGGGATTAAGAGGTTGGTCTTGATGTTTTTCTCATTTTGGTTCTATGTTCAACATAGGGTGGCCAGATTGTGATGGTGAGAGTGGATTCCTATCGTTCCATAGATCTAGAGTAGGTTTGGATCAGCTATTACAATATTTACTTCATGTACATCGGCCCTTTGTTTAGGCAGTGGCAAGAAAGTGATCGAAATTTTATTCAGATAATTCAATGGTGATATTTTTTATATTCATATCCTTGGTTTCTTGGGATTTGTTTTATCTTTTGCGTTTAATATCATATTTTGGTTTGGTTAAAGTTTTTATTCACTAAGAAGTGGTGTTGTTCAGAAATAGTTGATTCACCTATGGTGAAATAGGTATGACAGTTATGGAGCATAGAGAGTGGTTTGGGTATGGTGTGGTAGGTTGGGTGAAGATGGCCGTGTATGGGGGTTGTGAAAATATTGAAGAGGTATGACAAGGTAGGTTTGCATGGGTGTGGGATTAAAAAGGTGGATGATGAAGGCCATGCTCACCATGGTTATCATGAGATGGAATAAGGAAGAGTAGAAAAGTGGTTCCCACTATCATTAGATTGACCATGAATGGTGGTTTGAAGTAGTAATTTCCAAAGGGCTTGGTCAACTGTTCACAGTTAGTCGGTTGACCTTGTGAGGGATTTGTAATTTTTTTCCCTCAACGTATATTCAAAAAAATAAATACAATTTAATTTATTATATTTATCCAATATAAAAAATGATAACATAATTTAAATAACACTTTAAGTATGACATATAAATTTTATAATAACATTTTAAATTAATTTCCATAGTTTAAAATCAAATCCATTTTATTTTAAATAATAAATTTTTTAATTCAATTTAAACATCGGGATTTCATTTAATTATATAAATGAAAACAAAATCAGTTGAATATTTTCTACATTCCAAATTAAATCTAATAATTATAATATATATTGGATGTTTACACTTTCAAATTCATATTTTAAAAATCATTTTCAAAATTAACTTTATGGTTTTTAAATTTAATTTAACAAATGAACATAAAAATAAAAATCATTAATTAATTCATTTTAACTTTTTTTTCTAAATACAGAAAATAAAAAAAAAATCATTATTTTACGTGGTATTTTTATTAATTAGTTATATTTTCAATTATTTATAGAATGAATTATGGAAAATTATTCCTCACATCACTCCCATACACTTAGATTATTTCAATCCCATCAAATATATCATTTAATTAACTTTACTGAAAAATGAAAAAGTAAGAATTCTCAACATACCTAAATGTAATTTTAATGACTATAGAATATATAAAAAACATGCTCATCTATAGTTATAGATATCATGCCTCACATGTACAAAACTTCATTTCCTTAATTTAATATATTCACTGTTATAGTTTAGGAGTGGATCAAATTAAATTTTTGTGAAAGAAAACTTTTAACAAAAAAACAACCATTTAACCTTCTTTATTGTGTTTCATAATCCACATTTTGAGTGACAACATTATTTTTACACTATAAAAGAATGAGTTATAAGTCAGTTTCCCCTCATTTTATAGGTTCAATATCCACCTCTCCTTAATCAACTATTTCTCCAAATTTCCCTTTTTAATTTATTTTTACAATCCATAATTGTGTAATGAGAACTGTGAAATACACTTATTTTTTATTGATTTATTTAATTATAAGAATACACATGTTACCTTGTCTTATAGATTCATTTTGGGATCCCAATTTCCCATTTTTGTTACATGTTTAAATAACTTATATCATTTTCATTTGATATGGATCCCTATGGTGTTTGCCTCATAGAGGTCATGTATTGTTAGATTATGTTCCAAATTTTAGTGAGATAATGTTATAATATTTATTCAATGTAAATCCATTCACTCACACATAATATCTAAATTTTAGGACCTTACATTCATAAATAAAGTAATCTAACTCACTCAGTATTCAATTAATGTTTTACAGTTTTCGATCTAGTTAGGTCCCTTAAATAATAAATGGTTTTATAACTAGAAATAATAGAAAACAATGTTCATTAAATGGTTGAAATGATAATAGGAGAAGTGTAATAATTATATTTACTCAATAGTATTTCTAGAAAATAATTATTAAAGGAAATAGAATCCAATAGTATTTAAAAATACTATTTTTATGATTTAATGATATTCAAAAAATATTGATTATATACTAGGCTAAAATGGATTATGAATCCTACCCCATAGTTATTGAAAATAATATTCCTTTAGGATATAGTTAATTTCACAAAAAAATATTAATATATTGTGAAAATGAAAGGTAAATCCTAAAAATGATTCTTGAAAAATTTCTAGTTCAGCTCTCCCTTGTGCATGGGCTGTGGGAAGTGGAGCTACCTTCCTATGTGGTGACCACTTATGGAAATGTGTGGATTGAAAAAAATAGAAAATTATCCTTAAAAAGTAATGTATAGGAAATGAAAAACAAATGGTGGCAATGAGATTCATATGTTTAAACCCCCTTGAGGTGTTATAGTAAGATTGTTTATAACTCGATAGTCTGTTGACTATCACTAATCCATGGGTGGTATTTGTCTTGTGTGATGAAAATGACCACATACATCTTCTTCCACAATTCATAAACACTTATTATATGATGTCGTCGGGGTTAAGGTATTGTATTTCCTTCCCCTTTATACTATAGACCATCATTGATGTTTGATCTAAAAAAATGATAAATGGGGTTTCCTTAGGTTATTCCAAGTTGATTGCGACTTTATCTTCACCAATTGGAAACTACAATAATAATGATTCATAATATTCATCAAAGGTAGTGTTAGTAAAAAACATTAAATAGAATAAAAGTAAAATAATTTTAGTTTAAATATAAAATCTCCCATTTATACGAAGAATATGGTGACTCTATTATTGTATGAGTAGTAGCCACTGGGAATATTTTTATTTTTTTAGTGACTTCCTATAGTAGCCACTAGGAATATTTAAAATAATTTTAGTTTAAATATATATTCTCCCTTTTATATGTAGCATCTGGTGCCTCTATTATTGTATGAGTAGTAGCCACTATGAATATTTTTATTTTTGTAGTGACTTCCTCATGTTTTATAATGATGTTAAGGGAGTAATTTTTTTCCATAGGGCCATGTATGTATTATTATTCAGATATTTAATATATGGAATCATTTGAAAATAATTTAAAACCAATGTCATGTAATATATCAAAATAATTTTCACCTAACTCCTCTAGCTCATAGTCTTAGAAATCTATATATTCAATTTACAATAGCACTAATTTTGTTGAATAAGAGTTGTGTTAGGTTATTTTTCATAATTATCTTGTATAGAAATCAATGGTAATGATTCTTCAAAAAAATTAGGGAGATTAATAATAAATTCATCTAGAAAAAAATTATCAAGAAATGATTTATGTTCTATGGTAAATCCCACTTATGTTACTACATGTTGGACAATATGAAATTAAAATTCATCACTAAACATTTCTTGTGAGGACATTGGTAATACTTCTAATTCTATATTATCTTCAAATATATACTTATCCACTTCACCAATATCATATAGGGCATGATACTATTATTTTGATTATGTAATTTCATTAAAAATAAGAGGAAAATTAGAATACAACTGGTTTTTAATAATATTATAGATTGAAAAACATGAAATAAAATCTCTCCCGAGTGCTAAAAATTTATTTATCCTTATATATTACACCATTTATGAGAATACGTTTTAAATGGTGAAATTTGAATGATTCTAAAAAATCACCCTTATCATATTAGATGTATTATTTATAAAATATAATGGTTTGTACTATCTTATCTTCTTATTACATCCTTTTATCTATAAGAAATTGTAAGTATGTTTCTTTTGTAGAATACAAACCTTTTAATTCCCCGATGATGTTTCTGTTTTCATCATGTTATTGGGTGAAATTAAAATTATTCAATATGGATGAGCACCTTTGAATTTACTCTTGGGAATATTTTTCTTCATTTTGATGGTGTCAGGTATATTTAGTTGGTGGATGTTGGGTGTCTTCATTTAGCAGCTTCAATCATGCTACCCATTAGTGTATAAAAAAATTGATACAATTATTGCATTTGAATTTTCATCTTCATGGATTCTCATATGAATATAAAGTGGGGATATGGGTAATAATCTATTAAATAATGATTGAACTATAAATATTATCCTTGGTTGATCAAAAAATATGACAAATAAAATCTACAAAAAATTGAAAATAATAAAAAAAATAATAAAATTGATAAAAATAAGGCAAAAATTGTGGGATCTCTAAATTTCACCCTGTCAATGATTCCATATTGATTGTGTGATTGAAATAGGTCATGATAAAACCAAATTTCCACCCTTAACATACCATAGTGCCTGACTGGGTCATCCTTAAAGGAGAAGATGTTATAGAGGCTCACTACTTGAGAAATAATATATATTTAGTTTTCTATCAATTATAAAATCATCATGATACTTTTAAAAAAAATTAATATGAAAGAGAAATGAAAATTTAAATAAAAAGAATTATATAATTTGAAACAAACTTAATGATGAATTCCAATGTGAATTATAATCATTAAATTTTGTTCTAAATAATCCAATTCCAAGAGTAGTTTCAATATCCTTAACAAAGTCACATTACACTTTTTTTTGTTACTTAACCACTATTATAATAATGATATGCTTAAACAGAGTAGTTGTTCTATGTATTCTTCTGGGATTATGGGTGAGAACAATTCTAAATTGATTGGGAAAACTCACTCACACACCTCGTAGTAATAACACATCATTCTTCCATTCGAGACACACAAATCCCCTTGTATGAAGTATAACACAAAATTGAGGGGAAGTTGATGTAGTATAGTTGGTAGAGTTTGATGATGTTAATGAATTATAGAGTGACAATTTTCTCCACCACATTAAACTTACCCTATCACACAATAAATAGAGATAATATAGATTACAAATTAAATGAAAAAATCATGATCATCACTGGATTCCCCATTGGACAAACCATAATGGGATATATCTCCATGATCATGGAGATCAAAGTTACCTGAACACCATAGGGGTAATGAACACCATGAAATGGAGGGGAAAAAGAACAACACAATAAGATTTATTAAAAAATTATTTTATCACTTAATTAGATATGGAGAAAGTATAGTAATTACAATCGATCCGAAAAACCTAGTTGGATGAGGCAGAATATTTATAATGGTGAATTTTGAGAAATATTTAAAGTGTAGGTGAGATATTCTTGGCCTTATTTTCATTAAAATTTAGGGTTGAGGTGAGAGCATTGATATCAGTTACATGGAAGTCGCATATCAAAATGAATAGTTGAGATTATTTAAACTGACAAAACATATCCCCAAGACCACGTACAATTTTCCACTTCTTCCAGTGATTTGCAGGGGTAGTTGAATTTATTGGTCATAGGATTGAATTTGGATAGTTATGGACTAAGTTAGTATCATCACTGTAAATAGAAAAACAAGACTAAAAATTATATGTAAACATATATAAATAAATAAATAAATATATATATATATATACATATTATTTATATTAATAGATATCAATTTATACTTCTTTAATATAAATTATATTGTAAATATATATGTATATTGTTATTATTTTAATATTATATATATATATATGGGTATGTATACATATTTCTTCTTCCATAATATATATTGTTTTATTTTATTTTTATTTAGGTTTCTTTCTTTCTATTTATCTAAACCCAAATCATGAAAGGGGGTCTGACTTCTTTTATGCATTGGTAGATCCTTCTATAGAGGGTTGAGGAACTTTTTAATTGATTATATAGGTAAAAATGGTCCAACATCTTCAGTGGAGGAAATCTAGCGCATGTAAAGGAGGTCACAATTAGTGGTCTTCTCTTTCATCTCTATGTTCAATACTTTGTGGCCAGATCGAGATGGTGTGTGTGGTGCATATAATATCTACATATCGTAATGGGTATATAATTTTCTTATCTATTCATAATGGAATTTTCATCGGCTTTTTATTTAAGTAGAGATAAGCAGTAGATCAGAATCATGGCCGACTACATTAAGGGTGAGCCTGGGGATTTTCAAATATATGTTTTCTTGAGATTTGATTTACCAGTGTGGGAGGATTTCTAATTTTATTTCAATTTTAATTTGTCCTTAACATGGAGTTTTTTTGTTTGACATGGCTAGATTCATACATGGTATGGTTTGTTAGGTGATTCTGGATCATAGATAGCTGGTCATGGATGGTACCATAGACAGGGTAAAGTTGACCATGGATTGGAGTTAGAGTAAGGTGGATGAGGTAAAACAAGGTCAGTTTTCATGGGTATTGGATGTATCAAGGGGGATTATGAAGCACAAAGTCATTATGGTTTCAATTAGAAGTCTTTTTTTAGTTTGGAAAATGAGTTCTCAATGTTAGTTGAAAAACCACGAGTGGTGGACTGTTGTATGCAGTTGCACGAGGTGCGGCCATCAACACATGGTCCATCTGAAGACCGTGTGATCACTTTCAAATTATTTCCCTTAACATTCACTCTTAAATATAATTTCAAATAAATACATAATGTTGATACAATAATATAAATTTTAATAAATAAAAATAACACTTCCATTGAAAATTATAAATTCTATTCAAATAGGTTAAATAAATATCAACAATTTGTAATAACATTAAATTAATTTGAAATTAACAC
Source organism: Viscum album (assembly GCA_963277665.1). Taxonomy (NCBI): domain Eukaryota; kingdom Viridiplantae; phylum Streptophyta; class Magnoliopsida; order Santalales; family Viscaceae; genus Viscum; species Viscum album. The sequence continues at coordinate 567,883,317 of OY728134.1, read as the reverse complement.
ATTCAATTAAATTTTTAATTTATTATTTCATTAAAATAATTAAATTAAAAAACTATAGACACAAAACTAAATACCTGAGGGATTATAATAAATAAATTACATATTATATGTCTACAAATTCAAATTCAATTTTTAAGAAAAATTTTCAAAATTAATAGTATGGATTTTTTTAATTTAATTTAAAAAATTAATATAGAAATAAATATATTTAATTATTATATTTCCACATTTGGGATAAAAATTTAACAAATTAACAAAGACTCATTATTTTACATTATTTTAGTTAATTGACTCTATTTTCAATGAATAACAGATACACATAAGAAGCAACCCAACTCACATCAAACATTAAGTATAAATAATATTTTTTTCATAATATATTTAAAATATGATAAAATATTATATAAAAAATAAAACGTATCAAATATGGTATCATTATATCATATATAAAAAAAATATCATTCTTAAAGAAGTGAATATTTTTCACTAATTTAATTTTCGTCAAAATATTTTATAAATCACAAGATCAATGGAATTTATTATCCATTAAACATGGCTAATATTCACTGATTTAATTTTAATATTCATGGGTTACAATGTTTGTATGAAAAAATATCAGTGCATTTTATAAATTGAATATCATTTCAATTTACATGTGTAATCGGTGTTTAAAAAAAATTGGGCCCAATAAATCATCTATTTTTTGGAAAAAATTATATTCATTATTTTAATATTATATTTTGGGATATTCTTGATCTTTTTTTGAAGCATTTTACTTTTGAAAATAAATGAATGATTCCTAAGAGAAGACATATATTTTTGGAAATGAAAGTAGAAATTTATTGAAAAATCATAATGGGACTTAGGCTCTTCAAATAAACATGTAGCCCATAATCCTAACCTGATGAAGTTAAAATTATAACTATCGAAAGAGAAAATTATGGGGTTCATTTGATTGAACTGTACATATATCTAATTTTGAAGGATTCAAGGAGATATTGGGAGGCGAAGTTGACATTTAATTTTTTGGCCAAATTTCAAGTCCCATTAAATCATCGATCCATTGAGATTATAAAATCCAAATGTATGAAACCATATTCACAAATTATTGATAGATATTATAATAAAAATTGAAGATAATAATTTTATTCTACCACAACTTCAAATTTTTAAATCTTCCATGAGATACTGTCAGGCCCTTAAGGGGGATGAATCTAGTCAATTTCCTGGTCAATGATGAAACATCCACCTTCCCTTTATTTTCTCTCCCACCATTGACTCTCCAAATCAATGGGTAGAGAATTTATAGATGGTTGAATAACCCTATATTCAATTATTCTTATTTAAGGTGGGTTTGGTGAAGTGATTTTGGGTTCATGTTTTATTCTTCAACTATAATTTTATGCTTTCATTTTTTATCATATAATCAATTTTCTCATGTATTTTTTTCACCTTGTTTACTATTAAAACTTATTCTAATAATATTTTTATATTCATATTCATATCAAATTGATACTAATTCCCTAGGGATTAATTCTATTCAAAACATATTTTGTGATATTATTCACACAATGGTGTAGTGATCTTTATGTCTTGGTTTTTATTCTTCAAATTCACCTCTATCAGTCGACTTCCACCTTCCATTGAGTTCCTTACAACAATTGATGGATTTAACATTTGTGGTATGATTTTGGTATGATATTTGGGTGTATTATATATGTTATTTCATGTTATATAATATTTAAAATGAGTTTGTAATTTTAGTATTTCCATTCAATGATTTATTTTCTTTTTTTTCTTCACCATCTATAACAAATACACATTTTGAGTAATAGGATGAACCAATTCCTTGGAATAATCCTGAATGTGATCCTCAATATAAATTGGTGATTAGACATGGTATTATGTATGGATTAAATAATAGAGTGATATTGGGTACTTATCTCATTTATTGGATACCTCTTGAAGCATTCCATAGAAAATTTGTAGAAACCAATTTCATCCATTCTATCTTGAAAAAAACCATACATTTCAGAAAATAATTTAATTATTTCCATTCAAACCATTAGTTTTTTCATTCATAAATTTGAATCCAATCTCATATATTTTTATTATATCAGTTTTAGAATATTAATTCAACACCAATGTTGGACACTTCATAATCAAACCTCCATCAAATCTTATTATGAATAGGTTTCTTTCCCAATCCCTTTTGATTCAATCCCTAATTTTACATCAATGAATTCTTATACCATTAGGGTAAATTTTAGGGTAACTAAATCATGGAACCATTGTCGGGGACCCATATAACTAATATTAGACACTCACATAATTTTCTACCCCAAATTCACTATTCTCACCCCATTTCTATTATTTTTCCAAATTCTATTTCTGTGTATACAAGAAATATCAAATCCAAATAACTATATACTCCAAAAGAGTATCTAAAACATTTCCACAATATAAAAATAGGATTAAACCAGATTGGAAATCAATATTTAGGATCCCATAAATTAATTTTTATTATTATCCCTTGATGGATTACCACAGACCTCGTGATACGAAAAAACAATGGGATAATAAACATTCAATGGATAAATTTGCAACCCTCTCAAGGATTATTGAAGAGATAATTCCTGGGGAAGTTTGTAATGTTCAAACTCTTATACATCTCAATACCCAACTAATTATTGAAAAAATTGTGTATGAAGATAGATAAAATGAATTTTTATGTTTCATCAGTGAGATTAGAACTACAAAGCATTGAAACGGTTACAAAAGTCATTCACACTTAGTCTTTACCTTACATATCATTGAGTGAATATTAGTGTATCACTAAAACCTCTCAATAATACATTATAGGAAATAATTTATAATATGATAAATCAGAGTTGTAAAATGAAGTGGATTTTTTAATGAATATTTACTGTAAACCTAAAAATCAAGATGGAATTCTTGAAGGGTGTCTAAATAATAATGAAATTAATTTTCTGAATTCACATGATGGAAACCTATATCTATGTCTTGAATATATTTTAGATGGTAGAAATAGTAACTTTTTAGGATAACCACAAAATGAACCCTTCGAGAAAATAACAAACATCAAGTCTTTAACTATTCTTTATAATCATCTAGAAATGTTGGTTGTTGAAATTTCTATTCAAAGGAAACCAATTATGTAAATAAATTTTGAAAATGAGACCGAGTTCAATTTAATGTCCCTAACTATGTCTAAATTATTTACCCAACCTTTGATCGAATTCATGGTCCATAAATCATATATCAACTCTTTCATCACATGGAATAATAATTATCATTTTGTCATATTTTTATTCTATCATGAAGATAATAAAGGGAAAATTAACCTTGCTGTATAAATAACGATTAAAAATGAAAATAGAAGGAAATTTTCAATATTCATGGGTTTATCCCATTGACTTTGACCTATATGATTTCCCTTGAATTAATTTCCAAACTATCCCATCAAACCCAATAGAGTGAAAATCTCAATCTTTTTTGAAGTGGTGAAAACTAAAATCTATAAAATGTTGAAATATAGTATTGGATAATTTTGGGGTTCATGTTTTGATAAAGACTTTAAAATAAGTGATTCATATAAGTCAACCTTGATTCAACAATATTTATATATTTTTGATGTGTTTTTGTGTTTTGTTTGTGTAAGGGAACCCCTTAGGTTTTAAAATGTAATCTATTGTTTCTTGTCTATGACATATAATAATTTAAGTAGTTTATTATTATTAAAAGTAACACATTATTTGTATAATTAAAACCCAAACTTCAATCACAACAAGTATTCTACATGTGACATGAAACCAAAAGTGTTCAATTTATTATTGACGGGTCATCGACTTCAAAACTGGTGGGTTTTCTCTATAATTTAATTTCAAATACAATTTCCCCATCTTTCTTTAAAATTCAAATCACTATATTCTCTTCTCTTTTAACACTGAGGGAAGTATCATTTTATATTGGGGGAGGGAATATTTGGGAATTCATAAAATATTGGGCTTTTATAAAAAAATCATTTCAATGAAAAAAATTTAATTCATTATCCTTTCACGCATTAATGTACATTGTGAAATAGGAAAACTGAATATCCAATAATTTTTAATGCCATGATTATGATTTTAATGCATGTTTATTTTCATGAGAATTTTTTTTAGAAAGTGCAGCTACCCAATGTGATCTTTAAACATTTAAATTTTTATCCTTTTAATCAAAATGTTTAAATGGACATCCTTTTGTATTTTGTGTGTGTATTTGAGTTCATGGGTACCATTCATAATAGCATCGAGTTTGGGATCAGTTTTAGTTTAATATAAGTATCCAAAAAAGGATATTATGACCGTATAGAGAAAGGTTTTATAAAAATTAATGGTTTTCATCACTTGAGGATCATGAATCCATACATTTTATTCCCAGAGTTTGGATGAACATCTTTATTATAGATGATTGAATTAAAAATTTGTGTTCCATTTGGAACTTGAGGACCATGAATGCATAGATTTATTACCATTGATTAGTTTTCTAATCTTTATCCATGTTTTAAAAATCAATCATGAAAAGCAGATACTCATCTTGTAGTGTAATAATTTTCCCAACTAGTGCTTCTATTGTTTCCCCTGGAACTAAAAAATGGGTCCCATGGAATTTGAGATACATAACACATCATAAAGCATGATTGAAATTAGGTGACATGTGGTGATGAATTTGAACAAAGGAATGGCCTTGGTCATGGGATAATAATGTTAACATAAATTTTATGAAATTATTTTAATAGGTTCCTTGACTATTTGTCATGTTGTATTTTTATGATCATTTTATGTTAACAATTTCTAAAAAACACTACTATAAATCCTTGTTTTACCAATGGTTATATCCCAACGGTTTACTAAACTGTTGGGAATATCCATCTATACCAACAATTCTCAGAAACCGTTGGTATAGATGGTTGTATAGACACTTTTACCAACTGTTTTAATGAACCGTTGGTATATAAGAGTTTTTACCAACGGTTCAATGAGAACTGTTTTAGAAAGTTAGATTTCGGTGACCTTTACCAATGGTTCTCATTGAACCGTTGGTAAAGGTTTGGGCTGAATGTATATACCAACGGTTTTTAAAAACCCTTGGTAAAAATTTCCCCCAAATTTCCAGTAGCCCGTCCTCTCCCCCATTCACGATCCATAGCCCTAAACGGGAGCTATCGGTGATTTTGGAGGAGATTCCAGTTCTCTTCCTCCATTCCATCCAAGGTGAGTTATTTTCTTTAACTTTCAGTTTTTATTTTCGATTTTGATGTGTATATGTTTCTCTTTAGGATGAGACCAATTTCTATTCTCATATTCCCACCCTATTTATGTTCCATCCCTATTTATGTTTCAGTTCTTTATTAAATTCCATACATATTCCAGCCCATATATATTTCATTATATGGTTGTCTAATTTTTTGATGTGCCTTTCATGTTTCATTACCAAGAAATTTTTATTATATGTTATAAAATTCAATCACATGTTTAGTTTTAACATTCATAGTTACTTTATTATCTTGTGTCAATAATTTATATTAATAATCTTTTCATATATTCTACCGTTGAGTGTTTTTACTTGTGCGAAATAATTCCAAGCTCATGTTACTTCATAGTGATTATTTAGATTTCAAAATGTTTTATTTTTCATGTTAAATTTATTAAAAAGTTTTGGGGACTAGTTAATGTTATTAGATTCCAATTTCCATGCTTCTATACTTGTTAAGAATTAAATGAAATATGATGGTTGTAATTAAATGAAATTCAATGTTCAATTTTTATCATGTATGGGTGATTAATAAATTGGAATGTGATGAACCATATAATTGAACCATTGTTGATGAAAATTATATACCAAAAGGTTATTGAATAAAATCTATTCTTGTGAATTTCGTTACATCATAGATAAAATGGTTGTGGTTATATGAGAGATACCTCTGATGGTTCTTTGATCACTGTTTTATGGAGAATTAATGGTTTAGTTCCGGTATTAATAGTAGCTTCCAGTGAGACCATTTTAGTATAAGGGGAAACGAGATTATGATCTAAAACGGGGTGATTGAGTTGGTAGAGACCAAACATTGTTTGTTCCTTGTGTTCAAGAACCATAAATAGAGTGTTCCAATTAGGTGGTCATTATTAAAGTCATAGGTATGACTTCCAAGTCCTATTTCATGAAGTTGAATATGTGGTGCTATAGTGGTTTTGGATTGTTTGAGGTACTCTTAGTGTATTATAAACCCTCATTTGTTCCATATTCCTTTAAATTGATTTAATATCATTTTTATCACACACACCATTATATCCTCTCAAACTATATTTAGAGTGTATTTTCATTTGTATGGTGTTAAATATTTTAGTAAATGTCCATACTAGCTTCTTTTATGTGTTCTAGGGGTTTAGACTAATGACAGGGCTGCATGATTATTTTGGGGGTATTCTTTTCATGTAAATATACCAATACACCCCGACCCCCTTGGACAACCTGACCACCCCCACGGACAACCTGCCCACCTGGACACCCTGACCCCCCTAGACAGCTCTCCACCCCCTGGACACCTCTGACCCCCCGGACGGCCCCACCACCCCCTAGACACCCCGCACCCCTGGACACGCCACACCCCCCTTGGACAGTCCCACCACTCCCATGATCCTCATCCTACTCCTCATCCTGATCTACGTGACGAAGTTAAAGTATAAAACTCATATAATCCCAACAGGATCCTTAAGGATTATGTATTCCTTGATCCACTTCCAATATCTTACTGGTCAATCCTTGAATATAGGCATTATAAATTTTGTATCTTATTTTCTTATATAAACTGAATTTGTTGTATTTCTTAATATTATTCTCATATAGAGTAATGTGTCAGTTATGATTTTATATAGAGTAATCAATTCTCATTTACATAAATATTTTTTTGATTAAACTTTAATATTATTGAATTTCTTTGAAATGACTCATTACGATTTTTTTACAGAATGGATAGAAGTTGGATGTATGAAACTGATCGGATTTCAACTGATTTTCAAAATAATTTGAACAGCTTTCTAGATTTTGCATTTGACAAGGCTTCAGATAGTGGCCGCATACACTGCCCATGTTTTAATTGTATTGGAAGACCTTGGTTGAGCAGTGAAGCGGTTAGCTTATAATGACCCATACTTTACATACATTGTTAATACTTTAAAATTGAAGCACACGTATTACAACATATGAAAAAACCACAAAGGACCGTATAGGTATAGTTTCTTTAGAAACTGGGAAACATAAACAACTGGTTCATAAATCTTCTACAGTGTCTCCCATTTATTTCATCATATATAGGGTCCCTTTTAGCATATTCTACTTAATATCCATCTTCCTGACCTGGGTAAAAGAAAACATAAAAGGGTGAGCTCAAATGCTCAGCAAGGGAAAATAAAGGAAATAAAAATCATATCATATCTTTTTGAAAATCAAAACCTGCAAAAGAGATCATAATATCCTAACATGGAATAAATCATAGAAGTGAAAATGAGATCCCCATAATCATAACATAAAACTTGAAACATTGTGGCATGCACACATAATCATGGAAAATCATTTCTTGTTAGTCATGACTCATTGCCAAGACTATCTTAGTGGACAAAGTCCCTTTCTGAACCGAGTTCACTCCTCGTTTCAGTCCTGTATCACTGAACCGAAATAACCTTCCGTTCCAGCCATATCTATCTCATGAGATATAAAATCATTACCCAATGCATTGGAGGGATATATAGGTCCCACCCATCTTATAATGAATCCTTTCTTATGTGTGCCACATAATCATAAAACATACATCATCGCATAACACATGTAACAAAAATGGGATTCTTGAAACATCATGACATCATAAAACAATTCATATAAGATAAAGGAATTCATAAAAATATTTCCATCACAACATAATCAAATCCATGTAATAATAGGGATAAAAACAGAACCCTTTTATTATCTTAGATGGAAAATAATTTTGATAAAATACTCGAACTCCATTCTTGAGGAAAATATCCTTTCTACTTCAAAAACATTTTTCCTTTCATAACATGTCATACTACTTTAAAATAAAAGAAGTTGATTAAAAATAAAATTGATAACTTGTAAAGGAAGCTTCTTGGAAATAATGTTTTAAAAATCCATCCATGCCGTATTAGTTAAAAAAAACATTCTTCGTACTTTTGTCGGAAAAGTCAAAAAGTACCTCGTACGACAAAAGATTCCTTTCATACATATTACTAAAAACTCACCGAAGGGTAAAAATGGATTTAAACAATTGTAGGTGGATGGAAATAATATTACATATTGATGAAACATGGATGTGGATGATAAAATACACCCCAGTGAATACTTACGAATAAAAAATCTCGGATAAAAATGAGATTGTGATATTTCCCTTACCTTAGGTCTGATTTGCTTTGTTCGTGTCCGAAGCTCCTCTTCTTTGGAACGCCTCTTTGAATCCTCCACTTAAGGAACTAAGATTGGTCTTTGGAGAAGACCAGGACCTCTAGGATTATTCTAGGGAAGTGGAGAGGAGAAAATGGCAGGGGATGGCAGAGCTTGAGTGCTCAATTTGGTGTGAGGAGGAGGGGGAGGAGGTGCCCTTTTATAAGGGAGGAGAGGGGCACCTTAGGAATATCTCAAAATATTATTTTATATTAAAGTCAAAATCGGTTTATAATGGTTCCAAAGGGTCTTATTTCGAAGCTAAAGTGGGGATGGGTCGAAATCCTATCAACCAATAGGACTTAGACAAGTTTAGGGTATTATTTTAACCTTATCAATTAGATTTAACTCTAAGTTAATTAATTTAACTTTTACCGTGTCTTTTTTTTTCTTTCACTATATGGTTAATACACTTACTATAACATGCCAAACGAACCCCAAATTGTTTATTATTAATATATATATCTTTATCTAAGTCATTTGGCCTAACCTTATATTTTTAGGAATAAAATAACAATTAATAATATAATATTTGATTTAAAAACTATTTTGTGTCAATTTTGACACTATTTGATATATGATTTTTTTGAAAGTCATAACAGAATTATATGTTCGAAACAAGTTGATTAAATCAACACTAATATATCAGAGTAACCTAGAAAATTAGTGGAATTCATAAAAAGTCTTAAATTACATTTATTTTGGTATTTATATTATCAATTATGTCAATATTTCATTAATAAGAAAATTACTGCATCATCTTTGTGTCATATATAAATTAAATTATTTGATGTCTAAAAATTACAAATAAAATACCATCATGTAGGAAATCTTTTTAGCTTTCTAATGAATATTTACAATCGAATTTATCTTATGTATAACCCCATATTAAAAAAATGATTTACTTATTAAACTTTGATTTTAACTATTTTAACCCTTCTTTAAATAAATTAATAATAAATGTCCTAATCTAATCCAAGTGGGCCTAAATGGTCATATTTTATTCCTATGTTTGTTTTTGGTCGAATTACACCTGTCCAATAGAATTAGGACATGTGTTAGGGTAATATTGATATCATATTTACCCTTAGTTACCCTATTTACTATTAACCGCGGTAAAAATAGTAAAATGTTACTATTCACCAAAAAATGATTTTCATCTCATTGAACCACATTTTAGTCCTTGATATTAACCGTGTCTCTCAGATTTTTGAAATTCCATTCACAGAAGCGGTAAAATTAAGTTTTATGCAAAATTCAGTTTTTAACCTACCACTTAGTGGTTTCACTATTCATCAAAAATTGAAAGTTTTCAGAAAAATACCAAAATTTCACCCTAGACTAATTTCGATATTCTGAGTCCAAAAATGAAGTCCATTTTGAAAAATAAAATTTATAAAATTTTAAAAAGTGGTTATTACTATTCATAACGGCTAGTTTTAATAGCATATTGTTGTTTAGTGAAACTCGGTATTGCGTACGACGCAAGCTATCGAGGAAGGTCGCGATTGCGTGTAAAGCAAGCCAAGCAAGTGTTGTGTAGAAAAAGATTCCTTTGATGATTTATATAACATAAAAGTCTCGGGTGTTACATTCTACCCCCCTTAAAAAGAATTTCGCCCTCGAAATTCGTCACTTTGCAACAAACAAATGAGGATACTTCTCCCTCATCATATCCTCAAGCTCCCATGTAGCTTCTTTAAGTTGGTGGTTTCTCCATAAAACATTCACCAAGCGAGTGGTCTTGTTTCGTAGGACTTTTTCGCTACGATCCAGAATCTCTATCGGCTGTTCTTCATAAGAAAGATCTTGCTCCAGCGGTACAACTTCTGAGCTGAGTACATGTGAAGGATCTGGTATGTACTTTCTCAGGAGAGATACATGGAACACATCGTGAACTTGAGAGAGATTCGGTGGAAGCGCCAATCGGTAAGCTACCTTCCCAACACGATCCAGTATTTCGAAAGGACCGATATATCTAGGGCTCAACTTCCCATTCTTTCCAAATTTCATAACCCTCTTCCAGGGAGATATTCGTAAGAACACTTTATCACCCACTTCAAACTCTAGGTCTTTTCTTCGGTTGTCGGCATAACATTTCTGTCGACTCTGAGCTGCTCTTATGTGTTGTTGAAAAGATCTGACCTTTTCTGCCATTTCATCAACGAGATCAGGTCCTAATAGCTTTCTTTCCCCAACTTCATCCCAGCAAGTTGGAGTCCTACATTTCTTTCCATAGAGAGCTTCATAAGGAGCCATCTGAATACTGGAGTGAAAGCTATTATTATAAGAAAATTCCACCAAAGGTAGGTGTTGATCCCAACCTCCTTTGAAATCCATAGAGCAAGCTCTCAAAATATCTTCTAGGGTTTGAATTGTTCTCTCAGACTGACCGTCTGTCTGGGGATGATAAGCAGTGCTGAAACTCAACTCTGTATCCAGAGTATGCTGAAGACTTCGCCAGAACTTCGAGGTAAATCTCGGATCCCGATCAGATATAATAGAAAGTGGTACTCCATGCAATCTTACCACTTCCTTTACATATATCCTGGCAAGCTGATCTAGAGAGAAATCCTCTCTAATAGCAATGAAGTGTGTAGAATTTGTAAGACGATCAACTATGACCCAGATAGCATTATTGCCTTTGGATGTTTTAGGAAGTCCTGTGACAAAGTCCATAGTGATGTTTTCCCATTTCCATTCGGGTATGGGTAATGGTTGTAACATCCCCTTAGACTTCTGTCTCTCAGCTTTAACTTGTTGACAAACCAAGCATCGAGAGACATATTCAGCAACATCTCTTTTCATGCCATCCCACCAGAAGTACTCTTTCAGGTCCCTATACATCTTCGTGCTTCCAGGATGAATATATAATGACGAACTATGAGCCTCATCCAGCAGCTCATTCTTTAATTCGGGGATGGGAGGAACGCAAACCCGATTCCTGAACTTTATTATCCCATCACAATCAAGGTTGATTTCAGGAACATTTCTCACCTTCTTTTGTAACTCGACATCTTCTTTCTGTGCCTCTTTAATCTTCACATGTATAGATGGTTGAACATTCATTTGAGAAAGATAAGATTTTTCCCCTTCCATTATAATTCCAAGATCCATCCTTTGTAAATCCATAAATATTGGATCTTTTGTGATCCTCATCATGGATAAACTAGCATGGTCTTGTCGACTTAATGCATCTTCCACCTTGTTTGCTTTCCCAGGGTGGTAATGGATTGAGCAGTCATAATCCTTAATCAGCTCCAACCATCTTCTTTGACACATATTCAACTCCTTTTGTGTGAAAATATACTTTAAACTTTTATGATCAGTATAAATATCACACCTTTCACCATAAAGGTATTGCCTCCAAATCTTTAATGCAAAGATTACCGCAGCCAACTCCAAATCATGTGTTGGGTAATTTTGCTCATGGATTTTCAACTGTCGTGAGGCATAAGCTATCACCATATCATTTTGCATAAGAACACACCCCAATCCCTTCTTGGATGCATCACTGTAGATCACAAACCTTTCTCCACTACATGGCAGTGTGAGCACAGGTGCACTGGATAACCTTCTTTTCAACTCCTTGAAATTCTCTTCACATTCCTCTGTCCAGACAAACTTAACTCCTTTCCGTGTCAACTTGGTGAGTGGATTAGATAATCGTGAAAAATATTTTACAAAAGGTCGATAATAACCAGCCAAACCAAGAAAACTTCGGATCTCAGTTACTGTTGTTGTTCTTGACCATCTTTCGATAACTTCTATTTTTGCTGGATCCACAGATATCCCCTCTTTTGAGATTATATGACCCAAAAATGCAACTTTTTGAAGCCAAAATTCACACTTGGTAAATTTGGCATAAAGCTTCTCTTTTCTCAGGGTCTTCAATTTAATTCTCAAGTGATCTTCATGCTCTTCCTTTCTCTTTGAATAGACAAGAATATCGTCTATAAAGACTACCACAAATTGATCAAGATAGTCTCTAAAGACTCTATTCATTAGATCCATGAAGATAGCAGGGGCATTAGTAAGACCAAATGGCATCACTATAAATTCATAGTGTCCATACCTTGTACGGAAAGCTGTCTTTGGTATATCCTCCCTTTTGACCCTTAATTGATGATACCCTGAATGAAGATCAATCTTGGAAAAGTATTGAGCTCCGCGTAGTTGGTCAAATAAGTCATCAATGCGTGGGAGAGGATATTTGTTCTTGATAGTGATCTTGTTAAGTTCTCGATAATCAATGCAAAGTCTCATTGATCCATCTTTCTTCTTAACAAATAGAACAGGTGCTCCCCAAGGTGACGCACTAGGGCGTATGAATCCCTTATCAAGATTCTCTTGGAGTTGCTTCTTCAATTTCTGCAACTCAATTGGGGCCATTCTATAAGGTGTCTTTGAAATAGGCAAAGCACCCGGTACGAGTTCTATTGAAAACTCAACTTCACGATTTGGTGGAAGACCCGGTAATTCCTTCGGAAAGACATCATCAAACTCCCGTACAATGGGAATATTCTTAATCGTGAGTTTCTCACCAACTATTTGAGATAAATAACCTTCATTTAGTGGAATCAATACCCATAAGATGGAAGAAATTTCCACTTGAAGGTTATGTTCATCCTTGCATTGATAGATGATCGTAGGTTGATCTGGAATATGAAATGCGACTTCACTTCTTTGGCAATTGATATGAGCTCCATGTAGAGAAATCCAATCCATGCCAAGAATCACATCAAATTCCACTAAAGGAAGGATCACAAGATTTACAGGAAGCACTTTCCCACAAACTTCGATCGGAGAAGAATTATAAACTTCTGATGCGACTGTTGTGCCATTAGGTGTTGTCACAGCTAACTCAACATCTAATTGTTGAGGTAATACGGTGATACCCTTAGAAAATTCTTTAGAAATAAAATAGTGGGTGGATCCAGAATCAAATAAAACATTTGCTACTTTAGAGTGGATGGTAAGTGTACCTTTCACCACATCGTTATCGTACTCCACATCGCTGATAGAAATTGCATGTGACTTTCCTTTGTCTTTAGCCTTAAGAGTTTGTTGACGTCGACCATCATCATCAACCCTTGGATTTGGGCATTGATTGGCATAATGCCCCATCTCCTTGCACTTGAAACATTGAAGTGTAGTAGGTTCATTCTGTGTATCCCTTCCTTTGTTTGCATCATTAGACATCTTCTTCCCATTATCACGGCATTCAAATGCCCGATGACCTTCCTTTCCACATTTAAAACATTTAATTGTCCCTTTAAGACAACTCCCTCCATGTTTCTTTCCACACCTTGAGCATAAGGGAAAGTTCATCTTCTTTTCCGTGTGCTCTTTAGATTTTTCTTTGAATTCCATCTTCCTCTTCTTATCAAACCCATGTGACTGATGGGTTACTCCAATCTCCATCTCGACTTTGAGAGAACATCGAACGATTTCCTCGTAGCTATTGAAGTCCCTTATGGCTAACGCCCTTCGAAGACTTGGTTTTAAGCCACTAAAGAATCGATCGATCTTACTCTCAGGTTGGATAATAATACCAGAAGCGTACCTTGCAAGTCTTGTAAAATTTGCTTCATAGGTACCAACAGATTCATCATCCCTTTGCTTCAGTTCAAGAAACTCTTTCTCCATCTTTGTTCGGAGAATACGAGGGAAGTACTTATTGAAAAATAAGTTCTTGAACTCGTCCCATTCCATAAACTCAATTTCATCCCTTTGCCTCGTATTCTTAACAAGATTCCACCATTGATCAGCATCTCCTTCCAAACGATACACTGCTAGGATGACTTTATCATGCTCAGAACATTGAAGAACTGAAAATATCTTTTCAGTAGTACTAATCCATTGTTCAGCAACTAATGGATCAGTAGACCCGCTGAAAGAAGGTGGACGCTGCCTCATGAAGGATTCAACAGAATGTTTCTCCCTCCTTTGCTCGTTTGGAAATCCTGCATGATTCATAGCTTGAGAAAGTTGTGTGAGCATGGATACAAGATTTTGCATTCCAGCTCCCAAATCATTTGGTTGCTCAGGGGGACAATCATTGCATTGCCCATCACATTCCGCATTAACACGGTTCCTTCGGGTTCCAGCCATTGACTAAAACCAAGAAGAATAGTGTGAGAAACACTAATTATAATAGGAAACCACATAATTCAAGAATAAAATTTTCATGCTTATGGTCTTATCCTAGGTTATTCATGGCCATTTCTAAGATTGTGTTCTATGCTTAGACTTATCCTTAGGGTTCTTACTAAGGCTTTCACATCCTAGTTTCCAAAGGATGACTATACCTTTCCTCTGATACCAACTATAACGACCCATACTTTACATACATTGTTAATACTTCAAAATTGAAGCACACTTATTACAACATATGAAAAAACCACAAAGGACCGTATAGGTATAGTGTCTTTAGAAACTGGGAAACATAAACAACTGGTTCATAAATCTTCTACAGTGTCTCCCATTTATTTCATCATATATAGGGTCCCTTTTAGCATATTCTACTTAATATCCATCTTCCTGACCTGGGTAAAAGAAAACATAAAAGGGTGAGCTCAAATGCTCAGCAAGGGAAAATAAAGGAAATAAAAATCATATCATATCTTTTTGAAAATCAAAACCTGCAAAAGAGATCATAATATCCTAACATGGAATAAATCATAGAAGTGAAAATGAGATCCCCATAATCATAACATAAAACTTGAAACTTTGTGGCATGCACAAATAATCATGGAAAATCATTTCTTGTTAGTCATGACTCATTGCCAAGACTATCTTAGTGGACAAAGTCCCTTTCTGAACCGAGTTCACTCCTCGTTTTAGTCCTGTATCACTGAACCGAAATAACCTTCCGTTCCAGCCATGTCTATATCATGAGATATAAAATCATTACCCAATGCATTGGAGGGAGATATAGGTCCCACCCATCTTATAATGAATCCTTTCTTATGTGTGCCACATAATCATAAAACATACATCATCGCATAACACATGTAACAAAAATGGGATTCTTGAAACATCATGACATCATAAAACAATTCATATAAGATAAAGGAATTCATAAAAATATTTCCATCACAACATAATCAAATCCATGTAATAATAGGGATAAAAACAGAACCCTTTTATTATCTTAGATGGAAAATAATTTTGATAAAATACTTGAACTCCATTCTTGAGGAAAATATCCTTTCTACTTCAAAAACATTTTTCCTTTCATAACATGTCATACGACTTTAAAATAAAAGAAGTTGATTAAAAATAAAATCGATAACTTGTAAAGGAAGCTTCTTGGAAATAATGTTTTAAAAATCCATCCATGCCGTATAAGTTAAAAAAAACATTCTTCGTACTTTTGTCGGAAAAGTCAAAAAGTACCTCGTACGACAAAAGATTCCTTTCATACATATTACTAAAAACTCACCGAAGGGTAAAAATGGATTTAAACAATTGCAGGTGGATGGAAATAATATTACATATTGATGAAACATGGATGTGGATGATAAAATACACCCCAGTGAATACTTACGAATAAAAAATCTCGGATAAAAATGAGATTGTGATATTTCCCTTACCTTAGGTCCGATTTGCTTTGTTCGTGTCCGAAGCTCCTCTTCTTTGGAACGCCTCTTTGAATCCTCCACTTAAGGAACTAAGATTGGTCTTTGGAGAAGACCAGGACCTCTAGGATTATTCTAGGGAAGTGGAGAGGAGAAAATGGCAGGGGATGGCCGAGCTTGAGTGCTCAATTTGGTGTGAGGAGGAGGGGGAGGAGGTGCCCTTTTATAAGGGAGGAGAGGGGCACCTTAGGAATATCTCAAAATATTATTTTATATTAAAGTCAAAATCGGTTTATAATGGTTCCAAAGGGTCTTATTTCGAAGCTAAAGTGGGGATGGGTCGAAATACTATTAACCAATAGGACTTAGACAAGTTTAGGGTATTATTTTAACCTTATCAATTAGATTTAACTCTAAGTTAATTAATTTAACTTTTACCGTGTCTTTTTGTTTTCTTTCACTATATGGTTAATACACTTACTATAACATGCCAAACGAACCCCAAATTGTTAATTATTAATATATATATCTTTATCTAAGTCATTTGGACGAACCTTATATTTTTAGGAATAAAATAACAATTAATAATATAATATTTGATTTAAAAACTATTTTGTGTCAATTTTGACACTATTTGATATATGATTTTTTTGAAAGTCATAACAGAATTATATGTTCGAACCAAGTTTATTAAATCAACACTAATATATCATAGTAACCTAGAAAATTAGTGGAATTCATAAAAAGTCTTAAATTACATTTATTTTGGTATTTATATTATCAATTATGTCAATATTTCATTAATAAGATAATTACTGCATCATCTTTGTGTCATATATAAATTAAATTATTTGATGTCTAAAAATTACAAATAAAATACCATCATGTAGGAAATCTTTTTAGCTTTCTAATGAATATTTACAATCGAATTTATCTTATGTATAACCCCATATTAAAAAAATGATTTACTTATTAAACTTTGATTTTAACTATTTTAACCCTTCTTTAAATAAATTAATAATAAATGTCCTAATCTAATCCAAGTGGGCCTAAATGGTCATATTTTATTCCTAAGTTTGTTTTTGGTCGAATTACACTTGTCCAATAGAATTAGGACATGTGTTAGGGTAATATTGATATCATATTTACCCTTAGTTACCCTATTTACTATTAACCGCGGTAAAAATAGTAAAAAGTTACTATTCACCAAAAAATTATTTTCATCTCATTGAACCACATTTTAGTCCTTGATATTAACCGTGTCTCTCGGATTTTTGAAATTCCATTCACAGAAGCGGTAAAATTAAGTTTTATGCAAAATTCAGTTTTTAACCTACCACTTAGTGGTTTCACTATTCATCAAAAATTGAAAGTTTTCAGAAAAATACCAAAATTTCACCCTAGACTAATTTCGATATTCTGAGTCCAAAAATGAAGTCCATTTTGAAAAATAAAATTTATAAAATTTTAAAAAGTGGTTATTACTATTCATAACGGCTAGTTTTAATAGCATATTGTTGTTTAGTGAAACTCGGTATTGCGTACGACGCAAGCTATCGAGGAAGGTCGCGATTGCGTGTAAAGCAAGCCAAGAAAGTGTTGTGTAGAAAAAGATTCCTTTGATGATTTATATAACATAAAAGTCTCGGGTGTTACATAGCTATCATATAACCAAATATAGTTTCCAAACAAACTATTATGTGTGGTATCACAATGGAGAGAAAATGGAATCTCAAAATGTTGATGATCCAAATGATAAGACTGAATTGGAGAGTTTGATATATGATTGGTTTCCATTTATTCGACATCATGAGAAGGAAAGGATGTCCAGCCAACAAGATTTCAATACAAGCACACATGATGCGTCCATTGAAAATGATGATGTTGATACGGTGAAAAAATTGAATGATGCTGCGACGACTCCAATATATCGGCAATGTGATAAAATGAAAAGTTGGAATTTTTAATCAGATTGTTTCATGGGAAAACTATGTATGGGATTTCATATACTACAATTGATTAGATTCTTACCTTCTTGAAGGACTTACTTCCAGATGATGCAGATATTCCCTCAAACCACTATATGGCATGGAAGTTGGTTGACGAACTTCGATTCTCAAAAAACAATTCATGCTTGACCGAATGATTGCAGCATATTGTGGGAGGAAACTGATGAAAGAAATGATTGTATAAAATGTGGAACCTCCCAATGGAAGCCAAAATATGATGGAACACCATCTCGTGTGCCACAAAAAGTAATGTAGCACTTTCCATTGATCCCCAGATTACAGAACCTTTTCATGTGTGATGAAATATCCGTAAAAATGCGATGGCATGACACTAAGAGAAATAAGAATAATGAAGAGTTGGTTCACACTGCAGATGGATTTTCATGGCAGATATTTGATGCTCGATATCCTAAATTTGCAGCCGATGTGCGTAATGTGAGACTAGGTCTTTCATGTGACGGTTTTAATCCATTTGGGAAGATGCTTACTTCGCACAACACATGGCTGGTTTTCATACACATTTATAACCTTCCCCCTTGGTTGTGTATGAAAAATCCTTACACTTTCTTGAGTATACTAATATCTGGCCCTTCTGATCCTGACAATGATATAGATGTATACATACAACCTTTAATAAAAGAGTTGAAACTTCTTTGGGATGTGTGTGTGCCCACATACGATGCATGTTCGAAAGACATATTTCAGATGCGTGCTGCACTTATGTGGACTATCAATGATTTTCATTCTTATGCAATGATGTCTGGATGGAGCACCAAAGTAAAATCGTCGTGTCCTGTTTGTATGAAGAATACTCGATCGAGAAGACTGAATTATTGTCATAGTTTTAGTTTTATGGGACATCGATGATTCTTGCCAATGAACCATCCATATTGAAACAATCATCGAAGATTTGACAATACCATGGAGAATGATGATCCACCTCAGCGTATGTCTGGAACTGATGTTCTTAATGAATTGAAAGATTTGAGTTATTCATTTGGAAAGAGTGTAATGAAATTTCGAAAGAGGAAAATTTTTTCCAATGATACCTGTTACAATTGGAAGATTAAGAGTATATTCATTGAGTTGTCATATTGGTCAACCAACTTGATAGATCATTGATTAGACGTAATGCACATTCAAAAGAATATATGTGAAATGTTGCTTTTGATTCTTCTAAATGTCAAGGGGAAGACAAAATATGATTTACGATCTCGGCATGACTTGGTAGATTGGGGGATCAGACCAAAATTGCATCCTGTCTGTATCAGTGAAAATAAATGGCAAGTTCCATGTGCTTCTTATGTGGTGACTCCTGCTGAAAAAAATCAATTTCTGGAAGTGCAAGAGACTATTAAAGATCCTGATGGATATTTAAGCAATATATCAAAACGGGTCAACAGAAAAGAGTTGAAGTTGAAATCTTTGAAGACTCATGATTATCACGTCCTTTTGCATGAGTTGATTCCAATAGCAGTCCGTCATCTCTTGTCCAATAATGTTAGAGTCTCAGTTATTCAGTTGTGCTATTTGTTTAGAGATCTTTGTGCTAAGAGGTTGTCCAAATCCCTCGTGAAAAAATTGTTGGCAGAGACACCATTAACTTTGTGTGAGTTAGAGAAAATATTCCCTCCATCATTTTTTACATGCATGTTGCATCTGACTGTCCATCTTCTGACCGAAATACTTCTTGGAGGACCCGTTGCTTTCCGTTGGATGTATCCAACTGAAAGAAACATGTGCACATTGAAATCATATGTTTCGAACAAGAATTATCCAGAATGTTCTATTGTGAACAGTTACTTAGCTCAAGAATGAATGGATTTCTGCTCAATGTATTTGTCTGATCATACTACGAGAATAAACAGACCAATGAGAAATGAAGAAGAACAGTAGGGGAAAATTGAACCCAGTTTTCCATCACTTCCTCAGACAGGAGGAATTTCGGGATCATATACATTGAAACATTAAGCCTTGAAGAGCGAGAGATAGCACATCACACAGTGTTGTTCAATTGTGATTTGTTCGATGAGTATATCAAGTAAGTTAATTGTACATGTATCTCTTATCTTATCTATTGTAATTTTAAATATTTGTTAAACTATTATTATTTTTATCTATAGGGAACACAAAGAATTGATATATAGAAAGCATCGTTCTTTATCTTTGAGAAAGAAGGAGACTTTTCATAGAAAAGGGTTTTCTACATGGTTGAAATTGAAGGTAAAAATATTTCTATAATAACCAAATAAAAATAATATTTAATTAAGTTTACTATTTGTTTATATTTCAGGTATCGAGTTTTCCAACAGACTCTATTTCTGAGGAAATAAGATTTTTGGCTTTTGGTCCTAATACCATGGTTCGTGATTGTAAATCACTTGTGATCAATGGATACAAATTTATTATCATTGAACAAGCAAGAAACATGAGAACACAACATAATGGTGTTATGCTAACTTCCACAACAGACTGTTATGCCAGTTCATCGAAAACTAGACCTCGTTCTGAAAATGTTGCTTATTATGATGTCATGGAGAAAATAATAATTTTGGATTATTACTCACATGGTCGAGTCACGATGATGAAATGTCAATGGTTTGATTCAATGATGAGGCAAGGCACCTTTATTGATGATTGTGGATTTCGAGTTATTAACATGACTCGCACTCTTGCCACCGATTAACCATATGTATTGGCATCAATGGTTAAACAAGTTTAGTATGTCAAAGATCATCATCATCCTAAATTTGGTGTAATTGTTGAAGTAAATCCCAGAAATGTTTTTGATGATGGTGATAATGAAGTTGACACTATCCCTACTGCAATTGGAAGCAATCCGTTTATTACTTATGATGACCCCAACAGCTCAATTGTCAAAGTTGATTGTGAACCCGAAGTTGTGGTGGGAAATATATAGAATCATACAGTCGTGTTCTCAGCAACATGTTTCACCTACATCATTCAGAGTGTGTATCCTAGTACTTACCTTCATAACACCATAAATATTCGGTTTCATTATGTTATTTTTATCATAATGGTTTTTCTATATTTTGTTTTTTGGGTTACACATTAGTTATCTGTTTCTAATTACTTCCATATTTGATTTCATTGCAGGAAATGACACCCATTGAAGAGAGGCGGCGGAAAAAGATGACAGATAATAATCGTCGCATGGTACAGATGGGTGTTCCTCCACTCATCCCTGTTGTGAGTATTTTATTTCAAATATAAATATTTCAAAAAATTATAATATCATGTGTTTACTTTTCTGTCATACTTTGTTTGAGGATCCACACCCTAGACGATAGATATCTGTCAAGGAGCCTGATATTGCTCCCAGTAGAGAGGTTGGTGGTAGGAGGGGGGGTGGTTTCAGAGATGGACAATCATCTAGTGGTCCCGGTACTGAGGCCGGTGGTACAAGGGATCGTGGGGCGAGAGTTAGACGACCCACTACCAAAGACGTATCTTCTACGCCCTCTTTTGATCCTGGTGTGTCTTCAGGGACATAAGAGATATTTAGACCTCCGATGTTTACACTACCAGCTGGCTAAATGTCTATGCCATAATCTTTTTCTTCCGGTTCACTATCTCCGGGCTATTATATTCCACCTTCTTCGACTCCTGCTGCGACACAGTATGTGGCTGAGGAGCATACACTAAGGGACACTCCACCTGTACAGGATATTCCTTCAGCTTCTGCACCCATTGATCTGACTACCACATGTATATTTATATAACTCTATCAAAATTTTATACCAAAATTTATTTTTATTATAACTTGTATTGATATTATTTTTCTTTAATAACAGATTCATCTACAGATAGGAGGTGGGGGAGGGGGCGTACTCACTTTCATGCGGTATGGAACCGCCAGACACAGTTGATGGTTGAATACAATGTTGATGGAAAAATGATTGAGAAATCTGGGTAGCAATGTCGGGATTTTTTGGCAACGCTAGCCAAATACTCCGATATTATTCCGGTCAGCCCTCTCTCTTGGAGACATCTGCCACCTGAAGTCAAGGATAACGCGTGGGAACAAATATGGGTATAAAATCTATTGGATTTAATGTAGTATATTTTTGTATTTAAATGAACTAATTAATTTGGTTTCAGCTTCGGTTTAAATTCCCTAATGGCGAAGGATCACGACCAGCGCGTTTAAAAGAGCTAGGAGAGATTTGGAGAGCTTATAAGCATTAGCTGTATGTTGGCTGGTGTGATAGAGTGGGCACGGAGTTAGAGACATTACCGATCGTGGATGACTATCTGATAGAGCAATATCTCCAAATGATTACCCATTGGGCGACTGCCAAATTTAAGGTATTAATCTCATTTGAGTTATTTAAATGAGAGTTTTCATATTTTGAATTAATATAATCTTATTAATTATTAATCATTATTTAGGAATATTCTAAAAAAAATATTGATTCAAAGCAATACCTCCACACTTTGGGGTGCACAACTATGTCAGATCATGAGAGGCAGCAGGTACGATATAGTTGTTTATAATTTTTATTTAGGACATTCCCTTTTTAGTGGATTCTAATTAAATTATGTGATTTATTGAATAATGAATATATGATTATACTTTCAATTTATATTGTTTTAATGTCATTACAGAAGCACAAAATGAATATTGAAGGATGTATCCCTCGAGCAAAATTGTTTTGCTCAAGTAGAAGAAAAAAATATGGAACAACGGTAAATGAACCGACCCAAGAGAAGATTGTAAGTTTTAATTTGTTTATTTCAAAGTTTAATATCTAATTTGAAATTTAATAATATATTAATATTTTTTACAGGCTGCTTTAAAGGCTCTTGATGACCAGGAGCCTGACAATTTTGGGCCACACGATCATTTATATCAGGTTTTGGGAGATGAGAACTCTGGTCGAGTACGCTGCCGACCTGGTAAGAATATAGTCCCGACGAGTTATTGGTCGTCTCCAGGTATCCATTCTAGTACAACCGAATTGGAACAGGTCAAGGATCATGCAAGACAGTCTGATAAAAGTGTCCCAGAGTTGGAAGTACAAGTTCAAACAAGAGACAGTGAATTTATGAAACTGATGAAAGTATTATCTTCATCACTTCCACCAGAGGATAGTGCGTCTTGTTAGACATTTATGTCGTCGATGGGTGCATCATCCAATGCACCAGGCGGTAGATCTAGTGACGATCGAGATGATGAAGTTCTTGCTGACGATGAGGATGCTGAAGAGAAAGAGGGCGAGGATGAGGATGTGGATGAGGGCGAGGATGGGGCCGAGGGAGAGGATCGGGCCGAGGGCGAGGATGATGCCGAGGATGAGGATGAGGCCGATGATGAGCAAGGGGACGATGACGAGGACGACGATGAGGACAGAGATGGCGGCGAGGATGAGGCTGATGATGATAGTGGTGATGGTGATGGTGATCAGAGGCAGATTTATCCATTACATTTTTGAATTCTTTATAACTCTTTATTTTTGAACATGGTTTTCCACTTTGGGGTTTTCCTCTGCTTGATAGGGACATTGCATTCAGATTCTGTTTTTTGCACTTGATTCTTATTGTATGATTAGTCTACTACCTAGACCTTTAGTATTCCTTGGTACTATGATACTCATTTTTATATTTTTTTAAATAGCTTTCTTAGTTAGCCATGTATTTCATGTTTATTCATGTGGAAAATGATATGGAAAATGTTCTTTGAAGTAGTGGCCAGCACCACTCAAAGTGTCTAACTTTTATTTGAAATGGACATGATTTTAAGTGAAAACAACAACTGGCATACGGAAAACAGATCAAACGCATTTGGATTCTGTTTAAACTATAGGACAACGATCCATGGGTCATATGGGACGTGTACGAGTCAACCCCGACTCAATCCGAGGGCCAGTGTGGCCGGTACCACTCAAAGTGTCTTTCTTTTGTTTAAAATGGATTCCCTTTTAAGTAAAAAACCACATATGGAAAATGGACCAAACGCATTCTGATACTGTTGATACTTTAGGACATGTATCCATGGGTCATATGTGATGTGTACGAGTCAACCCCGCCTAAATCCGAGGTGCGGTGTGGCCGGCACCACTCAAAGTGTCGAACATTTATTTGAAATGGACAGGATTTTACGTGAAAACAACAACTGGCATACGGAAAATAGATCAAACGCATTCGGATTCTGTTTAAAAAATAGTATTAGGATCAATGGGTCGTATGTGACGTGTACGAGTCAACCCTTCCTCAATCCGAGGTTCGGTGTGGCCGGTACCACTCAAAGTGTCTTTCTTTTGTTTAAAATGGATGCACTTTTTAGAAAAAAAAAAGCACATACGGAAAACATACCAAAGGAATTTGGATACTGTTGATAAATTTGGACATGTATCCTTGGGTCATTTGTGACGTGTATAAGTCAACCCTGCCTCAATCCGAGGCGCGGTGTGGCCGACACCACTCAAAGTGTCTAACTTTTCATTGAAATGGAAAACAGTTTAAGTAAAAACAACAACTGACATACGGAAAACTGACCAAACCCATTCGGATTCTGTTTATACTTTAGGAAAATGATCCATGGGTCATTCGTGACATGTAGGAGTCAACCCTGCCTTAATCCGAGGTCCAGTGTGGCCGGTACCACTCAAAATGTCTTTCTTTTGTTTAAAATGGATGCGCTTTTAAGTAAAAAAACCACAAATGGATAACCAACCAAACGCATTAGGATTCTGTTGAATCTTTAGGAAAACGATCCATGGGACATTTGTGATGTGTAGGAATCAACCCCACCTCAATCCGAGGTGAGGTGTGGGCGGTACCACTCAAAGTGTCTAACTATTTTTTGAAATGGACAACAGTTTAAGTAAAAACAATAAATGACATACGGAAAACAGACCAAACACATTCACATACTGTTGATACTTTAGGACAAGGATGTATGGGTCATTTGGGACGTGTACGAGTCAACCCTGCCTCAATCTGAGGCATGGTGTGGTCGGTATCACTCAAAGTGTATTTCTTTTGTTTAAAATGGATACACTTTTATGTAAAAACAACCGACATACGGGAAACCAACCAAACGCATTCGGATTCTGTTGATACATTTGGAAAACGATCCATGGGTCATTTGTGATGTGTAGGAGTCAACCCTACCTCAATCCGAGGGCCGGTGTGGCCGGTACCACTCAAAATGTCTTTATTTTGTTTAAAATTGATGCGCTTTTAAGTAAAAAAACCACATACGGAAAACCGACGAAACACATTCATATTCTGTTGAAACTATAGGATAACGATCCATGGGTCAATTGTGACATGTAGGAATCAACCCTGCCTCAATCCGAGGTGAGGTGTGGGTGGCACCACACAAAGTGTCTAACTATTTTTTGAAATGGACAATAGTTTATGTAAAAACAACAACTGACATACGGAAAATGGAGCAAACACAATCAGATACTGTTGATACTTTATGACAAGGATCTATGGGTCATTTGTGACATGTACGATTCAACCCTGCCTCAATCCAAGGCATGGTGTGGTCGGTATCACTCAAAGTGTATTTCTTTTGTTTAAAATGGATATGCTTTTATGTAAAAACAACCGGCATACGGGAAACCAACCAATCGCATTCGGATTGTGTTGATAATTTAGGAAAACGATACATGGGTCATTTGTGACATGTAGGAGTCAACCCTGCCTCAATCCGAGGGCCGGTGTGGCCTGTACCACTCAAAATGTCTTTCTTTTGTTTAAAATGGATGCGCTTTTAAGTAAAAAAACCACATACGGAAAACCAACCAAACACATTCGGATTCTGTTGAAACTTTAGGACAACATTCCATGGGTCATTTTTGACGTGTAGGAGTCAACCCCGCCTCAATCCGAGGTGAGGTCTGGGCGGCACCACTCAAAGTGTCTAACTATTTTTTGAAATGGACAACAGTTTAAGTAAAAACAACAACTGACATATGGAAAATGGACCAAACAAATTTAGATACTATTGATACTTTAGGACAAGGATCTATGAGTCATTTGTGAAGTGTATGAGTCAACCTTGCCTCAATCCAAGGCATGGTGTGGTCGGTATCACTCAAAGTGTATTTCTTTTGTTTAAAATGGATACGCTTTTATGTAAAAACAACCGGGATATGGGAAACCAACCAAACACATTTGGATTGTGTTGATACTTTAGGAAAACGATCCATGGGTCATTTGTGATGTGTAGGAGTCAACCCCGTCTCAATCCGAGGGCCAGTGTGGGCGACACCACTCAAAATGTCTTTCTTCTGTTTAAAATGGATGCGCTTTTAACTAAAAAAACCACATATGGAAAACCAACCAAACGCATTAGGATTCTATTGAAACATTAGGACAACGATCCATGGGTCATTTGTGACATGTAGGAATCAACCCCGCCTCAATACAAGGTGAGGTGTGGCCAACACCACTCAATGTGTCTAACTATTTTTTGAAATGGACAACAGTTGAAGTAAAAACAACAACTGACATACAGAAAACGGACCAAACACATTCAGATACTGTTGATACTTTAGGACAAGGATCTATGGGTCATTTGTGGCGCGTACAAGTCAACCCTGCCTCATTCCGAGGCATGGTGTGGTCGGTATCACACAAAGTGTATTTCTTTTGTTTAAAATGGATACGCTTTTATGTAAAAACAACCGGCATACGGGAAACCAACCAAACACATTTAGATTGTGTTGATACTTTAGGAAAAAGATCCATGGGTCATTTGTGACGTGTATGAGTCATCTCCAACTCAATATGAGGCGCGGTGTGGACGAGACCACTCAAAGTCTCTCTTTTATTTCAAAAGGAAATCATTTTAAGTGAATACACCTGAAATTTACACTCATCAACGATAGTCGCAAACTATTTTTCATGAGTTGGGTAGTTTCACTAATGGGGTCATAAGTGACGAGACTGCTAAGAAAATACCTTTTCACCATATATTATAAATAATACAATTCCAATGCAAAATTCATCACAAATCATTACATACCCAAACCTAGGATCACAAAAAAAGGGATTTTAGCCAATTTGAAATTATTATTCAACTCTAATAGATATTTATCAAAATATTCTTCCTATTAGAATTTGATGGGAAGGTGTGCTGGCTGGGGGGTTGTGCATGGGTGAGGTGAATTACCATCGGATAATTGTTGTCATATGTGTTTTTTGGGCTATTTTCTATGTTTTTTATAATGTTTGAAATATGTATGTGGTTTTTGTGATACTTTTTATACAGGTGTATAGTGGAAGGTATATTGAGGGCTGTTGTGCAATGTTTTTTTATAAAGGTGTATGGTAGGGATACTAGAGGGTTCTAGGGGCTGCTGTGCAGCAGCTCTGGCAAATGTTATACCAACGGTTCAGAACCGTTGGTATATCATTTTCCAGAATTCTGGAAAAGGCTATACAAACAGTTCTGAACCGTTGGTATAAGATTTTCCAGAAAAAATCTATCCCAACGGTTTAGAACCGTTGGTATATCCTTTTCCAGAATTCTGGAAAGCTTATACCAATGGTTCAGAACCGTTGGTATAGCTTTTTCCAGAATTCTGGAAATCTTATACCAACGGTTATAAACCGTTGGGATATCTTTTTTCGGGAAAATCTTATACCAACGGTTCAGAACCGTTGGTATATCCCTTTACAGAATTCTGGAAAAAGATATACCAACGGTTCTTAACCATTGGTATAGACTTTCCCAGAATTCTGGAACACCTATACGAATGGTTTAAGTGCAACCGTTGGTATAGGGCTTTCCTCATGGCTTACTATCCAAAGGTTTGGAAAACCATTGGTATAGTCTATACCAACAGTTTTCCAGCCTATACCAATGGTTTAAAACCGTTGGTATAGCATACTTTTCCAGTAGTGAAAGGTAATTCAATTTCAATATTTTTTGAGGTACTTTTGTCTTAGTACTACAAAAACTAATTTTGTGGGAGTGATTTACCTCTAATAGTGGATAATATTCATTTATTATATTTTAATATTATTCTATTTGAATTTCCATACACACCATTTTTTGTGAATTTTATAAATTGAACATAATTGCTCATCACATGCGCAATTCATGTTTAAAATGTTAATTTGTGCTCAATAAGTCATCTATTTGCGAATTTTTTTTATTAATTATTTGAATTTTATATTTTTGAATATGATTTATCAATTGGTTTGGAATATTTTATTCATTAGTATCAATGGATGTATCAATTGGGATGATAGAGATTTCTGGTATTGAATGCATAAATTAATGGAAAAAATTATAATAGGCTTTAGGCCCATTAAATAAAAATGCAGCCAAAAATTATATCCAAGTGATGTGAAAATTTTAAATATAGGAAAATAAATTAACGGGTATCATTTCATTCAATGGTGGATATAACTTATTATGAATTATTCAAGTAGATTGAGGGAGCCTAATTTGATATTTAATTTGAAGGCCCGATTCGAAGGCCCAAAAAATCATCCAACAATTTCGATCATAAAATCCAAATGGAAGATCCAAAGAGCATAAAATATTGACAAATATTATAGGGAATATGTAATATTATATTTCTCTCACACAACCCCTTTATATTTTTCCATATTTAATAAATAATGGCACACAAAAAAGGGGTATGAATTTTATCAATTTTCTTCGTCAAAGATGAAAATTCCACATTCCCTTTATTTTCTCACCAACCATTAACTCTCAAAATTATTGTAAAGGGAAATAATTTATGGGGGAGTGACCCTAGAATCATTTTATTTCTATTTATGGTGGTTTTTTGAAGTGATTTTGGGTTCTTCTTTTATTCTTTGAATTATAATTTTATTCCTTCATTTGATAATCACATTATCAAATTTTCTCATGTATGGTTTTTGATCACTTTAGTTTAATAATAAAATTGATTCTTATTATATATTTATATTATTATTCATATCACTATAATAAAATTTCCTCAGGTTGTGATGTTTTTCAGAATAGTTTTTGTGATATTCCTCACACAAGGATGTAGTGATCTTTATGTCATTGTTTTTATTCTTCAATTATGCCTTTATAAGTCGACTTCAACCTCACATTGAAAGCCTTGAATTAATGGAAGGTTAAAAAATTATGGTTTGATTTTGGGGAGTTTCTTGTGTTTGGATATTATGTTAATTCATATTATTGATTATTTTTAATATTTTCATAATTTTAAAAAAAATATTCGAATATTTATTTTCATTGTTTTATTTAGCGACTTTAACGTCTACACATTTTGAGTTCTAGTGAAAACCAATTACATGGAGTGATCATGAATGTTATCCTCGATGTAAATTTGTGATTGTCATTAATATTTTAGATGAATTAAATTAAATAATGATATTGGGGACTTATCTCACTGATTGGATACCTCTTGAACTATTAAATGGAAGATTTATATTAATAAAATCAAATCAAATCTATCCCAAAAAACAACTTTGTATAAAACTATATTATTTAATTATATCCATTAAAATAATTGTTTTTTATTAATAAATTCAAATCCCACATATTTTGAACTTTAGTAATTTTATTCCATAATTTAAATCAACACCTATGATGGCCACATCATATCCAAAACCTTCATCCAATCTTAGTGCATATGGGTTTCTGTTTCAGTCTCTATGGATGTGGTCCCTAATTTTACTTCCACAACCGCTTATACAAGTGGTGTAAATTTGGGCCCAACCACAAATCAATCAAAAAATAGAAATTTTATAAAAATAATTTTATCCTAAATATAATGAATGTATTTTTATTCATAAAATTTCATAATGTGGTCAGAATAATATTATGATACAACACATGAAAAAAATGAAAGAAACCCTACAAGTAAACAGAATTGTCATTATCATCATCATAATAGAGTAAAATATAAGATGGTGAGAAAGGGAAAACTATTTCATTTCATATTTTAGTGGATGATGAATGATATTATAACGGTTATAGTGGAACAATATGTTAATATTGGGGATTAAAAAAATGTTTTAAGGGAGTGGAAGAAGGTGTTTATGAGTATTATATTTGTCTCATATTTTTTATAAATTCATTAAAATATGTTAGTGATTAAAAAAATCTATAGTTTCTCTTTTACAATATTATATTAAAAACTATATTTGTTGTGAAAAATTAATATAACTACTCCAAATGTATCTATTTTAAAAACAATGTCCCAAAATTCAAATGTCACCTTCAGCATCCAAAATTCATTCCATAATTTGATAAAATAGATCATATATTATATTAAATATAAAACCATGAACACATAACCTAAAAATTATTAAATTATTTTTTTGATATTTGATATGTGAGAAGATATCTTATTTGTTATTCTATTAAAATGTTAAATAATCATCCATAAAATCACAAAGAGAAATTATTTATTCCCACGTTGTTCTCACTGGAAATGGGTTTCACCAAACATCATAAAAAGGAATGAAAAATATTTTTTTTACTAATATAGGATCTTAGTTTATAAATCCATAAAATGATTTCTATTTAAATTTATTTTATATGATCTTCAATATCGAATGTGAATTTGAAAATATTAGTAAGTTCTAGATTACTATGGATTACATAATTAGAATATGGTTTTTTTGTTATTAATAATTTTATTTTGATCATCTCCATTGACACATCTATTATGATGAACCTAACTCAAACATTCCAGATCTGATGTCTACATTATTTCATAGGCACAAGATAAATTGAATTACATTACAAAGGCTTAAATAATTAAATAGTACTATAAAAATATATATATTAAATTTTAAAAAAATTGAGTTTTTTTAGAGTTTCAGTATTAAATCTAGTATAACCTTGCATATCAATCATAGTCATCTTATTGGATTCTTGGTAATTAATAAAAAATTACAATGAGCTCAAATTCTCAATAAGGGTTATGTATAGGGGAATCTATTATGGGTAAAATAATAATGATCAAAAAGGAATAATGAATATAAAGAATAAAATATATGAAAACAAATTCCATTTTAATAACATGACCACTATAATTGCATAAATAATATTCTATATGGCTAGGTAAACAACTATATAAAAATTCAATTTAAATAAAATGACTATCATTATTGTATAAGGAGTAATCAATATAGAAATTTTAATAAAATGACACACATTATATTTAAAAAATATCTTGATTATTGTGATGAGAAAAGGCCTAATCTACATGTCATAATTAATAACTTAACACACATGCCTTTAGTCAATAAAATGAAAAAATTAATCTAGAGATAATATAATATAGAAACTACCATAGATAATAATAGATGAATTCTTGGTTAATGAAAAGATTAAGTATTGGATTTCATCATCTCAGGCATCATGAATCCTCTTCCTTCAACACTTTACACAAGGAAGATTAAAATTTATGGTTGAATTATAAAAAATCCCATTTAACTATGTCTAGACATCTGATTTTTTTCAAATGAGAATACATATGCACTGAGACGATATCTAAAATAAGGCCCCAACTATATCTGTATGTCTAAATAATTCCACATATTTTGAATAACCGATTTAAATCATGGATAATAATCTTTATGAAAAGTTTTATCTTTTAAGGATTATAGATGAAAAATAAGTTTCCCATTAAAACATTTAACATTATATCTAAAACATATATGTATAAAATAAGAAAGTTTTATTTAATAATTATATCCTTGTTAAATAAGATGGATATTTTTGGAAAATTTGATTTTTTGAGGATAAAAATATAGTGAATTTTTTATGAGAAAGATAATGGTAAAAAAATTAAAAAATAAATAAAATGTTAATACGTTCCCAAGATAAAATTATCATAAAAATTATTGAAAAATAATAAATATGGTATCAATAAGATGTATCTAAAGTGGATCAGAATTATAATATATGTTTTTTTTCATTGATGAATAAAAATATCATATAATGACATTAAAAATTTCTGGAGGAAAATAACATACCCACTTT
This sequence comes from Viscum album, assembly GCA_963277665.1. Classification (NCBI taxonomy): domain Eukaryota; kingdom Viridiplantae; phylum Streptophyta; class Magnoliopsida; order Santalales; family Viscaceae; genus Viscum; species Viscum album. The sequence goes on along the minus strand of OY728134.1, from coordinate 567,851,224 downwards.
GAAAATAGTATTTAAAAACTAAATGTTAAAAAATATTATAAAAATAAATTTCATTTAATATAACTATTGAAAAATATAAATGATTATTGAAAAAATTTATTAGATATAATGGAAGGAAAATCCTCACCTTCCATGCATGTTAAAACAAAGATAGATTTCACATTTTTGGTAAAATCCAAACATGCCATGTTTAGAAAATTACCTGAAGAATACATTCAATAAATTCTCAAAATGTAATAAATTGGTAAAATGATTTAATAAATGATTTATATAATTTTAAATATATTTTTGAAATAATTTGAATATAATATTATTTTATAAGAGAATTCTTGTTTTTCCCAAATATAGAAATAATTTCATTTTTTATTAAAAAAATTCTCAATAATTTTTAGTTTAAAAGATAATAAAATAATACTATTACATGAATACATCATGAATAAAATCATGAGAAAAACATTAAGTGGAAAATAAATAATCTTATAATTCCAATGATAATAAATAATTAATATAACTACATAAAAACAAATTGAGTTCTAAAATTCTATACCATGTGGTAATTTTGTAGTCAAATCCACATAGATTAAATAATTCAACTAAAAACCTAAAATACCATTATTTATTATGTATTTATAATTTTACAAGAAATCTTGGTAGTATATACACAATATAGAAGAAATTATGTTCATAACATTACAATATGCCTCCACGAAGAGAAATTCAGACAAAGTCCCTGACCTCATGATTCCTTTGAGTGGAAAATTCATTAAAATCATATATAGTGATTTTAATAATCTTAATAAATAATTAATGAATCATATTAGTATTTATAATATAATATTTCAACATTTTAAAACATCTTATAACTCATTAGTTAATAATATTTCGTTATTACTCTTGTTTTTGGTGATAAATGCCTTGTTTTCTCATTAATTTTTTAATATTAATATTCAAGTTAACGACCATAAAATATAGATAAAAACTCCATAATTATTTTAATGTTATAAATATTATTCTATATCCTTTTATAAAATTATATAATCATTATTGAAATTTGGTCTTGGATAATGAATGTCATTGCTTCGTTATACCTTAGGTCATAGGTACGGACAAGCGAAGTTATCATTTCATTAAACATGAATGTGAAATAAGGTGGGTGATATTTATTGTAAATAAATATATTGTCATACATACCACATATATCTATCACATTATTACATTATTTTTAAAATAGAAGTGAAAAATTAAGCGCAACCCTTCTTGAATTGGTAGTCCTCCATACACACAAGTGATGCAATCATAATATACATGGAATGGAATATAAGAAGGTATGTGAGAAAATATAATTCCATAAGTATTATAGTATCATATATATATATATATATATATATATTAAATTTATAATTACATATAATCATGAGAAGTATTGATTGAAAACAAGTTACATTAGTTCGTGAGGTGGTAGCCCTCTATATATGTGATCGACGATTTATTTTGAAAAATAATAGAGGAGGAGATATATTAATATTATTAAATAAACCTAATAACAAATTAGTATATGGGATATACTTTTGTTATTTTATTTTATGTTTTTAAGATATAATATAGGGTGTAAAAATATGATTTAAAATGAAATATCTTTGTTAAAATGATATCCTTCTCTAAGATAATCCTTTTTAGATATACTTTTAAGGGTCCAAGGGGTTTCCTTTTGGAAAAAACATAATATATATAATGTGTCAAAGGATTTTGGGGTGGTATTTCTTTATTGATGATAAATACAAATTGTTTGAGAAGTATGAATAAGTGAATGGAGGGAGTGGTAATTTATAAATGGGGCAGTTGACACACAATTATCTTTTGAAAATATTAATGTGTACTGAATTTTTTTACTTGATAAACGTATTAAAAATGGTAAATTATTGAACACTAAATTTAGTTATGTCTAAATATTATTATCCAATGTGGTTTGGACAAGTTTTAGTTAATTAATACCCATATCTTCTTAGTTTAATCACCTGTTAACCCGTTTTTACCATAATCATTGTAATTAATTTCAATTATTTTACTATTCGTAATGTTCAAACATAAAATAAAAATTATTAAATAATAAAAATTATTATGATTAAAAATATGGAAGCCATTTTTAATTATACAATTCAATGATGTGGCAGAATAAAATTTGAAATTATACCCGTATATGCAATGATAAAGGGGGTTTCAAAAGAGAAGGTTCTCATATGTAAGGAATTTTTTTTATAAAAAATTAATTTCAAATCAATTATAATTACCTAAATTAAATGGTAATATAAATTTAAAAAGAGTTATATTGAAACCAATTTAATATATAAATTTACATTAAAAATTATTAAAAAGAAAATATATCATTCAAAAAATAATGGTATTTTTCCTTATTCATCATAAAATGATAAATTTATGAATAATAAAAAATGGTTACCTACGTATAATATTTATATTATAATTTTAAAAATAAATTTTATTTTATATTATTAATTTTAATGAATTTTTGGAAAATTAAATTTAAAATATGTTCTCAAAGCATGACTAAACCTTTTTTAGTAAAATATAGTTTTTTAGAGAACATTTATTTTTTCTATAAAAAGATTCATATTTTAGTTATAATAAATAGATAAAAATAATTGTCATAATGTAATTATAACTATCAATACCCTCCAATTTAACTACTTGGTTACAATGTTATACAATATTATGATTTAGTTAGACATGGGTTTGCGTGTTTAATAAGCTATCGAATAGACAAGATTTATTTAAAAATAAATAGATCATCATGTATTAGGGTGTTAAATTATTTTATAATCAATGTATTTCATATAAAATAAGCTATCAAAAACAAAATTATTATTTTAAATTCTTGGGGTGTTACATTCATCCCATCATCAATAAATTAGGTCCTCATATGTTATACATGATCTATGTAATCGCGGGTTTTACATTTGTAAACATTATTGGTGAATAGACCACACGATAAAAGGGTTAATCGAACATCCTCTTGATATTATAGGAAGGGAAATATTATGTTCATCTATAATAACATAAAACCAGGTTTCTAGGTAGGATAAAATTATTGGGAAGGCAATAAATATACATATAAAAAAATCATAAATGACTAGAGGGGGTGATAGAGAACATTTATCTTAAGAAATATAATAATCAATGGAATCCTAAGGACATAAAAACCATAAATATATTATTATTTAAAACCCCATTTGAATCATAGGATATAAATTTATAATGATATCCTTTTTTTCATTATTCAATTCATAATGTTGAGTAATTGATTTTAAATCTATCAATATAAGGAAATACACCTACTTGATATATTAAAATTTCATAATAACAATTACATACTTTGTTTGTGATCAATCAATGTCCACTTAACCTCTTTCTCAATGAAATGAATATAAATTTTTTATATTATATAAGAAGCGATAAAATTAACTCCTAGTTCATATGATCCCCCAAATTATGATAAGTATTTATACCAATTTTTAAATATTTTACCCAATGAATATGGTTAGAATGATTTATTAATATCTAAACCTTAACATAACACAACAGGTTCGTCATTACTATTTATTTGTCAAATCGTTTAAGTAAAAAAATAACATACAAACCAGAACATTATACAGTCTAGTAGTAACTGTCAAACCGATATTGTCCTTCAATTGTGGGGTTAAGGACCTTATCAATTGTCAGATGCAATAGGTTGTCACTCGATATGTGGTCTTTCCATTTTCTAAAACCATATTAACAAAATAACTACATCGTTACCAAATTATTGTAAACCATAATTACTATAACATAAAATAGAACATAAACCTCAATGGTTACAAATACATTTAATCAAATTCCCAAAAAATGGAATAGAATTCTTCCTCAAATAAATTTTTTCATATCGTAAACCAATATCTTCATTTCCCATTAATGTTATCAAAGAATTTGTTTAATCAAGTAATATTTCATCCAAACAAATTTTTAGAAGGTGTTTTTAAACTATAAATTAACGATCCCCCAAATACTCATATCCCATAACTGTATCCATAATGATTATATTAATAAAGAAAAACATTCTTCTCAAATTTTACACAATCCTTAGATCTTTCAATATTATGATATCTAAAATACCTTTAGTTAAAGAAATTCTAAAATTTTATTCTTGAATACCAATACAAAAATAATTGAACCATTTTTTAATGGGCATTCCTTGTTCTAGTGGTTAACATTAATAATAGAGAATTCACTTGGAAAATCACTAGTTTCTATACTGTCACATCCATGTCCTTTATTTCATTTATTTGTCTATTATATTTATGGCCTATATTTCCCCTAGGATTCCCCTAGCCCCCCATGAAATTTGGAAGAAAATGAGGGCTTTTGGATTTGAAGAATAGGCCGCACATTTGGATGCATGATTTATTAAATGTGCCGACAAACCGTGCACATGTGTGAAGGCCAGTTGTTTTTATGTTATTTCACATTCTCCCTTCTGAGTTTAAAACTATCACTCCCCTTTCTACCCCCATTCGACAATTATTGCCAATGAAGGCCCCCAAAATCCATTAACCTCTCTTGTAACTCATTTTTAAGGGGTTTTTGCGGAGAAACATCATGACTCTTCATTTAAGTGATTCCTATTATGTTTTCTTCCTTATCTTTATCATTTATTCCCTCTTTCTTGAAGTAAAAAAGGTATATAAACTTGGGTTCTATACCTACAGTTTGATTTTATATTTCATGGTTAAATGTTATGGATTATGGTTTATTTGCATCTACTTATGGTGTGGTGACGGTGCAGCTGATGTTTCACATAATGATTTGGGTTTTTTTGACATATAAGGTAGGTGATTCCATCTCTAAACATTCTTTGATGAATTTATATATATTTATTGACCTATTTTTCTTGTTCCCTTACATTGGTTTTGGTTCAAAAACCATTTTTTAACATTTATGATGTGGTTTATTTTTAAAGAATCAATTTTTAATGATAATGAGTGTTTTCCATGTGTAACTTATGATATGTCTTTTGGGGTTTTTATGAATCAAGGAATTGGTTTATTAAATATTATTATGGATGCCAAATATGTTTGGTTTTTGTATTGTTGGAAATTTTCCTTAATAAAGTATTTTTAAGGGATTTTGCTTTCAAACCATTGTATTGACTCTTAAAATTGATTTATAAAATATTTATATGGACTATTAATTACAATGATGGTATGGAACATGTTTGTGTACTATTTAGGGTGTGTATGATTTAGAAATGGTATTTTTACATAAAAATGTTACTTTTATGTGAAATTGTTATTTTAATACACGTAGAACTAGATTGAGCACAAAGAGGGAAACCTATGTGGGTGGAATAAGACTAGTATCCCAGTGATCTGGTAGTGGTATTATCCCTGTTTCACAAATAATGTTTGATGATGAAAATAGTAACTAAACTTTGATGATATTGGAGGCCACTAGGAAATTTCAATTTCCCCTCCTAGTGTCTCATGCATGAGAATGATATTTGTTATGGTTACGTATTCATTGAGAAATGTTGTACCTAGGGCCCCACAGCTAACTAGTGCCAAGGGGTGTTCCTGTTAATTGTACTCATTGGTATATTGTACTTACCATAAAAATATGGTGCGTTTTGATGAAAAATTAAGTATAATTTTTGTTTTATTTAAAATTTTACATTTCCAAATTTCCCTCTTGAATGTTGTTTTCATTTAAATTTGCACCTTTTAGAAATTTTACTACCATTTTATTGATTATAAAGACATGAATGTTTTCTATCATAAAACTTTTATCACAGTGAATATTTTTTAGTGGAATCTTATTGGGATTTGGCTCACACCCTACATACACCGATGGGTGTATTTAAACTTGATAATGTTTGAAACATGTATGGGAAGTGTCTTTAGAGATGCCAGTTCGAGTTGTTTGCTTATTTTCTGGGTGTGGTGTTATGGAGAAGGTTTGGGGGTGATGTCCCCTTTCTGTGTGGTGGTTCTTGAGTAGGAAATGTTGTTCCATTTGGGTTATGTCCTTCTCGGGGTGTTGTTTAAAACAATGTATTTCACTTCTAAATTTTATTAAAGGATTCTTTAGATTAAATTTTCATATTTGGTTTATTTTTTTTGGTCATTTAGTGATTCTAAACATAGTTAATTAATTCACAAACTATTATTTATGATACCCGATAACTTGTTACAACATGTGGTAATATGTAATGCCCTTTGAGCCCTTCCATGGAACAGCTCAAGCACTGGTTTGGATGGAGACCAGATCTCATTCATGAGAAAATGGTATAAGATCTATGTTAAGAACCAATATAATATTATTTGGGATGACACTGGTTAGATAGAAGATAGGAATATTGGGGCTCTAAGTACTGGGTGTGAGTAGGTAGCCTGACCCTCAAATCTCATGGAATAACTCGAGTCACCATGGGATGTTGGATTTTTCTATTTTACTTCTCTTCCAGGCGGGACGTGTGAGCTACAGACTATATATGGACATTGGTTTGGGGTGAAGTAGTTGTTTTTTACATTTTTTGATGAGTTTGATTTATTTAGTATTTATTTCATTACTGAAACATTTCAGAGTTTTTCCATTGATGTTTTCTTTTATGATTGTTTCCTTTTTAGAAACATGCCTCCCCAAAAATATCCCACACACCAATGGGTGAATTTTAGAGAGTGTTCTCCCTCACCTCTTGATCAGAGGTTGGTTGAAGGTATGGTTTGGGTAGTCCAAGATCAAGGATAGGGAATGTCTCCTTTTCCTACCCCAACTCCAGATAGATAATATGAGTATATTCCTTGGAATGATAAATCATTGGAGTTTTGGAAGAACAATCCTTATACCTTTTTTAGGTAGCATATAACCCTAGGAAGAAGAGGGGTAGATTCAAAAGATCAAGCACATGTTCATGTTCCACAGCACACTTGAGGAGACCAGGGTGAAATTTTCCTCATTTCTATTTGAGGGTACCTGTTGTAGGTGGTGGGAATCAATTTTCAAGATGGAAAGCTTGAGTAGATGAGATAGAAGGACTTGAAGGATACCTTGATCGACTAGTAATATCCTAAAGTCTTGGATTATGCCATATCTCGAGTGTTTATGGAGCTCATCCAGGGGTATCTGTTAGTGAGGGAGTATTCCAAACACTTCACCGAGATTATCCGATATAAACCTGCAATTGTATCAAATGAGCTCATGAACACCTAGATGTTCAAAATGGGTTTATAGATGGATATATTTTCACATGTGTTCCTATTCAAGCTGATGACCTATGATTAGGTGGTTGATATTGATTTAAGAGTTGATATTGATCATAAAGGAAGGTCTAGTCTCTCTGGGGAAGTACTAATGATGAGGGGTGGTTGTTCATCTAAGAATAAAAGGAAGCGATAGGGTAAGGGGAAGAAGGGAGTTGGTAGTTCTGGCCACCCTCCCTATAAGTTATCATTTGTGTCTTCTGATGTGAGTTCTGTTGTGTGCCACTAGTGTGAGAGGCCAGGGAACACCCAACTTGCATGTAAACATTCTCCTAGTTTATATTATCTGTGTGGAACTATGGGGCACGTGCAGTTCTTTTTCACGGTGACACGTCCACTATAGTGTGGTACTATATCAGTGGAATTTAAGTGAGAGTTTTTTCAGTTATATCCATATAGAACATTGGGATTTTAGTTTAGTGGTTATGAAGGTATGGTCAAATCATTTCTAGGAAGAACCAGTTTGGGGCAGAGCCACTAGCGAGCGACTATTCTCAAGAAGAGATGAGGAATCTCCATATTTTGGACTAGGCACTAGTGGGATTAGATGCAGGTCCTTCAATAGTTCGGTGTACCATTTTGATTTCATATTTTTTTGCCAGCAGTTCTCTTTGGAAATGGTGATACCCTATCTTTTCTCTTCCTGTAATGTGAACCTTCTAAATTATCCAACCCTGTTGTAGTCTTTTGTGATGGAGTTGGTGATGCCACTGGGAAAGAAGTAGTAGGTAGATCTTAGGTGCATGTCTTATGCTTTTTCCATGTCAGGGGTTTAGATTTAGAGGGACCACATACTCTTGGATATGAAATTTTTTGATGTAATCCTCATTGTGGATTTATTAGTACACTTTCAAGCACATATCAATCTGTTACAGAGAGTAGGTGAGTTTCATGGAACCTAAGGGGAGTCCATGCAAGTTTCTTGGGGAATGGGATCCTTGGTAGGTTTGTGCAGGACCTCCACTCCCAGAGAGAGGTAAACTTGTCATCCCGTTATAAGAAATTATGCTAGATGATGATGTTCATACTCCTGAGGGTGGATTACCCCATGTATTTGATGATTTCCTAGAGGTATTTAAATATCATATTTTAGGAATTTCCCATGAGTATGATGTGAAGGACTTGATTTTTTGGAACTGGGAACAAAAAAGATATATCTTACCTTATATCATAAGGCCCCCAATGAGTTGATGAAATTAATAATATAGCTGGATGATTTGGAATCCAAATTATTCATTCACTTGAGAATCTCTCCATGGGAACTAAAGTTCTTTTTGTTAAGAAGGCTGATGGTTCCCTCGGGTTGTACATTTATTGCAGAAGGAAGAATATGGTAACCATCAAAAGCAAATATCCTTTTCCTAAATATATGACTTTAATGATTAGTTTAAGGGGGTGGAAGTTGGGTTTCAAAGATATACTTGCATTCTGGTTACAACCAAGTTAGGGTGGGAGAGACGGATATCTTGAAGAGAACTTTCCAGATTCTGTATAACCACTTTGAGAACATGTTCATGTCCTTAGGATTGAACAATACTCCAGTGGTCTTTATCACAGTCATGACTAGCATTTTCTAACAATATCTTGATTCTTTTATCACGGTATTCGTGGATGATATCCTGGTTTACTCTGGATCTGAGGAAGAGTATGAGGGTCATTTGAATATAATGTTGGTAAATTTGCGAGATCATCTCCATTATGCACATTTGTCCATGTTCACTATATAGATCAAGTAAATAATATTTCTGTGTCATTTCATATCAAAATTGGGGGTTTTGGTGGACCTTGATACAATCAGTGTAGTTATTTCATGGGGGAATCTGAAGAATGTGTTTGATATCAGGAGTCACCTTGGCTTAGAAGGATACGACAAGAGGATTCCTTGAGGTTTATCTTGGATTTACTCACCCATGACTATGCTCACCCAGATAGGGGTGATGATTGAATGGATCCAAGAATATCATGAATCCTTTTAGGAGTTGAAGTGGCAGTTGAATATCTCCCCCATGTTGATCCTTCTAGTATCAGGAAAGGGTTATGTGTTGTATTACGATGCTGTAGTTATGGGGCTCAGGTGTGTTCTTTGTAGGTTGATCATGTTCTAACATATGTATCTCTCCAACTTTGACCACATGAAATGAGTTACTTGACCCAGGACTTGTATTTGTACAAGGTTATGCATTCTTTGAAGAGTTGGTGTCACTACATCTTTGAGGAGAAGTTTTTGGTCTACTCGGATCATAATAAATCAGCCTACATCTTCTAACAGAAGGATCTCAATTTGAGGTACCGTCATTAGATCAAATATCTTTAGGGGTTTTACATTGTTATCATATATACCCCCAGCAATGGGTAATTTGGTAGCTGATGCATTAAGAAGGAATTTTCTAGCACAATATTTGGAAAATTCCAATGATGAGTGGACCCTAATGGAGATTTTTTCTCAAATGCATATAGAGGCCAAGGAGAAAAATGGTGGTACTTTTCTAGGATTTGTGAAGTTGGATACATTTATTTTATAGATGATTCAGTGGGATCATCACAATGATGATCTATGTTAGCGGTCAATGCAATTCCATCTTGTTGGGGAGACGTCTTCTGATTGGTCATCATCTCTTGAGGGAATCTTCTACTTTAAGGGATTTTCAGTGGAACCATTGTCTCTTAGAAAGGTGTTGATGCAGTACATACACTAATCTTAGTGGGATGTTCATTTTGGTGCTACCAAAATGTATTATTATATTATTTTGTAGTTTTAGAGGCTAGGTATGCGGTGGGATATATTTAATTTTGTATTGAGGTGTTATACAAGTCATCAAGTTAAAGAAGATCATCAAAGGCCCTATGGTTTACTTCAGTAGTTACCCATTCTTACCTGAAAGTGGGATGACATACCCATATATTTTATTGTTTTCATTCCTCATACACATCGGGGTAAAAACACTCTTTGGGTAATGATCGATTGTCTAACCAAATCTTCCCAATAGATTCTAATTAGATATATAGATAATGTGGATGAACTTGGATAATTGTATATTTTGGAGGCGGTAAGGCTTCATAATGTGCCTTAATTAGTTGTCTCATATAGAGACCCATGTTTTACCTCTCGATTTTGGGAAGGACTCTTGAAGGATTTAGGGTCACAGATTAATATGAGCACTCCATAAAATCCTAAAAAAGATGACTAGATAGAGCAACCAAACTAGATTCTAAAATACATGCTCCATGCATGTGTCGTGGACATCATAGGATCATGGTATAATCATTTTGTATTGGTAGAGTTTTATTATAATAATAGTTACTAATCAAAAATTTGAATGGTTCTTTTTTAGGTTCTCTATGGTCAGTCATGTTGGTCCCCCTTATTTGGGCTGAAGAAGGAGAGACCTTAGTTTTGTGAATGGACCTTGTGTAAGAGAAAATTGAGAAGGTTGATATGAATAGAAAATAGTTATTAACCACTTAGAGTTTCCATAACTCTTATTCCAAATAGAGGCATTTAGACCTTCAGTTCTCTGTGGGTGATCAAGTATTCTTGAAGGTGGCCCATTGTTTGGGTCAACGTCAGTTGGGAATGTATGGAAATCTATCACAAAGGTATGTCGAACCTTTTAAGATAACTGAGAACATTAAGAAGGTAGAATATAGGGCTTCTTTTCCATTTAGCTAACATATATTCATGTTGTATTCCATGTATCTAAATTGAAGAAGTTCAATCTGGATCCATCCCAAGTGTCTAATTAGGAAGATTTGGAGATAGATCTCGATTTATTAGTGTCTAAGAGGATGGTGAAAATAGTGGATTCCCAAGAGAAGGTGCTTTGGGGGAAGTATATTCCAATTTATTTGGTCCGTTTCTAGCATATTAATTATGTATATAGGGATTTTGAGTGGAATTCATGGGTTGAGAAAGAGTACCCATTCTTGTTTTCCGTTCATGTATCTGGTATACTTTTCTGGGGAGAATGTTTTTCATGGTGGGGAGAATTGTGACATCTATGTCCTTATTTTCTGGTATTTTTATACTATTTTCTTGTATTATCTATCCCCTAGGTTTTCCTAGTATTTCGCTTAGACTTTGGAAGAAAACGATGGTTTTTGGGTGTCCATAACAGGCCACACAGTTTACTAAACTGTGTAGAGAAATCGTGCACAAGTGTCTAGGTCATATTTTTTTATGGTATTACATGTTTTCCCTTTTTTAATTAAAAAAATATCTCCCCTTTCATCCCCCTTTTGACCCTGACATCCATTGATGTTTCCCAAGCTCCCTCAACATCTCTTGAAACTCTTTTTTGAAGGGCTATTGGTGGTAGAACTTCAAGATTCTGGAAAAAGGTGATTCCCCCATTGTTATTGTTCCATCTCTCTAGGGGTTTCCCCCTTGATGTACCAAAAAACTAGAAACTAGGGATTCATACCTATAGTTTTATATTGTATTTCATGGACCAATATTGTGGATTACGGTTCGTTTCCATCCCTTTTGTGGAGCTGTAGTGGTGCAGATGATGTTTCACATAATGATTTGGGGGTTTGAAATCTAAAGTAGGTGATTCAATGTATAGACATTCATTGATGAATTTATTATTATTAATTGAAATGTTTTCATGTTGGAATTCCATTTTTTTTGTTTGAAAACCGTTTTTGTTATAATTGATGAAGTGGTTGATTTCAATGATGTATTTTTGTATGAAAATTAGTGTTTTTCATGCTTATCCCATGTTGTGTATTTTGGGGTTCTATTATGACTCATGGAATTGGTCTATAAAATGTTTTTAGGGATTCCAAATCATATTTTGGGGTATTGTTGTGACTTTTTCATTATTAATGTATTTTTGTATAAATTTTGTGTGCTATCCATTGCCTTTTATCATGAAAGTTTTTTATAAAATCATTAAAGGGGTTACAAAATAACAATGATAGAACATAACATGTTTCTGTACTGTTTCTAGTGTTTATGATTCCGAAATATTATTTTTATTTGGATATTTTACTTTCATGTGGAATTAGTATTTCATAACATATGGAACCTAATTAATCACAAATAAGGGAACATGAGTATCTAGGTGTGAAGATTAAGACTATTATCTTAGTGATCCGATAGTTTTATCGTACCTGTTTCACTTAGAAAGTTTGGAGATGATAACAATAACTAAAACATTATGACATTGAGGACCAAGTGGCCATTGGGGATTCCCCTCATATTGGATCATGCATGATTAGGAAACTCGTTATGGTTACTTATACACCAAGATATGATGTATATAGTGCCCCATAGTTAGGTTGTTTTTAGGGGTGTTCTTGTGACAAGTTCCCATTGGAAATATTGTACTTACCATTGACATACATTTTGTTTTCCAAGAAAATTTAGTATCATGTGTGTTTCATTTAAAATTTTACATTCTTCCAAATTACCCTTTTCATAACTATTTTTATTTAAATATGGATCTTTTAAAAAAATTTCAAGCATTTTATTATTTATAATGACATGCCATATTTTTATATTAAAGTGATTATCACATGGAATATTTTAGGGTGGAATCCTATTGTTATTATTCTGACACCGTAATTTCACCATTTGATGTAAGAATACATTATAATGATTGAAACATGTAAGGGAATGTTCCTTGGTGATGGTGGTTTGTGTTGTTAGCTTCTTTTCAGGGAGCAGTGTGGGGGAGAAGGTTTTAGGGTTATGTACCCTTATCATGTGGTGGTTCATGACTATGAAATTCTTCCCTTATTGTGTTATCTCCCTCTTGGGGTTTTTTAAAACAATGTATTTCAATTTGGAATTTTATTAATGGCTTGTTTGGATAAAATTTTCTTTTTCGGTTTACTTATTGTTGTTGATTGTTTAATGCTTATAAACCTAGGTAATTATTTAGAAAACCATTATTTATGATACTCAGACACTTTTTCCAGCCTATGGGGAATCAGAAAGCCCTTCAGGACTTACCATGGATTGGTTCAATAACAGGTTTAGATGGAGTCCATATATAGTTTATGACACCGACAATTAAGAAAATTAATAATAAATAGATCCCCATGGTGAAATTTATTTCCTTACATCATACACTTAATTTTTCATCATAAATTACTTTGTTTATTCCATTATTTTCCACACATACTTTCTCCCATCACATTGAGATACTTTGATGGGTGTCTCTTTCCATATTTATAACTAGAATGTACTCGAGCCTCAATTCTTCTAATGTCTTAGTTAATGATTCTATTAGAGAACACTATCCTTCTCTTCATTATTGAGCCATAGATATGGTTAATATATGGGTTTATAGTCATATTTTAGGATAAATTATTACTAATAAAAACTATATCATTCAATCTAGTCATCATTTTATTTGGTTTTATATAGTCAACACATTTTTCTTCATATTAAATGATAACATGCTACCTCTATGTTCCAAACATTGATTAAAACAAAAAAAAATAGTGTGAGTAAGAATCATAATATTAGAAAACAATAAAATCATGAAGAATCATTTATTGGTGGTCTAAAACAAGAAACTTTGTTTTCAAACTAACACAAAATAGATTTATCCTAGATTATTCATTATCATTATCTATTCAAATTATACATAATTGTTTATAAATAAAATATAAATTATACTAATCATATCCTCGAGATGTTTAAAAGTAGGTGCATAGTAAAGATCATTTTCATATACTAGGTAAATTTTTATTAATGCCAGATATTCCTTTTTTGGATTTATTACACCTTGGTACAACTATTTGCAATTCGTGTCTACTTTTAATATCAATTCAAGAAATTATTTACTTGAATGATTCATAATCTCTTGCATAACAAAATATTAGGATACACTTCAATACTTATCTTCAAGGTCTATCATAGAGTTATTTTCCCTAATATATGTTTTCTTTAATATTTATTCAAACAATTTTACTAATATTCCATGGATAATAACTATAATGACCCCAAATCTAGTATCCTAGAGCCAGTCTTTACATTATTATAGTAGAATAGGATACAAGGAATCACATCCTAAAGGACTGAATAGATTAGTGGTATTGATTAACTATATTTGTATATCATTCCCATATTAAATGGAAAAAATATATTAAAAAATACTATTATTTAGATCAATATTATTACCTCAAGATTATCCTTGTATAAAAATCGTGGTATACTTCCATGATTCTTCAAAAAGGGAAAAAAATAACAGTTTTCTCAAATTCTCATTATGGGTTATATACAGTGGATGCTATCATGATTAAATGAATATTGTTCATCAAGGTATAATTAATATAAAAAGAAAAATATTGTAACACACATTCAATTTAAAAAACTTTAATTTCATGACTATATATGGAATAATCAATATATAAGGGAAAATAACTGAATGAAGATTAAATTTAAATATCATTACTATCAGGATTTGATATGAAGTAATTATGCTATAAATATAATTAACTAAACAAAAAAGATGAAAATAAATACATTCACTTTTTATTTTTTGATTATTAGATGAAATGGATGAAATTATTTTTAGTATTAAGAAGATTAGATGTGAAAGGGTTAAGAATGTCGATCAGGTTGTGAATAATATTTTTGGGAGAAAAGGTCGATAAGACTCCCCTTGGGTATGGAATTCATGTTCATCCAAGTATTAAGGGTTCCAATATAAATCAAATGGTTATTTTTTGATCATGGAGTTCTCAAAAATCATATGTATCCAAGAGAAGTATGATGGAATCCTTATATATGCATGGGTAAGTACAAGTGCCACCAATTGTTTTGAGGTCTTGTTTGAAGGAATGATGTTTTTTGAAGGATGAGAAGTAAAAATATGTTCCATTGTAAGTCATAAAATACTCCACCAAAATAAATTCTCTCAATTTCATGTGGAATTCAGGATTACAAGCAGAAGTTTGTGGGAAAAGAAAATTTAAGGTAGTCAAGAAATCTCATCTCATTTGATATATACAAGAAAAAATGAAATATTTTTTTTAAGAATGGTATGTTTTGATTGAAATGTAAGAATAAAATTATTATTATTTTCAATCAAAACAATAATCCAAGAAATAGCAATATCTAACAAAGAAATGGGTGATTTCTTGTTTTTTTACTGTACCATAATGAAGAAAGGAAATATGTTTATAAATTTGTCATTGCAGATATTGGTCAATAAAATGTAGTGTTCCACCAGTCAATCATTGGAAGAATTGATTTCATTAAATTTTTAGTAACCAATGAAAAAGATAATTATAAAAGATTATTGGGACCAATGTGTGTGAAAAATTCAGAGACTGATCAACCAGATGATGATGAAAAATGTTGTCAACTATCTTCATTAGTAGAAATTAATTTATCCATTTTGTGTTGAATGAAAAAAAACTATGATATTTTTTCAATTCAATCAAGAGTTATTGAATATGTAGTGGTACAGATTCATTGAACTATTGCTGATAATGATCAATCAGAGTCAAGAAGATACTGATCCATCAGATGTCATATGACACTAATATTTCATTGGACATTGGATAATCGGCCAGACAAAAAAAGAAAAAAAGAAACATTTGAAGAGTTTTGTGGAATTTTTTTCAAATAGTGTTATGAGGATGTAGTATATGTGATTCACTGAAGTGAATATATCTTTTGAAATTTCAACTATATATATGTAATAATAGTTTCAATGTTTTAGGATGAAAAATTTGTTTAGAGAATCACAATGAGCAGTTTGTCTTTAGTTTATAATAGGTATCATAATAATGATCCATTTATTGTTCATTTGATCAATTTGTATGTACCAACATAATTAAGAATCAATTTTCCTCTATATTGCTTCATAATAATGGAAAAATTAGAATGGTAATTGTTATATGACTGAAGAATGTATTGAATGTATGAATTAAAATAAAGCTTTGGGATGATTTTATATATTTCACGAATTATCGATAAGATAATAGATGCACTAAAGAAGTCAAATATGGGGCCACAATGACCGGAAAATTAATGTTTTGGAAAATTTGGTAAATAGGTAAAACGTTTAAAATTCCATCATAATCGATTTTTGGAACACCAAAAAAAGGAAGAGAGTAAATTGTAAATTATGAGGGATCAGAAAATTTATTACATGTGGAAAAAGAGAGAAATGTTATAAAGTTCTAGAGATAAGAGGTTTTTATATAGAGAATTATTGTGGATGTTTCATGGATAGAAGGAGAAAGAGGAAGATCATATTCATTGATTATCATATCAGACAGGGTAATCCGATAAATAAAAAAATTATATATATATAGATTGAGGTAGAAGATGTTAAGAATTGTTTCGATAGTAATCTAGAAGACATATATTTCAATATTGAGTAATCAGACTGATGAAACTGACCAGGATATCAATCTGGGTGTCATTTCAAATTATAATGATGTTGTTACCTTCTACTCGGTTAGAAAGTAAAGATTTTGTTTTTCAATTTTATCAAAAGTGAATGTTTATAAGGTAGTACAATAAAATAATTGGATTCAATTAGTGGATGTTTCATAACTTGTTACAAAACAATTTATTACATATTTTGTTTTATAAGAATAACATGACCTTTTGTATTGATCATAGTGTTACAAAAGTGTATGAGTATACCCTAATAGTTTGTAACCACATAAAAATAATTTTTTCTTGTTTATTGTGTGGTATTGATTTATTTACAAACTATAAAAAGGATCTAGATACTCTTTTTGTGTAGTGATCCATGTAAATACATGTGTTCATATGGATGTGGGTTTATTTTTTCATCAACATGAAAAATATTTATCTAGTGGTGAAGGATATTTCAAAAAAATTAAAATATAAAAAATATCACCCATTCACCCCTCCCCCTCTCAGTTATACACTAATAATTGATAGAAAATATCAAATGGTATCAGATATATGGATATAATTTTTTTATCATTTGCTAATTTTTATAGAGTGAATTTTTATGTGGAATCTAAATTGTGTGAATTTAAATGGGATTTTAGTCTTCGAAGGTAAGAACTACCATTTATGGAAAGAGAGAATGTTGCATTATCTTATGTATATCAGGTATGATGTTCTTGAAGATGAAATAGATGTATTTACCTCATTGATAAAAAATCTACTATATACTGAAAATAATAATAATGATAATTATATAAGAGGAATGAATGATTTACTCTCATAACTTTTTTAAAGTGAATTTCTAAGAGTGAAGGGTGTTTCAACTGCCACATGTATTTGAGATAATATGAATAAAATTATGAAGGAAATAAAAAATAGTAATGAATTAACATTTACAAATATAGTGGATAAAGTATGATGATCTAAAAATGGGTGACTATGAATATATAGGTGACATAATTAAAGGGTGAATGAAATTGTTCACACTATTAGATGTCTTGGTGAAAATTTGAAATATTTTACTATTGTTGGAAGGATCTTTAGAGTTGTTCATGAAATTTTTAATGCCATAGCCTATTCAGTAGATGTTAGAGATCTACAAATATTATCTCAGGATTATTTTCATAGTACTCTCATCACTTTTGAATTGAGAATTTAGAAATTTATGAAAAAATATTGATAAATAAATTTTTATCAAAGCTGCCAAGAATGAAAATCCAAATAAGATTCTTAAAGAAGAAGAAGATTGATATTTTTATTCCAAAAATATGTTCTGTAAAAATCTTGATGATTTTTTATCAGTGTTTTCTAGATATTTGAAAAGAGTTATATGAATATATTAAGATTTAACTTTTTAAAATGATATTAATGTTGATCTACTAGGAACATTTCTACAAATTTCACCCAATGAATTAATGAATATGATATTGAGGAAGGTAATAAAAGGACGAGAAGTTCATCGAAGAAATAGGATGATACGACTAAATTTTATTCAAATTAGAAAGATAAAAAAATTATTCAAATCGAAATGGATATGTTTTTTTGTCTAAAGGTGACAGAGTTTTAGGTTTTGATGGTGAATATGAAATGTTTGATATAAATGTTGTAGATAATTATTTCATTGAAATAGTTAACAATGAAGGGTTCATAAAAAAATGTTCCAAAGAAGAATTATTAATATAACATCATTAGAATGAAAAATTGAGAGAATTTATATGAAAGAATAAAAGTCTTCATAAATAAATCATGAAATTCAAAAATAAATTTTCCTAAAAAAATAATCATAAATTTTTTCATGATGATAAAGTTAAGCTACTGGAAAATATTGATGACTTGATGAAATCTATTGAAAAAAAAATCCAAATGAACATTTGAATTTTAAGATGAAATATAAAGAAGAGGAATTGGAACATGTTCAAAAAAATATTTCTAAATTAGAGGAGGGAGTTAAAAGTTTCGCAAACTCTATCTTTGAAGTTAGATAATGTTACAGAATGGGTAAACCTAATAAGGAAAAAAATATTCCTTTAATGGTAATGTTGAGAGTTAAAAAAATTGAGAATAATGTTTAAAATATTATGTATGTGAAAAAAATTAATAAATTTTAGATGTTGATGTTTCTAAAAATTATGAGTCTGAAATAATTCTTGCAACATATCAGACTAATATGGCTGAAAAGAATATTTATATGAATAATATTGTTCAAGTTAATAATATAAGGTTTGGGACTAAAGAATGTTTTGATTTTAATGAAATTTTTTTGCTGAAAAACATGATTACATGTCCAAATTTTAAGGATGGTAAAAAAGTAAATATTTTCTTGTATGGATACTACTAGAATTTTTGTGGACATATACACATGGAAGATATGTACTTCCTTAAGATAAAACATTTCAAGTATTCCTGTAACACTTTTAATTTCTAATGTACGACTCTGTATTCAACGGTGTTTATGACACAAAACACCTAGTGTAAAAAGGGAATATATTTACCAGATAAATTATAGTCTTAAATAATTATAATATATTATATAGCCTATAATTCACACAATAATTATATATCATTCATCACAAGTAATAATGACCTTCTATGATATCTTGCATTACATGCAAGAGAAACCTTCTTTGATAGCTTGTGTTACACAGAAGACCGATTTTCACCAAATATCAATGTATTATTGAAATATTATTATTTAATATAATATTATATAAACTAGCCATTATGTTAGAAGTTATGAATTTAAATGACTATGTTATGAAAATTTACGATTTATATAAATTTAAAATGAATTCATTGGTTACTAATTTTTGAGAAATAAAAATAAGAACCAATTGGAAATAAAAAATAAAAAATATTATTATTTTGATTCTAAAAGAGTTTGGTCTTAATAAACATAATAAATTTATATTATTGAATTATTTTAATGGAATATATATTTTTTATATTCAATAAAATATTTTTTATATATTCAATAAAATATTTTTTATATTCATCTATTAGGTTTTATATGCATAAGATAAGAACAAACAAAATTTCACCCATAAAAACCTGTATTTTTACAAAGGCAAATTTAACGCCTTTTAATGGAGATCCCATTTAAAAACTGAATTATGACACTTTAATTGATTTAATATTTTAAAATAATTTTCACCTCAAAAAATAAAACAAGAAAATTTTGTACTGTTTAATTTTTTATATTCATTGAAAAAATATCGATTATTAATGAATAGTTAAAAATAATAATTTTCTGTTCCAAATTTCTTTTTCATCTAACTTATTTATAAGACTAAATTATATATTTAATTATATTTAATATTTAATTATATAGTATTTTTATTAAATAATATATTTTTTGTCCTTGGAATCAATTTCTCTTTTGAAATTGATTATGAAACAAAATAATCTTTTGAAAGGTTTTACTTAAAAAAACGCATTGTCATCCCACATGTGGGATTAAATTTAAATCAATTATATAAAATTATATTATTGGAATTTTTAAAATTTAATTCCTTTTTTGTAATTAAAAAATTATAATTTATAATAAGACAAACATGATTTTATTCAAAAAAAATATTACTCAAAGTCATAAAAATTAATTACAACGATTAATGTTAAATTGAGATTAATAAGGGACTAAACCTTAAACATAATTCACAAAATAGAAAATAAACTTTTCAAAGAGATATTTTCTGACTATATATTGAACCTATAATCTATTGGATCTAAATTGGGCAATTATTTTATCCGCTAGCAATATAAAAAATGTGTGCGGAATCTTTTTGTGACAATATTACAAGTGTACCACTCCTCCTACACTATAAAATGCCTCCTCTCTTCCCACATCCCCACACCTCTCAAGATATCTTCTATTCAAAAATAACATCCCAAATATATCGTCAAAATCCCTAACCTAATCCTATATTCCTCCCAATGGGAAGAAATCCATCCAATGACGTACAAACCAAAAAACGTTACCTGATAATGAGGTAACATCTTTCCTTAAGAAATTTAGTTTTATATTAATTATTTTATTATATGATTGGATAAAAAGATATCCTAAATATATTATTATGTTTTATACTAGTTTTTCTACCTACACATGCACACACTTCCATCTAATGTGTAATGAACATATTGTTTTTATTTACGTTAAACTACTGCCTCACAAAATTATGATTATTCATTTTCATTTACCACCTCTCATGGTGTACATTATGAGGTAAACTAGATTTTTATAATTTATATAGTATATTTATTATATATTTATTATTCTTTAATTTTTTATAACACATACCATTATAATTTATATTTATTTTAAAAAATATGATAACATTGTTTGCGGAAGTGTGGACTACCACCACCTCAAAGCAATGTGATTCATTCACGCTCTACATAGAATGTTTAAAGGATGGTTATAATTAAAAATATGTGACATATAAAACCTCTATATGATATTCATTACATAATTACATTTCTGGAAATATTTTATATGTCATTATTTTTATTACCCATTGAAACACTTAATAACTGATAACGTTGTTCATAGAAGTGTGGACTACCTCCTCTTTGACATGATGCAATTCCTTTTACATCAAATGAATTAAATATATAAGTATATATGGTTAAATTAAAAGTTATTTACTATATAATTATAAATCTAGGAAAATATGGTGTGACATACTTTCTTTCCATAATGACTATTGAAAATTGGTAATGTTACTCATGCATACGTACAACATATCGTCTCCATGATTATAATATTGATTCATTTTATAAATACATATTTAAATATTTGTTTTATAGGTATAAATGATGTATGAGTATGATAATTATTTTGTTATTAATAATCTGAAAATGTTATATAAGGACCCACTTGACCATAGTTTACTTACCAATGTAGTTTTTGACAAATAAACCGAATTTGGTCAAAACACCTAACATAATCATAATTGCATAAGTAGTGTTATTCAAAATGGTAAGAAGTAAAATTAAAGTTACAATAATAATAAAAAAGGTTCTCAAGAATGTAAATAATTAACACAATTTTTTATACATGAATATAAAAGACATTCACCCTTATAAAACACAAGGTAGTGGATTTTTTATCAGTTAACATTTCATGGATTATTATTAGTTGTTATGCAATATTTTCATTTATATGGTGTACACATTTCCTTTTTACAAGTTATATAATGGGCCTTTTTATTCTTATGATAATCTATGTTCCATTTAATTTCATTACTTAATTGATATTATTTTTCAAATTTCTCAATGTGGCATGGAACACTTTGGAATGTTGAATGACTATTCTATTTGAGAACGTTTTTCAATTATCTTTTCTATCTCACTAAATTTTGTGATTTTTAACTTTATCTTGAAACAATCACTTTATTATTGTGAACCTAATTTATTATTTATTGAGGAAACTCTACAACGTTTTCATATAATATCACGACTCAATTATTCTTCATGATATTTATAGTTTCAATGTGAATTATTTCATGTAGGGGCATTTGAGTTAAAAGTTACCAAGTGGAAAAGAATTTCATAACTGGATTTATTTTCATTAGATTATATTAATTCCTCACTTCCATTCAAATTATATGATCCTTTGTATAATTAATATGACTATCTATTTATTTATTTCCGCTTCTATATGTTTATTTTCAGTTGATACACATAATTTACTCACTAATTGGTTCTCACACCAACATTTTAATCATTCAAGGGTTTGACTTGCCATCTCATTCTATTCGGGATTGTTTACACATAAATCTCCATAATAATAAATTACTTGATCATTATCTAATAAAACATTTAATTTTATTCTCCTTTAGTTATTCAAGAACATTATCAAGTAATTTTACCATTTTATTCTATTGGGTACTGAAAATGTTTTTACAAATTCTTGACTTTATTTCTATCATTAGTCAGAGGACATGTTCTCTTCTAAAAAATGTATTTTATGAAAAGTTTATCAAAAATATTCTCAACGTGATTTTGTTAATAAATTCTTAAACTTTGTTTCTGTTAATTTGTTTTTTCAAAAAAACGTTCTTTTAAAATCTTAAACATATCATTTTTATAATAGTTTTACAATAAAAATATAATGTTATCTTTACCTCATATGATATTAATATATTTACTTTCCATCATTTCCTTGAAGTTTCCATTTCATGTCTAAAATGTTATTTTTAATGAATTTTTTTAATAGTGATTTTTGAAATGGGTTTCCAAAAAAAAGATATTCTCCCCAAGAATGTTTTTAGAAGATATTTTTATTGTATTTCCATCTATCCTTAGAAAATTCATTATTTTACCCCACATGGGATATATTTAATTAATATCATCCATATTATTCATATGGATGGGTTGTGATTGATTTATCTAAGGATAATATTAACATTCATTTAATTTATTTATTTTTTAGTCCCATTGAAATATTAAATCTCTTATGAATATTGAACATTCAATTTAGAATTTATTATCCATTTAATATAACATGAATATTAATTTTTCTTGAACTTTATACCACATTATATATGGTGTATACATTAATAATTATAGATTATTTGGGGAAATATTGATAAATATGTATATTTTATTTGATATTAATATTTAATAAGTAATATTATTTATTTTGATTTATCAATACGAGGAATGTTTTTTTTCAGATAATGATGGGGGGATCCTAGACTTTATATAGCTCCTCAATGCATCAATAGGTTATAATAAAAAAATTATTTGTGAAAAATAGAATAGTTTAAGACATCTATTTAATTGTCTCGATGGTATTAGTTTTCATGTACCTCAGACATGACATCCAGTAATAAAGCATTTCCTTTATTTAGTTTCAGTTATTATTCATCCATGATATTTTTCATCGAAATATCTATGGATACATTTCATTTTTAATTTATTGATTAATTGACACGTGTTTTAGTTTCATAAATTCCCATATTGATCTTTCCTTATATACTTATTTTAATGGAATCTGTTTCATGTTATTAACATTATATATTTTTTATGCAGTTCCTTCTTAGTTTTTCAATTACCTAGTATATCTATTTAGTTATATACCATTCCATTATAATTACTCTGATGGGTTCATTATTTCTTCAGCTATATTACTCCCTTACACATCAGTTTTTCTTTTCCTTATTTTGTATCTTTCCACATGAATCATTGATGAATAATATGAAATATATGTAAGGATTTACAATATATATTAGATTTATCCTTGATTTTATTTATTTAGAGTGAAAAAATTAATTATGTTGTTCTTTATGTATTGATTTGTAATAAATGACTCATTTTTTGCATATAGATTTCCAAGACTTCAAAAATATTTGGTCCATTTTTATTTAATTACTTATAATCAATCCAATGCAATTTATAGTAGACATTATATCTGGGCAATCTGATGTCCAGTCACTAATGTTGGAATCAATGGATGTTTATTACAATCCATGAGAAAAAGATACCGGAAAACATATATTATAGAAAATATACCTTTGGTAAAAATTTATGACAAGTATAGCATGACATACTAATTTTTCAGTTATATTTGGATTATATTGTTTTCCTAGAAATACATCCCTATCTGGATTCTAAAAGTGGATGTCGTTATGTAACTAATGTAAATAGGAGTAAAAAATCTAATAAGCTTCTCCATGAATTCCGTACTCTAACTTAGTACATGAAAATGGTGTTTACCACACACCTAGTTTGGCACTCCCAGTGAATATGCTTAGGAAAATTCACATTTTCATTAAAATACCACCATAAAAGAATCTAAAAATGAATGAAATACATTAAACCTAAGGTGTTTTAGATTTAAGATAATGTGTCATGGATTAGAAATTTTAGAAATTATATTAAGGATAAACATTATCCCACAACAATTACCAAGTTAAAAAAACTGATGAGGGTCTTGAACCCTTTACAAAAATACCGAAAGAGATTCACACCAACCACTTGCCCACTAAATTTCCTTCCTATTTCTCATCGTTTTTAGTTACAAAAATTTATGAATTAATGTAAATAATTATATAGTAATATCACTATTGATGATTGAAGATTAATCTATTAAACATATTGGTTTTGGGAGATAGTTAGATATAAATAGTTTGACTTGTCACTCTTTTATAGTCCTTACGATCCTATAAAAGATTGTTTTAGTTCTTCTGGCATAAAAAATCATTATTTGTAATTAATTTCTGGAAATAAAGGTATAAATTAGAATTTTATTTCAGGACAACCAAATGTTCTGATTACTCAT
This sequence comes from Viscum album, assembly GCA_963277665.1. Taxonomy (NCBI): domain Eukaryota; kingdom Viridiplantae; phylum Streptophyta; class Magnoliopsida; order Santalales; family Viscaceae; genus Viscum; species Viscum album. The sequence continues at coordinate 567,826,242 of OY728134.1, read as the reverse complement.
AAAAATAGAAACCTATCATGTAAATAAATTACTGTATATTCTTGGTCTGTAAAATAATTACCAAACAATATTGAAATGACATCAAAATAAAATGTTGTCTCAAAACCATAATTTTTGAAAAGATGGCCACTTAAATCCTAAAATATTTATGAATTTGAGGCTATCAAGTTTCTATTGACCATTAAATTGTTTATGATTGATGATCTCATTCCCTCTGTATAAATATTTTATATATTTCTTTAAGGTTTTATTTTAACATTCCACTAATGTTCTCCTATATAGAGACTTAGTTACATGGTTGTCCATGTGACCTTTGTACATCCCAATCAATTTTTTCATTACGTCGATGAAATTTATTTAAGGTTGGGAGATTTAACACATCAAAATTATAATACATTAAATTCATAATTAAATATAATATATTCAATATAATTTAATGAATGCAACACTCTGTTATCTATAATCAAATACAATAGAGACATTGATATCTAGAATTAAACACAAGAGCGACCTTCCATGACCCTTTTTGTTACATGCAATATCGAGTTTCCCCAAATGACATTGTATTATTAAAATATTATATTTAATATAATAAGATATAATCTAGTGGTTATGTTAGTAGTTTTGAAATATATTAACTAATTTATGAAAATTTGTGATTTAAATAAATATAAAATTAATTAATTGGTTCCCAATTAATGAGAAATGAAAAAAATAACCAATTGATTATTAAAACAAATTTCATTTTTTTTTCTTCCAGTGGAGTTTTTCATAAAAAAAAATTAATTAAACTCAGTGAATGGTTTTAATGAAATATATATTTTTTATATTAAATAAAATATTTTTTATATTCAACAATTATATTTGATAGGCATAAGATAAGGACTAACCCAATTTCAGACATAAAACCCAAAATTTTTATGGAAGTATTCTTACCTCCTTTTAATAGAGAACCCTTTTTAAATATGATTTTTGAAACATTAATTGATTTAATATTCTTTCATAAAATTCATCTTTGAAATAGAAACGTAAAAATTTGGTTATTTTCATTTTATATATATATTCAAAACATATCATTTTTTAATGAATAGTTAAAAATACTGAATTATAGTTCAAAACTCCTTTCTCGTCTAATTTAATTAGTAGGATAAATTATATTTTTAATTATATTTTTAATGTTAATTAGATAATATTTTTATCAATTAATAAAATTTATGTCATTGGAATCAATTTCAATATGAAATTTATTATAAAAACATATCAATCTTTTGGACGTTTTTACTTAAAAACTTTCATTGTAGTCTCACCAACAGGATTAAATTTAAATAAATTTATTCCACTTATATGATTAGAATTTATAAAAATTGATTCCATATTTGGAATAAGAATAATTTATAATTTCTATAAATAAAAATATTGATTTTTACAGAAACTAGTAGTGAAAGTGATTACAATTTATTTTAATGAATAAGGTTAAATTAAGATTAATAAGGGAATAAACCGTTACCTTAAGGCCCAAAACGACATATAACATTATAAATGAGATATTGGATGTAACTATTTAGAATCAATAATATATTGGATCTAAATTTGAAAATTATTGGATCCAATTGTAACATGAAAAACGTTTATGGATTTCTTTTGTCAAAATATTACATAATTGCCACTCCTCCTCCACTATAAAAGGCCTCCTCACTTACTACTTCCCCACACCTCTCAAGAAACTTTTTATCGAAACATATATAAAATTATAGATACTAAATATACCTACCCTAATCCTATATGACACTCCTTATAAAAAAATCCATACAAGGAATACTTCTAGTACAAATGAAAAAAAGTTACCCAACTAAAAGGTAACATATTTCTTTACACAATTTATTTTATTTCCATTATCCAAAACATAAAATTTTATTATTATATTATTATATAAGAATAAATGTATCCTTAATATAATAGGTTGTTTATATTCTATGTTTTGGCCTACAATTACACACACTTTCATCTAATGTGTAATGAACATACTGTTTTTGTGTACGGTGATCTACTAACTCACGAAATGATGATTGTGCAATTTAACTTTACCACTTATAATGGTTTCCATTATGATGGAAAATATATTAAAATATGTTATATATTATATTTATTATGTATTTTTTATTTTTCAATTATTTTAATCACATACCCTTAAACATTCCATTTTGTATAAATACAATAACATCATTTGTGGAGGTGTGGAATATCGTCAACTCAAAGCGATGTGATTCGATCACACTATTCATGGAATGAATGATGGATGATTTTAATTAATCATTTGAAACTTAAATACAATATAAATGATATTAATTACATAATCAAATTTTGGTAAATATAATATATATAATTTTCTTTATTACCCTTTCACACACATAAAAAGTGATATTTTTGTTCGTGGATGTGTGGACTACCGCCTCCTCGATACGATGTGATTATTTTATGTCCCCAGAATTCTATATATTATTATATATAATTATATAAAATGTTATTTAAGATAAAATTATCATTATTGGCAAATATTTCGCTACTTACCTTATTTCCATAACAATCATTTAAAAAAGGGAATGTTACTCATGGATACGTAAGACCTACCGTCTCCATGATTGTAACGTTGATTGATTTTTCATAACCATATTTAATGATTTGTTTTAAAAGTATATTTGATTCATTAATATGATAATTTTATTATTATTATTATTATTATTGAGTTATTGTATAGTGACTCGTTTGACCATGGTTGATGTTCCAAAGGTTTTTTGACACATAAACCAAATATTGTCAAAAAAAACCAAGGAAAAGTTAATTGCTTAAGTTGTTTTATACAAAATGATAATAATTTAAATTGTAGTATTGTTAAACATGAAAAATATTCTAAATAAATTAAATAATTAATATAATACTAGTATACATTTATTTTAAATACATTCACTTGTAAGGATACTCAAGATAAGGGATTTTTTCTTAATAAACATTTAATTGATACTTATTTGTTGTTATGCTCCTAGTTTCTTTTATATGATGTATATATTTCCATTTGACATGTTATAACAATAAAATATTATACTCATGACATTATAAGTTTCATTTAATGTCATTACGTAACAATGATTATTATATAAATGTTTCAATGTGGTATTGGACACATTGGAATGATTACATATTATTCTCATTGAGAACATTTTATGATTATCTATGCAATCTCAATTACTTTTGTGATTGTTAAATTTCTATTTAAATAATCACTTTTTTTGTGAACCCAATTTCTTAAATATGGTGGACATACTACCACATTGGAATATAATATCATGATTCAATAATTATTTTCGATATTTTTAGTTTCAATTTGAATTATTTAATCAAAGGGGATTTGTGTTAAAAGTTACCAAGTGGAAAAGAATTTTGATAACACAATTTCTTTTCTTTTGGTGATATTACTTCCTCGATGTTGTTAATATGATATGATCATGTGTATAATGACTTTTAATATATTTCAATGTATTTTCTCTTATATATATGGATTTATATTTGATACACATAATATACCCATTGATTTATTCTCACACCAACAATATAATATTTTTAAGGGATTTCTTTACAATATCATTTTTTTCAGGATTGATTACAATTAAATTTTTATCAAAGTAAATTATTTTATTAAAATATATTAAAACCATAAATATTATTATATTCTGGTTATTCATGAAAATTATTATGTAATAGTACCCTTTATCTTCTCTTTAGTACTCAAAATAATGTAGGATTTTTTATAGAAACATTAATTTTTTTATCTCTTTAGTTACAGAATACATTTTCATATAAAAAACCCTATTTTAAAAATAGATTTTTCAAAAATTTTAATAAAATTATTTTTTTAATGAAATTTGTACTTTTTTTCATCAACAATGTTTTTGAAATTAACATTCTTGTCATGTTCTGAATTAAGAAACATCTAAAACAATTTTTAGAATCACAAGTAACCCTAACCAATTTATAAATGAAAACTAGCATCGATGGGTGACTTGTACATTTGGATGGCAGTCATACACCAACATCACTGTCATCATAGAGATAATTATGGGGTCATGTATCTGGCTCCGCATGGAATTCCAAGCTCTACAAGATCACAAATACCATTGAGAAAACTGTATTTTCTATTCCACCAACATCTAACAACCCACAATGATCAAATGACTCGAATAAAACCTTACATCCCATGGAAACTTGAGTTCTATCGTGAGGTGTGCTAGCTAGGCACACTACATGTAACAAGAACCTCAAGACCAGATATTCTTAGATTTGTTTTATCTAGAATCTTCAACATGTAACATGACCCAAAGAGCCTAACCTGCCTTGGTACCTTTTTTCACAAACCAATCCAGTTCTCCCTCTAACCCGATGCAAAAAGTGGTCTGTTGAATTACCCAAATTGCATTCTTGATCCCCATGTGTGGGAAAATAGTTCATGGTTATTAAAAGTATATCATGGGAATGATTTCACCCACCTATATAGCCATAAAAAACCTACAGAAATAAACAATAGAAGGATAAATAAACATATTCCAACATAACATAATAATTTCCAGATTTAATGTTTATAACTTTGAATAAAATTATCCAAATGGACAACAATAAAAAGGGAATAAAACTCCATCCCAATCCTTAATGAAAGAAAAGGAGAAACATCTTTAATCCACTACCACCAATTCCTATTAGATAAGACCACTAGAAACCTAAACCACCATCACTAAACACATTGACTTTGCATGACACAAATATAACTAATCTACATACACCCAAAGGTGTATGTAGGGTATGAGAGAAAGTCCAGTAGGATTCCATGAAGATAAAGAGATTCATTGCAATAACATTCAAAGACAATTTAACGTGACCATTTCCTTTAAAAATTTTATAAATATTTTATGAAAAGATTTAATTTATTCTATTGTAAAATAAGGCACTTTAATGAAAACCCATATTTGAAATTAATTTTATTGAAAAAAATGTACACAAGGTCTGCCACATACCGACAAATAACACCTTATTACCTAGGATTAATATCATGAATGACCACTATATGTAAGTCCGTAGGGATAATATATCTCCAGTGGGATCATAAAACCTCATACAATAGTGAAATGTGATTTAGTAACCACAACCATCCACATTATAATTCCTGAGACACTATATAGAAGAAACATCCAAAATTATAGTGGGTTCAAATCATTAGTATATAGTAGTTAGTGCTGTAATCATCAATCATGTTTTGTGATACTAGGAAAACCCACATTGGAATCAATAGATTGATAGATCACATCATCTCACATAGATACCCAAAGTTCCCTTGTGTCCAACCCCATTTTACAAGTGATACGATTCATCATTTCCACATATACATTCCAGGATTTAAAAAACATTAGGAATTCGCCATTTTCTATGATAACCGACTTTAAATTTCACAAAAACAAAATCCATTTTCAAATACATTCACCGAAACGCAAAAAAATTATCATTCACCATTTATAAAGACACTTGAAATAAAAAAATTAATTCCAACCAATTCCATTATCCAAGCCCATTTCAAACCCACACATAAGCCAAGTTCATTTTTAGAACATGATTCCCATTTTTTAATCAACAAAAAATTCATAATAAAGATGCATAATAATAAATTAAAGATGAAAAAAATACACGTTTCATTTAGAAAACTAAATCTTGTATTTAAATCCCCCTAAAATCCCATTTAACACCCTCCAAACCAAAAACAAACCCATTTTAATGAAAAAATATATAGGAAGCATGCACAAAAAAAGTGCTTCCTTTTAGAAAAAATGCACTTTTACAACCAATACATGCCAAAAAAATTATATGATATATTTATCACAACACAATTAAATTACTAGTCATGGCTATGTAAAAATTAAACATAATAAAATCGTTTAACAATGTTTGGGCATGGAACCACCTACTTTATGTGTAGAATCATCTAGAAAATAATGTGAAACCCCCTCTACACCACCAAACTACCATAACAAATAAATATTTAGCCAAGAAATTAAGATTGAAACATATCAATTACGATTCAATGATAAATATACCACCCTACCTTTTAGAAAAACAAAACCCAATGAAAGAAGAGGAGGGGCACTATAAGGAAGGAGAAATCGAATGATAGGGGCTGGCATGGTGATTTGAAAGAAGACAACGCTAAAAGTTCCTGAAAATAGGTGTCTGATGGAGAAAATAGAAGAGGGTGAGGTGCCTAAGGTCGAGGAATCCAAGTGTGTGGGGGGGGGGGTGGAGGAATGTGGGATTAAGGATAAAAATTATGGACATAAAAAAGTGGAAACCAACATTATAATGACCTAGAAAGGTATCATGGTTTTCCGACACCATTTTTCCAACCATACAGTGACAATGCGCCCCTTTATGCCTAAGAGGAGCCTGACTCATGGTTATTATACGTGTCCTACCTTATTTTTTTTATAGTTGTGAGTCATCTTTTGTCCAAAAGATCATCCTACCACATGATTACCTGGAGAATGGTGTATGGTTTGAAAAAATGAGCACAGGCTATGCACATCAATCTATCAAACATAAAAAATGAATTTTTAATGAAAATTACATTGGGGAAACTCATATAAAAGAACAATACTAAAAATAATAAATGCGAATATCTAAGAATTCAAACTTGTCACACCTAATACTTGAATGTTAAACCAAAATAAAAAAATGTACCAGAATAAAGTGTTATATCCAAAACTCAGGTGTTACATTCCATGTAATGTATTTGAAATAAAATAAGATAAATTATTCAATATAAACCTATATTTTCTTCAAATTTAAATAATGAATAATTTTAATGAATGAAATGTAATTAGACATTATAAATTTTATAGAATAAATAGATTAATTTCATTATATATTTTAATGAATTTGAGATTTGGTGGGTGGAATTTAGGATATAAATATGTCTTAATTGTTTTAAATATTATTTATAATTTATTTGTTATATAAAGGGATGATATATTATTGATGTTTGGAGTATTGTGAAAACATCATTAATGAAATTCTAGATGAACAATAGAAAAATAACTAACTATTTTTAATAGAAATTTTATTCCTTAAGAAGAAAAATGTGATTATTCTGTTTAAGGAATGTTTGAGGCTGATTGGGATTTCATTCCTAAACCATGGTAGTCATTCAATCATGAGGTCATTTATAATGAACTATCTATTTTAATGTTTGTATTTTTAGTATATATTTTGTGATTTGAATGTTTTAAAGATTGATATGTTATGATTGCTGCAAAATACAAAATGTAAATTGGAAGGCATTAATCCTAGTTAATGAGTACATGTTCTATTGGATTACAAAATGAAAATTTTGGAGAAGAGTAATTTATTGTATTATAAAAATTATTTATCTCTATAAATAATGAATATACCACATCTGTAAAGGTAAGTACAGAAATAGAACACTATTAATCATGAGGATCCTATTTATAATGGTGTTTTGAGTATATTAGATTATATAATTTATTTTCTATTTAGTTTACATGCCTTAATTTCTCCACCCCTAATGTTATCTCTAATTGAAATCAATTTTGTACTTAATAACAAATATAAAATCATATATTTACATTTTTATATGTTTTTCTGATTTTAATTTATCTATTTTATTATTTGAGTAAAGATTCCATCTATTTAAATTTCACCCATCTAATCATTTGGTTACATGGTGAAGGTAATGAATCAAAATATGATGTATGTTACAAGGAGGGATAATACCTCATAAATATTTTTATATAGATTAATATACAAAGTAATATTTCTTGTAAACCATAATTGAATGTTATGAGTGATTTTGACCATAAATCAGATAATTCACTCAATGATAGTTTAGGGATAAATGTGGAGCATGATATTTTCGATGTTTTATAGTCTATAGAAGATGATATGTTATCTATAAACACAATGGTAGAAGGATTCCGCATAATATAAGATTTATATCCTAGACTATAATTATAAAGCATAAATTTTTTATAAGAGAATGAGTCACATAAATTTCATGTTGTAGGGATAAATATTGAAAAAACAAAGTAAAAAATAATTCAATTTTTTTTAAATGTGACTACTAATTTTAGTGAGGATAATGATTTTAAATTCAAATAATTAAATGATATTTCCTCAAAGATAAATTACATTAAAAGATGTTTTATGAAAAAGTACCTTAACTAAAATAAAATTCAAATTTTATTGGAATGAAAGATAAATTATATGCCAATATTGTAGAAATTGTTAAGGAAAATTAATTTTTGAAATGGAAGAAAGTAATAATAAAATGTTCCATAACAAGAATGAAGTCTAAGATTATGGAACAATGGGACAAATTTTATATTAATTCCCATAATTAGGATAATAAAGTTTATTTATTAACTATGACCAATAAAGACATGATTGAATAACATGAATAAATGCCCAAAATGATATAAAATATTTGATGGGGGACATAAAAAAGATTAAATATAAATATTAAAACCTAAATACATGATTATTCTTATTATAAAACACAAAATAATTTTATTATTTTATTAACCATGTATAGTTAAAAGAAATATAAGAAAAAAGTATGCTAAACCAGATGAAAAATATAATAAATGTGTGATATATAAAAATAAATATACTATGACAAAATAATACATTTTTTATGATAAATATTTATTAAAATTGTGGAGAAGAGGACCATTGTAATTTATGAAAAAAAATGATTCTAAATAATATAATGATAATGGGGTGGATATAATTTCATTTCATATAGTAGATCCCAAAAGAATATAATAAAAAAGTGAAAATATTAAAATATAAAAGCTATATAGTCAAAAATCAAAATTTTTGATTTTTTAATATATATAAAAATATATATAAATAAATTGAATATTTATTTTTTAATAATATATTTTATGTATTTTATAGAAAATTATTTTACCATCAAAAGTAAATATAGAATAAATATCAATATAAATCTCTTGTGACACTAGCCATGAATTTGATATAGATTTTAGGGAAATTAAACTATAACATGAAATAAGAATAAATATAAATTTATTGAAAATGAAATTATTATTATATATAAATTGCATCTCTTGGCTTGATAAGATCAAATGGAAGGATTTGGTTTTAACATGAGTTCCAAATATATTAGTAGAAGGATTATTTTAAGGACACAAAAATTATTCAAAAATGGTAATAAAGATGAAATACAACATATTAGTAAGAAAAATAAAAATTTAAGGAATATATGATGAAATATATGGTATCACTTAATGATAAGTAAATTAGTATCATGGTTTAGAAAAAAAAGGTTAAGTAATGTTTTTTTGACGAGTCCTTGATCCTATGAATAATCAAATATAAAATATTAGTGAATTAGGATATGAATAAAAGAAAAAAACAATTGAAAGTGTGGAGTCACTAGATCCTATAAAAGAAAATATAGATCACAATATATATTCTAAAAACATGAATACAAAATTGATCCTTAGGCACTCGCCAAGATGAAAAACATGAGAAAATTGTAGTACATATTCTTCTTATGTATTTAACAGTTATATTATTTCCGGAAATGTGGTAGGTTCAACTTTAGATCTGATCCAGAAGAATGATATTTTTGAAGAAATTATATATATGAAATCTCTATTATGTGGATGAAATAAGTAATATAAGATAATTATTATATCTTATCAAGGATGAAAATTTCTTATTAGGAGAATATATAAATCTATAGACTTAGAATAAGGGAAATGACATCCTCATGAGGAAGGAAAAAAGAAAAACAAATCAGTATCCATTTTTACCTAAAATATGATATTATCTAATATTTTCAGAATAATTTTTTTATTGATGTTGAATTACTCTCATACGGAGTACAAATTCTATAATTGGTGACTGAGACATGGTATTAATAGAGATTATTATTTAAATATCTGAATTTTGGTATCCAGTTATATCTAATAAGGGTGTTTCAAATACAAATCTACATGAAAAAATAGTTTCAATATATATTAATTAAAAGAAAACATTTATGACTAATATAGTTAGTGTTTTTTGGTTATTCAATTATTGTTTTTTATTGTGTGTTTGAGAACAGAGTTGGATATCATTTATTTTAGCTAAATGATGATGTTATATGAATTGAATGTTGTTAGTGAAAAGGGTTGCCTTAATGTTATTAAATTAAATTTTTTCCCTATGCATACAACTTATTAAATATTCATATATAATATTTTTATGACTCATTGATATGTGGTACGTTCACACACTAAAAATAAAAAAGGCAACAACCATTTTTGGAAGAGGGTTTTTATCATCAAAATAACATTTTGAATTGTTTTAAATAAATATGAATAAGTTTTTTAAAAGATATTGGGAAAAAATATTTATTTTTGTACGGGTATAGAATATTAAGGAATATATGATATTGAGGAATAATATTTAAAGTGATGAGTTTAGATTCTCAAAATCATCCTCATGTACTATATTGATATAATGTGGGTATAAATAATTATAACACCCATATTATTTTAACTGATCAATGTGAAGAAAAACATGAAAATAATTTATAGAAAATAATTCCAGTTATTTTCCTATGAAACATAAATTTTTTTATTAGAATATTATATATTAGTGATATCCTAAAGGCAAGAGAAAAATGCAATCAAAATATGATCCAAATATGAATATCATGTCTCCCAAGGTAAATATTTCTAATGTGTTATTTATTATTGTATCTAGGCACACAATAATCACATTGGATGATATGAACAACATATATTTCAGTCATAATTTGTGGGTAATTATTATCTCATGTGATTAAAATATCCTGACCAAGGAAACCCATTATTAGTACAGTTGATTAAAATTTATCAACCAAAATTGTAGGATCTTCACATGCAATTTTTAATTAATTTGAAACTAGATATTGATTTACCAAATCATATAATTCCTTCTTCGTTGATTTTCATGTTTACTAAGACTCATAGAAACATCATTATGTTATTTGATACATGTGTATAATCCCTATAGCAATGATCCACACAAGATCAAATATCTTTGAAAATTACGACAAATTTTTTTATTTCTAGAATAACCGATCCTGATCAAGTTCATTATTTATGCTTGATCATAATAAAATTATTCTAAAGAAGGATTAACATATGATATTATCTTATTGGATTAATATTGGATACATGGAGAGAACACATGATATCTTCATCACTAATTAGGGATTGAGAGAGTATTAATCAATCCATTGTGTATACTAAATGTCCCTTAATGTATTGTGATATTATTAGATATTTATTTTTTACAGTTATAAGGATTAAAATTCACACACAATACACTTACAAGGTTAAATATACCTAATTTACCCGATGATAATTATCAAAAATATATTATTATTAATTTCAGGGCATGCTAAAAGATTAAATAATTTAAAAAAAATATCATTTATACCACTTCCAAATAGATAATTAAACATAATATAATTTCACAGATTGACACATACTGATCCATGAATAGTGATATTATAACAGATTAATAAATACCTCTATATCATTGCCTAAAAATAAAATAAATATTATATTCAGTAAACATGCATAAAAATTATTGTTATTATTATTATTATTATTTCACTCACCAATACTTTTAAATAACTTTTGTATAAATTACGATTGTCAACCACCTAAAAAATTATAAATAATTCTAAAATGTTAAATTCAATGCATGAATTTAACTAAAATTGTGGATACACATATTTTTTAACCTACTTAGACACATTCAGAGGGAAATTAGGCATAACTGCTTAATGTCCCAGGTTATAATCTTGTAACATACCATGTAATCCATATTGAAGGATGATAAAATCATAGTGACATTTTAAATCTTACTATCATAAACCATGTAATACAGTCCATTATTCAAAAACATCTCAAATCATGCAATTTTCATGTCAGTGCCATCAACAAATATTATCGATATCGTGATCATTGAATTTATGAAATTGAAATCTTTGACCAAACCACCAGGCCATGTATTTATTTGAGTGAATGTATTCATGAAAATGGATTCTGAATTTATCTTTTAGAAAAATATAAAATATATGAATCATTTATCTTGTTATCCATTAAATCAATATCATTAGTGATATAGCCAACACATCCCACAGCGTTGCAACAATTTTTCATCCCAGTTTCCATCAATATATTAAATTAATTGTTTCATGATGTCCATTAAAGATAATAATAAATTCAATGGAAAAAACTCTTTTGAAAAAAGTAACATCCAATGACATATAGAAATGTTTATTTTATGATAACATGTTTCTTTCCTGGAGACTACCAAGGGTGAACAACAAGAGAAGATATATCATTTTCTTATGAGCATCATTCCCCTGATATCTTTTATTTTATACATCCCAATATAAATATCATCATTCCATTGAAATATATTTAAGATCACACTCCTAACATTTAGAATTTCTCAAAATACTGGGGAGATTATATGACATGTAAGCATAACTTACATTCTTAGCACATCAGCGCATATAAATTTCAAGTACAGTAATAATAATGATGTGATAAGAAATCATTTTTGATAACAAAACATGTATTCAATTACTCAATCTATAGATTCTTGAAATCTAACTCCAATCTAATCCCACTGGCACTAGAGCCAAATGAAAACATCTTTTATCCAACTAGCACTCACAAGATAATCATTTACCTAATGATATAGAGCATTCACCAGGGGTTCTATCTATTTTTACTCCATGGATACTATGATATCCACGACATCACCACATTGATAAAAAAATATCAAGAGATAAATATTATGATATATGTCAATTTTCCATTGGTGCGGCCATGGTTCTTAAGAGACAGCCACCACTTTAGTGTTATTAGAGTAAAATGTGATTGGATCTTTACTTTTACATACCACATCACGCATATTGAAAAATATGTGAATCCAAACAACTTCACTGGATTCATCTGAATATGTATTATAAACAAAACCATCTTTATAATCAATCAAAGCTGGATTCTTTGAGTTCTTTAAGATCATAACATAAATATTGAGGAACATTAAATATCCATACATTGAATTCTATCCATTATAATATTATTTAATTATATAAAGTTTATAACGACTAACAAATATTTATTAAACTCTTCCATACACATAGAACATATCCTTAGTTTTCCCTAGATACATAATTATATCCTTAACAACATTCAATTGTTTTTCACATGTATCTTACTGATATATTCGTACCATGAAACATTTATAGTGAGCATTAGGCCTAATACAAAATTTTTTCACACTTGATAGATCTTATCACATATATGAATAGAATATTACCCATTTACTATACTTCCTTCAATGTAAGAGGACAAATTTTCTTCTAATGATGTATTCCTTATTACAGAAGAACTAATCCGCTATTGGATTGTTCTATACTAAATATCTTCATTATATGGTAAATGTATGTACATTGACATAGGAAAGAATCCTTTTGGATCTCTCACACATTATCTCATTCCCTAGAATATTGATTACTTCATATAAGTCATTCATATAAAATAACTTTATCAACAATTCACTAACATCATGTTAGGTTGTTATATTGATTCTAATTGATAATATTTCATAAATACACCCCACTCTTGAAAAACCTAAATACTAATGAAATAAAGGTAAACAAAATTATCAAATACATTCATAAGGAATCCAAAATGTATTATTGAATCATTAAATAAAATGTTCCATGACATGAATTCTTTCATCAATATATAAATGGGTCTCTATATCATGAATATATATTTTGAATTTACTAGAGTAAAAAAACATTTGGTTGTATATTATTCACATCCTGTAGAATTATATAACAATTGAATAAAGTTTTGATTTTTTTAAATTTCATCATCATGGTAAGCTATTAGGGAATGTATGATTCTAGGGGATTTAAACATCGATAATGGAGAAATGGTTTCATCTTAGTAAATTCCTTTAATATGGTCAAAACAATTATTCCACTAGACATTCTCTATATGTTTTTACATTACCTTTCATGTATGTCATTATTTGAATACCTATATATTCCAAATGATATTTATATTAACTAGCTGATCAGTTAATACTGAAACATAATTCTGATAACTAGAATCTATACCAAAATTCTAGGATTCTTTTTATCCTACAAATTATTGATTCTCTAATCCATCATTTAACTAGAGATTATACTTATAGTTTTCCAATAATATTTAACCATCAGCAGTGACCATAAAATCATATCATTCCAATTGACTTACCTTCCTAGTTATTTAATAAAGTACTTGTGTTTTTGGAACAAAATCTTCAGTGGTGACATATGGAATTGGTTCATATGGAATCTATTTTGTATCTTGAGAATAAAATTCAATAGCATAAATCATGATTACACTCTCCTCATTGAGGATGAGATCCCTCGAAATAAATAAAACCAATATTGCAAAATGTACATTCTTCTCAAATATATTTTATATATAGAACCCACTTGTTTCCTCGGCATACCCTATAAATATTTAATTCATGCATCATGTTTCTAGTTTTTGGCATGATCGTCCATTAAAAAATTATCATAACCCCTTAGAATAGTTTTTTTAAAAAAACATGTTTCTTAAAACACTATAACACTAATGTTATATCATTTTCCTCTTTGGTTGGTACTTTTTCGTATATATTAAATTTTCTATAACACATATAACATAATGGAAAATATAAGGCTTGCAAGACCCATCATTGATCCTTAAATTTTTAATAAGGTATGATTATTTCATTCAGTAACACCATTGCAGTATATTGTATAAGGTGGTGTGGGTTGCGTTAAAATCCAATAATCATATAGACAGTTAATATTTTATTTTTTATGTAATTCACAACCTTGATTTGATCATAGTTTTTTTATATTATTACCAAGAATATTCTCAACATAATTATTTAACGCTATGAACATATTAATGGAAAATACACGTACCTAATTGATTTGATATATAAATATATATACAAACCATATTCCTTATTAAAAGTAATAACATTTATGAATCCTCTAACAACTTCCACATGGTATGGTTGACACAAATCAGTGTGTACTAATACTATAATCTTGGTGGCCCTTTCACATTGACCACATAATGGTGGTTTAGAATTTTCTCTTATATATAATCCAGAAAACCATCATGTTTCTTTAGATAAAATGTATCTAAATATATATATTAATATATATTTGTAAAAGAAATCTTTTTTAAGGGAACAAGGGGGTGATTCCATAGCTGGATGCTATATGAGTTGTATGTACTAATATCATGATTAACTGAAAAAATTTTGTTATCAGAATTAAATAAATATCAAACTCTATTCAACCATCCCATAGGATTACATATGATATCCTTATAAATGTACAAACATTTATTTACAAAAAAATAAATTAATTTATATCTATGAAATAATCTTAAATAATGTATTTTTAAAAAATAGGAACATAATAATGATTCAATAAAACCATGTTAAATCATGTCATCAACATGAGAGGGTATTCTATAACGGCTTGAACATCCAGACATGATCCATTGCAAGATTGATGATTAACCTCACCACATGCATCCTTCTAAAATAAACTAGCTCCATGTTTTGGATACAAATATGAGGACAAAATACATTATATAATACCCAAAATGATTATATAGAATGTTTACATTCAATAATAAATGAACCTGAAGCTTCCCATTGCTACTTTGGATGAGTGAAATACATCTTCTAGTGGCCTTGAATAAAAAAATCATATTGCATCATGTTCTCATACATGCATCAAGATTTTCATCTTCATGGAGTGTTGGTTTTCCATAACATTAGACATGGAATGATTATTTAACCCTGCTTATTTTTTCCTCATATTCTAATTCACTATAAAAGAAACAGGTTCATCACACCCCATTTATTTATTAACTTGGTGGATAATAGTTATAGCTTCTGATATTTTCTTCTCATTATTCATCAAATAATGATTAAAAGTATAGCTAAAGAAGTTATTTAGTGGTGAGATTTTTTTCACATATCATTAGGGATCCTAAAACCCAATATAACCATGTTCATAATATATCCAATCATATTGACTACATGTGTCCCAACTAGAATTAACTATCCAATCTTGAATTTGACTACTTTATTTGGAATCTCATTTCTCTCGTATCTCTCATAATCTTGAAAATGAAAAGGATGTTAAATGAAATTGTATATGTATCTATATATTCAAATTTATATGGATTATTATTAGATAGGGAGGATATATTGAAACATTATACATCCATTAAAACATCAACATGATTCATATAGATAGGTAATTGTTCCCTACAAGACTCTTTGTCATGTAACTCTTGAAGTGATATTTATGTCATGTATAATATATTTTCATGAAATAGTATAAAGTGCAAGAGAATTTACCATTATATTAAATTTTCAACACCCCCAGATTTATCAAATAATTTTAATATTGAATGCATGAAACACCAAGTATCTACATAAGACCAAATTGTTATAACCTAGCTAGAGAACATTATTTTTCCACCTCTGTGATTTGAATTTCAAAAAACTAACATACACGTTTGCATTTAGTATGATATTTCGAGTCTGATAAGACAAACATAATTTTTCATGAAAAGTAACACAACCTTATATACACTAATATGAATATTAATATTACCCTTTTGAATATTAAATCACAATTTTATTTTATTTTATTAAGGTTATATGATAATAATATCTTGATTAATTTTTCAATGTGATATAAAACGAATTATAATTAAATCATAGATATTTTTCCAATAAATTATGATTTTAAATAAAAATTATATTAACTAGATTTAAAAAATTATTTTTCAAAAATGTCATTTATTTTTGATTTCTACACTTAAAAAAATTGTTTGGGATAATTTAATGTATTTTTATGAAATAATCAAATTTTTGATGAATAACAAAATACTGTAATTTACCATATATTTGAATTATCTGTTAAATTAACTATTCTTATAATCATGGCTGATGTAAGCAGTCATGGTCCAAAAGAAAATACACATATTACTATTCTTGGTCACACGAATCAATACTGTTGGTTTTCATTGGAGAAATTGAAAAATAATGAGTAAAATATTGGGAAAACCATTCTCCCTACCACTATAACCCCACCACACACTCGCTCTTATCTTTACTCTTCTAAAGACTTGTACCATGACCAAATTATAATCAAATATCTTCAGAAGATCCCTTCCCACTTCCAAAAACCCTTTGTCTCATAAAAATTCCAAAACCCCTCCTATAAAGATGATCTTAAGGATGATTATGTCAAGAGGAAAATTAATCTTTTTCATATCATTTATTTCACTTTATTTTCTTTTATTTTTCTTTCCTTACCTATTTTCAAGAAAATTTTGTGAAAACTCTAGTACCCAACATGTACTGGACCATTTTTATGATAAAGTAATAATTCTTTATCACCTATCATTTCCCTTATATTATACTAGAAATGAAAACACCATCGAGATTTGTTATTTTATCACATTATAGGACGATGAGTTTCAATTTCTATTACCATATAAAATTTTGTCAATGAAATTATTTTCATGGATAAAATAATCTATATTATATTTATTATAAATTATTTATGATTCTGGAATCCTTTTTTACACAAGATATTAATTTATATATCAAAATGAGTTTTTTTGTGATAAAAAACAAACTAATTAACCCAAACAACCATCATTAAAGTTTTATATAAGGATTCTTCTTCACTCCCAATAACCAAACTAGTTTTATAACCATGTAATCTTATAGTTATTCACTAATAACATACAAAATCAACTCTGTACAATAATTCTTATTCAACATGTTTATACGTACATGAATATAAGTAAATTTATCATTAAAATAAAGGAACAAAATGCTTCCTTATAATGAAATTGAATCTCTTAACCCATCAAAATTCCATGAATGATCCAAATAAAGTTAATATAAATTAATTAAATGTAGATTAGGTTCTGTAATCATTAATTTATGAAATTAAATTTGACTATTTAGGTCATTAAGATCATGTAAGGAACACATTCAGAAATAATGTAAGGGTCTTCCACCTGAACCTCCATTTTCATTCTGGTTACTTTTATTATCTACATACTTGAAATAAAATCTAATTAGTTAACTTAAAATCCACATAAAATTTGTGTGAGAGTTCTATGTAAGCATACAAACCAAAATCCTACATTAATTTTTGGGTAATTATATGACTTAAAGGATCTTTCCAAAATTATTCATGACATACATGCCCGAATCAAGAGAATTTTACAAATTCTTATGTATTTTTAAAGGCACTATATAATCTATTTTTAGAAGACATTATATTTCTAAAATCTCTCATTTTATTATGAAAATAATATATCACTTAATTTCTTCTTTTTTAATAACACTTTTCCAAAATAAATCTTATTTTCTATGTAAAAGAGTTTTTATCTGCAGAATTACTCAATGATTTTATAAGAGTATATTCATTTGTTTCAACACTCCTATTGATTATTATTTATTATTAGGATTAACCTCTTTGATTTCATCTACAATAATTAATTGAATATTTTAAAATTAGTTTGGGTGTGGATTTAATATCTTGAAAACATTCACCAATATACTCCAAATGGTTAGTATTTAATCTTAATATATGAGGAATGTTATTTACGTTTCATATGTTAGATTAAATATGAATGTATAAGTTGTTTATATTTATACCCATTAATATGAGAAATGCATTGGATTTATTGTGGGACAGTTGGGGCCCACTATAACTCTTTGATGTATCAGTTTTTCTCATGAGACAAATAGATATGGACTTAGCTGAGGCCTAGCCCATTTTTAGATGTGGTTTTAGCTGATGCCTTAATAATTTTTATATTTCTTAGCCAAGGCCTTGTGGGTATGTTTTATAATGTCTGTAATATGCATTTCCATCAGTATGAATATAGAATGTCATAGTTCATGTGGTTATTTGACTATAATAATACCCGTGATTATGTTTTATTATGTCAACAATTACTCACCTCATATTCCTACCATAATATGTTCAATTTTATTATTTTTAAAGAAATGTATTTTCAGTTATTCACCATTCCTAATGTTTCTATTTATGACATATTACTCTTTATTTCTTACCCTTTCTATGAATTTGAGATAACCCCTTCTAAGGATTCATTTCTACCGGTTCATGAAGAGCTATATTATGATTAGCTTGTTGGGATAATCGTAGAGTGGTGGATGTTCCCAATGGAACTTATTTTTTCTCTTTCATTCCATTTTTTAAGGTTGAACATATGGATGTATATGAATTTCAAAATCTAAAATCTATTAATTCCTTTAGGATACGATTTTCCTTTAATCATGCCAATGTAATGTAATAAGGTACCGGCTCTGAGAAATTTGGGTCATGTCGTTACAGTTTGTATAAGAGGTAGTTTTGTAGTAAAAATAAAATCTAGATGTTGAAAATGTATATTAGGGAAAAAACCCTAAGATATTAATTGTGTATAAACATACAAGAACATCCAAGATATTTTGGTATGGAATATATTATATAGATATTTATATCAAATACATCCCTATCTGAATACTAAATTGGATGTGGTTCTAGAATAGCTATAACTAGGAGTGAAAACTGTGACAAGGAATTTTGGGCATGACCCAGGGTATCTAGGAATATGAAAATGGGATTTAATGCATGCCTATTTTGAAACTCATTTGGGATGTGATTATGATAATTAAAATTTTCATTACAAACCCTTATAAAGGATTTAAATGTAAATTTTTCTTCAATGAAACCATGTTTATGATTATGGGATTATCCATGCATAAGAATTAAAATTATGTAAATTATTTTATCTAATATTTAGAGAGTAAATTATAATTAATATCCTAATCTAGTGTATGAAATTATTTAAAAATATCATCTATTGGAAGGAATGAAAACTGCATGAATGCACGTATCATATATAGGGATTTTCATGGTTTGCAAGATAATAATAACAGCTACGGTTCTGCGACTATTTCAAAGAAACTTATAACTATATTGGGATAATTTAATCATGTTATAAATAATAACCATACCTGTATAAAGCATCCAGTTCTACAATGTGGTAGTGGTATGTTAGATCTCTTTATGTTATAATAACCTCCATCATTTAATGGGACTACAAACCCATTTATAGTGGATAAGTGGAGAAGTTCCTTAGAGAATATATTTCTCATCTAGGGAAGTAACAAAATGGAGAAAATTGTGATATAATTATACCATTTTTTGGAATATTATGATCAATGGTGGTCACAAATTCAAAAAAAAGTAGGATTAAGAGATTGAAAACATTGAATGGATTGAATTTTAAAAACATTTGTTGCGGAAATATTTTCTCGTGAACAATGAGCAGATATCGAAAGGCATCTATTGAATTTGAGGGAAAAGATAGATGTTAAAGTCTCAAGGTGTGAATAAAACATCACAATGATATAAAGGATTGTTGTGTACTATATACAAAATACAAGGAGCAAGAATGATTGATTCATTGATGGCCTAAAGCCATTCCTCAAGCGGGTGCTGGTCTACCAAACAATTTCATCATATGAAGATATTGTCTCATCTATAATCAAGTCAATAAAGGAGTTATTTATGTCTTATGACATTAATGAAATGCAAGATAAGAAGTGGGTTGCGGAAAAATCTAGAAATTTAAATTAGGAAATGGGGAAGAAGGAAAGAGTTTACATTCATCCCTATGATAATTGTGGATGGAAACGCCATGGCGCCTACCATAAATGAAAAGGTGTGTTCTACAATTGTAGACAAAGAGAAGATCATGATGGTGTTTCTTTGGGGAATAAAGAATCTATTAATGTTCAATGCTATAATTATATGGATATGGGACACAATTCTAATGATTACCAAATCATCAAGGAAACATGCCTCAAAAAAGGGCAAGGGGAAAGGATAATGTTATGTGATAACAACTATTTATTTAGTAGTTCCCAATGATGTGGTGGTGGGTACTTTAATCATTTCCTCAAACATAGCCAATGGTTTATTCGATTATGGATCATCACATTCTTTAATATCATCCCAGTTTTCCATGAAAATTAGATATTTCTAAATTTATTTCATAAGGGAGTTTTTAGTCAAATTTTGTAAGGTGTGAATTATTTCAAAAAAGTTGAGTTAGGTAGTCCGCATTATGGAATATAAACGTTATTTATCTGCTAAATTTATAATTATTCCCAAGATTGAATTCAATATAATCCTTGGTATGGATTGGATTTTGAACAATGATGCAAATATTTATTGCAATAAATAGGAGGATACAATTTTTGAGGACAATGTGGAATCCCTTATCATTAGGGTAGAAATATCACCATCTAATTCTAATCTAGATACACCCCCAATAGCTCTACTAAATTAAATTATTGGGGAGGAAGGGAATGAAATGTATATTGTTGATAAAATAAATGATGAAATAGACGATGTACCAATTGTGGAATAATATGTTGAATTTTTTCTAAAGGATTTACTAGGATATCATCTAGAGTGAGAAATTAAACATTCCATTGATTTAATTCTAGGTTCAGGGCCTATATCAAAGAATCCTCATATAATATCCAGAACATAATTAGTATAGCTGAAGAAAAAACTAGATTAATTGAGGGATAAGGGATTTATTCCACCTAGTTTCTCTCCTTCGGGGCCCCTATTCTTTTTGTTTATAAGAATGATGGATCTATGAGGTTGTGCATTGAATACATAGAGATCAATGCTACTAAAATAATTTACAAGTATTCTCTACATCACAATGATGATTTATATGATCAACATCACAAGGGCCAACATTTTTCGAAGACTAAACCTCGATCTAGATATCATCAGTTGCATGTTAGGAAAGAAGATATTCCAAAAAGAATTTTTTCGAACTTGGTATGGGCATTATGAGTTTACATTAGTTCCTTTTGGACCGAATAATGTACCCTTTGCCTTCACTAATCTATTTAATTGGGTTTTTAATAAATATGTTGCTAAATTTGTGGGGGTATTTATTTATGATGTCATGGTATATTAAAAAAATCAATGAAGACCATGAAAATAAAGTGCAAAATATTTTGATGACTCAGTGAAGAAATGAATTATATGGGAATTTTAACATGTGTGAATTTTGGCTTCAATCAGTCTCCTTTCATGGGAACATTGTCTCTATGGATAGAATATATGTTGATCCTGTTACGTCAAAGGTATTCATGAATTTCCTACTCCAATGAAGATAACTGATGTACATATTTTTAATAGTTTAGCGGGTTATTATTGGTGCCCCATTCAAAACTTCTCATATTTATCTAACCCAATGACCAAACATACCCATAAAGGGGTTATGTTCATATAGAAAAGAGAATTTGAGGAATATTTAGAAGAATTGAAGTAAAGATTAGTGAATGATCTGATCCTAACTCTACCATTGGGGAATTATAGACTTGTTATCTATAGTGATGAATCAAAGAAAGGACATGGTTGTGAACTTATGAAAAATAATAGAGTTATTTCCTATGCATCATGGTAGTTAAAAATTCACCAACAAAACAATCTTACTATTGATATTGAGTTAGCCGTGATAATCATTATTCTGAAGATATGGATACATTATCTCAATGGAGAAAAATGTGAGATATATACGTATCACAAGACTCTAAAATATATCTTCACATAGAATGTACTCAATATTAGGAAATGGATATTGATCAAACTAATACAGGATTATTATTTTTCCATACACTACCATTGAGGAATGGTGAACAAGGTAGCTAATTCATTGAGAATGAAGGATCATAGAGTTTGCATCAAAATAAGGATTAACATAGATCCTTTGTACATTGATCTAGTGATTATGGATATGGGAATTATAAAATGAAGAGAAACATCACTAATTTTTCAAATGGTTTCCAAACCATATTTATTGGAAATAATTAAATCATCACAATTTTATGATGAGAATCTTCAAAAAAAATCAATGTTGTGAATGATGGGTTATTGGCTGACTTCATCTGTGATGATAGAATTATGAAATTTTGGTAGAGGCTACGTGTTCCCTCTCTACCCGAGCTAAAAAGGGAGTTATTGGTTGATGCTCATATCTCAAATTTCCTTATACAACCTATTAGCACAAAAATGTATAAATATATGAAATAACATTTCTAGTGAGTTTACATGAAGAGGGAAATTGTTGATTACATATGAAGATATTAATCTGTCAAGAAGTGGAGGTTGAATAAAATCATCTTTGAGGATTCATGTGTCCTCAATATATTACTATATGGAAAGGGGATGACATCGTAATCATTTTTTTCACTATATTAACCCAAACTCTGAGAATGAATGATCCAATATTGGTAATTATTGACCGAATTATGAAATTTGCACATTTACTTTCTATAAGGGGGGATTTTATATAGTAGAGCCTAGAAAAATCAATTTCAATGATGTTTTGAGAATTCATACACCACCTATCTCAATTTTTTCTGACTGTGATCCACGATTTACATCAAAATTATGGAAACATGTTTAGAAAGATTTGGATAATGTTCTTTGATTGAGTAATAAATATCACCCACAAACAGAAGGGCTATGAAAAATGATGATCCAAACCTTATAGGACATGTTGAGATCTTGTTCACTTGACATTCATGGTATGTGGGATCAATATTTACCTTTATTTGAGTTATCCTGAAATAATTGTTTCCATTAAAGTATTCCAATGACACCATATAAAATACTGTTCGGAAAGAGATGTCATACCCCAACATTTTGGGATGAAGATAGAGAAAAGAAGCTTTTGGGACCAGATCTTGTGGGGGAAACCATAGAGAAGATAAAGACTATTCAAGTCCATATCAATGTAGATCAAAAAAGAAAAAAAATTTGTTTTGTTAATTGAAGGATGAATTTGGGGCTTCAATTGGTAGATCATGTTTTCTTAAAAGTATCTCCATGAAAGGGTGTTATAAGATTTAGGAAGAAAGGGAAATTGATTCCTAGGTATATAGAACCATTTCAAATTTTGGAGATCATTTGAGCTATTGAATATCGTTTGGCTATGCCAACTAGACTGTCTAATGTAAACAATTTGTTCTGTGTCTCTTTGATAAGAAAGTAGATTCCATACCTAACGCATTTCCTCACTTTAAAAGTTATAGAATTAGATCATCACCGATGTTTCTATGAAGAGACTATCTTGATTCCGGACACTAAAAAACGTGTGTTAATGAGTCAGATGACTCGACTGTTAATGATACATTGAAAAAATCATAAAATCGAAGAGGTAACAAGGGATCCTTAGAAGCTTGTGATACTGTACTACCCAAATCATTTGGTGAGGTAACAATATGGTAATTTGAATAATGAATTTTCTTTAATGTGGGGATAATGTAACACCTTATGATTTTTATATTAAATTTAATATTGAATACATGAAACATTGATTCTCTACATAACACAACTTTTTTATAACATAGCCAGTAAATAAAATTTTTCTTCCTATGTGATTTGAATTTCAAAAAACTAACATACACACTTGCATTCAATAAGATATATTGTGTATGATAAGAGAAATATAATTTTTGGTGAATTGTAACATACCCTTATGAATATTAATATGATCCATATGAAAAGTAATCATATTATAGTTTTATTTTCATAAGGTTATATGATATTAAGATCGTGAATAAATTTTTATTTTGATATAAAATTAATTATAGTTTTAAAATTTTTATTTTTCAAATAAATTATGATTTTATTTAAATATTATATTAATAAAAATTAGGAAATTATTTTTTAAAAATGGAGTTCATTTTTTAATTATATACATAGATAAATGGTTAGGTTAAATTTTAGTGATTTTTTAGAAACACACAAATTTTTGATGAATTGTAAAATACAGTAATTTAATGCATATAAACATTATTTGTTAAATTCACTATTTTTAGCATCATGAAGTATTTAAGCACATCTGGTTTGAACTGACAAGAACATATTAATATTCTTGGTCACAAGAATCCATTCTAATGGTTTTCATTGGAAAAATAATAGAATATTGAGTAAAATAATAGGAAAACCTCCTCTCATCACCTATAAACCCCTCTCACTCCATCTTTTATTCACTCATATCAATCCTTTTGACTTGTCTAAATTCTACTAAAATATACTCTAAAGTACCTCCCCATGTCTTGCAGCCCATGGTTTTATAAAAAGACAAAAACCTATACCCTAAATGTACTCTTAGGGAAGATTACTTCAAGAGGTAAATTCCTCTTTTCATTTCATTTATTTAATATTACTTTCATTTACTTTTCTCTCCTCGCATAAATTCATAGAAATGTTGTGATGAATCTATTACATTACATTTACATGAATGTTTTTATGATAATAAGAAAATTATTCATCATCTCTCATTTCCCTTCTTTTATACTAGAAATGAAAACACAATCTGAGATGTGTTAATTTATGACATTCAACGACGAGAAGTTTTCAATTAAAATTATCATCTTAAATTTGGGTAGTATACCATTATAATGGTTATAAGAGAATATAATATAAGTATAATAACATATTTATTGTTTTTCAATCATTTTTAACCCATGATATTAATTTATAAATAAAAATGAGTTCGTTGTGAATAAAAAACCCCCAATTAACACCAACAATTATCATTAATGATTTATATAATGTTCCATCTTCACTCCCAATAACCAAAAAAATATTATAACCACATAATATTTTTCCTCTAATAACATAAAAATTCTATTCTTAACATCCATTCTCATTCTACATGTTTATCTATACATGAAATAATTAAATCGATCATGAAAACCAAAGAAGAAAACGCTAAAAAACAATGAAATTGATTCTCATAACCCATAAACATGCCATGAATGAACCCAATAATGTTAAAATAAATCAATTAAAGGTATATGAAGTTATTTAACCATTAATTTATAAACCTCACATTGATAATTCCTGTAATTAAAATCAATTGACAAACATCTTCGAACTTAAGGTAATGGTTTTCCACCCGATCCATTATTTTCATTTATGTTACTTTTATTATCTACTTTACCCAATTAAGCACTATTTAATTAATATGTACTCCTCATAAATTTTTTATTGAATGTTCTACACATGTGTACCAACTATAATCCTACCTTCATTTAGGTGTTATTATATGTTTTAAATGTACCTTTCAAAAATTATTCATGAAATAGAAGCCTGACTGAAGGGAATTTATCAAATTCATACATATTTTCATAGGAACTCTATAATCTGATTTTAGAAACCATCATCTTCATAAAATTACTACTTTTATTATAAAAATAATATATTATTATATTTATGGTTTTAAAAAAACACTTTTCAAAATGAACACATATTTTCAATGTAAAACAATATTTCTCTAATGAATTAATTGATGATTTTATAAGAGTATCTTCATCTGTTTGAACACTCTTATTGAATATTATGTATTATTGGGATAATTATTTATGATTTAATATACCATATTTAATTATACTATTTATGATTAGTTTTATTATGTAAGTTATATCTTAAAACCATCCAAGAATTTACTCCAAATGCTAAGTATTTTAGCATAATGTTCGAGGAAATATATTCATGTTTCATATGTTAGTTTCAATGTGAATGTATATGTAGTATATGTTTATCCCCATTCATATGAGGAATGAATTGGAATTATTTTGTGATGGGTGGGGTGCACTATATCCCCTCAATGCATTTATAGCACTCATAAGACAAATAAATAGGGACATGGTCGAGGCCTTGCCCATTTTTAGATATGGTTTTGGCTGAGGCCTTAATCATTCATAGATTGCTTGGAAGAGGCCATGAAGGTATGTTTTAGAATGTCTGGAATATTCATTTCCCTTATTATGATGATATAAATTTCTATTTAATGTGGTTATTAGACTAGTATAATTTCCATGATTATGTTTAATTATGACAATAATAACTCATCTAATATTCCTTCCATAATTGTTTCAAGTTTATTATTCTTAACACAATGTGATTCTAGTTATTTTCCATGCATAATTTTTGTGTTTATGATATCTGTCATTATATTGATTACCCTTTCTGTGGTACTATTCTCACCCCTTATTAGTTATATTTTTTCCTAGACATGAATCGGTATAATGTGATTGACTTACAGGGATAACATTATAGTGATGGATGTTCCCAATGGAACATAATTGTTTTTTTTCATTTCATGTTGTAATGTTGAAATTATTTTTGTACATGACATTCCAAATCCACAAAACTATTCATTCATTCAGAATATTTCTTTATTTTAATCATGACAATGTTATGTAATAAGGCATCAGCTCTAAGCAACTAGGGTTAGGTCTTTACAAAATTCAAGTAGATATGAAGGATATCATATTCTAGAATAGAGCATAGTGAAATTTTTGATGTCATTTGATTTTCTATTTCTACAAATTAAGAGAGTAAAATTAGTTCATTATTTTATTACTAAAACAAAATAATAAATTTATATTTAATTAAATTCCACTAGTTTCATACAATTTCTTGAAACCTAATATCCCTCAAAATAAAATTAATAATATATTGTCCCATAGATATTATATTAGAAATGATATATATCCCCATCTCATAATAGAGACTTTTTAGGAGGAATTTACTTGAATGGGTTTTATTTATGTGTAACCTGTCATCTACGTAATCTTGAAGTACATTGGTCTCTTGAGGGGACTTGCAGATCATGAAATATTATTTAAGGATTCCTTGAACACTATCCTACCAATAACACCATGTATTTCTTAGGTACTCGACCCTTGATGTTAATTAATTTAAGTCAACCAAAAACATAATGTTAAAATTTTCACAATAATTTAATGCACCCCAATATGGGTTTATCAAGAAATGTGAACTATAAAGATGTTTCTAACTTTTTTAGTAGATGACTATTCCAACATGATATTTCAGATGATATATTTTTATTTTAATGAATAAAATACCATTTTATCTTTTAATATTTCATTTTAATTTTAAGTGGATTTTACATATGTTATTGACCATGTTAGAGAAAATTTACACGTAATATGGTTATATATTATACAATATTTCATGATTGTTAATTCATTTATTAGCTGTTCAAACAACATACAAAACATATATAATTGACCATGAAAATAAAATAAAATAATGTAAGTGTCCTGATCATGTGATTTTTCTATTGGTAGGATTATCTATAAAATTATTGAATAATCCCGATCCCTTATGGAAAACGACATAAACTATAGCTTGTATTATGTTTAAATATTCCTACTTGTCTCCTATGTATTTCCATGATTGATATCACCTTGTTTACTAGACATTTTCCCCCACCACTCACCTATGATATCAATCCATACATATTCATTCAATCAAATTCAAGTGAGGATATCCATGGGATTTGATAATGGAAGTTTAAACAAAACAAACTATGAGCACATATGCCCTTATATAATAATGATAATGGAATTTAACAAATTAAAATAATAATAATTAAACAATGAAAAATTAAATAAATCCAATATCATATAAGGGGAGGTCAAATATAATGATATTAAACACATCATAAAATGAGAAGACATTTTCAATCTATATATCAATTACATTGATTTTTTGATCAAATTGTTATAATTTTAAACTAATTAATACAATAAATTAAATTTATATCAATTTTCTCAAACAATCCAAAACTAATTATAATATATAATTTTAAAAAAACATAATTACATTTAAAATTAATGTATTTCTAATGAATACATAGAGGAATCCACATGCATTTATTATAGATTATAACATGTAAAATAATTTAATATATAATTGTTAATCTTGTGACATTGATATTACTATCGAATGAATAACACCATGAATATATAACCAATGGGTTTAATTATACATTTAATGATCCTCTCCTAAATTTTTTGATAACAATTCCAAATATAGAGTATATGACATGTATTATTTTATACTATTTGTACTGTCTCTATCCCATTTCTGTAGTACATTCATTAAAACTGGTCATATTTCATGCTATGGTCATGTATGAAGTTCAAGGAATGTTGTTAAATATAAAAAGTGTTTATCAATATATATAATCAACATTCTATGATACCCAAATTACTCATCCAAAATATAATTAAGACTACACTTCATTTATAGTTTTTACATAGAATGTAGTTCTTCAAACTGCGTTCCAATTATTCTGGATCTATATTCCAATCTAATCTTGACAGACCATAGATTTGATATCATTTAATATATCCATAATTTTCATGAGATATAAACAAAAATTCATAAAATATATTTATACTAGAATTACAAGTTATGTATTTTGGTTTCGTTTAGGAAGAACCTATGGAACCTCTAGATGATACCTTTAAGATGATTCTTCATTTTAAAATCCTAAAAATGTACATGTTATATAAGAGATAATGATGTAGGGTAGATACTACGATGACTATTTATAGTATGAATCCATTATATTTAAATAAAAATATAAGCAAATGAAAAATCAACGAGTAATAAATAATTATAAACTATACATGTTACCACTATGATACAATTAATATAAACTGGGTTTAGGGGAACCTACATGGATGGTAAGACCAATATGTCATTTAGTCATATTATATGTGTAATTATTTTCCCCACATTATGAAAATGACATGTACTAAAAAATTGAAAACATGACATGATTAAATCAAAACACTTAATAAGGATGATCATTACATATAATTTATAATTATTTCACGAGAAGATTTAGAATTAACTTTGATGTAATTCTCTCTTTGTTAATGATTTTATTGATTTTATCTCATCCAACCATTGTTGTGAAATTGGATCCCATTCTAGAATCCTTTATGTGGTGAAATTCATGTGTACCACAATCTCTAAACATTTATTTATAATTTATTTTTTCTCTCAAAACCTATCAGGATATCTAGCATTATATTTACTTGATCATAGATAAAATCTTCTGAAGGAGGTAAAAATCAAGAATTTCCTTCATTGGATATAGAGAGATGGATATAAAGTAACTCAATATCTATTTATCTCTCTTTATGGAATGATAGTGTCTCACTCTATCCGTTGTCCAGACAAATATTCAGTTTATGGAAATTTTTGTAGTTTAATATCAATTGTGATAGGGTTAGGATTTGAAAATCAAACACAAGCCTGTTATCATGTTCAACATTATTAATTAACCTAATGTCCAATAATAATATTATTTTTATTAATTTATTTATATGAATAATGTGTTATGAATATAAATAAATAAATTTTATACCAATTCTAATTTTTCCATTATGCTCATTCTATTTTACATTGTCTGTATTTACCATTCAATGAAAAATTAACTACTCACTAAATACATAAATATCACTACATTAATTTATAATAAATATAAAAAATATTATATTTTAAAAAATAAAAACAAATATATAATTTTAATTATTAACTCACTATTTATTTTGAATAACTTGTGATTAATTTATAGTGATCAACGAAACATGAATTAAAATAATATATTTTGACATGGTAAATTCAAAAAAGTAATTTAACTAACATTAAAAATATATAAAGTGTGTGACCCTATATTCATCTTTTTAGGTAATTATTCATAACCACTTAAGTTATATGGTTATCATATAGTACCAGACCATGGAATCCATAGATAATGACATTAATTCTACATTGATGTTTGAAATCCTATGAATATTTACCATGTCATAAAATCAATTAATCAAAATACATCAAATTAAATAGGTTTCATTCATGTTATGTCAAATTATATGATTGATATATATTTATTTTAAAGACCTAAATTGAACTCACCCACCAATCCCAAGGGAGATGGATTTATTTAGGGGGTTCCATTAACATAATCTTTTTTGAGATATTAATGTTAATGAAACAAATGTATAAATATTTTATCGTATTATCTGTTAATACAATATTAGTCATGTTTCACCCAGGGTATCCTACTTCACTATTAGCATATATAGTCACCAATTTTTAAAATACATAAATTTACATGTCTCATTGTATCGAATAATTATAGTAATAATGTCTATGGATCAACCCCCATATTTAGAAAACATGAACATAAAATAAAACATGAAAATGTGGATTTTTTATTAATCGATATATTCTCATAACCTTTTCTAATGGATATTACAATGTTTGAAAACCTTAACAATGTGTCTCAATGTCATATTACCATCTTACCCCCAATATCCCATCTATTCTACGTCTGTAAAAACAATATCATATGGCCGTATAGCTATATTTATTATTAATATCATGGAAAATCGAGGTTCTCATCATAATGTAGAATATATATAACCTATCAGTGTGACATTTGTTCTGAGTAAATTGTAATATATAATTTTCACGAAGAGGAACAATAATGATATCATAAAAAGTTAATAATAAAACATTAAATTATGAATTTAGAATGTCAATTCTTGGGAACCAAGTCCAATAATTATTTCCTAATGTGAATAGTTATACTTTATATATTATGATAAAAAGTGAGAATAATGTATCATGAATCATATATATTATTATTAATGATTAATTTTTAGAAACTCACTATATTATATGACTCATGATTTGTGTTATCAACAATTATTAAGGTGTATATTTATAGAATCTCAAAAATAAGTGTGTATATATGATATTGAATATGTTGTTACCAAAATGATATATTTCATCAATTTGGGATAGTAAAAATAATGTTAGTGTTGTTATCATTGTTTTAATGTTATAGTGGATACTATATTTTATTATCATTTTCAAATTGTATTTAAATAATTAAGATGGTTTTACTACATGATGAGTAATTACTTATATTCAAAATGATTTCATTGGTGTTAGAATTATAAATTATTGTAGTATAAATGATTACTGATAATGAATCATTGTTGAAGGAATTTTGGAATATTTTATATAAATTATAAGTTTTCCCTATATATTATAGGAATAAAATATAGATTCCTATATAATTTTCTAGGATTTCTCATTGGAAATGATAAAATAACTCAAGAGTTTCACTAAATTTTCAAGACTAATAAATCAAATGGGAACTTATAAAATATAATATATCATTTTTTGAAGATCTGTCAGACTAACCAATAAAATTTTAAGGCTCTGTAAGATTCCCCCTGTGAATCAGCTATCCTTTAATGAGTAATATATAACACATATAAGTATTCAAAATATGCTACCAAATACTAAATTGTACATGTAAGAGAAATATGTTTCATTAAATGGATGCGTGTGAATAAATTTGACGTTTTAAATGAAATGTGTGAATAAAATATAGCTCATATGAGAGATATTTGATTCTTCAAAATCCTGTGTATAAGTATAAATAGAGTAAGTGTCACATTTATGATTAAATATTGTGGCATATAAAATTACATACAATGGATCTAGGAATCATACATTATGATATTATTTTAAATGTCCTATAACATGAATTAATGATATTGAGAGGAAAAATTTCACATAAATTTATCTGATTAAAAATATCATAAATTATTTTATTTTCTACCAATATATTATTCTTTGAAGTTTAATGGAACATTAATATAGAAAATGTCACTAAAAATTATACGGTATTCACAAAAGTTCCTATAAATTTACTTATAAATAGTGACACCCACACCCCTTAATTACACACCCTTCCATTCAATTAGTTATTGACAAATATTAATTTTTATCATCTTTCAATACTCCATAAATTTAATTTTCTTCTAGTATAAATTAATTATCCTAAGTGATTAATTTCCGATGATAAATTCAGTAGAATGTTAAAGGTTCAAATGTGTATCATTTTCTTCTAAATCTATCAAAACCATAACAATACACTTACCATTGTATCATTATAACACCCTTGTTTTATATTAAATATGAATCAATTATTTATTACATTCTATACTCATAGAGAAACAAAGTAGCAGTAATAATGTGTTCTGTGGACTACTACCACAATAAAGTAAAATTTTTCTTTATTCATTTATAGTTTCATTATTTATCCAAAAAAATAAACTTTTATTTAATAAAATTAAAAAAATTCAATGATATAATTATTTTTTCATATAATGATAATATAGACATCATTAACCCAACTCAGCCATTGATATATGTCATACTCATGTTTCTATTGGTTTAACCACAAACATGAAAGTAAATGATTATTAGTACTAATATAGAAATTTAATTATTCTAAACTACTAATTTAATTATTATTGTTTGGTTTTAAAATGAATATATATGTTTTTTAAAATTTTATTTCATAATATTATTTGATAACAAAATTTTATAAAATAAGTAGACACTGAGAAAATATTCAAAAAAACATCAGAAAAATATATATAATAAATAAATCACATATGATAAGAATTTTTTTCGTCTTAAGTTAACCATATAAGAATATTTTTCCTAAAATGAAATTTAATTAAAATATTTTTATTATTAATGATGTTGGTTTCATGTACTTAATAAATCTATATTAAGATATGGGTTTCCACTAACTCAATTTTCATTTGTTGACATTCAGAAATTATTATTCAAATTTATTTCTCCAGAGTGGATTTATTATTCCTAGTGAATATATATTATTTTATTTCATCATTATTTTTAATGGGATTTGTAATTCTTCCTTATATCCTCATTATTAAATGTTTTCACCACATGGATTCTATTACCTAGAAGTGTTTATTATATCAATTTCCACACTTTTAGAAATAATTTTTTATTATACACCATTTTTTCTCTAAAATATTTTATATATTTATGTTGGATTTTTTTATTCGTGATACTATTATATTTCATGATATTCAATATTTTTTTCTCATGGGGTTTTAATAAAGGATTTCAAAAATTACGAGGCTTGCATTAGTATCAATCTTCATTGGGGAATGTTTTGATATTAACAATTAGTCATCTTTTTTATAATGTAACTAATTTACTTTTGATTCTAATATATTAATTTATTTTTGATATTTCAAAACTAAAATGTAATCATGTTCTTCCATTATTTGGTATAATATTGATATCTTCCATAAAATATAAGGCATTTTCATATCTTGAAAGGTTTTCTTATGTTATAATGTTTCTATTTCATCATTTTCTTCAGTTACATAAGGTGGTTATATTTTTATATTTGGAGAAAAAATTCATTCACTTCAGTATAATCGACTAATGCTCATACATATTTAAAATATAGATATGTAACGAATAATTTTTATCCTTTTAATGGGTAGAATATCATCCATATCTATGTTTTCAACATTATTCCATGTTTTTAACTTAATATTATAAAAACCAATAATTTATTATTTCATGTGAAATTATTAATTCATTAGTCACATTTTAAATTTTTTTATTGATTTATAGGTGTGGGTTTTCAATATATTTGTTAAAACACGGGGTTTTCATTCAAATAATAACCCTAGGTTTGTATTCTACTCTAAACTATATGAATATAAATCATTATTTCACATTATAGTCTTAGTAATTTAAGTTTATTTTTTTAAAATAAATTTTTATAATCATTTCACAACCCCTTAATGAAAAATAATTTTGAAAATGAACTATAACACAATCTTTTATTAAAGTATTAAATGATTTTTCTAATAACTAATTTACATTATTTAATCAAGTTTCTATTTTAATTTCCAAGTGTAATTATAGTCATGGATTTATTGCTTGAAGATTTAACCACTTATTTTCATTATTATGTTTTTAATTTTTAGAAATTAAACTCATGGTATTAAGAAATACTAATTCCTAATATTTTTGGTGGTATTGTTTAACTTATTCTTTTTCCAATTAAGTTTTCTATAAAAATAAACATCCATATTAATTTATTATTTTAACAAGATATATATTATTTTACAACCACCCTTTTTATATATAATTAATATTGTTATTTTTTAAAAAAAAATCATGAAATCCATTTATTTGTCATGTTAATATTTTTTATAATGGGGTTTCTTTAGTATACACAAATGCATGTGCATTATATGTCATAACAGGTGGGTCCGGAGTTATATACACCTATACTTAATTGGGTGAGGATTTCTACATCATATAAAATTATTTATGAGAATAGGGAGTGACCTTAATCTACTAAATATCTTTTTTACCCTATTTTATTATAGTCTTACGATTAAAAATTAATATATTCTAATAATTTCATATATTATTTTTTGTTCAAAATAATATGATTCCAGTATACATTTCTATTTGTTTTTTATATTAATTAATTTTGTAATGATTATTGCTTCATTATCCACATGTTATGGGATATGAATTCTATAGTGTATGTCTTTGTTCCTTGCTTGAATTCTTATAACCATATGGTTATCGTGTGCTCACTTCTGATAATTAATGATTATCATGTATTATAACCATTACTGAGAATTTGTTCCCAACCTTCATTATAATTAATTTTCCCATGGTAATGATGGGAGGGAATATGTGTTGTTTATATAGAAATTTTTTTTTGAAAAATTGATTGAGATATGGAAAAATTATTTTTTATTAATGATAAAATTATACATTGGGGAAACTATCTTTTGGTAAAAAAATATAGGGGTTTCATTTTTTTTAGAATTCTATTAAACTATAAACCTATAAGACGATGGGTATATACTATGATGAAAAATTCTCATCAAGTCATAATTTTTTGGTCCTGAAAATAGGTTATTATACTATTAGATGAATTTATCTAGTCATTGTTTTGTTTTTTAAACACCCCTTTAGGATAGATACAACAAGACACATAGAATAGAAAAATATAAATATGGGATGAGAAATTTGATGTAAAGTTGTGTTTGGTGAAAGATTTTTATGTTCACACCATGATTCGTGTATCGTTATCACAAACCCTCAAATTAGCCAATGTTAGAATGATTAGATCATCATTTATAGTATGTTTATATTATATTTTTTCAATAAAACTGTTAGATAAACCATTGAATGATAGAGAGTTTCCATTCTATGAAAAATGATTCATTGACCCCTTTTTCATGATGTGATTCAATCCTTGGTAGATAATGATCTATTTTTTATGTTTTTTTAGAGATGAGAAGAGGTGGAGTGGTAACTACCTCTAAAAGGACTGGTTTTCTAATGTTGGTGTTATGAGGCACTGTAGATTTAGTGAATGGGCCAGGTGATTTAATTAGTAATGAGGGTGACCACCTCTAGTGTGGAATTAATGTCCAACCTGTTGGTTTCTAAAATCACTTATATGATCAATGTTTATAATGTCCTGGTTCTCATAATGAATGGATATAAAATAACATTAAATTACCATGAACGAATGTGTGACTACTTCCGATGTCTATCAAATGGTTGATCCTTATAAACTATATGATTCATGCATCAAATTTCATTCTAAAGAATATGTTATAATATTTTTGAGAATGAAAATATGTTCCCCTGTGGAATTTCTATGCTTATTGACCAAACAATCACATGAATTGGGTTATGGGGGAGCCTACTCTGTATGTAATAAATTTCACCTTATATTTTTTTTCTATTCATATCTATTTAAAAAACCATAATATGATGATATTTTAATTAATTTTATAAATTGTTTCTTCTTGATGATAAATCCATGATTGTTGGTGAGATTAGAGTATCACAATGTTAGTCTCATTGTTAATGGTTCTACAAGAGACCTCATTTTAAAGATGATGGATGGAGAAAAATGAGATTATGGTTTTATGGTTTTAGTGTCTATCATGGATATATAGATGTATATCATCATAATATGATGATATGTACCGCCAAACTATTTTAATTTTATAATTGATTCATGTTTTGATAATGAAAACCTTTTGGTCCAGTGTAACCATACATTCTCAAAAGAAATACCAATAATTTTTATGTATACGGGGAGAAAACCCACCTCATTCTGAAGTGTTTACTTTTGTTTCCTTGGTGTTTATATATAGATATTTCCATCACAACTATGGACCTATATAGTGAAATTTGATTCTTTTACTAGTATTTCATGTTTAACTTTTTGGTTTTACCATCCCTTGGAAAATCATTTAATATAGTGTCTCAAATGATTTTAATTGGTTGTTTTGGTTTTTGGATATTTGTAACTCAAAATAATTGGTTCTAGATCCAAAATAGAAGGTCCATATTCATTTTCATGACCGTCTTCTTCATATTTAGTTAATTTGGTCTACTCAAAATGTAGTGATATGACATAGAGTAGTTCAAAGGGGTTAGTGTTATAAATATTCTACATATTGTTAGCTTTCCTAAATGACAGAGGAAAAAAATTAGTTTATCATTGAATGTGGATGTGAGCCTACTGGATATCATGTTTTGGAAAATTTATTCCCACAATAATTTATTTAAAATTATTGTAGCAAGTTCTATGTTTTTCTTTTTCAAAAAATAGGTGAAAATGGGGTAATTTCATTACTAGAAGATGATTGTGGTAATCATGATTCATGGTCTAAGGAGTGTTAAAATTACCAAACCAACCAGTGTTACAATGGTAATTTTTTATAATTTTTTTATGATGTGGGTGGTTTTTATGTTTTTTCCCTAGAAAAAAATTCATTAAAGGAAATTAATGGTGGGAAAAAGAGTACAACCGTTAGAGAAACCATATTAATGTAACCTATTATTATATGTTTAATGGGTTTTTTGTTTTTTTTCATATCATGGTGAAATCATCTCATTAAGGCCTTACAGGTGATGAACACAAGCCTTTAATAACAGTTATGAGGACTGATTTTCCCGTAATGGTCATTGGTTTATAGATCTTGCTTAGGAATAGATTCTCAAGGATGGATAATATGTGGGAAATGTGGTATGATTTTCCCAAATATTACTGATGTTATTTCTCCAAATACTAATAAAATTATTTTCCTTTAAGTGATAAAATGTCTTAGAGATTTGGAGGATGTTGTGATTTGGAATTTTCAAATCGATTATTAGCTCAATTTTGAGTATATGGAACATTGAAACCTTCCCCAATGATAAAAAATTTATAACATAGAAACTGATCTAATTTTTTTTAATATTATGTCAGTCTAGTAGAGTAGTTGATACCCCTTGTAGAGATGTAGAGAATTTTAGGTCTTTTTAGTTTCATGGGATGTTTAATACATATTACATGAATAAATTTTTTTTATAAGGGTTTTAATTGTGAAGAAATTACATTAATTATTGATTTTTGAACTATAATATAATCATTATGTGGAATTTAATGTTGAATCATTGAGTCTATGTGAGAACAAGAGAACTGTGGGGACTTAATAATGATATAATAAAAATATTATGTTATATTAACAAATTTCACATATATATTTGATAAAATGATAATATCTCTATAACAAGACATCATATATGGAATCTGAAAACAAATATGATTCTTTACTATGAGATTAAACCAAGGAATGATGTATTTTTTTATCTTGAACTATTGATGGTTTTTTATAGGAGGATATGGGTGAATAAATAACATGATTAATTATATAATTTAATTAATTAATTAACCTATAAGTTTCCTATATTTATATCATATAATATAAATCGTATTTGATGTGATATTATTGTTTTTCCTGATCCCTTGAGAGAGTGAGGGTGGAGTGAGTTGATCATGGATGGAAGTGATGCCAGTTTAAAAAACAAGGCTATATCATGAAAAATTTCATGATGTCACAGATAATGGATGTGGTGTGGAAAACAAATTAACCAATATATTGATCTAATTTATTTGTCAATAATTATTCCAAGTGGTATTAATTTATTGTTTTGTGTATCACTATCCTTATTAGGCCTAATTATCATTTGTAAGTAGAAATATTTATTATTCATGTTTGATGAAACATAAAATGATATAATACCTTTTTCTATTCTGTCCCCCATTCCAATAATTATTATAGAAAGCCTATTCCACAGATTTTATATCTATAGACCATGCTCATTTTTAAAAAAAATGACAATGTATTTTTTTATTTTTGGGGTATTACGATTTCAATGGTAGGAGACAATGAATAAAGCCTCATTCTCTTCTATTCTATCATTATCTCCTCACTTCTATGTAAATTGGGAGGAGAGAAACATCATAAACGATAGAAAAAAAACATTGTTTAAATATTCCATGTTCAATATAGTGTGTAAATTTGTGGGATACGATGGGTAAGGTAGCCTGGTCATTGGGTTTCATCACATTCAAATGAAGATGCAGTAGAGGTTAGATGTGATGCATGTCAATTACAGAGAGTTTGGGTTTGGGAGGCAATGAGCATATTGCCACACAAATGGAATAATACATGATTTTTGGTATGTAACCCATGTGGTGTGGTAGATAATGAGGATTGTGGTTAGGGGTGTGAGTCAGAAAATGAACTAAAAGTAGAAAAGCTAATATAATTATCAAATCCATTTACCAGTTCCTAATTGGGGATAGGTGAGGTGAGGGGTGTTCCATGGTGTACCCCCTCCTCAAGGAATATGATCTAAATATATAGTAATAATTTTAAAATAATAGAAGTTTATAGCCAAGATCGATCATGTAAGGACCTTGAGTGTGGGTCGCAATTAGTGTACCCAATTATTTTTCAAAATTTACATTCTTTCAATCAACCCCTCTACTCATGAATCTCTACCCCTGTTGAGAGGAATTGATATATTAGGT
The DNA here is from genome assembly GCA_963277665.1 of Viscum album. NCBI lineage: Eukaryota > Viridiplantae > Streptophyta > Magnoliopsida > Santalales > Viscaceae > Viscum > Viscum album. The sequence continues at coordinate 567,786,295 of OY728134.1, read as the reverse complement.
TCGATGTGTATAATGTTGGTAACAAAAGAACACAATGACTTTAACAGGGTTCATTAAGAATACCTACTCCGTTTCATGATAAACTTGTGGATGATTCACAAATTATATTATCAATAAAATTACATTGATTAATAAAACCAATAATTGGGGTAAAATTTTCCTGTAGTGAATAAAAAATATTCTTGTGTCATTACTGTTATATAAACTAGTTCCAATATTCTTCAATCGCATTACTGGAACAACTAATTCATTTTTGATATTCATAAAAATTCAAAAAAAAATTATAATTACACTAGATATCTTTTAATCAATGAATAATCTTGTTTCTCTATGGAAGGATATAGAATATACTAAATAAATAATATATTATGAATTTTTTTCTTAATTATCCAAAATAAGTGGAATATAATAATTCCACATGAAGTCATTGGATTTTTAGAATGAATTTTTCATTAATTTTTCAATGCACTGCATGTTTACTTCTTCCTAACATTGTCAATAGCTCAAGTAGATACTCCTTCTTTTAATGAAGTTTCAAACCCCAATTAAATGTTTGAATGCGATTAATTTTTCCCTATATTTCATATATGAATAACTCTTTTACAATATCTAATAAATCTCAATACATGTATGTTTTCATAGAATACAAGTTCTTTATTTTATGTGTTCCTCAATTATTATTGGGGTGTTCGGAATATTTGAACATGTTCATGTAAGCATGCATGGAAAATGTTTACAATCCTCTTCTAAGATACATAAAGAAAATTAAATGTACACACATTATATTGACAGTTTATTTAGTTAGGTTTAATGTACAGATGACCACCATGTATTGAATGAAAATTTGAGTGGTTATAGTGCTCCTGGTACACGAGATGAAATCACAAAAATATTCACTTCATTATGATAACAAACTTGAATGGGTGTAATCCTTGTATGAATAAAATCCTTTATTATTTTCAATACATAGTGTATATTTACATTATTTCTTTATTTTTGACGTTTATTCCTTCAAAAATGCCAGTAGTCTTTCATGAAAAATACTTCAATTACATGCATTGTGTGTTTACAAAGAAGAAGTATTAGTTCCTTATCAAAAAAATTAGTTGGAGTGAAAAAATAAATATTGGATCATAAAAATGGATGAATTCATGATATATGAAGAGGGTGTTTAAATACCAGTCACATGTTCACAAAACTACTTCATATAGGGTGTGTTAGAAGATTTCCCATGAAACCAGACTGATTTGTGGGACTCCCCTTTTTTCATGAATCCTTTAGGTCTTGTGGATATCGTATATTTCTTATGAAAATATAGTAGTGTAGGAAATATCCTCATCATGAAACTATATTCTTTTGGTGACCAATTTCTTTTGAAATAAGATATCTCTCAAATAATAATCAAACAAAAGAAACCTCTTATGAAAAGGGTTCCGTATATTTATATGCAATTATTCTTTTCCTCCCAAAATATAAAACATCATATATTAAGCCATGTTGAGACAATATAAAAATTATGAAAGTAATATAATATCCTAGAATATCTATATCTCACCTGATTCATTCATGTATAATTAAGAAAAAACACTTCATTTCATGGCATTTTCCTTTACGAATTCCCTCATATTAATTAAACGAGATCACATGATTCTAAAAATAAAACACAATTGATAATAAAATGACTTCTAAAATCATTTACATTTTGGAAATAGTCATGTTATTTGTTTTCATCTCATGCATGAAAAAATTATTGTTGCATGAATGATGATTCAGTCCAATAGGAAGATCCACATTACATCGGCAAGATCATCAATGATGGTCAGATAAAAATAATGTGGTATTTATCAAAGCTGTGATGAATTATATATCCTCAGATTAAGGATGATGTTGAAGATGATCGATCAGTTGATTGAATAGTGTAGAGGAAATGATTTAGAGGTTTTGGTTCTATCATTATATCAAATAACAGTAGAATAATTTTGTTTATCCCAATATCTTACATCAAAAAATCCATTGTTATGGGCCATTTTCTATCATCTATCTTCTCTATATAGCTTATCATTAATCTCTTCCCCCTTATCTTAGTACAACCCCATACCGATTCTTTGGCTGTCATGCCACCCAACACAGTGGTTCTGCCTATTCTATTGCTACACATGCCTTTGGGTGTTCCTAGTACTTACACACAACAATTAATTCCACCTATGGGTTATCCTAGGATTCTCTTTCAACAAGATTTATCCCATGGGTCCCACATGGTCCTTAGTTTATTTGCAATTTTTACCCTACATGTTGGACTTATTTTAAATGAATAAACCATTAAATAGAAAAAATAGTTAATTATTACATATAAAACAACTTAATTAAGACAAGTAAAAATAATTCAAAATTCCAATCCATAAAAACCTTTTATATTCATCTTATTATCATGAAAATACAAAATTTTATGATCGTAATCAATTATAATATCCAAATGTAAAAATATTATGATTTCATGGTCTTCATTTATTCTAGAACACCATCTGCAAAAAATCCATCAAAATTATTTCAATAGCATGGACTTAAAATAATTTTTCATGGAACTACCCATATCATCATGAAAATTATAAATTCTCTGCATGAAAAATATTGAAATTTTATTCCAAAAATAAATGCATCATGAAAATGAACATTTTAATTGAATTCACTAATCAAATTTTAGAGATTATGTGCATGATCCTAGTACACCACACACATGTCTTAGAATATAATAATATTTCAATGATTATTTTATTTTTCAGTATAGAGAATTTCTAAAGTGTGACATTGAATTATATGTATCCAAAATAATTCTCTAGGAATAATCAACAATAGTATAGTATTTTCATACCAAATTACAGTCAAGGTATCCATATAAATTCTCTATTAATCATCACACATCATGTTTAGTATTTCTCAAAATAATTCAATCTTTCTATTTCAAGTATTAGTTAATAATAAAGGTGGATTTCAATATACATTAACTTTTTATTCCTTCTTAAATATAGACAAAAACATAACTATAATCATAAACTATCCACATGTGCATTTTCCTCTCCCCCTTTGGATTTGTTGTCAATACCACTTCCTTAAATAAAATTTCACTTGTCCTACTTATTGCAAATAAATGAAAAGGGTTAATACAAGGGCTGTCTTACCCCTACAAAAGAATTAAAATTGTATCCTCTCATTTTTATAAAATAAGGATGGTTCCACACAGTTTAATTTAAAAAGATCATTTGCATGGTCTGCTCTTACTCTAGGTGGACTAACCATGTGTTTAAAACAAGAGAGTTACAACCATGTTTGTATATATTGCATAGTAAAAACTTCATGTCATTTCATGCTCTTAAAATAATTATTTCTCTGAGAGGGTACTATTTTGGAGAAGATTATACTATAATAGACTCTCTTATACACTTCAGTAAAAAAATTAGGGATTTCATGTGCAATAACATTTACTCCCTTTTTCATTGAGCTTAATCATCCATCAAAACTCCCTTTTGTTTCCCAAATTTTATAAAATTAGTACAATGGATTGAAATGTAAATGGGTAACATCCACATTCGAAAACATTTGATATGACATGATATTCAAGATATTCATCAAGTAGGAATTGTTTTCATCTCCCTAATATTTTATCATTGTAATCGGGTATACCCTCGTTGATTTGACTAGATGGAAAATTTCATAATATAGTCTTAATGATTATTTATGTTGATAATCCAAAAATGTGGAACAATTCATGTTTTGATCAGATTATGAATTTTCACTCAATTTTAATGTCTTCCAATTTCTTCACCAGGTTCTCCAATTTTGAGTGATCATCAACATAAAATCCCTAGAATGTAATAATACAAACATCTCACAAGAAAAAATAATAGTATGTTGGAACACTTGTGAGATTCTTAATAAGAGAAATGAGGAAGATGATGTTTTTTAAACCCAAGGTATTCATTCCTAGTAGCACTATAGTGCCTATAACTAATCATGATTGTGTATCTTTTACATTTGAAGTTATGATCTTAATTTTACATCATTGACACTTTACTTCTTTTCACCATTATCTTGCGTCGATTTTTTATCCTCACTTATGAAATAAGTTAAGTAGTTTCTCCTAATTTTTATTTATCATATATTTAGAATCTCCCATTGATCTTGTGGAAAAATTATATAATTATTTTACATAATTATATCTTGATTTCACATTCCAAATAACCATTGTGAGAAACATGAGTTGTCATGTATTCACAACATTTCAATAAATTTGGGATCTTCATGTGGAAAAATATATCTTACCTTAGCATTTTCATAACCAGTGATTCATCAAAATCTTTTGGAATTTTTATAGAAAATTGTTATTGATTAGGGAATAGTATTAAATACTAATTATTAATAAATTTTTTTCTTAGGGTTTCCACATAGATAATAAAGTTATTTTGGGTTACCATTATTATGTAATATTTAAAACATTTCTTCTCGATTGACTTCAATCAATCCAATCTTTTTATTTATATCATTGACTGATTCTCTTATTATTTTTATCATTATTCTATTAATTTTCATAGCCTAATTTCATTAGTATGTGTGACCTCTATTTATATGGTAGAAACATATTTTACTAGATGAAAAGAAATTATGGGCTTCCAAATTATCATTCTTCTTGGTAGTAGTTTTCTTCAATATTTTTACAACCTTTTTTATGGATTATCAGGAGAATATTTCTCAACTACTAATTAATTATTTTGAATCTATTATGGTATTTTATTCTCATCATCATATGAGTAGAGCATGGTTGGAAAATATTATCAATTATCTTAATTATGGAAACTGATGTTAAAATAATCACATAAGTCTTTAAGATAACCAAACATATTCAGGATAGAAAAATTATTTTTATCAGTGTATTTGGAATTATATTTTTATTTTTATTCATTTCTTCACATATAAACATCTTAAATATAGGTCTTCTATAATTTTCATATGCTGAAATATTATGCATAAAATCAAGGGGATGATTCCAAAATTTCTAGTAGCACTAACAACAGCCAATGAATTTATTCCTTTTTCCTACAATATAAATGCATATATATTTAGTTCATTATTGATTTTTTATTTTCCATTACTTATTTAGAGAATAATTTTGATAGTTTTTCCTCAATATCCACAATTTTGTTTTGGTGGACTTATTAGTAATTTTAGAAACCCATATCTTCCAATATTTTTGCTTCGAAACTATACTAGCATATGAGACTAGATTAGTAGAAACTAAATTATCTAGGTTTTGATTTAAATTCATCCATGAGTTTTTCAAGTGATGATATAGAGATAATCTTGAAACATTATTACCACCAATATGAGTCTCTTAATATACTTGATTCCCTTCAAAAGTTTGAGTAGCAAAATCTAATATTCGATATTGGCTCTCTTCATGAGTTTTTGTGTGATTGAATTCAGCTTATCCACAACTGAAGAGGATCCAGGATGTGTCTCATTTAAATTTATGAAATAATGATAAAATTAATATAAATTCAAGTTGAAGTAAAATATTTCATTTTTAATAGATAAAATATTCCATTTCAATTCCATTTTAATTATATTTATGTGTTCTTCATGCTATATTCAACCTTCATTCAGAGATCTATCATGGACTTTGATTCATCTAGATTTAGAATCCAATTAGCCTTCCATTACACTGATAGTATCTTTATGATAATCTCCCATATAATATAACTTATATATATAGTCATCATTTTACAACAAATCTCAGAACTAAGATATTAAAATTATAATTCAATTAATTAAATAGTTTATTATAAATACTCAAGGATTCCTAATTTTCATAATTGGGGTCATTGAGGACATTTCACCATTTGAATTTATTTATAACTGCATCCACCTATTTATTGATTTTTTTATTCATGTTTCACTATTTTAATTGATTTTTTAATGAACAATATATATATAAAATAACTACTTCATTATCAGTCATTATATATTTCAAATTTATAATATAAGGATTCAACAATTTTGATAGATCCCACTTCCTCATACTCTCCATATCATTACCAATTTTCATCAAAATAATCATTATCCAATCATTTGACCTGAGAACATTGATAATTTTCTTATATATTTGAGATTTTCTTTAATCTATTTTCTCATCTCTTCTTTTTTAGAGTCTTGAATGATACCATAATGTTTTCATCAACAGTCATGGAGAATAAATTTTTACTCCATGGTTATTCATAAATTTTTCCAAATTTTCACTTCATATAATCATTTGAAATAAACTAGAACAAAACCCATGTTCCAATAGGAGATAGACTTATCCTCTAATACCGCCTGTAGAGACTAGATTGATCATTTAGGGACACTAAATTGGGGGGGGGGGGGTTATTCTATGTACCAAATGTTTACCAAATTTAAAATTCATGCAATTAACCCCTCTACACCTAAACCTCTTCCCCGATTAAGAGGAATTGATCTATTGTGTGAAATGTATATAATAATGCATCCAAAATAACCCAATGATTTTTATAAGGCATGGTATAAATACATACTCCTTTTTGTGATTATAATTTGTTTAATATACTAGATATCTTTCCAATATAATTTATAGTGATGAAAAACACATAGATTTTGAGTACAATTCTTAGGAAGGAAGTATAGAATCTTCCAAAGTAAGGGTTGTTCTTTTTACTTGTTCCACCATTATTCAATGAAACTTTTTATTCTAGAACCACCGGTTCGTCGATGATATTTAGTTAACATCTAAAAAAATATATCACATTTTATTCTATGTAATTCCATCAAAAAATAGTATTATTCCTCTAGTGAAGTACTTCTCCTACCACTAAATCAATAATATATTATGCAATCTTGAACTATGGTCTTCAACAAGTGGAGGATTCTACTTCCAAATTTATTCACTAATTATTCATAATTAACTAATGGTGAACTTATCAATGATCTTTTAGTTGAATTCGTAATCAATTTATATATAGAATGGGTAGATAATCCTATAAATGATATTCCCAGACTCAATTAAATGTATGACAGAGATGCACGAAATTTTATTCAATATTTTATATATGAATAACCATTTCACAATATTGAATCAATTTCACTTCTTGCATGTGTTTAATTACAACAATGTTCATTATTTTTTGTTCTCCTAAATCATAAATGGGTTGTTCTCAATGTTTGTATGTGTGCATGATAGCATGGATGCGCCATGTTTTCCTTATATTTCTATGTTAGACACACCTTTTATGTGAAAACAAATGTCCATTTTTTTATATGGGTTCCATGTATGTATGTCATGAATGTATTACATGAAAATTTGAGTTATTGTACTGATTTAGTTACAATGGATACATTCACTACACCATCCACTTCTTATTGAGAACTAACCAGAATGACTGTAATCCATGAATGCATTCAAGCTATTCTTCTTTTAAATTCCCCGTGTATTGGTAAACTGTCCCCATAGTGTGAATGTTACTTCCTTCAAACAATTGATTTGGATTTCACTTGAAACAATGAGAATTCTAACTTTTTATGTATGACCAAAAACAATATTATTTCCTTCTATGTGAAACTCATTGGGAGTTAAAAACAACATACTTGATCATAGAACTAGACATATTTACCACGAACGATGAGGGTGTTTAAACACCAGTCAATTTTTCATGATACATCTTCACAAAAGGTGTGTGTGGATCTTCTCCATGAAACCATAATTTTTCATGGGACTACCCTACTTCATGAATCCTTGATGTTTAACAATTCTATCTTATTTCTTACATAGAAAGAGTTATGTAGAACTTCTCTTCAGGAAAAAGTGCTTTTGTGGTGCTATTTTTTTCCTAAAAAGATATCTCCTTAAAAAACATTCAATAGAAGAAACCTATAGGGTCATGGGTCTTGAATATTTATATTAAAAAATTCATTACCTTGCACCACATTAAAATCCACATATTAATATTTTTTGAGACCAAAAGACACACCTGAAAATAATTTTTTATCATGGAATGACTACATATCACCACATTCTTTCATGTATAATTTAAATATACTCCACATTTCATGGTGTTTTCTTGTAAAAATTACCTCACATGCATGAAATGAGTTCACAAGATCTGTAGGAAAAAAATACAATAGTCAAGTAACCTATCAATTCGTTTTTATTTCAGTAGTAGGTTGTTTCTACGATTTCATTTCATGCATGAATAATGATAGTAGTAAGCCTGATAATTTGTTTCAAAAGAAAGATCCCCATTCCATCCGCAGTAAATTATAATATATTCAGATGAGATCATGGTGGTATGATGAATGATCCAGTCAACTAGATCTCCTTAGATGAAGGATAAGGTTTAAAAAGATTTCCTAGTTGATTGGACTATGTAGAAGAATTATTGACTGGTTTTGGTTCGGTCCACCTTTTAAATAAAGGAAGAACATTGTCTCGGAACCCTGTGTCCTGCACTAAAACATCAAATTATCTGGGGTTTAATATATCAACTAACCCCTAAAATTATATATAAATAATGTTGTCCCCCTCTCAATTTACAACCATATACCAATTCTCTGGAAAACATGCTGCCATGCATGGTGGGGCCACCTCTTCGATGGCCATCCACACCATCAGATGTGCCATGGCCTTACACACGCCCATCCATGCCACCTATGTATAAGAATGGGATTTTTCATTAGTGTGGTTGACCCCTTTTCTACCACATGTTACTTAGTTGAATGGACAAGGTTTTTCTTTTTTTTTTGGCCTTGTTTTTAAGGAATCCACAATTAAATAATCAGAAAAATTACATGCATTGAATATAAAACACTTGAGTCAATCCATGTAAAACCAATAATAAATTCTAAACCATAATAAAACCTTATATTCATATTATTATCTTTTAAATAAATACTTCTATGATCATAATCATTTAGAAACTCATCATTCAATAATATTAAGATTTCGTGTGTTTATTTATTGATTATAACCATCTTTAGAACATCATGTGTAATTATATCAATTGCATGGCCTTTAAATAATTTTTAATTTTACTCTCTATATCATATTGATATATATATATATATATATATATTTAATTAAAAATATTTAAATATTAATTCATATATAAATGAATCATGAAAATGAATATTTTTATGTTCATGACCATAAAAAATGTGGATGATAATGTGTACTCTCATTGTACACTGATTACAACTCTATTAACATAGTAACAGTTCAAATATGTTATTATTTCTCAACATGGAGAATTTATCAAGCATGAAATCCAATTATATAGATCGATAAAATTTTTCCATGAATTATAAAAAATCAAGGATTATTTTCCTAACAAATCGAAATCAACGAATCCATAAACATTATCCTCACATTATCACCAATATTTTTAAGTATTTCTAAAACTCTATCCATATTTCTCTTCGAATTATTAATTACTAATTGTTGAGTACATAATAATATGTTAAATTCATATTTATTTTTATATATTGTCAATAAACACAACTACACTCATCATGCATCCACATCAGATTTTTAAAAAGTAATTGTAGTGGACATTTTATGAATATTAGATGAAGGAATATTAGGTGAGTGGTATTTTTATTGGTATGATGGAGAAAAAAATGACATGGGACCCCCATTCTAGTTCAATATATATATATATATTATTAAAAAACCATGTTGGAAATAAAGTTTACCTACAAAATTAGAATAACATCCCATCTATGGAGTCATAAAAAATATGCGTAGATGAATTATTCTACAAAATTATGTGATAAATAAATATGACATGAGGTGTGGGTCCTATGTCTTGTCATATATCATTTCTCTTATTTTATATGATGAAATGGATAATTTTCTTCCTTTCCAAATTTTTTTTATAAATTCATAGCTTATGCTGAATAATTTTCTAAATAGAATTTAATGGTATGATATTTTTGAACATATGATCCCATTTTTAACACAATATGTTATGATTTATATTTTATCTCCACATGATCAATTATTAGTTGGATACCTGAATATAAGAGTGTATTTTTGGTTAGTAACCCTACATGGCATTGTGGTTGTGACTAGAAATGGGTATTCCCCACAATAAATGGGGTGAAGAAACTATTCACAATATCCTATAAGAATATTTTGTATTGTGAGATTAATTTACTATAGATAAAAAATTGTCATTCAACCCACCATAGATACACAGGGGTGAGATAATTTATATATAATGCCTACATCCCCATGTATATGGAGCATAGAAATGGTTCTAAATCTTATAATAGTGATTATATTATCCAAATCAGCCATTATATAGAGCTTGGATGATGTATTTGATCTTCCAGAAGAGTTATCACACAGCTACCACAACTATACATAGATTGGGAGCCCTCGGTATATTTTTGTTATGGTTACATAAATATATAGTATTTGGTTGTTCTGATTCTTTACTAATGTTGAATGTTTTACTCCTTTGACATACAATAATTACTCATTGAATAGAATCAATCCACTTATTTGATTCTAGAGCTATTGTTATTATCCTTGTTTTGTGCAGTATATATATATTTAAAATATATGATACCTTGAAACATTGATAGTTATTATCTAGATTTTAAAAATAGCTGGAGATCGACTCTAGGATTTGTGATCACATCATTATTTAGAGCTTCATTTATTATTTCATTGGCATGGATATGTATGGACCGAGGGTTTTGGTAGGGATATTAATAATGTTGAGATGATTTCATTTTTTAGATAGTAACTAGATTATTCTTGGGATTTACTAATATACTCAATAAAAAGTAACAATAGCTTTCACTTACACGGAGATATAATTTCCCCCTACAAATTATTATTTGTCACCTCATTTATTTTGGCATAGGATGGAATAATGGTTTTAATTTTAATTATATTTTTAGGGATTTCATACTATATATGTTTAAACTCACCCATCAATGGGATTTATACCCAGAACTTTTTCATTCATGTTTTCAATGTATAGGTTAGAGACAGACTTGGATGATATGGAGTTAGTGTTTATTTTATGATGTTGATGTGTGGTGATAAATAATGATTAATTATGGTGGATAGAGATATGTGATCATGGAAGTGACCACTATTGAAGAAGAGTGATTCTGGGGTACATGAATTTTTGAGGATATTCTTCATGATTCTTATTTTAAAAATATTATAGATATTATGATTCCTATTACATAACATGTGGGATGTATTTCTATTTGTTTTCTCATCCATGGGTAGTATACATTTCAACTAATTATATATATATATATTGTTAATATTTTATGTTATCTTATGTAATGGATTCATATTTGTTACATGTTATTATAGTATAAGGTCTCTTATATTATTAAATATTCTTACATAGTGCATGTAAGAATCCCTTGGCCTACTAGAAGCGAGCACGCGGTGGAAATATCATCTTACCTCTATCCTAGGAGGATCTTTAGTTGTGAAATCATTGGACATATATTCCACATTCTAGTTCTGAAAACATAATCTTATAATTTCTATGTTTTATGGTGATAAACAAGACCCAATGTTATCTATCCAAAAAATATCAAAAAATATTACTATTTTATAATTTATTTATATAGGGACCTTTAATGTTAATGTTTTATAGAATTTGAAAAACCATTTTCAATGTAGAAATTTAAAAATTGTTCCCATTTATACTACGAAAAAGATCAATAGAAACACTTTTTTGATTCATTCAATGTAATATCTATATTTGGTACTATGCCATTATAAAATTTTATAATATTAATTATTTTTGTGGGAAAAATATTATTATATGTGGGATGAGAAAAAATATCAGTTAGAGATATATAAAAAAGAATAAATAAACTCATTGGTCTATTTCATAACCAAAAAATCATAAAATAGATTATTTATATTAATACAATTCACATTGATCACAAATAATTATTTAAATGAAATCTATTTTTCATATCATTTTTTTCATGAAATACATAATTTGAAAACATAACTTTAAAATCATAATCCTGAGGTTTCCTAATAAAACATGAAACCCCAAAAGAAATTTTTTAATAAAAAGATACCTTTTATCCAAAAGGAATTTCACATTCATTTAATTCAAAATTTCATTACATTTCCAAATGAAATCAAAAAATTTCAGAGAAAACTCATTATTAAGCATACAGTTATCATGTATGTAACATGGGACATTATATCCTTATAATTATAATAATCAATCATACAAATTGAATAGTTGGACTACTAAATTCTAAGAATATATTCAGAGAATCCTATAATCGGTTGTGTCAATACCTTTACCTTATGAATTAGAGTTCTATATCGGGCTCACTAATCATCACTAGGTATATCAAGTACACCGTTCATAATAAAAAATAGACAACAACCATAACCTATTCAAATTTGCAGAAATATTTCCTTCCACAATCACACATAGAAAATTTTGAATTTCATCCATAAGAAAAAAATTTGTAGATATCAAAATATACATTCCATTTAAAACAATTTTTGGATGTTACCTGAAAAAGGTAAGGATGGTTTTTAATTTATAAAAATATTGAATCTTATAACGTAATTAAAATGTAAACTAATGTATATGGAAATAAGAAAAATTATTGACACTAAATCTGTTAAACCAGACCATTCATTTTCCCTACTTTTCAAAACATTATATATAAAAATAATAAAAATTAATTTTTCAATATAATTAAATAAGGTAAAGGAATTTATAAATTTTAATTTATAAATATTTGATTGTCATTTATGTACATTTATTAAATAATTTTAACAATATGGGTAAGGGAAAAATAATATTCATTAAAAAATATTTATAATATTTATAATGTGGTTTATATAGTAAACTTTCAATCACCTTGAGTCAGGATTTCATTAAAATTTTTATATCATATATAATAAAATGTTGTTAATTATTTAGTTTAATAACAAAATATTAATGTTTATCACCTTATTAATAAACCAATTATCTCATTTATTTGGTGGACGTGTTTAATTAGACAATTAGTTAAGGAATAATAATCATGTAGTATATATCATTGATAAAGCATAATTATACTTTTATAAAAAATTATTTGATATGTTTAGAAAAAATGAATTATGTTGTAATCACGGAGATAGAATGTCATAATTTTGAATGATTAAAATTTTCCATTTTTCAATGAACATAATCAAAATAAGGTAATTTTCATTTAATCAATATAAAATTAATATTATATCATAAATAAAATATTAGCTCATTTAATATAATTTTTTATACGATCAATGTGAGACAATGATTAAATAATAATTACATCACTTTGTGGATGTGGTAATATACTAGTATGCATGAAAAACATTGTCATTTTTAAATGAATGGAATATAAAGACAATAATTGATATATTATATTTTAATTATTTAAATTATATAATTATTATTATATGTATACTATAAATCCAATAGTATAGTCATCCAAGAGTGGAAATGAAGAAAAATTAATTACGTCGGCCCACAAGGCGGTAGTCCTCCATATACATGAATGGTGGTTTTATATTCAATTTGATAAATCAAATGAATTATTAAGGATAAAACATCCAAATAATTAAAATGATACATATAAATGATATTGAAGTAATTCTATCACATTGGTATCTTTTTCTTTTTTGTATGTAGAAGAAGAAAAAAAACTAAAAGAGTCATTTAGATGTCATCACTCTTCATCTGAAAATATCTATTTATTTTCACCGTCATCCCTATGAAGATTGTATTTTGACTGGACTAAAAACAATAAGAAGTGGATTGGGATTATATTAAGGTATTTTGGTCAGTATTTATCATAATAGAGTACTCAAAATTTTTGCAGAAGAGATGTCATGAGGGGCCCTTATACAACTAAGGAGAAAAGAACTCTTAAAATTACCGAATGTACATAAATAATATAAATTAATTTTCTCTATAAAGTGGAAATAATTTGATACATTAAAAATAATGAATGTTTATGAGTCACAATAATCTCATCCAATTAAATTATAACATGTTTAGAAAAAGTTTTATCTCTTTTATCTTTATATTATCCCCTTGACAATCCTTTTGATGAATACCAAAATATATATGTTTTTTACACTTTATTTGTCAAGATAGTTACTATAAAATTAAAAGTGCCACATAAATTGATAGGTTTTGATATTATTGGTCACATAACATTAAATTATACAAGCATAAGATTTCAATAAATTTTATATAATTTAATAAAATTGTATTAATTAGAAAATATCATTAATGTCATTTTTATAATATTCAATTAATTTGACCCTAACATTGTAATGATAAAAATTTAATTGTAATAAAATAAAATATTAATAAAACATAAATTATTTTTAAATATAAAACTAAGTTGCATCCATAATTCATCAAACATAAATCACTTTTAATGATTTTAAAATTATTTTCATTGATTTTCCCAAAACATACATAATAATTGTTTCAACATTGTATAAGGTATAAATAATTACATAATCCCTAATAATTAGAAATAAATTAACGAAATAAAGACTATTTTCATAACTCACAAAACTACCATTAACAATTTTTCATAAATTATTTCCTTCATAGTCAGGACATATATGTGAACTTTAAAGTCAAGAGAGTGGAGTTTTGTATTTTTCATTACATGAAATTATATTCAGGTCCTTATTTAAGAAACACAGATACATGGGCATTTGAATTTGAAACATTTATTAGGACTGACTAACTATAATATTCAACTATGTTAATATATTGTTTTAGGTATAAATAAATTCTATGGCACATTATTCTTAAAAACAATTAATCTAATTTACCCAGTTAATGTGTGTACAAATTTGCCCCATATGTACTATTTAATATGTCTAAAAATAGAAGGAAATTAAAAAAAGAAAATAATTCAAAATATATAACCCATTTTATATAATTTAATTCATAGATGTGTTATATTTTAATTTCAAATCAAATCTATCAAATTTGATGAAAATTGAATGTCCAGAATAAAAATCATATTATGAATAATTTTTTTTATAAAAGAATCCCATTATAATATTGATTTTAATATAAATTATTTTATTTTTTTATATCATAAATGAACTAATTCTTCATTATATTAACTTGAAAAAAAGGACTTTTTATATTCGATAAATGAAAAGACATTTTTAATAAGAATCAACATTTAATTACTATTCAATGAAAAAATCATTTTAGAATAATAAAAAATATATGATTATAATATACATTTATAATTATTATTTTTTTGAATGGTATCCTTTTATAAAATTATATTTCACAAAAATTCATTAATTAATTATATCATTTGATCAAAAAAATAAATAATTTCCATCATGACAATTTTTTTTTCTTATAGAATAAAATAACTCTACTAAAAAACTGTAGTTCTTATATATAAATAATTAAAAAATATAATTGTATCGAGAGGGTGCATTTTATATATATTTTATAATTTAGATACTCTTATTTTTACATTAAAATTAAAGTGATAGGTTATAAAAGATATATAGAATTATCTTTTAATTATTAAAGATCAATGATTTGTGTCATGTATACTATTGAATAAATTTTTATTTAAAGTACATATGGAATTACATTATCCCCCCCTTGATAAGTTAAATTAAAACAACTTTACCACGGTCATTATAATTTAGGGTCTAAAATATTTCACTACATATTTTGAGAACCCACATCGTAAAAAGGGATAACCAAATATCAGTAAAAAAGAGGGATAATAAAATCATCAAGAATAACACAAAACGAGGACCCCATATATGACGATATTAGTGGGAAGTGAAAATATAGACATAGAGAAGAATTTTATTGTCTTAATAATGAAGGGTTGTGATTGACAATCTGACCATGATAAAGTTAATCACTATAATCCCAAAAAAATAATATGCGATAAGAAAGATAATCAATTCAACTGAAATGGAAGTAATTGAATTCCATTTTCTATAAAATAACATTTTCCAAAAGTTGAAGATTCACATTAAAATAAATATATAGGAAATGAGAAAATATAATTATGTTATTTATTTTTGTTAATTAATAATTTTCTTTATTCTATTTTTTTCATCGAATATGTTTTACTTCTACATCATATATTACACCATAAAATGAACATTCCGAATAATTTTTTCTTTAATGGGGAACTATTATAAATTTATAATGGATAAAAATATTAATAAAATTGTAATAGGTTATTCTTCTTAGCAGTATTCAATAATAAAAAAAGTATTTTGAAAATATTCAGAAAATATCAAATATAAATATTTCATCATTTGATGAAATAAAATATATGTTTTAAAATCCTCAAAAATAACAGCAATGGTTCAACATAAATAATTATATAAATAAGTGGCCATAAAATTTATTAAAATAGTCTTATAAAAGTTTCAAACCCAAAAACATATTTGATGTTATAGTCTTATATGATAAATATAACATTGGTTTCCATTAAACATAAATCACTCCTTAATTCACATATCAGAAAATTATATTCCCAAATCTTATAATATCCAAAATATAAACAAAATCCATACATTATAGAAAATAAATTAAATAAAAAATTATATCATATATTTCTCTAAATTTTATTAAAACATTATTCCTTATGTAAAAACCCCTTCATAGAAAAATAATATCCACTTATCGTAATCATATAATGTTTCCAAAAATAGTGAAAATCCAAAAAAAATAATTTTAATTTATTTATCTAAAAAATAAATTTAAAATTTTATGGTTATCAATATGACAATTTATCGATTTCCAACATTTAACTACAATATTTTCCGAGTTAACAATAATTACATCATCATCGAATAATGGTTTAACCTCAAGTCATTTATCAAACCCTTCATCTTACAACCCAAAAAATGTGATATAATTATTAATAAATAATATTTCATGTTATTCCTAATAATTTCATATACCATAAAATAATAAAAAATATCCAAAAAAGGACATTAATCACCTAAAAATTCATTAACTTAAAATGTCAAATGGGGTTCTTAATACTTTGAAATTATGATAAAATAGGAAAATATAAACCCATGATGTAATATATAAATTTTAATTTAACCTCAAATGAACTATATTAATCACTAAAGTTATATCAACCCATCACTAATTTTTACCCTTGGATTTTTATTTTCATTAATTTTTCGGTATATATTTTGGGTCTTGGTTTTTCTGTCGAGTTCTGGGTGTTTCATATTTAAATTTTGAGTTACAGATGTCTTGGATAGTATTTTTCGTTATTCATGGTTAGTGTCAAAGTTGAGGTGAGGAAATTCCATGATGGAGTGTTTGTGGAGCCCCTATTGTCACTTATCTATGGGGTGTGTTTTATAGATGGTTTATGCCCTTTAGTTAAAAGTGTTTTTGGGTGAAAAAGGTGATGTTTGAGGGTAATTTCTCTTATTTCCATAGTTGAGGTTCATGGTTAGATTAACCATAAAACCTATGTGTTCAGACATAGCCTAGTTAAGGTGTGTGATTAAGATAACCATGCAACCTAATTGGGAAGCTTGTGTTACACAAGAGAGTGGGGGAATTGGACATTTTTTACATGGTTTGTTAAATAGAGTGAGATAATTTGGAAACCCACTTGAGAATGTGTATTTTGGGAATTTATCTTTCTTTTAAGCAGGGTCTCTTCACTTAGACTCCGTCATTCAAACCCTATGCCCATGACACCTCATGTGGGGGTTTCTGGCTACTCCAAACACCTCCACATGGGATTCAATGTGGTTTATTGGGGATACTTCATCTGGATTTAATTATTATGGCTCCCTTACCATTATCCTTTGGTGTTATTTCATTTTAACATTCATCTGCTAACCCTGGTGGCCATGTTTGGATTCTTGGGGTGACTATGAGGTTTCTTAATTTGGGTTTATGCATTTATTGGATTCCTTGTGGATGTTTTTACTTCTTTAAATCATTGTACATACATTTTGGGTTGTCATTGTTGAAGCAAATGTGATTTGATGTCGGTTTCCATTTATAATTTACCTTTAAATTTAATATTTGATGGTTTCTTTTTTGCAAAAGCTTCATTAGATGTAAATTACTGATGTCTCATCTTTGGAATAATTTTTTTATGTGAAATGAGGTGGTTTTCATAATTATATTTATGTATATGGCATTGTTTTGTTCTGTGATGCACACTAAGTCTCTGATGAAATTATCGAATGGCTTTAACAAGTAGAATATGGTTTTTAAATCATTTATTGGATTTCTAAATTTATTTGTGAAATTTAAAGTGTTGGATTGGATTGAGAAAATGTTTTTATAAATAGTTTTTACTTGAATGTGGTTTGCATTTGTTTATTTGAAAATTAGTGTGCATGTGATGACGATATGCAAACCATTCAGTATATTTGTGAAAATATTTTGGATTAATAAATATCATTCTATAGTCACCTATATTTGGTTATATTGAATATTGTGTGAGTTCCGTGCTAAGAGGATCCCCTAAGTTCAGATAGTTTAAAGGAAATATATTGTTCTTGGAGATGTCTAAGGGTGATTTGTTGTGTGAGTTTCTTATATATGATATATAAGAATGTGAATGGATTATAGGTGGGAAATTGTGTGTCATCCCCTCATTAATTTACTCTTGACATGAGAACCGGGAATCCCTAAAAAAATTTAGGTGAATGTTGGTTGTACTGGTTTTAGATTATGCTTTGGCTAGTGTCCTATAGCAAAGAACTGGTTTGTTTAGATTTATTGCCATTGCATAGTGCCCCACGATCAGACCAAATAGAATACGATCGAGTCTATGGGTATAATATAATTTCCTTGAGTAAGGTATATCTTCAAGATGAGTCAACATGTATAATAGGTTATAGATTATTCAAATGTGTTCCAAGGTTCTCCCATGTTCATTGAAACTTAGTTGTTTGTGGATAATAATTGATATTCTTGATTGGTTTTCTACTCTTTCATTCTATTTTTCATTTTCATTTTTTGGTCATTTATTTTTTTATCTTTATAGGGTGTATATATTTTCTAAAAGTGATAAAATGTTTTTTGAATGTTTTTGGTGAATGGTTTCAAATTCCTTTTAGAGTTCTGTATTTTCTGTCCCTATTTCTTTAAAATGTATTGCATATTTATTGGAAATAATCTATTTAAAATTAAAAGGGAAATAAACCATGTTTTTTTAAAGTGGGAATTGGGTAAAAAATCATATTTTTATATATTGTATTTCAAACCTAAAATTGATGTGGATTTTATTTAGAGGATTTGAATTAGGGATAAAATTTTTCTATGAATGCCTATTGAGTTATATTACTCACAGAAATAGTTCATTATTGTTTATAGATTTTTGTGTGGGTTATATATTGGTGTCAATAATTATGGTTAATCGTTAATTTTGGTATTGGAGAGTATCCCTATGGGTCAATAGGAGACTTTGTGTTTTCTAGGGTCAGTTTGGATTTTGTTGTTCAGATTTTTTTATACATTAAGATTTTGTAAAATTAGAATTTATTTTATGGTGATCTATCTATTGGTTTCCACGATTTTTTTAATTATATTGGAAAATTTTGTTCCCTTATAATCTCTATTTATTACCTAACAATAGATTCTAGCATGAGAAGATCGAGAATTCCACTCGGGCCTTGTTGAGGATCATCTTTGGTGAACTGTTTACATTCGAAGCAAGATTGATTGTGAAAAAATTGTATTAGATATAGGTTAGTTATTTATTGTACATAGTATTAAGAGTGAACTTTTTTATTTGGGATTTCATGGAAGATGTATTAGGACTTTAAAACTATGGAAATTGTTTTGTGGGTGTTTCGTCCAAAATATTTCTATTCGAAACCATATGATTCCATAAGATGTCAGTTTATCTTTAGTTTAGTTCGTTTTTCCCTTTTTTTAGTGTTTGTGAAATGAAAAGGGAGTTTGGAAAATGGTATTAGTAATCATAAAGGTCCTTGAAATCTACGTGGATATAGGGGCATGGTCCTAGAATATTTCCTATGATGGTCGTGTGATTAGCATATAGCTTCCAACCATATGTCCAAGTCACCAATCGACACTAGTTTCACCTTTGATTATAATTTTTAACACCCTTAATTGGATGTGGTGAAAATCATGTATTTTGTGGTAATGGTTTCGAGTTTTGGATGATGGAAAATGTAGTTTTATATTAATTTTTTGAACAGGATTTAGAAAATTATTTATGTATGGAGAAAAGTTTTGATAAAATGAGTCTTAAAAAAATTATTTTTGATGAAATGATATTTTAACTAAATTATTCTTGATGAAATGAATTTTTTGGAATTTATGGAAATTATTTGATTGATATGTTTTTTATTGTGCCCTATTCTTTTTTTCACTTTCTATATCATGTTTTGGGTGATTCATATTTAAATTTTGGGTTATTTTTCATCAGTTTCACGGTTTTAGTTCTAGGTTAAGAGGTAAAAGTACAATATTCTAAGGATGAGTCTATTTTCAGTTCTATTTTAATGTGCATGGTTTGAGTTTCATGTTTTTCTCATGGTTGGATCTAAAGTGTTTAGTTCCCAATAGAACCTTGCATGATTCTCAGGTGTTTCTAATTGAGGGAACACAATGTAATAAAATCATGGAAAACCATGTGGAAGGCGTGTATATAGTTCTTCAATTATAGAAGGAACCATGTTGAGAACGATTCACAGGGGTTCCCAAACTATTTATCTAAACCATGTGAGTTCCCAGGTTTTCCATTAAAGGGTACATAGTTGGAGAATAGTTTGGTAAACTGTGCATCCAAACCATGTAAAGTTCCCAAGCATCTTAAAAATGTGAAACAATGGGTTTAATGATCTACTTTGAATGTGGGGATTCTATTTGGATGGACCATTCATATTCTTGTGAGAACTCACATGTGAGGATGTGAGGGAATGGGGTGATAGTTTATGGCTTGAGTAGTTGCGCACCCAGACTGGCATAGGAATTTTGTTTTGTGAGTATCTATGGAATACTATCTATGATTTTGAAACCAGTCAAATTCATATGGATTTTTGAAATGGTTTTTTTATAATCGAAAATGAAATTGTGATTGTTCAGTAATCTGTGGGGTTTTAACTTGTTTTTTTTTGTGTATTAGTAATTATTTTTATGCATTGTTTTGAGTTTTATAATTCTTTTTTATGAATTGGTTTTAATTTAGTTCTTGGTTTTCTAACTACTTAGTGTACACCCTCCCCCCAAGATTGGATGTATATTTAAGCTGAATCCATGGGTGGATAAAATTTATTTGACCCTCTCTTTTAATAACCCATATAAATCCATCATGAATTTATGAAGTTAAACCCCCATAAATTTTATGGTCAATAAGATCTTATCAAAGAGGAAGAGTGGATGAATAATATTGACAAAAAATCAGTTTTCATTAGTTTCCAATGTCTTTAAAGGTTAAATTTTCAAACATTATGATCAAAGGTCCAACCTGGGAGTGGTGGAAATCAATCTCTTTAATAAATCCTTGTGAAGTCCTGACCTTGGATTTATTCTTGGCTTCATTCATCCAACAATATATTTCTGAGGATGAAAAGGTGGGAACATGATGGATATATGTTGTTTATAGATAAGTGGTGGGTTAATGTTGGAATTATTTTTTATTTTTTTAGTTCCAATTCCTTATCTCCTATGGTGGTCTCTAGATGATTCCTTGAATGCTTATAATTTCATGTATGGATTTATAGAGATCTATAGTCGAAGGTGTTGGAGTCCGAATTAACCTATTTTTCAAATGTGGTGTGGAAAGCTACTCACATTGAAGATGTACTAGTAATATTTCTCGATTATTACAACCATAATCTAATAATTATATGTGATGATGGTAATTCTACTGTAGAGTTCATAAACCATCCCAAATCATATATTGTTGGTATGGGAATTAAGAGGAAATCACATATTTTATCCTCCTTTTCTGAGAATTTAATCATGATGTGTAATATGTGTGTTAAGCATGATCATAAGAATTCATTGACTCCAAATGATAAAAATACCTTCCATAAATATGGGATCCTAGGTTACATTCAATTGTTTTTTGGAGTATTTCAAAGAAGCTACAAGCATCAAGGTCCACTACTTATAAAGTGACCCATTCCAGTTTGTAAGAGTATAGTGTAGAAATTAGTACATTAAGAAAGAAATTTTCATTCCATTGTTCCATATATTATAGTGGTTTTTTTATATGTTTTTATTTCATAATAAAAACTAAGGATGTTGTGTATGTTTTCTGAGATCCTGTTTTAATCAATCCCTTCATTTTATAAATTATTAATTTTACTATTCTATGTGGAGGTGTGTTCGGCGTATACCATGTTCATGTCTTTTCATATTAGTTTGAAACAGGATGATGAGTTTGAATATTCTAAATCCATGTATTTTTATAATTTCATTGTTGTAAAAAAGGGAGCCTCATGATCTTTTATGTTATTTTGTTCTATCAAGGGTTTGGTTTTTCCACTCATGACACTAAAAGTAGGGCTTTGATTTAGAATTATCTTCTTCTCACTATGGTGCATTTGATTATTCATGACATCAGGGATCTAGCTATAAGTCCTGGAGTGAAGATTTAACACTATTTGGAATCAATGGGTGTGTGGGTAAGATTGGGATTTTTCATTTCTCCACCTTTGGGGTGTAGGAAGTTTAAATTTCATTTTCACAGTTTTCTTTATCATTGTATGTTTTTCCTTATTGTAAATCTCAGTTCTCCTTTTGTGGTTTTCACTTGCAGATCTATATTGGTTGGGTTTGGTCTCATATAGACATGGTTTCAACTTGATGAGATGTTGAATCATGATTTGGTTTCATCTTTGTTTGAAGTTTCTCTTGTCATCCCCACATTATGGTGGGTTATTTTTTCTATGTGGAGAATTCTAAGGCTCCTCTGGGATAGGATTTCTATGGAGGTCTATGTGAGTTAGTTTAAGTCAGTAAGTTCTTAATGGTTTGTAGACTGACCACAAATATTTTTTTTATTTTCTTCTAGGGTTGTTCATTCAGGTTTCATTTCTAATGTTGGGTAGTCCATTCTAGCCTCCTGTTTTGGTAATGAAATTTAGATTTTAATTTTTTTGGGAGTGGTTGGATTTGTTTAGAGTTTTCTAATTTCATGTTCCATTTAGTCTGGGTAAACATTTGGATTTTTGGAGTATGCCTAATGGTCTTTTGGGTCAACTATTGTAGAAGTTTTCATTTAATATTTTCATTGTCTTTTGAATTTTTTTGGGATCTTTGGTTTGTTTTTATTGAGTGGTTTTGAGTATCATTTTGGTGGCGGTTGAGGTGCTTTTCAGTTTGACGAATTGATTCAAACGAGTATGTGAGCCATTTTCCTTAAATGATCAGATAGATGCATTATGGATTTTTGGGGGAAGAAACCGTAATTGTGGGGAGATTTGTCACTACGATATTTTTCTTCTTCTTTTGTTTCCACTTCCCTTTTCGATCTTTTTATTTCTGTTTTGTTCCAGGTATTCTATATTTAAATTTGCTGTTATTGATGTTTTTTTTGATATTTTTCCTTATTGATGGTCAGTGTGAATGGTGTGGAATGGAAATAGAATGATGTAGAGTTTGAGTAACCACTAGTGTCAATTCTCTATGGGGTGTGTTTGGTGGATGACTTATCTCGTTATGTTAAAAGAGTTTTTGGGTGACATGGGTGTTGTTTTGGGGGGCCATTATCTTGGTCTTATGGTTAAGGTGAATGGATATATTAACCATGAATCCTAAATTTGAATAGGTCACATGATTAAACTAACCATGAATCTTATGTGTGAAGCTCATTAATCACTATACAATGGATAATTTCACAGTTTGTTAAACCATGTGAGATGGCCATCCAACCCACTCTAAAAATGTTATTTTTTGATTTTATCCTTTTTAATTGGGTTTTCTTCCCTTATCCCTCCCCCATTCAAATCCTATGACCAATATTACTCTTATGGTTGCCTCTAGCTCCTCCAATCAAAAAACAAGTGGGATTCAAGGTGGTTTCTTGGTGATTATTCAATCGAATTGAATTGATAGGGATCATCACTCTTTCTCTATTGGTTTTCTTCAATTTTACATTTCATATCTAACTACAGTGGATATGTTTGAAAATTTTAGGAAATAATGGTGGTGAAAAATTGAGGGGTTTTCATTATTATGGTTACCTTTGAATGTGCCTTTCAAATTTAATATTGGTTGTTTGTTTCTTTTCAGTCATTTCTAGTATGAAACATTTTGTTTTTTATCTTTTGAATATTTTTCTGATGTGAAATAAGATATTTTGGATAATTTATTTTACTATATGGAATGGTTGTTTAATGTGATGCACACCAATTTTTTGATAAAATTATCTATTGAATTTTGTAATTGGTATTTGTTTTTTAATGATTGGATTATATTTTCAAATGTATTTGTGAAATCTAAAATGGTGTATTTGATTTAGAATATGGATTTCTAAATTGTTTTTTTCTTGATAGTTGTGTGCATTTGGTTCTTTACAAGTGGTTTGGCATGTGATGATTACATGTGGCTTGTTTGGAATCCTTTTCAAAAAAATTTGGCATGAATAATCTCCTTGTATAATAATATTTATTATTTGAAGTTGAATTTTGTTGGAATCCCAATATGAGAGGATCACTTGTGTTCATATAGTTGAAAGGAAAGAGATTATTCCTTGGGTTGGATCAAGGGTGATTTGTTGTGTTAGTTTCTAATATATGATATATGTTAATGTGACTGGATTCTCATTTAGAATTATTCTCTCACCCCACATTAATTTGCTCTTGATATGTGAACCATGAAAAGATAGAATATTTTTGGTTAATAGTTGATGGAATATCATATTATTATGCTATTGTTAATGGACCATGGTAGGTAATTGGTTTTTTGATTTATTCCTATTGGATAGTGGCCCTTAGTCAGACCAGGTAGGGTGTGATCAAGTGTTTGGGAGGAATTTGATGTCATCGGTTGAGGAATGCCATTGGGATTATTCAATATTTTTAGTTAATTATAGATTATTCCACTAAGCTCTTAGGTTCTCCCATGTTCTTTTTCAGTTAGTTTTCTACGGTCAATTATTGAGATATTGGATTGGTTGGATACTGTTGATTTCTATTTTCCATTTTCATTGTGTGATAATTGATTTTGGCTCATTATATATTGTATCCCATTGATATAAGGGATAAATGGTTTTCAAATGTATGTGGAAAAATGTTGTTAAAATGATTAACATTTCTTTCTTCCCTATCCCCATTTCTTTAAAATGTTAAAGCATATTTCTTGGAAAAGAAAATATTTAAAATTATATTTGAATGGTCCATGTTTGGTTTAACGTTGAAAATGTTTGGAAAATCCTAGTTTTTATATTGTATTTCAAACATGAAATTACCTTTACTTTTATTTAAAATAATTTCATTGGAAATATATTTTTTTGAGATATCCTATTGAGTTTTAATACTCAGGCCTATAATTAATACTTATTTTTATAGTTTGGTGCAGGTTCTTGATTAGTTATGATTGCCAAAGGTAATTGTTGATTTTTGAATCACAGTGTGACCCTCTAGTTGAAATGGAAACTTTGCTGTTTTCTGGTTCTATTTATGTTTTTTTATTTGGTTTAAATTTCATATTTTTTTTATAAATAATGTTCTACATGTAAAATATGTATTTATTTTATTCATGATGGTCTGTTTATTTTCACTATTTTATTAATTTATCTTGAGAAAAATTATTCCCTTGGTTTTTATATTAATGAACTAACACTTGTATCCAGTCCAGGAGGATCATGGAGGCCTCTCAGACTATAATGTGGATCTGCTTGGGTGACTGGATTGGGGTAAACAGAAGTTGTATTATGAAACTAATACCGATTGTAAATTTTCCAAACCTCTACTGTCAGATTTTGTCCTAAAAACATAATGTCTATATTTTTAGCATTAACATCGATAAACATAGAATAATTCTGTCCCTATAAAACATATAGCATCACACTATAATATTTGATCACCTATTTTATCAATGACCATTTTGGATTATAGTTCTATAAAATTATCCCTAACAATTTCAGTTTTTGAATTTTAATTGGTCATCAATTTCTTCCAAAAAACATATTCCTTCTATTGAAATTATTTATTAATTCAAGGTAACATAATATCTATAACTCTTTCATTAATAAATTTTTAACTCAATGTTAGGTCATGTGAAAAATACTTTGAAAACATTGAAAATAAAAAAAATCTATGTGAAAAATATATAAAAAATAATAAATCTAACTGATAGTCTATTTCAAAATCAATTATATTAAAAAAGAGTGTTTTTAATTTAAAATAATTGACATTGATCTCAATTAATCATATTAACGAAATCATTATTAATTATCAATATTTAAAATAAAAAAAATTCTATGGAAACCTGAAGAAAATAGTAATCTTGGAGATTTCTTAAAAATCATAAGTACCAATGAAAAAAAATCTTAAAATCATTCCCATCAACCAAAATGGAATAACCCTTTCATTAAAATGAAATGTCACTTGATTATCATGTGAAATCAAAATATTTCCCTGGAAAATAATTATAAATCATAGAAAAATATGTTCAAAACATGGAACATCATTTTTATATCATATTTAATGTAACTCTGAAAAATGGGATAACATATAATGTAAATTCAAATAATTAATTTTGAGAAACCTTTTAGTGGTGAAAAATTTTCACTTACCTTTTTATTAGTAAAACATATCTGGATTACCCAACATCATGGGTATATCTTCCTCATGTATCATTATAAAAAGTTCCCAAGAACCATAATCCCAATCACCCTTCATGATAACACATTAAAGCCTACATTTACATCATTATACTCATAATAATATTCATCAATTCTTTAATAACGAAAAATTTTGGTTATTGAAATATCAATTACATTAAAAAACCATTTAATTGTACCAAAATAAAAACATATAGGTGTAATATTTTATGAAAAATATGGAATATTATAAAATAATCCAAACACCAAATAAAAATGTCATTGAAGTGGGAAAAATTATTGATTCTATATACATTAAGATAAAACTTTCAATTTTGCTTAATATCAATTTTTTTGTAAAAAATATAAAAAAAATATAACGTTTCAAAAAAATTTACATAATGTTAATAGAGACACAAAATATTATTTATAATTCATTTATATCCCTTCTAATAGATTAGTAAATTAATATTTAGAATATGTAAAGGGACGAAAATGATTTTGAAAATAAATCATACAATAATTTCAAATTTTGTTTTTATGGTAATGTTTCTATAACCATGAGACAAACTCATCACATACATTTATTTTCTACTATATAATAAAAATTTAAATATTATTTACATTTATAAGTACATTTTATAGATTTATTGAGATATCATTCAAAAAAGCATAAATTATTTTATTTTTATTTTTAATTACATAATCTATTAATTACAAATTAGTTGTTTTGAAGATATTTCATTCATTAAATTAAAATTTCAACGTTATGTTGATCATGGTCAAATAAATCATTATTCCACCATCAAAAAAATAATTATCATGAAATTATAAAAATATTAATACGTTAATTAAACTTTCAAAACTAATTTTTTATAATGGTTAAGAAAAATGTTTTATGCTACAGTAATAGAGATTATAGCTATTATTTACTCTTGAGTATCATTTACATTATTCAAAAACAATATGAGGAAAAGAACATATCAATAATGTTATACATAAAAATTTATTATAATATCAATAATATCATATTATCTATTTCAATTCACTAATATGTGGGGAAGTGATGAAAAATAAATCAAATCACTTTGTGGTTGTGGTAATTTCCAAGTTCACATGAATGATATTTTCATTTTTCAAGAGATTAAATCACAAAAAATAGATGATATATATTATATCAATACTGATTTTTATTTCGTCAATATCATTTATGTATATTTATTCTATAAATATATCATTATAACCCTTTGTGAGAGATGGTGATGGAGAATGAATTACATTATTCTGTGAGGTAATAGTCATATATACACATAAACGATATTATCATTTTCAATTATATGTACAAGGATATAGATTAAGATTAAAGAATCGTTATAATAAAACATAAAAATATTGAAGATATTACTTTTTTAATATCACAATGGTTTTAATTCTTTCTATGTTGGTAGAAGTTAAAATAAGACTCAAAAAATTATGTTAAATGTTATACCTCTTTTATGGAAAAAATCCATTAAATTATATTATAATCCCTCTAAGGGTGTTATAATAACCAAAATAAAAAAACTATGATGTGTGGAGGGATGTGGGAAAGCTATTTTTGTGGGGTTTTCTTGAACAAGAAGGCTCTAATAGTGTGCGTAAGATATGAGAGGTGGTTCCCTTCTATGAGTCAGGGTTATAACACTCTTGGAGTTTTTTAAATCATTAAATTAATATATATTTAATATCATGGAATCAAATAACCAAATATTTTTTTTCAAATATAATATTCTTTTTTATTTAAATAATCTCATTTATTATCATTTGGATCGATTTAGGTTATATCTCACCCTTTTATATTTTTAATCCTCTCATTGATCCTTCTAATAAATGTTGTGATATCAATTTTGATTACTATTTAAGAGACAATAAAGATAAAATTAAAGAAAAATTGATACATTAATGGATAATGGTTGATAATATAGACTGTATATGAATTATTTTAAAGAATATAATATTTTTATGAATTTTAAATCATTTAATAATTTATAATTTATTATTAAAAAAACACATGTATGTTTAGGTTACCCAAACCTAAAACATTATTTTATTAAAATAAAAGGAAACTATAAGGTAAATACCCTATGTATAAAGTATTTTCACCAAAAAGGAAGAAATTATTTACAATATGAGAGTCAGAAAAAAGAAGGTATCCATTTTATTATCCCTAGAAAAGGTACTATAATGTATTTTCACCTACCATCCATTTTGTTTGTGTTTGAAATCAACCAATATTATCTCCATATGGAACCTCTTTCTAAATATCATTAATTTAATTTTTGTAACCATTAAGTTACGCTGACATTACATTCATCACGATAAAAATATTATTCAAATATAAAACATTTTACCATAAAAAATACATTATTACTAACTATAAAATTCATGTGTCGCCAGAATTCATCTAAACAACATGAAACATCCCTCACCAATTGGCCACTATATCAGGTTCCCCAATCCCAGTCATTGCATGACATCAGACGAACCTCCCCATATACAAGATTTTTCCAATTTGTAGTTCCAGTCATTAGAGAAATGACGTTGAGAGTATAAATTCTTATCAGACTAATTCCACAGCAGAAGAAACATTAATAGACATAAATACCATTATATACAACTAAATGGACAAAATTTGATAAATTCCAACTATATTAAAGGAGGACCTGGGGAAGTAATGATATGTATACTCTATATGTTACAAATGCATATAATTAAATACAAAAAATAAACAATAAAATGGCCCCAAACATAAATCTAAGTACTTACCCATTCTAGGCATACCATGCTCTAAAAAGACACCCCATGCATGAACCAAACACCAGGTCCCTATTTTGTTCCTTTACATGAAAACAAGTATCATTTTCTCAAGAACCGATGTTCTACGGAGGCCTAATAAGGGTTTGAGTACAACTCAATAGGTCTCTATATTTTGTTTCTAAAGCGATAACCAGTATATAAAAGAGATTATATAGGTAATAAATAAAATTCAATATACATGGAAACAAAAAGGAACATTCCTCTCCATTTAGAATATCACAAAGGAATGATTTTATCAATTATGTATTTAAGGTAAACCAATAAACTAAACCAACTATAGAAACACTAGGACTCTAATCTATAACATAAGGGGTATTTACATATAGGAGCATGGTCCTAGAATACTTTCTAAGACAGTTGTCTGATTAGCATATAGCTTCCAACCATATGTCCAAGTCACCAATCGACACTAGTTTTCCCTTGATTATAATTTTTAAGACCCTTAATTTGATGAGGTGAAAATTGAATTTTTTGTCGTAATGGATATGATTTTGGGAAGATGGGAAATGAATTTTTATATTAGTTTTTTAATGTGATTTGGAATTTTTTATGTATGGAGAAAGGTTTTGATAAAATGAGTCTTAATATAATTATTTTTGTTAAAATGATATTTTAATCAAATTATTCTTGACGAAATTTTTTTTTTTGCAACTTATGGAAATGATTTGATTGATACGGATTTTTTTATAGTGAAATATTCTTTTTTTTCCAATTTCAATCTCATGTTTTGGGTGATTCATATTTACATTTTGGGTTTCTTTCTTCAATTTCATGGTTTTGGTTCTTGGTTAAGTGGTAAAAGCACAATATTATAAGGATGAGTCTATTTTCAGTTCTATTTGAACATGTATGGTTTGAGTTTCACATATTTTTCCTGGTTTGATCTAAATTGTATAGTTCCCATTAGAACCATGCATGATTCTTAGGTGTTTCTAGTTGAGGGAACACAATGTAAGAACCTTTTAGAAAAATTGTGAAAGGTGTGAATATCGTTCTTCAATTCTAAAATAACCATGTTGAAAATGTTTCAATAGGGTTCCCAAAATATGTATCGAAACCATGTGAGTGCCTAGTTTTTCCATTAAACGGTAAACAGTTGGAGCATGGATTGTTAAACATTGAATCCTAACCATGTACAGTTCCCATGCATCTTAAAAATGTGAAAACATGGGTTTAATGATCTACTTTGAATGTGGGGATGATGTTCGGACCATTGGTATTCTTTTGAGAACTCACATGTGAGGATGTGAGGGAATGGGGTTATAGTTTATGGCATGAGTGGTTGGGTTCCCATATTGGCATGTGAATTTTCCTTTGTGATGATCTAAGGAATACTATCAGTTATTTTAAAACCAATCATATTTTTCTAGTTTTTCGAAATAATTTTTTATAATCTAAAATGAAATTATGATTTCTAAGTAATTTGTGATTTTTTAACTTGTTTTATTGTGTATTTGTAATTCTTTTTATGTGGTGTTTTGAGTTTTATAATTCTTTTTTATGAATTGGTGTTAATTAATTTCTTGGTTTTCTTACTACTTAGTGTACACCCTCCTCCCCCCAAGATTTGATGGATTTTTAAGCTGAATACATTGGTGGATCACTATTATAAAACCCTCCATTTTATCAACCCATATAATTCCATCATGAAATTCAGAAGTTAAATCCCCATCTAGTTTATGGTCAATAAGATCATATCAAATAAGAAGAGTGGATGAGGAATATTGACTAAAAAATCAATTTTCATTAGTTTTCAATTTCATTAAATGATAAATTTTTAAACATTATGTTCAAAGGTCAATCCTGGAAGTGGTGGAAATCAATCTCTTTAATAAATCCTTTTGAAGACCTTACCATGGATTTATTCCTTGCTTCGTTCATCCAAAAATATTTCTCTAAGGTTATAATGGTGAAGAACATGATGGAGATATGTTGTTTATAGATAGGTGGAGGGTCAATGTTCGGATTATTCGTTATTTTTTAGACACAATTGATTTTCTCCAATAGTGTTCTACAAATGATTCATTGAAGGATTAGCATTTCATGTATGGATTTATACAGATCTATTGTTGAAGGTGTTGGAGTCTAAATTAACATATATTTTAAATGTGGTGAGGAAAGCAACTAACATTGAAGATGTACTAATATGAGTTCTGGATTATTCCAACCATAATCCAATCTCGATATGTGATGATGGTAATTCTAGTATAGTGTTAAAAAACCAACCAAAAGTATCTATTTTTGTTAGGGGTATTAAGAGGACTTCATGTCTTTCACCGTCCTCTTCTATGCATAGAATCATGATATGTAATAGGTGTTTTAATCATGATCATAAGAAGTCATTGAGTCCAAATGATAAAAATAACTTCCATACATATGAGATTCTAGGTCACATGCAATAGTTTTTTGGGGTATTTCAATGAAGCTACAAGGATCATGGTTCACCTCTTATAAAGATAACCCATCCCGTTTTCAAGAGTAAGTTGTTGAAATTAGTTCAGTAGTAATGAAATTTTCATTCAGGTATTCCTTATATTGTAGTGGTTATGATTTTATGTGTTTTCAATTAAATATAAAAAATATGAATGTTGTGTATATTTTATTAGATCCAGTTTTAATCAATCCCATCATTTTTGAAAACAATTAATTTTACCATTCTATGTGGAGGTGTATTCAGCATATACCTTGTTCCTGTTTTTTCTTATTATGACAAAAGAGGATAATGAGTGTAAATATTTTAAATCCCTGTCTTCATGAAATTTAATTGTTGGAAAAAAGTGATCCTCGTGATGTTTTATGTTATTTTTTTATATCATTGGTTATGTGTTGCCACTCATGACACCAAATGAAGGGCTCTTATTAGGAATTATCTTCTATACACTATGGTACAACAGATTCTTCAGTGCATCAGGGATCTAGCCATAGGTCCTGGAGTGAATCTCTTAACACTATCTGAAATCACTAGGGGTGTGGGTAATATTGGGTTTTCTCTTTTCTCCACCTTTGGGGTGTAGGAAGATTAAATTTAATTTTTATAGTTTTCCTTATCAATGTATGTTATTTCTTATTTTAAATCTCATTTCTCCTTGTGTGGTTTACCCATGTACATCTATATTGGTTGGGTTTGGACTCATCTAGAAATGGTTTCATCTTGATGAGATGTTGAATTAGGGATTGGTTTCATCTGGGTTTGAATTTTCTCTTTTCAGGCCCCCCATTATGGTGGGTGATTTTTTCTATGTGGAGAATTCTCAGGCTGGTCCTGGAAAGGTTTTCCATGGAGGCATATGCGAGTCAGTTTAATATTGTTGGTTCTTAATGGTTTGGAGACTGGTCATAAATATATTTGTGTTTTCTACTGGTGTTGTTCATTTATGTTTGGTTTCTAATGTTGGGGAGTCCATTCTAGCCTCCTATTTTGGTAATGCAATTTAGATTTTAATTTCTTTTGGGAGTGGGTGAATTTTTTTAGATTTCTCTAATTTCATGTTCCATTTAGTCAGGTTAAACATTGGTATTTTTGGAGCACTCTTAATGGTATTTTGGATCCACTATAGTAGAAGTTTTTGTTTAATTTTTTCATTGCCTTTAGAAATTTTGTTTCAGTTCATTGGTTAAGGTCTAGTGAGTGGTTTGAGTATCATTTTGGTGGTGGTTGATGTGCTTTTCAGATTGAGGAATTGAGTCAAATGAGTATGTGAGCCTTTTTCTTTAAATGATCAACTATAGGAACTGTGGATTTTTGGGGAAGAAACCATAATTGTGGGGAGAGTTTTCACTATGATATTTTTATTTTTTTCATTTGTTTCATCTTCCCATTTAGATCTTTTTTTTTCAGTTTGGTTCTAGGTATTCCATATTTAAATTTAGTGTTATTGATGTTTTGGGTGATATTTTTCCTTATTGATGGTCACTGTGAAGGGTGTGGCATGGAAATGGAATGGTGGAGAGTTTGAGGAAGCACTAGATTTAATTCTCTATGGGGTGTGTTCGATGGATGGATTATCCCATCATGTTAAAAGAGTTTTTGGGTGACATGGGTGATGTTTGGGGGGCCTTTATCATGGTCTTATGGTTATGATTCGTGGCTATATTAACCATGCATCCTAATTGAGAATAGGTTACATGGTTAAACTAACCATGTATCTTAAGTGTTAAGTCGTGCAACACTAGGCAATGGAGAATTTCATGGTTTATTAAACCATGTGAGATGGCCATGAAACCCACTGTAGAAATGGTATTTTGTGATTTTATCCTTTTTAAGTGGGTTTTCTTCCCTTTCCCCCCCCCATTAAAAACCTATGACCACGATTCCTCTTATAGTAGTTTCTATCTCTTTGAATCAACACCAAGTGGGATTCAAGGTGGTTTCATGGTGATTATTCACTCGGATTGAATTGATAGGGATCATCACTCTTTCTCTATTCTGTTTCCTCCATTTTACCTTTCATCTCTAACCATAGTGAACAAGATTTGAAAATATTTGTAATATGGGATGTTCAAAATTGGGGGTTTTCATGGTTAGGGTTACCTTTGAGTTTGCCGTTTAAATTTGATATTTGTTAGTTTATTTCTTTTCAAACACATCTCGTATGAAACATTTTGATTTTTTATCTGTCTAATAATTTTTTCATGTAAAATAATATGGTTTGGATAATTTATTTAACTATATGGAATAGTTGTGTAATTTTATGCACACCAAGTGTTTGATAAAATTATCTATTGAATATTGTATTTGGAATATGTTTTTTAAATATTAGATTGGATTTTCAAATGTAATTGTGACATCTAAAACGGTGTATTGGGTTTAGTATATGGATTTCTAAATGGTTTTTTTCTTGATTTTTGTGTGTGTTTGGTTCGTTAAAAATGGTTTGGCATGTGATGATAACTTGTGGCCTATTTGGAATCCTTTAAAAAAATTGTTTTCTTCAATAATCTCCTTGTATAATAATATTTATTATGTTAATTTTAATGTTGTTGGAAGCCCAAGATGAGAGGATACCTTGTGTTCACATAGTTTAAAGGAAAGATAATGATCGTTGGGATAGCTAGAGGGTGATTTGTTGAGTCAGTTTCTAATATATGATATATGTAAATGTTACTAGATTCTCGGTTAGAATTATTCTCTCACCCACATTAATTTTATATTGATATGGGATCCTAGAAAAGATAGTATATTTTTGGTAAATAGTTAATGTAATATCATATTATTATTCCTTGGTTAATAGAACATGGTAGGTAATTGGTTTTTTTGGTTTATTCCTATGGGATAGTGTCCCTTAGTTAGACCAGGTAGGGTGTGATTGAGTGTCTGGGAGGAATTTTATGTCATCGGTTGAGGCATGCCATTGGGATGATTCAATATGTTTAGTTAATTATAGATTATTCAACTAAGCTCCTAGGTTCTCCCATGTTCTTTTTTAGTTAGTTGTGTGTGGTTGATTATTGAGATATTGGATTGGTTGGTCACTGTTGATTTCTATTTTCCATTTACATTGTGTGATAATTGATTTTGGCTCCTTATATATTGTATCTCATTGATATAAGTTTTAAATGGTTTTCAAATGTTTATGGAAATTTTTTTTTTAAAATGATTTCTATTTCTTTCTTCCATATCCCCATTTCATTAAAATATAAAAGCATCTTTCATGGAAAATAAAATATATAAAACAAAATTTTAATGGACCGTGTTTGGTTTAAAGTGGAAATTGTGTGGAAAAGCGTAGTTTATATATTGTTTTTCAACTGTGAAATTGACATTGCTTTTATTTAAAGTATTTGCATTGGAAATATATTTTTTCAAGGATGCCTATTGAGTTTTAATACTCATGCCTATAATTAATACTTATTTTTATATTTTGGTGCAAATTCTGGATTTTTTATGATTTCCAATGGTGATAGTTGGTTTTTGAATCATAGTGTGACCCTCTATGTGACATAGAAACTTTGTTATTTTCTGGTTCTATTTCAGTTTTTCTGTTAGGATTGGTTGTATTTTTATATTTTTTATAAATGATGATCTACTTATAAAATTGGTATTTATTTTATTCATGAGCCTCTGTTTATTTTCAATATTTTATTAATTTATGTTGGGAAAAATTGTTCCCTTGGTTTCTCTATTAATGCACTTGCATTTTTTGCCAGTCCAGGAGGACCAAGAAGGACTCTCAGACCTTATCGTGGATCGGCTTGGGTCACTGGTTTTGGGTAAACCGAAGTTGTCTTCTGACACTAATACCGATTGAAAATTATCTAATCCTATACTCTTATATTCTATGCTAAAAACCTAATTTTTATATTTATAGAATTTACATCGATAAACATGGAATAACATTAACCCTCCTAAATATATAGCATCACAGTATAATATTTGATCAACTATTTTCTCAATGAGCATTTTGGATTATAGTTTAAGAAAATTATCGCAAACAATTTCAAATTTTAAATTTCAATAGGGCATTAATATCTTCCAAAAAACATATTCTTTATATTGAAATGATTTATTAATTATAGGTAACATAATATAAATAACTCTTTCATTACCAAATTTTTAACTCAATGTTAGGTTATGTGAAATATACATTGAAATCAATTGAAAAGAAAAAAAATCTAAGTAAAAAATATATAACATGTAATAATTTAACTTCATATTCTATTCCAAATCAATAAGATTATAAAAGAGTGTTTTTCAGTTAAAATAATTAACATTGATCTCAATTAATCATATACATGAAATCATTATTAATTCTCAATATTTCAAATAAAAAAAAATCTAGGGAAACCTGAAAAAAATAGTAATCATGGTGGTGTCATAAAAATCATAGGTTCCCATGAAAAAAATCTTAAAATCATTACCTTCAACCAAAAAGGAACAACCCTTCCATTAAAATGAAATTTCATTTGATTATCATGTGAAATCAAAAGATTTCCCAGGAAAATAATTATAAATCAAAAAAATATGTATCAAACATGTAAAATCAATTTCATATCATATTTAAAGTAACTCTTAAAAAATCATATAACATACCATGTAAATTAGAATAATAAATTTGGAGAAATATTTTAGTGGTTAAATATTTTCACTTACCTATTTATTTGTGAAAAATATTAGGATTACCCAACATCATGGGTATATCTTCCTCATGCATCAATATTAAAAGTTCCCAAGAACCATAATCCAAATCAACCTTCATGATAACACATTAAAGACTACATTTCCATCATTATACTTGCAATAATATTCTTCAAAATGATAAGAACAAAAAAAATTGGTTATTAAAATATCTATTCCTTTAAAAATACCTTTTAAAAATACCAAAACAAAAACATATAGCTGTAATATTTTTTGAAAAATGTGGAATATTATAAAGGAATCCAAACACCAAATAAAAATGTTATAGAAGTGGGAAAAATTATTGATTCTATATACATTACGATAAAACATTCAATTTTCCTTAATATCAATTTTTTGTATAAAATAGAAAATAAATATTAAGTTTCAAAACATTTTACATAAATTTAATAGAGATAGAAAATAATATTAAAAGATCATTTATGTCACTTTTAATAAATTAATTTTTATAATATGTACAAGGGAGAAAATGATGTAAAAAATAAATAATCCAATAATTTCAAATGATGTTTTTATGGTAATGTTTTTATTACCATGAGAGAAACTCATCACATACATTTATTTTCAACTATATAATAAAACATTATAAATTATTTACTTTTATAAGTGCATTTTATAGATTTAGTGTGATATCTTTTAAAAAATCATAAATTATTTTAATTATATATTTAATTATTTATTTATTTAATTCGAAATTAGATGTTTTTATGATATTTGATTCATTAAATAAAAATTTCTACTTTATGTTGATCATGGTAAAATAAATCATCATTCCTCCATCTAAAAAATAATAATCATGAAATAATAATAATTTTTATACATTAATTACAGTTTTATAACTAATTTTGTATAATGGTTATGAAAAATGATTTACGCTATAGTCATAGAGATTATAGGTCCTATGTACTGTTGAGTATCATTTCCATTATTCTGAAAAAATATGAGGGAACGAACATCTCTATAATGGTATACATAAAAATTTATCATTATATCATAAATATCATATTACTTATTCCAATACACTTATATATACTATCTATGTGGGGTAGTGATGAAAAATAAATCAAATAACTCTGTGGTTGTGGCAATTCAAAGTTCAAATGAATTAAATTTTCATTTCTCAACTTATTGAATTAAAAGATATAGGTTATATATATTCTTTCAAGACTGATAATTATTTCATCAATATAATTTACATATATTTATTCTATAAATATATCATTATAACCCTTTGTGATAGGTGGTGATAGAGAATGAATTACATCAGTCTGTGGGGTAATAGTTATATCTACACATGAACGATATTATTATTTCCAATTAGATGAACAAGGATATAGATTAAGATTAAAAAATATTCATAATAAAACATCATAATATGAAAGATATTAATTTTTTCATATCGCAATGGTTTTAATTATTTCTATATTGGTAGATGATGAAATAATACTGAAAAATTAGGTTAAAAGTTATACCTCTTCTAAGGACAACTTCCATTAAATTAAATTATAATCCATCTAAGGGTGTTATAATAACAAAAATACTATTATGTGTGGAAGGATGTGGGAATGCAATTTTTGTGGGGTTTTCTTGAACAACCGGGCTCAAATGGTGTGTATAAGATATGAGAGGTGGTCCATTTTTATGAGTCGGGGTTAGGGTAATCTTGGAATTTTTAAAATCATTAAATTAATATATATTTAATATCATGGAATCAAATAACCAAATAATTTTTTTTCAAATATAAAATTACTTTTTTAATAATCTCATTTATTATCATTTGGACCAGTTTATGTTATATCTCACCATTATACATTTTTAATCCTCTCGTTAATCCTTCAAATAAAAATTGTCATATCAATGTTGATTACTATTTAAGATACAATAAATAAAAAATTAAAAAAAATTGATACATTAATGGATAATGGTTGATAATATAATCTATATATTATTCACTTAAAAAAATATAAGATTTTCATGAATTATAAATCATTTAATAATACACTATTTATTATTCAAAAAAACACATGAATGTTTTGGTTACCCAAACCTACCACATTATTTTATTAAAATAAAAGGATACTATATAGTAAAGGCCCTACGTACAATGTATTTTCACCGACAAGGAATCAACTATTTACAATATGAGAGACATAAAAAAGAAGGTATTCATTTTATTATCCATGGAAGAGATTATATGATGTATATTTACTTACCATCCATTTTTTGTGTTTGGAATCAACCAATATTATCTCCATAGGACACCTCTTTCTAAATATAATTAATGACATTTTCTTAAATATTAAGTTACGCCAATATTACATTCATTTTGATAAATATGTAATTAAAATATAATACATTATCATAAAAAATACATGATTAATAAATATAAAATTCATGTGTTTTCAAAATTCAACCAAACAACATGACACATACCTCACCCATTGGCCACTATATCCAGTTCCCCAATCCCGGTCATCGCATGACTTCAGACTAACCTCCCCATATGCAAGATTATTCTAATTTATAGTTCTAGTCATTAGGAAAATGTTGCAGAGATTATAAATGTAATAACCCGAGATTTTATAAGATATATTATTTTTAATTACTTTCATATCTTCTATTGTGCGATAGACTAAGATTATCTTTCGCTATACGCAACATCCTATTAGCTTGCAGTATACGCAACACTAATCCTAGATCGTATTACACACAATTTCATGTTTGTTTGATAGTAGTTATTCTACGAAACATTGTGTATATATATATATATTCAATTAATTTTGATATACGCAGCAACAAAGGAGTCGTGCACTACATGAAACCCAGACTTGGCTTGCATTACACGCAATCGCGACCTTCCTCGATAGCGTGTGTTGTACGCAATATCGGGTTTTACTATACAACGATATATTATTATAATATTATTATGAACTAGCCGTTATGAATAGTATTAACTAAATTTAGAATTTTATAACATTATTATTCATCTTACACATTTTCTAGAACATGTTTTAAAAACAAAATAAATTTTTCGTGTAAAATAAGTATTTTAAAAAAAATGCAGTTTTGCCACCTTTTGATGGAACACCCACTTTAAATCATGTTTTCGACATGTTTATAAGTTCAATTTTTCAAAATAAAATTATTTTTTGGAATCAAGATATAAAATTTTACCTTGGATAAATTTTTCATATTATTCTGATAACTTTCATATTTTAATGAATAGTAAAAACACGCTATATTTTAATTAAAAACAACTTTTTTCATCGTAATAACTTATGTGGTTAAATTATAATATTGAATGGTTTTAAAGTATAAATAGAATATATTTTTACCATTTAATATAATTTATGTCATTTTCATTGATTTTACCTTGGATTCGTAGGTTAAATCAATTCAATCTTTTGTAATGTTTTAAAGAAAAAACCCATTTTCTGTCGACAACGGGATTCATTTTAATTTAATTTCGGAAATTTTTGTATATTGAATTTGGAAAAATGGATTCCATATTTGGAATCCGTGGTTCCAAATTATGTTAATAATCTACTTTTTATATTAGGGAATTATGAATAGTAACTACGGTAAATTTTATTTACCATAGTTAAAGGTAAATCGGGTAATTAAGGGTAAATATAAGATTATAAAATTACCCTACCACATTCCAAAATACAATTGGATGGATAAAAGGAGACCCATATCACCTAAGGGTCGTATTAGATTAATGTTATGGACTTTTGACCATGAAAATAATTTAATTATTATTCAAACCAAAGAAAGTGACAATATGTCACTCTCTTAAATCTTAAAAGTATAATAATTTTAATTTAGTGATAAACATCATAAAACTTCAAAAATTAATATTCTACAGAAATATAATGAAATAATATACATCATGATAATTTATTTGTAATTTTTAGGGATTATATAGTTATCATTAATGGTGATACATTAATGATGCAGAAATTATTTATTTAGTGAAAAATCAATAAAATAGTTATTATTGAAATATTAATACATCTCAAAAGGCTTGAAAATATGAAAGAAACTTATTATTAGTGTATATATAAACCCTAATCATCCACCGGCCGAATATTGGACCATTTGGATCGTTATTAAGATTATTATGACTACTATATTATTTTATTTTAAATGATGCAAAAGGTGTCACCTTCATAATTTAATAAATATAACAATTTAACTATTGTGATTTTAAGATGATAAATTAGAGTAAAAGTATTATTGTGAAATTTAATAGATTTATCTTCGTAATAAGTTTTTATTTTTAATTTTAGGCAACAAATATGTATATTAAATAATTATATAAAAATGTTGTAGTAATTATTTTATTAAGAGATAAACCAAATAAATGGTTTTAAAAATAATAAAATAAATATTATATGAACTATTTAATGTGCTCCACTAATTTTCTAGATACATATGACCTCTTATGAATCTATTAAAGCTTTTAGTTTGAACATATCTCTTGTATATATTTTATTTAAATTCTAACAAATGAATAGTGTCAAAATTGACACTATTATTATTTTATAAAAATAACATATTATAAAATTGATTAAAAATCACAAAAATAATAAAAAATTAAAAATTTACATTTATATGGTCTAAAATGTTATAAAATATCCAATTATGGAAAATTCATAACAAATAAGTAATTTTTTGTTATAAATTAAAATTTAGAATGTTATTACCACAAATAAAATTAAATTGATTTAGTAAGGATATATCAAGTTGATAATGTTTAAAATAATTTCCTAACATGTAAAAATTTTATTTGTTGATGTGATTACAACCCTATCTCATCTAATCTTCGAATATGAGTCATTTTTTGAGGTTTTTATGTGGGGTTAGATTTATTATATATTAATATTTGTAAAATTTCCAAAGGTGCCCCTCCCCTCCCTTATAAAATGGCACCTCCTCCCTCTCTTCCTCACACCACTTTGAGCCTTCAAGATCGGCCAAACCCTAAAAACTTATCCTCTCCACTTCCCTAGAAACATTCTAGAGGTTCTGGTATTCTTCAAAGACCAATTTTAGTGCCCTAATAAGAGGTCTCAAAGAGGCGCTTCAAAGAAGAGGTAATGTCTGTTACCGATTCTTTCACCTTTATTTATTCATCCATTTCTTCTTCTTAGGTTGTTTAATTATGAAGTGATAACATCAGTATCACTCATATACTGATATGTAATTATATGTATGAAACAACCCTATTTCACCATCTATCCATCCTATGGAAAATGAAATCACCGAGCGTGCGTACGTACGGAATACCATCTCCACGCCGTGGTGTAATCTATTTTCCACCACCACCTTACTTGGATGGGAATAATTGTTTAAATAATAACTATATATGATTATTGTAATGTGATATTTATTCTGTACTAGTATACATACACTCCAATAAAATTCCACGATCATGGGAACGATATCATCGCTCGTGCGTACGTACGGAATACCGTCTCCACGACGCGATGGGATTCATTCTCAATGATTAACCATTCATAAATGATTATAAAGTATATATAATAAGTAATCATGAAATATATGAGATAATAATGATATTGGATATATATATATATGTATGTCATATAATTAATTCCATTCAATTCAATGAGGAAACGAAAACAACATTCATGCGTACGTACGACATACCATCTCCATGAACGGTGTATTTATTTCCATTTATCGATATATTATATATATGTATATTCTGAATATATATTATATATAAATCATGTTTTATATTCTGGAATTAAGTAATCATGATCTAAGTTATCATATGAATAATTAGAAGTCAAAACACAGACGACAAATGAAACGATTTTACCCAAAATGCTCTTTAACATGGAATTTAAATATTCATTAGTCAATCATTATACAGGAGGTTAATATACATACAAAGCATATCAAACCTATGGTAAGGGAAAATATCACAATCTCATTTTTATCCGAGATTGTTTGTACTTTGGTATTTACTGCGGTGTATTTTATCATCCACATCCATGTTCCATCAATATGTAATATTGTTTCCATCCACCTAAAATTGTTTAAATCCAATTTTACCCTTCGGTGAGTTTTTAGTAAAGTATATGAAAGGAATATTTTGTCGTTTTTCGTACGAGGTACTTTTTGACTTTTCCTGAAAAAGTACAAGAAGAATGTTTTTTTAACTTATATGGCACGAACAGATTTTTACGGTTTTATAAAGCTTGATTTTCATGAAGATTCCTCAAAAATATTTAATAACTATTTTCAAGAAAATCCTTTTCTTTTAAAAATGCATGACATTTTGTGAAAAGAAAATAATTTTAAAGAAGAAAGGATATTTTCCTCATGAATTCATTTCAAGTGTTTTATCAAATCCATTTTCCATCTAAAATGAAATTATTTCATGTGTATGTTTTATGTATAATGTCTCTATGATTTACATGGTTTCACTTTTCTTATTATGAAATGATATCCATTTCTTTTATATGGATTATGTTATGATGGGATGATGTTTATTAAACCCATTTTATTCATTGGGTTATGATGAATGTTTTATGTTTATTTTTTGGCACATGTAAGAATGATTTCACTATGAGATGGGTGGGACCTATATCTCCCTCCAATAAATTGGGTAAAGATTTTATATCTCATGAGATAGACATGGCTGGAACGGTAAGTTAATCCGGTTCAGTGTTACAGGACTGAAACGACGAGTGAACTCGATTCAGAATGGGACTTTGTCCACTAAGATGGTCTTGGCAGCAATGCCTTGGCTACTATGGAAATCATTACATGTTTTAAGGGATGCCACAATTACATGTTTTATTCCCATTATATTTTATCATGGTTTATGTTCCATTATGATATATGCCTTATGTACTTCTATGTTTTATGTCGTTGCTCAGTATTTTGATGTTAAAACATTATGTTCATGTTTTTAAGTTAAAATGTATATGGTATGTTTTATTTTATCCATGATTACCCATACTAAGCATTTGAGCTCACCCTTTCTATGTTTTATTTTCCCTCAGGATCAAAAGAAAGGTTTTAGGTAAGGAAACAAAAATTGGAAGATCTTTATGGGAGATGTTGAAGATCTTTCACCACGATTAGAAGATTACGTTCCAAGTTTCCAAAGACACTAAAATATTACGGTCCTTCTGTGTCTGTTTTTGTTATGTATTAAGTAATCC
This sequence comes from Viscum album, assembly GCA_963277665.1. Lineage (NCBI taxonomy): Eukaryota > Viridiplantae > Streptophyta > Magnoliopsida > Santalales > Viscaceae > Viscum > Viscum album. The sequence goes on along the minus strand of OY728134.1, from coordinate 567,742,243 downwards.
ACAAAAGTAATGTAATGTCCATGTACGTCAAGCTTCGGGTCTCTACAATTGGTATCAAAGGAAAGGTTTAGTCAACCATTGGAAACTAGGATGCGAAAACATCATTGAGATCCCTAGAGATATTTCTAAGGTATGTCATGCAATGTACCTATGGATAATTATACGTATAGGATATAGTCCTAGAACTACGGTGACGATCTTAGAATTTAACCTAAGATGTTATATATTGAGGGAACTCCCCCTTTACTATGTTTTTTCCCTAGAATGATTTTTTCCTCTCACACTATTCTTTTTGGGTTTTAGAAAATGGCTGGAAATAGAAAGATTCACGATAATGGAGGATATAACAGACAATGGAATGATATTCTTCACGAGAATCCAAATGAAACGGGATTTGGAAGTCCAAACATCATTATTATGCCTAATAAGAAATCACATAATATGATCAATAATATCAACTTTGGTAAGTTTCCTGACACAGATAATAAGAGAAAGATGGAGTTTCATGATGATCATAGAGGAAAGAAAGTTCAATTTCCCTCATGTAAATCATGTAGGAATAGGAATTATGGAGATTGTTTCAAAGGAACTAGAAGATGCTTTGGGTGTGGAATAGAAGGACACGAAGCCAGTAACTGCAAAGGAAAATGTTCAGTTAACACCATGGACAAGGATAATGGTATTGCTATGACATCAACAATGAATAGATGTTTTAAAAGTGGAATGTACGCGCATTATGCAAACCAATGCCCTAATAGAAAATATCATGAAAAGAATCACCATGGCCATATGGGTAGTATTTATGTGGATGATGATGAGGATACTACAAATGATATATGAGCTGAAAGAAGTGTTGAAGCTTAGTCAGCTGTTTAAGAAGGTAGTGGAATGATTGTATGCTTATCGCGAGTTATGTTGCATAGTTAATGGTACTATGGAATAAAGAATCATCTAAGGATTGTTACACTATTGTTTTTCCTAAAAGTGTTTGAAAGTATATGTTGATTGGTACCAGTAACCATGGAAGGTTATTCAGATATTTTTGTAAAGTAGATGATATGTGAATAATGAAGTAATAAGAAGATAATGAGATGATTGATTGTATTCATGAGCTCATGATTGATATAAGGACTAAGTGATATCATGGTTTGAGTATATAGAATTTTGAGGATTTTGGTATGTGGAAAGTGTTAACTTTTAACTGCATTCATGTTTTCACTAATGTTCAATGGGTATTCATTTTTCAAGATAATACATGATTAAGGCCTTCGAATGTTTGTAATGAGACTAACAAGACATATCTTATGATATATGCGGATCAATGATGGTATTAACATGCTTCTTATATGAAATCTCTAGTAATCATTTTCACACAAATATGAAAATGGACTGCAATATTATGGATATGCCTAAATATTGGAATCGATTTTGTTGGACATAAGTTAGTATTGTTTAAGGATAGAACCTTTTTCGATATTATTGATGGGATGATATAGTAATGTAGTTTTAGAAAAAGGACAACATTTAGGATGGGCGGCAACCCATCTCCTCGGACAAGACTGTGGGAATCGAACCCACAACCGATGAGGGACTAGACTTTTTCTCCTACCAACGGCCTGCAGGAAGTCCCTGGTTAGTAGAAACTAGTTTTATTTTATTAAGCGGTATGACATATGAAGTATAAGTTCTTTTTTGGAACCATATATGATTAATCTAACCATAAGATGGACTTATAACTTTTGCTGACCTTTTGTTTGAAATAGATGGAATGACCCATCATTCTATCACATGATCTTCTAACACATCACAAATAACAAATTCAACTTCATTTCTTTAAGGGATGAAGTGGAAATTGTTCAATTCATGAACAACAGTGAGATTGTACCAAAATCATGTAAGTATTTCTTTTAATTCATCAACTTTAGGGAAATGATCTGGAAAACCAAAAATGTAGTCCTAGTTTCCTTATATCCGATGAATCTGATGGTACCTTAGATCATCACAAATCTATAGCTTTGTGATTGTTGGCTTTTTCATAGCCCTGTTCTCTACCACTCTCAAGCAGAACTTGATTGTTAGATTTATCCTCCATATCCATATTTACATCTATGTTCTCCTATGTAGAAACCCAGTATTAGTTTATTTGGGTAACCGTTACATTTTATACTTTAGTTTTTAAAGATAAGTTTTGGTATTCCTTTTTACGATGGGGGTTTTAATTAAATAAACATTCAAGTAGAAAACCAATTATAACCCCAACGAATTTCGAGGGCGAAATTCATTTTAAGGGGGGTAGAATGTAATAACCCGAGATTTTATAAGATATATATTTTTTAATTTCTTTCATATCTTCTGTTGTACGATACACCAAGATTATCTTGGACTATACGCAACACCGTATTTGCTTGCAGTATACGCAACACTAATCCTAGATCATGTTACACACAATTTCATGTTTGTGTGATAATAGTTATTCTAAGAAACATTGAGTATATATATATATATTCAATTTATTTTGATATACACAACAATAAAGGAGTCGTGCACTACATGCAACCCTGACTTGGCTTGCATTACACGCAATTGCGACCTTCCTCGATAGCGTGTTTTGTACGCAATACCGGGTTTTACTAAAAAATGATATATTATTATAATATTATTATGAACTAGCCGTTATGAATAGTATTAACTAAATTTTGAATTTTATAACATTATTATTAATCTTACACATTTTCTAGAACATGGTATAAGAACAGAATAAAATTTTCAGGTAAAATAAGTATTTTTGAAAAAATGCAGTTTTGCCGACTTTTGATGGCGCACCCACTTTAAATCTTGTTTTTGACATGTTTATAAGTTCAATTTTTCAAAATAAAATTATTCTTTGGAATAAAGATATAAAATTTTACCTTGGATAAATTTTTCATATTATTCTGATAACTTTCATATTTTAATGAATAGTAAAAACACGCTATATTTTAATTAAAAACAACTTTTTTCATTGTAATAACTTATGTGGATAAATTATAATATTAAATGTTTTTAAATTAAAAATAGAATATATTTTTACCATTTAATATAATGTATGTCATTAGCATTGATTTTACCTTGAATTCGTAGGTTAAATCAATTCAATCTTTTGCAATGTTTTAATGCAAAACCCATTTTTTTCGACAACGAGATTAATTTTAATTTAATTTCTGCAACTTTTGTTTATTGAATTTGAAAAAATGGATTCCATATTTGGAATCTGTGGGTAAAAATTATGTTAATAAGCTACTATTTATTTTTGAGAATTATGAATAGTAACTACGTTAAATTTTATTTACCATAGTTAAATGTAAATCGAATAATTAAGGGTAAATATAACATTATAAAATTACCTTTACACATGACAAAATAATATTGGATGGATAAAATTTGACCCATATCAGCTAAGGGTCATATTAGATTAATATTACGGACTTTTGACCCTGAATATAATTTAATTATTATTAAAACCAAAGAAAGTGACAACATGTCACTCTCTTAAATCTCATAAGTATAATAATTTTAATTTAGAGATAAACATCATAAAACTTATAACATGAATAGTCTCTAGAAATCTAATAAATGTATCTACATTATTATAATTTATTTAGAATTTTTAGGGATTAAATAATTGTCATTAATGGTGACACATTAATGATGCAGAAATTATTTATTTAGTGAAAAATTAATAATATAGTTTTTATTGAAATATTAATACATATAAAAAGGCAAAAAAATATACAAAAAACCAATTATTAGTGTATATATAAACCCTAATCATACACTTGCCAAATTTAGGACCATTTTGATCCTTATTAAGATGATTATGATACTTATATTATTTTATTTTAAATGATGCCAAAGTTGTCACCTTCATAAGTTAATAAATATAAAAATTTAACTACTGTGATTTTAAGATGATAAATTCGAGTAAAAGTATTATTGTGAAATTAAATAGATCTATATTCATAATAGGATTTTATTTTTAATTTTTAGGCAACAAATAAGTATATTAAATAATTATATAAAAATGTTGTAGTAATTATTTTATTAAGAGATAAACCAAATAAATGGTTTTAAAAATAATAAAATAAATTTTATTTGAACTATTTAATGTGATCCAAAGATTTTCTAGATACCTATGACCTTTTATGAATCTATTAAATCATTTATTTCTAACATATTATCTGTATATAGTTTATTTAAATTCAAACAAATGAATAGTGTCAAAATTGACACTATTGTTATTTTATAAAAATAACATATTATAAAATTTTTTAAAAATCAAAAAAATATTTAAAAATTATAAATTTACATTTATATGGTCTAGAATGTTATAAAGTATCCAATTATGGACAATTAACAACAAATAATTAATTTTATGTCATAAATTAAAATTTAGAATGTTATTACCAGAAATAAAATTAAATTGATTTAGTAAAGATAAATCAAGTAGATAATGATTAAAATAATTTCATAACATGTCAAAATTTTATTGGATGATGATATTACAACCCTATATCATCTAATCATCGAAAATGAGTCATTTTTGGTGGTTTGTAAGTGGGGTTAGATTTATTATAAATTAATATTTTTAAGATTTCCAAAGGTTCCCCTCCCCTCCCTTATAAAAGGGAACCTCTTCACTCTCTTCCTCACACCACATTGATCCTTCATGCTTGGCCAAACCATGAAAAATTCTCTTATCCACTTCCTTAGAAACATACTAGAGGTACTGGTATTCTTCAAAGACCAATTTTAGTGCCCTAAGAGGAGGTCTCAAAGAGACGCTTCAAAGAAGAGGTAATGTCTGTTACCGATTCTTTCACCTTTATTTCTTCTTCCACTTATTCTTCATAGGTTGTTTCATTATGATGTAATAACATCAGTATCACTCATATAATTATATGTTATTATAAGTATGAAACAACCCTATTTCACCACTTATCCATCCTATGGAAAATGAAATCACCGCGCGTGCGTACGTACGGAATACCATCTCCACGCTGTAGTGTAATCTATTTTCCACCACCACCTTACTTGGATGGGAATAATTGTTTAAATAATAACTATATATGATTATTGTAAAGTTATATTTATTCTGTACTAGTATACATACACTCCAATAAAATTCCATGATCATGGGAATGATATCATCGCTCGTGCGTACGTACGGAATACCGTCTCCACGACGAGATGAGATTCATTCTCAATGATTAACCATTAATAAATGATTATAAGGTATATATAATAAGCAATAATGAAATATATGACATAATAATGATATTGGATCTATGTATATATATATGTATGTCATCCAATTAATTCCATTCAATCCAATGAGGAAACGAAAACAACGTTCATGCGTACATACGTCCTACCGTCTCCATGAATGGTGTATTACATTCCATATATTGATCTATTATATATATGTATATTCTGAATATATATTATATATAAATCATGTTTTATATTCTAGAATTAAGTAATCATGATCTAAGTAATCATATGAATGATTATAAGTCAAAACACGGACGAAAAATGAAACGATTTTACCCAAAACACTCTTTTACATGGAATTTACCAAAGAACGAGTAATATAAAGTCATAACTGAACCATATATGATATCATAACAATGAATATGATTCTGTAATAAGTCAATGACATTATTTAAATTATTATACAGGAGGTTCAGATACGTACAAAGCATATCGGACCTAAGGTAAGGGAAAATATCACAATCTCATTTTTATCCGAGATTTCTTATACTTTGGTATTTACTGAGGTGTATTTTATCATCCACATCCATGTTCCCTCAATATGTAATATTGTTTCCATCCCCCTACAGTTGTTTAAATCCAATTTTACCCTTCGGTGTGTTTTTAGTAAAGTATATGAAAGTAATCTTTTGTCATTTTTCGTACGAGGTACTTTTTGACTTTTCCGGAAAAAGTATGAGATAAATGTTGTTATAACTTATATGGCACGAACAGATTTTTACGGTTTTATAAAGATTGATTTTCATGAATATTACTCAAAGAGATTTAATGAATATTATCAAGAAAATCCGTTTCTTTTAAAAATGCATGACATTTTGTGAAAAGAAAATGATTTTAAAGAAGAAAGGATATTTTCCTCAAGAATTCGTTTCAAGTGTTTTATCAAAACCATTTTCCATCTAAAATGAAATTATTTCCTATGTTTATGTTTTAAGTATAATGTCTCTATGATTTACATGGTTTCACTTTTCTTATTATGAAATGATTTCCATTTCTTTTATATGGATTATGTTATGATGAGATGATGTTTATGAAACCCATTTTATTCTTTGGGTTATGATGAATGTTTTAAGTTTATCTTGTGGAACAAGTAAGAATGACTTCACTATGAGATGGGTGGGGCCTATATCTCCCTCCAATGCATTGGGTAAAGATTTTATATCTCATGAGATAGACATGGCTGGAACGGTAAGTTAATCTGGTTCAGTGTTATTGGACTGAAACGAGGAGTGAACTCGATTCAAAATGGGACTTTGTCCACTAAGATGGTCTTGGCAGCAATGCCTTGGCTACTATGGAAATAATTAAATGTTCTTAATGGATTCCACAATTACATGTTTTATTCCCATTCTATTTTATCATGTTTTATGTTCCATTATGATCTATTCCTTATGTACTTCCATGTTTTATGTCTTTGCTCAAGATTTTGATGTTTAAACATTATGTTCATGTTTTTAACTTCAAATGTATATTGTATGTTTTATTTTGTCAATGCTTACCCTTACTGAGCATTTGAGCTCACCCTTTTTATGTTTTATTTTCCCTCAGGATCAAAATAAAGGTTTTAGGTAAGGAAACAAAAAGTGGAAGATCTTTATAGGAGATGTTGATGATCTTTCACCATGATTAGAAGATTACATTCCAAGTTTCCAAAGACACTAAACTATTAAGGTCCTTGTGTGTCTATTTTTGTTATGTATTAAGTATTCTGAAAAAGTAATGTAAAGTCTATGTACGTCATGATTTGGGTCTCTACAATAAATTCATATCAGAGTAATTCCACAACATAAGAAACATCAATAGATATAAATATAATTGGATAAAACTATATAGAAAACACTTGATAAATTCAAACTCTATTAATGGAGGAACTGGGTAAATAATGATATGTATACTCTACATGTAACAAATTCATATAAATAAATCCAAAAATAAACAAGAAAAAGACCCCAAACATAAATATGAGCCCTTACCCATTCCAGACATACCATGCTCTAACAAGACATCCCATGCATGAACCAAACACCAGGTCACCATTTTGTACCTTTACATGAAAAAAGTAACATTTTCACATGTACGCATGTTCTATGGAGGCATAATAAGGGTGTGAGTACAACTCGGCAGGTCTCCATATTTTGTTTATAAAGCGATATCCAGTGTACAAAAGAAATTATATTGGTAATAATGTTAATTCAATATATATGGAAATAGAAAGGAACATTCCTCACCATTTAGAATATCACCAATTAATGATTCTATCGATACTGTTTTAAGGTAAACCAATAAGCTAAACTAACTCTGGTAACACTAGGACCCTAATCCATAGCATAAGGGGTATAAACATTTTTAATTGTAAGGGTAAATTAACATTTCACCATTTATCATCATTTTTCATAGCTTCGAATCGATAATCATACCATGTTGACATTTTTGGGAATCATATAGCCTCACTTCGACATCCTAAACCATGAAATTTTCATACAATGGGAATCATAGATCCTTAGTCTAACATACCAACCATACATAACATAAACCTTACCTTAAAGACTCAGTCTAGGATGTCTTTTTGAATCCGACGGTTAGGGGCATAGAGCCTCAGTCTGACTCTTTATCTAATTCTTTATAAATGTGAGGTATAAAGCCTTAGTCCAACATGACCGATGGGCATAGAACATCACGTCAGTACCCCACATACCACCCATCCATGTTCATATGAGTATTTTACTATAAAAAATTCAAACAAAAACAATAATTCTTAACACATTTATCATTTACAATCATAACACATTATACATATCCCACATACAAGGTATAACCCATTACCACATATACCTCTATTCCAAACACCACCATATGCCCTATAATCAACCGATTACATTTATCATTATGTTTATTTCACAACGATGTTAACATAAAAACATATTCATTATGGGTTATATCTTAGTAACCCACACATAAATTCAATTACTATGGTTCCAACATACCTTTAATACAATATCATGAAGTTGGACACAAATAAAAACACTATTTTGAAACCATCTTGAAGCCACCCATTAAATCATATGACTTCCTCTATGAAAAACTAATATATTCCCCAAGGAATTCATATCTATTTCTTACCATTCAAAACAATCAATAATAATTTTTCTAAGGAAGGGTTCATAACCCATTTTCATTTATTCAATTAAAATCCATTAATTAGAAACCCTATTCAAATTATTTGAGGTCAAAACTTCCTTAAATTAACTTTTTTCCCTCTTAAATATAAACTACATCATTGAAACCCATGACCTTGTCAAAATTTGAGATATATAATTCAAAATATATCATGGAAACCCCCTTTGGAATATATGAAACTAACTAAGGAACATCATGGTTATCCTATTAACCAAAATCACATACCCAAAATAACAATTTACCACCCAACCATTTCCATAATTACCCTCTCTCAACGTTCTCCCACCAATTTCACCATTTTCAAGTGTTTTCCCACCCCATGAGTAGCCCTAGGTTTGGTATCACATCATCAACCAAACCAATATGGTCCATGAAGGGTCTCTAACCTATTTCTAAGTCCAATTAAAATTACAAAATCAAGGAAATTAAAATAAAAAAAGGCACCATGCTAGAAGATCCACATACACATATATAATAATTGGACTATATGAAAAGACTTAATAACACATACCACATTCTCATAGAAAACCACCCAATTAAACTAATCCCTTCATTCGAACTCAAAAAACAGTCAATGACCCCATCAAAGAATCAACATAAAAAGATGGTTTCATGACTTTGGTAGAAGTAGAATGATTCTATTATACTTAATCTATAAAAAAGAAGTGAGTGGAGAGTTAAACTCACAATGATCATTGATTCTCAATCAAATTCTCTCTCAACAGGAAAGGTTTGAAGAAGAATCACCCATGGAGGAAGACGAGGATACTGGCCTATTACCCAAGATGTATGTGTCAAATGGGGTTCCTTATAGAAGAGGATAAATTTATTCCTAAAAGTGAAAATGTGAATTTTTTACTATATATGTGTCCCACAGATTGGCAGCATAGTTTGAAGAACCCTGAAAAAACTGTGCATATCCCTCTTTCTAAGAGGGAAATATGACACACGGTTTCACTAGACAATATCACAAACCCCTAGGACACCTCTTAAAACTTCTCTTTCATCGAAAAACAATGTCATTATCAAAAATAATGGAGGATAACCAATATTTAAATATGTGCGTACATCCACCCAAGGTCAAGAACATACTACCTCTCAACCTTATAACAGCTCATCCTTAGGTCATACACCCCATGCATCCCCAGGCCTTCATGGGAAATGGTTGGGCCCTGGAACCCACAAATCAACTTTTCTTTCCATTGCTTCTTTATGGACACAACTTTTATATCACTATGCTCAGACCAAGGAATAGACTTACACCGATTAAATGTTTCACACAGAAATTCACAACCACCAACCCCTATGATACTCAATGATGCATCAACCTCAAAATATTCATCACCAACAAGAAACACACATGAATGGTCCAGGTAACATGACTAAACAACCAAAAATAATAATACCAATAATACACGACACTAACTTGGGATAGACAACAAGAACACCCTCGATCCGATCCTCTCCACAATTCATGAACCTAATCTATCATCACTATCTCACTTTATTCCTTCAAATCCCTAATGGTGAACCAAGTCTACATTCGTCTAAGGGAACATATAGATTCCAAAAACATATCTCAACCTATACTGATCCAAAAATTTACGACCAACAACCTCACACTATATTTGGACACTCATAGAACAACCCCATATAGAACCTTCATATCAGGGTACCCAATTGGTTTAATTCTAGGTTGGAGGTTATTACTAATAAGAAACACTAATAAGATTCTCATCCAAGACCATACAACCCATACAACCACTAAAATAAAAAACATACCACTTTCCCACTATGGTGCTCCCCACCATACACTTTTTCTCTCATTAAAAAATACCAAGGGTTGGGAACCCCCATTATCTAAAAATATACCAACAAGATGTCAACTTCACATTCAAACCATACCTGATTGGTTTCTCAACTCACCACTCCAATTATCTATAAGAAATCAACCAAAATATGGAATTCATATTTGTTGCTTAATGTACAGAGATTGGTTACACTTTTTTCACCAATATCTCATCTAATGAAAACCTTTTTCTACCTCAAAACTCAATCACATTACCAGATCATACCTATATTCCCATCATTAATTGAGATGGATTATAGAAAAGCGCATCTATTCCCATTTTTTCCACTCATTCAGGTCTTTCTAACTGACATCCTCCAATGGTTACCAAATTTCGTCGTTGGAATGTCGCCCCTCTACCTAGACATGAGAACTTATTACTTAATGAATGCCTCCATTATCTTTGCACACCTACTAGAGTCGATTCCTAACATATATTTAATATTCAACATTATTGAATCCACTGCTCTGTAGACCATTCAAGTTATCTACAACACCCACTAATTCTTCTATGTTGAAATCAATCAGATTACCTTTAAAACATTTACAAGGCTAAATGCATCACATGACTTGATCTACCACCACGTCCAAGCCCACCTAGACGTCTCCAAATAACTCAACCATGTACATAAAAGTATTCTCATTGGCATCTTAATTCCACCAAATATAATCAACTTTATTTTTTATATATCCATGATTAACATAACTCACCCCACATTAGGAGAATCATTCTCAATGATTTCGTCATGAAATTTCAATCACCAAAAATCACACAATGATCAAAATATGTACATAAAAACTATGACATGAATATCCATCCATTATTGGAACAACAAAACCAACATCAATCGCTACCCATTATCGGAATCCAATAATGGGACCAATGGAATTCATCATCATTCGACACATATCAAGGACCTCTCTCATAACCTGGCTACAATGAACATCACACAATATAGCTCCACATATAACCGTCCATAGATGTATCATCCAAGAGGATTCTGATCTAATCAAGACACCTTTATCTCACTAGGAATAATTCCAGATCTCTAACAGTGTACCCGAGAAAATATCAATATATTCAACATGATCATCACTAGTTAAATGATGTCTATGTTATGATTGACGAACCCCATCATGAACAATCCATCATCTACCTCACCTCCCACCATAGGGGAACCTAAAAATTCTAAATGTCTCATGATTCCTAGCCCTCCAACATCTCCTCAATAGTTGGAAACCAAAATATGAATGGGATTTAAAACAAAAACTTAAATCCACTTCACAAACCTATGTCTTGAAGTCATGAACAAACATTCCATTTGGAGCCACTACAATTACCCCACTATAGTTCTTCTAGAATGGCCCTATTAATTGACACCTGAATAGAAAGATAAACACATAGATCCCCAACCTAATTGTGTACCACATAACCCGCACTTCCCCCTATGATAACTATAATCATGATAGAATCATATAATGATCCACATGTTCTCCCATCACAAAACATAGCATGACCTTCCAAAACATGCCCGTATCTATAACTCATTAAATTTGCAATGTTCTCACACATTTGTAGAACAATACATATATCTTGAATCTAGATGAAACATGTTGTACATGTCCAGAGCTATGTCGAACATCCACTAACTCATAAGACCATTCCTTATAGTCTGTTATCCTCATTGGACTAGTGGAATTCTCAATATTCTAATCTAATAAACTAACCATTCATACACAAAATCCCAACCACATGACCACCCTCACCCCAATTTCCCGTAAAAATGAAACCATCCATGATTTTGTCACCCTTTTCTTATCCACCACACATCAACATTTATTCCCCCATTACTCATCGTCAATATTATAGGATCAGACACCAAAATGATCCTGAATTTCAAAAACAGCCTTACAACAAACTATATGTAATTATATGACTCCCTAATAGAGAAACAAATTCATAACCATGCACATATACCACAAAAAATGGCACCAACTATGTTCTGATTCCACTATTGAATCACCCACTCGTTCATCATATTCCATGGTACCTACAACATTAGGATTACCCTTGAGGATACCCTCTATTTACCATGTCTATAAACTCACACCTAATAACTTCAGCAGAACCTATAAACCCATTAAAAAATTTTACCTATCCCTCTAGTATAAAAATTAACTTAATAAAACTCCATGAATTCCACTTCTAAAGTCAAAAATAGCTTCTAGTGTCATATGAACCCAAAATCACTAGAAATTCAAACTGAACACTCATTATGATCATCTTCAAGGATAAAAAGTTACCAACTCCCAAAAATTGGGGTCATGTTAATCTAAGGCCACTGGTTCTCCCCCTAAGACACACATGTCAAACCAAAAAATCTCGCTACTCACGAGCGGCACTACCAACCCATTCTAAAAATACCGCATATAATGTACCTAGGAAATCATTTAATTTTGGGTTCACATCAAGGATAACCACACAGATATGTCAGAACTGTTTTCCATGAACCTACTATACGGTCCAAAAAAATAGTCACGATCACCATCAACAAGGATTACGACAGCCTCAGTAATAGAAAACATCTTATAACCCAATGGGTCGTAGAACTATAGAGTGTACAACATGGAACAACCCTATATTCCCACATCAAGGCCCAACAATGACTCATAGACCAAAATTAAGGTCTCAAAGAATGGCACTCTCACTGACCAAACCATCCCAATAGAGGGTCTGATCACAACACTAGGGATACCCATTACCAATTTCCTTATAAGATCCAAAATATTCTATCTCCTTATTAATTAAACTATATCATTTAAAACCCAAGGTTCCATATTTTAGAATTTTCCATTTTCAATAACCAGGAATCTAATTTTATTGAAAATATTATATTAACCCAAAATGTAAAAAATCCTTGTTTAATTCCAACATAAATATAAAATAATTTTCTTTATCAAACATTTAAATATAAGAACAATAAAAATATCACAGGAAGAAAAATTATACCACGATCATATGAATCCCAAGGAACTATCAATCACTACCTATATATGGATGATCAATCAATCCTATGTGTATATTTTGCTGCCTGGCCTCACATATCCTTTATTTCTATTCCATTTAATGAGATAAAACCACATAATTAGATAGAATAATTTCCAATTTTGGAACCTGAGGTGGATGTATCGAAAAACCGTGAAAACAAAGAAAGAAAATGTGAATTCATACCCCTAGAATGTTTTGTTTTCCATTGTATTTCGGGCTACTAGATCCCAGAATGATCTCATTACCAAGTTCTAAAAAGGTCATATTATCTTTTCTACCATTCCCCAAATTTTATGTCAAATGACACTCCTTTTAAATAACTTTTCAACAAACCCATCCCGATATTCGTTATAACTGTTTCAATGATTCTAATCATTACTTGACCTCAGTTTCACCTCCCCACATGCTATAGGTTTTTGACTGGATGAAAAAGTCTTTGCATAAATTTTAGGGATGTTATACCCACTTATCAGAGTAATTACACATCAAAAATAATATTAAACGCGATAATAGCTAGCAGAGACAAATAAATTGACAACATCTGTGAAACTCCCACTATACAAGAAGATGACCTAATACAATAATGAAATGTATACTCTACCTATCATATAATCATACAATAAAAGCTAAAAAACAAACAAATAAAAGACCCTGAATAAGGACCTGAGTCCCAAACCAGTCCTAACATCCCATGCTCCAACCAAATAGCACATCAATTATCCAACCCCAGTTCACCGTTCTAAACTTATACATGAAAACATGTAACATATGATCTGGTACCCAACTACCATGGAATGATAATAAGGGATTAAATACAACTCATTTAGACAACAAAAATAATGTCTAAAGCAAAAAAAGCCTATATAAGAGTTTATATAGTTAACTGAATGAAATAAATAAAAATGGAAACAAAAAGAAACATATATCTTAATTTATAAAATCACAATGTAACCATTTTATCTAATATGTTTTCTAAGGTCAACCAAACAACAAAACTATCTCTTGTCACATGGGGAGCCTAATCCATATCATAAAGGGTATACAAAATTATAATACTAAGGGTGATTTCACAATTCCCAATTTATCAACAAACCATATAGCCTCAACCTAATAGTCCATCCATGTCAAAACGTTAGGGAATTATAGTGCTTCAATCCAACATCCCAAACTATGCCATGTCTATACGTTGGGATGCGTAGAGCCTTAGTCCAACATCCCAACTGTATATCACATAAAACATAAATTGGAACATCAATCTAGGTAGTCTCATACAATATAACTATTATGGGAACATCGACTCAATCTAACTCCCTAACTCTTGTATTATATGTGTGTGGTTTAGAGAATAAGTACAACCCAAACCATGGGCATAAAACCTGATTCCAATACCACACCTACCACCATGCCATGTGTATAAGCTTCTTTAACCATAACAAATATACCATACACAATTCATAAACATTAATAAATTTATTATTTACAATCATAACTCATTATAAATACCCCAATTTTAAGGTATAATACATTAACACATATAATAGTATTCCAAACATTTCCATACGATATATCATCAACTAATCACATTCATTATTTAGATAATTTCCCAACCATGATATCATGAAATAATAATTATTATGTATTCTATCTCACGGTCCTAGACGTCATTTCAATTACAATGGTACCAACAGACATTTAAAACTACTTCATGAAAAAAGAATCAATTGAAAATACCCATTTGAAATTATCTCCAATCAACCCTTTAAAATAGGAGCATTACTCTAGAAAAAACGATAACACATTCCAAGGATTTCATTTCCCTTTCTGTCCATTCAAAATAATAATTAATAATTTTCACAGTAAAGGGGCTACACCCCATTTCAGGTCATTATTTAAAGTTCATTAATTTGAACCCCTATTCGAATCATTTGATGTTAATAGCTCCATTAAAAACATTAATCACTTTAAAAAAATTCATTCATTCAAAACAATGGCCAAGTCAGAACAGAAAACATAAAATTTAACTCTTCTCAATAAAACCCCCTTGGACCCTTATGAAACTAACATAGAAACATCCTGGTTATCCTATTGACTAATCCCGCATACCTCAAACACAATTTACCACAAACCAATTACCATAATTACCATATCACAATGATTACCAACTCATTTTACCATTTTGAAGGGTTTGGCACACATCGAGGGAAACCCTATGTTTGTTCAAACATCAGCAATGAATTAAACGAAGTATATAAACTGTCTTAAACCTCAATATAAAGCCGAAATAACTTACAAAAATAATTTAAATTAAAATTCAACAAGGCAGTATGTTGGAAAACCCCACATACATAGAAAACAATGAGAAAAAGGAAGAAATAATTAATATTACCAACCTCATAATTGTATAAAATCTCTCACATAAACTAAGACTTTTATTCGAACCCAAACAACTATCAATTCCTAATCCATGAATCTTATATAAAATGAGGGTTTTAGGGATTTAAAAGAACCCAAGAAATTATGAAATTACTAATACAATAAAAGGAAGGTACCTAAGTGTTATACTCACCTGTATCATTGATTTTGTCCCAAATTATCTCCAAATGTACACTAATCAAAGAAAAATCACATAAGGGAGAAATGGGGATTATGGTTCATCACCCAAACTTGAGGGGTTTGAATGGGGTGAAAAATATAGAAAGAAACATTTAATTGTAAAAGGAAAATATGAATTTAAAATTTTTATAGGTTACATTGATTGGATACACGATTGGACAATCTTTTCACCAATAATGTGTGTCCCTCTACCTGAGGGTGAATCATGCTAGACAGTCTTGCTCGCCACTCGTAAGGTTTGAAAACCCATTCATATCACATTTTCTATCCATTGTACAATGGTGTACTAGGTTCAATGGTTTCCTAGAGGTATCCAACATGATTTCATTAACAAAGCATCACATTCTGTAGTAAAAATGGTAAAGGATCACAATTACAACTAACCATGTGCCAAATGTGCTCTCAATATAGATTAGCCGATTTTCCTACATTACAATGTCCCGAACCCTCGAAACACCCATAAACATCCCATAAACCCCAAAATAAATTAATTAACTGAAAAATGGGTGTTTAAACAAAATTTTAAAAGGTATTTACAACCCTAGATGATCAAGATTTTACATAACCTTACTTTTAATTTTTTTTTAAAATTGTTTGATTTTCCACTTCTTGCATATGCATTATGTTAGCATTGTATAACAATTTCAGTTAAATATATAATCAATACAATTTTTAAAAACATTAACATCATAAAAAAATTAATCATTATAAAAATATAAATACCGATCCATTCGCAAATTATTTTTTTCCATTTATGACCATACAAAATAAATTTCAAAGAAATATAATGGGATTTGTTTTTTTCCATTAAATAAAATATTATATAGATCATTATGATAGAAAGATATGTTCCATCATACAAAAACTGAAAACATAGTGTAGGATGGATCAAATAAACTACAAAAATATTGTAATGGAATTTTTCAGGTAGATTTTAAATCCTTTTGACAGTTTTTTTAACAAAATTTAATTTGATTGACCCATTTGCAATTGTTATAAGTATCTGAAATATTTAGTACTCATAATGTAAAAAATAAACGGAACCTATCATAAAATATTTTAATATTTTAATTCCAAATAGGGATTCTTTTTTTAAAAATTATATTCATAGTTTTCAGAGAATTTAATTTAAAATTAAACCTACAAAATTCCATGAAATGAAGTTTTCTAGAAAACGTTTTTTTGTATAAAAGTTTGATTCCAAAATTAGAATAAAAATTTTTCCAATAATTTTAACTGTATTAATAATAATATAATATAACGAATTTTATAATTAATTTATTTTAATATATATTGTAAATCATAAATTCTTGTAACAGAAAATAAAAAATTAAATAAAAAACATTATTTTTGACTATTAAATAAAAAATCTATCTTTTCTAAAAACTATGAAAATAACATCATCATATAATTGTGATCTGATAATTTTAAAAACAAATATTCTCATTTTTCAATGCAATTTTAAAATATTTATTAAATTATTTATAATATTAACTCACAATTATCAATAAAAATACTTTTGAAGAAAATTCATTTTAACAAAATAGAAGAATATATCAAAAAAATGTATATATTTATTAATAATTAATAATTTTTTTATATTAGAAATAACATATATATATATATATATCATTACTTAGTAATTCATATTCATTCTTAAAAATATAATATCTATGTTATAATGGTTATATGATATTTATTCCAGAATTATAAAAGCATGATGTTGTGTGATGTGTACAATATGAAACATAGTATTATTTTAACATATTAGTATATTACATGATTGGATCATGAAATGTCACTGAATCTCTCACATATTTACATGGTCTCCCATGATATATCCAAAGTGTAGGTGAGAATACACAACGCATGTGAACGTTAATAATAAATCATATGAAATAAAATCCATCTCACCTTGATCACTACTTCATTAAAAATACCATTTCTCATAACATTGTCATTAAATAATAATAATAATTTATTAATTTACTATAGAGGAGGAATATCTATAGAATTCATAGAAACTAAGTGTCTCAAAATAAGGCTTTTATATTCATTACCTATCATATATTATAACATTCCACTGAAGATTTAATATTCCAATTGGACAATCATGATATAAAATTATAATTTAAAAAATATCATGGAAAATAACATTAAATAAACATCACATTACAACCTTATAAGTCATCTAAAAACCTAAAACCTTTAATTAAGAAAAACCCTTTTCAACATGGGCCAGAACCATTATAAATCAATAGATGTCCAAAACGAATCATTTATTCTAAAAAATTCTTTGAAAATAACATTATATTAATTTTAACAAACAATTGAAAAATAATAAATGTTTATCATAATGAACAATACAAAATTTATTAAAACTCCATTATTTGATGTCTATAAATTATTTGATTTTTTTATAAAAACTATATCTGAATTATTATTGGAGTTACAATGAAAATTTTAAATATATAATTTTGATTGATTTCATGAAATTTATTTATAAATTAGTTTAAAAAAAATTATTCCCTTGATCATTGAAATCAAGTATCAAAAAGCCATATATGGTACTGATTGAGAAATAGCACTATACAATTGCCTATAAATCCCTATACTAGTACATAAAAAATAATAATCCTGAAAAAAACTAAATATATCTCTCCTAGAAAATGGTTTTTCTTTATGGGAGAAAATAAATCAAGTTGATATATGAATATTGAATAGAAGGTGAATATAAATTAAGGAAATGAAATATTACCTTAATAATCTATTTAAAATCCAAAGACAGGAGGGTCATAATCAGATAGAGGGGTAGTTCCATTTAGAATGTCTTTAATTTGGTAGGATTTGATATATGAAGAAATATTTCCATAACCCCTTTAAAATAAATGTGGGAAATAATTGAAAATAAATAAATTTAAAATTGGGGTGGCATGCTCAATGAATAATCACCAACCAACATGGTATAGAACCCCTGTATAGGTCTATATATTTCATTACCTCTAGGCCTATGACATGGATGAAGAATTTTATATAGGATTGTGGGACATGATATCCTAGCTACCACTATATAGTGGATATATCCATTGTGTTACCACAATGCAGACATCCCCCCATGAAAAAGCATACCGGGATTGCATTGTGGCTATCACCCCATTGAGATTTTTTTTTTCATAAAAAATTAATTTATTGTCAAATATGTCCCTCCATGATATTAACAACATTCTATGGAGTTTTATTTCCACAAGTATGAAATTATATATTCAATGAAATTTATTTCACTGTAAAATTACAATATAATATTTATGAAGGTCTTTTTATGTATCATGGTCAGCTACAGATCTAAACTATAATACTGCATTAAAATCACCAAACCAAAAAATAAACAATTATATAAAATTTATATAATATTAATTACCACAGTGACACGGGGGTGTCACAATTATACACACTATTCCACTTTTTACACCTAAAAGTTCAAAATCAAAGTGGAAATAATGGAGATTGAAAACCAAATCGTGGAACATGAGAGGAAGGGGTTCTAATGAAAACTTCAAGATGTACATTGAGGAAATAGCACTAACAACACACCATTAAAAATATAAATAGTAAATAATTTCTATTAAAACATATAATGGAATAAAATATAGAAACATTACTTGACGCATTTCTTATAGAAAATAGATACCTGAAATAAGACTCTCTGTAATTAAGAATTCATCCAAAATGGAAAGTTATAAATAAAGAAACTCTATGAAAATTATTTTACTGAATCAGCAATATTTCCTCTAATTACCATAATGACTTTAATAATATTCTATAAAAAATAGCTATATATCCAACTAAATGGTTAAAAATATGAAAAACATCAAAGACCGTGGACATTAACAATGGACCACAATCCCCGTTAATCATTCTATCAATATATCAAGACATTTAAAAGGAAACCAAAATTCATAGAGAAATATTCCTCTATAATAAAAATACAAAGGATCAAAAATTAGATTCGGATGTAATCATGTTATGTAACATGAGAACTAGATTATAGAACAACCTATCATGGTGATTATAACAAAAACCCCACATAGGGAACAATATAAAACTAGTTATTATCCATGCCATAATCTGGACTAGTAAAGTTTTCATCCCAGTTACACAAGAATGAACTGAAGGCTTCCCTAGTATAGATCCCAAAAGTCCAACGTTCAATATATAAGTATCAAAACATGACAACATTATTGTAATAAAAAATTCTTAATAATTGATCATAACAAAAAAATACCTATATATAGAGAGGGATAAAGTAAAACACCAAATACACGTCAGACAAAAAACAACACAATGATATAACTTCTCTGACTATGATGATTATATATTTGGAGAAATAAAAAATCTATGTAACATTAACCACTTAACCACATTGGAATCAATAAGACTCATTAAAAACTAACACTTATAAATATTACATTCTTTATTAAGCTCAACTTCCCTATTATAATTTTCACCCTCAACCCCCTTTCAACTAAACCCATATAAAACATCAATATTGGTTTAATTAGTCACTATGGGGTATAATTAGAGACCTAACTCAAAGAAAATTCCTTCACAAAATACATAAGTAACTACTTTAGGAGAATAGAGGGGTAAATCTTAAAAATAATCAACATAGTCATGTACTTCTCAATTCAATCATTGGGTAGATTAATCTCCATGATGAGTTACTCATAAACGATTAAAGGGATAACCCTACAGATTATCTTATAAAGAAAACTCTCCATGTTTCATTTAGAAATTCATTGGTGGACTATTCTAAATATCCCAATTCTCGTATCAAACTCTTTTATTCATAAAATATATAAATCAATGATCCCATTAAATCCAACTGATTATAGAAAACTAAAAATTTACCAAAGTATATTACACAATAAAACTAATTAATTAAAAATCACCACATTTAAAAATAAATTTATACAAACTTTTTTAAATCACTATTTTTTAAAATAATCAATTATATTAGAAAACTATAATAGAGATTATGTTTCCAAATAGTATATTTCAACCCCTACAATAGTATTCCAAAATCACTCACTCAAGAATTAAAAAAATATACATTATATATACTATAATCCCACTAGAAATGCATAATATTTTCATTTATATCCCCGGCACGAAAGAATATTTATTATAATACTAATTGATGTCATGAAATTAACTCCCATTTTAATACATATCTTTAAAATAAACTTTAAATACATAAAGACTACCTAAATTTCAAAATATAATGAACTATTTTCTGAAACATCACATGAAATTAAACAATACCTCATAATGAAACCACACAATATTCAATGAAACACCCAAAAAATAAAAAACAAAATAATTCACAGATGTCACCATAATATACCATATACAAAAACAATAATTATATCCCATCTCATTTAAAAGAAATTCCAAATTCCAAATTGAAATAGACAAGAGTTAAATAAATACTCGGAGAGTATAGAAATATTTTAAAAAACATCAACTAAAAACTAGTTTCTAAACTCATAACATTTCATAATATTCATTTTCATACATTATTATTGACAAACCCCATTGAATAAAAATAAAACATAAAAACCACTATTTGATCTACCACTAAAATGTGAAAACCAGTTTAGGAGATTCTGAAAATTAAAATCATTTATAATAAATATTATAAGAGGGTAGTAGTGTGATCCATGATGTGTATGAATGGTTTCTCATAATACGAATCAATCACATAATATTGTTTGAAATGATTTCAAGGAAATTTGAAGGTGTTATACACAGTCTTACAAACCCTGTAAGTTAACAGGGAAACTATTGTTCCCCTAATATTCATACCAAAACACCACGGAAATACCTAAAGTATTTAATATAAATTAAAAGGCATGTAACCACCATCAAAATAATATAATTTAAATTAAATTAAAATTCCCAAATTTCTATTATCCTTGGACACTCAAGTATTATCTTGAACGATGGTGATCATCCACCTACTCATTTCATTCAACATTAGTTTTGAAAATACATGCCTCTTTATATAAATATGCGCTAAAAATTATAAGTGGGAACTACGATAAAAATTTTATATAAAGCTTCCCTATTTAACTGTAAACATCACCAAACCCAACTCACCAAAAACACAGAAGCACTGTCATGATCCCCATATGCAAGTGAGAAGAACCAGGGTCTCACAAATTTTAATTTGGAAATAATTTTACACTTTAATAAAAATAATTTTATAGTGGAAAAAATTGATAATTATTCATGGAATGTTTATAATTTGGATTATGATAAAAATGATTCAAATAGTTTCAAACATGTGAATAATAAAACATGGGATAATGAAAAATAAAATATTTAATGAAACGAAATCAACAATATTTTTTACTCTCATGTTGTAATATAAATAATAATAAAAACCCATAAAATTATTATGACATACAAAAAAATCATAATATAAATATACACTTAGTGAATTGTTTGATACATAAATATCATAACATAGAGAAATAACTGGAACCACATCATGAATATCTCAATGTTGCCCATAATTATTTACCATATCCAAAATGCCCATCAATGGACTATATGAATTATCTCCAAAGACAGATCATTACATGGAAACATATATAAAACATTAAAACTACACAAAAAGTTATATTTATTTTTTCATGGTGTTAGATAAATAAGTCCTCAAGGATTTCAGAAAAGATTCAATAAAAAAAATTCTAAAACATTTTACTGAAATTAGTTTTAACATTATTTAGAATTTTTTTTATAAATGTAATTAATGAATGAAAACATTTATCATAAATAATCAAATTTAAAACAATTGGAGTCCCAATATTGGAAAATTACTCCTACATGCTTGTAAATAAATATTTTAGAACCAATAATATTAATAAAAAATTCTTTTAACAACTATATATTTCAATATTTAACTATAAATCATGAAAGTGGGTGAATCCAAAATTAATATATGAAAATAATTTAGAATTTATAAATTGGTGGACATTTTAATTTACATTAATAAAACTGAATAATTATCCTTATATCAGTATAATTTTTCAAACTCTCTTTTTATAATTTTTTTGAAAAGTAAAAAACCTCATAAATAAATCATATAAATAAATAGAGGGATCTATATGATCAAGAATGATAATAAAAAAACAGAAATAATTTACCTTGTTCAACTAATCAAGAATATCTTAAAGGTATGAACATTAGGCACATAAGTTAAATCCCAAATGTAATTACATAATAAAGTGAATAATTTAAAAATGTTGTCTCCCTATAATATAATGTTGGTTTCATATAAAATCTTGATTTATGTTCAATTTTTGATCTTTGGGATGCTTCTTTCAAGGATTGTGATTTATCAGTTATATTGGGAGGATTATTAATGGGTTTTTGGTAATTCTCAATGAAAAAAGGTTAGATCACACTATTTTCCATGAAATTTTGGTTCTATAGTGTGATTTTCCAAAATTTTAAGATCCATTATAACAATGTAGCGAGTGGTCCACACCATATAATATTTTTTTTCAACCTATATAGAATGGTCAATAAGGCCACACCATGTCCTAGAGGATGATATTTCTAGTCATAAACAACTAATGATGTTAGTATATGCTATGTTTTGTGAGAATTCTAGGGTTTTTAATGAAGTGTTATTAAAAACAACCTTGTTTTGGTGAACCCCCACCATTATATGGTATTATCTATTATTGGAATTCAAAAAGATATCATATTCCATTTCTTGGAATACTTTATTCTTATATATATAATAGTTTATGATATTTATGAAGGGTGTTTTTACAATGTCATTTATTAGTTATCTTTTCTATTAATCCTTAATAATTCATTCCCATTATAGAGATTCTAATTAGTTTGTTTTGGGAAAAAATTTTGGTTATTTTCTACATCCAAGAGATAACCCTATGTGATTAGTTTCTCTATATCTATTCATGTCATTCTAGTTATGAAATTGGTCTATGAATAATTTTGGGTTTTGTTCTAGGATACCTAATATGGGTTGGCTATTAATTTCATGTTCTATGAAGGAATATTGTTTCTTTTTTCTGTGTTAACATTTCTTACAGTGCTTGAATCTAAATATTTTTTCTATTTAATCCCAAATGTGAGGTAGGTGGTTTTATCACAATTAATTTTTTGGTGAAACAAATATTCTCAAATTATGTAAAAAATCAAAATGATGGCTGGAATAATCCTTCTCATATTTATTTGTGTTCATAAATGGTTTCTGAAAATCCATTCCCCTTTGTTTTGGTAAAATAATTATTTTTCTCAAATCTCCAAAAAATGGTTTATATAATAAATTTTTAAATCAATATTTCTCTGATAAAAACGTTATTTGGAAACTTTTTTCTGAAATGTAATAATCCAATTGAAATATCCTGACATACCAAATATATGGGATCATTATGTACATATAATTTTGTTTTAGCATTAGGCCTTGTCATTGTTTTAATTAGTGATTATCAATGGGGGTGTTCCTCTTTTCATTAGACCTTTTTTCTAGGGACTCAATTCTATAAAACAATAAGGGGTTCATCTATTGGGAGTTCCTATATTCCCTAGTCTATATTTGGCTACAGACATAATTACTGTGCATTGAGACATAAATTTATTAATGATGTATGATATATCTTGCTACATAATTCCATTATTATACTTTAGGTGATCACTATTGTTATTTACATTATCACCTCTTCATTTGATATATTCGTGATAAGAAAAATCATTCAAAAATTAATAAATGGATTATTTGAAAATATGGTGTAACCAATTTTATATGGAATCTTAATAGGAACTGTTAAGAAGAGAATTTTTTCCCATGTTTGTTATATTAATGTCAAATATATTTTTTCATGGAATTTTATTCATAGATTTGAGAATATTAGAATTATTTGACATAGAAACTCTACGGAACATTTTCGAAGGATCCTACATATCTTTCTTTTCTCACACCCTACACACTCCCTCATGTGTGAGTAGACCACTTTTTTCTAAAATGTAGGAAATGGAATGGAAATATAGTGAGGTAGAGGGGGTTTAGGTCAGTTAGGAGTGGGATCCTAATAATGATACATTGGGTTGTTATCCCTGTATCACACAAAGTAGATGTATATTGTTATGATTACATTTAGTTTTTTTTTCATTGAAGTGTACCATGACTTCAGCTTAAGGAAAAAATTATATTACTGCAATTTTTCCTTATTGGTAATTGAATATTTTCATTAAATTTTACATTATATAGATATATAATATATTATTCTTTTTCATGTTGGGAGAATTATTCCCTCTATATTTTGTTGGATTCGTTGGTGTTTTTCACATGGTTGTGGGGATCAATAATTCCCTTCAGGTATTGTTAATGTCTAGTTTAATCCCTTTATTTTTGGGTCTCTAGGCTCAAGACAATAAAATTTAATATCAATGTGTATTTTTACACGCATGTGTTATTATCATGTGATTCTTGGTAGGTAATATTTAGATTTTTTGAACTTAAGGGGTATGTTCCTAGTGAGTTCATGGAATGATATCCGTGAAATGAAAATTAAGTCACCAAGGGATGTGGTAATGCATGTCTTATATGTTGGGGGTGGGGTTTTAACTAAATTCTTCTTTTATTGTCATATTCTTCTACTAGACAATAATATTTATTTTTGGTGTAATTCTCTCCTACTTTTTTTATATATAAATCCTTAATCTGATACATCTTCTAGTGATTCCTCTAGATGATGATGCTGGAAATGTTTCCCATGGGAATTAAAATATTTGACAACATCTCAATGATGTAATCATGGGTGGATTTCATGTCATGGAAAAAATATATATCTTATTTAAAAGTATGATAAAGTTTCACAAACATGAGTTGCATTAAACAACGATTTAGTGAAAAATTACTGAACTAGAAGAACCCATCCATTAAGGGTTCTAAGGAACCTTTGAAGGGAGAAGAAATGTTAGAAAAAATTTATATAATCTTAGACATGATGGAGACACATGAATTGTTCAAGTTGAATTATTCAAAATCTAAGATCTAATATCCTAGAAAGAAGAGAATGGAATGTATATATTAGTAAAATTAGCATGTGGTCATGAAGTGAAAATACTTCATAATAATTTTACTTTTAATTTATAACTTGAATACTTGATGATTGAGAATTATATAGAGTTCTAATCCATTAAATAGGGTAATAATTTTCTAATATGGTACAAAAACTATTTTAATATGTTTTTCCCTCTCTACAGTGGGGATAAATTAGATGGTGTAGAATCAATGATACTTTCATGTCTTTTGAAATGTTATCTAGTCATTTTATATATAACAAATTACAATTCATATATCAAGATGGTTGATAGTGATATAATGGCATAGTTATATTTGGCATTATTGTTACGCATTTTTAGCTACCCATCCCACCAAGGTATATTTTAGTGTCACTCTTAGGTGGAAGAGTAAGTGGAAATACAATTTTGGAGTTGGTGGATGTATCCCTTATAAGTGGGGTATTTATACACTATCAGAAACATATGGATTTGTTCTATGGCTCTCATATTAATTTATAAATATAGGACGCACCCAATAATTATTTTCTACACATATAATGACGTATATTGCATCTAATTACCGAATTCATCAGAATAGATTCGTCTAGGTGGTGTTTATATCATGATATGGTTATGGATCATTAACACTATAGGGTATATTTCCATAGTAAAAAAACATAAATATTTTAAAGGAGAAATCAATAAACCTCTTAATTGAATTAGTTTCACATATAAGAGCTTCTAGTGGATGTATATATGGGTATAACTATTTCTAGAGGTAAAATACTTATTGAACATTCTATAGAATATTTTTTATTTGATACATGTTCCTCTAATTCTTTTATATCATTAAATTACATTGATGTTTTGATACATCAGATAGATATCATTTCCAATGTTACAGAGTTGGAAACACCTCCTATAAAGGGTAATTAGTATTTGTTTCTAAAGAATTCATGTTATCCTTCATTAGAAATTAATGATTTGGAATGGGTTTACTATATCCTGATGTATGACTCTTTGATTTTATCATTAGGTATGGATGCTTTGGTTTCTCCCCAAGATGATATTTATTTTTATCATCATGGTGATTAATTCTTATGGGTCAATGGGATATCAAGATTTATTTATGTATATTGGGATCTATGGTCTATTTAAGAAAGGCCCCCTCACCCAGATCTTATAAATAAATGACCAAATTATGTTGTTGATCTTGATGATGTGTCTTCTCGTATTTAGCTTCACATTGTTGTCCATTACATATATAAGGGTTTCTAAGATGCCTAAATTATTTTTCCCTTAAAAAGTGTTAGAAAAATCTATATTGACTTTGTTTCTGGTATACAGAAAATTTGTATACCCTTTATTATTATGGAACCTGGGATAATGAAAGAGATTATGATCTAGAGGGGGGATGTATTTGAAATGGTATTTTTCCATCATAGTGATTCACTCTGGGCATCTCGTATGATCATTTACAATATTTTTGATGTTTATCCATGTCACATCATATATTATCAAAATATAAATTAGATAACATAATAGAATAATTATCCATATCTTTTTTATGAAGAATTATTTGATTTGTCAAAAGACGATTTTTTTTCAAAAATTGAACTTTGGTCGTGTTATCATTACCCCTGAGTGAAGGAGTATGATATATTTATGACGACTCTATGGTCCAGAGGTGATAACTATGAATATGATGTAATTCATTTCAACCTATCTAAATATACTATATTGGTCATGTATTTTATGAACTAAATATAAAACATGTATCAAGATACATTAGTTTTTGGTATTCATGGATGATATCCTCTTATTTTTATGAATTGAAAAATTGAAAAAAAAGACATCTAAAATAACTTTATAATCATTAATAGGTGATGTATTTATTAGAAGTATTCAAAATGTAATTTCTTGACCCACATTGTGAATTTTTATGGAAATCATTTTGCAACATGGCCTATCTGTTGATACTGAAATGATGAATGATGTCTTTCCAGGGGAACAACCATAGAATGTGTTTGAGAGACATTAATTTATATGCCTATATTTATATTCTATGATGTTTTTAAAGTGTTCATTAAAGAAAAATCAATATTGAATATTTTTTGGAATAAATGGATGAATTTATCAATATATTCTAACTACCATTCCTTTTTTATTGATTTGAAATATTGAAAGACTAATAAACCACTTTTAATCGTGGATGAACCTAGAGAGGGATATGTGGTTTATTATTATACTTATAGTATTTGTTTGGGATTTGTGATAATGTAGGTTGATAATGTTGTGGAATATAGTTTCTGTCATCTTATTCCTGATGAGAAAAATTATCCCACACATGACATGTATCTTCCCATTGTAATGTATTCTCACATATGATAGAGAATTTATCTTTTTGGGAAGAAGTTAATAGTATATTATTATAATAAGTGCATAATTTATGAATTTCCAAAGACGTACATGGATATCATACATATGATATGTTTGGAATACCACCCAATGTTTGTATTAGACATCAAATACACCTTTGTGAAGGGGGTTGTTTCTATGATTCCCATTACATGAAATTTCTTTCTTGGGAATTCTTAGAAGAAAAATAGTAATGTAATATTAAAATGATTTTTAATCAATTTCATCAGGAGGTATATTAGGATTATTCAGCCATGTTACATAGAAATATTTAGTTGTAATCATATCTCTTCAATTTGAATCTTTTTAAAAAATAATGGGGTAAATATTTTATAGGGATCATGGATTCCTCATATATTGTGGAGGACATTCTAGGTTATTCTATCAACTATAATACAATTCTTCACATCAATAATAGATTGTTCATCCATTTACCTATAAAAAATATTGTGGTGATATATATTTATGGTTCTTCACAGGACAATCATCTTAGAACTAGATTGTTGTGTCATAAAAAGAGTCATAATTTCATTGAGGGTGGGTATGAAGTGATACATTGTATATTTTTTTCCTCATTGTTACACCTACTTGAGGATTATTGTAAAGAAAATATAACCTTAAGGTTCTCTTCAACCTATTTGGATGCTAACAACAAAATTATATGATCAATACATGAAAATCATATTTTGATTACCACAGACTCCCTTAGGAAAGAATACTATCAAGGTGGTTATTGATTATTTGGAAAACATGGAGCATTTCATTCAGATCAGAGACACTATCTAGATTGAGGATCTAGGTAAGATGTGCATGCCAAATGTTATGGGGATTTATGGTGTTCCCATTAAGAATTTCTCTAGAAGGGATCTAATTTTTACAACAATGTTTAAGAAAGGTCACCAAGAGATGACTGAAACTCATGTCTAGTTGAGTACAACTTATCACCCACCAACATATTACGATATAGATAATGATATTTAGATTCAAACAGATTTTAAAAGTGTATTTGTCTTTTATTTTATAGGATACTCACATATCCTTCAAAACTATTTGAGTTTTCTTATAGAAATATTTTTTAATCATCTATAAGAACTGTTCCTTTTGAGTTTTTGTATTCTCGTATACATGAAAAATCTTTTTTGTCTAGATTTGTGTGATTCTCATCTCATAGGACCACGTATCATTTAGGATACATCGTTGAGGATAAATGATTCACACCAATGATTTCTTACAACCAAAATATTAGAAATATTATAAAGATAACCAAAAACAACCGTTGTAGTTTTATATTAGTGATGAGTAATTCTATAATTTTTATCCTTAGATGTGTCATTTATAGCCAGGGAGATATGGTTAATTGGCTCTACAATATGATAGATTGTTATTGAACACTTTATGGGTTGTATAGTTGACTTTTCATTTGGAATTAATGTCATAATTGATCATATACATAAATATATATATATATATATCATATGAAAAAATATCATCTTGATCCTTCCCATGTTATAAATTATGAGTAAGTTGAATGGAAAATAGATATTTTACCTCTGTAAGAGTCAGAAAAAATAATTGACAATAATATTAATTTTCTATATGGGAAGTCTAATCTATTATTTGAAGTGTTACATAAAAACATATCAGATTCTATTGTTAATTGTGATTGGAAATCTATGATGATGGACTTTTGGCCTCATCACTCCTTATATCATCTATCTATTAAATTTATTTCTGGGGAAATTTTCTTGTGGATGTTTCCTTATCCTTGATTCTTGTAGAATCTCAATATTTTCTTTATGAAGGTTCATTTTGGGTTAATGTTGTGTTGATTAGTGTGGGTGTATTA
This sequence comes from Viscum album, assembly GCA_963277665.1. Lineage (NCBI taxonomy): Eukaryota > Viridiplantae > Streptophyta > Magnoliopsida > Santalales > Viscaceae > Viscum > Viscum album. The sequence continues at coordinate 567,711,877 of OY728134.1, read as the reverse complement.
TTAAAGGTTGTTTTTTAACTTCTCAGTGTAGAATGGGCCTGACCATGTTTTGTTATATGTTGTTTTTCTCCATTATAATTCATTTAACACATGGTAATATAAAGAATTTCCAATATAGGCCATTGTATAGTGCATGGTAATGTTTTTATCATCATATTCACAAAGAAAAATAAGCCCTTATGATGAAATGGTGGCTATCGTGGTTGGTCCCATATGGCCATTGCTTTGGGGATACATTGTAATCAGTGGGATCCTATGGCTTCCATATGTGTTTTTAGACCAACTATGGCTTAGTAAACATTGACCACTCCTTGGTGAAATTGATTTTAGGAAATAAAGTGACCAAACTAGTCAACTATTTTTTTAGAAAGGTGCTATGAATTTTTATAGAAACAGTGATAATCTTTAAGAGGAGGTTTATTTTTTTCATTATTTCATTTATTTCATCTATTAATCATACCATATTAATTACCATTATATTGTTTTATAATGGATAATTTTGATAAGATCTTTGGGTATATGTTATGAATTTAGGAGACTACCATGTGCGATATACTTCCCTTGATATGTTCCTTACGTTCTTGTTTGGTGATCGGTCTTACATCTGTAGTGTGTTTTTTTATTAGTAGTATAATCTCAGTTGGTTAGGGATATCATATTCTATATGGTACTTACGTCACATACAAATATATTCCCATACATTATAGTTATTGTTATTGTCAAAACCCATGTTTTAGGTTGGAAATTCTATCTCTATTCATTGTTTGGTGAATCTATCATGTTATAATTTCTAAATTATTTTTGAAAATTATGCTTTTCATGATCCATGATCGTCTAGATATACATGTGTAATTTTTTATGATAAAATATTGTTTTAATCTTATAATGGTAATATTATAATATATAAAATTACTATGAAAGGGTATTTGGATTTTTTGAATGTATTATTTAGATTGGAAAGGGGTTGTTTGGGAACAATATTTTGAAATGATATATGTCGTATGAAAATTTTTGTCACAAATAGAACATAGTTTAATTGGGTTCCAATTGGTTTTTTTAATATTAGTCTTTATACATTTTTCTATACGAGGTTCAGTCATGGGTTCTTACTCTTTTCCATAGAACATGTTATTCAAAAGAATTGATTATTTAATAATATATGAGGTTTATCCCAAAGGCTTTCCTCTATTCAATAGGCCTTTCTATTGTAAGGAATAATGTTTTATAAATTTTGTCATGACATGATTAATATAGGTATTATAAACCCTGAAATCGAAGACCTATGTTATCATTGGGGTTATTTTCATTAGGATTTACATTGAGGAATCGTCTTTTTTACGAGGACATTATGAAAAATCAAGCAAACATTGATAAATGGTTTTTTAAAAAATGTTCCATGACCTTTGTTATATGGAATAAATATTTGAATAGTAAAAATTGGGAATGTTATTATCATTATTAGGATAAAATTTGAATACTATTTTTTCATGACATGTTTTTCTAATACTTATCTTATTTCTATTATTGGATTTACACTTACTATGGAAAACTTGGGTATGATCTAACTGGAATTGTCTGTCGCACACCCTACGCACTCCCTTAGGATGTTTCATCCTAGTATTTTCTAATTCATGATAGGGAAATGGTTCACAGTGAGGCGTCAATGCTTCTTCACAGCTATGAATAGGTAGATGGTGGTGATATAGTAGGATATTTTCCACATATCTCATATTGTACCCTCCACTATCCTAGGTTTCTTTTTGTATTATTCATGGGGGAATACCTTTATTTTTGGCATGTTTTATTAGTTATGAAAGTATTTCTATTGATTTTGGGTTATATAATTTTTTTCCTAGTTTTATTCTATATATATAATTCATGTTATATATTTTATGATGGGAAAGTTATTCTATCAAGTTATTTTTGAATCTTGGGTGATAGTTCTCATCCCAACAGAATCATGAATTCCCTTAGGGTCTTCTCATAGTCCAGTTCAAGGCCTAGTTTGATGGGTTTTCTAGTGAGATACATGATATCATTCAAGTATAAGTCCTAAAGAAATAGAACTAATTGTAATTTTATAATGGTTTATATATTTTTATTATAATAATAGAAATTTATCGATGTTTTTTTTATTTTTTTAAACAAAGATAATTAGAAAATTTTTCACTATTATCCATAAAAGGTTACAAAATTAGGGATTCTTGTTATAAATTTTTGTAATTAAGTGACATTGTTTCAAGAAACATCGCTAAATTTACGATATTTTTATGAAAATGTTGAAAAATTAATGACATTTTTTCAGAAATGTCACTATATATATATTAATATAGTTCATCACCCAACTTTGATATTAATATATATTTAAATATATATGTATATATTAATATGTATAAACACATATAGAAAAATATTTATTTATATATATAAACCAACATACTTATATATATATATATAAACACACATATATTTAAAATTTAGTCAAGATTTTAAAAAGTCATGGCTATTATAGTGACATTTTTAACCTTGTTTTAAAACATGGACAATTATTTATATATATAATTATATATATAGACATTCATATATATATTTAAACACACACACACACAAATATAAACATATAGATGTATAAATATAAACATATACATATAAAATAGAAACATATATATATTAACATAAACATATGATATATATAAAATATAACCATATAATATATAATAATTAGAACACACACATATATAATATAAACATATATATAGACATAAAATATTAACATATATATAACATATAAATATATAATATATATGTGTTTATATTCTACTGTTTTATGGTGGTCTATGTGTGTGCATTTGTAGAGTTACGATGGGCTAAGGCCTCCCATGTGTGTGTGATAGTCTACTCGGCACTATTCACCAGACCCTGGCCTTTTCGAAGAGGGATTGCAGAGTCATGGATTGGGCCCCATTATGCAGGTTCATGCCAATAATATAGAAACAAAAATGTAAAATATAATCAAACATATAATCAAATATAAAATTACATATATATATAACAAGAATATATATAAATATATATATTAATTTATATAGATATTAATTTATATAGATATTAATATATATATATATTAATATACAATATTATATATATAATAATTTTGAAATTTATAATATATATATATACAACGTAATACAATATTAAATAAAAAATTTGTATTGGTGAGGTGGTCATGCCCTTTGATGGTAGAATGTGGGTTGGGTGGTCTAATTCACATGGTTGCTGATTCTTTCTTACTAGTGTGGGATTTGGGGTGTGTTTGGGTGACCAAAACATGTGAACAACATGTGATTTGGTGTAAAGGGGGGAGACATGTATATGGGGTAACATAGTGGTGTGGGTGTAATGTGGGGGGGGGGGTGATATGGGTATAGAAGGATGGGGGATTAAGGGAGGGGAGGTTAATTAAGGGGTGGGGGATGGAATAGGAGGGGTAGCGTGGGGCTTCTGGTGCAATCCTTCAATTATGTATAACAATATCAATGGTGTTATCCACATGATTATCTAGCATAATCTAATCAAGGGAACCCTTATTAGCTATCTCTCACAGTCTAATAAGGCAAATCAATCTATATAGAACCCATTATATAATCATTATACAACACTTAATTACCTTTCCTAATCTAATAGGTCCTCCATACCTAAAATATACACACCATATGTAACGGTTCACAACCAAATTCTCTAATGAATTTAGTATGAATGATAAGGAATCACTCGTGTACCTTCTATGGTTACTATGGAATAGTTGAGTAAAGATGAAAAAAGAGCATGAATGTGATCATACATAGTGAAAAAGAAGAAAGAATCATCTTATCACATATAATACCCTCTAAAAAATTTACATTTCACAGTATATGATCGTTGAAATATAATAATCATTTCACATCTCACGGATGGTCAAAAGTATAAATAATACAAAAAAACCAAGGTGATCAAACAAAAGTTTGTATAATCATTTGAAAACATATCTTACAAAATTAAAACTGAACATTTACATCCTACTTTCATTATCATGATATTAAAAAAATCATTGAAAATCAACAAGGACATCCCATTTTATAAAATATCAATTTCCATTCATACGGTCCATTTGAAATCCATAAAACTCATTACTTTAAAATAACACTTACACGATAGGATACATATATTAAAAAATAGGTCTACAATGATTCATGTAAGGTTGATATAATTTTAAAATAAACTCGTATGAATTTTCCCAAACATTTGGAATACATTCATATTTGGTATCAAATGAATACTATTAAATTAATTTAAAATTCACAATGAACGGTCTATAAATCCATTAAATCATAATATAGACTCTTTATGGGAATAAATAATGATTATAACTTTTTAAAACAATTAATAAGAATAGGAATTTAAAAAAAAAATTAAATAATGTAAGTTAAAAAAAAATCAGGTAACCCAATTATCAAAATAATCCAAAAAGGGTAACATTGGATGGGGAAATCAAAATCATGACATTAAATAGCCTGAACAATTCCAAATTCAGAAAAAACACATGATTGAACATATCTCAAACCAGAAATATAATATTTATATTTATTATGGATTATTGGGTAAAAGTAACTATTGGTATATTAGATTAGGGATGGAGGACAAGAAGAAATGTAGGAAAATGAGGGATTTCCTAGGTGAATTGAATGACATTCCTGGAAAGGAGGAAAAAAATTAATGGATGGTAGGGGAGATACCTAAATCATATATATATGTTTTTTGAATGTGGGATAGGGAAAATGTGTATCATACATACATAATACAATATTCCATAAAATGAAATAACATTAAACACTAAAAATGGGCCAACATTCTATATGGTGAAAAACCTAATGCAATAGCACAATGCCCTACTCCAGGTACCTATATATCATGGGACTATACATTCCAGCCAACTTCAATGTGGTCATCCCTCCAATCTTGAAATTTCAGTAAATCAATAAAAATAAATTCATTAGAAATAAACAAACCTTCCTGATGCATCTAACATGTCGTATTGTAGTCTTTCCCTAAATGAAAAAAGTCTATGACATGGAAAATACCTTTACCTATAAATATGTATCATCCTCACCATAAGGCCTCCAACTATTGTTTGTTCAGACACATATCTAGACTGTTATAATACTAACACATAAAATCTCTTAAAAATGTAAAATTACAACCAAAATTATATAATATAAAATACCACTACAATAAAAGAGTTTCACATTTCCAGATATAAATAAATATATAAATAAAGTTTAAAACATATTCATTTTCCTAAATGGGTGGATGATAAATTCTCATTGGGTACATATTTCTGTGGAACTATTTAATGGGAATTTTTTTGATCTTAACATATACATGTGACACATATATAGATGAGTATTATTTTGTTATGTGTTTGGGAAATTAACTTCTATCTAAACATTTATAAGATAATTTTAAGTATTTGTAATTATTTTTTTAGCACATGTGAATGAATTATTCATAAAAATGGATTTTTTTATAAATGATTACGGGGATGATTATAATTGAATATATCATAATATTATAGATAAATTTTAATTTATTATTTATTATTATAATTTATAACATTGAGTGAGCTTTCATGGGATATGAATGATTTAAAAATTGATTATTCATAGTTTTGGAAGTGATTTATAATTTTCTATATGATAATAAAATAGAAATTATGAGATATTTGTGACCATAAAAATGATTTAGGGAGTGTGATTCTCCAAAGGTTTTTAATTTATATAAGAGAAATTATATATTAGAGAAGAGATAAACTAAAATTGATTTTTGAAATTGGTGTGTTATATTATATTAAAAACAAAATTAGCATTTAAACACATAATTTGTATTCATTTTAGATGAAGAAAGTGGTCTTTGATATTCATAAATTTTTAGAATGTGTTTAGAAATGAAAGGTGGTGTTTAAATATATTTTCCTTAAACAAATGTATTTTATTTCTTGTTTTTTACTAAAAATACCATGTTATTGTTCCTCTATGAAAAATATAGTAATGACAAATAAAGTGGTGGTAATGATGAATATAGATAATTGAAATACCATTATTCACTATAAAGAATCTAATAATATAAAGGTAACGGGGATTTGATCTTGGTCAGGCGAAAATAATCATTTTTTTATAATTAAAATACCTATATTACTATTCTATTATTATATAAAAACATGGGTAAATAAAAAACTATAGTGAATCCCTTTTTGTAATGCTTCATTTATGTAAGTTATTTTTTTCCAACCCATAATTATATAGTAATAATTTTTTTATATAAAAAATCTTGATGATGAATAAATGATTTATTTAAACATTCCATGTTTAATTTATTTCACAATGATTCATAATAGTTTAGAAATAATATCATTCTTTGCACTAAATAATTTAATTTTTTATTTGGAAATTACTATTTTAATTTATAAATTATATTTTTTATTGGCTCTATAAGAAACTACTTTAGAATATCCCTCATTACCTATGAATATAAAAAAGTTTTTGTAATAGTCCATGAGTAATATAAGTGATCCTTATCATTGGGGATTTTATTATTAATGATGTTTCTTATCATATTTTTCATTTTTAAATTAATTATTTAAAAAGGAAGTTAGTGTTTGGGGAATGTTTTTTGTATATCATTATTTTAGTGAGTTTAATAGAAATAAATGAGATTAAATCCACCTATTAGAGTTAATAATATTCATCAATTTAATTATCTTACATCAACTATAATTAGTCTATTTTTGACATTGATCTTAAAGATGTAGTGGGGAATACTTGGGTATGAAGATATTTTTTAATTTTATTCATATTGATTGTTGTTTAAATAATTTTTCTTACTAATAAATATCAATAAGTACGTAATTATGATTTTTTATGCACTATGGGATGTGTTCTCTTATTTTATTTTATATTTTATGTGATAAAAAATCTGTAAAAGAGGTGATACAATAATGAAGTTTTTTAATGACAACCATTTAATGTTAAGAAGTCTATACAACTATAAATATTGAATAACTGACTTTTAGATTTTTGGGGCATACTATACATTCCAATAGTCATTTAGACACACAAGGGTATAAGGATAAGTAAATATCATTTATACACATGAATAATATGGGTTACTATGTGATCCATGATTTTATACATCATGCTAAGGATGAGGAGATTCAAATTGAATAGTGAATCGCTAATATTATGTTTCCCATTTTTAATTTCTATTTAGACAGTCTAGTTATAAAATTAAGTAATGAAACTTATGAAATTTAGTAATAAATATGAGTGGAATCAAAATGGATAATAATTAATTGATCGTGATTTATCATAATGTATATTTACATGAGAAACACATCATTGATAATTTAACCAAAATCATCTTACTAAATCCATGATGATTGTAATAAACAGTGGTATCTAAGTATCTACACTATTTATTTTTAATTTTTTCCTAATTTGTATCTTTTTATATATAATTATGAACCATAAATCAACATGACTTAATATCATGATTTTATCCTGGGAACTTATTTTATTAATGGTTAAAACGACATTTGTGGGGAATCATAATATATTATTCCCATTAAATTTGTAATATATTAGCTATATATAGCCTTAATTAATGAAATATTACTTTTCCGTGTAAACATACTCAATATTAAAATAAATGGCATTGACTTGTTTAGGGTAAAGTGAATTAACTAAAATATAATTTGGGGGTACAAACCATAATGTCTCAATACATCCAAATTCATTTGATTGTTAAATGTTACCATTTATATCTTCAGTATCCTCTCATATTTTTCCAATTGGTAATTCATATATTGGATCCTTACCCTAGATGATGTGAAATTATTATCTCTAGATCACAAGTAGGGTTGAGAATCCTAAAAAAAGATGAATTACAATAACAACATGCTTTAATTTTTATATTAGATGAATGTGATACAATTACTTTGTTCTAGAGGGTATGGGGGAGTTATTAAAATGGACATAGTTTGAAATAATGAAACTCTTAGTAATATTTTATCAAATTTTTGTATTTTTAAGATACACAACTGAAAATCCCAAATGATTTAATAAAAACTGAAATTATCACATAATTTTAATGATACAATTATAATATAAAAAATAAACCTTCACCTCCAATTACATTCCTAGTGATTAAATTTCATAAGAATGCCTTTTAAATAAATTAAAAAGTCACTCCATTGTAAAATTAATGTTATTGAGATATATTTCATGCTAACATACATTAATAAACCATGTTACCAAAAATAATTAGTTTCTACAAAAAAATATTAATATAATTTTTCATAAATAATACAACCAAATTGAAATTGTTAAAAAATAAATGTGATAATTTATTACAATAAATTATTAATTATGTTAAACCTAATATAAAAAAATAATACACAATCACATTGACAATAAAAAATATATAAATAATTAACCATTTGACATCTATATTTTATATAATTTATTCACTCTCTATTCATTGAATGATTAATTATTTAATCTATCTAAAAATTTTCTTTAATTAAATAAAGAGTAATGTGTAATTTTATATAATTATCTATAAAAAATTTATGGCTAATATAATAATATCTTTCTTCATGTATGACACTAAATTCATAGAAATGATTTAGTCTATATGTTCCCATAATTTAAAAAGGTATTTATAAATTTTTAAATATTTATTACATGATTTTTTGTTTAAAAAATATTAATACATAAACATATTAGATTCTATATACTCATATTTGGAAATTGAAAATGTGGAAAAGTTTTATATTAAGCTACACAATAACATTATATAATTACATAATCATTGATATTTCATAGAGTTTAGTTATTATCTATCCAATATCCCACATAATAAATATATAAAAATAATAATAGATAAATTGATTATTTTGATTACAATTAAAAAATTTAACTACGGTTTGTGAGAATCTACTCCCAGGGAACTATTCTTAACAAACAATAAGACTCTCTATTTCCATTTTAAAAGTATATATATCTTTATTTTTCTTGAAGTTCATATATAGTAATCCAATTTTACATCTATTTTCATTTTTAAAACTGTCACGACCCCCTCCCACCAATGATGCCCCTCCTGAGCTGGAAATGGTGAAAGGGAGATAATGACCCCTGAGTCCCGCCTTCAGTAGGCCCTGGGGTGGCGACTTGCACCAAGGGTATGAGTTTTTCACAAATATGGGAGGCATTACCCTTTTTATTATTTAAGATCAGGAAATATGAAAAGTCAACCACCAAAAAGGAAAAGAACAAGTGTATAGAAATAAACTTGAACCAATCCAAAATGCATGTTTAAACAATTCCGAAACAAAATACAAGTACAAGAAAGCTCAAATGTACAATACCAAATAGAAAACAATAGTACAACAACTGAAAAAACTCCAAATGTCTGACTAGTAAGGTCCCACACGGCCCTGGTAGTCCTTCTGGAAACCTGAAAGTAAACATAGGGTGAGAATACAAGTATACTCAGTATGGAAACCTAAAGCTCTCGTGCACAAGTGGGGATACATCCTAATGTCTTGTGAGAACAACAGAAGAAACCTAGAAAGTAATTCTATCCACCTAAACTCACCAGCCACACTCACCAAAATCACAATCACAATAGGTAGTAGTATATAAGAAGCTAGAGTATTGTGTACGCCACACCATTCCCCCTTAGTTAGCTTCTCTTCCTAACAGCGAATGTCCTGACGCTGCCACACTCTCCCCGCCCGCACACAACTGGGCCTCACAACCACGTATCCCACCCGCACACACCTCGGCCTCACAACCACGTATCCCGCCCGCACACACCTGGGCCTCACAACCACGTATCCCACCTGCACACACTTGGGCCTCACAACCACGTATCCTACCCACACACACCTGGGTCGTATCCCGATGATTCGTGGGAAACAGTAAAACTTTCCAGAACAGTCTTGGGCTAAATCCACACCGATCAAAACCTTCCCGAAGAGTCTTAGGTGTAAGGTCGCCTCAATCCATCATAGCCTAGGGGAGATGGATCAGGAAGGAGCTAGTAACTATGGGAAAACACCCTCTCCCATGAAATGGGAGTGTTCAGAACTAAGTCCTCAACATTGGTGGGGTGTGTCCAAACAAAAATATACAGATATATATATATAAACCAACCACTCAGCCCAACCTATGGATTCTAAACAGAGAAACTGAGAACATGCCTCAGTATTGCTACCACGAAGCATGCATACAACAAACAACCCCAACCCCATTTAGGGTTTCACGTTTCAGCAGAATTAGTTTATTTAGTTCATTAACTACTAGGCAACCTTCCACAACCAACCACATCGATTGTTCATAAAACATATCCCTGCCATCAAGAAATCTAGTTAGGAAACAAAAACAACACAACCATATTCTTCTTATTAGCCAAACATACCCATGATTATTATTTCTGTTCCGTTACCAAGCCCTATCATTCATTAAATTTTATTATTCAAGACCCATAGTCTGTACATATTCCAACCCATCCCTGCAGCCCCGTGACCAATCACCATAAGCACAATCACACTGAACCCATACATCATTATCCCTTTAATACCATTTATTGTAGCTCCACTGCCCATCACTAACATAGCATTCACACCAACCCAGAACCAAGCCACCCATAGTCCTGCTTCTCACCTAAACCACAACAACCCACAAAACACCCCCATCACATGCCACGTATCCAAGCCAACACCCACATGATCATTATTCCAGTTTTTTCAATCGGGGTTATCACGCAAGGGTTCTGGATTTTAAATCATCCAAATTTACATGATTAACCAAATTCCACATTTCACAAGGTTCCATCCACAAAACATGGTCTAAAAAGATAGGGAAACATTTAATTGCGCAAGAAAAAGCCCCCAACGACCGTGATTTTTAGTAAGCATAATCATATTCAATTCATAACATATTAATAGGATAAAAAACGATAAACCTAACAACCTCCCCATCCCCTTTCTTTAACCTGTTATTAACATTATTTAATGGTTCAACTATTTCTCATGAAAACACAAGGATACCCACCCCGCATGATGCACAAATTAGAGAGACGAAGGTAAGATCCCTACCTCAACAGGTTCTGATCACAATGCTCCCCCGGATCAACTTTAGAAGATGTCCATCGGCGTCCGTCACTTTTGTCAGGTCCCAGAAAACCCTCCTCATGTGGGAGTCATAAAGGAAAGGCCGAAGGAGAGACAACGGATCCATGCATGGATGTTCGGCCTCGTCATTACGATCTCATGGCTACTGACGGATCATAAATTAGAGCTCGGACGAAGAAGTTGTGGAAGAAAAAGAGCCTTTGTGTCTCTTGGGAGAGCTCTGCTATGAGGAATGGGGAGGAGAGGAGTGAGTTGAAAAGGAGAAGGGGACCCCTAATTTTATAGGCAAGAAAAGAAAAAGTACACGACATGTACTATATGGTACAGGAGTGTACTCATTTATTTTACATGGTCTCCATGCGGCTTCAAACACGGCTACGCGGCTGTTGACTGGTCAACAAATGGTTTGAGGGTAACACATAAGCGGGGAGGGACTACACGATAGGTATTTTAGACAGACGGCATGTACCCAATTATTTCACATAGCAAAGACACGACTCCAACAGAGCACACAACCGTTGACTGGTAACACGTTCGTGGGGAGGGACTACACGGCGTGTAGTTTAGGACACACGGTGTGCACCCATTTATTTCACACGGCAAGGACACAGCCTTCAACACGGGGTATACCTGGTGAGGGGGTACATGGCGTGTACTCATACTACATGGCATGTAGTTTCAAAATTATGGAAAGTGTGGGAAAAGTGCATTTTACCCTCCAGAACATTTCGTGACCTTATTTTTGACAGAGGAATGGGCCGAAGACGTCCGAGCCATTACATCAGATACCTCTTAAAACATTCTCCTCCCCGAGAATTCAAAAACCATCCCAGAGGAACCCAACAAGATACCTCTTAGGGTTCTCGTTATAACAGGAACCCAACCAACAACCCTAATCATATGCGTTAGGAATTCCTTCTCCTATGTCGAGATATTATCCACATTAGGTAGCACTGAATCACCTTCACGGGTTTAATCGCACCCTCATTAATTTGTCTCGATTAAGAATATGGTCTTCCCACATTCATACATTAGGATTTTCAACTTGCACTACCCCCAACACCACTAAACCAACACACTGCCTGAACATGTGGTTTGGTTAAATTCCTTCTCATATGTCGTGATATTATCTGCTTTAGGTGGCACTCACTCGCCCGCATGGGTTCAATCACATCCGCATTAAAGTGTCTCGATTAAGGATCAGGTTTTTCCCTTTTTCCCACTCATCCGAACATGCTACACACTTCTAGAGAAGAAGGAAAGAAAATGTCTCATACCCATCAAGCCAAGATTTCCATATATCAAAGTTATAGAGTACAACATCAACATAAAGCTCAGAAGAACAAGAAAAAACACAAGTCCAAAAAACTCCGGGTACTGAGCATGCATCTGGGCCTCCCGCTCCCAAGTGCTCTCCTCAAGGTCACCATGCCTCCACATCACACGAACCAACAAAATGGTTCATCCGTGGAGCACCTTCTCCTGACGATCCTCGCTTCTGACTGGTCGTTCCTCAAATGTCGCATCGTCTCCTATATCTAGCTCTCCCCAGTCGATAACGTGAGAGTCATCGTGTAAGTATCGACGTATCTGAGATACATGGAAGATGTCATGAACCTTTTCCATCTGAGGTTGCCGGGCCAGCTAATATGCCACCTTGCCATCTCTCCTCAACACCAAAAAGGGTCCGATGAACCTAGGTGAGAGATTTCTCCCTTTCCCAAACCTCTGCTGCCCCCATCGAGGGGAAACCTTGAAGAACACATGATCTCCCACCTCGAACTCCAAGGGCCTCCTCGGACGATCAGCATAAGACTTCTGGTGGTCCTGAGCTGCTTTCATCCACTCACGTACAAGCTAGACTTTCTCTGTGGTGCTCTGTACTACCTCTGGCCCAAGAGCACCTGTCTCACCAACCTCTACCCAACAAATGGTTGAACGACATGGTCTCCCATACGTAGCCTCAAACTGTGCCATGAAAATAGTAGAGTGGAACCTATTGTTGTAGGAAAACTCTACTAAAGGAATATGTCATACCCATGATCCTCAGAAATCCCGAACGTATGCTCGCATCATGTCCTCCAACGTCTGGATAGTCCGCTCTATCTGCCCATCAGTATGGGGGTGGGAAGCAGTGCTAAGGCGTAGTTGGGTGCCAAAAGAATGCTGTAACCCCCTCCAGACTCATGAGGTAATCCGAGTACCCCGATCTGAGATGATGGTCTTTGTAACTCCATGAAAACGCACCACCTTGTCTACGTACCTCTGTGCTAAGGTACTCTCCGGGCCCGACTCCTTAATTGCTAAGAAGTGAGCTGATTTCGTCAGCCAATCCACCACTACCCAGATAGCATCATAACCACCCTGAGCTCTGGGTAGTCTTGGGACAAAGTCCATTGATATGTCATCCCACTTCCACTCGGGGAAATCTTAAGGATACAACAACCCACTGGGAACATGGTGTTAAGCCTTCACTTGCTGACACACTAGGCATTTAGCCACAAACTCTACCACTGCCCATTTGACCCCGAGCCACCAAAACTGTTCCCTCAGGCCTCAGTACATTTTTGAAACTCATGGATGTACTGCCAAGGCTTTTCTATGGAACTCATCGAGAACTCCCTCACGCATTGTCTCTGTAAGAAACAATCTTCCATGGAAAAGAATCTGATGTCGGCTGTCCTCTGACCATCCCACTAGAGGGTTTCCCTGATCGACACGATCCCGTATCACTTCCGCCTCAGAGTCCCCCCACTGAGACTCTTCTACCTCCTGCAACAAGGAGGACAACACCGTCATCTGAGACAAACAACCTCTAACACCTTCTACCCTTGCATCCAAGTGCAAGGCGGACAACTCTCCCATCGCTTTCCAAGAATTTGTGGATTCCCGAACCACTTCCTTATGTGACTTACTGCTCAAAGCATCAGCTAAAATGTTTCCCTTACCTTCAGTGTAGGATATCTCAAAGTCATAGCCTTGGAGAAACTCGACCCATCTCCGCTGCCTTAAGTTCAGGTCATGTTGGGAGAAGATATAATACAAGCTCTTGTGATCTGAGAAGACCACAAAGCGCTCCGCAAAGAGGTAATTTCGCCACAACATCAGTGAGAACACTACCTCTACAAGCTCTAGGTCATGGGTGGCATAGTTATGCTCGTGAGGGCGTAACTGTCTAGACCCATAACAGATCACTCCCTTATTCTGCATCAGCACACACCTCAGACCAAGGCCCGAAGCATCACAAAACACCTCATACAACAACCCTTCCTCTAGCAACCTGAGTACGGGAGCACTAACCAACTTCTCCTCCAGGTAGTCGAAAGCATTCTGGCACTACACGTTCCTTAGGAAGACCTGGTTCTTCCTAATCAAAGCTGTAAATGGAGAAACAACTCAAGAGAAGTCCAAAATGATCCTCCAATAGTAACCTGGTAACCCCAGGAAACTTCGAACTTCTTCCATGCTCTTGGGTGCTGTCCAGGAAAAAAATGCCTCTACCATCGACGGGTCCACCAACACTCCATGCTAAGACACCACATGCCCAAGGAAGTGTACTTATGGCTTCAAGAACTTACACTTCTACAATTTCCCGTAATGATGGTGGTGTTGAAGGGATTCCAAGACTGCCCTGATATGCTCAATGTGCTGCTCCTCTGATCTTGAGTAGACCAGGATTTCATCGATAAACACAATGATGAACTGGTCCAGAAACTCTCAGAAGACAAAGTTCATAAGTCCCATAAACACAGCCGGTGCATTCGTAACTCCAAACGGCATCACTACAAACTCGAAGTGCCCATACCTGCACCTAAAATCCATCTTCGAGATGTCACTGTCCTTTACCCTCAGCTGATAATATCCAGATCGTAGATCAATCTTGGAAAACCATTCTGATCCCTTCAGTTTGTCTAAGAGATCATCTATACTTGGAAGGGGGTAGCGGTTCTTGACCATTACCTTGTTTAACCTTATGTAGTCTATGTATAGCCTGAGTCCACCATCTGCCTTCTTCATGAAAAAAACTGGAGCACCCCATGGCGATACGCTGGGTCAAACAAAACACTTCTCCATCAGATCATCAATCTGAATTCGGAACTCCCACAACTCTGAAAGTGCCATCCGATAAGGGGCCATCGAAATCAGACGGGCACTAGGTTGTAAGTCTATCCCGAAGTCAACATCACGTCGGGGGGGGGGGGGGGGTAGAGTCACAACCTCCTCAAGAAAAACATCGACGAACTCCCCAAAAACCTCTGGGACATCCGTCATCTCTATATCAACTGGAACAACTGATAACCCGCCTAACAAGGAAAGAAGAGGCTCCAGACGCCGACTTCCCACCTGATAGCTCCTCTCGCTAACAAAAGCTACACGCTTATCATCCACGTTAGAGAACACGACTCTTCTCCAAAAGCAGTCGATAACGGCACTAACAGAAAACAACCAGTCGATTCCTAGGATGACATCATATGGCTGTATCTGTAACAGAAGAAGGTCCCCACTAGATCTATGTGGTCCCAACATTATCACACATCCCAGACAAACACAATATATGCTGGTCTAGCCTCCAACTGGTGTACTCAACACCAGTGGTACAGAAAGTCTCTCTACGTCTAGTCCCAAAGCATAGGCTAGACCAGGTTCAACAAAGGAGTACGATGCTCCCGAATCGAACAAAGAATAAACAAGAGTGCTGAACAAACAAATCATACCTCACACCACCTCTGGTTCTGCCGGAGTTGTCAACTCTACTGCGTACAACTGTCCACACCCATCACTTATACCTCTCTGATGTCGTCCACCTCCCCGACCAGGCCCTGGTCGAGGTCCCTGAGGAGCACCCTGAGGTCTTCCTCCTCTAGGAAAGTATACCCTTGGAGGAGCATGGTCCTACTGCTACTGGAAGGGCCTCATCAGAAACTGGTGCTGCTGAGGTGGGTGATGAACCTACCCACCTCCACCGTACTAAGCTCGGGTTGGGCACCGACTCTGAATGTGCCCGAAACCTCCACAATAAAAACACTTCAGTCCTGGGCTCGTGAAAAAGGGATGAGGACATGAAGATCTGAACTGGAACTGCTGGGGCCTGCTCCCCACTGGCTTAAACCTGGAAGGTCCTGTCATAGGAGACCTGCTGCTGACTTCTTTCCCCTTTGACGAGCCCAGCTGGATCCCCTCTCGTGGTGCACCTACCAGCGAGTGCATCCTCTATACAACCTCTTCCTTCTTCTGTACTGCTATGTGTGTCAGAAGGGTGAAGGGGGTAATGACATACTAGACTGAAGGACGAAGCGCCTCCTCCAAACGTCTCGCCTAAGACTCCTCATCCAGAAAGAGATCCAGAGAAAAGAACAAGAAATCCTTGAACATGATACCCAAATCTCATACCGACATACTCCCCTGCTGAACGGAGAGTAACTCATGCCGCTTCTCCCCCTTGATCATGGAATAAATGAATTCCTCTCAGAATTCCTTCCCAAAGTCATCCCATGGAACCTCTGCCTCTATCCTCTCTCCGAGGTAGAGCATCCACCACTGTCACACAGTACCTCTTAGCTGACTAACTATTAGGGGAACCTAGTACTCCCTCGGAGCACGAATCAAGGTAAAAGCGATCCCTAGATCCTCAATCCACCCCTCCGTCTCCGTATCCAAAGTACTACCCTCGTACTTCTTGAGGGTTTTCCGCTGGAAATAAAGGTGTGTCTTTTGCCACTGGATATCTTCCTACTCTTGGTCAATACTCAACTGATCAACCACCTGAATCTGCTGGGCCTCGGCTGTTTGAGCCACCCGGGGATAACATCCAGGTGCCATAGTTGTACGGTAAACAAAGTTCACCTATGCCCATGTAGTAAGGAAATTTCTCAAGGTTTTATTTTATCATTTGGTTTTCAATTTCATTCCCAGAACACCCAAATCAAGTATAACACAATCATGATGATGCATGTACCTTACCTAGGGTCTCTACCCTGCAATAAATATAGTCTCACTTGGTCGTTCAGTAGGCTCAGAGTCCTTTCATCGAATCACAGGGGGCCCTAAAATCCCATGTCCAATCCGGTCTCCCCGGGCCTATGTCACGCACCAAGATTAACTAACACTATTTCCCTACCATCCCATGAAATCATCACTGTGCCTAACTCCAGACCCCATCCTATCTCTGAACCATCACCTCATATTCTATTCTTTCATGACCCCCTCCCACCAAAGATGCCCCTTCTGAGCTGGAAATGGTGAAAGGGAGATAATGACCCCCCGAGTCCGGCCTCCAGTAGGCCCCGGGGAGGCGACTGGCACCAAGTGTATGAGTTTTTCACAAATATGGTAGGCATTACCCTTTTTATAATTTAAGATCAGGAAATAGGGCAAGTCAACCACCAAAAAGGAAAAGAACAAGTGTATAGAAATAAATCCAAACCAATCCCACATGCATGTTTAAATAATTCCGAAACAAATTACAAGTACAAGAAAGCTCGAAAGTAGAATACCAAAAATAAAACAAGAGTACATCAACTATAAAAACGCCAACATTCTGACTAGTAGGGTCCCGCACGGCCCTGTTAGTCCTCATGGAAACCTGAAATTAAATGTAGGGTGAGCATAAAAGTATACTCAGTAGGGAAACCAAAAGCTCTCATGCACAAGTGGGGAGACATCCTAATGTCCCGTGAGAACAACAGAAGAAACCTAACAAGGAATTATATCCACCTAACTTCACCAGACACACTCACCATAAGAACAATCACAATAAGTAGTAGATATAAGAAGCAAGAGTATTGGGTACCCCGCACCATTCCCCATTAGTTAGCTGCTCTTCCTAATGACGAACGTCCTGACGCTACCACACTCTCCCCGCGTGCACACACTTGGGCCTCACAACCATGTATCCCACCCGCACACACCTGGGCCTAACAAGCACGTATCCCGCTCGCACACACCTGGGCCTCACAACCATGTATCCCGCCCGCACACACTTGGGCCTCATCCCAATGATTCATGGGAAATAAAAAAACCTGCCCAAAGAGTCTTGGGCTAAAGCAACCCCAATCGAAACCTACCCGATGAGTCTTAGGTGTAAGGTCGCCTAAAGCCATCATAGCCTAGGGGAGATGGAGCATGAAGGAGCTAGTAACTATGGAAAAACACCCTCTCCCATGAAATGGGAGTGTTCGGCACTAAGTGCTCAACATGGGTAGGGTGCGTCAAAACACAAAGATACACACACACACACACACACACACACACACACACACACACACACACACACACACACACATATATATATAAAACAAACACTCATCCCAAACTATAGCTTCTAAACAGAGAAACTGGGCACATTCCTCGGCACTACTACCACAAAGAATGCATACAACAAACAACCCCAACCCCATTTAGGTTATCACGTTTCGGAAAAATTAGTTTATTTAGTTCCTTAACTACTGGGCAACCTTCCACAACCAACCACATCGATCGTTCGTAAAACATATCCCTACCATCAACAAATCATGTTAGGAAAACACAAGCAATACAACCATGTCCTTCGTATTAGCCAAACAACCCCATGATTATTATATCTGTTCCATTACCAAGCCATAAAAATTCATTAAATTTTATTATTCACGACCCATTGTCCGTACACATTCCAACCCATCCCTGCAGCCCTACTGCCAATCACCATAACCACAATGAAACTGAACCCATACATCATTATCCCTTTAATACCATTTATTACAGCCCTGCTTCCCATCACTAACATAGCATTCACAGCAACCCACAACCAATCCAACTGTAGTCCCACTGCTCACCCAAACCACAACAACCCACAAAACACCCCCATCACATGCCACATATCCAAGCAAACACCCACATATTCATTATTCCATTTTGTTCAACCAGGGTGATCACACAAGGGTTCCAGATTTTAAGTCCTCCAACTTTATGTGATTAACCAAATTCCACATTCTACAAGGTTCCGTCCATAAAAACAGTCTAAAAAGATAGGGAAACATTTAATTGCACAAGAAAAGGCCCCCAACGACTGTGATTTTTAGTAGGCATAATTATATTCAAGTCATAACATATCAACAGGATAAACAAAGATAAACCTAACAACTTCTCTATCCCTATTATTTAACCAGTTATTATATTTATGTAATGGTTCAACTGTTTCTCATGAAAAAAAGGATACCCACCTCGCATGATGCACAAATTTGAGAGACTAAGGTAAGCTCCCTACCTCAACTGGTTCTGATCACAACGCTCCCCTAGATCAACTTTAGAAGACCTCCATCGGTGTTCGTCACTTTTGTTGGGTCCTGGAAATTCCGTCCTCAGGTGGAAATTAGAAAGGATAGGACGAAGGAGAGACAAAAGATCTAATCTTAGAGGTTCCACCTCGTAGTTACGATCCCGTGGCCGCTGACGGATCGTAAATCGGAGCTCGGATGAAGAAGTTATGGAAGAAAAGGAGCCTTCGAGTCTCATGGGAGAGCTCTGCTCAGAGGAATGGGGAGGAGAGAAGTGAGTTGAAAAGGAGGAGGGGATATATCCTTTTATAGGCGAGAAAAGCAAAAGTACACGGTGTGTAGTTTATGGTACACGGCGTGTACTCGGTTATTTTACACGGTCTCCACGCGGCTTCCAACACGGCTCCACGGTCATTGACTGGACAACACACGGTTTGAGGGTAACACATACGTGGGGAGGGACTACACGACATGTAGTTTAGACACATGGTGTGTACCCATTTATTTCACACGACAAAGACACATCTCCAACATGGAACATGACCTTTGATTGGTATGGCGTACGCGGGGAGGGACTACACGACGTGTAGTTTAGGACACACAGTGTGTACCCATTTATTTCACACGGCAAGGACACGGCCTTCAACTCGGGGTATACCCGGCAAGGGGGTACACGACATGTACTCACACAACATGGCGTGTAGTTTCAAAATTCTAGAAAGTGTGGGAAAAGTCCATTTTACCCTCCAGAACATTTCGTGATCTTCTTTTTGACAAAGGAATGGGGCGGAGAGGTTTAGGCAATTAAAAAACATTCTTATCTACTACTATATTGTAATCTGTTTCATATTCTTCTTTTCTAGGACCAATATGATTATATATCGGTATTTCCATCAATATAAATATTATGGGACCTAGACTCGAAGGTTGTCTATTATATTTGGATAGATCTATCATAATAAATAGTCTATAGATTTTTAGTGTCAGTAATATCCTTTCATCATTATGGTTTTCATGATGGGACATTTATTTTTACTAATTATGGATGGAAATGTGTATCTTTTTTAAATAATATTATTCAAGGATAGGTACTTCAATATTTGTTCAATTTTTTTTTATTCACTAAAAATGATATAAATTTTTAATGGTTCAATTATTTATTATTTACGTGGTTTTATTTTTAGTGTAACTATACTATATTGGTTTGTGTTAATTGAGTTGTAGATAATGTGTTCCCATTAATTTTTTACATTTGTAATTGAAATTTTTCGGTGTTCGTTGTACTGAAAATAAAAAATAGACCATTTTTTTGTATGCTACTATGATTTTATCATATGTGAGGATAATAATATATTTGTATCTTCTATTTAATATTTTACATATTCTTAAACCCCTCTTTTTAATCTTCTTATGGATATGTTTTGTTCAAGGCTGAATCATTTGAAAATATTTACAATTTTGAATGTTACGAGGTTGTGCATGATTAGTTCATATTTTACCCAAATCGTGCACCCTGCTATTGAAAACAATGTATACCCAAGAAGTGATATTTTTCATGATTGGTACATGGTTTAAAAAATTTGGGACCTTTTTGGAGAAACATTACATCCTATTGAATGGGGTGCATAGATAGAGTGCATGATTTGGTCTAACTATGGGAGCCTACTTAGCTAAACATTAGTATAAGTTTCTTTCTTCCAAAAATTGTATTAAAATAAAAAAATAAAACTTTTTATATCCTCGGTAAACCTATATGACCCATAAGATATTTCTACGTCAATATATCTCCTAATAGAAATTTTTTCCCCCTCAGTACCCTCTCGGAAGTGGATCGATTCTTGGGGAATGGAGTTCAATCCTATATCAGTTAGATTTCCCTTCCTGTTATATTTATCTTATTCAATCTAGTTTTCTCCTTATGTTTCTCTTAACCACCATATTGTGGGAATATCTAATAACCTTGGGTTTGGATCATAAACTTTGGATTACTTATTTGATCATTGTTATCATTGTTCTTCATTCAAAAATCCGAGTTTGGGCTTTGTGATTCAAGATCTAGAATTCATGATGTTGGTGGTTACATTTTGAGTAACAAATTTAATTGACAATAAATTCCTATATTTAATTTCATTTTTTATTTCAATATAATATCATGAAATTTCATTCAATTATTTTACTAAAAATACAATTTCCTTGAATTGAGAATTTTATTAGTCAAAATTGGATTTTTTGAATGAAATTAGGGAAAAAACCTAATTCTATTGAATTAGTAGGTGTTTATGAAATTGATAGATATTATATATATTTAAATTTATGAATATAAATATTGAAACAGGTTTGATGTAAATTTTTTTAATTTAATTGTGTAAATTTATTTTATGAAACTGATTTCAAATTATATTTGATTAAAATGGGAAGAAGTTGTTTTGGTAGAAACCATTGGGCTTTATCATGAAAAAAGGAATGTTTTTCATTAAAAAAATTTATATTTAATATCTAAAATATGGGTATTTGAAATGGATAAGGGAAAGATTTTTATTTTGAGTATTTCAAAAATAAATATTACATCATTTTTTGTTATTAGAGTAGAGGAAATCCATAGGTAGATATTGAGTATTTTGGAAAACAATCGATGATTACCAATGTTATAAAAAATAAATGCATCATGTCATATCCCTGATTAGATGTTGATGATTTCCTTCTTACCACTCTAAATGGGGCGTGTGTATACACATCTTTATGTGTCATATTGATTGTGTGAAGTCCCATAGCCAAGACCTATCTTACCATAAATCATTTGTCTATGATTATCGCTTATTTTTATACTTAATGAATATATTACATTACCATAAACTATTTTAAATTACTTATGAATTTATATAAACCGTTTTATTTATAATATTTATTAATCGATTTGATCAAAGTATTTTCCATCACATAAAATGTAATGCATGATTTGTTTAAATACAATTATGAAATGAAAAACCTCTTTATTTTAAAATTTAAATATATTTATTTGGTTAATTAAATTTTGGTATGTATTATGGGATCTTGGGTTATACCCTAATGTGATTTTATCAAACACCCTTCCTTTTCCTTGGGGTTATTCTATATTTTCTCTTTCCAGGTTCGAGCAGGGGTAAAGTACCACGTGGAGGGGGTTCTAGATGTTGATATCTGAACATAGATAGTCTCATCCATTAAGAATTTGTATGATATTTCCGTTTTATGGAAGTATTATATAGTAATTTGGTTTGATCATATATGTTTTACTTATATTACATTTATAATTGTGGTTTTTTCCTTGTAATCATATAGACTACTTTGTATTTATGTCCAAAATGTTTGTGGAAAAATTAATTCAAATTTAATTTGTTATGAGTCCAGGTTCATGTTTCTAACCCATGGTGATTGATAATGACCTTCAGGTCTTTCCAGTGTAGGCTCGATTATCATGTTACCAAGGTACCTGGTCTTGTTCATGAAACTGTGGTATTAGATCCTAGGTTGGGGTTCTTTTAAAGTTAGTATGCTATTTGTTTAATCTGTCGGGACATGGAATGTAGTTCTGACTAAGTTCCTGACATTCTCCTAATGTAATGAAAATTATCTCACGATGGGTGGGTTGGTAATGTTGTTATGAGAATTATATCTAGTTTTTTATGATTATTTTTAGTTAGATAGTGTGATATAAATATATTGGTTGTATATATATTGGGAATAATTTCCCCTTGTTTATATGATTCAGTGGTCAACTGATGTATTTTTTATTTCATACTACTTTTATAAAGAATAATTCCTTTAAAAAAAATGTGTGAATCAGATCTAGGAGAAAAAATTTGATGAACCTCAGTGGGAGAATCCCCTTGTGCACCCAAAGCTCGTTTAGGTGATAATGGATATTATCCATGCTCTACGATATACACCACCCCAGCTCCCATTCACACTTTACATATATAATATTAAAGGGATGATATCCTAAATTATTATCAAGAGTTACTTCACTAGAAGACTGGATCATTCAAAGGCTCCAATGATCCCTAATATTTATTGGAATAATTGAGTAGGATTGAATATTTGTTCTATTTCATGGATACACCTTTGGAAATAAAGGTGAAGATCCCAAGAATTGTTCTTGAAGGACCAAGATATTTTTGGTGGGACATGATGGAGATGGGGTAGAAGCATTAAGTATTAGATTGAAAATACATTAATGTTATTTTCACTGACCTGTTTTATCCAGATTTGATGTTTTTGGACATGAAAATTTAGTTGTGTAAACATGATTAGGCTGATAGTATCGTGATAGAGTATTAAAACCATTTGAGTAAGATTATCCATTTCTCACATGAGTTAGTATTGAATGAGAAGATGAAGTCTCATTAAATTGAGTTTCACTTAAATAGGATATATGTTCTTAGGTTTTATTGATCAAACTACCATATAATGATCATGTGCTATAAAGAGAATTGATGGTTGAAATAGACATGGTTGAAAAGTCAGTATTTTCATGTGTATCATTATCTCCTAGTGCCAATGCAATTTCCATCAAAGTAAATAGGAAGAGTGAGGATTCTAATAGTGGTTGTCAATAGAATGGTTTCACTAAACCTCCTGCATTTCCTGGAATAGGTCCTTTGGTTTGTTTCAACATTCATAAGCCAGGGCCTTTAAAGTGGATTGCAATTAAATGTAATCCATGAATTGATTAAATATGATTTTGAGAAACCACACTTTTTTTATTAAATAAGTTTTAGATCTTTATTTGATTATTTAAATGATGGAATCTATTATGGAGACCATAGTGTGACCCCATTGGGATATTAGCTCACTCACTACCTATGACTTCAATTATTTTTATATTTTCACCTTTCAGGTTTGTGCAGGGTGATGCACCACTTGGAGGTTGTTATAGAATGTCATCAATGGACTTGGAGAGTTGATCCAATTTGGACTTAGGATCCATTTCATTTTGTTGGTACTTTAGACTATTTATACATTTTTGACGTCTATTAATCTTCTCCCTATAGTGTATTTATTTAATGCATACTAACTAATATGTCTTTACATCCACAATGTTTCTTGAAATATCAATCCTACATTCATTTTGTATGATTCAAATTGCTAGTAACCAACTTGTAAGAAATGATAATTTCTTTTGGGACATGTCATTGTTGGATTTGGTGTCAGGTTACTAGGGTAACATGGTTGTTTTGTGAATATATTAATTTATTATTGAGTATGGATTTCATAGACCATATAATAATAATATACCATTATTTTCCTATAAATAATCTGTTTTTGAGATGTTGATTTGGACAAATATACTCATGAATTAATATTTATAATTATCATATCAGTCATAATGATTATAGTATTCCACGCTCATTTGGAAGTTATGAAACTATTTAAAATAAGAGTTTGATATACATGGTATGTTTAATCAAATATCATGTTGAAATTCATATGGATGATTGGTAGATATTATTGAAAATTCATTCTATATATTTTTATTATTTTGGATAATTTGATGATATATTGTTTCTATTTTGAGTTGGAATATATTTGATTTATGAAATATATTTTTATTATTTTATTTTTTTTACTATATTTTGTATGAAAACATTATTCTTATAGAGTTTAGAAACTATGATTTTAAATATATTGTTGATGCATGTTTTCAATTGATTGGGTTTATAGTGTAAAGAATCATTAATTTATTCTAAATATATTAAACTTTATTTATTTAGTATTTTAGTCTTTAGAGGCATTTATATTATTCTAAAATGATCAATGTAGTTTTTAATTGACTTGAAATTCCATATATAAAAATTATTTTACTATGTTCATGTAAAGTGATTTCAAATTTTAGAGATTATGTGTATTCAATTTGAGAAATATATATCCGACTGGTTCAATATTTTGTATATTTATGCTAAAAAAATACGTTTATAACAATTGATGTTTAATATTGATATGTGTGGTAGTGGAATCATTCAATCCCAAGATTCTAGAAAAATATTTCATTACCTCCATTGTTTTCTATCAAATTATAATTTATTATATTGGATATATATTTTTTAGATATATTAAAAATATTGTTAATTATTATCATAACAAATTTAATTTATTTTTTTAATATAGTTTATAACATCAATGTTAGTAAATTTAAATTGTATAGTTAGTGTAAAAAATTAAAGTATATAGATTTTAAATCATTCACAAAAACCATTTGTTTTATACATTTTTGTAAATTTAATGTTTGTATAAAATTTCCATGTTTTAATTTGATTTTTTAATTTTCTACAGTGCAAAATAATTTTAAATTTATACATATAATGTTAATGGGGTGTAATTTTTATATTTAAATTAGGTGAGTTAAATAAATAAACATGTGTTCGTATGATTATTATTTATTATTATTATTATGAAAATTATGTAAAAAAGTAAAACCATTTCCACCCTTAATTTCTCATAATGAATGTTATTTTTTAAGGAGGGATGATAGCTTTTGCATATTTCATTTTCTCCTCCTTCCACATACACATTAGTAGGAACTAAAAATTAGTTGATATTAATTTCCCATTTCTATTACTCCTTTCATTTCACTTTTTCCTTTTCTCCCATTTCATAATGTAAATTAATATATATTTGGGATTATATTTTCATATGTTCAACATGATATAGTGAACCCATTAATTTCTTATGGGGATTCTCATTTTGGATGAATAAGTATGAATAAACATGGTATTATCATTTCATTAAAGGTAGTTATATCATAAAATTTTCTAATGAAATGATATTGTTCCCCATTAATTTTAAAAAATGTATTTTTATGATTTTTTAAATATATTAAATTGGATCTTCAGTAGGTGGTGACTATGGGAAGGCTATAAAATGAATTTTCATTTTTTTTTCATTAGATTCATTGTTGTTTCCATTCTAATTTTTTTGTTTTACTAATTTATTTATTTTTTAAAAATATATATATAAAAGGAATCATGGAAATGAATTTATATCATTAATATTCTATGTTCTTGAGTAATTATATATTTATTATTTTAAATATGGTTAAAAGGTATTGATAATTAAATTTTCTAACTAATTTCATTAATCCTTGTTGTCTATGTTTTTTTAATAATTAAATTGATTTTATAATATATAAGAATTATTAAGTGCATGTAAGTTATTCTGAGGACATTTTCTTGGAATGGATTTTGATTTATTATTTATGTTCTATTGTATAAACAATAATAATCATTATTTATTATGTTTTTATTCCATATAAAGGTTTTAAATGATAATATCTCTTCATTATGTGTATGATGTGTGTTAGATCTACTTGTATTCTAGTTTAGTGTTTTTAAAAGGTTTGTTTCAATAAATTCATTAAAACATTTCATATAATGTATAATAAAAATAGTAAATAATTTGTTTCTAATTATTTGTAAATAAATTTTTAAAAACATTATTCATTGATATGTGAGGCATAATTTAGTTTAGATTTCGCAGGGATTGATAAAATACCATACTACATTAATACAATTAATTCATAATGAAATTATGTGGGAGGACATCATGTAGGTTTGGTGTTCAACATCTGTAATAAGAACATAATTTTAATGATCTATGATCCATACATTTTATTGATCATGTATGCACATAGATCATTCCCTAATTTAGCGTAACCTATTCACCAATAATATATATATTATTGGTCTTTTGAATAAAAGGTTGAATTTTTTAAAAATGTGTTTCTTGTAAATAATTACTTTCTTCCCATCTGTGTTGGGTGTATATTCTGTTTATGAATCATATAATACTATTTCTATAGAATATTTCACTATAACTTTGAAATAGTTTTTTTAAATTTACATTATCATTATTATTTTACATTTTCAAGGGAATTGTGGGGAATCATCCAATGATTCGAACAAAGTATTTGGATAAACATATTCCTTGAATGTGTACACTATTATAAATGTATACATGTATTATAATTTAGTGACAGTTGATTTTCAATGAGTTATGTCGACTAATTACAGAATATTTTTTATCTTCGGGTTGTTCTAAAACAAACCTACTATAATATTATTATTCTTAGAATATCTAATTAAAAAAATTTAATTTATTTTATAATAGTACTTGTGTATATATTTATTCTTATTATTCCGTCATGGTGGTTACCCAAAATAAAACGTTCAATTTTTCTATTTTAATATGTTTTATAAGAATTATAATATTTTGAGTAAAGTATCATTGAAGGAAATTGTTCCCCAATTGTTTTAAATAAAAATTACACTTAATGATATCATCTAATTATTTTGGGGAACACATATAAGTATATTAGAAACATACTTTTACATCATGTAAATTTCAATCAATGTTTTTATAAATGTAACCCAAGAGTTATAATTGGAAATATATAGGTAGATAAAGAGATATGATTATTTTAACACAAAATGTAATCAAAGGAAGACATAGATTACATTTTTTTAGTGAATCATCATTTATAAATGGATTCTTCAAGGAGTTGGATGTCTAATGACCCATGAGATATCACTATTTTTCTTTATATCTTATCATGATTTAAATATTTTATGTCCCATAATGGAGAATGATTGGTATTTTGTCACATGAATCAAGAATTCATATACAGTAATTACAGGTTCTTGGTGCACTGGATGATAGTCAATCCCATTCCTAATGATGTGTTTTAATCTAATCTAATGATTAAATAATTATTAAATTCTAAATAATAACATGTTCCATAGTTATATCAAATTAACAATAAAAAATTAATCTCGGAAAGATTTTTAAGACTCATACATGTTAATTTTTTAGTTAATGATATATCAAGAAACAACCTTGGTCATGTGCACTTTCGTCAATATAGGTGTCTCCAAATTTAATATCATAGATGATGTATCATTGTTCTTCCAATAGGATCTATAGTATAATTCCTATAGTGGTGATCCACAAATGATCCATGATCTCTAAACGGTGATGTATGAACATCATATGGTACTGCATAAGATCCATTTGTCTTCTATTTCTCATTTTTGGTCATAATATAATGACTAGGGCTTGTATATTTTAAATCATGTCACTTTCTCATGGGAAGATGAAATAGGTTTAAAATAATATCTTAATATTCAATGTTAACTAAAGGTAATTATTTCTATGAGATAATTATTTAGGGAGAACAAATGTTATGCACTAAAACCTCACAATAGAAATCTTATAACCAGGTATAAATAGAGCTATATAAAATAATTATTAATTTACCAAAGGATTTTTTATATTATATTAATATATATTGAACATCCCATATAATCATAATATTGTTATTTTTTCTTTGATATGAGAATGTATCATGATTTATATTATTTTCAATAAATAATTTAATATTTTTTTAAAAAAATATTCAGCATGTCATTTACATTATTGTGACCTCAACATAGCCCAAACATTTTTTTTTGGAATTCAATAATTATATATTAATAAATATGTTTCAATTAGTTGAAAAAAATAAATAACATATTCATAGTATTTTGATAAAATGTTATTAAATATTCATGTATATATATAAATAAATTTTATTTGTTACCTTTCGTATAATACAAGAGATAAATAAATATATTAATTAATTATATTTTGAATAAAAAATTATTTATTTACTAAATAAACCTTATCTATACATACAAGTATGAAAAAACTATTTTAATAATATAAATTGATACACAAAATTTGTGACCCTATAGGCCTATTTAATATTAGAATTATGAGTGATTACATAATGTTTGGTATAAGAATCATGAAATATTTAAATGAAATAATATTGAATGAATCTATTATCATATGAAAAATAAACAATATACAAATTCTTACTCTGTAAAATATCTTCCTATCTTATGAATATAGTTACACTCATGTCATTATCCTATAAGCTCGATACTTATTTTTTGAATATCTAAATTGAGCCCTCAAATATAAAATGTCTATGAAATTTTGTTTGACTATTACATTCTTATAAAATTATAGATATATCCACTTCAATCTACATGAAATAAAAAAAAATTCAATAACTTATTTATTAATAATATATCATTCATTATCCACTAAATGTACCCTACTTATTCATGAACATATGACATCATAGTTTAGTGAAATATATCAAGGTAAGTAATAAAAATTCCTAGTAATAAACTTAAATTATAAATATAATTAAACATATTCATATATAGGAATATTCAATTAATAAAACATATGGACTTCATACTTTTTATTCTATCCTTATAATCTATCGTCATTGATATTATAAAGTGAAAACATAATAACTTAAAGCTTCTCCCACTTATATTAACTGAAAGTTATAATTTATATCACCATTAACCTATCATGTCATATCCATCACATGAACTTCATGCTTCTTCTAAAATTTGGTAATTTTTAATGGATCTACCATATATTATTCTATGGAAACAATGAATAATTAAACCTCCCCACTCTGTGAAAAATACATTATGAGATGATACTCTAGATGTTTGTGTTTCATCCATTGATGTGACCGTGGATCATTGCATTGAGCCTCCATTATCGTATCATCACATTACCTTGAAAATGATATTTACTATTGTGAACAATATCATTCTATAGGATTAAATTATATATCTACATTGTTTTTTAGCTTCATCGGAAGCTTCAGTATAGTCAACTCTACTATAAAATTAACACCATATATTTGTATTGAGATTTTATTTCTAAAAACCACTATAAAAAAGGAATTCATATCATTGTTACAAAATTATATTATGTTAATAAATTTTAATACTATAATCTATATAAAACATATTGATAGCTTCCTCATCTCATATATAAACCAAGAACATATCTTTATCATTCTATATATACATTAGGATAACCATGTCTTCCATCTTGTGGTAGTCTCATGAATATTCATCATATCTTCCTATAGTCATTGAGATGTAGGCAAGATCTATCTAATAACACAATAAAGCATACATGTCTTACCTTATCAAAAATGCATAGGGCATCCTTATCATTTTCAATATATACTCATATACGTGAAGATAAATGTAAGACATATCAAACTTACAATTATCCACACTTATATTTCTCTGTAGTAAGTCACTTAAATACATTTTTAATGCATGGTCGATGCCATAGTCCAAGCATCCACATGGGTATGTCATGATGGATATTGATAAAATGAATGTGTGTTTCATCCCATATGTCCTTCATGCATATGAAAGTGTTTAATCATATATTAATAGACACAATGGTTTATATCAACACCGGATCCACAACCAATATTTAGTATTGATATTACATTACTGGTATACAATAAACGATTTCATTTAGGTTCCAACAACATCATCATGTAATGCTAGATACACACATATTTTTCATATTCATCATGGAAAAATAAAATAAATAATAAAAACACTATTGAAAAATTATTATCCCTTATCTAATGTCATTGAAAATTACACATAGTCCTCTTCTAATATTTCTAGAGAATGTTAAATGAAATAAGGTTGACCTCAGATTTTTAGTAAGGAGTAACATACAAAAAATGCTATCATAGAATAAAAATGGAATAAATTGAATATCTGAAAAAAAACAATTCAATATAATTCTATAATCAGATGAATATATAGGAATACTATAACCTTATTAATAAATATAAACATGGAATGTAATTACTAATTTCATGAAATTGGAATAAGTAATTCACGAAATCATAAATATAACATTAAGGAATTGTTTTAAGGCATCACCAACTGATGGTAAGGCATATGCCAATATCATAGCTAGTGTGTCTCATGAGACCTTCTAATTCATCAATTGGATAACTATATCAATTCCCACTAATAACAAATTTTTTCCAATTTATTCTTAATATTCATTAAAAATAAATCTTATAATATTACCTTGTATATTTCTACTAAATCATGGAAAAATAAAACAAGAATCATCTTTAGAATAAAACTATGGAAAAATAATTTTTCCCCATTCCAGGGAATAATGTTGAAACCATGGAAAATATCATTAAATCAATAAATAAATTATTATTTATTATTAATATAATAACAAGTGCCTTTATCAATGAATTAATTATAAAGAGGTGGAATGTTTATGTTCAATGTGTTGAGTTTTTAACAGAAGATATTTGTTTTTTTTCTGTAGTTTCATATGATAAGAGACCATTGAAATGGATTTAAAATACACGAGTTATGTTTTTAATGAATGTGTCAGTTATACTAGGAGGATCCACTAGGATTGTAATTCCAATTGTGCATTTTTGGGCCCACTGATCCTACACCTAGTACGTATTGAGTAAACACTAAACTATCCTTTTTTTACTATGGTTAACCGCATGAAAATTTTTTACATAGCCTCGTCAAAATTCCAGTGTCCATATTACAATGTAATTATTAAAAAAACAACCCACAATATTTTATTTACAAAACATGGGATCTGTGTTCATCATGATTTCTAAAAGTAACATCTCAGTCAAAAATAATTTAAAATATAGAGCATGTAATTAGACATAGAAAACCGTAAATATAAATAATTAATGACATAAAGAGTAAATCATGTAGAATATGAACTATATAATTTAAATATGGTTCATGATAAAAACACATATCACGATAAGAAGGAATTTTTCATGAAAAGTACCCTACCATTAATATTACTTAGTTGAATTAACACAAAATTCATATATAAATAATATAAATATATTAAGCCATAATTTTAAAACATTATCAAACTTATAACTAGTAATTTACTTCATTTATAACCATTTATTTCATATGAATTAGTTTATTATATTTTATTGTCATCATTAAATGTTATTATACTTGATTTTTATGGTTATTGCTCATTTGTTATGGTGATAATGGTTATGATTTTTATATTCAATGTTCATAAATACATGATTATTAATGGTGATTTATAATATTTTAGTGATAATATATACTATTATATGTTCCTCCTATAATAGTTTTATTTATGATGCGTAAAAGTGAGATTTATAAAAAGATTATTTTAATGGTTTTGACGAACAATGATCGGTATATTAATATTAAGAATCTATACTAATATAAAAAATTACATAGAAATACATGATACATACATTAATAATTAATTTATAATCACCCAATTAATTATTTATTCATTACCTTCCATATAATAAATTTATTTATTTATTCATGTTGTTGGTTAATCCGACCCAAATGAGAATATGTTATAATCTATGGGTGAGTATGGTTAAGAAAGAGATTTTTCTAAAAGAGTATCATTATTAAAAAATAATAATGATATTAAGTATATGTGGTCAATTATTTTAATTAGGAAATATAAAATGTTTATGCATAAGAAAAGAACATGGTGAAAAATTAAATATGTCACTTTCCTCCAGGTCATTGTCTGTACGTACACATGAGAGATGATTTAATTTATATGGAAAGTAGAAAATATTTGATATATTTTATATTTTCATATTAATAATAAAATTTTAAGAATCATAATTCCTTATTAAATATCCCCTTTCCTGAAATCTTATATAGTGTTTATGAAAAATAGGTCACATCGCTTCTGCAAGTGGTAAAGTGAATGTAACAGAAGAATTTTTTTTCCTAAATGATTGGTGGAAGGTAAATAGTGATATTACATTAGTATAATGAAATTTTATTATATTGGTAATAAATAAGATATCATAATTTTCAAGGATATTATAGGCTTTTGGGGGAGGAGAAGATAAATATGAGATTATATTTTAGAATATTAACATTCTTATTGGATGTTTTTCGTTGGGTAACAACTTAAGACTCAATTGAATGGTATTTTGGATGGAAATAATATTCCATGAATTGTAGAGTTCTCTATGAGAATATATTTAATTTTTTTAAATGTTATTAAAATTTGGTGGAAGGGATATCATTTTATAATTATAGAAAATATTATTTTTATAAATAGTGATAAACAATTCAATGATGAAATGATACTTTTCAATGGTCAACGACTTCAAAAGTGGTAAATAATGAATTTTAGTGTGAGATTACTTCATTAAAGACTATTTATACATTTTCACCAATATTTTTGTCATCTTAATGTGTATTTACACTAGGGTTTTGTATTTTACCTATTTTTTTACCTTGGTAGCTAGCTTTTAAGCAATTTTTTTTATAAAAACGAAAAATATAACACTTATTACTAAATTTTGGTATTATAAAAACATTTTTAATTTATTTATTATTTATTTATATTAAAAAATAATATAAATTAACTTTCAAATTTAAAAAATTTATATACAGAAAAAAAGTTTTGTAAGAAATTTTCATGATTATCATTAAGTTTCCAAAATCATATTTAGTATTGGTTACCAATTTCATGAGTGTTAATATATTTTTATAAAATATTAATATTTTTATATTATTCAATTCATATAAAATATTATTTTATTTTATTTAATAAAAATTTAAAAATATTAACAAATAAATCCATTGAATTTAATAGTTTTACCATTATCTTTGAGATTTTCTTTAATCCAACTAATATTAATTTTTCTACAACAAATTAAATATAATTTGTTAAATAATATGAAAATTATGCTATAAAAAATGATTTTTTTTTAAATTCTATGTAAAAAATTCATGGAAACTAATTTCTATGATATGATAATAAAATTAGTTTTTGGTGTACAATATTACTTTGGTTTACAAAAAATTAAATAGGGATTTATTAGCCACCATCATATTTTTAAATGAACTATATTACACTATAAATATATATTTTTTCATGAAAAATGTTATAATTGTTTTTTTGGTATACAAAGTTCATGGTATAATAAATGATATGGTCATTATTTAAAAAAATTATTACATTCACTATTAAAAAAAACTAATTAGTTGACCGAAAACATAAAAAATTACCCAAACACATTTTGACATGATTAATACATATGTTACTTCTATTTTATCAAATATAAATCTTAGAATTCTATAAATATAATATCTAATTATAATCATGAATAATAGTTCTTTAGACTGTGAATTGTATAATAGTTTTTGGATATTGTGTCTTCCTGATAATATGAGGCCTCAGGAATTACCTTCTCCACCCATTAAATAATTTCATCCTTATAATTTTGACACATTCAAGTTACCAAACAAATGTTTTTATTCCACATTTATAATAGATAAAATCTACCATGTTTATTTTTATAGATTTTTATTTCTCTAAATTAATTTCGACATCTGATTTGTTTAATTATGCAAACCATTAATATTACTGTCATGTATATAGATTATCTCCTTATTATAATATTTTTTAAGGTAAAAATATCTTCCCTTATATGATAGTACATCCATTGGATGTATCATTGATTTTGTAAAAGATAAAACATGGAAGGTGTCATGTAATTTATTACGGTTCGGTTTCATAGAAAATTGGAAATTTAAATCCCCCATTCCTTCTAAAATTTTAAAATTATATATAAACAAGTGATTAAAATCTCTTTTTTGACAAATCTTTTAGCTTTTTTTCTTCAGAATACCTATAGTAATACATGATCCATAATCCCTTTAAGATAAATGGATTTCATTTTTTTATCATCAAATACATTTTTTCTTCATTATGCTATACTAATGTGATTTAAAATATTCAGTACATTTACAAATCTATCCTCCACATGTATTGGTCATACACAATCTTTTTTTAAACATCATCTTCCAAAACAATTGATGAATGATATATATACCTATAGAATGGATCATGTGGTTTCATATTTAAACTCTAATGGAAGATGTTACGTTAAGAAAATTCACTAATAGTAGATACAAGTCACAACATCGATTAAAATATAGGGAAAACAACATGTCTAAATTTTCAATTTAGACTATACAAACATTTGGGGATTATATGAATTTGTTAAAAGTACATTGGTGTTGTTATACATTTAAAGAATCTTCATGAATTTCAAATTCAACCATGTTTCATGATAGGATATATATAATGTTGGTTCCATGTGAAGATAAAAGATATCATTAATATAGAGATATAAAATATTAACAATAGATAAGTCATTAATTATATATATGAATTGTGCATACATGGTAGGGAAATAAATGATGACCCTTGTAGGTATATTTTGATTTTTAATATCACCCTTAAGATGTTATCTTTCAGAATTATACTACTAGCATACTAAGGACTTGTATTTATAGTATGATTTCTAATGATTTATACCATGCTACTATGAAGGTTCAGTTAAATACCTCTAAATCATTATTTTAACACAATTCATAGTTAAATTTGATGTATTTCATTCATCTAGTATTTCCTTCTTCATCTATGGTACTAGTAGAACAGAAAACATCTTTGCAATAATCAACAACCCATTGGTAATGATGAATTCTATCAACTACCCCTCATTAACATCATAAATATTCCTTTGAAAATACTCATCATCCTATAATAAATTATATCATCATCATGGTATAAACTCCCATGTCCCTCCATAGTAATTCATCAACCTCATTGAATTATTTTCCAAATGTGGAAGTGTATCAATATATGGTATTACTTGAGTAGTTCCAACCATCTTCGTTCCCTCATATAACCTATTTCTAAGAGAAAATGTAATTTAGAGATTAGGGATCCATGTACATGTCACATAATTTACTATAATGATAGTGATTTAATATCATAAATGAAATAATTATTTAATCTAACTCATGTTCATGAGTTGTATATTTTATTATTGAATATTCAATTTCAGTGATTCATAAGAAACAAGTCTCTCATTTTTGATAGGGATTGATCCAAGTCAATCCGTCAACCCACCACTATATATTACAAATCCTTCAGATCTTGAGAGTAAATTCAACACTAGTGCATTACATAATCTCTTATATAGCAATTCCAAATGTTCATTTCATTCTATTTACCATTTTAATTGTACCCTTTTATGTGTCAACTTGGTAAATGGGATGGATAATCAGGTACAATTTTGAACAAATCACTAATATTATCTTTCTAAACCAATTGAAATATATATATCTGTTATATTTTTTCCAACCATTCATTGATTACTTTTTTTAATCTACGATTGTTGTTCTCTACCTGAAGATAATATGTCCTCGAAAGTAAATTTCATGGAGAAAAATGTCACACTTACTAAATTTAATGGGTAATTATTTTTCTCACAACGTCTTAAGAATTTTTCTTAGATGGTTCCCATGATCATAGTAGATATTAGAGTATATAATGAGATATTCAATTAATACCACTATATAGATATCATCATAACACATGA
This sequence comes from Viscum album, assembly GCA_963277665.1. NCBI lineage: Eukaryota > Viridiplantae > Streptophyta > Magnoliopsida > Santalales > Viscaceae > Viscum > Viscum album. The sequence continues at coordinate 567,675,048 of OY728134.1, read as the reverse complement.
TTAATCTATTCCCTATATCCATAAAAACGTAATGTTTATTTCTCAATAAAAATGGAATTACTATCAAATCATAATTTCTATACCTCTTATAGAATGTTTTCTTTTGAATATACTCATTCATCACCCTTAACTAATAATAACCAAGGTGAGGATATATATTTGAAAAATATTTATCTCATTTAATGTATAGAAATAAATCTTCAATTCATGTTAAATTATACTTATTTTATATAAGAAGGTAACTGACCTCCATGAAATTCATGCACAATCTCATAGAAAAATCCTTATTTGTCACAAACAAAATGGGGCTCCCCATGGTGAAACACTAGTATATATAAATATATTATAAAAAAAATCATATAGGCTTTTCTATTACTCATCCAACCCCTGTGGTTCCATTTGATATTGATTTTTGTATAAGGTTCTTGCATTATGAAAGAGGAAACCTCAACTTCATGATTAGGTATATGATAAGGTAAATTATGTATAAATACATAAATTTTATGTTATTTAATGGGTACCTACTCTATCCTTAGTAAGTCCATCCAATCCATAGATAATTATTTCCCCTTATCTTCTTAGAAAATTTCATTATTGTGAGATGCTACAGCAGGGTCTACAAAAGACAATAGTGATAAAGCTTCTCCATTCAAAATAATGTTTTCAAATCCACCTTTATAAATAGTAATATCTTATCCTTGACCATAAATTAATTCATTATACATTGTGATCTGATAAATAATTTTTTTTATAATCAACGATATGTATAATAGTCGTGTTTTCAAAAAAGGTATACATATACATCTTAATAAATACTCCTATGTAAAAATTAATCATAATAATATTATCCTTAATAGTCATACCAGACAATACCATTATTAAAGTATTATGGAATGATTCAATGGTCTATGAAATGTTTTACTATATAATTGATTTTTTATATGTGGAATAAAACAAACTATATGATAATCTTACGTTTATGATCAATGTATGTATTATCACAATTTTTGGGACATAAACCTCATCTATTTTTATTGTATAATATTTTCCATACTCCCTCAACCATTGCAGATGTAAATTCCCATGTCATTTCAATATATTTTTTCAAAGTACCCCAACTCCTTATATTTAAAACATTGAACATCACCAAATTTTTTCTTGTATTTTCATTAATGAGCTTGGGGAACTATTACATTAGACATTGAATAAAATCCCAATACCATTATCAAAATCACTGGGTAAGTCATTCCATTTTTATTTTATTTGGAAAATTCCTTCATTCAAATACGACATTAAATCTTCTTCTCCTTATTTTCATTTAAGAAAGAAATATTTCATAATTTTTTTTAATCATAATGGTTAATGAAAATATATCATTATATGATAAAAATGTCTGATATTTTATAGCTCATAGAATGATCATATTTAACCCATAAAATAAATGGGGAGTATTTATTTTGGTAAACATACATCTTCCACATTACGACTAGTTATCCTCTTAAAGTATTCATTAGTATTGTTAACACTTTTCTCCTATATTTTTATGTCATTTTTTAATTCCATTTTAATTAATCATTTATTCTTATAAGAAATATATTTTTATTAAAATTTGTCCTTAAAATTTATTCATTACATGTACATTACACTTACATCCAATGAAGTGTTCTAAATTAGTGATCACTATTAATCTATATCACCCTTCAGATAAGATACTTCCATGATAAATTTTTACCATTCATTACTTCCCAAAGAAGGAAATATTGTTTCTTTGGAAATTATCTATATATCATCTACTAGTAGATTAATTATTCTATTGAATGGTGGTTGGTATTTTAAAATGAATCAGTCCAATGATGTTTGACCATATTGTTGATAAATAAGAGATTCTATGTGGGAGAGTTTATTTTACTTGACCTAGGTCAAGAGAAAAAAAATATTTATGGTCTGTTCGTCTCCAAATATAAAATTATTAACTTGATTATGATGAATATTCCAAAATTATCTATGGTTATTGATAATATATAAATTTCTTCAACTAATACCCATATGAAAACGGTGATATATACATAATATATATATATAATTTTTAATTGTATAAACAAATTCTTATTTGGGATTTCTATCAATGTTGGTTAAAATCATATGGATTTTCATAATATTTTTTATATATAACTTAATTCCTATGATTCTAGTCTCCATTGTATAACTATTCTTTATATGATACTAGTTATAATAAAATACACTCTAGAAACTAAAATTCAATAGTAATATTACATTTTTGGAAAACAATAAAAGAGTAATCATATTATCCAAAAGCATATTAGTATTGAAACTCTATATATATAAATGTTTTCATATTATATTTGGAAACCTAAAATTTATCATGAAAAGAAAATGAGAAAATTATTATCTCCTCTAGAATATCATTAAAAATATAAATAGTTTTCTTCAAAGATTCCAATGGAATTAAAAATAGGATATTGGAGAGGTTAGATTCTTTTTATGGAGTAATGTACAATAGAATCTATCATAACATAAGAGTGAAATAATTAAAATAGAATAAATATATAATCAAAATAATTCTCTAATAAAATGAATCAAGGGAATACTAAATCCATGATTATAAAAAAAATAGACAATAATTAAATATCCCATAATCATAAAATGATCAATTTTAGATGACATAAATATGCAGTCAAGGCCTTATGCCAATCCATCATTCCAAATAAGGTAAGATATATAAAAATACACATTTTAATTTATCTAATGTTAACTAATAATGAATTTAGATGGAATCTATACAGATCCCAACCCATCAAAAATTATGTCCAATGCATTCATCCTAGTATTTACCAAGACATCTCATTACATTCATGGAGAAACCAATTTCATATTGTTAGAGAATTAAAATAATGGATGTACATATAATTGAAATATTTAAAATAAATACATCTAAAATCAATAGAATAGTGTGGATATGTATGATATTATTCTTAAATAAACATATAAACTATGGGTCATTATCAAGGTAACAAAAAGTACACTTATCAAAGAAATAAGAATTTGAAGGTTCAGATAGTACATTCAAAAGTGTTGGGATATTTATAGAATAAAGTATTTTCATTTATCAGATTGTAATGTCACGTTAAAAAATAAATTGTGTTAAAATAATTTTATAATCTCCATGAATAATTTTTGAAATTTTCGAGTAATATCTATGAGGGTGTTTATCCCCATGTTAGTCATATGCACACTCATCATGAACGAAGTGAAGATTGAGTTGATACTCAACCAAAATTTTTCTATATTGGTACCACTAGAATCATTTGTTCTATAACTACTTGAACATTATAGTATTCATATTGGGATTTACTTTATATGAAAACAAGATACATGGTTTTCCATAAAAAATTATGATTTGTTGGAATTATGTAATCGTTGGTGAAAGTTTAATGAAAACCAATTTGAAGATCTAAGATTCTAAAAAACATGAATTAAAAAGAAAAAAATGAAATTTGATGATATATTTACTATAATATTATATATATATATATCATATATTAATTTTTTGAATGATAATAATGTTTTCTCCAGAAAAATGTAATTTTGTTGAAATGATTCATACCATTAATCATGCTTATCCAAATGTTCCCTAACCTAATATATAATAAAAATGAATATATTTATCATTTGTAAAGGAACCTTTTTCATATATTTATGATTTTATAAACATAAATAAAAACCATTTATTATACATATATTAGCTAGTAATGTTTTATATTCATTTGGATATGTTATTTTCTTCGGTTGTTGGTATAGTACTAGTTTTTTAATTCATATACTAATTATAATTTATGGATTCGACATGAATAATTAAAATATAATTACAGTTAATTGATTTTTTTTGTTTCATGAAAATATATAGTATTCTATATGCACCCTATAATATTTTTACTCAAAATGCATAAATGTGAGATTTATAACATGCTTGTTTGGATACATTCTACAATTAATGTGTTGTATATTGAAAATAAGATAAATATTAATATAAGCATTAATAAACTATAAACAATAATAAATTCAAATTTATTACTAAAAATAAATATATTTAATTTTTTATATTCGTTCAAGACATAAATCAATAGATTAATTCAATATTCTAGTTAAACCAACCAAAATAAGAATACATTATAATCTATGGGTGAGTGTGGTAAAAAAGTTACTCTTTTGGAAAAATATAATAATTTAAAAATAAAATATATATTATTTATATTTAAATATAATGGTGAATCAGGGGTTAATAGGGTGGGATAGAAAATAATAAACTACAGTGAAAAACAAAAAACATCACTTTTTTTGTGAGCATTAGTTTGCATGTACGTAGAGGTGACACATATGTTTATACAAATATATTGGAGATATGATTTAGTTATTATTTCAAGAATTATAACAATTTTTTTATGTATCACATTTATTCATTACATTTCCCATTGAAACCAACCGTGTGTGGAGGTTATGAAAATCTGACTACGTTACTTATAGAGGTGATAGACTACACATAACCCAAGAAATGTATTCATTTTATGAATGGTTATGGGGAAGATAACAAGTGGTATTAAATCAATAAAATAATATTTAATAGTATTATTAATTCCTTTTTAGCCTAATTTCATGGATATAATTGTGTTATGGTGGATAAAGAAATTAAATAAGAAAGCATAGTTGAAAATATTACATCTTCCATTATATGTTCTCCATATTGGTATATTTTATTGATCTATTGATTAGTGATTTGAAAAAAACGATATTTTATGCATGGATAGAGATTTGAAGATATTAGTGTAGTTTTTTAGTTAATATAATGCATGGGGTTGGGTGTATAAATGTGAGGGAGGTGTTATCCTTTTTAATAAGATAAAATGGCATTTTTTAAATATACGTTAGTTTTCAATGTTTCCATGACACTATTCAACATTAAATGGCTCCTAATGTGAGATAAATTCAAATTTAGTGATACATATGGTTTTAAAATAATCTACTATTCATTTTGACACATTTTTAACCATGTTTCCTGTGTTTGTTGACATTCATTTTACATTTCTCCCAATGGAGTCATACAATAGTCTCTAGATTATCGCTATGTAATTTATATTTTATTAAAAAGATACGATAACAATTCTTATCTATTTTCATGTTATAAACAATAATTTAAACTATATATAATCTAATTCTATTTCTATATAATATAAAAATAGCATTTATACTTATAATTTTTTTGTTAAAAACCATTTTCTGGAAAATTTACATTATTACCATTATGTATTCTTAATTATATATATTATCTATTAACATTGTTCTTCCAAATATCATGTACATGTTAAAATTATAGGGAAATTAAAATGATAATGGATTTCAAAATTGGTTCTGGATAGAATATTTTGTTGTAGTTTATGCAATTAAATTTCCTAAACCATTTTTAAACATGTATTTCCTAATAGATATGAATAGTCCAACCATGTTCAGTTTCTTCATGATTAATAATTTTAATCCAATATAATTTATATCAATTGAAGGAGAAATGAAAATCCATACTTTTTATGACAATTTATCCCTTTTATAATTCTTGGATTCCTATCTTTTATAAGATTTTCAACCTCGTAATTATTCTATGTTGGTTAAAAGATCAATATTTTAAACGAATAACTAGTAGGCATCCCCAATGATTGAAAAAAATATATTCTATGATCTATAACATATCATCAGCTGTTATACAGTACTTAGACCTCTAAACTTCCTCATATAATTAGATTTGTGTAATATATTACTGTTCAGAATCTTATATATCTTGATATTATACTTCTTCACATTATATCTTGATATCAGTGTAACATTTAGAAATGTTCTCCTACTCAAGAAATATGGGTGGTATGTTGATATAAATTATTTTATCCAAGGGTTCATATACCCTATATCTTTTAGTTTAATCAGGATTACCAAAAATGATACATTTATTGCTTTAGGGTTCAATATTTTTCATGAAGTTTCAATAACAAATTATTTTAAACCACACCCATTTATATGTGACAACATGGTTTTATTCTATACAAATTCCCAATTTAATACCATTTTTCTCATTATAAATAAATTACGGTATGATGTGGGACACTATTTTTAATTAGTATCCCTAAAAGGATAATAGAATACTTAAATGAAAAATCATATATCTCGCTTTATCTAACAATATGTACATCCTCGATCAAGTAACATATTTCAATTCCAGTGTATCAGGAGGAGTGACTCTAGATAGAATCTTGAACATCTATAGATAATAAATAAATAGATGGTTTATATTTTGTCCAAACTGATTTAAGCAATTTTAATTATCACCATTAAATGTGGATTCTAAACAACATTCTTATTATCTGTGAATATCCAAATGGAATGTAATGTATAACTTATTATTTGGACATATACATATATTCTAAATTCATTAGTCAAACTTATGATAATTTACAAAAGAAATTATATTATTCAAAATTAAATGGTATAAATAAAATTTTATGGACCAATATGAAAATATATACGGACTCACCACATTTTATAATAAATATATCATTGTTCATTTTTACATGTAAACCTTGGTAAAAAATTCTTATTGGTCATAATTAAAAAATCAATATTGTAATATATTTTTTTCAATATCTCTTATATTACATGACATAACTAGTTATGTGAAAATGTGGAATAATATGTGTAAGGATAACTACATTGGATATTCATTTCCACAATATTGTTTGTGTCTTCTAACACATAAAGACATTTATTTAGATACTCCATACCATAAAAATTATATTTTATAAAATACTTAGTTTTTATAACATATTTTTAACATAAAATTATTCCTATTGGGGTAGGATACATAAATAATTTTTCTCTAATAGATTTCATATAAAAATATTTCGTTAATAATTTGATAAATATATTAAATAATTTGTGTTGATAATACAAAATATTTTCCAAAGAGAATATAGATGTATGTGAAGCTCACAGATCAACCTCACCTCATGAAACTCTTCTAAATGTGTTGGTTTCATATATTTGATGAAAATTTTGATCCCCAAAATCAATATCACCTAACCAATATAAATAAGTAGATGGATTTTATTTGATAATAAATTAACATGGTATATGAAATTTCTTATATATAATGGTGAAATTATTCTTCTAGTTTCCCTTCTTTCCATATGGAAAATAGATGATGCACTGTAATCATTCATTACCCTTGATATTTCTTTTCTAGGATTTGAATTATTAATAATCCTCATAGATTGAGTTTGGAAACATATTAACTATACTTGATAAAAAAATTCACCTAATGTTTCCGAAATTTTATTTTTCATAGTGTAGTTATTATTCACAAGACCCTTCTTTGCGCATGGAAAATAGAGGATATCCTACTAATTTTATTCCCCTTGATCATACTTTTTATGGATGAGAATTTTAAAGAAACCAAATTTTTAGATTTTTTATTATAGTGTTTTTATTTTCTCTTCTTATTTTTCAACATATGATCTCATGGTATTTTCCACTTCATCTCTAAATTATCTCAGTGAAGTAGAGCAAGGAGATCACGGATATTTACCCCAATGTTATTCATATTATAATTTAAAACTAATTTATAGGGAGATAATATAGAATGTATATAATAGTACCCACAAGAAGTTCATCTATTAGTTTAAAACTAAGTACATATGCATTCTTTTTGATTCCAATCATTTTGACTACATGGGGCCCACCTAACACATTCTTTTTATGTTTTGTCATCAAGGGTTCCTTGGAAATCTCAAACCAATCAAATATTTATTTCTCATGATAAAGATCATATAAATTATTGATATTATATATAGATCCATGATCCCATGAGAAACCATGAGTTCATTAAACATTTATGAAACAATTGATCATTATACATCTTCTAAACTGACAAAGTATTTTTTTTATTGAATGTGACATATTCCTCACTCATTTCATTATATGGGGGTTTATAAATTATTGGATCTTACATTTATAGCTTCCCGTCATTGGGTAATACAATTAACAAGCACCTATATAATATTTATAAGTTATTATATATACGAAGACATTCTTGCTATATTATATATCACATTGATAATGTGGTGATAAATAATTAAATTTTAATATAAAAATAAATTTTTTATATAATTACTTTATCTTTATTAAAAAACGTTGGGAGATGAAATAGTTTAATTATCTTATTAGTATCCACATATATTATCATTTTCCTTTATCCTTAACCATTAGAGTTGATATTTATTGTCTCATGTAAATTCTAGTGGAAAGGATTTATATTTCTCATTTCATAACCCATACATGGCCATAAAAATCAAAAGATTGTATTTTTTTGGTGGTCATTTACTATTATTGTCTCAGTTCTCATTAATTCATTGAGTTTATTCTCTAATCATTAAAATCATAATTATATATTCATCACATTTATCTCCATATTATTATTGATAATATTATGTCCACTACACATAATATAATCATTGTTGTGTAGACCAATCACCATTATTTAGACATTTGATAATTGAATGTACCCCCAACTATGGTATGACTGAAACATTATCTATAGGTCTATATTAACTCATTTAATGGAAAAAAGTTTAAATTAATATTTACATATGGTGTTTTTTGTTTATAATTTTCTATATGTTATTATTTCATGAATTTTTAATATTATGTGTATTTTAAATAATTATTTAAAAATTTTATGAATGAACAAGATAATCATAATAAATTTATTTTACAACCATATTATATGTTTTAAATACTTTTAATTATGTTGTTGTCTTAATAAATCCATAATATTAACCATATAGTAATATAATTAATATTAATAAAATTACATGATCATGATCATTTTAATGGTTGAATTATAAACAAAATGATAAATCATCTTGTGACTATATGGGGAAACTCAATTTTTTTGGTTCGGGATTATGTTCCAAAAATCTACTAAAGATATTTTTACCCTCATAATCATTTCCCCTCAATACAAGTTCTTTATCCCATCCAGTTATTGTAGATCCACATTTTATATATATTATACTCACATGTGGTTTAGATGGAGTTGTGAAATGGGATAAATAGAATAAAAAATGGATGATTAGGTTATAAATAATAAATGGGAAGGACTGACTCTGAAACCATCATTTATAACAAGATAAAACATTATTAAAAGTAAATAAAATGAAATACTTTTATGTAAACTTTTGATCCAAAAAGAACATTGGACAATCATTATAATTAATTCACATTGGTTGTGTTCTTATGTGTAATTTTGTTTCATATTTGGTGTTACCTTTATTCCATCTATTGTACGGTTTATTATCTTTAATAATGATTCTTTTTAGGAGTAGAGAAGGAGGTTCATGTATAAAACCATGTTAGAATAAACTGTGTGATAGGATAGTGAAAACTGTTCGAACATGAGTGGGGCACTGACAAAGCTACATAGCCAGGTGCACATGCATGTAGACCCTCCCTTTATAAATGTATAACATAAATTGTGGTATTGTACAGGAATCACCACCATCCACTTGAGTGTGCACCCTCTCTTTGAAAGTCCACTAGTTCCCTTTTATATTGGAAATAGTTATATATAGTTGGTGTGTGTTTTGGAAAATTGGGAAACCACACTGCAAAGCATTTTAAATTTTTAAATATTTTGATATTCTAAATTTTTTTCATCCACATTATAACCCTATGAACATGTGTTTTGATAATATTTATATATTGGTAGTACTTGAGTAGTTCCAACCATCTTTGTTCACTCGTATAACCAATTTCTAAGAGAAAATGTAATTTAGACATTAGGGATCCATGTATATGTCATATAATTTACTATAATGATAGTGATTCAATATCATAAATAAGATAATTATTTAATCTAACTCATGTTCATGATTTGTATATTTTTATTATAGAATATTCAATTTTATTGATTCATAAGAATCAACTATCTCATTTTTGATATGGATTGATCCAAGTCAATCCATAAATCCACCACTATATATTACAAATTCTTCATATCCTGACAGTAAATTCAACACTAGTGCATTACATAATCTCTTATATAGAAATTCTAAATGTTCATTACATTCTATTTACCATTTTAATTGTACACTTTTATGTGTCAACTTGGTAAATGGGATGGATAATGAGGTACAATTTTGAAAAAATCACTAATATTATCTTTCTAAACCAATTGAAATATGTATATCTATTATATTTTTTTTCAACTATTCATTGATTAATTTTTTTGAATCTATGATAGTTCTTCTCTACATGGAGATAATATGTCCCTGAAAGTAAATTTAATTGAGAAAAATGTCACACTTATTAAATTTAATGGGTAATTATTTTTCTCACAGCGTCTTAAGAATTATTCTTAGATGGTTCCCCTAATCTTAGTAGATATTAGAGTATATAATGATATCTCCAATTAATACCACTATATAGATATCAGTATTACACATGATTAGTGTATTCCCTATATCCATAAAAATGTAATGTATATTTCTCAATAAAAAGGGAATTACTATCAAATCATAATATCTATACCTCTTATGGAATGTTTTCTTTTGAATATACTCATTCATCACCCTTAAATAATGATAACCAAGGGGAGGATATATATTTGAAGAATATTTATCTCATTTAATTTATAGAAATAAATCTTCAATTCATGTTAAATTATACTTATTTTATATAAGAAGGTAACTAACCTCCTAGAAATTCATGCATAATCTCATAGAAAAATCATTATTTTTCACAATCAAAATGGGGCTCCCCATGGTGAAGCACTAGTCTATATAAATATATTATAAAAAAATGATATAGGCTTTTCTATTACCCATCCAACCCCCGTGGTTCCATTTGATATTGATTTTTATATAAGGATATTTCATTATGAAAGAGGAAAACTCAACTTCATGATTAGGTATATGGCTAGGTAAATTATCTATAAATACATCAATTTTATGTTGTTGAATGGGTACCTACTATATCCGTACTATGTCCATCCAATCCATAGATAACTAGTTCCCCATATCTTCGTAGAAAATTTCATTATTATGAGATGCTACAACTGGGTCTAAAAAAGACAATGGTGATAAAGCTTCTCCATTCAGAATAATGTTTTCAAATCCACCATTATAAATAGTAATATCATATATTTGACAATAAATTCATTCATTATACATTGTGATCTGATAAATAACATTTTTTTTTTCACAATCAGCGATATGTATAATTGTTATGTTTTCCGAAAAGGTATACATATACATCTTAATAGATACTCCTCAGTAAAAATTAATCATAATAAGATTCCCCTTAAGAGCCATACCAGACAACACCATTATCAAAGTATTATAGAATGATTCAATGGTCTATGAAATTTTTTACTATATAATTGATTTTTTAGATATGTAATAAATTAAAATATATGATAATCTTGCATTTCTGATCAATGTATGTATTATAATATTGTTTGGGACATAATCCTAATCTATTTTTATTGTATAAGATTTTCCATACTCCCTCAACCATTGCTGATGTAAATTTTCATGTCATTTAAAAATATGTTTTCACAGTACCCCAACTCCTTATATTTAAAACATGGAACATCAACAAATTGTTTCTTGTATTTTCATTCATGAGCTTGGGGAACTATTACATTACACATGTAATAAAATCCCAATCCCATTATCAAAATCACTAGGTCAGTCATTCCATTGTTATTTTATTTGGAAAATTCCACCATTCAAATATGACATTAAATCTTCTTCTTCTTATTTTCTTTGAGGAAAAAAATATTTCACAAATTATTTTTAATCATAATGGTTAATGCGAATATATAATTATATGATAAAAATGTCTGATATTTTATAGCTCATAGAATGATCAACTTTAACCCATAAAATAAATGGTGAATATTTATTTTGGTAAACATATATCTTCCACATTACGCCTAGTTATCCTCTTAAAGTATTCATTATTATTGTTAACACTTTTCTCCTATATTTTTATGTTATTTTTTAATTCCATTTTAGTTCTTCATTTTTCTTATATGAAATATATTTTTATTAAAATTTGTCCTTAAAATTTATTCATTACATGTACATTACACTTACATCCAATGAAGTGTTATAAATTAGTGATCACTATTGATCTAAATCACCCTTCAGATGATATACTTCCATGATAAATTTTTACCATTCATTACTTCCCAAAGAAGGAAATATTGTTTCTTTGGAAATTATCTATATATCATCTACCAGTAGATTAATTATTCTATTCAATGGTGGTGGGTATTTTCAAATGAATCAGTCCAATGAAGTTTTACCGTATTTTTGATAGATAGGAGATTTTATGTGGGAGAGTTTATTTTCCTTGACCTAGGTCAAGAGAAAAAAATACTTATGGTCTGTTCATCTCCAAATACAAAATTATTAATTTTATTAGGTTGAATATTCCAATATTATCTTTGGTTATTGATAATATATCAATTCCTTCAACTAATACCCATATGTAAACGATGATATTGACATAATATGAATATAATTTAAATTGTATAATCAAATTCTTATTTGGTATATCTATCAATGTTGGTTAAAATCATATGTATTTTCATAATATTTTGTATATATAACTTAATTCCTCTAAATCTAGTCCCCATGGTATAACTATACTTTCTATGATACTAGATATAATAAACTACACTCTTGAAACTAAAATTCATTAGTAATATTACATTTTTGGTAAACAATAAAAGAGTAATCATATTATCCAAAAGCATATTAGTATTTAAACTCTATATATAATTTTTTTTCATATTATTTTTGGAAAACTAAATTATATAATGAAAAGAAAATGAGAAAATTATTATCTTCTATAGAATATCATTAAAAATTATAAATAGTTTTCTTCAAGAATTCCAATGGAATTGAAAACAGGATAATAGAGAGGTTAGATTCTTTTTATGGAGTAATGTACAACAACATCTATCATAACATAAGAGTGCAATAATTAAAATTGCAAAAATATATTATCAAAATAATTATCTAATAAAATTAATGAAGGAAATACTATAACCATGATTATAAAATAATAGTCAATAATTAAATATCCCATTCTCATAAAATGATAAATTTTAGATGACATAAATATGCAGTCAGGGCCTTATGCCAATCCATCATTCTAAATAAGGTAAGATATATAAAAATACACATTTTATTTTATCTAATGATAACTAATATTGAATTTATGTGGAATCTATACTGATCCCCACCCATCGAAAATTATGTCCAATGCATTCATCCTAGGATTTAAAAAGACATCTCATTACATTCATGAAGAAACCAATTTCATATTGATAGAGAATTAAAATAATGGATGTAAATATAATTCCAATATTTAATATAAATACATCTAAAATCAATGGAATAGTGTGGATATGTATGATATTATTCTTAAATAAACTTATAACCTATGGGTCATTATCATGGTTACAGAAAGTACCCTTATCAAAGAAATAAGAATTGGAAGGTTCAGATAGTACATTCAAAATTGTTGGGTTATTTATAGAATAAAGTATTTTCATTTATCAGTTTTTAATGTCAAGTTAAAAAATAAATGGTGTTAAAATAATTTTATAATCTCTATGAATAATATTTTAAATTTCCGAGTAATATCTATGAGGGTGTTTATCCTCATGTTAGTCATATGCACACTCATCATGAACGAAGTGAAGATTGAGTTGATACTCATCCAATATTTTTCTATATTGGTACCAATAGAATCATTTGTTCTACAACTACATCAAAATTATAGTTTTCATGCAGGGATTAACTTTATATGAAAACAAGACACATAATTTTCCATAAAAAATTATGCTTTGTTGGAATTATGTTATCTTTGGTGAAATTTTAATGAAAACCCTTTTGACGAACTAAGATTCTAAAAAAATTAATTAAAATGAATAAATTAAATTTGATGATATATTTATTAAAATATATAATATATATATCATAAATTAATTTTTTGAATGTTAATAATGTTTTCTCCAGAAAAATGTAATTTTGTAGAAATGATTCTTACCCTTAATCATTCTTATCCAAATGTTCCCTAACCTCATATATAATAAAAATAAATATATTAGTCATTTTTAAAAGAACCTTATTCATATATTTATGTTTTTATAAACATAAATAATAACCATTTATTATACATATATTAGCTAGTAATGTTTTATATTCATTTGGATATGTTATTTTCTTAAATTGTTAGTATAGTACTAGTTTTTTAATGAATGTAATAATTATAACTTATGGATTCAAAATGAATAATTAAAACATAATTATGGTTAATTGATTTTTCTTGTTTCATGAAAATATATAGTGTTCTATATGCTCCCTATAATATTTTTACTCAAAATGCATAAATGTGAGATTTATAACGTGCTTGATTGGATAATTTCTACAATTAATGGGTTGTATATTGATAATAAGATAAAAATTAATATAACCATTATTAAACTATAAAAAATAATAAATACAAATTTATTAAAAAAACTAATATATTTAATTTTCTATATTCATTCAAGAAATAAATCAATAGAAGAATTCAATATTGTGGTTAAACCAACCAAAATAATAATACATTATAATCTATGGGTGAGTGTGGAACAAAAGTTACCCTTTTGGAATAATATAATAATTTTAAAATAAAATAAATATTATTTAGATTTAAATATAATGGTGAATCAGGGGATAATAGGGTGGGATAAAAAAGAATAAACTATAGTGAAAAACAAAAAACATCACTTTTTTTGTGAGCGTTAGTTTTCATGTACGTAGAGGTGACACATGTGTTTATATAATTGTATGGGAGATATGATTCAGTTATTATTTCAATAATGATAAAACTTTTTTTATGTATCACATTTATTCATTACATTTCCCATTGAAACCAACCGTGTGTAGAGGTTATGAAAATCTGACCATGTTACTTATGGTGGTGATAGACTACACATAACACAATAAATGTATTCATTTTATGAATGGTTATGGGGAAGATAGAAAGTGGTATTAAATATATAAAATAATATTTAATAGAATTATTAATTCCTTTTTAGCCTAATTTCAAGGATATAATTGGGTTATGGTGGATGAAGAAATTTAATAAGAGAGCATAGTTGAAAATATTAAATCTTCCTTTATATGTTCTCCCTTTGGGTAGATTTTTTTGATGCATTGATTAGTGATTTGAAAAAAATATATAATTTATGCATGGATATAGTTTTTAAGATATTAGTGTAGTTTTTTAGTTAATATAATGCATGGGGTTGGGTGTATAAATGTGATGGAGGTGTTCTCCTTTTTCAGAAAATAAAATGGCATTTTTTTAAATATACATTAGTTTTCAATGATTTCATGACAATATTCAACATTAAATTGCTCTTAATGTGAGATAAATTCAAATTTAGGGATACATATGGTTTTAACATAATCTACCATTCATTTTTCACATTTGTAACCATGTTTTAAGTGTTTTTTGACATTTATTTTACATTTCTCCCAATGGGGTCATACAATAGTTACTAGATTAACCCTATGTATTTTATATTTTATTAAAAAGATAAGATAACAATTTTTATCTATTTTCATGGTATAAACAATAATTTAAAATGTATATAATCTAAATCTATTTCTATATAATATAAAAATAGCATTTAAATTTATAATTTTTTGTTAAAAACCATTTTCTGAAAAAATTACATTTTTACCATTATGTCTTCTTAATTATATATATTATCTATTAACATCTTTTTTCCAAATATCATGGAAATGTTACAATTATAGGGAAATTAAAATGATAATGGATTTCAAAATTGGTTCTAGATAAAATATTTTTTTGCAGTTTATGCAATGAAATTTCCTAAACCATTTTTAAACATGTATTTCCTAATAGATATGAATAGTCCATCCATGTTCATTTTCATCATGATTAATCATTTTAATACAATGTAATTTATATCAATTGAAGGTGAAATCAAAATCCATACATTTTTTATTACAATTTATCCATTTTATAAATCTTGGATTCCAAGCTTTTATAATATTTTCAACCTCGTAAATATTCTATGTTGGTTACAAGATCAATATTTTAAACGAATAAATAGTAGGCATCCCCAATGATTGAAAAAAATATATTCTACGATATCTAACATATCATGAGATGTTATAGAGTACTTAGACCTGTAAAATTCCTCATAAAAGTAGATTTGTGTAATATATTATTGTTCAGAATTTTATATATCTTGATATTATACTTCATCACATTATATCTTGATTCCAGTGTAACATTTATAAATGTTCTCCTACTCAAGATATATGGGAGGTATGTTGATATAAATTATTTTATCCAAGGGTTCATATACCATATATCTTTTAGTTTCATCAGGATTACCTAAAAATATACGTTTATTGCTTTAGGGTTCAATATTTTACATGAAGTTTCAATTAAAAAATTATTTTAAACCACACACATTTATATGTGACAACATGGGTTTATTCTGTACAAATGCCCATTTTAATACAATTTTTTTATTTATAAATAAATTAAAGTATGATGTGGGCCACTATTTTTAATTAGTATCCCCAAAAGGATAATAGAATACTTAAATGAAAAATCATATATATCTCTTTATATACCAATATGTACATCCTCCATCAAGTAACACAATTCCATTCCAGTGTATATGGAGGGGTGACTCTAGATAGAATCTTTAACATCCATTGTTAATAAATAAATAAATGCTTTATATATTTTCCAAACTGATTTGAGCAATTTTAATTATCACCACTATTTGTGGATTCTAAACAAAAATTATTATTATCTGTGAATATCCAAATGGAATGTAATGTATACCTCAATATTTGGACATATACATATATTCAAAATTCATTAGTTAAACTTATGAAGATTTACAAAACATTAAATTATTAAAAACTAAATATTATACATAAAATTTTGTCGACCAATATGAAAATATATATGGACTCACCACATTTTATAATAAATATATCATTGTTCATTTTTACATGTAATCCTTGATAAAAAAAATCTTATTGGTTATAATTATAAAATCCATATTATAATATATTTTTTTCAATATCTCTTCTATTACATGACATAACTAGTTCTGTGAAAATGTGGAATAATATGGGTATGGATAACTACATTGGTTATTGATTTCCACAACATTGTTTGTCTGTTCCAACACATAATGACATTTATTTAGATACTCTATACCATAAAAATTATTTTTTATAAAATACTCAGTTTTTAAAATATATTTTTATCATAAAATCATTCCTATTAGGTTCGGATACATAAATAATGTTTCTCTTATAGATTTCATATAAAAATATTTCTTTAATACTTTGATAAATCTATTAAATAATTTGTGTTGATAATACAAAATATTTTCCAAAGAGAATATAGACCTATGTGAAGCTCACAGATCAACCTCACCTCATGAAAATCTTCTAAATGTGTTGGTTTCTTATATTTGATGAAACATTTGTTCCCCAAAATCTATATCACCTAACCAATATAAATAAGTTGAGGGATTTTTTTAATAATAAATGAACATGATATATGAAATTTCTTATATATAATGATGAAATTATTCTTCTAGTTTCCCTTCTTTCCATGTGGAAAATAGAAGATGCAATGTAATCATTCATTACCCTTGATATTCGTTTTCTAGGATTTGAATTTTGAATAATCCTCATAGATAGAGTTTGGAAACATATTCACTATACTTGATAAAAAATTCACCTAATGTTTCCAAAATTGTATTTTTCATGGTGTAGTTCTTATTTACAGGACCCTTCTTTGCGCAAGGATAATAGATGATATCCCACTAAATTTTATTTCCCTTGATCATACTTTTTTTGGATGAGAATTTTAAAGAAACCACATTTTTAGATTTTTATTATAGTGTTTTTATTTTATCTTCTTATTTTTTACCATATGATCTTATGGTATTTTCAACTTCATCTCTAAATTATCTTAGTGAATTAGAGCAAGGAGATCACAGATATTTACACCAATGTTATTCATATTATAATTTAAAACTAATTTATAGAGAGATAATATAGAATGTATATAATACTACCCAAGAGCAGTTTATCTTTAGTTTAAACCTAAGTATATATAGATTCTTCGTGATTCCAATCATTTTGACTACATGGGGCCCACCTAACACATTATTTTTATGTTTTTTCATCATGTGTTCCTTGTAATTCTGAAACCAATAAAATATTTATCTCTCATGACAAAGATCATATTGATAATTGATATTATATATAGATCCATGATCCCATGAGAAAACATGAGTTCATTAGTCATCGATGAAACAATTGAACATTATACATCTTCTAAACTGACAAAGTATTTTTTTTAATGAATGTGACATATTCCTCACTCTTTTCATTATATGGGGGTTCATAAATTATTGGATCTTCCATTTATTTCTTCCCTTCATAGGGTATTACAATTATCTAGCACCTATATAATATTTGGATGTTATTTCATATAAGAATACATTTTTGCTATAGTATATGTCACATTGATAATGTGGTGAAAAATAATTAAATTCTAATATAAAAATAAATTTTTTATATAATTACATTATCTTTATTAAAAAAACTTTTGGTGATGAAATAGTTTAATTATCATATTATATTCCACTTAAATTATCATGCTCCTTTATCCTTAACCATTAGAATTGATATTTATTATCTCATGTAAATACTAGTGGAAAGGATTTATATTTCTCTTTTCATAACCCATACATGGCCATCAAAATCATAAGATTGTACTTTGTTAGGTGGTCATTTACAACTATTATATCATTTCACATTAATCTGTTGAGTTAATTATCTAATCATTAAAATTAGAATTATATTTTAATCACATTTATCTCCAAATTATAATTGATAATATTATGTCCATTGCACATAATATAATCTTTTTTCTATAGACGAATCAACATTCTTTAGACATTTGATAATTGAAGGTACCCCCAACTATGGTATGACTGAAACATTATATATAGGTCGATATTAACTCATTTAATGGCAGGATTTTAAATTAATATTTTCATATGGTGTTTTTTGATTATAATATTCTATATGTTATTATTTCATTAATTTTTAATATTATGTTTATTTTAGATAATTATTTAAAAATTTCATGACTGAACACGATAAACATAATAAATTTATTTTAAAACCATATTATATTTTTTAAATACTTTTAATTATGGTGTTGTATTAATGAATCCATAATATTTACCATATTGTAATATAACTAATATTAATAAAATTACATGATCATGATCATTCTAATGGTTTATTTATCAACAAAATGATAAATCAACATGTGACCATATGAGGAAACTCAATTTTTTTTAGTTCGGGATTATGTTCCAAAAATCAACTAAAGATATTTTAAACCTTATAATCATTTTCCCTAAATACAGGTTCTTTATCCCATCAAGTTATTGTAGATCCACAATTTACATATTTTATAATCACATGTGGTTTAGAGGGAGTTGTTAGGTGGGATAAATAGAATAAAAAATGGATGACTAGGTTATAAATAATAAATGGGAAGGACTGAATCTGAAACCATCATTTATAACATGATAAAACATTATTAAAATTAAATAAAATGAAATAATTTTATGTAAAATTTTTATCCAAAAAAAACATTGGACAATCATTATAATTATGTCACATTTGTTGTGTTCTTATGTGGAATTTTATTTCATATTTGGTGTAACCTTTATTCCATCTATTACACGGTTGATTATCTTGAATAATGAATCTTTTTAGGAGTATAGAAGGAGGTTCATGAATAAAACAATGTTAGAATAAACTGTGTGATAGGTTAGTGAAAACCATTCAAACATGAGTAGGGCACTGTCAAAGCTACATAGCCAGGTGCACAGGCATGTAGAACCTCCCTGTCTAAACGTATAACATAAATTGTGGTATTGTACAGGCATCACCACCATCCACATGAGTGTGCACCCTCTCAATGATAATCGTCTAGTTCCCTTTTATATTTGAAAAAAGTTCTATATAGTTGGTGTGTGTTTTGGAAAATTGGGAAACCACACCGCAAAGCATTTTATATTTTTAAATATTTTGATATTCCAAATTTTTTTCTTCCACATTCTAACCCTAGTAACACCTCATTCTTCTCCTCCACTAACATTGGATTTATTTTTGGGAGATTTATCACAGTTATTCATGAAAACCAAAAGTATGTTCCTCTAATATTATCCTTTTCCCTCTTATTGGTATATTCTCTCTTCATTATTGTGTTATAAATTCTCTAGTAACTTTTATGAACTAAGAAATATTAAATCTCATTTCATCTTGATGAATATTGACAGATTTTGGTTTTTCATATTTTCATGGGTCCTCCCATTGGTGCAACTTCTGGTATTTATCTCGGATTGATTGATTTTAAAAAATAGGTTTGTTGTTCAATGCCATAAAACTATTCAACGATTTTATTAGAATTTATTATGTTTCCAAATGGGTATTAAAAATTATGTTGGTGGATTGAAAGGATTTTTTCCATGGGGTTTGATGTTAAATCTTGTTTTTATGGATAATTTCCCTATGATAATTGTTATATTTTTAGCATGGAATTAATCATTTAAATTTTGATTAAATAAAAAACGTATTTCACTTGATATAGATTTTAGAATAACGATCTTGGGAACCATATAAATACATGTGGTTGTTATGGACTAGTTTGACATTTTGTTCAATTGGGAAATGTCCTAGGATCTTCGAAAATTTCACACATCCACACTAAGTAATCAAATGATGATGAATTGGGGTCCTCCAGAACATTGGTTTTGACCTCTATATTGGATATTATTAGAGAATGTTTTATATGGATTGATAAATAGGGTTTAAGGATCCTAGAGCCCCAAAAACCAACATCCTAAGGGATTTTCTCAGCATTAATTGATTTTATTTTGAAACATTTTAATTAAATTTTAAAAAATTGACCATTTATATATGTAATCATGTTTTCATTTACAAATTATTTAAATTCATTATTTTGAAATCTAGCTTGTTAAATTTCCATTTAATGGTATTGTATGGAATCTTTTTTGTGGTATCCCACTGAGAATTTTATTTCACAATGTATATACACCCATTGGCGTATGTGTACCATTTTATGTTAGGCCCTTCTAGAGGTAGGTCCTTCATTGGTGGATATGGTGGTTCTTTGTTCTTGTTATTCTTTTGGGATGTTATTGTTTGTGGCTCCATGGGGTTTCAAGCCTCATTCCACATAATGGATTTTTTTCTAGTTGATCCACTCCCAGTGCTGGAAATATTTATTTCTACATATAATTTTAAAATTACAACTCAATTTTTTATCATTATTCCCCTATTTATTATTGAAAGTATTTGATGTTGAATTTTTTAAGAAATATATGCTTCTCAGATAATTGTTTGTTGGATGAACTGTTCCCAATTGAGTTAAATGATTTGAATGAACTATTTTCCAACCCATGAGGATTGGGAATGTTGTTAGGTACATGTCATGGGTTGGGTCATGTTTCAGGATGGATGAAATCTTGAACAGGTTTGAAAAAAATGGCATCCGAGCAAGGGTTTTCCATTTATTGGGATCATTTTTTGCGGGAGTCATGAAATACAGGATCTAGGAATATTGTGGATTGAGTTTATACTGTGAGTGAGGTGTATTACCATCATAAATTGTGAAAATAATTAGATCATAATTGGCGTTATCTTTATTTAGTTTTATTCCTCATCTATTTGTGATGCCCAAAATGTAGACAATGAATAGAAACCATTAGTGGGTGTAATTGTTTAATATATAATTTATTATTATAATTATTTAATTTTGATTTAAGTGGATGGTTACATCATGTTACTATTTAAACCCTTACAGGTAATGAATTGGTAATTTTTCCCATCTTATTAATTTATATAGAATCATGCCTCATCATAGACATCCAATGCCATCACAGTAAGAGGCTAGAAAAAATTATATTTAATGTATTGAAAGGATATTGGTGGAACCAGGGGTTTAAGCAATCAAAAAATTATTTCTAAGTGTGGAATAGGTCCTATTAATTATATGGAATTTGACATAGTTCTTGAAGAGTATATATACAATGAGTTCCATATGAACGCACACACACCTTTTTCATTAGAACAAACCCCCATTTTTTATAATTAAGAGATAATTATTGATAGGATCATCTTTATTTAAAAACACCTAAAGCATTCATGGAAAAGTACACATCATTCATGTTGGAATGCCCCAGTCATATGTGTTGGTACATTACAGTTCAGGTAGGAAAAGAAGAGAATATGGGATATAAATATTTTGTAGAAATTTAAAATAAACAATATTTCTTGGAGACCATAGGCATCACCAAGACCCAGGAGATTCTATAATTCCATCAGTGGATTAACATTGGATAGAATCTAATAACTTTTTTGAAGAACACTAATGTTTCACACAGAAGGTGGTTTCAAATGATTTGTTGAATGCTAAATTATTTTAAATAAGATTTTGGATGGATATTAAATCTTTTAACATCAAAATTAACCTAAAGTAATATGTTTAGTTGGTAGATAGAGAAATAATGGTGGCTAAATGATGTTACTAATAAATATATATTCTCTGGAAGAATTTATATATAGTTCCCAGGTGATCATGGAGTATATTAGAATAAATGGAAGTCTAAAAATAATGATAATATAGGATATGGTAGCTCTAGAAACCCATACCAACTACCTTTTTCTGAAACCACATGTGGTGGGTCAATCATATGCCATTAGTGTGAATCCCATGGACCTATACAGATTGCATGTTCAACACCAAATAGGTAAGGTCACCAATATGGACATATGGGTTACAAAAATAATTTTTTCCGAATTCACTCTGATATCAATGTTTTTTAGGTTCCTCAGCCACTTGGGGATGGAAGTTCAGTAAAAACCATCCAAAACCATGGTTTCATGATTTTTTTATCATTATAGTAGTGATGGTTCTACTATGGGGAAAAGTAAACTCATGGTAGATCTAATTGTTTTAGTTGTTACCAATCCTAGATAGAGGCAAAGTAGTTTCGTGCTATGGATAAGGTTTGAGTGGAATCATATGTAAGCCCCACAAAGGTTTGTGCATCTATTTTTATATCATCATATATATTAGTTTTGTTTATGCTATAGTATCTTCTAATTCATTTATTTGTTCAAATCATGTTGAACTAATAAATCTAAAAAACACGTTTTTCCTTATTCCATGAATTTGTAAGCATCACTTGGAATGAATAATGAATAGTGTTTTATATGTCTATATAGTGATCTCACACTTAACAGGGTCAAATTATAATGACACTTATTGGTTTAAAAAATGGAAACCTTTTGACATAACACTTTTTAGGGATTGTATGGTGTATTTCATGGTGCATATAGATTATTATAATTTGAGAGTAACTTTCATATAACTGAATGGGAGTTCTTGGGAAATCCTAGGATAAGGGGATACACAACCAAGGCAGATAGACATATATATCTAGAGTTATACAACATCATTTTCCAGGCCTCTTTTGTTTTGTTAGGGGATTATGGTAGTGGTATTAAAATTGTGTTACCTACTATAATATATTATTTTCCATAGGTATTTCTAGAGGATATCCCGGGTTTAACTCTTGAATAAAATTTATAGTTTTCAATCAATTTTCAACCGGGAAAAAAGATAATATATTTTCTTAATATCATATGGTTCCCATCAAGTAGAGGGATTAAAAGATTCAAATGGATTTATTTGGAATCCAAAGGATTCAATCACTTGATAATCTCACTATGGCCATCCTGATTTATGTTTAATAGAACAATTTACATATCCCTTCGGTTTCCATCCATATAAAATGTTGAATAAAGTCACCATAAGAAATAAATATCCCTTACCACAAATTGATGACTTATTTGGCCAAATCCAGGGGTAAAAAGGATTTTTCAATATAAACACGGTCTTTGGATATTCTTATTTAAGGTTTCGAGTTACTGAAATTACATTAACAACATTTTAGAGTGGGGTTTTCCAATATGAATAACTGCACATTCCATTTGGATTGATGAATGCTCTAATAGTTTTCATGGATCTGATGAATTGGTTATTTCATAAGTACCATATCTCTTGTCATTTGATGTTTGTGGATGACATCTTGGATTTCTAAATGATAGAGGAAGAGCATGTGTAGCATTTGAAGATTAATCACCACTATATTTATTCCAAGCACTCCAAGTGAATCTTCTTGATCTGGTAGTCATGATTCTAGATCAAATCATCTAAAAATGTAGGGTTTTGGTGGAACATGATAAAATAAATAATTTTAGTTCATGGTAGAAATAGAGTAATTCCATTTAGATGAAAATATTCCTTGTATTTGAAGGGTATTACCGAAAGTTTGATAGAAATATTTCTCAGCTCACATGGCCCATGACCTTAGTCACCAAAAAAGAGGAAAGGTTTGAATTGATCTAATATTATCAGTTATAATATGATGATATCAAGAGAATATTTACCCTCCCACATATTTTTATCCTACTTAAATACAAAATGTTATATTCAGTCTACTCTGATGCTTCATGTATGGTTATTGAGTGCATGTTTTTTTAAGAAGACCATGTATTGGTGTATGACTCTCACCAAATCTGACCACAAAAACGAGTTATCTAAACCTTCACCAAGAACTATTTGTGGTAATGCATTATTTAAAAATAGGGCATCATAACTTCTTTATGGAGGAATTTTTTTCCAAACATACCATAAAATTCGAGTTTAAATTTATCCCATAGATGGATATAAACGGGAGAAAGTGATGATGGGTTTAGTGCTATCAGGGGTTTGATGTTGATATATTATATACCCTGGGGAAAGGTAATGTAGGGCAGACTTACTTACATAAGAATATCCTATTATATATTGTAAAGGAGTCCAGAGATGAGTCGAATCTGATGGGGATTTTTTCTTATATTTACTTGGAATCAATGGATCGTAATAGAGGAATATACATGGATATAATCTAGATGAATCTATCCCATTTTTATATAATTATATAGTAACAACCTAAATATGAGATGTGCAGGAACTCCAGGAATAGTATAAATGGTGCAGAAGTGCCTAATAGTTGGTCTATGTAATGAGAGAGAACTATCTTTTTCGAGGGTTACTTTTTGGGGATATTATATCTAATAAAGTTGATGACATATGATATTAACTAGTATTAGTGATATTTTCATATTGGGAACACTGATATATTTTTCCATTTATGACATCAATTATGGTGTTCATGTATGAGGTATGATATATCAGAATTCTTATGTATGTGCTATAATTGTTAGCATATTAAAGTTGATTTCTAGAGTCCCTCCAAATTATATAATTCAATCATAATACTTACCTAGATGTGGGATGAGGTCATTATGGACTTCATCATTTGGTTTCCTCTTACACCCTAGGGAAGGAATGAACTTTTTTATTTTTTTGATCATCTATCCATATTTGATAATTTCAATACAAACTAGGATTCAACAAAGGAGGAAGAATTATGTAGGTTGTATGTTTTGGTAGTTGAGAGGATTCTTGGTGTTTCATCAACTATAGTTTCATATCAGAACCCTTATATTAACTAAAGGTTCTCAAAAGGCCTTCATAATTCAATGGGGTCATAGGTCAGACTCAAAATGGATTATCATCTTAAAAAAATGGTCAGACTGTGTAGGAAAATCTTATTTTGGAAGACATGATATATGAATGCATGTTGGATTTTAGAGGTCCTTGGGATAACCGTCCCGGTTTGGGGGAATTTAGTTAAAATAGTATTTATATATAATAAATAAAAATGGATCCTTTTGATTCTAATTATGAAACATGTCAATTATATCTATTTTGGATAGTATTAGGTGTGAATTCATTATTGGGACCAAGTCTTGTGGAGGAGAAATATGATAATGTTCTATTTATTATGAAAGAGAATTTGACATCAAAAGGAAACAATAAGTCCCATTCCTATTAGTGAAAAAATCCATGTATCGTTTATTAGGAGTCCAAGTGTTTAGAAATGTGACACCTCATATGGGTCACTATAATCTTAGAAAATGGGGTAAGATTATTCTGAGTTATTTTAGACAATTTGAAATTATCAAAATAATTTTTAAGGTGGAATACTTATTGGCTTTTACATCATAGTTAACAATGATTCATGATTTTTTTCCATGTCATTTAATTGAAGATGTATAACCTACAACCATATTAAGTGATAAAATATGAAAATATAGAGATAGAATTTGGTTATCTTACTTTTGAGAAACCAGTGATGATAGTGGATTCCCATGTGAATGTTCATCCAAGGAAATATGTACCATTGGTTCAATTCCTTTTATCGAATGGAAATTATGATCACATGATATGGGAATGGAAATCAAGGGTGTAAGAGTAGTATCATTATTTATTCTATGATCATAATTTAGTATTAGATTTTGAGAATGAGATGTTTTCATAGTGGGGAAAATTTTTATTTATTGGGAGTTCTTTTGAGGTACATTCTCAATAATATTTGGTCTTACATTTATTCCATGGATACCCTAGTGTTTTTCAATAATAATATTACTTTTCAGAAGGATTTAAAGAGAAAATATTATAAAATATATTTTGTTGAAACCTTTAATAGACCACTTTAAATAGTTAGACCAGTAAATGTCATTATCTAGGACACACGACCAAGAACACATGCATGTGGCCCCTCCCATTATATCCATTCGACTCTGAGAGTGGAACTAGACATTCCACACTACCAGGTTTGCAAGCATGTTACCTACCATTGTAAATCATGCGGTCCCCTTTTCCCCTTTAATAGAGGTTCCACGGGTTTGGTTAACTGTTTCATAAACTGTATGGAAAAACAGTGCTCTATTGTTGATTTTTAAATATTTTTATATTCACATTTTTCAACTTGAAAATTTTACCGTTATAAAAACCCCTTTATCACATAATCCAATCCCTCATCCGTTGTCCCAATCCCACTTCTCATCCACTCCCTTTGGATTTAATTTTTTGGTGATTTATCTTGAAATCTCCAAGAAATCATCATGTTAGTTTTTTCTTATTTTCTCTTATTCACTATTCACTATATCTTATTTATTATCTCTTATTTTATCACTTATAAAGTTGTAATGATGGCCTATAATATTTTAATTATCATTTATTCGGATCCAATATAGATTATTCTTGTGTTCATTCTACATTAGGTCTCCCCTTTGTGTGGATTGTGGTTCCCAACTGGCTTTAGGTGGATTCAAGAAAGGGGTTGGAGGATCCATGCCATGAAACTATTTTATGAAATTATTATGCCTACATTGGTTTCCAAATCATTTTTATAAATTTTTTTGGTGGTGAGAAATGTGTTTTCCATGGGATTTGATGTGAAAACAAGGTTTATTGGAGAATTTCCATTTGTAAATGGTTGTTTTTCATGTGTGGTTTAAATTATTTATATTTTCATTTTATAGAAAGGTATTTGTCTTGATATTGAGATTGTAATAGAGATAATAAGAAACATCGGTATTTAGGGTTTTTATTATAGAGTAGTACACCATTGGGGTTTCCTAGTAAATCCCCCAAACTCTCAACAATGTTCCAAATACAGCATTAACTAAATGAATTATGATGACTTGGTGACCACTAGAACATTGGATATGACCTCTCTAGAGGCTGATGCATGACAACATTCAATATGGATTTATCCTTGAGGTGTGATGAGCCTAGGACATCAACAACATAGCTATATAGGGATTCTACCTAAGTGCTTTTAATATTATACACTATTTAAAATACATTTACATTGTATGAAATCGAGTATAAATTATACAAATTTTTATTTCACAATTTTTTAAATAAATTATTTTATAAACATTCCTATTAATTTTATAATTAGCGGTTATTTATAAGTTTTTATTTTCAATGTATCTTACTATGAATTTTATCGTGGGAGTATATAGAGTGTGTTTTTCTTACCCTAGTAAAGTCATGGCATTTTCTATTGGTAATGGTGGTCCTTTGTGCTTGAGATACTTTTTGGAAGGTGTTAGTGGTTTTGGTAAGGTTATCAACCTTGATGCTTCAATGGAGTTTTGTTTTCCTAGTTTATCCCATCATTATTTTTTGATAGATTTGATTCTAGGTATATTTGTTAAATGGGTAACTCATATTTGTATTATAATTACTATTTTAATTATTTAATGTCATTGAAATTACTTTTATGTTTGTGAAATTATTTTTTCTGTTTGGTTAGCTTTTTCATAGGATAAAAAATTCCCAAAGGTGTTTTGTGAGCCCAATAACTATTTTCCAACATATGGGGATCAATGGGTCCCTTCAAACCATGTCATGAACTATGTTAGGATTCATATTGTGTGGTATCCTATACTAGTTCATCAACATATTTAGTCAGATACATGAAATAATAGTGAATTTATATAAGGTAGCACATATTTCAAACAAGTTTATGAATTAAGATAAATTTATTTTGAATTAAAAATTAAATGAATTATTATTTAGTAATTTCATAATCTCAATTAGTAATTAATGTATTCCATGAGGTTTATAATATAATACATAAAATATAATATATATTTAATATATAAATAAACCTTATTTAAAATTACTTCACAACAAGGTTAATGCATGGAGTCAACATTGTGTTTACACACATGAACTATGAAGTGTAATTTATGGAGGTGAACAGTTTATTCAAATGGAATGTTAAAAAAATCATTATACATTGATACATGACATTTAAGAAAACATATATCATATGTGGTCTGTTTTTTGTTTGAATTACTATGTAATATACTGGATGTATACTTCCACAACACAACCTGCTGTTATGAATTTAATAGTATATAAATTATAAAATTATTATTCATTAAAATCCTATTGAACTATGTGTATAGTAGATACATGAAATTATTTTCGTTTATAATATTTAAATGAATTTCATTCTACCCCATGTACAAGGGTATGATTTACATAGTGTGTATTCCAACTAAAATTTATGTAAATAACTTTTACAAATACCCCATTACATAACTATAGACTTGGTGTTTAATATATACAGTATAATACCTTGTTAAATAGCATGTGTACCAACTACTGTTGAGTCAAATGTCTTATTTTTTACTTTGGTAATCTCTTTTTGTATTGGAAATCATAAAAACTTTTTTCATGTAAATTCATATATTATTTACTTTACGGGTATTATTTTTAATTTTCATCATTATGAATTTTTTATGATAATAATAATAAAAAACCCATAATTTAAACTATATTACCTGATTATCATTATGAACCAATATAATATTTTCATCATACTCATCAAATATTATTTTCATCAGACTTATTGATTTCAATTTCCATTGTAAACCCCATTTAGTATCATACTGGCAGAATAAATTTTATTCATTATATTAAAAAAAATCATTGCACTCTTTTAAAGTTCACATTTTTATTTCATCAGAATAGAAAAAGTTTTTTTAGACCCATACTATCACATTTAGAAAACTGTATCGAGTCAAAATGAAAAATATTTTATCAACACTATTTCATATATTCTGTTTCAAAATATATTATAAAATTACATTGTGGTCTTAGTTATAAGATACTATTGTACTGTCAGGTGTCCAAGTCCCTTGGAATTTTCAAGAGAAAATATGATTTTTGGAAGAAAATAATACCGCTAGAGCCAATAACTATAAATACCTGGTCATTTTAATGATCTCTTAATTTTTTTTAATAAAATACATCCTTGGAGATATTTTTCAAATAACTTTTTCTTACAAAAAAACAATGAAGTAATGTTCTGAATTTCTCATACTATATACTTGTTACTATCTAGAGTATTATTTTTTATAGTTCTACACTAATCATTACTGATTATGATCGAGGGATTTTTTGGATAGGAAGGAATAAATTTTCATCATTCAAACATCGAGGAGTATAGGATTGCAGAGGTTCCGACCACCTTTCTGATCGAAGTCTTATAGGGAAATTAATAAAAAATCTGATTATCATATCGGGGGCTTCCCCTAGTGTCTGTAATATATACTTACATAAAAGTACAAATCAAGGGACCTTTATCCATGGTTATTAGATACAATTCTCATTGGGTTAAAAGTATTCTATTCCTTACATTTCTTCTACTTTTTAATAAAATTTGAAACATTTTTTTATTCATTTTTTTATTGATTATTTTGATTATTGTAACTAATCTGATTATGATACTTCAGTAATATTCATTGATTATGAAATTTGAAATTTCATTTTTAGTGATTACAATCCTTTAAATTACTTAGTATAGTTTAGTATGATTTATTATTGAATCATTGTATTGTTTTACTTTTTTCATCGTAACCAAAGTGATTATGATATATTATACACTTACTCGGTTTTAATCATTTCAATCATCAATATGATTAATTAAAATAACGACATGTGGATTAAATTAGTTCAATATACCCAGTTACAATACATTTATAACTGAACCCATGGCTTCGTTTGATTAATTTTTTAATTAATTTACAATTAATTTTTAAAGGAATTAGTCAAAATAATTTTAAAATAAATTCCTTTTCGGATAAAAACAAAAAACAATAAAACCTATTCACACCACTTATATGTGCCCTTAGCATATACATTATGATCCCACAATTGGTATCAAATTAGGTTTCCACTTCTTTTATAACTACTCATATAATTGGGTACTTTACATTTAAAAGTCATTTATATTTCTTTTATAAACTATTATTTATAAAAACTTTTTACACTAATGTGTAATATGGAAAAAAATTTGTATTATTTTGAATATGGAATGACTTAATTTTAGTTCTATTGAAAATCTCAATCTTAATGACCACCAATTTTTTATGGTAATAATTATCAATACAGGTGAGATAGAATGAATAATTTTGTTATCATCATTAGAGTTGAAAACTATATTGTGATGACTGGTGGAAATAAAATTCATCATAAGGAAGTTAGAATATTTACCAATATAGAGAGACAAGAGTATCAGCTGAATTACAATGTATGAAATACATTACTATGTTCAATGAATATAAATATATATATCAATATTTAATAGTTTGAAGGATCTAATATTATTTTGAATAAACTCGATATTACTTATTTTTTACATCTAAAGTGGTTGAGACTAGAAGAGATATTCTACGATCATACCATAATTCTTCTAAATTTCCTAATGGAAATCCTATTTATACGATTATATAAATATTTATAAAAACTCTGAACATTTTACAATACACGGGAGAGAAAGGACTACATGATTAAAACCTCGTTGATAAGATCATAGAAAGTAGGCCCAATGAGTGAGAATAAATATTAACTACTATTGATGAAAAAATAAAGCATACAAATGTTACTCTTGACGAGTTGTTTGGAACACTTTTTAAACATGAACACATAACGAGATGAGATGTATAAAAGGAAAATAAGAATAATGGAGGAGTTTCTTTTACTTCTACTTTAAATCAAAATTAATACAGGACTCTTGATAATGTTATTAAGTTAATAATGACAAATAAAGTTGATGTTCAATCATGCTTCTGTGAATCAAAAAACAGATAATGAATTGACCAATCATTCCCAAAGGATTAAAATGATAGTTGGATTAAAATACTTTTAGTATCTAGATAATAAAATTAATAAGGATTGGAGGGATAATGAATTTACTTGTTATGAATGAAAAAACGTTTTACACATTAGACCTAATTATCCAATGATGTATAGAAAGAAAGGAAAATAAAGTCATTATAAGAGGAATCATAACAAGTAATATAATTAAAAAGGAGATAATTTATTAATGAAAAATGACTCAAGGACTGCTAGTGGCGGATACTCTTCCATTGAATCATCACACAATGGGAAATCTAGAAAAACTAATATTGGACTTCTAATGTGAATACCTATTGGAGATCAATGTTTCATTGAAAAGGTAGGCACTGATGAAACCTTAAACAATGTATTTAAGTGTAATTTATCCTGTGGAGAATAATTCCACATATTCAGATGAAGAATCATCCATGGCCAATGATAATAATTCATTACCTTCCTATGAATTTGTTTCTAAATTTTCCAAATTGATTGAAAATTTAAATTCAAGAGTAAATAAGAAACTAGAAAAAGAAAATTATAGAATAAATATTTTAACAACAGAAGTATCAGATCATTCTAAAATCATCATAATGAATCATTTGACATTTAATCTATTTCTAAAAACCTGGAGGAATCTATATTAAAGAAGGATATTCTTTGAAAATATTTTGAAATATTTACTTCACTGAAAAATGTTTTATATTCAAAACTCACATCTTAATCTAATACGAATATGGATAAGAAATTAGGTATATGACCAAATTGTTAAATCCATTCATTAAATAAAAAATTTAAAAACATTACCATTGTTAATAAATGTTTTGAAAAAATTTATAAAAAATTAGTCTATAAGGTAATTATTAATGAATGATATATTTTCATTCAAATCTAGTTTTTAGAAACTATTATATTGTTCTGAAAAATTCCCTATTTGGAACAATGTATCGAAATGGATGTTATTGGAATAAAAAGTATTCCGTAATAAAGATTCAATATTTTGGATTCAATAATGTTCATTTATCAAAAATAGTGTGGTTTTATAATTTTTTTAGTCATTTTTGGATAAAAATGAATGTTTTCTGAAAACCTAGTTGATTTATTTTCTGGAAAAAAATTGAAGTAAAAAAAAACAAAATCATATGATACATGGATAGTTGATGTACCAAAAATATAATTGGTAACAAAATATTCTTTTGAAAAAATATTGAAATGAATGGTGGAAGAGCTACATATGGAGATAATTCTCAAAGAAATATTATAGGAATATTTAATATTGTTCTTCTTAGAAAATCATTGATTTAAAATATTTTATTTGTTAATGGTCTTAAGAACCACCTTATATGTATATGTGAATTATGTGATGATTTTTAAATTTTAAATTTTTGGAATGATAAATGTTAACTACGAAATTTCAAGGATGAATTTGTTTTTTCATCCCACCGGCATGTGAATTTATACACAATTAAATTAAAAGATATTAGGATCAAAGACTTACCTTTCCATAGTAAAATGGAATAGTAATCATGGTTATGGGATAGAAGGTTAGTACAATGTGATTTTATGTACTTATATAAATCTTCTACGAATTGTTTTTAAGAATATACCAGAACATATATTTGATTCTTCAAAATATTATGACCCTTACCAATAAATTGGGAAGCATAAGTTGTGATTTAAACTAATCATTTATGTTTCAAATCCTAATTCTTTATAGTTGGTGCACAAGGATTTATTCGGTTCATATAATACTTGGAGCATTGGAAGCATATTTTGTGTATTTTTTAGACGATGACTACAATAGATATCCATGGATCTATTTTCTAGAAAATAAATATGAAGCCTATTTATATTTTAATTTTTTTTATCCTCTGATAAAAATGGTTAAAACCTTACATTTATAATTATTTATAGTGACATGTTGAATAATTTTTTAATTCTAATTTTTAAGAATTTTGAATTAGAAAAGGTATTACAACTAAATTTAAATCTCCCAGAACTCCTCAAAAAATTGTATTATTGAAAGAAGAAATCATGTTTTTTATTATATAACAAGAACCATTTTAAGTGGATATTCAATTGAAAAATAGTTTTTGGATTAAATTGTGAGGACTTATTGTTATACTATAAATTTAGTTTTAATTAGACAATTTCTTAATAAAACACCTTATCATTTATGAACATGCCAGAAACCAAAAGTTTCATTCTTCAATGTATTTAGCTTCAAAGTATACATTTATATTACAAAATATACTTTACATATATTCAAACCCCAAGTCCGATGAATATATTTTCTGATACTATTCCACTAATTTCAATTCTTATAGAGTTTTCAATAAAATTATTGTACTGCTGAGCAAATAGTACATGTCAAATTTGTGGAAATAGATCCCCTTGTTTTTAAATAACCCCAACCTATAACTTCTAATGTGTTTTCCAAAACGTATTATCATTATTTCATATAAAACTATCATAACAATAATTACTCAAGAAACTATTTGTAAATTATTCATCCTGGAAGAATATGTTTCTTATGTTGATGAATAGGTTTTACAAAACCCATGAAAATTGTTTCCTAGGAATCATCCGATAAATAGTATCATTGGTAATGTAAAGCAATATGTTATGAGTATAATTTCTATGTGAAATGAAGAATAACATATAATATTTCCTTTATAATTCGAACATAAAAATCCTAATGAGGCTTTAGGTAATTAATAATGGATTAATTTAATACAAGATTAGCTAAATGAATTTGAACGGAATAAAGTATAAACATTGGTTGAGGGACCTAATGAAACATCTATAATTGGAGTAAAATGGGTTATCAGGAACATATTTGAATAAAATGGAGTAATCATTAGAAATAAAGAAATAAAGTTTAATATGGTTATAATCAAGAAGAGGGAATTGATTATGATGGAACCTATTCTCCGATTGCGAGACTTGAATCTATTCGGATACTATTTTCCTTTTCAGAATTCATTAATTTCAATCATTTTCAAAGGGGTGTGAAGTGTGATTTTCATAATGGATATGTTCAAGAGGATATTTTTCTAAAACAACCTCATGGTTTAAAAGATACAAAAATCATAAATATTTTTAAAAACTGACAAAAGATATATATGTCCTTAAACAATCCCTTAAAGACAAGGTATGAAGAAACTACTCTTGAAATTGATGATCCATGACAACAAGTAAATAAAACCTCATTTAGAAGGATGAAAAGAAGTCTACTATACTTAATAGCTAGCTATCTATACCTAATGTTTTATGTATTCATATGTGTAAGGTAGGAACAAATATATAATTAAATTCCATTTAAAATCTATTCAAAAAAATTTATTATTTAAAGGAACTATAAATTTGGGAATTCTTATACTTCTGGACATGATTTTGAATAAATGTTTTTTCAGATAGTGAAAATGGTGGATGTAGAATTGATATATAAATTACATTTACACATGACATTTCATAGGCGATTCATCATTTTTGTGGTCTTATATGAAGAAAAACTCTGTATAACATTCCACTACTGAAGCTGAATATGTGGAAGATGTAATTTGTTGTTCTCATGTTTTGTGGATGCAATACATACTATCTTGTGGAGGCATGAGTTTTACTAAAATATAGATAATATGTGATAACACTAGTTCTATTCCACTAAGAAAAAACCATACACATCACTCAAGTTCGAACCACAAAGATATTAGAATTAACATTCCAAGGGATTATACAATTAAAAGAGATATCATTTTACAATTAATTGGAATGAAGGAACAGCTAGATAATATTTTCACAAAACCATTGCGTTATGATAGATTTTAATAAATTAAACAGACTCTCTAATTGATGAATGTTAAGTAATCATTAAAATGTACATCTTGTTTAAATCATCTCATTCTGTTATGTTTATCTTTTTAGGGTGGGGGTACATATCATTGTTCTTTTATTAAATTTTAATGAAAGTTTTTTAAGTAGATGAAAAAATTTTCAGCACCTAATATTTTTTCGGTGCAACACATTTTTTTCACCACCAATTTTTTTCTATCGTAATTAAAATTCTATTTCATAATAATTTTTCCCATTAAATATTTCATTTTTTTGGAAAAAAAATTATCTGAAACCAAAAAAATATAACTTGAGATTCTAAAAGTTTCTTCTTTTACTTTTAATTTTTTTTCATTAAATTTCTGTTTGTTATTTTTTTTATATCCTTAGTAGATGCACACTGAATAGGATAAATTATTTTCTAAAAAATTATTGTTAAAAAACCATAGGATTTCATCTGAACTATTTGATCTACTAGATCTAATCGGAAACATATATGTTCAATGATCATATTTCCTTGTCCTATATAAAGGGACCCCCTCCTTTTCCCACATCCGTTGTATCCTACTGCGACGAAGTTATACTGATCATAAAATAGCTAAGTCTTATAGTCACCATAGTCAATAGATTCAATGATACTCATGTTTCCATCAAAATCAACATCTCCAACAGAAATTTCATGGAGATATTTCACAAAGATGATGTTATTTTATAAAATATTACATACCATAGAGAGATATGACAAGTACGATTCTTCTCTAAAAAGGATAATTCTTTTTCAAGGATGGGAATAAATATTTGTTGAGAAACCTAAAACTCATGACCAGATCATTATAGATGAAGTGATACAATTTTAATAATATGTAAATGTTTTATGAAGAATAAATGAAGGTATCCTTTCATGTTTTTGATATTGAAATCTCTTTGTCAGTGAATAAATCATCACATTTCTGAGATGTTCCATCATATGAAGATGCATTTTGTCCCTATAATAAATTTCCAATATAATAAGGGATCATTTTTACAGGAAATGATGAGAAATATATTTTCTATATTCATGAATATAAAAATAAAAATACTCATCTTTCACCCGATAATAGTCTAACCTTACTCTATATTCAATGTTTATTAAGACCCACGAGTGGTGATAGAAAAACTCTCGATGTTTTTGACGTCTTTACACTTGATTATATTGTGAATATAGAGAAGATAAAATTAACATGTTACATCTTCAAAACCATTAATAATCTAATGTCTCTTTCAATCATGTCTCAGTTTATAATGTTTCTAGCAATTTTGTGAATGTTAATTGCTAAGAGTTTATTGTATTTTAATATTCCTATTTGGTCAGCATAGAGAAATCTCAATTTTTTAGATTAGTGATGAGATAGTAAGGAGAATGAAAATTCATTTTGATCCAGAATATAAAATATTCATTATGTATATTGAAGATAAAACTAAAATGAAGATAGTTGGATGAATTGAAGGAATAGCACAAATTTTTTTACTAATTGTCTTTGAAAAAGAAATGAAATACAATTCGGATTCTATTATAAATATGATAAAAGAAATTTTTTATGTTGTATAAATATAATCCAAGTGGAGAATGGAGTATGATTAATATAGAGAAGGAGACCCATAATTTGGTCTCAATCCTATAGAAACTCTTTCAGAAATATTTATTACCAATGATATTCAAAAATAAAGGCATATGAAAAAGAAACCATGGATAGGAAAGTATGATATTATTGGAATTAATAAGTTGATAAAGGGAGTAGAAAAAAAGTTCAGGAAAAAGTGTTATAGAATCAATTCAAAATGATATTTTCACTCCCTCAATCTTAGAAAAGGGAAAGAAGAAACAAAAAATCTGGGGAAGAATCAGCACCAATAGAAATATTTCAAGGACAATTATTATAAGAAACATATAACATTGAGTTGCATTAGATATATGAATATATAAATTAAGGGGAAGAATAAATCAATGATAAATTTAATGAATAAAAATTAATAGAAATAGAGAAATATTAAAAAGATGATTGTTATATCAAAAGTATGAGTCTGATACATTTCTTATATGATCCTATCGAGAAACATCAAAAAAATTAAATCCCATAATGTTGAACCATTATGGAAAGATGATCAAAAATAAAAAGCTCCAAAGTCATAAATATCATAGATAATGAAGAAGAAACTACATCCCATATGAATTGGAATCATAATTCCTATAATAAAGATGATGGATGCCACGTTAAAGAGCTTCCCAATTTTGAGGAAGGCACAAATTCAGTCTAGACCATCTTTTTTAAGAGATATAAATTGGTTGTTCTGGAATTGAGATTAATTTAAAAGGAAATACAATGTCTTCTATGAATATAAGGGAAGATATAATATGTTTTATATAATCAAAATAAAAGATCAAATTCTATAAATCTTCAAATTATTTGGCTGATGAAAATTGAAGATGATTTCAGAATATTGGCAGAGGGCACCCAAGAGAACTGGAAGGTTTTTAATAATGATGTGAAGTGGTATCGCGAGGTTGAGAAATGTATCAAATCTCATGAATACTAAATATAAGATATTACAAATCTTGTGAATAAACTCTCATATTCATTCAACACCTTACAAAGCGATACTGCTCAAAAATTCCAAACAGTCAGAGGGATAGAGGAAATCAAGTCTAAAGATTTAAATGTGATTGAAAATGGGTTGGATGTTGATCAATCAAAGAGATTTCATTTCTAGGAAGATTTTATTGAATTTTAAAAAATATATATTGATGAATGAGATGTTTTTATTACATAAAAACAAAAAAAAATCAAGGAAAAAATGTTCCATTTTAAGATATTCAAATTCGTTCTATGGAAGAGAAGTTGAAATCCTAAGAAGAATTTATTTTTAATCGAGATCATTTTTTTACTATAGTCAAGATAAATTTTAGTCTCAACATGTGTCTCTTGGAAAGATCATGGAAGATATGAAAGAGTTCAATAAAATGAGGACAACATTTTTGGATCTCCTGAGGAAGGACAAGGAGAAACAAAAGAAAAATAAATGATTTCTTGAAATCTAATTTTATTATTTAAAAAACCTCAACTAACATTCATATCATCTATATACATTTTATCAAATTTTTTCTATTTTTGTATTAATATTATTACAAGATTTTTTATATGGTAAAATACTTTATAATTTCATATATTTTGTGTCTTTATCCCTTTTTAGGTATTAGAAGAACTTATAAATTCCTTTATGAAGATCAAAAAGGAAGAGAATTTTTTATAAAGGGGTAAAATGTAATATATCGGGGGGTTTCATTAAGAATGGGAATAAATTCTCAAATGATGAATACTACTAGTATAAATAATCATTATTTATAGAATATGATCCCTATGATTTTTTTATCATAAGGGGGATGTTTTTCATATTCAAATTTTATTCAGATGAGTTTTTAAAACTCAAAGGGAGATTAGTATAAGTTTTCACTTCAAAAAAAATCTATTTACTTTTTAAATCCTTATTTGTTTTAAATTATGGTATGTGATTTCAAAAAATGGGGATATTGTTGAGTCAAAATTCTTCTTTTTAAATTTCTATTCCATTTATTTTCAAAATTTCAAACTCTATTTTGAAATGAAATCATATATTATTTACATTAAGGTATTTCATTTTAATTTTCTTTATTACAATTTTTCATATTATTACGATAACAATAATAACCATAAGCTTTATTTTAATAAATTATTATTCCTATGACACAAAAAATTATTTTAATCATAATCATTAAATACAATTTCCTTTGGACTCACTGATTATGATTTCAATCATACAAACCATTAAGTAACATACTGATAGGATAAATTATAGTGATTTTCTTAACTAAAATCATTATACTCATTTACTGTTCACAATTGTATTTTATCATAATAGGTAAATTATAATTGAAACCATACTATGATATTCAAAAAATAATATCTTATCAAAAGGAAACCAATTTTATCAAATCTATGTCGTGTATTCAATTTCAATATTTATTATAAAATGATGTCATTATTTCGGTTATAAGATGACTGTTAGAGTTTCAGGTTTCCAAATCCTGCTACATTGTCAAGAGAAAAGACACCATTTGGTATTAAATATGAGAATTGGAGGTAACAACTATAAATTCCTTGTAATTTGAAGAAGATCATAACTTTTTATGAATTCAAGTCATGTTATGGGAGCTCTATCAAATATCTTGTTCATGTGAAAAATCATTGAAGTTATGTTGTGATCTTCTCTTTCTATTTACTTGTTACTATTAAGAGTATTGCTTTTCCTAGTGTGTCACCGATATTTGGTGGTTATGATCGAGGGATTCCATAGATAGGAAGATAGACATACCAATCACTCATGAATCAAGGTCTTCTGAGGATAGGTAAATAGTGGCGCCAATCATATTTTTGATTATGGGTTTGTAGGGATAGCAAGATAGAAGCCGATCATCATATCGAGGCCTTACCATGGTTTGGATAAGACATGCTTTCTTGAATGTATAAATCAAGGGACCTTTATCTAAAGTTATTGGATACCCTTCTCTTTAGGTAAAATAATTTTATTCTCTTACATTTCTTATATGTTTAACAAAAATTATATCATTTTATATATTCATTTTTCGATTTGTTATTTCAATTTTAATAACGAATCCGATTATGGTACTTTAGTAATGTACATTGATTATGATATTTTTATTTACAATTTTAGTTATTATGTTCTTTTTAATTAACCAATATGATTTTGTACACATTATGACCGAATCATTGTATTGTTTTACTCTGATCATCGTAACCAAAATGAATATGATATATTATACGGTTACTCCGTTTTAGTCATTTCAACCATGAATACCATTAATTTCATTTAAGAACTTTGGATTACCATATCGCAATCAACATGATTATGATAAATATATAACAAAACCCCATGCCCTATCCAATTAATGTTTTAATACATTAATATTTATTATATATTGAACTTAATTAAATTATTTTAAAATTAATTCTTTTTGGGATAAAAAATAATATTTTTAAACCTAAAATTCACACCCCCACTTTTATTATTCCATCCAAATATAAATTAAGATCCAATAACTACATTATTTGTTACATATAAATCTATATCCCATTGTACTTGAAATAAAAAAATATAATTTCCATTTATTGCACCACACATTCATTAACTGAATAAGTATTGAATGGTGATTGTATAATATAGTCTATATTTTAGTTACAAACTTTGTATACATATATGTTTTTTACCACCCAGTTTGTCAATATAGAATTTATTTTCATGCTGAGTAATTGACCCCCATTCAAATAGCTATGATTGGTGAAATCACATCGTCATGTGGTTGAATGAGAGCACACAACATTTAACTATGATAAACACCTTGTAATCTGTACATACATCCTAGATCCTCAGTCCCATCGAATAATATCTTCATCTATCCATTTCAAGTTCATGGGATGTTATTATTAATATAATAATTAAAGAATGTGTCTTCTCAAAATTATGGATTAAAAATAAAATTGAATTTTTGAAACTGATAAAATATTTAAAATATATATCAATAATGAATTCAATTACTATAAATTAAAATGTGACCACTCTGATACAACATGATGGTTCAGGGCACATTAAAATCTTGTCAAGGCCAAGACCAATAAAGGGTTTTCATTGAATATGAGGAACATATCACATGAAATTTAAAAATAATTACATGTATTAGAATTATATTTTATGATACATAATGAAATAATTAAAAAATCATGATACATGATCTTTTACATTAAATTTATAATTACTTGGATAGTATGAAATTACGTCACTCATGAGTAATTTATTTTATATTGATAATGATCAATCAAACTTCACGGGTGATGTATTGTCATTTCACTATGGGGATCCAAAATTGAATCCCCTAGTGGTCACTCAAATTTTAATTGTGGTCTCAAAATGAAATCGAATAAACATCAAGTAATAATAAAGATAATAAATTAATATTCCATCATTCAGTTTTTTCACAAAAAATCCCTTCATCTTGAGTGTTGTATGTCTTGTCCCATGTTCATCAGAATCAAGATGTGATTGACAGATTCCATTTGGCCCAATTGAAATTTATATATATGTTCAGCTGTGTGATAATTCTATAAAGACATGAAATGTTGTTCCCAACCATCACAACAAAAAAATGATATATATATATATATAAGTACATCTAGGATAGAGAATTTATAATTATATAAAGTCATTAATCAAATTTCGTTATTATTAGAGAATTCCAAATCTAATAGTATTATTAATATTACTTATTTGAATGGACCGTGTCTCAAAAAAAATTTAAATATTAATAAAATAATTTATATTTATGTAAGTTATATTAATTATAATGTTACTGTTATAGGTAATATAACACTTCCCAGCAACCATTCTTGACATTTACCAATCCTCAAATAAAAAATATAATTCAATCTCAAAATTAAAATATAAATATATTATTCATGGTCATATAAATAACAATTCAAAAAATATTTATATAATGAAAAAATAAATATTTGAACAATATTTATCATCCCAACAAGTTTCATAGTGCCTTTACTTCATATTTTTTGGGGAATCATTAAACCAGGTACTCAGTGATGAGGTTTTAAACTGAGGAGGAATAATATTGATGAGAAATGTTTTATCCCCTTTTATATATTCAAATATCTTTCAATTATTCCAATCATCCTCATCAGTCAATGAGCTCTTCATTTGATAAATAAAGCCTTAGTTTTTAAAATATCCACCATTGACCGTATTAAATAATCATCTATTCATTATTTTACATTATCTTGTAATTAATTTAATATGAATTTTTTACATAGATTTTTTTGACATGTAAATCATTATATGGGTTTCCAAAATTAAGGTGTTGTTGTGGTCCTAAACTCACTTCAGATCATTTTTAAATATTATAATGTAAAGTATTTCAAGAGGGAAAGGAATCGATCATTGTGGTCCTTTTATTTATTTCATATTATTGGATGAGACAATCATTGTTAATCTTTTTAAATACACATAAAATGATATAGTTTATTTAGATGAATCTTGGAATTCTACCTATTGATTTTGAATATCGACATGAACTCAATATTCTTAGTAATTCGATTGAATTTTTTATATAGTTTGACTATAAAATACTAATGTGGAATATCATATTGTGGGCCAATGTTTATTTTGAAATTGTTCTCAAAACAATTTATATAGATTATGTTTTCTTTGAATCGATGGAGGGAATTTTATCGGATAAAATATTGAATAAAAAATTAATTTGATGCATGTCCTCATTGGGAGTTATAGGTAAATAAATTTTCATCATGTTATACAGGTTCTTAATTGTCGGATGTTGTCTAGAGGTCATCCAATAAAGAAACAGGTACTTCAGATTGTTTTATGTTTGAGGATGCATATTTTTAACATTATATTGATTCCCATATATTCAAAGATTATAAAATCTTGAGGGCCGATAGTCATGTTTTTTTATTTGGATTCTTCACAACAACTAAAATAATTGACCAGTTTTTTAGCTTTTGATGTTGTGAGTATTGGGATTTATAATGAAAAATTTTAATTCGAATAAGAAGTAAAACCCCTTTCATAATGAAATGAGTATTCTATTATAAAAAACTAATTTTTTTTGTAAAAAATATCATAAATTTATGAATTCCATTGTAAATGATTCATAATATGAGATTTTAAATAATTACTAGGTTTTTCAAGACAACCATGATTCAGATAAAGAATATTTAGACACCAAAAAATAGAGATTTATACCATTAAATATGGTGATATTGGTGCCCTTAATTCATTCGGAATATGTAAGAAATGATACCATGAAAATATTGTTCTCTTATGTATTGAACAATCATTACTCATTCCATTTAAAGGATGAAGTATGAGTATAATATTTATGGTGGGGATGCGGGGGAAATGGTAAATATCATGGCTTACATGGAGATTTTCTTGATGATATGTTTATAAATACAACTAATGATTACACTTTCGGTTATATTCTGTTCATTCCCACCATCCAAACCCCTTTAATAATTATACTATATTGGAATGAGAATTGTCCCATAAGTATATTAAGTGAAATTTTATTATAATAGATAATTATGTTCTAGATAATGTTGTATATTTAATGAATGGGTTTTTTTCAAAATTTCATATTTACATGTATCCTACCTACAATGGCCTTCTAATAATTACAAAACAACGATAAATTATTTCAATATAATCCATTACCTTTACCCTTTTGGTTTAGTATTTTAATATAATTAAGAAAAAAATTTCTACAAAACATGATGACATTCTCAACCAACAAAAAATGTTTCGAATATATAAAAAACGTACTAATCAATAATATTTATTCAATATATCCCGTATATTCTCCATAAAATATTATCTTTTAATTATATAATATGTATTACTTTTCCATATAATAAGGGTATGTGGAGACATAAAATGGTAGAGCCTAAAATCTTATTAAGGGTAAACATAAGAAATAATATTTAAATATTATAAGGGTCATATGATTAAAATATGGGAAAAATCATGATGCCTAAGAAATTTATACCCAAAAAATCTAGATCATATATCATACAATAATTGTTGTAAACAAATGGTGTGGAATATATAATAAAAGTGGAAAAAATGTGGAATTTAATGTATCAACCCAAGCTTCCACGGTACGCTTCTCTTTGAATAATACAGAAGCGTGTGTTGTATGCAACTTCGAGTTCTAACAAACACCACAACCAATCAAACTAGACGTTATGAATAGTAATTATCACATTTCTAAATTTTATATATTTTATCATTCAAAATGGACTTCATTTTTGCATTCGGAATATCGAAATTAGCTTAGGGTGAATTTTCGTTATTTTTTTAAAAACTTTCAAATTTTGATGAATAGTGAAAAAACACTAAGTTATAGTTTAAAACCAAATTTTTATTTAAATAATTATTTATTTAATTTAAAGTTAATTTAGGTCAAAATATATACATAATACCTATATAAGTTCAATGTAATTCATTGGATCCTGTTTATAAAAATTTCAGATATATAAAAGTTTTATTAAACATTTCACCGTCTTTTACCCATCTCCTAAGAGAATT
Source organism: Viscum album (assembly GCA_963277665.1). Classification (NCBI taxonomy): domain Eukaryota; kingdom Viridiplantae; phylum Streptophyta; class Magnoliopsida; order Santalales; family Viscaceae; genus Viscum; species Viscum album. Next base: position 567,630,120 of record OY728134.1, on the reverse strand, counting down.
TGAAAATTCACATAAAATATAATTTTACCACTTCTGTGAGTGGAATTTTGAAAATCCAAGAGACACGGTTAATATTAAGGATTAAAATTTGGTTCAATAAGATAAGAGAAATTTTTGGTGAATCGTAACTTTTTACTTTTATTTACCACAGTTAAAAGTAAATAGGTTAATTAAGGGTAAAAATGATATTATAATTACCCTATGACATGTATTAATTATATTGGATAAGTATAATTCAACCAAAAAAACCTTAGGAATAAAATATCAACCTCTTTGGTCAACATGGATTAGATTAGGACATTTATTAATATTTATTTCAAAGAAGAGTTAAAAGAGTTAAAATCAAAGTTTAATAACTAAAACATTTTTCATATAGGGTTATACATAAGATAAATTAGATTATAAATTTTCGTTAGAAAGATAAAAATATTTCCTACATAATGGTATTTTATTTATAATTTTTAGACATTAAATAATTTATGTTATTTATGACACAATGGTGATGCGGAAATTACCCAATTAATGAAATAATAAAATAATTTATATTATAAATATCCAAATAAATGTAATTTGAAATTTTTTATTAATTAAAATAATTTTATAGGTTAATATGACATGTTATTATTGATGAAATGAATTTATTTAGAATTAATAAAGTTTTTATAACTTTAACAAAAACCAATTATTAATTAGTGTCCAAATTGACATAAAGGAGTATTTAAAAACATATATTATATTATTAATTGATATTATATTCCTAAAAATCTAAGTATCGTCCAAATGACTTAGATAAAGTTATATATATTAATAATTAACCACTTTGGGTTCACCTAGCTTGTTATAGTAGGTTTATTAATCATATAATATAAAAATACAAAGAGACATGGTAAATGTCAAACTATTTAACTAAGAGATATATATAAATGATAAGGTTAATATAGTGACCCAAACCTCTCTAAAATCTATTGGTTGAAAGATATATACACATCCCAACTTTATACTTTAAATAAGTCACTTTGGAACCATTATAAACCGAATATGAATTTATTATAAAATAATATTTTATGTTTTTTCTAAGGTTCCCCTCACCCCTCTTATAAATGGGTACTCCCCCTTCTCACAAATTCATACCTTTAAAGCATTTTGGTTCCACCATACCCTGCCCAAATATCCTCTCAAATTCCATAACTTAATCTTAGAGGCACTCCTTTAGTCAAAAAGCCAACTTAAGGAGCCTTTTGATCAAATCAAAAGGAAGAACCAAAAGAAGTGGTAATGTTTTCACCACCCTCTTTCAAGTTCCATTCTTCTTCCACTTCTTCATTCTTTGTTATTTCCATTCTAAAATAATAACTCCAGTATCTTTTATATACTTTGATTTTATAATAAATATGGTACAACCATATTTAGTATTATATCCATCTCTTGGATGACATGTCACCATACGTGCGTACATACGTCTTACCGTCTCCACGTCATGGTGTAATTGTTACTCAAAACATTATTATTTGGATGGGTATAATAATGATGTATAATTTATGTAAATAATAAGTATAACATGATAAGGATTCTGTATCTATGATACAGCATCCAATTATATATTATTTTATTATCAAAATAATGATATTGTCGCTTGTGCGTACGTACAGACTATAGTCTCCACGAACAGGATAAGATTCATTCCCCATCGTATCCATTAAAAAAATTTCATTTGATGATTAAAAAGAACGTTTAAGGACTTGATATCATTCTAGATATGAATAATATACAACTTATGGATAACAAACACGACTTATGTATCAAAACATATGAAAGAAAATGAGTATGTGAACAACCGAAATGACGATAATACTAAAATATTATTAACAAAGAAATATTAAAAGTTCATATATGATATCATATTTATGTATATGATTATTGTATAATTTAATAATAATTATTTAACTGTTATACATGAATTTAACCTACCCTCTACCAAGGAAAAGTACAAGGTAAGGGTTTATTTCACAATCTCTTCATTTTACGAGGTTGTTTATACGTAATTATCTTCTGGGACATCTTTATCATCCACATCCATGTTTCTTAAAAATGTATTTCAAATAATTCTTACTATTTTACAGACTATGGGTTAAAGTCATTTATACCCTTGTTTTAATTTTGATAAGAATTTTATAAAGTAATATTTCTGTCATTTTACAAACAAGGTCCTTTTTAACCTTTTCGACAGAATTATGGTAAGAATGTCTTTTTTTAAATTATATGGTGGGTGTGACTGTTTTTTGCTATTATAAAATCTTCAAATAATCCCTTACAGGCTTATAAGGATATTTTAAATGTAAATGTTTTATTTTATTATTATGTGACTTTTAAATGATTTAAAAAAAGAGATATTTCTCTCAAATAGTTTTGATTTCATCTATGTCAACATCCTTTGATGGATTTTAAGTTTATTTGAAGTTGATTTATTATGATACAAAACTTCTATAGTGTATTGAAGGGTTTGTGATATGTTTGACAGTGGATGTGATATTAATATACCATTCATGGTTTATGGTTAAATCGTTGAGATTTAGTATGCTAGTTTTAATACTAATGTTTATGATATGTTTAAAACTTTTCATATGAGGAATGTATTGGACTTAGTATGTGACGGGTGGAGCCCTCTACATCTCCTCGATGCATCGGTAGGTCTCATGAGACAAATAGATATGGAATTTGTCCGGGGCCCTTTCCCAATTTGATATATGGTTCTGGCTGAGGCCTTAATCATTTTTAGATGTCTTGGATGAGGCCTTGCCAAAATGTTTCAGAATGTCCAACATTATACATTTCCTCATTATGAAAATAATATTAATGTTTCATGTGGTCATTCAACTATTAGTATACCAATGATTATGTTTTATTATGGCATTATTTACTCAGTTAATATTCCTTTAATAAATGTATTCATGTTTATTATTGGTAAAGGCATGTGGTTTCAATTATTCACCATGCTTAATATTTATATTATCTTCCACTGTATTTCATACCCTTACTGAGCATTTGATCTCACCCCTTTCTTATGTTTTATTTTCCCAGGATATGAAGAAGTTAGTTATGAGTGAATTGCATGCATTATTTAAGAGTCTTGGATGTTTCCAATGGAATAAATTCGTGTTATATTTATTATCAATTTGTAAAGTTGTAATTATGTATGAATATTGTTTCCAATAATACTAAACTGATCGGACTTTCGAGACATGATTTCCTTGTGATCATTCCAATGTAATTTAATAATGCACTGGCTCTGGGTAACTGGGTTCGTGGCGTTACAATTGGTATCAGAGGAAGCTTAGTACAAACATTGGTAACGTGATTCAGATAAACTCTGATTAGAGGACATAGCCCTAAGATAAACTTTGAGGTAAATTATATAAGAACGTTATAGAATTGTGGAATTGTAATTATTTTGTGAGTTTTCCAAGAAGTACATCCTAGTATGGATATGAGTAGGTAGAGGTGGATCTGGAACAGATGTACCTAGCGGTAAAACCCAAAAACACCGCTTTGAGCTAGACTCGAATGGGAAGTGGTGAACGAAAATGGGCCTTGATGCACTCTTGGTTACGACACTCTCGGGAGATATGCTTAGGATAATTCTCATTTACTTTACAGACCATTATGATGGGTTTATGAGTATATACTTCCTCAAAGAAAACATTTTTATGATGATGGATTATATCTATAAACTGCTCAATTTATGTTAAGTGTTTTACAAGATTGGATTTATGTATTGTGATTCATAAACTAATCTAGTGTAAGCTATTGTTTAGAAATGGCGCCTATTGGAAGGAATGGAAACCGTTTCAATGCATGCAATCCATGTAGGGATTCCCTCCTGCTCAAGATAATTATAGTGGAGATGGTGATGCAACTTGTAATGATCATCTAATCACCATACTGGGAAAACTCACTCAGGTTATGAATAATAACCTTACCTATATAGAGCACTCTGATCCGCAGCATGGAGGATCAATGTTATATCGCTTCATGAGGCAAAAACCACCAACATTCAATGGGGGAACCAATCCACTAGTATATGAGATATGGATAAATCCCTTAGAGAAAATATTCCACGCCTTAGGGTGTAGTGATAGGGAAAAAGTTTTCATTGCAGTTTACCACCTCACTGAAGATAATGATCAATGGTGGTCATTGATTCAAAACACGAAGGAAGATGATGAAGTATCATATATGGAATGGAGGGAGTTTAAAGAAATTTACTTATAAAAATACATTCCTCATGACCATCGAGCGGATATGGAAAGACAATTTCTAATTCTGTGGTAAAAAGAGAATTAGAACATCGCAAAATATAAAGATAACGTTAAAAGGTTAGAGAGGCATGAAAAACATTATATACATAACCCAAGAAGTAAGATTTATTGTTTATTTGATGGGTTAAAAACATTTCTCCGTCACGAATTTGTATCACAATCCTTCTCATCATACGAAGATATTGTCTCGTGTGCTATCAATACAAAAGAGGAATTCTCTAAGTCTTATGACTTTAAATCAAATCAAGAGAAGAAGAGATCTACTGAATACTCTGGGAAAGGAAATAAGGAAACAAGGAAGAAGGGAAGAATTGAATTTCTGCCTTGTGATAATTATGGAAGGAAAGACCATGGTGCATGTCTAAAAGGAGAAGGAGTATTCTAAAAATGTGGACATAATGGCCATCTAGCTGGTGATTGTAAGGGAAAGAAAGACGCTACCAATTTTCATTTCTATAATTTCAGGGAGATGGGACATTATTCAAATGAATGTCCTAAGCGTCAAGGAAACATACCTCAAAAAAGGCCAAGGGATCAAGGAAAAGCTTATGCCATCACTACTGCTATGGTAGAAGCTCTGAAAGACGTGGTGGTAGGTAATTTAATGGTTTCCTCAAGTTTAGAAAATGCATTATTTGATTCTGGATCATCGCATTGTTTCATATATTCCTAGTTTTCTACAAAAATTAGATGTTTCCAATTTGATTTAACAAGGGAGTTGTTAGTCAAAACTCCTAAGGGAAGTACGATTGCTATAATGTTTTGTGAATCAGTCCCCATTAGAGGACATAAATATTCTTTATATGTTGATCTCATCATCATACAGATGATTGAATTTGATAAAATCCTCTGTATAGATTGGTATTCAGACCATGATGTGATGATTTATTGTAAGAAGAAGTAGGTTATGATTTTTTATTATGATGATAATGAACACCATATATTTAGAGCAGAATCGTCACCACCTAATTTTTATCTAGATCCACCCCTAGTAGCTCAAATAAATTCAATTATCGGGGAGGAAGAGAATGAAATAACAATGGGTGAGGAAAGTAATATTCAAATATAGGATGTACCTATTGTGAAAGAATATATAGATGTGTTTCAAGAATATTTACCTAGACATCCTCGAGAAGGATAAATTGAGTCTTCCAATGATTTAATTCATGGTTCAAGGCCTACATCGAAGACCCCATATATAATGGACATTGTGGGCTTAGTTTAACTAAAGAAACATCTAAAGGAATTGAGTAATAAAGGATTTATTCACCCTAGAGTTTCTCCATGGGGGCCCCTTTCCTTTTTGTTAAGAAAAAAGATGGATCTATGAGGTCATGTATTGACTACAAGGAAATCAATGCTATAACAATAATGAAAAATTATCCCCTGACATGCAATGATGATTTATTTGATCAACTGCATAGAGCTCAATAATTTTAAAAGACTGACCTTCGATCAGGATAGCATCAGTTGTGTGTGAATAAAGAAGATATTTCAAACACAGCATTTCGAACCAGGTATGGGCATTACGAGTTTGCAGTAATGCCTTTTGGGCTGACTAATGCACCATCTTTTTTCATGGATTTAATGAATAGGGTTTTCAAGGAATATATTGATGAATTTTTAGTGATATTTATTGATAATATCTTGGTATACTCTAAAATCTATTAAGATCATGAAAATCACTTGCGCATTATATTGATGACTATGAGAAGACATGAATTATATGGGATGTTTAGTAAATATGAATTTTGGCTTCATGAGATTTCTTTTCTTGGCCATATTGTCTCTAAGGATGGAATATATGTTATTCCTTCTATGAAAAGAGAAATCCAGGAATGGCCAGCACCAATGAGGATAACCAAGGTACGTAGTTTTATTGGATTAGCGGGTTATTATCAATGTTTTGTCCAGAATTTTTACCAGTTGGATAACCCATTAACCAAGCTCAAACGTAAATGGGTTAAATTTTTTTGGACAAAAGATTTTGAAGAATGTTTTGAAGAACTGAAAAAAGATAATTCAATGCTCTTATATTGACTCATCCATCGAGGAATGATGGGTTTGTTTTTTATAGTGATTCTTCAATGAATGGACTTGGTTGTGTCCTTATGCAGAATGATAGGGTTATTGCCTATGCATCATGATGGCTGAAAATTCATGAGAAAAACTATCCTACTCATGATCTTGAGTTATCAGTTGTAATCTTTGTTTTGAATATTTGGAGACACTATCTCTATGGTGAAAAGTGTGAGATTTATTCTGATCACAAGAGTTTGGAGTATATTTTCTCATAGAAAGAACTCAACATGAGGCAAAGGAGATGGCTTGAACTACTCAAGGATTATGACTGAACGATACACTACCACTCGGGGAAGAAAAATAAGGTGGAAGATACTTTGAGAAGAAAAGATGATGGAGTTTTGAACAAGACGAGAATTGAAAGGGATCCTATTTTAATGGATCTAGTGAAGGTGGAAATGCGAATAACCATGGAAGGTGAAACATCAATGCTTTTTCAAATGGGTTTCAAACTATCTTTACTAGAAATGATTAAGAGTTCTCAGATGGATGATGAAGAGTTTCAAAAGAATATTAATGCTATGAATTATGGGATATTGATTGACTTTGTGTGTGAAGATGGAATTTTAAAATTTGGGAAGGGACTTTGTGTTCCCAATATACCTGATATACAAAGCCATTTGTCGGATGATGCTCATAGTTCCAATTTTTCTATACACCATTGGAGGACCAAAATGTATAGATATTTGAAGGAAAATTTTTTGGTGGGATAACATGAAGAGGGAGATTTCTGATTTTGTGTGAAGATGTATTTTTTTTCAACAAGTGAAAGCTGGAAGGCAACAACCTAGAGGATTTTTACAACCTCTTCCTATACCCGAGTGGAAATGAGATAATATTACAATGGACTTTGTCATGGGACTACGAAAGACTCATAGATGGAACGATGCAATATGGGTCAGTGTTGATCACCTTAACAAGTCATAATTTTTTTTACTATAATGGAGGATTTACCACTTGAACATGTAGCAAGACTATATATTAATGAAGTTGTGAGAATTCATGGAGTACCATTATCGATTGTTTTTTATTGTGATCGACATTTTACAGCAAGATTCTGGAAAAGTATTCAGAACACCCTCGATACTGAGCTTCGATTGAGCACTACCTACCACCCCTAAACTGATGGAAAATCTGAACAATATATTCAAACCTTAGAAGACATGTTGAGATCACACTCACTTGACTTTCAGGGTATGTAAGATCTATATTTACCTCTCGTTGAATTTTACTATTACAATAACTTCTATTCAAGTATTCAGATGGAACCATTTGAAGCATTATACGGAATGAGATGTCGCAAACCAAACTATTGGGATGACGTTGGTGAAAGAAAACTTGTAGGCCCAAAACTGGCAGAGGAAACGATGGGAAAGGTGAAGGTAATCCAAAACCACATCAAATTAGCTCAAAGTAGGATGAAGATCTATGCCGATAACTGAAGAAGGATTTGGAATTTCAGGTAGGAGATCATTTTTTCTTGAACGTATCACTAGGGAAGGGTGTTATAGGTTTCAGTACGAAGGGAAAATTATTTCCCAAGTACATTGGACCATTCAAAAATCTAGAATGAATTGGGGTTGTAGCTTACCATTTGGCAATGCCGCTAAATCTATCCCAATTTCACGATGTGTTCCACATATCACTGTTGAGAAAATACATGCCTGACCCAATGCATGTACTCACCTATGAGGAAGTAGAACTGGAACCCAATCTATATAATTGAGAAGAGCCCGTCAGGATTCTTGATAAAAGATAGCAAGTGTTGAGAAACCAGAAGACTCGTCTGGTAAAAGTTCTGTAGAGAAACCATAAGATGGAAGAGGCAACGTGGGAACCTGAGGAACTTATGATAAATAACCACTTGTGTCCTTTTATGCAGTAATATTCTAGAAATTTCGAGGACTAAATAATTTGAATTAGGGGAGAATGTAACACCCCATGGTTCCATGGTACGCTTCTCTTTGAATAACATAGAAGTGTGTGTTGTATGCAACTTCGAGTTCTACCACACACCACAACCAATCAAACTAGCTGTTATGAATAGTAATACCCAATTATTGAAATTTTATACATTTTATAATTCAAAATGGACTTCGTTTTTGGATTTGGAATATCGAAATTAGCTTAGGGTGAATTTTTTGTATTTTTCTAAAAACTATCATTTTTTGATGAATAGTGAGAAAACATTGAATTGTAGTTTAAAACCAATTTTTTATTTAAAAAATTATTTATTTTATTTAAATTTTTTTTCGGACAAAATAGATACATACTACTTCTATATTTTCAATGTAAATCATTGGAGTTAGATTATAATAAGTATAGATATATAAAATTTTTATTGAACTTTTCACAGTCTTTTACCCATCTCCTAAGAGAATTTACAAATTCAAATAAAACATAATTATACCACTTATGTGAGTGGAATTTCGAAAATCCAAGAGACAAGGTTAATATGAAGGAGTAAAATGTGGTCCAATAAGATAAAATTAATTTTTGGTGAATAGTCACTCTTTACTTTTATTTACCACGGTTAAAAGTAAATATGGAAATTAAGGGTAAAAATGATATTTTTATTACCCTAAAACATGTCCTAATTCTATGGAATAAGTATAATTCAACCAAAAAAAACCTTATTAATAAAATATAAACTTATTTGGTCCACATGGATGATATTAGGACTTTTATTATTATTTAATTCAAAGAAAATTTAAAAGAGTTAAAATCAAAGTTTAATAACTAAAACATTTTTAATATATAGTTATACATAAGATAAATTCGATTATAAATATTAATTAGAAAGCTAAAAATATTTCCTACATAATGGTATTTTATTTATAATTTTTAGACATTAAATAATTTAAGTTATTTATGACACAATGGTGATGCTGTAATTACCCAATTAATGAAATATTAAAATAATTGATATTATAAATATCCAAATAAATGTAATTTGAGAATTTTTATGAATTAAAATAATTTTATAGTTTAATATGACATGTTAGGATTGATTAAATGAATTTATTTAGAATTAATAATGTTTTTAGAACTTTAAAAAAAATCAATTATTAATTACTGTCAAAATTTACATAATGGAGTATTTAAAACAAATATTATATTATTAATTAATATTATATTACTAAAAATACAAGGTCCATCCAAATGACTTAGATAAGATTATATATATTAATAATTAACCACTATGGGTTTTATTGTCTTGTTATAGTAAGTTTATTAACCATATATTATAAAAATACAAAGAGACATGGTAAATGTCAAACAATTTAACTAAGAGTTAAATATAATTGATAGGGGTAATATAGTGACCCAAACCAGTCTATAATATATTGGTTGAAATTATTTCGACCCATAACCACCTTAAATTCGAAATAAGTCACTTTTTATCCATAATAAACCGAATATTAATTTATTATAAAACTATATTTTACGTTTTTCCTAAGGTACCCCTCACCCCTCGTATAAAAGGGAACATCCCCTTCTCTAAAATTAATACCTTAAAAGACTTTTGGTTCGGCCAAACCCTGACAAAATATCCTCTAAACATTCCACACTTCATCCTAGAGGCCTTACTTTAGTCATAAATCCAACTTATGGAGCCTTTTTTTGAAATCAAAAGGAGAAACCCGAAGAAGTGTTAATGTTTTCACTGCCCTCTTTCAAGTTCCTTTCTTCTTCCACTTCTTCCTTATTTGTTATTTCCATTCTAAAATAATAACTCTAATATCATCTATATAATGTGATGTTATTATATATATATGGTACAACCATATTAAGTATTCTCTCCATCCCTTGGATGACATGTCACCATACGTGTGTACATACAGCTTACCGTCTCCACGTCATGGTGTAATTGTTATTCAATACATTATTATTTGGATGGGTATAATAATGATGTTTAATTAATGTAAATAATAGATATAACATGATAATTATTATGTATATATGTTAGACCATCCAATTATATATATTATTTTAATATCAAAAGAATGATATTGTCGCTCGTGCGTACGTACGGACTACCGTCTCCACGAATGCAATAAGGTTCATTCCCCATCATATCCATTCAAGACTAATTTTCATTTGATGATTAAAAATAATGTTTAAAGACTTGATATAATTATGGATATTAATAATATAAAACCTATTGATAAAAACATGGCTTATATAACAAAACATATAAAAGAAAACCAGTAAGTGAACACCCAAAATGACGATAATACGAGAATATTATTAACAAATCTATATTAAAAGATCATATATGATATCATATTTATGTATATGATTATTTTACAATTTAATAACAATGATATAACTATTATACAGGAGGTTAACCTACCCTCTACCAAGAAAAATTACAAGGTAAGGGTTTATTTCACAATCTCTTCATTTTATGAGGTTGTTTATACATAATTATCTACTGGGACCTCTTTATCAACCACCTCCATGTTTCTTAAAAATGTATCTAAATCATTTTTACTATATTAAAGACTATGGGTTAAAGTCATTTATACCCTCTTTTGACTTTTTATAAGAAATTTATAAAGGAATCTCTCTGTCATTTTCCAAAGAAGGTCATTTTTAACCTTTTCGACAGAATTAAGGTAAAAATGTGTTTTTTTAACTTATATGGCAGGTGAGGCTATTTTCCGCCATTACAAAATCATAGAAGATTACATTACAAGATTATAATTATATTTTCAAAGTAAATATTTTATTTTATAATAATTTGACATCTAAATGATTTAAAAAAGAGATATTTCTATCAAATAGTTTTTATTTCATCTATGTCAAGATCCTTTGATGGATTTTAAGTTTGTTCGATGTTGATTTATTATGATACAAAAATTCCATATTGTATTGATGGATTTGTGATATGTTTGACTGTGGATGTTCTATTTTCATACAATTCTTGTTTTATGGTTAAAATATTGACATTTCGTATTCTAGTTTTAATATGAATGTTTATGATATGTTTAAAACTTTTCATCTGAGGAATGTATTTGACTTAGTAAGTGACGAGTGGAGCCTGCTACAGCTCCTCGATGCATTGGTAGGTCTCATGAGACAACTAGACATTGAATTGGCCGAGGCCCTTTCACAATTTTGATATATGGTTTTGGCCGATGCCTTAATCATTTTTAGAAGTCTTGACTGAGGCCTTGACAAAATTTTTCAGAATGTCCAGATTTATACATTTCCTCATTATGAAAATAATATTGGTGGTTCGTGTGGTTATTCGACGAGTAGAATACCAATCATTATGTTTTATTATGGAATTATTTAGTCCTCTCATATTCCTGCCATAAAAGTATTAATGTTTATTATTGGTAAAGGCATGTGGTTTCATTTATTAATCATGCTATATATTTATGTTATCTTCCAGTGTATTTCATACCCTTAATGAGCGTTTGAGCTCAAACCTTTCCTATGTTTTGTTTTACTAGTATATGAAGAAGTTAGTTATGAGTGTCTTACAGGCATTATTTAGGAGGCTTGGATGTTTCCAATGGAAAAAATTCGTGTTGTATTTCTTTTCATGTTGTAAAGTTGAACTTATGTATGAATCTTGTTTCCAATAATACTAAACTGATCGGTCTTTCGAGACATTATTTCCTTGTGATCATGCCAATGTTATGTAATAATGCACCGACTCTGGGTTACTAGCGTCGGGGAATTACATTTAACATAGCCGTAAATGGAAGGATACATAGAATGGTGGAAGAACATGGAAATAGTGTAATTATATTGCACAAAAATAATAATTAAAAAACGTTTTATAAAACACATTATTCTCATTCCTATGTTAATATAGTAATTATTCCCACACATAAAATTGTGAGAAAACACATTGTACACATGCCTATGTGAACACACTCTGTATGTACACACCTAATTATCTGGTGAGATATCAACATAAACGAATGCCTTCTGGGAATATATAATACCCTTACCATCATCATCTTTATTTTTTCCATATAAAATATATCACTATCATATAATAAATATCCCATAAAAATAGTTTTCATATCAATTATAAAATGGAGTCATAAAATGAAATCATTCATAATTCCTCTAATAATCATAATATGAAATAACTATTGAATATAAATGAGCACCTAAAGATATTTTGTTAATGTGTAGGTAAATAACATAAAATAAACATATAATAACATATTTTATTTAAAATGTAATGAAAATGGGTATATAGTTAAGTCAATAATTTATAAAATCAATATATGTATAGAACCTTGGTGAAATCCCCTAAATCAAAGGAATAAAAAATAGGGTATTTTCGTAGGAAAATAATTTATGGAAGAATTTTATTTTTAAATTAGAAGTGATTAGGAAATATATATTTTATGATAGATCATTTATCTTATAGATATTTAAGATTTATCATTTATGAAAAAAATATGTAAAGAATAATCCTTTAGATGTTGACTATTTTAACAATATTTGAAAAAATCTAGATTAATAATCATGATGAAAATGATAACTTTCCAATAAAAATATATATAAGTAAAAACCATTAAATAATGTATAAATAGTATACACTGAAAAAAATGAATCATGTGAAATAAGATAAAAAATGTTGGAAAATCCATTCTAGTGAATTTTTTTGATTTTAATTTATTTTCATATTTTTAAAGAAAAAATCCACGAGTCAAATTCTCACGTTTATACTGAAAAATAACATTAATAATAGTTAGAAGGATTAAATTTTACATATAATAAATGATTCTTATTATGTAATTTTATATATTAGAAGACTGTCACTAATATACCAGTTATAAATATAAAACTATGAGTTGATGAATTTTTTTTAAAGGATAAGGAAGAATGTTAATATTTTGATAATCATTTGTCAAAAACCCACAAAATAAAAAGTACTGTAATCTATTATATTAAATTGAGTATTTTGAAAAAATATCTTCATTGGAGATTAAAAATAATATAGATTCCAAATAAAAAGGATGTCATTGGGGGTAATGAAAATATGGACATTGATGGAAATCCATCATTAATGATGATAAGAATTATTATCCATAATAATATAATTTTTTAGGGGGACGAAATTAATTGAGGAGGAATTATCGGATGAAAAGTATCATTTTAACTATATAGAATATGAAAATATCCTGAAATAAAATATTAGGCTCAATAAAATAAATATTTTAAGAAAAAAATTTCAGAAGAAGCATTTTAAAAAAACTAAGGGGGTCGAGACAACATAGAATCTTTACTTTATTGGTAACATAATAAAGAATATAAAATAAGAGAGTTACATTTCTTGGATAATATATATGGACACTGCCTTAAACAGTAAAAAATATTGAGTGAAGTAAATTTTTTGACTTTATTTCACATTGGGGATCTTTTCTATTTTAGTGTTATAGGTAATTGGGGCATAAATCATACATAACAATTCAAATATTTAATAGTATACAATTATAGTCACTATCCTTTTTCTATAAAATAAATTTGATTAAAAATAATCATGGTTTTTATTCAGGTTTATTCATCATATATTATCCATGATCACATTGTTATCTTTATTCTCCTTTAAATATTGTAAAAAAAAATTCAAAATTTGGGATGAACATAAGAAGATCTGTAAGGGAAAATGAAAGAAGGAAAAATGTTAGTCTTTTGGAAACATTTAAACCATGAATACCTTATCATAATGTAATACATTCAACTTTATGAAGTAGTAAATACTCTTCAATGAACATAAGCACATTTCTTACCATTTTTCAAATCAAAACATTACCCAAAAAAACATAAAATATACATATAAAATTTAAATGTAACATGTAATATAACCATACTTGAATAGAATAACCAGGTAGTAAACATCCACACACATAACTCTTACAAATGGAAAATCCACATGCCCGACTTCCATCCCCAATGAATTGGAGGTTATAATGTAACCACCCATCCTTGGTTTAACACATAAGCACATATCCTATTTTTTCATATAACCACCCATAAAATTTCCAAGTACCAATTTATAATCATAAATAAAATATTAAATATTACAATTATCAACATTTTACTCATAATATTTCATTTTCAATGAATATAAATCATTAAAAGATATTTTAACAATTAATCAATTTTCAAAACCATTTTCAATAAGAAAATATCCAAAGAATGCAATACTTGATTTCTAATTATTTTAAAAATATCATGGCGTGTAGATTAATCCAAATATCTAATAATGGTCACAGAGGTGGATAAGTTGTTTTCATTATATATGTCAAAAATATCATTCATTTAGCTATTTGAAAAACATACCATATAAAATACATAAAAAGATACATTTTGAAAATCGTTTAATTAAATTCAAAATATTTAAAAAATCCTTATTATAAACCTTTTATATCCATATAATGAATATGTAAATTATCATAATGATGAAAAATATTCTATAATAAAATCATTAAACATTCAAGGTGTTTCTTACGACATTGAACATATAAATACTTATCTCCATGAATTTGAAAATTTACCAAACAATTAAATAACATTATTATAGATAAAATATGGATATGAAATTTCATTGTGACTATATATACACCTTTAAAAATTATAAAGGTGAATATTATCATGAAATGGTTCAATGAAAAATGATTGAGATGAAACCCCTTAGAAAGACCATTTTGATAACAAAATATATAGATTATGTGATTCAACAATAAATCCACCAAAAAATTGTTGAAATAAAATATAATATATTCAAAATTCATTCCAATCATAGTATTATAATGAGATAATCATGTTGTAGAAGTTTAACCCAATGAATTTCAATTTGGTTAAGTAATTTCATTACATTGAGTCTTACTTATCTCGTATGATCCTTGTTATTATTAAATAAATAACCTAGGTAAAAATATAATTTCTTCATAACCTTTCCATGTTTTTTATTCCTTTATTATAATTAATTACAATTTTATAACAATTACATAATTATTTAAGTTCATATTGGACATTTTTTCATTAATCATTATATGAATGGAAAATGAACTTGACAAGATGTTAATAGTCTATGTGGTCATAATTCCATCATCTTAAAAATATAAAACATGATATAAATATCTTATATATTAATTATATATGAATTTATAATAATCCATAAATACAAACTAAAAACACTGTTCGTGGAGATAGTAGGTCGTACATACGAATGAATGACATTTTCATTTTTCCTATCGTATTGAAAAAACCAAATTAAATAAATTTTATGTAAATAAATATAATATCATTAATGTATACTTAATTTTTCATTTATATCATATATATTTTTTAAAACATCCTTAATACATTCCATGTGATGTGGGAATGAAGCACATCATTTTGAGGAGGCGGTAATCCACAAGTCCCCAAATGATGTTAACCTATAACCACTATATAGATAACATGGAAGAAAGTTTATTATAAAATTGTCATAATATTAAATATGTAATAATATAAATATTAAAAAATTATTTTACTTGAAAATATATTTAAGTCTAGCCATGAATGAAATATTGAAACAGGAATAAACACATTATTCATGAAGGTGATTAATCGGCTTAACATGAACAATAATTTTGTTTCAATAAAAAGATGAGGATATAAATGAAATGGATATTAAAAATTCTATTAGAAAAATCAAACTCCATTATATACATTATTATAGAGTTATCAATAATTTGTGGATGAATGAGGTTATGAGAAATAAGAAAATTAAAAGAAATTATGATTGGTACTTAAAAAAAAATTACATCTTCAATATCCCCTCCTTGAAAGACACGTGAGAACCTTGAATTGGGAATTTTTGTCATATCAATATCACTTAGACATGAGGACAGTGAGCAGGAGAGTTGTTATTTGATATTTTAGTATCTACAAGGAATTTTTTGTTTAAATGGTGAGGTGAGGATTAGTTTTTAAACATAATGAGAGGTTGGTTTAAGTGATTAAATTATTAATTGTTTTATACATAAAGCTAAAAACATTGTGGTGACATGAATTTCAACGAATTAGTCTTTAAATTAATATTTTAAGAATATTTAGGGTCGTTACACACTGAAAAAAATATTAAAATTTTGTTGTATTTAGGTATTTTAAGTCTTTACCCTTTTATCATTAATATGTTTCATTGTTTATAGATAAAACGACAAATTTGTTTTACCAGAGTATCTTTCTTATACCAAAAAAATAAAATTGACCTTACAACCTTATTTTTACTATGTTATTAAAAATATGGAACCCATTTTAAACAATTAAATTCACATAATTTGGATAATTTTATTTAAAATTAATTCCATAAGCAAAATAGTAAAGCTTGTTTTTAAAGTGGAACGTTCAAAAGTTTGAAATGGTTTTATAGATATTTTCTATATAAAATTGTTACCAATGACCTAAATTGGGATAAATGAAAAGAAATAGTTTATTGAAAATATAAAACTAATTAAATGGAAAATATAACTATATAAATACTTAGAGGAAAAGTAGTTTTGAATTCAAATACAGTATTTTTTACTATTCATTAAAAATGAATGTTAACCAATAAATACAAAAAATTTATAAAAAGTAATATTTCATGCCTTCAATACAAATAATAATATTAGTTTTTTAAATAAAACTTATAAAACTATCAAAAAATAAATATAAAATGGGTTATCCATCAAAACGGGGCAAAACGTATTTTTTTGAAAAATACTTCTTTTATTCATAAAATTGAATTTTTTTTATAATATCTAGAAAACACATGGTTTGAATTATAAATGTTACATTGAATATATATATATATATATTTTATTTTATTTTTATAATTCGACAAGAGTAAATTATTATTTTAGAAACTCAATTTTTTTACTTTTGAATAGTTTTTCTAAAAACATCCTTTATATTCAATTGATTTTTATTTACTTTTATAATTAATTTGGTAAAAAATTGGTCATTATATAAACATTTTTAAACCATATTTTAATTATTCATATAATACTATTCATTCCCACCATTCCAACAGCTAGGTTATATTGGTAACTTTTAAATAATAATTTGTAGTTGTTCGACAATGCTTGATGTGGAAATTTATGTATGCTATCAAACATATTGTTTATTTCTTAAAACAAGGGATGTTATATTCTCCCCCATTATTTAAATTGAATCTTCAAAAATTGGTTTTAGGGTCGGTAATTAAAGTTAACTTATCAAAATAACATTATTATAATCACACATCAGAAAAAGGATTTATAAAACTACCAAATTCATGTGTAGAATAGAAGAATGAAGATCACCTGAGATAATACATACATGGATTACATATAGGAAAGGGTTTACATGAGTGATAAAACTAACTCTCAAATACTAATAGGGAGTGATATAGAATGTAATAATTATAAATTTATCCATCACAAAATCATAAATATTTGATTGGCCAAGATAACATTGAGAAATGTAAACAGATTACATTTTTAAGATCATTTTGAGGAATATATATAATTACTACACTAAGAACATAAGTAAACACAATTAATTGAAAATTAGGGTTTCATCCTTTAATAAAATTCCACCAAAAACTCGTTTTTTATTCAATCAAGGTGTATTCAAGATGATTTTTTCATGCATGATGAACTAGAATAAACTTCCATAGAGTCTCAAAACCCATAATATATTAAATATATATTTCTCCTCTTTAGAAACATTAGCTGAAACACATTATTTTGGATAATATTTATCAAATATCTAAAAATAATAAACCATTGAATTATGAGAATCTAATTTTAATCTCAAAAATTCGACTATAATACCAAAAGATTAATATAGATCATTCAACAATTAACTACGATTAAAATCCATAAAAAATAATCCAAACTACATTTGAAACTGAAAACATAGAATAATTTATTACACACTATTCCACGATAAATTTTAACAATTCTCTTCAAATAACATCAATCACTCATAATGTCTCATACAAACAATGTAATTTCCCTACTAATCTTATATATATTATAACAATTTCCCTAAAAAACCAAAATTGATATAATGCAATAGTAAAATCAAAGATTCATCCAAAAATATAATTGAAACATAACTAATTATATAAAATTACATATTACAATATTTACCTTTATCATATTGGGATCCCAAAATATTGAACATCATCCAAAGTATGTATTATAACTTAATCATCAAATAATTTTCCAACACTAATGATATCCATTTTATAGAACAATACTTCCAAAAATTAACTTATTATTAATCCATCAACTCTTTTAACTAACATGAAAATGTCATACTAACTAAGAACTTCAAGTTGGCCAATGGAAGTTGATAAATCCTTGTCACACTTTGGTTTCGGGTTCGATTACTACAGACTTATTGGACATGATAAATTGGAACCCATCCTCCGGTTGTACATTTTTTCAAATTCTTATTACACAACTACAATTAGATAAAATCCCTAAAAATAAGCATAACATGTTTTAACATCAAATATTGAATTATACCTCTCATTTGTATCCAAAAAAGTTATAACCCACAATTACCTCCAAAAATAATGATCATATAAAAAATAGAGGTTACCCATACTATTAAATTTTTTTCCACAAAATAAAATATGACTCTTCCTAAAATAACATTTAAAAATATCAAAATGTTGGTTTACATATAACAAAAACTAAAAAAACACTTACAAATTTCTCCAATCATAAAACAGTTTTAATACGTTTTATCAATACATCATCCTAAAAAACTCTTGAATCCCTTATAAATATTCATGTTAATCATTTAGTGTTTTTCATGATATCCTAACCATGATTTTCAATTTCATTCTTATAATAATAGAAATGAATCATGGATTAAGAGTCAATTATGTCATAACATCAGCCACGAAATAATAAATATATTTCATAGGTCATTTTTCATTTTCTGAACACCAATTGGAATGGTTTTGGTATTTCAAAACATATATTTATATAGTACTGCTAATTCCATTTCTAAACCATATTCATAGGAAATTTATTTTCATAATGAACATACTACCAACATTAAAACCATTTAATTGGTAACTTAAAAATAACTGCTATCCCATTCTAGAAGACAACTGAATGCATTCTTTTTCCCATGGATTTTAATAATTTTTGACCATTATTACCACATCAGTAACATATTAATGTCCCCTAATGCGTTTACCTATATTTTTCATTCCACATCTTTTACTGATAGGTCTTTGAATATATATACCTTTATTATTATTACCTTCACTTCTATATGGACTAGTTTATCTCATAAATGATTCTTTAAAAATCACCATGGTCCAAGTGGTTAATAATTACCCCTAAGAGATGTTTTAGAATAAAAATGAGAGTTATCATTTTATCTCTAATTTCAATTAGTTGAATATTAATAGAACCACAACATTTTCATGCACATCAATTGTTACTTTGGGTCCATCTAGATCTATATATTTACGAAATATAATAAAAGATAGTGTGAGTATATCAATAAAATCATCATATACTATCTTATAAATAGTATAGAAACTAAAATATTCTTTTTTTAGGTTATCTCAAACTCATTCACGTTATCTAAAATAACTGTGACACTTTTTATCATTCAAAACATTGTGGTTATATACTACATTACACTTATTCTAAAATAACACCTTAAGATCCAAATTAATCTAAACTGACCTTTGATACCAATTATATAGACCCAAAATTATACATTGTATAATATTGAGTTCTGAAAATAATTTGACTTTATTTCAAAATCTGGACCTTTTCATGTTTATATATTTATAGAATTATGAAATAACTCATACATAACAATTAATATATTAAAAAGTATATAATTCTACCCAATAAACATTTTCTTATAATACAAAAACACTTACAATGAAACATGGTTTTGGTTTAGGATTATTCCTCATACATTTTCCTTGATACCATCCTTAACTCTATTTTTATTTAAAACCAATGAAAAACCTTTCAAAATATTGGATGAGAATAATAGTAATGGATACAGAAAAAAGGAAAATGGTAAGTCTTGAGGGAACATATAAACCAAGAATACTTTCTCATAATGTGAGAAATTTAATTTTAAGAAGTATTAAATACTCTGTACTGAGTATAAGCTCATTTCTTACCCATTTTTCAATTATAATAGTTCTGTAAAACCCATAAAAACATATTACATAGGAAGGTAACTTGTCACATAATCATACATTAATGTAATAACCATGTGGTCTACATCAACACATATCAATCATACAAATAGAATATTCATATGGATGAATTCCATAGCCAATGAATTTGAGGTTATAATGTAAACACACATCCATGGATTATCACAAAACCACCAATAGTTGTTATATCATGTAAACACCAGTAAAATTTCTATGTTAAATTGTGTAAACATAACACATACATAAAATATTACAATTATCAACATTTCGCTCATAGATTTTCATTTGAAATCACAAGAAATCATTTTTAGATATTTAAATATTAAATCCATTTTCAAAACCATTTTCAACCCAAAAATACCCAAAAATTGAATCATTGATTTTTATTTATTTTTCAAATATTATGTATTGTAGATGATTCAAAATATTAAATAACGATCACGGTTGTAGAGAAATTACTGTCGCCGTATAAGATAAAAAGAACATTCCATTTGTTGTTTGTCAAAAAATTCCGTATAAACACATAGAAAGGTACATTTTGAAAACCATTGAATTAAAATAGAAATATATAAAAAATATACTTTAAAATAATTTCATATAAATATAATAAATATGTAAATTAATATCATGAATAACAACATTTGGAAATTAATTCCTTAAAAATTCAAGGCATCCCATGCCAGTTTTAACATTTAAATTTTAATCTCGATGAATTAATCAAATTAAATAACATTAAATAACATTATTACTAATATTATATGAATATTAAATTTCATAATAGCTATATATACACCTTAATAATTTATAAAGGTTCATATTATCATGAAATGCCTCAATGATAGGAGATTGAGACAAAATCTCTTATAACAATCATTTTGTTATTAAAATATATTGATTATGTGTTTTCAATATTAATAAACATAATAAAAAGTTTAGATAAAATATATTTTATTAAATATTCATTTTACACATAAGAGTTGAATGACATTTTTGATGCCAAAATTCCGAGAAGGGCCGCATCAGGTGGATAAAATAGCAACGAATGAACCCGAGATGGTAGGGGGAGATTTCAGGTCTTGGTAGCCGTGCATGCACATGATTTTTGGGCCGTACAGAAGGTGCCTTCTGGCGTGCAAAAATATGTGTGTCTCCCTTCATTTCCACGCCAATGGTGTCTTCCACCGTGACTTTCTGCGCCCACGCTGTTTCTGCGTACAAGGCGACGCCAAAAGGGTGTTTGCGCGCCCGATCCCGTTTCCTTGCAAAAGGTGATGTCAAGTGGGAGTTTGTGTGGATGACCCCGTTTTTACACACAAGTTCACATCCACCGTGACCTTCCACACCCACCCCAGTTTTCGTGCCCATGGAGATGTCAAACGGGTGTTTGCGCACTTGTCCCTCCTTTGCGCACACACACAGAATTTAAATGGGAGTTTGTGTGCCGCTCTGAGGACTCCAGATATAAAACGATCCATATCCCTGCCCTTCAGGGGTGGTAACCGAAGACAATGTGACACTCTGATAAACAAAAATAACTTCTTTTGTGACCATGCGAAAACCCCTAGGGCCTTTAGGTATTGGATTTTTCACAACAGGTCCCCTGTGGGGACTCCTTCGGGTGGTCCCTCATGGGGATAATCATTATTTTCTCCCAATTCCTTTATGTGAAAGGGATCCTCTTTTCCACGCAATATCCCTCTGTGTCAGGCGTCGTTGTGCACAACTAGTCCGTCTGGCATGAAACCGGCCCCTCTTGCATGCAACCCTTCCATCTTGGGTGCAACCACCCCTCGTGCGCACAACCATTCCTCCTTGCGCACAACCAGTCCCTCTTGCACGCAAACCTTTTATCTTGTGCGCTACCAGTGCCTCTTTCGTGCTAACCTTCCTTCCTGTGCAAAACCCTTCAGACTTGCGTGCGACTGATCCCTCTTGCACGAAACCCTTCGATCGTGTGCGCAACCCATCAGTCTTGTGTTCAATGTTTCCCACTTGCACGTAACCCCTCCCTCTTGTGCGCATGCCTTGAATATTGACCGTAGATAGTCTATATTTCCCCGACCCATTCTCTTACATGCGCTCCATGTGATTCCCTGACCTTGAGGCACCCTGTCTGAGCTTCAATTATGCACGACAAACCTGTGTCAGATGTTCTCTTCCCGTGTGGCCCCATTGGTTTTCACGAAGCAATTTCAATGTCCCTTGGGTGATGAATTCCATTACATTGCTTCACCACATTCTTCTTCACATAGGCACGCTAATAGTTATTGCTTTTTCTCATAGCCACGCTAATGTGGACCCCCAATGGATCTCTGCATAACACCCACAACATGACATTGTCGATGCCTTCCTTCCTGGATGGGAAGGAAGGTTTCAGTTATATAAGTCGTAGGGGTTTGGAGCGAACCCACCTTCGTCCATGTTGCAGGACGTTAAACTGCCAATCACCATCGTCCATATCACATGAAATTAAACTATGACCACGCCCCGTGCGTCGAACGTGGGGTTCTCCCACCTGGGACATTCTGCACGCCCACTGGTGTCCACATGAGTGAGATCATGCCTCTCATGAAATGATATCCTCTTTATTGGACCGACTTCTGTCTATGGGGAAAGGGAAACCACCTTAATGTAATCCCTAGATTTTCATGAAAAAGGTATCATCCCTGCTCCTCCTCTCTTCTTGGGTGCCAAATCCCTCTCCCACTGGGGTTTGACCCCACCCGGGCCTCCATACTAGATTAAGTCCCAATCTCCATCTCTTCGGGAGTCGGACCCCGCATAAACCCCTGTTTCTTTTTTGGGCTACTAGCTACGCATCATCCACACTCTACATTCCATGGAGGCACCTTCCAAGATGTGATCTTCAGGTCTTTGATGCTTCATGTTTTTCACACCAAGCATGACACACAAGGCCTTACAGTAAGCATTGACCATGACATCCTTTTTGGGAAGACTATAGTGTATGCCCCATAACCAACCTGGAACTATGAGGTTTTTGATCCTTTCTGAGGAAGGGTACGTAAGAAGCCTCCTTGATGTTCAAGACCCACAACCATTGGTCTCGACCATCATCAAGTCTGTTCACAATAACCCATCCTGAACAAAAGGTCCTTGATCCTTACAAAGGCTGGGTACACAGGAAGCCTCCCTGAGGTTCAATCCCAACAACCATTGGTCCCGACCGTCTTTATGTCAGTTCACCATAACCCATCCTAATCTATGAGGTCATTTATCCTTGCCAAGGTAGGGTATGTAGGATGCCTCCCTGAGTTTCAAGCCCAACAACCCAATGGTTCTGAACTACTTCATGTCGGTTCCCACCACCAAAACTACGAGGTCTTTGATCCTTTCCATGGTGAGATAACTAAGAATCCTCCAGGAGGTTTAAGCCAAAAAACCATTGGTTCCGACCCCCTTCGTGTCGGACCATTGTTGTCCCATAATATATAAACCTTCATGCCCCATTTTTATCCTCTATAACGCTAATCTGCATCCACCATCCTGAACTATGTAGGGATTGATTCTTGACTCCTGGATATGGTACGATGGAAGCCTTCTTGAGGATCAACCACATCTAGTAGAAGCTATTGTGACCCCATCTACCAGTAAGCCATTGTCAACCCCATTCAACGGTTAGCCGTTGTCAGGGGTGAACTACGAGGACTTTGATTCCCTACCAAAGGGATACGTAGGAGGTCTCTTTGAAACTCAAGCCCGATATCATTGTCATCCTTGAGTCAATTCTATCTCATTCTCCACTCACTTCAATTAACCATCCATCATCTATTTTGGATCTTACCAGCACCACCACATCTCGGTGGGATCATTCCACCCCATTCCCCATTCACATTAACAACAAAATGGTAGCTAACCATGCGTTATCCCCAACATCTGTGTTCCCTATAGGGGTTTCACTCACATGATCCACTCTAGCCAATGTTCGGATTAGTTTGATCTGGATCTGCTAGATGTTAAACCTATGGCACACCATGTTTTAAACATAGGATGCTGAGGAAAACCTCAGATACATGCCTATGAAAAAAAGTTCCCCACGTTCGACATGGGACACCTCGATCATCCACACGCTCGAGATGCCCTATAATAAGGGGATGAAACCATGAATAACTATTGTTCTAGTGTCCAGACATGCCAGTGGTGTCCAACACAACTACTCTCCATACCGATGGTTGCTTACTTAATCAGACCCCTTGGAATGTCACTAAAAAAAGCAATCCAATTAACTGGTGTCCTTGAAGATATGAAACTATGAAGGGTTTCAGGAACAATGTATTAATCTACAAGGGAGACCCGTACTAGGTAATGAGGTTTCATCATGGGGAAAACTTCCCTGAACAAGGAGAAAATGTCACCCGCATTTGGAAAGCAGCAATGCAGGGCAACAAACAGCGCCACCGTCCTCATGAAAGATGGACCATTGTGCCCCAGCAAAAGAATCATAAATAGAAATGATGAAACCGGAATAAATATTCTCTTCTTAATATGGATATTAGTAGCGTTTGAGACATTATAGGATTAGCGTGTCACCAGATCCAGCCATCCGACACTGGGTCTTGCCAAGAAAATAGTGGGCATTTTGTGAAACTCACCATAAGATGGGGCAGTCAAAACGTTTTATATCCGGATCTGAGATGTTGTCAGTGTGGATCCGTCTTACCAACCATGGAAGATGGAATGGTGTTGCAGAATAGGTCTTCAAATCTTTTCCTTTCATCACTAATGGGTTAATCTTCCTACTTTTCAAGAACCAATCTACTGGAGGAATTTGATCCCTGCCCGCCCACCAAAGTAGGGGAAGGGGTAATGCCATCCTAGTAGTCCCACGTGGCTCCATCGCTTCTGTGATAATCTTCACTCCTTAAAATGTCAGTCACCTATTCCCTTCTCCCTGTATGAATTTTTTCAGCAGAGAGTGATCAACGTCCTTGTATGCTGGTACGAGGTGGAGGAGATTATCCCGAATTGGGATATGGCCCTCTAGGATCTAGAGGCATCAGTGCCTCTTCACCAATACATCCCATAAGGGATGCATAGAGATCCACTACTCCCCACTCTATCTTACAATCGTTTTAGGAGCCTCTCCTCATAACGCATCAACAACTCACAACCCTACACCGTTGAGTTAGAAGATGTACGGGCTGGTCCGTTCAGGATCCAATATCAGGGGCCCCAAATGAGGTCTCCCACAAGGCCATGCCAGCACTGCCGTTCTGTCCCACAAGCCAAGGAGCAGGTAATTCATACGCCTACACCGTTGGCCCTGGTTTGATTGATATGATTCTTGCGTTGGGCACCGGCCGAGGAGGATGCCCGCCAAGGGGCGTCAACATCAGCAACTCCAATTTCTCAGGCCACCACCAACATATATCATCAACCCCTTGTGTATGCTGAGTGGGGGAACTTGTTACCTAGGATGGATCGAGTCCTAAAAAACCCCATGGTTAGGATGGGTCGACTCTCTCAGCTACTGGTGTAGTTAATGGCCACCACTAGTACGGAAGGCCCTCCTCATACCGTCACTATGGAGAATGCGGGTCTTCCCCACTTCCAATATCGGTATAAAGGTATTCCTCGTGCTACCCTTAGGGGGAATGAGAGACCTTCCCATGAGGGTGACACCCAGAATGGAAGCCTCTTTCTGGCTCATTACATTGGGTATGGAGTCATCCCACATTCAATAGTTTTCCAGTGTGGGGGCATTGCGCATCTAGTCAATCCCTAGCATGGGGCACTCCCCATGTTCTTACTAAAGCCGGCGAAGGTCCTCCTCACCATAGCAACCATAGGGGTGATGTCCAACCTTGATTCACTAGCACCCAGCACGGAGGCCCTTCCTGTGTTTGGTTCAACCAGTACGAGAACATTCCTCGCACTGATGTCTCCATGGGAAACAAGCCCGGAGGTCCTACCCATGCTCCTATCAGCTCTAGCAAAGGTCCTACAAGCTCCATGGCTTCCCAAAGAGGTCCTCCCCATATCCCCTTTGATATTTTTCCTGGTTCTCCTCACACCTTGGCTTACTCTGGAGGAAGTCCTCCCCACCCCAGCACCAGTACGGCTGATGGTCCTCCTCATACTTGAAATCTAACATGCCTTGAAGTACCATCCTGGGGGAGGATGGCGGGTCATCGCCGCCAAAAAAGTAACACTAAGAATATTCGGACTGAGATAAAATTGGTTTTCTTCACATATTCCGAACATGAATACAACTCATCAATGGAGCCCTCACCGAGGTCCTCTATATCAAGGGTCGGGGATGGAACAAGGCACATGTTCCTAGTAATCCCAAAATGTGAGGTCCGTTTGATTCCTGCCTCCCTCTATAGGAATATCAAGGGGTAAAAAAATATGGAAACTCCATAGGTTACAGCCGTGAAATCACCACCATCATCGGAAGAAGCACTATCTACCTCGATATAGTATCACAGAGAGATATTCTAGGGACCAATAGTGTACATGTAGTAGTGTGGTCCACCGCAAGCAGCCGTACGCCCGCACCAGAAACTGCGGTTGTCAGCCCATATTACCATGATGGCGTGGCTATGTCACTTCACTCTTCAGAGGATAGACCGAGATGTGGCAGTTTGTCAGCTCCCTCACCATACTCTCCACCATCCATCCAACCATCCCAGTGGTCTACTTCTGTTCCACTACTCGTTCCCCAGCAACCTCCAATTGACAAGTGGGACAATTAAGGGCCATACGCTGAATTCGTTCCAAAGACCTTATGGGATATCCGTGCAGTAGTCCACCCCATTGAGATGTTTATGAAGGTTGTAGCGCTGATGTTTTGTGCCCCTCAATCCCTTAACCAATAGGATGTTGAGTGTTTATGCCAAACCCTCTAGGTGACTAATTCATTCTTCACCATCAGTGAGTGGATTAACCTAAGCGCCAAGTGCATTTCAAAGACATTGGCGAACAATACCGTTTGGAGATTTGGCTGCACTCCCTGGGGCCTAGTGCCCTAAGTCACCAGGTCACCTTAGGACCCTCCAGCAATGGTGTGTTTAGAGCTTGGGGGTACTCTATAGGATTATCAAAGAGGTTTCTACCCACATATAGATTCGCGACTGAGAACAGCATGCATCCCTCCTCTTCAGTCCTATATGATGATAACTCGATTTTCTTGGCGACGTAGATGATAAGCCTCCAGGAAGAGTCACAGTTAATATTGTGGACCTACTAGAGGGTGAGAACAAGCTAGAGCTTCTTGGAGAGGATCTTCCACCCCCCTGGAAAGAGTTTCACACTTCTTGGTCCCCTAAGGAAGGATCACTCACCAGCAGAGAAATATAATGGGTCTTCTCGCACCCATTGAGGCACTAGTCATCAGCCGGAATTCCAATAAGGGAAAAGAAGACCTCAGAGCCACAAAACCCTACGACCTACCTGGCTTAGTGAAGAAGATGGTGGAAGATGCCTAAAAAGTTGTGTTGTGTTAGAAACATTCCAAACAGAAGAAGGTGGTTGATGACCACTTTGTTGAATGCAGTGTAGAGCACCAACCAGACTATGGTGATTCTAGGTTGGGGCAGTGGGGGCAGACATAACTTCCCCTCGGCGAATTGTGTACAGGCGAACCTCATTATCTCGGACACACATAAAAGGGTAAGGCCCGAACCCATGTCTAGAGGGCATAGTATGAGTCACCCAATCTTCCTGGACGGCATGTCAATCATCGGGACCTAGCTCGGAATCCCCCATCTACCTCGCAGGTCGTTCCAATAGCCACTCCCTGAGCCGTTGGGCCTCTTTATCATGTTGAAGAACCTACCAACACACTAGTTTTCATGGATCCCCGTCAAGATTTGATCCCCCTCCCAGATGATCTAATAGAGGCAATCATTTCCTGTCTCCAGCCATTAGAGACATGACATATGGCACTCTTTCCCAATGGAAAGCCTTATCCGGCATGGGTGGATGATATTCCTACACCGTAGAGTTTAAAGAATCCCACATTTTCCCCCTTCAACATGATGGGGCACCCACCACAGCACTTGGACCACATTACCTCATGGTGTGGCCCCATGTTGGGAACTCTAGCGCCGCAAGAGGCCACCATGATTTGTCTTTTCTATAAACATTGGAAGGGCCTGTGTTTTTTTTGTACAACCATTTCCCCATCGGATTAGTAACCGGCTGGGATGACCTCTGTATAAAATTCCTCTACCAGTTCAATTCCACCACACGGATGATGATTATAGAAGACCAATTCAAGTGAAAGCAGAGGCCTGATGAGTGCATCACTAACTTTGTCACCCAGTGGAAAGGACTCACATATTCCATCGACATTCCACTAAATCAGGAAAAATTGCTGACAGTGTGCAGAGAGAATGACCAGACAGAGTTGTCCCCCACTCTAATCACCCAAATAATCTTGGGGGTTACCAGACTTCTTTGATAAGGCCTGGCGCCTAGAAAAATCATCAAAGGAGGCCAAACAGGCACACCTGTTGCCTCATGCGATCCCTGTGAGAAGGTCCTCCAAGGTAGAATCTGTCTTAGTAGCTCTAATAGTGTCCCCAAGGAGACTATAGTTTTTGACAATGGAGGTTCCTCCACATCCTCGCAGAGGCCCCCTACATCAGGAGCAGCCATCGGCCCAACAACACCCTCTTTAGTATCGGCAGGTGCCTCCGTCCAATGCACCGCCACCTCCCAAGTGAGCAAACTGAGTTCCAGCTCCTCAATAGGCTCCCCCATCCCCCCATTTGGGCCAGGATCCAAGGGAAACCTTTCCGGACCAGAGAAACTGGACCTACTCATTCAAAGAGGTACATGTCCTTGAATACATCCGCATTGCCTTGGAGTAGGGGATTCCACGTCTTCCTGAGTATAGAATGTCAGAAGAGGCAACCCTCACTGATCACCATGACTACAACCACTACCACTGGATTCTGGGGCATACTCTAAATAATTTCTAGGTGTTTGAAGACTAGCTTTAAGACCAGGTCTATAAAAATATAGTCCGTTTAGGCCCTGCTCCGACACAGGTGGCATGCGTCTTCATGAGGTCAGATGACAAGAACAATAGCGAGGGAGAGTGGCATCAGGTTTACAGTCACAGATCAAAGAAGTACGATGACCAGATGGATCGGAAAACAGTCGCTTGTGCCCATGGTGTCATCCGAGCATTCCTGAATCAGCGAGAGCCTTTAGAAGCTGCAGCCACCACTTCTTCATCGTCATCTCAACCGGCCTCTTCCCATAAGAGCAAACATTGGCAGTGTAAGGGAAACCAATGTCCCACACTGATGCCATCGTCATTTCATACTCTTGGAGACTTCATGACCATGGAGATGTATATCTCTCCTAGAATCCATCTTGTAGTGAAAAAATCGTCATGTGACATTCAAGGGTATGCCTCGGTTAATACCATAGAGCCGGTAAATCCTAACATGACTCCAGACGATGAGGAGTGCCAAGTGGATCCTCCCAATGTCCCCAGCTATCACCAGCATTGACCAAGTGGTGGCTATATGGGCCATGAGAGTGCCTTGGTCAGAACATCCATCCAGGATATGCATGCTATCGAAAACTGGAAACAGGTTCAGCCCAGATCTCAGCATGCACATCCTTCTCATCTGGTGGCATCACACCCGCCATTCCCAGCGTTCGTGTTGCTCGATCAGGTAGAACCACCACAACCATGCCATGACCAGCCATGCCCTGGTACAGTCCATCCTCATTCATCTGGTTCTCATCCAGTTGCCACTCCTTAGTCTTCAACTATTGAGCAGAAGGATATTCCCAGCACTAGTCTACTGACAGTCCTGCCAGTAGGGCCTGCTATGCCTCTTGTCATAGAGTGGCATCCATCAAGAAAAAGTTCACGCATGGCGTGGATGTATGATATTATTAAGAATCTCGACAGTATTACAGAAAGTCTCTCAACCCTTAAGGCCAATTTCCTATCGTATGATATTTGTGAGGCCCTCGTTGAGGCTTTTTGAATCCCTTTCTAGTGTGAGATGGATGTAGCAGCCACAAAAGTTTTTTAGGCCGAAGTATTTGAGAATGCTAAATGCGAGGCCATCATCTTTTTCTCTAGATAAGAAGGGGTCTCACCCATACAGGGGCACATTCTCCCACTGTACATCACCAGCCAGTTCAATGGCATGGAGGTTCATCGTTGTCTTATAGAAACGGGTTGGAAAGATCTACATTAAGTCTCAGTTTGGTGGCCTAGTTTCCCGCACCAAATTTATGGTAGTCTCCTAGGAAACCGCCTACAATGCATTTATGACAATTCCATAGATCGAACTGCATTCAGTGGTTCCATCATCATATCATCAATGCTTCATTTACAATATTAATGGTGTTGTTGGAGTGCTCTAATGTGATGTGTCTCCCATTTCCTCTTGTGAAGCCCGCTACTTGGATGCAAACTACTAGAAGATCAAGGAAAAATAGATTCGGACTAATGAGGTTGAGCATGTCGTGACTGTGACCGAACCGTTGATGGATCTAGATGACGCCTACATCATTCTAATCCACCGATTGGGGGCTAAGACCCAGGACATGGGAAAATGCTTCATTATTTTTGGGATGAGAGGGGAACAGATTCCCAGGCCTAAGAGACCCCAAAATATCACCTAATCATCCAATAAAAATTAGGCTCTAGTGATCTAGAAGCCTCCTACCCCCATAAGGTATCGGGATGTCCGCCCCTTTACAAATGCAATACATCATACTTGCTTGTTTCACATGACTGGAATTAACTAGCTCAAGAAGATGTGCCACTATTTCTTCGATATCATCAAGCATGGCCCAGTCAGCTGAATTCCAGATGGGATCGGATTGATAGCATTCATCAAAATTTTTGTGGCAGCACAGGAATCTTCTAATATGGTGTCCATTGCCGCTCAGGTGGGTACCAGCCTCATGGATGGATCTTCTGACTCAGAAGCGACTCCTCTTGCAGATGATTCCCCCTCCATAAGTGAAAAGGAGGGTTAAGTGGATGCTCCCCCTCCTTTTAGGAGGATGTCTCTGCCATAGTCAACGAGTAGGAACTTATGAACCTCGGTAGAGAGGAAGACCCGAGACCCACATTGATCAGTGATTCCATGCCCCTCTAGGAGTTAAAATAGTACGTAGACTTCTTTAAACAACACCATGTTGTATTCTCTTGGAGTTATGTTGAGATGCCCAAACTAGATCCTCAGGTTTCCATTTACTACCTTGGTCTCCCGAAAAATCATCACGGGTTCATGTAGCCTCCCAGAAAGATTCACCTTTCTCATAGTGCCATGGTAGAGGCAAAAGATAATAAGCCAATAAGAGCCAATTTCCACAAGGTGGTCTAGTTTCCCAAATTTCTAGCCAACATTATGAAAGTATGGAATAAAAACGGATAGATCAGGTTCTGCATCGGCTTCTGGTATCTCAACTGTCACTGCCTGAAGGAATATTTCCCCTTCTTATGATAGAACTCTTAATTAACTCCACAGTTGGATTCCAAGTCTTCTCCTTCATAAATGGGTACTCCTGGTACAACCATAATTGAATGGCCCCTTAGGATGAGGAGTTCACAGCTTATAGGGCACCTCATGATACATTCTGTTACCAATTCATGCCCATTGGTTTAAAGAATGCAGGTTCCACCTGCCAATGGGCAATGCATCGTATATTTATACTGATCCTCATATAGTTTGTTGAATGATATGTGGGTGATCTCATTGTAAAAACATTCCAATGTCAGGACCATCTCAAATACCATGAGAAATTGTTTGGATTCCTCCGTTCTTGTCACCTGAAAATTAACCCGTTGTAGTGTGCCTTTGGAGTCACCTCTAGAACGTTTCTCCGCTTCTTTTTCAAATACAGGGGCATTGAGATCGATCTAGAGAAGATCAAGGACATTATCCATGTAACACTTGAAAATTTTATGAGAAATATTTTTTTATGTTATATAAATCATCAAAGGAATCTTTCACTACACACAACACTAGCTTGGCTTTCTTTACCCACAATCACAACCTTCCTCGATAGATTGTGTCGTACGCAATACCGAGTTTCACTAAACAATGATATGCTATTAAAATATTATAAAAACTAGCCGTTATGAATAGTAATACCCACTTTTTGAAATTTTTTAAATTTTATTTTTCACAATGGACTTCATTTTTGGATTTGTAATATTGAAATTAGCCTAGGGTGAAATTTTGGTATTTTTTTGAAAACTTTCAATTTTTGATGAATAGTGAAAACAATGGGTAGCTATTTAAAAACCAACTTTTTATTTAAAAATTTATTTATTTTATTTAAATTTATTTTAGGTAAAAATTGATACATAATACCTATATAAGTTCAATTCAATTCAT
The DNA here is from genome assembly GCA_963277665.1 of Viscum album. Classification (NCBI taxonomy): domain Eukaryota; kingdom Viridiplantae; phylum Streptophyta; class Magnoliopsida; order Santalales; family Viscaceae; genus Viscum; species Viscum album. The sequence goes on along the minus strand of OY728134.1, from coordinate 567,597,166 downwards.
TGGAGTCATTTTATAATAATTTTAGATATATAAAAAATTTATTGAAATTTTCAACATCTTTTACCCACCTCCTAGGAGAATTTCAAAATTCACATAAAACATAATTTTACCACTTCTTTGAGTGGAAGTTTTAAAATCTGAGAGACACGGTTAATATCAAGGACTAAAATTTGGTTCAATGAGATGAAAATAATTTTTGGTAAAGAGTAACTTTTTACTTTTTTTACCACGGTTAAATTTAAATAGTGTAATTAAGGGTAAAAATGATATTATTAGTACTCTAACACATGTCCTAATTCTATTGGATGAGTTTAGTTCAAAAAAACAATCATAGGAATAAAATATGACCATTTAGGCCCACTTGGATTAGATTAGGACATTTAATATTAATTTATTTAAAGAAGTATTAAAATAGTTAAAATCAAAGTTTAATAAGTAAATAATTTTTAATACAGGGTAATACAGAAGATAAATTATACTATAAATATTAATTATAAATCTAAAATTATTTCCTACATAATGATATTTTATTTGTAACATTTATACATTATATAATTTAATTTATTTATGACACAATGATGATGCAATAATTATCTCATTAATGAAATATTGACATAATTGATGTTATAAATACCAAAATAAATTTACTTTGAGACTTTTTATGATTTTAAATAATTTTATAGGTTCATATTACATGTTATTATTGATTTAATTAACTTTTTTCTAACTAATAATTATGTTATGATTTTCACAAAATTCAATTACCAAATAGTGTCAAAATTGACAAAAAAATAGTTTTTAAAACAAATATTATATTATTAATTGTTATCTTATTCTTAAAAATCTCTGTTTCGGAAAAATTACTTAGATAAGGTTGTATATATTAATAATAAACATCTTGGTGTTCGTTTGGCATGTTATTGTATATTTATTAACCTTATAGTGTAAAAAACAAAAAGACCCGGTAAAAGTGAAATTATTTAACTTAAAGGTAAATCTTAATGATAAGGATAAAATAGGTACCTAAACTTGTATAAATTATATTAGATGAGATTATTTCGACCCCTCCCCACCTTAGCTTCTAAATAAATCATTTTGGAGCTATTAAAAACCAAATATGACTTTATAATTAAATAATATTTTTAGTTTTTCTAAAGGCGCCCCTCTCCTCCCTTATAAAAGGGCACCTCCTCCCTCTCTTCCTCACACCACTTTGAGCCTTCAGGATAGGCAAACCCCTACAAAATTCTCTTCTCAACTTCACTAGAAACATCCTAGAGGTCCTGCTATTCTTCAAAGACCAATTTTAGTGCCCTAAATGGTGGTCTCAAAGAGCCGCTTCAAAGAAGAGGTAATGTCCGTTACCGATTCGTTCAACTCTATTTCTTCTTCCAATTATTCTTATTTAGTTGTTTATTTATGAATTAATAACATCTGTATCACCCATATACTGATATGTTATTATAAGTATGAAACAACCCTATTTCACCATCTATCCATCCTATGGAAAACAAATCACCGCGCGTGCGTTCGTACAGAATACCGTCTCCACACCATGGTGTAATCTATTTTCCACCACCACCTTACTTGGATGGGTATAATGGTGTAAATAATGACTATATATGATTATTTTAATGTGATATTTATTCTGAAATACTATAAATACACTCTAATACAATTCCTCGATCATGGGAACGATATCATCGCTCGTGCGTATGTACGGAATACTGTCTCCACGATGTGATGCGACTCATTCTACATGATCTTAATTGCATAATGATTATATAAATGAATTTAATGAATAAATATTATATATAGTACACTAATACCATTTTTTAAATTATGTGTCTATAACCTAAAAAAGAGAAATAATAATTTATTCGACATAACACACATATGAACATAAAGCAATAAACACCCGAATAACAAGTAGCAATGAAATATTACTAATAAGAAGCTATGAATATGACCATATATGATATCGTAAAAGTAAGTATGATTATGGAATATGTTAATGAAATTATTTAAATCATTATACAGGAGGTTCAGACATATACGAAGAAAATCGGACCTAAGGTAAGGGATAATCTCGAAATCTCAATTTTTATCCGAGATTGTTTATACGTCAGAATTTACTGGGGAATAATTATCATCCACATCCATGTTCCCTCAATATGTAATATTATTTATATCCTCCTACAACATTTTAAATCCAATTTTACCCTTCGGTGAGTTTTTAGTAAAAGATATGAAAGGAATATTTTGTCATTATTCGTACGAGGTAGTTTTTGACTTTTCCGAAAAAAGTACGAGAAGAATGTTTTTTTAAATTATACAGCATGAATGTATTTTTAAAACATTATTTCCAAGAATATTTCTTTACAAGTTATCAAAATTTATTTTTAATCAACTTCTTTTAGATTAAAATTGTATGACATGTTAATAAATGAAGAATTTTTTTGAAGTAGAAAGGATATTTTCTTCAAGAATGGAGTTCAAGTGTTTTATCAAAATTATTTTCCATCTAAGATAATATAGGGTGCTGTTTCTATCACTATTATTACATTGATTGTATTATGTTGTGATGGAATTATTTTTATGAATTCCTTTATCTTATAATAATTGTTTTAATAATGTCACGATGTTTAAGAATCCCATTTTTATTACATGGGTTATGCAATGATGTATGATTTTTTTTTATTTTGTGGCACACATAAGAATGGTATCATTATGAGATGGGTGGGACCAATATATCCCTCCAATGCATTGGGTAATGATTTATATCTCATAAGTTAGACATGGCTGGAACAGCAGGTTAAACCGGTTCAGTGAAACGGGACTGGAACGAGGAGTGAACTCTGTTCAGAAATAGACTTTGTCCACTAAGATAGTCCTGGATATAAGTAATCACTACTAAGAAATTGTTCTATATGATTATGTGTGTATTCCACAATGTTTCATGTTTTATGTTATGATTATTGGGATTACATTTCACTGCTATGATTTGTCCCATGTTATGTAATTATGATCTCTTTTGCAGGTTACGATTTCCAAAATGATATGTTATTATGAATATGATGTGATTGATATTTATTTTGTTTACACTTACTGAGAATTTGAGCTCACCCTTTTGTATTTTTTCTTTCCCCATGTCAGGAAGAAGGTTATTAAGTAGGATATTCCAAAAGGGACTCTAGATATGATGAAATAAATGGGAGACAATGTAGATGCTTTATGAACTAGTAGTTTATGTTTCCTAGTTTCTAAAGACACTATACCTATACAGTCCTTTTATGGTTTTGTTATATGTTGTTATATAAGTGTACTTCAATTTTGAAGTACTGACTATGTATTTAAAGTATGGGTCGTTATAGTTGGTATCAGAGGAAAGGTATAGTCAACCTTTGGAAACTAGGATGTGAAAGCCTTAGTAAGAACCCTAAGGATATGTCTCAGCATAGAACTCAATCTTAGTGTTTTAGAAATGGACATAAATAATCTATGATAAGACCTTATGTGTAAAATTTTATCCTTGATTATGTGTATTTCCTATTATAATTAATGTTTCTCACACTATTATTCTTGGTTTTAGTCAATAGATGGATCCTAAAGGAACTGTGTTAATGCGGAATGCGACGGGCAAAGCAATGATTTTCCCCCTGAGCAACCAAACGTTATGGGAGCTAGAATAAAAAATCTTGTAGCCATGCTCACACAACTTTCTCAAGCTATGAATCATGCAAGACTTCCAAACGAGAAAAGGAAGGAGAGAAATTCTGTTGAATCCTTCATGAGGCAGCGTACACCTTCATACAGTGGGTCTACTGATCCTTAGTTGCTGAACAATGGATCAGTACTACGGAAAAGATACTTTCAGTTCTTCAATGTTATGAACATGATAAAGTCATCTTACAAGTGTATTGTTTGGAAGGAGATTCTGATTAATGGTGTAATCTTATCAAGAATATGAGGCCAAGAGATGAAATTGAGTCCATCGAATGGGAAGAGTTCAAGAACTTATTTTTCAATAATTACTTCCCTCGTATTCTCCGAACAAATATGGAGAAGGATTTTCTTGAACTGAAGCAAAAGGATGATGAATCTGTTGGTACCTATGAAGAAAATTTTACAAGACTTGCATGGTACGCTTCTGGTATTACTATTCAACCTGAGAGTAGGATCAATCGATTCTTTAGCGGCATAAAACCAAGTCTTCGAAGGGCGTTATCCATAAAGAACTTCAATAGCTATGAGGAAATCGTTCGATGTGCTCTCAAGGATGAGATAGAGATTGGAGTAACCCATCAGTCATATGGGATTGATAAGAAGAGGAAAATGGAATTCAAAAGAAAATCTAAAGTGCACACTGAAAAGAAGATGAGTTTTCCCTTATTCTCAAAGTGTGGAAAGAAACATGGATAGAGTTTTATTAAAGGAACAAGTAAATGTTTCAAATGTGGAAAGGAAGGTCATCGGGCATTTGAATTCCGCAATGATGGGAAGAAGATGTCTAGTGATGTGAACAAAGAAAAGGCTACACAGAGTGCACCTCCTACACTTCAATGTTACAAGTGAAAGTAAATGGGGAGTTATGCCAATGAATGCCCTAATCCTAGGGTTCTTAATGATTATCAATGTCAACAAACTCTTAAGGCTAAAGACAAAGGAAAGTGACATGCAATTTCTATCAGCGATGTGGAGTACGATAATGAAGTGGTGAAAGGTACACGTACCGTCCACTCTAAAGTAGAAAATGTTCTATTTGATTATAGATCCACCCACTCTTTTATTTATGAATAATTTTCTAAGGGTATCACCGTATTACCTCAACAATTAGATGTTGAGTTAGCTGTGACAACCCCTAATGGCACAACAGTCACATCAAAAGTTTATAATCCTTCTCCGATTGATGTTTCTGGGAACGTGCTTCCTGAAAATCTTTTGATCCTTCCTATAGAGGAATTTGATGTGATTCATGGCATAGATTGGCTTTATTTATATGGATCTAATATCAATTTCCAAATAAGGGATGTCACATTTGATATTCCAGATCAATCTATGATCATCTATCTATGCAAGGATGAACATAACCTTCCAGTGTAAATTTCTTCCATCTTATGGGTCTTGATTCCACTAAATGAAGGTTATTTATCTCAAATGGTTGGAGAGAAACTCATGATTAAGAAGATTCCCATTGTATTGGAGTTTGATGTTGTCTTTCTGGAGGAATTTCTGGGTCTTTCACCAAATCGTGATGTTGAGTTTTCAATAGAACTCGTACCGGGTGATTTGCCTATTTCAAAGACAGCTTATAGAATGGCCCCAATTGAGTTGCAAGAATTGAAGAAGAAACTCCAGAAGAATCTTGATAAAGGATTCATACGCCCTAGTGCGTCACCTTGGAAAGCACTTGTTCTTTTTGTTAAGAAGAAAGATGGATCAATGAGGCTCTGCATTGATTATCGAAAACATAATAAGATCATGATCACGAACAAATATCCTCTCTCGTGCATTGATGACTTATTTGACCAACTATGCAGAGATCAATACTTTTCCAAGATTTAACTTCGTTCAGTGTATCATTAACTAATGGTCAAAAGGGAGGATATACCAAAGATGACATTCTGTACAAGGTATGGACACTATGAATTTATAGTGATGCCATTTGGTCTTACTAATTCCCCTGATATCTTTAGGGATCTAATGAATAGATTCTTTAGAGACTATCTTGATCAATTTGTGGTAGTATTTATAGACGATATTCTTGTCTATTCAAAGATCAAGAAAGAACATGAATATCACATGAGAATTATATTGAAGACCCTGAGAAAGGAGAAGCTTTATGCCAAATTTACCAAGTGTGAATTTTGGCTTCAAAAATTTTCATTTTTGGGTCACATAATCTCAAAAGAGGGGATATCTGTGGATCCAGCAAAAACAGAGGTTATGGAAGGATGGTCGAGATTGACAACAGTAACCGAGATCCGTAGTTTTCTTGGTTTGTCTGGATATTATCGGCGTTTTGTGAATGATTTTTCATGATTATCTAATCCACTCACCAGGTTGACTCGAAAAGGAGTTAAGATCATGTGGTCATAAGAATGTGAAGAGAATTTCAAGGAGTTGAAAAGAAGGTTTTCCAGTACACATGTGCTCACACTTCCTTGTAATGGAGAAAGGTATATGATCTACAGTGATGCATCCAAGAAGGTATTGGGGTGTGTTCTCATGCAAAACGATATGGTGATAGCTTATGCCTCATGACAGTTGAAAATCCATGAGTAAAATTACCCAACTCATGATTTGGAGTTTGCTGTGGTAAACTATTCATTAAAAATTTGGAGGCATTTTCTTTATGGAGAAAGGTGTGATATTTATAATGATCATAAAAGTTTAAAGTATATTTTCACACAAAAGGAGCTGAACATGCGCCAAAGAAGATGGTTGGATCTGATTAAGGATTCGAACTATTAAATTAATTACCACCCTGGTAAAGCAAACGAGGTGGCAGATGCATTAAGTCGAAAAGACCATGCTAGCTTATCCATGATGAGAATCACAAAAGATCCAATATTTATGTATTTACAAAGGATGGATCTTGGAATTATAATGGAAGGGGAAAATCGTATCTTTATCAAATGAATGTTCAATCATCTATACACATGAAGATTAAATAGGCACAGAAAGAATATGTAGAGTTAAAAAAGAAGGTGAGAAATGTTCCAGAATTCAACCTTGATTGTGATAGAATAATAAGGTTCAGGAATTGGGTTTGTGTTCCTTCCATCCCTGAATTAAATAAGGTGCTCCTGGATGAGGCTCATAGTTCTTCATTATCTATTCATCCTGGAATCACAAAGATGTATAGGGACCTGAAAGAGTACTTCTGGTGGATGGCATGGAAAGAGATGTTGCTGAATATGTCTCTCGATGCTTGGTTTGTTAGCAAGTTAACACAGAGAGACAGAATTCTAAGGGGATGTTACAACCATTACCCACACCTGAATGGAAATGGGAAAACATCACTATAGACTTTGTCACCGGACTTCCTAAAACATCCAAAGGCAATAATTCTATCTGGGTCATAGTTGATCATCTTACATATTCTGAACACTTCATTTCTATTAGAGAATATTTCTCTCTAGATCATCTTTCCAGGATAAATGTAAAGGAAGTGGTAAGATTGCATGGAGTACCACTTTACATTATATCTGATCAGGATCCGAGGTTTACCTCAAAGTTCTGGCGAAGTCTTCAGCATACTCTGGATACAGTGTTGAGTTTCAGCACTGCTTATCACCCTCAAACAAACGGTCAGTCTGAGAGGACAATTCAATCTCTAGAAGATATGTTAAGATCTTGCTCTATGGATTTCAAAGGTTGTTGGGATCGACACCTACCTTTGGTGGAATTTTCTTATAATAATAGGTTTCACTCTAGCATTCATATGGATCATTATTAATCTCTCTATGGAATTAAATGCAAGACTCCAACTTACTGGGATGAGGTTGGGGAAAGAAAGCTATTATGACCTGATCTTGTTAATGAGATTGTAGAAAAGGTCATATCTATTCAACAACACATAAGAGCAGCTCATAGTCGACAAAAAAGTTATCCCGATAACCGAAGAAAAGACCTAGAGTTTGAAGTGGGTGATAAAGTGTTCTTACGAATATTTCCTTGGAAGAGAGTAATGAGATTTGGAAAGAAGAGAAAACTGATCCCTAGGTATATCGGTCCTTTCAAAATACTGGGTCGTGTTGGGAAGGTAGCTTACCGATTGGCGCTTCCACTGAATCTCACCCAAGTTCACGATGTGTTCTATGTATCTCTCCTGAGAAAGTACATACCTGATCCTTCACATGTACTATGCTCAGAAGTTGTACTGCTGGCGCAAGATCTTTCTTATGAAGAACAGCAGATAGAGATTCTGGATCATAGAGAAAAAGACCTACGGAACAAGACCACTCGCTTGGTGAACGTTTTATGGAGGAACCACCAATTAGAAGAAGCTACATGGGAGCTTGAAGATATGATGAGGGAGATGTATCCTCATTTATTTGTTACAAAGTGACAAATTTCTATGGAGAAATTAATTTTAAGGGGGTAGAATGTAACACCTGAGACTTTTATGAGAAATATTTTTTTTCTATGTTATATAAAACATCAAAGTATTCTTTCACTACACACAACACTGGCTAGGCTTTCTTTACACACAATAGCGACCTTCCTCGATAGCTTGCGTCGTATGCAATTTCGAGTTTCACTAAAAAAAGATATGCTATTAAAATATTATTAAAACTAGCCCTTATGAATAGTAATACCCACTTTTTGAAAAATTTTAAATTTTATTTTTCAAAATGGACATCATTTTTTGATTTGGAATATGGATATTATCCTAGGGTGAAATTTTGGTATTTTTCTGAAAACTTTCAATTATTGATGAATAGTGTAAACACTGGGTTACTATTTAAAAACTAACTTTTTATTTAAATAATTATTTATTTTATTTAAATTCATTTTAGGAAAAAGTTGATAAATAAAATCTATATATGTTTAATTCAATTCATTGGAGTCATTTTATAATAATTTTATATATATATAAAATTTTATTGATCTTTCCACCATCTTTTACCCACCTCATAAGAGAATTTTCAAATTCACATAAAACTAAATTTTACCACTTCTGTGAGTGGAATTTAGAAAATTCAAGAGACATGGTTAATATCAAGTACTAAAATGTGGTTCAATGAGATGAAAATAATTTTTGGTGATAGTAACTTTTTACTTTTTTTTACCACGATTAAAAGTAAATAGGGTAATTAAGGGTAAAAATGATATTATTATTACTCTAACACATGTCCTAATTCTATTGGATAAGTATAATTCGACCGAAAGCAGTCTTAGGAATAAAATATGACCATTTAGGCCCACTTGGATTAGATTAGAACATTTAATATTAATTTATTTAAAGAAGGATTAAAATATTTAAAATCAATGTTTAATAAGTAAATTATTTTTAATATAGGGTAATACATAAGGTTAATTAGACTATAAATATTAACTAGAAATTTAAAATTATTTCCTACATAATGGTATTTTATTTGTAATTTTTAGACATTAAATAATTTAATTTATTTATGACACAATGATGATGCAGTAATTATCTCATTAATGAAATATTGACATAATTAATGTTATAAATAATCAAATAAATGTAATTTGAGACTTTATATGAATTATAATAATTTTAAAGGATAATATGACTTGTTAGTATTGACTTAATTGACTTTTTCGAACTATTAATTCTGTTATGATTTTCAAAAAATTAAATTACCAAATAGTGTCAAAATTAACATAAAATAGTTTTTAAAACAAATATTATATTATTAAATGTTATTTTATTCATAGAAATCTATGGTTCGGAAAAATGACTTAGATTAGGTTTTAGATATTAATAATAAACAACTTGGGGTTCTTTTGGCTTGTTATAGTATGTTTATTAACCTTATAGTGTAAAAAAACACAATGACACGGTAAAAGTAAAATTATTTAACATAAAGTTAAATCTAAATGATGAGGTTAAAATAGATACCTAAACTTGTCTAAATTATATTGGTTAAGAGTATTTGAACCCATCCCCACCTTATATTCTAAATAAATCAGTTTTCAGCTATTAAAAACCGAATATGACTTTATAATAAAATGATATTTTTAGTTTTTCCAATGGTGCCCCTCTCCTCCCTTATAAAAGGGCACCTCCTCCCTCTCTTCCTCACACCACTTTGATCCTTCAAGATCGGCCAACCACTGCAAAAGTATCTTCTCCAATTCCCTAGAAACATCCTAGAGGTCCTTGTATTCTTCAAATACCAATTTTAGTTCCCTAAGAGGAGGTCCCAAAGAGGCGCTTCAAAGAAGAGGTAATGTCCGTTACCGATTCTTTCAACTATATTTCTTATGCCACTTCTTCTTCATTAGTTTTTTTCATTATGAAGTAATAAAATCAGTATCACTCATATAATGATACGTTATTATAAATATTAAACAACCCTATTTCACCATCTATCCATCCTATAGAAAACAAAATCACCATGCATGCGTACGTATGGAATATCGTCTCCACGCCATGGTGTAATCTATTTTCCACCACCACCGCACTTGGATGGGTATAATTGTGTAAATAATGACTATATATGATTATTGTAAAGTTATATTGATTCTGTAATAGTATAAATACACTCACATACAATTCTATGATCAAGGAAATGTTAACATCGCTCGTCCGTACGTACGGAATACCGTCTCCACGATGTGATGTGACTCATTCTACATGATCTTCATTGCATAATTATAATATAAATTAATTGAATGAAGAAATATGATATATAGTACACTAATACTGTTCTGGAAATGTGGTTTCAATAACCTAAAAAGAGGAATCATAATTTATTCAACAAAACAAACATACGAGCATAAAGCAATAAACACCTGAATAACAAGTAACAATGAAATATTACTAATAAAGAAGCTAAGAATATGAACATATATGATATCATAAAAATAATTATGATTCTGGAATAAGTCAATGAAATTATTTAAATAATTATACAAGAGGTTCGGACACTTAGGAAGCAAATCAGACCTAAGGTAAGGGACAATCTCGCAATGTCAATTTTTATCCGAGATTTTTTATACTTCAGAATTTACTGGGGAATATTTATCATCCACATCCATGTTTCCTCAATATGTAATATTATTTATATCCTCCTACAATTTTTTAAATCTAATTTTACCCTTTGGTGAGTTTTTAGTAAAAGATATGAAAGGAATCTTTTGCCGTTATTCGTACGAGGCACTTTTTGACTTTTCTGACATAAGTATGAGAAGAATGTGTTTTTAACTTATACGGAATGAATGGATTTTTAAAACATTATTTCCAAGAAGGGGCATTTACAAGTTTTCATGTTTATTTTTAATCAACTTCTTTTAGTTTAATATTGTATGACATGTCAAGAAAGGAAAAATGTTTTTGAAGTAGAAAGGATATTCTCCTCAATAATGGAGTTCATGTGTTTTATCAAAATTATTTTCCATCTATGATAATATAGGGTTCTGTTTCTATCCCTATTATTACATTGATTTGATTATGTTGTGACGAAATTATTTTTATGAATTCCTTTATCTTATATGATTGTTTTAATGATGTTACGATGTTTAAGAGTCCCATTTTTATTCCATGGGTTATGCAATGATGTATGATTTTTTTTGATTTTGTGGAACACATAAGAATGGTATAATTATGAGATGGGTGGGACCTATATCTCCCTACAATTAATTGAGTAAAGATTTATATCACATGAGATAGACATGGCTGGAATGGGAGGTTAAACCAGTTCAGTGAAACAGGACTAGAACGAGGAGTGAACTCGGTTAAAAAATGGACTTTTTCCGCTATGATATTCTTGGATATGAGTCTTGAATACTAAGAAATGAATCTCTATGATTATGTGTGTATGACAGAAAGTTTAATGTTTTATGTTATGATTATTGGGATTACATTTCACTACTATGATTTATCCCATGTTATGAAATTATGATCTCTTTTGCAGGTTAAGATTTTCAAAATGATATGTTCCTATGAATATGATGTGATTGATATTTCTTTTTTTTTTTACCCTTACTGAGCATTTGAGCTCACCCTTTTGTATGTTTTATTTACCCAGGTCAAGAAGAAGGTTATTAAGTAGGATATTCCAAAAGGGAATATAGATATGATGAAATAAATGGGAGACAATGTAGATGCTTTATGAACCAGTTGTTTATGTTTCCCAGTTTCTAAAGACACTATACCTATACGGTCCTTTCATTGTTTTGTTATATGTTGTAATAACAGTACTTAAATTTTGAATTACTAAAAATGTATGTAAAGTATGGGTCGTTATAATCCAGATGTCTCCTCCGAGCAACATTCGGGAGCTTTGAGGCATCCAAGTCCACTTGGACTACATACACCGAATCATTGTGAATCTGGTCAGAAAGTGTTTTCCCTTTTTTTGGCTCACGAAGAAAGGAATCATCTATGAGTGGGATGAAGAGTGTTAGACTGATATTGAGGAGATAAAGCAATATCTACTCTAGCCTCCAGTATTATTGCCACCAATATTTAGGAGGCTACAAATCCTTTATATGACCTCCCTATAACGATCTCTCGGTGCCGTTATTGCCCAGAAGAACAATGAGGGAAAATGAATAGCTTTACGACCTCAGTCGCATGCTTCTCGATATGGAGACCAGATACTCCCCCATCAAATAGAGCTGCTCTGTGCTGGTATTCACAGCACATAAATTGTGACATTACATTCAGCACCACGGGGTAAAGTTGCTGTCCTGGGTAGTCCCACAGATGTACATCCTATGTCGCACCATGTTGACATGCTGTCCAGATTGGTGGGAAATGATTCTCTAGTAGTTCTATATCAGGTATGTCCCTCAGAAATATATTAATTTGCAAGAATTGGAAGACTTCCTTGATTCTCATCTAGATCCTAATGACCAGTCCATGGATCTCGATTTCCCTGATGTGGTTATCCTCTCAGTAGACCAAGCCACACCATGCTAAAAGATTCACTTCGATGGCACTTCCCGGATCCCCATTGGCATAAGGCGCAATGACCCCAGGCTTAATACAATAGGCCTGGGTATCATCTTCATCACCCTAGAACAAGCCATCCTACCATACTCATTCCTGTTGTCAAAAGGCTTCACCAACAATGAGCCAGAGTATTAGGCTTTCATCACTGGCCTCGAGCAGGACCTCAAGATTGATGTGCCCCATCTGTATGTGAAAGGGGACTCATAAATAGTAATAAAACAGATCAATGGTGACTACATCGTTAGAAATCTAGATCATGTACCTTTATTGGAACACACTCTCCATCTAATGGACTAGTTCCCAACTCGGCCAGAAGTTACTCATGTTGCACGATCTCATAATGGTCGAGCTAACACCCTGGACAGCCGAGCTGCATCACTCATGAAGCCCGAGCTGGATGATATGATTATCCACATGGAACATCAATGATTCATTACTCTGGTCATCCCTGATGATGATGATGGCATGCGGGTAATCCATCTTACTGATGGAGCCTCCACTTCATGACCCCCAGGTCCCTTCGATGCAGTTACTGAAGTGAATCCCGACGGGAGAGACCCATTTGTTGAATACCTCTGGAATAGTAATCTTCTAATATATGAGGCTGGGCACAAGCAAATCCAACACCACGCGTTTCAGTTCACCTTCCAAGATGGCCCTGAACATGAGAAGATACTCTACAAGAAAGGGTTGGAGGGGGTTTTCTTCTATTGTATTCAAGGAGTCAAGATTTCTCAAGTAATTTAAGTTGTTCATGCCAGTTCCTATGGGGCTCATCAGAACAGGTTGAAACTATCCCATCAGATTCAGAGACAGGGGTACTTTTGGCCCTCCATGATCCATGATTGCATCATGTTCTGCAAGAGATGCAATGCCTTCCAAATTCATGCTAACATTATGCATCTTCTTCCAGAGCCTCTCCACTCCTCCAAGTACTCTTGGATATTAGAAATATGGGGACTCGATGTCGGGGGACCATATCTACCGGTGACAGCTCGCCAGTGCAGATTCTCCCTCACAGGTGCAGATTTCTTCTCCAAGTGGGAAGTGGCAGTTCCACTCAAGGGGGTCAAGGCCCATTCCATCATTGACATTGTGTGTTCCAACATCATCTACCGATTTGGATTCCCTCACACTATCCTCACCGATAATGGCATGAACTTCTGAGTAGCTGAGTTAATGAAATTGTACATTAGGTACAACATCCTTTCTAACCATACCTCTCACTATCATGCACAGAAAATGGAATGATCGAAGCGTTCAAAAAAAACCACTATAACATTCTGCAAAAAATGGTTGGTCAGAATAAGAAGAGTTGGATAGACAAGCTCCCCAATTCCCTCTGGGATAATTGGATGACGACTCGTAATTCCACCATGATGACCCCATATTTTCTAGTGTATGGGACAAAGGTCGCCCTGCCCATCGAGATTCAATTTCCCTCATTGCGCACAACTATTTATGATCAAAAGGCACCAGATTAAGTAGCTGAAATTCATCTGGCTAGATGGAAGTGATAAATGAGAACAGTCTTCGTGCCCTCCACAATCTGGAAAGGAATAAGAACAAGATAGCTAGAGCTTTCACCAAGAAATTTCACCTCCTCTCTTTCTTGCAAGGTGACTTGGTATTGGCCTTGGTGACACCAATTACACCTGGTATAAAATAGTAACAATGGAAGTTGAGTGTATAACTCCTCCCACCAATTCCAAGTTCCTCAAGCAATACTTTTCCTGAGTTCTGTTAGTCCTGCACGACCCTAAAAAACATTACGGTCCTACATGACCTTAATCTGTACGGTCTCGCATGACCCTAAACTGCATGATGGTCCAACGTTACCTTAAACTGTTCAATCATACAGGGCTATAAACTGGGAATCATGCTTCATGATGTTAAACTACATCTTAATAAATACATATGGTGTGATTCCCATCCTCATGGGATATGTAAGAATGCTCAGACACCTCATCTTGAGTCTAGCCCTAGTCTCCTCCTTGACTATCCCCTCCAAGGCATAGTTTTTTTGGAGTATCTCACATGGCACCGTGTAGGCATGTTTGGCCCCACCCATGTCACGGGTATGATGGTTGCACCATGTTCCCTCATTCATTCTTCTAATCCTCCCTCGTCCTTACCGCATGACGCTATACTACATGGACCTTCTAGAGCTATGTGTGGCCTTATCCCCATCTTCTTGGGATACATATGACTGCTCGAACATTTCATCGGTATGCCCTACCCCAAAACCATGGGACCTTCCATTGGGATGAAACACATGGTGTGGCACATGCATTTTCACTCATTGTCATCTTTTTCATCATGAAAATCCAATGTATCTCTCTCCCATGATGATCTTTGTCTCATACCCTGCCCCACTTTATTTGAAATTGCATAGATACATTCATGTTCCACACACCCCATAATTTGGGCTCCCATTATCTCTCACACCTGAAGGGACCACCAAATGGCATGGATTCTTAGCCTAAGGGCTCCCCGCCCATTATGGGCCAACATCCTCAACGGTTTTAGATAAAAATTAGATTCAAGTCCCACCTTGTGAATATGGTCAGTGATCAATTCATATTTTTTGTTCCCATTTCAGGATACACGGTATAGATGTTGTATTTTGAATATGGTCAGAAACTATTTTTTTCGTTGTTACCACCTCCATATGTCCCAAACATGGAGTTTAGTAGTTTCTTTTTCCCCACTGTCTCTCCAAATCTTGGTCTTCTTTGAGAGAGAGTGTAATTCTAGTTGTTGAACCATTATTTCATGGGGAGGTCCCATCATACTATTTGTTTCCCACATCGATCATTGCTCACGTGGCATTATGAGTTGTGAATGCAATGCTCGTATGAGAGGTTATATGGCTATAGTGTGTCAGGATGCTTAGCCTTAGGTCCTTCAACCCCTTTAGGCCACTGACCAGAGTTATCATCTAAGAGTATGCAATGTGGTATAGAATCACATCTTTATTCACATCGGGCTATTTTTCCATGCCACACATCCCCCCTTTGAGACATCCCTCTATTTATTATCTTTTCGGTGAGCACCGACCCTTCCTTGCTTTATAGTCCACATCATTAGGGCATTCATCACCCTCTATATCCAAAAGGACCCCCGAATGTCATGGGTGTTCATCCCAAGGGCTCTCCTACCATTACGGGCCAACATCCTTGAGGATTGTAGGTGGAAAATTGATACAATTAATGTGTTGAAAATATGGTCAACGATCAATGCTCAATTTTTATTCCTGATCTCTGGTCTCACAAGGGTGGATACAGTGTTGCGAACCTGGTCAATAGTTGTCCTCTATCATCATTGTCACTTTTTGGTATTCCATAGCCACTATGATTCTCCCTCTCTATCCCTAGAATATGAAATGAATCTATACATATACGGTCTGAGATCTATAACCCTAAAATAAGATAACCATCATCCTCACTGCAAGGCATTAAACTGCATGTTGGCCATGACATTCTGTCCATGGCCCAGCTTCAGGCCCCTTGGCCTTTTCGGGACCCTGGCCTATGTTCTCACTTAGGGATATATGATGTGGTGTAGGAATATGTCCTCATTCACATAATGTTTCTCACCGTGCTGTACACATCCCCGAATGATATACCATACCCCTATATTCATCCTCACTACATGATGTTAAACTACAAGCTAGCCATGACATTTGGTCAATGGCCTAGCCTTAGGACCATTGACCTTTTTGGGCCCCTAGCCCAAGTTCTCACTTAAGGTTGTACGGTGTGGTGTTCGATTGTGCCCTCATTCACATCGGGTTACTCGCCATGACAAACACGCCCCTCATTGGGGAATATTTCCCTTAATAGCATCATAATTTTCCCTATAACTACATGTGGCTTGATTCCCATCCTCATGGGATACATAGGACCGCATGAATGTCTGGTCATTGGGTCCAGCCCCATCTCTTAGAAACCTACCTATTGATTTGGTCCCTCAACCTGTGTTCTTCCAGAAGAGGGGTATACCGTGTTGTATGGTCTTTTGTCCCCATTCACGTCGGGTTTATAACAACCACCCCACATACCTCTCTTCCTGATAGGCCTTATCCCCTTTCTCTTCTTTCATCTATTTGAGTCAACTGCCATTATGTCGGGTCCCACTACCCTCTTTGGTGATTCACCAATTGGACCATGAGTACTCTGGCCTAGAACCTGGAGTGTCATATTCTACGTGCACATTATTTCACCAACTTTTAAGTCTTTTTGTTCCTCCTCATTTGGCCTTCTATTATATTTCATACTCCAAGGGACCCCCAAATGGCATGGATGTAGGCCTAAGGGTTCTCCAACCATTACTGTACAATGTCCTCGAGGGTTTCAGATCACAAATCGATACAAGTCCATCATTGTGAATATGTTCAGCAGTAGACGCTCATTTGTTTATCCCCTTTCAGGCCAAACGATATGGATGCTATGTTTTGAACACAGTCAACAGTTATCCTCCATCTTCACGACATCCCCTTCGAGCCGTGAATTTTGGTTACATGATTAACATTATTTTCCACCCCATGAGGTCCATATAGAATTTCAACACTCCTGGCACTATCCCTCAGTGTGTATTTGAACGTTAGGATGAAAAATTCCATGGTAAAGGCATCATTTAGGGCTCTGAACTGACTCACCTTTGCCGTAAGTTTCATGTATCGAAAAAACCTCTTCCACCCTTATTCCCCACACCGAGTTTGACTCACATGGGATTAGGGATCAGTTTTAGATCCTCACTTACTCGGAAGGATTCCGATTCTCCTTGGTCTGAGCTCTAAACCTTAAACTAAGACCACTTTTAGAACTATGTATGGCTTGATTCCCATTCCAATGGGATATGTAGGAACACCCAGACATATTGTCTTCGGGTCTAGCCCCAATAATATGAAATCAAGTCCTCTCTCTTTTGGCCCCTTCGCCAAAAATCTTCTGGGATCGTGTTGTGTGACAAGTTCCTCTTGGGTCCTCATCCACATCGGGTTTTGAAATAGCTGCACCATGTGCCCCCATGTCTTTTCCCATTTTGGCCTAAGTTCAATGATCGTAAACAAAGATCTCCCTATGGGAACAACACGTTGGGTTCATCTACTTCGTTTCCCTACACCCAGTTCATTAAATCACATCCCCATTAATGGAGCATCCTAAAAACATCAATCTGTAAGTGTGCATCTCTAGGACCCTTGTCCTGGGTAAGGGACTCGACTCCCTCTATCTGATACATCTTATAGTCTTATTCAGATATGTTTTAACAAAGAACCCAAAGTGTGGAATCTTTACATTACATTCCCTCATTCCATGTCCAAGTTTCATGAGCCCGTTAATTGGATCCTCATCCATTTTCACATCTTAAGGGACCCCCAATTACGGCCTGGTCTCAATCCACATCATCTTACTTACCAACTTTTGCCAATGTCCCTGAGGAACTAAGACGACATTTGCGACATGTCCCATGTTTTGAAAATGGTCAACGGTCAACCCTCATTTGTTTTTCCCCATTCTAGGATAAAGAGAAATAGATGCTGTGTTTTGGACATGGTCAACAGTTATCCTCTATCACCACACCACCATCATTATAGTCTGGATCTCGAGAATCATGATTCACATATTTCTACCTCATTATGTTAAAGTGGAATTCCAACATACTTGGTTTTACTCCATCAATAATCTAGGTGCATTATATAGGCAGATCAACATTTGTGGGATGACATTCACCTTGTGTCCCATTATCCTAGACATGTGGCTTCTTGTTCTAGGAATGTCCCATCACTAACCTTTCTTCCCACATCGAGCATGACTCATGTGGGCTTAGTAGTTCTGGTAGAACATATACTGGTGAAACCATGTCACACTTTCCTGTCATCATCCCACATGTTGTTAAACTGCACCCTCTAAACTACATATGGGTTCATTCCCATTCTCAGGGGGTATGTAGGAATTCACAAGCACTTTGCCTTGGGACCAGCCTAACATTAACTTTTTTTCCTACGACCTAAAGAAAATCCTCCGAGGATATGTGGTGTGGGACGAACTCCTTATTTCCTTATTCACATTGGGTTTACAGCAACTTCCACACATATATCCTTCTTAGGATCTTCCCTTCCACTCTCTATCCTACTGTTTGATGTTAAACTGCACAAGTCACACATCCTTGACGCGTGACACTAAACTGTGGTTATACCTTGAACAATATCAGGATGCCCCATTATAGTCAGGGGATGCACCAAATCCCTTGCCCAAGAGGTACTTCTTAGAAGTATTCTTGATCCATGATCAAATGTATACTCCCATCTAATGCTCCTTCTTCACGGTGGCATTATTTCAGGAGTGTTATACTCCATTAGAAAAACCCATTAATCAAACTCCATGCTTTGAGTTTCCTTTATATAGACCCTCGTCCTCTTTCACACCTAAAGGAACCCCCTAATAGTATAGATGCTCGGCCTATGGCTCACCTATTATCATGGGCCAACAATCTAGAAGGCTAATGGATGACATTTCATGTCATTCCCCGCGTTTCAAACATGGTCAATGGTCAGCCCTCATTTGTTATCCCCATTTTAGGCTAGCACAATAAAGAGATTGTGTTTCGAACACAGTGAACAGTTATCCTTCATTGTCACCCTATCCCTATAGTGTTTTGAATTTTGGGTATCATGATTCACATTTCCCACTCCACTATGTTCGAATAGATTCTAACGCCCCTAGCATTACCCTGTTGGTGCACTGGAGCATGTTGGGGAAGAGACAATTTAGCTATTCTGAGGACTTTATTCTGCAGTCAGGTATACCCACTTCTTTTAGGAAGTCCAGAAGTGTTCTGTCTACCACAGGTGTCCGAAGTATGATTGCTACTCCCAAATTTAAATGTAGTAATAGCAAAATAATCCCTTTTTTCTCACATAGGGCGTTACCCACATGATCTTAGGAGTGGATTGCTATTTACTTTGAGATTGTGGTCTATGTGCATTAAAATAAACAAGAAAGTAGTTCATTCGTACATACAATTCGAAGATGGAGGTAATAAAGAAGGATGAGTTTAAGGGGTCATCCATACAAGGTCCCTTAAGGATTGCCATTTTGGATGTAATAATCTAGTATTTCCACCTTCTGACTTGTGGCCTCATGAATTACTTCCCATTCCCTAATATCCTTCTCTTCGACAATAGTAGTGGAGCACAATTCATTAGACCTTCCTTGTGCCTATGAGTGTTCAGTATGGAGCCCAATCATTTGGCGATTCACCTGCGCTATTTTGATCTGAGAATCTGTGAGTTGGGCCTTCAATCACTCAATGAGGTCAGATTTGTTTGCAATGAATACATCCCATTCATTTTTTTCTCCTTAAGGAATTGGACCTCCTGATCCACCTCCAAGAAGGCCAGAGTATTATTTTAATCCTCCCAACACTGGGCAACGTATAAAGGTTGGATCTCTTCCCATATCTTCTCCGCCATGTAATCACAGATCATTACATGAAAACGGTAAGAATCTACCCCTCTAATGTAGTGAAAGCACAACCAGGTTCAGAGTGACCCCATCTAGCTTAGCCATTCTATCTATTATTGGCTGAGAAAACATCTGATGAACATCCAAGCCTTGGGCCATGTCATACGGCACTCCTCTGTAGCATCATAGTTGGAATCATCAATTTCATCGGGGACTATGGGCCTGTATTCGGGGAAAGAGACGAAGTGTTCAACATCAGAGTCTTCTTCAGGAACCTCCACCTCATCTGCAACTTCACTCTCGTCAGGCTAGAGCTCCACCCTGGTAGCATTACCATCCATCATTGCAATATACGACTCATAAAGTACAGGGGTAGGGACACCTAGAATCGTTTCTTCTATAAAGGCTGACGTAGCTGCTACCCATACCACTCCGGTATATGTCCTGGATTCGATGGTTTTCATGCCTCCATCCTTGAAATCACTACATTAGGAATAAGTATCTTGATTAGATGAATTATACAGAAAAGAGGAAAACCAATGAGAATGGACATACAAGAGCCATGTGTGGTGGTGTCCAATGCATGTGTCATGGTGGGGGCCACAACCATGGGGTATCCTTCAGTCGATCATCGGTGTTAGATCCTCTTAAACAATGGGATTGGCGGGGGATACTCCTTATGGCTTATTTTCACCTAATACAACTAAAATCGGCGCACTAGTATGCTCGGTTCTGAGGACTAGCCCCTGAGGTTTCTCCCAAGTCTCTATAGGCATACATGCCCCCCCTATGGGGAAGGAATCCTAGGGACCCTCTCCCATGTGTTACAGAATAAGATAGGGTTTTGGAGGAAGGATCAAGACTATGAAAAGATAAATGCTGGTTTAGGGTTTAAAACATTCCTCATGTCTCGGCCAGTTCTGCATCAGAGCTGATGATTTCGCCACACTCCTGAGAACTCTGCGGATGAGTGGTATCTTTTGAAGGCCCTTCACCACCATTACCTTCAACTTGGTCCTATTCATCATGTCCTTCTCCTTATTCTTCTTCCTCTTATTATTATTCTTATTATTATTCTTCTCCATCCTCTACGCTTTCATCCTCGGATGGAAACTTCTCTCGGTCATGCTATTGGACAATCATTACATTCAACAAGAGATGTGGTTCTTCATACTGCCCCCACTATAATGTGTACATATCCATGGCTATTAGGTATGATTGCTAACAATGAATGTTTACACTATCCGATATCTGGATGTGCCCTATATATGGAAGATCAAGCATAGTGCATATTAACCTCCTCCATAGATCTTTGGCGGACATGGACTGTTGCAGCAACCTCCAAGTAGACCACAGAGAAGGGAAGACAACATCAGCAGACAACGTCAGGAGGTACCTAAGTTGCATCCCTGGGGGTTCCTTAGTTGGTCTGCGAGGTTGCACGCAAGATCACCCTTCCATGAAAGGTGGAGGCACATTCTCATCCTACATTACCCATACCGATGAAGTACCGGCAGCACCGTGCTAGCTGCCTAAAATGTTCTTTTCCACATTTACCCAACGAAACCTTTTCTACCTTCTTGGTCATTGGGCTTTGCACTAGCTACCTTGATCTTCCGAATACATTTCAAAAGAAATGCCTCAGTGTAAGATATCATATATTGTTCGGCATACTCTGTTGATAGTCCTCCACTAACATCGGTGGGGTGAACATTGATGATTTATCCTAGGCCAGCCATCATGATCATGAGAAACAAATGGTGGAGAATGAATGGATGTCTCTATTCCTGAACCACTGTGTATACTTTCATGGGAATCTGCTGCATGCACCCAAACTGCATGGAACACCTGGTCGGAACATAGGGTTCACAGATGATTTATCCATCAATTCGGTCCACCAGCACACCGTCCTAGATGCTCTGTAGGTACTCCCTCTGCTCTATTGGACGCCTCCCATCATCAACCATTTTGGTGACATTGGTTTGGATGGGGTGGAAGTCGATGTGGGTGTGCCTACCGATCTTGAGCTTGATTCATTCATCCCTAAGAGTTAATGGGTAGATTCCAGCTATGTTCAATAGGGATGGTCGCATACCATGACTAGGGGGAAAATGGCATTCGGGAAGTCGTACCTACCACAGTGGGCTGCGACCCAGGCATAAAGAATCTGAGATGGTCCTCATATCCTTTTGGGTGTACTTCCCCTCCAGATACGCCCTAGGATACTATATAGCATGGCCAACACCAGCACCCCCCAAGTTAGCATTATTATTCACTGCCATAATCCCATCTACCACTAGTGTCCCTCTGCGGACCCCCACTCTCAAGTCCCTCAGAGGAAACAACCATCCACTCAATAATGTGGAAAGTAACCCAGCATACTACACATTTGTATCTCACCCCTCATTAATTCAAAAGCCCCACCATCGGAACTATTCTGTCTCCGAAATCTTCCAATATGATCCCGCATTTCCACTCTCCGATGTGTTTGGGCATTGCTTCCCTTGAACAAGCATCTTCACGGCCATGTCCTAGGTCAGGAAGAGACTTAACAACCCTTAATAGGATATGTCCTTGGGGATGTATTTTAATTGGAGAGCTTCTTTGTCATGCTCTAGCAGGTGACATGACAGGATTGGGGTGCATGTCATATCCACCCCGACATTCTCTATTAGGATGAACTCATCATACAAATATCCCATCAAATGGATTCCCCCAATACAGTGGACATCCCACATGCTGATTCCCACCTACCCATGGTGGAGGTGGAAAGTGTTGGTATTAGGTGACCAATGACTGAACAGCTCTTCTAACAAGTCCTTCTGCCAGTTGAAGTGGAATTGGGACATCCAAACGGCTTCAAAAAGCCCAATAGACTGTAGATCAGGCATGAATTCCTTGCATGTCTGATGTACACAGTACACCCATGCCCATTCCTTGGTAATGTTTCCTCTGGATCTGAAATCCCACTCCTTCCAGCCCTTCGTCTCGATAGTAATGCTACTTCTTAAAGTACTTGCATAAATAGAAGAATATTCCATGGGACCAGATCGCTTCCCACAACCGTCCTGGTCTTCGGATTTAGAACATAGATGGATGTGTTCTGCATTTTCGTAATAGGATGGTCATTTTTGGTAATGTGGAATTGTGGAAGTCCATCCTCACGCGTCACCCATGACTGTGGTGTGTTCGTCTCGAAAAAGGGAATCAAAACTTCTTCCATAAGACGGATTTTCCATAGAGATAGGATACCACTCAAGAAGTAATCCTTTTGAACCTTGGTAAGCTTGCCGAAAAGAATTTGGTTTTCAAACAAAACCCTCCTCACATGAAGAATCTGAGGGTTCGTGATAATTTGGGATCTTCTTGTTACAATGGAAGATTCCCTCTCGGCATTAGTCTGTTGGGCGGCCATTGTAGACATCCTGATGAAAATGGTGAGAACGACTGATTTTCGGTTTGAAAGAGTGGCGATGGTGTTAAATATTGATGTTCGGTGTGCAAAAGTGGTGATGGCGTGCAAGAAGATTGACGTGCACATAAAAAAACTGGATGCCGCACAAAATCCAGATCCAGTCGCAGAAAAATATGCATGAATCAAGAATATTTTCATACCTAAGAGAAAAATGAATGTCATGCGGAAAAAAGTCAAGGTAGGTCATGGGGGGCCCTCAACCTATTTATAAATATTGGATTGGCCTTCCACGTGTGCACAAAATGCATTTTTTGTATGCCCCCGAAGAATTTTCCGCAACATTTTTCCGGTGGACCCTCAGAATCCAACTTCCCAGTTGCCTTTCAACTTAAATTTTGAGGGGGGCATTTGTTGATGCTGATATTCAAAGAAGGGCCGCATCGAGCGGATAAAAGAGTGATGAATGAACCTGGGAGGAATGTAGGAGATTTCAAGGCCCGGTAGCTGGGCGCTTTCAAGATTTGGGGGGTACATGCAAGGGGCCTTCCAGCACACAAAACCTTGCACGTCGTCCCCCCTTTCTGCCCCTATGGCGCCGTCCACCGCGACGTTCCCCGCACATGTCGTTTCTGCACGCAAGGCAACATCAAAAAATGATTTTACACACCTGGACCCATTTCGGCCCACAAGGTGACGTCAAAATGAGCATTTGTATGGCCGACCCCATTTCCGTGCACAAGGCCATGTCCACCGCGGCCTTCTATACCTGCCTTTGTTTCCATGCCCAAGGTGACGTCAAACAGGTGTTTGCGCACCCGACCCACCATTTCATGCACAAGCTGACGTCAGATGCGAGTTTTCATGCTGCGATCATACGCGCCACTCTAAGGACTCCAGCTATAAAATGAACTGTATCCCTACCCTTCAGGGATGGTAACCGAAGAGGAAGTGATGCCCTGTTGCGCGAAAACCATTTCTTCCACGACCATGCAAAAAAACCCATGGCCTTTAGGTATTGGATTTTGTGCGATAGGTCCCCCGAGGGGACTCCTTTGAGTGGGCACTCTTGGGCCTGATCATCATTTTCTCCCAAGTCCTTTGCGCCCAAGGGATCCCCTTTTGCGTGCACGATCCCTCTGTATCAGGCATCCTTGCACGCAACTCATCTGTCTTTCACACAACCGGTCCCTCTTGCGAGCAACCCTTCCGACATGCGTGCAACTGTGCCTCTTGTCTGTAACTCTTCTGCCTTGCACCCGACCGGTCCCTATTGTGCTCAAACCTAACATCTTGTGCGCGACTAACGCCCCTTGCGCACAAACCTTCCATCTTGTGCTCATCCCTTCTGCCTTGCGCGTGACTGGTTCCTCTTGCCTACAACCTGTCTATCATTCATGCAACCCATCCGTCTTGCATGCAATGTTTCCCTCATGTATGCAACCCCTCCCTCTTGTGTGCAATCCATGCATCTTGAGTGAAGACATTATATATTACCCCGACCCATTCTATTACACACACTCCATGTTCCTTCCTCACCTTGAGGCACCCTGTCTGAGTCTATCTTATGTGTGACACACCTGCGTCATGTGCTCTATGCTTGTGTGGCCCATCAGGATTTCAGGAAGCAATTTAAAAGTCCCTTGGGTGATGCTTTCAGTTACGTTGATTCTCATCATGCTTCTTCACAAAGGCACGCTAACGACTATTTATTCTTTGCATTGACAAGATAACGTGAACCCCCCAATGGATCTCTCAATAACACCCTCAGCACCCCATTGTCGATGCCTTCCTTCCCTTCTAGTCGGGTGGAAATCAGTTTTTTAAGTCCGAGAGGTGTGGAGCGAACCCACCATCATATGATCTGTAGGAAGTTAAACTTCCAAAAACCATCATTTATAGCACATGACATTAATCTGTTACCATGCCCAGTGCGTTAGACGTGGTGTTCCCCCACTATAGACATTATGCACACCCACTAGTCTCCACAGGAGTAAGATGATTCCTCACATGGAATGAGATCCTCTTTTTCCAAGTTACATCTGTCTGAGGGGAAAGGCCAACCACCCTTGTGTATGCCCCTACATTTTCTTGCAGGAGGTAGCATCCCTACTCCTCCTATATTCCTAGGTGCCGAATCCCTCTCCCACATGGCTTTGTCAGCACCCAGGCCTCCACACTAGAGTAAGTCTCAATATCCATCTCTTCGGGCTGTAAACCCCATGTAAACCCCTGTTTCCTTTTTGGGCCACTACCTATGTATAAGCCCCACTCAACTTCCCATGGACACACCTTCTATGACATGATTGCCAAATCTTGGCGAACTCTTGTTTCTCACACTAACCATAACTAACGTGGTCTTAGAGAATCCATTGACCATGACATACTTTCTGGTCATCCTAGAGTGTAATCCCTATAACCCATCGTGAACTACGTGGTCATTGATCATTGCCATGGAAAGGTACGTAGGAAGCCTCCCTGAGGTTCAAGCCCAACAACCGTTGGTCTGGGCCATCTTCACGTCGGTTCACCATAACCCATTCTGGGCTACGAGGTCTTTGATCTTTCCCAATGGAGTGTACATAGGAACACGCCCTGAGGTTCAATCCCAACATCCAGTGGTCCCTGCCATCTTCACGTCGGTTCACCCTAACCCATCCTGATCTATG
The DNA here is from genome assembly GCA_963277665.1 of Viscum album. Lineage (NCBI taxonomy): Eukaryota > Viridiplantae > Streptophyta > Magnoliopsida > Santalales > Viscaceae > Viscum > Viscum album. The sequence continues at coordinate 567,570,961 of OY728134.1, read as the reverse complement.
AGGTCATTGATCCTTGCTATGATAGGGTATGTAGGAAGACTCCATAAGGTTCAAGCACAAAACCCCATTGGTTCTGACCCCCTTCATATCATTTCCCACCACCGAAACTATGATGTCATTTATCCTTTACAAGGTGATATATGTTGGAAGCCTCCCTAAAGTTCAAGCCCAACAACCATTGGTTCCGACCTCGCTTCATGTCGCACCACAATTTTCCAGCAATACATTAAATTGCATGCCCCATTTCCGTTCAGCACAATGCTAAACTCCATCCACCATCCCGAATTACGTGGGATTTTATCATTGTCTCCTAGATAAGGTTCGAAGGAAGCCTCCCTGAGGTTCAAACCCTTCCAGCGGAAAGCTGTTGTGACCCCATCCTACGGTAGGCCGCTGTAATACCTATTTGACGGTAAGCGGTTGTCAGGGGTGAAATAAGATGACTTTGATTCCTTGCCATAAGGATACGTAGGAGGTCTCTTCGAGACTCCATCCAAACATCGCAATCATCCTCGAGTGGGCTCTATCTCATTCTCTACTCACTTCACTTAACCATACATCATCTATTTTGGTTCTTACTCGTACCACCTCATCCTGGTGGGATCATGCCACCCCATTCCCCATTCACTTTAACAAAAAATGAGTAGCTAAACACTCATTAGACCGATCATCGGTGTTCCCTCTAGGGGTTTTACTCACCTGATATGATCTATTCAATTTCTTGATTAGTTTTATCCCTCTCTTCTAGACGTTAAACCTATGGCATACCGTTTGTTAAACATAGAAAGCTAAGGAAAACCTCAAATAAATACCTATGGAACAAGGCTCCCCACCTTCAACGTGGGATGCCTCCGGCTTCCGTACCCCTCGAGAATCCCTATAATAATGGGAAGAAACCAAGATGCACCAGTGTTCCAGCATCCCGACTTTCCAGTGATGTCCAACATGACTACTCCCATGACTGATGTTTTCTGCCCTTACCGAACACCTTAGAATCTCACCGAAAGAAGAAGTGTAATTAACTAGTGTGAATGAAGATATGACACTGGGAATAATTTCATGAACAAAATCTTAATCTATATGGGAGAACCAGTCTAGGTGATATGTTTTGAGGAGAATCCGCAGAAGAAAGAACTGATATCCCATCATCACATTTCGATCAATGAGAAAATGTCCATGAAAAATTAATGGATACCGCATGCCTTTGGATAGCGGGAATGTGAGGAAATATAATCTTCCACAATACATGATCTAGATGGACATGCACACCCTAGAGAAAGCATTGGAAATATAATTAATCAACAAGTTAGAGTTTTACCAAAATAATCGAAATTGGGTTACGAAATTCCCTTATATCTGTTATGACTCGTCTCGTATGTTCCTTATTTTTCATGAATAAGAAATATAGGTTAATTTATAATTTCATTAAAACATTTTAATTTTTATTATTCCTTTTATATGTTTAATTACCATGTTATATATATTATATAATTATTTATGTTCACATCATGCATTTTGTCGATATTAAGTACTTGAGTTGAAAATAAATTTGATAAGATGTTAATAGTTCGTGTGGTCATAAGTATATCATATACAAAATATAAATCATAATATAAGTATATTATATATTCACTATATAAGTATTTATATTAATCCTTTATGATAAACTAAAAATACCATTAATGGTGACGGTAGGATGCTTGTACTTATGAACTCTACTTTCATTTTTCATTTTGTATTGAAAGAATATAATTGTATAGAGTGTATTTAAATATATATAAAATAATTATTGTAGGATTAATATTTAATTTATGTCATATATTTATAGTAAAAAAATCCTTAATACATTTGATGTGATGTCAGAATGAATCATATCATTTTGAGGAGGCGATAGTCCAAAGGTCCCCAAACAAAGTTAATGTATAACCACAATATCGAAAACATGAAGATCTATTTAATATAACATATAAATAATATTAAATTTTTCATAATATAAATATTATATATTATTTTACTGTAAAAATATTTTTAAGACCATAAATTAAGGTATCAATGGAATAATAACAAAAGAATTATTCACAAATGTGATTAACCTTCATAATATGGAATCATTTTTCGTCTGTTTTTAATAAGCATAGGTGAGAAATTTAATGGATATAATATATTTCATTAGATATATTAACCTTCAGTATATTTTTGAATTTGTAATAATCATGAATTTATGGATTAAGTATGTGAGGAGAATATAGGAAAATAATTTAAATTAAGATAAGTACATTGTGAAAATTACCTCTAAAATATCCCCTCCACTAATAACCCTTCGAGCCATTAGATTTGGTCTTTCAGTAGGACCAAATTATGATGGAAATGGGGAGAGTGGATAGCATAGGTTTGAGAAGAGATTTTATGAGCTACAAGGATTTTTTGGTCCAAATGGGGAGGTGATGGGTGGCATTTATACTTGGGGAGAGGTGGGTTCAGGTGATTAAATTAATGATTATTTTATATTTAAAGCTAAGCACATTAATGTGGAAATCCTTTAAATGAATTATACATTCATTTAATGCTATTTAGTCTAATTAGGGTCAATATACATCTCTAAAAACCTTTAAATGTTTTATTTTTTAGGTTTTTTAATCCTTTACCCTTTTTACTGTAACATATTACATTGTGTACTTATTCCACAATTAGTAATTTTTTTTACCACGATATCTGTTTTATAAAAAAAAATGAAATTAACATTAAAACATAATTTAAAACATTTATTCAAAATATTGAACTAATTTTAACAAATTAAATTTACAAAATTTCAATAATTAGATTTAAAATTACTTCTTAAGGCCAAACAGAAAAGAAGGACTTTAAAGTGATATGTTCAGAACATTGAAATGTTTTAATTTATATATCCTATTTAAAATTGACTCAAATGAAATAAATTTTATTAAATGACAATAAAATATTTTAATTACACTCTATAACCAACGAAATGTACAATCTAACTATATAAATTAATTAGATGAAACAATGTTTTGAATTAAAATGTCATATTTTTTTACAATTCATAATAAATGAATATTATGAAAGAAATACAGAAAAAATAATTGTAAAATTATATGTACCAATTCCAAATAAATAGTTCATTTTGTAAATTATAACATAAAAATTTGTCAAAAATTATTTTTAAAATGGATTCTCCATTAAAAGTCAGCAAAATGCCTTTTTAGAAAATACTAATTTTATTTGTAAAACTGGAATTTTTCTTATATAATGTCCGGAAAATATATAAATTGAATAATAAAAATTACATTTAATGTATTATATATATGATTAATATAATCCAACAAGTTTGATTTATTTTTCTGTAAAGGAAATTTTTCCCACTTTAATAGTTTTTTTTATTAACAAATCAATTATCTTCATTTGGTTTGTATTTCCTTATCTAATTCATTTGGTAAATAATGAATCATTATATAAAAAGGTATAAACCCTATTTTCATAATTAATGTAACATTATTCATTACTATCATTCAAATGTATAATTTATAAAGGTAAAATTTATATAATAATATTTAGTTGTTCATTTATGTTTAATGTGGCTTATCATGTATGACAATGAACATAGTGTTTCTTTCATAAAACTGGGGTTGTTATATTATACATGAATGAAATAGGGAAGTGAATAATTTATATAAGAGAAATGATGGTTCACAATAACAAGCATATATCATGGATTTGAATGTTATACAATATAAAACTTATGACATTGGAAACCATCACATCAATACCCTTGGAAGGATTACATTTCAAATTTAATATTAAATATCCTTTAAAATTATATTATATAAAATTATACAAAAATATTATATCATTTTAGAAGAATATTTATATAACATCACTATCTAATCCGAAACTATAACGGTTTAGTGTCTTTGGAATCTTGGATACATAAAAAATTTTCTTTAAAAATCTATATCATCTCCCACTATATTCTTGACATCTATATCCTTATAAAGAAACACATACTTTAAATATTTCTTCATAACATGTGGATGTCGATATAAAAACCGATGATCATTATTTATCAATAATGGTAAAAATTGAATATATCAATCATAAAAACGAATAAAATTGTCTTTAGGGTATAATAACATAAATAAAATACATATTCTCAAAATAATATATTTATACAGGGAAAATCATATAGCATGAACTCCATAAAATTGGGTGTATCAAGAAGTATGATCAAGTCGGGTTCCAAAGAAGTAATCAACATTTTAGATTCATAAAATATACATGAGTCATCATATGCAAGTAAAATAATTTTCATTTCAACATTGCTAAATTAAATATTGTCCAAGTATAATATTGTGTTCATAGAAATAATGTGAACACAATAATGCATAGAAATTTAAACCATCCTTTATTAGTCATGTCCACAAAAAAATATTATGAGCATAAGTAGATAGAGATCATAATCAATTATAAAAATATTATTAAGGATATTTCCAAGTATATAAGCATTTATCATCATCATCTCATGAGATTTCAATATCACATCACCCAATTCCTTAGGGTGGGGGGGGGGGGTAATAGACCTGAACATTATATAAATGTAATCCATTCATATGAATTCCACATGATCATATAACATTTTTTATGTAATCTTAGAATAACCCATGAAAAATAAACGGGTCTTGTAAAAATCTCAACATCATTGTTATAAACCATATAGGGAGAAAAATATGATTATATATTTGGTTAATTTCCCTAGTAAATCATTAATGACATCAAAGAATATTATCATAGACGGAAATATTCATTAAAAGAACATTATAAGTTTACTAGAAGAAAATTACTTTTTTAAATAACTTATTTAAAATCCAAATATTTTTAAAATATTTTGGAAAATGTGTTACTTGAAATGAACCATGAATATTTATATTGTAAGATTTGATGCACATAGTAGTTGTAATGGTGGAAAATATTGTTGATGCCATAATCATTAAAATAATGATTTTTTCAAATGTTTATAAAAATAATACATTATTAAGAAAAGGGAATGAATATTATGTTTAAAATTATCAATAAAATATAAAACATTGGTAAAAATGAATCTATCCATTCAATGAAGAATATTAAAAAAAATCATAAATTACTTTAGAAAACATTGATATGGAAGAAAATGGTTATCTGACCGAAAGAAGGAAAAAAACCTACTTCTCCTCAAAATATTTCTTAAACAACTATGAGTACCAATGTGGGAAAAATTCTAATGATGTTCTAAATTTTAGAAATAACCACTTGATATAAATATATTATGGGTTTATCTTCAAAGGGTCATATATTTTTTTCAATAGAAATTCAAGAATAAACAGTTCTGATTAAAATTGTAGTGAAACCTAAATCTTATACCTCAAGAATTTCTATACGTTGAATGCATTAAATTCTCCTATATAATAAATATATATTTATTATAGATATATTCAGGAACTATTCTCATACATATCACACAATATATAATTTTATTATAATAACATATCATACATTTAATAACAATTAATTATGAGAAGAATTATTCAGAGTTATAATTTAATTATTCATTTATGTTTTGGTTATATGATTTCATTAATTTGTGAAACCTTGAGTGTTTTATGAAATATTTCTCTCTAAATTTTTTTATTTATATGATATTTTCTATTACATGAAACATGAAGTTTAAATAAAACGCCGAAAATTATTAAAATATTACATGTCCATTATCACATAACTATTGGATTGATAGTTTTTATATATATTGAAAAATAGTAAAATTATAAAATATATTAATTATTAATATTAATTCAATTTTTATCAAATTATTATATTTAAATGAATAAAAACTATTTTCAAAATTAATTTTTTTTCATGAAAAAACGTTTCTAGGTGCGCAATATATTTTATATTAAAAATTAAACTAATTACTTTTGGTGACCAATTTTAATAAAAGTTTTATATTAATTACGTTATTATATATTCTAAACAATCAAGAAATATATTTTTTACACATTGGAAATGAATTAATCCAGTTATATGCTTGAAACTTCATTATTTATTAAATGTTGTATTTGTCATATTTCATCTCACTTAAAACAAATTTATTTTCCTATATTTATAGATATTACATTTGATGAAAAATTAATTTAATATTTAGAATCAGGTGGTTTAAAATTGGGAAAATTGTAACTTTTAGTGTTGGTCAATTTGAATATTAATTGTGGTCAAATTTATGATTGTAATAAAAGGAGGATCTGGATAATATAGGTTAAAAATAATTAGTAATGACATAATTTAATATAATTATTGTTATTTATTTATTGGGTCTTAACCATTATCTCCATAGGATTTTAATTTATTATTTTAGTGAAATTTTTCCAAGGAAATGACTTATATATTATTTAAATGAATAAAACCTAAAAAATGTAACTCTCTTAGTTTTAAATGTCATTTATTTCATCACATATGGATAGAAACAATTCATTAATTATTATTAATAGTAATTTTTTGAATAATTAAATTATTTTCAAGATGGTAAAATATTTATAGTATTTTATGTTTTACCTAATAACCTTAAATTCTTACACATTGGAAAAAAATATTCATTTTATTAATTGAAACATAAAATAAATGAATTGAAAACAGGATAAATTAAATAATACGATTAATTTATCATGTTAAACACATTTTAAAGGTTAATATGACACATTATTGTTGTTTTAAAAAATTATATTCGAATTAAAAACTTTTATTTATGTATTTTATGTTAAATTAAATGAATAGTGTTAAAATTCATAAAAATGAAACTTTATCAAATTATATTTTAATTAAATTATTTTGTAAAATCAAAATCATTCAATAAGATAATATTGATATAATATGGTGTCAAATTTCACAACATGGAAATTTATAGTCTAGTTATAAATATTTTACTAAAAATTATAACTATTTATTAATGAAAAATATATTTCTTTTGTTATATTTAAAATAGGATAACTAAGGGTTAGTCAAAATGATATTATTTAAAAAAACCAAAATTATTCTATGCTTTATTGTTTGAAGGGATTAATAACCTATCATACCTAATCTTAGAATCCATGGTCCTTTTTAGGAATGTGGAGAGAGAATGAATTTATAATAATTTAATATTTGGTGAATTGCAAAAAGTTCCCCTCGCCTCAGTTATAAAGGGGCACCACCTCCCTCAGTTAATTACCAAACCTTGAACCCTATAGATCTAATCAAATATTATGATTCAATTATGAAATAATTATCCCCATTATATAGGTTCTTATCTTCCTAAATGGAAAACCCTATAGATCGTTATATGAGATCTAAAGTTGTTATTTCCAAAGAAGATGTAATGTTCTTTGCCTGTCACATTCTTTAATAATATAAATTTATTCATCTAAATATACAGACTTTATCATGAAATGATAAATACAATGTAATAAATAATATTAAATACTATTATTACAATTAAAAAACTTTTATAATCCCTCTGTCTTAGTAAATGATTATTGAAATTGTTAGTCCTCTATATGTACATCTTTTTTCCTCCACGTAGATATACATTTGATTATTACTCACCAAATTTCATCAATGTGAATTATGATGGGTTTAATTATTATATCTGATATGTGCTATATAGTTATATTTCTGAAACTATAATTTTCCATCTTCATACTAATCTTTCAATCCATTGAAAAACAATATTGTGGATTAGGAGACTACGACCTCCACAAAGTGATGTGATTAATTTTTCATTTAAGATTTAACTAGATGAAAATGAGAAATAATATTATGATATAAATGTTATATATGACATAATAATGAGCCTTTAAAGGTTTATTAACATTTAACTTTGTTCATTTCCATCTATAGTAAAAAAATCGCAATTATGTATACATTTGACCTACAATCTCCATGAATTGTTTAATTCATTTTTGTATCTATAAATACTATTGATGAAACTAAATATGTAAATAATAAATATATATGATCCTTATATACTGATTTTTATTATTAATATTATGTAACCGAGATAAATGTAGAAGGATTAGAAATACTACACTAAAATATACATGATAAAAGTAACATTTAGCACTCTGAAATGATGATTTAAGCAAAGTGTTATTAGTAAAATGTGGTGATTATTTGTTATAAATGGAAATTAGATTATATTATAAGTATTTTTATTACTCTTTATGTGATTATTAATAAATTTTAATTTATCATATAAGAGGTTAGTGTGATTTAAAAATAAAGGAAAACTCATGGTAATGTGTTTTATGGGAAAATAGAATTATTTTTGGACAGTTTATGATTATGTAATGATGCTTAAATCATATGATAAATATATCATAATAATAATTAATTTTATTATAATCTAGTTATTATTTTGTAATACTTTTTTCCCTTGAATTATTATCATATTAATTACTCAAGATAATGAAATTTGTTTTAATGAAAATCACCTTCATTTCTCTCTTCAATAATAAACCAACTTTTTTCCATATGCATGTTTTATAAAAATGATTTAAATGTTTTTTTAACTATTTTTATATTATTTTTAATGTAAATTTTAACTATGTATGACATGTTAGAAATTTTTTTAAAGGGAACATCTTTTCTTTCTCCAAACATAGTACTTTGTGACTTTTATATAATAGTTTGGAAGTAGTGTTTCTTAACATATATAGAATGAACATATAATCCAGCCATCATGGATAATTTTTCCTTTTAATATTCTTTTACTTGTTTATATAGTTCTTTTTAGAAAAAAATCTTTCCCTTTATAATTTCACAGTTTTTTATGATATGTTATTTCGAAATGGTAATGATATCTCACCCAAAATCATTTAAGGATCATATTATTGTATTTATTTTACTCAATGACTAAATCCATTTACATCACTTATGATGTATTAGGGATATTCAATAATTATAAAATCCTTATTTTATCATTGGATTTTTTATGTTTATAATGGAATGATATATATATAATACATTACTTTTCCATGGGTAATGGTATGATGAATGTTTTTTGAAACCCATTTCTTTTCATGGTGTCTGCTTTAGTAAATGTTTTATGATATTGTAGAAAAATTATGTATGATTTTTATTATGTTACATGTGGTAACTATATATTCTATATATTTATCAGGTAATGATATATATCTCATTAGATTAATTATAATGGAATGGGGAGTGGTTCTATTACAGTAAGGGACTGTGTCAATTATAATAATATTTTGGCTGATATAGGAATACTATGATGATATGGTGAGTAACTCATTACTCCCTGAATTTCATTTTAATTATTCTTTACTACTAAGGATATTATTTTCTTAGCTTATGTGTATTCTGAAATTCTATTAAATATGAAACTTTTATGATCCCATAGATCTTGTAGATTTTTTCCACTATGAAATTTAACTTACGAATAACCTATATGTATTCCAAAACTCAAAATATTGATTCATGATATACATGGGGTGTGTATTAAATTTTATGATCATTTTCTCATGCCATTGTTCTCATATTATTCTTACATGATCACTGATATCCAAATAAGTTACCCTTATTGAGCCTTTGAGCTCACCATTTTCTTAAGCATTCCTTCCCCAGGATACGAAGAAAGGTATTATGTAAGATATGTCTAATAATAGTTGTAGTTATATAGAAATAAGTTGGTGATGATATTGAAATTTATTGAACTAGTTGTTTATGATTCCATGTTACCAATTAAACTGTAAATAAATTATTCTTTCGGAGATAAAAATGTTGTGTAAAGAATAATCATTTATTAAGAAGTAATATATATGTATGTAATCTATGGATCACTATAGATGGTATCATAGAAAGGTTTAGTTAACAATTATTAACTATGATATAAAAACAATAGTTATACCCACATTGATAAATATATGTATACAATAAAATCCTTATGTTTTGGTAATTATCATGAATAACCTCGGTTAAAAAAAAATTCATAGTAGATGGGGTCATTATTTAGTCATCTTATAAATGATATTTCATGATTGTCTTTCTTAATAACATGAATATTGTTTCTTTCAATATTTTATTTTTTTATACTCAATGGTTGTTACCTAATGTAATATTTATAATGTTGAATTTGATTGACAATACAATCATATTTCTCCAATGAAACCAATTGTTATTAGATAAAGAATGAAAACTAATTTTTTTATTATCACATACCTTTCATATCTTTTAATCAAACAAACATGTAAATGAGAAATAGATGAAAGCGTTATTTGTGGAGTACTTGACGAGGAAACATATACTATATTTTACTTGTTTTTCTGATACCCAAGTCACTGAGCAATGGATTTGTACCGTTAAAAATAAATTTTATATTCTTCAGTGTTTATAATATGAGAATGTTATTCTTGTTTTTTTATCATCTCAAAGATGAAAAGTATTAGTAGTGTACTATTATCCTAAACATAGGGAGAAAATAATAAATTTAATCTATTTAGCTCGACTAATTTGAAATCATATGTTTCAAAAGTATGGTTCTAGTATTCGTCACATGAAATTGGTGAAAATAAATTCATTGAGTTAATACAGAATGATGATGATCCCATCTTCACTTATAATGGGAAATTTACAATACATGCAAGGTGATATTTTATTATCATCATCAAACCATAATATAATGATTAATGATTATTTAGTGGATTTAATTCAAGCCTCTAACATAAGTTATCTATAACTTTATTTTATAGTTATTAATAAAAATTTCAATATTATCTCGTGGTGGAGATGGATATTAGTGTTAAGCATAAATCACATGGTATTGCAAAGAAAATAAAAGCGGAATAGATAGGAAATTGAAATAACTAGATAGAGAATATATTGGGCCTTCCTTTAGGATTTAAATATGAATGAATAAAGGGAAAATTTTATTAATGGAATGGGTAAATATTTCAATTATAGAAAGGATAATCATTTGATAATAAAATTATAGAGATATATAAGAAATTTGGCTAATGATGTGAATTGTGATAAAATACTATATAATCCCCCACCCACACTCATGTGTTTTATTATAAAGAGTATGGTATTTAATCAAAACAGTTCCCAAATATGATGTTAATGATGATGATCAACATCAACAACCTATTAAACACATAGAAAATGGGAAATATCATGAAATAAATAAATTTAATGTGGTTATGATAACAATATGTTGATAGGTATAATTACTATCCAAACTTGAAATTCTAATTACATAAAGGTGTATCAATTTACCCACCCTTTAAAATCTAAATAAATTATAATGGGTATCAAAATATCCACTAAAAATGTTTTTGGGGGGTTTTAAATAAAAAACCCAAATGGTATGATTATAGAACCCCAAGCACACAATTCTTATTTTTTTTTATTTTTGTGGGAATATATTTCTAATAAATTTTATAATTACTCTTTTTATTGAGTTTGTTTTTATATTTTTCATGGATTTGATTCATTATATAAAACCCACATCAACTGAAGATTACATGATGATTTTTCTGATATTCCAGAACATATTTGATATTCTATTAGTGTGGGAAAAAATTAACATTCGATAAAAATTACTTCCACTTTATGGGTCAGGATTCCAATGGAAAATGGGTGTTTATCTCAGATGGTTGGGGATGAACTCAACATCAATGATATACCTATTTTTGAGGATTTCATTTAATTATCTCTGATCAAATTTCATTCTCTTCCATGAAATTATGATGTTGAGTTTTCAATATAATTCATAAATATTACTACACCAATTTCCAGCTCTCCATGTTGAATGAACCAGATTTGGTTTCAAGAATTAATGAAGAATCTATAGGAGAATATTGAAAAATGACTGTGTTGTCCTTATGTGTATCCTTGAGATCCACATGTTCCTTTTTATAAATAAATGTGTATTATTGTGACAATGTATTGATTATTGAAAACATAACATGATCAATATCAAAGAAAAGTATCATATACACTATTTTGATTACTTGTTTGATCAAACATTTTGATCTCAATATGGTTATAATAATGTTATTCATTCTTGATATCATTAATTGACGTTCATGAAAAATGATATACCCAAGACACCATTCTCTATATGGTGAGTACAATCTAGATTTATAGTGATGTGATTTTGTCTTACAAATTCCCTAAGTATCTTTATGGATATAATGAATAAAGTATTTATATATTTTCTTGATTAGTTTAGGGTAGTCTATATAGATTATATTTTTATATATTTCAATATAAATAAATATTTTCAAGATCACTTGAGAATTAAATATAATAACCTAAATAAGGAGATAAACTATCAATATTTTAGTAAGTGTTAATTTTGTATTAATAAATTTTTATTTTTGGGTTATATAATCCTAAGTGAGTGTATAATAGTAGATTCTTTCAATATAGGTTTTATTGAACATTATCCAAGAATAATAATTTTTTATGGGATCCATAATTTAATTTTTTTTTATTTTGATGGATCTTTTTTTAGAATTTCCCATTACTATATAATCCATTAACCATGTCAGAATAAAATGTAGTTATGTTATGTTTTGAAAATTAATGTGAAGAAACATCAAGGAGTTGATGAGAAGGTTTTTATGTGAAACTATGATTACATTATCCTATAATAGATTAGAGTTTGGAATATATTTTCATGCATCAAGGAATGGTTTTGAATATGTTATCATAAACAAATACATGGATATATTTTATTCATCATCCCAATTAATGGTATATTATGAAAATTACCTAGTTCAAAACAAGGAGCTAGTTGTGATACATTATTAACTATTAATATGGTAGAATTATTCTTAAATATTTATTCGTATAAATACTAATCAAAATATTTTAATCACTATTTTCACATATAAATAGTTGTATATTCTCCAGAAATATAGTTTGAGATAACTAATGATTGAGTAATCAATACATTTCCCCCTATGAATGAGAAGAATGTGGTCGATTCTCCTAGATAAAAGAATTGTTCTAGTTAATCTATGAAGAGGATCACAAATGATCTAGTTTATTTGGATTTGAAAATAATGGATATTGAAATAATAAAGAGGTGAAATATTATATTTTCCCTATATTTTTTCAACCATCTATAAAAGAATATATTAAAAATGAAAAGAATGAAAATATGACACTTAAAAATAATGCATGAAATGATCCTAATATGTTCCATGATTTTGATGGAATAAGAAAATTATGGGACCCTATACATGTCCCTAGAATATTTTATTTTAAAATCAGAGGTGATGGATAAAACTCATAGTTCTTTATTCTACATGCATCACTGATGTAGAATGATGTAGACATTTGAGAGAGTATTTCTAGTGGGTGGAATAAGGATATATATTGTAATGTTTCTTATCTTTGTGCTTTGAATATCAACAAATTAATGTTGATAGAAATAATTCATATTTAATGACACAACCATCACCCATAATATATTGTAAATATGAAAACATCACGAGGTATTTTTTCATCAGACTTCTCGAAACATCTTAAGAGAATAATACTATATGGGTTGTAGTTGATCACCTTATAAATCCATCACATTTAATTTAGATTAGATAATATTTATCTCTTAACAATATTACTTAATTATACATTATATAAATAGTATTATTACATGGAATATCATTATAAGTAATAATTTGTCAAGATCCATGGATTACATCTATGTTTTGGACAAGTCTTCAGCAATCTCAAGATATAATGTCATGTTACATTACTGTTTATCATCCCTAGATGGATGGACAATCTAAGAGAACCATATGAACACTATAATATAAGTTCAAAGTACTAAATATGTATTTCATGGGTGGTTTGGATCAACAAATTCAATTATTGTAATTTACTTACAATAATAGATTAAAAAAATCATTTAGATGTCACCTTCTGAAAAATTGAGATCTAGGAAGTGTAGAAATCCTAAATTCTAGAGTAAAATTGAAAATTGAATTCTATTTGGACTTTATTTTTAAAGGGAGATGTAATAAATTGTTAGATCCATTAAACAAGACAAAATATTTTCTTATAGATGAAAAAAAAGGTATGATGATAATCATTGGAATAATCCAATATATGAAGATGTGGAAAAGGTATTTATATGAATATATCCCTGGAATTGGGTGATGATATTTTGAAATAATGGTAGGATAATATGCAGGTACATTGATCTTCATTAAATTTTATATCACCTTGACATGGATGCACATCGATTGGAACATCCACCAAATCACTCACATTTTTGTTATGTGATTCATGTATCTCTCATGAGAAAGTATATACTAGATCCTTCACATGTACCAAACAAAGATTTAAAAAAAATTAGAAATATTTTTTCTATTAATAAAAACTTGTATATATTCAAGATAATTGAGACAAAGTGCTAAAAAACAAGAGTACTTTTCTGGCCAATGTTTTGTTTTGAAACCACTAGCCTGGGGGAGCTATGTGAGAAATAAGTGGTGAAATTTGTCTTAAGTATCCAATGTTTTTTAAAAAAAATGATATTTTTTAAAATTTTTAAATTAAATTTACATTGTTATAATGTAACAAAACAATATTTATATGGAATATTCCTCTTTAAATAATAATATTTATTTATCATCTTATGTTACAATAAACATGGTGTATAATTATAATCAGATACGTTTTTAAAATTTTATGTGTTTATTATCTACTATATCGTATATTGGCAGGTATGAATAATAATAACTAAATTATAAAAAATATAATTTATAAAAATTTATAAAATTAATATATTAATTATCAAATGATTATAATTAAAATTAGTAAAATATTTTAAAATACAAGTGATTTTCTTAAATATTCATCAATCATGATATAATTTTTTATAAAAATAATGAAAATTTATAAAAATTGGTCAAGGATTATAATTTGAAATATATATTATGTAATGGATAAAATGTTTTTAACATTTAATGAATATTTTTTCTAGACATACAGCAAAAATAAATCCAATTTTATGGGTAAAATGTATATATATATATATATATATTTATATATTTAAAATTTATAATCACTTACATCAAAATTATTTTCTATCATTTATAGGTATTTAATTTCATAAAATTAAATAGATATTTAGAATCATGATTTTCAAATTTTTTTAAAATGACCAATTTATTGTTTGTAAATATGAATAGTAATTGTTGTTAAATTAATCATCACCGTAAAAGGTAATTTGGGTAAATCTTATATTAATATAAGTGATAATCCCATAATTTTTTATCATGTTACTTATTGATATAATTTAATTAAATCATTTTTAACTTATTGATGATGTAGATTATTTAATGGACAGTAGTCAAGAAAATTGAATAATATATTATTTATTTCAAAGAAAGATACAAAATGACACTCCCATTGTTTTAAATATAATTTATGTGTTCAAATGGGGATAAAAACAAGTTATGAAAAAATATTTATAGATTTTGAATACTAGTATTATATCTATAATGGTGATTTATTTCCAAATTTTTTGTATTAATTTTTTTTTGAAATTCATACACAACCCCAAACCTATATTTAATCAATTAATGGGAAAATAAAATAAACAATTTTCAAAATATTATAATTAATGTAATTTTATTTATTGATTGTCTTACACATATTTTATAGCTGAATTTGAAATATTTATGTTGTTTTAACAAATAATATTTTAATTACAACTTTATCATTTTCTATTTCAATCCCAACTGAATGAACTCTATCAAAGTTTATAATAATGATACTTTTCAAAAATAATATTAAGTTAATTTTTTAAAAATAATAATTTTTTTAAATAAGAAAATACAGATGTTATATAGTCTAAAATATATTATCAGGTCCATTTATATCCTAGTTTTCACATTATATGGGGACACTTGGAATCATTTAATATTGAAAAAATTGTTTACATGGTTCAAAATAAAATTTGGTTACGAAATGGTTAATTAATGTAATCATAAATAAAGTGAAAAAAGTGTTTCTAAAATATATTGTTTGATAAAATTAAACACAAATTCATTCATAATTTCTAATCCTTATCCATTTTTAGATTTTTTATGATTAATTTATTATAAATTCGTCTTATAAAAAATTCCAAAAAAATTTCTCACCTCAAATTTAAAATAAAATTCCTCCCTAACTCCATAAAAAAAATTTTAAACATTTATAATTACCAAAATATATATAGTTTTGTTGTAAACATCCTTATACAAATTATAGATGTTATATTCATCACAAAATACCAAAAATTGAGTCATTTATTAGTGATCTAACAGTTTTATTTCCAATGAATTGGTAATCATGTTAACTAATAAATTTATTTCCATCTCTTTATTACCTCCTCCAAATATTTGGTATTTGTTAAAAATAATAATAACATCAGTATAAAAAATATTCTAAAATATTATTATGGTATGGAAATATCATTATACACCCTCTTTCTAATCAAATGTTGTCTAAAAGGATTTATTGTGTGTACGTATGTATTAATATTCCAACATAGTGAGATAATTCATTTTTGATAACCATATTTTATTGGTGGGTTTTGTAATGGGTATACATTTTACATTTTATACCTATGACATAATTATACTTATTAAACTAAAATATCACATATAACAACATACAATCTAATCCCCTGTGAAACGATAACATCATTCGTGCAAATGTGTGGTCTACCACCCCTATGAAGCAATGTGACTGGTTTTTAATTTATATTTTAATTTTAATTTTAATAAAGAATTATTTGATGAATATATATTTTATATATAATATAATAATTATCCTACAGAGGTGACTTAATATTTACTATACATTTTTCCAACCATTGAAAAATAAAAATAGAATTCATGCATTTGTATGACCTAATTTTTCTAGGAATTTTTTAATTCATTTGTAAGTCTCTCAAATTTAAATATAACTATAAAAATGAATATAATTAATATATATGATATTTATATCTTTATTAATATTCATTATATGATGGTTCCATGGTAAATGTACAAGGACTGGATCTACTGTAGAGAAATACTCATGATAAATGAAATCATTAACAAAAAAAAATAATGATTCTAAAAATGATCTATTTTTAAAAGGGGTGATAACAATGTTATAAAGGGGTAATATATGATATTAAAAGTATTAAAATGACTCTACAATATAATTATAAAAAATTAAAAAATGTTTTAATATGTGGTTATAGTTCTTTGGATGATATGTGAACTCATTCTAAGGGATTTCATGTTACAATATCATTGTTTATTAAGATGGTTTATGATAAATTTATAATGATGAAATATTACGATCAAACTGTAAATAAAATATTTATTTTTCCCCTACTCTATTTTTTTTTGAATAAATATTTTTCATTCATTTTCCCCATCATAAGTTCTTATGATACTGAAAATATTTTTATAAGGAAAATAAATATCATTTCTCTCTTTGGTAGAAAAATATTTTTCTTACATATCCATGTTTTCAAAAAATAATTTAATGAAATTTTTACTATTATTATAGGGGGTTTGAAGGTAAATTTTACCCATTTTTAATGTTTTCTGACATGGTTTCAATGTAATCTACCTTTCATATTCCAAAAAAGGTATTTTATTTTTTTTATAAAACATTTATGAAAATATTATGTTTTTAAATTATATAGAAAGAAAAACAAAATTTCACCACTAAGAATATATATTTGGATGAATATTATTTTACATGTTTACATGGGTCTATTATGATAATTATTTTCCATATCTAGTTAAGTATGTTTTTAAAATAGGGATTTCAAAATGGAATAGATATTTTCATGAACAATGTTTTAATGTTATTTTAATGGTATCTATATTCATCAAAGATAAAAAACAATGAAAACACTTTTATATTACCAGTGATATGATCCAAGGATATAATACATATTATTTATCTATTTGTTTTTTGTTTATAATTAATATATGTTTATGCATCATATTTATTTTCAATTGGTTATGCTATGATGAAATGTCTATGAAACTATTTTCATCACATGAGTTTGGATGCGATTAATGATTTACGATCTCATGGATTGAATTTGTATGTTTTTTATTATGTAAATATTGTGACCACTTTCTTCATCCAATTAATTGGTTAAAGCTAGATATCCTATGAGATATATAAGACTAAAATGAGAATTGAACCCAGCTATATAATGGACTTTTAAAAAAATGGGATTCTTGAAAAAGAACATTGAATATTTTGTTGGGTTGGGGAGTGAACCCATTCCACTATGATAGTATTTTAATTTATAATTAAGTACTAAATAAACATTTTCTATAATTATGTGTATTAAACTATTCCTTTTCTTATACTGATTTAATTATCTCATGGATCCTATTATTCAATTTTATAATTATTCATATCTTATGAATGTACAAGATTTAACTAATAACTCATTATTATTATATATTATATTAATTGAATGTTTATTAAATGTTAAAATCATTTAATCATACCATTTTTCTCATAATATGTTTATATAATCCTTGATACATCCACTATTTACCAATACTGAGCATATTATCTTACAATTTTGTATCATTCATTTCCCTTGGTTATGATTAATTGTATTAAGTATCGTATGTTTAGGGAGAGTTCCAATTATGATTTAATAAATAAAATATGATGTATATTTTTTAATAATTTTTTTATTTTTCCATGTTTCTGAATATAGTATACCTAAATAATTATGGAGTAGATCAAAATACTACACAATGAATATTCATCTATAAGGATTAAATATATATCAATGGAAAGTACAGACTATATATAATTCATCAATGTATTTGGTATCAACATGAAAATAATATTAATAAGTAAATAATTATCATATTTATTTATTATATAATCTTTAATAATTATTCATATAAAGTAATAATGAAAAATGAATTATATCTCTTCGTGTTGATGGTAGTCTGTACGTACAGACTGTTGATGTATCTTTCATTATGTGGTTGTAATGAAATAATGATATATCATAATTCCACTTTATAGAAAAACGATAATATAGTAAAAATCAAATATATTCATAAAATATATCATCATTACAATCCATGCAATGAAATAAATGAAAAGTGAATCTCGTCACATAAAAGAGGTGTACTCTACACATAGACATAGATAAAATTGTCATTTTTAAATGGATTAAATATTTATATATTGAAAAATATATTATAATATCAGAATTATAATTATCCAATTAATTTCTTATCTAAAAATTATATATATCATAATAACCATACATGAGATTCATAGATGGATTCAAAATTATATCAGTACACTAGACAACAGTCTTACGTACATCCGAACAATGATTTGGTTTCACATAAAATGAATAAATAAACATATTATTATTAAGAAATAAAAATAATAAAATTATTGTATGTGTTATAGAATAAATTTATTATAATATAATGGTTTGATGCTTTTCAATGAGGGAGGAGAATAACTAACACGGGAACATTCAGTGAAAAACAACTCCTCTTATTTAGAAAACCCCATTTTTTTATAGTTTTATCAATATGAGGTTTCTAATCTTACTGAAATAATACCTCTATTAAATGTAGATTGGTGTTATAAAATAATTTTTTCTAGGTATTTGAAGAACAATATAGATCTTTATGTTTGGACAGGAGATGAGATGGGGTGTCCTTTATAATTGAGGGGAGGAGCCCTCATGGAATTTAATATAGTATTAAATTAATATAAATTAATAAATAATGGGTTTTGGAAACAAATTAAATTATTTCACATTTTGGATAATCATGATTTGGAATTATTTCATCGAAAAATATATTGATATTTTTATGTGATGATTTCTCCCACGTCTCATTATTCTAATACCTCGTTATCACATTTTATCATTAACATTGATAATTGTGTTTTCATTAATTAGGGGTTATAAATTTACTTATATGATAATAATAGGAATAAATATGTTAAAGATAATATCATTAATACAACCACCCATGCCCTTTTGATATTTTCTGTTTTTAATGATTTTTACAACATTTAATAAAATATTTTTATAAAAAATATATTTAATGTCCTTTTTGGGATTATTCTATTAATTTTAAATTAACATTAGGAAGGTAGAAATTTATTTTGAATATAAATCTATTAAACATATGATATAGAATATAATTTCCCATTAAATTTGTGTAACAACACAATACATTGAAAACATATTTGGTGAATGTTCTCTAATCCTTTCACAAGTATTGTAATAGTGTTGCATAAAAAGTTTGGATAATTATTTAATATCTAAAATATATATATATATTAATATAATAACAATTATTTCAATATTAATAAAATATAATTATATATTATTTAAAAATTAGATATAAATCACATGTGAACATATAATAGAAATTTAAATTCATGAGAGTAACATTTTTTGTTTTCCTTAAATAAAATTATGTTTAAGCCATTATCAATGAACAATGGAACAAATAAACCAACATTTATCATAAGTTTGATTATGTTCAGAAATATATTATAAAATAGACTAAATTATTGATTTTTGGTTCTTTTAATGTCTTGTCCCATAGTTTTAATCTAGTTTTACATGTTTTACACTAAGGTGAAAAATATTCACCATGATTAATAATAATAATAATAAAGAATAATTGAAGAATATTTAAAAAATGGTAAACTTATTACTAAAATAATTGAATAAATTTTCTATGGTATATTTAAATGAAATAAATTATTATAAGGTAATAATGACAAACACAATGGAAATATTTTTTATAAAAATATTTTTAAGCACTAAATTGAACATATAAAAATAGGTATAACGATGATTCATATGTAATTAATATATTATTTATAAGAATGTAGGGTTATATTGTTTTATGATAAAATGGGAAATTTAATTATTTAATGAATATAATTTATAGTTTTATAAAAATTTATATTATTCACCATTCGTTGTGAAATCATAACTTTCAGAAAAATAAACCCGCAAAAGGTATTCATATGCTAATTTAGAAATGACTATTTTAAAATGTATATAAATTATATAAAATTTAATTTTAACTATTTGTATGTAATGATTTTTATATTCTCTAAGAAATGAATGTAAACCCAATAGATGTGATATTTGGTCATTGACATAGATTATGTCAGGTCTAATTATTTAAATCAAACATAATACATGTATACTACAGAATATGGGAATGAAATCATCATAGAATGAGAATAAAATTTTGTGACAAAAATATAAAAAATATATTTTTATAATATTATATGAGGTAAAATAATGGTTATTGTGAGACAACATAATTAAATGATAAATACAGAGATCAATTGATATTTGATGAAACTGGTGGGTTCAGAATACTAAGAATTAACTCGAATATATTTACTATATTTAGACATCATGTAACACTACTATGCTATTGAAAATGAATAATGTGTATTGAAACTCAATACTATCATTATATGATCTCCATAAGAAAATCAAATCATTGAAAAAAGTATTAGCCAACAAATATCATTGGAATGAATTATTCAGCAATAGAGAAGAGAAACATCATTATATTCTAATTATTGATACATCTGATAATTATTAAATGTGAAATATATATATTTTCTAATGTTGGAACTTATAATATAATAAAAAATGATACTCATACTTATTTTAATGGAATTAAATGTATAGAAATTCCACTGAGGAAATTAAGAAAATGAATTCAAAAAAGATTAATAGTATGTATTTGTTCCAATATGATTCCCATTAATAATTTAGGGAATTCTACCTCCAAGATATGTGACAAAAAATATTAAATAAATAATTCTAAAATAGTTTTTTAAGCAAATAAGATAGTTTGAAAAAAATATTCTCTATTGAATTAACCTTCTTCCTCCTTACTCCAGCACCTTCAAATTTTGTGTGGTTGGTGTTGTTGCCTCATCCTTTAGAGGTTGATCTCCAGTATCCCTCCACTACCCAATTTTGTATCACATTTTTTTTAAAAACTTATTATAATTCTATTAAATATCATACCTACATAGAATTATCTCTTTTTGTAAATAGTAACATGAATTATTTTTCTCCAATGTTCGGATTCACTATTATATGCTCGTGTGAAATTGATTTAATTTACCATCCAAAAATAAAAATCCACCTTTCATTCCTAGTATTTAACATGTGAAAACTTATTTTTCAGTTCTCAAGAATTCTGGTCAATTGTTAAACTATAAACACCACCCACCTTAGCTCCTTATTCAACTAATGAATGATCAAAATAATCATGGTCTTCATCACATTATTAACAAAATACCCATTATTATAATCTTGGAATGTCCAATTTTATATTCCTTTCCTGCATAAAAAAAATAATGTTTCCACATCAATAAACAATGAATTTAATGGGTCAATTAGTCCCTATAATGAGATAAAATTTTACATAAATCATTTAATTACGAAGCGCAGTCAACAATACTATTTAAATTTCTCTACCAAATAATTATCATCAATAATAAATAAAAATATAAATTCTACATTAATTTACCCTCAATTTTATAAAATTATTCTTCAGAACTTACTCAATTTAGATTCATATCTACAGATCATCTTCTTTAACAATATGATAATAACATCAACATTATGTGGCCTAATCATGAATTCCATTGATTTTCAAATCACGACCATTGAAAAAAATCGAGCCACATCCATTGATCAACTATGATTCAGATGGAATTTAGATCGTCTAATGAATCTAGATTTAAATTTCCAATGACAGATGTATTACTTTATTATAGTAATTAGGAGAATAATGTGATAAAATATATTAATGACATATACCATCTAATAACTTTCAAGATTCAATATTTTGTGTCTATGTCATGTCATTTGTAAGGGAGGAGGTGCCCACTATTTTTTAATCGATCTATAAAAAAATAAACAATTATTAATTTAACAACATTTATTCAACATTCAGAAACAAGGAATTGACCTCCATATAATTTAAGATATCTTTTATTTTACATTTTTCAATATTGGATTCCATCATTTTCAATTTTATCAATTAGATCATGATTGATTTGTATCACAATATACCTGCATTAAATGATCTTCATTCTTAGAGATCAGTATATCTTAACCAAAAAAATCAGATTACACCATCTTCGAACCATTTTATAAGGTTATATTTACACACTTATTCTCATGATAAGATTCATCAGTGGTTCCCCATCATCCTATTTTATTCAAAAAGAAATTCTCATTATCACATAACTCAATATCCATACCTCATTTATTTTTTGACCTTATTTTCAGTTCATTAGTTTGTAAACAAAATCCCATTTTATTTTCATCTTCATACCCATAATATATTATTTAACACACTATCTCAAATCCTATCAAAGATTCAATGATCTTTGGATTTTTTTACTTTGGATTCAACAAGCTTGGTTGAGGACCATCAAATTAGATGCTCTAGCAACCAATTCGGGGTGAATATTAACATTAAATATTTATCCTCTTCAAAAATTATCATATTATATTTATCCTATAGTGAAACTCAAATTCTCTTATATGAAATTGAAATTATCATACAATGAATAAAATTTACCCTACATGACTATGCTCAATTATCTTAAACAAAAAAAAATTAAAATCATCTCTCTTAATAAATGTTAGGAATTATTTAACAAATACTATTACTGTTAATATTCAAATTCTTACATCATACCCACCTCCAAATTATATTATGATATTTCCATATAAATAATTATAAAATATCATAATTAAATATTGTAATTGATTTAATGGGAATGTTGGAAATCCTCTTAAAATTTACCCTTTACCAAATTATCCTAAATTAAGATAATGACAAACAATAATTTTTTGGATTGGAAATGAAATAAAAAATATTTATTTTTATATAGTTTAAAAAAATTAAATTGAATTTTCAAAATGCAATAGAGATTATAATAAAATACATAAAAAATAAATTAATATAACAACATCAATTTTTTTTCAGAACATAAAAATAAAAATATTAAGTTAATAATAATCAAGAATAATTTTACATTATTAATATTTTAATTTGAATGAAAAACATAGAAATAATAAAATTATGTATTTATTTAAATTATAGATGATAAATTAAACATAAAACTACACATTATTAACAACTAACTCAATGATTAAAAATTGTAACACAAAAATGAAGAAAAATTTATAATTAACCATTTTTAATCATAACCTGTCATTATATAAAAAGAATATACTACAAACGAGATGTGTTAAAACACTTGAATATAGTCTAAATCGCAAATTTTTATGAATTGTTTTTAAGAATTAAGTCGAATTATTAAAAATTAAGTACCTATTTCCTAAAAATTAATAAATAAATTTGTATAAAATGAAACATGTCAAAATATATTTTACAATATGTTCGTTTATTTTAACACTTACCAAATTAAAAAATATTTTATAATGGTCACATTCAATTAATAATGTATTTGTAATATATAACAATTCTTTTAAAAGCTGTTGTTGCGTGTTAAGAATGCCATCAAATTTATTCTTCATATATTTCAGGGTGTGACACCCCCTTCCTCAGTAAATAAATTATTTTTTCATAATTTAATATCAGTCATAAAAGGTTATATATTTTAAAATTTATTTCTTGAACCCCTCATTGTACAATGTGTTGATAAAAATTACATTAAAATTTAGAAGTGGGAATGATAAAGGTAACCTCTAATCATATTCCCCCATTAGGAGAATACTCAAAAGAATTTTAAATATGGGGGTAAAAACTATCATCTATGGACTAAGAGAGAGTGATAGAAGAGCATTTATGTGAAAAATATAAAGAAAAAAACACAAATTAGCGATGGGATAAATTACCTCTAATTCATCAGAAATGATGTTTAAAGAATTGCATTTTTTTTCACGATAATTTACATCAAGTTTATGGATTAGTTTTCTATGATGGTTAAACAATATGAAAATAAACTTACATAATTACATTCTATTTTATAAATAAAATTTTATCCTTCAGTTTTTCATCGATCATTTTTACGTTTTCTGTTACACTCTGAAATAAGTATTGAATATGGGTTTTTTCTGTCCTAAAGCTCTAAAATTAACTTTTAACTGATTGAAAGATCCATAAAATAATGACATGGAAATATTTTTATTTGTAAATATTTAAAAAAAATTGGTTATCAATAGTTATCCAATGCGGTGTAATAATATACATTATTTCTAGAAACCACAATAAAAAAACCAATGCTCTACTTGTGTCTCCCTAGAATGATACATGGTTGAACGACTAAATGATATTGCTCTTGTCAACAGGGTGAACCTTACATTTCAGAAGCAAACATGATGATAACTCTATAGTTAAGCGTTGTTTTCCAGGAGTAGTGATCAATGTGGGTGAACTTCTGGCAAGTTTCTCAATTGTGTGTTTGAGTGAGGGAAAAGCACACTAGAAAGTATATGTTTTGGTATGTAAGGACATTCAATAGTCAAATACCCCGTTCGGACATGTGGGTGGCCCTAGGGTGGGGAAGACATGTCTACAGGGCAACTGGTGGAACATGGAAGTCTAGGACTTGATGACCATGTTATGTTGGGGTGTCAGTGCTATCATCAGGACCCAGTTGTTACATTTGGTAACAAAGGAGGAAACCCAGACATAAGTAAAGTGCACTTCCTAGGTTGAGATGTAGGGCCTAGAATTATGAAATTGTTCTCTAAAGGGTGGTTAATGTAACACCCTATAATGATAATGGGTGAAATGACTAAATTTTATTATTCATGACAACAAGGTTCACCTTCTTTTTCAAGATTCTACTTGATTAGAACTTCATAGATAGTCATTCTTGGTCTGCAAAAGTGATACAAATGGTTGAAATTTTTAAAAGATTCTCATGAGGGTGTGTGATTGAGGACAAAACACACTAAAAATGACATTTTTTGTATAGTGGGTATAATTATTAGTCAGACCACCCGTTCAGGAATATGGGTGTGCCTTATGGTGGGGACCCCGTGTCTGTGGGGAAACTGGTGGTACCCACCCACCAGGACACAATGACTATGTCAAGGAGGGGTGTTTGTGTTATAACTGGGACCCACTACTTACACAACTAAATTTAAAAAACATTATAATATTCTAGAATAAAACTTAAATACATAAATTAAAATAATTTAACATAATTTTCTACCATGATATTCTAAATATTATTTTAAAAATAATATCAATCACTAATAAGGTCATATTACAAAAATGTATATACCCTAACCATATAAACCATTGAATAATATAAATTATTATTAAAATTTCTTGATCAATCATAAATAATAATAAAATCATTTTTGTTTCTAGAAAATTACCCTATAAAAACAATCTAATTTATTTTACCAATATCAATCATCTCTTTTGTCCAACTAAATAATATTTTTTCAACGT
This sequence comes from Viscum album, assembly GCA_963277665.1. Taxonomy (NCBI): domain Eukaryota; kingdom Viridiplantae; phylum Streptophyta; class Magnoliopsida; order Santalales; family Viscaceae; genus Viscum; species Viscum album. Next base: position 567,544,406 of record OY728134.1, on the reverse strand, counting down.
CTAGAATATAAAAATGGTTACATAACAATCAATCATAATTTTTTTTAGAAAATCACATTACCATTAAATCACTTTTATAGGTTTCAAATACCATTCAATATATTAAGGCCTTATTTTTTATTGATTTTTGATAAACCACCTTTCAAGGGATTAGGGGGAACCCTTACAAGGCCTGCTAGATTAGAGATTACATAACCCGTAGGTCTTAGGAAATAAACATACATTAAATGGAACTCCTTATCCTAGATTATTCATTATGATATCATCTCTTCACCTTCACATTCTTGTTCTACTAGGCTTCCCGTGCAAGCACATGCTGGTCCCGATGGCAATGTCATACCCTCTCTTTCTAAGAAATCCTCTTAGCTTCTTCTCAAGTGAATGCGCTTTCTCTAAATCCCCATATGGAGTATACTCCTTGTAGAGACTATCTGATCATTTGAGCACAAATTTAGGTGTTCCTAAGGCCTTATGGTGGACCGAAGGACTTTAGGTGGCCCGAAGGCCTTAAAATACCAGAGGCCAAAATTGGTGGCCTGAGAGAACAAACAGATGGATAGTTCTGTCTACTACTATACCGAACAGTGTCTGTTATAGTACTTCTATAATAACCCACATATATGTAATCACGTAAATTAATTTCACATCAACTACTTTATAAGATATTCACATCCCTAATCTTAGATCTGAGAAATGGATTTTTATATGTACTTAGATAATTCCAATATTCCCGGTATATATGAAAATAAACAACAAATGTTACTATAGGATGTAAATAATTCCACTCCATAAGTAATTTATTTTTATGCTAGAAATTTCATGATATATTCCAAAATTTAATACATATAAAACATATTTAGGATCTATTAATACATTTTCCCAAGTGATTCTACCAATATTTATGAAATTTTGTAAGATGAACCTTATTTCAATTATTGTCATCATCAACTAAACTAAAATGAAACATTATCACTTTCTTATTAGTTGTGTCACGAATCAATCAAAATTTGTTGTTATAAGTAATATAATGTGATAATTTAATGATTATAGAAAAAGTTGACCAATTCTATCTCCCATTTCATTTGTATTCCCATGATGAATATAATTTCATTTTTTATCATATTTAATATTAATAAGGTTCATTCAGGTCCCAACTATACGCTATATTAAAAAAATTATATTATGATAAATAATAATCATAATGAAAACCATATTGTCATGGGAAGTCATTCATATATTATCTAAATATTGAAAAATTGTCTTAAATATTTGAGAACACATTTTTACCAAATATTATTAATGATCATTATTTATCCTAATCGAAAATAACGGTTTGTCAAAAATGTGATCTAACACAAGAATATCCCATGGAGGTGTCTTTTTAGACTTTTGGTCTTAGGCTCACTGATCATAAACTGGTGATAATCGATTAAATATGTAGTAAACACCATTTAGATTTATTACCCCTTAGACAACACATTCCTCACACACATCCACTTTCTCAAATTTTAACAGGGATATATTTTCTACGAAAAATGAACTCCATTAATTACTATAAATTAAGATGTTCTGGTACACTAGTCTTATCCTATGGGTTTTCTATAATATTTTCTAATAATTCTATCTAAATATTGACTATACCCTATGATGATACAAATTATAAGACCTTGGACATTTCATATGTAAATATTGCATCGTATTAAATGTATATTCACATAATAACATTATGATCCATAAAAACCTAATGGATTAGTCTATGGAATCATGGTTAAAATAAAATGGATCATAGAAATATACATAATCACCCACTCATTTTTTTCATTTACTACCCTTCATTAGAAGTACCTAATAAAGACTATTCTTTATTACCTAGGAAAGAGATTCTTAAAATAGGGTGTGCCCATATGAAAAATAAAGATAAATATGAGAGATATCAGTTATAAAAACATGTAAAATAATCATAAGTGTATTATATCATTATCATGATCTTGCTCTAAATAGAAAGGATCTATTCCAAGAAGCTTGATAAATAAGAGTGTTGAAGAAGTCATCATAATTCAAGATCAGTGAAATATATGTATGAAATCATGAGATTATGAAATCATAAGTATGTGAAAATTGATAGATAAAATCATTTACATGCATAATCATGTGATAATAGTAATAAATTAGTCATGTTCCAATTTTTTTTATCAAAGTTACTATAAGTCATGTCCCTAAAACCTCATTTGATTATAACATGAATGAAATCATAATCAAGAATAAATATGTGATCAAATAAATTGGTAATCATGTCCAGTATTAACATTCTCATCTCATTTTATATCAATATCACATAAACCAGATATTTAAGGGATATTATTGAACTATCGTCATAAAATCATAATCCATTTTGATGAATCCCACAAGATTATAAAACAGTCAACATATCGTCATAGAATAACCAATAAAAGAAAAATGTGACTCATAATTATCTAAATATAAAAATAATAAATAACATATGGCATGAAAAAGGATTTTATCATGGGATCATATCACCCTTATGTAATAAATAACATAAAATGTTGTTATTATAGATTACAATATTCATTAAATGGACATAGAAATATATCTTGAGAAAAAAGCCATTACATTGTGAAATAATTTATATAAAATCAAAATATTATGAAACTATTAAGGGATAAAAATTATATGAGAATTAAAAAATAGAATATATATGAAACAAAAAAACATAGAGCAGTTTTCAATGAGGTGAATTCTTTTTATATCTCAATCATGAAAATGATGATTCTATTCACACCTTAAATAAAAGAATTAATTGTTAAAAAAAATATAACGATGACTGATTTTATTTTAGGAAATATCAAAGGAGGAAAAAATGACTTTAAATAATCATCTAATTTTTTTAAATAATATTCTAGAAAATATGTTTTGAAAAATTGATTTCTAATAAAAAAATTCTTGGATGAAAGAGGATAAATAAAGATAGGTTCTATTAAAAAAATTCGTATCTATTTTGAGTACCAAACACTGAAAATGGTATGAATTTTTTATAAAACATAATGAATTAGAAGAAAAAATAATTGGGTCTATCAGATAAATATCATAGAATTTCAACAATTTAAATTCAATTATAATCAAGTACGATAAATACTAAATTGAAATTTAATACGTTAATTTAATCCTTGTTCATCAAGTATGTATTCAAATATATTTTTTTAATAAATATAGATTTAATATACATATACATAATAACTATATTCTTAAATATCATTCCTAATATGAATTAATATAACATCTTACCACTCTTATATTACCAAATCCTTATAAAAATCAATGTTCCTGGTGATTATTGCTCCCTTTTTTCATGATAGTTTTGGTCAGATGGTTTAGGTACTTCTAACATTGATCATTTTTCTATAATCTATAAAATATTATACATGAATTAAAAATCATACATAGTTTTAAAACATATATTTCTAACTGTTCTTGTAAATATTTAATAAAAATTTAATTACATCACATAATGGATATGGTAATTTATAAATACGCTAATGGGATGGTTCCACTTTTTGACTGAGAAAAAAAAATAATGATAATTAATTAGTCACATATATTAAGTCCCTATAATATCACATATATCATATATATTCAAAAAATCTATAATTATTAAAATCCATGTCATTAAAAATGAAAAAAAATAATGTCATCACTTCTTGGAGGTGGTAGTCCACATTTACACATTGGTAATGTTATCATTTTAGAGCAGATGGAATGGTAAGAAAAAAGATAAGACATTATAATTATATAAGAATAATAATGTCACATGTTTTATATATAAACATTAAAACAACTATCATGACTGCCTGTAATATGTAGGGATTGAAAATGAATTGCATCGGTTAGTGGAGTGGATGTCTGCCGTCCAGACGAACAAACGTTTCATTTCTTATATGATGAAGAATACGATGGGTTATTGATAATAAAAAAATATAATACCAAATCATATTTGGGAGAAATATTAGATATTATATCACATTGGTTGGAATATTTTTAAATGAGGTAGAAGAAGAAATAAATCTATATCATTCTATAAAATGATATTTCTCTTCTTTGGAAATCATGAATTTCATAACTTCTTAATACCTATAATATTTATGTTATGCATAAATTAATACCTATTGAAAATTTCAACACATGTGAGGAAGGGATTTGTCTTCTTCTTGTATAATCCAGTATGCTCTTCAAATATGGAATAGAAAATAGTGGCAATGTTAAATTATAAGCGAGTTGATGGGAACTCTAAGTTTTTTAAATTAATAAATTAATAAAAATTAATTTTAATGAATAGATGGAACCATATATATGTATATATGATATTGGATGATTATGAGTGGAAATACTCAAATACAATTAAACTTGGACATTATTTCATGATGTCTCCACCAATATAACTTTATTTTAACCACATATTAACCCTTACTATCCAAAAAAACATGATAAATTATTTTTTTTACAATATTGGGTTGTAAATTTACATATATGCAATGAAATTGATCAAAAATGGAAAAGGGAATACATTTCTAACCATATAAAATCTGCATTGTCTTATTTCACTATTTTTATGATATTTAAAATTTAAAAAAATTAATAACATAAAACATCATCAATATGATTTTTGGAATATTCATTTAATTCGACTTTATTGTTTTGAATATTAGAATGTATTTTGAATATATACCATTTCACCAAACCTTATAAATTTTAATTACATATAAATTTAATGGAACACCACAACCCATCAAAAAAAACTTTATTCTATGTTATTTAAAATTGAATTGTAATTTTATTCAACTAATTACCCATGATTTATATTATCATTGTCTAAGTATTAATGGTAATTATTTATTCACTAAATATTATAATTAAATTTACACTATTAAAATTATTATATTTTATTTTCAATAAAATTTAATATTCATTTACAACTAATCATTATGCCAATGTGAAATAACATTAGAAAGTTAAAATCAATATAGTTAAATGATATATATTTTATTTCTTAAAATCATATATAAAAGTCATTATTAGTGAAATATACTCAAAGATTATAGTATCATAGAATAACGAATATGGGTGGTTAGACCAGTTTAATCAAATTGAAAAAATTAAATGTTTTAAGTTTATTTTCAAGTATTATCTCATAGGTTTTTCATTTTTTACTTGTTTTTCCCTTATCAAATTAATAATTATTTATCATATTTACTATTTATAATAAAAAAATAAAAGGAACCTATATACAAAAAATTCAACCTTAAGAATCAAAATATTTACTCCAAAATATGTACATTTAAATCATTAAAAACACTTTTTTGGTTGAGTGAGAACCCTAAAGACACCTCAAAATTAAATTTTAAAAAAGAAAAAAATTGATTCAAATTTGAAAATAAAAACATGTTAGATACAAAATATCATTTCCAATAACTGAATCATAGTTGACACAACTAGGTGACCATACATTCATTGTCAACATGTGAAAGAGAAAACATGAAATCGAATTTTCTTAGCTTATCAAAATTTTGGACTGAACCACATCCGTAAATTCAATAAAAAAATATATCTTCCACAAAAAAATCCAATTAAATTCAATGAAAAATAAAACCACTTTATCCACCATAGAATGAGGTGAAATCCTCAAATCAAAGAAAAAAATGTCAAGAACCTCTAGGAATATCCATAATCCAATGACGTAGAAAGAAATAGTTTTAACCATCATGAAAATAACTATAAAATATGAAAACTACACCATTGTTAACCAAAACCATCCTCATTTAGCACAATACTCATATTTTAATGCACTAGAACCCACAACAAAAACCAATAAAAATCTCTAGATGAAAGATTTAATTCCCAAGAAAACCCCTAGAATCCACAATAGATGAAATATCAACCTGAATAGGGGATAATAAAATAATGGAAGAATAATATTAATTTAAAAATTGCTAAATAATTCTCTAGATACCCAAAAAAAACAAACCTATTCCTTTTTCTAGAATACCAATTGTAAAATGAATGATCACCAAAATATCTCATATTGTCTACAACTTCTATGGAAATGTATGTGAAGAATAGTTGGTCACCATTATGTTGATAGAGATAAAACAATATATATTTGTGTTGGAAGGTCCACCACTACAACATTAAGGGGCCACAAAGGATTCCACCTATAAAGGCCCAGATCTGAATATTCCACTGATCATTGAATCTCAACCATGAACCAAATGGTATGGTCAAATATAGTTGATGTATGATGAAAACATTAGCCATGAAAGGAGTTGGGACATTATTTGAAGTCAAATAACGTATTATAGAAAGGGGAATCGTAAAAAAAATTTATATACCTTGAATAGGATCGATAAGAGAAGCACATGAGTGATGGTAAGTCAAAACTTTGGAAACACATATTGAAGAGGAAAAATTGGCTTCGTAGAGTTTGAGAATGAGTGATGAAAACATATGATGACGATTAACTTATGAGTGATATAATATAATATAATAACATCCCCATTTACCATCCCTTATTAATTCCAAATATTGATTCCATTTATGAAGATATAATTTTTTAAATAATCATAAACTAATTTAAGAATTTTTTTAATAAAAACATTTTATAGAAAAAGGAATCTTAAACCCAAAAATGATGTTCGACCAAAATGTTGTATCATAATGTCTCATATGTAATAAATTATATTATTTATAATTTAAAGATTATTATATTTTCATATGATCAAATGGTTCTTTTGAATATAATTAATTTTTTAAAAGAAAATCCAATTTTACATAAGTCAATGTTTTTTTAAATTTACGGAAAAATAAATCCTTTATGAAAAATAATAATAGTTCACCCTACTCTAATTTGAATATTATGATTTCAAAAATGGATATAATTTTTACCGAAATATATTTCTCAAAGTGTCAAAAATTAATTTCAATACTCACTAAAAAATTCAAATTATTTTTTAATGAAAACATATTTTTAAAGAATAAAATGACTAAAATAATTGATTAATTATAACATAAGAATTAATAATTAAATTTTTATTATTGAAAACCCTTATAAATATTTTTCATCACATGCTCATTTTTTGGTCATACATTATTGTTTAAAAACTACATTATAACTATTTCACTTTAATAATTACATTTTTATTGTATTTATCGATTTGATTAAATATTGGTGTTGTATTCTAACAAATATATAAAATTATAATATTAAATTTTTAGTGTTGTATAGATATGGTCATGATACAAAAAATTATATGGGTAGTTGATATACCATTATAAAGGAAACATGATATATAGTGTCACATATATCTCAATTAGTTATTATTTTACATTGGAAACCCTTAAAATAATTCCAAAATGTTTCTATTGTGATTTAATCTCTGGTATACAAAAAATAAATATCAGAATAATTTATTTCAAAAACATGCCCACATATATAATGTTTTATATAAATTATTTAGAATTATTGTATATATTTATATTGTTGTAATCTATTTTTAATATCTGATATGGTTAATCGATATCGTTTGGAACATGTTTTGATATAGCTATATTATTCTAAATTATTCTCCTAGAGATCAGAATTACTAGAAAAACTAATAGAATAGAATATATTATTTATTAATTTTTAGGTTATTGTAATTTCATTTTTTTCCTAATATCCTTTATGATGAAATCGACGATTAGCATGATTCGGTGATTTTAAATGAATATAAGTTTTTTTCTTAATTTAATATTATAATATTAATATCAAAAATATAAAACCAAAATAAAATAGGTATTTCATTATATATATAATATAGCTTCTATGATTATATTTTTAGAGTCATCCATGATATTATTTTATATAGTTTTCTCATGTATGTGGTTAGTCCTACTTAAAGAAAGACACATCATAATTAATGGATGATTATTTTTATAAATGTGGTTTATTTTTTAATAATATAATTATTATTGAAGTATTATCATTTTATTTAGATAATATTAATCTGGTGAATCAAATTTTGATATATTTTAATAAATAATATTGAAAATAGATACAAATGAGATAAGTTACATTATGAAGGTGGTAGTCCGCACAACACATTTTTATGGTTTTCATATCATGATTAAGGAAAGGGAAATAAGGAAGATTATACTTATTATCTTCCTAATAACATTACAAATTTCACATTTTTCCCCAATTTAATTCATATAAACTGATAAGATAGGTTGTAGATAAAATGGTGGATCTCATTTCATTGAAGTGGTTATCCATGTAACACACAAATGGTAGTTTCATTTTTATCAATTGAAATGGAGAATGGTAGACAACAATTATTATATAAGACCCATATATTTAATTATATATTTCTCTTTAAATTTATTTAACTTCTTTAAAATCTCGTAGTACTTAGAAATAAGAATCTAAATGGATAATAATATACTCTATCATTATAACATAATTTTTTAATAGGATAGAAAATTGATATTACAAATTTTTAAATGTTATGTATAAATTTTATAGATAAATATTATATATTAATTAATAAGTTAACCAGTTTAGTAAAGTTTGTTTATTCTTCAAGAATATATTATCAAAAAATATGGGGTTTTATTGACTTTTGAGAGAAAATAATATAATTAAATTTTCAAAGTTTTGGAAATTATATTACAATAAAGTGATAATTAATTTTGAAGAGAGGATTTAAAAAATAATTTTTATTGAAATATTGACAAGGTTTTGAGATTATTTATTTTTCAAAAAACATTTAAAAATATTTATTTTTATTGAAAACTACATTTTCTTACAGGAATATAAATAGCTTCCTTTTTCTAATATTATTTGAATTTATAAATAGTTCAATTTAATTATTAATAATCCAATTTATGTGTTCAAAAATAATATTAAATTGGAGTTTGGTAGGAAAAGTTTTTATTCATAATAAAATTTTTTATATTTTAAAATAATGATGTAGAGTTTTGGGGTTTCAATATCAATTAAAACACTGCATTTTCTATAAAATAATTTTATAAAATTAATTATCTATTGTTAACCGTAATAACTAATATTATATAAAAATTTCGACTTATTTGATCATAATTAATAATAATGATAGTAAATATTCATTAACATGGTTATGAATAAAATGTAACTTAGAAATACTTAACAATACATTTTATTTTTAAAAAATATAATAGATTGCCTTAAACGAAACAAAGAGTCTGAATTCACTAGGATCTATTAATAAGAGACTATTATAACCTATCCATTAAAGTAGCTAAAATAAATAGTATTGAAAATATTATAGTATTAATAAATTTAATGTTTTATGTAATGCCCCGACCCAAAAATCCCAACACCGGTGCATTATATATTACATTGGAATGATTAAGAGTACTGAAATCCAAAAGGAATGACCATTTTAGTTGTTTTGAAGAAATTATATATATACACATACTCATATTACATTGGGAAAGGTAAGAAAATACAACACATACTAACAATTAAAAAAAACTACATCCATGAGAACATAATAAATGGTATCCTCTTTATAACCTGTTGAATGTAAAGAAATAAAATTGGTTTACTGAAATAATCAGTAAGTGTTACAAAAATAATAATGATCAATAAATAACTGAATCATAAAAAATTTGACATAATCAATATTGCATGGTGAATAAATAAAAAATACATGGGATTAATAAACATAGAATGAAACTACATCACTATATTTTTTCCTAGTGAAAACCTCTGGATTGTAATAACTAAAAATGAATAAAGAGAATTATTCTTAATTTGATGCTATATATCTTGAACATTATACCATTATACCGTTGAAATGGTTAAATGTTGTGGGTAAAAACTCGTCCGATTTTTGGAAACAAACTCGAAGGGTTTTTTGCCGACTGATTTTCCTCATGAAACATATCAATGTATCAAGGGGCTATAGATGTCCCCACCTACCACTTCAAGTCTAAATCATTCTTTATACACATATTTAATACAATTAAAATATTCCTTCTCAATATCCCTATTGAGTTGAGATACAGATTCATCAATAATTCCATAGTTTAAATAACTTCCCAAATAAACACTATATGTAAAAGGGAATACGACATAAGAAAATAATCATATCCATGCAAAAAATGGATATTTACTCGAATTATAAATTTAAAATAAAAATGTTCTCAAATGGGTAGTAGATACACCACATAAAAAATATTAGGTGTATAATACCAAGTAGGTCTCAATGAAATGGAAATTGAGACAAAGTACCATACCACATTGTAATCAACTGAATTGTATGACCAAAATTCAATAATCACCAAATTAATAATAGAACACCATGAATATAAAGAGGATTGTGATATTATACATCCAATGGAAGTACACATATACCACATTTAATAAATAAGCGGTGAAAAATGGGAATCTCATGAAATTGAAAGTGAGATGAGAACCCCCTTACAAATATTTTATCATTAGAGTGAGGATAAATTGGTGACATATTTATTTCTGAAGAATATAAATCCAAAAAATATAAGTTGATATAAATTATAAAACAATTAGATTTCCTTCACACAAATTATTGGGAAAATGCAACCAATGAAAAACGTGTTTAACTCAAAGAATGAAAATTGAGTTAAGAATTCCCTAACAAACATTTCAAAGATGCAACACTTGTTCTTCTGAGGGATTAATAGTTTGTAAAGGGGTATCCCATAATTTATATATCAAAAGGGATGTATAATGGAGGTAAAAAAACATACCCTCTTATTAGGAATTAAAATTAAAAGGACACAACATTGGGGGGCTTTTTGAATAAAAGTGAGAGAGGGGATCCCTTACCATATTCCTAACGGTGTTCTAAATTGATCATAATGACCCTAATAAACAATTTTAGCATCATAAATTAACAACTCTAGATCCTCATGAACATTTAATTGATTTATTATTACTTTATAAGATTCATTCTTCCCCTTTACAATGGGTTTAAGTAGATCAATTTCATTATATTGGAAGCATTTTTATTCTTGGTTTTCATTATATGTTTACTTGTATTCATGAATGGAAGTTTGTTAGAAATGTGGTTATACATCCAAAACTATTAATTTATATTAGTAGTGACATTATAAATTATCATATAATGATCTTGGGATATATACATTGAGGGTGACTCATTAGATAAAAGTTATTTATAAATGCTTGGATTAACATTGTGGATTGGTGCATAATGAACTTGTTTTATATGATTATTTTATATTACTAGGGTGTAACAATTACAAAACATTGAATATGGTAAAATAAATATTTTATAATTTTCGTGAACCATTAGAAGTGTTTTATGACACATCTTGATGATAGTAATATAAATTGAATACTCATCGTCATTGACTGTCATAAATTAACATATCTCAAATGATATTTTAATTTTTAGTGTAAGTGTTGGGGGAAATGAGGGATGGTAATGAAATATTATAGTTTCATAATATAATTATTTTCCATGTAAGACAATGGAATTATCATATCATTTGGATGTGGGTATGTTATGAGAGATCAACAAAATAATATAACTTGTAAATGAATTTGGAAGAAAAGGGAAGAGAGGTTTTCCTCTTCAGTAGTCATCCCTAATATTTTCCATAAGGCATGTGTTATTGGCCATTTAGTGAGAAAAATAGGTTTTGGAAATGGGGGAGGACCATAAGAAGATATTTTTGGATAATTAAGGATAGGATTGAAGCATAAGTGGTGTGAGAGAAAGAGGGGGTAAGGGTTGGATTATATAATGGCGGGGAGGAGGGGTTCGTTAATATTACAATCATTAGTTTATTAGTTTTCACAAGACAAGAAATAGTGAGGATTCCAAGACCTAGAATTGTAATACGTTCACGTGAGTTCGAGATTTTTGTGCTGAAATCAGTCATGATTCACAGAATAGTGAATTTAAATTATAATGTATTCATATGTTAAATTAATGTATTTTACTATTCACCAAAAATCATGTAGTTTAGAAAAATCCAAAAAAATTAACCTTTTCCATTTTTTGACATGTAGAATCCTAAAATGAACTCCATTTTTAAAAAATAACTTTCAAAAGATGGGAAAGTTAATTTTAAATTAAAAACAATATTTATTCAAAAATTACCAACACTTAAAATATTCATCTTCATTTCTAAGGTGCCTATTTGTATTTATTCATTCATGGGTAAGGATTCCATTCATTAGTTTCATATTAATATTCATATGGGTATTTTACTATTAACAATGTTAAGTAAATATTTATAGGGGTAGGTTACTATTAAAAGAAAATTAATTGGATTATACCAGAATCTATATATCACCCTAATCACAACAGGGTTTGTCCACTTATTGAAATTCATACCACAGATGTGGAAAATATACATTTAATGGCTAGATTATGACTATCTTCTAAATAAATTATTTTTATTCAATGAAACATGGTACATTATGAAATATTGGCTATCTAATGAATAAAACTTATTTAAGAGAAAAATACCAATAAATGATTGGGGAGTTATATTATTCCATCCTTCAAAAATTTATTCCATGAAATTATTCATTTATAAAGCCCTTAAAAAGATGTGGATGGTTCTTCTTCATAACATCCCCAGGTTCCCACATTTCTTCCATAATTTTATGGTTTCTCCAAAGAACCTGGACTAGAGGAGTTGTCTGATTTCTCATTACATGATCCCTTATGTCATGAATCTCGATAGGCTCTTAAAAGTATGAAAAAATAGGTTTGAGTTATATTTTCTTCATAGATGAGTAAATGAGTTGGGTCTGGAATGTATTCCTCTATCAATTACACATGGAACACATTATGATCTTTAGAGAGACTTGGTGGAATTTATAAATGGTAAGCTACAGATCCAATCCTCTCTATAATTTAAAATGGTCTGATGTACCTGGGGATCATTTTCCCTTTCTTACGGAACCATAACACACCCTTCAATGAAGATAATTTTAGAAAGATCTCATCTCCTACTTGAAATTCCTAATCTTTTATCTGGTTGTTATCATAACACTTTTGTGTAATTTGGAATTCTTTAATATGGGCCTGAATTTTTGGTACCTTTATAGTTGTATCATCGATATTTTTTGAGACTTAAAGTTCCCTCTCGCCAAATTAGACCCACCATGCTGGGGTTTGGAACCACCTACCATATAATTCTTCACATAGAGCCAATTGAATGCTAGAATGGAAAATATTATTCTATAAAAACCACCCTAAATTGATGTATTTATCCAATAAACCTTGAGTATCAAGAGTACATGAACTCAACATGTTTTCTAGTGTTTAAAAAGTCCTTTCAGACTCTCAATCAGTTTGGGAGTGATAAGCAGAACTCATATGAAGCTCATTTTCCAATGCATTCTGAGGACCTTTCCAGAATTTTTATGTAATCCAAGGATCTCAATTGGACACAATCGATAGAGTTTCACTATGATGTCTTAAAACATCATTAAAATAAATTCTTCCCAGGTTCTTATGTGGTAAATCTTCTCTTATAGAAAGGAATTGTATGGATTTTATGAGACGATCAACAAATTCACTTTATTGCATCATTCCTTATAGGTGTCCTCAGTTGTCTTCTGAAAGAAATCAATCATACTAACATCCCACTTACACATAAGTATAGGTAGATGTATCATCACCCATTTTTGATGTTATCTCTCAGCCTCCACTAGTTGACAAACTAGACACCTTGACACATAGTCGATAATTTCTCAATTCATATTATTTCACCAAAAATGTTAATTCAGATCTCTGTACATATTTTTTCTACTTGGGTTTATAGATAAATTTGATATATAATCATCAACTAATAGTTCCATTTTTTCTCAGGTACATATGTAACACATACCTCTTCCCAAATTTCATAACTCCTTCCTCATACATGATGTTTTCCAATCTCTCATCCTTCACACCATTAATTATTTTATGTTGATTCTCATCATCATATTGATATATTTATAAATTTTCTTATATAGATGATTTTGTAATCATTTGAAATCGGAAAAATGTTTTCCCATCCTTAACAATCCATATATCCATCTTTAGTATTTCCTTGAATATAGGATCTCTCTCAAACTACATTTGGGTCAAATGTTCATGATCATTCCTACATAATGCATCAAACATATTTATTTTCCCTTCTTGGGTGGTATTGTATTGAATAATCAAAATGTTTGAGTAACTTGAGCCTTCACCTTGGTCTCATGTTGAGTTCATACCTTGTAAAAATTTATTTCAAAATATTTTTATCTATATATATCTCATATCATTCATCATAGACATAATATTTCTACATTTCCAGATATAGAAATTACAGTTTCTAACTCAACATCATGAGTTGGGTACTTTTTCTCATTAATCGTCAACTCGTATTATGCATAAGTAATAACATTACTTTTTTTCATAAGGATGCAACCTAGTCCATTCATTGATAGATCACAATATATCACAAATCCATCATTTCTAGATGCACGAGTCAAAATTATAGCTTTGTCCAATCATTTTTTAAATTATTCAAAGAATTTTATACATTATTTCATCCATACAAACGTAACCTAATTATATGTGATCTTGGTTAGCAGGTTAGCCAATTGGGGGAAATTATGAATGAAATGTGGATAGTAACCTGATAAGCCAATAAAACAGTATATCGTGGTTATATTCATTGGTGAGGACCATTCTTAGATTTTCATTGTTTTTGAAGGATCAACTAAGATTCCATACTTAGAGACAATATGGCTAGGAAAATAAACTGATTAAAGATGAAATTAATACTTACTAAACATAACATACAATTCATTTCATTTATGATTTTTCAGAATAATATGCATTTGATTCTCATAGTCTTCATATATTTTGGATTATACCAGGATATCATCGATAAATACCACAAAATATTCATTGAGATATTCCTCAAAAACTCTATTCATTAGATCCATTAAAATAGAGGGTGCATTAGTCAGTCGAAAAGGAATAACTGTAAACTTATAATCCCATACCTAGTTTGAAATGCAATTATTAGAATATATTCTTTCATCATACATAGATGATGATATCCTGATCAAAGTTCAATCTTCAAAAAATATTGTTCTCCATGAATTTGATTAAATTAATCATCAATTTGTGGTAGATTATACATATTATTTATTGTAATAGAATTTATTTCTCTTTAATTATTGCATATCCTCATGGATCCCTCTTTCTTCTCAACAAATGGGACAATGGATCCCCATGGAGAAACAAGAGGTTGAATAAATCATTTTTCACTCAATTCATATGGTTGTTTATTTAGATCCACTAACTCCGTAATGGTCATTCTGTAGAGAATTTTTATATATGTATTGCACTATAAATTAAATAAATAGTGAACTCAACATCCTTCTATAGAGGATATCTTGATAAATCCTCTAGATATAAGTAAATGTAATATTTAACTATAGTTACATCTTCAATTTGAATATTGATTTCCTAAAAAATTGATATTGGGTTATATTCCTCTCTATGAATTTAATTTAGCAGAGATATTGGGGGTGGATTTATATAAGAAATAGATGACACTGATTTTTCCTTAAAGATAAGGGTTTTAGTCCATTTTCAAAAATAGTAACTTCCATCTACTTACAATAGAAATTCACATCAGTATTGGATTTCCAATTCATACTGAGAATTAGGTCATATTAAATCATTGGTATTATGATAATATTGGGAACTGAAGAAAGTTTATGTGTAATAAGGGGGACTGAGTGGCATGCCTTTTATTGCAATGATAAATCCCTTAGGAGTTCTAGCTGATAACTCCTTTATTAAATAAAATTGTACATGTTTAATTTTTTTGGAAAACTAGGATGATATAAATGATTGTGATGATACAATGTCAATTAATTCATTGGCTATGTTTGAGAAAAAAATTAAAGTACCTCCCACCTCCTAATTAAGAACTTCAACCTCTGTTGTTGTAATCACATAATCATTCCCTTTATCTCATGGAATTTTCTATGACATGTTTACTTGGGGATTAAGACACTCATATTCATAGTGTCCCATCTCTCTAAAATTATAGTATTAATGATCATTTAATTTTAAATCCCCTTGCATTCATTAGAATGATTAACCTTTTCCCCTCACTTATAGTAGCCTCACATTACTTTAAATCATTTCCCATGCTTATTATTTCCATAGTTCTCGCAAAATGGTAATCTCTTCATTCCCATGTTCTTCTTTGGTGCTTCACCAATTTCAGGGTTATTAGTGTACCACTTTTTATCTTGGATTCCATTGAACAAATTGTGTCTAGATAATTATTTATCTATTTTGATAGATCTTAATACATATTTTATCATATGATGAAAATGATGGACAAGCCAGTGCCCGTCGAAGAATTTTCTTAAGACCATTAAATAAATTATCAATCTTGTCTTCCATGTCTTGTATGTAACCTATGGAATACCTAACTAGTCATATAAAGGTAGCCTCATAATCTACTACATAATCTTCTTCTAACTGCATTAGGATAATGAATTTTCTCTTCATTTCGGTTCATTTCTCATGAGGGAAATATTTGTCAATGATTATTTATTTAAGTTTACTCCATTTCCTATCTTAAATTTCTTATTAAATAGTGGTATTCTAGATAATAGACCACCATTGATCAACATCACCTTTGAGACAATATACTGCAAGCACTACATTCACATTTTCATTTCATCTTAATGCGATGAATATATTTTCAAGTGAATTGATCCACTTCTCAGCTGACACTGGATTAGTTGTACCACAAAAATATGGGGAATTATTCCACAAGAAATGATCCAACATAGGTGTATCATGGTTATTCCTCACAACATATGTAGGTTTTCGTAATATGGTCATGATTTGATCCGCTCCAACATAGTCAATGTTGACTTTCTCAGTGGGGAAATCCACACATTTTCTCGTACTATTTCTTCCCATTCGTCCATTAGATACCATTTATAAATAATGACATATAGTAGATTATGTTATGATTCATAATTTATAATCTCAACTAGAAACTTACTTAGTATAAATTAAAATTCTATGAATATCAAATTTCATAAACATGGTTTCTCTGAGGAAAATTTAGATTCAAATAATTCCTAATGGATTGTAAAAATATGTGAATTATCTTATGTATATCCCCCAAGAGTGTCAATCCGAGAGTGCATCAAGGACCATTTTCATTTACCCGGACACCCCTAGTCAAGACTGAATCTCGTTGTTGGAGTTTTTACTCCTAGGTACATCTATGCCAAAGACACCTCTACTTGTTTGTATCAAGACATGGATGTATTTTCTATAAAGACCCATATAATCTATTCCTTACCAAAATTCCAGGACATTCTTTTATGATAATCTTCAGATAATACCCTATGAATTTGGTCCCTAATCTACATTTTCTATTATAGTTTCAATGTTTTCTACTTAACCTCCTATGATACCAATTGTTCCACCATGACCCCAATAGACCAGAGATTGGGCATTACTTATTACATTGGCATGATTAAGTGGATTGAAATCGTCAACGAAAAATTAGTATAGTACTCTTGAATAAACTATATAAATACATGTAATCATATTACCTTGTGAAATGAAACAAAATATAGTACATAACAACAATTAAAATAAACTGCATCCATGAGAACTCAGTAACTGGCCTCCTCCACATAACCAAATATAGGTAAAAAACTAAAATGGTTGAGCTCAAATGATTAGTAAGGGATAAAAATATCCGAATAATGAATCAATAACTAAATCATAAAAATTTTACTTAATCAATATGGCAAGGTAAATAAATGAAAAACACACACCATTAATAAACTGAGAATGAAACTGCTTCCATAAATTTTTTCATTGTGAAAACCTCATGGATTGTAATAATTGAAAATGAATAAATAGAAATCTTTTTAAATGGATGTCATGTATATATCACATAATAACACTATACCATCGAATGTTTTTAAGTGTGTACGTAGAAACCTGTTTGATTTTTGGAAACATACTCGAACAGTTTGTCATCAAATGATTTGTCTCATAAAACCAGTCGATGAATGAAGGGGCTATAGCAGGCCCCACCCATCAGATAAATTCCAAATCATTAATTATGCCAAGATTTAATACAATTAAAATGTTTCTTTTCAATATCAGTATAGATTAGTGGATATATATTCATCAATATTTCCATAGTTAAAACAACATCCCAAGTAAATATTGTAAGTAAAAGGGTGTAACGATTATGAAAATAATCATATCCATGCCATAATAAAATGGATATTTACTATAATTATAATTTCAAATGAATTATCATCTCAAATGTGCTGTATATATGATGTGACAGTGTTTTAACACTCATTTCCACACCCTTTTTTTTATTTTTACTGACATTTTTATTTTAAAATGTTGTTTTTTATTAAATATTTCATAACTATTGTGTTGTTGTATTAGCTGTGTAAAATAATCAATTTTAGTTTAAATCTATTGTTTTTAATATTCATTATAGTATTTTTAAATAATTTATTAATTTACTTAATTCTTTTGAATTTGATTTTA
Source organism: Viscum album (assembly GCA_963277665.1). Taxonomy (NCBI): domain Eukaryota; kingdom Viridiplantae; phylum Streptophyta; class Magnoliopsida; order Santalales; family Viscaceae; genus Viscum; species Viscum album. Next base: position 567,525,750 of record OY728134.1, on the reverse strand, counting down.
AATTTTTACTATTTTATTTTTATAAATTTTCATTCTAGTTAGTTTAGTATTTTATTAATTTAATTTATTATTCTTTAATTTGTAAATAAATAACTCATTTTAGTTGTTAGTATTTTAATAAGTTAATTAGTTTTAACAATTTAATCATATTTAATTAATATTTTTATTAATATATTTAGTTCTTTATTTAATTGGTTAAATAAATTAAGAAAGTCAGTGAAAATATTTTAATTTTTTCTTTAAGTAATTTGTTTATAATTTTTTATCTGAATAAATTCATTCATTTGAAAACATATCTTTTTTTATTATTTAACTTTGTTGTTTTTAGTTTTGAATTCCATTCTTTTTATTTTAATTTATTAATTGATTTTTTTAGTTTCATTAAATTATTTTATTTATTTTATTTATTTTGTTATGTTTGTTTGCAGGTGTTGCGGTCGCACGGTCATGATCCTAAACGGTGACTGTCTCACCGTTTCCACCCATCCTTAATGGTGACTGTATCACCGTTTCCACCCATTTGAAGTAGTGACGGTCTCACCGCTACAACCCATTTGTAATGGTGACTGTCTCACCATTTACATTCCTTTTTATTTCCTCGGTGCGCTTCCTTGCACCTCACCGTTGGCTATTTTTCACCATTCTTATTTTTGTTTTCCTTCATCACCTTTAACATACCCCCTTCTGGTAGCTATTTTCGTTACCTCATCATTGTCCAAAATTCTCATAGGTACCATTTTAGCCTAATTCCATTGTATCCATCTTCTATCTCACTGTCTCAACATTCATCCAATGACACCATTTCATCACAGAACTATTACCTTCCTGTCTCGCACCGGTAAACAGCTTCTCCCTGACTCCGTTCTAGTACCTCGCAATATCAGCAAACAAATACACAATAACAAATGGGAACCAGAAACTGGAGTGCAAAATCAATTCACGTAAGAAAAAGAAAAAAACATAGTCAAATCCCTAAAATCAAACAAATTATCAATTTAGGAATCCTAAATCGTCTTAGTTTTGAAGATGTCAGAACCCCAACCGCACCCCCATAGCGCTCGTGCCACCCTCCTTGTCTAGTATCAAAAAATGATCCCCCTTCCCTTCGCTGCCATCTCTTCCCTGTGACCTCGCCTTGGATCTCCTTGCACTATCTCAAACCAATCCTGAGGTACCACCTTCTTTTCTGGCACTGCTCCTCCCCTGTCGCACTCCTCTACCACTGCCACGGACCGCAACACCTACACAACTACCGCTGCGCCCCTTGCTCCATTGCTGGAACCCGCACCAGGAGTCGCCGCTGCACACATCCCCTGCAGTCCAGTTCCGCACCACCTTCATCCTCCATGGAAACCCCAACACCCCACCGCACATCCCATGTGTCAGCCAACCCTTCGGCCTATGTCGTAGCTTCCCAGCGTGCCACCCTTATTCTCCCTTTCCATAGGACCTCTGACTCTGCTCGAACCCCATCGCCCTCTTCACCTCCCTTCTCCCAGCTCCGAACAAACCTGAAGCCCCCCTTTCATTACATTATTTATTATTATAATAAATTATAACATTTATATAATATATACTTAATATATTAGCATATATATAATATAACTATTAGTGTATATAATATAGCCTAATATATTATATATATATCAAATAATATACTATAATAATTATAGATATATTAATAATAATATATAATCTTATATATAATATCAGTATATCATAATAACTAATGTTATTAAATAAATATAATAGTCATTAATGATAAATTACTAACTATAATATTAAATATTATTATAATATACATACTTCTTTATAAGTATTTTCGTTTATTTTTTGTTGTGATATAATATATGGTAGTTTCTTTTTTTTTGACACAGATGTGTATTTTGTTGTTTTTTGGAAGGGGGTGGGATGCAATCACTTGGATCCCACTAAAAAGAGGTTGACCTGCACAGAAAATCACACCATGTGGATGTGCTATTTCCAGGGAAGAAATTAGCTAACTATGTGAGCATCATTTATATTTGGTTGAGAGAAATTGCTCCGATGACCAGCAAGGGAGGAGAAGCACAGTGAAAGCTCCACATGGAGGCCATGGAGCTCCTCGGGGGAGATTTCAGAGACTTCGACTGGATGATGAATGCACAAGAGGTGAGAAAGACATTGATCAATCCATCAGAGCAGAGAATGGGAGGGGGAGATAGTTCAGAACATCATTCGGGGATAGAGGTAACTGGAGACAAGTAGCAGGGCTTTGATCCAGACGAAAGGATAAGTAAAAGAGAAAGAAACATATTCCATCGGGAGCATATTGGAGTATTGAGTGGGAGCATGTTTGGGACATCAATTGGGGGATATAGGGGAACATCAATGATAGTGAAAGAAACGAGGATTTGATCAATACTGGGAGAGATGCTGATCAGATCATTTCATTCCTCGATTCCCCGGGCGGGGCATCAAGCAAAATACAGTGACACACCCACCATTGAGAAGTAGGAATTAGTACTTTCAAGAGAAGCATAAGGGAGTTCAAACTTCTTTATTTTCCATTCACTCCATTTTTCTACAACTTATTTCATTATGAATTTCATTGATCTTAACTCTATTGTTGTTATAAAACCAACCACAATGTCCAGCTAAATTCATTTGGGGTGGGGGGGATAAACTGGATGACTAGGTTTGTTTAATCTAATTTTTTCACAACATCATTGCCTGACATGTATCTCTCACTCGGATTTATGTTCAAAACAATATGGTTGAGTGAAAACCAATCTTGATTGAATTTTAATTTGAGTAACTCACTGACAAGTGAGTAATTCTCGAATGAGAGAGACACACCGAACTCAACTGACAAGTTGAACCCAGTGTCATTTGACTTATTTTCACCATTGGATGGAATGACTTTTATAGTCGATGGAATGTAAGATCTATTTCATCACAAACTGACCAGACGACAAATCTTGCATTTTACTTCAAGTCAGATCCATATTTTCAAAACTCCAGTGTAAGAACGAGGAAGAGCAATATCAAATCATCCAGTGGACCTTCCCCCTACTCATCTATATGTTGTTTACACATCATTTTCTCTTTCTTATCTGTCTTCTCCCATTGCATGTGTGTTTTTTTAGTTTTTTTAGTTTTCCAAACACAACATGAGGCATACCTGTGGTTCGACCCTATCTTTCCACTATCCTATGTAGTAAGTAGGTTATAAATTTTAGTTTTTCTCCCGTTCCCAATGACATGTAAGAGTGAAAATTTTGGCACCGTTTCTGGGGAGGCTAGGTGCGTTTAAAAAAAACAATCAAAAATCACATGAAAAAATAACAAAAAATATCACTAAAAAAACTACAAAAAGAAAAAAAAATTGAAATTCAAAAAAAATTATCAAACTGCTGCATACAAACCAGGTCTATGTATGAATAGATAGTACTTGGTAACCCTGAAATTGATAAGAAACATAAGGAAGTGAAAAAAACAAAGGAAAAGTCAAAATGGAAATAACAGAAATGAAAACATGAACAACCCACTTCCTGAGAATTTGAAACAACCTGAAATGATGAACCCACCTAGGAATGACATAACTAAGAGGCACAGTTTGAGAGATTTATTGTTACCTTCAATGTCTAGCATCCCTTCATGCATTTGAATCTCTCTTAGTTCTAGAAATTTTGAGATCAAGAAATAATGCTCATTCAGCTGCCCACCTTCAATGGAATGCCTAGGGAAGACTCTCTTGACTTCATTAGAGCCTTCTATTGTAGTGTCCAGTTGCTACCACTTAGGGGTATCACTGAGTAAGAGATTAAATTGAGATTGTTCCCCTTATACCTCAAGGGAAATTCTAGGTCTTGGTTCCAACAATTATAAGAATAAATCTTTGTCACTTGGGAACAATTTTACAATGCCTTTACAACGAAATTATATCCAAGGAGGTTGACATCTGAAATTAGGCACAAAACAACTTGATTCCTTCAAGATGAGAGAGACCTGTTTCATGAAGACTGGTATAGGTTTAGAGGTTTTCATAGACAGTTCCCAAAACATCAATGGACACCTCAATTCCTTATGGACAACTTATACAATAGTCTCTCCCCTTACCTCCAAACCTTTGTGGATCAGTCTTCCGAAGGAGACTTTTGTGATAAGACTACTGATGAGCCCAAATATTTCTTTAACACCTTAGCTCAAAATTCCCAGCACAAATGCTCTAGGAGGAGAACCATTGAGAGAAATGAAACTACCCATACTCCTCATGCTAAAGCCCAAGCTCTTGGGTTCTTTAATGAGAAACCACATCAAATCCTAAAGGAGTAGTGTCACCACTTTGGCATGTATGGCCATTCCCAAACATGTTTTACACACATTGATATACCTGTCCAGCCTCATTAGTGTGCCAAATTTGCTGGCTATGGACTTCAGATGCAGCCTAGGGATTATCCTTCTTCCAACACCAACAATCAGGGGTATAGGAACAATCTGAACCTATCATGGAGGGAGTAGGGAGTCCTCCTACCTACTACCCCTCCTGGAATCTAGCAGCCTCTTAGGCAGCAATTCCAACCCCAATCCCTACCAAAGGCTAAGTCATCCAACTCAAAAGATGAGGTGAGAGACATGTTCCATCAATTGATAGGGACATTTGTTGAACAAAATACCAAAACTGATTTTGATAAATTTCAAATGGATTCTAGAATTAAGAACTTGGAAATTCAAATGGGGTAGTTGGCAAGTTATGATAGTAATAGGGAAAAGGCAAGGCTTCCAGCACCACTAAATACAATAATACGGATAACACCATGGAAGTGACCACTATAAGTGGTCTCCAAACTCACCAAGATCCAATGAAAGAACCCCAAAATGCTGAAAATGAGAAAGAAGATGAAGCTGCAAACTCAAATCTAAAAGAACCAAAATTTGGAAAACTGAACAGCACCACTAGAATCCCTCTAGTTCTTGCTTTTTCAACACAAAAACCCAATGAAAATGGCTTGAAAAACTAAGTCAATAATGGGAAGAAACTTTTTGAAGAAGAATATGTAGAGATACTCCCAATTGTGAGGAATTTTGCCCTTGTAATCCCCTTACCACAAAGAATTAAGAAACCAATTCATGATTTGAAACTATTGAAATTATTTAAAGTGGTTATATAACTGAACAGTGATATCCCATTCATGTAATAAGTGATTCAAAGACCATCATATCTGAAATCACTCAAGAAAATCTCTTCAAACAAAAATACATTGGAAGAATTTTCCACCTATAGCTTAACAGAGGAGTGTAGTGCAGTCTTGCAGAATAGGATACCTCATAAGCTTCAGGACCCTGGAAGCTTTGTCATCCCTTGCACATTTGGGGGTAGATGTGGTATGTCCAATTGTTTGTGTGATATGGGTGCTAGTATTAATCTGTTTCCACTTTCACCTTTTTAGCACCTAAGATTATAAGTTCCCCATCCCACCACTATTGAGTTACAGCTTATTGATAGTTCCATTACTCATCCTGTGGGTAGGTTCAATGATCTGTTAGTGAGAGTAGGAAAAATCATTTTTCCTGCAGAATTTCTTATCCTTGATATGGAGAGTGAGCAGGAGGTTCCTAACATTCTTGGTATGCCCTTTTTGTCCATAGGGGGAGCTATGATAGATGTGTCTAAGGGGAAACTAATTTTCTATTTGGGTGAACAGAAAGAATAATTTAATGTGTTTAAGAAAATCCCAGAACCCACCCACCCAATTTTCCCAAAAGATGAGATGTTAGTTGCTGAGAGTAGTGTTGATAAGGAGGAAGAACAGTTTCTAAGAATGATAGCTGAAATGGATAGTGAACCTGAAATCCCTGCTTCCATTTGCATGGGGATCAGCTCAAGTAAGGAGCGAGAATTTTTTTGATGAGTATGAGGGAGAATTTTTGGAGAACCTAGATGAGTTTGTTTTGGAGCACATTCTTACCCCGAGAGAGAAGTCAGAGTTTGAGGAGATATCTTTTGTATGTTCTTGCACTGAGGAACATGCCTTGTCTACTGCCTTCTTCAAGAGGCAGCATGAAGACCATGGGCCAATAAGGCCCAAGTGTCATCCCTCAAGCAAGTCACCACCCACCCATGAACTCAATACCCTCCATGCCCATCTCAAATATTCCTTTTTAGGAGACAATACCACCCTTCCTGTGATCATTTCATCCAACCTGGAAGTAGGTCAAGATGAAAAATATCCTTACTATTTTGAATTGTACAAGTCTTTCATAGGTTTGTCGATTACTGATATCAAAATGATAACTCCAGCCTTCTGTATGCATAAAATTCCAATGAACCCTGAGTGTAAGCCCAGAGTTTAAGCCCAAAGAAGACTCAACCCCAACATGAATGAAGTTGTGAGAGAATAATTGATTAGGTTGCTTGATCCTGGAATAATTTTTCAAATTTCTAATATCCCCTGGGTCAGTCCGGTCCAGGTGGTACCCAAAAAAAGTGGAATGACAGGGGTCACTAATAAAATGAATGAGAAAATCCAAATAGGAACAATGAATAAATTGCGCGTCTGTATAGACTACAAAAAATTGAATTTTTCCACAAGAAAGGATTACTTCCCCATGCCATATTTGGATCAAATGATAGAGATATTGGCAGGAAATGAATTCTTCTACTTTCATGATGGTTATTCTGGTTACAACTAGATTTCCATTTCACCTGAGGAATAAGAGAAAACATCCTTCACCTATCCATTTGGGACATTTGCCTACCGGCGGTTTCCCTTTGGGTTTGTGGTTCTCCGGCCACTTTTTAGAGGTGCATGGTGGAAATTGTTTTAGACATGATTGAAAGGATAATTGTAGTGTTAATGGATAATTGTTCTGTTGTGGGAGATAACTTTGAGAACTATCTGAAAAACCTGGAACTAGTGTTAAAAAGGTTCCAAGAGACCAAATTAGTCTTAAACTGGGAAATGTTCCAATTCATGGCCACAGAAACCATATTTTTGTGAAAAAAGGATTCTATGAAGGGGCTAGAGGTCTATAATGCTATCATTGACGTCATAAAAGTTTCCCCCACCTGAAAATGTCAAAGGAATTAGAAGTTTTTTGGGTCTTTCTGGGTTTTACAGGAGGTTCATTAAGGTCTTTTCTAAGATCACTAGACCCATATTCTCGCTTCTAGATAAGGACACAACCTTTTTCTTCAATGAGACATGTCTAGAGGCCTTTAATTTTCTAAAGGAGAAGTTGACTACTTCACCTATAATCACTACTTTTGACTGGCAGCTTCCTTTTGAGGTTATGTGTGATGCTAGTGACATTGTATTGGGAGCTGTGTTATGGAAGAGGACGGATAGGAAATTACGTGTTATTTACTATGCCAGAAAGCTACTAGATGATTCTGAGAAGAATTATTCTACCACTGAATGAGGGATGGCAGCTGTGATGTTTTCTTTGGAAAAGTTCAGGCAGTATTTGATAGGATCAAGGATCATAATTTTCACAGATCATTCAGCCATTAAGTATTTTCTGGATAAAAAATACTCAAAACACAGACTCATGAGGGGGACCTTTTAGTTACAGGAGTTTGAATTGGTTATTAAGGATAAGAAAGGGGATAAGAATGTATTTGCAGATCACTTATCCTGATTGCCCAATTCCCTAAGTAAGGAACCAAAAGAGATCAACACTTCTTTCCATGATGAACAATTGTTTTCTGCTTATGTGAAGAATTCTTCTTAGTTCGTAGAATATGCCATGTTTTTGGTAGCTATATTCATGCCCAAGGAATTCTCACAAAACCAGTGGAAGAGGATTATATTTTAACAGATATATTATTTTTGGTAAGACCCTATTTTCTTTAGGAGGTGTGCATATGGGATTCTAAGAAGATGTGTGGTTGAGGATGTGATTTTTCACATTCTTGAGAGCAGCCATTCATAACATTGGTGTGGCCACCATGGAGGAGAAAGGATTTCTCAAAAGGTCCTACAAGCAGGTTTCTACTGGCCAACACTATTTAAAGATTTTATGAGTCTGGTTATTAGTTGTGAGAAATGTCAAATGTTGGGAAATGTTGGAAGAAGACAAAAACTACCCCAAAAATGAATTCTAGAGGTCAAAATATTTGATGTGTGGGGATTGGACTTCATGGGACCATTCCCATCCTCTTATTGGAATGAGTAATGTTTGTTTGTTGTTGACTATGTGTCCAAGTGGTTTGAGGTTGTAGCTCTTCCTGAAAATTCAGCTGCTAGTGTTGTGAACTTCACTAAGAAAAACATCTTCTCTAGATTTGGTCTACCTCGAGCATTCATCACTGATAATGGGAATCACTTCAAGAATTATAAGTTCAAATGTTTGATGGAGAAGTACGAGTGCTCAAATAAGACATGCACGACTTACCACCCATAGTCTAGTGGGAAAGTAGAAGTTTCAAACAGAGAGCTCAAATAGATTTAAAGGAAAACCATGTCTAGCTCTAGAAAAGAGTACACATGGATGTTGGATGACACCCTTTGGGCCTATAGAACTTCTTATAAGACTCCTATCGGGATTTCACCGTATAGGCTACTCTTTGGAAAGCATTCCATCTACCTATTGAGTTATTGTATAGATCTTATTGGTCAGTGATGGAACATAACATTGATGTTAAATCTTCTAAGGAGAGGAGACTGCTAGAGCTAAGTGAGTTGGATGAGGTTCTAAGATATTCTAATGAGAATTATGAAAATTACAATTAAAGAAAAAAGTATTTTCATGACTCAATCATTAAAAATATGAATTTCAAGGTTGGTGAGAGGGTCCTTCTTTTCAATTCTATATTAAATCTGTTTCAAGGAAAGTTGAAGTCCAAGTGATCAGGACCCTTTACCATTGTAAGAGTCTTGGTTAATGGATCTGTTGAGTTGGTTGGAGAATATAATCGACCATTCATAGTCAATGGTCAATGAATAAAGCACTTTTTTGAAGGTCATCCAAAGGGATTGGCTGCCATATCTCTGTTGGAGGAATGAGCTGATTCTAGTCTAATTAAGGACTATAAACTCAGTGTTGCATGGGAAGTAACCCATGGTTTCATAGTAGTTTACCTTTTATTTTATGTTTTTCAATAAAGTTAATCCCTACTTATTGTTATCCAGTTAAACTTCTTAACTACCGATGGTGCCTCATGATAAGTTATTGTTTTAGAGAGAGTTTTTGCTGCGAGACACTTGGCCACGAAACCCCAAGGGAGAATTCCACTGCATTTTATGGATACCATTTCTTTATACCCACACTATTGGGTTACTTATCTTGAACTTCAAACTTTGAAATCTTATTTTACTTATTTTAAACTGTAGGTTAATGAAGATAAGTAACAACCCACTAATGCGGAAGAGTATCTGTTGATGAAAGCCCTTGTTTAAGGTCCAATAATTCAGGGATGTGTTGTTCTATATTTTTTCCATTCAATTACTTTCTTACACTTCACTATTAACTATGTGTGGGGGACATCATTCTAATCTATGAGAAATGACTATTTTTTCTTACATGGGTGTTAGCTGATAGGATCTAGAGAACTAAAAATGTATTTTGAGCTGATTTGCTGAAACAAGCTTGCACCCACTATTTTTATTTTCATTATTTTGCTGTTGCACATCACTGTTAATCATGCTACTATTTGAAATAAATTGAAACAATATTTTGACTGCTCACAATGATTCAAATCATGAACATTTTAGTAATAAAAATACACTAGGTTGATGGTGAGGTTGGTGGGGCCGGGTTCTTCTTTTTTTGGGTTTTTATTCTCTTTTACTTTTTGTGTGGCAAAGAAAACTTTTGAACTTAATTGATTCCCCTCCATATCCATTTTCTGCTAAAATTTCCATCTGTATTGAAAATAAACTATCTTCCACCATAGAATTAAAACATTGGGAGAAATGTTGGGTTTTAAGTGTGGTGGCGAGGGGTCATTCTATTGTCAGGTTGAATTCCCCCTTCTTGAACATGTGTTTGTTGTTGTCAAAAAATGGTTAAACTTTTTTTAAAAAATAGGATTCAAAATTCATTACAAAAATTTGAAATTTATTCATCACATGATGGTCAGTAGAGGTTCAATATTACCTCATTTATGTCCTATTCAGTGGATAGTTTTTTGTTGGATGTTTGGAGTGTCACTTAGTCAGAAATGGTCAAGCATGAGTGATTGTTGAGTGAAATTGTTCACTATATCTATGTATCTGTCTGTTTAGGAACTGAGGATGGGAATGTGACAAGATAGGTTTTGTGGGATGAGGATCATGACCTGATGTAACATTATTTTCTCATTGGAACCTAGAGGAATCACATTTGTATTAAATAATATTCAATCACTTTAGGAAGTCAATACGAATGATTATTAATTTAGTCCTTCGTAACTGGAATAAAATTGGAAAATGGGATCCCACAGTGAGTATCTGAGACAATGTGCATTGGGTGAGTTTCTGTGAATAAATAAAGCCAATTTAAATTTTAATAAGGTCTATGTGCATTGCTCTGCACATGGATTATGGTTGGGAAAAATAGAAATAAAGTGAACTTATAAAAAATGAACTCATTAAGGTGAGGGGAAATTTGAACCCAGATGAAGAAGGGAGCAATTAACATGGTTAATTATCATTTGGGATGAATCAATAAAGTGATCAAATTAATGGACTTTAATTTTTGGAACCTAGGGGATGGTGAGAATGGAAGGTGCACTTGGTTAAATTTTAAGTTCCATTTCATATAACCTGTCAACACTCCATGAATTAATACTTGAATTATAAGGTGAAGTAGGACAATTAATACTTACAAATAGGGGGTATGAGATACTTCACATTGTATGAATTTTTGATGCTCATGACTTCTAGTGGGTTTTTGAAGCTAGACCGGACATCATTGTCAAACAACTTGTAAAAAACCTGATTCATTTTTTGGTCATGCTCCTCTGGATATTAATGTTTAATCATGAACCTTTTAAACTGAAACACACTAAACATATTTCTGTTTTATGGTCAAAGAAATTAATTTGTTTGAGGAAAAACAAAGCTTTAAGTGTGGGGGAGTTTGATGTGGTGGGGTTTTAAGACTCTTTTCCAAACCCTTTTTGTATTTTTACTAACTTCTTTATTTTAAAATTTTGTTTTTTATTAAATATTTGATAAATGTTGTGTTGTTGTACTTGCTATGTAAAACATTAAATTTTAGTTTAAATCATTTGTTTTTATTATTAATTATTGTCTTTTTAAATAATTATTTAATTTACTTAATTCTTTTGAATTTGATTTTAAATTTCTACTATTTTATTTTTATAATTTTTCATTCTAGTTAGTTTAGTAATTTATTAATTTAATTAATTATTATTTAAATTGTAAACAAATAACTCATTTTAGTTGTTAATATTTTAATAAGTTAATTAGTTTTAACAATTTAATGTTATTAAATTAATATTTTTATTAATTTAATTAATTCTTTAATTAATTGGTTAAATAAATTATCCAAGTTACTGTAAATATTTTAATTTGTTCTTTAAGTAATTTGTTTATAATTTTTAACCCCAATAAATTCATTTATTTGAAAAAATAATTTATTTTATTTTTCAAATTTTTTGATTTTAGTTTTTAATACAAATCTATTTAATTTAATTTATTAATTGAATTATTTGTTTAGTTTCATTAAATTAAATTATTTATTTAATTTTCTTTGTTATGTTTGTTTGCAGGTGTTGCGGTCGCATGGTTCTGTTCCTAAACGTTGAATATCTCACCATTTCCACCCACCCTTAATGGTGACTGTCTCACTATTTTCACCCATTTGAAGCAGTGACTATCTCGCCGCTACAACCCATTTGTAACAGTGACTATCTCACCGTTTCCTTTCCTTTTTATTTCCTCACGGCGCTTCCTTTCACCTCACCGTTGGCTGTTTCTCACCATTCTTCCAGGTTTTTCTCCTTCCTCACTGTTACCACACCCCCTCCCCGTAGCTATTTCCCTTACCTCACCATTGTCCAAAATTCTCACAGCTAACATTTCACCCCAAGTCCACCGTATCCCGCAGCTATCTCACCGTCTCAACATTCAACATGTGGAACCGTTTTATCATAGAACTGGTACCTTCCTGTCTCGCACCAGTAAAAAACATCTCCCTTACTCCGTTCCAATAGCTCACAACATCACCAAACAAATCCACAACAGAAAATGGGAACTAGAAATAGTTGTGCAAAATCAATTCATCCGTTGAAGAAGAAGAAGAAAAAACCTAGTTAAATCACAAAACTCAAATAATTTATCAATTTTGGAAACCTAAATTTTCTTAGTTTTGAATACACTAGAACCCAAACTGCACCCCCTTAGTGCTCGTGCCACCCTCCTTAGCCAGCAGCACAAAATTAGCCCCCTTCTCTTCACTTCCAGCTCAACCCCATGACCTCGCATTTACTCTCCTTGCGCCATCTCGAACCAACCCGAGGAACCACCATCGTTGTCGGCACTGCTCCTCCCATGTCACACTCATCTTTCACCACTGCGGACCACATCACCTACACAACAGCCGCCGTGCCCCTTGATCCACATCTGAAACCCACACCAGGAGTCACCACTGCACACACCCCCTGTATTCTAGTTTTGCACACCCTCAATCCTACAGGAAAACCCCAACACCCCACTGGACATCCCATGTACCAGCCAACCCTTCCGAAAAAGACGCCGCTTCCCAGCACGCCACCCTCCTTCTCCCTTGCTGGAGGACCTCTGACTCTGCTCGAACCCCATCGCCCTCCTCACCATCCTTCTCCACGTGCCGAACAGACCCGAAGCCCCACTTTCATTATGTTTTCTTTTTTTATTATAATATTATATAACATTTATAAAATATATACTTAATATATTAGAATATATATAATATAACTATTATAGTATATAATATAACATAATATATTATATATATATCAAATACTCTTCTATAATAATTATAGATATATCAATTATAATATATAATCTTATATATAATATCTGTATATCACAATAACTAATGTTATTAAATAAATATAATAGTCATTAAACATATATTATTAATTATGATATTAGATATTATTATAAGATACATACTTCTTTTTAAGTGTTTTCATTTATTTTATGTTGTGATATAATATATGATAGTTTTATTTATTTGACTAACATGTGTATTCTTTTGTTTCATGGAAGATGGTGGGATGCACTCACTTGGAGTTTACTAAAAATAGGGTGACATGCACATAAAAGCACGCCACGTGGATCTGTTGTTTATAGGGAGGAAAATAGATCGCCGCGTGGGCATCTCTTTCATTCGGTTAAGAGAAATTTCTCTGGTGACCAGCAAGGGAGGAGAAACATAGTGAAAGCTCCACGTGGAGGCCAGGGAGCTCCTTGGGAGAGATTCGAGAGTCTTTGACTGGATGATGAATGCGCAAGAGGTGAGAGAGACATTGATCAATCCAGAAGAGTAGTGAATGTGAGGGGGAGATAGTTCAAAACATCATTTGGGGATAGAGGGAACTGGAGAAAGGTATCAGGGAATTAATCCTGATGAAAAGAGAAGACCAAGAGGAATGAACATCATCCATCGGGAGTAGATTGGAGTATCGAGTGGGAGCGAGTTCGGGACATCAATTGGGGGATAGAGGGGAAAATAGATGACAGAGAAAGCATTGAGGATTTGATCCAGACTGGGAGATCAGCAAATCAGATCATTTCATTCCTTGATTCCCAGGGTGGGGCATCGAGAAAACTCTAGCAAGACACCCACCATTGAGTAGTAGGAATTATTACTTTCAAGAGAATCAGTAGGGACCTCAAACTTCTTAGTTTTCCTTGCACTCTATTTTTATAAAACTTATTTCAGTATGAATTTCATTGATCTTAACTCTATTGTTTCATTAAATCCAACCTCAATGTCCATCTAAATTCATTTGGGGGGGGGGAATAAACTGATCGATTAGGTTTGTTTAATCTGTTTTATGAACTGCATCATTTCCTGAAATGTCTCTCTCACTCGGATTTCTGTTCAAAACAACAAGGTCGAGCGAAAACAAATCATGATTGAATTTTAATATGAGTAACTCATAGACATGTGAGTTATGTTCAAATGAGAGATATACACTGAGCTCAACTAACATGTTGTGTCCTGTGACATCTGACTTATTTTCACCATTGGATGGAATGAATTTTATAGTTGAAGGACTGTAAGATCTATTTCATCGCAAACTGACCAGAAGGAAAATCTGGCCAGTTACTTCTAGTCAAATCCATATTTTCCAAACTCTAGTGCATGAATGAGGCTGAGAAATATCAAATCGGCTAGTGGACCTTCCACCAACTCATCTAACGGTTTTTTACACCTCAATTTCTCTTGCTGCTCTGTCTTCTCACTTTGCATGTGTGTTTTTTTGTTTAGTTTTTTTAGTTCTCCAAACACAACATGAGACCTCTTTTTGGTTCGACCCTATCTTTCCACTGTATTATGTAGTAAGAAGGTTATAAATTCTAGTTTTTTTCCCATTCCCAATGAAGCGCAAGCATGCATGATACACCACATAAGAAAACTTAGGTTCATAATACCAACTAGGTCTCGATGAAATGAAAATTGATACAATTTCCCTTACCACATTATAATAAATTGAATCATATGAAAAAAATAAATAATCATAAAATGAATCATAAAAAACCATGAATATAAAGACAATAATTATATTATATATCCAATGGAAGTACACATATACTATATACCACAAATAAGTGGTGAACAATTAAAATCTCATGGATTTGAATGTGAGATGAGAAACCCCTTACAAATATTGTATCATTAGAATGAGGTTTTATCAATAAAATATTTATGTCTGAAAAATTAAAATTAAAAAAATATAACTAGATATATAGTATAAAACAATCAGAGTTAATTTATGAAAATTATTGAAAAAACATAACGAACTAAATAAATATTTAACTCAAAGAGTAAAAATTGGGTTAAGAAAGCCGTTACAAACATTTAAAATGGTAAGAGGTATTCCTGTGATAGATTAATGAGAGGTAAAAGGGTATACCTTCACTTATATATATATCATAAGGTTTGTATGGGGTGTTGTTAAAATATACCCCCTCTTTGTAATTAAAAATAAAAGGACATACAAATGGGGGATTCTTGAATAAAAGTTAAATATAGAATCCCTTACATTATGTTAGATGGTGTTCTTGATTGATCTTTATATCCTAAATAATCTAATTTAAATTAATAAATTAATAAGTAATGAAACTATTCAATGTGAAATTGATTTATTATATTAGTATTAGGTAAATTCATTAATTTTATGGGTTTAAGAGATTTAATTTTATTGTTTTGGAAGCATTTTCTTCCTTGGTTTTCATGAACTGTTTACATATATTCATGAATGATATTTTTTTATTGAAATTTGGTTAAACATCCATATTTGTTAATATATATTTTTAGTTCCATTATAAATGATCTTATAATGATCGTCAGTTTATACCTTTAGTGAAGTGCACTGTGTTGCATTTGTTGTCAATGAGACATGTTGTTGTCTTAGAATGAATGGATGTCAAGAATTGTCAAGATGTGAATGCCAAAGGTTGTGATGGTGTTGGTGGTGAAGGAGAATGGCCATGGTACTAAGATGCATGTCACTTAGGAGATTCACTAAGTGGCATAGGAGATGTGGTTGAAACATTCTCTAGTTACATCTGACTATTGTTGAGCTGTTCTTAAAGTTCAAAGAACTTGTATCAAGATGATACAAAGTCACAACATGATTAGAAGACCATGCATTGTAGTGACAATGCATGAGGAGTTGAAGATGATCCATTCACATGTTCTAAGTGGATGAAGTGGTTTAATGAAATCCATACAATAACACATAGTGCATGTGAATCTGAAGAAGATCCAATTTATCTCTGATTAGATCAATGAAGAATGTTGAAGAACATGTGTGATTCATGAGATTCAGTTGAAGAAGTCCCTCCTAAGTATTGAACACATATGGAATAGGAGATGAAGAATATTAAGAAGAAACCGTTTGAAATTCCATTCCTAAGTGATGAATACATGTTGAAGATAATGGAGGAATTTCAAATGAAGAAGAAGAAAGGAAGAAGGAGAAATGAGGAAGAAGGCTTGGAGTGGCTCTTGGCATTTCACATAATGTATGTGGTTACTTTGTTTTTATACAAAGTACCCTATATTTACTTTGCCAAAAATTAGGCCACCAAGGAGGCCAGCCGAGGGTCATCACCCAAGGCACATGTGGGACTCAAGGTCACCACGCCCATGGGGAACCCTCAAGGCCAGGGCAGCATCCTTGAGGCAGGGGCGCACCCGTAGGACACCGCATGGGCGCCTGGGGAACGCCCGGAGGAGAGAGGCAAGGGGCCGTGTATAAGCCCTCGAGGGCACGCGGTGGTGAAGCCCGCGCACCAGAGTGTGCATAGTGGGCGCTAGGAGCGCGCCTGCAGGGATCAGAGTGGGCGCAGAGCGCGCCCGCAGGGAGAACACGGTGCGGGGCGGCACCGTGGAGGGAGAAGATTCAATCGAGGGGTTGTGGCGGCACTAGGGTGATAAAGCCCGAGAAAAACGCTGGCCATTTCGATGTGGGACGGAAAATTTCGCCCAGGATCTGATCCTGGCCGTCCGACTCATCGCGCGGACGATCTAAGCCGCACATCTGATCCCGCGCGAGATCTTCAGATCCAGGCCGTCCGATGTATTTCAAACGCCCGATCCAACGGACGGCGAGTCGTCCTCTTCCCCGAGCTCGGCTGAGGCCTCCCCGCGCATTCCCGCGGCCACCAACGAACCAGGCGCCCTCCGAGCAAGCCAAATCGAGTTCCCGGCCACCTTTGATCAAGCTGAAGGGTCCAATGAGATCGTCTGGCCCTATGGAACTCTTCCATGGTTTAAAATGAGCCTGCATGCAATATGTGGAAGATTTCGGTTGCGACCGAGGCAAGAGAATCTGCCGAGGCTATGAATGGTCTATGCCTTTGCATGGATTGGGAGAGAAGAGGCTGTGCATGCGTTCTAAGTCTCATGCACGTAGAAGGAAAAGAAAAGGAAGCCCGCGTGAAACCGAGAATAAAAATCAAGATTTGAAAAGATTTTTAATGATCCGAAGATCTCGGGAGTTTGATTTATATCACGCGGATGAGCCGAGGCACTCTCTGCCTATATAAAGAGAGGACGAGCCCTCAAGGAGGCTTGCTGAAAATTTGAAAAGAGTCCCGCGAGCACCCTGTGCTTTGCGAAGCTTTGAAGCCCCGCGCAAATACCACTTGCGCGACTGAAGTTCCAGAGCAACCCGAGGCTCTGAAGGAGGTCCCTGCCCGCGTACTCGCGTGGCAGAAGGAGCCCTCTCTGCCCGCACCCTTGCGCGGCAGGAGGTAGACCCCGCGGGTGTTGCACTTGCACGCCCTGTGGCAGGAGGGGCTTGCGCGCCCTACGGCTTGGTGCCTTGCACCCAAGGCTTACGCGGTCCTTGAGGCCCGTGACACCTTGTGCGGCTGCCCCTTGCACCAAGGCCTTGTGTGTGTGCTAAGTGAACAAGAAGACCACAACTAAACCTAAGTTAGTGTGTGCCAAAGAAAGAAGAGGTCGTAGCCAAGTTGTGTGTGCAAAGTCCAAATACACCCTACGGGCATTTATTGTGTGCAAGAAGAGGAAGGTCACTACAAGTGTATGCTATGTGAAGAGTTTGTGTGTGCAAATTAAAATAAGTGGCCAAACCTTAGTGTGTGTGCAAACCAAAGTGTGTACACACTAAGAAGAAGAGAAGATATCCACACTAGTGTATAACACACATTTATGTGTGTAATCAAAAGAGAATAAAGTGTGTGAAGTTTAGTGAGAAGGTGTGTGCTTAAAGTGACTACACCCTTTGAGGGTTTATTGCACCAAGAGGAGAAACAGGGGAGTGAATGCATGCATGCATGCACGTGCACACGTAAACAAGCCAAATCTGCTTGTGTGCATTTGAGTTGACCAAGACCAGAGGATCTTGAAGAATTTGAGAAGGCCATGCAATCACTGCATGAAGAGACAGAGTTTCCATGCACTCAGTGCATGAAGTTGTTTTGATGTGAGACTGAGCCAGACTGAAGTGAAAGATATTGTTTGTCTAAGTTTTCAGTAATTGAGAAGAGCCTGATCAAGTGAAGTGATCAGAAGATTGCTGAGCAAGACCAACAGACCTTTTAAGAGGCTGTTGAAGATTCTTGAAGAGAGAGGCCAGGTCATCCTGAGAAGAAGGAGACAAATCCTCAGCAAGATGAGAAGACCTGATCACCACAAGTGATCAGAAGAAGAGCAAGGCCATCAGCCTTTATCCCAGGCTGCTGAAGTTACTTGAAGAACTTAAAGAGAAGAAGAGATACTCGTGTGACTCGAGGAGCCAGGAGAAGCCCCCTGTGAGACTCAGGGTGGAAGAAGTCTTCAGTGGGATTCTGGAGCAGGCTAGTGGGACTCTGGTAACACTGTCTGACGCAGTATAAAGACCCTCCTGTGGGACTCAGGAGAGATACGGTGGGAAGCTGTATCGACCATTGTAATACTAACAGATTATAATGGGAGAATCCATGCTGGGAGAGCATGGCAAGGATGTAGGCCTTTGGTGCCGAACCTTGTAAATCCTTGTGTCCAGTGCCTTTACATTGACTGCATCATTCGTGGAAAGGTGAGAGATACAAGAAGAGTGGATCGAGGCTTTAACCATCCATAGAGGTTTAATTGATAAGAATCAATTAGTAAAAAGTTTTAAGGGATCACTGATTCACCCCCTCCCCCTCTCAGTGATTCACACTGATCTGGGAACTTCAATTGGTATCAGAGGTAAGGTTACCTCTAAAAGATCCAAGGGAGTCTTTATGAAGTGCAGATTTGAGGAAACGAGCGACCAGCCTCAAATGGAGATATCTGCAAAGACTCAGAAAAATAGAAAGAAGAAACATGCCAAGAAGATGAAGAAAGCCTGACCTAGCTGTGATGAAGTTGAAACAATGAATGATCTTCAGAGTGCACTCAAATATCTTCAGAAGACAGTTCCCATGGAAGTGGCAAAGTGTATAGCTACAGGCATCCATGATCTTCATGAAGAAAAATCACAGTTAGAAGAAGAAGACAATGCAATGGAAGATCAATTGGCTAAAAGGGTTGGCATAACCAACACTCTCAGAAAGCTGGTGAAGGCTAAAGATGAAACAATATCTCTTTGCAATGAAAGATATGAAGACACTACTGAAAAATTGCAAAGAAGCCTTTCTGAGAAAGATTTCTTTAAAGTAATGGTCAAAGAAGTTTTCCATGCACTGAAAAAATTGCATAGAGTGTCAATGAATGTCAGAGATGCTCAACTCGAAGACAAAGTCAAAATGGTGAAGGAGCTTGACAACTCATTGCATGAAATAAAGAAGGTGCATGAAGACCAGTTAGAACAGCTGAAACAGAATTGGGAAGGTAGGCTAAGATTGGTTGAGGATGAGAAGAACTCCCTCAACATGAAATGCTTTGAACTGGAGGTGATATTGAAAAATATGCAATCACCCAAAGCCAAAGCCTCCCAGTCAGCTGAAAGGAGAAATGTTGCTACTCAAGTATAGATTGAGCAGGATGATTCTAAAAGAAAGACATCCTCTAATAAAAAGGAAACAACTTCTAAAAAGAAGGTACCATCCATCCCATCTTGTACTCATGCCTCTAAATGTGTTTCCACAAAAAGTGCAGGATGGAAGAATAACTCCATATATGTATGGATGAAGACAATGAAGAAAGAGAGCTCTCCTGAAACAACACAGCAAGTCAAGAAAAGTACCCAATAATCAGAAGGATTGAAGAGGTCAAGATTTGTGGGTCAGTGTTGGTGTTGTAATAAGTATGGGCACTGTGCAAAGGATTGTTGGTACAATCCACTGAATCTCAAAGCACAAAGGAAGCCCATGCCAAGGGGGAGAAAGCCAGAGGAAAAGAAGCAGCATCCACAGGTCCAGAAACATCTGTTTACTGCAAATAGATTTGGATTACTTGACAACATCTGGGATGATTGCAAAAGTGGTCAAATAGATACATGTCAATCTCCAACTGTATCCAGAGCTCAAAAGAAGAAAAGATCACAGAACCTGGCTCAGAAAGAATCCTTGGGAAGCAAACAGAAGAGAGGTGACAATGCTCCCAAGAAGATGTTGAAAAAGGAAGAGAAGTCCTTGGAGTCTAAATCCAAGAAGGGTGATGCATCCAGAAGGACCACCAAGAAAACATGCTTCTACTGTGGAAAGAAAGGACACACCATGGATCTTTGTGAACAAGCCATGGAACTGAATAGAAGCAGACTGGACTCAAACAGACAATCAATCCAGAAGAAGCAGAAGGGATTGGTTGAAAATAAGTTGCCTAAGAAAGGTAGCTTAACAGCATCAAAAGAACCATGTGGAATTTCCAAAACTGAGGCCACACGTCCAAATGACTTGTTAATCATATGGCCAAATCAGTTGCAACTTGCCAAATATCTGCAGAGAGCTGAAGATGAAGTTCTGGCAATTGCTAAGGCAAAAGGGAAGAAGAAGATTTCACATGAAGATGTGTTGAGATCCACACCAGCACAAACATCATTTATGATCAAATGTGCAAGTGTGAAGAATGGTGAAAATGGGACATCTCGGTTGAGAGAATCTTCTCAACCTTGTTGTTCAAATTGATGAACCAAGGAGGTTCCATCTTATTCCCTTATACACTTGTATTTACATGTGCTAACATTGTATGGAATTTAAGATGATGGTCATTCTCAGCTGGATGATGGTTTGGATTGAATGGAGTGCACCCCTTGAGGGGGAGCCCATCTGAAGAAGATGATGTTCTGAAATTAATATCATCTTGAGAAAGTAGATGAAAGGGGGAGCTTTATCTTTGCACCTGAACATTCTAATGTGTTTTGTGGAGTATGTGCAGGATTTAGAAATTCATTGTTATATCTGAAAAATTTCAAACCCCTAAGCATGATCTCACATGTGTAGAGAGTTATGGACAGCTTTGAGTTCCTTGGTTACATCAATCTTGTTTTCTACACCGGGTTAGCCCAAGTAGACTTAGAGTTGATTTACTAAAGGTTCTTTGCTAAAGAAGAACATGTGACATCATCCCTCTCCTAGAGTTTTTCAAGAAGATGCTATTCGAAGGGAGGAAGAGATATTGTGGAAGAGAACCACACCACACCTTTTCATTTGATTGCCAATAAGGGGGAGAAAATATTGGCACACATATTGACCCATTCATATGTGCTGAAGAAGTTTATTGACAACAAATACAAAGGGGGAGATTGAAGTGCACTGTGTTGCATTTGTTGTCAATGAGACATGTTGTTGTCTTAGAATGAATGGATGTCAAGAATTGTCAAGATGTGAATGCCAAAGGTTGTGATGGTGTTGGTGGTGAAGGAGAATGGCCATGGTACTAAGATGAATGTCACTTAGGAGATTCACTAAGTGGAATAGGAGATGTGGTTGAAACATTCTCTAGTTACATCTGATGATTGTTGAGCTGTTCTTAAAGTTCAAAGAACTTGTATCAAGATGATACAAAGTCACAACATGATTAGAAGACCATGCATTGTAGTGACAATGCATGAGGAGTTGAATATGATCCATTCACATGTTCTAAGTGGATGAAGTGGTTTAATGAAATCTATGCACTAACACTTAGTGCATGTGAATCTAAAGAAGATCCAATTGATATCTGATTAGATCAACGAAGAATGTTGAAGAACATGTGTGATTCATGAGATTCAGTTGAAGAAGTCCCTCCTAAGTATTGAACACATATGGAAGAGGAGATGAAGAAGATTAAGAAGAAACCGTTTGAAATTCCATTCCTAAGTGATGAATACATGTTGAAGATAATGGCGGAATTTCAAATGAAGAAGAAGAAAAGAAGAAGGAGAAATGAGGAAGAAGGCTTGGAGTGGCTCTTGGCATTTCACATTATGTATGTGGTTACTTTTTTTTTATACAATGTACCCTATATTTACTTTGCCAAAAATTAGGCCACTAAGGAGGCCAGCCGAGGGTCATCACCCAAGGCACATGTGGGACTCAAGGCCACCACGCCCATGGGGAACCCTCAAGGCCAGGGCAGCATCCTTGAGGCAGGGGCGCACCCGTAGGACACCGCATGGGCGCCTGGGGCACGCCCAGAGGAGCGCGGCAGGGGGCCGTGTATAAGCCCCCGAGGGCACGCGGTGGTGAAGCCCGCGCACCAGAGTGTGCATAGTGGGTGCTAGGAGCGCGCCCGCAGGGAGCAGAGTGGGCGGAGAGCGCGCCCGCAGGGAGAACACGGTGTGGGGCGGCACTGTGGAGGGAGAAGATTCAATCGAGGGGTTGAGGCGGCGCTAGGGTGATAAAGCGCGAGAAAAACGCTGGCCGTTTCGATTTGGGACGGAAAATTTCGCCCAGGATCTGATCCTGGCCGTCCGACTCATCGCGCGGACGATCTAAGCCGCACATCTGATCCCGCGCGAGATCTTCAGATCCAGGCCGTCCGATTTATTTCAAACGCCCTATCCAACGGCCGGCGAGTCGTCCTCTTCCCCGAGCTCGGCTGAGGCCTCCCCGCGCATTCCCGCGGCCACCAACGAACCAGGCGCCCTCCGAGCAAGCCAAATCGAGTTCCCGTCCACCTCTGATCAAGTTGAAGGGTCCAATGAGATCGTTTGGCCCTATGGAACTCGTCCATGGTTTAAAATGAGCCTGCATGCAATATACGGAAGATTTCGGTTGCGGCCGAGGCAAGAGAATCTGCCGAGGATATGAATGGTCTATGCCTTTTCATGGATTGGGAGAGAAGAGGCTGTGCATGTGTTCTAAGTCGCATGCACGTAGAAGGAAAAGAAAAGGAAGCCCGCATGAAACCGAGAATAAAAATCAAGATTTGAAAAGATTTTTAATGATCCGAAGATCTCGGGAGTTTGAGTTATATCACGCGGATGAGCCGAGGCACTCTCTGCCTATATAAAGAGAGGCCGAGCCCTCGAGGAGGCTTTCTGAAAATTTTAAAAGAGTCACGCGAGCACCCTGTGCTTTGCGAAGCTTTGAAGCCCCGCGCAAATACCACTTGCGCGGCTGAAGTTCCAGAGCCACCCGAGGCTCTGAAGGAGGTCCCTGCCCGCGTACTCGTGTGGCAGAAGGAGCCCTCTCTGCCCGCACCCTTGCGCGGAAGGAGGTAGACCCCACGGGTGTTGCACTTGCACGCCCCGCGGGAGGAGGGGCTTGCGCACCCTGCGGCATTGGTGCCTTGCACCCAAGGATTACGCAGTCCTTGAGGCCCGTGACACCTTGTGCGGCTGCCCCTTACACCAAGGCCTTGTGTGTGTGCTAAGTGAACAAGAAGACCAAAACTAAACCTAAGTTAGTGTGTGCCAAAGAAAGAAGAGGTCGTAGCCAAGTTGTGTATGCAAAGTGCAAATACACCCTAGGGGCATTTATTGTGTGCAAGAAGAGGAAGGTCACTACAAGTGTATGCTAAGTGAAGAATTTGTGTGTGCAAATTAAAATAAGTGGCCGAACCTTAGTGTGTGTGCAAACCAAAGTGTGTACACACTAAGAAGAAGAGAAGATATCCACACTAGTGTATAACACACATTTATGTGTGTAATAAAAAGAGAATAAAGTGTGTGAAGTTTAGTGAGAAGGTGTGTGCTTAAAGTGACTACACCCTTTGAGGGTTTATTGCACCAAGAGGAGAAACAGGGGACTGCATGCATGCATGCACGCACGTGCACACGTAAACAAGCCAAATTTGCTTGTGTGCATTTGAGTTGACCAAGACCAGAGGATCTTGAAGAATTTGAGAAGGCCATGCAATCACTGCATGAAGAGACAGAGTTGCCATGCACTCAGTGCATGAAGTTCTTTTGATGTGAGACTGAGCTAGACTGAAGTGAAAGATATTGTTTGTCTGAGTTTTCAGTAATTGAGAAGAGCCTGATCAAGTGAAGTGATCAGAAGATTGCTGAGCAAGACCAACAGACCTTTTCAGAGGCTATTGAAGATTCTTAAAGAGAGAGGCCAGGTCATCCTGAGAAGAAGGAGATAAATCCTGAGCAAGACGAGAAGACCTGATCACCACAAGTGATCAGAAGAAGAGAAAGGCCAGCAGCCTTTATCCCAGGTTGCTGAAGTTACTTGAAGAACTTAAAGAGAAGAAGAGCTACTCGTGTGACTCGAGGAGCCAGGAGAAGCCCCCTGTGAGACTCCGGGTGGAAGAAGTCTTCAGTGGGATTCTGGAGCAGGCCAGTGGGACTCTGGTAACACTGTGTGACGCAGTATAAAGACCCTCCTGTGGGACTCAGGAGAGATACGGTGGGAAGCTGTATAGACCATTGTAATACTAACAGATTATAATGGGAGAATCCATGATGGGAGATCATGGCAAGGATGTTGGCCTTTGGTGCCGAACCTTGTAAATCCTTGTGTCCAGTGCCTTTACATTGACTGCATCATTCGTGGAAAGGTGAGAGATACAAGAAGAGTGGATCGAGGCTTTAACCAGCCATAGAGGTTTAATTGATAAAAATCAATTAGTAAAAAGTTTTAAGGGATCACTGATTCACCCCCTACCCCTCTCAGTGATTCACACTGATCTGGGCACTTCATATAGGATGAATAATTAGATAAATTTTTGGGATAAACGCTTGGATTAACATGGCGGTTCTGTTCATAATGAACTTTTTTTGTATTATTATTTTTTATTATCAGTGTGTAAGGATTAATGACGATAGAATAAGGTAAAATACATATGTTATGATCTGGTTCAATAATTACAAATAATTCACGACCTATCGTGAAGATAGTATAATAAATTGAAAACATGTTATCCTTGAATTGATAAATTAACAGATCTTAGATGATATTTTCATTTTTAGTGTAAGAGGTGGGGGGAAAAGATATATGATGATGAAATATTCAATTATCATAATAAAATTATAGTACATGTAAGGTACTAGAATTATCAAATAATTTAATGTGGGGAGGAGAAGAGAGAGAAATGAAATAATGGAACTTTTAGAAAATATGAATAAAAAGGGAAGAGAGGTTCACCTCTTGAGAACTCCTCCATGAGAATAACTTTATGGCCTTTGATTTTGGACTTTCTGTGAGACCAAAAGGTCTTAGAAATAGGGGAGGATCTTTAAAATATATTTGAGAGGACATTTTAAATTGAATAAATAATGATGGGTGTTGGAGAATAAGGGGGTGAGGGGTGGTTTATATATTGGAGTGGAAGGGGGTTTTCCTTAATATTATAATAATTCATTATTTATTTCTTCACAAGACAATAAATATCCCATTTTACATGACCTAGAATATCATTAAGTGAATTTGAGTTAATTATTTGTGGTCTTAAATCAGTCATGATGCTAGTAATTGGTTATTTAAATTATAATGTATTTATATAGTAAATTAAGGAATTTTACTATTCACAAAATTGAAGTATTTCAGAAAAATCCAAAAAATTCACCCTAAGCATTTTTTGATTTGTAGAATCCAAAAATTAACTCCACTTTTTAAAAGTAATTTTATAAATATGAAAAATTAATTTATTAAATAAATTCTTTATTTAATCGAAAAATATCAACACTAAAAATATTCATCTTCATTTTTAAGATTCCTTAATTTATTTATACTTTTGTTGGTAAGGTTACCATTCATAAGGTTCAAATTAATATTCATGAGGGTATGTTACTATTAATAAGTGTATGATACTATTCATAAGCTTATTTTACTGTTAATAAAAAATTACTTTGATTCTTTCAGAATCCAAATATAACCATGATCACAACCGTGTTTTTCCATTATTCGAAATTCAATGTGGAAAAATTATGTTTAATAGCTAGGTTATGAAAATCTAAAGAATAACCATGTTTTTTAATGATACTAAATGATTTAGGAAATATAGGCTATCTAATTAATATAATATATTAAGTGAAACATACCATAAAATACTTGGGGTGTTATATTTTACATTCATCCAAAAAATTTATGTGCATGAGATAATAATGAATTCAATTTTAAATAATAATTGGATATATTTCTCTAAAGGTAGTTTTACTTCCTTTTTTGGTTCACTTATTTTTAATGAATTTTTGGCAAATTTAACAATTATATTTTAAAAATAATGTTCTTCTTCGAAATCATAATATCTAAATTTAATTTTGATTAATTTGTTTCTTATTTTCATAATATATTTTATGATTTGATTAATAATGATAAAATGTAGCATTTTAATTGAATAAATATTTTTCATCTAAATTATTTATAATGTGAACACCTATTTATAAATGGTTTTAAACTATAATTAGATTAGTTTTTAGTTAATCCAAGGTTTTTCGTTAGAATAAATTTCACATTGATGTTGGATATAAAAACATTTCAATATTTTGAATGTTTTCACTTTAAAGACTCTTTAACTCGTTACAATAGTGTGATAAATTTAAAATTAATTTCTTAAATTCCTATGAAATTAAATTTAAAAAATAGATTATGTATTTGGAATCAGATGGTCCAAATTATATAAATATGTTCTATTAATTTTTTAACATTATAAATTGTAATTTTAGTAATTATTTATTTACAGAGTTGTAGGTAAATTGAGTAATTTGGTGTAAAAATAATAATATAAATATTTGAAAATTATCCAAAGAGTTGGTTTAATTTTATTAGGCGAGTTATTTTAGATAAAAATAATCCTTGGGACAATTTAATGGCCTATTAAATCCACTTGGAACACATTAATCCTTTTATAGAATTGTAATTTTATAAAAAGTCAAATATGTCATACTGATGTTTTTAAATGTATTAAAATAATAATATATTGTTAATCATAACATATCATAAAATATAAATCTAAATTTGAAATCTAAATTTTTTACATTCAACATGATAATGGTTTTTTTAATTTTTTATAAATAAATAATTAACTTAAAATCACACAAAAGGATGACGCATTATATATTTAATTAATGGAGATATCAAAAAAAAATTATAATAATTTTAATATATATATAATTTTACATAATTATTGTCATATACAAAATTTATAGATAATTAATATATGTTAGGGATATATTAAAATTTATAGATTTAAGATAAAAATAATTATTTATTTATTATATTTTCAATGTAATGAGTTGTATTAGAATTGTCATTAATGTTATATTAAAATAATTAATAATTTATTAAAAGATATAAACTTTATAAAAATATAAAATTCATAGATATTATTGGTATAAAGTTTAAAATTTCTTCCAGGACTTATTTAAGGATATTTTTTATTTTATAGTATCCATATTAAACTTCAAAGTGTAAAAATACAGGTTCTCACATTAAGAGTTGAAGAGACTAATGAATGGTTGAAAGAAAAATATAATAATAATAATGTGATAAAAAGATGTATAAAACATTTGGTTGAGGTGATTTGAAAGACTCATCATCTAATATTTTAAATAATTCAATTTTTTGACATTATAAATAGGAAATTAATTTATATTAAATTAATATTTTGTGTTCTTCCAAAGGGACCCTCACGTAAATTATAAAATGGAACTTCCTCACCCACTTCCTTACACCAACTAGAGCTTTATAGATCAAACAAAACATAAAAATTTCCCCTAAAAACATACTTTAACATTTACTTTATGTCTTGGCCATTGAAAAAATGAAAATCTAAATACCATGAGAATAGATTTAAAGGAAGTCCATTGAAGAATAAGCTATTATTTTCCCAACTCATTAATGTTAATTTTTTATTCTACATACTCCTAATGTTTTATTTCCATAATAAAGTAATAAATCCAGTGTCATATTGATTTTGATATGTTATTTTTTTATGGTAAAACTATATAAATTCGTTTATCCATCCTATGAAAAATTATAACACTTCCTATGTGTATATATGACATAATGTCTCTCGGCCATGGTGTAATTTTTTTCATCACAACATAGGATGCGTATAATGATGGATATGATTGACATAAAAAAAATATAATATGATATTTATTCTTTATAAATAATATAAAATTTAATTTTTTAACCATTCACCATTAGGGGAATGACACTGTAGCTAGTACGTACATACAACCAACTTTCTCCCGGACATGATGTGATTCATTATCCATGTTTACCATTAAATAATGATTAAAAATATATATAATGTTTACATATATAATCTTTGACCTAAATATTTTTTTTGAGGAAATAAATATATCATATGCATAAGAAACATGAAATACGTGAAAAAATTGCATAAGAAAATAAATTAGTCAACACCTGAGAAAATAGTAAAAACAAAATAATATTAAAAAATCTATATAAGAAGATCATATATGATATAATAATTTTTTTTATAGTTATGGTTAAAATTAATAACAAGATTTAAAAAATTAAACATGATATAAAATCACCATGATCTAAATCTAAGTACATGGTAGGGGTTAATTTCACAATCACATTATTATTTTGGATTGTTTATACATAAGTATCTGCTAGGGAATATTTATCGTCCAATTTAATGTTTCATTGAAATGTTATAAAAATATCTTTACAATTATCCTACTAATTTTTGAAGTCTTTTTACATATATTTTAACTTTTATCAAATGGGTGGGATGGAATCATTTTGTCATTTTCCAAACAAGGAACTTTATGAAATTTTTGACAAAACTATGGTTGAAATGTTATTTTATCATCTATAGAATGTGAGTATTTTACCACCATAATGATGTTTTAATGCCTTCCTACTCCAAAAACATGTTTACATGGTTCTATGAGATGAATTTATTTATTTTATTATAATATTGATTTTTAAATAAATAATTTCAATCAAAAAATGAGGTGTTTAGGTCAATGATTCAAATTGAGTTTTGTATTGTATTTATATCTATGTCACTATCATTTGTTGAATTCCATGACTAGTTGAGGCGTATATATTATGACATGATCTTCAATGTTTTATTTAATTTTTAGGATCAGTTTGGGTATGGGTGTGCTATTTTTATACCATTGATGTTTTATGGTTAATTTATTGACATTTTTTATTATAGATTTTCAATACAAGTTTTTATGTAATCTATATTCCACCCTTTTCATATGAACAAATAATTGGACATAGTAATTGATGGGAGGGGCCTATTATTTCCTCTGGATGCATCAACAGGTCTCGTGAGACAATCTAATTTAGGTATTGGTCAAGGTCTTACCTGTTTATGTACAATGTCTTGGACAATGCCTTAATGGTATGTTAATGTTGTATGGAATTATTAATTCCCTCATTAATAGATTAGTTGTTGATATTCAATGTCATTATTACATTACCAGAATATTTATATGATTTTTTATAATGTAATATTTTATATAAATTTATTCATTACATAAGATTCACAAGAATATTATTAATTTGATTGTGTTTTGGTTATATACAATTCCATAATTTTATGATTATTTATTCATAATATCTTTCATTCTATGCTTACCATTACTAAGCATCTGAACTCTCCCCTTTCTTATGATTTATTTTTCCCAATATTCCATGATATATATTATGATTGATATATAAGGTTAAGCTAGAAGAGTGTATGTTCTCTCAAAGGATTGACTATGTTTATGTTTTTTATTTAAATTCTAATTTATAAATCTAGATTTTAATATGGTTTCAAAACTACAAAACCAATTCGTCCTTTGGGATTCAAGTCTTCTATCTATGAAAATTTAATAACGTAAGGCACCTTTACGGGGATATTAGGTTCAAGGTCATTATAATTGGTATCAGAGTAATTTTATTATAATCTTTAGAAACTATATTTAGAAAATATATAATTGGGAAATGAACTCCTATAATTGACATTGAAAAAAATTTCCAAACAAACCAAGGAAATTATTTTGACATTAGTTATGGATAAATTTTTATTTTATGTTAACTCTTTTTCTAGTTCAATATTATGCTATATTATTTATAACCTAATCTGGTGTATTAAATTTATTACAATTGACACCTAAGTAAATGAATAGAAAACATATCTATAAACACATTACGTTTAGAAATTTCCCTCATACGTGTGACGATTATATTGGATATGGATATACAAGTTGTGTTGAAAAACTATTAGCTATATGTGGAAAACTGACTGAGGATATGAAAAATAACCTTACCCATATGGATCATAATGACCCACTATATAGAGGAATAATGTTATACCTCTTAATGAGAAAAAAATATCCATCATTAAATGTGACTAAAAATCAATTTGTAGTGGAGAAATGGATATGTTTCATAAAAAATATCTTTCTTGTTTTGGGAAGTAATAAAAGTGAATAAAATTTCATGGATATTTATCATCTATTATGTGATGTTTATCATTGGTGGGAATTGATTCAAAACATGACGTATGAATAAGAAATATAAAACGAAGAATAGTTGTATTTTGAAAAACCTTTTATAGAAAAATATTTTTCTTCTCTAATAACAAAAAGATATGGATATGTAATTTATGAGTCTTAGGAAAATAGAGGATATGAATATTGCAATGTATGAAGCTAAATATACAAGGATAGAAAGGCATCTTGTAGATTATGTATGATATCTAAATACAAACATTGATCAATTCTTATATGGAATAAAAATTTCATCTGAAGGGAACTACTATCCCAATTATTCTCATCATACAAAAATATATACTCATGTTCTATCAATAAAGATATTGAATTATAAAAGTCATATGAATTTAAGGGAACATAAGATAATTTGAGGGCTGAAGAATAATATTTAATATGTAGTAAGGAAAATGTGATTAAAGGAATATTTAACCTTCACTCAGGTAGTAAATGTGGAAAGAAACATTTTGGAACATGCCTATTCTAGATGGGAGTTTATTATATGTGTGTATTAAAAGTAATACAATCTCATGATTTAATGAGAATGAATGAATTATATACTGTGTAGTGTTTCAATTATAAGGAGATGAGTAACTATGGAAAGTTATTTTCCTAATAATTAAGGAAACGTTACCCATACAAGGCCAAGGGACCAAGTATATGCTTATATGATCAATTATTTTGAGGTTGAACTTCCAAAATGTCGTGGTGTCATATACTTTAATCATCTCCTAAAACAAAGATATTTCTTTATTTGAGTATAGATCATCACAATATTTTATATATTTCTATTTTTTAGTAAAATTAGGCATATCTATTTTTATTAAATAATGGTGTTGTTAGTAAAAACATTTAAGGGAAGACTCATTTCAAGAAATATATGTCATGAAATCCCCATTACAACACATAAAAATGCATTACATTCTATCCTTGTCATGATACCTATGATTGACATTGATATATTCATCAATATGGACTGTATTTCAAAATATGATTTGAAAATATATTACAATAATATGGAAATCACAATTTTTTCTAACGATATAGAATTCCATATCCTTAGAGTAGAAATTTCAATATCTAGTTCTTATCCATATCAATCCCCTATAGAACTACTGAATGATATTATCAGGGAAGAAGATAAAATGACATCCAAGGATGAAGAAAATAATATTCAAATTCAAGATTTAAATATTTTAATGTAATACATTTATGCATTTCGAGAGGAATTACATAGACATACCATAGGTCATGAAGTAGAGTTCTCTATTTATTTTATCCATGAACCAACACTAATATCAATGAATCCATATCAAATAGAAACTCCTGAAATAATAGATCTGAATAAATAAATAGATTTGTTTTGTAAAAAAGGATTTTTTCACCCTAGTGTTTCTTTATAGGGATACAATGATCCCTTTATCAAGAAGAATGATGGATATATGTGGACATGTTTTTATTATGGGGAGGTCAATGATATTAAAATAACAAACACGCATCCCATGCGTCACATTGTTGAATGATTTGATCTATGTCATGGAGCTCATTTATTATAAATGAAATACATTCATTCTAGATATAATCAATTATGATTAAATAATGAAGGCATTCTAAATATATCTATTTGGATAATATATGAACATTATTTGTTTATTGTATTTCGTTTTGAATTTACTAATGAAATGACGTTTTTATAGATTTCATGAATAGTATTCAAGTCATATATTGATGATTTATCTATGGTATTCATTTATGATATTACAGTGTGTTCTAAAATATAATGAGACCACAAAAATAACTTATGAATCACTATTGGTACTCAAATAAAGAATCATATATAAGTTATATTTAGCATGTTTAAATTCTAGCTTCAATAAATTTAATTTCGTAGATATATTTTTTTATGGATGGTATCTATATTGATCTAGTAAACACAAAGGCATTCCATGAATCCTCTTACACAATTGTTATAAATAGGGTACATAGTTTCATTTGTTTCATAGGTTACAATTGGATTTTCATCAAGAATAATTTATCGATTCATTTTTAGATGAATTGTCAATTCTATGATCTTGAATTTACCAACAAGAAATGTTGGATTTCTGATTTATAGTGATGCATTAAGAAAATCACTTGGTTGTTTCATTATAAAAAATGATATATTTATTTCATATGCATAAAGGTAGCTTAAAATCCATGAATATAACAATCCAACTAATGATCTTAAGTTAACAGTTGTCATCATTATTATGAATATATGGAAAAACTATAATTGTGGTAAATGATGTGAGATATATAAAGATCATAGAACATTAAAATATATCTTATTATAGAGAGAACTTAATATGATGAAAAGGTTACAGGAAAATATATACTCAAGGATTATACTTGTTCAAAACACATCAACATAGTGAAGGAAAATAATGTTGCATATGCATTGAGTCAGAAGGTTCCTGGAGTTCAAAACAAAATGAGAATTGAAATAGATCCTATGTTCTTGGATATAATTAATATGGATATGGGCATTATAGTGGAAGGGGGAACATCAATGCCTCTTCAAATGGTTTCCAACACATAATTATTCGAAAGGATAATAAATTCTTACTCAGATGATGAGAATTTACAAAAGAAAAATAATGGTGTCAATGAAAAAAAATTGATAGAAATCATATATGAAGGTGTTATTTTGAGATTTAGAAATATAATATTTGTTCCATAAATACCAGAATACGAAAATAAATTATTGTTTGATACTCATAGATTAATTTTTTTATACAAACATGTATCACTAATATGTATAGAGATTTGATGGAATATTCATGATAGGATAAAATGAAGAATGAAATTGCAAAATATGTATACAGATGTTTGGTCTATCAACAAATTAAGACATAGAGGTAACATCCTAGAAAATTAAATAATCCTTTTCCTGTACCTATGAGGAAATGGAATGAAATTATAATGGAATTTTTCAGAGGACTACCAAGCACTAATTGAAGGAATGACGCATTATAGGTTATTTTTGATCACCTAACCAACTCACCAAAACAACTTTATATAAGAGATAATGTTCCTCTTGATTGACTATCCTGATTTATATTAATATATTTACAATAAATAATGGTGAACCAATTTCAATTGTGTCTAATATTTATCCATTATTTACATCGAAATTCTTGAAAAGTCTCTATAAGTATCTAGATTCTGAAGATCAATTGAGCACCATCAACCCTAATCAAACTGAAGAATAGTATGAATGGTCCATTAAAATATTATATGAAATATTTGTTTCTTTCTCACTATAATTTCATGATATATTGGATTAGTATTTTAATTTGGCTGTATTTTCCTATAATAATAACTTTCATTCATGTATGAAAATGGCACCTTAAGATGTTCTATATAGATAGAGACGTTTCACACCAATATGTTTGGATGATATTGGTGAAACAAATATTGTTGGCCTAGAACTTGTAGAGGAAACATCGATAAATTAAAATATTACTCAAACTAATTCCAAAACATATCAATGTAGGAAAATGATCTTTGTTGATAAACAAAAGAGGATTGGAATTTCAAGTGGTAGATCAAGTTTTATTAATGGTATCTCCATGGATGGATTTTATATGATTTAGTATGAATGGTAAATAGTGTCGTATATTTATTAGACCTTTTGAAATTCTAGAATAAATTGGAACAATGTATTAATTTTTTAAAGGAAACCTATCCTTTCTAATGTATATAATTTGTTAGATATCTATTTATTAAGGAAGGGAATAATAGAATCAATATATCTTATCACCTATGAGGAAATTAAACTAGAATGTGATATCACTTACTATAAATATCCTATACAAATTCTGGATAGTAGATAAAATTTTTTGTGGAATCAGACAACATTGATGGTAAATGTACTACAGAAAATTCATAAAATTGAAGAAGCGGTGTGGGATCTAGAGAAAATTAGGATGAAAAACCACCTTAATATTTTTATGAGGTGATATTTTATATACTATGAGGGTGATTTTTTTAGGGAAGAATGTAACATCCAATGATTTCATTGTATGTTATAATTTAAAATCAATTTAATATTGTGCATTGCACACATCATCATGTTTGAACGCAACATGGTCTATTAATAAGAGATTTTTAGAATCTCTCACCTAAAATAGTGAGAATTAATTTTATTAACCACATTATGAAACTTATATAATTAATATTTTTACATTCATTTAAAATATATTATAGGAATTATATATGAAGGAGATAAAATTTAATCTATAAAAGACAATATTTTTATAAAGGTAGTTTTACCACATTTTGATGGAACACTTGTTTTAAATCTTGTATTTGAAACATTTGTAAATTATTTTTGAAATAAAATTTTTTTCATTGAAATAGGAATATAAAAAATTATTTCAATTATATTTTTGGTATTTTTCTGATAAGTTCTTATTCTGACGATTAGTGATAAAATCATTCATTTTAATTTGAAAGAACGTTTTTCATTTAAACAATTTATAGTGATAGATTAATTTTTTAATTCTTTTTAATGTGCAATTACATTAAATTTTTATCTTTTAATCCAATTTAGATCACTGGAATAAATTTTCCTTTTAATTCATATATCATATCATTTCAATATTTTTAACATTTTGACATTAAAACCCTTTTTCCGTTCTAACAATAGGATTAAATTTACCTTAATTACTAAAATAATTTTTTTTGATTTTTAAATAATGTTTTATATATTTGGAATAATTAGGTAATTTTTTTAATTGTATCCTCTTATTTTTGGTTACGGTGAATAATTATTTATTAAATTATTATTAACATCGCGAAAGTTTAGGCTAGTAAATAAGGGTAAAAATAATATAATAAATATTACGAAATTAACCTAAAACATGTAATAATTTTATTAAATGAGTTAATTTGGACATAAACCACCATTGGTATGATTCTATGGAATATTAGTCTAATTTAATGAAATGAAACATTTTATTTAATTTTATTTTAAGATAAGGAAAATATTCCAAACTCATGTTTTTAATAAGTAATAAATTCTTAATATATAATTATTCATAAAATATATTTGACTATAAAAAATATATTGAAAGAAAAAATATTTATCATCATCAAAATAAGTTATTTTTAATTTTTATAAAATAAATAATTACATTATGTCCTACACAATTATGATGCAATGATAATTTAGTTAATTGGAATATAAAATATATGAGAACAAACATTAAAATAAATATAATTTAAACTAATTATTTTCACCCAAGAATATTTTATAAAATATTTAAATGTTATAGATATTTTATAGGTGTTTTTTAAAAGATATATTGTTTTATTTTTTTTAAGTGTAATAATATGGCATAAATTTCAGTAAAAATTATTTTTAATGCTTATTTTGACCCATAAACATCTAATATTCTAGATATATCACTTTAGATCCATTTGGATGTTGAAATTAATTTATATGAAATAAATATTTTGAGAGTTTTCAGAAGGGATGCTCACATCCATTATAAAATGACACTACCTTTCTAACTAACTCATTCAACCTTTAGCATTCTAACTAGGTAAAACACTGTATATTTCATCTCCCTAAAAATTAATATAGATTTTTATGGTTCTTCTCCCATCGAAAGATAAACTACAAATCTATTAAGAATTTATTTAATGAAATTACATCAAATAAGTGATAATTATTTGACCAACTCAGTCATTTTTTTTTATTCCTCTACTTCCTGTTGATGTGAATTTTCAGTCCCAATGTAATAAATATAGTATAAATATATTATGATATTTTATTATGATTACGGGGTAACAAAATTACTCATATTATTCATCCTCTAAAAAATGTAAGCAGTGTGTGTATAGTTACGGCTTACTGTCTTCACGCCGGGATGTAATTTGTTTTTTATCACCAATTTATATGGATTGGTATACTGATTGATATAATGGATTTAAATAATAATTATGAAATTATAATTATTTTTTATAATTAATTTACCATCAAATTCATTACATGTTCACCATTAAGGTAATGATATCATCACTCGTGTGTATGTATGGCATACCGTCTCTACGATGTGATGTGATTAATTTTACATGATAACCATTAAATAATGATAACCTAAATGTAGATAATGAGTATATTTAATATATATGAACATAATATAGTTATATAGATGAAATAAAAATATGATATTTATATAAAACATTAATTACATGAAAAAACATGCATCAAAAAATGAAACAATTAACAATGAAAACATGGGTTACATTGAATATGTTATTAATTATCCATACACATACCACTCAAGTGATGCGATAATAAAAACATATTACTGCTTCATGATGCAGAAGTCCATCATACACAGGAATGAAATTATAATTTTCAATAGATGGTATTGTATGAAAGTATAATATATGGAACATTAAAAGAATGAATTACACCAAAAGATAACTCAGAATAAACGGCTCTAAAATGATAAATTTTAGAAATTATGAGATATTAGGTCAAAATATGATGTTAAAATAAGAATTAGACAAATTTTTTTGACTTTTTAAACACTGATCCTATTTTTTAACCCCTACGGAAGTTGTTTTTACCTAAACCACAATAAATTGAATTTTTATTTTTTATATTTATTTTTTTTATAAATTGTTTTGAATATATTATATAATATAAATTATTATTATTAGAAAAATAAATACATATTTTATTTTCATATAACTTATGTGGATGAATTTTATTTTAAATTAATCCTATATAAGTGTGGATAAAATAAATTTCTTGAAGAAAGACATTTAAATATTACTATAATTATTATATTAAAATTCAATATTAAAATTTTTCTGATGAAATAATATTGATTAATTAATATATAATATCACTAATTTACCTTTAAAAACATGATAATATTAAATTGGGTTCTTCAAAACAATTATGAAAATGGCATATATTAATAAAAATAAGTATTTTTACTATTCATCAAAAAATAAAACCTTTTTTAAAAATAAAGAAAAAATCACCCTAAGATAATTTTAATATTATGATTTCTGAAATAAATTTCCTTTTTAAAATTATTTATCTACAATTAAAAAATAATATTTTTAAATAATGTTTTCAAAGCGAAACAAAGACAGTTTTAAGAAAAAAATTATTAATTTTTAGAAAACAGTTTTTGATTCAAAATAATTATTGTATTATATCTTGTTAGTTGATAATAAATGACATTATATAATAATTCGATAAAATATATAATTTTCCATAATTTTCATTTTCCAATTCATACCCGCCATTATAATATCTTTGTTATAATGTCTATGTTTAAATGATAATATTTTAATAGAGTATCATGTTTTGTTTAATCCTATTCTTGCGAGCATCACAGTCTATTATAGTCAAAAAATTTATTTATATTTTCTTATCATAAAGTAAATTCATATTTCATTACTCTTCCATTTAATATTTTATCCCTATAATCATCAAATTACAAACTATGGTGAAAACTGTTTAGGGTATTTCAACTTCATCTCCCCTTCCAGTTCCCAAGCATCGTCCTTAACTTGTGGTTTTCAAAAATCACTTTGATTAGGTGGGTTATCTTGTTTAAAATAACTTTTTTATATGATACATGAACTTCACCAGATACTCCTCATATGAAAGGTATCGTTTTAATGATACCACCTCTAGATGTAGTACATTTTAATGGTCTAGAATGGACATCCTCAAGAGGTATACATAGAACCCATCATGTACTTGATTTAGTTTTGGTGGGATTTCCAATCAGGAGGCTTCAACTCTAATGAGACCAAGGATGTTTAATAACTCCATTCATCTGGGAAAAAGAAGTATCTTCTTCCCAAAGCATGTGAATTTATTCCATGGTGAAATATGGAGGAAAACCTTATTTTTCCCTCAAACTCATAGACTCTGATGCTTTTCAATAGATATTCTATCAATTTTTCATGGTTTTAATGTGATTATAAATTGTCTATACATTCTCAGTCATCTCAGAAGAATGATCAAGTCCCATCATCTTTCACTCTCCAACATCATCCTAGTATGCTGGTGTCTGAAACTACTTCCAATACAGAGCCTCATGAGGTTCCATTTGAATGTTTGGATGAAATATATTTTTATATCATAACACAAGTATGAAAAGGTGTTGATCCCAATATCATTGGAAATAAATTTATGAACATCTAAATATATTTTATAGTTGTTTGATTATTCTATCAGACTAACCATTTGTATGAGGGTGATTATTAGTGCAAATATTGTGTTCTATATCCAATGTATTCAAAATGATTCACTTGAAAGTTTATGTAATCCTCATATCTTGATCAGATACCCCACAGAGTGATACTCCATAAAAATCGTACCATCTCCCATATGTGTATCTAAATAAATTGTTAATGTGTGAAAAAATTTATTAATAGTAATGAAATGCCATCAATTTATAAGGTGAAAAACCACCAACCAGATGTCTTTATTACCTTTATGTGTCTTGGTGATTCATATTAAAAAATTCATGGTTATTGTTTCTCATTTTGATACAGATGTGGGACATATTTTTATCATTCTATTTGACTTATATTGTTCATCCATGACTTGTTTCAATACGAATAATTGAGAAAAACAATTATATAATATCCCTCGTTTTTTTATCCCACATGATGTTTTGATTCAAGTATCTATATGTCTTAGGGAATCCTAGTTAAATAAAGAATTATTATTTATGCACATAATCCAGAATCTCTTATTTTATATATGGTTTTATGGTACACATATATGATTTAAAAAACATTTAAATCCATATTCAGAAAGAATGAACACTATAATATTCACTACCATTTTCGGTAGAACCACATCATCTTTCTAGGAACTATTATGATCATCTCATCAATAGATGGTTGGGCCATTATTTGAGAAAGGTGGGATGAATATAATTTAAAAATTTCAATATCCATCTTTTTCAAATCCATGAAGATTAGATCCTTTTCAATCATCATCATTAGTAAAATTTCTATACTCTTTCAAGAAATATAATCTTATGCCTTATTTTCATTCCCATGTTATTAATGGATTGATTATTCTTATTCCTTACTCAACTCTATCAATTATAATTCTCAATTGTTATTCTCCATAATTTTGAATATATATTTGATTAATTATTGGCCCATGTAAATTTCAAACTCCACTCCATCGAAAAAATTCCACCATATCTAACATCTGAATACCACTAAAGAAAAATCTAGGTCTAGTTTCTGATAGTTCTACTTAGGAAATATTAAATATCATGAGGTATAGAATATTAAATTTTCATTCTTCATTAGTATACATACCAAAACTATTTATTATTAATTCTTTAAAATAAAAAATGTTTCACCTAAGGAAATCATATGTACTATTATTGTGATAAGAATCTTTTTTCTACTACATAAAAATGTCTATGCATTTATTAGACTAGAAAAATATTTATCCCTTCCCTGGTAACATCATTAGTGTGGTTTAAAATTGTGAACATATTTTCACTACTCATAAATAAATACCAGTTAATTCATTGAAACTATGGTTCTCCATTATATATGCATGTCCAAACCAGTCCTTTATTTCTATTTTCTTAGAAGGGTCCATAGAAATAGCTTTACTAGTGAAAATATTACATAATAATGACACTACCTTCTATCGAAAACTCACATTTACATTACCTTTTATTTAGATATTCCATTCTCAATTTCCCTGGGAAAATATTAAAATGATCCAAATGTACCTCTTTGCATTTGGAGTAAATCAGAATATCAATTAATAAAGACTACCAAAAATATGTTGAGGTAATATCTATATACTCTATTCAACATGTTCATAAATATTTCTAGATAATTGGATAGTTCAAAAGGAATAATTATGTCCACTTAGTTTCCAGACCTTATTTGAATGATACTTTTTAGAATATCATCTTTCTTCACCTTTAATTGGGGATATTCCATCTAGAGTTCCACATTCTAAGAATATTGAGATTATGTAGTTCATTGAGATATTCTTCCATCAAAGGAAGGGGATAAATGTTATATGTCATTGTTTTTTGATTTCATGATAATAAATACAGACATTCATTTAATTATCCTATTTCTTGATGAAGATAAATGGCTCACCCCACAGTGAAAAACCTATGCATATTAGACACTTTTCTAAATTCCCCTATAAATGCTGATCTGGTATTTCCTACAAAATCATGTCCATTCATTACGTTTTTATGTAAATTGGTAGATATCATAGTTTAAGTTATATTGAGAACCCAACATCTTAGTTTTGAGTATGGAAAACAAATCTTCTAGGAATACTTCATTATATTCCCATATAATGATCATATCTTCATGTATGATTTTCTACTTTGCCTCAAAAATTTTGGGTAGATATTCCTACTCTTATGGTTATAATATATATTATTTAATAAGGTATTACATGGGAGATTCATCATCCTCATAATTTTTTTAAGGAATAAGAGGATGAATTAGGATTTCTTGGGTGATGTCTCTCTCAAGAGAGTTGATGTTGGATTTATATAATGACAACTAATCCATTTCAGAAATACCATCAAACTCCATCAATAATAGTTTTAGGTGATTTAAATATTTTTAACATTTTCACAATAAAACACTTTTTTTCACATTCTGAAAATTGGATTAAGTTTCAATTAATTTCTAAAATCAATATATTTTTAATTTTAAAGAAATTTTTATTTATTTGGAATAATTAGGTCAATTTTTTTATTTGTATCCTCTTATTTTTGGTTACTATGAATAATTATTTATGAAATTATTATTAACACTTCTATGGGTTTTGCTAGTAAATAAGGGTAAAAATAATATAATAAATAGTATAAAATTACCCTAAAACATGTATTAATTTTTGTAAATGAGTTAATTTGGACCTAAACCACTATTGGAAATAATTAATGGAAAATTAGTCTACTTTTATGACTTGAACCATTTTATTTAATTTTATTTTAAGATAAGACAAATATATCATAGTCATGTTTTTAATAAGTAATAAATTCTTAATATATTATTATTTGTAAGATATATTTGACTATAAATTTTTTTTTGAAAGCTAAAATATATATCTTCATAAAAATAAATTATTTTTAATGTTTATGAAATGAATAATTACATTATGTCTTACACAATGAGGATGGAATGACAACTTAGTTAATTGGAATATCAAATAAACGAGAAAAAACATTAAAATAAATATAATTTAAACTAATTAATGCATCCCAAGAATATTATAGAAAGTATTTACATGTTATAGATATATTATACTTTTTTCAGAAGATATATTATTTTGTCTATTTTTTAAAATTTCAAAGTAATGAATAGTACCAAAATTGCCATTTATTTTATATTAAAAAAGAAAATGTCTTATTTAATGAAATTAATTAAAAAATATATAAAATGTGGAAACATTATTATAATAAAGATTAATATATTATACATTACTCATTTAGGGTTATTTATTAATTTTCTTAAACTATATTAACCTTCAATCATTAAAAATACAAATTATCCTTATAATAGTTATATTTATTAATTAAGGGTTATAACAAAAAAAATTTTGTAATAATGTGGCCAAAATTCAAATAAAAATTCATTTTTACACTTATTTTGACCCATAAACATCTAATATTATAGATATATCACTTTGGATCCATTTGGAAGTTGAAATTAATTTATATTAAATAATTATTTTTTGAGAGTTTCCATAAGGGATACCCACCTTCATTATAAAATGGAACTACCTCCATAACTAACTAACACAACTTTGAGCCTTA
Organism: Viscum album; assembly: GCA_963277665.1. Taxonomy (NCBI): domain Eukaryota; kingdom Viridiplantae; phylum Streptophyta; class Magnoliopsida; order Santalales; family Viscaceae; genus Viscum; species Viscum album. Next base: position 567,483,468 of record OY728134.1, on the reverse strand, counting down.
TAACTAGGTGAAACTCTATATTTTTTATCTCCCAAAATATTAATATAGGTTATTATGGTCCTTTTCCCCTCGAAATACCAACTACACATCTATTAAGAATATATTTAATGAAATTACATCAAATAAGTGATAATCATTTTAACAACTCATTCATTTTGATTTATTCCTCTACTTCCTCTTGATGTGATTTTACAATCCCAAAGTTATAAATATAGTATAAACTATTTTTTTATGTTATTATGATTATGGGGTAACCAAATTCCTCATATTATTCATCCTCTAAAAAATGAAAGCAATGTGTGTGTAGGTACGGCTTGTCGTCTTCACACTGGGGTGTAATTTGTATTTCATCACCAAATTATGTGGATGGGTATAATGATTGATATAATGGATTTAAATAATAATTATGAAATTATATTTCTTCTGTATAATTAATTTACCATCTAATTCATTATCCATTCACCATTAAGGTAATTATATCATCACTCATGCGTACGTACGGTCAACCTTGTCTATAACGTGATATGATTAATTTTCCATGTTAAACATTAAAACATGATTATCAAAATTTAGATATTGAGTATATTTAATATATATGAACATAATATAAGTATATACATGAAATAAAAATATGATATTTATATGAAACATTACTTACATGAAAAAACATGCATCCTAAAATGAAACAATTAACACTGAAAATATAGGTTACAATGAACATGATATTAATTATCCTTACACATACCACTCAAGTGATGCGATAATAAAAAACATATTATCGCTTCATGAGGCAGTAGTCCATCATATACAAGATTGAAATTATAATTTTCAACAGATGATATTGTATGAATGTATAATATATGGAACATTAATATTACGGTCAAGATTTAATTACTATCACATATAGACATTTAATTAATATTTATTTCCTTCCAAGTAAATAGTATGTGAAAAATTATTCAAATTGCTTCGTGAGGCAGTAGTTTACCATAAAAAAAGATACACTATTATATACAATATGAAATTTAAATTATGGTGGTATATATCAAATTATAATTTATAAGGCATCATAAAATTATAAATATATATTTATTACTAAATATATACTTATATATGTAGATATATCTATGAGAAGCATTGATGGGAAAAAAATTATGTCTGCATGAGGAGTAGTAGAACACTATAAAAATGATGAACAATTTCAGCTCCCATTTGATGGAGTTAGAGTTGTTTTTATGTCATTCCATTACCTTTAAAAAGTTACATAATATATAGCATAGAAGGATTACGAAATATGTGATGATTGATATTTTTTAAGAACATATGGAATGAAATTAAATAAAATACATGGTTGAGGGTGTTAAATTATCTTCAAATAACATCTTTTAGTTTCACCAATATCCTTCCTATATTATATTTATGGAGAATCCTAGCATTATAGGATGAGGGTAGGGAAGAATTGAAGTGATGTGTGTTGGTATTTTATGAAATATTTTTTATTGGAATTATGGACAAGAGAGTATAGGGTTGGCATTCGATAAGTGCAGAAAAGGAAGTAGTTGTAATTCTTTAAAATAATGAACTACACTAAAATAAGAATAAGGGAAAAAGGCTCTAAAATGATAAATTTTAGATATTAGAAGATATTAGGTCAAAAAATGATCGTAAAATAGGAATTAGACTCGTTTTTGAATTTTTTAACACTAAACCTTTTTGTAACCCTACTAGAGTTGTTTTTACCTGAAGCACAATAAAATATAATTTTTTATTTTTCATATTATTTATTATTATAAATTATGTTAATAATCTTATATAATATAAATTATTATTATTAAAAATAAATTATATATATTTTATTTTCAATTAATCTACATGGATGAATGTTATTTAAAATTTATCCAATATATATGTGGATAAAATAATTTTCTAGAAGAAAGCCATTCTAATGTTACTATAATTTTAATATTAAAATTCAATGTTAATTTTTTTATGATGAAATAATATTTATTAATTAATATATAATATCTCTAATTTACCTTCTAAAACATGATCATAATAAAATGTGATTTTCAAATTAATTAAGAAAATAGAATATATTAATAAAAATAAATATTTTTACTGTTCATCGACAAATGAAGCATTTTTGTGAAATTAAAAAAATAAACCTAAGCTGATTTTGATATTATGATTTCAAAAATAAAGAACTTTTTTAAAATTATTTATCTACAATTAGTAAATAATATTTTAAAATAATTTCTTAAAGCGTAAATAAGTGGGTTTTTAGAAAAACATTATTAGTTTATAGAAATCATTTTTTATTCAAAATAAATTTTTTTATATATTATTGGTTGATAAAAAATGACATTATATATTAATTCGATAAAATATATAATTTTTCATAATTTAAACATTCCAATTCATACCCTCCATTATAATATATTTATTATAATGTCAATGTTTAAACAGATAATATTTTAATAGAGTATCATGTTTAGTTTAATCATAGTGTTACGAGCATCACAGTCTATTGAAATCAATAAATTAATTTATATTTTCTTATCATAAAGTCATATATTATTTCACTACTCCCCCATTAAATATTTTATCCCTCTAATCATCAAATTACATAATGTGGTGAAAATAGTTGAGGATATTTCATCTTCGTATCCTCTTCTAGTTCCCAAGCTTCGTCTTTAAACATGTGGTTTTCAAAAATCACTTTGAGTAGGTGAGTTATCTTGTTTCAAATAACTTTTATCTACGATACTAGAACATCACCATATATTCATCATATGAAAGGTATCATTCTAATGTACAACCTCTTAATGTAGTACAATTGAATGGTCTTGAATGTACTTCCTCAAGAGGGATACAAAGAACCCATCATGTACTTGATTTTGGTTTGGTTGGAGTTCTAGTTTGTAGGATTCAACTCTAATGAGACCAAGGATGTTAAATAGCCCCATTCATCTGGGAAAGATATGTATCTTCTTCCCAAACCTTGCGAATTTCGTCCATGGTGAAATATGGAGGAAAACCATATTTTTTCCCTCAAACTCATTGACTCTGATGATTTTCAATAGATATTATATCAATTTTTCATGGATTTTACATGATTATAAATGGTCTATACATTCTGAGTCATCTCAAGAGAATGATCAAGTCCCATCATCTTCCACTCTCCAACATCATCCAAGTATGCTGGTGTCTGACATTGCTTCCAATACATAGCCTCATGAGGTTCCATTACAATGTTTGGATGGAAAATATTTTTATATGATAACACTAGTATGAAAAGATGTTGATCCCAATAACAATGGAAATTAATTTATCAACATATAAATATATTATTTTGTGTTTGTATTATTCTCTCAGACTAACCATTTGTATGAGGGCGATTATTAGTTCTAATGTTGTGTTCTATATCCAATGTAAGCGAAATTATTCTCTTGAACGTTGATCTAATCCTCATATCTTGATCAGATACCTCAAAGACTGACACTACATCAAAATTGTACCACCTCCCATATGTGTATCTTACTAAATTAGTAATGTTTGTAATATTTATTAATAGTAATGAAATGTGCAAAATTTATAAGGTGAATAACCACAATCCAGATGTTGTTATTACCTTTAAGTTTCCTAGAGATTCATATCAAAAAAATATGGTTATGTTTTCTCATTTTCATACTAGTGTGGGAAATAGTTTCATCATTACCTTTGACTTATATTGTTCATCCATGACTTGTTTCAATACCAATAATCAAGAATGAAAATATATATAATATCCCACTTTTTTTATCCCACCAGGTGTTTTTATTCAAGTATCTATATGTCTTAGTGAATCCTTGTTAAATAAATAAGAATGATTTATGAAAATAATCCAAAATCGTCTACTATATATATGGTTATATGGTACACATATATGAGTTCAAAAAATTTTAAATCCATATTTAGTAAGAATGAAGTTTATAATATTCAGTACCATTTTCTGTAGAACCACATCATCTTTCTAGGCCTCTTTGATCATCTCATCAATAGATGGTCAAGTCATTATTTGATAAAGGTGGGATGAAGATCATTTTAAGATTACAAGATCAATTCTTTTCAAATCCTGGAGGATTATATCCTTCTCAATCATCAACATTAATAAACTTTCTATACTCTTTCAAAAAATATAATCTTATGCCTCATTTTCATTCCCATATTATTAATGGATTGATTAGTCTTATTCCTTAATCAACTCTATAAATTTTAATTCTCACTTTTTATTCTTCATAATTTTGAATATATATTTGAGGCATTCTTGGCCCCTGTATATTTCACACACCTATCCATTTAAATAATTCCACCATTTCTAACATCTAAAGTCCATTAATGAAAAATCTAGGTCTTGTTTCTGATAATTCTACTCAGGGAATACTAATTATCTTGAGGTATAGGATATTAAATTTTCATTCTTCATTAGTACAGATCCCCAAACAATTTATAATGAATTTTTAAAAACAAAAAATCTTTCCACCTAAGGGAAGAATATGTACTATTATAGTGATAAGACTCTTTTCTACTATATATATATGTCTATGCATTTATTAGACTAGAAAATATTAATCCCTTCCCTAGTAAAAACATTAGTGAGTTTAAAAATTGTGAAAATATTTTCACTACTCAGAAACAACAACCAGTTAATTCATTGAAACTATGGATCTCCATTATAGATGCTGGTCTAAACCAGTCCTTTATTTCTGTTTTCATATAAGGGTCCCTAGAAATAGCTTTTCTAGTAAAAATATTACAAAATTGTTATACTAACATCATCCAAAACTCACATTTACATTACCTTTCATTGAGATATTCCATTCTAAATTCCCTTTGGATGATATTAAAATGATCTAAATGTACCTCTTTTCATTTGGGGTAAATCAGAATATCATTAATAGACACTACCAGAAATATGTTGAGGTAATATATATATACTCTATTCATCATGTTCATAAATATTTCTAGATAATTGGTTAGTCTAAAAGGAATAATTATGTTCACATAGTGTCCATACCTTTTTCGAATGATACTTTTTAGATTATTATCTTTCTTCACATTTAATTGGGGATATTCTATCCAATGTCCCACCTTCAAAAAATATTGAGCATAATGTAGTTGATTGAAAAATTCATCCATCAAAGGTATGGGATACATGTTATATATCATTATTTTTTTGATTTCATGATAATCAATATATAGTTTCATTTACTCATCCTATTTCTTGATGAAGAGAAATGGCTCACCCCATAGTGAAAAACATGTGCATATAAGACAGTTTTCAAAATTCTCCTATAAATGCTTTTTTGGTATTTCCTAAATAATCATGTCCATTTGTTATTTTGCCATAGATATGGGTAGATATAATAGTTTATGTTATATTGTGAACTTATCCTCTTAGTTTTGAGTATGAAAAACAACTCTTCTAGGAATACATCATTATATTCCAACATAATGATCAATTATCATGTATGATTTTCTAATTTGTATCAAACATTTGGGGAAGATATTCCTAGTCATAAGGTTATAATATTTATTATTGAATAGAGTATTACATGGGAGATTCATCATCCTCATAAAAGTTTTAAGGAATGAGAGGATGAAATTGGATTTTAGGGGTGATGTCTCTCTCAATAGAGTTGATGTTGTATTTATATAATGACATCTAATCCATTTCCGAAATATCATCAAACTCCATAAATAATAGTTTGAGGTGATATAATATAATATTATGTCCACATAAATTGACTGGAATGAGTTATGATCATTTGATGAATCCATTTTTATGTATGAAATTCTTAAAAATATCACAAACCCTATTTTTAATGTGGTGTTTGATTATTTATACTGAAGATTATTAATATTAGAGAATGTGTAGAAAGAAAATGAAAAAATAAAATTTTATATTCATAAATGAATAACTATAAAACATGTTACCATATCATTTTTGTTATCCTCCTCTAAATTATGGAATGAATATACCATTCTTTAGTCCCTTATAAATTGTTGTGGATTATTTTCTCCTCCAACCCATGGTTTAGGGAATTGTCATGCATAATTCTGTTGTTGTATATAGTGATGGAAAAAATACATAATTGACATTATTATTATGAAATCTTGTCTTCCTCTTCATTAGTGAGACTCTTTATTTTATTATTGCACTTATTATCCTGATTCCATAGTTTTCAACAATTGAATAATAATCTAGTTTACCAAAATTAATTTTTAATGTGCTTATTGCCACACTTTTGACAAGTGAGATATTGCGTAATCTGTATGCCATGAGATTTATCTATTTATGGTCCCAAAGGAAAGTCCATTTTCTGTTTTTTGTATCCTTTCCCATGAGACCAATTAGGGTCATTTATATATATTTAATCTTTTTAGGAATGACATAAAATATATTCATAATAATAAAAGTCTCAAATCACTAAATATTTTTTGTAGACTTGGCATTATCCAACAATAGAAATGGTTCGGCTTAAATCCAGAGATGATAAAAATATAAAGGTATACAATGAAATCCTTGTGAGGTTTTCCTCATACTCCACAATAGAATCTTCATCACTTTATTTTATATTTTGGATCCTTCTATCCATTTTAAAATGGAAAATTGGGGGAAATTGTTTTTTGAAAATATTTTTCTGATATCTTATCATCTATGGAATCAATATCCTTGGTGGAATATGATTTTATGATCAATTTCAATCACCAATTGGGTTCTCTATCAGTGAAATAATTTTATAGGACAACATTATAATTCTCTGTATATTGGTAGACATTGATAATATTATCATTGGATTTTATCTATTATTATGTGATGTGGGGATCATAAGTTCCATGAAATGTTTGGGACATTTGTCTAATAATAATTCCAACAACAAGTAGATCCTTCTTAGGAAGAGTAGGTAATTCTGTGTGATTAATGTTATTATTAATTACATTATATATTCGGGCATGTACTGTAATGATGTTATTATCACCCACTCCTATGAGGTTAAACATATCTTTGATGAAGTCATCACACTGCCTATGATACTGGTGGTTGGATTGGTTTCTCATATATTCATCCATTAAATAATACAAATAAAAACATAGGATGAGCATAATTTAACATTATATAGGAAAAAATAGTTACATAAAATGAATAACTCATGAATGATAATTATTTAATGACAAATTAGCATATAGGTTTATTTCATAATTATCCATTGTAATATATCATATTGGGGTTTATATCCTAAAAATAGGTTCATAACCCTAATAATTTTCTTTAATGAGTTTAAGAAGATATAATTAATATACCCTAGGATAGTTTTTCCATTTTTATAGCATGGACCATTACCATACACCATGACATGAATGAGTCTATCTCAATGAACCGTATTTAGGTTTATTACAGATAGGAACATCTGTTGATGAGAAAGATCCAGTTGTTTTATCCAGGCATGGATGTATTTCATTGAAAACAAATCACTCTATAATTCAACAAGATTCAATGATCTTTTCATATATATAGATATTTCATTTGGTATATATATATATATATATAATGGTCCTTTGGGTTTTCACTAATAGATTCTCATCCTTGTTAAAATGGTTAGATATAAATTTATTCTAATAATAATTATACTTCCCTAAGAATTGATAACACGTTATTTAATTATTCACTAATATAATATTACATTAATACATTAAATGGATCTTAAAGTCACAATGTATTTGGAATACTAGGTTTATATTACATTAAATGAAAAATAAATAAAGAATATTTGTTTTTGTCACCATAGTGTGACCATAAATCCATTTTATATCCTAAAACAACACAAGATATCATTTAGAATAAATAATTATAGGGGTGATCTAGAAATAATTGTAAAGGAATAAGCACAATAGGGAAGTATAAAATGTGTTCCAATTCTATTACATGATATCATAAAAGAGAAGAAACCAAAGTAAACAAGAGGAATAATTACATAAAGATAATAACATCATAATATTGTGGGGAAATTAGAAATTTTGGAACAATATATAACATGAAATAAATATTATTCAGGGATAACTGGATAAACAATATCACATAGTTGACAAAGTCCAATAATGAATTAGGTTTACTCCATAACCCACTATATAATGCCTCATGGAAGTGATATTTTGTCAAATTTTATGGAGAACTACATAGGCGCATCCATCATAACATGTGTAGGGTCTACATGATCCATATAATGGAATTAAATAATAATTCAAAACATATCTATTACATGTGGATTTAAAATCCATTGCATATTCATTCCTTATAACATGATTAAAGTAGATTTCATAATAATGGAATTTGAGGAATGATCCTAAGGCCTGCATTACACTTTCAAAGGGATAATTGTCTTCGTATATTTTTGAGAGTAATATTTATATATATTCAATTAGGAATTATTCAATAATAGTATGAAATTGATTTACTGATTTAGAGATATAATGTTAATAACCCCAATGAAATGGTGGTCTCAAAAGATACCATACTGCAAAACCAATTTTTCACATGAATTCACTGTATTCATGATTCATATACATTGTTTAATTAATTTTCTTGTGAATATATTATTCCATTTTTATTTTTTCTTTTATTTTAATTTCAACGATTTAATATTAAATTACTTAACCAATTAATTTCACATCATATTTTTAAACGATAAATGGATCATTGGTCCAAAAACACTCTGGTGATTTAACTATGGTCATATAGATTAGTAAGTAATGATCTACATAATGTAAAACACAACAGAAATATAATTTTCCTACATAAATTATAATTGTTATACAATCCATCGAATATGGTTATGAAAAATACTCTATGTTATAATCATGGAGACAATAGGCCACTTATACGCATGAGTAAGAGTTCATTTTTTTGAAGATATTTATAGAATAAATGAAACTGTAATTTTATATTTATTGTAAGATAGTTATATCATAAATATAGTATTAAATATTTAAATACCTTTCCATAAACCATTCATTTCATTTTGTAATAAAAATTAATCACATCGCTTTTTGAGGTTGTTGTCTACTATACACATGAACAATGTCATTATTTTCAAATGATAATATGTGAATAATGTATAAGATTTGATAAATTTTATGATTTTATAATATTTAATAGTAATATTGTAAAAACATTAAATTAATATCTATTACCATCCATGTAAATTTGATGTGAATAATGTATTATGATGTGGTAGTTCACCGTGCACACAATCGACATTATCGTATTATCTATAGAATGGAATGTATAAAAGTATATGAGAAATAATAACACTATATGTATAATAATAACATATATTTAATATATAAACATTACATATTACATTATATTTATTCATGATATTTTGTTTTATTTTTTTCACTTCAAGAGGCGGTAGTCTGTTGTACACATGATCAATGGTTTCATTTCCCATTTGAGGGAGGAGAAAATTGATGTAGTTTATTTAAATAACATATAAAGATATTAGTATATAGAATATATTGAATTTATTAAATCATTATGGTTAGAAATTATTTTATAGAGGTAGAAGAAGAAATAATATTAAACTCTTTCTAACAGAAGTTATATCTTCTTCAGACAAACTTCTTTTGGTTTCCAGAAAAGTATTTGATGTTTTAGTTTTTTAAAAAACCCATGTATTATAGGATGAGGGGTGGTAAGTATTGAAGTTAATTGGGATGGTATTGTTTGATAAATGGGCTTATATTTATGGAATGGTGGGGATTTGTGTTTTCCTTTTATATGTGGGAGGAGAGGACACAATTGATGCTTTTGAAAAGAAATTATTTCACCCATGTTTTTCCCACTCCCAATATGGAAACCAAAGATATTAACACATTTAATTACATGAATATGAAAAAAATATATCTATTAATAAATATATTGGATAATTTGTGGAGGAATAGAATCATATTTTAGGAACATAAACATCATCATGGAATAGTAATCGTTTTCTCCATAATGAGATTCCAAAATCAATTTGGGCGACTAGAATTATTTTTGAAAGTAAAGTGAATTGATAAATTATTGGATGAACTAAAAATAATATTAATGGAATAAAAATTATAAGGGATAATAAAACGTGATTCAATGGTAAAAAATGATATCATAAATTATAAGGGACAAGAGTAATCACATGGAATAATAAAAAAATTAACTTGGTTTCATAAGATCATGGAATCATAGGAAATGTTGCAGTAGCCCAAGAAATGACATAATCATGCTTCAAGGATATCTTCATAGACATTATCAAATTGTGTACAACATCCCATAGTTAGTTATGTTTACTCCATAATCTCATACATGATGTCTTTTGTGACTAATTATTTAACAAATTCATTGGAGAACTATCTGGGTACACCCATAATAACATGTTCAGGATCTGTATTTTTAAAATAAAAGAAACAAATCTGAAGGAAAAACATAATAAATAGATGTGTCATGAAATTGGGATTCATAATATTTATTTGTATCATATTCAATGAAATTTCATAATGAATTCATTTAATAAATTATCAAAAATCAAGAATTATCACATTAATGGAAGGAAGAATAAAATAAGTATATTTTTGAAGAACATATATAAATAATTTAGAAGAAATTTCTAACATAAATATTTTTTTCAATAATGATTTTTTTTAAAAAATACACTATGGGGGAAAATAACCTTTTCACGTTTATTGACATCAAAATATGTAATCTTATATGGAAAATAATTTACAGTATCTCATTATACATTTATTGAGGAATATATCCTTTCCATTTTGAAAGTAATAACATAAAATAAAAAACATTCTCAAAATTACATATATATATATATATATTTTACAATAACTATTGATATTAATAATGTAGGAATTACAATATTTATTATTTATAATGTAAAATATTTACATTCAAGTCGATTACATTAAAAATAAAATAACAACATTTCCAATATTTATAGAAAACTAATAAAGAAACATGATCATAAAATGATAGAAATATTTTTATTAAAATATTTCGTAAAAGTAAAAAGAATGTGGAAAATGAGTTTAAAAAATCATTGTAAAAAATTTAATCATTTTTTTGAAAACATGGTTTTGGAATAATGTTTTTTTAACCAAATTGAGATATGAGCCATAATTTAATAGAAACATTTTTCAACATATTTTATGTACCAGAGAAAGGATAATAGAACTATAACATCCAAAATCCATGAATAACTACTAGAAAATACAATGGAATGATTTTATTAGTTAATGATAAAATAATTTATATCATTGGAAATTCATTCATAAATAATAGTAATTAAAATGAGATTTAAACATAATACCTCACTGTTTTGGTAACTTTTGAATAATAACATACAATGAATACATATGATCAATAATAAAAGAAAAAATCATGAAATAAGAATTATTAGTTATATAGTATGTAATTGGGTAATATATAAACTATTTAAAATATATTTGGTGCATAAAAACAAGTGTCTTAATGATGGATGTTTTGAGAAAACCCATTAAAATGTTCTAATCTATATAAAGATATTTAAACAATGAAGTAATTGAGAAACAAATTTAACTCCACAAAAAATGATGTTTATATAAAATAATAAATATATAAAAGGAAATTTCACACAAAATATTTATATAATATAATTAGAGTAGTAGATATATAACCTGATGAATCAAAATTGAGTCAAGAAACCCCTTACCATATTCTTCCCTTTAATTGAGAACTCTTTATCCCCTTTTATAGTTGTTATAAAAATATTATTAACTTATAAAATAATCATATTAATATTTATTGCATCATATATTATCCTTTTATAATATCTTACAACCCATTTTTAATAATCATACACTATCACCAACATTTCCTGTATTAATTCCTATATTTTTCCATGAATGCTTAATCACTAAAATCCAAAATAATGAACAGAATTCATATCTACATCATATAAATAATTATATAAATGTTGTAAATATCATTATTGGTTGTCAGATACTTCTCTATAATCATTATTAAATTTCAATCATAGAAAATAAATTATATCATTTTGTGGATATGGTTGGGCGTACGTAAGAATGTGAAAATGATATTTTTTCTCAATATATAAAAGAGTAAGGAAGTATTTTTTGAATAAATTACCTATTGTAAATATATTTTACTATATAATTCATATATTCATTATAAATACCCTATTTATATTTCATTTTTTATACTGGAGAAAACAATCACATCACTTCTTAAGCTGACTGTGTGACATACACAGGAATGACATTATTTTTTATTCAATGGAAGGTAAGGTAAGAAATTATATGATATATTTATTTTTATTATTATTAATATTTAATTTAATATAATTTATAAAAACAGTAAATTAATCCATATAACCATTCATGTATAGCATATGTGAATAATTAATCGTGTTGCTACGCATGGTAGTAGAACCAAGTACACACGAGCGACTTATCGTAGTTCCTACAGAATAAAATATAAAATGGTGAATATGATATTATTATTTTTTAAGTATAATTATATTATATATATAATATTTAAAAATTGAATCAATAATTAATTCTATCCATTAGAGGTGGGGGCCAAAAATGAATTACATTTGTTTACATGGTGGTATTCTATTATACACATAATCAATGATTTTGTTTCCTATTTGATGGAGGGGGATATTTTCCTTGGTGATTAACATTACATAAAAATAATATATATATATATATAAGATAATGAAGATATTATTTAATAATGGTCGAATATTATTTTATGGGTGTGGATGAAAAACTAAAATAATATACATTTTTAAGGATGTTAACTCTTATTCGAATGACTAATTATTGTATTCACAAAAATCATTCCATGGAATTATTTTTGGAGAAAACAAATTAAAGTATTAAGGAATGGAATTATGTAAAATTTTTTATGGTTTTAATGAACCAACCGATCTTTAATGCATCAAAAGGATAGGAGATGTGGTGGTATTTTATATGAATGTATAGTGGTACAAATTTAATTTTGGAAAACAAAAAGGAGAACCAATGTTATTCACATACCAAAAGGCTCCAAAATGGACCATAATTAGACCATATAAGTTATAAGGTCTACATATTTAGGGTAAATAAATTATTTCAAGTATTGGGTCATTTTTAATCGGTTTCCTATTAGTTTAACCTCGCAAAAAACAGATTTTTACCCAAACTGTGATAGATAATTTTTATTATTTTTTTGAATTAATTATGGTTGAAATATTATGTATAACATATTAAATAATATAAATGATTTAATATTAAATTTATTTAATCCATATTTTTAATTTTAACTCATAGAAGTTGCATACATTATTTTAAAATTAAACAACACAAGTGTCAAAAAACTATTTTTTAAGAGAATCAATTTTTACGAAAATGATGATCTCCAATTAACTATAAGAAAAATATTCAAAATTATATGATGTAAAATTAACATTTATTTTTTTTAATATATAAATTTTATTTTAATAATTCCCCATTAAGGTTTTTATATCTATTTAAGATTGATAAATATTACACACTTTAAAATAATTTTTAGAGAAAATGATTTTTTATGTATAAATATAAATTTATACATAAATGTAAGATTTATATTATTTAAATATAATTAATGGGATTTAATATATAAAAATAAAAATTTTATTTTTTAATTAAAATAGAAAAAAAAATAATGGAGATTAATTTTTAAAAAATAAATGACTTTTTTATATAAATCAGTATTTTTTACAACTCAATGAAAAATTATACATTTCAGAAAAATAAAAAAATTCAATAATTTAATATCATTATTATGGAAAAAATACTTTACATTATAGAATTACATTTCCTATAATTGGTTAAAATTTATTTTATACTATATTTTTAAAGCATGAATAAATCACATTTTAAAAACCATTGTTTATCTGAAAAAGTTTATTTTTCTTTAAAATAGTTCTTAATTTATTTATTATCAATAGATAACCATTTTATTGTTTATAAATTTTTAGAACATAAGTTTCATAAATTAATTATTTTTATTCATACGTTCCAATTTGACAGTTGTTTAAAATGGTCTTGTTTAAATAATAATACTTTAATATGTTTTTGTTTCATTTAAACATGTTGTTGTATGCATCACAATATTTTGAGGATATTTAATTTATTAAAACCAAAATATCATAAATAATTAGGATGTAACATTTCATGATAATATTTTTTTTCATGTTCTATATTTTATTGATCATGATGTTATTCTATTAAAATATCAAGGTGTTGTATTCATCGCCCTTAAAAAAATTTTGTACTTGTAATTCGATCTCTATCTCCTTAATCAATTGTTAACTGTTTTAGAATACTATAACATGAAAACCACGCTGTAAAATCGGATAATAAAACTATATCATGATAATAGAGAAATGGATGTGTGAAGGACATCTAAAATAACATATTAGTTGGTTACCAAGTATGAGAACATTTGTGGAAAATAAAAGAGTTGACATGGTGTATAATATTAATTCCCAAGGATTAATAGAGAGTGATATAGATCAGGGATCATTATACGGTGAAGGATTAATAGAATTTTAAAAAACTCAATGAAATAAAGATTCAATTATTTATTAGAAAATTTATTCATATTACCTGATGGTAATATGATACCATTTTTATTCCATGATCCTTTTCATAAAATGTGAGGACATAAAAAAAATTAATAATATATAGAAATATACTTACATGATATATTTATATTTCATAAGAACAGTTTCATCTTTATTTCTTCATCATTAAATTTTCACCTCACCACAAACACTATAAAATGAATATCCAAAATTGAGTATTTTAATGCCTACAGAACTGAAAATAACTTTTAATCGATCATAATATCCAAAAACGAGTAACATGGGATTCATACTATCAGTATCAATAAAATATTGGTTAGAGAAATTAATCCAACATAATACAGTAATCAATAATACTTAAAATGTAAATCCAAAAGTAAAATATAATCCATTAAATTACATTATATCCTTAAAAACTTTTGGTTTAAAAATCAAGAAATATAATATATTCATTCTCAAATAACAACTTATATTATAAAAAGATAACATATAATTTATTCAACTAAAATGTATCATGATGTATCAATAGTCACCTCAAAATCAAACTACTTAAAATCTTAAAAGGTGAGTCTAAGACTTTTGACTTATGATCAACCATAAAATCATAAATCCATGATGATATCAATAACTTTTAAGTTAATATAACACAAATTCACTCATGTTTCAAGTAATAACTCAATCTTTATATGTTTTATGGTTATTATAACTAAAATAAAATTTGACAAATACTTTAAGAGTGTTAATCATGAATCCCAATACATAAATAAATCAAACCATTTACTTCAATTATATTTTATAACATAGGTCCTTCTATGGACTAGGTTCTTGATCTCATTTTATTTATAGAAGAAAATAATTCCCATGTTACACACACATAATAAATTGACTTCCATGTAAATTTATTAGTCTATTACCTTTATTTCTAAATACATAACTTCTTCCCATTATTTGAGATATAATACTAAGATATTATTCATATGTATTTTACACGTATGAAGATATATCATATATCCTTTATGTTCACTACCTCCCCGTCTTTTATAAAATTATATCCCCATATTATATGACTTGTAAAGAATCTCATTTATGTTCATATTGTTAATAATTTCTTAAGACAAATGATTAAGAGAAATCACAATATCTTTTTCTCTAGACATTATCCATTTTTTTCATAACCACTAATGTTACCATGAGATTCAATTGTAACATGATTCTTAATGGTTACATCTATTGAATAACACCAAAAATCATAGTATGATCAATAATAATCATAGTATGAAACCAAGAAATCATGAAAAATAATTAATATGATGTCTCAATAATAACACTTTATTTTCAATCTATAATAGATTATGTTTATCATAGTTCATTCATGGAAAACATCTATTAAAATCCTTAATGATTTTTCATATAGTGTTTGTGAATTTTCGAAGAACATCCCTTGGATTTGTTACCACGAATGCATAAAAAGTATCATTTTCAAGTACCAGGTAATGCTCAAGTCATGTTCGATATAAATTTTTTATTGTTATTAACCCGAGGTATGTTTTTTCATGAACAATTTACACTTTTATAATCCATACATGGATTTAATTTTTCAAGAATAAATCACTCTAAACATCAAAATATATTACATGATATTTTCCTATAAATTTTTTTATCCTTTTACATATCCTTATACAAATGATTATGGTACTCACAAAATTATACTAATCATAGTTCTATAGGTTTACTAAACCATTCCTATGATACTAACATTAGATAAAAAATAATTTTACAAATATTTTTACATGATTCGTAAACATAAAAATCCATGAATATAAAAAATGGTTCACAAATTACTTGTATATTTGGATGAAAATTTTTATTATTCAGTATGGGAAAATTAATATTAGAATCCTTATTTTATTCACTATTGTGATATCCCTAAATCCATATGAGTTTCTAATATTGTTTGACATAACATGGGGAATGAGTAATGAAATGGGAGAGATTAAAATCCCAGTAAGGGAATGAATATAATAAGTAAGCATATCATATATGTCGAACATATACCATGATATAATAAAATTTAAGGTGTATTTGCAATCTAATGAAAACATAACATAAAGATTGTGGAATCATAATACTTTATTACCCAATTAATTGAAGTGCAATCTAGGTGAACCCATCATAACATGCTAATTATCTATATATGTCACATAAGAGAAATAAGTCATTATTAATATCATTTAAAACAAATATATAAATAAAATAGGTTATATAATATTCCATTATATCATATTCAATAGAAATTTCATAGTAATGTTATTTTTTGAAATGAAAACAAGGAAGGGTTTACAAATAAAAGGAAAGGGGAATACTTTAGTTATATGGATGACATAAATTTATAATTAAATTATAATAAATAAATTATATAAAATATTATCTAAATTTGTTAAAATAATTACAAATATTTTTTTTTGAAAAATAAACTCTTCACTTTTAGTTACATTAAAGGACGTAATCATATGTGGAAAATGATTTTCAAAGACCACATTCAATATTTCCTTATGAAGATAACATTTCGAGTTTGAAAGAAAAAATTTTAAAATATAAAATAAATTCAAAAATTAAAAAAAAAATCATTTTTTGAAAATAACCAAGTAAAATTAGAAATGGAGAATTAAAATATTTATTGGTCAAACCAATAAAATATTTCCATTCATGCAGAATCCATTATAAAATAATATTTCCCAACATATTTCATTAATAAATGATAAAAATTTCCTTCTTTAAAAAATGAATGAAATATTTATTTTAAAATATTTTCTAAAAAAAATTGTAAAAATGAATTAAAATAATCATAGTTAAACATATTTGTATACATTTTTAGAAATATTTATTTTCTAGAAAAATGATTTTCAATCAAAGTGAGAAATGATGTCATCTTTTATTTAAAATGGTTTCATAAAAGTTTTAAGTGAAAAACAATGGATAATGGAACCATTTCATTAAATGTTCATGATTATTAAAATAATAAAAAAAAGACAGGATTTTTTTAGTAATTTATCAAATAATTTATGAAAATAGTAATTCAAGCATAAACATTAAGCAATAAAGTGAGATTAAATCATAAACCCCTACTTCTTTGGAAACTTTTCAATCATAATATTCTATGAATAAAGTAGAAGAATTGTAAGATAATATGTTATAAATATTGAAGGATTCATGATATAATTTTTATGTGTGGATTATTTAAACCATTTAGTAGGCATTAGGTGTGTAAAAGAACATGTGGCCCAAAGAAGGATGTATTGGAGACGAAAACATTATTAAGTTAATATCATTTAAATAAAAATATTTAAATGAATTGATTATGTGTAAGAAATGATAAAGAATTAATTTTTTTAAATAAAGTTAATTCATGGTTCATTTCACACATACTTAGGGTATAAAATAATAAACAATAAATATGTATAACAATGTGAATGGAAATTGAGTCAAGAGAACTTGTACCTCATACTTCCATTTTTATGTGCTCATAATCCTCATGAATATTGTTTTTAAACCTTATATTAACTTATTATAGAATAATTTTTTATTTATAATATCATATATTATAATAATATGGAATCTTATTATACGTTTATTAATAATCATAGATTATCACTATTGTTTCAGGTAGTAATTTTCTTCTTTTTTTCAGTCATGATTCATCATAAATGTTCTGAAACTTGAAATTAGGTTATAGTTCCATCATATCATGGATAATATTAATTTTATAAATATAATTCTTTTTCATTAGATAAATTTTTAAAATTATTGTTTAGTTTTGAACACAGAAAATGAATCATATTTCTTTTTGGAGACAACATGTCATACGTACGCTCGAGTGAGGTTATCATTTACTCAAAGGGTGAATTGTTATTGAATTGTATTTGGTGTTAATTTTATAATATAATTATAAAGTTAAATTTATCACATATATTAATTATACATATATATTTTTAACTTCCATGTAAATAGTTGGGAACAAATTCAAATTAATTTGTGAGCTAGTGTTCAGGCATACACACAACTGACATTATAATTAATTCAATTAATTGTATGGTACAAAATTATATGATATATTTTTTTTATATAATAATTAAAATTCCATTAATATAATATATAATAATAAAATTAATACTTATTAAACTATATGTAATTTGCGTTTGAATAACAAATCACATCGCTTTGTGCAGTGAGAGTCCACCGTACACACAAGTGATGCTATCATATTTCCAAAATAAGGGAATGTAAGATGTTTTATATGATATAATAATTCCAAACAATAATTATATAGTTTATTATATATATATATATGTTATATTCATCTCTATATCCCTTAATGAGACGCAGTGTCGTAAAAAGAATTATGTTAGTTTGTGGGGTTATAGTTCACCATTCACAGATCAATAATTTCATTTACTATTTGAGGGATGAAGATATTGTTATAGATCATGATAAAATAAACAAAATACCATAGTATATTTAATATATTTAGTATATTATAAAATAATTATTTTATTAGATTTTATACTGGTGGAAGAGGAGTAAAATATAATTCTTTGTTTAGGATGATAACTCTTCATTAAAAAAGTGATTTTGGTTCATACCAATGGCCTTAATAGGTTGGTTTTATGAAAAAAATGAAACAAGGAATATGCAATTAATTTAAAAAGTTATTTTAGCAAGTTATTTGATGAAATATTTGGGGTTTTAAGTAGAAATATGAGAGAATAGAGGTTGGGATTTTATAAATGAGGTGAGTAGCACATACCCAAATTTTTCACAAGATAAAAATTTCTAAAATATGCTATTATTTAAAATTATAATTTTTGAGGTCATTAAACAATCATTAATTCGGTTTTATACATTTTTTGGGTCATTTTTAACCATTATCGTTTTAGTTTATGCCCCATGGAACCCTTTTTACCTTAACTGTTGTAAATAATTTTTACTGGTCTACTGTTTATTCTATCAAAATATTATTTTTCCTTATTTTATATCATAAATTCTTATCACTACAAAAATTTAATACATTATTAAAAATTTAAATCATATAGGTGTCATAATTTAATTTAAAAATAAAGCCATAGTTGTGTCAAAAAGGGTTTTCCAAAAATGAAATAATTAAAGAGAAGATGATCTCGTTTGAAGTATATGAATATTATTAAAGATAAAATGAATTGGAATGAAAATTTTAAGATATATAATATATAAATTGATTTAAAATAATTCATCATTAGTTTTAATTTTTTATTATTTTCCATAGATAATAATCATACAACAGTAAAAACATTTAAGATAAAAGGTGTTTTGAAGCCTAAAAATAACCATTTACTATAGTGTATTACAAATATGATTTAAACATAATAAATTTGGTGAAATATAACTAAATAATACACATTTCAAATGTAAATTTAATTAAAATGATAATTGTTTTTAATTAATTAAAAAAGTCAATTAAAAATGATATTCTTTCACTACTCACTATGAAAAAAGTCTTCATGAAATATTTGAAAAATAATACATAATTTATTATTGAAATTATGATTAAAAAAATTAATTTTTATGATATATTTAATATTATTATAAAAAATAGATTTTAAACTGTGTGCGTAAAATGCGACTAAGAAACCTCTAATAAAAAATATCATTTTGAAAAAAAACTTATTTTTCTCATTCAAATTTTAAATGTATTTTTATAAGAAATATATAACCATTGAATTTATTTTATTCATTTTTTAAATGTATGTTTCAAAATGTTTACAATATTATTTATACATTCCAATTTAATGGCATTGTTAAAATATTATTGTTTAAAGAATAAAAGTTTAATAGTTTACTACATTTTCATTAAGCACTGTGTTGAGTTCATCGCCAACAATCAATGGGATTGAATTTTATAAAAATAAATATATCATAATGACTTAGGGTGTTACATTTTCTCATAATCCTAGTGTTTCGTGTAATATATACTATCGAAAATGACGTTCCTCTATTAAAATCTCAGGGTGTTACCCCAGAAGGATCCAAAGTAGACCATTTTAGAACCTTATGAGAGATATTATATAAAAATGACTAGAAAATAAGAATAAGAAATGTATTGGTTTATTTTTAGCTCTTATCTTTTTTATTTGACCAACTGTAAACCCATTATTACCTTAATCATCGTAATTAATATTTACAATTATCCATATTAATTATTTCCAAAAAAATGTTTAAATTATTATATAGTATAAATTATGTTGACTCAAAATATTGATTCCAGTTTTTTAAAATTAAATTCACCGACATGGAAAAATATTATATAAAATTAAACCCACAAACAAGTAAAAAAAACATTTTTCAAAACACAAAATTTAAAGAGATGAAATACATTTTATATTAAAATTCAAAATGAACTTGATTCCAATGACCAAATTTGGAATAATAAATTTATAATTGAAATAATTTTATTATTCTACTGTATTTAAATTAAATTAATTCTGTGAATGTATTCAATAAAGTCAATTTTATTTTAAAATAGTATTTTTCACTATAAATCCAAAAAATGACATGCTTCTGAAAAAACAGAAATATTCTATCTAAGATAACGGTTATATAATTATTTAAAAAATAAAGTTCATATTTAAATATAAATTTTATAAAATTACAATATATCAATTATAATTTTTTTTACCAAGATCTATTAAACATAATTTTATGGAAAATGTTATTTTTTATAAATCATTTATTCTTCCTTAAAATGGTTCTTATATTATTTACACTTTGTAGATAATATTTATATGTATTCCATACATAATGTAAAAATATGATTTTTCATAATTTATTGTTTCATAATCATTTCCTCCAACTTAACAACTAGGTTATAGTGTCTATGTCTAAATAATAATATTTTTATTACATATAATGTTACTCCAAAAACGGGTATAGTGTGAATCACAATCCATCAATATGATAGAATTTATCTTAAAAAATATATATATTACTATATTAGGGTTCAAAAAAGAAATTTGGCCATGGATCATGAATAATTAATCATATGATAACCCTTGAGATGGAAAAACGTTTTATCACCATTTCACCAAATAAAATACCATGGAAATGAAAATGGTTTCATAAAAATTTCATCAATTCATCCTATAATTATCCCTTGAAAAGAAATTGGATTCATAATCATATTAAATTTATAATCATAAACTCGTACTACAAAATGATGATGATATCATTGGATTACATACTCATTAATGCATAAGTTTCAATAAAGGTTGTTCTCCTAAATGAAAATTTTGATTATAATAATACATGGAACATTTCTCGTGAAAGATGAACTTTAAAGATTAAAATAACTTATTGATGATGAAAAAAATTCAAATTATTAAGGATAAAAATTTTGTTGCTGAAATCATGGAAACTTGAAATAGATTATTCAAATAATTGAGCACTCATGGTGGGAGGATATTTCATTAATAAAATATATGAAAATATTATTTTTAATATATTGTAAAAATATAGAATGTTCCTCATCTAGAAAAAGGACAAAATATTCTTTTTTAAATCATATATCAATAATTGAATCATTGTTAAATATGAAAGCAAAAAATTATTCATGAATATTAAAAACTTCTTTAAAGTTAATATAAGGGACCCATAAGAGATTTATTTTTTACTGATGAGATAAATAAAATTATTTTTCATTAAAATAAATATTTTGGGTAAATGAGTTCATAAAGCATGGAAAGTAAAATTAATACATTAAATATCAACAAATATCCATTGTACAAAAAAATATGAGTGTTGTGAGAGTTATTGCATATGTTTTAATCAATGGATGTTAATATTAAACAATTTAGATAGACAATGAGATTCTAACATGAATCCTTTACTACTTGGAAAAATTAGAATCATAAGCCCAATAAAAATCATTTTTTATTGAAATACATAAAATAATGAAAATAACTATGTTCATTATATGATATTTAAATTGGGATCCACGTACACCTAATACAATAAGATAGTTGTCAAAGAGAAAAAATTTACAATGGTGAACTATTTGAATTTATAAACTCTTACTACATTGATAATATCTAATTAAAAAAAATCATGAATGATAGAAACTTTAATAGATATTTTATTCCACATAATTGTCATGAATGGAATTATAAAATTCAGTCATGTAAATTATATACATTATATCATGGAATCAAGTAATGAATAATTCTTATATCCTTTAGAAATAATAAAAAGATGTGAAATTCAATACCTCACATCCAAAAATTATATATATGTCCACTATCTCATAATGATAAACATTTAAAAATTATTTTATTTGATAATAAAATTTTCCAGGTTTAATACCTTACCCTTAATTTTTATTAAATGTCATGTTTAATTTAATGTTTAGTTTATTCTATGTTGTGTGTTTTGGGGATGTTCAGTTCATAATCTAAAATCATATTTATTAGGATGAGCATGGTAAAATAAATAATTATCCCATCATTATTAAAATAATAAACATGAAAGAATTATCATATGTATACATCGATTATAATTTACAAACCAACCATCAATGTGGGTAATTATAAATTATATATATTAGATTCTTGGAGATAAATATTTGTATATACTCTTGAGAAATGTTTCAATTTTTCAATGATCATTAATTAAAGAAGGTAACTATTATTATTTCATTAAAAAATTATCATTGCAACAATAATATGATATTATTTATTTATAATAACTTTTAAAAATCATTTATGAAATGTAGTTATGGAATAATATTCACATCGCTTTAGGGAGGTGGTAGTCCACACGTATGCATGAACGACATTATCATTTTTCAATGGATAGAATGGTAATAAATTAGATGATATATGATCTTTTTAATATAAAAATAATTCATTAATATCATACATTAACATTAAATCAATCATTATCACCATCCATTATTTAATGAGATATAAAACAAATTACATACATTTTTTGGGGGTAGTCCATTGTATGCATGAATGATAGATTTTTTCCCATTTTATGGAAGAGGAAATAGATTTAGGTTGTGTTATTAATATAAAAAATATAATTATATGGTAGATACAAAATTTATTATATCATCATTTTTGAATAATATATTAAGGAGTTGGAAGAAAAATTGTAAGTAAATCATTTGGTTTAAATCCATACCTATAATTTAAACAATATCTATTTGGATACACATTAATCACAATAATGATTGTATTCATCCTAAATAATTACCACAAGAATGATTGGAGTGATGATTTTGAATTATTTGGGTAGGTATTGGATGAACCTAAATCCTTTTAAATTGTGTATAAATGAGGAACGAATTCCCTTTTATAAGATAGAGGAGTGGAACTGTTGAAATTACCTAATGTAACAAATTAATATATATTTATTTTCTTGGAAATATATCATATAAATGAAATATTTTTTTATATTATAATAATGGGTCTATGTTC
Source organism: Viscum album (assembly GCA_963277665.1). Taxonomy (NCBI): domain Eukaryota; kingdom Viridiplantae; phylum Streptophyta; class Magnoliopsida; order Santalales; family Viscaceae; genus Viscum; species Viscum album. Next base: position 567,459,263 of record OY728134.1, on the reverse strand, counting down.
TCCCAACCAAATTATTTTTACATGTTTATACTAGGTTTTTATCAATATTGATTTGTATTAAATGACAGATAAACTTTTTGACTATTAGGGAAGTACAAACGTTTTTTAAACATGTGTGTTAGAGATTGTTCTAATTAATGTACAGATGAAAATATGTACCATGATTGATAATTTCAACTAAATACCAATAAATTTTATGAATATATAATTTCTAAATGTTAAAAATCAATTAGTAAAATATATTTTCTTATATAATATCATTAATGTAAAATATTGAACTATTCGTCTAATTATAATTACAAAACATAATGAATGTAATTCAATATGAATACAATATATTCAAACATCTTTAAAAATGAATTTTTTATAAAAAATCATTTAACACAAAAATACACTCATAATATGTAAATTTTAATATTTATCGAAAAATTTACATTAATTTTTATTAATTATATAAATACAGTGTAAACATTTTTTAAGTATTTAAGGTAATTATTTCATCTTTAAAAATTTTAAATAAATTAAAGTGATAGAATAAATTAATTTATATTTAAAATTACTTTTTAAAAAAATTATGATATCTTTATCCTTGAAACAACATTTCATAGATATTAAAAAATTAGAGTAATATTTTTGACATTTGCATTCACATATAAATTATAAAGGTCACAATCACATCAAAATTTAAAAAATGGTCATACATCCAAATATAGATTTATAATATATTAAATACACCCATAAAATACAAATAAGGCTAGATTTATGGCCATTTTTTATTTTTATTTTATTATTTTTAACCTTAACAACCTATTTTACCCATTTTCGTGGTGATAATTATTTAATATTTTCGGTGTTCATTCTGACCACCAATAAAAGGGGAGTATTTAAAAAAATTTGAACTAATTATTAAAATTAATAATTCTATATATCATTATTCAATTCATGGATGTGGTAGAATTTAAATTAATATTAAAACACAATATACAATGATAATAAGTTTAAAAACCTTTTTAGAAATTAAAAAATGTTGTTATACCAAATTCATCTAGAAAAATGATTACATTAAATGTAATTTGATTATTCATAATATAAGAGAAATAATTTTAAATTTAAAAAAATTTAATACACAATGAAAATTTCTCAATTCTTGAATAAAAAATAATATTTTTCATTAAAATTAGTATTTTTCAATATTCACTGGATAATGAATCATTTTATACAATTCTAAAAAATTAATCTTCAACTAATTCTGAATTGAAAAATTATAAAATAATATCCTTCTTATGAAATAAAATATATTTTAAAAAAATATAAAAATTAATTATAATCTTATCTCTTAAAAATATATATCATGTTTGAATAAAAGGTATTTTTTAGGCATAATATTAAATCACTATAAATTGAGTAATTTTTCACTGTGAATTTTACACTAAATTTTTATTGAGTTTGAACATTATATATAATTATAAATATTAAACTATTTGGCATTTCTATCCATACCCACAAATTAAATGGTTTCGTTTCAATGTTTATATTAAATTATAATATTTTGATGGTTTTTAAGCTTCATTTTTCATGTAAGAAATCTATCAAGCATATAATTCTTTAAAAATGTGAGATTTTATATTCAATTTCAACATCATCACCATAATTATCTAATGATACCTACAAGTATATTTATTTTACCGAGTTACCATCAACAATGTGAAACATCATTAAACAAAACCTGTGATTTCCCTCTTCATACTAGGCCACCAAAATTTATGTCTGACATCATGGTACATCGTCATCGACCCTGTATAAACTCATTTTTTTAAATCACAAGAGAATCCAATCAAGTACCATCTTATTGATTATAGGACTATTAATTTTCAATGTACAATGATAACACTATTATCATTTTCTAATTATCCTGGGACTGTGTCACTATCTACAAATCATTCCCACATCACCTCACTCTTAAGATATCACTCCTGGAGAGTCTTTTCCTAGTCCATTAATGAATATTTGGAAACCAATGGTTCACATTGGATTAGTCCATAATGATTAGTATCATACACAATCCAACACATCATGAAACTCATCAGGTTCCATTCCTCTACTAATGGTAAATCATTGAGAACTTATACCTCCAATGTTTTCTATATGATAAAAATATAACTACATCCCCTTCAATGGAGAATTTTCTAGTTTAATGTCAGATTTTTATACATACCCCACATAATTCTTCTATATAAATTTTATATCACAATGAAAGAAAATATATTAGTGGACATTTTTTATCATGTAAAGTATAAACAACTCAAAAAGTGATAATGTCAGTAATACATAACGGCTTGGACTGCAACTGCCAACTCTATGTCACATTTCATGTTGTTCTGATCTTGGGTTCAAAGCTAATGTAAACCAAAACCATCTACCTTATCCTTATTACTTATCAATTATCATAACCTAATACCCGAGGCATCAAAATGTAATATGTATATAATATTATTTTCTAGAATAATTATAACATGGGCCTTCAAAAATCTCCTCCTCAATAGAAGAAATATCCTCATAATAATAAATCAATTCAAACAATATTCCTTTCATCATAAAATACTTTATTAGTTCATTTATGATGAATGTTTCTAGACTGAACAAATGATAGTATCCCATAATCCCAAGGTAACTCCATATCTCAAAACATTCCAATGGGGACACAAGAAAATACTACATTATCCATGTTCATTGATATTCATGACTAATAGATCACATGACTAACAAAATGTAAACCTTGAATCAATTAGATACACATCAAAATAATAAATTAATGATGACGTTATTATATTTTACCCAATACGACCTCTAGATGCCTATCATGTAACTCCGAGATTTTTTAATATATATTCATATAATCAAATAAAAAAATAATGAAATAATTTAGATTTGGGTAAAATATATTGTTCATGAGATCCATGACCATTTTCTGGGAAATATTCATTTTCCAAGGAACTAAAAAGTACACATATATATCATATTTAATCTAGAATACTAACATAGTTATATCCTCTTCACAAACAAGAAATTGATGGTGACTAAAAAAATGGTCAATCTTGGTTAGCCAATGGGATTCACATAACTAATCAAATAGGAGATCCATCATTGGAATATGATATATGTTGTTCACCTTCACATGATTCACCTTCTCATAGTCAATATATATTTATAATTTACTAACCTCATTCTTGGAAAACAACAGAGGATAACCCCACATATGTGTTTTTGGTTAGGTGAAACCCTTTATCTAGAGGTTATCAATCTTAATCATATTATTTATCATATAACTCCATTCCATATAATATTGTTTAAAGAAAATTATTTTTTCTCACAGCATTAGGTCTATCATGAAATCTATTTCTCCCCAAGAATAATCCTCAACAATTCATCTATAATGAAATCCTAAAAGACATAAAAAATATGATTAATTTATTTATACCCTATATCTTGTAATTTTACATGATATAAGGATGCTACCTATGTTTTGATGGACCCAATGTGGATCAAATATGGCCACACACTTCTACTTTTAATATCCCACTCACTGATCATTTCAAACAGATCTCCCTCAAACTAAATAAATGATACCCACTTCTAGTAACAATCAGTGTGAGCATGGAAACATTCCAGATAGTTTATACAATGTATCACATAAAATTTATTCCTTTCAATGATCATGAAATCACATATATTTCCATCACTGTAAATAACTACATGACACACTAGGTATATCTAGAGATGATAAAATTCATAAACCAATGGTGTGTGAATAGAGTGATACTAAGAAGATAACATATTGATTAATTTGAATCTATTATCAACTTTTAATGATATAAAATATCATGAAAAATATTTATTAAAATGAATGGTAAAAAGATAATAAGTGATCAAGAATAATATAAAAATATTTTGCAGTCACTGTCAAATGTCTATTGTAACTTTATCAATCACATTTACTCAACTATCCACATCTCTATGGAACTAACCCTGAGTTTCATGAATAGCCTCACTCAATGTCATATAAGGAATATAAACCTATTTCTAAGTAGATAAATTAGATTCATGTGTCAGATTTTTTTTCTTTGTTATACCAATATGAAAACTTCCCCTTCAAATATCCATAATAGTTATGATTACTATTTCTCATCCTCCCACACTTTCTAAAATTTCATGGAGGTACTCGGAAACACCTATAATATTGTCTCACCATTGAAGAATTCAAGAAGAAAAAAACTCCTCTCAATGGGGGATAAATAAGTCCAACTCCACTCAACCTTACTTCCATAAATCCAATGCATGTCCTTAAAACTCCACTTCTTATGAGAATATGTGATTCTCACCATGGGAATATGATCTCCACCCTCATTAATACTAAATTATGGAATAAGACCACCTCTAGGAAACTCTTCTATGACATTCAAAGTAATCAAGGACATTCAAAAAAATAATAGGATACCTATTTATTCAATTTACAAACCTACTATCTGACATTAGGGACATGAAATATCTATTTTTATTCATTTATGAAAAATTTTCTCCATGTAGGAAGATAAATGAAGTAGTTCAATGAAATTATTATAGTATGTAGATACCATTATAGATCCTTACTAAACCTATATTAATTCATGGTCATGATCTAGCTACACTGTGTAATGAATGATTTACTCAAAAAACTAGTTCATGAAGGACTCAACACAATGACTAGCATGTATTTCTACCAATTCCAAGATACCCCACAATCACTATTTGTGATATTTAATCATAAATATGAAAATATTGACCCATATGTCCTCTAATGTATCAAACTAGATGAATATGACCTAAAATTTTTCTATTTAGTTCTCTTCATCCTATAGAACCCCATTTCCCAAGAAGTGTAGGGGATATAAAAGCATAATGTAATCTATATAATCAGACATGGCTCTCTGTACTAGTCCTCCATGGTCGAGTATAATATAAATTAATATAGTCCTGAGTGTCTTTGATGCACGGAACACTCATGAATGTGTGGGAGCCCACACAAGTGATTCATCTTGAATATCTTGTGGTTGAACTACTACATCAACAAAAATTTGTAAAATATTTCTTAATTAATGAAGTAGTACAACCATGCATCATTAAGGTGGATTTTATTGAATTGAAAAATTTATAATTATAACATCTCTTGGAACACAATTAATAAAATATCTTATGCAATTTGTTTGAATAGATAAATTTTTTCTAATGTAAGACCTATACTATGACTTTCCCATATATAATGTATTTCCATATTATTAAAACTAAGGCTCAATAGTAGTCCTCTATAATTTTACCTTAGTAATATTAATATATATCACAACTATACGAACAAGTACATCTAACTGAATCCAACCCAAATATACATCAACAATTGAGAATACCATTATATAAACAATAAAAGAACAATTGAAGGAATTTAATTAATGATATTTTATGTATAAAAGAAATGTTTATATATGAAATGTGATTCTATGTGCCGACACTATGTAAATGAGGACAGAAAAATAACATAAAACCATAAAAAATAGCATCACCAATAACATGGAGATCCATTACACATGTTCTTTCCAATAACATGACAACTACCCAGCATGAGATCCACAAAAACTATATATTTTAATATATTTCCATAACATTTAAAACTTAATCCTCCCCTTTGAAACAATTTTGTATTTCCAAAACTGAGTTTTTCATAAATAGAGCTCAATCGGAGATAAAAAAATAACTCATTTGCACCTCCCATATATAAGAGGATATTTATTAGTGGAAATATTCAATGGTTTTATTGGGGAGACCATTCTCTTGGTAATCTTATCCATAAACCAAAAACATAATTAAATATGGTACACAAGAATATCACAATCGAAGATACAATAAAAAATATGCATTATCAAAAAAAACCATGTCATTTATATAAATAAACTTGTCTCACAATGCGTTAATCAAAACCATATTTTAAAACCTGTCTGAAAAAAATTAAACATATTAAAATCATCCATGGTCCATCCTGAAACAACTACTAGCTCCATTAGCAACATCTAATCCATCTACCATATGAACCATTCCTTTATCTATATCCTTAATAATTAATCACATTCATGCTTTGAGATCCATGTACAACATCTAGGTAGTAAAACCTATTAATATATCCCTAATGATTCCTTAACCCACGTTTTCACATATGAAAGGTGTATTCGATGAAAAATGGTAATCCATAATAAATCATTAACAATCATATGAAGAGATGAAATAGAACCAATAACTATGATTCTTCTCATATCATCATTTTATTTGAGGTTTAATCAATAAGAATGTGTAAAAAATGAGGAGTCATTCTATGAAAATTGAACAATTAAAGATGTGGAAAAACTCCTTTATCAAGAAATTTATCATAGAATCTATAATTTGTTTTTCATTATGTACATTCCATATTGTTAATTAGTAATAGTATACGACCTTAAAAAGATCACAATAGTTTTAATTTCTAAATGAATAGAATATTTAAATCAATATAATGGATCTAAATATTAGGGGCATCACCATTTAGGTTCCACATAAAAGTGGTAGTATTTGGTACCACAATATGTAGTCTGGAAAAATGAGAGTGTCTTAAACGTTCTACAAAATTAGTTTTATATAATCTTGTACTTGTGTGTAAAACATGAAATACTTGGCCCCAATTGTACCTAACTCCCCCCAATTATAAAAAAATATAGGCATAAAGATTGTAATGAGGAATCAAGTAAAATAAAAAATTAAGGTGAAAATGACTATCGCCCGACACAAGGCAACAAGTTGGATGATCCCGCTATGTTGTTTTATCCCTCCTCCATCACCAGTCTTTACTTAAGACCCTCTAACCTAATATCTACCATAGGTAAAATATTAATTTCATCATATACTATATATACATTGGGTCATTTCATAAGGACATTATACCAGTGTTTTCATAGCCATAGGTTAGTACACAAGGCCATTATTCCCCTACCCTATATCCATCTTCAATATCACCAACATGGTAAGTCATCCACTATAACCTTATAATGGACAATCATTTAATGATGTCCCTTCTAGTTCTAATACTGTTATAAATACATATAAATGTTTTATATTAACAAAAAACATGGGGGGAGCACACATTTCGAGGCCATAACATGTTGTCCTAAGAATTAGTATAAATATATGTACAAGTGATCAACCTCAAACACATAAGAATAGTTATGGAATCATAAATCATTATTGGATCTCAAGGAATTCAAATAGAAACACATGTGATCACAATAAAACATTTTCATTTAGGATACTTTACAAAATAATCCTATCAATGGATAATGGTTATTCGTGTCCTCAATGGGTAAGGAAATTACTACATCGTTCACATTGATGATAATATCTCTAACATGTTGACGAGTGAAATCTCAGTCACAATTTATCACTAATTACATCTGTCTTGGACAAAAATTACCCTTATACCTTATTTTATCTCAATTAAATCAATGTTAAAATAATATATTCAATAATAATTCGAGCCAATGAAGAATGTTCTACACTAACATACCGTTCTGTATCTACTAATGATTCTACATCTATGAATGATAACAGGGATTTTACAAATATTCTAGATCTTTCTCTATTCTATAGAAAATCTATGAATTTATCATCACTTGGAATCATAATCATTGGATCATTCGATGGCATGATTGATCAGTGATCAATATTAATGTAAAAAGGTTGAAATATAATAAAAATTAAGAATAGTGGTTCTAGGATAACATACCATAGTTACCTAAACCATTAAAGTTCATATATCAAAATAAATTGATCTTTGATGTAATGGATTAAAAAATGGAGATCATTCAGTGTCCTTGGGTTATATTGGTTGGAAGTTAGGTTGAATAATGGGTCAAATCATGTTTTGAATGATCATTTAGAGTCAAATTAGATTATAAATTCATTATAAAATTTATTGGTCATATAGTTTCCAAAAATAAATTTACCAAAAGTTAAAGGATTTATGGCTCCCCTACACACCCTCATGGATTTTTTGAATGGTTTTGCATGACGTAATCAAACTATGCTATTATCCTCTATCCAATGAAACATTTTTTAGGGGAATGTCCCATGGGTTTCATTAACGAGGATCTATCCACTATTCTTCTCTAAACAAGTCACATGGTTTATATGGGAAGACCTCACAATTTCCCCTAACCATGGGCCAAATATGATCCCCTAAAAAGAAATCACCGTCACTAAAAAAACCTTGAAATAACACTAATTAATTAATAATGGTAACCAGAATAGAAATGTATAAAAGTAACAAATATGAAACCTCATAAATACAAGTCAAATGAATTTTTTAATAATCAATAAGGATGGAAATTAAAGGTTTAAATTATGATATACGTTTATGGTAGTCCATGGGAATGAATTATAGTCGGGTTATGGTGTGAGAATAATGAAGGTTGGCTAGAGATACCTATAATAGGTTAGAGTTATATAGTGGAAGAAATGTAGTTCACTAATCTTGAATGATTTGGATAAATGTCAAATAAACGATAGATTTATATCAATGAATAACCTATGGTAGAAAAAATTTGTTTTCCCAATTCCATAAGCAGGGTTACTATTATTAACAAAATAATTGCGGTAATTATAAATTGAATTAAATTTATGTATATAAATATAAATTATATTATAATAATTTATATAATAAATAATAAATAATAAATAATATATTTTTATATTTTTATATTTTTGTTTAAATTTTTTCTTCCTTTTGAGGTGTTTGATTTGTATATGACTCAACATATACCTAGGTTTCCCAAACTAGAACAAAAGTGTGTAAGACAACACATGACCTATGAAATATTTTAAGAATATTTTATGACCTAAATTAATATCAACTTATCTTCTTTAGATCTAAACAGATATTGAAAACATTATATGTTTTTAGAGAACATATGTTTTTTTCAAGAATATAATAAAAATATTTCATGTGTCATGTGACATATCAATAATAAATTCATTTTACTTCAAATAATGTTAAATAAATAAAAATACACTTAATATGATTTTTTTTATTATTTTACTTATGAAAAATGATTTTATTTAATAGTTCATGATATAAGATATACCCATGTATGTTTGATTTATAATTTTTTTATTTCAATAAATCAGTTGAGTTTTAAAATGTATTAATTATTTTTTAGGTTGATATGTGTATTGACACTACAAATATAATTGAATAATGTTCTATGAGTAAAGAATAAAATGAGAAAATGTAATTTCAAATCCCATATTCGCCTCACATGGGTGTCTGTATACACTATGAGGATCATATGAGATCATGGAGATGTAGTTTTAGATTATCACCAATGTAAGATAAAAGAGAAAAAATTAATGGTATTTATAGCCACTATAATATAATTATAGTTTTTACTTAATAAATTACTAAAGGTTCATGGTTAACATATATTTCACTTAACATATTAACTAATAGAAATTTTTTATGATCACATCATTATTAATTTATTTTATTGTAAAGATGGTTTATTATTTTTTGAATGTTTAATTATTTTATATGATCAAATAGAATGATAATTAACATGTACGATAAGATAAAATAAAAATGTATAGTGAATGTTTTCAATTTTATTCATTGTCATGTTGAAAATTTAATCAAACAGAACATGAAATAAATATGTAAAAAGGGTTTAATTTTCTAATTTAAATTAATATATCACTAAAACACAATATTAATCTATCAAACCCATATATTTATATAATTTCTATACAATGAATTTATTTAGTAGGTCATTTTCTGCAGTTAGGGGTGTCTTTTAATACAAGGTAATTCTTATATGTGTCTTGGGTAAAACCATAAATTTATTGTAAAAAATATTTTCTTAGAAATTCTATTGATAATGTTGAGTAAAATGACTAATAAATACATGGTAATATTATAAATATTATGGTAATATATTCAACTGAATGAGGATCCACATGTAAATTTTTTTTCCAGCTAATATCCATCCATAAAGTGTTGGTAAATTTTAAAAAACATATTTTATGATATGAAGAGAAGATTAAGGATAATTGAAAGTAAAATACTCATAAAACTAAGTACTTTTAATCTAGTTTTCAATGGATACTTAAATATAATAAAATAACAAGAGATATTTACATTTTAAAAAATTTAAATATGTCTACTAGTAATCCCAACCAAGTAGTAATCATCTACTTTAAATAGATATAAATCAAATTGAACCCACAACTATTTTTTTCACTAAATTCAATATTGAATATGGAATGAATCAAGGATGAAAATAAATTACATTTGTCTTATAGATGTTTCATACAATACAATATCATTAAAATAAGTTTTATGTGTTGGAATCCCAGCAACCTAATAAGCCTCCTTCAGGGGAATGAAAATTGAATAATGATAAAAATAAAAGAATAATATAAATGATTCACTAGATGTTCAACACTCTATAATATCATCAATATATCGTGAGATATTGTTAATTCAGTCAAAAAAATGAATTTTGTATATTCTATTATTTCTAATTGTTATACAGATTGATATCTCAGTAAGGATGATTTCAGATATATAGTTTTTAAATAGATATAGGCTATAAGAACTAAATCAAGAACATTATCATGTACCCAATTTGGTCATTAAATTTTAATGGATGATGTGGAATACCATAGAACATTGGTACCCATTCTGGAACTTCTATGTCATGAAGGACATTCTTAATCCCCACATGATGACGAATAGCACATGGGAATCGTCAAACAGTTGGTGGTGGATGATTTTACCAAACTAAAGATAAATCGATATAGAATAGAATAGTATGACTATTTAATAGTTATTATACCAAATAATTATCATATATAAAAATTACCACGAGTATATCAACAATGAACCTATAATTTCACATCATAAAACAAAAAATAAAATATATATCAACAAAAAGTCTCAAAATAACTATTTAACATGTTGAAATTAACTATCCTTTTTCATCTTCGTTTCCCAACGTCCCACTATTCAAGAACAACAACCACTATTACGTGGTTCTTTCACTTTCCCCTGACCTGGTGAAATATAATCTATAAATATTTTTGGTAAAAGGAAGAGTTTGAAGAAAATTTTCTAGTAGGATATCATGTATGATATCATAAAATGTTACATAAAATAGGTATTACTAATTAACCATTAATATATCAATGTTGGTAATGGAAAGTAAAGGAAAATCATTTTAATAGTTCCATTCATGGACGACTTCAAATTAAGTAGAAGGAATCTATATAAACAATAGTGATAAATAAACATTTTTCATAAAAAAAATGGAGGAATATTTAAATTGAAAAAACACTGGAACATAATAATCAAAAAAAACATAAAACCATGATAATATGACATGACATTTTCTAGTTCAAAGATCAATGATTTTATCACTACATAGTAAATCAATCATTGATCAATGTGATCGCACATCCAAAGGATCAGGACACTAAGATAGAATTAATCAACACCCCATCTGGGAAACATTGTTTAGTTATGTTTTCATTATCTATGAATTTGTAGGGTTAAGATCCCTATAATTATTTTCCAAGTCACCCAAAAAATACTCATATTCACATGTGATTTAAATCCAAAAATCATGGGAAATAATTTTTTTCAAATAAATTCATTACCTAGAGATCAAATTTCAATGTTTTTATTTCATGAAGAAAATAAAATATAATAAAATCCTAGGTTTTTATAGAGTTTCATCCATTCAAAATCATCATTCATTTAAATGAATTTTTTCCAATGATCGACAAGGAATCATTTTTAATTCCAATCCACCATATCTCAAAACACGCTAATTATTTTCATATACTTTAAAATGGTTTTGATTTGACAAATTCATGAATTTTGATTTCAAACAGAATATATTCTAAATTTGAGATCAGGAAATAAAATAAAAAAGCATCTCATATCGTATTATAAATAATTATATAATGTTTAGGGGAGATACTTTAATTGATGATGTACATTAAATCACATTATCAAACAATCACAAGAAAATATAACATACGATAGAGATCAGAATGTAGGATGGATCATAAGGGACACAATATAATTACACATCATTATTTCGCGGATCTAATCCAATAACAAAAAGAGTATTTACCACTTCCAAGGAAGCTGATAGAGAGGTAGAAAAGATAATTATAAAAAAAGAGGATAAACATAATAGATAGGGATCAATCGTATCCACCAACACATTAATCCTAGTTGAAAAGAGGTCAGAGGATCCAATATTTTCTCTAATGAGCGTTCAAAATTGTAAGGGTTGAATTATGTTCAATTAAAAGGCTTTTGGAATTTAGAGAAATTATTTCATGTCATTCATTAAAATTTTCAGGTAATAAAATTCTTATTGCATGATTTCATGTTTTAGTTTGTATAGTTTGAACTAACCATGCACCTAATTATGATCCCTTACTAGACTTCTAGAGAGTGTTTCATGTTTTAAGAACGTGGTATTCCAAAATACATGCCAATGATTCACATCCATGTAGGCCACTCAAAAAAAGGTGTATAGTTCAGCCACAATGTTAGGTCTCCATGTTTTACTACCTATACGATAACTGTTAGTACCACTTTATCACCAAACTCAAGTTTTTGGGGGGGAATATTCACTATTTAAACTATCATTCACACCGATCATTAACATAAAAAATGACATGTGGTTTCTTGGTAAAACTCGTATGGTTTTATAAAAATTTATGAAAAACATATAATGTCGCAAAAAGATTCAAAATATTCCAAAAAATCTACCAAAATAATATGAAATGTTTCTAAATAAATATGATAAAAAATGGAAAACATTTGCTAAAATTTAGTGATGGTATATTCTATTATCCCCACACTAAACCATTATATACCTTAAAATTCATAACATAAAGAATCCAAAATAAATATAACAGACCACAGATCTCAGATTAGTGGCTTCCAATCCTATGAATCAGTTAAATTAGAAACATTCTTCCAATGTACACGAACCACTGTTATGTACATTCCATGAAGAACAATCATATTAGAATCCACAATCTGATTTGGCATCTCAATAATAGATAATTTATGTTACACCTATAGTAATTAATTGATCATGAAATAATATGGATTATAGAGATACTTCTTGAGATACAACACAAGAAATAAGTCATTAATCTTTATTTATTGAGGTGGACATGGAAAACAACAAACCACCTTTATAACCTTCTCTGAAATATCAAAAGGGAAAATAAAATAATTCAGAAATCATACCCAATTTTCCTAGTCATATTCAAAATAACCAATTTAAATCACGTGATAATTATATGTCTCTAACTAAAAAATATAATTGACAGTGATGATGATTAGAATAGGATTTATACAGTCTTTGAGAAATCCCCATTCATAAATTAATGAACTAAATATTCATTGGAATCTCATATAACAAACTAGATCCAAATATAGATGCTTCACTAATCAATAGTCAACAATATAGGTATATACATGGCTGAATCTAATAGGCCACAAATCGATCTTTTGTTATTGCAGATTAATAGAAATTATTATTTTAAAATCATAGATGTCCCAAATGGTCATCCCAAACTGTACCAAAATCATCATTTGAAGTATTAATTTTTTCTTCATGAATATAAATATATATTTAAATACCCCTATCCATATATACATGATATTTCATCCTCAATTTAAATTCTGATCCATTCACTACCTTGAGTAATCCCCAAAAAAAAGTTAATTGACGATCCAAAAAAAAATATAGTAGATAATACTCCAAGAAATATTTAAATCGATTTCACATAAAAATTCTCATTTCATCAGCTTTGGTCATATATAAAATGGGAATAATTTGAGCCTATTTTTTCTACTAATTAATCCATACCTATTTTTAATTCATCACTCCAAAATAATTTTGAAACCCAAAAATGAAATCCATTGAAATATCAACCGACAAAATAGTTTCCATGGGAAGGGGATGAAGGAAACATAAATGTTTTTTGTTCTCATCCTTCACGTATTGACAAGCATAGAAATTTGAATCCAAATCAATAATATTTTGTCACATTCCGAGCCTCCCTAATCATCACTGCATATCATAGAATATCTATATTGTTATAGGGTGTACCTCACATAGGTAATTATTGAATCCCAAAACACATTTTTCTCAAAAGATAAGGTTTTACATATCGTCTCCCAAATAATAGGATGCTCGTATATGATAATGACCACTCACAAATGGAATCCCCACTATAAAGAGAGAATTTAATTCTATGGAATAAATTATTATGATATAGTTCCAAATAATCATGTTGGAAAGATAGGAGTCCTAAAAAATGATTTCTATAATAATCATTGTCTTGTACTCCAAAACATCCAAATGCATTTGAGCAAGGAGAGAAATTAAATTCCACTATTATAATGATCATTTTATTTAAAGTTCAAATGTTTCAGGTTAAAAACATTGTTAATGACATTCCAATTACTATGGTTGTTGATCATATCAAATTCAAATGATTACTGGTATTCCAACATTCACCACTAATAGATATTCTAATCCTTTAACAAGAAAAACTTTCATCGCCTTTTTTATCAAAATAAATTTTAAACTATCAAAGAAAAAGGTAATGTAACATACTATTAAGGGAATACTTCACTTTTAGGAGTTAGAGATAATTGAATTTATAGTTTATCTCATTTCTCCTAATCTATCATAAACCATATCCCACAACACGATCACCTTGTATAAAAAAGAATCCAAAAACTGAACCAGATGAATAAAAAATATTATAAAGACTTACCAAGATTCTCGAAGAGTCAACAAAAGATAAAAAAGTAACCATGTTCTTTAATTCATAATAATAAATATGAAATTTTGAATCCAACAAGAAGATTTCTCCTTTCTATGTAAATGGGTTCACTAGATAATCCAAATTTATGAAATCATTAATTAACCAATGGTAATACTCCACTAAGCCTATGAATAACTAAATTTTAGAAAAATTGTGTGGTTGGCATCACTTCATAATATCCTTAACCATATAAGGATGAATATAAATACTGTTATATGAGTCAAAATTTCCCATGAACATCACCTCTAGAAACATTAATTTTTTTTGATATCATCGTATAATGTCAGAGTTCCCTAAAAAATTCTAGAAATACTCTAATTTAACAAAGATGATCCTTAATGGTTTTAGATTTAGCCCAGATTTCAAAAAAGGTACCACCCATATTTAATATAAATACTCATGGAATATCCTATTAATCAGTTCATTTAAAAATATTTGGTGAATTGGTGAGATCTAAATGGATAAATTGTAAATCATAATGACCATAAATGCTCAATAAGGTTTTACTTAGGATATCATACTATTTTATTCTCATCTATTGATTACGCGACCAAAGTTCAATCATCAAGAATGATATTACCCTTTAACGTTATCTAAATATTCATCAATATATATATATATATATATATATCCATTACTAAATTGATAATTTTTAATTAATGAAAATGTGAAGTGTTTTATTATATTTCATTAAGATAAGCTTGTTCACCACCCAAGGAGACACACTCATGAAAATAAATTATTTATTAAATAAAACATCCAAATGGGCCTTTAACTCTTTTAATTCCAATAGTTCCACATGATAAGAGGGATTACATATAGGGTGAGTACGTGGTACCAATAAAATTGAAAACTCTAACTACATTAATTGTTCTATGCTATAAGACACATAGAAAAGAACATATAGAAACTCGACAACTATTGGAAGAATATCACCACTCAATGGTTAATTTACAAAGTATAATGATAACATAAACATCACCTAAAGAAACATTATAATATGTGGTATTACTATAAATAAACTATGCTATAATTATTCATGTAAAACATGGAATTCCCCAAGAGTTATATTAATGAAGACCAACTGTTGATAGATGTTCATCTTGCATTTATGAAAAATACCTAATACATGTGGAGAATCACATATAGTGGCTTCATATAGAGAGATATAAAATATTACATGGGATTGGTATATACAAAATAGAAGGAAAAATATGGGAATTAGAGACCCTAAATTTATTCATTATTAAGGGTGTTTAAATACTCATAACATAATTCGTATTCATTATATGAAGGATAAAAATTTCCAAATAAAATATGATAAGAAATAATGATATCAATCATTATCAAATAGTGTAGTCGCTAAAGATGATGTTAATGTTATGGTTCCTCTCACTATCACTAGACCAATATAAGATACCTTTGGAGACTCTTACACTAGATGAATATGAAATATTTTATATGATTTATATTGGAACCCCTTGTATGTTGACGAATATAAGTCTCCCATAGTACCATTTTGTTGTTGTGATCCCATCACATAGTGCGTGCCACATGAAATATTAAAGATTTTATTCATATTGAATATGTGATCAAATGAACCAAAAATAATTGGGGCCTACATACATACCTATATTAAAATCATTATCTCCTAAAATTAAAAACATGAAAATGGTCAATTTCCAAATGTTCTAGATATTCAAGATGATTCCTTATATTGAGATAAACCATGAGTATCATCTTACTTTATTTTCAATTTAAAGGTTGTAAAAAATATTTTAGTAGTATTAGATGGAACTCCTTCCAAGGTTGAATTATTTTTTATCAAAAGATCAACTATCCATACCACATTAATTAAATCTATATAAAAGTTGATCTTCAATCTAAAACATGAGATATGATATCAAATAAAATTCCCATTGCGACTCATCGATCCATAGAATTATCATTCAATAGTAATTTATGACAAACACTAAATAAGATCAACGAAGAAATTTTTATAATATATCATGTTTCTACTACATTATTAGAGGAATAAAAATTCAAAAGAAATTACTAAAACTAGTGATTTTTTATATAAAATCTCTATAAAAAGAGCTTGTATGTCATTCCACCCTATTTCTTAATGTTCCTTCACCATTTCCATTACATCCCACCACCTCTAGATAGGCCCATAGAACATTAACTCCTCACATTCCTCCATTATTTAATTTTTAATATATAATAACATACAACTAATATCATCATTTTCTTGACCAATCCTATATATAATTAGGATTATTCAATCCATATAATACTAGTGGATTCCAATGAATAATCCCATAATCATAATATTCAGTTTTCTCACTTAAAGGTTCCACTAAAAGATCGTGAATATGAACTTGAAGGTTACCTATATAATGGGATGGACTGTAATCACCCCTATTTCAATAAGGATCTAGAAATCCAAATGATTATTCTATTGCGATGGACTATAAATATCCTCACAAATCATATTAAAACATCTTCATAGGGGTATAGTAATACACATAATCAACATAGAGAAAAAAAACATTAGCATGGATGCTTAAATCATAATATAAATAAAAATAAATATTGAAATATCAATTCAATAAAATAGAAATTAATTTTATTAGATTTAAAAATACTCATATAAAATTAGGAAAATTACTAGAGTAATTTCAATTTAGTACTAAATAAAACATTACACAAACAGACATAGTGACTAAAGGCTCACTAGGATGAAATATACCTATTAACTCTATCATAAACTACAACTTAACTCCTAAAAAATATATTTATTTTCTATCAGGACAGGAAGAAATATATAAAAACATCAAGGAGAGGTTCACAACCACATTTGTGATAAAACCGATATATGAATCAACTGAAATTTCTTGGAAATGGTACCTAAGATTGAATTTAAACATTAATAATTGTGTTCCCAATCACCATGGGCTGGAAGCTGCTCTAAAACAACAATAAATTGAAATGGTGAATGAGTTTCCAAAAATAAGAATAAATTGATATAGAATAGTGTCATATAATATGTGAAAGGTTGGTATGCCAAAAAATGATCAATGGAAAAGAAGTACCATATAATAAAACATAAAGATCAAAATAGGGTACAAAATCCAATAATAAATATAGTACCTATCATGAAATACACACAAAATCTCAATGTAACATGTTGGACACACCTCAAATGGTAACCCCTATCACCCAAGGTCTCGCTTGATAAGAACACCTTGAAAAACTGTGTAGTGATTTACCTTATTCATAGAAAATTATAATATTATATAAACATTTGTGAAGAAAAATTTATTGTATGAGAAAAAATATAGAGAAGAGTTTCAAAAAAAATTTCATAATAAGTTCCCAAAACTAATAAACCATTTATTCTTAAATTTAATTAAACACCACTAATGGAAAATCATTTTTATCAATTCTGCTAGATGAAATGTATATCAAAAAAATATTAAATTAATATTTTCATAAAATATAACTATATTAATAGAAAAAATTAATAAAAATTGTTATTTCATAATGAAATGAAATCAATGTACCGTGCTCTTATTACCTAGGGTCTATTAGTTATTGGCTCTAATATACTCTCACTACTGAGTCAATCAATCATGGGACTATGTGTTCCAACATCGCTAGAGATCAAGCTACTGAGATATAATTTATGAACACCAAGTTAATTAATAATAATGATGATTTTAGTTCTAATATTCTTGTCCAAGTCACACCCTAAATACTAAACCTCACATAATCATTCAATAACTCAATCATGTGAAAATAATTATTATCAATTCAATTAATTATTCATTATTATAATTCCAAATTTCAAGTTTCAACATGCTATTAAAACTTCAATACAAAATCATAATTTTTATATTCAATACTTTAAATATTTAATATTAATAATATCATTTTTTATGAATGGTCAAATTCAAATATTATCATCAAATAACTTTAAATTTTTTGAATTCATTTAAAAATATAAACCAAAATTTTTCAATTCCTTTGAAAAAATGGATTTTTTTTTACAAATCCCTTAATTTTTACATAATGCCTAAAATATTATCAATTAAAGGTCTATGAATCAACTGAGAAATCATTTTAAATAATTAATTTCAAAATATATTCCTTGGTATTCAATAATCATTATAGAACTAGCTATCATTAATCACATGAACAAAAAAATCACATAAAAATAGAACAAGAGACATAAAACATATGGTGGGGAATATTAAAGAATAATTATTTGAATGAAAATTAATTATATTAATTTTTTAATCCATCCACAAAAATGGGATTCCAAAAAATCACTAATGGTGATAGAAATATAAAAATATGAATTAAAAAATTATGAGGCTACACATACCTAAGAAGAATCAATTTCATCCACCTACACATCAATCAAAGAGGAAAAGAGGTTATGGGTGTCAAAATATTCTATAGAGAGCCTTTTAAAATGGGAGGATCAAATTAGGGTTGATTAGGAAGAGTATTGAATATAATAGTAGGGTTCAGGGATTTATATGAGGGGGTCAAATCATAAGTACTTTAACGGGATTAGAGAAAAATGTTATGATTCGATAAAATATAAAATACCTAGTTCCCTTTTCAGAATAAATAATATATCCTCAGAGGGTTATTACTGTATACAATCAAGAAAGTGATACCTTGGTTCCTTATATGAAATTCACATTGTGGATTCATATGGTGATGGGTTAAGATAGTATTCCTAGAGAGATATCTAGTTTCCCTTATGGGTAATTCCGTGGATAGTCTTAGGATGATAATTAATTAAATCAATACATGAGTCTCTTTAGTAAAATAACATATTTGGAGTCCATGTATGATTTACATACTTGACTACCTAGTTAAACATCCTTCCTAAGAACATATTCAGTGATTATTATTAAACCTCTTATGATTATCAATAGATTCATTATGTTTACACATTGGATCAAAAAAATATTATGTACCTATATATATAAACCTATATGTGGATAATAACTTGATATATATATTTATACATATACACACATATATATATACATGGTGGAAATTTTTCATAGATATTTTATCTTTGGTTGATTCAGTTAGTATCAATCGGGTGTGTCATGAAGAATCCAGATCAAGGTGATTTATTTTATTTACATCTACACTTTTTTATTAACCATCATTATACACATTTTATATATATATATATATGATGGTCATGGATAGAATTTATTGTGTCATACTGAGTTTATCTCCCTCCCCATTCAGGCTTCTGATTGGTATCTGAAAAAGCATCCTAGATTCATGTAGGGACTAGGGAAATCATCTAGTTTCGGATGCCATATTTTTGTACTATGATGGAGTATGGGTGTAGAGGACCGATAATATGATCATAAGTATATTGGATATAATTTTTTAGAATTTTTTTTGTTTTTTATGAAATGTTATATATTCTTAATACTATTCTACCATGTAGTCTGTTATGGTATAACATATAGGACCATCATCATTTTATATATCATAATAGTTCTTCTCTGTGTTTTTATTATATCTGGATGAATTATACTCATACAGTTCATTATTTATTTTAGTTTTTTGTTAGTTTATACTATTATTAAGAGAGTCCCTAGGTGAAGCTAACCCATATAAAAGGAAATTCCAAATTACATTGTATGGGATATTCCCCCCATGGGTTTTCCTATTAATGTTGTATTGATTTCACCATTATTGGACACACATGATTTTGGCATTATTATTGTTGTTAATATGATTTATTTTTCATTTTACTTATCTTTTAATGTAATGTGGGTATAATTTCTTATATCATAGAAGTCACATTAGGATTCACATGTCATGCATATGTGAGCCCATATTTTTTAATACTACAAAATTCCATATAGCATATTATTTGTTCCTTTAAATTTTATTCAAGAATGTGCTATCATTAATTTTAGGGATATATAAATTAGAGTCAATAATGTTTATAAATCATCCTAAATTGAGTTTTCCCATATATCTTGATATTTTCACTTTAATTAACTTGTTATTACTTGATACATACAAGGACCACTAGTCTTATTTTCTGATCTAGCAGTTGAAGTCAATTACATGAATATAAATTTAAATTAATGATACCAGTAATTACATAATTGGTAATGTAAATTCATCTCATGAAATAATTTTATAAAAATAATTACATTCCCATCCCGAATATAAATGTCATTTTTAGTTACATGACAATCAAATTTCAACTTATATAGGGTATGAATTTATAACATGGAAATATTGACTCAGGTTGAAAAATCATAACATATATACATATAAATTTTCATATGAATAATTGAATTTTAATTCTTGTGTAAAATTGTTGTTGTAAAATGGGGATCCCAATGGAAACCTAATGGTTTTTCCTGTATATATTGATGATTGATCTCTACCTATTCAATCCATAGTTATGTGATGTGAGTCATTGAGCATAACCCAACCCGAGTAGTTGGAGTAATGGAGTGTCTCCTATGATATTTATTATCTTCTATGTAACCTAGAACTAGATTTATGGGTAGGCATATAGGAAAATTTTTATATTTGAAATCTATCTTCTATTAATTTTCCTATATATTATGATATGATCTATTATCAATTTATATTATGAGGTACATTTTTATAATTTTAGAGATATTCTGCCATTATGTACTTGAATATTATTCTAGGAATGTAGCAATGAATATGATATGGATGTTATGATACCTGATGCACCGGTATTTCCTTATGTAGTTCCTCTTACTACATTTTTTCCCACTCTTAATCGTGGTAAAAATCCTTAGTTTTGATAGTGTTACTTTTGGAAATTATAAACTATACTGGGATCCCCTAGAGCATCAACTATTATAGTAGATTAGACAGAAGAGTTACTATAAAATCACACTCATACATTTTCATAGGAAGGTGTTCCTTGGGATATTAAGTCATGGATTGATTACCTTCTATAAATTATTCATAATTTTGATACACCTTTATATAAGAGGGACATGTTCAGAAATTATATGCATCATTATTCATCTATTTATTTGTTGTATATGATTATATGGGAAGATAATCAGCATGATATGTTATGAAGTGACATATATAATGTCTTCAATGATTAATATTTTCCAAAAAAGTAACGGAATACCATGTTATAGCGTTTATGAACCCAAAAGTTTATCTATATGATGGAGTATTCATATCATGTCACCAAACATTAGAACTTGGTACGATATCATTCAACTAATGATTTCACAACTTTTATACATTTGATGATGGTCTTTTTTAATTCATTAGATCCCATGTGAAGTTGTTTGAGTTGAATATTGTTTCAGTATATGTAAACCTTACCCTTATAATTGAATTTATCATTAGGAAACCCGATGATGTGGTCCAAGTCATTTTATCCTTGAGACTGGGAAGAAAAAAATATCATGGTAGGAAATGAAAATTTATGTCTGCTCACATGGGTAGCAGTGGTCATATGTCACAGAAAGATAGTAATATATTGTTTCACTAGGTTTTTAGTCTGTGAAATATGAAGTCTCTTTGTAGCATGTAACATATTCATTATCGAGTATGTTTCAATATGGTTATCCTTAAACAACTTTTTTTTTCTAAAATTGTCCTCTAATTCATAGGGAGAAGGATCCGCATTAACACCATATTCGGGTGTTGGATCAGAAGCTCCACATGAGGTAGGGGTATTGATTTCTAATAGCTATTTAGGTTGCAGTGGTAGATGTGTCCATGGATTCTAGTAGCATGAGATATAGTGCCAACTAAGAAGGAAATCTTATGGTAGGTAAACTAAATCTCATAGTCATAGAACTATCTAACATCATGTAGTATATCTTGTAATATAGGAGAAGAGTGTCTATAATTAAACTATTTGAGGTACTATGATAGTATATTCTATTTTATTATCCACTTTATTAGATATAGGGCCTTATAATTATTTCATATTTATGTAAATTGAAAAATACCATGGCCTATAGAAAAAAATTTATTGAATAATGAATCTTGAAACACTAGTTGGTATCCAATTCAAGAACATTATTGATTTAATGAATTCCCCCTTAAAATAGGTGGTTACATATTTCTTTGATATTTATTTTCCCTTAAGATGACATATTTCAACATCATACTAGGGATGGAATCTTTAGTACCCACTGATTATAGCATTAAATTCTATCACTTGAGGATTTTAGCATATCCCATAAAGGTGGAACCCATATTTATGAGGGGGGATGAGATGTACATGTTATTTGATATGGATTATAGAATCATGGGTTGGGATGTGTTACAACCTAGAATTTGTGTATTCTTGTAGGAGATCATGGAACACAGTGTATATATTTTTCACCAATAGTGAACCGTTTCATGGACATCTTCCCTAATGAATTTTCTGGGATATTTCCCATGATATAGGAGGTATTATCTATTGATATTGGGTTGGGAGAAACTGCAGTTCCCATTACACCTTATTGGGGGACACCTATTGTGCTTATAGAACTTAATAAGTTGCTCGAGTACATTGAAGCCATGGATTTTATATGACTTAATATTTAACAATTGGGGTTCTCCTCTAAATTTTTAGAAGAATGTTGTTGGTAAAATATGGATTTATATGGTTTACTAGAGGATGAATCAATATATGTGGCCGAATTTATATCCTTTAAATATAATAGATGGAATATTCAACCAACTCTAAGGTTCCTAGGTTTTCATGATGATGGATTTGAGGTTAGCCTAAAATAAGGAATGTGTTATAACATTAACATACCATATGTATCATTCAATAGTAAGTATAAATTGAATGAGTATTTGGACATATAATTTAGTCTCACAAATTTTTCCAAATTCATTATGTATCTTGTGAATCGGGTCTGCCAACCATATTGGATTTATTTATGTAATTCTACATGGTTGAAATCATGGTGTATTCGTATACATGAAAAAAATCATTCCAAACATCTAAATACCATAATAAATACACTGAGAGAGTACCTAGTGTATACTAAGCCCACAAAAGGATTCTTTAGGATTTATAAAGCTATCTTCTTGGATCACATCATCTCAGTTGATGGTGTATATATATATTGAGAGAATTTGAGAGATATTGTTATCTAGGAATATCCCAAGACCGTCATTGAAATTCATAATTTCCTGGGAAAATACATATACTGTATGATTTTATTATGACTTTTTGAAACAAATAAGTTTATCTTATGTCCTTGACTAAAAACGGTGCTAATATATTATTTTCTCAATCAATTGAAAAAAACTTTTAAAAAATTAAATGACATTCATAATTCAGAAATGATATTGATTCTTACTAATATTAGATGAAGTTATACAATTTACTATGATAAATTAGCTATCATGCTGAGACTTATCTTTTTTCTAGGAGAGATAGTCTTGTTGTATGGGTCTCACAAAATAAGACCACATAAGTTTATTTAACCAAATCATGATATTGATCTAGCAGCATAATTTCATTTCATCTATTATTGGGGAATTATAAATTTTATAAAATGATCACAAAATCCCCCAATACATATTTAAATAGGGAGATTTTAAGCTTATTAATTGAATGTGGTTTGAATTCCTATAGTCCTTATATTATAATCTTCTATATTATATAAGGAAATGAAATTATGTGAGTGATTATATTAGTTGCAGGACTCAGAAAAATGCATCCCAAAAGGCATGTAGTGAATGTTAAATGATGGACTAGTTTTCTAAGTTACATATGGATGTGAATGATTTTTTGGGTACCTCATAATAAAATATTTATTATTGACCTATTAAAATATAGATATATGGAAGATGATAAATCTCCCTAATCTCAATGGTTTGGTCATATAAGAATACATTACAAGTAAAGACACACCTTTTGGTTAAATCAATGATGGGGATGATATCTTTAAAATTAATTGACATGTATGGGTACCAAATGATATTTGTGATGATTTAATATGAGAGTATAAATTGTATTATTAGATATTACAGCCTGATATTATCATGATGTACCAAGACATATGCCACAATTATTGTTGGTGAGGATGAAGAGAGGGAAAATGGGACTATTTTGCTCGGTACTCCACTATTCATAGGTTATATAAGGAACATCAATTACAATTGGGTATTTTATGTCCAATACCTATTTTGATGTGAAAATATAATGACATCACTATGAATTTTTGGATAGGTTTACCAAGGTATCCTCAATGCTGCTATATATTATGATTTATCATAGACGAGTTTGAAAAGGATTATTAGTTTTTACTTATCATAGAGACATTTTTTATGTATAATCATGGGATTGTTTATGTTCATGAGATTATAGTAATTCATGGTTATCCCTATTCGATGAAATCATAAAGGGTTTATCGACATACATCATGTTTCATGTAGGTGTTGAATAAGGCTCTTAATGCACTTGTGCTTTTACGATAATCCAATAACCTATTGATCGATGGGAATGCTAAGAAAATAATTCAGATATTAAAGGAAGCAGTCTATGAATGAGTTCTTGAGTTTTGGATTTCATGCAGTAAAGACCAAATTCTTTATGAATTTTCTATTAATGAATTATTTCATTAAATTTTTCAAATGGATCATTTTTAGGTCCAATACAGTTGGCTATGTTGTTCACACTTGTGTTAGTTAGAGTCATGATAGGTAACACTACTAATACCTCATATAATTCAATATAATTTTAAGAATGAACATACTAAAATAATGAATATGGCTCTATGTTAGTATACGAAGAAGGTTTATATTGATGCTAATCGCATTCCTATACAATATGAGGTGCTACATCGGGGTATTCAATCATTTTTTACTTAGGTTATGACATTTAAGGAATCCAAGACGTGTCTTTTTATTGCCTCATTATATAATTTCATTCAGTATCTTAGAGAGAGTAGCGATGATAGCTCATTTCCATGCAATTTTTCATGTGTAATGGACAATTAAATACAAATTCTATATTTCTGTGTGTCACTGTTATCATTTAGACTCAGCACATATTTTGAATCCTGATGATGATGAGTAAGTTATTGATGAATCTTTTTAGGATCAACTTATTTGTATCATTGAGAAGAGTATATTAACTCTTTAAGTAAACTTAGATACTATAGTACATCTATTTTTATTGAAAAAATATATGTGTAACATTATGTGGGAGTGAAAAGATATCATAAAAGCTCAGTGGAAAGATGTTTTCTTTTCTGATGATTTACATCCCTTTAAAGAGGAACTTATGGATGATAAACATTTAAGAGGGGATATTATAAAATACATTTGTTTATCATGAGATAGGGAGAAATTAATTTTAGGTTTAAACCTTTTTTTCCATATTAATTTTATTAAGTGATTAATGGTGACATGAATAGTGCATCAGACCCATTCGGAACCCAAAGCTCTGAATTTTGAAGGAAACAGTCCAGGCACAATATATGTCTAAATCATGTACATAAAGTCTCATAGTTTAGGTAAACTATGTGGGGTGTTTTATAGATCTATATAGAATTTTACAACCTACTAATTATTTTTCAAAACCATTTTCCTAGCTCAAAGACTTTATTTAAAATAGTTAATTTGTGTGAATTTTTGTCACAGGGTTTAGACAAACTGTGCAGCCAAACCCTCAGCCTTTAAAAAATGGGAAAATTCACATTTCCCAAACCTATATAATGGTTTTCACCCTCCTATTCCATTTCAAAAACATAAATCACCTTTTATCCACCATTTGATGCTCTACCATTGAATTCAAGAATGATTTTATCCTATATCTACATTTTTTTATTCCATTATCATTAGATCTGATTGATAGATAATGTTATTATCTTTGATCCCCATCCATAATTTATTTATTTATATCTTTTTTTTGGAATTCTAAAACTATGCAAGAAAATATACCATATTTTCAGGATATTAAAATATTTAATTAGTTTCACCCATTCTATCCTAATTTAAAGGCCCACAGAATTTGGGGAGATTACTACATATCTATGGAATGTGTTCTAGTTATTTTTTAGCTAAATAAGTAGCCTTTATATTGTTATCTTTTATGTCATGCACTTTAACTTATAGAAAACACCTATTAAATAATAAATTAATTAAATGATACTATAGTTTTATCTTATAGTGTAGTCATAGAAAACCCAATTTATCATTAGATGATGTAAAACATGATGTGAGCTAAGCCTTATGGTTCATTTATTTATATTTCTATGGTCTTTATGAATTCGAATTAAATTGAACTACAACCAAATTTGTGTTCAGTTGGAAAAAGTAAATGTAATTTAATTTAAATTAAAATAAAGGAGAATGGTATTCTATTCATATAAGTCATAGTTTTTTTGTTTTAGTTAGTATTGTGAATGGAATTTTTAGAATTGACTTGAGTGTAATGTTTATTGGTCTAGGTTAAATAGTAGTTATAACCATGCGTTATGTCATGATGAGGGAGATATGAGTGTTTTAATTTGGAATGCCAAAGATGGGCTCATATAGTATTATAATTTATAATATTCTTAAATAAATTATAACACACCATGAGTGATAGATGATTTTCTATGTATAATAACTCACATAGTCACATCTAGTGGGTTCCTTATTATTACCCATCAGTGATAAATTGGGACCTAATGTGATTACCTCAGATGGGATTGGAGAGAAATTCTATTGTACCAAATCAAATGTGATACTTGACTCCCTTTGATGTACACAATATATGTGCTTAGTGGGTTATGCCATTATACCATGATGTGACTGCTATATGTGTTCATTATACAAAACACCCTAGAAGAACTCCTATAGTGATAGGTTTATAATGTATGCATGGAATGATACATGCATTTCATTTTTATAGACCATCATAGAAAATATTAGGATGAAAATTTTTCATATAAGTTGATGCCTCTACCGAGTCAATGATCATACATGGATTCGATAAATGCATTACATAATTTATGGCCAAGTAATATATTATTCCGAAGAATATATTCCATGAAAATTGTGGAATCTCTTTTGATTACTCATAGATGCCTTTGGTTTACCCTAAATACCATAAAACTAGTAGCCTAAAGTCGTATGTTACTTCATTACATTGAACCAAAATATAACTAATCATATCCCAAAAGACATAATAGTTTATTAGTATCAGTAAAAAAGATACCTAGACGAGATTATCATTACAATTAAGATGATTTAATAATAGAATGTTATTTACTTGAGGATTCCATTATTACCCTCACTATATCCCTGAATATCAATATAAAAATACATCCATCTATCTTGGGTAAAATAAAAAGTAATAATAGGGTGTGATCAGATTCCCAGTATGGGAAACCATACTAAATATCTTATCATGAAAAAATATGTATAAAAAATTGAATAGTAAATAACTAAAGCACTAGACACTTAAATAATAAAATCACCATAACATTGAAAGATTACAAGATGATTGTATAATCCATATAATCAACCACATGTGTTCGTTATATATACATGGATATTATAACTAATTTAATAATAACATGTCCATAAATAAATGATCTCATAATGATGGAATGAAAAATGTTGGACATTTGAAACATACCATCATAGAATAATCACTGAAATTTAAAAATAAAATAAATCCATTTTTACATGAAATATAACTAAAGGGGAAAGGAATCATCCAAATAAAAAACAATATTGTATAATGAGACCTAGAAATGAATGTAAGAGTTATATGATTCCCTACCCATCGCATTATATGTCTACTGAATCGACATGCGTTAAAAAATAATTAATTATCTATATGGGAAGAACCCATCATACAGAATATCAATACATTCCCCATTAATACTAAAAAAACCATCTAATGAAATAAAAGGAGTAGTATAATTAGAGTACATTCTCATCATATTATTAAATAAGGTATTTTTCTAATAACGAAAACTCATTAAAGAGATTATTTAAATTTTGTTTTAGAAAACACTTGTTTTAATGGAAATTGATTTTTAAAATATAAAAATTTTAAACATTAAAAATAAATAATATTCATTGAAAAAAAACCTTGTAAATATTAAATTAATGCTTTAAAACATTGGTGTATCATAACTATTGTAAATTACATTCATTCGGTATAAATTATAAAAAATTCCATTTCCACTTTGCTATGGGAATTCAAAATGTACCTCATTTGAAAAATGATAGGACGATTCCTCTAAAAGAAGTTTTCTAAAAATCTGTTTTTTTATAGAATAAATAGATTCAATTTTTTTCAAAACATGTGAAATCTTATGAGATATTTTCTATAATGGAATCATAAACATAAACAATCGTGAATTTTAGCGTGAATTTAAAATAAACTCTTTCTATTTTTGTAATTTTAAATCCTAACCCTCGTCAATTAAATAAAATATAATTATCATACAATTCCATAAATATAAGTATATTCATGATATAACCTCTCAATGTTTTATTATATGTAATACATAATATAAAGAATTTGTGAATAAGGATTATTGTTCACTAAAGTAAAATTGAGGTGAGAAAACATTACCTCTGGCGTGAATTACATCATATGTGTTATAATGTTCAATATAATAAATATATATTTATTATAAATCAGATAAAAAATCATTCTCGTATATATCATACCATTTATTAATTAATAATAATATATTTCCACCCTTTATTATTAGTTCATTGTTAAAATCACCGTTTCAAGTGATAATTGCTTAATTTGTCAGGTTTGTTTTAATTTGATTATTTTGGTTCAGATACATTTATCATGTATACATAATTTATATAATATTTTTTATGGTATAAATATAACATATATAAAATATAATAATATTTATATTCATCCATAAAAAATAGTTACCAAAAAATGAATTTCATTGTTCATTGCAATGTTATGTCACATGTATCCTTGAACGTTGTTTCCAATTTTAGATGGATGGAAAAATATAAATTTGAATAATAATTAAAAATTTGTGAATAGTTTTTATATTGTATATATTCATTAAAACAATCCTTTTTATCATACATGTAAATAATAAAAGAAAAACATGTTATATAGCTTTATGGAGGTGGTTATCAATATGTTCGCATGAGCAAGATTGTTTTATTCGAAATGATTTTATGGTATATATTTATATATGAAATTATTATTCCAAAATAATATTCATGTCCCATATATCATATATACTCATTAGATCCAATACAATAGTCACCTATAAAATGTGATGATGAAAAATGAATTAAACTGTTATGTGGAGATTGTAAGTTGTGGGTACGCGTAAGGGATGTTTTATCTTTCCATAAATTAGAGAAAATCTTGAAAAATGTTGTAACATAAAAATAATAACATCAAAATATATTTATGATTCGTGTTTAAATATTTAATAATTCATATAACACAAGACCATGATGTAAAAGGAAAACTGAACATGAAATAGTTAGTAAATATGATTACCTCCTCTTTAGTGAAGTCCCTTTTGATATGATCTTCGGAGACCTATTGTTTCATTTTTGGAAGGTCTAAAACATAAATAAGTTTTTATATTATCGTTTTAATAGGAATGTTTAGGGCTTTTAATTAAAATAACTCATTTATTTGTATGTATTTCAAGGAAGGGGTTCCTATTTATAATATAGGGGATGGGTATTCATGGAATTTTTATTAATAAAAATTATTTCCTATTTATAAGTGGTTCAAAATAGATAAAAATAGAATATAATATTAATATAAGATTAAATAATTTCATTCAATGAAAATTTGAGATTCTTTGGATATGTTTTCAACCTTATCCTTTAGTTTTACCCCCCCCCCCCCCAATTAAGACTTTTGACAATTACCGTACTATTAATATTTTCTACTATCTAAGGTTCAATAATAATAATATAAAATACCAAAAGTCTCATAAATGGACCATGTTATATTTATGTTACCATATAAAATTAATTGTGATTTATATAATTTTTTTATTTAAATAATATGAAATAAAAAAAATTATTTATCAAAAAATATCAATAATGTCTATTTTTAGAAATATTTATTAATATGACTTTAATAATATCAAGGAAATTAATTATAATGAAAAATATTTATATATGAATCATTTTATGGTCAAATATAAAATTATTGGATCTTATAATTTATCTCTAATTACATCATCTTTTTTTAAATATAGTTTATTCTATTCTTCCATTAATTCAATAATTAAATCCCTAACATTGTGTAATCACATAAAGTAATTATTTCTCCAAAAAATATTAAAAAATAAATTCTCTTAATAAATAAAAATATATTATATGTTAATATAATATTTATATTCAAATATATAATTTGAACTATCCCATAATAAGATTATATTTGTTATTTAAAACAAGAGTATGACATGTTTGGGTTTTCTAGAAATAAAATATTATAATGGATATAATCTCATCTAAATGGTCATGAAATTATATATAAAAAAATCTAGGATGAATAAGGATGAAATTTACTAATACAATAATAAATTCTGTTTGTTTTAGGGCCATTTTATAATTTGTTTTATATTTAGTTACTTTATTTACCCTATATTATGGAAACAAAAATGACCAACGTTGTAATTCATGTTGACAAAAAATTAAAAGGGAACTATTTAATAAATTTTTAAGTATTAGTTGAAAATATTTAATTAATTATTAAAAATTAAAAATAGATGTGTGGAATAATTCAATTGTAAATTAAACCAAAAAATGCAATGAAATGTTTTTTCTTAAAAATAATTTTTATGTATAAATTCTTTCTCTAATAAATTCAATGATAAAATTGATTCCAATGAACATTATTATATTAATAAAAATATATAATTACTAATTAATAAATTTAAATAAATTTAATGATAAATTATTATTTTAACAATATTTAAATAACAATACGTTTTTCAATATTAATTAGTATGTTTCGCAATTCAAAATAAAATAAATATTTTTAGAAAAATCAAAACAAATCACACTATGATAATTAACATATGATTATTTAAAATTTGATATTGTTTTTATAAAATAAAACATATATAATTTATGAAAATTAATTATAATATATTACCAGAATATCAATAAAATTTACATTTCAGGAAAACATATTTCGAAACCCTAAATTAACATTAATAAAAATTGTGTACTTATTTAATAAGAATTAACAAACACATTTATATTTAGGATAAGTGAAATATATTAATTAAATTTATAGCCACTTTTCATACTATTTAATTTATCATCTAGGTTATAATAGTAATTTAATAAATAATATGTTTTGGTTCTTTTAATATCAGTGTTTCATGTAATATATTCCCTCGAACAAAGTGTTATTTTAAAACCCTTGTGTGTTGCATTCTCCCCACATTCAATAAATTTAATTCTTGAAATATTAACTCATGATTGGTAATAATGAGTTTTAAAATAGAAAATATCATTGTAGAAACCCCATATCTTAAAAAAGTTTAAGAAAAACATCCTCTTAAAATAGGGTAATTGATAAATAAATGTAACAAAAAACTAGGTTTCTGAATAGAATAAAATTATTGGGAAGTTAATGTATATATATGTGATAAAATATTCCCAAGGAATAATTAATAATGATAGATATTTGGTCATGATAATGTTAACGCTCACAAAACCATAAATTATTTATGAGCTAAAAAACACATTGATTACATAGTAAGAAATGTTATCTGATGACATTTTTTATTTCAATGAAAATTTTCCATATATCATGAGATAATTTTACTATATAGATATGGTAGTTGATAAAATTAATTTAAAAGACTCTTTTATTTTCATAACTAGATTATCTACCTTTGGTTTTTCATTGATTAAATTTTAATTCATCTATTATTTTAGTAAATGGATATTCCAGATTATATATTTCATTCCTAAAGAACATTTAATGAATCAAAAGTCCCATATATCATTCCCCTAGCCTCAAAATATTTATCAAACCCAAAATGGATAGTATAGGATATCCAATACGATATATCAGAAATAAAATAAAATCAATAATATAAAAATCTCAAATTATTCCCTTCCATAAGTATTCAATCATAGGGATCCTACAAAATATGTCCTACCAAATTCAATTAAAAAAATTGGGACAAGGTGAAAATATTTCAAATATCAATATATCACTAATCCCTCATAATATAAATCTTAACGTCACATTAAATTAAATTGATCAAATATCTTCCAAAAATAAAGAAATTAATTTAGTCATATTGATATAGTACATGCTTTGAAAAATAAAATAAAATATTATAGAAAATATTACACAAATCCAAATGAGTATAGTAAACTCTACCTTGAATCAAATCATTAACCATTTCCATAGTCACTTGTATGATCCCATTTCCCACTATCTAAATATTAAGAAGGTATTTTGGTTTTCATTCCATTTTTCTTGTATTCGTAAACAAATACCACCTTACCTCTACTCACATTTATTGGATCTTAGAACCATTAAATAATTCCTTTCAAATCCTTTAGAAAAAAAAATTAAGTATATTCTTTCACATTTCATGATTATTATAACCAGAATATCAATGATATATTACATCTATAATATAATTCATAAACCAAAATACACTAGAACACTATTCATTCCACTTTTATTGTATTAATATGTTATTTTTTACCATAATATCATTTCTTTTTATGATGACATATTCTCTTATATCTTGAAGAATTTAATTTCATAGTTCTCCATCTAGAAATAGTTTAAGAGTTTCACATTGGAAGCATCTTTATTTCATATGAAATCAAGAGACTAGTGGCCTTTCTCTTAACACCATCATAAATATCCCATTATCTTTAACAATACACAAGGAGGTTTCTTTCAAAAATTATCACATGTGGGATGATCATTATTTCTCTTCTTCATTTTATTCATTTCATATTATTTAAAATTTATCTTCTATTTATTTCCTAAGAGACCATAATACACTTAGAATTATTTGTCCTCATTGATAGAAAATGATATTATATACTCATATAATAAAAATTCATGGGATAATAGTTTCATTTTATACATTATCATACAACCATCAATGAAAGGGTCATCCATACTTATTAGATTATGTGTGTTGTCTTTAGCATGCATGGATACCATTATATTGTTAGATTTGTAAATATAAAAACATTCCTCTTATTTTTTTTCTCAAACTCAGTAATTGTCTCTCTTTATATGCTCATTGTTCTCGAGGAATATATTTTTCCTATACGAGTTACATAAAATTAGTCCATTCCATTATCAAAACATCTTCATCATATATATTTTTTGGGATTAACAAAAACCATTGAGTAACATCCCTTGAGAGATGATAAATGAATATTAGCACCTTTTATTTTTCATTATTTAGTAATGTATGAAATATATTCCTTAAGTAGATTATGTGTTACTTGTCTCAAAGGATTTTTTTATATCCCGTTGAATGATTTATGTTTATGACTCTTAAATTTATCTAACATTGTTACAACACATTTATTATTAGAAGGATGCTCCCTGCTGGCATGGTTATTTCCCATATACAGAGTCATATATCAAAAAATGGTTATAATTTTTTTATCTTCATCTACACCTCTATATCGTTATATATTATCATTCTTGAGAGTGAAATACCTATATTGTTTTTGTATATTTATATGATTTACATTCCTTTCAGTAGGTGCCAATTCTAAAAAATGGAATGTACTATATTAGAAAATAACATCTGAAATAAAAATTTATAATCTAAATACTATAAAAAACATAACATAAATTAAAAATTTAGATACAACTAATATCTATAATGTAATCTTGGTTTATTTGGGAATTTATCTAATTTTATCGATGGATTATTTTCAATAATCTATTTTTTAATAAATCTAGTTCCCATTGTTTCTACTAAACTTTTTTTGATATCAACTCTAACAACCCAAACCCTAGTAGACTAGAGTTACTTGTTACATTATTACACTGGCACTAGATACAAGAAACCACATCCCAACTGACAGAATATTTTTGTATTCTCTTTAAATTATATACATATTGTAATCAATCATGACATTTCAATATGTAATATATAACCTATTATTTCAATTGAGAATATTTTTACGCCCCTTATCATATATCATCATATAAATTACAAAACACTTCCTTGTATCTTAGGGAAACTAAAACATATCAAAGGGGTGAGGTCATAATCTCAGTAGTGGAAAGCATATCATTGAATCTACCATGAATAAATAATCATAAAAAATATGGAATGTTAACCAGATGAATCAAATTAAATATATTGAATAACTTGATCATAATATGGTGGGTATAATGGATGATCATATATGTAATATAAACAAACACATGATCTTGTAACTTATCCATAGATATTATAACCAATCGAATAACTGCATGTAAATCTATAAATTATTTCATAATAATGGAATTAATAATACCATACATATAATATATACCTTGTATGCCTCAACTGAGATATCTAAAAATACAATGAGGGTTTTATTCAAGGAATTCTGAAAACATCAGCAAGCCATCCTCCCAAACCCATGATAGTTTATCTAATGAGACCTACCAATGAATATATAGGCTATAGTGGGCCCTATTCATCACTTATAAAGTACATTGAATTCCTTATATGAATAAATAATACATTTGAATCAAAATTATTTAAAAAATAATAACTACCCGTATAAAAAGAACTAGTCAAGAAGAATATCAATACATTCTCTAGTTAAATTAATCCCAAACCAGGTAACGATTTATGATAAATACTATAATTGTATTAACACTTCATCATAATATTAAATATGTGATTATAACATAGATTATAATACATTCATGTGACTATTAGAATATTTCATAAGGTAAATATCAATTTTATTTGAAAATAATACATAAAAATATAAATTGTACACTAAATAAGGAAATAATTTTATTTTAAAATATCCTTGAAATATTTTAAGTGAGTATTCAAATTATTGGGGCATCATAACAGTGGGATATTCCATCATGATATATATATATAATAAATTTATTAAATTTAACATTTTATTTGAAAAATTCAAAAAGTACTCTATTAAAAAAATGAAAAAATATTTATTTTAATCCAATTTGTAAAACATGAATCATTGATAAAAATTATTTTAAAAAAATTAGGATAATAGTAATAACTTTTTTGAACAAATTAACCCTTACCATTTTGGTACTGTTGAATTATAACCCCCCAGGTGGAAATAACATCAATGAAATTTAAATTCCATGAATATAAAGTGAATAATTTTTTTACATAAAAAATGGAAAGTATATATATCATGTAATAAAATTATTTGGTGAATTTGGGATGTGTTTCACTATAGATAAAGTGAGATTATAAATAATTACCTTGAGTTAGAATTACTTAATATGGGTTATAAAAACCAATATAATAAAAATATATTAATTATAAAATTACTGAAAAATACACATACATATAATTACACTTATGATTTACTGATAATATTTTATCATAAATTTATTATTAGTTCATTTTTAAATAACCCATTTGTGTGGATAATTCTTAGTTCACATGTATTTTTTGATTCTATAGTTTCGATAATTATAAAATTTTGGTGATTAAATCATCTATAGAATATTATTTATTTTATTGATATCATATATATTCCACAGACACACACACAAACACAGACACACAGATATATATATATATTTATCATCTATATGATATAGAGATAGAAAAATAAATTACATCGTGTAGGAAAATGGTTGGTCGTACATACACATGAACACTTTTTTCACTTGTCAACGGAAGTAAAGAAGGAATATTGAATAATAATTAATAATTATAGAATAAATATAATATTATATATATCATATATTCACCAAATATATCCTTCTATTCTTCCATGTGAAGAGTAAATGAAAACCAGATCACTTCGCTTTTTGAAGGCTGTAGTCTACACATACACTCAGGTTACAATATCATTTTCCAAGGGACTAGAATATATATATATATATATATATGATATTATAGTTCAAAAGTTATAATTTTTTCATACATATCATATACACTCATAAGTAATAAATTTATAACTATCGAAGTAAATTTGTAATGAAAAAAAGTTACAATGCTACCTTGAAAAGATAAGTTCTACGTATGTACAAGCAATGTTTTCTCTTTTCATATGATAGAAATGATATGGAATACATTTTTTCCCAAATAATAGTAAAATCAATATATATTTATCATACTGGAGTTATTATTTTATGAATGGTACTACCCATTAAGAGGAAGTATAGGAAGAAATAAACTCTAAACGTCTGTAATGATGATTACTTCTTCTTCAGAGAACTCCATTTAGATATATTCTTTGTATAATAATGTTTTATATTTAGGAAGGTCCATAACATCAATAAATTGTCTTATAATGTTTATAATAATAATTTTTAGGCTTTTATTGACCAAGATAGCTCAACGTTGTGTAAATAACTGAAGGGCTGGACATTTTGAATTTGGGGGAGGGGTTTTCATCATGTTTCAAATTAATATAAATTATTTATCATATAAAAAATGTTCCAAATGTATTTAAATAAATGATAATATTAATATATGTCATAATAAATTCATAAAATAATTTTTTTTAAATGTTTATAATATTTTTTGACCATTATAATTTAGTTATCCCCACTATTAATACTTTTAAATTTTTTTCACAAACTAAATTTGGACGCTGCCAAAACTGGAACTAAACCTTGCCGATGACAAAGACCGAAGGGCATTACCTATCCCCACAGGCTGTCACAAGTGCCCGAGTATCATTTATTTTAGTTTGGTAATGATTTACCCAAATATGTATACATAAAACACCAAAAATATTTGACAAAAGGAATCTAAAAAATCATACCAACAAGGTTTATACAAAAATACAGAACTTAATACATTAGTTCAAATTCAATACAAAAGGTCCAAAGACACAATTAAATAGAAAAAAAACATCCCCATGTACTCCACATGACAAGGGGTCATCACCCCCAAGCCATCCCCACAACTCCGCCCCAAGGATGAGGACTAACACCCTGAACCACCATCACACATAGAATTTCCATTACCTGTGTCAAACATAACCAAGTAAACATACACTGAAAGGGTTTAATTTGGGTGTGATCCTTATCCCAATAGGATACCAAACACTTATTCTAAATATCATGCATTACAATGAGAAAAATCAAGTAGTTTTAATACGCAATGAAAAGTAGTGATAAAATCAATAAAATACAAATTTCAATTGAATTTTTTTTTCTAGAAGATGTTTTTAGAATGTTCACATATTTAACTAGACATGCTAGATACTGTAATGTACTGCCAAAAACACCCCTATACACCAGAAAATACCACAAACACAATGATCAACAAAATCAGGAACACCCCTGGGCACTAGATAGTCTTGGGCCCCATTTACCTCATACCTCGGTGTAAAGTAACCATAGTAAAATCTGTTCTCATGCACGGGCCACTAGTAGGGAACCTAACCATAACATAGGGGTACCAAATCATCATCTACATAGTTTTGATAGAGTTGTCATAATTAAAATTTTAGGGTAAATAGAGACAAAACCCATCTGGTCCACTAGCCGTACTAGTACACATCCGCCCCACCTAGGTACCCGTGCTTCCCCCTTTATGCTCAAAAAAATTCTGCATGCCACATGCATCCATTTTCATATAAAAACACCAATAATGGTCACCTACAAACAATACAGTAGCTATACACACTTTATACCATTTTAAACACACAACAAAACACTTTGATTTTCTTTAAAAAAATTTCTCAAAAACCCGCATTGTTTTCACACAACAATCCCTAAAAACCCCACATTAGACACTATGTGCACACCTATAAGTTACCAAAATAAAATTTCATCCCTATACATTTCAATGAAACCACCAAATCAATTTTAGGGAAGCCCCATGTGAACCACGAAATTTAATCTTTGTAAAACATCAATTTTTAAAAAAACATGACACTTAAAGTTCACAAGTTCCACAACACCATTAAAAATAAATTTCGCAGCAACAAACAAAAGGGATAAACATTAAAAACAGTATTTTCATACCTAGTACATCCCGATAAAATAAAATAAGTAGTGATAGGGAATCCACAAATGAACCAACAAGAGACTTCCCTGAAAACCCCCCAATTTCACCTAAAACTGCATTAAAAATTCATTTGCATTACAAACACCACTAAAACTATTTTTTGCAGCAACGATAAAATTAAATGAGCATGAAACTATCATAAACATAGAAATTCAATTAACATAGATTTAATACATATAAAATCTCCAAGCATAGTAATGAAAACCCTTAAATCAACGTGCGAAAATCAAGTCGCACAACCACCACACCATGAGAGACATAGAACAAACATAAAACCACAAAATTGGACCAAGAAAACCGAAGGTTAAACCCTAGGTTCTAAAACCTACCTTCTATTCATTTATTACTTCAAGGAAAAAGGGAATAAACACCAAGAAAATAGAATTAAACTCTTAGAAATTTAAAAGTGGAATGGAAGAGACTCACTTACTTGAGAGATCTTGAAAAATCGCCCCTAATACACCAGTAAGTGAAATTTGAAACTGTAAAAAACATCAAGGGAGATTAAAACAAGAATGAGGAGGTAATTTAAGAACTATAATGGAGAAAAAATAGTAATAATTGATAGGGTTATGATGGAAAGAACATACCTCCTCAAATCTTCCCGATTTTAAAAACCTTAAAACGGTCAGCACTCAATCGCGATGAAGAAGAGATCCAAAGAGGGGAGAGAGAAGTCAGGCGAGTGGTTGGTTTTCATGGGAGTGTGGGAGGCTTGGAATAACCAAAAAATAATTAAAATTTATTATGTTATTAACTAATCAAATTGGATTTTTAAAACTAGAATTGGGATATTGGGAAGGCCCAATCCCTTAAATAAAAACCCTTATGCACCTTTGTTATGGATTTCTAAAGGCTCCAAACTAAAATTTTGGTGTTAATATGTTAGGGGAGACCATTTAGGAATTGGAATGGGTGAAAAATATTAAAAAATAAAAATTTTATAAGATAAGCAATATTTATTTTAAAATCTAGAATTGGGCTCACGGTTTGGCCCAATTCACAAAAACTCACCCATTCCACCATAAATGTTTGAGAAACCCAAAAAACAATGAATAAATTGAAATTAAATAAAATTTATCTTTATAAGAAGTCATATATGTGAAAATTCTCCCCAACATGAAAACATTCCATCCCTGGGAAGCTACAATAAGGTCAATTACCAAGACTAAACCCAACTGATAAACCCAGATGTACTTCTTTTCCATGCATTGCCCCCAAGGGCCAAAACACCTCCAATGATCAATTAAGAAATGATTAATATCACAACCCAAACATAAACCAATTTCCTGAAATGATCAATCACATTAATACTTTATCCCAAAATGAAGCTCCTTGAACGCTATCCAAACAAGACTCAAGCAATTCACCCACACGAACAACAACTTCCAACAAGGTTACACATACCTTACATTTACTAAACCATTCAGAGCTCATCGATTCCAAAGATTAATCAAGGAAGTTGTTGGT
The DNA here is from genome assembly GCA_963277665.1 of Viscum album. NCBI lineage: Eukaryota > Viridiplantae > Streptophyta > Magnoliopsida > Santalales > Viscaceae > Viscum > Viscum album. The sequence continues at coordinate 567,418,587 of OY728134.1, read as the reverse complement.
ATCTGTATAGTTCTGAATGAGACTACCTACAACCAAGCCAAGACCATGGATAAATCTGAGCTATTGGTATGGGGGTACACAAATAGGCACTCATCCATAAGAGGTAACCTATATTATTTTACGTGACAGAATCAAGACACTAACAAGGGGATTCCTGAACGAAATCCCTAGTACAAAGGGTAGAATTCCATTCACAGTTTTCCAAGGAACGTACATGATAATCATAGTGGGTCTCCCCACTATAGGAACCAAAAATCATAACCGACCCGCATAGGCCTACATAGAAAGACAAAAGTTTTTAAAAAGATTTGGGATGGGCGCAGGGTCAGTCCGCACGGTTTGGGAAATTTTGCACTAACTGTGCAGATAATTCTTTTCGCATTGCTTCCTTGAACATGGTCACTACTAATCATACACAAACTGTGTCCTCAGCACATCTATCTAAATTTCCAACCATTCTCTAACGACTCGATGGAAACCAAAGTGGGAGGGAATGACATTAGGTGATAACATTTGTACAAGGCCCTAAACCAATTTCCACTGAATGGGATCAATGGATGAAATATGATGACACTACAAGTTTAAACTATTACTATCTTTCATATTGAGGATAGTAAATTTTACATGGGTTTAAACGACCATAGGATTTCCACTAACTACGAGTCAGCTTCTCTCCAAGACCTATGGCTGAAGCTCAAATGATTGAAGCATCTTCGACCTCACAGTTAGGATTTGGATGCCCCCATGAATAAGAATTATTCTTTTTATTCCACCCACAACTATACTGAAATCCCCAATTAGATTTCCAAGACATAACACATTACAAACTCACATTACCCTAACCTGATATTTCACTGAACTAAGTGCATAGAAAATGAACACACATCACACCCTGTATATTCGAATGAGAAACTATATAAGTAAATAACACATATAATCAACATCCTATAAAATAGAAGATTTTCAGTTTTTTCTAAGGGAGACATTCTCCCAACAAAAATATTCACTCAGAGGATTGCACGACTTACACCTTTAAAGTCAATTGAGTGTACGAAATCACAAGGCTTCAAAGAACATGACCATTGCGACTGATATAAACAATTCATGGAGTGGGACCCTATAAAACATCCCCAAACAACACACAATTCTAGAAAGTGGCCACAATATCCTCTTGCGACCATATTTCCCACACTGGTAGTTTATTGTGAACTCTTTCTTTGAAAAGACTAAGAAGGACCGAGATGAGCTCTTAGACACAATCCAGATACTCATCCATGAAAACAACCCCAGACCACTTTCACCTTCAAAATATTAGGAAACATAAGAGGATAAGGTCTCTTGAAAACTTACATGATCACTCTCCCACTACAAGAGGATACATAAAACCAAGAATGGAAAGGGTGTAGACTCAATATAAAAATATCAAGAAAAATATTACTTATATTGATCAACTTTAGGGTCTACGAATGAAGAAACAATCTGGGTTGCACTTCAGTTTTGAACTAACCCTTAATTGGGCATACCTTATCCAATGATTAAACCTAAGGACCCAACCAAGATGGTCCATTTTTCATGATATACAACAAACCATGTCCAAACCCATGAAAGGAAACACCCTAAAAGCATCCCAAAACATTTCTCATAAGAGACCACTAACCGACCCTTCAACATAGCTTACCGACTAAAAACAATCCCAAAAAACAATAAAAACAGGAGGGGTTCTTAGACTCAAAACATCAAAAAACATCAACATTTAAAAACAACATAACACACACCATCCCGAACTAGTCATGAATAAATCAAGTTTCTCATTTAAGATCATATTTTTGAAAATAAATGATTTAGCGGTTAATGTTTTCCCCAATGGTACCCCATGGGCCTTACACATGAATGTTTCTGTGCCATAATGGGCACCATCCTCATATCCATCCCATAACTCATCCAGCCATTCCATTAACCATCCACTATCCATTATAACCCCATGCATGTGGTTGCTCATGGAAATACCAAAAGGATAAAATAAAATAAAAATTATTTCCACTTTTCAAAACCAAAACATTCAACCAATACATCCTTTTTCTCAAAACCTCTAACAAAAAAATCAATCCCAAATTACATGTTACAAATATTTTCAGAAAGGAATAATCATTTAAATGAAAACTCACTATCAATTCATACACATTAATTTCAAAACATCTCATCCCATTAAAACACCTTTCAATAGTTTAGAAAACTCTATTGGAAACACTTTTTTAAAACCAACATTGACAAAGTTCATGCTTTAAAAAGTGGTGAAAACACACTATTTCCATTCCAATAAAATTATGAAATTTGTTTTCTCCATTTTCAAAAATATAACTGTTACCTCTTTATTAGATAATCATTTCACAAAAACATTGCACTTCTTAAAACCAAGTCACTTTAAAACCAAAGATCGAAGATTTTAGAACTAAAGAATACAAGACATTGCGAGAGGAGATTAATTTTAGTGGGAGACTTGGAAATATGGTTGGTAGCCATATTCCAATAACTTCACCATCATAGGGACTATTCTAGGTAAATCTCTCTGGCTCCACATGGCTTTCCAGACCCTGCGAGCTCACCGAGACCAGTAACCCAACTCTCTTTTCATTTCCCCTAATCATCATCAATCCAAGAAATCCAAAGGACTCATATAAATCCCTACATCCCCCGGCGACTTGAATCCCATCATGTTATGTGGTGATCAACCACATTACTCAAAACTAGAATTCCATTTCCCGATAATCGTACCTCCAGAATATCCCGACTGTTACCCAAATAACGTGACCCAAATCAAACCTCATCTAATAGTATTTTGTCATAAACCAAATTTGGTTGCCACCAAAACTGGCACCAAACCTAGACCGTGAAAAGGACGGAAGGGTGTTCCTTATCCCCATGGTCAGGCACATGTTCCCGGGTATCATTTATCTAGGTTGGGGAACGATTTACCGGAATATGTATACATAAAACACCAAAAATATTTGATAAAAGGAATCTGAAAATTTATACCAACAAGGTTTATATAGAAATACAGAACTATATACATAAGTTCAAATGAAATAAAAAAGGTCTGATGACATAATGAAATAGCCAAAAAAATATCCCCATGGACTCCACATAACAAGGGTTCATCACCCCAAGATTTCTCCACAACTCCACCCCAACGATGGGGACTAACACCTTGCTCCACCATCACCCTCAGCCTTTCCTTTAAATGAGTCAAACATAACCAAATCTACATAAATACAAGCGGTGTATGTAGGGTGTGAGCCTAAGCCCAATAGGATACCTCCCAATGATTCTAAAGTGCATGTAATACAATGTGAAAAAGTATGCAGTTTTAATATTAAAAGAAAAGCAGTGATAAAATCCATGAAATGAAACATTCAATTAAAAATATTTTTCAATCTAAATATTTCAGAATGTTCACACATTTAAATAGACTTGATATATACTGTAATTTACTTCAAAAAACACCCCAATAAATGAAAAAATACCACAATCACAATGAGAAACAAAACCGGGAACACCCATAGGCACTAGATTGTCTCGGGCCCCATGTACCACATACCTCAGTGTAATGTAACCATAGTAAAATCCATTCTCGTGCATGATACACTAGTAGGGAACATACCAATAACCTGGTGGTCCCTAATCATCATCCCCAGAGTTTAGGTAGTGTTTTATTTATCCAAATGCTATGAAAAGCAGAGACAAAACCCATCTGGTCCATAAGTCGTATTAGTACACATCCGCCCCACCTAAGTACCCGGGCTGCCCCCTTTGTTCCCAAACAAATTCATCATTCCACATGCATACATTTTAATTTAAAAATACCAAAACTATTAACTTATAGACAATACAGAAGCTATAAACATTTTATACCATTTAATACACACAACAAAACACTTTGATTTTCTATAAAACAATTTCTCAAAAACCCACATTATTTTGCACCCAACACTCCCTGAAAACCCCACATTGCACACGATGTGCACACCAATAAGTTTCAAAAACAGAAAAATACAGCCCTATAAATTTCAATGAAACCAAATAATCAATTTTATGGAAGCCCCATGTGATCCAATAAATGTAAACTTTGCAAAACTTCTATTTTTAATCAAACATGACAATTAAAGTTCACTAGTTCCACAACACCATTAAAACAAAATTTCACAACAAAAAAGGGTTAAATATTAAAAACAGTATTTTAAGACCTTATAAATCCCAATAAAATAAAATAAGTAGTGATATGGAATCCCCAAATGAACCAATAAGAGACTTCCTTGAAAAACCCCCAATTTTATCTAAAAATGCATTAAAAATTCATTTGCATTACAAACACTACTAAAACAATTTTTTTCTAAAACCATAAAATGAAATGAGCATGAAAGTATCATAATAAGAGCATGAAAATTCATAGAGATTTCATACATATGAATTCACCTACCAATGTAATGAAAACCCTTGAATCAATGTGTGAAAATCTGGTCGCACCACCACCGCACCAAGAGGGACATAGAACAAACCTAAAACCACAGAATTGGACCATGAAAACACAATCCTAAACACTAGGTTCTAAAAAACTACCTCATGTTCATTTGGTAATTCAAGGAAAAGGGAAGAAACCCCAAAAAAATATAATTAAACCCTAAGCAAGTTGAATGTTGAATGGAAGAGACTCACTTACTAGGGAGATCATGAAGAATCACCACTAATACACTAGTAGGTGAAATTTAAAACTGTCAAAACATCATGTGAGGTTTAAATAAGGATGATTAGGTAATTTAGGAACTGGAGTGGGAGAAAAAGAGTAAGAATTGAGTGAGTTATATTGGAATGAACGTACCTCCTCAAATCTGCCCGATTTTAAAAACCCTAAAATGTTCAGCACTCAATCACAATGAAGAAGAGCTTCAAAGATCGGAGAGAGAGGTCAGGCACGCGACTGGGTTCCATGGGCATGTATTAGGATTTGAATCACTGAAAAATCCTTAAAATTTAATATGTTATTAATTAATAAAATTTTATTTTTAAAACTGGAATTGGGATTTTGGGCAGGCCCAATCCCTTAAATAAAAACCCCTATACACCTTTGTTATGGAATTTTTAAAGGCTCCAAACTACAACAGTGGTCTTAATATGTCATGGGATACCATTTAAGAATTGTAATGGGTGAAAAATATTAAAAAATGAATGTTTATAAAAGAAAAAAAAATTATTTTTAAATCTGGAATTGGGCTCACGGTTTGTCCCAATTTACGAAAACTCACCCATTACACCATGAAAGCTTGAGAAACCCAAAAAAACAAAGAATAAATGATAATTAAATAACATTTAACTTTAAAATAAGTAATTTATGTGACAAAATTAATGTATGATTAAACATTTCAACTCTCTATTGGTCAATAATGATTACAAAAATAAATAAAAAAGAAATATAATGGAAAATCACAGATTTAATCAATCATATCCAATTCATATGGAATAATATAAGATTTTTAATAATTTTATATCATTTAATAATATGTTACAAATTTTAAAATATCATTACTGTCAATTTTTGGAGCTATTCATTATTTTGACTTTAATAAACATAAGGAAACACATTGAATTTCATAAAAAAAATTATATACCAAAAATTTCATGGTAATATTTAAATTTTTTTGATGATATTATTTATATCAAATTATATTTAATTAAATATTTTAATTACCATTTATTTGAATTTTTATTAATTTCATAATTAATGTGCTAGTAATTTTTATATATTTAAGGTAATTATATCTTCAAAAAAATTAAAAATAAATTAAAATGATAAAGATAAGTATTTATTATTTAAAAATAATATTTATACTAAAAAAAACATATGAATAACCCAATATTAAAAAAATTGTAGTTATTAAAATCAAGAGTGTGGAATATTTGACATTTAATATAATAAAATGTTATAATGTTCATAATCTCATCCATATGGGAATAAAATTCTATAGATCCAAATATTTTATGTATAAGGTTAAAATGGACTCACCCAATAAAATTAATTCATATTTTAGTTTCATTTTATAAATATTATCATTTTATTTATAAATTTAATTACTGATTTACCCTTTACCGTAGTAACAATCATTACGAAGGTTACTATTCATTTTAACAAAACAAAAATTGATTTTTTTTCTAAATTTGGACAAATTGATTCGAAATATAGATTCAATTTTTCAAAATTTAAAACACATAACATCCATAATTTAATTAAAAATGAATTGAACAAATCCAATTACTAACGGGTTTTAATTAAAATGATTATATATATATAATAATGAGTTTTAACAAATTACACTAAAAAATTGATTCCAATTAATTTATTTGGATTATAAATTAAATAATGACACTAAATTTTAAATTTTTTAAAAAAAAATAATTCTTTCAAAAAGAATGAAATTAAAATATATTTTTGTAAAAAAATTGTATTTTTCATTATTCACTAAAGAATAAATATTTTGAGAAATATAAAAAAAATTGACTCTGAGGTAACTATGATATGTTGACTATGAAAGTGATATTTTATTCAAAAAATGAAATTTATAAAATTTATAGAAATTAATTCTATCTTTTCCCTACAACAATTAATGGAATTTATTTTGGAATAAATTGTATTTTAAAAGCGTAAAATAAAATTTCTGAAAAATTGAGTACTATTTTCATAACCATTAATCATTGAATTTGTATATATTACAATATATATATATATATATATATCATAAATTGTTTAATAATATTCATACATAATAATTTAATCACTAGGTTATGATAGCCATATTTTAATTATAATATATTTTGATTTATTTAAGATTGATGAATCATGTTTTATCTGCTATCGAGCTTAATGTTCTTTTGAAATATAGGGGGATAAATATACAACTCACATCCAATATAACATTAAACACACACACACACACACAAAAATATATATATATATAGACACATATATTATCATACACATATGATGTATATATATACATAAATATAATTTTAGTGATATTCGGGTTTAGTCCAATACAGGTATTATCGGTCGGGTTCCAGAAAAAAATCCCAGACTAGTAGGATTTATTTTATACATTGTTATACATTTATTATTACCTACACATTGATTATTTTATATAGAATGAATGGATGGTTCAAAACATAATTGGTGGAGGCCTAGTGAGTTTACCTCACACAATATTTGGGATATTGATTGGTAACCAGATAGACATCATTGATTCATGTGGGGACAAGAGAAATACTCTATCTTTGAATACATAATTTTATATACAATGATGGATAATGGGAGAAAGGACTGAGAATTTTTTCATGGTTCTATTGGATATAATATTTTTTCTCTTTTGTACAGCATGATTTATATGTATGTTTACATTATTACATGAATTCCAAATTTCTATAGCCTAAACCCATGTTATAATTTTTTATGTGATATTTGTTCTTATGTATTTTGGTTATTTTTGGATGAATTATTCTCCGTTAGATCATTATCAGTTTGATTTTGATTTATGATTTTACTATGTTATGTTATAAATTGATAATGAAAGTATAGTCTACCCACTGTACCATCATAGGCTCTCACTACTAGTTAGCAACCTCTAGAATTTAGTGAGGCACACCTGAGGCCATGGTGACAAAAAAGGCCAATTACTCATGATTAAACCATTTCCAAGATTTTATAATTTCACAAACTATGATCCAACTATGTGCTTTCACTTAGGATAATAGAAAAAGTATTCATGGTTCAATAACATAGTTTGAAAACATTTGTGCCAACCTTTCGTTACACACAATCCCTTGATTAACACTTTTAGTTCAGGCAGTATGGTTTGAAATAACATTGATTACCCCTATAGAACCTCAAGATGATGTCCATAGTTCCATAGGTTGACCCGCATGATTTTCATTAATCATGAGTTAACAATTAATAGGCCAAAAAAGAACCAATAATATCAAAAAAATCTATTGAAATTTCACAAAATAAAACTATAATATAAGATTATAAAATCCATTGGAGAAATGTAACTGAATGATGTTAATTATATGTTTTATACATTTAGAGACAATATTATGTTGGCATCAAATGGATGTAATTAATTGAAACTGATATTAGTCTATATTTATAAACAACATATAATGTAAACTCTAATTTTTAATTTTCATGTCAATAACATGAATAAGTCCCCCCAATTTTTTTGTATTTAGTTTACTATGAAGATAAGGATTAAATTAATTCAAAATCATTTGTTGTTATGGTGTACACGAGGAGGAATGTCATTGATATGGTGTCAAATTCTATTTCTTTATCAATGGATCATATTCATCGCCCCTCAAAGAACATAATGATTCATAGAGAAAGAATTGAGTAAGAGATAGGCTGAATTTCATCTCAAATATTGGAAGACTAATGAAAGATTTTATATCTATGAAGAATATAAAAGGTGATACTTTTTATTCATGTCTATTTTTACTGAATTTAATCAATCTAAATCCAAAATTTAATTATGGATACTAAATGTGGTTCACACATCTGTATTAAAATACAATAAAAAAATAGATTCATGTAAATAGAGAAATTTAATTTTAACTTATACTTGTACATTTTGTTATATTAGAAAGAATATTATATGTATATTATTACTATAATCTATTATATTAGAAATTTTCTTGTACTTGTATTCATTTTTTTATTGAAAACGTAATCTCACAGATGATTTTACACAATATTAAATTTTATTTAATGTTTAGAAAAATAATATTTCTTATTTATTTGGTAATCATATGCTATCTTATGTTACATATTACTAATTTATTTAATATACATGAACATGAAAAAATAGATTAAAATAAAATGAAATATCCAAAAATAATGACTTGTATCTTCCCTGTATATAGAACATCATCAAAGCTTGTGTAAATGAGGGGTGTTTAATATAACTATATCGTGATGGGTATTTATATTAAATTGGTTTAAATTTTTTTTATGTATACCACAAATGATTAAGAGGTAAAATGACCACTTTAACATTCAATGTTAAGGTAGAAAGATATAATGAAACATTATAATTGGTTTATATTAATTTATAGGTTCCATTTATAATAGAGGAAATGTTTAGGTTTTCTTATTTACCAAATTTTATCAATTAAATATTTAGGTATGATAATATTTAATTAATGTGGTATAAGTTAGTACCTTATATTTCTATAATAAGAAAATAAATTTCATAATCTTTATGTTGAAAATATTTGAAATATCTATGGAGATAGTGGTGGATAATATCTAAAAAAGAATTTATCAATCCATAAAATGAGATAAACATAGTCTTAGAGATTAATCCTTCTTATACACCTCAATTTAATGGTGTTATTTAATGGAATTATCATACCATAATTAACATCTTAAGATATATGAAGTGTCACAAAACTCCTCCATTTTATTTTTTGTGGTATAAACTAAAGAATTTAGTTTATACACTAAATTGATTAACATATATAGTGGAATTTTGTGTTGAATAAAACTTATGATACTGAATTATAGTCTATCTTAAATACCACTGTAGGGAAGCCTAAATTTTTTCAAAAATATAATTAGTAATAATTAGACACTCGAAGCATGAATTTCATAGAAAAAGGTTATACAAATAAAATTACATATATTACATATATAAACTATCATTTTCAAATAAATATTTGAAAAATAAGAAACATTACTATAAAGAGATCACAATTGTAACAGAAATAGTGGAAAAAATATTTAAATTTATCAAGTGGAAACCCTAAATGCACAATATTTTATGTGGGAGTAATTTCCACATGAGATAGTTATATATGGACTTCTTCCCAAGATAGAAGTACAATATTGGTATATGAGATTGTTTGGAAAACCAGAGAGGTATATGTTAAGTATCATCTTTATAGATCACTCATTTCTCTTTGAGTAAAATAAATATCTAACCCATTTTTATTATTTTTCTAGAAATTTTGTTTCCAAATGGAAAGAATAAATGATATTAGAGATGAATCCCTTCTACCATGATGATGTAGGTATTTTGGTATATCCTCAATAAAATGTATACCCTGTTAGGTGAATATGGGTATTCAAGAAAATGATGGACATTTACACTTTAGTATGTACATAGAATGAATGATAGGTGTTTAAGGGTTATAAAAGTCTTAAACGAATTAAATTTGATCAATCCTACTCAACAATTTCAATTTTGAACTACATAATAATATACATAGAAGAGTATGATTCCATGAATGTGAAATTTGGACAATTTAAGAAAAAAATAATTTTCTAAATGTGTTGTTAGTTGAAGAAGTATATATGAAATATCCTAAAGGGTATATTATGTCAATGCGTATGGATAAATTGGGATGTCTAAAAATATCCAATTATAGATTGATTGAGAAATCTAGATAATGTGATGTTCACTTGGATGAGGCCCGAAGATAATATTGTTTAATTATTCATGATAGATAGTTTTTTTCGATATGTATTGTAGTTGGAATGATTTTTATCATGATATTACGTGATTAGAAAAAATTAATAATTAGAAATGAAGTAAAAGTGAGAATATCAAAGATGATTTGGTTAAATAAATGGTTCTCTAAAATTGGCATAGGTAAAGAAACATTTATTTTATGGATCTAGATCAATAAACATAGATCTTCGTGGTTGATTCATAAAATTCAATGTATATATATTGAAAAGGTACCCTATATAAAAAAAAGGAATAATATATGAAATATTTGTTACCTTTATTTCTTGGAGTTAATTTATAAATTATGATGTCTCTATAGACACAGGTAGAGTTTGAAATTATAAGTTTATTTCCTGATGATTTAGAAATGGGAACAATCTAGTATTGAATTCAATATATAGGGTTTGATATTCCATTTTTTTAAACACAATTTGTAGATAACAGGTTAATTTAGTAGTACATTAAGGGAAGTAGTCATTTATTTTGAATATTACAAGAATATATACATTGGATATAAACCAAATTAATTGAGTGGATGGATTATAGTTTATGAATTTGACATGAACTACTCTCCCAATTGATTATTTTAATGTAATATCATAGTATGGCTAAGTTAATAAGAAATAATAGAACATTAAATCTATTTTTTCATATCAAATAATATTAAATATGATATGTATTTTGATACTGAAAAAGATGTAGTATATTGATGTTGTTATCAAGTAACTTTCTTGAAAGAATGACTAGAATTGTACTCCCATGATGTTACTATTATGATATAGGAAAAAAGGAATATCCTCATAGATATCCTGTATTGGGATAATTTTTATTAAGGTATGTGATGTTTCTAAATATAGAGTAGCCACATAGAATAAAAAGAATGTCCCATAACTAAAGACATAAACATGTAAAAACATGATATAGTCATGTCATAGACACCAAGTTGTTAATTATTATCAGTTGTGTCATGTTCATGTAGAATTGTTGCGATAGTGATTTCCTTGAACCCATATCCTATGTGTCATATGATTATTATTTCCTATATATAGTTTGAGGTAAACATGTGTATTTTCTTACAATAATATTTTTGATACATTTTCATACACTATTTATATAGAAATATCCTTAACTTAAGAGTCAAATAAATGTTTCATAATAGTTTCCAACTATAATAATAACCTTGATAAACTATGATAGTAATGATAAATATATGTCATATTTTCTTGATACATCATACTAAGGGGTTTTGGGGATGTTTCCACACTATCAAGTGATGGGGAATAACAATAAATGGCACTTTTCATGAAGTTTCCACTCTGTGATCTCTTGTAAATGATATCATGGGGAAAATCCCTCTAATTGGAATTTCATATTCTTTGGGTGTCATATGTTATTCTTAGTTATGAACATAAGAATTTCTCTCTCAACCTTAGATCATTGTAAATATATTCAATTTGATCACTAAATTTAATAAAAAAATAGGTCATTAAATTCATGGTGATGTTGTTTTTGTTAGATGTGTCATTGTTGCTATGAATTTTTTTGAATGGTCTAAAGGGAATTAGTTGCATCCAATTTGAGAATAGATATTTGTGAACCCATATTGAAAAGGATAGAAGACCATTTATTAAATAAATGGCCATGGTGTTGGATGGTGTGATGTCTTGAACATGTATTCAACTTGATATGTACCCGAAGACCAAATGGCCACATGGCCTCAAGTATATCTCCATGAATGCCAGTGGTTTCTGACTAGATGTTAGGTCCTATTGTGTGTCGGTTGAGAGACTATTCCCTGATTAGAAATGTGTTTCATATTGGGTGAAAGTAAACATAGGAAAATAATAGAAGAAGTATCAGTAAAGACAAGGAACAATAAAAATAGGGACAACATTAATAATACCGGAATAACTGGATAAGAATTCAACAACTAATGATATTTCACGTTACTAGAAAATTGGAAAACAAGTATACAAGATAATAGGCATAACATTTCCCCAAATGTATAAATGAAATCAAACACTATACCAAGCATCTCAAGCTCTGGCTCAGTCATCAACTATCAAGGTCCATCCTAAACAACAAACAATCATGTTTTTGAAGATTTATACTTCCCTTTATCAAAACATGTACTGATGTAATCAACATTGGGTAATAAATAGTGGCCAGAAAGGGTGTGGGATAAATCTTAGTGGGAAACCACCAACTGTGCCTATACCCTTCTTCCCATTTAATGGAAATGCAACACTATGACACCATTCATATATAATGAAATGTAGAAAAATGTAATAATATAACCAAGTAGATTCTTTATAACTCGACTACTGTATAGCCCTGTATTATGTTCATTTAATTATATAATTACCAATTTTATATTGTGAGGTATCAAAAGGAATAACCAAGCCTAACATCACCTTGTGATAGTATAAATAATGAAGGTTCCATGATGCAATGAGGAAACTGTGATCAATGAAACTCAATGGTGATTTCCTAAGGTAAAACGCATGGTTACATAGACCTCAAGGATTTATAATCCAATAATAACTTTTTTCTGGAATTAGATAAGAGTTTAATCTAAGGTGTATAGTCTATGGAATTCCATAATGAGGTGCATATCATGTCTAAGATAATCATCCAAGGTATAATGGGGATATGTAGAGACATGCCCATATGTGAAATAACCATGAAACGTACTTCTCAATGTTGTTCCCATGGATTGTATCCAAGGAATCCTATAATGATAATTGAGGATTCCTATAGTAACAAATCAAGAATCCAAGAGTAGGGAAAAATCAGGATCTAGGTGGATTTCAACCTAAGAAATCTTTATCCATGAATTAGAATGATGTTCCCGAGTGCTCATGAAATTCTCCTATACTAATCCAAGGTGAGATCAAGTCAGTTAATTCCTAATTTAGTATGAATTCATGTATTATTTCCTTCAGTTCAAGTATTTCCATTAAATAGTGTCACAAGGTCAAGTAGAATGAAACCTTCTTTCCATGATATTTGGTTCAATCCTTTCCTTTAATTATCCTGACAAGGAAAAGTACCTTTAAACCATTTAATCCATTTAATGCATATTCCATATTCAATGATCATTCTACTAACATCCATTAATGTGGTATGGGGTGCTACGGATATGTAATCAATTAATCATTCATATTTAATTCTCAATTTTGAAGGACTTTCCTTAGGTGGTTTATGTGTTGAGAAGACATTGAACATTCCATTGATATTTTATCATAAAAAAAAGCAGTTTAATATTGAAACTATTACCCATATAAAGGTCAAGCCATGGAACACCCGAATAGTGGATCAAACGTGTCAAAAAAATGAAATGAAAATTATGGAATTACATTCGACATAGATAAGATGAAGTTGTAGTCACAAAATACAATAATTAAACTCATATATGGGATGATAAATCCTATATAGTTCTAATGAGTATATGCATAGAATATAACTTCAATGAATGAAAACCGATGAAACTGGTTGGCCCCACATGATAATTCCAAAGTCAACGAACTTGTGGGATGCATTTTAGACCACCAATATTTGTATATTTTGACTCATATCCACATTTTTTATCCCTTGACTTGGCTCAGATTAATGTAGATATATGAAAAGTTCAAAATGATCATACACCGATAAATCGGTTGACAGAAAGAGAGAATTTGAACGACTCAAGAAGTCTCAGGTACTATTTTTTGTGCATCCAACGTGATGAAAGAAAGAGAGAAAATATATAGGATGGTGGGAATATATGAATACCAAATTTTTATATTTAAAAATCTCTTAAATGAGATCCATGGAGGTAAATCCCACATAAACTCAATTTATGGAAGAAGATGTGCCTTAATGGACCATTAAGTGAAATTTGGTCATTTTACCCAGAGAAAAGAAATGTTCAATGTTTTTCCACATGCTTTGACAATCCATCCCCCAAAAAAGCATGGATACCTTGGAAAATGTTCATATTTCACAATTATGTTTCATGGTTGTGCGCCAACTATGTGATGTGGCTCTACCCATAAAAAAACAATCCGCACTGTTAGGTAAATGAAGTGCCAACCCTACAAAATGTCCATTTTTTCCAAAATATTTGTTCTGGGCTCCGAACATTCTCTGAACACCCTAAAACCTTTTCTAACCCCTTAGGTATCCATATTAGGTCTAAAATAAATATTAATACTGAAATATAATGGATCTATATCTTAGTGAAAAAATGGGTTCTTACATTCTTCCCCCTTCAAAGAACTCTTCCTAATATTCACCTTCCTAGGGTGTAGAAACAATACCTAGGAAGAACAATGGATATTTTTAATTTATATCGGCTTTCTTATTGCAAGTCTCATCATGTACATGGTTGTGCATCAATAAAATTGGTACTAGAGGGATATACCAGCCTCAGAAAACCATTACACTCCTATCAATGATGCAAATAGGATACTCCTTAAATATAGAACCTTCATTTATCTCAAATTACATGGTATAAAAATAATGATATTGATTAAGTGATATGTAAAAACCTTTGAAACATGAAATACATAATGCAAGCAATGATACCTCTAAGGTTGTAGAAACTGATTGGATACTGACCAAACTATTTCTAGGACCTCAAACATACTTATATGATGAGGCGACAACATCCATTTCTTCCGTAACTATCTATTCCTTAGCGTGGGTGATACACAATGGAAAACAAGATCCCAAAACTCAAACTCAAAAGGAAATCAATAGTGATTGAAAGAAGATTTATATCTAGACTGAGCCATATTCTTTCACTTTCTAATCAGTACAACTTTCCCTAACATCTCCTGAACATGATGAGCACCTAGTAGGGCTACATCACGTGTCTCTATCCAGCACAGGGGTAAATGATATGAACTGCCACATAGGGACTCAAAATTATCTCTATGAATTTTCACCTAAATGTAGTTATTATTAGATAACATGATGAGAGGTATATGTTTCTCCCATTAAATACTTAAATCAAGGAAACATGCTCTATGAAATCCTCTAGAACCGATATTTTTTATTTTGGGTACCCATCAGTTTGAGTATGAAAAGAATTGAAGGGAAGCACTTGAGTCCCCATAAAATTTTTTTATCCCCACCAGAACCATGATGTGAATGGAGAGTCCCAATCTGAAATGATAGTATGAGAAACCCCATGTAGTCGTATAATCTCACAGACATACAGTCTTCCCAACTCATTAACTAAGAACATATTTGAATTCGGAATTAATTGAGATACATTCCTCAGTCTATCAATGACAATTTACACATAATCTCTACATCTAGGAACCATAGGTAAACCGAATAAAGTATATATAAATACCTTCCTATTTCCATTATAGGACATAAAGTAGCTATAGTAAGCCAACAAGTCTCTAGTGCACCGCTTTCACCTATTGATAGGTGAAACAACTATTGATAAAGACTGTAATTTAACATTTTATCGAAGGCCACAAATATTGGAAACACATAAATCAATAAATCATTGATATTCCTTGATGAACTACCCACTTAGAATCATGGAACTCTTTCATCAACTCACATTTTAAATCCATAGGTTCTCATACATGACTATGAATTCTTAGTATGTCATTTCTATCTATAGAACAATCAAGAGGTAGGTTATCTCTTGGTATAATCTCATGGAGAACCTAACCTTCAAGACCATAAAATTTTCTACTCTTCATTATCTCAATGAGGGATGAGGTAACATTCATGGATGAGTGATAAGATTTCTAGTGACTGTCATGAAAGTACAGATGAAACACCAAAAAGAGGGCCATTAATATCCATTAATCACTGGATTCTCATACTGCATGTGCCTAAGTTTTATGACTCAGTACATATGCTACCGTATTTCCATTTCTATGCATATAGTCAAGGTAAAAATCCAAATATTTTAGATATTTTACCTATCTTCATTGTTTGAGATTCAAGTCACTATCTGAAAAGATATATTTTAGACTCTTGAGGTCTGTGTAAACCACAATGAACATAACCAAAAGATAGGTCTCCAAAAAAATAAGGAATTGGAAACTTCTGCTCTCTCGAAGTCGTGCATTAAGTAATTTCTCTCATGATGCCTCAAATACTGAGATCCATACACAATAACTTTTTCCTATGGCATCAGTACTGCTCCTAGGAAGACTCGTGATGCACCATAGAAGATTTTATAACTTGTTCCCTGCTTTGGAAGAGTCAGATTGGGTGTTTATACAATTTTCCCTTTCGACTTATGAATGGCTTCTAAGAAACCACATCACTAAACATGTATATCGAACACATTCTTGGGAATAATCATATATTAAATCCTTGTAGTAACCATCAAAACCCATGAAAAATTTTATATCAAACACGTTCTTGTGATTATCCTATGAAACCACGTCACTGAACTTTTCTACGTTAATATATACTGGATATTATGATATTATAAGAAACACGAAGTGAAATTTGTCGATCCAGTGGTGGAACATATCTATCTTAGTGTAAAGTTGATTCTCTCTTAGTGAAATCATAATGATCACATGGTGTTTGGAATAGTCGCTTTGAGTGTGAGAATAAAGAAAGACGTCACCCAAAATGTACGTGAAAAAAGATTCCAAATAGTGGTGGAAAGACTTATTCATCTAATCCTGGAAAATGATGGGTGCATTCATATGATCGAATGAAATAACATGGTACTTATAGAGACCATACATATTAAGATATGTTGTATGAGGTTTTTATGATAGCCCAACTCTCACCTAATGATAAAATGATCTCAGGTCAGTCATAGAAAAGACTATTGTTCCTCAGAGTTGTTCAAATTGATCATCTATTATTGGAAGTGGATACCAGTTCTGAACATAAGCTAGTTCAAATTTATTTTATCCATGCATATTCATATGGTTGCATCCTATATCATTGACCATACCATGGTAGAACCTCTAGAGGAAGTACTGGTATGTATAAAACCTTTGGCCTCTAAATCCACTAACAATATCTTCAGATCTTAATTCTATGTAGGTCCCATCCTATACAGAGGAATGGATACTGGTGATATTCATGGAACATGGTGAATTTTATAATATATATCTATCACTCTATAGGTAAGCCAAAACAAATTGCAGGGAAAGACATCCCTGAAATAATCCACTATTGGAGGAAATCAGCTTGTCATAAACCTTCATCCACCATGAAGATATTTAAAATTTGGGCAGTCAGTTTACATTTCCCATGATGCTTTATCACACTCTACCAGCCAAGATATCCTACTCACTATTATGTAGATAACTACTTCCCTTTCTTATACCCCTAATGGTGTCTCTAGAGTAATAATACAATAGTAATACTGTTTCACTTGTCTGAGGCATTCCACAATGGATAAAAAGATAAAGGAGTTCAAATCATCTGTATCAAATAAATAAGATACTATACTAAAGGATTATAGAATATTATCTTATAATTTAGAAGGTCCCATAGTCAGATCCTCATGTATTGGATGTAGTGCAAAAAAATAACCCAACCCATGATCATATGAAATATATGGACTACCACAAACATTACAACTCTACTTGTGCTGCTAGTGATTAGGGGTCTGTCTAACATAGCCACAACATCTTTCTCGTCCAGAAAAACGGGTGCTATTCCAACTCCCTCTATGAAATGGCGTAACAAAATAGACTCCAGAAGGTGGATATGGTGTGAATCTTCTTATACTTGAGCTGGAGGAAAGGTCCTGCAGAAACATTGGAGATTCCCCACATAATGGAAATACCAACACTCCAGTGGCTCTCTATCACATTAAAGCATTCAATTCCCTATCATCCACACTGATGAAACATTTTTGAGTTTAAAAAATGGATACCCTATTTTTCACTTCTCTAATAAGGAAGATTGATGCAATTCATCCAACCACTGGAATAACTACTGGTTGAATGCCAAACTGGTATTCTATGGCCAGTACAATATCTATCCCTTAGGTTATTCTCTATGATAATATCCTTATTGAAAATATTAGTTAATTTATGTAGGAGAGATACATTTAGCTATGAATGGATTTTGTAGTGGATCCCATCCTCAAAGAATCTTGCACACAAAATATCATCACTATCTACAAGCGGTGAAAAGTGATAAAACTCCCTTAAACACATTGAATACTCTATAATTGACATAGAAAACATTTTGATATGCATGAAGTCTCTTGATATGTCATCCCTCAGTTTCTGAGGATGGAACTGATCATTGAAGGAAGTTTGAAAATCAATAAATAACATGCCCTAATTAAATCCACAATGGGAAATCATATCCCACCAATGATTGGTTGTGACTGAAAGAGTGTATGTAGAATGTTTGACTCTCCTCTCTAGAGGAATTTCTAGATGATCATAAATAGATATAGTGGATTCTATCCTAGAATAATTCGCCTATGAACCACCATCCCCAAAAAAATTAGGAGGAAGCTGCTATTAGAACTCACGAGTCTGATCAGCCATCGTAAGTGAAATCCATAGAGAACTATGCATGGACTACATTAGGTGAAGGAAGCTATCATGGACTTGGGCATCTATTCCAAAATTAGGTAAAACAGACGCTATCTCAAGTTGAACTCCTAGAGGAATGAGTTCTCGATTCGGGCCCACCACATCTAGAGCGTGGTCATCACCACCCTCCTAGCGTATGGCCCAAGGATGTTGTGGAGACATAGGTCCACAAATTCCATGACCTCAACTTAGAACAAGCTCAGTAATAAATAATAAATCCCTAGAAGAGGATGAATTTAATAAAACACACAACCTGAGGAATAATACCCCAACTACAAACATTGATGGGCCAAGTATTTGTACGTTATCATGTATAAGTTTGATTTATTATTTTCATTTAATTTCTTGGTTCACTCTTTTAACATTTATTATTAGGAAAAGGTGGTATAAGGATGTGAAACCAATTTATTTTAGATTTCAATATTCACATTATAATAGATAACCATTTTTGATGAATTATTGCCCACACACCTATCACCAAAAATGACACCCATTTAATTACAGTATAATCGATTTACTCGATAAATTACTCAACCCTACCCATGAGGGCCCATACCACTCATGAATTGATACATGAAATCACACAATCAAAACCAAAAGTAATTCATATAAAATATAATTATCACATCATCACTCAAAAATCAAAATCACATAATGAAATTTGAAGGAGTGAAATGCACCTATATGGCATGGAAATATTATGACATATGAATTCTAGGTTCCTATACTAATGCATGTAAAATTTCCCATTTTCGTCATATCATTGAGCCAAGGAAGAAAAAATATCCTCAAACTAAGTAATAATACAAAATTCCAAAAAAATGTGATGTACCCAATGGTAAATTAATATCAACTGTAATTCAAAAAAGCATAACAACCATATTAATTTAGGCAACATGTTTTTTACCCCAATCATGGTTTCACAAGAACAATTCACAACGTATGACCAAGTCCCAAGCATTCAAAACCTCTAATCTATTGTCTCCAAATATTAAGGGATTAAAATAACTCTTTTAATATAAGTTTTTGACATCCCAGACCCGGATTCCACTTGATAGGTTCCCCGAGCCCAGTGGCCACATGGCCTCAAGTGCATCTCTGAGAATACCAAAGGCTTCTGACTAGTTGTGAGGAATTAATGTGTGTCTGTGTGGAGGCTATGCCAGCATTATGAAAGTGTGTTCTAGTGGGTTAAAGTAAAAAAATTTATATAACAAAAGAAATATATATAAATATATGTAAAAATAGAAATTGGGGACAAAAATAACAGTAGCTAATCAACTTAAATTACATTCACCAACAAATGATATGTAATGTTACTAGAAAACTGGAAAACAAGGATAAATTATTAGAGGAATAACATGATCCACATTAGTATAAATGAATTCAAAGACTATCTCAAGAATACCAAGATCCAGCTCAATCATATTATATAAAGATCCATCCTAAATAGAAAGCAATTAAGTGTTCAATGTTTTACACTTCCATTTATCAACACATACAGTCATACAATCTATGTGAGGAACCCAACGACACCCAAAGTGGGTGTGAGATAAATCTTTGTGGGCCAGCACCAATGTTGTCAAAACCTCCAGCCTGTGTAATATAAACATAATAGTGTGAAAGCATTCATTTATAAATCAATGCCGTATAATTTAATAAAATAACCAAGTACCTGCTTCATCCTTTTTCTGGTGTTTTCCAATGTATCCAGTTCATTTAACAATATAATTTTCAATTTTATATTGATTGGTCTCATGTGAAATATAGTAGAATATCTTCACTTTGGGATTATATAAATAGTGAAGGTTCCAAGATGTAAAGAGGTATCCATGATAAATGGAATTTAATAGTGAAGTCCCAAGGTAAAAAACAAGGTGACATAGACCTCAAGGGTCCCCAACTAAGTAATAACTATAGCCTGACATGTGGAAACAGTGTAATATAAGGAGAATAGTCCAAGGAATTCCTCAATTAGGTACATTTTACATCTGTGGGGATCGACCAAGGTAAAATGGGGCTAATCAGAGACAGGGATCGATGGGTTATTTCCATGGCACCTACTTGACAATGATGAAACCAAGGAGTATATCCATTGAATCTTGTAATGATAGTGAAAGTATCCTATGATGTTATATTGTACAACCAAGGCTAGATAAGTATTGGGATACTTGTGTGTTTCAGCATAATCAAGACAAATCCATGAATTGGAATGGGACTCCCAAGTGCTCATCGAATTCTACAATCATAATCCAAGGTGAGAAAGAGTCATATCATTCCTATTTATTATGAAGTCATGTACTATCTCTTTTGGATGAATACATTCCTTTCATTAGTGTTATAAGTTATATTAGTATGAAAAATTTCAATCAAATCATTTGGATCATGACTTTCCTTTCATTGGTGTGGCAAAGAAAAGTAGCCTGAAACCATTTAATCATTTTAAGGCATAATCCATATTCAAGGTTTATTCACCAGTTTCCATTAATGTGGTAAGGGGTGATACCTGTAAGAAACCAATTAATAATTCACATGTAGTTGTCAATTTGAAGCATTTAACTAAGGGGGGTCAATTGGAGAGCACACATGGTACATTCCATTACTATTTTCTCATTTAAAAAACCATATGATATATGAATCTTACCCATATGAAGCTCAATCTAAGGAACACTGGAACATTGGTTTAAACATGTCCAAACAATAAATGAAAATTATAGAATTACATTAGACATAAAATGGATTATTTATGGTAATAACCACCCATAATTAATTATATATATGGGGAGATCATATCCATATGGTTCTAATGAGTATAATCATGGAATATAAATATAATTAATGGAATCTGATGAAATTGGCGGGCCACACACGAATATTCCAAAATCAGTGATCTTGAGAGATGAGTAATAGACCACCCACCATAAGCTTGTATGACTCACCTCCCCTAGTATTGGCCATTGATTTGACTTAGATAAGAGAAGAGATAAGAAATAGAAAAACAATCATACCATAATAACTCAGTCAAGAGCAAGAGAGAAATAGGATGGCTTAAGATGACTCGAGTACTTACCATTGCACATCCGACATAATGAACGAAAGCTAGAACAAAAAATAGAAGAATGATATCATTGAACTCATTATAATGATATTCAAAAAGATTCAAAATGAAATCCATATAGGTAAATCCTGTATAAAATCAGACTATGGAAGAAGAGGTCTCTTAATATAATATTAAGGGTAATTTTGGAATTTTCCCCACAAAAAAGACTGTGCACGGTTTGTCTGCACTATTACCTAAGAAAACAGACAATTTTCACAATTATGCAACATATTTAAGCACCGTACTTGTGATGTATATCTTTCCAGAAAAACATAATCCACGCATTTAGGTATAACATGCACCAACCATGTGACAAACATGTGTCTTTGCCAGTTTTCCAAAAAATATGGCTTCTAGGCTTCAAACATTCCTCGAACAACCCTAGGACCTTTTCTAAACCCTTAGGAATCCATATAGGTTCTAAAATAATGATTAGATTGAAATTTTAAAGATCTATACCTGATTGAAAATCCGGGTACTTACAGATTGTAATTACATCTAGTGATACAACTAAGAAAGATAATGAAATAGGGGAAGATGGAATGGACATTGCATCCTACATTATGAGATATTTTGATAATGATATTATATTAAACATTGATTGTTTATAAGATGTTTTAACAGCTATAAAATTACTTATCCCTCTAGGGGCCTTGATTGGTATCTTTGAAACACACCTGATCATTGAGTTGCACCTGTAAATATTGATAAAATGCACTAGAGGGACATGCTATGTGTATCTACTAGTTCCACATAGTCAAATGAATAGTAATTTGGGGTGATGTGTTCCCCACATATAAGGGAACGCAAACATAAATATATTATGAATGACAATTGAAAATAATTCAATTATATTAATTAGTTTCTAATAATGATTATAGAATTTTCTTCCCATGGTATTAACATGTTTTTATCATAAATGTGAATAGGAGATAATATAATTTTTTTCAATAACATTACATGTTCATGGTTTGTTCCATTATTTGTTGATATTATGATCTGATTTTTTTTTCTTATTTTCTTATTTAATAATTTTATTTTTTATAAGTAATTGATAAAATTTTCATGTCATTTATGACAAGTTTAATTAATGAATAAGTGAGAAAAATACCATCCAATGAAGGTTATGACCTTCACGGGACCAGAGTTCCATTTTATAAAATATATAACATTAAAAAAAATATCATTTTAGACTAAATATTTCTATACACAAATATCAAAAATAATTTGAGACCACTACCGTCAAATATCTAATGCTTTAGGGTGAGAAACAGAGATATGAACTAGGATTTATCAAACCCATCACCTTACTCATGACTGCATTCTTCATGTGGTATGGGGGACATCATAATGACATACGATTTCCCATTATATGACAAGGGAGTTGATGAATGAAGATCTAAGAGAATTTATGCATGTGTTGATGTTATAGATGATGCCTAATGTATAATTTTTGATCCATGATATATCAATGGTGAGAAAATAAACTAGGAAATTTCCCATGAATAAGGTTTTTTATACAATTTAATTATATTTTTTTCTTTTTGATTAAATTGAATTTCGTGAGATCCTTTTAAAAATTTGGGAAATGGGTTATTTTGATTCACATTATTTAGATGATTATCATCCTAAAATATTTGATTTTAAAATTTTCATTACTCTATTGTGAAAATGATCGATGTGATAGAAAAATTATTATATTCCAATAATCACCTAAAATGGATAACAATAGTGTTGGGGATGTGATATGTGTTAAAATCCATTATCCATTCACTTGAACATATGCTTTCAACAATTATCTTAATTCCTTTACTCAAAGCGTGTTCACTTTTAAAATTTTTAGTTTGACAGTGGAAACTAATATTGGCCTTATTAAATTAACATTAATGCGTAAAAATAAATCGCAAATTTTGAAATAATTTGGAATACAGATTCTGAAAATGAAATTCATTTTACAAGATATAATTAATTTTAACAGTAGTAGTTAATACGGAAGACATGTTTTTTTTAAAATGTATTCTTAATCATAAATGTTATTTATATGATAAAATTATTAATAAATTTGAGTTTATTGAAAAACATTTTTATTATAAATAGAATAATTTTTATATTTATTTTGAAAAAATAATTATTTTTACCAAAAAAATATTTAATTTAATGATAATTTCAAAAATAATTTCTTTTGGAAATTATTCCATAAGTGGGTAAAAATAGTTTTTCATAATTCATAATAAAATTTATAAATATATACATTATCACTCTAAACAAATAATTGATACTAAAAATGTTTTTATATATTTTTTTATACTTGTTGATATGGTCATAAAATCATTGATTTAGTAAAAAAATATTTTTAACTATTCAACAAAAAACATTTATTTCAAAAGAAATATAAAAAATTGTAGTCAATATAGTATTACAATTATAGATTAATTAGTGAAATTATTTTTATCAATTTAAATTTATAAACATTACCTATATAATTTGAAAATGAAATTTCAAAATTATAATAGAAGAATCATTTTATTAAAAAATTATTTTTGGGATCTTCATGATTTTATAATAATTTTTTTTATAATTTTATAAATAAATTAATGATTAAATATAAGTTTATAAATATAAATAAAACAGCTGATAATAATTTTTTTCCATTATAATTTTATTTTATTATGTAAAAATAGAAAACATTTTTAAAAATAATTTTTGAAAGGAATCCCTTTTAAAATATTAATTTATCTATAAAAATAAGTGAATAATTTTTTTACATTTAAATAATAATTACTATATTATTCATCTAATATTAATATTTTAGGGTTTATTTTTTTCATCTATTCCATTAGATCAGTGTTGTGTGTTACATAAGCTATTATAGATATTAATAATTATAATTTTCCAATATCTATTATCATTAACTTATACACAACTTAATCAAATTATGTCCTCACAATTTTTAATTTTTATGCCTTGATAAATTCAATATAGGGTATTATTATCATATTTATGATTCGGCATATGACTTCTAATCTGAAAAATTATATACTCCGTTATTCATTAATATGTTACTTATATTTCTACATAGAACATTAATGAATCATATATTCATATAACAGAGTGTGTATATACAATAATCATAGATCATTGAAATATACTATTCAAAAAATAAAATGAATCAGCAAGACATTAAACAACTACAGAAACATATATCATTCTGAATATTGTTACAATATTTAACAATAAAATACACTAAAAATATATATAAATTCATAGGCGGGTACATATATGTTATGATCTGAAAAATGTGATAAGCATTAAAAAGATATCAAAAATTGATTATAAATGCAAATATTTCAAAGAGTTTCTAAATTAATATTTCCTAAAAATTAATCATCCCTTTATTAACTCAACATTAAGTGTATGTTAAAAGAAATTGTTATACATCAAAATAATCTGTTTTATTGAATATTTATAAACAAAAATATATTTTTTTCATAAAATTATTATACAATGTAATTACTACTAATTACATTTACATTCAAATCCATTAAAAATTCCCATGAAAAAAAACATTAATTTTTAACATAAACCGCCTATCATTTAAAATAAACTGGAATATTAATAACGAATATAATTTTGTAATAAAAATTGCACTGAGTTTCAATATTTAATATTCAATATAATTTCATCATAACTACCAATGTTAATACCATAAAACTCAAAATTTTCTTTATAAGTGGCATATAATAAAATTCTCAACCATTTATATATACTCTTTTATCCAGCTATAATTTATAGTTTTTTCTCGGTATATAGAATTATTATCACAATTTCAGTGATCTTGTTCTAAAACAATAATTAATAAATTGACTAAAAAAAATATGATTAAATAGACATATGAATATTTAATCTCAGTCATAAAATGTCTTCTCTAAAAAAAACCTTTGTCTCATAGATTGATACTTTCAGTTCAATCATCTTTTAATTAATTAAATTTATCTTCAAATTCTTAGACTAATACC
The DNA here is from genome assembly GCA_963277665.1 of Viscum album. Classification (NCBI taxonomy): domain Eukaryota; kingdom Viridiplantae; phylum Streptophyta; class Magnoliopsida; order Santalales; family Viscaceae; genus Viscum; species Viscum album. The sequence goes on along the minus strand of OY728134.1, from coordinate 567,392,378 downwards.
TCAATATAAAAATTCATTTATAATTTCTTGTATTAATAATACTATTATAAAAAATATATCCCTTTGGAGTGTCTAAGTAGTTGTGAAATTATGAATTAGTTTCATGCACTGGGTGATGGTAAAGTTAAAACCTAATCAGCCCTTTTAAAATATATTATCCCTATATATATGTGTTATAAAGCCTTCACCCATTATTTTTATCAAGATAAGAATGTATTTTCTAAGGGAAACACATATTTACAAGAACATAATAATTTTAGGAACTATTTCCTCCATATAGATTTACCCATTAGATATTGGAAAGATCTCTTATCCTAATCTATAAACTATATAAAATATTAAATGTTACTTTAACTAACCTAAACATTCATTTGTGCATTCGTAATTATGATCGAACATAACATATAAACCATTTATGAAAACCCTATGTTTTAAATTATCACCAATAAGTAGCATCCTAATCTCTAATGTTAATTAAACCCTAATATGATACCAAGTTGGGTAGACAAGACATTATCATCAAAGAATCACAATATATAATGAAATCATTTCATTGAAACACATTCATGTGATCTTCTATGTTTAGAGTTTTATTGAATTAGAAAAACAATAACTAATAGAACCCATAACATTTTCAACCATCCAAGGTTATCACAATATAAAAAGGAATAATAAATCAATAAAAAATCATCAACATCTCTAAAAAAATCTCGAAATAAGATACTATTTTAATAAAATCATAAAAAATAATTTTCGTAAAAACATAGTGAAATTGATACATAATAAAAGGGTAATATAAATTACCAGTAAGGTTAAAAATAATATATTTTAATCAATTATGAAAAGTGAGAATAATTTGAGAAAATAATAATAATAATGCTTCATAAAAAAGTTATTCAAAATAAATTAGGGACCATAAATCATGGAATACAACTTTGTATAAAATAGGTAGATAATATCATCAGAAATAGGAATAGAAATGGAATGTAGAAAATAATAAAAATAGAAGAAACTATAAATATTTGGAATAATATGACCAAAACTTAATGATACTCTACAACCATAAGCATTAGGGAACCATTGTACGAAAACTCATTATTTCTATTCATAAGTGAAAAAATACATTATGATAATCCCTATCTATAACATGAGATATAAACATTATCCCGTTAATTGGATGGAGATATATGATTTTCATTGGGTTCTTACATAAATTTATATCCCATATATAATAAATTTCTATTATATCATAAAGAACCCATTCAATTTGAATGGGTCTCATTTTTAATTCAAATGGAATCAAATATGGAAAATATTTATTATTCCACCAATAATCATAACATGATTTACCATTGAAAACTAAATTCATAAACAATGATATTAAAAAATATTGTAGTTAAATAAGATTCTATAAATATAATAGACAATATAATATTTACACCATATAGATAAAAAGGCATATGGTTATTAAAATAATTAACCCGATCAATCAATTTATTGAATATAGTAGAAAACCATTCATAAAAAAGATATATGGTAATCCGAGAAGGAAAAAATGGAATGTGAATTATGGTTTTAAATTAAATATTATTAGGAAATAAAATTTAGCTATTTATAAAATCTCTTATAGATAATTAATATTTATCATTTTCGAAATCATAGGTAAAAAATAAATTGAATAAGAAAATTTATTTTATAAAAAATGATAAATATTCCTTTGAAAATAATTATGAAAATGAAGATTTCCCATGAAAAAAAATTAAAAAGTCATTGAATAATTGAAAAATATTTTACATTGAAAAATAAATAATAATGATGATGTATCTTAAAAATAATGGGAACTCCATTATTTTGAAGATGATATAGAATATGTTTCTTTTTGTATTTTTATAATGAAAATATATGTGTCTAATTCACCAATTTAATTGAAAAATAAATTACAAATTAATTTGAATGGAAATAGTGGAGAAATAATATATCATTAATTTTTTAATAAATCTCAATCAATAGATTCTTGGGAAATTCATTTTGTATATTTAGAGGAAAAAATGATAGGAATAAAAGGCATTTGATTTTAAAATGTTTGAAAACATTTTGAATAATTTGTAATATAATTGTCAAAAAAACACATAAAAATACTATGAAATCCATTATTTTAAAAGAGGATAATAAAAATATGAAGGTCACATGAGATACCACATGAATTTATTTACAATTATATAAGATAACATTGGTGGGAATATAGATTTTTACAAGGAGGGGAAACCAGTGTTAAATTTGAGGAGAATGTTTTTCAATAGTGATATAGCTTTTATTATGATCAATTACATTATGAATGAATATTTGAGTAAAAAGAATAATTTTACAAAAATAGAGAGAGAAAATAAAACAAAATAAAATAAAATTGTAAGTGTAAAATATTAAAATAGAAAGACTTGTTCATGAATTATTGTGGCTTGTTTAAAAAATTAAATTTCAATGGTATAGTCTTGTGGTAAAACCCAGGTAGTTTACTAAGAGGAGTGAACACAATATTTAATTTTCACTTATTAGATGAACTAATAAAATTGATTTGATTGGATTCAGATAAGTTGGGTTATTTATATTGAATATTAAATGATTTCTATAATATAATTGATAGAATATGGTGATCACATCATGATCTGCTACATCTAATGATATGCCATCATTATTTCATGTTTGAATAATTATTCATTTTAGATAGGAAAGAGAGAAATTACTCAACCAATTAATTTTTACCATTACTATATGGATATGGTGAAAGTATTATAAATTGAATCATTAATTTTTCTTATCATCCATCCTTTTTTTGTTAAAATTTCCATAGGTCCTCTAGGCCAATTAGGGAAATCCTGAATATATACTACTCTTCCATAATTACAAATGGTTCCCCCAATAGTTTTACACATGTTCTAGATAATGATGAGTACTCAACACCCACACCGAGCATGTTTCAACATATACAAACAAGGATATGGTGGATCGAGATATTAATCGTTAACTATTGTAAAATAATTTACAGAACCAAAAACATATTAAAACTACATTCATGCTTAATATTGTAGAAAAATAATAAAAAATGTTGTAGTACTAGAATAAAAGTGTTTAATTTAATTTATTATATAACCTCAAGAATTATAGATTACTTGATAATTTACCATTTCTCAGTCCCTCATAGAAATTATCACTCCCTATATTGGGTGAACAAGTTGATTTAAAAGAAGGAAGGTGTCTTGAGAATGAAATAAAAAATGAATGGGATGGAGGGAATGAAAATTGTAGAAGGATATCATCTTGAGCTCCCCCCACTCCTAGTGATATCTTTTTCCAATCCCTTATATGTTATGTTTTTAGGAATAAATTATTATCATGGTCTATTAATTATCTAGAAAATGATTAAAAATTCATCTCTTTTTACAATGGGTTAAAAATATTGGGTACATATTTTAATTAATATTCAAATTCTAATATTCTATCCCATGTAAAATTTTTACATCATAAAATTAGTTTTTATGATGTAAATTTTTCATTCAGTACTTTTGAAAAGGTTTTACTGCTTAAAATTGATCCTAAATGATTTAAGATAGAGTCATGGAGTGACATATAATGTCTTTCCCTTGATATGTTTTTTTACTCTATAAATTGGAACCCTTATAAATTTGTTAACATATTCTTCCTAATATAAATATTTAAAGTATTAATAAGTGTTATTTATAATGAAATTATATATTTTTATCTAATTCCACAGTTATAATCAATGGAGTTTATTCTTGTATTACAATTTTTCTTGAGACATCACTTATTTGACAAATTCAAAAAAAATTCTTTTTTGTCACTTACTATCTCATATAACAATTTATTAAATCAATCAAATATTGAAATTATTAATCAATTATTTTATATAAGTAATTTTTTCTATAATAAAATAAACTTTCATAGTATCCTTATGTCAAACCCCCACCCATTGAACTTTTATTTCATTAATCATTTTAACTCAACATGAATAATTGAAGAGCATCATGTTACCGATATTCAAATTCCATCAAAATAAAATAAAATTATTTTCAATAGGGAATTGTACATTAATGTTCCTCATAACACATCAATTCATCATTAAATTATTTAAATCGGCTAATTAACAAATGTAATTTAATTTTTCCATTTGAGAAATTGTGAATAATTTCCTCTCATTCTTTCATATTTTATAATTCATTCTTATTAAGAATTCTGAGTCATGAATTTCCACATAATGGTCATTTTCCACTCATCCATCATGATCCAAAATCAAGTTGTGTTATTCTCATACCATTACTAATTTTTTTTATAGTCCTGCAATAGATATACATTCTCCGCGTTGTAGATATAATATTAAAAAAACATGAGGGATTTGAAGATTCTTTTTTGATTGGATAATGATTGTTATGGGTTTATGATTGATAATTAAGACTCAATAAAGAGTTATTTAACTAAATAATAATATTTGTTAACAAAATTAATGTTCACATAAATTATCCTTATTAACATGATAACTCCCAAATACCATAACTCAATATATGGTCATGATCATTGTATCCATACTGAAATAAGTGCAACTTCACTAGTTTTTCATTATTTTTTACCTTCTAAAATTTTATTCATTAAATGATAATCTCATCATCTGTTTATCCTTGTAGGATAAAATCCTTAGTTTTTAATGGTAATTTTTTTTCGATAAAAAATCCATTAGTTATTAATTTTTAATTGGATCACATTTTATCTCTTTTTTCTTGATGGGAAATAGAAGAGGAAAAAATATTGTTTACTAATACCAAAAAGTGAACGCCCATACATTTTTATTACAACATAATACATAAATTCTTCATGCACTTCCCTTACCCCCACACATAAACACTAGAATATCATTCTATATAAATAGAGAAGGGAGGGAATAGATACAAATTCTTTGTTATAGAGATCATTCCCAGACTGGTTATACATTGATTATATTTCCTATATGTGGTTATATATATTATTTTCTCAAGCATATATTCTTATCAATTAAATTTCCTCAACAATGATAAATGTTGTTTTCCATAGTCATAACATCAAATGTCCTGACCCATATTATAGAAAGTGGAACACCCCATGATCAAACTAGAAATATAATAATGATAATATAGATAACATATGGTATAAATATCCTCTTAATAATGGAACATATGAATTTTGGATAGTCAGTCATGCTCTTTAATAATACTAACATTTAAATCCACATGATGTTTTGAAATTCAGTCTATGAAAATGGTAAGGATATTTCATTTACCTAAAATCAACGTATTCATATAAATCATGATTCATCAAAATTTATATCATAATACTCCCAATATGTATAAAATTACCCATTTTAATCATTATATATAATTTTCATAAAAATATAAATTCTAAAATAGGGAATTTATAATAAATTTATATATCCTTGACTAGTTATGTAAAGTTAGAAGGATAATCATGTAAATGAAATTTCATTATGATGATATTTTTTTAAAAAAAATATAGTGTTAAAAAGATAATTAATTTAATCAAAGAACCCCCTTATTAATGATTATTTAGTTAGGTTATGCCAGTATTCTAATTTAATTTGTATTTTGTTTCATTAATGATGTAATCTCACTATTTATGATGAGAGGTCTAGTTTTACGGTTCAAGATCTTTATGTATTCTTCTTATTACCTTGTGAAATTAAAACAAACCTTTAAATATCGATAAAACATTATAGTGAATCTTGTTCAATAGTGCTCCAATATAACTTAGGGGAAGAGTGGAATAAAGTATGAAATGTGAGATTCCTCTAGAAAAGTAATTTTGTTTAACATCATTGTCTCCACCCTAAAGGAAACATTAAAATAAAAAAATATTATACCCTATGATTCCAACCAAAAAAATTAATTTAGTTTCCATATTGATTTAGAATTTTTTATTCAAAAAATTAGACATAAAATGTAATTAATGTATTTAATAAAAGGTAATGGAGATGAAAAATATAGTGGTATTTCATTAATAATCATGCTGAATGAGTGAAATATCATCCAATGCTTCAGTACACTTTCATGGTAAATAAATGTTATACCACCAAGAATACACAGTCTACTAAGACCTTCCATATATGTCATAAAACCCTTGAATATTTATTTTTCCAAAATAGGTTGGGATTATTTCTAGATTTTTTCTGATTTAAGTTTTTGTTTAACCATTGAAACCCATACGCCTCATTTTTTAAAGGGTTGTGGCCTCCGTGGAAAATTATTCTTTTATCTCGATGTGTAATATTTTCATTTGTTTTTCTTGACCCACAAAACATAGTTTTTGTTATTATATAAGTGATTTTATTTAAATCAAATATATTGAAACATTTATTATTGATATATTTACATTATTCCCATTATCCGTTCTTTTAATTTGTCTAACATGTTCCTCCACAGCCATATGTATATTTTATGAAATTTTATATTATGTTGTTTAAATTATATTTTATAGTGAGACATATGTTTTTCATCTCAACCAATTATTTTCTAAAATCATTGATAATCATTTCATATAAATATTTTTTCCCTTGTAATTATTATTCTAATCATCAGTGTTTAAAAATTATAATTCCTTTTATAATAAACATTAAAATTCCTTATGATATCTCATTTTCAAATAAAAAATTATAATATATATATATATATATATATATATATTTGTGTGGGAACTTCCCTACTCAAGGGTATCATTTTTATGAAAATGATCTTATCAGAATAAGAATTTTCAATGAATACCATATTTATCAATTAGTATTACACCTTAGTCCTGGTAGATTGAAATTATAGAATGACATAATTATAAACACTTGAAGTATTCAAGTATGTGGAAATTAACTATGGAATCTCCATAATTTTGTGTGAAGAAAATAATCTCTTATCTTCTTCCATTTTTATCACATATATATCTTCTTGGAAAATAAATCCTCTAACTCCTATTTGTGTATATTCTATAAATCTAGATGGCTAAATTATGGATCCATATGCTAATTTAACCACTTATCTTGTTGGATTATATTTTTTAACCAGTGAAGCAGAAATCTAGATGACTCATAACATATAATGATGCACCTTTTTCCCAAAAATCATCATAAATAGTAACGAAAACTATAATGTACATAATAGGAAATATTTGGATCGAAATGTTATTGTTTAATAAAATATGGGATCAGTGACTGTAACACCCAAGACTTTTATGTTATATAAATCATCAAAGGAATCTGTTTCTACATACAACACTTTCTTGGATTTCTTTACACGAAATCGCGACCTTCCTCGATAGCTTGCGTCTTATGCAATACCTAGTTTCACTAAACAACGATATGTTATTAAAATATTATTAAAACTAGACGTTATGAATAGTAACAACCACTTTTTGAAATTTTATAAATTTTATTTTTCAAAATGGAAATCATTTTTGGATTCAGAATATCGAAATTAGCCTAGGGTGAAATTTTTGTATTTTTCAGAAAACTTTCAATTTTTTATGAATAGTTGAATCCACTAAGTTGTAGTTAAAAAAACTGAATTTTTCATAAAACATAATTTTACCGCTTCTGTGAGTGGAATTTCGAAAATCCAAGAGACACGGTTAATATCAAGGACTAATATGTGGTTCAATGAGATGAAAATAATTTTTGGTGAATAGTAACTTTTTACTTTTTTTACCATGGTTAAAAGTAAATAGGGTAATTAAGGGTAAAGACGATATTATTATTACCCTAACACATGTCCTAATTCTATTGGATAAGTTTATTTCGAACAAAAACAAACATAGGAATAATATATGACCATTTAGGCCCACATGGATTAGATTAGGACATTTATTATTAATTTATTTAAAGAAGGGTTAAAATAGATAAAATCAAATATTAATAAGTAAATAATTTTTAATATAAGGTTATACATAAGATAAAATCTACTATAAATTTTCATTAAAATTCTAAAAAAAATCATACATAATTATATTTTATTTGTAATTTTAAGACATTAAATAATTTATTTTATATATGACACAATGATGGTGCAGTAATTATCTTATTAATGAAATATTGTCATAATTGATGTTATAAACACCAAAATAAATGTAATTCGAGACTTTTTTTGAATTCCACTAATTTTTAGGTTTATATGACATGTTAGTATTGATTTAATTAATTTTGTTCGAACTAACCATTCTGTTATGATTTTCACAAAAATCAATTACTAAATAGTGTCAAAATTGACATAAAATAGTTTTTAAAACAAATATTATATTAGTAATTGTTTTTTTATTCCTAAAAATCTAAGGTTCGGCCAAATGACATAGATAAGGTTATATATATTAATAATAAACAACTTGGGGTTAATTTGGATGCTTATTGTAAGTTTATTATCTTTATAGTATAAGAACACCAGAAGACACGGTAAAAGTAAAATTATTTAACTTAATGTTAAATCTAAATGATAAGGTTAAAATAGGAACCTAAACTTGTCTAAATTCTATTGGATGAGATGATTTCGACCCATCCCCACCTTATCTTCTAAATATATCAATTTCTATCTATTTAAAACCGAACTTGACATTATAATAAAATAATATTTTAAGTTTTCCCAAAGGTGCCCCTCTCCTCCCTTATAAAAGGGCACCTCCTCCCCCTCTTCCTCACACCACTTTGAGCCTTCAATCTCGGAGAAACCCTGACAATTACTCCTCTCCACTTCCCTAGAGACATCCTAGATGTCCTGGTCTTCTTCAAAGACCAATTTTAGTGCGCTAAAAGAAGGTCTCAAAGAAGCACTTCAAAGAAGATGTAATGTCCGTTACCGATTCTTTCATCTTTATTTCTTCTTCCACTTCTTCTTCTTTAGTTGTTTCATTATGAAGTAATAACATCAGTATCACTCATATACTGATATGTTATTATAATTATGAAACAACCCTATTTCACCATCTATCCATCCTACGGAAAAAGAAATCACCGCGCGTGTGTACGTACAGAATACCCTCTCCACGCCGTGGTGTAATCTATTTTCCACCACCACCATACTTGGATGGGTATAATGGTATAAATAATGAATATATATGACTATTATAAAGTGATTCTGTTTCTGAAATAGTATACATACACTCCAATAAAATTCCACGATCATAGGAACGATATCATCACTCGTGCGTACGTACGGAATAGCGTCTCCATGATGTGATACGACTCGTTCTACATGATATTCATTTCATAATGATTATATAAATGAATTGAACGAATGAATATGATATATATTACACTAGTACCATTCCGGAAATGAGGTATCTATAACCTAAAGAGAATAATAATAATTTATTCGACAAAACACGCATAAGAACAAAAAGTTATAAACACCCAAATAACAAGTAGCAATGAAATATTACTACTAAGAAGCTAAGAATATGACCATATATGAAATCATAAAAATAATTATGATTCTTTAATAAATCAATAACATCATTTAATTAATTATACAGGAGTTTCAGACACGTAGAAAGCATATCGGACCTAAGGTAAGGGAAATATAACAATCTCATTTTTATCCAAGATTGTTTATATATTTTGGCATTTACTGGGGTGTATTTTATCATCCAAATCATTGTTTCCTCAATATGTAATATTATTTACATTCACCTACAATTGATTAAATCCTATTTTACCCTTCGGTGAGTTTTTATTAAAGAATATGAAAGGAATCTTTTGTCATTTTTCGTACAAGGTACTTTTTGACTTTTCCAACAAAAGTACGATCAATTTTTTTAACTTATACGGCATGAATGGATTTTTAAAACATTATTTCCAAGAGGATTTGATTACAAGATTTCAAGTTTATTTTTAATCAGCTTGTTTTAGTTTAAAATTGTATGACATGTTAAGAAAGGAAAATGTTTTTGAAGTAGAAAGGATATTTTCCTCAAGAATGGAGTTCAAGTGTTTTATCAAAATTATTTTTCATCTAAGATAATATAGGGTTCTGTTTCAATCCATATTATTACATTAATTTGATTATTTTGTGATGGAATTAGTTTTATGAATTCCTTTATCTTATATGAATTGTTTTATGATGTCACGAAGTTTAAGAATCCCATTTTTATTACATGGATTATGCTATGATGTATGGTTTATGATTTTGTGGCACACATAAGAATGGTATCATTATGAGATGGGTGGGACCTATATCTCCCTCCAATGCATTGGGTAAAGATTCTATATCTCATGAGATAGACATGGCTGGAACGGTAGGTTATACTGGTTCAGTGAAACAGGACCGAAACGAGGGTGACTCGGTTCAGAAAGGAACTTTGTCCACTAAGATAGTCTTGGAAATGAGTCTTGACTAACAATAAATGATTCTATATGATTATGTGTGTATGCCACAAAGTTTCATGTTTTATGTTATGATTATTGGGATTACATTTCACTACTATGATTTATCCCATGTTATGAAATTATGATCTCTTTTTCAGGTTATGATTTCCAAAAGATATGTTCTTATGAATATGACGTGATTGATATTTATTTTATTTACCCTTACTGAGCATTTGATCTCACCCTTTTGTATGTTTTATTTTCCCCAGGTCAGGAAGAAGGTTATTAAGTATAATATTCCATAAAGGGACTCTAGATATGATGAAATAAATGGGAGGCAAAGTAAATTCTTTATGAACCAGTTGTTTATGATTCCCAGTTTCTACAGACACTATACCTATACAGTCCTTTTGTGGTTTTGTTATATGTTGTAATAAGTATGCTTCAATTTTGAAGTAATAACAATGTATGTAAAGTATGGGTCGTTATAGTTGGTATCAAAGGAATGGTATAGTCAACCTTTGGAAACTAGGATGTGAAAGCCTTAGTAAGAATCCTAAGGATAAGTATAAGCATAGAACACAATCGTAGTTTTTTAGAAATGGACATGAATAACCTAGGATAAGACCTTAAGTGTGAAATCTTATTCTTGATCATGTGGTCTTCCTATTTTAATTAGTGTTTCTCACACTATTCTTCTTGGTTTTAGTCAATGGCTGGAACCCGAAGGAATCGTGTTAATGCGGAATGCGATGGGAAATGCAATGATTGTCCCCCTAAGAAACCAAACGTTATCGGAGATGGAATAAAAAATCTTATAGCCATGCTCACAAAACTTTCTCAAGCTATGAATCATGCAGGACTTCCAAACAAGCAAAGGAATGAGAAACATTCTGTTGAATCCTTCATGAGACAGCATCCACCTTCTTTCAGCGGGTCTACTGATCCATTAGTTGCTGAACAATGGATTAGTACTACTAAAAAGATATTTTCAGTTCTTCAATGTTCTGATCATGATAAAGTCATCTTAGCAGTGTATCATTTTGAAGGTGATGCTGATCAATGGTGGAATCTTATTAAGAATACGGGGCAAAGGGAAGAAATTTAGTCCATGGAATGGGATGAGTTCAAGAACTTATTTTTCAATAAGTACTTCCCTCGTATTCTCTGAACAAAGATCGAGAAAGAGTTTCTTGAACTAAATCAAAAGGATGATGAACCTGTTGGTACCTATGAAGCAAATTTTACAAGACTTGCAAGGTACGCTTCTGGTATTATTACCCAACCTGAGAGTAAGATCGATCGATTCATTAGTGGCTTAAAACCAAGTCTTTGAAGGGCCTTATCCATAAGGGACTTTAATAGCTATGTGAAAATTGTTCGATGTGCTCTCAGAGTTGAGATGGAGATTGGAGTAACCCATCATTAATATGGGTTTGATAAGAAGAGGAAAATGGAATTCAAAGGAAAATCTAAAGAGCACACTGAAAAGAAGATGAGCTTTCCCTTATGCTCAATGTGTGGAAAGAAACATGGAGGGATTTGTCTTAAAGGGACAAGTAAATGTTTCAAATGTGGAAAGGAAGGTCATCGGGCATTTGAATGCCCCGATGATGGGAAGAAGATGTCTAATGATGCAAACAAAGGAAGGGATACACAGAATGAACCTACTACACTTCAATGTTTCATGTGAAATTAGATGTGACATTATTCCAATAAATTCCCTAATACAAGGGTTGATGATGATGGTCGATGTCAACAAACTCTTAAGGCTAATGAAAAAGGAAAGTCACATGCAATTTCTATCAGCGATGTGGAGTACGATAACGATGTGGTGAAAGGTACACTTACCATCCACTCTAAATTAGCAAATGTTTTATTTGATTCTAGTTCCACCCAATCTTTTATTTCTGAAGAATTTTCTAAGGGTATCACCGTATTACCTCAATAATTAGATGTTGAGTTATCTATAACAACACCTAATGGCACAACAGTCGCATCAAAAGTTTATAATTCTTCTCCGATCGAAGTTTGTGGGAAAGTGCTTCCTGCAAATCTTGTGGTCCTTCCTATAGTGTAATTTGATGTGATTCTTGGCATGGATTGGATTTCTTTATATGGAGCTCATATCAATTTCAAAAGAAGGGAAGTCACATTTCATATTCCAGATCAATCTATGATCGTCTATGAATGCAAGGATGAACATAACCTTCCAGTGGAAATTCCTTCTACCTTATGGGTCTTGATTCCACTAAATGAAGGTTATTTCTCTCAAATGGTTGGTGTGAAACTCACGATTAAGAATATGCCCATTGTACGGGAGATTGATGATGTCTTTCCGGAGGAATTACCGGGTCTTCTAGCAAATCGTGAAGTTGAGTTTTCAATAGAACTCGTACTGGGTGCTTTGCCTATTTCAAAGACACCTTATAGAATGGACCCAATTGAGTTGCAGGAATTGAAGAAGCAACTCCAAGAGAATCTTGATAAGGGTTTCATACGCCCTAGTGGGTCACCTTGGGGAGCACCTGTTCTATTTGTCAAGAAGAAGGATGAATCAATGAGACTCTACATTGATTATCAAGAACTTAACAAGATCACTATCAAGAACAAATATCCTCTCCCACGCATTGATGACCAATTTGAACAACTACGCGGAGCTCAATACTTTTCCAAGATTGATCTTCATTCAGGGTATCATCAATTAAAGGTCAAAAGAGAGGATATAACAAAGACAGTTTTCCATACAAGGTATGGACACTATGAATTTATAGTGATGCCGTTTGGTCTTACTAATGCCCGTATTATCTTAATGGATCTGATGAATAGAGTCTTTAGAGACTATCTTGATCAATTTGTGGTAGTCTTTATAGAAAATATTCTTGTCTATTCAAAGAGAAAGGAAGAACATGAAGATCACATGAGAATTATATAGAAGACCCTGAGAAAGGAGAATCTTTATGAAAAATTTACCAAGTGTGAATTTTGGCTTAAAAAAGTTTCATTTTTGGGTCACATAATCTCAAACGAGGGGATATCTGTGGATCCAGCAAAAATAGAGGTGTTTGAAAGATGGTCGAGACCAACAACAGTAACCGAGGTCCGAAGTTTTCTTGGTTTGGCTGGATATTATCAAAATTTTTTGAAAGATTTTTCATGATTATCTAATCCACTCACCAAGTTGACTCAGAAAGGAGTTAAGTTTGTCTGGACGGAGGAATATGAAGAGAATTTCAAGGAGTTGAAAAGAAGGTTATCCAGTGCAGCTGTGCTCACACTTCCTTGTAGTGGAGAATGTTTTGTGATCTATAGTGATGCATCCATGAAGGGATTGGGGTGTGTTCTTATGCAAAATGATATGGTGATAGCTTATTCCTCAATATAGTTGAAAATCCATGAGCAAAATTACCCAACACATGATTTGGAGTTAGCTGCGGTAATCTTTGCATTAAAGATTTGGAGGCATTACCTTTATGGTGAAAGGTGTGATATTTATACTGATCATAAAAGTTTATAGTATATTTTCACACAAAAGGAGCTGAATATGCGTCAATGAATATGGTTGGAGAAGATTAAGGATTATGACTGCTCAATCCATTGCCACCATGGGAAAGTAAACAAGGTGGCAGATGCATTAAGTCGACAAGACCATGCTAGTTTATCCATGATGAGGATCACAAGAGATCCAATATTTATGGATTTACAAAGGATGGATCGTGGAATTATAATGGAAGGGGAAAAATCTTATCTTTCTCAAATGAATGTTCAACCATCTATACATGTGAAGATTAAAGAGGCACAGAAAGAAGATGTTGAGTTACAAAAGAAGTAGAGAAATGTTCCTAAATTCAACCTTGATTGTGATGGGATAATAAAGTTTAGGAATCGGGTTTGTGTTCCTCCCATCCCAGAATTAAAGAAGGAGCTACTGGATGAGGCTCATAGTTCCTCATTCTCTATTCATCCTGGAAGCACGAAGATATATAGGGACCTGAAAGAGTACTTCTTGTGGGATGGCATGAAAAGATATGTTGCTGAGTATGTCTCTCGATGCATGGTTTGTCAGCAAGTTAAAGCTGAGAGACAGAAGTCTAATGGGATGTTACAACCATTACCCATACCCGAATGGAATTGGGAAAAAATCACTATGGACTTTGTCACAGGACTTCCTAAAACATACAAAGGCAATAATGCTATCTGGGTCATAGTTTATCGTCTTACAAAGTCTGGACAATTCATTTCTATTAGAGAGGATTTTTATCTGGATCAGCTTGCCAGGATATATGTAAAGGAAGTGGTAAGATTTCATGGAGTACCACTTTCTATTATATCTGATTGGAATTCAAAATTTACCTCGAAGTTCAGGCGAAGACTTCAGCATACTCTGGATACAGAGTTGAGTTTCAGCATTGCTTATCATCCTCAGACAGACTGTCAGTCTGAGAGAACAATTCAAACCCTAGAAGATATGTTGAGAGTTTTCTCTATGGATTTCAAAGGTGGTTGGGATCAACACCTACCATTGGTGGAATTTTCTTATAATAATAGCTTTCACTTCAGTATTTAGATGGCTCCTTATGAAGCTCTCTATGGAAAGAAATGCAGGACTCCAACTTGTTGGGATGAAGTTTGGGAAAGAAAGCTATTAGAACCTGATCTCATTGATGAAATGGAAGAAAAGGTCAGATCTATTCAACAACACATAATTGCAGCTCAGAGTCGACAGAAAAGTTATGCCGACAACTGAAGAAATGACCTAGAGTTTGATGTGGGAGATAAAGTGTTCTTAGGAATATCTCCCTGGAAGGGAGTTATGAGATTTGGAAAGAAGGGGAAGTTGAGCCCTTGATATATCGGGCAATTTGAAATACTGGATCGTGATGGGAAGTTAGCTTACCGATTGGTGCTTCCACCAAATCTCTCTCAAGTTCACGATGTGTTCCATGTATCTCTCCTGAGAAAGTACATACCTGATCCTTCACATGTACTTAGCTCAGAAGATGTACCACTGGAGCAAGATCTTTCTTATGAAGAACAAGCGATAGAGATTCTGGATCGTAGCGAAAAAGTCATATGAAACAAGACCACTCGATTGGTGAAAGTTTTATGGAGGAACCACCGATTAGAAGAAGTTACATGGGAGCTTGAGGATATGATGAGGGAGAGGTATCCCCATCTGTTTGTTACAAAGTGACGAATTTCGAGGGAGAAATTCATTTTAATGGGGGTAGAATGTAACACCTGAGAATTTTATGTTATATAAATCATCAAAGGAATCTTTTTCTACACACAACACTTT
The DNA here is from genome assembly GCA_963277665.1 of Viscum album. NCBI lineage: Eukaryota > Viridiplantae > Streptophyta > Magnoliopsida > Santalales > Viscaceae > Viscum > Viscum album. Next base: position 567,376,686 of record OY728134.1, on the reverse strand, counting down.
CTTGGCTTGCGTTACACAAAATTTTGACCTTCCTCGATAGCTTGCGTCGTACGCAATACCGATTTTCACTAAACAACGATATGCTATTAAAATATTATTAAAACTAGCCGTTATGAATAGTAATAACCACTTTTTGAAATTTTATAAATTTTATTTTTCAAAATGGAATTCATTTTTGGATTTAGAATATCGAAATTAGCCTAGGGTGAAATTTTTCTATTTTTCTGAAAACTTTCAATTTTTAATGAATAGTGAAACCACTAAGTGGTAGAAAAAAGATGAATTTTTCATAAAACTTAATTTTATAGCTTCAGTGAGTGGAATTTCGAAAATCCGAGAGACGCAGTTAATATCAAGGACTAAAATGTGGTTCAATGAGTTGAAAATAATTTTTGGTGAATAGTAACTGTTTACTTTTTTTACCATGGTTAAAAGTAAATAGGGTAATTAAGGGTAAAGATGATATTATTATTACCCTAACACATGTACTAATTCCATTGGATAAGTGTAATTCGACCTAAAACAAACTTAGTAATAAAATATGACCATTTAGGCCCACATGGATTAGATTAGGACATTTATTATTAATTTATTTAAAGAAGGGTTAAAATAGTTAAAATCAATGTTTAATAAGTAAATAATTTTTAATATAAGGATATACATAAGATAAATTTGACTATAAATATTCATTAGAAAGGTAAAAAGATTTCATACATAATTATATTTTATTTGTAATTTTTAGACATTAAATAATTTAATTTATTTATTACACAATGATGATACAGTAATTATCTTATTAATGAAATATTGACATAATTGATGTTATAAACACAAAAATAAATGTAATTTGAGACTTTTTATGAATTCCACTAATTTTCTAGGTTAATATGACATGTTAGTATTGATTTAATTAATTTTTTTCGAACTAATAATTCTGTTATGATTTTCACAAAAATCAATTACTAAATAGTATTAAAATTGACATAAAATAGTTTTTAAAAAAATATTATATTAGTAATTGTTATTTTATTCCTAAAAATATAATGTTCGGCCAAATGACGTAGATAAGGTTATATATATTAATAATAAACAAGTTGTGGCTCGTTTGGCTGCTTATAGGAAGATTATTAACCTTATAGTATAAGAACACAAGAAGACATGGTAAAAGTAAAATTATTTAACTTAATGTTAAATCTAAATGATAAGGTTAAAATAGGAACCTAAACTTTTATAAATTATATTGGATGAGAGTCTTTAGACCCATCCCCACCATATATTCTAAATATATCAATTTGTAGCTATTTAAAACCGAACATGACTTTATAATAAAATAATATTTTTAGTTTTCTCAAAGGTGCCCCTCTCCTCCCTTATAAAAGGGCACCTCCTCCCCCTCTTCCTCACACCACTTTGATCCTTCATACTCGGCCAAACCCTGACAATTACTCCTCTCCACTTCCCTATAGACATCCTATAGGTCCTGGTATTTTTCAAAGACAAATTTTAGTGCCCTAAAAGAAGGTCTCAAAGAAGCACTTCAAAGAAGAGGTAATGTCCGTTACCGATTCTTTCATCTTTATTTCTTCTTCCAATTCTTCTTCTTTAGTTGTTTCATTATGAAGTAATAACATCAGTATCACTCATATACTGATATGTTATTATAATTTTTAAACAACCAAATTTCACCATCTATCCATCCTACAGAAAAAGAAATCACCGAGAAAGTGTGTACGTACGGAATACCGTCTCCACGCCGTGGTGTAATCTATTTTCCACCACTACCTTACTTGGATGGGTATAATGGTATAAATAATGACTATATATGACTATTATAAAGTGATACTGATTCTGAAATAGTATAAATACACTCCAATACAATTCCACGATCATAGGAACGATATCATCACTCGTGCGTACGTATGGAATACCGTCTCCACGATGTGATGCGACTCATTCTACATGATCTTCATTTCATAAGGATTATATAAACGAATTGAATGAATGAATATGATATATATTACACTAATAACATTCTGGAAATGATGTATCTATAACCTAAAGAGAAGAATAATAATTTATTCGAAAAAACACACATAAGAACAAAATGTTATAAACACCCGAATAACAAGTAGCAATGAAATATTACTACTAAGAAGCTAATAATATGACCATATATGATATCATAAAAATAATTATGATTATGTAATAAGTCAATAACATTATTTAAATCATTATACAGGAGGTTCGGACACATACAAATCATATCGGACCTAAGGTAAGGGAAATATCACAATCTCATTTTTATCCAAGATTGTTTATACATAGGCATTTACTGGGGTGTATTTTATCATCCAAATCCATGTTTCCTCAATATGTAATATTATTTCCATTCACCTACAATTTTTTGAATCCTATTTTACCCTTTGGTGAGTTTTTAGTAAAGAATATGAAAGGAATCTTTTGTCGTTTTTCGTACGAGGTACTTTTTGACTTTTCCGACAAAAGTACGAAGAATGTTCTTTTAACTTATACAACATGAATGGATTTTTAAAACATTATTTCCAAGAGGATTTACTTACAAGTTTTCAAGTTTATTTTTAATCAACTTCTGTTATTTTAAAATTGTATGACATGTTAAGAAAGAAAAATGTTTTTGAAGTAGAAAGGATATTTTCCTCAAGAATGGAGTTTAAGTGTTTTATCAAAATTACATTCCTTCTAAGATAATATAGGGTTATGTTTCTATCCCTATTATTACATTGATTTGATTATGTTGTGATGGAATTAATTTTATGACTTCCTTTAAATTATATGAATTGTTTTATGATGTCATGATGTTTAATAATCCCATTTTTATTACAAGGATTATGATATGATGTATGGTTTATGATTTTGTGGCACACATAAGAATGGTATCATTATGAGATGGGTGGGACCTATATCTCCCTACAATGCATTGGGTAAAGATTTTATATCTCATGAGATAGACATGGCTGGAATGGTAGGTTATACCGGTTCAGGGAAACAGGACTGAAAAGAGGGTGACTCGGTTTAGAAACGGACTTTGTCCACTAAGATAGTCTTGGCAATGAGTTCTAACTAACATGAAATGATTCTCTATGATTATGTGTGTATTCCACAAAGTTTCATGTTTTAGGTTATGATTATTGGGATTACATTTCACTACTATGATTTATCCCTTGTTAAAAAATTAGGATCTCTTTTGTAGGTTAAGATTTCCAAAAGATATGTTCTTATGAATATGACGTGATTGATATTTCTTTTATTTACCCTTACTGAGCATTTGATCTCACCCTTTTGTATGTTTTATTTCCCCAGGTCAGGAAGAAGGTTATTAAGTAGAATATACCAAAAAGGGACTCTAGATATGCTGAAATAAATGGGAGGCAAAAAAGATGCTTTTTGATCCAGTTGTTTATGTTTCGCAGTTTCTAAAGACACTATACCTATACGACCCTTTTGTGGTTTTGTTATATGTTGTAATAAGTATCTTTCAATTTTGAAGTAATAACAATGTATGTAAATTATGGGTTGTTATAGTGACACTATGATTTTTCTTAAGATTATTCACTAATTACATTCAAATTCTATACTTTTCATGAAAAACTCCTTGAGAAATATTTCATATTTTTGGACTTCTTTAATGGTCTCTAGTGGAAAAATGTTCATTTAAATATTTGGAATGGACTCTTAAATAAATGTTTGATATTGATATTTTTCTTATTGATTTGAATCTGTCATCCGATAGGAGAATAGTGGATAGATGTAATCATTTACCATTTAATGATTCTTTAATGTTGTTTCTAAAATACCTTTTCTAAACCCAATTATTACATATATTTAATTTCTTAACGCTTCTCTTGGATAACTAAGTGGAATTTAGTCTTCACCTCAAAATATTTAGCCTTGCTTTATTTATTTAGTAGGAACTATCATGTACTTGTTTTTAATAATTTCTAAACTCTAGATTAGATTACAAACAATTTTTTATGGATGTTTTCTAGGATTCATAATCATATGTACATAAAACTAGAAAAATGGTTATTTAAATACTTTTTTAGAGCTTCGGATCTTCGATCTATGATATTCGATGGTTTTTCTGAGAATATGTTGATCAGTATTCTGATTATATATATTGTAAATGAGGTGTTTAATAGTTTTATTGATGAAATAGAGGCTTATAGGGTTTTCTGAAATTGTTCTAGGTTCTATAATCATTTATCTTATAAGATGGTTGATTTTAAAATGGATTCTGAATTGCATTGCATGCTTGGTTTTATTGAAATTACCATGGTTTCAATTCATCAACACAATTATACATTACTAACACCAGAGCACATTAGTATGTTATATAATGAGGTTAAGAACATATAAACATATATAAGGAGGGGGATGTTTCACATTTACAAGATTTATTGCTAAATTTCAAAAAAATCATTTTTTAAAATCTAGTTATAAGTATATGTGACGAGACCGAAATTTATAGCACATTAATCTCTATAGTTTATGCATTTTACTTTCAAATTGAAAAGACTTTTGTGCCTTATTTTAATTGAATTTTTTGGCTTATGCTTGTGATTTATTTATCAATGACCAAACATATGTGGAATCATGAATGATATTGTAATTATTTTTGATTATTTTATGAATGAAAACAAAAATTTATTTTTCTCTATTATTTGGCACAAGAATCCTACCAAATGATTCATGAACCTCTCAATGTACTCATAAATGGTATTCCTAGTTCACAATATGATAGAATAAATTCTATTCTGATTAACCTAATCTACGATATTGGGGAAAATATTATATTAATCATTTATTCATGTATTACCAAACTTTGAATTCACCTCATTATTTGAATAAAAACCATAATTTCTTTTGTCTTTATACTGAAAATTTGATTTTCATAAAATTGAATTTTTCTCCCATAACATATTTGGGAATCAAACATGATCGTAGTTTATTGAATTAATAATTATGTATATTAAGTTATTATCCAAAAATACCGTGTAATATAAGAATAATTTGAATCATTTAAAACAATATCTCATGACCACTCTATAAAAAACGAAATAAAAATTATGTGTGTGAGAAGGAAAAATGTGGTGCACAATTATTATGTTTGGTTTCGTTGGTATTTAAAGTAATATTTTTAGGTTCAAATTGAACACATAAGGAATCAATTTAATCAACGAGGTCTATTTAATAAATCATATATTTCATTTTTATTTTACATGTTCTGTGATTTTTATTTCATTTTCACGATCTAAATCAAATAATGGATCATTTTAAATTCATGTAAGTCTTAGTTTTTTTGGAACATCCTCCACAATTTGGGATCCAAGTTTGATGGATGACTTTTCATGGGGCACTTTAAGAGAATTAATCTTCACTAATATATTCTAATGGTTAAATATATGTGTTCTTATAAGAGGAGTTACAAATGGTTTGTCACTATTTAATATATTTGTTGAAAATTTATTTTATTGGAGATTTGTAAATAATGATTTTTAAGAAACTATACTAAATGATTCATTGAAATCAAAATATTTAAGATATTGATTATGTTAGGCTTACCTATACCCAGTATTATGATATCCTATTAAATTGTTTTACTAATAATACTTGTACTAGTTGGTAAGAGTGAAATTCCTCTAATTATTCCTTTCTTCACTTTGACGAGATGGTGATTATTATGGAATAAAAAATTCGATCCTTAGGTTGGTCAAGCCTCTATCCTTTGTGAGTGTGAATTATCATATACCCTCTTAATCAATTAGAGAAATGCTCGACCATGTATTATTATTCCCTAATTAACGATGGTTCCCACTACATTTCTACAGAGGAAATAGATAATTCCTTGAGTTCACAACCAAACACTATCATTTTTAATGTCTTCAGACAATGATATAGTGGGGTGTGATTATTGATCATTGTATACAAAAATATAAATTTTTAGAATCAAAAACATTTTAAAACTTCATTCAGTATCAAATATGAAAATATTAGTTGGAACAAGATTGCGGATGAAGAAGAAAGGGTTTTGATTAATTTATGTAGAGAACCTCAAGTATAGTTGACTAGTAAAACCTTACCCATTCAAAATAACTCACTAAAATTACTCTAATATATGTAGTGTAAATGAGTTGGTTGAGGAGATAGAAAGAATCTCAGGAATAAGATAAAATAATTAGATAAAGTCAAGGAAATAAAACTGAAACAGGTCATCATATTGATATTCCCACACCAATATGTCACTTTCTCTAATCCCCTATATAATCTATTTATAACCCTAAATGATGTATGTGCTCTATTATTTATCTTTCAAAAAAATTCGAATTATATAGGGTTATAATTAATCAAAAAGGGGTTCATGTATTCACTAAAATCAAAAATTAACATTTTGGTTACTAAAAAAACTTTTTTAGAATGTAATTTTTAATGATGTAATAGTGTCAAGGATTCATCTAGGAAGATGTTTTGTGTATTTAAATTATGTATATAAGTATTTGAGTGAGTTTTATGATGTGATATATATTTTCATGAACACTACATGTTTGTTTTATAATTTAATTAAGAACCCTATCAAAATTTTAAACTTTTAATTCCAAAAATAACTATTAATGATTGAAATATATGATTTCTTGAAGAGAATCCTTAATTTTATATAATTTCTTTGGTTTAAGCCTTGTACTTGGTCCTTATCATTGACTTTATCATCAGACATATTTTACATACCGAATTCATCACATTATGATCATTTCTTATCAACTCATATATCCTTCGAAAAATTTGAAATATTAATCAATTATAATTATAATTAATTAATTAATGTTTATAAATAGTGTGTTTTATAAAATATATATATATATATATATAATATTTAACAATAACAATGTTCGAGGTAAATCAATTTTATTCCAATAAAGGTATTCAGTTTACAAAACCTCCAAAAGAAAATTGTTTCAAAAAATTATTAATAATGTGATGCATTTATGGATTAATGATTATACATAAAAGATATATTTTTATGATTCCACTATATAAAAGAAGTGGTTGTTCATAATAAAAAAACATGTTTTAGGGACATAAAGATAAAATCATTCAATATTTAGAAAATTAAACTCATAGTCCCTTATAGCATATAATATAAAATTGGTATTTAAATATATTCTAAAATTATAAAATCATGATAAAAAATATTTAAGGATATATATACACCATTCCTATGTAATAAGGTGAATAATAAGAAATATGTCTCGAGGAGTGAAAATTTGTGATTGGAAACCATTGTCTTATTTCACAAATACCACTAATGTTATTGAGTTTTTAATCTAAAAAATACTCTATTAATCATTTATTTTAAAAACATATTCACACTTATAATGTTTTAATAAATTCATGTATAGTTGTTCTATATAGTTATATTTATAATTTACTATCAATTTTCAATATTATTTGTGAGTAATCTTGATCATTTCAAACTAGTTTTGAAATAGTGATGTTGATCATAATTCTTCTAAAAAATTAATCATTTAAAGATAATAAAATATAATAGAATTAGTCTATTATAATTATTTATAATGTTATAATTTGATTCAATGGTTGTTTTTGTTATGATATTTATAGATTGAATCATTCATGGTTTTCAATGATTTTTATTGAACAGATGTTGGTATCCTAATTAAGGACCACAATAAAAATGATACCATATAAGAATAGAAACGGAGTATATACATATATATATAATGTATTATCAGTAATTGATTACTCATAGTCAATCATTATATTTTTATAGCATTGTTCAAATAGACGTTTTGTCCTACACAAATATAAAAATACCAGAATTAATGGAACATTATGATTCTAAATATCGTTTCCTTTGTAATGATATTATTATGACATAAATATAAGGTCATAAATTAGATAATTTCATTGTTTTTATCATTTTTTATTATATTTAACAAACAAGTAAATTATATGGAAGCATTTTACAACACATTACGAGGAAGACAGTATGCAGAACACATAGTTAACTTTATCATTTCTTGATGACTATGAGGGAAAAAATGAATATTATAATTTTTTTCTTTATAATGAAGTTTTATATGTCACATTTTCCCTAATTATATCATTATAACATGAAAAAAGGTCTAGTTTTGAAAATAGAGGATGTCCTAGTATGGAGTCGGTTGTCGAAAAATCATATTAAATATTGTTTATTTTCCAATAAGGGAAAATGAGAAAGGTGTTAAATATTTATTCCATTATAATAGTAATATTAATAATAAAGAATAACTACTTCATTTTAATGTAATTAGAAAACTATATATTGGAATTGTTTAATTAAAATGAGATAATTTATGAAAAAAATGTACCCGCGTTAAGGACGTGGGATTCAAATTGGACGATAGGCTAGAGATAGAGGGCATTGGACAATATTCTATTACTAGAGGGGTTTGTATGTGGAATAATATCATTGGTGAAGAAATAATAGTACTGTTTTTGGTGGGAAACATGTTTTTAAGGTGGTTTCGAATATTCTGTGAGTGGACGCATTTATAAGTGGTGATAATGGCCTCTCTGTATATATTTGAAGATAATATAAAGAGATTAGATGTTTCACAATTCTAAAACACTAAAAAAATAAAAAATACTGATGTTTGGGATGAAATATGTTCATTATTCTATCATTATATCATTTTAACATATATTTAAATCATTTTTCAGTCATTCTCTTTTATAATTTTAATTTGTACAATTTTTTGTATTCATGGTAAATACATTTATACAGAGTAATTTTCATTTAATTCATAAACAAAAAAAGGGATCACATGAAACAATTTGGTCCCACTAATTCCTAATGTGAATAAAATTCTATAGTATATAATTTCTAGGTGTATAAAAAATTATTTTTTCATTACTGCATGTAACATATTAAAACTCATTTCTAGAAAAACTATCTTTTTATTCATGAAATTTATATATCGTGAAAAATTATAAATTTATTTTTTGAGTAAATTTTTGGTTTTATTATGAAGGAAATATAATTTTTGTGGTATTCAATGAAATCCAATATTAAATTTTAGAAAAATATTAATTAAAATGAAAATAACTACATTAATTTTTGGTCACAAATATGTCTTATGTTATTAAACATACATCATATAAATTAATAATAGTATTTAAAAATATTAAAATATACTTCATAAATACATATATAATCATTTAAATTTTTTTTTGTTAAAATTATATATAATATTGTGATTACCACTATGATTTTATATAAAACCATGTTTTTAAGTATTCATCTAAAAATAAATTATTTTCAAAAAATGATAGAAAATAACCAGAAAATAATATTTCTACTTCTGAATTCAAAAATTATTTTCTTTTTCTCAAATTCACAATTTTATGTTTATATATTTATTAAATTTTGATAAAATAATGAATATATATAAAAACTATTTTTATTAAAAATTACTTCTAAAAAATCATATGTCTTATATCATGTATCATAAAAAATTATAAATAATTGAATATTAACATATTGGTTTATAAATATATATATATATCCCATTATATTACACTTTTAACAGTAATAAATTTTAGTTATTAATGTAAAAATCAATATATTTTTAAAACTATTTTTTAATTGGAAATACTTTCTAAAATATTAATCAATGATTCGGATAATAATGTGTAACTATTTTAACTCACAGTTATGTTTTTATCCACTAAAAATTATATTATTCAAAACAATTTAATAGTTCATGATTCAGTTTAGTTAATTATTATGTTAGTTTACTTTTCATTTTTCCACAAGTTATTAAATATAATATTTATTCAAAATGATAAAAACTTTTTTAGTTACTGTACATATTGAAAAATTCATCATACAAGATGTATCTCATAAATCAAAACACATATTCTAGTATTCTATTACTATCCTATTTATGATTTCATGTATCCTCATATTTCTGACTATAGATATGTGATGAATTCATTTTTTGAATATATAAATCATTGTTGATTAACATATATTTAATGCAGACATAAATAAATATTATATTCAATATTACTAAACATAAATATTTATTACATTTTAAATTCACATATAAATATTCACAAAATAATTTCCGTGAAGATTTAAAATTATTAAATTAATATAATATTTAATTCAGATCAAGGGAAACATTTACATTGTGAGCCTTTGAGCCTCTCCTTCAGTGGAACTAAGCAAGATTACCTAAAGCCCAATATCAGCATAAAAAAATCATAATTTCACCCATAGAGGAATAATTTATATCAAAATTAAAAATACCATATATGAATTCAAACTTATTAAGATAATCCATTTTTCATTATATCAAATCATGAAGGATTTATAGTCATACCATCAACATATATACTTTTTTCATCTTACTTTGAGTATTTGAATGAACTCATTAATAAAAAATGGTTTTGAAATTTAGTTAACTAGAAATACTATATTCAAAGAGATTATATTTTTATATCTTATATACAATATTATCATGTGAAAACACGATTTAATGAATCATCATCCAGTAACATTATTCTAAAACTAGATAGTATAAATCATATGTTTCTCATACAAAAGTTTCATAAGATAATTGGATTTTTGTTTTTAAATATTTTTATTGAACATATGGTTTCTCATCATATATAAGATCTATTATAACCTATTTATGTGAAAATACTCTATAGAAATTATCGGAAAAATGTAATAAATAATAACAATCAAGGTGTTATCATTAATATATATTAATATTCAAATATCGGAATATAGAATAAATATAAATTAAATAATTTATTAGTTCAATGGAACTAAATATAATGATAATGAGAATTAATATATTTTAATAATTGTGGTTTTAAAAAATATTGATGTTTCTTTGTTATATTATTCACTAAAATGTAAATACTCACGTTATAATTTATTTTAAAAGTGAGAAATATTTTTAATTTAGGTTCACACAATTTTTTTAGATATTGTTTTAGTTACTAATATATTTATAATATCATATTGATTACTATGAGGATCTTATAAAAATTTATTACATGTTGACTAATTTAAATTTTAACGATCACCTATTTTTCTGAAGAAAAATTGTACTTTCCATTTCCTATAGTAATGATCATTTTTTGTTACATCACATTATGAGTAGTTTCATTATCCAAATATTTTTTTTGATTAATATTTATATTTTTTTTCTAAAAGTGCTTCTTTGTAATTTTAATTTAGCAATTTTCACAAGAAATGAGACATTTATAATTTAGAAGCACAAAATATAAAGACAGTATATTATAAAAATATCGATGCAATTATTTTCCCAAAGAATATTTATATAGATATTAGAGGACCAAACAAAATTCATAATGAATTCCTCATATATGTTTATGCTTGAATCTAAATATATCAAACTATTTAGATTTTATTGATTTTAGACAAGTATATTTTGTGATATTTTTAAGAGAAGTTGTCATACCATTTTGGGTAAATTTAATATTTGTCATAATATAGGAATAATTAGGTTCAAATCCCTATATAATTATATATATATATATATTGTTAATGTGAATCTAGTATGATTCACGTTGAGTTCATTCCATGAAAAATATATAGATGATCATATAATTTATTTTTCTTATCCAACCTTATATTAAGAATTTATGCACTTTATTTAAAATTTAACAAGAAATATTTAATTTTTTTATTATCAATGTTTCATTATTAATATACTTCAAATTTTGGAGTTTAACCAGATCTTTTTGTCCTCAGATATATTTTTTGGATGGTACTAGATGATTCCAGCATTGTAGTGTGTGGAAAAGTCATCAAGAATATAAAAACTTTCTTCACATGGTTTCTGTTCCGATATAATAGTAATCCCAATATCTCACAAGTAAGGTACCATATAAGTACATGAAATATTAAAAAAATAATATCAAATATATGTGAAGATAGGGATAGTACCATGTTAGGATCTCCTAATAGTAACATGGCATCGACACGGGTCACCCGAATATATAAATAAAAAAATTGCAATATTAACAGAATTTGTATATGATCCCTAATATTCAATGTTGTTTGATCACCTAAAATAAATGATGTGTAATGAATTTATCTCCCATTTTTGAGTGACATGTATGATGTTCATATTTCTTCTAATAAACCAAATTGAATGAAGAACCACTTGGATGCATGCCTTATTTTCATGAAAATGTCATTCTCTATCAGATTGTCTTAATCGAGTGGTTGAAGATGGAGATATGCGAAAACCTCAGTGAAGGGGGGTGTTCCAAACGGCTGCCTATGGTTGGTAGTAACATCATTATATACATGAAGGATCCTCATATGTTGACATTTTTCATCAAAAAATTCATTAAGATCTTCATGACTCCTCCAACACATTGGAATATATCTCTGATAATTATCGATATTCCAGAGATCAAAATTTAATTTATTTATATGAAATGATATCATACATGTATATGATGAATTTACCTTAGTATAAAGCATTTCTGATATCTTCTTAAAAATTTGATAATTTCCATAGGTATTGCATTATTTTCCATCCGTAATAATGTAATGAACAAATATAATTCTAGTGGATGTAGATAAAATGATTTTGTTACTATATTTTACAAAACATGATTTTTATGCCTTATTAATAATTTGAATTTGAATGTAATGGATTAATTTATGAGAAAAGAAGTTCATATCACTGAATATAATATAATGTAAAAAATGGTATGGACCATGGGGTGTTAAATATAATCAAGTTATGATATGGACATTTTTTTCTCATAGTGGGAATCATATATGAGAATTATTTCATTTGAATAGTTTATAAAATTGAGTCAAAGATGTTGTTGGTAGAAACCCTTGGTTACCTTTTTAGTCACATCAATTTGAGTAATGAGTGTAATGTTAATGACATATAAGCTGGCAATGTACTTCCCATAATATTCTAATAACCTCTTAGAGTCAATAATATTTATAGATTATAATTTCAAGTACATCTCAACTCTTTAATTTTGTTAAAAAATTTCCCATGACTTACACTCTTTCATCATAATGACTCTAGGATACAGGTTGATAGAAATGAACCATATATTATTCCTTTATAACCACAATAAATTGATATAGATAGTATCGAAAACTCTTGTGCTCTTTATTTCCTCAAACTTTTAAATATATGGAAGAATTCATAGAGAACTATAAACCCAAAACACTTATATATATAAATATATATATGGAGATGATTATTCTCTTCATCATTCAATAAAAAATATGAGAAAATTAGTTTTTTAGGTATTTGGGGAATCTGGAGTGATTTTTTAATGGGGGAAATAAAACACGACCAATGATATTATATAGAACCAATTAATTCCTATTAATTGATTAATCGATAGAGAGTTATAGGTAGTTCTTTCATAAAAATTAGGATCATATGATTGATTTTTCTTATTTTTTCTTCCTACCTTTATCTTAAAATAACAAATTATTATTTTAAACAAAGATGATAACTATTTTTGGATATGTCTGTAACATGGGATATCCATATTGAGTATTATTATTCACGAATGTGTGCGAACTCTCATATTTTTTCTTATTTACAAGTATATATATAAGATCACTTTGGAGTCTATAATGTTAAATATCTGGTTTTAGGTGTTGAATATTTATTTCATTTATTTTTCCTTAGGAAATATTATGTTACTATTATCTTTTATTTATCATATGTCCCTGTGTTAGTAGATATTGTCATGTAATAGTACTGGTGTCTTATAAATTTTATATTTTTTATATTAGACATTATATAATTTTATTCATAATATTATTTATTTTTAAGTTATTTTACATATGTTAATCTTTGTAATTCTCATTAAATGTGTTATCTTTGATTTCAGTGAGGGCCGCACATTGATTTTTTTGACACTATATGTAGTGGAAGATGGTTTTAGTAGTTTACTAACTGGTTATCCATGATGTTTAAAATTAGTATCAGTATGTAGCATAGAGATTGGAGTATGAACATAGTGTGTATTAGTTAGGATCCTATTAATAAATAGACGATAAGAAATAAGAGTCTATCTAGGAATAGTAGAGAACACATTTCAGGATGTGGTAAAATATGTAATCCTAAGAAATACACTTTGTAATGACTAAAAATTAATATTTTTTATCAAATAAAATCCTTCATATTAATATATAAGGGGGATATAGACATCTTGGAAAATACTAGTATCATTTTATAAATATTATTTCTACTTTGGGTATGGTTGTTAATTTGAACATAATATACCATGATGAAGTGTCTAACTATGTGAAAGTTTTATTAGTTCAAAGTATTTTGAGATATCATCATACGACTCTTAAGGTTAACAGTATATCAATAGATGTTTTACATTTTGATCCCAACCTCAATTCATTTTTTAATAGGATACTGATTTTCATACTGAAAATGAGTCCCTTAGGTATGAGGGGGTAATAGATAGAAAATATTTACAAATCAGGATAATTGGAGAGTTGAGATGGTGATTGATGATGGTGGTGCAAGAGAAAAAAATGTAACCCTTTTTTAATGTTTGAGGTTTCCAACTATAATTTTTTGGGATTTTAATAATGATACAAATAGGTTGAAATAGAATCTAGAGATTGATTACAAACAAATTTTTTCTATTCCCATTTATCGTATGATACACATGTCCTGAAAAATCCAGGACTCTCTTCAGTATTTTTTTCTAATCATATTTAGTTATTTGGATAACACCATTTATGCATGGGATTTGTTTTTTCTTTCTTCTTGGAATATTTATTACCACATGATGTTTTGGACGATTTTGTGGCCCACTAATGAGATTCCATATTTTATTAGTTGACTTTATGATTCGTGTTAGGGGTTCAATATTTTGATGAAATTACATTGAACAAGAAGTTAATAGAAATGATAATAATGGTAGCTTTTATGATGTGGATTAATTATAGGACTAAGGTGTTATAATTGAATACATGAGATGTGGTTATATAAAATTTGATTGAATTATAGAGTAAATATCAATGATATATGGGGAATTAGAGGGGTGATCAATAATTTTATCATATGCGTAATAATCACGAGTTCTCTTTTTCCTACATTATGATGTTTTAAATGATAATATCGTTGAATAGGATCTGAATGGGGCCTATATCCACACTCATAACTGAATAATTATCTATATTAGTCATTAGTAGTAGGTATTACTCATCCCTAGTAAGAGACATGTGTGACACATTGTCATTTATTTTCATTTTATGGATGAAAAAAATCAAAATGATGAATATTTGAAAATAAAATCACATATATATGGGAGTGTGGTAGTTCATGAAACCCTAAAATTGGGTCAAAATTTTAGATACTGACATCCAATTTTGGGTATACGGGGATAGAATGATGGGATCCTAATAGTGGAGAATATGTTGGGACACTATATGTTATTCATCATTTAAACATTTCACTATGTGGACAACAACACAAAGCTGATATATATGTCGTAAAATAGGTGTTTCTTGGGGAAAGAATGTTAGGTGTTATGTAAATTAGGTGCATTTATATGTGGAATGAGTAGTAGATGCAACTGAGGATATAATATATATTTTTGATCTATTATTACATTATTTTTTAATATATTTTCCCCAACTAGTGAGAGTTATATCATGATTAATTTATTAGGATATTTTGTCATATAATTATTTTAACTAGATGTCATGTGATATTACATTTATAGAGATATGGTAATGTGGTTTCAGCCATGTAATTTACTATGTAGTATTTGTTTTATCATTAATTGATTATTTCCATTTGTGGGTCTCATATACCACTTTTTGTTTGAACATGATTAGTCTACAAAAAATATAAAGACCATTTTATTGAGTTAATGCATTATAGGATGTATAATATCAAAAATGTGTTTGTAATACATTCCATATGTGTTTTAGATGAAAATTATTGATATCTACAAGTGATGGTGAAGGAGTACATAAAAATCATCCAAGAGGAGGTAGTTAATTTACACTATGCTAAAACATGCTGTTTATTTATGAATTTTTTAGGAGGTGTACCCACATTAATAGAACCCTTAAAAGTAGAACTAACTAATATCCACGAATTGAGGATAATTGTGGAACTATTACTTCAATGGTGATTTATATCACCATTTATTTCACTATAGGGTTTTCTTTCCTTCCATATTAAAAGGTTGATGGTATTAAATAACATTTAATCAATTATTGAATGTATTCACCCATGGAAAACATATCTCTAGGAAACATCATTCACATAATTTAAAAAATTCATCTCATAATAATATCAAAATTCTTAGAGAAATGTTTTATTGATTTTCATAGGTATCTAGTTAGATAGGAAACATGTTTTACAATACCTGTGACCAATACCCATAATCATATTATCCTAGATGACCGTCTACACTTCCAATTAGTTATACTTATCATAACAACCAAGGGATATGGAGACTAAGAAATGGGTGAGATCAAATAAATAGTAGGAATAAAATATATATATATATATATCATTTTGGTTTTATTTATAAAAAAGGATGAAACATTAGGTTGGGGAAATATATTGGTAAAAAGTACATGGAATATTATGGATTCTCTAAAAAACCTGAAGAAGATACATGAAATCTCAATAGAACGAACATGTAAAATGATATAAGAGTGTGATATATTTCTGTTATCCTTGAAAAAATAAATTAGATAATAATATCATACATTGATTAATATGAAACCGCCACAAAAACGACATCTTATGTATAGTTCAAGGCTTTCTGCGAAGACCATCATAGTGGGTAGAGTCCCCTGGTGGATTGGGATTACACAAAATTTATAGAAACAAAGTGGATGGAGTCACATATTGGTTTTGGTTCAATCACAATTCCAACAATCATTGTGAATACATTCCCATATTATATTCGGTTCACAACCTAATCTCATTGATAACATATATTTTGATAAATAAATCTACCCAATGCATTGGAGGGATATATAATTTTGGTACACCAGTCACAGAACATGGTGTTCATGGGATAACCACAAGACTATAAACACATGTAATATCATGAGATGAAAACATTGCCTGAGGAATTTGAAAAATATATAAGACTAATCACACCCATAACATAACATAAATAATTATATATGTGTGTGTATTTATTCAACATGAGTAAATAGAAACATACATCAAGTGTAATGATGATAAAATAGTTTGGAAAGATTGGGTTTTAAAATCATTCATTAAAAATTAACCAAGGATATATCCTGAATATTATCTCAGAAAAAGATTTAAATTATTTATAATGTTCATATTTTAGTAAATAATCATATGTCAATGATCATAAGGTTACATCATATAAATGTTCATGTTAAGGATAATGGTTAATATAAATCACTAACTGCATTGATGATTCCTTTTAATTGAGAATGATTACTTTATGAAAGCAAATTAATTAGAATTTTTCTTAAAATTCGAAATGAACAAATTTTCATCCAATTGAATATTGATTAATTATAGAATCTATCCATGGATATGAATATTTAATGGTTTTTTAACATTGAGTAAGTTGAAATAATAATAATGTTCCAAAAAAACTTATTTTACATAAAATATTAAATCAACGAGGACACTTAAACTTGTAATATGTTCAACACATGAAGAAAATTTTTAATATATATATAATTTGGGAAATATAAAAAATATAAGCATTAAATTTGTGAGAATAAAACATATAGAATGTGAGAAAAATATTGATAATGTGTAATATAGATGTAATGAGTTTGGTTAGGAAGATCCCCTAACTTGGGACCTGGTTGTCTCTATACATGAACTTAACTACCTAAAATATTAAATTAATATTATTAACTACATTCAAAATAAACTTCTTTATAAATAGATAATATTATATGTTCTATGTATTATTATTATTTATTTATTTTTAATGTAATTTCTACTTATGTCAATCACATTGGGTTATATGGGAAATTTATCAATGAAACATTATATTTTGTAATAATGGTTAATGCGTTTTTAATCTAGATTCATGATCTCCAATGAAATTATGGTTTATTTTAAAAAAATTTAAATTAGAACAATATTTATATAGTTAAATTTGTTTTCCAAAAATGGACTGAAACGTATAAAGGATACTTGATCATTTCATTTACGGATGTTAATGTTGTGGAATGATTTCATTAGTAATATTACATATAGATTATCTAAAATTACCATTAAAGTGTATTAATAGTTTCATACATTATATTTTAATGCATTATATTCAATAATCAATTCATTCCATTTAGTGATGTTTTAGAAAAACAAAATATTTCATTCTATGGAGGTAGTAATTCCCTCATACACTAATAATTCTCTAATTTCTCATAGAACAATAGGGGAGTAAAAATAAAATATTTATTATTTCATAATATTTATCATTTCATAATTACTATATTTTCAATTTAAATTTATATTTTAGATGTTCTCACTTATGAAACTCATTAACTCTCTTTAGATTGAAATTTTGTGGATACAATTAAACCAAGAATGTGGGGATAGAGATGAAATGATACTATGTTTGAGTTTGGTAGTGGTATATCACGAGAACTAGTGGATAAATGGGATGTAGTGGATAGAATTTTATTAAAGAGTGTAAATTTTTTAAAATAAGATTACTATTAAATATTTTTTTTGTATTATTCAAGGATAAAATATCTAATAAATGTAAATCATGGATTAGGGAAGATATATTTTCAATAATCCTTCCAGAATAAATTATTACTGATTCTTTTACCTTGAGTTCTCCTTGTGTAATAAGTAAAACCCCAATTCATTCAAATTTACCCTTACCAGGGTGATTCCATATTTACCATAGTTATGTATTTTTAATTAAGAAAATTTAAATTAAAAATAATTCCTAATTTGAAAATATAGATATAAAATATAAAATTATTTTTATGTAATAAAATTTTCAAGGTTCTAAGAAATTAATTTTTAATAATATGTTACATAACATGTAAAAACAAATATTTATAAAATGATTATTTCTATGATTCAAATTTATGGGTATGGAAAAAATATTAATACCATTGATTATAATTATATAAAATTGGTTATTGTAATAAAATTTAATGTGGAATTCAAATCATTCCGAAATAAAATTTTACCAAAATATTATTTAATTATAATAAAAAACAAATACATTTTTATTGGATAATATTACTTATTTTCATAAAATATTAAAAATATGTTTTCTAAATACTGAATATTGCATAAAAATATATAGTTTTAACCGTAAATAGATATTATTTCATCTAAATACTCTACCAATGTCTAGAAATTAATTATATATACAGATATTAGATATTCGGGGAACAATTACAATGAAACACCAATTCCCACACACACAAACACCACACAAACATAATTTGGAAGGTCGGTTCATAGCCCCCATAGACAACGCACCCACATAGTCCTTTATTATAATTATAGATATAATAATAATAATAATAATAATAATAATAATTTTTATTATATATAGGCCATGTATAACCCCATAGTAAGTATTTAAACACTCTATTGAATTGATTAAGGCCTAAAATAACCACCTCACATCTAACCTTCATCTACAACCCCTATTTTGACAAGCCTCTATTGTTAAGGTAGTACATATTTTGAAACTATAGTTTTTATCTAGCATCCTTGAATTCCCCCTCAATGGACCGCATTGATGAATGAAGCTACCAAGAAGCCTCTCAATGTTAAATATAGGAGAACTACATGATGGTGTGTTGAGGCCCCACCATTTTCACCACTAGTCCACATCCCCACACCACATGACATTGGATTTTCCAGAAAACAATGATAAATATCCACCCATAACTTACTAGAAATCATCATCACATGACCATCCCTCTACCATTAGGCTACCCATGAACCTTCTGACCATATTAACTTTCTATTGAGCTGGGGTTATTCTTATATTTTCCTCCAGAACATGCTTTCATAGGGAAAAAATAATTGAATGTGGCATTTGGTGCTATCCTTAACACTTAACCCCAAATGGTTCTAATAAATTCACTATCTTATAACTGAACCCCAAGTACCAAACATAAGAAATATCAGGGTTTTAATTATTCATTAAAAAATAAAAAATTTCAGAAAACTAAAACAATTATCCAATGAAAATCTTTTTTTTTTCTAAATATAAAACTAGAAATAATTATTTTGTATTCAATTTAAATAAATTAATAATGATAACTTTAAATAAAATCATAATGAGTAATGAATAAAATATTTTTTTGTACCAAAATCTATTCAAATTATAATTTTTTTTGCTAATTATTTCACACAAATTAACAATCAATTTATTGTTATTATATTTATAATATATATATATGAATTATAAATTTTTTATAATATATTTATTTTCATAATATTAAAGGAGTAAATATAAAAGTATAGAATAAATTTACATTTTTAATTACTACTAATCTAATTCGATTTTTAGATAATCTAATTAAATTATATTAATGAATAATTTTATAAAATGTAATTTATTTTTTTGTATAGTTTAAATATCATTACCTCTTTTGATACTTGAAAAATAAAAAACAACATTAAAA
Organism: Viscum album; assembly: GCA_963277665.1. Lineage (NCBI taxonomy): Eukaryota > Viridiplantae > Streptophyta > Magnoliopsida > Santalales > Viscaceae > Viscum > Viscum album. The sequence goes on along the minus strand of OY728134.1, from coordinate 567,355,961 downwards.
TTTTTATAAAACGTTTTTTAGTTTGTTTTGTTTTAGTTTTTCATGTGATGAACATTTTTAAACATATTATTTATATTTATTGAAAAAAATAATACCAAAATCATGGGGTTACATTCCCCATATTCCATAATCAACGATAATAATTTTATTTACTTATTAACAATACAATATTGAAGGATATCCTTATGATAGTTATGAATTAGGATTTAAATTTTAATAAAGAATCAAATAATGTTAATTTAATTAGTGTAAAAAAACACATTCATTTAATCATAATAGATATATCTCAATTTGTGGTTTATTTAATATCATTTAATAAAAATATTCCTCATGATTTGGCTTATGGATTAAATAGTGGAGCTGATTTTCTTATAGAACTATTGGTTATCCTAACAGTGATAAGTGTTCATAAGTTGATTTTATATATTAAATATGATCTACTGATTTCATATTTATGGATTATATATACATAAAGTTTTCAATAATAACCAGAAATTCATCAAAATAATGTATAATAATAAATTCATGAAAATTAATCCCACAATCCATGTATAACATTCACATACCATCAATTCAATCAGGACACCACTATGTGTTTTTACTTCAACATGTAATATTTAGAAAACATGTATAGATTGAAATAAATACTGTTAAAAATGTGTGTGTGTGACACAACATAATTGTCAAAATCCATTTAAATATTAGTTATTTCATAATATTTTACTCGTTTCCATGGTCTAGGTGGTTTTAGGGTTTATTTTCATTATAATCCATGGGATTAGTGCACTATTTCGAGCTGTTCTAATGTTCCTCCCAACTATATCATTGAATTTATAGTTGTTAGTTATGGAGAATATTATTTTCACATCAATTTTCAATTAAACTATTCCTTCATTCATGTTATCTTTTCACATGAAACACCCATTTACGATAATATAAACATCGCACAGTTCCACTAATACATTCCCTTTAGTGTCTCTTCCCACATTTGTTAACATAGATGAAATTTAATCTTCATTATTTCATCATATGAGTTTCCTAAACTACCATGAGGCTCTTGCATTCTCTTCTTCGGGTGGTTTTTTTCACCAACAAATTTCCAATTTTTTTGGTCATAATTCATGATAGTCATGTTGGAATATTTAAATGTATTTTAACTTCATCTCATATCCCAATAGGTATCTTATTGGTAAAATCATTATATTCCCATGAAACCCATTTTTAATTTGATTCATTTAGGTTAAATCCCTTAAAAACCAGAGGATTGAATGTTACATTAAAAAAACATCATAAGAGATCTATAAAAAATTATCTTCAGAGAAAATCAACACTAAAATATCAAGCTACTTGACACTGACTCATTTACCTTAAGTTCAACAAAACCCACTACTTGTTTAATTTTGGTTTTTTTAATTAGGGGTAGTTTTGAATATTTATCATAATATATCAACACTATAAACATGTCATAATGAATCATAAATAAATATTTCTTTATCAAATAGTATCAATTGGGTTTGTTAAAATTGGTGTGCAGTTTGGCCTATTTTTAACGCAGTAGGTGAAGATAGAGTTAATAACCAACAAAACACTTTTAGGATTACCAATCCATTATAAATTGTTTTTATACCTAGAATTAATATATATTATGAATGGAAGTCTTTCATATAAATTAATACCAATCAATCCAATCATCTATAAGAATTTATGATTTTATCCAATACATTGACATAAACCATAATTTTTCCCTTATATTTTTTCAAAATTTCTCAATATTAAACCCCCAATGTAACTAATATAATGATTAAAAATAACTAAACCCACCTTTCATAAAAAATTAAATTATCCAAGCTAAACATATATTGATTTTTCCTCATTATAAAAATTTAAAAATTAAATATGATAATAAACTATCATAGCTTAGAGATCCTTTTTGATTAGTGTCTTTTAGGGAATGTAAAATAGGTAAATTTATTTTCAAATTTTTTAGCATTCATACCTAATAAAACACTTATAGACACTAATCTACACATCATATAATTATTATGTATCTTCCTAACCAGGTGAAGGGAAACGGATGAAATGGTTGTGGTAAAATTATCCGTATGGGTATGCTTATCAACACTTTATCTAGTGTTTGATGATAACAATATGAAAATACATGAGAACGGATTAATTTATTATTAAAAAATATATAATAATAAGTATTTTCTATAAAACATGATATAAGGACATGTAATATCAATGTAACTAACATTTAATATTATATAAGAGTGTGAATAAAGCGTGGAACCATGAAATTAGGAAATGATATCATAATATATTGGAATATTATAATTTAAAAATTACATCAAATATGACATCAGAAGAATCATTCAACACTATCTTCCATGACTATCAAATTGGATAAGGCCTTATGATGGATTGGGATCACTCTTAATTATCATAATCATAACAGAAATAGTCTCATGTTCTATTACGTTCACTCTCTATTAAAAAATTCATTTACTAAAGAATTAATACTATGGATTAGGATTACCATATAATACTATATATTTCATATGATGAGATACAAATATTTGACAAATGAATTACATGGATATAAAATTGTTAGCCAACTCATCACACAACATAATGTTCTTAGGCTGGCCACTCATTCCCCTAACATAGTATCTCATGAGATAAAAATATTACTCAATTAATTTCCCATATAAATAATTAAAATTTTACCTACCACATAATTAAAATCATAATATGTATATGAATATATGTTCAAAGTGATGAAAACAAAATAATACATAAATCATAAGCATGATAAAACCAATGTTAAAGTTGTGGGTATTATAATCTTGTCTCAAAGACTAACTGACATATATATCATAAGGAGTTGATAGAGAACAAGGAGTTTAATAACATTGGATATTCATTTTTTAATAAATGAAAATATGTTTTATAATATTCTGGGTACCAAGGTAGGAAAATTTATAAGAATCATCATGAAGATGTAAGAATAAAAATTGACCTCATAGGTGATTTTTTTTCAATATTAAAAAGGATATTTTATATGAATTAGGGGATTTTTATTTCCCTTTAAAATTTGTTCTAGTATATTTCTTTATATAATAATTATTTCTTCCATCATATATTCATGTTTTAAATATTTAATAGAGGTTGTACATGGTGTAAATCAAAAAAAAAATTACCTTTAATATGGTTTTACATAAAATATAAAATCATGGTGGAAATATAAACATGTAATTTAATTAAAAAAATTAATTTCCTATATAATAGGTATTTTTATAAGTATCATATATCAAATATATGTATTAAATTCATGATATGAAATTAATGACAATGGGGGAAAATAATAATTATGTGTAATATAAAAGAAAAAATGGTAGTTAATAAAATAACATACCTTGGGACTTTATTCACAAACAAAATTCTCTTAACTCCACAAATATTTAAATTATGTTATATATATATATATAAAATTGGACCTTATTCAACATAATTTCAATTTTTAGGTTAATTTATTATCATTATAATTCTTTCTAATGTTAGTAACATATAGTGGTTAAATTAATTTATTACTAAAGACTTTGGTTTGTTGACTATGGTAAATGGTTTTGTAAAATAACATAATGATATAATAATAAATTTTTTCTCAATGAATAAATTAGTAAAATATTTATATAGTTTCATATGTAATCCAAAATTGGAACCATATTAATAAATGTACATTAATCAATTCATTTATGTTTGTTAAAGTCACTATAACAATTTATAATTGATATTAAAAATATATTTTGGAATATTATTATTAAATAATATTAATATCGTAATAAATATCAATTTAAGACCAATGTTTCATTTTTAAAATCATCCCCGATATCTAGTCATTGAAAAACAAAATATGTCACCCCATGGAGCATGTCATGTCAATGTACATGGTGGACGATCTCAGTTTATGTACAATTGGATGGTGAATGAAAATAAAATAATAATTATTTCTAAATTTCAATAAATATTTCATGTTTAATATATTTTCAATAAGTAAATCGTTCAGACTATTCAAGATTTTTTTTAAATCCAAACCATAGATCATGGAGTTTATTGTCCACAAAAACACATAAAAAAGTTTTCACCTTTTTCAATGATATTAGAAGATGGAATAAAATGGATTTTACATTAGGATAAAAGTTTGTCAAAATATTATAAATTCTTATATTAACACTCCTTCATGGATATAGGGTACATGAAGGGGGGTGAATATTATAAGAAAAAATAATTTTTGGTTGATATCATTACCTTTACCTTTATAAGATCAACATTGTCTGAATCTTTAAGGTATCTTATGTTTTACTTTTATAATGAAAAACATCTTATATAGAGTGAGATACAGTTGAGGAGGGAGAGGGGAATAATTTTGGTTTATTTATTTATTTTAAGTGAGAAAATATATGTAGTGGAGTATTTATCCTTTTATATGTATTGAGAGTAATAGTTTTGAAAAATATATTATATTTTTAAAACATTCATCGATGTATTCGAATATAATGGCTGAAAAAGGTCAATTATGTACTGTTGAATAATATCTTTTCTTGAATCCCTATATAATCCATTATAAAATTTGTATTTATATTGTAATAGTGTCTTGTAGAATATTGAACCCCTTTTCCAATTCATTACCCTTATCATAGTAACACGAATTTTATCTTTGGTAAATAAGATTATTGAAATAATTGAAATTAGAATTACATGATAGTTTTATCATTTAAATTTAAAATAATAAAATAGTTTTATAAAATATTGTTTTTAAAGGATAAATAAAATAATTTTAATATTATCACACATAACTTATATAAACTAGTATTTTAGAAAATGTTTATTTTTAAATTTAAAATTGATTCATAGGGTATAATTATACATGTATATAATTATCTCGAATTAAATTTGTATAAAATAAAAAATAATTTCTAGATTTATTATTAAACCAAAACATACATTATCCGAAATATTTTTTAATTATAATTGATGATATAAAACTGTTTTTTGTGAAATATTAAAATTTTCCCAAAATAAAAAACATAGTTTTTAGGTATTAAAAATGGTATTTATAAATTTATGTTTCTAATTCCTAAATACATAATTTTTCAATTAATAGTTTTATTAAATTATTCTTCTTTATTATATATTCTAGTTACATAGTTATGGTGAATATATTATTACACTATTCATAATTTTCTTTTACTATTTTAGAGAAAATTAGAAAATTAACTGAAAATAATAATTTTTTATAATTCAAAATATGGAGTTAATTTAATTAATGTAAATTCTAAAATTTATTCATTTAATTTTTTAATGTAATACTAAATTATAATGAAAATAAATTTTATATGAAAATTAAATTAAAATTTTTAATACTTTTTTTTTCTAATTGACTATAAATTTTTAATAAAATTACTATTATTATATAATTCATAAGGAAATATATATTATACATAAATTATCTATAATATATTATTTTTTAAAATAATTAATGCTTATAAAAATATATTTTTATAAATGAAATAATTTTTGGTCCTACGGTTACATTTTTAGTTACATAGATATAATAATTGAACTTTTTTCGGTACATCATTATTTTAGTTTATCATTATTTCAATGTTCGTATCATAAAGATATTACCTCTATTTATACCATGAAAACTAATTTCTAAATTACAATGGCTTAATAATCTTTAGTGGTTTATGTTTTTTTGTAAATAAAGTCATTAAAAATATTATTTTCTTTAGAAGGAATGAATAATATAGAAAAATATAACCACATCAAATTGAATTCTAAAATAGGTGACCATTAAGACCTGGAATCATTGTCCACATATTGAGAGTTGTTCGACTATCTAATTGAGGCTTATATTTTCTCCTTGATCGAACATAGATTTTGATATTATCATCTATGTATATAAAAATAATATATCTATATAAAAAATATCTATAAAAATATATACATTAATAGTTTCTCATTGTTACATTTTGGGTGATGAATTTCATCATACTATTGATGGGATTCATTAACTAATTATTCAAACCCTATTGGATTTTTTTTAGAAGTAATATTTGACGATATAATTGTATACTCTTTGGATATGGAGGATCATGTATTAATCTAGTGGATAGTAATGGATATGTTATGAGTGAATTATTTTTACATTATGTTATTTAAATTTCAATTTTAGTCTATCCATGATAATATTTGGTGTCATATAATATAAGAAGAGTAGTATTAGCCATCCCTATAATAGAGGACGATGTTCTAGCAGGGGAACCACTTAGAAATTTCATTGTTTCATTTGGATATTGTGTACAATTATCCAAAACAACTTACAAATAACAAGACACATTTATTATTTTAATAATATTAGGAAAGTAATAATTTGGATGGAAAAGTGGAAGAAATCCTTAGGTCATATAAAATGATGCTGACTAGTACATCATTTCATATAACTCTAGTTATGGTAATGCTTTAAGAGGTGTATTGAGATGCTTCTTGATCAAAACATGGGTTTTTATTAATACATTATATTTTGGTTATTTTTTATGACATGAAATAGTTATAGATTTATGATAATTTGTTTTCCTTTAAATTGGTGATGAAAGTTGTACTCTTCAATTTTAAATTCTGGAGAGAATTCTTTATTGGATAAAAAATCAAGGAATCCACAAATAAAAAGATCCAATATCATGTATTCTATCAGTGTTACATGAATTTATTATTTTTTTCTAAGAATTATTATAAAAAGACTATGAATTTAATATATCTTATTACTTATGTAAGAGTAATTTAGGTAAACATTAAATATGTTAGAATTCCTATTAAGAGATGATTAATGGATCTTATGATGAATGTAGAGATTAGGTTCACATGGATATCTTAAACCGTAAAATTGGGGATATTGATAGATTAGGGTGTTTATTAATGTTTATTGTGACATGTAGTCTAGAGTTAAAAATTCTCATTTTGGATAAACCATTAAAATGGTTTGGCTAAATAAAATTCTCTATAGAGAGTCACCAAATCCATGAACATAAGGTAATGAGTAATACATTCATTCAAATGTGAATCTATTTATCCCAAAACATTTGACGAGGGTCTTTAATAATGATAGAGCCACTAGGCTTGAGGTGGTGCATATGCACCTAATATCTCTTCAGGATTTTTGAATTTGTTTTAGATTTTAAATTTTGGACTTAGTTTTTTGGAATTGTGATGTTAATCAATAATATATTAGTTTGGGTTCTCAAATAACATATAAACCATTCGTTTTCTATAAATAAAAAGAATTTATGATGGATTTATTAAGGATGGAGGTGTAGTCAAATTTATATTAATTTCATTTTTTATACTATTTAGGGTACTACTTATGTATCATGATTTTCCATGATATTATAGATGATTGAATATGAAAATTGAAATTTATTACATCTTGTTTTCGTACCTCACCAAATATAGTGAAGGTTGATCAACGTGCCCCCAATGGATTACTATAAACACATTTTATCCTATATCATAAGCAGAGGGATAACTTCATGAAATTTCATAAAAGTCTACCATAAATGGAAACATGATTTTATTTTATTTTAATTAATGTTGATATATAAACAAAATCTTCTCACATTATTCCTATTTGAAAGGATATTTCTTTATATTTCCTATGAAACATATTATTTAAGTTAGATAGTGATGTTATTCAATTTACTTGAAAAAATAATATTGAAGTATGATGAATGTATTAATATGAAATAGTGGAATGTGATACAATATTAATTTTCAAAACTATTATGTCTCAATACCACATTCCATCCATAGACTTATAGTTAGACTAATAGTACTATCTAGTATTTAGATAACATATTGAGGGAAAAGTATTTGATTTTGGAGGATCATGGTTATCACAAATTCTACTATAAATGAACACTTTAATAAATAGTTGTCAAATAACTATAAATCTTTTCAATTTGATTCATTGTGTGGGGGACCATAAATATAACCCTATGAACTGCATTGGTCATTGAGAGAATTTCATTTGTATCTAATTAGGTGTGAGGTATAATACAATATATTTTATTGATTAAAAATCATGTTATGTCCTCCAAATGTTAATAGAATTAATTTTTTGGATTATAGGATGATACCTTTGGAGTTATATTTTGTTGAAAACGTATTCTTAATTCTTTCTCCACACCGAATAAAATGAATCTTTTCTATGTGTATATAGTTATATATAAGGATTCTATGTCCTTTTATGATTCTCAAGTGAGTGAAAGAGTTAAATAATCCCAATTCCCAACAAAAACACAATACGAGTGTGTAATGTGTCTTCATCATATCTTAACATCGAAAGAATCTCCATGATTTTATCCATATCATGGTTGAAGGTGACCAAGATTTATAGTATAATGAATTTTATTAATAAATTTCTGGTAGATAAAGGACCATAAAAAAGTTATCTTCAGAAAATATCTATTGACTTAATGTTATGTTGGCATTCTTTAGAAAAGGGATGTTCTAAGTAATGTTATGATATTATGTGAAATTAGTGACGAAAAAACATCCACTAAGGTAGACATCAAAATTTTATTTTAGGTCAGGCATATTTTTTTGATGATGAAATTTTTTATGATATCGAAGATATAAAATTCTAAGATTCGGTATAATTGTTACACTACAGTTGATGGATAAGAAAACATGAAGATAATTTTTTTTATTTATTAATAAATCAATAAGGGAAAATAGTAATTTTACCTGTGGAATGGTTAATGTACATCCTTTGTAGCATGACTCTCAAACTAGAGGGATCAATGTATTTCATAGGTTACTGAGTTCAGGATATGGGTTTGGGAATTGTAGTGTGGTTTGATTTGGGGGAAATAAACATTAAAATGCATTATTTTTTTGGGTGTGTAACATATGTGGCATACATTTTCCTTAGTCACTTATATTATTATATTCTCTATTTTTATGAAAAAAAATGTGTTCTAAATTTTATTTGTTTATGTGGTATTTATGGGTTGTATTTTGGGATTTTCTACTATATTTTTATACTCACACCCTGAATATTAATCTAGGTTTTTTTAATGATTGATATAATATAGGTATGGGGATGTCCTATTACATAACTTGTAATATATCTTTAGGATATAGTTTCTGTGGATGCAACTAGAATCTTAGAGGTAGAGATCATGTGGAGCATTTGATAGTGTCCTGTTTCATAACTCATTTTTCTATTGAGTTATTTTTTCATCCTATATTATAAGGATTTTTTTAATGTTTTTTTCATATATATCTATATATAATATTTTATTTTCCTAAATTATCATATTTGTATTTATATGGAGTTTTTTACTTTCTATTCTCTCATATGTAATGGTAAATCTCCCCTATAATATTTCAAAACAATAGAAATTTATTTTCAACCATTTCTATTTATGAGTGGTCTATAATTATATTGGAATTACTATATTATACAAGGTATAAGGATAATATAAAAGGTTATAAATTCAATTAAATTAGTGTTGTCCAATATTCATGGTGGTGGATGTTGATATATGATGTGCTTGTAACTGAATGTATTTGTTAAAAAAGGCGTAACTAAACTTTTTTACCAAACATTAAATTATTAAAATGTTAAGGATATGAATAGTAATATTGAAAACATAAATATGGGATTTCCCCAAATAATTATAGGTTTATTTGATGAGTTTTTTATATCAATCATTATTTGTAATGTCTATGGGTTATGAATGGGTCTTTTTCTCAGCAAAATTTGAATTTCATATTTGTTGGATGGGCCAACATTCATTTTGGCCTTTGATATGTAACATGGAGATTTTGAATGCATATTTATGTTTTTGGATGTGGTTTAAGTCTCAATGAGAGCCTCATGTGTTTGTAATTTTTTTTAATCATCATCCTTAAGATACTGATTTTTAAGGAAAAATAGAGAGAGGTGAATGGTTGGTAATCATTCCTCCCAATATTGTGTCTTAAACCATGATACATATTTTTCAAGGGTAATGGTTTTATAAAACTATTATGTTCCATAAATGAATTAATTCACTGAAGTTTAGGTGTGTAGAGTCACCCACAATGTCAATGAACAATTTTTCCAACCATGTGGGAGGACCATTTGAGTTTTCGATCCTATAGAAATTGAGCACTTCCTGGATGGATAATTATTTTCCAAACCATAGAGTAAACATAATGATTATTAAATATGAAAAAATTATTTTTAACCAATTTCGTTATGTGTATCCATCCTCTTTCTTTCCACCCATGCTCAATGACCCTCTAGTAGTTTGTGGAGCTCTCTATCTCCAACTTCTAGATTCTTTGTAAATTCTTCATTTTGAATCTGATTCATGATTTTTGGTGGATATAGTTTCCTCTAAAATAGGCCTTTAGTGTGTTATCTTCCTTTCTTAATTTATTTCCCCATATGGAATTCAATTTCCGTGATAAATGATTTTCACCATTATAAGGATTGTTTCTAAATACACATTTTCCCTTTTTTGGATTGAATCAAATGTTGAACTTTAATGAGTTAGAGCCTATTATGTTATAGTAATTTTTTTCAAGCATATCCCAAAAATATACTAGTTTTAGGGTGTGCATTATGAAATACTCCCTTGTGGGTTAACCAACTAAGTCCCATTATAAATTATTTTATTTATTTTAATAGATTAATTTATGTTATGGGATGACATTTTGAATTCTCTAGTTTCTTTAATTATTATTATCTAGGGTTGGGAGATTGGATTTGTGAGGAATGTTATGCTGAATAATTGAATTCGTAAATTAATTAAATTTGATATATCTAAACTAGTTCCACTAGAAAATTAAATTCATGGAAAGGGTATTGATGTTCTTCTGATCACATAGGATGAATGTATGAAGTCATCAAGAATAGGGCACATTCTGAGATATATGTGGTGGTTTTAACTATCAAAATTCATGAGATGTAATAATCATGTTTAGGGAATGCCCCCCCCCCCCGAGATATGAGATTGTTCTGACCATTGTATTTCTATAAACAAGTTTCACATGTGGAAATAAGGGTTATATATGTTTTTTATTAGGAAATATTGTTGATTTCCACTCACTATTGATAATTGAAATTACCATTGGATTCATTTGAACATAGAAATAACTCATTTGAGGTGGTACTAAAAACTCATTATAGGTGGAGGCCTCCATATATATAATGGATTTAGTAATGGAGTTGACTATAAGTTATGGAGGATATTCCCAACATAGAGACCCACATGAGATAGTTTTTGAGGCCATCATTTGGGGGTGAGGCTAACAATAAAATTAATACCGATGGTATAGAATTATTTATGAATTGATATCTCCATGATTTGGGATGTATGGATATTGGGTGAAAATTGATTTTTGAAATACTAGTGGATGGATATCATTATACCCTGGGATGTCAGGCTTTTGAGTCAACATAGACTTATTATATATTTGATGATGGATATAATTGTACCACAGGACGTATGTCTGTTGAGTAGATGGTGACTTTTGAATAGAATTCCAAGGGACCTAGGATGTTTTAATTGTAATTCAATTTAAATTCTAGCTACTTTATTGGTATCACATGATGTGTTGTATGGGATAAGGTTTCAGATAAAACGTATGATGATATGATAAAATGGTACAACTCATAATAATTATAGAAGATATTTCCTTCCACTCCATCATTGGTCAATAATGTTAAAATTGTCATTTATATTCTTTGAAAATAAGTGGAGAGAGTTCAATATTATATGTGAGTTTATACAATATAATTAAATAACCATACACTATATAATAATGGATGTATTATAGGATCCCATTAACGGAGGCCCATTGACATCCTAATAACACCCCACACAATCCCCTTGATATGTGTGTAGACATTATGGGGTTTATATGAGGTAAGTGATTAGGCTCAGGAACAAGACATTATTAATCGTGGATTTACTAATTTTTCATGGTATTGATGGATGTGGACTAGGTGGTTCCTCTATATTAAGATACACATTCCATTGTGTTTCACTATGTTTAATAATGTGGTCAGCCATATGAGACCTTTCTTGTCTAATTTTATGATCTTTCTTGAAAATTTTATTTATCTACAAATGGTATGATGTCATTGGACTTTTTTTTATCTAATGATGATTTTATATGATTCTACTTTATTTATTATATGGTTTAAACTATTATTGTAATGCATTATATCTGATATATATATAAATATATATAATTTTTCATCATATTCCAAGGGTATTATCTCCCCATGATCGCCTAATTGGATCCTCGCTACTAGTAGCAATCCATTGGAGTATGGGGAGGCACACCAAAGGCATGTTGGACCATCGGAACATAGGATAGATAATGAAAAAACCATTTCGGGATTCTATAAATGGAATCATAGGAGTATATGTTCCTTTATAGTATTTTTATTTTTTTATATGGTAGATTAGAAAATAGTATCTAATATTAACTGGGTGAAGATCTTACGTTTGGGTGCTTGCAGTCCTATGCACATGGGAAAACTAAATTTCCTACGTTGGAAAATTGATGTTATGCAATATGTTTTTATAGCTGATTGATTTCCACCTCGACTGGGACACATGGTTGTAATGTTATTATATTGTGATATTTTTTCCATTTCCCCATTGTGGAAATGGAGGAGCAATTATGGATCATGGTAGAAAATTAGGCTCATATGATTTGTTGCGGTTCTTATGTTTGTTATTGAGAACATCGAATATAAGATGAGGGGTTTGGTTGTTTAATGTTTCATCAATGGACTTTATAGTGTTTTCTAACTTATCTTCTTGGTGTAATTTTAATCATTCATCTTACCTCTGAGGTTCTTGATGAGATCCGTATATGATGATATGCCTATATGTTATATATATATTCTGGATACTTTTATGTGTTTTCATGTTAATTAAAATGGGTCATCCATTTAATGATTCAACAGAAAACTAGGAATATTTTTTTTCATATCCTTTCCATGGAATTATACACAACCATCATATATTGATGGTAAGATATGCATGACATGTTCTACATGTATCTGATATTTATAGGCAAGGGGCCACGATCCGAATAACATGGGGAAAGGGTGTAGTATAAGAATATAAGGGAAATGAGATGAACATCCTTTTGTATCATTCCATATCTAATATATATATATATATGTGTGTGTGTGTGTGTGTGTGTGTGCCTATTTTTTACCATTGTGTTTTTTATTTAGTGTCATCTCACGAATACCTATTCTAGTGGATTATCCAGAGGGCGGTGATGTGGTTTCATTAAAGTGTTCTTGAGATGAGGCCGCTAAAAGTCAAGACGAACCCCCCCTAAAGGTTGTGTTAAGTAGAAGAAACAATTAAATTATATGATACATATATGAAAACTATTACATAGGGTTGATTTTTGTTCAAAGTCAGACACGAATCTCGAGGAAATCATATAATGAGTCATAAATTGTATTAAAAGGGAAGATCAAAAAGTTTATTTTTCTGTGGTTTATTTTACTCACGATTTCTAATAACAGCACCCACTATTATATTAGGTTGAAGGTGGACTTTAGGAATCCCAGAACTGGATTGACTCTATGAATATTATATTTTATTCACTTTTGACACCCATAGTAGATAGTGTGAATTTGTCTAGATATATTCTTCTAGGATCGTCATAGTGCTATGGGGATATAATGGTGTTGGTTGGTAGAAATGTAGGACTAATATAGATGGGTTTTGAGGCTGATTTATTCATTAATTTCTTTATGGGGATATTATCATTATATAGATCCATTGATTTCATATAACTAAATCATATAGATGTATCCATTATGGATCATTTAGATAATCTTACAAAACATTCAAGATTTTTTCATTACATGTTTGCAAATGAAATATAAAGGGTGAGGAATATTTTGGATGGATTTCAGTATTCCATATCATTTAAAGTGAATATTTCAATATAAAACATGTTATTAGAAGTTATAAATCAGGTGATGATAGCCGATGGATATTTGACTGACCAGTCATATTTGATATAGGTGATATAATCAACATGTCTTAGTTGTGATCCCCCATGTATCTAGAAGAGTGACTATTTAGAGACCCTACATTGTAGTTAGCATAGATACATTTTTATACCATCATGGATTGTTTATTTGATGGTATGCATGTAGTGTTGGAATCCAAGGAAGGTTACCACTCAGTGTGAGTGGGATCTAATGGATTGTTATGAATGTGGCTAGATGGTGTATCTAAATAGGTTATTCAATAATCCTTCAAGGATTGATGGGACCAATGGACTTTATTAGACGCAATAATATATGATAGGATAATCACTGACATGATGAGCTAGTAGCCACGATTATATTTCGTGTGTATATAAGGAGAGGGACAGGTGTACCCATTCGTGGGGTCAATGGCTCAGAACGGTTGCCGCAACCTAAGGAGGACAGGCCTTGGGTAGTTGGAATTCAAGCTAGGTGAATTTTATTGACCTATTAGGTTTAGATAAGTTGGGGAGATGATATTTGTTATCAATATTCCACCAAATTGGAAATGGGCATTCTATATTTTTGGAATGGCAGATTTTCATGCATTAGGTGGATTTGTGAAAATTGAATTAAAAATGAACCGGTTAATATATAGGCATTATGTATGATTCCTGATATGTTTTATCTACATAAATTTCATGAATATGGTGGTAATTAATATATGTATATATATATCAACGTGTGGGTGTTTTTTTTGTATGTGTGTGTGTGATATGATATTGCTTTTTAGAATCAGTTGTGATGTGGGATATTTTGACATCATATGAGGTGCTGACTCAGGAGGGTCATGTACAGTATGTGTACTAATGATAATATATTGAGACATTGGATTTTATGGGTGTTATATGGGACCTAGGGGTAAGATGGGGCACAAGATTGATGGTATGTAATGTGAGTACTTGTTTGTCTAGGGATGGTCAGTTGAAGCATCATAATATTTTATTTCTTGTTCTGAAAGTGACATGGTTAGTAATTCAGAAGGTGGGTAGTTCTACAAAAGGAATCGATCATTTATACTAACTTGGGTATATAAAGTGATTTTAAATGAAATGGGTATATTTGGTAACATGTCTTGTTAAAGTCGCATATCTCAAGAACAATCTATCTTACGATTAGGAAACTATTACATCCATGGTTTTTGAATGGGTCATCCGCTTGGGAAATTTTGATTTTTTTCTATGGTTGATGGGACAAATATTATTTATGGATTTGGGAACTAATACCAAGAGATTGAATGTATTATTATGTTTTTATGTGGGTTAATTCTTTCTGTGTTCCTTAATATTTTGAATCGGTTTTGGAAGTGTTGAGTTCTAGAAACCCATTTTCATGGAAGACAGATAGAGTACCATGGTTGGAACATTGTTTTTGAAACCATTAGCATTTTTTTGTTAAGTTTAATAGTTTAATGAATGTATGGGGTGATTATAGAAAACAATTCATTGGAGAGTACCTGTTTAGAGTCACCCACCCATTGGGTGAACGATTGTTAAACTTTGTGGCCAAACCTCATGAGGATTATATTCTTTGGATAGTTAATACAACATGGTTTGTGCATGATTTCTAAAACTTTGTGGTAACCATGAAACAATTCGATCATGCCAAAATTTTAATTTCCCACTCATTCATTAATTGGATGACATTCATTTCTTTCCACCCACATAAAGCACCCCTCCCACAAGTCATGGGGCTCTCTATATCTCTATCCTAATTTTCTTTGGAACATCATTATTGGGTCTACCATTCAAGATCTCTCGGTGGATATGGATTTCAATTGGTAAGGACTTCAATCCATTAGCTTCCTCAATTCTTTTATTTTACTATATATAATATTCTTTCCATATAGGTATATTACCATTATATTCATGTAATTTTTCTGAATCACAATTTCATTCTCTTTGGCTTGAATTAGAGGTCAACCTCCAAGGAGTGAGCTCATATGAGTATAAGGTATAGAATGGCTAAAATTCTCATTAAATATATGTGTTTTAGTAGGTGTTTTGTTAAATTTATACACATAGGTTGCATGGGTGATATCCTTAATAAATAAATGCATCTATTTAAAAAATTTAACTAATGTTATAGGATGTGGTTAGGAATGGTATATTTTCCTATAATATAGTATGTCCACTATATGACTTGATATTGGAAATTCAGGTTGTGTCGATTGAATAATTTGTTAAATAAATTAAATGTGATATTTTAAATTGGTTCCATTGGAACAAGATGGGAATGGTCGGAGTTATGAATGTGATTTTGATCACTGTGACTCAAACAAGAAGTTTGTCATGATGGGAATGTTGAATAATATATATTAGATCTTTTTTAACACTTTAATTGATATGATGTGATTGTTATTTTGTTGGAATGGACCATGGGGCTTGGGACAGAGTTAAACTTTGTGGTTTTGACAACCTGGTTCACCTGTGCAAATCAGATTTTTATATGGCTTGTCATAGGAAATGTTGGTGATTTTCGATCACTTTTGAGGGCCATCATTGCGATTGGTTTTATTTACACAGAGATATGACTGATTTGAGGTGGTATTGACAACCCATTAAGGGTGGAGGCCACAATAGTTATACCAACATAGGGGATGGGAGTGACCATAAAACATTGAGGAGGTTACCACCATAGAAATCCATTAGGGATAATGCTTAAGACCATTACATGGTGGATGATCCTTACCATGAAATTGGGAATGATGGGGAAAAATTTATTGGAGTACACATATCTCCTAGAATCGGGACATCAGGATGTTCAGCTGACATAGATCAAAGAATTATATTAGGAAACTTATTTTCATCCCATGGGATGTTAGGATATTGATCCTATAAATATTTATTATATATTGGAGGAAGTATATCACCAACCCTTTGGGTTTTCGGTCGTTCAGATGATTGTAAATTTTTTACAGAGGTCAAAAGTACCTAGGATGTATTTATGCCACCATTTTGAGATGATGATAACTCAATATATAGAACATGAGGTTTTGGATTTCTTGAGTTGGATGAGTTCTTGAATGTGGTTGAGATATAGAGGTACTTCCAATACTATTGGTCTAGAATATGTCGTTCAACTCATGCATTGGATGAAGTATGTAAGACACACAATTGTGGCTATCGAGCACAAGTGGAGTGAGTAGATTATTACTATTTGTGTGTTTCTAATATTTATTTATGTAATCACATAATTTATAATTAATGATGTAAGAAAGGATAAAATTTTTGGTTTCTTATTGATTTCAAACTCACACCCTACATGGGCACCGTATCACGCATGCAAACTATATAGAATTGAGATCAACTAAGGGATCATATTCAAGAGCTGTACCTTAGTGATCAGGGATATTCTGCTTTTCATTTTTTTGATGGTAGTGGACTAGGTGGTTCCTCCACATCAAGATGAACATTTTTCTTGGTGTTCCTATGTATACATATGTGTTTGGTGACATGTGACTTTTCTCATATGTTTTTCATGACCTCTCTTTAAATTTATATGTATCGAAAAATGGTATGACTACTTGGGGATTTTTATTACTAAAGCTGATTGTAAAGGCTTCTAATTTGTTTGATAGGCCATTTCATCTATTATGGTTCATATTATATATTTATTATATATGTACCGTCATTATTATCATTAACTAAGGTAATATTTTCCACACTATCACTAAATCATACCCTTGATGCAGGATCACATGCTTTGGCATATGGGGCGGTATGCCTAAGGCCATGTTTCCCACCATCCCACAGCATACATAAATTGGAAAACATTATCAGGAAGAAAAATTATTTAAAATAATTACTACTATGATTCCATATTTTCTATGAAATTATATAATCTACCCACATGAAAAATATGAAATGATAATAATGAATTTTATAACTGTATTTTGTATATTTTAGTATATAAGTGTTCATATGAAATGGTTTCTAGACCAAAAAAAATATTACCTTTTTATATTTTTTTATTCATAAAACTATTTATATATTCTAATGACTAACATTTTCTTATATTTCATAATGAAATATTAATATATAACAGAAATAAAAAAATAATAATGATTTCTGTTGAAGGAAAAGGATTAAAAAGTTTTTACAATTATTATTATTATGAATGAAAACCAATATTTTATTTATAATTATTCCAATATATTATTTCAATATTTTTTCATATATTCATATTTTTATTTGACATATAAATAGTATATGAATCCATTCAAAATAAATGTGTAAATTTTTTCAACAACATTATTTATTAATTTTGGTGACATTCCATATGTTTACAAATTTTTGATTTAATCGATTGATCTATTTTTTATATTAATAGATAAAAAATCATATATAATTTTGAGTTATAATTTTCTTAGATAATTTAGCTATATTTTAAAAATAATATCTATTTTATTTTATTCAATAATTTATACATAAGATGCTGATCATGACAGAAATAATGAAGAACATAATGATTAAAATTATTTACATGTTCAATTAGATGGACTATGATAATTTTTAATGCCTTTTGGGAGTCTTATGAATGATAATCCATGGGTTTCCAAATAATTTTAATATATTACTGTTTTTAATGATGATTGTTTAAGTTATACATATAATTAAAATTCATGTTTGGTAATGAAATGTAGTTGATGAAATTTTTTTGCTTAGATCATAATGACATAAAATATTTAATTATAGTATGTTTTATACCAATTTTTATATCAATATTTAAAATAAGTTATTATTGTTATGGTTTTAGAAAAATGTTGTTTATTTTATGTGTATAAAATTTATGTAGTGGACATATATTTATTCTATTGAACAAAAGACTATTTAGTTGATACTGACTTTTTGTACTCCTTAACTAATATCAAATGATGTGTAAATAATTTTTTTATAGTTTTTCATAATATTATTTACAAGAATATTTTTAGGATATGTTTTTTTCTAAATAAAGTTAATAAATTATCAAATTTTATTTTTATTTTATATTTTATTAACATTTATGTTGATTTAAAAGTATTTTTATTAAAAGTATGTTATATTATGTTAAATGAATGAATGTAAATAAAATTTCTTATGAAAATTATTTAGAATAGTTTATAAATGCGTTCTAGGAAATAGAAGTGCTAAAAGTATAAATTTTAGTATATTTTAATATTAATTTTTATTGTATGATTCTTATGAAATGTGGAATAATTTTCTATTGATGGATGGAATATAAATACTGATATTCAAAAAATTATATCCCCTATGTTTTTGTTAATAGGGAATGATATTTCCTTATTAGTTTCACTGGAAAAATTTTTATTTCTATTTTATGGTTAACCTGATATAAAGAGGATCAAATTTGTGTTTCATATGGAAATAAGGCTTCATATATTGTGCATTATAACACATTACATGTAATGGGATATCATGGGCTTTAAATTGTTCACCATGCTCAATTATCATTTAAATGGTCAATTTTTTGTGAGGGTTCATAATGTATGTGATTGACATTTTCCATATAATATTTATGATGGAGTGTGTTATAACATTCAATGTAAATTTTTATTTCTATACATAGTGAATCACACTCACATATAATTATGTATTTATTCAAAATATAGAAGGATAATGAGATAAAAAAATATAAATAATATAGACTCTAACAAAAAATTGAAGAAAATATTTATTATAATATTTAAATCTTATCAATGGGGGTTATTTTTACAATTTAGAGTAAAAATATTCCTAACATAAAATATTGATACCAAGATATTTATCTTGAAAAAACAAATGGACTAACTGATAAATAGATGTTAAATGTTATATCAAAATACTTCTAGGAGCGAGTACTTGTTTGTAACCATCATTAAAAAAATTAATCCAATTGATCCTTTGAGACTAATGAATTTTTTGAAGACGGTAGAAAACAAGTCCTCCTTATTTTTTTGAACCTACCAAATAAATATTAAAAATTGATAATTCTTGACCTTTAGTAGTTCCCAAATGGTTTACCTCTAAGGATTTTTCATATGATATTTTTGATTGCTAAAAAAACATTTTATATAAAATATGTTGATCTATGTTCTAAATAAAACTCACTCTGGTTAAAGAAGATTGTTACTCCATAAATGAAATTCAGAATTTTCTATAACATGTTTGAATACATTATCATTCCCTTTTGATTTTTTATTGTGTGATATATCTTACTGGTACTAATAAAACAAATCATTCATAAATACTCATAGAACCATTATCATTTGGGTTATTAGGTTATAAATGTTTCATTTTTCATGATTTCTCATTTCTAAAAACTATAATGACTATTTTGAAATGTAATTAATCTTCATAATAGATCATGTTTTTGATACATTAATCAACAAGTCATAGGATAAATAAATTAATTTTCATTCATTATTTGGTATAAAAAAAATAGTTTTACATAGTCCACGATATCGTTATGGTTTTATTTATATTGAATCATGTCACTAGACTAGTTAAATAAATTGAGTAAACTCATATGTCAGACCTCGGTTTTGATACCATTAGGAAAAGTCATAATTTTGAGGAGAAGGTGTGTAATTATACCGAGGATGTTTATTCAACCATTCATTTTTGGGACCCAATTATGGTTGATACACTATGTCACATTATTTTATCTGTGTATAATATTTCTCAAACGAGATAATCCATTTAGTTGTTAATAATTATATCATAAACTAAACTATTACATTTTTGGTTGGATATAAAATGGAAAACTATAAATAAGTAGCAATATGTTCCATTACACTCAAATGGTGTCATATAAGCACCAATGTCCTATGTTCATGTTGCAACTATAAATGATAACCTTAGAGAAATTTGAGAAATATTTTAGCAATAATTCATATATATTGCCTAATATTCATTATAAAAAAGATTTGATTTCGGTGATCTTTTACCAACTAAATATTTCATCACATTTATTTAAATTATGTTAGTATAATTCATTATAATATTTGGATAAAACTTATCTTTATAATCTCGTGATGTTTCTTAGTGTACATTTTACATCAGTTCTGAAT
Organism: Viscum album; assembly: GCA_963277665.1. Classification (NCBI taxonomy): domain Eukaryota; kingdom Viridiplantae; phylum Streptophyta; class Magnoliopsida; order Santalales; family Viscaceae; genus Viscum; species Viscum album. Next base: position 567,334,779 of record OY728134.1, on the reverse strand, counting down.
GATACTCTAGATATATTTCATCATTCTAGTATTTATTTTAACATGATGTTGGAATATGGTTAACCATGAGCATGGAATAACATTCCCAAATGGATTGTTAGTTATGGAACATAAATAAAAAAATATATCACATTATCTACGAATTATTTATATACTTTTATTGTTCTGAGGAATAGAATTTGACCTTAAAATAGTTTTCATATTAAAATAGTCATCAGGAAATATTTTTACTGTAATTATTGTTGCGTTTTCTTGTTATGAAAGTTGATCTCCTTATTATTGTATGAGGAGTATGGAGACATTATATATTAATCCTTAAGTAGATTATTATCAATGAGATTTTATTGATTGGTAAATTAATAAAAATGACCCAATCCATTGAAAATGTTATTTATATCATTTTTGTATCCTCTATATCCTAACATAGGAGATCACCAATTTTATCAAGTATATATAAGGTCATGGAACCAGCTTCTTCTAAAAAATAGAGGTTATCTCCCTAGTGTATGGATATGTTTATGATTATTGTATCATTTATCCCTTCCTCATTGTCTTGATTCAAGGTGTAACCACTAAATGAACTATTGTGAGATCCCCAAGGCCCCAAATTTTGGAAATAAATTCTAAGGGCTTAAAAAAAATTTGGATGATTTTTCATTTGAAAAATAATCATCACCACCTGAAATTCCATAACAAAAACCACTACATGATGCATGATAGCAATGTAAAACAACAATATTTAATTACATTAATATCAAAACAAAACAAGAGAAGAGTACGAAAATCGAAGAGAACTAATATCATAGTACATAGTTGAAACCTAAAAAAATAATAATCAATGACACTATCAGAAATCCAAGATCCAAACATTATATATTTTATAAATCGACCAAACTGACCAAGTGTCTCTATAAACAACTAAACATGAGTGATACAATTCCTATTATTATGTCTTCATGAACAATATCTCAAAAAGAATCAAAGCTCGAATGTATGGTTGAGTTATGAAAATCAATATTCCGTCCCAAAATGACATCCCTAAAAACACCAATATAATTGAAAAGGTTATCAAATTTATAAAAATAAATTTATTTAAAAAAGTATATAAAACAATTTAGAACCAAGTATTACAAAACAAAAACTATTTCAAAATGGAATATTCCTCCAATACAAAATAGTCTTCCATGAAAAAAATAAAACAAGTCATTTAAAAATTTCAAAATTTCCAAGCTGACATAGCCCATTGCATTTCACATAACGACAAACACACACACACACCACTACAAAAGCTTGGTGTTACCTTTTAATATGGAACATTACAACTATAACCCATCCCTTCAATAGTGTTACACCAATACCAATATCCATCCCATGACACACACATTTAATCTTCCATGGTGACCACATTACAATCTATATTTTCCAAAACATTTCAATAAAACATTCCATTTTATTAGAACAATTTTTCATGCATGAAAACTAAATAAATGTTATAAAATTAATATATTAAAATCATGTTGTTCAAAGACACTTTTTACAAAAAAACGTACTTTTAAAATTATATGATCCATCACTAAGAAAGGTTTATATCAAATAATTCAGAAATAATTCATAATAAATTTCAAACACAACAATAAATTTGAATATTGGAATTCAATTTGAACTAATAGAACTTTGATGTGAAGCCACCTACCTAAAAAATTTACAGAAAATGAAGATCATCATGAAAATTCTCATAAAACCAAGTTGAGTCAACAAAAACCCAAATTATATGTCTTTCCCAAACATTAAAAATGATAAATGTAACCATTATTATCATTAAATACCATTAATTTATCTATATTAGACTGTATCTTAGAATCTAGGAGTGAACAGAATATAGATCAATGTAAAAACATGAAAAGTAGCATAGATGACAAATTAACTAGGGAATCAAGCTTCAATGCACCAAGAAACAAATATAGATCACATAAAATTAAATAGATAAAATTTTCTTTTTATTTGGGAGGAAGAAATACTGTTTTAGGGAATATTTGATGAAAATGTGAGGTTTTTAATGTTAATATCAACCCATATCCGCATTTTAGGATTTGCTATTTTAGCCATACAGGGTTAGTCACACTATTAGTCAACATTGTGTCTTCACCATGCACTAAGATCTGACCGAAGGGGGGTCTCGCATGATTATTTCACATTATTAGAGATATTTTCCCCCATCAGAGTAAAAACCCACTATCCAACTTTGCCTTGATTCTACAGGGTGGATGCATGGTTTGGAAAAACATTGTTCTTAACTGTGTTCATTGTACATATCCCTTATCTTATTTAGGATTATTTTCTATAAGATTTTAGAAATTTTCACTAACATTTTACCCACTATTAACCATTATAAATTCCTTAATATCATTATAAAAGACTTCCAAACCATCCCAAACCTCACACCAACACTTTACATAAATAAAAGCAATAATTGAAGGTTACTTACATAAAAACACGGTTATAAAATTATCATGTTAATCAGGGATTTTTCTACTTTTTAATCTTTCTACTAAGATTCAACACTATTTAGGTTATGTTTTTAATATTCCACTTTTTAAATTATGATCCTTACCATTCTTATGTAACTATTTTAGTTCAACATAATCTTCTACCATATGTGACATTTATTGAAATTTCACCATCATTTTGAATTGAATTTGGAGTGGGATGAATTTATGTTTGAGAAATAACCAACGTTTTTGTAAGACTCCAGTATCATAAATTATTAATTATAATAAAATCCCAATGTTATAGATAATTTGGAACCATTTTTTGAGGTATATATGCCTTTTTATGCCTTTTTATGTATCACTAAGGATATGATTGATTTTTAAAAGTTCCATATTATTTTTGGATACATTTGGTTGTGTTCTTATGATGTATAGTTAGTTCATGATTTTGGGAAAATAAAAAAAATTCCAAGGTAAACCTCCCATAATGAAAATGGGGTTTCAAGGAAGAAACAAACTTCGTGTAAATTTAAGAAAAACCAATCACTATCCCTGACTCTTTGGGGATAAATTTTGATGTGATGATGGTTATGTTTACTGAGTAGATTACCAAAGCATGCCATTATGGGTTTCATGAAATATAAACTATATGTTTTTTTCGTAGTTTACCAACCCTTTCTTGAAAATATCTTCCAAAATAAAAATACATGAAAATTATATTTTAACATGATTAACCCTCCTATAAACATCCCATTACTACAATAAATGATAGGGACATAGATTTCGCGGATATCATGTGTGATTTTTGAGATTTTCATCATTATAAATCTCTCTATATCTTTATATATCTCTTTTATTATTAGATATTTTATCATTTTATTTAAAGGAAAAAAAATTTTCTTTTCTTTTCCATTACATTAGGTTTATTTTCTATTAGATGAAAAAAAATTCAAATAATTTTATCCATTGATTTATTGACTTGGGTGAATTTTTATATGGATTTTTTGAACCAATAGTAATATGTTTTTAAGATTATATACATATGAGGGGGTGGTTTGGTTTCATCTTGGTAACCATTTTTAAGGTGATTCCATTATCCTCAATTTAGTTTTTGTTGTAATTTGAAATCCTATTATATTAAAAGGGTAATTAATTTTTTATTATTTGTAAAATGATTAGTAATTATAATTTTTGAATATTATCTTAGAGTAGTATTTCATTAGGAAAAGGATTTGGATGACTTCAACGATATGGTAGTTGAAATAAAATTATTTATACATGCTTTTATAATGGTAGTTTTGGATCTGCATATCTCTAAATTATATTTTTAGTTATTGTGAGCATGTTAGTTCTCATCTTGTATTTATAAAATGTTAAATATTGGAAATTATTTTTCAAAAGGAAAGTGTGGGATAACGGAAACTCATCCATATTGGGAGTTAGTGTTTGTTAATTATGAAAACGGGTGATTCCATATTATTTTAGAATTATTTATCAATATCGTTAGTTTGGAACATGGATTGAACCACATTGCAAGGACTTTGAAAGGTAAGGAAGGTTTACACTCACATGTTTGGAACAATTAGAGGAACTAATGGGTGGTTAATTGATTATATTTGTATAAGAACTCACATATTAGAGATATTATTGAATTAGAAGGCTGAGTGAGTATATGGATTGGGATTTTGAGTTTTTCTGGGTTTGTTGGTGAAAAAAGAGGATTGAAAAAGATGATCCTTTTGGGATTAATATATGTTGTTTATATTAAATTTATTAATAGGTATTATTCTTCAATTATTTTTATATAAAATCTGATCTAACTAACTGATGATGTGGTGGTATCTATGGAATGTCATGTGGATTATCTATTGTGTTTGTATACTCACCCTCAGTACTTGTATCATAGTGACTTGAAATTGAATTTTTATTATTCCAAATGAAAATGAAACAAGAAAACAAGAGAGAAAAGTCAAGGCAGTTTGTTGTGATGGAGACCAAGGGCTTCATATTGAATGATATTATTAAAATCCATATCTATAGAGCCTATGCTTCAAAAATTGATATATCAAAACTCTAGATTACCCTTTGATGTGAGTAAATCAACAGCTTTATCACCTTCCCCACATTTATCTTGAATTTCTTTATTGTATGAAAAAAAACATTTGTAGTTTCTAATATAATTAATACTACTCATTTTCATCACATTGAATCCCAAAGGAGAAAAATAATAATAGATGAATTAGATTCAATATAAGGAAAAATGATATTATTGGACAAGAAAATATAAAGGAAAATGATCATGGTATAATCTACAATAGGAAGAAAATATCCATGACAATTAGAAGATAAGATTTCAAAAGTGGTCGAGCCACTTGCATCATAAACGATCTATCCTCCTCGCATAAAACCTCAAACACATGAATAATTGATTTTATGGTTAAGACCAGACCTAGGAGGAATCCAGAATACCAAAAAATAATTTTCCTTATAACTAATCAACCCCTCATACCTAGAATGAAAAATAAGAATAAAAAAATATGTAGACTGGGAGATGCCTTTTCAATCGGGGAACACAAATTAGATATCACATAATAAAAGATCCATCAGATTGAATCGATTGGGCCTATGATCCAATTGGTGTGAACCATTTTGAGCATTCTAAATTAACAAACACCTAGAAATTAAATAAATTTTTCCCAATATCATTCAAATCAGAACCTATAAGGAATGAAAACAGTGAAAAAATAATATATATAGAGAATAAAACACTATTTTTCCTCCAGTAATAGTCTATATACAATGGGCTCTATCCCATCTCATAGAAAAATTAATGATGGACTCAGAAGTGGGGGTTCTGTAGTAGAACCATTTTTAATCATGGATAAATCATTGCATTATTATATTCTTAAACCATAACGATTTTTTCAACAGAATATGTCTGGGGAATTCACCCAAGGATATGGACATTTCAATTCGATACAAGGTTTTTAGATGAGTTAAGATATTACACATGGAATAATCATTAATAGTTATGACACTTTTGAATTTTTATTCAGTTCATTCAATTGTGTGACACTAAAATTATCACTTCTTTTTTAGGGAATTAATCAACAAATTTCATTGAGAATTGTTTGGATTTTATTTTTTTAATCAATACAAAATCAAGGGAAATCATTTGGTCAGAATACAAAGAAAAATATTTTCATAAATCTATAGATATTTTCTATTTCAAAGAACATCAAACTTTTATTTAGATTCAAATATTATAAAATAATAAATCATTATTAAAATATTTTATCCCTTATTGATCAATGTAATTATTGACATAAATTTTATTAAATTTCTTATTTGATTTTTAGGGAGATCATGGAATGAATGTTTTATAAAAAATTTTAATGATTTGGAGATCAATATAAATCATTAATTATATATAAATCCTGAAATATAACATTATTGCGGTGTTTAAGATTGAATATAATGGTAGTGAAATTGAATTAATTTTATTAATTATATAATTTGATTTAATGAATTGTTTATAACATTTTCAACTTATTTAAAGAATTTATGTCTATTAATAACTGAATTACAAGATAAGATTTATGTTTCAATAATCCTTATAACAAGGTGATGGTACTATGACAAATTAGATGATAATATGAGTTTTTTATCTTATGTAATATGATTTTGGTGGTGGATGATGATGTCATCAGTGAGGGGAGTAATGGATCCATTAAGTTACTAAAATGTTTCATTGGATTTGTTGTGTTTGGATGCTTAATCTATAACTATATCACACAAGTGTTTACACATTCATAATTTGGGAATTTATCATTAATTTACTACCAAAAAATTGATTTCCATTTATTATTCCACCTTATCTTTCTTGAGTGTTAATGTATGGTAGTCATGGTCCATTCACGTCTATCTAATTATGAATATGGAATGGGACTATGCATTGTCATGTTGTATATTTCAGATAGGCCCAAAAGTTCAGGTCCATCTAATCATCTCAATTGAATAGGGTGGGTGGGGCATGTCAACCCCTCCAATGGAAAATTAGAGAAATCCTAGGGTTAAATGATCAAAGAGATCAAAGAATATCTCAGTATTTCACAATATTCACTAGAAATGTTTTGTGGGATCTATCTAATCTATTTGATTACACAATAAAACATATCCCCATAATTCAATGCCTAGGTCTACACCCTATCATACATTGGGGTTCCATGAGGAGCCTTCAGTTGGTAGTAACATCATCATACATGTGTGGGAAACATACTCGATTAATTTTAAAACAAAAAACATATTCATTATCTTTGTGAAGTCTCATAACCTTTTGTGTATATATTGGAAACTTTTATAGTATTTTAAATTTTTTATATGATTGATTTATAGGAAAATGTGTCTCTAGTATATATAATTTAGAATTTAATTGTTACCAGACATTATAAAGACGATCCTCCAATGATGATGAATTTATTAATCCTTATTATGGTAAACATTATAAATAATTCAAAAAATGATTCTGATATTATTTAGTATTTAAAAAATATTTTCATTATAATTTTTTTATCCAGTATGATTATCGTGTATGATTAAAACTAATAATTTTTAAAAGAAAACATTATGTAAGGAATACAATTTTCATGTTTTCGAATAAAATTCCATATAACAAAAGGGTAATGTACTAATTGAGTTTAAAATACTATAGTTATGATAAGGAATTTATGTTATCTGGGTAGAAACACTACCAATATACTATTTTATTTGGTTTGTTGATATATCCTACTAGATTATTTTTATAATGATTTCAATTGGTGTCTCTTTTATACTCAACAATTTTAGTTGTATAAATATGGTAAAAATATAATCTCTTTCTCTACTACCCCTTCTATCTTGGGATGGTGTTAGAAATTACTATTTGGGAATATTCTAATCTCTAATACTTATGCTAACTTTGATATTAGAGATATTATTACCATGAGATACACACTTTACCTCCAACATTTGTTAGACAAATGTTAATAGAATTGCACTACCTATTATTCACATTGGTCCCATAGCATTGGAATTGATGGAATTATTTATACAGATACTAGTCTTGATACATGTATTTCTTTCATCATTAAGATATTTGGATGAATCAGCGAAGATTTTTATTCCCAATAGCATTCGAATAAATCAATATGAATTTGGATAAGTGTATTTACTCAGGTATTACCTTGATAGGTGTACAAGATTACATCCTCCAATTTTTTTTATTATAACTTGGGTTAATTTTTTGAATATATGAAAAAATATTGGGATTTTAGTGAATTATATGTATATATATTTTTATTTTTTCAGTTTATATGGGATATCCGAGGTTTGTTCAATGAGTCTAAAATGGTAATTAGTATTCAATGATTTAATTTTTAATTCCTATTATTCATTGTATTTTTTTAAAACATTCATACATAACATTCTACTAGTTATGGGCCATTATTCCTAGAGCCAACCTAAGAAAGTTTTGAGCTATGAATGACATCCACACAACAATATGCCAAGGGAATCGAACATTAAACTCAACATAATGATCTCTTAAAATAAATTCAATATTACAAGAATTATAATTATTTTAGAATTATTAAATGACCTACATTATGGTTGGATGTCCATGAAAATTCAAATAATAAATAAACAACTAATCAAAAAATATATAGTAGAAATAAATATATACCCTATTATAAGTGATTTTTAATTAAATATGTTGTAAGATATAATTTATTGCAAGGAATTGATGGATAATACATCAATATGATATAATAAAACAAAAAATAAAACCAAATCAACCACCTCTGGACTCAATGAGTCATCATTAAAACATTAGATCGTCCAATTCTCTATGATAAATCACAATATTAAAACAATAACCATAAGAACACCCTAACTCAATCACACATTACAAAAAATAAATAAATAGTTGATGTGTAGAACTGTTTATGAAAAACTTTCAAATAATATTTTAATAGAATAAATAATTTTCTAAATCAAGAGAATATTGATAAACTAGTTATAATCATAGAGGTAACATAAGCATATTTAATACTATTATTATTTATTTAAATAGTAGATTGAATGTGAATAAATTAATTTCTAATAGTTTTTAATTATAATTCTATAGAAAACCAACCTTAAATCGATAGAAACTCATAACCCTTGATGGAAAAAATAGTATAAGATTTATAAAGGACCTAAAACTCGTGAGACACCATAAATCCAAAATTTAGAACGCATATTTCTGTCTAGGGCTTTTCCAAGGTGGGTTCCAATAAGGGTAGAATCACAAAACTAGACGAAAAAAGAAGAAATAGATAATAAAATATGAATGTATTATTACCTGAATTTGACTTAAATCATAAAGAACCCACATTAAATTTATAAGGAAAATAGGATAATCAATGTAAAGGGATATTAAGTGTCATACATATCGAATGGGGTTGGTAATGGGGGTTTAGGGGTTTGAAATTTTTATTGTTTTATTATAGTGATTTCATTTTTTTTCAAATTCTAAAATGAATATGTGGTATAACATTACAATTTTGTATATTGTTCACCAATAATGTGCCCAAAAATAGATGTAGTTAGAACCTTTTTGGTACAACAAAACAATTATAAAAACCGTTAACCAACCATATGAAATGTCATAGTTAAAAACTATGCACCATATATAATGAGTTTGTATGGTTCCTCAAATTCATGTGTATGCTATTCACTATCAACCATACACACCAAATACCCATATGGTTTCCCATAGGATTTTCATTTATTGGGTCAAACTATTACCTATCTATGAAATAAAATAATGTATGAATAAAAAATATACAAGAATGGATTTTATAAATGGTTAGTCAAATGATTTATCCTAAACTGATTCCATAGAACATGTTATAGAAGAAAAAACTACCAAAAACACAAAATTTCAAAATAAAACAACCATAACATTAATAAGTTAATTAAAAAAAATAAATTATAAAAAATTATTATTAATTGGAAGGTATTAAAATCATCTCCATCATATTCGTTTGACCCAAAAAAACGCAGAAAATTCAATTTATCAATATAGAGGATGAGAAAAAATATCACAAAACAACGATCAAAACTCAATACCAATGAACACCATGTCCATTCCAAGAGTCACCTCCCTTCATCAATGGAGGAATACCACATATATTCTCTCAAAAATGTTTATCTATTGAATATACCTAATAATAAAAATCAGAATCTAAATGTCTTAACTTGACTACATCCATTTTCTTGTTCCAAGTTCACAACACAATTACGAAATATGTGACTATAAAAGAACATAAATCTCACCACTAATGTTACTGGGTAAAAAAATAATACCACAACTCAAAGAATGTTTATTTGAGAAATCTAATACCAATATAAAGAATTCTTATCCTAAAGGGATCATTTTGGTATTATAAACAACATATTGAATTCTATAAAAACATCAATTCTACAATGAACTAGACTAATTTAATGATTCATTAAGAAGAGTTGTGTTAACCCAAACTGACCCAGTAAAATTGATACCATGAGAAATGTGAAAAGTATCTATGAATAACCACATGAAATTCATTATTTCCATATGAAATAAATTCAAATTATTGTATAATAATCTCCATAAATATGTTGAATAAAAATAAATAGATAAGGATGAAATATTAGTTGGATTAATGCATCATATAGAAGCTAGAACAATAATTGGTTATTATATGTGAACAGGGGAATCCGAAGATGGATTAGACCCGGATGTAATATTTTTTTAAGTGAATTTATTAGAGAACCTTTATATATTCCCCAACATACCATACACAAGATATGTTATTGGAGAATATTTACACAAAGAATTATTATAAATTGCCTTGTGAGATTGATGGAACACTAATATCCTATTCCTATAATAAGATAATCAAAAGATATTATAAGATTTTATGATACCACCATCATCCTTATAATCTTCTTTTTCTTCCCCATATCTATTCAAGATATTCATTCATAACTCTTATGAATAGAAAAGGTATCATTTTCATTTGGGCTACCTTCTTAGACTACTTCAACATGAACCATCTTCCTCACATCATCTATTTAAGATGTTAAACCAAACTATTCACCATCAACTAAATTTTTTTTTGGAATCCAATCTCCAAATATTAGTGCATTATGTAATCTTTCATTATTGACTCTAGGTGATATGGAAATAACATAATGAAAAGATTAACATTATCCCACAATGATCAATTTCCAAATTAATGATGGAACAAATTTATTACCTATTCATTATCATATACTCAAATAAATATTTAATAATGAATTATTCATTGAATCATTCCTAGTAACGGTTCTCTCTGGGATTTTTTTAAAATAATATACTTCCTCTACATCCCATTCAATACCTCAAATATTGTGGTTTTAAAAATGACCATTAATGTGTTATAAAACTCAATAAGGATAATAATCCCCTCAATGGTCTCCATATAATCCAAAACATATTAATGATCTAGCTAAACATAAAAGTGAGATATATTTTTATTTATAAATCTTTTTTAAAATATTAGTTTCACCAATTGAAGGGTTAATTTAATGGAGAGAAATTTAAAAATTCCCTATAATAACCCATGAAACCTATTAGGGAGTATGCTTAGAAGAAAAAAATAAAACATATAAAATAAATTAAAATATAAAGACCACATGAGACTAAATATTTAAATATCATTAGAATATTAGTAAACCATTTCTAAATACAATGAATGAATGCCAACTATATTCCCTTTGAAAAACAAATTTCCAATCCATCACCCCCAATGTATAGATGTATCACACACAAAACCACATTCATTATTAATATAAAACTTTGATCATCAATCCAATCAACATAATTAGTTATTTAAAAAACACTTAAAATAAAATAAATTTCATTTTATTATTTTATGTCGATACATAAATTAATTTTTAAAGCTATTTTACTCTAAACATTTTTTGAAATTCAATCATCAATTTTATATTTAAATTTATTTTATAAAAATAAATTATCATTTAAAATTACAAAAAATTAGATTTATATGAAATTTTATTTATATTTAAATCCAAACATTAAAAACCAATAACATAAAATAATAAAAACAAAATAATAATAATTTAACACTCATAAAATATTCTTAAGGTAACCTGTGTTTTGGTGTAGTTTGGTTGCATGGAATTGAAAACCATTTTCTAGCTATAAAAAGCCCTCATTGAGTGATAGTAAAAAATATACCCAGGCTCCACATATATTAATAGACAAAGAGAGGATAACAGTTATAGGTCATTATCCCCACTTGGAATCCACTAGAGAGAAGATAATCAAACATCTTATATTATTTATTGAAATAAAAAAACAATCAACCAGTTTAATGTAAATTAATGTTGAACCAAAATAACAGAAAACCTAAAACATGAATTCCCATTGAAAAATTAGTATTAAAAAATAAATTACACAACCAAAATATTATATCTTGTACCTATATATCCCTAATAGTCTCATCTCCAATCAAAAATACACATCCATATTATAATGTTTCTGTTGTAATGTTATATTTATAAATAACCTATGACTTGATACCATTTTATATTGAACCATCCCTGGCCACCCTTGATATATGAACTTGAGATGGTATGTGACATACTTGTGGGGAGTTCCATATCCACTTGAGAGGGTGAAAAACCCCAAGGACTCCTATATATAACACCTTGGAATTATTTCATTGAAAAATATAATTTATAAATTAGTGTTAATCAATAATAATTCCAATAATACAAAATTTTGAATTAGATGTATACACGAATTCAAATAAGTAGTTTAGAAAAAAATTGACATATTGTGTTAGAATAATGATGATGAAAACACTAGATGTGAATAAATTGTATCCTTTTAAAAATGTTGAAAAGTTTGTAACATCCATTTTGAAATAAATATATTATTTCCATGTCTAAGAAAGATGAGAAATAAAGTGAAAAATAAATAAGGAATATAATAGGTAACAATAATACATATTTATTTTAGGTTAAAAATACACTAGTACACTCCACCAATGATCTCTATATAAACTTGGGGATTTTAAAAATTGGTTTCATTTTCCTGAGTACCCCTAAAAATGAGTCCAAGTAGTTGAAAATATTCAAAAATTATATTCCATGACCTTATTGTTCTTCTATGGGGAACATCAATATCTGCAACATAATATGAGAACCTGACACACCATCATGACTGAGTATAATTATTCAACACTTTAGTTGAAATATAATTGGTATATATGTTTGAAATTGATGTGTAACACATCTATTGTGGAATGCGATAGATGTATAATTTTTTGAGTAAATAACACAATATAATTCAACACATCCTTTACTCAAAATCACAAAATAGTTTTAGTAGTACCCCCATAGAACAATGATATTATCATACCTCAGGTGGTAATGGGATGATTAAGAGGAAATTTCAATAGTTAAATTGAAATGTGATGGGGAATTGAATAGACAACAACTAAATAGTATTTAATCAATTTATATCCTTTAGATATGATTCCTATATATCCTAATCCCTAACTCAAATATTTTAAAAGTTCAGATTAATTTTATGGGAAAAACTCTTTTTACCATCACAGATAATATAATTCTCACATTCATTTAGTCATATGAAATATTGTTATAAATAATAGAATATATAGAATGAAATTTTAATTTTTAAATTTTAACTTTTTTTATTTACTGAATGCTATAACATGGATTTTACTATTATATTAACTACAAAAATAGTCCATTATCATATACAACGATTGAACAAGGTGGGTACATATGATATCTACAAATTAGATTATGTTACATAACCAAATACATATAATTTTTCTTTAATTACATGTATATCATATAATATAATATTCATTATATCTTCTCACAATACATATGCAGGATTCATTAACACAGTTTCTCTGTCATATCTTCATCAGTAACACCAATTATTTTTATTTAATAATTTTTTAAATTTAATTTTTATATAGTATTTAATATTTTTTGAAATTTTTTTTGATATCAATGATATGATTATTTGTTATTAAACAATGTACAATAACTATTCTAGGTGAATTAAATTAGAAGGGGATTACACATGCAAAATGTCATTTTTTAATAAATCTTCACACCAATCATAATCATATTTAAATTTTTGAGAGTTATTGTATCATTTTCAAATTTATATATGATTAATTTTAAATAAATAATTTATTTTTATTAGGAATAATAATTTTTAATTTTATATGATGTGTTTATGGGATCATAAAAAATATTTTTATATAGTTTTTTATTTAAAATGGTGTATTATTATTAATAATTGATTATTTTTTTGAAATAATGATAACTTGGTATAAAAGGGAAAACATTTCCCTATTTAAATTTTTTCATGTGACCTCATGAAAAATATTTTTGGGAAACAATCATTTTCTTCCATATAATAATCTTTCCAAATATTCTAATATAATTTATAAAATCCATATTATAGATAAATTACCTTTCATTTCATCCCCTTAATCCTCTTCTTCCTATTTTTCCAAAAATCTTACATAGACACACAAATATATATATATATATATATGTGTGTGTGTGTGTGTGTGTGTGTTTGTGTTAATTTTTTTTGAGGTGGTTTCTATGATATGTAAAAACCTTAAATTATAATAGCATTTCTCATTGGAGACTATAGGGAAACATTTATTGTAATACCATGGATCTTATTATCATAGTAAAGCCCTACATCCCAAATCTATTTCATAAAGAGAAAAAGATAGTAAGATTATTCATCAAAATATTTAGAGATTAAATATAAAAAATATATCATTTATAATTCAGAAAAATAATTTCGATAGTTTTATAATTTGAAAATTACCATAGGGTGTTATTTTTTGATTTTCATAAATAATTTATTTCAAGGTGAATAGTAAGAATATATATTATTAAAAAACACTTGTTTTAATGAATATTTATTGACATGAGTATAATGTATACAACAACCCAAACAATTATGAATGAAAAATCCTCGTGATCTAATTAATTGTGTTATTATGTTAAATGGTTTAATGAAATCTAAAATTCCTTGGTTTTAGGTTTTGGATTTCAAAAAACCATTTTGAATTGTTACCATTGATAATATAGTCATTTAACAGTGATCACATGTTTATTATATATATAGGGCTTTAATAAATCTAATTTACTTAGAAAAAGAATGTTATGGCCTCATCTAGTATAATACCTCCATACGAAGCTCATTTTTCAGAGCTCGGAAATGAGGTGGTGACATTGGGATTTGCTCTTGACAAAGACCAAGATGATCTTCAACAAGATAAGCTTGAACAGAAATGACTACAGAAGAAGTGGACGTTAATAGAGATTTCCACCTGGGTGATGTTATCCATGCCACCCCAAGAGTCTGTCAGCATCATGCACCTTACCCTTATGTATTATGAGGGTGTTTTAAGGGGTTATTTAACAAGTACATAACACTATGATTCTATGCATTATTCTTTTTAAAGTGCATATAAATATATTTTATTATTGTTACTTTTTAAATTGTTATTAAAGAACAAATAGTATTTTTATCTAATATTCAATTAAGAAATATATGATGATGAATTAATAGATTATTGAGTTAAATAATATTTTAATAAAATATGATTACTAAATTACATTTTATTAAATATAAATTTTCATATAATTTTTTATGAATACAATTGTAATTAAGTTAAGGTTTCAATGCTTTTTTGTCAAAACCAATGATTTTTTATAAATGTCTATTTTTTAGAAGTAAAAATTCAAATATTTGGAAACATATTTAGATAAAATGAATTTCATTTTTTGAATCAGGATGTCAAAATTATCCAACGGAGATTTTTTCATAATTTTCTGAGACAATCGAATTTTTGGGTAAAAATTATATACCGTTTAAATATATAATGTGTTTTATGGCCTCATAATGTCCCAATTGTGAGATACTAAAATAATAAAAAAAATTATTCGGCCAATGTATGTTATACACTTAAAATAATGTTGTATTAGGTTTCTTTAATTTATTGTACAATGATTTAGAGGATTCTCTAAGACTTATAAAACATTTTAACATTTTAAATAGATTTCCTTCAAAGTGTGACTCACCTAAACATAATCAAGCCTAATATTTTAATATTTTTGGCCATTTTCCATATAAAAATAATTTATTGCATTCCACTTTGGAAAAAAAACCTTGGTATGAAACAATGGGATGGTTCGTGGTTTTGATTAGTTGAATGCGTAGTGTCCAAAAAATAAATAATAACGAATTCCCTCTCCTTTCCTATATAAAACCACTCATCATTCCTTTCCTCTTCATTAAAAACTATTGGAGCTCACCCAACCCCTACACTCTTCTATCTCAAATACACTAAATCATCCACTAGATTCCTGGAATCCCCTCTCAATCGTCTCCCAATCCTTTGAGACCACACTTCCAATTATGGGATTTCATTCTCTCTAATTTTTTCCATGTCTATTTATGGTTCTATTCCCTTTTTATTTCAATTAGAAAAATTAGAGTGTGATTTAGGACTCCCCTATAAATCCTTATGTATATTTTAATTATGAGGAACTCATTTATACCTCATTAATGCCTCCCATGTATACATGTTACCATGCCGAAAATTTTTATGGGATTTCTCTCTCCTCATTTACATTCAAACAATTATTTTGTATTGTAAATCTAAATTAAATTACATATGTTGGGACATGTATCTATATGAAACCATTACATTCCATTTCATGTACATATGAAGAGACACCCCATTCTCTCTCACTAATTATTTTTATGAATTCTTATTCACGTTGTTATGCTACCTAAATTGCACCACGATTTCCCAAGCCAAAGACATTATGTAGTGCACACCATGCCCATGTATCTATCAATGGTATTCACCTTTATGAATATTTACTTATTGTCTATAGAGTCTCATATATTAATTCCACATTCATTTATCATGGAATTAATAATAATGTTTAATGAATCCATGTTATATGATCCATGTGGAACACTTATACCTGAAATGAAATAATTATGAAGGGTGTTCCCTGATAGCACTCCAATGAATTAGTTAAAAAATAGTATCATGTTATGACAAGTGTAATGTGGGTTTACTAATGATTATTCATGTTCAATGAAGTTTTACTCATTCTCCATGTTCAATGATGTTTGGCTTGATCAAATATAATGTGAAATGTGGTCGCCACATTTCCATGTTATGACATCCATGCAATATCATTCCTTTATGTTCATGTTTCTCACATGATCCATTTATATTCTTATTTATTAAAATGTATTTTATTTTTCATGTAAGTCTATTTTTAACCACTTAATGGGCTATATAGCTCACTCATTTCTAATGAATGACCTCAGGTTATCCCATGCAATGCTAAGTACGAAGGAATGTTGGGGTCATGTAAAATATGTTATCAAAAAATATGTTTTATTTTTTTTTCTATGTTGTTATGTATTTTTTTTAATTTCCTAAGATACTATACCTCTCGATCCTCAAAGTTTTCATAAGTGAAATATTGTGTAGTAAGTCATGATTAAGTGTGTAATAAATATATGGTTTGTTATAATGTAAGACCAAATTGAAAATTCTATATGATAAAAAATTATTTATTTAGTGAAATGATGACTTTAAAACTACTTTGTTGATTCTAGAAAATACATTTATATAATTTTAAAATTAAAAAAAATTACAATAAAAATTATTCTTAGTATTTTTCATTTAATTATGATTTCACTAGGTAATAATAGATTATATATTTATTTTAATTTGAAAAAACTCTTATTTAGTCAATAATGATTACATTAATTTCATTAAAATCAACAATTTTAATAATTATGATATAAACCTAACATTTATTCTTAAAAATAATTTTTTCCTATAAGTGAGTTTTTATAGTAATTATTTGTAATTTTTAAATAAATTTTTATTCCATATATTAATTAAATATAAAAAAATTGATACCATACTTTTAATAAGAATTTCTAAATTCTTTAATATATCTCATTTAAATTTTATGCATTAAATATAAATTTCATTGGTAAAAATTAATTACCAATGTCAAAACTAGTAATAATAAAATTTGAAAATAAATGAGTATTGGATATAAAATAATGATTATGACTTCAATAAAAATTAATTTTTGAGGTATTTGTTTACCAAAATTATTCTTTCACTCAATTTTTGTCCACTTTTCCAACACATTCCATTTTAAGCACATTCACACATTATATTAGGCTTTTGTATTTATAAAAATTTCATTCACATATTAATTAAAAAAGATCTCACCTCCAACCCATTTCTTCAACTGATTTTAACAAATTTACTTAATAAAAATTACCCCTATTATATCTTAGACTCCTTTTCTAGGTCCTATAATCCTTGCAAATTTTAAAAGTCTAGGATATAGACCATTATGTTTCTACTCGTGGGAGAACATCAACAGGGATATAAAAGTTCTTAATCGATTTATTGTACTTATCTTATTCTTCAACCAATTAAAATAAATTATTTTCAAAAATTTATAATTAAATTAGAATTAATATTATGATCAAATTTCATTATGATAAATGAATATACATAATACACCTTCATCTAAAACCATTTTAAATATCAAGGTATCATTATATGTATGTGATTATTATCTCATCCTAAATTGACAAGATTTATATTTTCATCACATCAAAGAAGTTATGGTCCTAAAATTATAAATGATTGATTAATATTATATTTATAACAATTTTAAAATTCTATAATTATAAACCAGTCCTTTCCATCCATTATTTAATTGGTAAATGAACATACTTTTCATGGATACATTTAAACTACCACCTCAAAAGAGGTAAATATTTAATTATTTATCTAGTCCTTTATTATTTATAAAAGTATATCCAAATATTATTATCAACCTTAAAATTAAATATAATATAATTATTCATCATTAATAGTAATATTTTTCAATAATGATAAATTTATTAACCACACCAACCCACACATTATAGTTTTTTAATGTCATGGTATGTGTAACCACCAACTAAAAAATTTCCATAAATATTTATTATGGATGACTATGGGACCCTAAATACAGGAACTATTATTAAATAATGAGAAGAAACTTCATTTATTATTATTCTAAAAGGCTACATTAATATTTAACTTATTTTTATTCTATCACCCTATTTTTCATTAAAATTAATTTAAAAAATTTGATCACGTACACCATCATAAAAAATTATATCTAAAGGAATTTTCAATGAAATTTGACCAATATAAATTAATATAAATCTAATATTCCAATAAAAAAATGATCATATAATGATAAAAATTGAATCTATAGTTATGATTCGACAATACCATTATTAAACAAGTACTGTGTAAACAGTTCGATCTTGTAAAATAAGATGATGAAAATTAATTAAAACAATAAAATATATACATAATATATGATTACACATAATGTTTATAATTATGAATAATTTTATAAAATAAGTTATTATCACATATTTTTTTATATAGGAGGGTAATAAATCATTGAATAAGCTATATTAAATGTAATGTATTATTTAAACATCAACTGTGATTTATTTAGATGATATGTGAATTCTGAACATGATTTCTATCATGGGTGTATATAATAGAAAATGATTAATTTGATAATATATTTCATTAAATCTAATGGGTTTAAAAATCCATATAATGTACTATCATTCATGGGTATTGAATTCGTATTTTGAGGGTGGTGTAAGGGTTTCCAGACGATCTTATTACATTTTAATTTAATGTATTTTGTTATAATAAAATTTTAAAATGTTTCCACGATTTTAGTATAATGTCTTTATATCTAATTTTATACATAGATTATGAAAAATTACATATTCACTATCATTAAAATAATTTCCTAAGATGATATAATTCCAAAAAACATATATTTAGTAAACTAAATAGTGTGTGTTTTCCCTAGAAATCTAATTCTTTGGGGATAATAACAAGTGGTTGTTGATGTGGTATAGAAGTACATGTTGTTAATAATCATGATAGTTTTTGGGTGAGTATGAACTCATTATACAGTTAGTTCTTGATGAGTTTTTATAAAACTACACACCATTCTATATACTACATGGGGTATGCTTTGGATAATTTTTACACACCTTAGAAACCATAATTATGGATTTGCATACAATTTGTCTCATTCCATTCAAAACAATTAAACTCAAATAATATCTTCTATTGATAATAAGTCACATTAAATATATGTTTCTCCTCATTAATTATTTATTTGAAAATTTTATTTCCTATTATATTAGTAATTAATTCTATTTTCTGAATTTTGTATTTCATATTCTCCATGATAGTCGTATTATTATATTTTTTGTTGAAATATTAATTATTCACATTTAAATTAAAGAGAAATACATTATTTTATTTATATATTAATATTTAATTGGTTCATTAATGAACATCATGAAATGTATTATTAATTCAAATGATGAATATCTTGGGCTTAATATGTGAAGGGTGGGTCTCATAATTATATTTCACCTTGATGTATCAACACATAATATAAGATGAATTGGATGTAGTATTGGAATATAACATACACAATTATTAATAAGGTCTTGAACTAATCTATGATTTTATGTTCATGATACCAGAAATTAAGCATTTCATCTGTATAAGTTCAGTAATTATTATCCATGTATCATTTACATTATTTTTATTAAATAATCAGGCCCTTATTTTCATATGATTACAAAATCATATTGATCATCTATTTTTATATGCTACTTATTCCATGATTATGATATGATATCTTCTATAATAGGGTACTCCTTACTAGGATAAGGATCTTACTCTTGTTTTTTCTCCATCCATGGGAAAACTAGGATATCATTATTTTTAATTTCCAATGATATGATCGAACACATAATAATGTTCTCAAAAGATTATTTTATTGTATTTTACATTATCAAGTGAAATTTGATCAATATTTATGTATGTATTATTCCATGAATTTTATATTATTAAATATTATAAGAAATCCTATGTCTTATACAGATAATGTAATATCAATATAGGTTCTAGGACTGATGACACTATGTTGTATAGTTGGAATCAGTAAAATTACAATAGAAACTGGGGTGTGTATACTTATCATAACATTATAAGATATAAAAATTATTAGGAAAATCCCATAAGGTTTCTTTATAATATTTCCAAATAATATGAAAAAAATCATTTTACAATCCATTGTAATTTTCTTATTTCATGCATATCATTGATTAGACATGGAATCAAGTGGATGGGATGAAAAACAGAACACCACTTCTAGATAATATAGATATTTTCCTCTTGAGAATGTAAATGTTGATGTAGTTGGATATGATCGAGTCAAATAAATATTAGAGAATTTTACATAGGATATGAAAACTATCCTTTCTTGAGTATAGAATTCTTTTGATTAATAATGTATTATAGCTATTCTAGAGAGCATCCCGAGAAAATAAATAATATAAATCAATGTAACTATTATTCCATTTCTATCTCGAATTGGGATCATATCATGGGATATGATATTTCTCACAAAAAGAGGTAGTAAAAGGAGAAAATACTCTATGGATCTATATCATGTAATGGGAGTTATGGTAGGATGATGGTAACTAATTTATAATAATAAAGAGTAAGTAGAGAAAATTTAAATGTAATTTTGAAAATTTTCTAATATATTCTATGAAAAAACATTACACATGATAAAAAGACTGATATGGTATAGAAATAAGTCAATATTATATAAAAGTCGGATGAAATGTTACTTAGTATAAGGATAACATTATGTTGTTATCTAAACATGTTTTTGACTACATATGTAAACCCAAAGATATATTTGGTAGTTTCTATTATAGGATAATTTAATCAAAAAGGTAATTAATATCCCAAAAACATTATCATATGAGGATATAGTCTCAGTTCCATTAAGGGGGAATAATTATTTTCCATGACATAGTTTTTCAATGTAAATCTAGAGAAAAAAGATCTTTCGAGATTCATAGATGAAAATTTTATAAATTGGGAATAATTAAAGGGTGTAATTTTTTATATGTAAAAAATATTGTAAAGAAAATACTAGGCACATTCCTTAAGGGAATATTATTCTTGTGAAGTGCATGAAAAATTCCCTCAAATAAACAAATGTATAGAATATATAGAAGATAATGATATTATATAAATTCATGAAATTTATATGTGTATTATTTTAAACAAATTATAATAAAAAATTGAATTTACAATAAAATGGGACAAGGGAGAATGAAAGAGGTTAGTTGATCACTATAAATATGGTAGAAGCCCAAAATTTCCTCATAATAATAACATTGTTCTAAAAATAATAGTTAGGTAAATACTGATTGAATACATGATATATAAACTGTTTTTTCACATCCATGTATATTTAAATAATTAACTCATTCACTAATTTTTTGGGCAATATTTTTGTACATAATTTAAATATATTGAATTTTATTTCAATGATATTTTACTAATAATCCTCTGTTACGATGCATGGATATCAAATAATGGAAAACATGATTGTTATACCATCGGATGATTTGACATAATCATTGGTATTCATTGGATATCAATGTATAATGAAAACATTTATTATCAAGATTAGCATATTACTATTTGTCAGGGGGAATATAATGAATTTTTTATAGGGATAGACTTCATATCCTTATTCTTTTCTAAACCCACCACCACTATATCACCTTAATAAAAAATTACTAAATAGAAGAAGAAAAATCTATATTGTGATTAAAAACTTTCTCTCATATAAAGGATGTACCTATTGTAAAAAGTACATTCATCTATTTATTTAGGAATTACCTGGTCATCCACCAAGTCAATAAATCCATTTTTTCCATTAATATCATTCTAGAAGAAATAACCATATATAAAATACCCAGTAGGATGTACCTAGTTGAGATGGTATTGTTAAAATGACAACTCGATTATATGGGGGATAATTGATTTTTTTTCTAGTGTTTTACCTTGGTCAGACCGCCTATTATTTATAAAAAAATATGGATGGTTCTATGTGATTCTATATCAATTTCAAGGGGTTAAATTTATATAAAATAAAGAATAATTATTATTTATCACATTGTAATTACTTATTGGATCATCTTCATGGACTTCAATATTATTTAAATATTGATCCCCACTCTAGTCGTCATTAGTTAATTGATAATAAAGTGGATATACAAAAAACAAAAATTTTATAATAGTTTTTGACAATATGAGTTTAGAGTAATTAAATTCGAACTGACTAATTCACGTACATTTTTTATAAATGATAGATATAGTTAACAAGGATTATGTTAATAATTTTTTCATATATTTATTTATATTATCTTGATAAAATATAAATATAAAGAATATAATGGGAACCATTTATTAATAACTCGTGATAAAATCAAAGAAAATGAATTATATAGGACATTTAGTAAGTTTCCATTTTAGATACCTAAAATTTATTTACATTTACATATTATATCCAAAATGAAATATCTATTGATCCTGTGATGATAAAGGTTTCAAATAATGATATACACTGACCAATATAATCATGATATGTATTTTATTTTGTTTTTTAATTCACTTTTAGAAACATATCAATAATATTTATAGAATGGAAAACAAATTAACATAGTATAAATGTAATGGCATTGAATTATTATGGTCCCATGAATGTGGAGAATGTTTTGAAGAGATAAAACATAGATTTATCATTTCACAACATGTAAATCTACCATTAGTAAATGATGGATTTGTAGTATATTGGTATTCATCAATAAAAGGACATGGTTTTGTACTTATAAAGAATCATAATGTGGATTCTTATACATCAATGAAATTAAAGAGTCATGAATATAACTTTACATAAAATGAACGTGGGTTGGAAGAATAAATATTATCATTGATGGTATGGAGGAACAATCTCTATGGAGAATTGCGTGACATGTATATATGCCTAAAATCATTTTAGTATATGTTATATCAGAATGTTCTCATCAAGAGTAAAATAACAAATATAGAACTCTTAAAAGGGTATGATTTATCAATATGATTCAACCATGGTATGAAAATCGAGGTGGTAGTTAAACTGAATAGGAGAGATCATATAATTATGACCACTATGATGATTTTTTAGGATTATATATTATGGGATTTAATAGGGATGGATAAAAACGTTTTGGGAAATAAGATTCATCATTTTTTACATGAGGTTGTTAAAAAATTATATCTATTGAATAAAGTTAATAGAAAATTAAATAATATGGATTTATAGAAGAAATTTAATATTTTGATTGATGGGAAATTTAAGGATGTCATCTTTAATGGTGATGTGTTATGGTTTGGAATGAGGTTAAGTGTACCATCAACACAAATCTAATGTGGGGAATACTATATAAAGTATACAGATAAAAAACTTAAATATAAATGATAATAACAATGATGTACTGGTATATGAGAGATTATTTCTGGCGGGATGGTTTTAATCATTTATTTATAGACTATGTGAACTAATTTATAGGGTTCCTACAGTTAAAGGATGAATCATAAAATATTATGGGAGTCATGAAACCATAATATATACCTATATAAAAGTGGGATTATACATTTTGGATATTTTTACTAATTGTTTTAAAATTTCAATGATGAAAAATTTTATATAGGTCATTTTAGATCACCATACCATGTTAGAATATTTATTATCAACAAGGGATAAACTACCTTATGAAAATCTTACATGAAATTATTTCAATCTAATTTTGTTTATTTTTTATACACATAAATAAATATTAAATGATGACACCCCTTCCATAGAAACAAAATTCAATAAGTGTATTCAAAATGGGCGTTGACAGTGAGGTATATTTATACAGCACCTATCAACCTTATAAAAAATGTGTAGTCTGGAATGACTATTTAGACATTGGAGGGTCTATTGAAATCACATTTAATTGACTTTTATGGATCACGGGAGAAGTATCAACCTATGGTATCATTTTTATTCCTCAATATCTTCCACATGAGAATCCATATGGTACCTTAAGTGGAATTGGGTGGGAAAAGATTTCATAATCAATCATGTTAGAAAGAATTTAGGGAAAGGAATCTAGTTTTCCTAGAATATTTATAGGAGAAAACATTAAGAGTGTAGACTATTTAGAATCATATCATTTTTGTTCAAAGTTTTCCAAATATCTATGAGTATAATCAAAGAAAAGAAATGGAGATTCATGTGAGGGATCATATATTCTAAAAGGAACACTCATGGATGGTTTTTTTTATTTATATAATGGTGAGATCTTAATACCTAGTTACGATTATTATTTAGAAATTTATATGAGAATTGGATTGGTATCTTTTAAATATGTATTTCCACTAAAACATTCTAAAGTACATGATGTGTACCTTTGTACATTATAAGGAAAATACATGTCGAACCAAATTAAGACTATCATATATGATGGGATAGAGTGATAACATAACATGAATTATAATAATGATGTTTTCTACTTTCTAAACATCAGAAAAAATGTTTATCACAATCATGATGCATTAAAATTGAGAGTCCTTTGGAGATATCACAAGCCACCTAAGGCTACACAGAGACCTAAAGAAGCTATGAGGAAGGAGTACCCAAATATTTTATAATATTATATTGTCCCGAATGTCTAAGAGGATGTTATTTTCGTGAGGGTAGATTGTAATACATGAGACCTTACACTCTTATGTAATCAATATTCCCCAATACTATTTCATATTGCACACTCTAGATAGCCTTTATATTAATATCTTTTAAACCTAAATTTATAATATTTTAAATGTTTCTTTTTGAACATTTAATTTATCTATATATTAATTTTGTAAAAATAGTCAATTGATCAATTTTTCTAATTTTTCTTAAATAATTTATTTTTATATGAGTAGTGAAAAATACAATTTTTTTATAAACCATTCATTTTATAACTATAAAAAAAATTAAATATAAATCAAAACATATATAAAATTTTTATGATTAATATTAAATTATCATATCATGTGATTCATTTTAAAATAATAAATTGAAATTTGAAAACCCATGTTTAAAATTATAAATCTAAAAAAATATATTTCAAACAAAAAAGTATTTTTTATTTATTATTTACATTGTCACTAAATAAAATTTATATTTCGATTTCTTGTAATGTCATTGTACTCACCCTTGGTCAATAATAAACCATTTATTATAATTAAAATCATCATTATTTATAATGTTATCTTAAACATAACATTTATTTTAAAACATACACCGCTTATAAAAATAAATAATTTTTTGTTACACACACTAGTGTTAAAATTAATTACACTTACAAATTGAAAACCAACTTAATATAAAAATTAATTATATTGAAAAACATGATAAAAATTATATAAATATAAACATTTTAATTTTATTCATCATTGTTAAATTACTTAGGTAATATTATTTACATTGTAAAAGAAAAAAATGGTAAAATTGGAAAATATCGATGTGAATATATAACTAGTCGTCAAGTTAATTAATATTAATTTTTGGTTATAAAATTCATGGAAATTATATTTGGTATCCATTAGTTAATAATGTTGGGTATAACTAATACTTGATGTTTTTTATAGGAGTTGATACATTTTTATTGGGAACCTCTCTCATGGTTTTGTATTATCAATGTTTTTTGGTGTGATATTGGGTAAGTAGTCAACTAAGATCCAACAAAATAAAATTTTGTTTTTATTAAAATAACAAAAAAATCGAGGTTGGTATATGTGAAATATATAGGTGTAAAATACATAAAAAAATTCTTTAATAATGTGTTAAAATGAATTATTGAGGGATAATCTACAAAAGTTCATCCCCCATGGCATTATTGTCCACCTCGTCTACCCATTTGATTGGAAATAGGTTATCTATTAAAAGTAAGTAGATATGATTACCAAAAGGTCAATACCCTTACTTATAAATGTGATCTCACTTCCACCCCATTTATCCACTCATTATAAGGAATTATCTAGACCAGATGTCTACCCTAGTTTGTCATTCACACCCTACCTAAATCATATATTCCGCAGTCCTTCCAAAATTCCAGTATAACGAGGCTTATGATGTTACTGATGGGTGCACATCCGGAGGGATTGGAAATTTTCTCAATAAAGATATATTATTTATATTCTACTTAAACCATAAAAAAATTATATCTAAGAAATTGTGTTAACTCCAGCATTACAACCATTTCAAAATTTTGTTATAAAAATGTAATAACAATTACTACCGTCATCCAAACCCATTTGAAAGATGAAAATGTCTCCATTCTTACAAGAAGACTACCACATCAAGGAATGAAAAGCATGATTTTTTACATCACCATATTATAGATTCAGTTATAAGTGACCATTTGACTAATTAATATGATATTTAAAAAAATATTAGTAATTAAAAATTATAAACCCTTGAATATCATTATTATTTTATGTTGAAAATTAACATGTCACCCATGTGTATTTCCGAACTACTGTCTATGAAAAATTGATGTATTTATTTTTTTCATCTAGCCTTTTAGTTGTTATAAATCTATATTGAAATGTAATTTAGAACATAAAAATACTAATAGAATCAATAATATTATATAATAATGATAATATTTGAAACATATGGCTTTCCTAATCATAGTCACAAATAGATTATAGTATGTTTATTTCACGGTCAGGTTAACCACTTTCATGAAAAACTCTATAATTTTTTTTATCATGGATGATTATTAAAACATAAATACTTTTCTAACTTTACATTAATGAAAATTTAATTTTGGTTATATGGTTAGATAATGGTTATATTAACATCTATATCATTATTATTATTATAGAATTTCAGTCATTAAACATTACAAAAACAAGCTCATCAATAACTTATTTTTCATGAAAAATAACAGAAATAATTATGAATAAAAATTATAACAATAAAATTCGTTATAAAATATTTATTTTATACATATAATGACCTGATAATTAATAAATTTCTACTTATAGACAAGGATTCAAACCACCATTATAAAATAAGTATAAAATAAACAATCAACTGTAATAACATCTAATGCTGAAAATAAAAAATAACTAATATATTTTAATGGAATAATTATAATAGAATTTTGTGAAATGATATTTCTATGAAGAAATTTTTTAAATTTATTTTTATTATAGTTATTTTTATTAAATAATAGTTTATTGAATATTTTTATATGGGATTAAATTTTGAGGTTTTTTAATCTTATTTTTTATTCATTGAGATATGATGTGTATTCACTACATATTTCTAATTTTCATTGTATATATTGGACTTCTATTTTTTATCATAATTTTTCATGAAATATATTTTATTTGAAAATACCTATCTTGTTCTCACCTTTATGGATTTTCAATTAAAAAGATAACAAAAATTTAATGTGTTCTAATCATTAACATTAATCTTTAATTGAAATAATTTTGACTATAATAACACTTTCACATTATTAAATAACAATAATTTCATTGTATTTTCTACTAGTTGGATTATAAATAATTATAAACTACTTATTTCCTCTCATTATATAATTATTAAAAGTAATAATTTTCCCAAAAATATTAAATAAGGGAGAGTAAATACTATGGAATTACTTTAGAAATTACATCCATGCAATGATATAGAAAATCTGATTGTGATATAACTAATAATCACATGGTGGTAAACAAACATAAAATGGTAGTTCAATATCAACTCAATATTCACTATGTGTTTGATGACAGGGATTAAGACTAAACACCTATAAAGAAACTCTTGTGGATATTCATTAGATAATTCACATGCTCTTTCTAAACCATAATGAAGGATTTTCATACCATATCATTACCCTAATACCACTAAAAACTACAGATCCCAATTACTATCATTTGTTGAAAAAAACATATTTAATCTATACTTCAACATTAACTTATCTATATTATATTGATCAAGGGAGTTATTATGAAATTTATAATAACCCACATTTTCTAAATTCATATTGGGATATTACTTTGTATATATATATTATCCCATTTAATGAAAAAATATTATTTTTTAATTTCCATTATATCGATATCCATTCTTTTACTTTTCCTTGAAAAATTAATGGTTTAAATAAGGAAATTATAAAATAAATTCTGAAATTGTATTATGAATTCATTAGATTGAATTTGTTATTGGTGGGCCTATTTTTATGTACCTCTTTAATGAATTAGTACATTTAATGAGAGAATCTATCATGGGTATTGGAATCTTCATTAACTATTTACATATGATATCTTAGCTTATGGACTTGAAGGTATGTTAATAATTTCTAGTATTATGCATTTTATCAATATGATCTATGAAATTATTATCTATTTCTTTTTATTTCCATTGATATATTTTTCCAAAAATTTTATTATGTTATTGAATTACTCTAATATATTTTTTATACAATTTATTTTAATCTTATATTATAAAAAATTAAATTGTATTTTACTACTTACTGAGAGTCTAAATTCACCCTTATTTAATTTTCCACCCCAAGTAAACATAGAATAGAACCATTGGTAGTATTATGATAATTTGAAATGGATATTAACGTTCTTAATGATTTTATAAATTGTCTATTAAGTTTTCATGTTAATTTTTAAAAACATGTGTGTATCAAGTTTTTCAAGAAAACTAATACATTGGATTTTGTCATAAATGATGTATTTTATAAATTTAATATAATATCAGTATATTCACTTTGTTTATAGTGAAATGGTTGTAACATTAAATTTTGGGTTTTCACATTATTGGTGATTTTTTTTGTCTTTGATCATAATTTATTGAGTTATTTTTTTCATTAATTTTCTAAATATTTATAATGATTTTTATCATGATATCAAAATGGTTCTTTTATAAGTTCTCTATAATAGGTCTGTCTATGTGTATTTTAATCATCATTTCCTTTGGTTTTAGTGTTGTTCCCTCTCAGAGTCAGTGTTTTTTATTGTGTCTTGTTTTTAATATTATATTTTGACTAATTTTTTATATAAGATAGAGATATTTGGCATTTAGTTATATTATAGTTAATATATATATATGAGTGGACATATATTGAATCGTTTTCTTTTTTATGAAGAAGGCTTCTTTTCATTTCTCTCATACACTTCTTTAAATATATTTTATAATTGTTATATTAAATTATTATATTCATTTTGTTATATTTATGAATTTTTATGGGTGTGTTACAGTTCTCATTGATGGATTTGGACTTACTCATTGTGATTCTCGATTTAAATAGTTAAATGATTTTTGGATTATTTCTTTTTACAAAATAGATTTTTTTAGTGAGGATATTATTTTATAATGTCATTATTAGTGTTCATTAAACATTTATTTTACATTGGTGTTTGGACGTGGGTATTTTTGGACACTGTTGGAAGATTTTCCTAAAATTTAATAGAGGGTTGATATATTATTTGGTTATTATAATTGGGAAATACATTTATGAATTATTTTTTTCATTCAGATATATTTTAATTTTTTTATTTATTTAGGTGTAAATATTTATTCCCTTCCCACATTGACCATTTTCGTCATGCTCATGTGGGGAGGGTGGTCATGGTGTATATTTGGTGTTCCATGATAACATGCCAAACTAACTACTTATATGTTAAAAATAATGTTTTTATGAATGTACCAGATCATTGTACGTGTGTTGACAAATATTTTAACCCTTATGGTTCTCATATATACCATTGGAAAAATCCATACCTTGATAGTATTTACTCTCCATTCATTTTTCTATTTTCTATCTTATAAAGTTGAATTTCCATAATAAATCACTCTGATAAGCACTGAAATAGGGCTTAATTAGTGTCTCCAATAATAATAAACTTCAATATAATCTCACTAGTTATCCTATAATGGTTTAATATATAACTTGTGAATAAGATAAATCAATAATTATGATAAAGTGAAAATCAAAGAGAGAACATATATAAAAAATGATTTCATATGAGGGTTAGGCACACTTTTTATTGATTATCTAATAAATAGTTTCCATTGGTAATAATTCCATTTTAAATAATCCTATATTATTACCAAATACACCTATTTATTTGGATTAATAATCGATTCTCAAATAAATGACCAATATAAGTAATAACAAGTTGAAAAATCATGTTCTTCCCACCACACATTACTCCAAGGATGGAAAAGGTTAGGTACCATAATTATTCTCATCATTATTTAACCAAAATATCAATAGAATGAACAATGGTATGTATATTCAATAATATATATTTTTTTCAAAATTTTCCATACACATAACAACTTTAGAAAACCCAAAAAAAAATGAACAACATGTTGTAGAGAATAATTTATAGCCAATTCTAAATGAAACAATTGTAAATAATAATCTATTCAAAAACCTCATGAATCTCCCATGATATCCCACAAATTTACATCTTCCTAAATATATTACTTAATTAAAATATTCTTCATGTTGTAATTATTTAGTTCTCATTTATATAAAATTTTTCCTATAGAATCATTTTTTCAGAGTCATTAAATTTTGCATAATGATAAAATGAATAATTATGCATATAACATGATCAAATATCAATAGATTGTAAAATTACATCATGAGATTCAATATCATGGTTTAGTACTGGAAATCATGTCATAATAATATTTCCATAAAATATAGTGTTACAAATGTTCCTAGTTCAATTAATCAACAAAATAATAATCATTAAATGTGGAATAATAATTATTTATGAGTTAAAACATAATTCCCTATAAATTCATTATAGTGTAATGAATGTTTCATGTCGTGTGATTTTCATAAATGTGCAATATATTTTCGTCTTATATAATACACAATTTTATTTCCATATAATTACCTCATATCTTTTCTATCATCAATATAATTTTAGTATTTTACTATAAACCCATCCTAAAAATAAATTCATCTCATCCATGAGAATATTAGAAATAAATTTAAACTGAAATAATCCCCAAAACTCCTGAATTTTTTATCATATGAAATGATTAATAAGATACTAATAATACATTGAAATTATATGAACACCACATCATTAGATAGAATGATATTTTTTGTGTTCTAAAACACTCATTATAAAGAGAAATGCTATTTTTATAATTATGAATCGAGATCTTGTTATCCCCCCTTTTGAAAATTCACATAATGAGAGTTCTTAATAACCAAGGGATTACCAGTCAATCCCTGAAGTATTTCATTTAAAAATTATATCATTTTTATTTCGTATTCATGCATTCATCTATCATCTCATTATTCTTCACATAGTAAAAAATAATATCACTTACCTTATTAACATTTTTATTCACCAAAAAAATAATTGTTTATTTCCTATTATAAGATGAGGTCTCATATTAATATTATCATATATCAATAAACAAAATTAAATGAAAAGATAAAATTATTTGGTGAACTCAAAAGGAATTTCAATGAAATTTAATTAATAACAACAACAATAAGTCATATGTTGCATCCTTTATTTGGGTCTTATACATGATATTGATTTATTTATCCACAAATAGAACATATCTAATTGAAATTTTAAAATATTACACCTTACTCTATATAAAATATCACTGGATGTCAACATGATTTTAGCAAAAATATAAGGAAAAATTCCATTATGAGTTGATTTAACATTGATTATTGGACACAATTTTGAATTTTTATGAAACATAAACTCTAATTTATTTTATTATTGAATTTATCTAAATCGTATTTGTTATGTGTTGTGAAATGGATATTTATATAGTGTGAATTTTACTTTAGGTGACTAAATATTTCAAATTAAATAATTGAGTGATGAATCTTTTTATGAATAATTCCCCTCAAAAACATAACTTTTGACAAATTAAATTTATGTTTCATAATCCACATTGGAAAAACCATAGAGCTATGAGGATGAATGTTCCACATGCCTTGAAAAATAATCTAGATTACATTTGATTTAGCACATGATCTATTTTCTTCTATTTGGTATGACTTATTATGATTAAATTATAATCATTCACATTGATTAATAAGAATCACAACAATCTGTGGAGATATGATAATATAAATTTTTAGTCCATTAAGCCATTAATAATAGTATTTTTCTAAATTCTCACCTTCTTCATCAAGTGATAACATTATAGAACATTCAATATGATCCATGACATATTTTAATTTATCCATTCCCTTGTTTTTTAATGACACATGAGAATACCATTTTTGGGAGAGAAATATGCAACATTAAATGTTCTTGAATTGAAAAACCAAATAATGAAATATCTCCAATCATAAACATTTTATAACAGTTTTCAATTTAACCAAAAAAATTCATAAAAACTGATATTTGTTTCTAAAATAAATCTTCATTAAACACAATTTAAATGTATAATTTTTATCATCTCCCATGGTATATAGATATACAAGAGCCATTATTTTAATGAAATTGTATATCTTTATAATTCCATCAATTTATGAGTATCATGATCCATGATCCTATTTAATCCAATATAATTCCATATTCAACCTAAAATCTAATGAAACATCACCATCATGTATAAAACATTCCATTTATCCAATATGAACCTCTTCCCCATGTTTTGTATTAATAAATTATGAATTAAATTTTATTTTTAACACTTTCTATCTTATTTGGGAAGAAATTATAAAAAAATGTATCATTTCTAGAATATATAGGTAACAAAAGGTATCATCAAATCATATAACATAAATTTGAGAGTATCCGAAATGAATAAGACATTATTTATTTTATTATACTTCTCAGTTCTAATGAATTATATTTTAAGAAACCCTCATTAATATTAATACACTATTTTTGGAGGACATGACTCTAATTCTACTGTTTTTTATTCTTAATTGGATTCATCTATTATTCCATCGATGTTATCCAATCCAAATTTTATGACGAATTGTCAGAAAATTTCAATTTAAATATTAAAAATATTAGTATTAATTTAATTCTTTAAATATATCATGATTTTAATACTATTGTTTATGTCACTAGTTATGTTTTATAGGTAAAAATGTTTCTAACACAAGTAAACATAAGTCTTAATTACTCTAGAACATTCTTTTCACTGGAATTTTTATGGACAAAATGATAATTTCTAAAAAACATTTATTTCACTCAAATATTCATTATATTTATTTCATGATATCCATAAGATTCATCAAAATTATCATCAATATGAATAGATTTTTTATGGACCATAATTTTACAAATTAATAACATCAAATTACTCGACATTATTCTTAAAATTTATATTATAACACTAATTAATTATTTCTACAAGCTTATATCAATTTAAAATTCCACCCCTTGGATTTATCATTAATCATAAAACCATTATTTCATTAATTTTAATGTAGCATGGAGTAAAATATAGTTCGAAAAAATTAAAATTGTACTTCATCCAAATATTATATCTCATAAGGTGTACTAGTGGAATATGATTAAAGTAAGAATTTATTGTGAACAGAAATAGGGAATGTGGTAACTTATATCCAAAATAATTTTATTACTCCATGATTCTATAACACGGTTCAGATCATGTCTACAAAACACAAATTATTCCATTATAAAAATCCTTTTTATGGATAGTGTCATGATAAATATATTCATTCATTGTCCATTGACTCTCATGATATTATTTGACATGTTCATTCATGTATTCATATCAATTATCGGATTAAACTATTTTGAGGACCCATACAATTTTTTTTATTGAAACAACAATAAATGTTATTTTCATTATTATTAAATCATTATTTATTTGAAATTAAATAATAATAAGTTATATAAATAATATACTCATATAAGAAGAATATTTATCATTACTTATGTATTTAAATCACATTGATCAAGATAAAACAATGTGTGTTAACATAATTGTATTATTTTTTTGATCTCTACCTTCCAGTTAATTTTATTTAGAACGATTTCTTTAGGAGGAATACCACATGTAATTATTTCTTATCGATTTATCTTTGAAAAATCATAACCATATTATAAATTATATTTGTAGCCAT
This sequence comes from Viscum album, assembly GCA_963277665.1. NCBI lineage: Eukaryota > Viridiplantae > Streptophyta > Magnoliopsida > Santalales > Viscaceae > Viscum > Viscum album. Next base: position 567,299,973 of record OY728134.1, on the reverse strand, counting down.
GTTCTTTGGAGAAAAACGTACATGTCCTCTATATTAATTCTTGTTTTCTTCCTTCACATGCATGAAAAAGATTTTTTATAATTAGAAGTATAAAATAATTCACAAATTATCTATTTTCTTTTCAAGAATATTTTATCTTTCCTAATAATCCTAATTAATGAAACCTTATTATAAAATATCATATCATTATCATTGATAAAATTCGTAGAGATACATGAGAGATTAATTCTCAACCCATTGATAGATACAACATTTCCATTCTAAATCATCCTTTTAAAATTTTTGGTAAATGAAAATCATTTCACAATGAGTGATACATCATTATATTATATAATTGATCCCCCATCATAACTTTTTATTTTTTAAATTTCTTTTTTCATTCATGTTTTGTAACAAACCATTATCTAGCATCGATGTATTTACTATTTTTTACTTCATAATCCTTCTTAACCACAATGTATTTCTCAAGGTTACTCCTCCTATTAATATATTTTGAGTTTACAAATCCTATTTACTACTCTAGTTTCATCATATGAATATTTTCTTGGATATTTTTAGGATGATCTCACCATCCAAAAGTTCCCTCAAGAGAATCAGATATTTTAAAATATTTTAACGTTCGTTTTTGAGGGTTTCTCAAATAGGCTCTATTTAATTCATATTAACTCTCCATTATATCGTCCCCTATTAAATATTTGATGATTAACATATAATATTAAAATACATTTGATTTTTTTCTATTAAAATTATAATAAGAATGTATTATTTAAAATTTAAATATCTTGTGTTCGTAATTATCTTCTAAAAAAATTATATCATTGATTCTTATTCATATTTGCTTGTCATTTCTAAACATTAAAATCATGTTTATTATAAATTTTCACCATGTCCATATTAGGTAGGAATAATAGAATGAAACCCAATAAGGGGTGAATTTTTATTCTCCAATAATGTTGAAAAATTAACACTTAAATCCCTTTTATTGTTGATGTGGATATTTGTCGTGTATTATTATTTTAGAAAATTTATGATGTCAAAGAAATATATAAATAACACATAAATTGTTATTGTGGTTTGGGGCACAAATATCCCCTATTCCACTCCACCAACATTGTCTCGATGAGCTTTTTGAATTTCACTAAAAAGGTTCTCTTAACACAAGACCTACAAATCCACATCATAATGAAAGTAGTTGACACCTTTACAACAAGGATAAAGAGATCCTTATAGTTAATTTTTAGGGAACCAGTTATCCATAGAATTGGCCCAGAATATGACACCTCAACACAACTGAGTACGATATGTTGGAAGTGCAATAAATAAATTTATTTTCTTTTGATGGTTAAGGTTTTACTTTATAATAATAGTAGATATTAATAGAAAATGGATCTCATTATTCCAGAATGAATTTATTAAAGAATGTATAAATATTAATAGGTCCTTATTTAAAATGATCTACAAAAAAGGTATAAATAAACAACAGGATTAATCTTATAGTATTAAGAGGTTAAAATATATATGACTTACAATGTGTGGCCTCTCTTCTATAAATAACAGAATTAATCATTCAATGCATCATATCTGTATTTAATGGATATGGGAAAGTGTGTATTTGTATTGTTCCATGTATCACACAACATATTTATTTCAAGAAAACATCACTCATTTATATATATCTCTTTCAGTTGAGAAGATCTATGAAAATAGACTGATGGATCGCTGATATAAAATTTCAAGAATGAAGCCCCTAGGGGAATCAAAACATCCCTTAAGAATATGAGTGATTTTCTCCGATGAATACAGTTATTTTAATCGATCATAATGAGATTTTTAGACATTCATAAAATAGTATTTTATCAATCATTAATTACATTATTACTATGATCAATATCTTTATTAAAAATGTGGATTAAAAATATCTAAAATATAATACACCAATATAGACTTCAACTATATAGGGTAGGGTTCCATTGTTTAGAGTAGGGTTACTTTGCCTAGAATTTAACATATGGATCTAAAACAATAATTTTATATTAGTAGAACGTAGGTATCAAAAGTAAAATTGGGACGAGAAACCATATATTCATCCTTCTAGTAGAATGATTATTACCAATATAGTGTAGTTTATCCATATGTAAACTATTCAGCATTGGGATGATTAACCCTACACAATTTTCTGAATGTAGGGTTCATTCCACACAACAATCATACCATGTTCGGGTATGAAAAAAGTTTCTAGAAACACTAAAATGCTTTTCTAGATGATTGAAAATATTTATTATGGATTAAAAACATAACTATAATTCTAGAATTAATATTGTATCAAATATTAAATTTTGAAAAACCACTTATTGTAATATCAACAATAAACCAAACAAGGGGTTTTTTAGCGTAAAAATCAATACTATTTATAGATTATTATTGAGACAATACATTCCCAACAATCTCCCACATTTTTATGATGACAAAATCCATAAAATAATTTATAGAATGTGTTGGAATCAGAAACACTAAGGAAATAATATTTTAATGAAAATATTTTTCTACAGTATTATTTCAATTTCACAGTAATATTTCTATTAAAATAAAATATATTCTTCAACAATTTAGAATATAATAGTATTTATATTAAAATAAAATACATGATTGAAGAATTTTGAATACAAAACTATTTTGATTAAATGAAAACAGATTCTTGAACAATTGAGAATATTGTGTATGCCCAAATTTCTCCGCCTTTATGTGATATAAAAAAGAACATATATGAAAAGAAATTTAAACATATTCAATTTATAACATACTTATATGTGAAGGTTTGTTAATAAATATTAAAAGATAATAATTTTATATTCATCTTTGAATTAATTATCATAAATAAAAATAATATAAATAAAATATAAAAAAATCCTATATATATTGAAAAAGTAATGTAAACTAATTCTAATTGTAGATAAAATGTCTTGAAAAAAATTATACATCCCATAATCAACTAAAGAAAATTTCAAAAGGATGTCCTCGGGGTAAAATGGTTTTCTAGATTGGAATCATCATTGATTGAAAGGGCAGTATGTTGAAGAATGGATTTTGTAATAACACGAATATTATGAATCTTCCCTAATATGTTGTGAAAATTATTTTTGATAAAAAAAAGTGCATTGTTGAAGCATAATCAATGAATTTACTCTGATCTTGAAGATTTCAAACAAATTCTCCATAATAAATTCATTAAATTTTTATTTATATTTAATTATGGATTCCAAATTATATCTCACTTGATTAATAACTAATCCAAAACATGATTCATTAGTAGTTATTTTACTTTTCAACATTATATGATTCCCCAAACGAAAATTCCAAGGTGCATTATGAGTCTAAAGAGTGTGTGGACTTTAATTGAATTTAGCTAAAACTAAAGTTATTATCATATATCTTCCAATAAAATTAGGAGAATTTTTTTAGAAGTTGTTTAATCACGGTGGCTTACTCTATTGGATTTAAATTTTCTCCACAAAAATATTTCAACTCATCGGAATATGATTTTTCACATAATCTTCATTTTCATTATAAGAACACTAGTTACGGGTTTTATAATATATTCTATATTACTAAATGAAACATATGTATCATGAATATCTATGAATTGAGTTTTAACTGCCCCAAACATAGCTTTTGGCACTATTGATTTTCTAATCTCATCAATATTTTTCCTCTCAGCCTCAAACTATTGTCTAAGTGATAATTTATGTTCATTCACCTAAATGTTACAACAAAAAATATCTTCTATTTCTCTTTCTAATGAGTTAGAATACTCAGTATATTTTGGTCTAGTTTTAATAACTTCCCCCAAATATAATCATTGATCTTCAGCTGGAAAATTTGCTCTCTCTCTCTCATCATAGAGACTCTCTCATTATCTGAATCACCCCCAATGATAGAAATTTTTTCATGGGAGGCCTCACAATAATTTGAAACAAATTCCATAGATTTATTACCCCGAGATCCACATGAATGAAATTCTTATCCATATGAACCAACATCTCAAAAACATCTACTTCTCTTGATTGATTAACTTCTATTGCCTCCAAAGTATTTTTAGAAATTCTATATTAAATAATCTAGACTCATCAATTCTAGATTTACATTCTTCTTTGGCCCTGGTCTCACAAAATCAACAGAAGTTTAAAATTATTCCCCCCCCCCCCAAAGCAGCATCAATCCTCTTATAATATTCTTCTATACCAACTGGTAAAAGAGAAATACATGACTCACTCCATAAATATCATAAATATTCAATAGTTCCAACATATAGAATTTTGTAATGATAACACCTCTGACCATAAGATATATCTTGTACTTTTTCTACCCTATGAATCAAAAGGGATAGAATGCTTCTATAAAGCTAAACTTCCATTTTTTCTTCATTCTTGATGTTGTGACTAAAATCCCTTAAAATATACATACTAATTTTCAGTTTAATATTGTTATGAAAAAATATAATTTACAAATATTGTTAATGAAATTTTAGAAACTTGGACTTCATTTACATAACTTCATACTAAATGAACTTCATCGTGAATCATTGATCCATATCAAGTTCTATTGTCATCATCTAATTGAATGGTCTTTTTTCATCAAGTGAAAACTTCATATCATTTGATATGAATTTCTTATAGAATATATTTCTCATGTCAAAATGAAATTCCCCATATCGGGGGTAAGAAATGATCATAGAAATTTTTATAGATGAGATTGAAAACTCTTCTTCATAAATCAAACAAATAATTATGTATTAATCCTTTCAAAGACTATAAGAAGCATTTCAAAAAAACACTTTTACTTATATCTCAAAAACAAAAGGCGTATTACTATCCCCAAAAATTATTTCAAGAGCTTTAAATGATATTTTAGACATTAATGATTTTTTTTTCTGATTTATAAATTCAATGTTGGTTACTATTTATTAATGTACATTCTGATACATCATATGTTGTCAAATATTCTCCCTTGGTCCAACATCTTAAAATCATCCTGAAGGTTCCTTTTCTTAAGGTTCAATGATAAGGGTTTCAGTAAATTTATAAGCAAAACGCTCTATAATCTGAAAGGGTGTGAATTGGTATGAAGGAGAGTGGGGGAATACTTATGATTTTCTCATTATGGTTGATAATGTAATCATTATTTTTTTAATTTATAATGTGAATAAAAAATGAATTATTTTTATATCTAAATAATACGTAAAAGAAAAAACTGAAAACAAATAATGATCAATATATATAATTAAATACAACATATAAATTTTACTAATATAAAATAGTGGTATTCAGAATAAATTAATAAACATTCATTTAAAATTAAAGATCAATAAAATACATATAATAAAATCAAAACATATATTGGGATGTGTCTTAAAGAAAATATCATATAAATGATTATTTTTATTTATTAATGGTTATTATATATCATTTTTATAGACATAACCTCTAAGAAAATGATCCCACAAATCAACATGATTACTCCTGGAATGAATTATATTATTTTTTGAAATATTTATAGAACCAGTTTTACCACATATAATAAGAATATTATTTAAATTTAGTGTAAAATATAGTAGAGTGAGTTTCATTCACAATAGTTGTGTATAGAAACTACCAGTTTATATATATTCATCCACATATATTGACAGAGAAACTAAATGTTGGTTTTTTTTCAAACATGATTCTAAATATTTTCCTAAAAAGTGACAGCCTCTTAATGTTCTTTTTCTACATAATAAAAATCCCCCAAATCCAGCATCTAAATATTTAATTACATGAGAATTATAAATTAGTAGGTAATGTAGAGATTCAAAAATAGATCCTTTTAAATTTTGGAAAATTATTTTAACAATAGATAGATGAAAATCTATTGATTTTGAATGAAATCCAGAACATTTAAATATAGGAATATGTCTCATCTTCAAGAACATTGATATAATAAACTAACCCTTATAACACTATATAGCATGTCGACAATTGGTTTCTTATATTCATCTAAATATAGTTTTATATTATTACACATGGGAGATGGGTAAGTATTATTGTATTCATGTATAAATTTTTCCAATAAATCAATAATATATATTCATTGATATAAAATATTACAATTATATTTTCTGTAGATTTTAAATCGAAAAAAGAAATTCAATTCTACCATCACACTCATTTAAAATTATTTTTGCATTAGATTTTAAAAATCATTACATAAATTTATATTAGTTGAACCAAAAATAATATCATAAAAACTAATTCGAACTAATGAAATATAAGAACTAACTATTTGATTAAAAATAATAGAAAATTAAAATCCCAAAAAATTGCAATTTTCAAATTAATAAATGTGCATTCCTTCATACCATTCATTTAGTGTTTTTTTAATTCTATAGAGATCATTATAATGTTTAAAATGGAATTTGGTTTTTGATGGTTTTCATAACCTAGTGGTTGTTCAACATAAACTAACACGATTACATATCCATTTAAAAAAGCATAATTAATAACAATATAATATAATTTAAAATTAATATGAGATAAATAAGATAAAATGATTATACTAACTTCAAATTTATTTATAGGTATAAAAATTCATAATAATATATTCCTTCTTCCTAATTATAACTTTCAGTTAATAATCTATATTTATTTTCGGTTTTGATCCCTTGACCATCCAATTTATGTCTAATAAAAAAATAATTCTTATTACTGGTTAACAAATTGGTATTTCTACTAAATCCCAAACATCATTTCCTTTCAACTAGTTTAGTTCATCTTACAGTGATAACATCCAATACTCATTTTATATTGATTCTTCAGTAGTCTTAGCTTTTAAATAAGATATAAAGGATGATAATTTATATAAGTTTCCTACATTTATCCTAGTTATGACACTTATGTCTAGGTTTCCAATAAAAAATTCTAAATGGTTGTCCATAAAGGTTTTATAATGTATAGGTAAGACACCTAGAGGTTCTTCAGTTTCATTTTATTTTGAACTTGATTAAATTTTATTAATTTTATTACAAAATAATATGTTGATGAATGAAGTCTCATATTGTTAATAGAGTCAATATTTATCATTCATTTTATCTTTTAATTTAATGAAATGTTCATTTTCATCAAGTATCATATGAACTAATTATTTAATGTGCTGAATTTTTTATTAAACACTCTATAGGATTTAGAAATAGTGGGTTAACCTATAAATCTTCCATCATCGTATTTTGGATCGAATTTACAAATGTTATATTAAGTATTCAGGATATATACCTTGCACAAAATGACAATAATGTAATTTAATTTTGGTTTATGTTATTCCAAAAGTGCATGGGGTGTGTTTTTAACACATCACCTATTAAAATTCTAATCTTGATGTGGTATGATGTGATAATAGTTTCATCCAAGAGATAGGTATAAAGACTTTTTTGAATTAGCATAGTCCATGCCATTTTTGAAGGGTTCTCAATATTCGTTCCATAATCCCATTTTTTATGTTTTCTTGGTAAAAATATTTTTTTTAATACACTAATTTGATTATAAATAAATTAAATTATTTATTATAATATTCTGTACAATGATAGAATCTGAATGAATGTATTTTAAAATCTCTTTAATTTTTAAAAATTTTAAAATAACATTTAAAAATATTGAATACCTCACTTTTATATTTTTGAAAATAAACCAATGTATATATTGAAGAAGAATGAACTTGAACATAAATATATAATTTAATATCCAATATTTCTACCCATGATGGTACATGAAATTTATAAAGATAATTTCTAATTCTTCAGATTTGGCATTTTTATTAATATATTTGAAATATGGTTTATGTTATTTTAAGATTTGGAATGCATCAAAAAGTCCATCATTTTCAAATTTAAGACAAGGTATGTAATAAACTAACTTGATCTTATAAAATTTACATAAATTATATATATTAAAATTTACATATCTTCTATGCCAAATCAATCACTAATTTTTCCTAGAATTTAAACAATTCACATTCTATTTTCAAAAGAAATTAAGATCCATTGAATAAAATTTTTCAGTTTTAGGTGTTTTAAATTTAATCAGTTTGTTGTTGAAAATAATATAGGAATTGTTAGTTAAATCAATATAAACTCCCTCATAACCAAGTTGATTAATACTTATCATTTTTTTCTTTATCACTTGTACATACAATTTTTTTATTTAGATTTACTTTGGATATAATACAGTTCTAAATCCAAAAATCATTCCATTCACATTATCACCAAAAGTGTCTAGACCTCCATCCATTTGAGTCAATGTATGGAAATTTGACAAGTCTCCACTCATGTGTGCAGAACACCACTATCAATATACCATATAGCTTATCTGATCAGGTGAACGTTTTCCTAAAAATGCATTTAAACCTAAGTTTATTTTCATACCCATAATTTATTAGGTCGAGCAATGTCATCCTGCAATGATATAGGAATCCATATCTTCCATATTTTTTTAAAATTTATATCACAATCCTCTATTATATTTTTTAAAATAATATCCTTGTTAATACCTCTTAATTTTGGATATATGAAATAACAGTTTATAGTGTAATAACCATTTATTCCACCATTAGAGTAGGTCGATTTTCTTTGGATTTGGGAAGAAAATAATTTTTATGTAATTTATATTTTTCACCCTTGCTTACTATTTCAAACTATTATGTTTTAATAAATTTCATTACTAATAGAACCACTTTTATAAGATTTAACTTCAGTTTATACTAGAATAATACATTTTTGATGATCATTAATGTTTTTTATAGATTAATTTAATATATTAGTTATATCTTTTTGTTGTTAAAGCAATGTTTTCATCACCTAATATAGAATTGTGAATATTTTTTAATTTTTGATGTTTCTTTATCAAATAATAATATTTATCTTCTGAAATTGTACAGTAGGTAAACAGTTTATTATATTAAAACTATCAAAATATTTACTAGAATAGTATTAGTATATTATTTCTTCTCATTCAATATCCGTAAATCACATGTTGAATTTCAGTTTTGCTGCCCTTTTTTAAATCAAATTTCAACGATCTGTTGGATTCTTCGTATATTCACCACATTGATTTTATAGATTTCATATATTTATGTTAATAACATAATTTCTTATTATATTTATTTTATGCCACACATCTTTGATCTTTCAATAGGGGCAGTCTGGCCTGTTGTGACCCAACTTGTTGTATTTATAGCATCATACATTTCTAGTTTCTAGTTCATTATTCTTGAATGATTTTTTAACTCCCATCATTGTCTTGTAGAATTTTCGTAATTTTCTAGCTAGTTTGGATAGTTTTATTTCAGAATCCATGGACATCGAATCTTTTTCAATGTTGTTATCTTATTTCAATTTTCTATAATTCATCATCGATGTGACCTTATTGGAATTATTTTTCATTTTTACGATTTTATTATCTTCATATTGATCTTTCATTTATTCTTTATATATAATAAATGATCCAATTAATTCTTTCATGGTCGAACTATTTATAAGGTATAATTGTCGAATTGCGACAGATATGTCATTCCATTTTTCTTATGGTACTCTATGTACATTTAAAGCATGATTAGTTTGTGAAATTGGTTCACCCAAGCCATTAATTTTATTGAAATCTTAGTCGATTTAATAATCATTTGAGTGATTCTCAATTAATAATTAATTATAGAGGTGTCAAACATTATTTTTGTAGTCACATAACTCATATATCTAATGATATTTATTCCTTCATATGCGACAGATATTGGTCTCTACAATTTATAGGTTCTAGGATAATGTGATACTTGATTTAATTCATCATTACCAAGTCCACATATTATAGTATTCATATCTTTTCATTTGAAGTCATAATGAGCCTCTGTTACAACATCTTGTGTTTCTGGATTCTTAGAAATCACATAAGGAGTGGTGATATTCAAATAAAATTATAACCCCAAATTCTTTAGGTAAATGATAATTTAATATTTTCACCATCCATAGTTTTCTCCGATACAATATTAACATAGAACCACATACATCCCTTCCTTCAGATCTATTATTGATACCTACTTTACGTAGAACTTATACATTTGATCTTTTTCGTGCATTATAAAAAAATATCTTCTATGATACAAATTTATAGGTTGGAATGATACAAAGAAACACAAGGGGGAATGAATTATGTCTATTCCACAATTTTCAAAAATTCAAACATAAATCTATTTTTATGATGATGTGGAGAATTTAAATTTCCTTTTATTTTATAAAATTTATTTAAGGGGAAAATAGGAGAAATAAAATATCATTTTTTATTGTGGTTCTGGGGATGATGATCTCCTATTCCAGTCCACTAATTCTCTCTCTATGAGCATGGTAAATTCTACTAGAGATGTCCTTTTATAACAAGACCTCCATGTTCACAACTGAGTGTTGGAATTTAAACCTTTATGACTAGGATAAAAAGATACTTCTTGTTCTTTTACAATGAAATTTTTAACCACAAATGAGGATAATAAGTTCAAAATTCAACACTACAAAATAGGTGAAGTTGTAACTTAAATAAATCAACAATATTTGATTTGTTGATGGTTCGATTTGAACATGAAATTTATAGAAGAAACATACAGTAGATGAATCATTATCTTTATACATGAAATTATTCAATAAATAATAACTCTAAAGAGATCCTTGTAGCAAATGATTTTCAATAAAAATAGAAATAAATTGTAGTGGGAATCTTAGAACAGTATGATTTTGAAATATATAGAACCTGCAATATGTAGCCTCTCTTTCATAAATAACAGAGTTAATTGTTCTTGAAAAAGATATATTTATATATATATATTTATTTATGATATACATAATTATGTTCTATCATTGTATCATGTACCAAGTATCATATATCTATCGATAATACTACATTCATATATATAACTCTCTTTTGGATGAGTAGATTCACAAAAATAACCTAATAGATCGTAGATATTCAAATTCAAAATGAATCGACCAGGGGAATTGAAACATTCCTTCTGAATGAGAGTTATTTTCTCTAATTAATAGGGTTATTTGAAATGATCATAACATGTATTTGAATTATTTATAAATTTTTTTCACCAAATATTTAATTCCATCAAGACATTTAAAGAAATCTAGGATGATATTAAAGATTAAAACTATCCAAAATTTAATAGACCAATAGAGGGTTGATCTCTATATCATAGGGTTCCTTTGTGGAGCATAGGTCTCATTTGATTAATATAGAGTTCCTTTTTTTAGTTTAGTTTTCCTTTTTATAGATTTCAATATATGTTTTCTAAACTGTATATTCCTCTTTATAGTGCATAGTGATCAAAACTAACTTTGGGATGATATACCATATGTTCATCCTTCTAGCATTAGTTTGACCCAAAACATAACATTTATGATCCATACATAAACTATTCAGCATAGGGGTGATAAAACATAAGTGATGTTCTAAATATAAGATAGATTCCACACATTTTAGGTGATAATTTACATTATGAAAAATGTTTTTAGTAACAATAAAACACTTTCTAAACACATCATGAATATTCCTTTCCAATTAAAAACACGAATATTATTTGATAATTAATATTGAAAAGACTGTTAACTTCCTAAAACTCTAATAAATTAATATCACTAAAAAATAAATTAGGGTATTTGGGAGAATCAAAATCTATAAGATTTATCTAGAATTGTTGAGAGAATATATTCCCAACAAGCACATGTTTATCATTATTCTTATCATCATAATCATTATTATTTCACACCTCATTAATTTTATGATTTTTAGTACAATATCTCATATCAAATAACTTATTTTATTTACATTATCAGAACTACAAACTCAATTTTGAGCATAATAATCAGTGTCCAAAATAATGGTTCATTTAATAATAAAAAAATATATATGTTTCATATATGTATTAATATCATCTCTCTTTGATTTATTTTACTAAACAACTACTTCAGTAGATGATTTTAATGTTAAATCCTAGAATTCATTCAAGGATTTTTTATATAAAATTGACACTTATAGAAGATCACTCACATCCACATTTATTTAAATTAGGTTTGTTATAGTAATATAAATCACATATTCTCTCACTTTACTAATTTCATTAAAATCTATTATACTCTATGTGAAATCAAATTTCATCTTATTAAAACCATTAAATTGTTATGTGTCAGTATATATCTTAGAGTTCCAATATTTTTATTTAAAAATTATTTCATGAACTCTAAAATATTGATATATATAAGAATATTTTGGTGTTTCCACATCATTTATCACTTCATCATAATTATATTATTATTTAAAAAATATATCCTTGGAAAAAAAAATTTGCAATAAAATCATGATGAACTATGTTATTTGATTCATATTATAATAGCAATTCCAATACCATATCTCTAACCATGATTAAAACTGTTAGCAAAATATGAACTACAAATATTTAAAAAATTCATGAATTGAGATTTTTTTATGAAAACTAGAAATATGAATATATGAATGAAAAGTGTCAGTTGAGTTGTGATAATGTAATGAATTTTTAAAATGTAATGGGGGTAATATAAAAATTATTATACCATAATAAAAAATATATAATCATTGGTTAAAACCAAAATATCTAATATAATATTATATAATTATAATTATTTGTTTAAAATAATCCTTTAATTAGAAATTATATTTGTATTAAGAGACAAATCCCTCAAGGATATTATTATAGATGTATAAAGTAATAACTTCTAAATGGATACCATAAAATTATATTACTACAACATGAGGTATGGTAATTTGAGTTTATAAAATCATGAAAAAAATTCATAACGGTTAACTTTAGATAGATGTATATTAGCATCTTTCTTTTCATATCACCAATAACACAGTATTTCAAGATTTCTCATTATTAAACTATTATATATTCTATGAAAATAAAAAATGGAACAATATCCAAGATCAAATATAGATAGGATCACGAGAAGGATATCGAAGAAATGTTCTATTTCTAAATGGGTAATATTATAATGATTATAGACAAGGAGTTTAGTAAGAATCACTTAAGTATTTCTGTTGAGGGAATTTCATTCCCCTTGGAGAAAATAAAATATACAAACAATTAAAACCCAGTCATCTAGGAATGTCCTTCCTCATCACCTATTACCATGAGAATAAGTACAATCATTGTTTATTTTCAATCCAACAATAATATTTTATTATTATAATAATTAAACTATGTTTTTCTTTATAAATAATTTATTTGATATAGAATAAATAGTATTGGTTATAAATAAAATGGTGCTTAATAATTTTTCAAAATATATTTTATTTAAATTTAGATATTATAATGAATTATATATTATTAATTAATTTTTTTCCATATCATTATATTGATAAAATGGATTGATAATGATAAAGTAAATATTATTAAATAAATTGGTGATATAAAAATAATATTTAATAAATTATATGAAATGGAAATTTTAATATTCAATATTAATGGAATAGCATCAATTCGAAAAAATTGTTTTATTATATAATATATGAATATATTTTAAATATTAATTAATAATACATAGAATAAAAAACATAATGAAATTTATTATATATATATATGTATATTTTTTTATAAATTATTATAAGTCATAGAATGCTTAATAATTTTAAAAAATAATTATTGATAAAAATAAATTTTAAGATGATACTTTTCAAAAAAATTACTGTCATGTGTTGTGTGTTTTTATTATAATATATAATTTAATCAATTTGATACATTGAATATAATATAATATATTTTATAGGAATTAGCATTATAAATATAAGAAAATATATTTAATTTTTTTTTGAGTAAAAAGTTAATTTTCTGAGGAAAAACTATGTTACCATGGGGAATGGTAAATTTTTTTAAAAGGTTAAATTATTGTTTAATGTAATAAAATATTAAGAAACATTATTACTAACATTTATGAATTATGTTTTTAGTGCCCAAAAACAGTTTTCCGATTTTGGATCCACATGACTTGTAAATTTACAACCCTTTCACATTAAAGAAAGAGTAATTGAAAAAATTTCTCTCATTATCAGTTATAAAAGGACTCCACCACCACTCATTCCAATACAAAATCCAAATTTGGATTCCTCAATATACAAAAACCATACTATCTTTATTTTCCATCCACTTCATGGTTTTTAAATTTTTGTGTAATGATCGAACCTGTGATAACTAATCTCTATTTTCAAGATTGTACATCATAATAACCATGGTATGTTCTTAATCACTATGGAAAGCCATAGTATTCCATTATAATTAATTTAATGTTTTTGTAATTATTTCATTTTAAATAATTTAGTACAATATAATAGACCAACTAATGAATTATATAAAATCTCAGGTATCAATATACATAAGGTAAACCAAAAAATAAGAAATATATATATATATATATTACATGACAAAATTATATTAGTAAGATTGATGAAAATGGGATAAAAAAACATGATAACTCTTTATGATAGTCATGATCTTGTAGTGTAAAAAGCCTTGTTATTAAAATATAATGCAATTTTTCATAGCATAAAAGATATTCCACATAGAGCTTAAACAAACAACTAAATATTTTTTTAGTATGGTTATTATTACCTAGTAGTTAGAATGAAGGTAGGGAATGATACTAACTAAATTATGAATATAGGATTCACACATGTTTATACAATGATTCATCGATTACAAAATTAATTGGAAATTAAAATAAAAACCAATTTAATATAAACGATGTGTTTTTATGAAAAACTATTTAAGTGTTAATAATTTCGTTTATAAAATAATAAAATAACTATTTATAGATTATATTAACAAAATATAAATTAAATATGATGATTAAAATTCAGTTTAACCATTTTCTATGAATTATATAAGAATAAATACAATTTTACAGATAAAACGAGTGATTTTCTAAAAAAATAGTTCTATCAGCTTTTTATGGAGTACCAATTTAGAATATAGATTTTGTAAAATTATTGTTTAATATTTGAAAAAAAATTATTTGGAAGAGGTAAATCGAAATATAATTTGGATGAATTTTTTAAATTTTCTAGAAATAAATAATATTTTAATCAATAGTGAAAAATATTGCATTTTAATTCAAAACTGGATTTTCGTCTAATTTATTAATATTATTATATTTTCATTCTAATTAGTTTAAAAGTATAATATTATTATGTTTTTATCGTTTAATCCAATTTTGTTCAATGGATGTAATTTCAAATTCAAATTAGATATAAATGCATGTCAATCATTTGATGGTATTTACTTTTAAAAAACTTGTTTTTTAGTTTGGACAATAGATATTAGTTTTAAATTAATTACTAAAACGTCAATGTTTGTTATTTAGAAAAATATACTCCATATTTGGCTTCATAAGGTCTAAATTATTTAATTATGACCCTTTTATTTATTTTTTCATTGTAAATAGTAACATTAATAATTATTTTAATTCACATTATTAAGGGTTAATCATGTAATTAATGGTAAAAATATATAATAATAATATAAAATTAACAAAAAAAATCATTTAATTTAATTAGTGTATTTAGATAATTATAATCCTTGGGTCTATTTTAGAACATCATCGATCCATTTGGATGGCTCTAATTCATTTAAAATATAGCATTCAATGAATTTTCATTTTGATACACATGATTTTAAAAAGTAATGTATTCTAAAATGAAGTTATATAGTGAATCATTTTTATTATTAATAGTATTTAGAAATATCAAAAATTTACCTACTTTATTATCATTTATTTATTAATTTTAGTAATTATATAATTTAAATCATTTGTGACCCAAAGATGATGGGGTACTACTTTTATTAAATAACGAATCAAATAAATGATATTAGTAATATAAAAATAAAAATTGATATATTTCATGTCAAAGCTTAATTTTAAGTAAGATTATGAAATGTTAGGATTGAGTTAAAGTATCTTTTTTAATGGAATCAAGTTGTTAAGATTTTTGAAAAAAGTTAATTCTGAATTTTGTCAAAATTGACATAATTCGTTATTTAAAATAGAAAATATTTAATTAAATGATTTAAAATTTATAAAAACAAATTATTTGTCCAGAAAGTTGATATATGTCTAAATATTTATTTAATTACACCTTAAAAGGCATTTTTTAATGATTTGGTAATTATTTTAAATCTTAAACATTAAATTACTTGATAAACCGGTTAGATTTAAAAGCTGGTAAAACAAAAAATAAAGGATTAAAAACAAATGAAAACAAGCCTGATTTTAATTGTATGATTATCATTAAACCTGTATTCATCATATATTCTAAATAAATCATTTAGAGACCATTTGGAAAAGAAATTGAATGTATATTAATTTTATACTATTAATAATTCCAAGAGTGCCCCTCCCCTCTCCTATAAAAAGGAACTCATTCCTCTCTATTATTAAAACATTCAAAACCATATGGTTCATCCAAGATCTATCCAAATATATTCTTATAACCTCCTCCCCAAATTATAAAATCCTTAATTTAGGCATAAAACCACATAAGAGGTGTTAATTTGTTCTTCAATGGTGGTCAATCAGAGAAGAGTTTTCATTCCATAAAGTATTTCTTTTTTAATTCTTCTTCCACGTATTGCAAATATCCACTAACCATGATTATATAATAAATCTCATAACCCTAATAATATTATTTATTATTATTTTAATAACATCTCTTAAATCCTTCTCTAGCTTCATCAAATGGGAAACGAACATTTTGATCGTGTGCACAGCAGACAACTACCTCTCGAAAATATGTCGTGCGTTTTATTAACAATATATAAAGATTGTATATAATGATGTAATTATTGTTAATATATTATTTTAATTACATATTAATATTTATAATATAATAATATCTATTAATTTCTGACATTCCATTCATATAACAAGGACAATGTCATTCGTGCTTACATGTGAACTATCACCTCCACGAAGCGATGTGATTTTTTTATTCATTGCACCATTTTTTTTATTGTATAAGTATATTTAAATGATTAGTATGATATATATTATGCCATTATTTTTTTGTATATATAAAATAGTACATACCTTTAGTCTATAATGATCAACGAAAAATGAAGACGTCACTCATTTTTATGTATGACTTATCATCTCCAAGATTGTAACATTATTCATTTTTCATATCCAAATTTAATGAATGGATTTAAATTTATAATTGATATAAATATTACTATTATTTCATGAATATTATTTTAGGGATGATTTTCATATGACCAAAAGGAATATTGACATCCTACCAAGTTCATTTTATACTTGAGTACAGAATATCGACAAAACACCCAATGTGAAAATAAATAATCAAGAAATTGTTATAAAACAATAATTGTAATTTAATATAATAATAAATATTTTAAAATTTCTTAAAAAAAGTAAATAATTATCCTATTTTTATTATTCCGGATGATAAATATTGTAAATGATGATTATAACATAAGGTTAGATATTTTTTCTCTAACCCATTTCATTGAGATATTTCTTGATGATATACATTTTTATTTTTTTTATAAAAAGTATACACTACCTCTAACTTTCAATATCCAAATTTAATCAAAAATCATGTTATTTTATGAATTTTATAATTTTATGTGGCTTATAATTTATATTTTTAAAGCATTACTCGAATCATTAACTAACAATTTATTTTCAGTGATTTAAAGATTTATTATAAAAATATTTATCATTCATTTCATTGTTCCCTAAATGGTTTTATGGATTTATTTATATGGAATTTAATGTTAAAACTCTTAATAATTAGATATTATTTTAAATTTTTTAATGTGGTCTGAGACACTTTGATTCAAAAATATCTTTTATAAATGTTTTAAATTGGTTTTTGGAAATGAATTAGTTTTGTTAGGAAATAATATGAAATTATATAAGTGATATGTTGAAAATTGAAATCTTATATCTGTTGGTACTTAGGAATTTATTGGGTGTGCTTGATATAGCTTCTATGAAAGGTTGAGCCCCATTATATCTTATGGGTCAGCAATGTATATCTTATTAGAAGGTTTGAGACCCATTATAGCACATGAATGAAGGTGATCCTGATATAGCTTATACAAAGGGGGATCCCCATTAATGATCTCCATTTCAAAGGGTCTTATGTATGAGTAATTAGAACATATGTTTATTTTATTAGCAAGGGAGATTGTAATAGTGATATAAGAATGATGTCCCAAGGCACCTACATGATTTCCAATGCATTATAATAAGTTTTTATGCAAATTTTTTTAATGGGTTTTCATGTTTCCACAGGAAAAACGATCTACTGTATTTATATCCTTTAATGAACTTTTGTGGTCATCCCATGTTTAAATTTTATTAAACATGTATTAATATTGTTTTTGAGAATGAATATTCCTTGAAAAATGTATTAAATATCTTTCCAGATAAGAAATCATGTTTTATTTTAAAAGGGATTAATTTAGAAAAAATGTTTACCAATTATATCTTTTCACATGTAATGTACGTGTATAATTTTTAAGAGTTCTTTTGTGTCCCACTTCTTGAAAAAAATAAACCTAAACGATCATATAAAGTGAATTGTAGTAAAAAAGAATACTATAAGGTATGTTTTTGGTTGGGTCCTTAAGGATGGTATGTTTGGTTCGTTTAGAAAACTTTAGAGATTACTATGTCTTCTTATGATATTGGTATATCATATGAGTATACAATATTCAGGTTGATCACATGTTCAAGGTTTTATAAATCCCTTTAGAGGTTTTATGATCCAATTTTTTATGGTGATTAAAGGTATTTTTTGAGATAGTCATTTTGGAGTTAATTATGGGTAATTTATTTTTGGATGTAAAATAACATGCATTAGATAATATTTGTGACTAAAATATGTTATGGTTATTTTTGTGTATTTTCTAACATTTTTGGGAATGTTATTAAATTTTATAGTTTCTTAAAAAGTACAAAAAACATACCATGCAACAACCCATCGCATCAGAAAAGGGGTTTGAAATCAAACCACAACCAAAATTTGAAAAGGATTTTTCACCTACCATTAGCCTACATGACATTTTTTTAAATATGGATTTATTATTTTTTAGTTAAACAATTTGATACGTTGATTCTTATTATTTATTTTTTTATCAAATTGATGTAAATGGTATTGGAAAATCATTACTTCAATAGGTGATAAATGTTATTTTATAAGACATTCACTATTTTCAGAACATTAAATGATAAAGATATATAGAATACTATATGATTTATTTTGAAGAATAATGGTTGAATATTTTTATGGAAGAATATATGTTTTTGTTGTGGAATGGGGAGTTAGGATATTTATGAAATGAATAAATTTTCATGTAGAATATGTGATTGGGAAATTAATGTTTTTGTATGTGACATTAAGAGTTATTGTGATATTTTTAGACAAAATTTTGAAGTTAACTTGGAAGATTATTTTATTAAATTCTTCTTATTTTTGGGATTTAATATTTGTTATAATATTTTTGAAGAATTTGAAGGATACTTATTTATTGAATGGTCTATGTTGATATTTTGATATTACAGTTGAATTTTGTATTTCAAAATTAGTTTTCATCATCCAATGGTTTATTCTTTTTTGATAATTATATTAACATTACCATATTGTTTATGGTTATTTTTTCACGATAGTATAAAAATATAGTTAATCATTTGTGGATTAACAAGTTGATTCTTCCCGAATAATCATCCATTAGGGAAAAAGATGATTTTGTGATGGAATGTGATTAAATGATGAAAACTATAATTTTTAGAAAGTATATTTCCTTATATTATTATTTGATGTAATAAAATAATTCCATAAATTTAGGAAAAATTGTCATAAAATAAAAACATTTTCTTTTTTACTTTTATTGCTATGAAATCAATGAACTTTTATCCAATAAAAAATTTATGGTTAGGGATTGTTAGATTTCCCCTGGTCATGTTTTTCATCACTATCTGTCAGATCCTTATGGTTATCATTTCCCCTATATCCTTGTTTTCATAAATGGAACCTTTGTATGTGTATCTCATATAACCTTCGTAATTTCTTTTCTTCCTTTTGAAGGGGACGGCTTGTAAATCCTTTATACGATGTGGGATTGAAAAAATAGTATTTTGATAATTCATACATTATTTATTGACCCTAGATTAAAATTTTGAGGAAAAGAGTTCCAAAATTATGGGATAAAATAACATTACTAATTTTTAAAAGGAAAAACAATTTTTTATAGCTTTCATTATATGTCACATTGAGCTTAATTGAAAAACTATATATTATTACGTAGTTTGGAAGTTATCACCTAGCCAATAAAATGGATGGAATAAATGATTTTAATTAAATATTGAAAAAAGGGTTTACACATGTATATATAATGAATCATTCTTTCCAAAATTAATTATAATTGAAAAATAAAACCAATTGAATATAATAGATGTGTTTTTTATGGAAAACTACTTATGTGTGAATAATTGGGTTTAAAAAAAATAAAATCACTCAAGATGTGTTATATTAATGAAATATAAATTAAATATGATTTTTAAAATACATATTATATATTTTATATAAATTATATAAGAATAAATATAATTTTATGCACAAAATGAGTGTTTTTCTAAAAATATAGTTTTATTGCCTTCTGATGGATGACCCATTTTAAATCTACTTTTTGTATCCTTTTTATGTTATATTTGATGAGGAAACATTTTATTTGATTTTGGGAAATAAAATTTTACATTGGTGATTTTTTTTCAATTTTCGGATTAAAAACATAATTTAATTAATAGTGAAATGTTCTGCATTTTAATTCAAAACACCATTTTCATAAAATTTATATAAGTAGCTAGATTATATTTTTTAATAGTATTAAATGTATAATTAGATTAATTTTTATAATTTAATAAAATTTCTATATAATATTTAATTTCAAATTGAAATTAGATATAAACAAATGTCAATCTTTTAGTGGTTTTATCTTTTTAAAAAAATGTATTCTGATATGGACAATGGGGTTAATTTTAATTTAATTACTACAACTTCTATGTTAATAATTGGTAAAAATTTAATGCAAATTTCAAATTATAAGGTACAAATTATTAAAATAGGTATGTTATATTTTTTTTATAGCATTATAGTGTCATTAGTAATTATTTTAATTACTAGGGTAAATGGTGAATCATGTAATTAATTATAAAATTAATCTTGTAATAATATAAAACTACTATAAAAATTGTTCTAATTTAACTAGAGTATTGTATCCTGATAATGAGCTTACATGGGTCTATTTTTGGGCAACTGGGAACCATATGGATGACTCTAATGAATTTATAATATTATATTAAATAAATAGTAATTTTTCATTATATTTTTTTTAAATGAATTTTTATATGGAGTAATACATGGTATATATTCAACAATAAATATTTATTAGAAATATAAAAATATTACCTATATCATCTTAATATAATTATCATTTTTTGGAATTGAATAATTAAATTTAATTGCAACACAAAGATAATGGAGTAATAAATTTATTAAACAAAATATCAAATAAATGATATTAATAATATTAAAATAAATAATATTTGATATATTTTATGCCTTAAAAAATTATATGTATTACTATGACATGTTATAATTTCGTTAATGTTGTTTTTATAGAATAATGTAGTTATTAACTTTTAAAAAAGTCAATTTTGAATTGTTTAGAAATTGAAATAATTCATTTTTAAAAATATAAAATACTTAATTAAATGATTTAAATTTTATAAAAATCAAATATTTGTCCAAAAAGTTTAGATAAGTTGATAAATTTCGTTAATGAATCATTAAATGGTCTTCGGTAATGTTTGGTAATTTTTGTAACTCTCAATGCTTAAATTACCTGATAAATCAGTAAGAGTGATAAGTGGTTAAAACCAAATGGTACGGATAAAAAAATATTCAAAACATGTATAATTTTAATTGGATTATGATAATTCCACCCAAACTCATACTCTATTTTAAATAAATTAACTCGGGACTATTTCTTATAAAAATTGAATGTATAATAATTTAATACCTTTAATAATTCCAAGGTCGCCCCTCCTCTCTCCTATAGAAAGTCACTCATTCCTCACAATTACTGACACATCAAAAAAAATTTGGATTTGAAAACATCATCCAAAAAACCCTTCCTATAATCCCTCCCAACATCACATTATTTAATCCCTATTCTTTCATAAACACCCACTTTATAGATGTTATGGTTTTCTTCAAAGGCGGTCAACAAAATAAGAGTCATCGTTTTCTTCATGTATTCATATTTTATTCATTCTTCCACTTCCATAAAATATACTCAACCCAAGATGATATAACAACACAATTATCCTTCATATACTTAGATATTATTGTTTTAATACCGTCACTCAAATACATATCCAATTTCATCAAATGGGACATGAAATTTTTCGTTCAGGTGTACGACAGACTACCGTTTTGCGAACCAATATTGTTCGTTTTAGTTCCCTGGATTTTTGGAATAGTCATACTGATGGAATTAATTTTAATATATTATATTAATGAAATATTAGTCATTTTAATATAAAAATATATGAATTACATTTTAACATTAAATGAATTTTAAAATAATTACATCGTTCGTGTGTACATGTGAACTATCAAACAAACAAAGAGATGTGATTCGTTTTTATTAACTAAACCACATGTATGATATATATAATAATTTTTAAATTATTAATATGATATTAATGATATTAAAATGATTATGGAATGTAAAAAATAGTAATTATCTTCTTTTTATAATGAACAAAGAAAAATGAAGACGTTATTCACTCGTACGTACACCTTACCATCTTCATGATGGTAACGTTGTTTATTTTTTCATATCCACATTAAATGAATATATTTAATGGTATAAATGATATAAAAAATTATTTTTATTTCATGCATATTATTTTTTAGATTATGGACTTATGACCTAATGAACTGTAGACATCCTTTCACGGACATTTTCAACTTAAGAACCAAATATGGACAATATTCTCTATGTGAATATAAATATTTAAAAAAATGTAATAAAATGATAATTGTATTATAAAATGAATAATAAAATTCATAAATTTTCTTATGAATGTTAACAATTAGCCTAATTTTATTTTTCAGGATAATACTGATTGTATGTGATGAGATAGAATTATGGAGAGATATTTTGCCTCCCCCATGTTTCATTGAGTCATATCAGGATGGTATTCACTTTTATTATTCTATTATGTGTATATACAACAAATTTGAATTTATATATCCATATTTTATCAATACTCAGGTAATTTAATTTCATGGATAATGTTATACTTTCATGTGGCTTATAATATAAATGTTTAAATTGTTATTGGATATTTAAACTAAAATAATGTTTTAAGTGTTTTAAATAATTATTCTAATAAATTTTTCTCATTCATGTAAAATGTTAAAAAATGATTTTATTATATCATTACACTTTTTATATCATAACTTTTAATTAAATTTTACATACAAAGGATATTTATAATTTAGTTTCTTAAAAATAAGGTACATAAAACATGAAAACCTAAAACATTCCGTTAATCAAATATAATGGATTCTTGAAATTTCCATCCTAAATAAATTTACTGAATCTCATAACCTTGGGATAGAAATCATTGTAAATGGTGAGAATATGGCCCATTAAGGGAAAATAGGGAAAACAATTTACATGTGTGGTTGAGAGAATACAATTAGAACATGGGGAAATATCATAAATTCATGTGGAAGTGGCATATCATGATAATAATTACATGAATAATATCATTAAAATGTGGATAAAATATTCATTTTATAAATTAATAAGAATATCACCAAGGTACATCCCCAATGCGTCAATAAAATTTTCCAAGGTTATTCGCTTAGGTAACATAAAACATGTCATATCTAGTGATTAATATCTTTACCCAATGCATTGGAGTGATATTAGAGAGAACCATTAATATTTATATATTTTAATTTTATCAACAAATATTATAATCAACCATTTAATAAATATCCCATATAGAATTAGGGAATTTGGTTTCATATGAAAATTCATGGCATTTTAAGAAGTGCTTAAAAACATAAACATTATTTCATTTAAAACACACATAAATTATATTAGGGTTTTATTTTTGTACATTATATAGTAAAATAAATAATTATATGTATTTATGAGTACCATATTAAATTAATGAGGTTTGGGTATTCTCATAATGAAAATAAAATAATTTCATGAAATAAAAGAGTGGGAGTCGTTGGGATGAAAATTCTGCAGTACAATGCGTTTGAAACATAGTTTTATAAAAATAATAAAAAAGGGATAGGGGTCACCAATTCAAAAAATAATCATAATAAATTATAGGGACATAATAAAATGGACATAAGAACATGTTATGGAATTTTGGATGACATACCACATAAAAGAAAACGTGAAATGAAAAAAGAATTTTATAATTCCTTTACCATGAAGAGTTACTTATAAAACACTATGATTGGGACATGTAGGGATTGAACACACCTTTAGAGGAATCCTTATAATTTAATAAAATCATATATTTTATGTGGATAATTTTTGAATGAATTTAAATGATGTAATGTGTTAGTGTTTATCGCAAAATAGATGGAGATTTTTATTAATTTCTTAGGAGAACTGAAATGATGTATTTCTGAACTCATGGGATATCCCATGTTATTTTCGCATGGGTTTTTCCACTCAAGACACCCCATATCATATTTTATTCCACATGTGTCGACTAGAGTTTTAAATTACAAATTTAATGATTTATATGTCATTAAACACACTGTAAACTCAAAAATTGTATTTTTACTATTCAACATAAAACAAAACATTTTATAAAAATATCATTAATTCACCATTACCTAATATTGATGTTCCAAATTTAAAAATGTACTCATTTTTATTAAAATTATTTTATAAATATGATATCCTTAATTTTAAATAAAATTACTATTTAGTCATTAAATACTAATATTTAACTAATAATTTATAAAATATTTATTTACATAAAATATAATATCACAATACCATTCATGATGTTTAAATTATATTAATAAATAGATGAGGATACTATTCAATTGTTCATATTATTATTTATAAGGTTAATATTTCTATTTATAAGATACTACCCACCAAAAATAATATTGATCTAATCATATAATAAATTTCACACTGAACCCAACCAAGTAAGACCATTTTTCAAAAATCATTTCATAGTATCAATTATTTAAAGTAAGAATTTTTTTTAAAATAAACATTTTTAATATTAATAATTGATCTGAAAGATCTTATTAAAATACTAAATATTCATCCTAGGTTAATTTTGTCCATTTGAAATTCAAAAATTATGTTTTTTTACCATAATTAGAAACAACAGTTTTATTTATACAAATTGATTAATCAAGTTTTCTAAGGCCTCATTACATAACACCTTATAAAAAATGAATAGGACCTAAGAGTTAGGTGTGGAATGGTGATAGAATATCGGGGCGGCTTAGAAAACTTTTCCAGAGTGGTGATTTCCATCAACTTGATATTCTTCTGTAGGAAATTTCATTCAAGCATAACTTGTTGAAGCTTGACTTGAGTATGATCCAAAGCAAAGCCCAGTGATGATACCTTTTTCCCGTGATCGAAAAAATTGGATTTGTAAAGAAAACTTCTATGCGTATAGGCCATCAGCCTTTCATTTTTGCATTAATTATGTATTACCCTTTTTATTTAATTAAAATTAATATTTTATTAAATATTTATTATGGTTTCCAATGGTCATATTAAAAAACAGTCATGAAATGGTCAAAACATGATGGTTAAATTTCAATTATACTAATATAGTTTAACTGATTAGGACACAATATAACATACTTTTTATGGATCTGACTTCTGTTAAAAAAGATTGGGTCGTAACATTCATCCACCCTTAAGTTACATTGTCCTAGAAATTTCAACTCGTACTCTTAGAAGAGAAAGGTGTGGGTACTTATTACTCATTGAATCCACTAGATCCGATGTTTCCTCTTCATATTTATGGATTCCATACAATCGTTTTACGATATGGTTAGTCTTGTTGTGTAAAACCGTGTCTGAATAGTGCATGATATCCACCAGCATCTCCTCATATGAGCGGTCATATTCTAGTTGAACCACATCAGGATTCAGTACATGTGAAGGGTCAAGAATATATATCCTCAAGAGAGATATGTAGAAAAAATCATGAACTTGTGCTAGAATTGGAGGATGTGCATGCTTATAGGCCGCTGCTCTTATGCATTCAAGGATTTCATAGGGGCTAATGTCCCTAGGGATGAGCTTCCAATTCATCCCCAAATCTCATTACACTTTTCCAAGGTGAAATTTTATGGAAGAAGTTTTCTACAACATCTAAATCCAAGTTCCATTGATGATTGAAAGTATATATCCTATATCAACTCTTAAAATACTTAATGTGTTATTGGAATGAATAAACATTTTTTATCATTTCATGCACAAGATCAGACCTATGAATCTTTCTCTGAAAAGATTTATCCCAACAAGTAGGAGTTCCACATCGCTTCCCATATAGATCATAAAAGGGTGCAATTTTAATTCTTGAAGGGAATATGTTGTTGTTTGAAAACACAAATAAAGGGATAGGATTATCACATCCACCTTTAAATTCCATTGAGCGTTTTATTTGTATTTTCTCATGTGTATGGATTGTTCTTTTTTGTTTTTCGATCAGTTTGATGGTGATATGTCATAATGAAATTCATTTTGGAACCCATATCATGTTGAATAATTCTTCATAATTTTTATGTGAACCTCACAGAATGATCAGATATGATAGGGAATGGTACTCCATGCACCCTTACCACTTCGCTTATGTAAATCTAGTAAATTTGATCAAGAGATAAATCATCCCAAATAGCGATAATATGGGTAGTCTTTGGGAGATAGTCCACTATAAGCCATATCACACTATTTCCTTTTTATGTTTTCGGGAGACCATGGACAATTTCCATAGGGATATTATCCCACTTCAAGGCTATTATAGTCATTGGTAGTAATACCCCTTTAGGAAGTTGTCGCTCTACCTCCACCTGCTGACACACTAGGAACCCTATTGTGTAGTTGGCCATCTCTCTTTTCATGTTTTCCCTCCAAAAAATGATCACAAATATCCCTATACATATTTGTGATTCCATGATTTATATAGAATGTATAGATATTTTCCTCATCCATTAGCTCCATCTTTACATATAGAATTGATGGAACCCATATCCATGTATGAAATTTTAGTACACCTTCTTGATCAAAATTGAACTCCAGAAACTTCCCAATATCCCGATCCTCGAATGCCTTCTACAACAAAGGATATTATTTTTGAGATTTATTTATCTTCTATGGTATTGATGGGTGATAATTTATCTTAGATAAGGTTCATGATTTCCCTTCTATTTCAATTCCGATGACATGTTTTACTTGGTCTTTGATCAAGGGTTCTCCTTGAATCCTCATCATTTCTAGATAAATATATCATTCATTATAAATGAATCAGTGAATTTGTTTTCACTTATATGGTGATAATGAATTGAACAATCACAATACTTAAGTATCTCAAATAATCTTCACTATCACATATTGAAGTCATTCTTTTTGAAAATATTCATCAAACTATCATTGTCTATGTATATATCACATTTCTCTCCATGAAGGAAGTGCCTCCATATCCTCAGAGAAAACCTCATAGTACCTATATCTAGATCTTCTTTAGGATAGTTCTACTCATGATGACTCAACTATCCAGATGCATAACCAATGAATTTTTCATGTTTCATGAGGAAACAACAAATTAATTTAAGAGATGCATCACTAAAAATAATGAATCATTCTCCAATTGAGGGAATAGTTAACCTGGGGGTAGGACAAATATATTCATTAGTTATTGGAAACATTCTTCGAACTCCTTCCAGATGAACTTATCCCCTTATTTGTGTTAATTTTTTTAATGGATTAGAATGTCATGTAATGTTTTAAAAAAAACTGCTATAATATTCTAGTAAGACAAGTAAATTACGAATCATAGTCACTATGGTAGGATAAGTCCACACCTCAACAACCATTATCATTGTACGGTCAACTGAGATTTCTTCATTAATTACAATTTACCCTAAGAAAGAAACTTTTTTGATGAAAATTAACATTATCTAAAATTTTCAACAGGATTAACCTTCCATAGAGTATATGAAATAACCCATTGATGATCATGACACTCCTCAAAATTTCTAGAATATATCATAATTTGATAAATAAAAAGTTCCAAAAAATTAACAAGGTAGTCCTCGAAGACTATATTCTCCAAATCAATAAATATAGCAGGTGAATTAGTCAATCCAAAGGGCATAACAACAAACTCAAAACTCTGATATCATTATTGGAATTTAGTTTTTGGAATAAATTATATCTCCACCTTCCATTGACTATTAACAGATCAATTATCTCTCTGGGAGAGGAATTGAACCCCCTAAATCTATTCAAATAAATCATCAATTCTTGGATGATGGTATTTTTTCTTCACTATGATTATGTTAAATTACCTATAATCAATATGTTTCCGCATTGATCTCTTATTTTTCTTTACAATGTGAATTGGAACTCCCCATGGAGACACCCTTAGTCGAATAAACCCCTTCTCCAAAAGATATTGGAGTTATTTTTTTAAATTACTCTAGCTCCACATTTTACATCCTATATAGGGACTTTGATATCAAATGAGATCAATGTATGAGTTCAATGGAGAACTCTACCTATCTCAGTAGTGGATGTCTAGGTAACACCTCAGGAATTATATTAATTTATTCTTGAATGATAGAGAAATTTCCTATCCTTATACTCTCATTTCCTTCTTCATCTTCATTGATCAACACCGTAATGAAATGTATAAGTGGTCATTCTAGGAAAATATCAGGTTCAGATATCTCTCCTTTGAAGATAACTATAGTTCGTCCATTCAATACTAATAATATTTCCTTTCATAGGCTGTTGATCTTAGTATTATAATTTCGGAGTCATTCCATCATTAGTATAATATAAAATTCCAACATGGGAATGAGTACTATATTTGTGATAATATTGGGTTCGGTAATGTAAATAGTAGAGTTTCTAAACATTTTTGATGCTTGGATAATCCCTAAAGATGTCTTGATTGATATCTATACTTTTAGTTTTTCATGAGTTGATACTATATTCTATGAAACTTAGAGGAAAGAATGGAATTTATATAACCAAAATCAAAATCTAATTTAACTCTTTAAGTGAAAAACAAGATTACATTCCACCACATCATTTGGAGCTTCAACTTCAGTTGTCCTGATAGAAAAAGCACAACCTTTATCCCTTGGCTTTTCATGATGTGGATGGTGATTCCCCTCTACTAACATTGGATTTGGATAGTAATTGGAAAAGTATCCTAGCTATCCACACATGAATATTTGGACTTCAGGTTGTGCATGAACCATCTTACCTTTATCCTTAGTGTTGGAATGTTCAGGTTTCACCTCACTAAAACAATTCTAAGGGATATGGACTTCTCTTCCACACATTTAACATTTCTTACTACCGAGTCATAAGTTCGATGAACTATTCATCCAAAATTTATTATATTTAGTAAGATGTAATTTATTTCCTCCTCTTCTATTATCAAATCTTATCCATAAGAATAGCTCCATTGATCTCTTCTTTTCAATGTATTTTTGAGAAAACTATGTCTCACTAAATTCCATTTTGAAATTCATTTCTCTCTGCATGATCTCATCATAGATATCATAGTCTCATTTGGGTATATTATTTGATATATGATATCTTAGTCTACCAAATAATATATCAACCTTACTATTAGTATCCACAATAAATCATGATGTGTAATGGGAAAGTCTACTAATGTTCATATCATAGCTTCAAACAAATACATTCTGCTTCTGCTTTAGCCTGAGAAATTCTTTCTCCATTTTCATTCTCATAGAACGAGGGAAGAAAAAATTAAAAAATATCAATCTGAACTCCTCCGACTTAATAGACTCAATCTATCCCCTTGGTAATGTGTTTTAATCAGCTCCCACCAATGATTAGATTCTCCCTCTAAGTAGTAAATAGCCAAGGTAACTTGTTGTTGTATAGAACTACACAGTACAAAAGAAAAAATTTTAGACAGGGTTTATCCACTGTTCAGAAATCAATGTGTGGGTAGATCCATCGGAAAGTGGTGGTAATTGATTTGGAATGGATTGAAAGGATTATTTTTTCCTTAATGGTGAAACTAGTCTCTCATCATGATTCGTTTTTTTCCATAACTTGAGTTATTTGATTCAAAATTCTCATGAATGATTCTATTCCTGTAATGACCCAATAATTTATTAATGAAAATTAATCTCAATCATATTACACCTATTATTATGTAAAATGGTTATATAAAACATATTTACATCTTTAGTTTTATGTTTTTGGATTTTGAAATACTGTTAATAATCGTTACCATTGCAAATATAACTATTGAACAATGATCACATGATTAGTATTAATGTAGGGCTTTAGAAAATTCAATTAACGTAGAAAAATGAAGTGATGGACTTATCTTATAGAATTGCTCCATACTAAGCCCATTTTTTGGAGCTCAAAAAGGAGGTGGAGACACTGGGCTTTTCTTTTGACCAAGACCAAGTCGAGCTTCAACACGTTATTCTTGAACAGAATCGCCTATGGGAGAAGTGAAAGTTAATAGAAATTACCACTGGAGCATTGTTATCTTGGATTCCCCCAGAGCATGTCACCATCGAATGCCTTATGCTTATGTAATATGAGGGTTTTATAAGGGGTTATGTAATAAGATCACATCAGTATTATTATATGATTTATTTTTGTATAAATAATATACATTCATTTTATTATTGTTAATTTGTAAATAGTTTTTAATGAACAAATAGTAATTTTAGTTAATATTTGAATTCAATTAATAAATCAATTTTGATGAACTAATAGATTTTGGAATTAAATTATATTTTAATAAAACATTATTACTAAATTACATTTTAAGAAATATAAATGATCGTATAATTTTAATGAATATAATTGTAATTTTTATTATGGTTTGAAATTTGTTTTGGTTAAAACCAATGAATATTGGATAAATGTCTATTTTTAACTTTAAGGAAAAAAATTAACATATTTTGAAATATATTTAGATAAAATTAATATCATTTTTTGATTCAGTACATTGAAATTATCTAATAGTGAATTTTTTATAATTTTACGCAACAGTCAAATTTTTGTGCGAAAAATAAATACTATTTAATTATATAATGTGTTTTATGACATCATGATTACCCAATAGTGATGTAATAAAATATATAAAACGTATATTTGGATAATATATGTTTTAACATTAAAAAATATGATTTTATATATGTTTTCTTTATTTTACAATGCATTTTTGGACCCTCCAATACCTTTAAAAAAATTTAACATTTTCATCCGACTTCCTTCAGAGTGTGACTCAACTCCACATAATAAGGCCTAATAATTTAATAATTTAGGCCATTTTCCATATAAAATATTTTTTTTACTCCAATTTGGCCAAATACTTTGGCAGAAACCATGGGATGGTTTGTGGTTATGATTATTTTAATGTGTAGTGTCCAAAACCTAAATAATAAATAATAATCTATTTTCTTATATAAAACAAACCATGCTCCCACTTCTCATCAATAAAAATCCTTTTAGCTCATTCATATTCTGTCCTTCTCTCTCTATAATCCTCCCAAGTTTTCCCAATGTCCCAATAATCCTCCCTCAATCCCCTCTCAATCCCTTGGGGATCACATTTCCATGTAAGGGATTTCTTCCTTTCTAATTTATGTCGAAGTTTATTTATGTGGTTATCCCCATATGATTTCAACTAAAAAATTTTGGGTATGATTTTTCACCTTTCCTATACTTACATACTTATGTTTGAAAAATGATAGACCCATTTATCTCTCATTAATTTATACCCATGTACACCTGTTACCAATCCAAAATTTTGTATGGGATTTCTCTCCTCGTTTACAGTCAAGAAATTCTGTATATATTATGCAACTAAATTCCATTACATATATTTGGATATTATATTACATGACCCCCTTAATATTCATTTCATTTATAAATTATGATATACCCCTTTATCTCCCATTAATCAATTTTACTATTTCTATTTGACTTCAATATGTTTTCGAAGTTGCACAAAACATTCCCATGCCAAAATCATCATGTAAGTGAATACCATACCTATTTATATATCAAGGGAATTAACCTTTATTCACATGTAATTTTTCATTTAGTACTTATATTTATGTATTCCACATTAATTATTCATGGAATAAAGTATGAATATTAATGAATCCCTTTTGTATGATCTATGTGACAAACTTTTCCGAAAATGAACTGATTATGAAGGGTGTGCCCTGAAACAATCCAATGCATTGGGTAATGATTTGTATCCTGATACGTTAGGTGAAATGACATTTTATTCATTGTAATTCAATTAAAATGATGGTTTACTCATGCTCCATTTTCAATGAGCCCTATCTCAAGATAATATCATGTTAAAAATTGTTGCCACATCTCCATGTTTTGATAATCATGATATATCATTCATTTATGTTCTTGATTCTATTACGATCCATTGATAATAAAATTGACTATATTGTATTTTATTCATCATTTTATTCTGTGTTTACTCCAATACTGGGTTTTATAGATCACCCTTATCTTATCTATGTCCTCATGTTATCCAATGCAATGCTAAGTACAAAGTAATGTTGTTGTCATGTAAAAGAAGTTTTCAATAAATATGTTGTATTTTATGTTCTAATTTGTTATCTAATGCACATAGTTTCCCAAGACACTAGACATGTTGATCCCCAGAGATATCTTACATTCATTTTTATGTAATAAATCAGGTTAAATTGTGTAATAAAGAGAACGGTTCTTATAGTTGGTATTAGATGATAGTTTTAGTTATGTTTGGGATATGAATTAGAATACCATTTCAAAAGACCTTAGTATAAGACTATGTATAATAAAAAATCCCTAAATTTTGGAGAGTATTGAGTAAGTGGTTTGTAAATAAAATAATTCCTAGTCTAGATACAATCATGGAGAGGTGGCTCTAGAATAGATGTATCTAGGGGTATAACCCGAAAACACTACATTGAGCTAGACTCCAAGAGGATCTAGTGCATGAAAATATTCCTTATAGAACTATTGGTTATGACACTCCCAGAGGATTTGATTTGGAAAATTCATAAGCTTAATATTAACCATTATTAAGTGAATAAAAAATACACCTTTGAATATATGTTGGTAAGTAGAACATGGATAACAGAGATTGAATCCTATAAATTCATAATTTATGGAAATAAATTTAATTTATTAGATATCCATTTTTTAATTGGATTCCTCTTTATGTTTATCCCCTAACATTGATTTTATTCCAGCCAATGGTTGGTAATATGAGAACTATGTCTAACAATAGATGCAAAGATCAATGTGATAACTGTTCTAATGACATGCCCAATATGATTGGAGCAAGAATTATATACATTTTCACATAAATCTCTCAGTTAACTCAGGTTTTGAATGGAAACATGGGTCAAGATGAATATCCAACCCCCCTAAGATAGAACAAGTCACAATCGATATCTTCCTAAGACAAAGTCCTCTTACATTTAATGGATCATCTGATCCCTCAATCACCGAACAATGTATCAACTCCATTGAAAAGATATTATCCATCCATTATTGTTATGAATATGGGAAGGTTCTTCTGGTTTCTTATCATATAGTGGGTGATGCTGATCAATGGTGGACATTGATCAAAAATACATATCATGCGAAATAGATCGAGCATTGTAATTGAAGGATTTAAAGGATTTTTTTCCAATAAATATTTTTCGGGAACCCTTTGACATAAGATAGAAAGGGTATTCCTTACACTCAAGTAACAAATATTACCAATAAATCAGAGAATATGAGGAAAACATAATAAGGCTTGCACGGTACACCTCTTGCTTTGTCATTACCCCTGAATACCTGATTGATCTCTTCTTTGGTGGGATAAAATATAGCCTACAAAAATCCCTAGTGATCCCTATCATCGATAGCTATGAGTAAATTGCCTCATGTTCCCTCAAAGTCAAAATAGATAGTAGTGAATCTCAGTGGTATCATGGGGATAAGAGGCATAAGGTGGAATTTGATTATGGTGGTCTGATTGTTAAATCCAATAGTGAAAAGAAATTTTATCACCCCACATTCCAAAGGTGTGGAAAAAACAACCTGGAAATAGCCGGAATGGGACAAGGAAATGCATTAGGTTGTGAAGAGAAGGAAACCTGGACATTAAATACTGACAATAAAAACCAGAAACTATAAAATAATAGAGGTATTCTCCATGAAAACCTCATTGAATTGGTCATTTCCTTAACTACAAATAACTCGGGCACTTTGCAAATCAGTTCCCAAGGCCAATGGTTTTGGGAGGCAACCAACAACTTCTAAGGTAACAATTGGGAAAAGTTTTTGTCACAACTGCTGAAGAAAACCACAAAAGAAATTGGTTACATATATGGAAGTTATAGATTAATTAATTAATAACATAATTTTTTATTCTGGTTCTATGTATTATTTTATATCCCAAATGTTTAGTAGAACAATTACAACACCACTACCAATCATGGAAGTATAGATGTCTGTGAGAAAAACAAAACAGGAAATCATTGCATCCCATGAATATAACTCCTCCCCTATCACAATTTGTGGTTTGAACATTCCATAAAACATCTTCATAATCCATATAGTATAATTTTGTTAAATTCTTGGCATGATTCTTATTTCAATGTATACAACCAACATAAATTTCTATGAGAGATAAATCACTCTCTTTTTGGAGAATCGAGCCCTGATTCAATACAACTACATTGAGGAAGATGAATCTTTTTTATAACCATAATCTCATGAATGTATATTACTAGCTTATGATAGAATGTATCTTGCTCAGATGATTGAGTCTGTGGAATCAACCACTCATGCATAGATGCTTATTGTGAGGGAATTTTCTAAAGTTTTTACTAAGGAATTTCCTGGTCTTTCTCCAAGAACATAGGTTTAATTCATAATTTATATTATACTTGGGGCATTGGTAATATCTCAGACCCTATATAGAATGGTTTTTATATAGCTTAAGGACTTAAAGAAATAGCTGCAGGTGAATCTAGATAAAGGTTTTATAGGGGATAGTGCTTCACTATGGTGTGCACCATTCCCCTTGATCAAGAATAATAATGGGTCAATGCGCATTTTCATTGATTATCATGATATCAAGAAAATAATGATAATGAAAAAGTATCCTTAGCCACAAATTGATGACTTTTTCGATCAACTACGTCAAGAAAAATACATATCAAAGGAGGAAATGTGGTTGGGATAATACCAAGTATGGGTGAAGAAGGTGAATATCCCGAAGACTGATATTCGTATAAGGTATGGGCACAATGAATTCATAGTAATGCATTTCAGTCTTACTAATTCTCCAAAAGCCTTTTTGGACATTATTAATCGCATCTTTAGAGATAACGTCGACAAATTTTTGGTAGTCTTTATAGATGATATTCTAATATACCTTAAAACAAAGAAGGAGAATGAGTAGAATATAATAACTATACTAGAGACCTTGCAAAAGGAGAATCCCTATGTAAAGTACATCAAGTGTGAGTTCTGGTAGAAGGTAGTCTCATTATCGAGACATATCATCACAATCAATGGGATATCAGTGGATCTCTCCTAGAAAAATGAAATTGAGGGATGATGGAGGCCAATGTATAGGACATATATCCATAGCTTCCATGGGTTAGATGGATATTATTGATGTTTTTTGAGAAATTTCCCACAGTTTTAAAACCCTTTTACCAAGATAACTAGGAAGTGGGTCATGTTTTCATTGAGTGATGAATGTGAAGAGGTCATTAAAGAGTTTAAATGAAGGATTACCACTATGCTCATACTCACAGTACCCACATGTGGATATTTTTTTCCTTATTATGTGATGCTTTGAAAAAGGGAATGGGTTGTGTGTTAATGAAAAATGTGAAAGTCATTGCCTATTATTCAATGTAAATTGAAATTTCCTTAGAAAAACTATCCAACACATGATCTAGAGATTTCTATGAAAATCTTCACTGAATGTTTTTGTTACATTACCTTTTTTGGGAGAAGTGTGAAATATACAATGATCAAAAAAGCCTCAGTTATATAGTCACACAAAAAGAGTTGAACATACTCCAACAAATTTGGTTATAGATTAGAAAAGAAATTTACTACTCAATCCTTTACCACCCCGGAAAGCAAACAAGGTCATTGATGTTGTAAGAAGAAAAGACCCAATGATTCTGTCAATGATGAGCTATGAAAAGGATCCAATGATCTTATATTTGATAATTATGGACATGTGAATCATAAAGAATTGAACATCATCAATCCTTTCACAAATTATTTCCCAACTGCCTCTTTTGTAAAGGTAAAAGGATGCTCAAAATGAAGATATGTGAGTTTAGAAGAATTTGTAAACTATCAAAAAAGAGAAATCCTTGGAGTTCAATTTTAATAAAGAAGGAATTTTGAGATTTAGGTCAAAAATATGTGCTCAATCAAATATAGAGATAAATATGAACCATTTTGATTTTCTACATAGTTCGAATTTCTCCATTCAACCAGAAAATACAAAGAAGTATCATGATCTATGAGAAAATAATTGGTCAGATAACAGGAATAAGGCCATAATTGAGCATACATCAATTTTCTTGGTGTGTCAGAAAGTGAAGGATCAGAGGAAAAAGTATAAGGGGATGAAGAAACCATTACACATTTAAACATGGAAATGTGAGAACATCATCGTGTCCTTTTTCACTTGATGTTCAAATATATATAAAGGAAAAAATTCTATCTGGGTTTTTGTGGATTATCATACAAATACTTGAAACATCATTGCAATTCGAGATGATTTCTCATTTGATAAACTCGCAT
Source organism: Viscum album (assembly GCA_963277665.1). Classification (NCBI taxonomy): domain Eukaryota; kingdom Viridiplantae; phylum Streptophyta; class Magnoliopsida; order Santalales; family Viscaceae; genus Viscum; species Viscum album. The sequence continues at coordinate 567,262,683 of OY728134.1, read as the reverse complement.
ATATATACATCATGGAACTAGTGAGGCTGCATGGAGTACCACTATCATCAGTATGGAATATCATCCTCAAACTAATGGACATTTTGAGTAGACTATCCAAAAAGTTGATGACAATTTGGGAGCATGCTCAATACACATCCAAGGAGGATGGGGTCAACATCTTCCCCTAGTTGAGTTCTTTTAAAAAAATTCCCCTAAAGTAGCCAAATGGATCTTTATGATTCCCTTTATGAAAGAGTTTTAGAACAATGACATGAAGGGATGATGTTCATGAAGGAAAAATCATTGTTCAAAGAATTGGTCAAATAAAGAGCGGAGAAGGTTATGACCATCCAACAACACATTAAATCTATTGAGAGTTGACCAAAAATCATTGCTGATAATATTTGACGAGCCCTATAGTTTAATTTTAGAGACATGTTATTCCTTCTCATATCATTGTGGAAGATACTTATGGATTTGGGAAGAAGGGAAAAGATTTGTCCAAGGTGAATCAGCCCTTTTGAAATCCATGATCGTATTAGAGAAGTGGATTATTGACTATCTCTTCCACTGAACCTATCTCAATTAAATGATTTATTTCATGTACCACTATTAAGTAAGTACATACATGACCCATCACAATTACTCAATAAAAATCTTATACCATTGGAGAATTAATTCTCTTATGAAGAGATATCGGTAAAGATCATAGATCATAGGGAAAAGTTCTTATAAATAAGAAAATGCCCTCAGTCAAGCTATTGTGGAAAAAACACAAGTTTGAAGAATCAACGTGGGAATCATAGGAAGTGACGAAGCATTGTTAGCCTCATCTATTTCAGAGTTGGGATAATGAAATTTTGTTGGAGAAATTTCATAAGGGGAAAAGATTGTAAGGACCCAAACATTTATTAATCAAAATTCCACTTGATTAAATTTAATGTATTTTTATTTTAATGGTTATATAAACCATATGAATATCCATGGTTTTATTTTTTTCGATTTTAAAATACAGTTAATGTTGTTACCATTTTTAATATAGACATTGAACAATGATCACATGATTAGTATAAATATAGGGTTTTAACAAATCAAATATACTTATACAAAGGAAGTGATGGCCACATCCTATAGAATTTTTTCCATATGAAGCCCATTTGTAAGAGCATTGAAAAGATGTGTCATCACTGGGTTTCTCTATTGAACATGACCAAGCCGAGCTTCAAAACATTAATCTTGATCAGAATCACCTATGGGAGAAGTGGATGTTAATAAGGATTACCACTCGAGCGAGGTTATATGAGCTTCCCCAAAAGTCTATCACCATCGCACTCTTTACCCTTATGACTTATGCGGGTTGTATAAGGTGTTATGAAACAAGACCTTATCACTATGATTATGTTCTTTTTTTGTATAATGAATATACATTGATTTTATTATAGTTACATTTTAAATGGGATTTAAAGCACAAATTGTTTTTTCAGATAATATTTAAATTCAATAAATAATAAAATTTTGACCAATTAATGGATTTCTAAATTAAATACTATTTTAATAAAATATTATTAATTTATTTATTTTTTCTAAATAATAATTATTGAATAACTTTTATGAATAAAATTGTATGTTTTTATTTTGTTTTGAAAGATATTTTTGTTAAAACCCATGAATTTTCATTAAATGTAAGTTTCTATTTTAAAATTAAAAAAATTCAAATATTTATAAAACTACTTAGATTACAAGTATATCATTTTTGTATTCAGGATGCCGAAATTATATAATGGTGAGTTTTTAATAATTTTATGTTGTAGTTTAATTTTTAGGTAAAAATTAAATTTTGTTTACTTATAAAATTTGTTTTATGACTTCATAATGACCCAATAGTGATGTAATAAAATAATATAAAATATATGTTCATCCAATATATTTTTTACCTTTAATATAATTTGATTTTATATTTTTTTAATTTATTTTACAATTCTTTAGTGGACCCTCCAAAACTTGTAAAACATTTTATCATTTTAAAATAATTTCTTTGAGAGTTTGGCTCAGCTATACATAATAAAGCCTAATATTTAAAAATTGTCAGCCATTTTACTTATTAATTGAGGTATTCCACTCCAATTTGGAAAAACTGTAAAGACCAAGAATTTCCTTATAATTATTATTAATTAGTGGGGAATTTTACGAGACTGGAAAAATTGACGGCACATGATTCTGAGGACCGGTGTGGCAAGAATGATTTTATGAACATATTTTTAGTACATTCAGTAAACATGTGAGAGGCTTTTTGTATCTTTTGAACCGATGCTCGAAATCGAAATATGTGGACACTATTAAACTCACAGTACCAATTTTTTTCTTAAGGATACTTCTACCTCGATAGGATTTGGTCGATGGTGAATATTATATTTCATGTTTTTTGGTGAATGGAAATAAAATTTGGAATAAATTTTATTTTAATTATATCCTCCCAATTTAATTCTCAGTGGTGTGGACCACCTGAGCAAGAAACCCCCAATTCACATCAATGGTTTTGGGGCCCACCCAAACCCCACCTTAATACAGAAAACCATTCAACTCCCCATTAATTTATCCCTCCCATTTAATTGAGCCAATTTAATAGAGCTAATAAATTATGCCAACTCCATTTGGCCAAAAAAATTAAATTGATATAATTAATATTTTTGTTGGATACTCACTTATTTTTGTTGGGGGAAATCGTTGGTGAAAGGGAGCACTTTGGAGGATCATTATCTCCCAATGGAGTACGCACCATCTTCTCTAACAAAGAATGTTCCATCTTCCCTAACGAAGAATTTTCCACCACCAATGAGGAACTGGCCTCAAGTATTGATAGGAAGAACCTTGCAGAGGCAAAAATCACTGACGTCTTCGACAACAATGAACTGACATCCTTCCTTCCCTCTGCATAGATCTCCAACGGAGCCTTTGAGTTAGGGATTGTTTTCTTAATGATCCCTTTTCCCGATTTTGAAATTTTTTCATGACTCAAGAAATATATGAACCACTTTCTACCAACATAATGAGGAGGTTAAGGGCCAAACGATCATAGCCTGACTCCTCTGCAAAAATCTTTTTAGTTTTTTGTATGTTATTTGCGATGGAGGGAGATGGTATCGATCACTACTGGGGCTTGGGAATGGAAGCCAGCACCATGGCCGACGGAAAAGACGGTGGTGGCGAGACCACGCCGCTGGAGTGAAGCTGCGGCCCGCTGACCGTGGCGGTTGATAGAGAGCAGCTGATGTTCGGCCTGCCACAGAGGGACGGCGCACAAAGCGCCTTCGTCCGAGCAAAGGGGTCATGACCTGCCTAGCTAGGGCGGATGGTAGAGGGAGGCCGGCATTCAGAAGGTTGTGGAGTGGCAGCGCACGACACGCCGCTGGAAGGCCCAAGGGCCGACTGTTTCGACTAGCTGATCTGGACCGAGCGGGACCCTCGGTGGGTCATACTTGCTTCCTGGAAACCTAACGGCTTCAACATTTTAGTGAGTAGTAGAGGGGGACACGCGACTCCCCCCCTCATGCGGCCAGCCTGTGCCGCCCAGACTGGGCCATCCAGGCTGGGATGGCCAGTGTGGGGTGGGCCGCCCCGCGCGACCTGGGCTGGACACTGAAGGCCATGCGGAACCCAGAGGTTTGGTCGACTCAAACCGGGTCATGACGAACTAGATCGGGTCGTGTTGGACCAGACCCAGACCATCTTTGACCCATATTCTCTCTTTTGGCCATAACATTAGCACATGGCATGCTTTTGACGAATCTTCTGCGGTTCCCAAAACCTTGGAAGAATATGGTCATTTATTTATACCCCACATGATATTTGGTTAATGCTGGGGTACAGTCAAGTTGGATCGAGCACGAATCTAACTGGGAACTCGGGACTAAAAGGCATATAACTCACAGACCGAGCGTCCGATTGACGCACTTCTATTGCATTGAGACCCATATTACATGGTGGTACATTGTGACTCATTTTTTGGGACTTCATGGCAGTTGGATTATCGACCTATGTCATGAGGATCATACCCTCCCGGAATCAAGAAAGCAGAGTTCAGGAGCCATGTAGCTGGCTACAACATGAGAAAGGGATCCTTCATTGGTCTATATTTTAGGATCCCACATGGATCCTCTCTAAGAATCCATGTGGAACTACTCTTGGATCCTATGTGGGTATTATGTACCAGGATCCTGTGTGGGTCTGATGATGTACTATGATCCTGTGTGGGTCAGTTGTACTAGGATCCTCTGTGGGTCTGATGAAGTAATAGGATCCTGTGTCAGTCTGCTGTATGAGGATCCCGTGTGGGTCTGATGATGTACTATGATCCTACCTGGTTATAGCTCTTAAAAGAGTAATATGATTCAGTTGTTACATATAATCATCTATACTTCTATACATAAGTTATATATGGTATGGGATGAGTTCTTACCTTCATGGAAGTACCTTTGTGGTATTCATCTGTGTGGCGCACATGTGTGGTACATTCCTTCAAGGTAATAACTTGGTGGTATTAATCTACATAGTGTACCTGTGTGGTGTTAATATTCATGGTATTTCATTCTTTGTGGAATAGTTGAGCATTGGGAATTTGAGTTATACCTTATGTTTCCTCATGAATGAGATGGGTAATATTTGATAACATAGGTATATGTATGGGAATATACCTAAGTAGTGTTGTCACTTGTTTAAATTATTTGTGGTTTATCCTTTCTCGATTTTGTGAGACTTTGAGGGTCTCGGGGTCCCTACTAAGTATCGTTATACCCATCCCCAAATGGGATATTCCCACACCTTGTGGTGTTTGGTGTAGACGACGGACAACGCTTAATGAGGAGGAGAGTTCCAGGACTCGAGGTTGCTCGGTGGTGGACATAGACAGGGCAGACCACAGAGATGATACTTCGAGAGCTGTATATACCCTTAAGGTAGTATCATTGGTGGGTGCCCATAGGAGCTGTTCATTTTACTTGTACCTCCCAGTTTAACTTGTACTTTTAGTTCCCTGTACTTTCTAGTTGGGCTTGTATTCTATCCCCTTTACTTACTATACTCACTCTATTTACTATTATGCTCACCTTGTGTTTGTATCCATCTGTGTGCTTGGTTTTGTGTTTTTACTACTTATAATGTCGTATACTATCTTTTTTGGGGTATTACGCCTTCGATGGTGGTCTCCAGCCCCTGGCCTTTGGAAGGCGGACATGGGGTAGTCATGACACGAGCCCTAGTGGACGGGTTGTGACAAATTGTTATCATATGAGTCCGTTATACCATATAACATTGTATTTTAATATTTTAATGGCAATAGTGTTAAGTGTAGTGAGTGTGATTATCTGTTTAGTAAATCTAGTGTTGGTGTAAAGGCTGACGTGTCCATACACTAGGACCCTAACTTCTAAATTCTAACGCAGTGCACAAAAACACTAATTGTGTGTGTGTTTTGTAGATTTTTCATTATGATCTCTTTGAGTCATATCACCAGGTATAACGTATTGACCATGGCACACCTATTTCTTTTTCAGGATTCCTACACGCAGATAGCTAGCTAGGGTTCTGGGTATTGTACATGGCGATAGCCCACCGAGTGACGAGGCCTCGGTGCAAGGCCCTCTTATAGTAGAGACACCAGCAGTACCATTACCCATTGGGCCACTGATTCCACCGGCCCCAGCAACAGAGGGTGAACGCCGCTTGGGAACATTTCATGAGTTCTAGCACTATAGGGCCCCATGGTTCAGTGGAGATATGGACCCCTATGTGGCTGAGGATTGGATGAAGGTCGTGGTGAGAGTTTTCTGACTGGTCGGGACACCAGCTGATATCATGGTGATCCTTGCTGCCAGTATTCTATATGAACTAGCAGGAATATGGTCGATATTTATTCTCAAGGTTTAGGAGGAGGGGACTATTCTCTCATCATAATTTGAGAGCCTTCTTCAGATAGGGATTGTCCCAGTGACTATCTATGCAGTGCGCATACAGAAGATTTTTACAATGTAGCATGACAACATGACTATGGCTAAGCACTCTGTGAGGATCACTGAGCTCTCACGTTACTCCACTAATATGGTGCGGGACACATTATATAGGGGTCAGACCGTTGATCAGGGACTGAGGCTGTAGATTTGGGCATTAATGATTTCTCTCATCATCCTGACGCAGGCGAGGGTATTAGACAGAGCCCTCTTAGTGGAGATATTTCTTGATGAGTAATCACCAGAAGCGAGACCCACCACTAGTCGTCATGTTGCAGAGTCATATATAGATAGCAGAAGATAGATTTCAATGATGTCAGGGGTACCAGACCTACAGGTGGGAAACCGTACAATTCAAAGTCGGTTGTGGAGGGCACCGGAGATAGAGCGGGTCATGTAAGGAACATGCAGTGTTACACATGGGGTGGGTAGGGTCACATTGCTCTAGACTGTCGGACCCGCCGTACGAATGATCAGAATACGGTCAAAGGACCATCGATGCATTGATAGAGGTTCTATTGAGGAAGTCCATAGGGAGCATGTGGATGTGTTAGAGGAGTTGGTCGTGCAGTTGGTGGTGGGTAATGATTCCAGATGTTACCGCACCGCAACCAGGTGGTCCACCACAACCATAAAGAGCAGGTGGACAGGGGTGTGCTCAGCCCTAATCTGCTAAGTCCTATGACCATGGAACTCTTGAGATGATTTGATATACGATCTGTGTCTACTCCACCTTAGTTGTAGTACTTATAGACACATGTTCCATTGATTATTTTGTTGCCACTGTCCACGTTCGGAGCTTAGAGATTCAGATGGAGCAATCGGATTGATCCTTATGGCTAAAGTCTCCTACAAGAGTGGATTCAACAATTACACACCAGTGTCGGTACTGTGAGCTTACTCTAAGATGCGAGAGCTTTGAATGGGGTCCCCAAGTAGTGGCGTTGAGGCCTTACTCCATCATATTGGGTATGGAATAGTTATCTATAGTTTGTGGACATAATGACGGTATTAGGTGCAATGTGCAGTGTTTCCACATGGATGGGTCTAGGTTTACCTTCACTGGTGAGAATGGAGCCTTTGCAGCATTGGATGGACTTACATAGAAAAGGGTGGAGCTGATTACACATCAGTTGGCTAGCCTTACCCTCATAGTGGTTAATGTGAAGAGTTTGAGATAACCTGTAGTGGTGGACTAGTAGATGGATGTCTTCCCTGACGATGTTCTGGGTCAACCTCCTCATAGAGAGGGGGACTTTTACATTGACATGTACCCAGAGATGACCCTGATATCTACACCAGAATATCGGATGGCTCCCACAGAGCATTGTGAGCTGTGGATATAGCTGGTGGACTTACAATGGAAAAGATTAATTGAACCCAGTGTTTCTCCTTGGGAAGCCTCAATTTTTTTTCTAATAAGGCATATGGGTGCTTGTGACATTGTGTCGATTATTGGCGCATGAACTATGTGACTGTGAAGAACAAGTACACCCTCCTGTGGATTGATGACCTCTTTTATCAAATAAATGGTGGATGGTGGTTCTTGAAGATAGAACTCATGACAGGCTATCAACAGCTCAGAGTACAAGATGAGGATGTATAAGAGATGAATTTCAACTGATGATAAGACAATTAAATGTTCTTGGTTATGCATTTCGGAATCAACAATTCACCAGAAGTATCTATGGGACTAATGAACATGATCTTTCAGCCATACCTTGATCGCTTTGTAGTAGTCTTTATCGATGACATTCTGTTTTACTCGACTATGGAGAAGGAATATGCCTATCATTTGAAGATAGTTCTTGACACACTCTGGGAGCACCTTATTTATGGTAAGCTCTCGATGTTCCAGTTTTGGATTCGAGAGGTTCACTTTATGGGATATTTCTTACCGAAAGCAGGAGTTGTAGTGGATCCAGCAAAGATTGAGGCGGTACTTGTTTTGGAGCCACCCAGGAGTGTGACAGAGGTATAGAGTTTCCTGGGTTTGGCTAGATACTACCGGAGGATTGTGCCAGATATCTCCAGAGTTGCATCACCTTTAGCAGCATTGTCGAAGAAGTGGAAAACCTACATGTGGTTTGAGAGATTTCAATAGAGTTTTCAAGAGCTGAGGTAGAGGCTGACTAGTGCCTCCATCTTGAGGCATCTAGAGGAGGGTGTTGGGTACGTAGTTTACTGCAACCAATCTGGGAATAGACTCAGATGTGTCCTAATGAAGGAGAGAGAAATGATCACATATGGTTCTTGATAGTTGAAAAAACGTGAGAAGATCTACTATACCCATGATCTAGAGTTAGACGTAGTGGTCTTTAACATGAAGATGTGGGAACATTACTTGATGGACGAATGTTTTACAGTCTACTCGGATCACAAGAGTCTCAGGTATATCTTCTCTCAGAAGGACCTGAACTTGAGACAACGACATTGGCTTGAGTTATTATTGTACTATAAAATTTAGATAGTCTATACTAATGGGAAGTAAAATGTTGTAGTGGATGCAATAATCAAGATATATGGTATACAGTTGCTAGGTGAGGTGATGGGGCAGTTGGCCGCTTTGTAGGTATCCTTTGTCGATTGAGATGGAGTAGTTTTTCATCAGTCTCTTATAGTAACTCCCCCTCTCCTCCAGCGAGTCAAGGAGGTGTATCATGGGGAAACTTACTGTGAGGCTCGACGTGATCAGATATCAACATGACAGGCACCTGATGGATTTTCTAAATGCGTGATGCATGTCATCTTCTTCAGAGGATGTACTGCGTTATGAGGGTCGCTACGAAAGGAATTGTTGAGGGAGTTCCACACATCCCCTCTAGCGGTACATCCAGGATTTGTGATGATCTACCGGTATCAACAAAAATAGCACTGGTGGTCAGGAATGAAGAAAGAAGTAGTTGAGTTTCTCTCTTCGTGCCTCACTTGTCTGCGAGTTAAGGCAGAGCATCAGGTACCAACCGACTTAGTTCAGCCTTTAGAGATCCAAGATTGGAAGTTTTATTGGATATACATGGACTTTGTGACGGGAATTCCACATACATCTAGGGGTCATGATTCTATCCGGGTGATCATCAACAGACTCTCCATGTCATCCCCCTTCCTACCGATTAGAGAGAAGGGTTCATTAGAGATAATGGGACGCCTATATGTACATGGGATTGTGAGGATACTGGGAGTGCCCTCGATGATTGTCTCTGATCATGATGCACATTTTACATCCTGGCTATGGAAGGGGTTGTAGGAGGCTTTCGGGATGCATCTTCGTTTGAGCACCACCTTCTATCCTCAAACGGATGGCCAGACTGAGTAGACCATTCAGACCCTCGAGGACATGTTGTGTGCTTGCGTCCTCGAATTCCGTCGCATCTGGTATGATCACTTTTTTTACAGTGGATTTTTCAAACAACATCAACTATCACTCCACCATTGGTATCTCACCATTAAAGGCATTGTACAGCTGACCCTGCATATCACCTTTGTGTTGGACTGAACTAGGGGAGTCATCCCTCATGGGAATAGATATGGTATGGGCTACCAAGGAAAAGATACAAATCATCTAATAGCGGATTAAGAATGCATAAAGCAGGCAGAAGTCTAATGCCGGCAGGAGATAGTGACCTCTAGAGTTTGATGATTGTGACAGTGAGTTTCAATTGGTCTCACCCCGATGAGGATTTTAGAGATTTGGCGTGGGAAGCAAGTTATCTCTAAGGATCATTGGACCCTTTCAGGTCCTCAGTAGAGTTTGAGAGGTGTCTTACTTCTTAGCACATCATCCTTAGTTGCACCGGGTGAATGAAGTCTTCCATTTATCTAATATGAGAATATACGGGCATCACCCTTCTCATATCATTGACCATGGAGAGCTGGACATCGATGATGAGGTGAAATTTACGGAGGTTCTAGTAGAGATTGTGAAACGATAGTAGTAGGTCCTTCTTGGGTGATAAATACCTTTTGTGTGTGTACAATGGACCATGGGTACCTCTTTGGAGAGAAAATGGGAGTGGGAGGCTAAGATATGTGCTCAATACTCCCACTTTTTTCGTTAGTTTGAGTTGTGTCTTATGGGGATGAAAAGACCTATAGTTGGGAGAATGTAATGTCCCAGATCTTCCATGTAATTTTTTAATTATATGGGAATTTTATGAGTCCATGGAAATTGATGGTGCATGATTCTGAGGCCTAGTGTGCCTAGAATGAATTCTTGAACGTTTTTTAGTAAATTAAGTAAATGTGTTAGTGGGTTTTTGTAACATTTGAACCAGTGCTCAGAATTGAAATCTGAGGACACCATTGAACTCGCAGTATGGATATTCACTTAAGAAGAGTTCCACCTCGACAACAGTTGGTCGAGGATGAAAGTTAGTTTTCATGTTTTTTTTTGTGGAATAAAAAAAACTAGAATAACATTTATTTTATATTTAGCCTCCCAATTGAACGATCAGTGGTGGGGACCACCTGATCTAGAAAACCCCCAATTCGAATCCATGGTGGTGGGGACCACCCGAACCCCACATTAATAGAGAAAACATTTCAACATCCAATTAAATGATTCCTCCCATTTAAATTACCTAAATTAGTTGAGCCAATTAATTATGCCAACTCCATTTGTGCCAAAAAAATTAAATTGATAAACATAATATTTGTGTTGGATAATAACTTGTTTTTGTTGGGGGAAATCATTGGAGAAATAGATAACATTAGAGGATATTTATCTCCAAATTAAGAACGTACCATCTTCTCCAACAAAGAACGCGCCATCTTCTCTAACGAAGAACGTGCCACCTCCAACGAGGAACCAAACTCGATCCATGATCGGAAGCACCTTGTAGAGGCAACGAACACCACCATCTTTGACGAAAATGAGCCAATGTGCATCCTTCCCTCCTCAGCGATCTCTAATGGAACCTTCGAGGTAGGGATTGTTGTTTTGAATTTATTGTTTCCCATTCTTGACAATTCTTCATGATTCAAGAAATATTTGAATCGCTTGGTACCACCCAAATGAGGAGGTTACGGGCCAAATGAACATGGCCTAACTCCTCTGCGAAAATATTTTTGTTATTTCGTATGTTATTCGAGAGGGATGAGGATGGTATTTGACACTAGTGGGGCTCATGAATGGTAGCCGATCACATAGACACCTGCAAAGATAGAGGCGGCACGACTGCGCCCCTGGAGAAGAGTAGTGGCCCGTTGGCCGCGGCGGTGGATAGATAGCGGGTGGCGTTCAACTGGCCGCGGAGTGGCGGCACACGATGCACCTCTGAGAGGACAATGTGCCGGTGATTTTAGAGGCTGAACTGGACTGAGCGGGACACGTGTCGGGTCCTGCGTACTACCTGGAGACCGAACGGCTTCGGCCGTTCGGTGAGTAAGAGAGGGGGTGCATGTCTCCCCCCTGCATGCGATCAGGTTGGGCCACCTAGGATGGGCCTTTCATGTCGGGCCACCCAATGCGGGATGGGCCACCTAGTGTAGGCTAGGCCAGAGCAGACCTGGACCTACTTCGACCAATATTCTCTATTTTGTACATAACGTTGGCACCGAGAATCCATTTGACGAACCGTCTATGGCACTAGGAACCTTGTAACAAGACGGTCCTTTTAGTGTACCCTAGTGGATATTTGGATAATTTTGGGGTATGGTCAGGTTGGATCGAGAACGAATCCAACTGGGCCCTCGAGACTAAAAGGCTAATAACTCATAGACCGGGCATCCGATTGACGTGCCTTCTTTTGCGTTGATACCCCTATTACGTGGTGGTCCTTTAGGATACTTCTTCATGGGACTTTGTGGAAATTTGTGTATTTACCTATGGAATATGGAGCGTATCCTCCCAGTATCAAGTGAGTTTAGTGAGGTAACCCAGTAGCTTATATTAACATGTGAAAGGTATCCTTTGGGGGACTTCATTTTAAAATCCCACATGGATTCGTTCTAGGAATACAGGTGGGACTACTCTTGGATCCTATGTGGGTCTATTGTACCAGGATCTTGTGTGGGTCTGACGATGTACTAGGATCCTATGTGGTTTTGATGTACATGGATCCTATGTGGGTCTGATGATGTACTAGGGTTTTATGTGGGTCTGCTTTCCTAGGACCATGTGTGGGTATGATGATGTACTGTGATCCTATGTGGGTCTTCCCCTTAACCGAGTAGATGATTCAATAGTTACATACATTAATCTATATTTTATACATAATTTATACCTGGTATGAGCTGATTTATTACCTTATACATGATACCTTTGTGGTATTCTTTTGTGTGCCATACATATGTGGTACTATCGTTTGTGGTGATACCATTTTGGTATTCTACTATGAGGAGTACCTGTGTGGTACTTACTTTCGTGGCATTCCTTCCTTTGAGGAACAGTTGAGCTTTAGGCTTTTTAGTTGGTCCTTGGGATTCCTCATGAATGAGATGGGAAATATATAATATCTTATGTATATGTATTGCATATACCTAAGTAGGTTTGTCACTGGTTTACATGTTTTTTTTATTCCTTTGTGGATTTTGTGATACCTTGAGGGTCTTGGGGTCCCTACTGAGTATTGTTATTCTCACCCTTGAAAGGGCTATGCCTGCACCATGTTGTGTTTCGTGCAGATGACGGAGAGTGCTGACAGAGAATGCGAGTGCAGTGACTAGAGGTATCTCAAAGGTTTACATAGACGAGGAATACCATATATATGACCGTTTCTAGACCTATACCTACCCTTTAGGTAGTATCCTTGGTAGTTGTTCACAAGAGCTGTTCACTATACATTTACTTCCCAGTTTTAATTGTAATTTTTATATTATTTTACGTTGCAGTTAAGCTTTTATTTTGGCCCCTTTACATATTGTACTCAGTATATTTATTATTAATCATACCTTGTGTTTTTATCCAGTTGTTTGCAAGCTTGTGTTGGTTTACAGTTTATAAATGCAATTCCTTCTCGGTGTTAGGGAATTACGCCTTCGGTGTTGGTCTCCAGCCCCTGGCCTATGGGAGGCGAGCTTGGGGTTATCACATCACGGGCCTCACGGGATGGGTCGTGAAAAATACCATTATAAAAACTATGATATGGTTTGTGGTTTTGATTAGTTTAATGTGTAGTAGTCAAAACCTAAATATTAAATAATTACCTCTTATTTTTTATGTAAACCCCCACATGAAATCACTTCTAATCACTAAAAACCCCTGGAGCACATCCCTAATCTCACCTCCTTTCTCTATAATCCTCTCAAGGCACCTTTGGCTCCCAATAATCCTCTCTGGTGACCCTGCCATGATTTTGGGATCACACATCCAAGTAATGGATTTCTTCCATTCCCATTTTTGTCCATGTTTAATTATGTTGTTATTCCCTTTTATTCTAATATAAATGTTGGGATATGATTTTTCACCTCTCCTATACTTCCTTAAATATGTTTTAATTTTGAGATACCCCTTTATCTCTAATAAATGTCTCCCATGTACACATGTTACCTTCCAGAAATTCCGTAAAGTATAACTCTCTCTAGTTTACATTCAAGAAATAAATTTGTATTATGCAACTAAATTCCATTACGTATGTTGGGATATTATGTTCCTCGGCCCCCTTACTATCCTTTTCATGTATAAATTAGGAGAGTACCCTTCCTCTCCAATCAACCCATTTTAAAATTTCTATTTTATGGCGTTATGCTATCGAAGTTCCACAAAAACATCCAATGCCAAAATCATCGTTATCAATGGTATTCACTATTATTCATAGGTACTTATTGATTTAGGAATTTTATTTATGTATTAGACATCTGTTATTCATGGAATAAATTTTTATGTTTAATTAATCCAGGTTGTATGGTTTATGTGGCACACTTATGCATGAAATGAAATGATTAAGAAGGGTGCACCCTGATAGCACTATAATTCATTAAATAAATATTAGTATCATTATACATCAAGTAAAATAAAGTTTTACTCAAGATAATTCATGTGAGCTAGGGGTTAACTCATTTTCTAGGTTTAATGATCCTTGGATCATGCTAAAATCATGATAAATGTTTTTCCCCATCTCTATGTGATAATAATCATGCTATATCATGCCTTTATGTTTATATTTATATTACAATCCATTGATAATCCCATTGAAAAAAATTTATTTTATTAATCATGTTATTCATTATTTACAAACTTATTAGGCTATATAGCTCACCCTTTTATTAGGTATGTCCTTAAGTTATCTGATGCCAAGCTATATATGAAGGAATGTTGTGGTCATGTAAAAAATGTTTTCAATAATGATATTGTATTTTACATTAAATGATGTAATGTAATGTTCATAAAATCACAATATATTAGACCTATTGATCCTATGAGTTGTATATTGTTCGTGTGTATGTGATAAATCATGTTAATGTTTGTAATAAAGAGCAGGGTTTTTATAATGCATGCTTCTATAGGATGGTCATTAGTGCATTGTCCATTGCGGTCTCAATTTTCATGGTCCCTCCTATTTACCTATCATTTATAAAAGATTAAAATCGTATATATAAGGTAATTTAATTTATTAATATTTTAAGAGTTCTTTATTTTAATTTCATAGAAAATAATTATGGAATATATTATTCTTTAACTACAATTATAATCCTCAAAACATATTTCATAATGATTCAAAAAAAATATTTTGATTAACAAAATATATCCATCGGGATTGTCTAACCATGTGTGAATCAAGTCCCATTTTCATGCACTAGTTTCTATTTTAGTCCAGATCAAAGGGGTGTTTTCAGGTTTCACCCCTATATACCTTTGTGCTTGAGCCACATCCACTTATTCGATCAAGACATATATTTTTTTGTCCAGAAACCACCTACTTAACATTTCATCCAAATACCAGGGTGATTTCCTATGTTTAATATTTTCAATAATGTTCCTCCTGAAAATTTCAAACCATAATTCAAAAAAAAACTATCCTTTGGTACAATCCATGGAATCCCACCTTTTTATTACAAGACATTTCATTTCATTTTACAAGAACATGATCTTTATAGTTTAGTGTCTTGCAAATAAGGTAGATAACACATGAAAACATAAAAAATTATCTTAATCTACATGAAAGGGTTATTAAAATGTTCATCATAAGCACAATTACTTCATCTCATAACTAGTAGACATAAATAAAATGAAAAGGAGTTCATAAGGCCCATTAAGGGAAAATAGGGAAAACAGTTTATCTTTGAGCTTGAGATTATACCATAAGAACAAGTGGAAATAAAAAAAAGGCCTAACAAAGGGTTATATCATTATAATAATAACAAGAAATCATTATTGAAAATGTGGATACAACATTCAATTTATACATTCATAAGCACATCACCAAGGTCCATCCACAAGGTGTCATAAAATATTAATAGAGATATTCATCAATGTATCAAAAAGAAATTCATATATAGAGATTAATTTATTTACCCAATGCATTAATGTACTATTAGGGTTCACTATTAATATGTATTTTTTCTTCATTTTATCCACATATATCATAATCAAACATTTCCCAAATAACCTACTGATAATAAAACTAATGGGTTTCATATCAAAATCATGGCATTTTAAAAAGTTCTTAAAAACATTATCATTATTTCATTAATAACTCATGGAAAGGGAATGAGGGTTTACGTATATAAAATATAGAATAAAATAAATAATTTTATGTCTTTATTAACACTGATGTACCTAAAAGATTTTTGGGTTTCCACATAATTAAAAGAAAATAATTTCTGGAGAAAAACAAAGTGATTTTGTGATGAAAATTTCGCACCATAGTGGGTATGAAACATGGTCGTATAGAACACTATAAATTGTTGGGAACGGGGTAACCCATACATAAAATACTAATAATAATTTATATATATATAATAAAATAGATATAATAACATTTTAATAAATTTTGAATGGAATACTAAATTAAAGAGAACTTCAAATAAAAGAGAATTTTAGAATAACCTTACCTTTAAGAGTATCATCTGAAACAATATGATTAGTACCATGAGGGTTTGAATACACCTTGATAGTACAACTTTGTAGGTAATACTATCAAAGACATGAGGGGGATTATTTTCAAATGAATTGAAATCAATTAATGGCATTGTATTTATAGTAAATGAGATGGAGTTTTATATTAATTTCTTAGGACACCTCATCATTGGTATTTTCAATACCATTGTATTGACCGTGGTATTCACCATTGATTTTTCCCAATTGGAAATCCCATATCATATATTAATACCCATGATTTAACTACAATTTTAAATAACATATTTCAACATTATGATTTCGTTAAACACGCTAATAACTCAAAAACTGTATTTTTATTTTTCACTGGAAAACAAAAATATTTATAAAGGTTTCATAAATTCAAAAAAGCTTGATATCAATGTTATGAATTTAAAAAATAAGTCAACGTTATGAATATTTTTGTCTAAATATTAGAAATTTGATTTTTATGTAAATTAACTATTTACTAGAAAAATATTAGCACTTTCCTAATAATTTCTAAAACTGTTATTTACATTCATTATTATATTACAATCCAATTCAAGTTACCTAAATTATATTTATTCATACTTAGATGAGGATATTATTCCATTGGTCATATTACTATTCATAATGGTAATAATACTATTCATATGTTATTGTTCACAAGAAAATTATATTAATCTTATCAGATTCTAAAATTCTTAATGATCACAACTCTGTATGCCCATTAATGGAAAATAATTTCAAAATATGTATTTTATAAAGTATATTTTTCTTAGAAAAATACTTTTTTTCAATATTCATAAATAATTTTAATCTTCCTTAAAAAAATACTAAAAATTCATCCTTGATTAATTTTTACTTATGAAATTCAAAAATGATGTCTATTTTAAAATAATAAGAAATTAGAAATTTATATATACCAATGCAATTCACGTAGTAACAAAGGATTCATTACATAATCTCTTATAATACCCACATAAGACCTTAAGAATTGTGTTCAATGGTAATAGAATATTGGGGTGGATTATACAACACTGCCCAAGTGGTGATTTCTATAAACACGAACTTCTCCCACAGAAGAATTTGTTCAAGCTTAACATGTCAATGTTTTACATGGGATTGGTATTGAGAAACTCCAAATAAAGATACCTTTTTCACATGCTCTAAAAAATGGGATTCATTTGGAACGATTTTTCTGCTAGAGTCCATCAACATTTTTCTACTTCTAATGTTCAATTATCATTCCTTTTTATATTAAATTATTATGATGTTAAAAACAAATTATGGTTTCCAATGGTCATATTAACCAATGGTCATATTGTGGTCAAAAGGCGATGAAAATTTTAAAATTATACTTATATAGATTTATTGTTTATGACATAGTAAACCATGCATTTTCAAGATACAAAATATTATTAAATTGTTTTGGGTTATTACATTTATGGATTTATTTATATGGATATAAATTTTTTAAATTGTTAATTCTAAAATAAAATTTTAAAAATTTAAAATTTGTATGGGATACTATGATTCAAAAAAATCTTTGATAAATGTTATAAATTGGTTTTTGAAAATTTATTGGTTATCTTACGAATAAAAATGAAATTTTATGATAGATATGTTGAAAATTTCAAGATTATATGTGTTGCTAGATGCGAATTTAATGGGTTAGCCTCATATAGATCATATGAAGGGTTGATCCCCATTGAAGCTCATGGGTGAGCCCAATATATCTTATATGATGTTTTGATCCCCATGATAGCTCATGAAGGACTTGTAACTGTGATATATCATATACGAAGAGTGACCCCATTATAGCTCCCCAATGTATTGGGTATTTCGAAGGTGGAAGTCAACCATAATGTTATTCCATTTATAATGGTGATCATAAAATTGATACGTTAATGATTTCCCAAGGCTCATCCATGATTATAAAGTCTTTTTGAAATGTTTTTAAGAAAATTATTTTAATGTGTTTTCATTTTTTCAGAGGAAAAATGGTATACTTTCTTTATGTCCCTTACTGAACATTTTTCCTCATCCCAAGTTTTGAAATGTGTTTTATAGGTATTAAAATTAATAAGGACAAATAACATTCCTTGATGAACATATTTATTAATTTTCTTAAAAAATTATAATCTATAATTATAAAGGGATACATTTGGATTAAAATCGATACTGAGTATAAGTTTACACTTGTAATTTACATGTTTACTATGTGAGAGTTTTTTTGTCCAAATTCCCTAAAAATCTAAAACGGAAATATCAGCTAATGTGAATTCTAGTTAAAAAAATACTTTAATAAGGTATGATTACGGTTTGGTCCCTAAATTTATATAAAAAACCTCATCACTCTAGAACTTATCGAATGGTTCTAACCCAATTAATATGAGATATTCTATCTATAACTATAAGATATATCAAATACAACATTATACAAAAATAAATGGATGTTTGTAGGCTGTTATTGAACATACTAATTATAATTCCACCATATAATATATTTGAAATTGTTATAAAATAAATATTATCCTTCTAGTTTGAACTAAAATTATGGTTTTTTATTTAAATTAATAAAATTACAAAATTATAACATATTCAATCATTTCATTAAGGTATGTAAGGACTGAATGTTTAATGAAGAGAATTAACGTATGAGAAAATATTTAAAAAATAGTTATTAGAATCAAAGATTATAAACATGAATATTGGTAATAACCCTAAGGGACTAATTTCAATAAAATAAAGGGTCATCATAATTAAATCGAATCCTAATAATTTAGATTTCATTCAAAAATAGATTTATATTTTGTGAAAAATGTTAGCTTGAATGGAATCACACTCTGGTGTTAGTAATCAATATACATATTTTTATATTAAACAAGTCATATCATCATTGGGGAACTAGGAAAATAAGAATCTATACATAGTAATTTAATTTTCCATAGTTCCCACCACGGTACTAAAAGATCCCATAAATCATAATAGAAACTCAATAATTTTTATATCTCATCTCTAAAATTGAAAAAAATTTATCTATAATAGAAAATAATATTATATCAAAAAATATAACTAATATGAATCTAATATTATATAGTTGTTAAAGGCTAAAATGTAACATTTATTAACAAATATTATATAATATAAAATATATTTTTTTCATGGGTTTTTTCATAAAATCTCCTTCATAATCATCAAGGTTTGGCCCTAGATTTAATGACCAATGACCACAACCTATTAATTTTTTAATAAATTAAAATTTACAAGGAATCATGGTTTTGGATTTTTATGAAATGTGGAATAGAAAACACCACCAACAAAATAATATCCAAAATAATTCATCTTTTTATTTCAACATCCCATATTTCGGGACAACCAGAATTAGTAGGTTTCTTTCCTCTACTCTATTGTTTTGGAGGATGTTATGTTTTTGGTTGGTCAACTGTGTTTGATGATTGATCCTTCCTTTTGGTATCATATGACTACCATTTCATATGCTGGACATTAATATTGTTGATCCAACTAGTGGGAAGAGTCTTGAATTCCTCACATATTGAAATTATCTTAACAAGTTATTTATCACAATTATGTTCAATGAAAAAATCATTGACAATGGGTTCTAGAGCAGTATTTAACTTTACATCCACCACATTCACATAAACTCACATAGCTATGGTTCTATTACAGAGGCCACTTTTATGGGTCATGACACATGTATATTGTTCAAATAATCCCCTAGAATGGAATTCTTTTTTGGTAAACCATTGTCTCTTAGGGAAAATTCAGGAGCTGTTCTTGAGGAAAAATAACTCACCTTATTTATAACTCTCCCCTTCTTGATAGTCTCAAGATAGACACGAGTATAACACTTTTTGATTATAGATAAAACCACTCCTTGATATTTTATCAAGAATAGAATTAATATTCTCTCTAGCTTCATGGGCAGCCTTAACATCCAATAGTTTAGGATGAAAAAGAGAATCAAAATTTATAGGGGACTCTATAGATTCACCAAATATATAAAATAAATGATGGTCATATAGATTTTACAGAAATGTATTCGCTAAGTACCTCATTATATATGAAGGGTTCTATTTTTTATCAACCATCATATAATATGAATTCAAGAGTTGGGATATGAAAAACACAACTCATTATTAAATGTTAATTTATGATTTATTACAAATGATTACACATAAAAACCCAGATGATTAAGAAAACTACTGTATATGGTAATTAGGTACATTACATAAGTACTTATAATAGTAAATTCGCCATATTTATTTATAACATCAACAACATTTTCATATTGTTCCTTCATATTGAAAACTGCAATGGATAACAAGAAGATATACATAAGAAAGTGGAGAGCTATAAAATAAAATAATGAATTAAACATGGTATAACATGAGGAATTTAATCAATGTTTAAAATTATGAAATTTAATGAGACATAAAAGGGATGTTAATCAAAAACAGGAAAAATGAGTCATTATATTACAAGATACTATAAATGCAATATGGAAAATGTGGAAATAGCTTAAAACACATCTTCATAAACCTAGGTCAAGGATAATTTCTAATACATCATAATGGAAAAAAGTCCTACGATGGATTATGTTTACACCATAATCCTATACATGATTTTTAATAAGACAAAAACATTACCCTATGCATTGTATCACTATATAATTCTTGGAAAAACCATCACATTTATTTCATTCTCATGAAATATCATGCCACATAGATCATAAAACAAGGAAAACATTATACACAAATTTTATTCCATGATCAATGATTTAAGAATAAATACGTTTATGTCCAATATAAATTAATTATATGGGATAAAGGATAACACCCTTGATATGGAATTTGTATGGTTATTAACTACAAATTTCTTTTTCATGGAAAATCATGATTAAAATTTGATAGCATAATGAAGGATTTTAAATTTTCATGGAAGTTTTAGATTAGAGTGAAATGGGTATCTCATAATTTGTCCATAAAATATAAATTAAGGGGGATATGGAAGAAAATATCCCAATAATAGGAAATGGATATGAAACACATAAAAGAAATAATATACTTGAACAAAATGGAAAAGAAAAGTATCTCTTACCTTGAGAGAGTTGTTCCAAATGGTTGGGAGGATCTTCTTGATAGCTAGGGGAAACATTTAGAGGACTCTTGGGAGGTATGGAAAGAGTAAAGACATGCTCCAAATATTTTTAGTTAAGATAAACGGGTTCATGGGTGTGTTTATATAGGAAATGAGTGTGGAATTCTATATAATTTCTCAAACCTATGTTTCGTAAAATATATTATTACATTAAAAAAACCACTAATCATTCCATTAATCTTTCTCCATGGATTCTGCCTATGATTGGTGATTACAATTATTTTGTTAGTCCGAGGTCTGAAATTATTGAAATATTACCATTTCTGAGGTGTAAGTGATTTATGTCTTTAAAGAAATGATTTTAAAACATTAAAATATTTTTTTGGTCTTGAAAAAATCATAATGGTTTGATAACATTTATAAAACAATCTAAATATCATATAATTTTTATCTTGTAACATATATTTGGACATATATACCATATATAATATTTATTACATCAATTTGGGTCATTATGATGTCATAATACACAACACATATTTATTCTGTATTTAGTATTTTCAAGAAAACTCAATTGTCTCATGAATTTATGAAAACATTTCTATTGATTATTTTTAAAATTATGATTCAAAAAGTAATATTCATTTTATCTAATTAATTTTATAAATAGTTTTACTATCCATTCTAAATAAAATCAATATTATAGATAATTGTTTGGTTTTTTTACAATAATTGTTATCAAACCATTATAAAAAATACATTTTTATAAAATTTATATGTTTATTTATATTTAATTAATACTATTTAATAATAGTATTTATATAAAATAATTTCTTTTTAATAAAATCTATCAATTTATCGAAATAAATTCTATAATTAAATTAGAATATTTACAAAAAATACATTTTGTATTTTTGTTGAAAGAAATTAAAAATCATTTTTAATGTGAATACAATAAGATAGAAATAAAATAATTATTATATACAATATAAATATTCATATTATTACGGTCTTGATATATATCACATTAATACCCCCATCAAATTCCCTAAGAGTTAGGTGTGCGATAGTAAGGTTTTCATGGGGTGGTTTGGCGTACATGGTTTGGGTCGTGTTCCTGATGAGCTTGAACTTATTCTGTAAATTGTTTATCTCATTCATTAGTTGTTGGATCTCATCTTTGTATTAGTAAAAGGTTAAATCTTAGTGAATTTATCTCTTATAGATGTTCTGATAATGCGATTCATAGGGTATAATCCTACTTGTAGAGGACATCACTTCCCATGTACCTATCAATTGGATTTGTTAAATCACTATTTTTATACTAATCAAATAATCACTGTTAAACTCCTATATTTTCAAAGGGAATGATTCTGAACAAAATTTTAAATCTGATAGGATATAATTTAACCAAGTAATTTCACTTGTTGAATATATCCATAACATACAATAACTTATTTAATTAAATCAAAAGGAGAAATTTATTTAAAAATATTTAGGCTTTTATTATATTCCACCCTTCAGAAAAATTACCCTCAATATTTTCACCTGACACATTATAATAATCAAGGGTAATCCAGTTTCATCACTTTCACTGTTTTAAATGTATTATCATCAAACTTGTGGTTTCTCCAAATCTATTTAACCATGTACATAATATTATTTTGTACAACATTGTCTTTATGATATAATATATTCACACACTTCTCTAAAAAAGAATGATCATTATCCAGTGGCACCATATAATTATTTAGTACATTTTATGGGTATGGTGTGTACTACCTTAAGATTGATATGTGGAACACTTACTGTTATTGTTATAGATAAGGTGGGGGTCCTGGTTGATATGCCACCGCTTCTAAGTGATCAATGTTCTTAAAGGGACTGATTTATCTTGGACTAAGCATTCCATAATTCCCAAATATTGTGAATTTATTCCAGCGAAATTTGTAAAGTAATGCCATGTCTCCAACCTAAAATTATAGGTTTTATTGATGATTTTTAGTAAATCGCATTTGTCAATACTATGAATAATTGATGTGCTGCTATGTTATCTAGACCTTTTCAACCATTTCCTTGAAAATTTTCAGACAATGAAGTATTCATTAATCAAATTAATCCCAACATGAAGGTATTCTTCAACTCTTCCCATAAAGGGCCTTATAGGGTACATATGGATGCTTTAGTGGTTTTTGTTATCATATGAGAAGTGTACTAATGGAAGGTGAAGATTCCATCCTCCTTTTAAGTGAATTGATAATGCACTCAACATGCCCATGAGTTTTTTTGTAGTCCAATCAGATTGGAAATAAATTTAGGTGTTATTATCCATGTGGAATTTTGGCTTTGTATTTATAGAATGTTTGAGTTTTTTCGATATCAGGGGGTAAATCTAGGGTCTTGATCATATAGAATTGATAGTGGTCTTCCATTAATCTACAAAACTAATCTAGGTTACATACTTTAATATTTATTGAGTGATAAGTCTAGTCAAATTGAAATAAAGGGAGATTCCTTTGTATGATGATCCATATTGACAGATATAGTATTATATAGTCTATATTTCTTTATAAGACCTGTGATAAAGTCTATAGTGATAATATCATATTTCCTTGTAGGTGTGGGAAATGGTTTCATCAACCCCTGTATTTTTTCCATTACTCCATATTGTGATGACATTCAAGGCATCATGATTTATATTCCATACTCCCCTTCTTCATATTTTCCCACTAATAGTTCTCTTGAAGATCTTGATATATATTTTTTCCTCCTATATGGATGGTGAATGTTTCACTATGTTCCTCATCCAATAGCTCCTTCTTTTTCTCATGAATTCTTGGTACCCATAGTTGTGAGCCAAATATCACAACTCCCTCTTCATTAACATTGAAATATGAGGATTTCCCTTTTCTTATAGCATAAATTTTTTTCAAAGTTCTCA
Organism: Viscum album; assembly: GCA_963277665.1. Classification (NCBI taxonomy): domain Eukaryota; kingdom Viridiplantae; phylum Streptophyta; class Magnoliopsida; order Santalales; family Viscaceae; genus Viscum; species Viscum album. The sequence goes on along the minus strand of OY728134.1, from coordinate 567,238,616 downwards.
CATAATATTTTTTAGCATCTTTTTTATTCTTAAAAAGGGATGTTTTATCAATAATTTTTAAAATTATTATTGATGTTACTTACATTAATACTCTCATGCCTATCCTTTCCTTGTATAGTAAGTTGTGATCATTCATAATTCTCCTCAATGATAAAATTTATAGATCCTTTCTACTTTCAGAATCTGCCTTATTATTTTCATTCTTATGGTGGTAGTGTATTTATATTTCATAGACCTTGTTGACCTGTCAATGTCTTTGTCAACGCAAATTCATCTCTTTCTATGTGAATATATACTTTATGATTTTTTGATTAGAATGTATTTCACACATCTCCAAGAAGAGGTTATGACACACGATTTTCAATGTATAGATCCATAGAAGAAACTCTAGATCATGCATTGTCTGTTCTATTCATGAATATTAAATGTCCATAGATCATAAATTATCACATTTTAATTTTAAATTATGACATATCCGAGTCTCTTCTTCAATGCATCATTGTACACCATGAAAACTTCCCCACTTTTTTAGTAACAATAGTACATGTACAGTGATGAGACTATTTTTAAACTCATTGTAGCTCTATTAATATTCATCATTAAAAAAAAGAATCCCTTATATGTTATATTGGTTAGAGAGTATCAAAATTATGATAAACATATCATAAATTGATAATAGTACCAAAATAATCCCTAGAAAATATATATATAATTCACAAATGTTGGTTGTGCCCATCCTTCAATAGCTTCAGTCTTTGAATGATCCATTGATATCCCATTTATTGTGATAATATTCCCCAAGAATTAGATTTCATTCAAACATAATTCACATTTATTGTACATTACATAAATATAATCCTTCCATATGGTTTTTAGCATAGTACATAGATGCACCCCAAGCTCCTCATTTTATTTGGAGTATATTAGAATATAATATATAATTAAAATAAAAAATTTATCAAGTTAATACCGAAAAACTATATTCATCAATTCCATCAAGATTGATAGAGAATTCGTGAGTTATAATTTCATTTCTGTGATCTCCTTTTCTTGTACCATGTTTTGAACGTAGTCATTGGGGTATCCTCCTTCTTCACAATTATATGATATTATCCAAATCGAAGATCTTTCTTGGAGAATTATTGTTCTGCAATTCTCCAATCTATTGAATATGATACTTTTTCTCTATCATGTTCTTATTGAGATTATTATAATCAATACAAAGTTTCATTTACATAAACTTATTCTTAATTAAGAGGACTGGTTATCCACTTGGTAAATCATTGTGCATATGAACCCATTTTCAAGATTCTCATATAGTTGTTTCCTCATATCCTCAGTTCCCAAAAATTCCATTATATATGATTTATTGAATAATTTAAATTACCAATTTATAAGATGTATTGAAAGTTAAACCTCGCAACTAGGAGGATGAAAATGAAATTCTTTAAGAAACACTCCAGAATTATCCCTTATAATGGACATATCTTCAACAATGATCCTTTTTATAGACTAAATCATTTTAGATAGATAATCTTTCCCATAGTGAGTTAATATCCATTATTAAGATTTTTGTTCTAAAGAAAATTAATCCTCAACTTATTAATTACATAAAATGGTGGTTTGATTCATTATATGAAAATTGGTTTCCCTCTTACAATAAATTATATTTTCTTTATATAAAAACACATATCTATACCTAGAGTTTAAATAAATTCTACAAAAGAGAGTATCGTATGGTTCATTGGTAAATTCATCTCATGAATTTTGACATGGGAGGAGTTATGTACACATAAAATCACTAATTTACACATGTATCATAATCATCGACATAACTACTTCCATTATTTAGGGTGGTTCTTGAATACCTCTACTACACTTCCATGATATGACAGAATGTGTAGAACCAAAATCAAATACTAAATACAATATTCTAAAATTGATAACTACTTTACTTTTCCCCACATCATTGTTGATACTCATCTCAATGGTTGTGAAAAAATAATTTCTCCCTTTCTATGTTAGTGGTTGTAGGTTTTCTCTATAAACCCTTTTCAAAGTGGATTGGTTCAAAAAGTGCCCTTTTTTGAGGTAATTGAAACAATATTCAATGCTCTGAGGGTTGAATGTATAATTCCACTACTCCATCGCATTAGTGGGATTCTTCATTCGATAATCTATATATATGTATTTGTCCTTACCTCATCAAAAATATTTTCCTTATCCCCCATAGTGAGTTTCTCAGGTGATTCTCTCAGCACTTTTGATAAGAGCAATGTTGAAATTTCTCGGCACTTTTATATTTGTACATCAAAACACTAGAATTATGCTAAAAAAATTTCTTCATATCCCCATGATAACCTTGAATTTTTTATCTCTATTTAGAATTTGAGGGACCATTGGAAAATGTACTCATTTCTATCAAAGACACTAATCACAAGGTATTTTCATACATTATGATATTTCACATGAAATAAGTAGTCAAATTTTATTCATTGAAATGAAAAAGTTAGATTCATATTGATAATGCCTTATGATTTTTTACTAATACTACTTGGTAGATTCATTATGTTTTTTCATGAGGGAAATGAAATCCCTTTCTATTTTATTTTGGAGATTGTGAGGAAAATATTAATTAAGAAATAAATTATGTAAGTACTTTCACCCTATTTCATTGATCAATTCCTCTGTCTTCGTATTATTGATCAATTTCTGCCAAGGATTAGCTTCTCCCTCTACAAAATAAACATCTTGATGGACCATTTATTTCATTGAACATTGAATGAATCACATGATCTTATCCATGGATTTGATCAGTTTTTCTAAAATTAAAGGATCAAATGATCCATTTAACGTTAGAGACCTAAATCAAATAAATTCCTTAACTGAATCTTGTTCATTATTAGAGTGTATTTGGGTTCCCCTTCATATCTAGGATTCTATTATAAAATATATTCAACTGATATTTTATCGTTTCAAGTATCACTGTTACTGCTCCCATTAGGTTGGGAATCCTATTTGGGTAGTCCCCACATTTCACTTCACATTGGTTGTTTACTTGATTCTTCATATTTGGTTCCATTTTTTAGTATCTAGAAAATTTTATGATTAGAATTTTTATACTATTACACACATAAAAATTTATCTAATGGAATTAATGGGATTACACATAAATGATATTTTTTTATCTTATGAATTTCTAGGCTTCAATATATGATATAAACGGTCTAGTTCCTATCATATACTTTTACTATAATTTTTTCCATTTATAATAGGTCATCATGAGATTGTGAATATTCCAAGGAATATGACCCAATATTGTCAAACCATGTGTTCAATAATGCTAGTTATAGTGCATTAGTTTCTGTTTAAGCCTATCTCAATGCAGAGTGATTGGGTTTTCCCCTTATGTACATTTGCACCAAAGCCAAATCCAATACTAGTGTCCATATTGGGTTTCAATTTCCTGATAAACCATATAATTTATACGATAAAAAGATTTATGATTTTTTCTTTTAATTATTTTTTCCCTGAGGATTTCATTAGTGTTTTATAATCCAAATCCCAAAAAGAACTAAACATTTTATTTGAGAGAATCTATGACAACCTTGAACCATATTACACAATAATTAATGATTTATAACATAAGATTTCACATAAAAACATTTATTATAAAGAATTTTTTTGATGAGTTTGGTGCATTACATGTCATCTTAAAATAGGAAATATAACATCGTTATTGAAAACATCCATAACATTTTCATATTTTTCCTTAGTACTTAAATGACATCGGATAACCTATGTATATAAAGAAGAAATGGGTGATATTTAAATCTCTGAAGCGGAATAAAAATGGAATAACATGAACAAATTAATCAATGTCAAACCATAGTCATAACAATGGGACATAAAATGGTTGATAATCTTAAACATGAGAAGTGAGGAATGATATAACATGATAACATAAATGTAATTCCGGATATATGGAAACAACTTAAAAAACAACATCATAAACCATGGTCAAGGGTAACAACCAAGATATTTAGATGAAAACTTAATTGTAATGGATTAGGTTTACTCTATAATCCCTTCAATTACATCTATTTTTAAAAAAATGTTACCCAATGTATTGATGCACTATATAATTTTGGGTGCACCCTTAACATTCATTTTATTCCCATGATTATGTATTCCACATATATCAATAATATTAACAAATTTTCATCACATTTTATTACATGATTATGTAGTGTGGAAAATATATAGCTAAGTCTATAATAAAATATGTGTATGTTAATAAAGGTTAACACCATAAATAATAAATTTGTATGGTACTCACTTCTAATTTTTTGGATTGGAAAAATAACGGTGAAGTTTTAGTAGTATAATGGGGATGTATAAATTTTCATGGAGTTGATTGTTGAGACTTAATGAGGAATTTCAATATTTATCCCTAAAATAGAAACTAATTGTAACATGTAAGATCATATATCGAAAACATCAAATGAATATAATAGAAATAAGATAAAGGATAAAATTGACTAAAGAGTAAAAGAATAGGATCCCTTACCATGTGAGGGATACTTTAAATGATTAAGAGGAGATTGTTATGATATTTATGGAACCATTGGTGTAATATAGGTAGGGTATGGAGGAGTAAAAATCTTCTCCATGGACTTTTAGTAATGACAAATGGGATCATGGGTGTGTTTATATATAAAATTAGTGGTGATTTCTGTATTATTTATAAAAAATTGATTTTGGAATCTATAAAAAAATTACTGGGACAAAAAATAATCCTGTTGATTCATCCCATTTATTATATAAAAGATGATTTTTTTCATTATTTTATTCATCCATGGCCGGAACATAAAACAATTACCCTTATTGATGTGTAATTGTGTAATTTCTTTAAATGAATTATTTTAAAAACATAAAATTTATTACAAGTTTTTTATGATTCATACAGGATTCAAAATATTAATAATATATCCTAACATTAAAATTATTTTAATGTTGAAACATATATTATGTCTTAGACACCATTAATAGTATGTATTATATCATTATGGGTAATTCTGATGTCATTATAAAAACATTATATTTAAACTGTATTTTATTTTTACCTGAAAATTCTAATATAATTGATTATTATATTAAATTAACTATTGAATAATTTTATAGTTCTGATTCAAAAAATATGATTCATTTCATCTAAATATTTTTCAAAAAATGTTAATATTCACATTCAAAATAAGAATCTATATTCACTTCAATATGTCGGGGTTTTTGACAAAATCACTTTTTAAACACTTACGAAAAAATACATTTTATTTCATAGTAAATAAATGATAATTTATATTTAATAAAAATTATGTAATAATAATATTTAAATAAAATATTACTTGTTTCAAACATCCATTAATTCATGAAAATAATTTATTTAATTGAATTATAATATTACCCAAAAATTTAAATGTTGTTTTGTTATATTAAAATCAATATAATATATAAAGTAACAATAATTAGATGAAAATATATTCATTGATCTATAAAATATACATATTTTTATAATTATGGTATGTATGATTATCCCTTTAATACTCCATAAACACCCCAAGGTCAAGGATTTTGATGGTGAGAATTCCATGGGGGTTATTTCATGGTTTGGGATGTGATCTCAATGGGGTAGAACTTTTCCCATAAATAGTTTTTGTCATGATTAAGTTGTTGAATATCATCTTAGGGTTTTTCAAGGGTAAATTACATCAATTATATTTCACATAGATTCTTTGATAAATTGGATTCATAGGTTGTGATCCAACTAGTTTAGGTCACCACTTCTCTTGTCAGTGTCTATTGGATTTGTTAAAACCCAATATTTATTGAAATTAAAGGATCCCTATTCAGCAACTATATTATTAATTAGAATGTTGCTTTATGGTATTTTAAATAAAATAGGATATAATTGAAACAAATAATTTGATGTGTTTTCTATGTTCATAATATATAATAATTAATTTAATTTAATCACTTGAATAATTTTATTTATAATTGTTTATTTCATTATAATGTAGAAATTGCATCAACCCCTATTTCTCAAATTCTAGTTATACATGTATCTAAGAGAACTTCCATTGGATTTGTATCACAAATAATTGGGATAGAATCTATATTATTTTCATTCATAGATTCATATTTCACTAAAAGATAATCTGATTTCATCACATTCCCCTATATCATTGTTGTAGGTTGATGAACCTATTTCTCTTTCTTCATCTCAATTAAAATGTGATACCCAATAGTATTAGGAATTCCTAACCTTACGCCATTTGAGACACACAATATTTTTTTCTTAATATTTGTTAAATCATCCTCACCCTCCCATTCCTAAATATTTTTTCAGACATCCTCAAATAAACATATGTTGGGGATACCATGTGACATTCACCCACATACATAGTTAAGGGATAAGCTTCATATCCTAAAACACTTAATACTACATTATTCAAGGAATTGGAGTAATCCTTTTGGTTCTTTATATGAATTGTTTCTCCATGAAATCACATATTCATAGTTTTTTAGTTGTATGTTATCAAAATAAGACCATCATTCGCCATCACACCATAACGAATTGGTATTTTAAATGTTCAAGGGGGAACTCTGTAATAAGTTTTTTTATATTTTTAGTATATAAAATTCTATCCAAATATTTAATTTAATTGATTAATTCAATTAATACTTCAAAAATAATTGGGAATCAATTTGTATTTTATATAATATTCAGGCATCAATTATTCAGTAACCAAAACAATAATCTCAATCCGAGCGAAAAATGTTCTACGTTAAATATATTTCTTTGAATGTGTAAATATTTGGAATTCACGTTATATTTATAATTTTTTTGTGGAAATTTCCACAGTTAATAAAATAACCTAGTTGTTACAAAAATTCATGAAATACCATTTCATACCCCATATTCAAATACATGCATAACTGGATAACATTTTTGAACCTTGGATGACCAAACAGAGGGCCCCACAATCAATTCATGGAAAATATAATTTATATTGAAAAAGAAAAGAAATATATACCTTAATTTTAGCTCATTTAATGAAAAAATAGGTCCACATCCATTACAAATTTAAATAATTATCCCACCATAAAATCTCCAAATATGGATAATTTTATTTCGATGGTATTTGAGCTTCCATGGTTTTTTCATATTGTACATTAATCTGGAAATAATGGAACTAATACATTACATTTTTTAGACCTTAATAATTTTTGGATTTATCTTTATGAATTATAAAGAGATATTATTTTTTAACTTCTTGTATAGAGATGTGTGAACCGCATGAATGTTCAATAAAAACCTAAAAATAAATAATTCGCAACATTTGAGGACCAATTAAATATTATATCATCCAGTGAATTCTTGACATCTGAATTTCTACCATATTTTTGGTGACCTAAAAAACCGAAATGAATAGTGTATACATCTGTTGATCCATAAACTTATTTAGAATTTCCAAACCATGATAAAAAAACCACATTCACTGAATCATAAAATCTAAAATTAGGATTTACAACACACAAACAAATATTTTAGATCTAGGAAGTAGTCATGATCATGATCCATGGGATAAAATTCCTAATATCCGTAAAATTATATAGAGATCATCGCTAAATTATTGGTAACTCCATATCTCTAAAATAACCTTTATAAATCATAATAAAAAATATTTTCTATAAAAATAAAATAACCTTATCTATATAAAATAAAACCCTTAAGGGAAATTTTAAAAATATCATATATGCATCAAAGAAATAAACAAATTATATGTTTTCAGAAAACCCTCTAAAAATCAATTCAGAAATTAAGTCACAATAAATATATTATTTTTGATAGTTCACATTTTTATCATAATACTATTCATTAATATCAAAGAATACTAAAAACAAAAAAGAGTAAATGTTTTTAGAATAATTAATTCCATATATAGTCACCTAAAAATTATTCTTTTTTAAAACAAATTTGTTTGTTTTATCTACATAATATATCACATATTGATAATTAATGAGTAAAATAAAATAAAATTCCTAAAATCTAGATAAAAAAATAATATTATAAATTCTAAAATGTGAAAACCACAAATAGTGGGGGAAAATATTAAATTACAACCACCAAATGGGATTAGATTCAGCACAAAGGGATGATCTATCACATATGTTAAAAACCCATTGATATTTAAAGGTTATTTATTGACCAGGATTGACATATATTCAAGGATCCATAAATTTAAAAACAATTTTATAGGAATAGATATGGGAAAAAGAGTGGTAATGTTAAAGAATACAATAAGGAATCATACCTAGTAACTTATCTTCATGATATTCAATGAAATTATGTAGAGATATTGAAGGTGAGAAGAAAAGTATATAGTTTGGACCATAAATACTCTCCCTTAGATGAAGTGGTAAAAAGAGGGAAGTGGGTAATTCCACTATAAAATTGATCATCAATAATACAAATATTATAATGAAAAACAATTCTCTAATTTTAATATTTGAAATATAATCTATGTTCATCCACCCTAGTAAAATTACACACCTAATAATTTTTCATGTATACTAACGAAACACATTCATATTCTTTATACTAATTAAAAATTATTCTGTTTTAAGTATTTTTAGATAAAACAACTTAAATGCGCATTAAATATAATACCTGTGAATATTTTATAAAATGTAAATTAAAATATGAATTAAATTTCATATCCCACAAAACATAAATAGTTTCAAAGAATATAGTAAAAAATATAATATATAATTATAACATTATTTAGGATGTATATATAAAATATTTTATGTTGGGGTGTTTATTTATAGTAGACATGGTTAATATTCATGGTTAGATAAACTGTTTATTAAACCATGTAGAGAATATACAAAAGAAAAGTGAACTCGTTTAGTTAGGATACATATTCTTCATGAACATGTTTTCTACCATGGTTCAGACAATAATTTTTTGTTTTTCCACTAAAAATAAAATAATGAAATAAATATATCAAACTTAATATAGAATAGGTTGATAAATTATGGTTTCAAGAGGATTACACAATTCCATAAAAAAAGAATAAATAAAACATAATATATGATTTCTTCTTTACAAGTATTGATATATTATCTTATACAACATGTTATATTCCTTTTCTACATATTCATAACTCTGATTTTTCATTTTAATATTTTGTAGAATGCATTTTTGTACTTCAATAATTAGGATATTATAATAATATCATATTATATTTGTAATCATCCTTTTATTATAACATTTCTTGTTTGGAAATGTTATACCACCATTAAGAACTGTGCTATAAAGTTTTTATCACAGGTGATATAAAAACATTATTAATGGAAATATATGATATTTTTAAATGAAATATGATATATTTATTTTTATATTATGGTAATATTATGATTTAAGTAAACAGTAATATAAAACACTATATTTATTAAAAATTACTGAAAAAAGCATGTTGTGGAATTTAACTTTTTGAAAAATACCTGAAAACACTGAAGAAATTTACATGGAATTATTATTATAGTACATTGATGATTTTTGAGATGATGTACTCTTGAGAAAGAAAAAATTTCACATTCATCCTTACAAAACAATTTAAACTAGTAACCATTGATGATAAAAATAAACAAAGGATAACTAAAAAATAATTGGTAAGTTTCATTAATGTATTCAAAAGAAGTTGAATTAATGAAAATAGAGGTGTATAAATTTTTATCAATGAATCTACATTTATTATATATTGGTTTAGAGTTTTATTAAGGAATTTGATAGAAACAATATGGGTTTCCTATGCAATTACTTATTCAATTTATGTATTCTTTCATTGTTGAATATATTATATATATTTTTATTTTCAAAATTCATGAAAAAATACATAATATAATTCATTTTTATGATATTTCCTATATCATTTTTTCTCTTATATATTCTTTGTTCATACCTTATGTTGGGTAAACAAACTCTCTTTTTTCATGCATTTTATATCCCTTGAGTCTCCTTCTCTATTTTATTTCTTCCATACAAATTTTTAAATATTATTTATAATTATCATCATAAAATAAATATATTCTATATATAATATTTTTTTTCTTCTATCCAAAATCATATTATGTCTACTTCACTCTTAATTTAATTATTAAGAAATGTCTCCTTTCATATTCATCAAATTCCAATATTACTCTATATGATTTCATTTATTTGCACATATCATATTGTCACAAGTATTTAGTCAGCATTTTTAATTATGTAAAGGATAAAATATATTATTTTATATATTACCATCATTTCCTTTAATAATTTCAGATGTATTCTTCCATAAATTACAAATTTAAAATAATTAGGGATTTAATTCAAATAATATTTTTGGATTTAGTCATACTCTATCTTCATAGAAAATGTTAATATATTATTTATATATCAAATATGTTATCTATATATTATAATTATTCCATTCCTACTTAAATTTTATTTCATTCCCCTAAATTTAATTTGATTTACTTTTTGTTCTTAAAATATCACATTTTACATGGTAATTTTTACTCAATGATTTTATAAATTATATTCCATAACCATGTCAATTCTTATCATAAATATTAATATCATTCCTTTAAAATTTATATACCTATTTTCATTTATTAATTTCATACTACATTTTATAAATAATTATAATTGAACATTACATGTCTCTTAAAAACTTTTGTTACATAAAAACCTTAGATAAATTTTTATAGTCTTGTTCTTTGAGTATAAGAAACATCATTTATCTTTAAATCTTTAATTCCTCTAAATTTTCATTATATCATTTCCATGAAAAATTATTTTAATGTTATTTTGGATAAAATAGTTATTTCAAATACATTATGTTATTTTTATAAAAAGTATTATAAAACCAAATAACTTCGTTGTTTTTCTGAAAATGTAACAAAAATATTATGAACACATATTGTTCATCTCAATTATATTAATTTTATTTCATATTCAATTATTTTTAATGGAAATATTATTAATTATATTTTATTTATATAAAAATATATTTTAGAATGGTCATTCCTTATTTTATATTATTTAAATATTTTATAAAATCTATTTCATTGGTTTCTTAAATCATCAATATTTTATTATATTCTACTAACGTTTTTTCAATTATGTAAACACAATGTTATATTAAATATTTTAGTCTAAGAAATTGGTGTATTTCCTATCATTATTTGTTCTTATCAAGAATCAATTATTAAAAAATAATACTTTTATTCAATATCATAATATTCATGCATTAATGGTATGTAATAAATGAAATCCCTATGAGAGTATTGATCAATAATTTCTATTACGATTCCATATCGATATTGATGCATAAATATAATGTTTCATACAATTACTTTCTATTTTTAGTAATATATAATTATATGCATTCCATTAAACTTGTTCAATAATGTAATCTTACATTCAGTTTTTATGGGGAAGTCTACTAACACAACTTTTTATTCTTCTATTCAATATAGGTAATCTTGTAATCCATTAATTGATTAATATATCAAATAATAATATAGTTTGTTTATATTTATGTAATCAAAAATTATTTATTTGGATGATTTATATACCTTATAATTGATTATATATCACCATTTTTACATAGATAGATTAATCTTAATATAATTTATTTTAGTAAAATTGTCATGAAAAATCTCTAATACCCTTCTACACTAATACGCAAACAGATCCAACATAGATTAAATGGAAATTTGGATCCTCATAGAATTGAGTCTGTAACAAGGAATCAACTAAGAGTTAATTGGAAACGTTTTTCCAAAATAATAGTCCTTCATTAAAGAAATAATAATAATTTTTCTAAAAGGTAATGCTTTTGTTAATGACCAAAGAACAATTTATTTTTAAGCAAAATATTACAAAAGATGGAAGGATGGGATTTTTTTACAATCTCTATCAAAAAAATATAGTAAGTTAGCTAGCAGAGAATCCGGCCAAGTCATGCTCTAATAAAATCTTTTGTATGAAAGACCATCTGCAATAGCATTCGCTTTACGGTAGGCATGAGTAGCTATGTAATCAATCCCATGGAGTGAGTTCAGAAAATTCATCAAATGTGTGGTCAGAGGCCAGGCAAGATGAATTATGCCATTCCAGATGGCATGAATGATAGTGGTAGAGTCCCTTTCAATCCAAAGCTTTCTCCAACCTCTTTGAAGAGAAAAATCAACTATATGAATGACCCCCAGCATATCAGCCTCCAGAGATGAAGAGTTTCCACATCCAACATACAAGAAACCCTGACACTGGCAAGGTGAGTCTATGAATATGGAACCACAACTGGCAGGTCCTGGATTGCCTTTAGATGCACCATCAACTTTCTCATTGATCCAACCTGGCATCAGTGATTTCCAGAAAACTTCAAAGAAACTTTTGGGCTTTGGAAATATGTCAGGCACACGTAGATGATGAAGGATCTCGAAGTCTCCAACCGAGTTGTTGCAATAGTCTTTTTGAATTGAAGCGGCTTCATAAATCACAACAAGAATCCGATATTTTCCTGTATTGAGGCTAAATGATTATTTATTATGAATACGATCATATCTAACATACCAGATCTTATGTAGGAGTTCCGACACAGCTGCAAGAAAAATATTTTTAACCTGTAGGGAGGCTTCATATCTAATGAATTTTTGTAAAAACAAACAAATCGAGTCAGATAGGGGCCGTCTTCAATTGAATAATTCAAGAACATAATTCTATAAAGTAGAGGCCGATGCACAAAGAAAAAAATGGATGATCAACATCCTCCCTGTTTTCATTAGACAAGTGACAATTAGAGAATATTTTTATGCTAAATGTTTGTACATAGGCTTCAGTAGGCAATTTATTATGAGCAATATGCCAAATGAGGGTGAGCCTAGGAGGTTTGATCTACGACTTGTTAAATTGACTCACCCATTGAAAATTTGATTCAATTCTTGAAAAGTTATGCTTATAGTAGTTTTTAGAGTCTAGGATGCCATTTGGTGTAGGTTCCTAGAAAATAAAGTCACCATTATAACAAAAAGGGTGATTATCAATGATCTGCACAATATTTTCAGGGAGGGTATGTCTATGAAAATGTAAGACATCATTTATAGAATGACTAGTATCTTTAGGAATACTATTAGGCAGTAACAATGATATAAAAGGGTTACCACACCATTTTTCACACTAAAAATTGATGGAAGAGTCAGCACTAACCATCCATCTAGAATTTTCCTTGATCATGTGGTATGAGTCACTAATTGAAGGCCAGATCGAAGAGTTCAAGTAATTAAAATTCCCTTTAAAGAGTTCAGAGAGGAATATATGGTTCAAAAATTCGGAATCATTAGAATTATAATTAATAATACACCAAGTAAGACATGCTTGTAGAGCATTATTGAACAGCTTTAATTTTTTTTTACCAATACCACCTTTATGAAGGGGTTTACAACAAGATTTCCATGGGATAGTGACAAGTTTCTTTTCCAAAATATTTCATGTCCAAATGAAGTTTTTAATATAAGTATTAATTTTCCTGAAGATGCCGACCAAAAATTTATAAATCATAAAGGAGTAGACCATTTTAGTGACAATGGTCGATTTAAACAGACATATTCTTCCAGCCATGGAGAGAGATTTCCACTTCTATGTATAGAGTTGGTTTGTGATTTGATCAATGATATTAGCAAAGTATATTACTTTAGGATGACCCCAAAATATTGGGACTCCCAAATTAGTTAAACGTAAGAGTCCTTCTTTAATTACAAGATAATTACTAATGATCTATTCTCTTTTGACAGGAAATCCCTTTCCAAATAAAATATATGATTTATTCCAGGAAATCGATTGTCCTGATACTTCCTCGTAGTGATTAAGAGCTTTCTTGAGGAAATAAATATTTTTTTATCCCCTTTTAGAATGAGTATGATATCATCTTCATGTAAAAGTTTGGTCGGGGTATTTAGGTTTCTGGAAACTAGGATAGGTTTAAGCTTACCTTGAGAAACCAGATTATTGAGAAGTCTACTTAAGTAATCCTCATCAATAAAAAAGTGGATGGAAGAAATAGGGTCTCCCTTCCTAACTCCTTTATAGAATTTGAAATAATCTCTCGGGGTGCCATTAATAATAATAGAAATTAAACCTGACTGAAATAAGGTGTTATGTCTTCCAATGAATGGATCATGATATCCATATTTTTTTAAGACTTTAAAAATAAAATTCCAGTCTATGGTGTCAAATGCCTTTTTAATATCATGTTTGATGGCCACACACCCCCTCTAGTGTTTTTATTAAGATTATTGGTACATTCGGAGGAAAGAAAATTACAGTCCTGAATAGACCTTCCTTTAATAAAACCAATCTGCTTCTATGAGATTATTTTATTTCAAATAGGGGCCAGTCTATTCGCAATAATTTTGGTAATGATCTTATAAAGAGTGTTAATAAGAGAAATATGCATGAATTGATGGATCTCTGAGGCATTTTCAACCTTAGGTATTAATTTTATAAATTTAGCACTAATTCTTGGAGGAAGATATCAATGAATGAAAAAGGTATTAACAAGGTTAGAAACATCATTGTGGATTAAGTCCTAATGCTTTTGGTAGAATCCATTATTGTACCCATCCGGACTAGGCGCACTATCTAGATTAAGGCCAAAAACGGTATCTTTAATTTCATGATCAAGTGGAGGGCTTAAAAGAGACTCATTGTCTCTTTCATCCACCATTAAGGGAATAATATCTGATCTAAAATCGATATTTATCTCCGGACCATTAAAAATGCCGTAAAATTACATGATAACATGATCTGTTATGGCCTATTCAGAATCAATGATAAAATCATTATCGATAAGAATAGAAAGAGGCTGATTAGTCTTTCTGATTCTTTGAAGGGAGTTATAAAATTTGGTATTACGATCACCATCTATAAGCCATTTATTCCTAAACATTTTCTTGCAAATATTATCCTTAAATGTGAGAAATGAATTAAGACTAAGGGATATATTATCTACCAATTAAGGATCCATATTAAAATATGAATTAGTGCTTTGTGTTTGGACTCAGCTAAGACCATTTTCAAGAGTGGAAATGTCTAAATATATTTGATATTTTGTAGTTTTACACCATCCTTTAAGGTCCTGTTTTAAAATTTTCAACTTGTACATGCAGGCAAAGGAATCCTTATGGTGTTTCATAGAGTTCCATGTTTTTAAATAAATGTGACACAATCAGGATTCTAAGACCAAGCATTATTATATTTAAAAGGAAGGATAGGATTACGATCATTAATAAGGATGATAACTAGATTAGGATGATGCTGAGAATTAAGTCTAGCCAAAGATATACTAGATATATTATCCCAAATATCAAGGGCCTTCATGTTAACAAAATCCCTATCGAGCTTACTGGAAACAGTTTTGTTATAGTGTTTTCTGTACCAAGTATATTTGGCACCAGAAAGAGTGATTTCAAAAGGTTAAAGTTTTCAACAGTAGACCTAAATTCCCTTGAGGATATAGAAAGATGCGAGGGACTAATTTTTTACCAGAGTTAAGAATGGCATTGAAGTCTCCCAAAACAACCTAAGGATCTTGAATGGAGTTTTCCATATCAAAAAGATCATTCCATAAAACCCTTAAATCTTGATATCAATTATTGGAATAAACCATAGTGAAAAAGGTATGTCGACCATTCGACAAGAAATCATAGGTAAGTTGTTTCTTATATTCCTAAAGATTTTGATATTTTGTAGGGTATTATGATAAAAGATCTGCATAGAGTCAGTTTGAGGACCATTTTTACAAGATCCTAGAAAGTTGTAATTAAGAGCACCAAATCTCATGAAGTTCATATTGAAGTTGACTTTATGTTCTGAGATGGAAAACAGATGAGGCATATGATTGTTTAAGAACCTCCTAAGTGTTGTGGAGGTATCGTTGTTGGCCAAGCCTTGGCAATTCCAATAGAGAAAATTCATTTCTATTTACGTTTATGGTTAGAACCCTTCTTTTTTTTAGATTTTCCAAATCTGTTCTTCCTTTGTGATCGTGTATCCATAGGTTAGGATGAAAGTTTTTGTTTTCTCTCATGAGTTTCAGAACTCAGAAAAGCATCAATATTCAAAATAGAATTTGAATTATGGTCAGAAACTGGAGTACCTATAATAGAAAGACTATCCAGAGAAAGATCTTTCACAGCTACTTGAATAGGGGGTTATTCTGTTGGAGGAGATTCTCAATTCTAACCAGAGTATCTTTGGACTTTGGTGAGAATTGATCAAGGCTTATGGATAGGGAAGAAGGGGAAATATTTTTAGAGTCTGGAGGCAGGACAGTACAGTCCTTGGGGGTTTACGAAATGCTATGTGTAATAAGAGTTGTGGCAGTGTTAATATTAGCATCATTTGAGGTAATTTCAGTATCAGGAATAAAAACTTTATCAGAATATGTGATAATAGAATTTGCAGGAAGGGGTTTTAACAGATCAGAATTCTACTTGTCAATAGGAGGTGTGAACACCTCCCTGTAAACTGGACAGATAGCAGAAGATTGGGGAGATTTAGAATGAGAAACAGAGAAAGAAAGAGGGGTTTGTACAGTGTTGTGTGCAATATTAGAAGCATCAGTGTCTAAATCAAGAGCATGAGTAATCATAAAAGAAATTTCAGGAACAAAAGAGGTAAATTTATCAGTAGGTATGAATTGCACAGAAATACCTAGTTCTGAGGATTTTTCAAGCTCACCTTTTGGCTTAGTAGATGCATCAGATGTACCATTCTGATCCAAAGGAACCGAGGTAGCTTTCTCCAAGTCCCTAATAACATGCTCAATCAATGTTAAAGTACCATAGGTAGAAGAAATAGTAGTTTAATTGGAAATAGTGGTAGGAATGTTCCTTTTCATATTATTTCCATTATCTTCAACCACTATTTCATCTGAGCTAGTAACAATGTTATCATTATTTGGAAGAGCCTCTTCTGCCTCAACCAAGACACCCCAAGATTTACCTTTTAGGGGTGTAAAGACATTGGAATTTTTAACCCAAATATCCTATTTTTTTTGTTTTGGGTAGGTTTGGTTTGTCTGTAATATTCAACCCCTTTTTACAATGTTTTACTTCCTGCCAATAATTAATTATTGGAGGATAAATTTGTTTCCTAACCACCCTACAATTGGAGAGGTTATGTCCAATCAATTTTCACACCTCACAAAAGGGTGGTTTCTTTTCATATTTAATTCTAAGGTCGATTCTACAATCAGGGGCATTGAAAACTATGTTAGATGGGAGTTCACTGACCAGATTAACCTCAACCATTATTCTAGTATAGAGACCAAGATCTCCATTCAACGTCTTATGATCAATTTTAATGGGGGTCCCTATGTAGGAATAAATGTCATTAAGAATTTTTGGGTGCCAATAGAACCAATTAAGTACATGAATTCTAACCTAAACATGTGCCATATAGTTTTTGTGTGTGTGGGTTAAAAGTAGCATCCCAATTCAAAATTCTAAGAAATCCTGGTTTAGGCTGCATGTTCTCGAGTTTCCATACCTGATCAAGCTCACCTTGAGAGCTAAAGAGTAAATGGTAATAACCCTTGCCTATGGGAACCATCTTCCAATTAGACGAGCCCCAACAGTGAGAAATCTAGTTCTTTAGTTCTATTAGGGTCCAGGTCTGGTAACCTGTGTTGTATGAAACTCGACCAAGAAACAAGTATCTAAAACAAAAGATAAATCAATACATAGTTGATGTGACTATAGAACTCCTCATGGAAAAAATACCCAATGAAGTCAATCATGAAACCCAATACAACACATCATCCAAAATAAGACATAGTCTCTATAATGAAAATATATCACAATACAAATTTAACAATTGGACACTAGCTCCACCTATCTCCCTCATAACATTGGGTTCAATGAATGAAGCACAATTTCCATCATTGTGTGGTTCTTTCTCTTTTCCTATACCTAGAATAACTACATCTAAAAACATCCAAAATAAAAGGTCGGTTTTGATAATTAGTGCATAGTATGATTTCACCAAATGTTACTTAATAAATACCTTCACAAATAAGCCATGTATTATACAATATTAATAAATGTAAAGGTAAGGAAAATCATTTTACCTTTTCATCCAAAACATGATTTCAAAACTGGAAGCTGCAAAATATTTTAAAAATATTTTGATTAAATATTTCATTAAAATAGTAGGACGGAGATTAAATACTTCTATAATATTTTAAATTTAGTCATTAAATTAAAATATAACATAGCTAGATTCCTTAAAAATTAGGTTTGTTTGTTTTTTGATCAAGGGTCTAAAAAAATATCAATTGGTCATAAAAACACAAATATTACAACATCCCTTGGCTTATTCCATCAGGATGAACACTCCATTGTGAAAAATCATTGAAACTAGGATTTTGTATATTTATCATTATGAATCCATTTATAGGAAGTCAGAGTTTTAGAATAATTTTATTATTCAACCACTACCATAGGTGACATGTTTCAAGAAAACAAAAAATAATGGAAGAATCAATCTTTTCAATATAATTCATCATTCATAGTAGTATAAATCATTTTTTATATTTGAAAATGAATTTTAAATTTCATAACCAAATAATGGTTTTCATAAAATTAATTTCCTTAAAAATAATTGTTTAATTGAATAAATTTTAATGAAGATTCAATGTCAAATCACCCAATTGTATCATTTCTAAATTTAATCCATCTTAAATACCAAACATAAAGACATTTTCAATGAATTGATAAAATATTTTTCTTTCACAAAACCATGAATTTATAGAAAAATCACATCGCGGTTTTGAAATAAATAGATTTCTCATTTTAATCAGTAAATAAATCAATGATTCACATTTGTGTAAAATAATTACTGGACCACATACCATTTCTGACATGATCAAATGATCAATCACCTAAATTATAATCCACTAAAAGAATAATGATGATGGGAAGATCTGGGAGAAATACCTAAAATCACATTCCATTAAAACATTGATCCAATCCATCAATAAAATTTATATTACACACTATTAAATTAATTATGATATCTAGTAAATATGATAAGCAACAAAATAGATTTACATATACTGAAGTGGTATCAATCAAATCCACCATCACATTCATTTGAGAGGTACAAATGTTAGAGGAGCCAAATTTTATCATAGGATCCTCCAAAATCTAATGAATTGTATTTGGTTAAAATAATATGATTCATGATTATAAAATTTAAATTTATCTTTTTTTCCGTAAAATAAAAAAACACGCATCAGTTTATAACACCATAGTGAATAAAATATAAAAAATTACTAGTTCAATTCCTGGTGCAGTAGGCTATATTGTTGTCTCCCTCTTCCCAACTGGGCTTGAAAATATATTGTATAAAACTATCCTTGATCTGATATATCTGGGGTAGTTGTAGACTATAACCATCTTACCATGCCCCATCCATGCCTAAGAAGGATGAACCGCCAAAACTGCATCCAAATCCCCCATGTTGTAATCATCCACTCATACACCGCATATATTCCAGAAATGGAAGAAGCACTAAAATCCTAAATCACTAGATTCCCTACCATTGTTATTCCCCCAATTCTTCAGCCAATCCAAAATTGGAAGAGGAATCAAAATGAACTATTTCAATGCTATTCCATCCCTAGAACAACCACCCTCTTTATCCCACAATACCACTCAACATAGGTGTAACCCGTCAAAAAACTATAAAATATCCCTAAAATATATTGAAAATACCAAGAACAACACAAAAATAGATATATGATCAAACATAAATTATAAATAATTACATAAAAGTTGTTAATGGGGTGTTACAATCTCCCCACTATAAAATCATTATACACAAAGAAATCATGTCAAGAATCCTTAATGTTAAATAGATGAGGCAACTTCACTTTAATCAGTTCCTCGTGCCCCGATGTCTCATGTTTATCCAAATCATGCTCCCATAGAACTAAAATACAATGTATAGGTTTCCCAACAAGAATATTTATCTAAAAATCATCAATTTATGGCCACTCATCAATCACATATATACTAGGATCCATATCAATGTTCTCTAATCTCAATGAATTAGATGGTTTAAACAAATGAATTCTATTAAATGAAACAAAAAACAGGTTAATTTGAAAACCCTATTAATGTTAGAATAAGTCATTTCTATATCTATAGGTTTCAATGAACTATATATTTATATTTATTGTAAAAATGGAATGTAGATTTTTCATAAAAATGAAATATTTTTTATTATGTTCTGTTCTTATCATGATTTATTTAAATGTGTTAATTTAAAATTATAGATTTTGAAATTCAATTTTTTTTTTCATTTCTAAATTCCACATATCACATTTATCTTATCATTAATATTGGATTATTTTCTGAAAGTATTTATATTCCAATGAATTGTGAAAAATAACGATTTTTGATGAAAATTGTATATTAAATCAATGTTTTACACAATAATTTTTTTTGGAAGTTTGACAAATTCAATATTTCTTTTTACATAAAATATTCGGATTCTAGTTTTTGAAATTAATTTTATTAAATAATTTAGAAAAAAAATTTTATACCTAAAATTGTAATTTTCATTAAAATTGGTCTTCATTTTATTTTTCAAGAATAATTTTTAATTTAATTTTCCACTTACCTAAATGGAATATAAAAACATGGATTCCTTTTTTTAAGTATGAGGTAAAAATATGGTAAATATTACAATTAATTTTTATTAATTATAAATAGTAATTGTAGTTTAGATTTTTCAACTCGATAAAGTTGAATCAGGTAATTGAGGGTTAAAAATAATATGATAGGGATTTAAAAAGGATCCCTTCAATATAATTAATTTTATCGGATGGTTATATTTCATCCACAAGCATATAAATGTATAATATATTCCATTTTTATTCCATCTTACTTTTATTTTGACCTTTATATTATTTTATATAAAGAAAACTTAAAAATGTCATTCCCTTTGTTTTTTACATTGAAAAATTTCATATTGGGATAAAAATAACTTATTCATAATTATAATTATTAATATGAATGATAAATTGTTTATATTTACCTTTTTAATTTATTTATAATTTATAGTGATTATATAATTACCAAAATTCAAACACAACATTGATACTATTTTTATTCAATTAATCAAAAATAAAATAACCTATTTAGAAATGTTATATATAATAGGCTTTTAGTAAATTATTAGTCTCCAAAACATTTTCAGATGAATTAAAAATTCTATAATGGGTTTATTTCATTATATTCTAAAACCTTTTTTGTGTATTTGTAATATTACTTAAATAACTAGTTCCAAAATTGAAATTAATGTTTTTTAAATAAATAATATTTTACTAATTTATTTAAAACTAAAACCAAATCATTTAGTTCATTAAATTGATTATGATATGGTTAAATATTTAAAATAAAAACCTTTTGGGGGAATATTTTCCTCTTATAGTAATTATACTCAACCCTTTATAGTAAAAAAATTATTATCACATAATGTTTCAAAATGGGTTTATGTAGTTTACAAATAGAAAATGGTAAAAACATAATATAAACATATAAAAAATTTCTTCCATAAATTTATTTTGATTCCTACTCATTTTTTCTTCTAATTCAATCATTTGGGATATATATGAATATGAACATTATTTTATAATAATTTATAACTTTAGGAAATTCCCAGACTTTACCTCCCCTCTATTATAAAAGGGAAACAAAAAACTTATTTTTTTCAGAAATAAAAATTATTTTTTTGACATCCCCAATCTAGATTCCACTATAATTGTGCCCTGAGCTCAGTTTCCACATGAACTAAGACATAACTTCAAGTACATTAGTGGATTTTTACTAGTAGTTATGTATTAATAGAGCACTTGGGGAGATTATACACTCTTTATTTGAGTAATCGAAAAAATAAAAAATAGAAATAATTGAAACATAATAACTAGAAACATTGGCTACCTACCATTTCCCAAAACAGGGTACAATCCCATATCCAAAGTGAAAATATACCCTGACATTCAATAATTTTCTATGTACAAGGAAAACCCAAAATAAGGAAAAACTGAAAATCCCCAAAATGGTTTATGACGCCATGTCTGGTCCCCTTCACTACTCACGTCCCATGCCCAAATCATCCATCTTACCTAGGGAAATTCTATATTCCTAGATCCAGAACCATGGAATCATCATGGATACCCAACGATGGCCTCACCAGGGTGTAAGTATAACTAAATATGATATTAAAAGAGTTGTCTACAAAATATCCATTCTAAATAGATAATGTATTCATGTAATAAATAAAAATATTGTAAAAAAAAGATAAATTTGACCATTAGTTAACAATATTCAAATAAACCTTTTACATTATTTGATACTAGTTTTAGGAAAATTATTTATCACTCAATGGACAATGTCAATCAATCACTATGAATATGGGAAAAAATATGTTACATATCTCACTTGTGAATCCATTTCACAATCAATTACGCCACACTAACTTTGAGACTGAGCCCAGGTAGTCTCAAATAATTCAACCATTATGGGCCTAGTGCCTCAGTTCGACTCCCTAACCTGGAAATTATATGGGTGGGTTTAGATCCGTATTCTAACCCAACATGTGGTAATATAACCTAATTCAATACCCCACATTACACACCGACGTGTACACATACTCTATTAATCATTCATCAAATAAAACATTTCTATAATCCATAAAATAAAAATACATGTAAAATTAAAAAATTATGCTTCCCTCAACCAATAAATAATCTTTATGTCATACATATTTACACATTCCCATTAACAACTATAAGTCATTTGATCCATTAAAATTATTCCAATCAACACTTTTATTCCATGATAAAAAACATCATAATCACCATTAATTTAAAATTCATAACGAAAGCTAACATGTCAAAAGATTTATTATGGGATCTCTGTCATAATAATTCAATTCTATAAATACAATTATAAATTCTATTTTCAAGAAGAATCACATCCCATAGGTAGTCCTTTAACTGAGTGCAATCTATTTCAACACATCCATCGGGGATCATGATTGGAATAATTAAACATTTACCGATTTTTTTTCTAAAACATACTAAAGGAATCAAATGACAAACAAGGAATCCCAAAATCACAATTTCATACACATAGAACAAACATCACAACTATGGGATATAATGTGAGGACCAACTACCACAATTATGAATATGAATGAAGAAATTCCCTTTGTCATTGACTCCAATTTGAACACCCATTGATGCCCCAACCTAGGATCCAAAATAATAATACAATTTTAGTGCTTCCAAAGGTGAATAGAAGCTATAAAATCCCATATCTAAAGAAGAGAAGGAAATTAATTGTTAGACTCATCCAGAGCATCCACTAACAACCAACTACCCTACAAACATCCTAGAAACGAAAGAGTTGGATTCATTGGATGCTTGGATCATTTTGGTTCATCAATCGAGATGATGTAGGAAGAAAATTTGAAAATCCATAGTTATATCATATATGTTATGAGAGGGAAAGTTGTAAACAACCACTTTGAAAGGGAATCATGATTTTTTCATATGGTTGGATCAATCGTTTTCCAACCATGAACAAACCGTTATCCACTAGGGGTCTAGGATAAACTTCTAAGTGGGTTTCATACATAGTTTTTAAAACATTGATCATACCATGTGGGATGGCTCTCTCCATGGACGTATGATGTTTTCCTTCCCCCTTGCATGTGTTGATCAACTAGTGAACGACTCGTCCAGGGTGCTAGGGTTGTCCTCATATTCACTAAAAACCAGGCGCAAACTATCAAACATGCACTAGATGTCTATTTTTTCCCTTTCCATAATATCCCAATCCCACAAAATACTCAATATTTTACTTATATATTCCAAAAAAATATATTTAACCAAATGAAATTGACTTAAACCAATACCTAAATAATAACCTTCCTCATTAATTTTTGGGATCTTACAACCTTACCACATTATAATAGATCATCCATGAGAGACTCATCCCATGTATAATGGTGCTTTCTCAGTAAAATAATTCATACCACTAATCCCCTATATCCATCTCCCTCTCCCAGGTTTCTTCCTAAATATTACCATGCATAAACAAAACTTAAACCGAGGGCACAATAATGCATCACAAGACCTTGTCACTACGATCCAATCTATGGAGTACATTATCCACAAAATATGAATCACATTCCAGATAAATATCATCAACATTAATCACTTGAGACGGGTTAGGATGATACTTACAAATATGTAAAACAATAAAGACATCGTGCATACCAATATATCACAGGGGGGATCCAATCAGCCAGCCACCGATATGACCCTCTCCAAAATCTCAAATAGTCCGATATATATATTAATCAAAAAAACTTACTTCTGCATCTAACTATGACCCAACCATGGTGACACACTACGAAACAAATGATCATGCACCAAAAACACATTAGGTCGAAGACGCTGATCTACATAATATTTTTTTCCTGCTCTAAACCATATTCAAACATAACTAAATTAGATAATCATATTCCCAAATATCCTGTATGAGAATCAATCAAAAAATATTTAACTACCCAGCCTCTACCCAACATAATGTTGATCAATAATTCCTCCTGCAGAGTACCACATATGGACTTGTAACTATGTTTATATGAAAACTCAACAAACGCCATGTTCTTATCCCATTATTCACCAAAATGATAGATGCATTCCATAAAAAATTTCATCTAGAACAAAAATAGTAAGCTTTGACTTCCCATACCTCTATGGGTGGGAATATTTACACAAACACACTTGGGTACCGAGTGCATTTAGTTACCCTTACTGGATGTTTGAAGTAATGTATATATGATGATATAAAACTATCATTTGTAGAAGCCTGTGCAATAGAACTACTTCTCAAACAAACAAATCTCCCAAAAAATCATCAATTAAGGTCTCTTGAATCTATAATAAATTTTCCACCTTGGTCAACCAATCCAAAAATACATAGATTACATCATTCTTTTGAGAAATACTCTGAAGATGCACCACAAAATACATCAACACATTATCCCATTTATATTTTGGAATTTTCAATGACTGTAACAAACCACTCAACTAGTAATGTTGAGCCGTTACCTATGGATATGTACAACGTCACCCCATGATAACATAAACATCCTTCTTCTTACATAGCCATAAATACATCATAGGAATATTACAATACATTTTGGTCAAAATAAGATGTAACGTACACAGCGATTCATGAAAATCATGCATCATTTATTCCAACATGCATGTATGCCCAACAACATATCCACCAATATAAACGACATCATTGTTACAAACAATCCAACTAGAACATGTCATCACATTTCAGAACAATCAATCAATGCCAGACAAACTAGATCCTCATACTTATTTTTTTGATGAAAATTAGAAGCATGAAATCAATACCCAGGGATGAAAAGTTCATCTACCATTTTCCATCATGCACCTCCAGATGCATCTCAACAAATAAAAGAGTCATCATCCAATCAGAACATGATTACTAAATTGCTTGATTTTGTGTATTTGGACTCAATGAATTTGAAACAGTATTTCCCATTACCATAGTTTATACAATCATGAAATCAAAGGAATACATATATTCAAACCATCTACACTGTTTTTGATTCAAATCATGGTGGGAGAATATGTTCTCTAGGCTCTTATTATTAGAATAAAGAACACTACTATCTCCCAAAAAGTACCGTCACCATTAAATTAAAGAATAAAACACCATGTCCAATTAAAGATCATGAGAATGGTTATTCAGTTTATGAGGCCTCAACCTCCATGATACATAATCCACAATCATATCATATTGTATCAAAACTACCCCCATTCCAACACTGGATTCTTCATAAAACAACGTATAATCCTCTCCTGACATGAGTAGGATCAAAATAAATGCAGATTCCAGCCACCTCATTAAGACATGGATGCAATCTTCAAAGAACATGGACCTCTCAAACCTGATTCCCTTCTTTATCATGCATGAATGTCATGCCAGAAAAAGGGATAATTCTTTTATGAGCCATCGATAAAAGCTCACCAAACCTAGAAAACATCAATGATCAAATGCCTTATTAGGTTGTTTATATGATACAACATCTTGCAGTTTCATTAGGTGTACAGATACACCTTCCTTAAAAATGATATGGCCCATGAAATATACCTCGTCAATGTAGTAATTAATCTTGGATAGCTTGGTTTATATTTTATCATATCATACTATACTCATGTTGATACCATGTTATTTTTCCTGGTCATCTTGAGATTTGGAGTACGTGTTGATTTCATCAACAAAGCCAACTAAACCCTGATATTGGAATGGGTGGTTGATGTGGTTCTCGAGGGTCGTAAATACTATTAGGGTGTTGTTCATTCCAATTGGAATCTCAAAAAAAAATTACTACCCATTCCTTATATTGAAAGGAGAATTTGGTATATTACAAGGTCTCACCCTCAATTTAGGAAACATAATCTCAAATAAATTTTGTAGATCACAGATGCATATCTCAGCTATTCGAAAAGACCATAAACTCAAGGAATTGGTTATCCATTTCTAACCATTATCTTATTCAACTTCATATAATCATCACACAACCACAAGGATCCACTAGCCATATTAGAAAACAGCACTTCTGATTCTTAGTGTGTCGCACTCATATAATTATACCACTTGTTTTCAAGTTCAAACATCTGAGTTTCAATTCTCTAGAGATCTTATGTTTTCATTCTATTTGGAGGTATATAAATTGGTTCTGCACTTGCAATCAAATCTATCATGAACAAAACCTCCCTATAAGCCAGATTCCATGAGAATTCATTATGAAAAACATCTTTAAACTGTTCAATTATACGAGAAAAAACAAGCGTCCCTGGTCCCCCATCACCCTTCATAAGAAATAGTCACATGGGCTATGAGTTCACCCAACAGTAGAAATACTTGTCCTGCACAACCTGTTGGATATCCCACTCCCCATAATGAACATAAGTATCCCCTTCCAGAGATGTATATGTTACCCTATAGCAGTAACAGTCAATATAGTCATGGTAAAAATTGAACAATCTATCCCAACAATTAGGTCAAAACCATACAAATCATGTACCATGAAATCCTCTAGAAATATATACCCACAAACCATAAGATCAAACCCCTTACATTGTTAGGTATCTTCTTCTCAAAAATCTATTGGTGTATCAATGAACATATATTTTCACATATACTCCACCAGTCAGTCAACCACACTCATAGAATGGGAAGATATTAAAGAATGAGAGGCACTAGTATCAAATAATTCACTAGAAATTATTGAAGCTACAAGGATCAAACCATGAATTATCGATGGACCAACCTTACCACACACAAAATATGGATGTACTACATGAAGTAGAACAACCCCTCCACCCTATTATCTGGCCTTAGTTCCTATTGCTACACTTCCCTACTAATATCGATTCTCTCATCCAAGAGTACCACATCTATTACCCAACCGGTACGACTAGTAGTGATCTAATTGTCTACCTACTATTGGTCAACCATCCAAATTTCTTTACTCTACTTCTGCCTCGACCCTCCATCAGTACCCATAATTAGAGGCATCATACAGAGCCTTTTCACATTCACCATCATACTACATAGTCATCAAACACCTATAATTTGGGGACACTGATTGTGTTGTGCTCCGGTATACTACACTGATAGTAGAAAACTCATTCACTACCATGAGTGCATGGTTTCCCTTTTGGAATACCCAATCCTCCACTTCCATGGTGTAAATTTTCAAATTGATTCTTCATACTATAGAAATTGGAACTAATGGACCACCCAACTGAAACTACATACCCACTACTAGAATCCCCATTTAGATTTGTACTAAAATAAGGGTCATATCCATGAACTCAGTAAACCACTTTAAGATAAATACATTCTCATGTGACTTGATCTTGTGTCTAATTCCTTCCTTGAAACAACTTGTTTTATCCTTCTAATCCCATGCCAAATCTGGAATAAAGCATTGTTACCCGAGGATGAAACTAGTACAATCTATCATTGACATGGGACCATGGGCCGACCATCAAAATATTTTAGTCATATCCCGTCTTATGGTCTTGAAATGGGAATTTTTAAGAAACATTTCATAGAAATTATTCATATCATGTCGGCAGCCAACTTGGTCTAAACTAGAATATCCCATTAGCACTATTCCTGATCATGTAACATGTAAGCTGCCAAGTTAACTCTCTTATCTGTAGAAGTCTCTAAATGATCAAGAATCATCTAAATAGATTGATTCCAAAAATTTGTTCCATCATGTCCACCCTCTATAAAAAATGTTGTAGGGTTCTATAGCTAAAACTCACATCTCGTATCAATCATATTCTACACAACCTTCCTTGGGTCCCTTTATAATATATGTATAGAATAAGCGACATTGTAACGGAACATTTACTCTCCCATGTTACCCAAGATCACCGTGTTTTCTCTCTCCTATTATGAAGGAGAATTATTGGTGACATGCTCTTGTATCCCAACCAGAACACGACATTGTGGTGGAATCATCATAAAATTACAAACACACGTTACAAAAGACAAAACAAAAATTATCCATAGTTTCCTAAAAGAAGGACTTCCACAAGACAGACATAAACTATTCTATATAAACTATCCCAATAGATATAGTCACACCCCTATCTATACCCTAATCCATCCCCACCATGGGTCATGGTCAACATGGGAAAAACGACTCACACAACCAAAAATGTTTTCCTTAATCATTCATTTTAACCATTATCCAATTGACAATGTAAATATTTATCCTTTATGAATCTTCCAATCATCATAACATTTCAAAACTAGGATTTTTAACCCATTTTAATCATTCATTAAAAACTTTTATTTATCCAACAATTAATTTTTATTCCATTAAAAAAAATTCACTAACGTAATTCAACACCACATCTTTTAACATTTAAGTGGAAAATAAATTAATTTTTTCACTCCTGTCTCACAAATCTTCCCCATTTGTGCCTATCATTTGGAATTCCACCTATAACCCTAGGTACAAAAAATGATGCATGAATGAATAACCTCTTACCATTCTATCCATGATCCAAGTATCATAAAATTGTCACATAACACAACATGTTCATCAGTAAATAGTGAAATATCATTCAACTAAAACAACACACAACAAGAACAACAATCCAACCTAGGGTATTGGGGTTTTCTCCCATACGTGGACTACTATTCCTTGGAACAGGCGCATTACCATGGCCCAACACATCATAGTATCCCATATACAAGCCCCAAATCCTAAGAAAACATATATGAAACCCAACTCTGATACCCCATTGAAGCATTACAAGCACATATTACAAAAAATAGTGCAATGAGATAGGTCACCACATGACCTGGGGTGCTTCTCCCCATATGAAATAGGCTACCACCAAGTAGAGAGGGTTTAATATAACACATGTGGAGACTATAACCTCTGAATCAGTGAAATAAAAATAGATAAAAAATATAAATAAGGGAAACTGAATAACCAAAAACATATGTTACCTAAAACTTCGAAAATCTGGGTATAATCCCATATCCAAATAGTAAATATTCATTTTCATTCCATCAAGGGCCACGTGTTAGGAAACCCCAAAATAAGGACAAATTTTAAATCACCAAAATGGGTTTTGACACCAATTCAAGTCCATCCTCCATGAACAACTCATCCTACTACCATGGGGCCATTTCCCTTGTCATGACCAGTTACCATGAAATATGTTTTGGTACAAAACGGTGGTCTAAGAATGGTGTTAATATAACTCAATAGGCAACAAAAAATATTGTCTATAAGATATCATGTCTCAACAGATATTGTATTCATGTACTAAAGAATAACAGGGTTTTCAGAGGATAAGTTGCGTCATTAATAAATAATACTCACCTAAACCATTTACATCATGTAATCTAATGTTTTGGAAATTATTTATAACACAAAGGCCTATGATGATCAATCACCATGAATCTGAAAAGATAAAATGGTCCCTATCATAATAGTGAATCCGTTTTAAAATCACTTACATCAGACTACCTTGGAGCCTCATTCTAGGTAATCTACACCAATTCCAATGTTACAGACCACCAACCTCAGTCTGACAAACTAACCTGCTCATTCTAGGTGAGGGTTTAGAGCCTCAGTCGTACCAGACACATGGGAATGGATCATCCCTTAATAACAAACATACCACTAAGTCATTTTCACATGATTTATTAACTATTCAACATATAAACCATTTTAATAAACCATAAACAAAGAATTCAGGTAATATTCCCAATTTATGGTTCATTTACCAAAGAAATCATCTTTATGTCATACACATTTACACAATGTCTTTTACAACCAAAGGACATTGAACTCATTCATGTTATTCCAATCAGCCCTTTATTCAAATTTAATAACCATAAAAATCACCATTATATTTCAATTGAAAACCAAATATAACTTTTCATCACATTTATTTTTTGATCTATGACACAAAAAAATTAAATTCTACACATGTAATTTCAATTTCCATGTTCAAAAAGTGGCACACCCCATGGGTGGCCCCTAACCCGATCAAATCAACCATAATGCTTCCCTCGATGATAATGAGTGTCCAAATTAAACATTTTCCCAAAACATTTTCCAAATCATCTTATATGTTCCAAAATTCACAAAATAGAATCACCCAATATAGAAAAAAATGTTATTTGCAATGGGCTATTTGTGACGGGGATGGGTCGCATCACAAATAGTTTGTAGGGAAGTATTATTTGTGACAGGTCCATGTTCCTGTAGCATGTAACCAATTATTTTCCATGGAAATAAGTATCCATTCCCAAACAATTCGGCCCAGGGTGTGTGCCATACCGCAAGATGTGTAATTACAACAGGTGGTTACATCTATCGCATTTACCCATTGGTGGTTATTATCATTTGTAATAGGATTTATACCTCATCATAAATGCTATGTTGGCAAGTAGGTATTTATGATGGGACCCGTCACAAATGCTATGTCATGATGTAGGTATTTGCAACAAGAATTTTTTCCAATACTTTATAAACTATCACCCGTGGTTAATAGAAATTCAGCATTTGGGATGTGCCCAGTCACAAAAAATCTAACCAATATATACCCTATTTGATTTTTTCCATTTCATAACCCTCTAACCTCCTCTCAACCTCTCTACTCCCATATTTTTCTCTTAAATTTTGTCAATGTTTAATATTTTGCATCGGTGCAATTTTGAATCATTGCATTATACAAAAAGTTCTATTTAAGGAATTTATTTATTCCATTTTTTGTTAATTATTTTTATTTTAAATTATCATTAACTTGTGACAATTAAATTAAATAAGAATTAGATAGTATTATTTTTCATTAATTATTTTTAAAAACATGTTATTTCATTAATATTTTATTATTTAATTTAAAACTAATGGGTATTACTTTGTTATAACTTGGGTAAACTATCATTAATTAAAAATAATTACGTGTAATTAGTATTAATTATTAATAATTAATAGTTATTATAGTTAATTATAAATAATTAGTATTAAATTTTAATTAATTCTAAAAGTTAGCTGTCATTACTAATACATAGTAACAATTAGGAATTATTAGTGGTAATTGATAATAATTTTCAAAAGATATTAATAATTAGCGACATTTTGTAAAAATTAGCAGTAATTTGTAACAAATAGTAATAAATGTTTATAAATAGTAAAATATATTTAAAAATAGTAATACTTATAAAAAAATAGTACTAAATACTAAAAATTAGTAGTAATTATTAATAATCAGTATTATTTAGTAATAAATGGTTAAAATTAGTAATAATTAATAGTAATTTGTAATAACTAGTAATAACTAGTAATAATTGGTAAGAAATATTAATAATTAGTAATAATTAGTAATACATAGCGGCAATTAGTGAAAATTTATAACAATTAGAGGTAATTAGTAACAATTAGCGATAATTAGTAATAATTGGCGGTAATTAGTAATAATTAGTTGTAATTATAACTAATTACAAGTAATTTGTAATAATTAGTTGAAACCAATAACAAATAGCATTAATTATTAATAAATAAGAATACATAGTAATAAACAATAATAATTGGAAATAAATACTAATAAATAGTAATAATTAAGAATGAATATTAATAAATTCTATGAAATAGTTATAAATATATATAAATAGTTATAAATTGCATCTATTAGTTAATATTAATAATAATTTGCGGCAAATAGCGATAATTAACAGTTAGTAGAATTAATTAGTGGTAAATAGTAATAACTGGAAATACATTGTAATAATTATTAATAAACAGTAATAATTAGCAAAAAATACAAATAATTAGTAGTAAATCGCATTTATTTGTAATTATTATTATTAATTAGAAATAATATGTAATAATAAAATGTAATTAGTAATAAATAGTATTAAATTGTATTAAATTGTAATAAATTGTAATAATTAGTAATGAATATTAAATAATAGTAATAAATATTTACAATTAGTAATAATTAAAAATAATTAGTAATTATTTGCGTTAATTAGTAATAATTAGCAGTAATTTTTTATAAATAGTAATAAATAGTAAAAAATAGGAATAAATAGCCGCAGTTAGTAATAATTAATAGTACATAATGTTAAATAGAAACAATTAGTAGTAAATAATAATTATTAGTGGAAAATTGTAATAATTATCGGTAAATAGTAATAATTAATAATTAATAAATAATAATTAGTAATAAATAGTACTAATTAGCCATAGTTGGTAATAAATGGAAATAATTAATACAAATTAGCAATGATTATTTATAGTTAATGGTTATTAGTAATAATTTACTGTAATTATAAACAAATATTAATAATGAGTAATAAATAGTAATAAATTGTAATAAATTGTAAAAATTATTAATAATTAGTAAAAATATAAATAATTAGTAATATATATTAATAAATAATAAAAAATGTCAATAATTAGTAATAGTTACTAATATTTAGTAATAATTCATAATAATAATTAATAATTACCATTTATCAGTAATAATAAGCTGTAAATAGTAATAACTAGCAATAAATTGTAATAATTAGTATTAAATAGTAATAATCAACATTAAATAGTAATAGTGTGTAGTAAATAGTAATAATTAGTAGTAAGTTGTAATATAGAGTAATAAATACTAATAATTAGATATAAAAAGAAATAAATAGAAAAATATTAATACATATTATAAATTTGTTAAATATTAATGAATTATAATAATTAGTAATTATTAGTGGCGATTATTAGTAATTAGGAATACTTAGCAGTAATTGGACATATTTACCAATACATATCCATAATTTCCAATAATTGGCAATAATTTGTGACAATTAGCAATGATTAGCAATAATTAGTAATTATTAGAAATATTTTGGAATAATTACTAATAATTAGTGGTAATTAGTAATAAATAGCATAAAATAGTAATAATTAGTTTTAAATATTAATAATTATCGGTAAATAGTTTTAATTAGTGATAAATATTTTTAAATAGCATTAATTAGAAATATTTATCTGTAAAAAGTAATAAATTGTAATAATTTGTAATAATTAGTAATAATTAGTAATAAAAATTATAAAATTTTTAATATAAACTTATAAAATTATTAAATAATAATTTATACAAATAATTTGAAACAATTTGTAATAATTAGCAGAAATTAGATGTACAAATGAATAATTCAATGTAATTAGAAATAAATAGTTGTAATTCTCAATAATTATATATAATTAGCAATAATAAAAAAATTGAAATAATTTCCAATAATTAAAAATAATTACCAATAATTACCTATAATTAGAAATATTTGGGAATACTTCTTAACAATTTTAAATACAATGGAATAATTATTTTTTTTTCTTTTTTTGGATCTTGTTGTCAATAAATAAAATTAATCATAAAAAACTAATTATTTTATATTTTATAGAGAAACATAGATCAATGAAGTTTGCAAAAGTCATTTTTAGATGATTGTGCTTAGATAAATTAATACAAGAATCCAAATGGTTCTGGAATAAGACATGTATATATTGGTGGGTTTTGAAGCTTTTTAAAATTTTCATTATCAAAAGAAGTATTTTTTCATAAGGGATAATTAATCGTCCATGTAAAAAATGTATCAGGAGGATGATTGTTGCATTTAAAATCATTGGGGGCATATATTATGTTATAGTTTTCAAACAGATTATGATTTTTATAATTAAAATGGAGAATATAATTCTATAAATGAATCTAATAATTTGGTTTTGGATCCACCATGGTTTCAATATTTAGTACATGATGTGGTAGGTTCGTCTATTAAAAATACTGAAACTCTGTTTGATATCGATATAACATATAATTTGGAATCATCTAAATCATATGAGTTATTGAGGTCCACTGAAGATGCCTTATATCAAGGTTTCAGGATATGAAATTTTTAAGTAGTTAAAAAATTTATGGCTATGAATTCAGATAATGGAATGTAAAATAGCTATTTTGATCATATATTCTCTTTGGTTAAAACACTATTACATGAAGGAAATGTGTTTCCTAAAAATTTCTATATGGGCACGACGTTAGTTCCTAATCTCGGTCTTGGTTATCAGAATATTCATGCATGTTCAAATGATTTCTCTTATATTATGGTGAAAATGTGTTAATGGATAGTTGTATACATGTAGATAGTCAAGTTATAAAGGGTCTCAACTAGGGATGTCTAGATTGATTCCAATAAAATAGTTGAGGTATTTCCTCCACACACCCAGATGGAAATATTTTTTTATGTATTTGCACAGATCATTATTGTTGACAAAGAACATAACCAATATTTCAACTAGTAAAAAATTAAATCATTCCTCATATGGTAATTTATGGGGAATGTTTGACCAAATACATATATATTTTGATTCAGAAACCCAAAATTCCTGATTTTGTATTTTTTTTGATGTTTTATGTCTATTTGGTTCTTATAGTAGTCAATATTATTTTTTCTTATGATTATAACTCCATAAAATTTATATACTTGGATGTTGATGAAGGATCCATATATATTTTTCACTTCATTAATTCTATGTCATCTGAGAAATAATATTTATTTTTATTTCAATCCATTGATTGAGGAGTTATGTTTATTATTGGGTATTGGTGCCAATATAAATTATGTTGCAGAAAAACATAATATCACACTTATAGCTACATTGATGCGGGAAATTAGTGACTTACTAACATATAGAATGTTATCTGTATGTAGTAAACATGGTCCAAAATCTTGTCTGTACTTTATGAGAGACAATAAAGTGATTATGCTCAGAAAATGAAGAAAACATATTTTTACTGTCATCATAGAGTCTATCAAACCGATTATTTTTTTGGAGGAACAAATCTCATTTTAGAAAAGAAACAATTAAAAGTGATGGACCTACAACAATGATATTATGTATGGATTTAAAATAAAATTTCTATTCATTGCCTACCATTACATTTGGAACAACTACAATCCAAAAAAATGATGGCTTTGGGGAGGAAAACTATTGGATAAAATACAGAATCATTGGGATCTTCTACATTGGTCTAATTTGTTGGTCTGTTAAATGTTGGATTTCATGAATATTGATAAGAACTGTTTTTATTATATATTTTATACAGGTTTTGATACACTAGGTAAGAAAAAATGATAATGTGAAGGCATGTTAAGATATTTCCCAAATTTGTAGGGGACCAGATCATGAACTGTTTTAAAAAGTCAGATCACAGAGTTTAATGATTCCAAAAAAAGATTATAGACATTCCAAATAAAATCAATTGTTGTTTTGTCTATGGATTTCCGAATTGAAACATCCAGATGGTTATGTTTCCAATTTGGTTCGATGTGTCAGAAATGGACGTATTACTGGATTAGCAATTCAGGACTCTCATGTTATGATGGAAATAATTCTTCTAATAGGATTAAAAGGTTTTTTTTGTTTTCTATAATTTGGGATGTGTTGTACCATCCCTGGTAAATAAACCATAATACATTTTCATATTTATTAATATTTGTGAATTAAATATTAATTTTACTTTAAAGGGGTTTCTATGTTCGATAGCATACTCGATAGGCAATAATGAGTTTCTTTGAATACTTACGTTGCACACTAGTAATATAATAATATTATTTTAAATGGTAGTTAACACGTAGCCGTTGTATTGGCGAGAATGAATATAAATAACTATAATATGATTATATATATTTTTTAAATGTTTTTACATTTATCCAATAATTGATAATGGATTAAAATAAGAAAAGAATTAAATTTTAGGTATGGATACCCTAATATTCACTAAAGGTCAACTTATCACCTTTTCATGGAGAACCTTCATTAAATATAGTTTTGGTCACTCTTATACATTCTATTGGACCAAAGAAAACTCTTCTTTAGAATCGGGATATCAAAATTTACTTTGTGTAAATGTTTTGTGTTTTTCCGATAAAGTTCATTTTTTTTATGAATAGTGAAAAATGTTTTATTTTAATTCAACACCTCTTTTTAATCTAATTTATTTATATGATTAGATTATGTTTTTAATTTGTTTTAGAGGGAAATTATAATATAAGTTTATCATTTAATCCAATAGTGGTTGTTGGAATTAATTTCATTTTGAAATTGGACTTAAACTAGTGTCAATCTTTTGATATATATTGTTTGATAAAAAAACGCTATTTGTCCTGAAAGCGGGAATTAATTATTAAATTGATTAATGTAACTTATATGTTTTGAATTTTGTAAAATAGAAATCATTTTTGAATTCCGAATATTAAATATTTCTTAGGGTGAAGTTTTGGTATTTTTCTAAAAAACTTTAATTTTTTATGAATAGTGAAACCACTAAGTGGTACTTAAAAAACTGATTTTTTGTTTAAATGAAATTTTACAACCAATGTGTTTTGAATTTAGAAAATCCAACATACATGGTTTTCATTAGGAAGTAAAATTTGGTTCAATGGGATTAAAATAATTTTTTTTCTGAATAGTAACTTTTAAGTTTATTAATCGCGATTAGAGGTAATTAGTGTAGTCTAAGGTATACATAATGTTTTAATAATATGAAATGTCATAGACACATGTCCTACCCTTATTGGATGTGTCCTGGCCAACCAAGAAAATTCATGGGTCAACTTGGGGACCCCATGGAGCCACATTGGTAGGAAAATGACATTAATAACATTTTATTTAATGTTAAAATAAAAATGTCACAAACATGAGATGTTTTACTAAAACAATTTTTAAATGGGGTTATACAAGCCATAATTTTGACTATAAATATTCATTAGAAATATAAAAAAATTTAACACATCATGATAATTTTTTTATAATTTTTATACATTAAATAAATTAATTTATTTATGACTCCATGATGATGCAGTGATTACCTCATTATTTAACGATTTAAATAAAATGAGACGATAATGTAAAATATAAGACCTACACTTGTCAAAAACATATTGTATGGGAGGATTTATAACCCGTATCACATTATCCTCAAAATTTATAATTTTGGGACCCTTTCTATACAAAAATCATTTTATAATAAAGTATCTTTTCTTAACATTCCAAGAGTTCCCCTCCTCTCCGCTTATAAAAGGCCCCCACCTCTACCTCCTTACCCACACCTCTAAAGCCATTGGATCGACCAGGATTTACACATTTTCTTTCTCCACATCCCTCTCTTACTCCTAGATGCAACACATTGGGCTGAAGTCTTCCTAAGAAAGCCTTTGAGCTCAAATCAAAAAGAGTTACCCATTTTAAAGGTAGTGTATTCTCTTGTGTTCTTATGTTTTATTTTGATTGTCCAACACCCTAAACTCTTTTTATCCTTTTTTTTTGAAACACCACCTGTATATTAAATATACTAGGATGTTTTTATGTGAGGTATTAGAGCTAAACATACACACACCTACATCTAATGGTTAAATAACATACTATTTCTATGGATGGCGAATTTCTTCCTCATGAAACAATGATTGTTCAACCCTCATATAACATCTTCATAGGTGGCCATTATGATGTCAATATATTTATATATGATATATAATATTTTTATGTTTTACTTAAGATTCTGTATTTATCATTTGTGGCATACCTTTATGGTTTCCATTGTGGGTAAACACAATAATTTCATTTTAGGAAGTGCGGACTACCGCCCCCTCAAAGTGATTTGATTCGTTAATGCCATATGTGGGACGTATAATGGATGGAGTTAATGATATTATATATTATATAATACAGGAATTATAATATACCTTTATATCATTATGATTTCACTTCATTAAATATGAAATAGAAATGAATGTAGCGTTCATGCGTACGTACGACTTACCATCTCTATGAATGGTGCATTTCACTTCTTACCACTAAATGTTATATAATATTGTAAATAAATTTATATACTGGATATATATGATATATATGATATATACATCCTGAATATAATTCTTGATATAAGGGATATTTTAACACATGAACAACTTGTAATTATAATGATTTTATTTTTGACTCAAGTACCAATGATCGACAAAATGACCATTATTAACTTAAATAATTACATAGTGTTCATAACATGGAAATAAGTGATATAAAAGGAATAATTAACTTCAAAAAGGTTCTTATGCAAGTAGAAATTAAATGACATTTATTATTCATGAGATTAAAGATCAATTGAGTCACGTCGGACACGAGGTAAGGGACTTCGTCTCAATCTCCTTTCATTGAGGCATATTTTGTTTTATACACAACATTATTTTATAAGGTGTATAAACTCCTTTTAATTTTAATTATATTCAAAAAAAATCTTTTTATATGAAGCGTTTTACTAAACAACAAAAAGGAATTTTTCTTTTAACGTACGCGGTGACAACGACCTTTTCTGCCACCGCGAGTATTATTTGGCCTTTGTCTTCCTCAACAAGCCGTAATGTTTTTTAAAATGAAATAAATACCATATACTCTTTTATGTATTTTGGTATTAAAAATGGTTTTTATAATGGATTTGTTATGTCAATATATTTAAGTGAAATATTTTGATCAATGTGTGGAAATTCTTTCTTTCCATTATATTTTTTTATGTCTTATGATTTTATAATGGTATTTGGACATTTGACGGGTGGTTACATGATAAACCATATGACGGGTGGTGCCGTGAATACTAGGATGGGTGGTTACGTTATAACCTCCAATGTATTGGGTATGGAAGTAGGCCATATGGATATTCCATTAGGTGATATGTGTGGAAGTCGACCATATGGTTATTCCATATAAGTATCTTTATGTCCCAAGTGACCTCTACATGTTATGTGTTCATTATATGGGTTTTATAGTAATCTTTTGGTTACAAAAAGGGTAATTAATAATCTTTTCTTCAATGAAGAGTTTTTTACTACTTCGTAAATGTGAAATGTATTACTTTGATAAAGTATACATGGTTTACTTGTTGTTTTAAAAAACTAACAGTTTTAATTCTTTATATATCCCTTACTGAGCTTTTTATGCTCACCGGAAGTTTTTGAAATGTTTTACACATGACTTAATGTGTAATAGGGTCATGGATGGGATCAAGGAATATTTATGCTATCTAAAACATTGAACTAGACATGTTTCTTTTTAAGAGTTTTTATTTTACGGAAACTTGGTAGAAGTGCCTACTTTGTAATCTTTTGAGATGTAATTGTTATGTCCTAATTCTCTAAAACTCTAAACCTGAAAATATCCTTAATGTGATTTATTCATTTAATTCAATATTAATTAAGGTTTAAGGTTGGGGCCTTATAGTTGGTATTAGAGGTCGTTTTAGACAACATTAGGAGTTAGAAAATTGTTATATTATAAATTAATTTATGTTATGATTGAAATGATATAGCATTTAAATATTACCATGTTGTTTCGTCTAAGATATTTCTATGTTCAGAATGGTTTTCCGAAGAGGAAACAAAGCAGCTTTGTTGGGATGACATTAGGAGGAAGACATCTTTCTGAATCAGCAACCTGAGATGGTCAGAATCAGAACTGAATAGTTTGTTGCAGTGATGGCACAGTTGACTCAGGCTATAAATGGTGGTGGTATCCAGGCACGAGAATAGCCAGATCAACCATAGAGGAACATGTCAGTGGTGGAACATTTAATGAGGCAACATCCACCATCATTTAGAGGATCATCTGACCCTGTGATTTCTGAAGGGTGGATTAAAGCTCTGGAGAAGATTTTTTATGTCATGGGGTGTTTAGAACATCAAAAGGTTAGACTTCCTACTTACCATTTTGAAGGTGAAGCAGATCAGTGGTGGTCGATGATGAACAATATCAGGGATAGTGATGAGATTGATGATCTTCACTGGGACGAATTCAAAGGTATGTTTTTTTGAGAAATATTTTCCTAAGGTGGTTCATCCTAGGGAAGGAAAAACCATTCCTAGAATTGAGGTAGGAGGATGATTCAGTGGCTGCTTATGAATAAAAGTTCACTCGACTGGCAAGGTATGCTCCAAACATTATACGAGATCTTGATATTAAAATCAACCTTTTTTACTCAGGGTTAAATCCAAGGTATCGAAGGGCTTTAGCTTCTCGTGAGTTCAAAAGTTATGAAAAACTTGTTCGATCTACGGAGAAGGTGGAAATGGAGTTCGCCAATGATCATGTCATCATTAACAAACAACAGAATATGCGGTCCAGTTGGCAAGAAAAGGGGAAGAATTCATCAAAGAAACAAGGAGGTTAGAAAACCAAATATCCATCCTGTGACAAGTGTGGTAAAATGAATCCTGTAGAATGTTTATCCAAGTATGGAATGTTCTTTCGGTGTGTTAAGTCTGGTCATATTGCTCGTAACTGTAAGGAAGATGAACAAGAAGGCAATGAAAATACAATGGTAAGATGTTTTCAGTGTAATGAAATGGATCATTATGCAAATGAGTGTCTAACGAAGAACTCAACTGAGGGAAAGCAGCCAGAATACAAGCAGAAAGGGGTGGTGAAATCATTTGCAACTACTTCATCAGATGTTGGGCTACCGAATGAAGTAGTATCAGGTACACTATTTGTTTGTTCAGATTATGCCAGTTAGTTGTTTGATTTAGGGTCTACACAGTAATTCATATCTGTGAATTTTTCTACTAAATTTTTAATTCAATCTCATGATATGAATCCTGAACTTTTGGTAAAAACACCTAGAGGGAACGTTGAGACAAAAAGAAATTATTAGAACCTTTCTATCCTTTTGTGCGGAAAGAATCTACTAGCAAACCTTATTGCTTTTCCTCTATTAGAGTTTGATGTTCTTTTGGGCATGGATTGGATTTCTGTTTATCATGCTAAGATTGACTGCAGAGCTAAAATTCTTTCATTTTATAAAGATTTTCAGTTTGTGTTCACGATTGAACCCTTGATTTTGATAACATATCAGGAAGTTGGGAAACTAGTAAAAGATGGAAATGAATGTTACCTTGCACATATTGTTGAAAATAAAGGAACTGTTCAGATCAATGATGTTCCAGTGGTAAATGAGTATCTTGATGTTTTTCCTAATGAGTTTCCTCGTATTATTCATGATCGAGAAGTTGAACTTACTGTTGACTTAGTTCCTAATTCTAAGAAAATTTCAAAACCCCCTTATCGAATGGATCAAGTTGAAATTTTAGAGGTAAAGAAGAAATTTAAGGAGTTATTAGATAAAGGATTCATTCGACCTAGCACATCACCATGGGGGGATCTTGTATTGTTTGTTAAAGAGAAATATGGTTCAATGAGACTTTGCATTGATTATAGATCCTTGAATATCTTTACTGTTAAGAACAAGTATCGTTTGCCTCATATCAATGATTTGTTTGATCAGATCTAGGGAGCTTAGTATTTTTTGAAGATTGACCTGAGGTCGGGGTACCATCAGTTTAAAGTTAAATAAGATGACATTCTGAAGACTATGTTCTATACTAGATATGGACATTATGAATTTGTAGTTATGCCTTTTGGGTTAACCAATGCACCATCTGTATTCATGGACCTTATGAATAGAATTTTACATGAGTTCATGGATAAGTGTGTGGTTGTTTTAATTGATGATATTTTGGTGTTTTCTAAAATTAAATAGGAGCATGAACATTATTTAAGGGTTATCTTGCAAACCTTAAAAGAAAAGAAAATGTATGGAAAATTAAGTAAGTGTGAGTTTAGGATACAAAAAATTTATTTCCTTAGTCACAATGTTTCAAAAAATGGCATAATTGTTGATCCTGCTAAAACAAAAGTTGTCGAATAATGGACAAGACCCAAAAATGTGACCAATACCCATAGTTTCCTTGGTTCGGAAGGTTACTACCGAAGTTTTGTTGAAATTTTTTCACAGTTATCTAGTCCAATGACTAAGATAACTCAGAAGGGTGTTATGTTTATCTGGACAAAATATTGTGATTATTGTATTTAGGAGTTTAAAAGAATATTTCTGAATCCTCTAGTTTTGGTAATTCCTTCCAATAATGGTGAGTTTGTTATATACAGTGATTCTTCGTTGAAGTCACTTGGTTGTGTCATTATGCAGAATGATTAGGTAATTTCATATGCTTCACGTCAGTTGAAAACACATGAGGTAAATTACCAAACACATGACTTGGAATTAGCTGCTATTGTTTTTTCTCTAAAAATTTGTAGGCATCATTTGTATGGATTAAAGTGTGAAATATATATTGATCACAAAATTTTAATGTATATATTCACTCAGAAATAATTGAACATGAGACAGAGGAGATGGCTGGAATTAATCAAGGATTAGGATTGTACAATTCATTACCATCCGGGAAAATCAAATAAAGTGGATGATGGTTTGAGTTGAAAAAGTAATGCTTCATTAACCATGAAATGTTTGGAATGGCATCCTTTTGTTTTTTATTTGATGAACTTTGGCATAGAAGTTGTTGGTGCATGAATTTTTTCTGTTTTGTTTCAGGTATCAGTGAGATCATCCCTATCAGACAGAATTAAGCAAGCGTAGAAGAAAGAAATTGGGTTGCAGAAAAAGGTAGAGCTGGTTTAAAAGGGTAAGTTTCCTGAATTTAACATTAATAATGATTGTGTTTTGAGTTTTAAAAAGAGATTATGTGTGCTTGGTGATTCATAGTTGAAGAACGAGTTGTTATGTCAGGCTCATAGTTCCCCATTTTCAGTTCATCCTGGCAGTACTAAGATGTAAAGAGATCTGCGGAATTATTACTGGTGGGATGGAATGAAATGATATATTGCTGATTTTACTATAAAGTGTTTGACTTGTCAGCAGGTTAAAGAAAAGCAGAAGTTACCGAAAGGGATGCTTAAGCCTTTACCGGTGCCAGAGTGGAAATGAGAAAATATATCCATGGACTTTGTTCTGGGATTACCGAGGACATCTAGAGGTAATAATGCAATCTGGGTTATCGTTAATCGCTTGAATAAATCTTCTTATCTCCTTCTTATTCGAGATACATTCTCTCTAGATCAACTTTCTCAATTTTATTATAAATAGATATTCAGGTTTCATGGAGTTCCCCTATCAATTGTATCTGATCATGATCCCAGGTTTACTTATAACTTTTGGAAGGGCCTTCAGATGTCATTGAGTACTGAAATAAATTTTAGTACAGCTTTTCATCATCAATCAGATGGGTAGTCAGAATGAACAATTCAGACAATGGAGGATATGCTACGTTCTTGTTCGATGGATTATCAGGGAAGTTGGGACTAACATCTTTCTTTGGTTGGGTTTTCATATAACAACAGTTTTCATTCCAGTATACAGATGGCTCCGTTTGAAGCATTATATGGGAAGCGGTGTTGAACTCTGGTTTTTTGGGATGAAGTAGGTGAAAGGAAGCGGATGGGACCAGAATTGGTAGAAGAGATGGAAAAAAAGTTCATTTGATTAAGAAACACATGCGAACAACTCAGAGTAGACAAAAACGTTATGCGGATAACCGAAGGAAGGATCTATCATTCGAGGTAAGGGATCCTATTTTTCTCAAAGTTTCACCATGGAAAAGTGTGATGCGATTCCGTAAGAAAGGAAAGATGAGCCCAAGGATCATTGGACCATATGATATTCTGGAAAAAGTATG
This sequence comes from Viscum album, assembly GCA_963277665.1. NCBI lineage: Eukaryota > Viridiplantae > Streptophyta > Magnoliopsida > Santalales > Viscaceae > Viscum > Viscum album. Next base: position 567,194,207 of record OY728134.1, on the reverse strand, counting down.
ATCAGTTTCTTACTGAGTGGCTTTACCTCCAAGTTTATCTCAGGTACACAATGTTTTTCATTTTCAATGTTGAGAAAGTATATGCCGGATCCATCTCATGTTTTGAGACCAAAGGTAGTTTATTTGGAATAGAATCTCTCTTATGAAGAACAATCAGTCCAGGTTCTTGACCAAAGAGAGAATGTGTTGCGAAATAAGGTAATTCACAAGGTAATGTTTTTTGCAAAAACCATATGGTTGAAGAGGCAACGTGGGAATCTGAAAATTCTATGAGGGATAAATACCCCCACATATTTTGATAAGTGAATAAAATTGCGAGGACACAATTCCCAAAAGGGGGGAAGGATGTAACATCCCAGGTAAATAAATAATAATACATTTTAAAATTTATTAATATTTTTGAATTAAATATTAATTTTACCTTAAAGGGGTTTCTATGTTCGATAGCGTACTCGATACACAACAAAGATTTTCTTTGAAAACTTACGTTGCAAACGAGTAATATAATAATATTATTTTAAATTGTAGTTAACACGTAGCTGTTGTATTAGCGGGAATGAATAGAAATAAATATAATATTATTATATATGTTTTTTAAATGTTTTTACATTTATCCAATAAAAGATAAAGGCTTAAAATAAGAAAAGAATTCAATTTTAGGCTAAGGTACTCTAATATTCACTAAAGGCCGACTTATCGCCTTTTCATGAAGAACCTTCATTAAATATATTTTTGGTCACTCTTATACATTCTATTGGACCAAATAAAACTCTTCTTTATGATTGGGACATCAATATTTACTTTCTGTAAATTGTTCGTGTTTTTCCAATAAAGTTCATTTTTTAATGAATAGTGAAAAATGTTGTATTTTAATTCAAACCCACTTTTTAATCTAATTTATTTATATTATTAGATTATCTTTTGAATTGGTTTTAGAGTAAAATTAGAATATATTTTTACCATTTAATTCAATAGAGGTCGTTGGAATTAATTTCACTATGAAATTGAACATAAACTAGTGTCAATCTTTTGATATATATTATTTCATAATAACACACTATTTGTCCTGATAGCGGGAATTAATTATTATATTAATTAATGTAACTGATATGTTTTGAATTTTTTAAAATAGACATCATTTTTGAATTCGAAATATCAAATATAGCTTAGGGTGATGTTTTGGTATTTTTCTAAAAAACTTCAATTTTTGATGAATAGTGAAACCACTAAGTTGTACTTAAAAAACTGAATTTTCATTTAAATGAAATTTTACCACCTCTGTGTTTTGAATTTCAAAAATCTGACATACATGGTTTTCATTAGGAAGTAAAATGTGGTTCAATGGGATTAAATTAATTTCTTTGTGAATAGTAACTTTTAAGTTTATTAATCGCGATTAGAGATAATTAGCATAGTTTAAGGTAAGAAATAAGGTTTTAATAATATGAAATGACCTAGACACATGACCTACCATTATTGGATGTGTCATGGCCGACCAATAAAATCCATGGGTCAACTTGGGCACCCCATGGAGCCACTTTGGTAGGAAAATGACATTAATAACTTTTTATTTAATGTTAAAATATAAATGTCACAAACATGATATGTTTTACTAAAACAATTTTTAAATGGGGTTACACAAGTAATAATTTTGACTATTAATATTAATTGGAAATATAAAAATATTTCCTACATCATGATATTTTTTTATAATTTTTAGACATTATATAAATTAAATTATTTATAACCCCATGATGATGCGGCGATTACCTCATTATTTAACGATTTAAATAAAATGAGACGATAATGTAAAATATAAGACCTACACTTGTCAAAAACATATTAGATGGGTTTATTTCGAACCCATATCACATTATCCTCTAAATATATAATTTTTGGACCCTTTTTATCTGAATATCATTTTATAATAAAGTACCTTTTCTTAACTTTCCAAGAGTGCCCCTCCTCTCCTCTTATAAATGGTCCCCACCTCTACATCCTTACCCACACCTCTCAAAACATTTATTATGCCAAGATATGCTCATTTTATCTCTCCACATCCCTATCTTACTCCTAGAAGCCCCAGTTGGGGTAGAAGTCTTTCCCAGGAAGCCATTGAGTTCAAATCAAAAAGAGTTACCCATTTTAAAGGTAGTGTTTTCTCTTGTGTTCTTATGTTTTATTTTTCTTCTCCAACCCCCTAAACTCTTTTTATTCATTTCTTTTTCAAAAACACCAGTATCTTTAATATACTAGGATGTTTTTTTGAAGGATTCAAGCTACACTTACACACACCTACATCTAATGGTTAAAAAACATACTGTTTCTGTGGATGGAGAATTTCTGCCTCATGAAACGATGATTGTTCAAAAATAATATAACACCTTCAAAGGTGGCCATTAAAATGTCAATATATTTATATATGATATATAATATGTTTATGTTCTACTTAATCTTATGTATTTTTCATTTGTGGCATACATTTATGGTTTCCATTGTGGGTAAACACGATAATTTCATTTTAGGAAGTGCAGACTACCGCACCCTCAAAGTGATTTGATTCGTTAATTCCATACATGGGATGTATAAAGGATGGAGTTAATTATATTATATATGATACAATACTAGAATTATAATATACCATTATATCATTATTATTTCACTCCATTAAATATGAAATAGAAATGAAATTAGGATTCATGCATACATACGGCTTACCATCTCCATGAACGGTGCATTGCATTTCTTACCACTAAATGTTATATTATATTGTAAATACATGTATATGCTGGATATATATGATATATATGACATGTAAATCATGAATATAATTCTAGATATAATGGATATTTTAACACTTGAACAACTTGTAATTATAAAGAGTTTATTTTTGACTCAAGTACCAATTATCGACAAAACGACCATTATTAACTTAAATAATTACATAGTGTTCATAACATGGTAATAAGTGATATAAAAGGAATAATGAACATGAAAAATGTTCTTGAGAAATTAGAAATTAACTCAAGTTTATATTTCAGGTGATTAAAGAGCAATGGAGTCACGTCGGACACGAGGTAAGGGACCTCATCTCAATCTTCTTTCATTGAGGCATATTTAGTTTTATACAAAACTCTATTTTATACGCTTTATAAACCCCTTTGAATTTTAATTTTATTCAAAATTAATCATTTTATACAAAGCGTTTTACTAAATGACAATAAGGAATGTTTCTTTTACTGTACATGGTGACAATGACCTTTTCTTCCGCTGCGAGTATTATTTGGTCTTTGGCTTCCTCAAAAAACTGTAATGTTTTTTAAAATGTAATAAATACCATATACTCTTTTAGGTATTTTGGTATTGAAAATGGTTTTTATAATGAATTTGTTATATCAATATTTTTAAGTGATATATTGTGATCAAAGTGTGGAAATGTTTTCTTTCCACTATATTTGTTTTATGTCTTATGATTTTATAATGGTACTTGGGCATTTGACCGGTGGTTCCGTGATAAACCATATGATTGGTGGTGTCGTGAATACCATGACGGGTGGTTATGTTATAACCTCCAATGCATTGGGTATGGAAGTCATCTATATGGCTATTCCATTAAGTGATATGTGTGGAAATCGACCGTATGGTTATTCCATTTAAGTATGTTTGTGTCCCAAGTTACCTTTATATGTTATGTGTTATTTATATGGGTTTTATGGTAGAATTTTTTTTACGAAAAGGGTAAGTAATGATATATTATTCAGTAAAGAGATTTTTATTACTTCATAAAGGTGAAAATTATTACTTTGGGAAAGTATACATGGTTTACTTGTTGTTTTGAAAAACTAACAGTTTTCATTCATTGTGTATCCCTTACTGAGTTTTTTATGCTCACCCCAAGTTTTTGAAATGTTTTTCACAGGACATAATGTGGAATAGGGTCAAGGATGGGATCAAGGAATAGTCATTCTATCTAAAACATGGAACTATACATGTTTATTTTTAAGAGTTTTTATTTTATGGAAACTTAGTAGAAGTGTCTACTTTGTAATCTTTTTAGATGTAATAGTTATGTCCTAATTCTCTAAAACTTTAAACCAAAAAAAGATCTTCAATGTGAATTATTCATTTAATTAAATATTAAGTAAGGTTTAAGGCCAGGGCCTTATATGCGCTAATCAAAATATAATATTTTTTGCCAAAATTTTCTAAATGAAAATAGAATACAATACGGTAAGTAAACTGAAAGTATATTTTGTTTTAATTAATGTAAACTAGAAATAGTATTCCCATCAGCTTTATTTGGCTTAATATGGAATTTGAAATTATATTTTCAGAATGATTAGTCAACTGAAGTTCCGATATAGTTTTGATGGATGTACCCATTCATAAGATGCATGGAGAAACTGATGAAAAAAATCCTGTTACAAAGTGTATGTTGAATGATCAATTTCAAAATCATATTTTCTGGGGTATTTTCTTTATGTACCCTCATTATTTTCAATATGAATATCCCTCAATACACAATTATAAGGGTTATAAATATTGGAATGTTTATAATGAATTGAGGAATCAATTATCAGTATCTAATCAAACCAATCTTAGCTTGGTAGAGTCGGTGAATGATGACATTCATATGATGAACATCAAATATATCATACCTATGCTCTATTTATATTTAATGAAATGTACCTTTTTTTAATATGAGTGCTCCAATTACTTATTCTGTAATCATTGTTATAATAAATGAATATTATTTTATTTGTTGGTTATTTGATAATTATTTCATGAAACAACTTCAACAAATTACAACACCTACTCTTAAGGAACAATGGAGAAATAAATGTTCCTTCTTCTTTAAAAAACCTGTAAAAAAATTTAATTATAGTTTAACATAAAATATTAATTTATTAATTTTTATATTGAATTTTTTTAAAACAATTATGTATCTCAACATGTTGATAAAATTAATAATTTATTTTTTCTTTTTAGTAACCCACCATCCAAAATGATTAATTATTATAATTCATATGTGGTGAATGGTTTTTCTTTTCATACACCTAGACATGGGGAATCAAAAAATTAATGAATACTGGGTTTTGTTTGAGATGATATCATCAAAGATCAATTGTATTTGAAATTTAAAGAATGGTGGATGAAATAAATAAACTGTGTTATTTGGGATAGAATTACATAACGATGAATAAATGTCAGTTGTTGGATTTTGAGAGAAGCTTGAATATTTATCCTAGCTAATGAATTGTTGATAATAAATATAAAATCCTTCTAGTAGTAAATGAACCCTTACTATTGGATCATCAAGCACATCAATAGTTTTATGCAAATTATTGTGCTACTTCAAGAGATTTGGGTGATTGGTGGAGCTTAATAAAAATGAAATATTTTGAAAATATTTGTATTCAATTTCAATGTGGTTCCATTGAAATATAAATAATTGAAATTTATTAGGAGACTACTATAAATAAATATTTTCCATGAAGATACCTCAATTTAATTGGTGACACAACACTCTTAAGGGATTATGGTGAATATGATGTTATTGATGTAACAATTGAATTTAAAATGGAAAGAGATTATGAAACTAAAAATCATATAGAAATAGATTATACCATGAATAAATATTATGATATTGACACTATGTTATAAAAACATGATAATAAAGATTAAGAGTGACATAGTTAAATGGTGGTAATAGTTATATAAAATATGTAAATAAATTAGTTATCTTTAACTATATAATAATATATATTACTTCATTTTTCAGATGGACTCTGATCTATTTCGTGAGTTAGAGGAGGTTGATTGATTATTCCTTACTCTACCCTTTAATGAATTCCACGTCTTGGATTCGATCCATACCTATTGAGGTATGTTTTCTTGTGCATTTTAGTCAATTTTAATTAATTATCCTTAATATTTTTTTTGATTTGTTCGTTTTTTCATTATTTTTCACATATACCATCAATGTTAAATTTTTTATTCAAAATTAATTCAAAATGTGGAATATGGGACAATAATGCCTAGGTGGTCATAAAGGTGTGTAGACCAAGGCCATCCCCACAAATCAGGTTCACCCCCCTCCAGTTCTAGGGATGAAACTTTATATAAGCATTTGACATTGGAGCCTTGATATGCTAGTGTGGTCATGTGATCTTCTACATTGTTCCCCTCATGCCATGTGTGGGTGACCTCTACATTGTAGTTTAGAAGCATCTTGGGTTACGTGGGAGTGCAATGTTGAGAACTTATTTTTATAGGGCATGGGTTATATAGGATTATATTTTCATTGATGTTGATCTCCATATGCTCGATCATTGGTTGGTATATAAATAAATAATATTTATTTTAAAATTAATTTAATTAATAACTAGATATTATTAATTGTTTGTAGGGATTATTGTATCTCATCGATTAGATCATGTATTACTCTATCAGGTATACATGGGAGAGTTGTTCGCAAGAACATTATCATTATCTTTTTCAAAAGATTAGAATGACAATAATGAGGTAATCTAGAGTAATAATTTTTGATTATTCTTGTTGTTCCCAAAGACCAGATTACATTTCATCTAAGGTTTGGGATGGATAATGTTCACACTGGATGTGTGGTCATTTTCATAAAAGATCATCATTTAGTTGACAGAACCGAGGGAGTTAACCGGTGACTCATCGAGCCGGTAGTCCTACATTCAGTACATATATGGAAAATATAGTAACATGATTTTTTAATTAATTTTTATAAACATGAATTTAAAAAGATAATTTGATATTCATATAGGCAGTCGAATAGGTCGATGTTATCGAATTAGAGATTTATAAGAGGATGTATAGTTATCCTGTCACTAGAGAGATTTGTGGTGATCTCTAGTGTCATATTTTGAAAATTACAATTTGCTACTGAGTTTTAGAATCAATATTAAAAAATATTAAAAATATTTTAATTTAAATTGAAATTTAAGAGTCATATAAGGTCCCAACATCTCAGACACATGCTTTGAATCCAGACAATAATGATGATCATACTAGTGTAGCAAGATTTGATGAGGCAGTATAGATACATTCCACCAAGTATGCATTTGAGAAAGGTACATTTGTTGGTTTTAGATCTTGATTTATACTTGGGATTTATTACAATAACATTGTGATGTCGTGTGCATATCGAGAGGAGCTCATTGAGAGTCATCATTAGTTGCTGCATAGTATCAGGGGTAGATATTAAGTCAGCATGACCTTATAGAGAGTATGTTTATGGAGAAGGAAGAGCTCTTTCGACAGTAGTAACAGTACTAGAATATGATATGTTGATGGCAACAACTGTAGCACGAGAAAACAATTAAGTTCATGCGAGGACTAACTCATGGTGTAGGGATGAAATTCCCTCACCAACTCATCTTGTTCCTCTAGAAGTCCCTCCCCCTAAGTGATGCATTTACTTTATATGAAAAAAAACATTTGAATGTAATTTTTTTGTAATATTTTATATTTAGATTTCTATATTGTGAGCATTTATATTTTTTATAACATTGTGTTATTAATTAATTTATTATTTTAAAATCTTATTACATTATTATTTATGTAAATTTTTTAATTTTTAATTTTTATTATTTATTTACTATTTTATAAAAAATCGTTATTTAATTATCATTATTATTATATTATTACTATTATTATTATGGGGAATATTTAATTTTTTTTATTTTACAGTTTTTTATTATTTTATAATTTTTGTTATTATTAGTTTTATTAATATTGTTTTATTAATATTAATAATATTCTTTTTATATTAATTATATTGTTAACATTATAATCATAATTATTATATTAATATTAATATAATAGTAGTATAATTATTTTATTAATTAAAGTGTTATTATTTCTATTATTTTACTATTATTACTACATTATTATTAATATTATTATTTTTGAAAAATTTATCAATATATTTTTTTCATTTTTATTCGTTTTGATGATAGGCCTATCACAACTTGGCCTTTTTAAAAATATTGAAAAAACTATTTGCAATGATATTTTCTACAATGATGAATTTAGGACAGGATCCCTTTGGAAATGAAATTTTGTGACGGGGTCCCATCAAAAATTCCCCATTGAAAATAACTTAATTCACAATAATGACAGAAGCTCATCTGCGTACACATAAACTGAACATCTAAACTATAAGATATAATTTTTAGACCACCTAACTAGATTTTGAAAACAAATACCTTTTTAACTCTATCCATTGACACCAATTTGAAGACCGTCATCTGTCAAAAACTACGATCCACTGAAAAAGAGGGTTTTAGTGTTTTATATGAAGAATAGAAACTACAAAAATCCATAATTTGAACATGAGAAGGAAGATGAGTGTTATGCTCACCCAGAACATCGATTTGCATCCGAGAGAACTCCAAATAGACTAGCAATGAAAAAAGAATGATTCTTGAGAATCCTGGGGTGTAATGGTCCATCATTGGGGCTATATGAAGAAGAAATGAGTAAAAACCTGAGTTAGAAAATTTGTGGTCTTAGAGTGAAATGTTATAAATTTATACTTTTATTAGAATGAATTGTTTTGCTATACATTTGGCCAAACCATGAACTGACCATGCCCCACCCCTTTTTCCAAGAATTTTCTATCCCATGAAGTTACCTAGAGGTCATGTATATTTTGAATTTTCATTCTCAGACTCTGTGGGATGGCTCTTTCTATGCCCGCACAATTTTCCTCCCCCCATGCCTAATTTATTCAAACCATGCACCCCTCCCCTAGGATTGCATGGTTTGTGTGCAGGGTTACGACTAACAAGGCAATAACCATGAAACATATATTTAATGGTCATTTTACCCTTATTTCATGTCATGAACCCTAATATCACTATCATGACTCCTTATACACTTGGAAAACATTTCATTAACCAAAATAAATAGACATAAACCAAAACAAAAACCAGAACATACCTCACGAAAGATCAAGGTAATACACTTTTTTGGAAAATAACTTACACAATACTTTACCTACATCCCTTAACACATCCTAGTGTATTTGGTGTGATAATAAATTAATATTAAGAGATATTTTGGATCTAACATTAAAAGTTTGTTCAAAAAAGATGTGTCTCTCTAAATCATTTGTGTTTGTTTTATTTCTTCTTAAAACTCCATAAAATATTATTTAACTATGATTATATAATAACATGAATATATATATATATATATATATATATAAATTATTTGAATAACCTATATCCATTTGTAAAAGCAATAAAATGGGAATTGTATCTACATTTGTCTGTATGGGGACTACCACCATGCAAACTAATAAAATTCATTTTCCATTACCTCCTCTCACAGTTGTTTATAATGAAATATATAATGAATTTATATGATATTCATAAAATATTTATTATTATATGAATTTAATATAAGTAATTGTTTCCATATCATTCGATTCACCATAATACGATGGTGTTATTCATTCATATGGGTGGACTACAACCTCCATGAAGCAATGTGATTCATTTTTCATCACCACATCACATTAATGATATATATAAGTATAAATAATATAATATTATAGTATTTATGATATTTATGAAATAATAATAATTTTATTACTGATAAAAAACATTCCGCCTTTCCATAATAATCGATATAAAATGGAATCGTAATATATGTGTATGTGCAACATATCATTTTCATGACTGTAAGGTTGTTCATCTCTCATAAACATATTAAATTATTAGTTTTAAATATTTATTTAGGTAAAAAATGATAATTATAACATCATTATTATTCTAGATATTATTTAATAATGGCCTTTTTGACCATAGTTGACTTACAAATGTTATTTTTGGCATAGGAGTTGAGTATCATCAAAACATCCCACAAAATAATAAATGATTAATTAATTTAATATAAAATGGAGATATATAAAAATAATAATACTAATCCTAAAATGGGTTATTAATAATTTAAATAACTAAGATAATTTTGTCATTTAGGAAGATAAAGAATATATTTGACTTGTCCGACTCAAGGTGAGACACATTTTTTAAAGAATTCATATTATAATGTTTATCTTCCATTAATTATTCTTCAATGGATATATTTTTAAATTATTTTAGGATTTTATTAATATTTATATCAAATATTTATACTTTTTCATTTATATTTTTTTCTTTCCATTCATTAAATTTTTCCAATAAATAATCATATTACCTGTTTTATGATGAATCTTTAAAAACAAAGTCAAAGGTAATGTTCTATTTGACATATATGTGGACAATTAATCATCCCATGATAATTTTTATTTATTTTTTTGAATATTATTCAATATTTCATGTATTATTTCAAATTCAAAACCTATTTTCATTTTTCTATGTGTTTCGGTATTGAAAATTTGATTAAAAAAGTAAATGGTATTTTGAAATCTAAAAAATACTTTTTACATTAGTTAAAAACGTTATTCAAATATTTTATGATGAAAATGTGAATCCATAATATTGTTTATTAATGATATGTTATTTGACAACTATATATAAAAAATTATAGATCTGGATATATTGTATAATGTTGTTTAATGACCATCATAGATCATCAATAATAGGTGAACTCGATATAGAATATATTATTGGTGATAATGATATTTCGTACATTAGGGAAAATGTCAGATTATGATTCAATGAATTGGTAATGTTCCATGTATTAAGAGTGAATAATAGTGGAGTTCTTGGGGACGATTCTCTAATGGATTTAGTTAGTCCCCAGTTATTTCTAACGTGGGTTATCAATATAATTTTATATGTTTTTTGAATGAGATTTTTTTCTATTTTATGGGTTTAATTAAATAATTAATAGAAAAAAATGTGTGTATATTTAATGAGGAGATGATTAATTATATGAACCGATATTGAGAGAAATATAATAATTTCATGGATTCAATATTTTTACATGATTAATGATAACTATTTTTATATCCTTTTTTTAAATTTATTTTCTCATTAATTTTTTTTAAAAAAAATTGGGAACTGTTTAAAGATGTGTAAGGGAAAATAAGAAGTAAAGATGAAAGTGTTTATGGGGTTTTACAAAAAAATATAGTTTTATTATAAATGTTTTATATTATGGTAAAAATGTATACGGAGAAGACATATTCACCTTTTCATATAATTTATTTTTATCTTAGTTAATATTTTAAAAATCTCTAGAACTCTATACCTAAATGATCTTTGGGTAATAAAAAATGTGAATTATATTCTAAATAAAATAGATTATTTAATGTCTATGAATAGTCTATTATACATTGTATCAAAGGAAATTTTAATATAATTTTATTGTTTAGGATAATATAACCAGACACACTTGTGGAATTATATTTATATCTTTAAAGATATATTATTAGAAGATTAAAAATTTTATTTTTCTATACTATAACAATTCAAGATAGTTTTTTATAGAAGAATATAGAGGAGATTATGTTGAAATGTATGTGGAGAAAAATATCTTCCCAAATAAATTTCTCTAAATCTTTGGAATTGTAAGGAACCATTTTTCTATAATTCATGGAACAATTGATGAATTTTAAGACTAGTGGTGTCCTCCATGTTAAGGAAAATTTTATTTTCTATAAAGGAAGAAGTCTATTGTTGATTATTTTTAGGAAACAAAACCCTTTAATGTTTAGTGGATCCTCATATCATGTGGTATCTTCATAAGGAATCAATACTCTAGAAAGTTATTTTATGACATGGGTGTAGCTTATGAGAGAAATGGAAGTGTTTAATGAGTTGTTCTCATTTTTTATTTTTTTCATTATTGATTATTAATGCAATATTTACACAACAATAAACACTCTGATCAATGTATTTGAATTAATGATTATATACAACACATAAACACCAGAACCAATGTGTGAGATTGTCACAGATTATTTATAATTAAATTAATTAAATTAATTAAATAAGGTGTGATAAATTCATTATTCATTTATGGAAATTAAAAAAGATCTATATCGCATAGTCATTGCATTATATAAATCAATATTAGATTCCCCCTAGGAAGGATTCACCTATGTTACCCAAATTTCAGAATGTTATCGTAGGATTCTATAGGTGACAACATAGAAGATCATATCCCTTGCGTCATTCTTATTTGGTTACCATAAGAATCTATTCCAAAGGATTAGTTTTTATTCAATATACTTAAGAGTGGAATTTCATCGAGGAAAAATCTCTGTTATTAGATAATTCAAGGATAGGGATCTCATAAAATCTTGAAATGATTCTCGCAAAATTTTATTATTCACAAAAAAATGACTTTGTGCTCAGGGAAAAAAAATAAATTTCCATTTATATACCATTTGGGAGAGAAATAAATAATTTCATTAGTTCCCATTATTATTTATCTAATCTATATGTAACCTTATGTCTATGTTTTTATTATTTATTGACATGCACTAAACACGTGAATTAAATTAAATATTATTTAATCAAATAATAAAATATATATATTATATTTCAGCAGACCATTAAACTCGATCTTCCATTACTCCATAGTATTTAGCATTCAATAATAATTGACCCTGTATTTAATAAATAATTACCACTTCATTATTAACCATTGAATAAATAAATATTATATTCAATAAATACAAATAAATATTTATTAAATATTCGGCTCACATAAAATTCACTTGAATAACTAGAGATAAAATATATGTGGTCCAGAAAACAAGAATAATTATTAAAAAACATACGGAGATGATATTTATTTATATTTATGAATAATAAGTACTAATATTATATTTTACTATTATTCTATATACCCTTAATGTCTAATCTTTTAGGCCTCTTTCATAATGGCATTAGGATAAGTATCCTAAAATCAAATGATTCTATTTAAAAATACACCACAACACTCATAAATAATTATGTTAATATTAGAATGGAATAATAGCTCATATAGATCCTTACTACGTAATATAATCCCTTTATTATGATATCTCTAATCTTGGAGGTTACATGCTGGTGCCATCATCTTATATGCTCGATGTCTCTATCTTTGAACGTCCTGAAATCGAAATTTCCAATAGGAACCATTTTCCATGGATTTATTTAGGCTATATAATTTCAAAATAAGGTTATGATATATCAACATCCTTCAAATGAGAAAAAGCTATAAATCCTTTCCTGTATTATTAATTAATTAAATATTACTCGTGACATGTGAAACATATCCTACCTTGTTGTGAACATATGGGGTCTTGGAATTCAGCAATACATCAAAGTACATGAAATGTAACTCTAATTAAAAATAATAATGTTTAAGGGTTACTACATAGATCAATATACAGAAACATCCAATGACACATAAAATTGTGGATTTCCTACTGGAGGGTCACATTCTCATAATATCCTAAACTAAATATTACCAAGGGAGTACACCTTGAGAAAGTGCCAAAATGTTCTATTAGTCCTCACCCCTGTTATCCTAAATATTTTTTATCCATTAAATTAATTTATTTTTATATAGAACATATATTTATGAATATCATCATGTAACTTTTAGGTTCTCATCATTTTACATAACTTCTATGAGCTTTCAATGAAACAACCACTCTTAGGGAAGTACCACACACTATATCCCATAGAAGAAAAATTTGGATATAAAGAGTCTACTAATATTACAAATAATGAATTCAAAGTATCATAATGTACAAACATGTTAGTTATAGGGAATCAACTCCAATAGAATCCAATTTTTACTAGATCTAATTTTTAAAAACATTTTATCCTTTAGCACTCACATGATTGTCATTCTTCTATTGAGAGTGGAATTTAGTACAGGGTGTGCCACAATCTATTCTATGGGAAATATTAATATAGTAACCTAAAACCATTGATAAAAATACCTCAATATGTAATAATTCTGGAGTATGTTATTTCACTACTTGTGTGACCATGTATCTTTTTCTGTATCTAATGATATTGTATTATCACAATATAATTTAATAGGATCTTTATTTCTATGTACCAATTCAAGATCCTATAAAGGGTTTCATATCTATATGGCTTCCTTGGTTGTATCAAAAACTTCTATATACTTGGACTCTGTTATAGATTCAGTAACAATTCAATGTTTTGAACTATTTCAACTTATAGAGACTCCATTGAGATAGAAAACATTTCATGATTGTGACTTTAGATCATTATAAAACTATTTTAAAAATATCCTCATTATATCAGTTGATGACTTCATTTTAATATCATTCATACATAAGGAAAATATCAATATTTCTTCACATATACTTGAGGATATCCTAATCATCTTACCAATGTATTTCTCCTGGATACTTTTGATATCTTCCAACTGTGATCAATTCATAGGCATCATCGAGTTTAGTACATAACATTTAATACATGATTGAACCTATCACTAAATTGTATGAGATATTACACATTCTATATTTATCTTATTATGTATAAGGAAACAATTTTATAGATGGATGAATAAAAAAATACACAATAACAAATACCCTCTTGGATTTTTCTATATTACATCCACTTAGTATCTAGTCAAAATATATTCCTTGACGTAGTCCATGAAACCTCTTAGGTCAATCATGAAGGATTTTGATCTATAGATTATAGGCTTCTTTACCCATTTAATTCATAGAGAAAAACATGTTTAACTAGTCCCTAATCTACTCTATGTATGGTATTTTGTTTTGAATATGAAAATATCATCGAAATATACTATTTCGATAATGACTGTCTTCCAACTATATATTTTGTAAATATATGGCTTATGTTCATACTTAATGACCAAAATTTTTTTATGGCTTCATAGACTCAAATGTTCTATAACCTATAAGCATGATTTTATATATAAAAGGATCTTTGGTATATGAAAATAGTTTTTTCATCACCTAGAGTCACAAACCCTTATCATTTTTTCATGTAGAAATCATCATGAATGTTCCTATTAATGAATTTTTTTAACATCCATCTTACATATTACATTATTATGGTAAGATAGTATATCATGTAGAATTCAAATGTATTTAAAAATGAAAACTATTGAAGATATATCATTATAATCAATGCTTTGTTTTTTTTCAAGATCATTTTTCCAATAACCTATCATTAAATGTATTTACACTTCCTTTCATGTCATGTTCTATCAAGAATACATATTATCATTATATAGGATTCACATAAACTATAAAATCAACTAGATCCCAAACATATAACTAGTATAAGGAATCCATTAAATATTTCACAAAATATTTTTGTCTTTTGTGTCTAAACACACTACTATATCATTATAGGTTATAATTTAAATGTTGTCAGTCTATAATGAGTAACCATCATCGATGACTAGAGAAAAATATCTTTCTGGTTCACTTACCTCTCTAGTTCTTCAAGGCATTAATTGTGTTTCAAGAACTACATCTCCCATGGTGATATGTATATTCTATTACTATACTAACTATTATTTATCTTTCAGATCAATTTCATTGAATTCAATCTTAATATCACTATCCATATTGAATATATAGTCCCTCTCATAAATATAGATTTTCTTATGATAGTAAGATTCCTATATATGAGGTTTTCTAGGTAGTATCCCTTTGTTTCCATTGGATACCCTACAATGAAACACATTGTGCCCATGGGTGATAGTTTGTCTCTTAAAAATACCTTAACAACAGCCTCAGAACCCCGTACTCATGTATGTGAATGAATGGGGTTCTTTCAACTCCATAACTCAAAGAGAATTATATTTTCTACTTTAGATGTATCTTTGATTAGTTTTTACGTCCCATTTTGTAATGAATATCCACAAAAATACAATGGAAGACCAATAAGTCTCATTATTGACTATACCATGTTGAGAATTGTACAATTACTCTTTTCATTAAAACCATTCCATAGTGGTGTGTCAGGTGTAGTTAGTTGAGATAGAATACCAAACACCCATAGAATGTCGATAAACTCCTTTTTATGATATTCCCCACCTCAATCTGATTTAATTTTCTTTATCTTCATTCCATAATGATTCTATAATTAATTCTTGAATTCATTAAATTTTTTAAAGGACTCCAAATTATTACTCATTATGTATACATAACCATATCTACTCATGTAAGTTGTAAAATGTATGGAGTAATATTATCCATCCTTATATTATATTAGAAATAATCGACACTAATAAGTGTTTAACAATAATAGAATATTATATGGACTTTTCAACCAATCCCCATCATCGATGATGGTTAATTTTTTCTTACAAAATCTCTATAAATATTTCGTGAGGTTTTAACTCAAAAGAGCTTAAATATTATCTTTTTCGAGCATTAACAAAGGATTCTTATATACATGTCCTATATAATGATTCAATAGCTAGGTGTTATATGAGTTGTGTGAAAATGATTATTTATTTATTTCCAATACTTGGTTTTTTATTATTTAATAGAAAAACTGTATTTATATTCACTATAACATAATATAAGTTTTCATTAATAATGAAAAAAATATATTTCAAGAGGTGAAAATAAACAATTTTCATCATGGAATGATAAAGAAAATATGTTTTTTAATAGCTAGTGTTAAATAATATTACCTCAAAAACAATATCATTCCTACTAGAAATGAATGGTGGTAGTCCCCAATGGCCAAAGAATCTTCCCCCGTACCATTGGAATGTCAAAAATCCACCTATAATCTAACATTCTTTCAATATCATCCTACTTCATATATTTGGATACAGATATATCCCAAAACTGATATATCTATAAACTAATATATTTATATTGAATGGTTTAACTCGATAACAAATGAACCATTATCTTCCCCATTCTTTGGGTAGTATATCCTCTTCTAATGGAAAATATTTTCACAAGAAAAAACTTACTACCCCATTTTCCTTTCCCTAACATTTGATCTTCTACTTCTTGGAATGGTAGTTCATTGGATATTTAATCTTCTGATGGATCTTATGATCCTTAACCTTGTGCTTAATTTTCATATTATCCATTATAAATATAGGTTTTTAATTACTCATTTCATTATCTAGTTGGAGAGTTAGATTATGAAGTTCCAAAGGAATTTTCATACTTTTTCTCATCATAAAATTAACAATAAAACATGGCCACATATTAGGTAGTCAAAAATGTATGATATCTATTTGAAACTCATCTATGAATTTAATCCCAATGATTTCAAATAATTAAATGAAGCTAACAAGATCTACTAAATTATACCCATTTGGAATAGAATCTCTAAGATTAGTTGTAAATAGTGCATTGGAGAAATTTTATCTCTACTATCTCTCCTTCTCTTGATAGAAAACCTAATGTTGATACATAATGCTATAAGAATCTATGAACTCATGTAGATTTAAAATATTATTGTTCATGGATAATATCATGAAAAACTAAAAATATATAATATCGTTCAAATTATTCTCTTGTAGAGATAAATCTTCCTCGCTCGGCTCATTACCAGGCACATCTAGAATGTGTTATTATAGAAAACAAAACATCCTTTCATGATGTATGATAATGTATAACCACATTTATAACTCATGGATATTTATTCCCTTGAGAAGGTTATCATTCACATTTACGGATCATAGAGATATGTTTTATTTCATTTTATTTACATTTACTCAAATCAGATAAGAATCATTTTAGTACTTCATCTGGTAAACTTTTAATAAATATATAAAAAAATTATGTATTAATCCCTAAGTATTTTATATAAACCCCATAGCCCTCACCATTAACTATAGAATATACTATTTTATAGACATTCAAGTTTCAAAGATCTATATTCCGCTTGACATCATTCAGTTTCAGTTGGTTATGCAATTTTAAGGGTTTTAGGCAGGCATTACAAAATTTAAAATAAATTAACTCTACTTCCTTGATCTATGGACTATAATCCTTAATCCTAAAAACTATACATTATATTTCCTGGTACCTTATATCATATTTTAATAGAGTCTTACATTGGAATTCAACCCTTGATATGAACTAAGTTATGTCAGCCCAAATCTTCAATTTAGAATTCCCTGATAATTGAAACCAACCTAACATTGGTGGGTCAATAATTTTAAAATATGGATCAATTTTTACTATAATATAATAATTATATACTATCGTAATATATATAATTGAGATAATTTTTCTTTTATGAGTAAATTTAAAATTATTATCTTTATGACATAATTTTGAATTTTAATTGTATTTACTTAAGTGATTAACCATGTCTTGTATAATATTTCTAAATATTCAAATTTATTTTAGTTCTACCATTCATGATTTTTAATTCAATTATTCATGTGATCATGAATGAATATCCATAATTAAATAACCACACAACTTGATGGAAATAATATAATAAAGTGGTATGATCATGATCTTTTTGTAACATCCTAGGTAAATAAAGAATATAAAATTTCCATATTTATTAATATTTCTGAATAAAATGATATTATTACTTTAAAGGGAATTATATGTTCAATGGCATACCAAATACACAACAATTGGTTTCTTTGAATACCTACATTGCACACTAATAATATAATAATATTATTTTAAATGGTAGTTAACGCCTTGCCGTAGTAATAGCGGGAATGAACAGAACTAACTACAAAATTATTATATATGTTTTCTAAATATTTTAACCATTACCCAATAGAAGAAAGATTCTTAAAATGTGAATGAACCCAATTTTAAGCATAAATATTCTAATATTCTTTAAAGGGTTGATTAACCACATTTTGATGGAAAACACATTTTAAAACTAATTATTGTCAATTTTATATGTTATATTTGACAAAATAAATTTCTTCTTTAAAATCGGGACATCAAAATGCACTTTTTGTAAAATTTTGTTATTTTTCGAATAAAAATCATTTTTAATGAATAGTGAAAAATGCTTTATTTTAATTCAAAATCCCTTTTTAATATAATTTATTTATATGGTTAGAATATATTTTTTATTGGTATTAAAGTGTAGTTAAAATACATTTTTACCATTTAATCCAATGGTGGTCATTGAAATTAATTTCACTTTGAAATTGAACATAAACAAGTGTCAAATCTCTTGATAGGTATTGTTTCTTAAAAACACGCTATTTGTTTTGACAGAATGAATTATTTATAAAATTAATTATATCAACTTCTATGTTTTTAATTAGGTAAAATGGGAATCATTTTTGAATTTGGAATATCAAATTTAATTTGGATAAACTGTTGGTATTTTTCTCAAAAATGATAATTTTTAATGAATAGTGAAAAATATTGCATTTTACATATAAACTGCTTTTTCATCTAATTTAATTATATAGGTAGATTTTCCTTTTAATTGGTTTTAAAATTTAACTGAATTATGGTTTTATAACTTAATAAATTGTTGTTCATTGGAAGTAATTTTACTTTTCAATTGGATGTAAAAACACATCAATATTTTGATAAATTTTACTTTTTAAAAAACCCATCTTTGGTTTTGACCACGGGAATTATTTTTAAATTAATTACTGAACTTTTTGTGTTTGTAATTTGGTAAATTGGATTCCATATTTGGAATCAGATGGTCTAAATTATGTAATTAAGACTCTTTTGTTTTTGAACATTATGAATAGTAACGACAATAACTATCATTAATTGTCATGATTAATTAGTAATCATGTAGTTAAGGGTAATAAAATAATATCATAACAATATAAAATTACCCATCCACGTGTCTTAACACTATTTTTTGAGTCATGGCCGACTATGGGATGCCTTTTTCCACCATTGGGACCACATGGAATCACTTTAGTGTTATAGAAACCTATTATCATTTTATTTTTAAAGAAAGGAAAATATAACCAAAGTATGTATCACATAAGTAAAAAAAATTGTTTTTTTAAATAAATGATCTATTAGACTATAAATGGTAATTGTTAATCTAAATAGTTTTCATACATCATGATATTTGTTTTATAATTTCTAGACCTTAAATAAATAAATTTATTTATGACACCATGATGATGTAGTGATTACCTCATTAATGAACGATTTAAATAAAATGAAAAGATATGGTAATATATAAGAAATACACTTGTCAAAAAAAATTTGGATGGGCTTATTTCGAACTATTATCACCTTATCCCCGAAATATTTCATTGTGGGACCATTAAAATCCGAAAACAATTTTATAATAATGTAACATTTCAAGACATTCCAAAAGTGACCCTCCTCCCTCTTAAAAAATGCCCCAACCTATACCCCCTTAATCACACTTCTCAAGCCCTTGGCTCATCCAAACTCTAATCATATTATCTCTCCACATCCCTTTATTACTTATAGAAGTTTAATTTGGGCAGAACGCTTTCCAACGAAGCCTTTGACACAAATAAAAAATAGTTACCCGATTTAAAGGTAATGTTTTCTCTTATGTTATTTTGTTTTATTTTGCATTCCTGACCCCCTAAAATCTTTTTATTCCATTATATTCTGACAACACAAGTATTTTCAATATACTAGGATGTTATTATGGTAATTATTCTAGCTACACTTACACACACCTCCATCTAATGGGTGAAGAACATATTGTTTCTCTGGACGGTGAAATATTTCCTCATGAAACGATGATTGTACAATTATCTCCTACCACCTCTAATGGTGGTTATTAAAATGTCACTATATCTATATATGATATATACTATGTTTATGTTTTCCTAATTCCTCTGTAGTTTTCTTTTATGGCATACCTTTATGGTTTCCATGATAGGTAAACGCGATAATTTCATTTTAGGAAGTGCAGACTACCGCCCACTCAAAGTGATATGACTCGTTCATGTCATACGTGGAACGTATAAAGGATATAATTTATCAACTTATGTAACATATATCACATATATATTATACTTTAATTATAATATACATATGTATCATTATGTTTTCATTCCATTAAAATATGAAATAGAAATGAAAGTAGATTTCATTCGTACGTATGGCTTACCATCTCCATGAACAGTGCATTTCATTTTTATCTCCATATGTTATGTACTATTATAAGTACAGATATATAATGGATATATATGATAGATATTACATATAAATGATGAATATAATTCCAGATTTTATAAACATTGGACCACATGAACATCATGTAATTATAAGAAGTCCATTTTTTGACTCATGTACAGAACATCGATAAAAAATGTATGATATGAACTCACATAATTAACTAATTATTATAACATTATAATATGTGATATGAATTGAATAATAATATTTAAAGTATTTCCTTGAGAAATTATAAATTGACCAATGATTATTATTCAGGAATATAAATAAACGAACAAGACAAGTCGCACTTGAGGTATGGGATCCTACCTCTCTCTTTCTTTTTAAGTACTCTCTTTTATGTCATTCCATTTAAGCTCCTCTTTCATATGTTGGGGGATGTTATTTTATATTCTTAATACTGTAATTTTTATTTCCATATGATTAGATACCCTATTTGATCTCATCAATCCATTTTTTGAAGTTTTAAGTGGCGTAGTTAGCTGCCGAATTTCCGTAAGGGATTTCTTATCTTACTTTTAATTCAGTGATATTTCCATTGTTCGCCTCTTATTTATTTCATGTGGTGTATTTTTTACTTCCATTTCATATATATTATCATTTTTATCTTTATATTCATTGTATTATTTGATTCATTTGGTGTTTATTATCTTTTGGTCATACAACTCGATTGATTACATCGAGGTAAGGGGTTTTTATCTCACTTTTTATTCCCATGAGATATTTGCTACATTTTCCACTATTTCTTTTTGTGTGGTGCATGTACTACACATGATTGTATTATTTGTGTAATATACTTTAATTTATGTGTATTTACATCTTCCTTGTATGACCCTTCTTTCATGGGCTGTATGTTTCAAAAGTTACCCAAATCGGTAAGGGAACCTTTCACCCTCTTCTTTTTTAAAGACTTATATTTGTTAGGCCTTTTAATTTACATCTTCTTATGTTGGGATAAGTTATTATATATACTTATTGCTGTAAATATTATATCTAAGTGTTGAGATACCCTTTTTATCTCTCATTATCTGATTTTCTAATGTTTAATGTGACGCCATTAGGCTATCGATTTTTTGCAAGGGAAATTCTTAATCCAATTTCAATTCTTTGGGTTAAACCTCTACTTATTGATTATGTCATGATATGAATATGTGTGGAGAACCTATGATTGTTTTACACATAATATACACTTATATTGGGTGTATTTATATTTCTCACACATAATTATGTAATTGATTCATCCTTAATCTAAGGATACCGTCTTTATAAGGGACTTCGTCTCAATCTCCTTTCATTGAGGCATATTTTTTTAATAAAATACTTACATTTATACACTGTATATACACCTTTGAATTGACATTTCATTCTTATGGATTATCATTCTATGAACAATTTTACTAAATGACAAAAATGAATGTTTCTTTTAATATACGCTATGACGATGACCTTTCCACCGCTGCGAATATTATTTGATCTTTGGCTTCCTCAACAAGCTGCAATGTTTTTAAAAGAAAATAAAGACCATATACTCATTTATGTATTTTCCTATTAAAAATTGTTTTGATAGTGGAATTTTTATTTCAATATATTTATGTGATATATTATTAATGAAATTTCGAAATTTTTTCATTCCTTTATATTTTTTTATGTCTTATGATTTTATAATGGTACATGGACATTTGACAGGTGGTTACATGATAAACCAAATAACGAGGGGTGACATGAATACCAGGATGGGTGGTTATGTTTTAACCTCCAATGCATTGGGTATAGAAGTCATCCGTATGGCTATTCCATTTAGTGACTTGTGTGGAAGTCGAACGTATGGTTATTCCATTGAAGTATGTTAATGTCCCAAGTTACCATTATATGTCATGTGTTATTTATATAGGTTTTATGGTGATATTTTTGTTACAGAAGGGTAAACAATGATCTTTTATTCAGTGATGAGTATTTACTAATTCAAAAAGGAGAAAAGTCTTACTTGTGATTAAGAATTAAGGATATACTTATTCATTTTAACAACTAAGAGTTTACCTTCTTTGGGCATCTCTTACTGAGCTTTTTATACTAATCCGATGTTCTTGAAATTTTTTACAGAAGAATTAAAGATGAATGGGATCAATTATGGGATCATGGAAAGACATGCTATCTAAAACATGGAACTATACATGTTTTTCTAAGAGTTTGTATTTTATGAAAAAATGGAAACTGAGTAGAAGTGTCTACTTTGTAATCATTGAGATGTAATAGTTATGTCCTAATTCACTAAAACTCCAAACCTGAAAACAGCCTCAATGTGAATTATTCATTTAATTAATGATTACGTAATGTTTTAAGGCCGGGTCCTTATAGTTGGTATCAGTGGTCGGTTTAGATAACATTAGAGGTTAGAGATATGTTTATGCATAAGTGACAACTTGTGTATAACCACAATGGTTAGTATATTAGATGGATTGATTGTTATTTTTTAATGTTTTAATGAGTTTGAGATAACATGGATAAATATATCTTAGTGTTTATCTTCCTCATTAGTACATGATGATTTCACTGATATGCTCACACTGACCTTTTTGGTTTTAGTAAATGGCTGGATCTAGGAGGCACCAAATTAACAACGGATGTGAAGAAAACTGTGACGGTTTTCTGATGGAACAACTGAATGATATGGGAGCTACAATGAGAACTCTTGTGGTTATTCTTAACCAAAAATCATGAGTCATGATTAACTACTTGAACCTTGGTGAGTTCTCTAATGCATCATTTTCAATAGATCCAAATCGATGTGGATGTTCATGTAATAATTATAAATGTAACCATTTGGGTTTATATTATCCTTACTTTTGAGGTAATTATGGGTAACTATATGTTATGATTGAAAATTAAAGGCAAGAGATAAACTTGCGGTTAAATTATGTTGTGGTTATTTTTGAAAAAATTATCTCTTTTGGGGGAATTTTCTTTAAGAATTATATAGTTTTGGAAAAAGGACTACTTGCAGACCATGTGACAACCCGTTGCATCGGACGAAGCTGTAGGAATCAAACTGACAACCAATGTGCAACTGGGATTTATCGCCTACCACTAGACTACGTGATGTCCCTGGTTAGTAAGACTAATTATTTTTAGTTATATGATCTCAGGAATCAATAATTCGTTGATTTTGGGTTATATATGGAAATGATTAACCTATAATGGAGGATATGTGATTAGGTTAATTACTTTTCAGTATGAGACATTAAGAGTAACTGATCTTATTTTGAGATAAATGTTAAGATTTACCTTGGTAGACTATGTGATTAAATTCTTCAGAGATTTGGGTTTCAATCTTAGTTTGAATTACGTTGAAGAATTTTAGGGATAAATGTTTATCGAATGGTCTTTGATAAAAAATGGGTTTTGTTGGAAAATTTTTGGAGATTATGTGTAGTATTTATTTTTATAATGGATTATCCTTTTGGGGATTATCTATTCCTGTACTAACATTTTTTTTTTGGTTATGTTATAAAGACATGATAAATATATAGTTCAATTTTTTGGATTAGTTGATTCTCTAGAAGTTGATTATTGCACTCTTAATGTGAACAAGTCATCCTAAATACTTATCTTTTGGAGAAAATATGTGTTTGTTCTAGAAATATTGTAAGAGATGAAAGTATACATGATAATTAAGTAGGTTTACTTATGTTTTATTTCAACTCATAAATAAATCCCCCAATAAAAAGTATCTAAAAACAAAAACGATATCTATTAACTTTTCTTACTGGGGAATCAAATACCGTTTAACCCATCAAAAGTTTGTGATTTTCATGTGATTAACTCTGTCCTAAATAATGTTTTATATCACTATTCATCAGACCTTGATGGTTTGTTTATCCTCCATATCCATGTTTTCATGGAATCCAAATCTGGGTTATCTCAGATGACCATTGTAATTCTCTTGCTTTCTTTTAAATTGATAGTTTAATTGACTTCTTTTTGGATGTGGGGCTTTCAATGAAATTTCTAAGACCAATTTTGAAATTGTGAGGACGCAATACCCAAAAGGGGGGAATAATGTAACATCCTAGGTAAATAAATAATATAAAATTTTCATATTTATTAATATTTGTGAATAAAATGTTAATATTACTTTTAAGGGAATGCTATATTTGATGGCATACCCAACATGCGACAACGAGTTTCTTTCAAATCATAGGTTGCACACTAATAATATAATAAATTTTTTTTAAATTGTAGTTAACACCTTTCCATTGTAATGGCTTGAATGAACATAATTTACTACAAAATTATTATATATGTTTGTTAAATATTTTAACAATTCCCCAATAAATGATAGAGGCTTAAAATTCTAATATATCCAATTTTAAGCATAAAAATTCTAATATTCATTAAAGGGTCAATTAACCGCTTTTTGATGGACAACCCTTTTTCAAAATACTTTTTGTAAATTTTATATGCTATATTTGAAAAAATAAAATGCTTCTTTTTAATCGGGACATCAAAATATTCTTTGTGTAAATTTTTGTTATTTTGCCGATAAAATTCATTTTTAATGAATAGTATAAAATGCTGTATTTTAATTCAAAAAATCTTTTTAATATAATTTATTTATATGGTCATATTATTTTATTAATTTGTTTTAAAGTTTATTTCAAATATATTTTTACCATTTAATCCGATGGTGGTCATCGGAATTAATTTCCCTTTGAAATTCGACATAAACAAGTGTTAATCTTTTGATTGATATTGTTTCTTAAAAACACGCTATTTGTTTTGAAAAATGATATTAATTATAAATTTAATTAATGAAACTTATATGTTTTTAAGGTGGTAGAATTAAAATCATTTTTTAATTTGTAATATCAAATTTACTTTGGATAAAATTTTTGTATTTTTCTGACAAATGTTCATTTTTAATGAACAGTGAAAAATACTGCATTTTACATCAAAACTGTGGTTTCATTTAATTTTATTATATAGTTAGAATGTCCTTTTAATTGGTTTTAAAGTTTAATTTAATTATGTTTTTATCACCTAACATAATGATGTTCATTGGAAATAATTTCAGTTTTCATTTGGATGTAAAAACAAGTCAATCTTTTAATAAATTTTACTTCTTAAATAATCGTCTTTGGTTTTGACAATGAGAATTATTTTTAAATTACTTATTAAAACATATAGAGTTGGAATTTGGTAAAATGGAATCCATATTTGGAATCAGAAGGTCCAAAATATGTAATTAATACTCTTTTGTTTTGGATATTATTAATAGTAACGACCACAATTATCATTAATTATCGTGATTAATTAGTAATCGGGTAGTGAAGGGTAATAAAATAATATCATAATAATATAAAATTACCCATCCATGTGTCTTAATTCTATTTTATGAGTCATTTCCAACCATTTTATTCCTTGTTCCATCTTTGGGACCCCATGGAATCACTTTAGTGTTATAGTGTCCTTTTATCATATTATTTTTAAAGAAAGGAAAATATAACCAATGTATGTATCACCTAAGTAAAAAAATATAGTTTTGTTTATATAAATGAACTCTTAGACTATAAATAGTCATTGGAAAGATAATAATATTTCCTAAATAATTGTATTTGTTTTATAAGTTTTAGACATTAAATAAATAAATTTATTTATGACACCATGATGATGTAGTGATTACCTCATTAATGAATGATTTAATTAAAATATAATGGTAAGGTAAAATCTAAGACTTAAACTTTTTAAAAACTTATTATATGGGTGGATTTAGAACCATTATCACCTTTTCCTCTAAATATTTCATTTTGGGACCTTTAAAATCCGAAAATCATTTTACAATAAAGTAACATTTCATGACTTTCCAAAAGTGACCCTCCTCCCTCTTATAAAAGGCCCCCACCTCTACACCCTTACCCACACCTCTTGAGCCCTTGTCTCATCCAACCTCTGATAATAATATATCTCAACATCCCTATATTACTCCCAGAAGCCTCACATTGAGCATAAGTCTTTCCAAGGATGCCTTTGGCACAAATCAAAAAGACTTACCCAATTTAAAGATAATGTATTCTCTTATGTTCTTTTGTTTTATTTTGTTTCTACAACCCCGGAAAATATTTTTATTACTTTATTTTGTATGAAAAACATTATCTTAAATATATTAGGATGTTTTTATGAGATGTATTAAATCTACACATACACACACCTCCATCTAATGGGTGAAGAACATTCTGTTTCTATGGACGACGAACTACTGACTCATGAAACGATGATTGTTCAATTATCTTCTACCACCTCTCATGGTGGCCGTCAAGATGTCAATGTATTTATATATGACACATATTATTTTTCTTTATTCCTTATTCCTATATATTTTTCTTTTATTTCATACTTTTATGGTTTCCAAGATAGGTAAACGCGATAATTTCATTTTAGGAAGTGCGGACTACCACCCCCTCAAAGTGATATGACTTGTTCATGCCATATGTGGAACGTATAAAGGATATAATTTATGAACATATGAAAAATATATACAATATATATTATAATTTAATTATAATATACATATGTATCATTTGGGTTTCATTTCATTAAAGTGTGAAATAGAAATGAAAGAAGCATTCAACCGTACGTATGCCTTACCGACTCTATGAACGGTGTATTGCATTTCTTTTCACCAAATGTTATGTACTATTATAAGTACATATATATAATGGATATATATATGATATATATTACATATAAATGATGAACATCATTCTGGATTTGATGAACTTTGGACAATATCAATATCATGTAATTATAAGAAGTCCATTTTCTGACTCATGTACCGAACATCGACAAAAACATCTAATATGAACTCACACAATTAACTAATTATTATAAAATTATATTATGTGATATTAATTGAATAATAAACATTAATGTAGGTTCTTAAGCAATTATAAATTTAACAGAGATTATTATTCAATAAAATAAAGAAACGAACAAGACAAGTCAGACTTGAGGTAAGGGATCATACCTCTATCTTTCTTTTTAAGTACTCTCTTTTATCTCATTACTTTTTATCACATATTTCTTATGTTAGGGGATGTTATTTTATATTACTATTACTGTAATTTTTATGTTCATATTATGAGATACCCTATTTTATCTCATCAATCAATTTTTGGAAATTTAAATGGTGCTGTTAGGATACCGAATTTTTGTAAGGGATTTCTTAGCTCACTTTTAATTCCGTGAGATTTCCATTGTTCGCCACTAATTTATTTCATGTCATGTATTGTGTACATAAATTTTATATATATTATCATGATTCTATTTATATTCATGGTATTATTTGATTCATTTGATGTTTATTATATTTTGGTCATATGACTCGATTGATTATAACGAGGTAAGGGGTTTTTATCTCACTTTTTATTCCCGTGAGATTCATGCTACATTTTCCTCTATATAGTTTTGTGTGGTGTATGTACTGACCAATATTGTATTTATTTTTTAATATACTTTAATTTATGGGTATTTACATCTTCCTTTTATGAGCCTTCTTTAATGGGGTGTATGTTTTGAAAGTAACCAAATCGGTAAGGGAAACTTTCACCATCCTCTTTTTAAAAGACTTCTTTTTGTCAGGTCTTTTAATTTCCATATTCTTATGATGGGATATGTTCTTATAAATCCATATTTCCGTAAATTTTATATACAAGTTATGAGATACCCTTTTTATCACTCGTCATCTCATTTTCAAGAGTTTAAAGTGACACCGTTAGGCTATCAAATTTTAGCAAGGTAACTTATTAATCCCATTGCAATTCATTGGGTTAAACCTCTACATATTGATTATTTCATGATATGAATATGTGTGGTTGGACTCTGATTTTTTTACACTTAATATCCACTTATATTGGGTGTATTTATATTTGTCACACATAATTACGTAATTGATTTATCCTTAATCTAAGGATACCATCTTTGTAAGGGACTTCATCTCAATCTCCATTAATTGAGGAATATTTTGTTTTAATACCATAATTTCTTTTATAAGATGTATAAACACCTTTGAATTTTCATTTCATTCAAAGGGAATATTTTTCTATAAATCGTTTTAGTAAATGACAAAAAGGAATGTTTCTTTTAACATACACGGTGACAATGACCTTTCCACCGCCGTGAGTATTATTTGATCTTTGGCTTCCTCAACATGCCGTAGTGTTTTTAAAATAAAATAAATACCATATACTCTTTTATGTTTTTTGGTAATGAAAATGGTTTTGAAAATGGATTTGGTATGTCAATATATTTATGTGATATATTGTAGTTAAAATGCAGAAATTATTTCTTTCCTTTATATTTTTTTATGTCTTATGATTTTATAATGGTACATGGACATTTGACGGGTGGTTAAGTGGTAAACCAAATGAAGGGTGGTGTTGTGAATACCAGGATGGGTGGGTACGTTATAACCTTCAATGCATTGGGAATGGAAGTCAGCCGTATGGATCTTCTATTTAGTGACATGTGTGGAAGTTTGACCGTATGCTTATTCCATTTATGTATGTTTATGTCCCATGTATCCTTTATATGTTATGTGTTATTTATATGGGTTTTATGGTGATATTTTTCTTACAAAAGTGTATGAAATGATCATTTATTCAGTGAAGAGTATTTACTACTTCATAAATGCAAAAAGTATTACTTATGATATAACATTCATGGTTTACTTATGGTTTTGAAAGACTAATTGTTTTCCTTCTTTGTGTATCTCTTAATGACATTTTTATGCTCATCCCATGATTTTGAAATGTTTTCCATAGGACATAAAGATGAATAGGTCCAGGGATGGGATAATGGAATGACATGCTATCTTAAATATGGAACTAGACATGTTTTTTTAAGATATTTTATTTTATGAAAAAAATAGAAAGTGAGCAGAAGTTTTTACTTTGTAATCTTTGAGATGTAACAGTTATATATTAATTCTATAAAACTCTAAACCTGAAAAGATCCTCAATGTGAATTATTCATTTAATTCATGATTATGTAATGTTTTAAGGTCGGGTCCTTATACATTTGATTTTGGTTTATTTGCCTAGGAGATAATAAACGCTTCATCATCCTAGGGGAAAATACATTTAACCCATTGAGGGTCATCTTAAAGCTTTCTACCAATACACATATAGATCTCTTTTTGAGTAGTTTTTCCTTGGATCCAAACTTGAACTTCCTCCTCTATCTTGGTATATTATTATATTACATATGGTTTTAATCACATATAGGTGTGGGGATCCAAAATATTGGTTATTGGGTTAATATAAAATAAACCATAGGCACATAAGATAAAATATAATGGAATGAGAGATGAAAAACATGGAACGAAATTATTTTAATAATAAAATAAATGAAACTAATAATATATAATGGCCTAAACAAGGCTCATGATCATCCACATAAATGAAATGAATTAAACATTTAAAAAAATCAAGAATTATATTATAATCATTCAATTTTAAGATAAATCATTGTTGAATCAATTAATTATCTTCATTAATAGAACATTTATTCACTCATAATAATCATTTAAATTTATTTGAGATTCTATCCATCAAAATTAAAAAATAATAATATAAATTTATTTTGAATTAACTGTGTATAAAGATTTACCTTGAAGGAAACATGGTGAGGACCCATCCAAACTACCCAATGTGTATTATAACCATATAATATTTATTCATATGGAATGTGGCATACATGATATATCATGTAATATCTTGGAATATAGAAAAAAAATTATAATAACTTGGTTATATTATATAATTTATATTTACATAGAATTTAATGCATCAATGTGTGTAGAGTAACAACTGTAATCTGACATATACATGATACGTATATCTTATCACTCTCAAGAATTTAATAAAAAATATATATAATCCTAACAATTGGAGTTTCCAATCAAATTAAAAACTAACTGACTATCTATATTGATATGGTTTTCAAATTATAATATATTAGTTTTAATTCAATATATGTTTGTAAATGTATATGGATTGTGAATTTATGATACATGACATTTATTATTCTAACCTTCTATAAATAACAAACACCATGTTTCTCAATATATTACCCTGATAGATAATATTTTTTATTATACGTATTATATGGGTACGTGGCATGTGGTCTCTGAGTTACACATCCACCAGTCATGTGGTCTATGTACGAATATAAACAACCCATCTATGAATAATGCACTATGTGCCACATACTTGAGTTACATGGAATGTACTCTAGATGATCGTGCACCAAGAAGGACAATTCAATACATTGTGTATTATTAAATTTATAGTATATAGTAAATTAACATTATTATATAAATTCATTGTTAATTCTTGGTGCATTAAACTCTTTTACATAATGCATACCTCTGGGTTACGATGTGTACTTTTTTATACAAACAGATTCTTTGAAACATAAGGTTGAGATCTTCAGAATTTATTTCATTCATAAAATTAATCAATATCAATATATATATATGAAATGAAAAGGAATAATAATATATCATGTAATTATAATTAATGAACAATTCAACTAGAATTTAAATCCAATAATTAATGTGTAAATTACTAAATATTTTTTTAAAATATAAAAATTCACATGACCTCCTTGTAACACATTTGGAACTATAAACTATAGAATCATCAGATAGACCATAACCTACTTTTTTTCATTAATAATTATTAATTCAATATTTACATGGAGATGAATTTCATGATCAATTAAATTGAATAAATAAATATTGAAAATGGAAAAACTCTGAAACCAAATAATGAGAACATCACATTTTTTATAATTAATTTTAGAAAACTAATGAAACAATTTGTGAGAAATACTTTAATTTTTTATGGATATTAAAATCAATCTACCTTATTCCAACCTTGAAATATATAAACCAAATTACACACCCTCTAGTGATAGTCTAGTAACATTGGAATCATGGAAACATAAAAATAGATACATAATTGAGCTATACTATCTCCCACTAGGTTTTTCTTGAGTAGCACCATTCATAGACACATCAATCCAAATAAATATCATCATAAACTGTGTAATGAAACCTAAAAAGTTGTGATCCCAAATACAAAGCTAGGGTAAAAAGGGAGATATGTTATCATAATTATAAGTATAAGGGTTTAATAACATGGTCTTGAACATAAAATATCATACAAATTATATCAATAAGCATACAAATTTATCATTGAATAAATAATGGAAGTTCATAA
Organism: Viscum album; assembly: GCA_963277665.1. Taxonomy (NCBI): domain Eukaryota; kingdom Viridiplantae; phylum Streptophyta; class Magnoliopsida; order Santalales; family Viscaceae; genus Viscum; species Viscum album. Next base: position 567,161,828 of record OY728134.1, on the reverse strand, counting down.
GACTTGAATCTCATGTAAAAAATATACATAATCTATAAAACAATAAAAAAGGAAGAAAACATGGAATTGTGGAAGACACATAAGCATATAATTTTATTTCCATAATGTTCAAGGCATCACTTCCAATACAATATTGGTATTGAAGGATCACTCCTCATACCATCTTGGTTTTCATGGTTTACTCCCATGACCATCTTAGTACAACGAGCTATCTCCTCATATCATCTTGGAAGTCATGGTTCACTCCTATGACCATTATAGTAGTCAAGGTTCATTCCCTAGATCATTATATTCTCTCTCTGGAGATATTAATCTTTACCCAATGCATTAGTGGGAGATATATGTCGCAACCATCTCATAATTTAATAATACATACATGTTCCACAAGATAGTAAATAATTATATCATAACCCATGAAATTAAATTGGTATTATAAAAATGTAATCATATCATTTCTATGGTAAGAGGTAGGTTCCGAAACCATTTCATCATAAACATAATGCATGAAAATAAGTGGCTTTAAATATAATATAATCCATGAAAGATAAATGGGTTTCATCAACAACATTCCATAAAAACATGATCCCATTTGAGAAATAATTTAAATGGGAATGTTGAATTCTTTCAAAAATATTAATTAATAAAACCAACATATGTTATCATATATTGGAAAAAATATTGAATTATCTTCAAATAATTTTTTTATTACAATATACTTTATGCATTGAAAGATCTTTTCGAAAAATAAAACCATTTTAATACATTTTCTTTGAAAATAGAGATGAATAATTACAAAGGAAGCATTGAAAACCCTAAAACGTTTGGAAAATTATTTTCCCATGAAAAAGGGATTAAAATAAATTTTTAAAACATGTTGGAGAACATTTTTGAAAACATTGTTTTTGAAAACAATTGATTTCTAACTAGAAAAGGAGGCAGTCATATTTTATAAAAGAACATTTCATTATATACCAAAGAGTAGAAAAATTCAAAAAATACATGAGTATATCATGAATAAACATAGGATAATTATAATTATAATTTTTCTTGAGATATGGATCATACGATTTCTTGAAAGAAAGAATAATCACAAATAATCTCGAAAAAAGTGATGAGACTATCGCAATAAACCATTATAACATGGTATCTTCGGATGATAATCTCAATACAAGAAAAGAAAATTATATAAATCTTAAAATATAATCAAAATAATAAAATTAATGATATAACATGTAAAATTGATGTATATAAACCTCAAAAAGTATTTAGGTACATAAAAACATCTGTCTCAAAGAATGAAAATTGATATAAAACTATTTTAACACTTTGGTAAAATTTGAAACATAAATTTCATGAAATAATGATAATAATATGGATTTTTCAATACACATAAATATATGAATAATCGGCATATAATAATTTAACATTTATCATATACCCCACACAAAAGGAATGGGTGGTTGAATAAAGCATGTATCTCCCTGAAATTAAAACTAAGGTCTAATCTCCTTACATTGTTTATTGACTCTCATAGAACTCATTCCAAACAACAGTATTTTAAATATAAATTTATTATAAATATTTGGAAGAATCATATTATTATATATAATACTTTATATGGTTTGAATCTGATATTATATTATATTCTTGTTAACCATCTTATGTTAAGTTCTCATTTTGGATAATATGCGCCTAGTTCTTCCGATCTGTCTTAATTTTTTATATTGTCAATCCTTATAATTATATCATGATTTAAGAATACATAATAGTGTATAAATAAAATATATATATATTATATGTGTATCATAATAAACTACATAATATAGATGTACAGAATGGAATACATTGTTCCTGGATATGGTAAGTCGTACACACGTATAGACGTTGTTTCAGTTTTTATTATCATATTGAATGAAATAAGGAAAATGATAAATGAATATCTACATATATATGTAATTATTGAAACATAATAATTATATCATATATTCCACATAAATTTTCTAAACCAATACTCAATACATTCTATGTAGTTTTTGAATGAATCACATTTATTTTGAGGGGGTGGTAGTCCAAACTTCCTCCAATTAAATTATCGTATTCAATTATATGTAAAGTAAAAATGATATATAATGTAAAAGGATCAAAAAAACATAAATAAATAATTGATATAATATATGACTAATAAATCTATATTTACAATCATAATATCCACCATGGGAGGGGGTAATGAAAATTGAACAAGCATTATTTAGTGAGGCGGTAGTTATCTGTACACGTAAACAGTATGTTCATTACCCATTAGATATAGATGTGTGTATGTGTAGGTCAAACCCACATAATATTAAATCATAGTATATTTAGGATACTTTTTTTATACATGAATGGTGTAAATGGAGTGGTGGTGTAGAGAAAGAAAATACAATAATGAACTATAGAAAAGACGTTACATCATAATTGGGTAACTCCTTTTCTTTTTTTCAAAAGGATTTATTAGATTGTCTAACACACAATAGAATGATTATAAGATTATTTTATGTATGTTTTGAGATATATTGGTCAGATATTGTAAGAACATATGGGTTTTCTACGGTTTTATGAAGTCGGATTGCTGGTGTCCTTTTAAAGGGAATGAAATAGACTCACATGGAATTTTTGAAAACATGTTAGATTGACACATGTTCTTACCTAAACAAGTCATAGAAAACAACTATAATCAATAAATGAAGGTTTATGGAAGAATAATGGAAATTTAATGGGTTTTTTTGATGTTTATTAAATCGTTTGGGACGCTATGAATATGTGTAAGTCCCTAATAAATATTTAATTTAACTTAATCATTGTGGTTGATTTTTAAAACATGTAATCCATATTTGGTAAACAATTAAGTTGATATTATATTAATATAAATAATATACTGATGATATGGTATTATTTCATTTTTTTGAAATTAAATTCATATATTTAGAATATTTAGAGTTATTTTTAATCCCTCAAACAGGACAAAATAACAGGGTTTTAATATAGAAAAATATTCAAAAATTTGATATGGTTTTATATAGAATATCACTGTGAAGATTTTTATAATGACCAAAATTGTGTTAATATATTTATAATTATTCTAATTTGACATTAAACAAGATTTAAGGTATAATTAAACATTAATAATTATTTACAGGAAAAGGAATTTATTAATAAAAATGTAGTATTTTTTACTATTCCTCAAAAAATGATGTTTCACTAAAAATCCCATAAAATTAAATCTAATTTAATCTAGGAATTGATAATTAAGAACTAGTATTTATTTTATAAAATTCAATTTTCAAATGTTTCTAAAATAAATTTTATTATTTTTCACAGGAGGACATTAAGTGGAGGTCATTCTAGATAATGGTATAAAATGGTATTCCCGAAAATAAAATCTTTCATTATTAATATGTTTTATTTATATAAAAAAATTATTACTAGTATTTTAAACATTGTTATTACTCTTCAAAAATTTTATCATAAGTTCTAGGTTATAAATTTATAATTTAAATAATTATAAAAATAGAATAATGTTTCATAGAAACATATTTGTTGCATCTAACACACGCAACATCAATGTTTTGTGTATCATATGACAAGTCGATGTTTCAAGTAATATACACCATGTTATTTATATGTGAAAGGAACTTTTTTCTTATTGAATTACATAAAATAATTTAAAATTTTATTTATTCAAAAAATATCCATAATAACTCTGGTAGTTACACACATAGTTCAATTAGTGTCTTTTTTGTTATATATTATATATTTTTTCTTCCATTATCTCAATCTAGTACAAAATTAAAATTTCAAATTATCCAAAAATTTTATCTCCTTATAATAAAATAATTGATTTATCTTAAATTATATCATTTAAATTGAAATACATAGAGGCTGACAAAGGTTGATTCATAACTATAATGAATGTGGGGATGTACCAATCTATAAAAAATAATTATAACCATCATTTTTCAAAATCCATTTCATGCATATACATGAAAAATCCATTTTGCGTTCTATAGAAGATCCCCCATAACTTGGTTTAAAAATTTACTTTGAATAGTTATTCTATAAAAAAATAACCTTTATCATGACATAATTTATGTTGATCTACCCATTTTTTTATTTTCCTCAATAAACTTAATGCTCAACCTAACTGTATCAACCAAATGGTACTCTTCATTTGACCATTTAGAGAGGTATATTGTAATGCCAATATATATTCTACAAGGACCACTTTTTGCCTCACTATGTTGAAATAAGATTCATCCATTAAAAAATATCATGTTCCATCACGTTTCGTAGATAATGATAATATTTTAGATTTATCTTTGTCTAGACCATTATATGATACTTTCTACTTTGAATCACATGAAACATTTGAAACTATTAAAATGTGTATTATGTATTCAATATGATTTTCTAGTATCATACAAATGAAAATAATTTGATCATGGACACCACATATATTTACATGAAATAAGAAGCTATTATTCTTTCTCATTGGAAAACTATTCACTTGAAATAATATCTACCAAAATAAGGGTAAATGTTTTATAAACCACAAAATATATATATATATTAAAATGATATAGAAATAACTAGAACACCTAAAATATATCCATTTCATGAAACACTATTTCTTATAATCATTAAAAGATTAGTTTTTAATGGAATGTTAAAGGTTACCTTCAATTATTTGTTCATAATATCCCATAACTCCACAAAGGATTCAAACTTATTCATTCAACTAGAATATTTTTCCTACATATTTATCTTCTGAAATCCAAGATGAAATAAAAATTACTTATTTCTATGTAAATTCCAATGAAACATTTACACCATCTATAACAAACATGGATAACTTCTGAGAAACACACCAATAAAACATCTCATTAATTTTAAACGTTATTCTTGAATTATTAAATATAACAAATTCATTGAATGTATTTTAATATCCTTCACCAGAAACATTTAATACTTTTAAAAAAATTACAAATTACAATCAAATTTTTTGAATTAATAATTTTATAAATTATAAGGATAATTATATTTTGAATAATGACAACACTTAACAGTTATGGTATATTAATTTAAAAACCATGGATTTTATTTCTGGGTCTAAATAAGAAATTTACTATTATGGATTACACATTAAATAATGAATTTTTAATGAAACATACATCTATAAATAGTTTACATTAAAGAAAAATATTCATTAATAAATATATTAATAGTGAGACATAACTGAATTAAATCAGTCAAAAGTAAATAATCCCTATCACAAAAATGTATATATTTAGTATAAGTGACATTTCTCTTGGAAACCATATAGAGATGAATTCAAAAATACATTATGTCATCTATGTAGTGAATCTAGATAAATTCATACTCACCCAAATACCATAATATTGTGAGATATTTCAATAGATACCCAGTTTAAATGAGATTAAAAAAATATTAGAATAATTATAATTGAAAAATGAAATTATTTGAGAAAAAATAAGCCTTCAATTAATTTTTATAATGTTATAATTATTCATATTAGTTATAAACTAGAAACTCATTTTGGAATCAACCGAACAGAAGGTGAAATTTCAATATGATTTATGATCTGCCTTATAATAATGAAAAATATAATAAATCAAAACCATATTGAATGATAAATAATATCCTAAAATATCAATATAATAATGGCCCACTGTTGGTTCATTAAATAAAATAATTTATAAATCCCTTGATATAATATATGATCACAAAATATATATAGTGAAGGTTGGTCAAGGCAAATAAAAATAGAAAATAAAATATTTTTTATTTTGGACAATAAATTGGTCAAATAGATTCAATGTTATTAAAAATATTTTCTCGTTCATTTTTGGGCATCAAAGAGAATAACCCATATGAGGAGGTGAATGTAGTGATGCACCATAGTATAAAGGTTAATAATAGTGAAGTTTATAAGAAATAAAAGTTTACAATAAATGGATCTAAAATAAAAAATGATGAAATATATAAAAAAAAATTAGATTACATAGTAGAGGTGAAAAATGTAGGGAAAATAAAATTAAATAATCAAAAATTAGTTTTGAAGAAACTTATTGTTATGAAATAAAAACCACATTTCCCATTACCAAAGAAATTGGGGTATGAAAACTATAAAATCATTTACTTAAATATTCAAGAATATTTATAAAAATATATTATACACTGAATTCATATCTAATATTTTATTTTATAATTTATTATTAACATATATATTAATCAATAATTATTAAAATAAGTTAAATATGAGTACTCTCCTTCAAGGAGGGGTGAATTTTATGGTTATATTAAATATACATCCTCATCACAGATATCCATTGTTACTTTGGATTCAACAAATCAATGTTGAATAAACCTATAATAAAAAACTATTTTAATTATGGTTTTGTGTTAACATATTCCCTTTAAATTTATTTATAAACAAGGTATTAGATTATGATGTTATAAAAGGTGTTACTTTATAAATTGAGGACTAGTTAGTAAAGTAACTTCATTATATCTATGATGAAGTCGTATTAATTGTTTCATAGATTATAGTCCAAAATTATTTTTGTATATTATATATGGAGGATGGTTAATATGATTAAATAATACTTCAATAACACATAAATTAAATTTAATGTTAGAAGAAGAAAATGTAAAACATCTACCAAGGAAAACTCATGTAATATATTTGTGATAATCAAGTCACATTCAACATCATAAAACATTGAAGTAACAGAATGATGTCATAAGACTGTAAGTATTTCTTCAACTATAAATATTTCTCATATTCCATTGATTATAATAGAGATAAAAAACAAAATAATATGTATATAATAATTGAAATGGTGAATTTTAGTCAACATAATAGAACCGTGATAGAGGACATAGTGTAAACAAAATGTATTATACATTTATAAATAGACTCTTACTTAATGTAGGTCTCATAAATTTTCAAGTCATCAAAACATGAGCTGAAGTAACTCCCATACACTACAAAGTTGCTATTTTTTTGAGATAATGATATGCTTATAGTAATTATCAATTCACTATGATTAACACAATATTAATATAAATTCCTTTATACATTGAGGAAGTGGGAAGAAGACATCCCATGGTAATATCCTACATTAAATGAATCATCATAAATATTTGTATATATACTGTGCTATGAGAAGGATTAAACCATTGATGATGACCAAAATAAATATTAACACATAAAATGATGGTTGTAGTCATGAAATTGGTACTCACACTACTATTTATGAGTAATATATTATATATCATGGATAATGAATTACTGTTTCTACTATACACCATGCCAAATAAAAATGGCTTGGAAATGATTAAGAATGATAATTACATTGTTATAAATTTGATATTCATTTTATCAATAGTATATGTTTATTAAATAATTCTATTTATAGTCTAAAGAAACCATAATATACCTATTCATTTCATGGATCGATTTCTATATATTTTTTTGGACATGGGTATTATTGTATTCTTTATGAGTACTCATATTCTAAATATATGTCAATTGACACATAAGACCAATGGAAAACAATAATTTATTTCTATACATGATATTTTACTATAAAACCATGTCATTCAACATTTATAATGAAATAATGACATTTAAATGGTGTATGAGGAACATTTTTCAGGATACAATAGAGTTTTTTTTTGAATATTCAATGATAATTTCTTATTTTATGGATTAACATATTAAATGTCATAAAAAAATAATGGCTGTATATAATTAATTAATTAAAATTTATTTCAGTAAATTGGAAAGACTGACACTTCATTATCATGTATTAAATCTGACAAGATCACTAAATATGCAATGATGAGGTAGAAGAGTATGTTTTGAGAATCATGTTAATTAGAAATATCCTTTGTCCCACTATTTTGAAGGGTATAAAAATACTTCTTATATATTTTATATTCTATTAAAATGATCAAAAAAATTTAAAATACATACTAGATTATAACTCCTATCTTATAACGAATTATTTATTTTTTTCCGATATTTTATGACATACCTTAAATTTTATAAAAGAAATTTTAATGTTTATTCCAATAACTTTGTCAAAAAATATGGATGACACCTTCTATCTAATGTGTTGATTATGTGAATGTAAATTTAGTTAAGAGAATCTATAATAGGCATATCATTTCTTTTAACAAACTTACTCTGAATCATGTACTAAAATGGATGAAAAAATACCTTTTTAATAGAATAAGTAAATAAAATTTTTTATAACCATGAGTTACTTCATACAATATCTCATACTCTATTTAATATTGTTCCATGAGATCAAGCATCCCTATAGTACTTTCTAAACCAAAAAATGATTCCAAACCAAGGAAAATACGATGGGTTATACTACATTAAGATTTCATCATTTAGATTAATGAAAACAATAAATTATATTAAACATCAATTGAGTAACATTTAACTCATCATTTTACTTTGGGTGAGATGAATGAATATTAAAATAGATATATGTTGAATTAATTATGTTGTGTATACCTGAGACCAAGTAAAAACAAGTACTTGACCTTTATCACTAATCACCTATTAGATGAAACCATGGAACAAGCTAAATATTTTAAATGAATCTATATTGAATATTCAATTATCCTAAACTCCCAAATAATTCATGTGACTTTTTAAAATAATGTAATAACATACAATGTTTATGAAATATTGGATATATAGATAAAATATATCAATACACAATAATAATTTTTAATATATTTAAATTACGGAGAATTGTATTAAGTGGAAAATTTCAAATTTCATTTAAACAAACATCCATTTTTGAGTGTATTATAGTTCAATATCTATAAAAGATGAGGAAATTTTAGTAAAATAGTTGGTACAGTAAAACAAATATCTAACGATAATTGTTTTTCATTGGTTTAGAATCCGTGAATTACTCAATAGTGATTTTATGACTTCAAAAATAATTTACTAACATGGTCTCTCAAACAATATGGTGATTGATACAATACCATCACCATGTATCACTCATAAGTGAGAGTTAAGTTATAGATATATATACTAAAATTCATGTATATTTGGGAAGATATAGTGATCTCACAAAGGTGCAATTTTTGAGTGAATATTGATAATTTTAATTAGATATATAACATATCATTTAAAAATCTAGTTATAATATCATTGTTTATTACTGTATTTGAATTCATTCAACCTACCATTTATTCTAGTGGGAATGTTATGGGTCTTTATTATAGTAAACATATATTTATAAAAAGTATTAAAATTCAACTCAATTTATCTATGTAGACATAAATATTTTTATATAAAAGTACATAATCATATTAAAATTTATAATAATAAATTAAATATGTGGCCCGACTGATGAATATGTGTATAATAGTTCACTCCCTGATATATGGTTCTTATTTATCATATTTATTCTTTTTATATGCAAATTGATGTCATGATTATATAATCCATTTATGGATATATGGTTCAACCCTCATAGATCAATTCAGATCTATTAGAAGCATGAATAATTATTAAAAGTGAATGGGAACATGATCAATATCTAATTATATAATTCAAATGATGTATTTATTCTCTCTATCATTTTAATAAATAAAAATATAATGTTTTTTCTTATTGTAATGACACATAATTTTACCAATGTAATTTAACTTCTAAAAATATAGTTGTGTCAAATGTAGTAATATAATATTATATAATTCAAACACAGTACATGATAAAAAACATATTTATATTATATTAATTAAAAAAATCAATTTAGAGTATAAATATTCTCATAATAATTTAATGTATTATAATAGGGAAAAACTATAAACAAAACAAGATTAATATGAAAATTTGGATATTCTTGATCCCACGGAATAATTAAACTCATGAGAAACACTGTAAAATAAAGAAGAATGTTTTTAATAAAATATGAATTATGAAAATTAAAATATGTATTTATATATCACAGTGGTGGAATGAAATTTAATTCACAATGACTAAAATTTTAGGTATTTACAGAATGTAGAGATTCACTATGAATTTACAAATATGATCACTGGAATTGTATACTAACTATAGGAATAGTAATATGTTCTTTATGGATAGTAACCTTATGACATAAATTTTATTTTCCCAAAATGGATGTTTAAAATAATATTTAGGTATTTTATAAAATTAAAATGTGCAGTATTTATATCATGGTAGAAGTATATAAATTTATTAAAAAGTTAAAACATGTTTTTAAATTTTTGTAAAACATATTTGTTTTATTTTCATGTTTATAAATATTTTAAGGTTTAAAAGAAAATTTACTTACATAAAATGTGTTTTCAAATTAATATTATATTGTGTCATAATGATAATATCACCTTATCATACCATTGGTAAATTTACAATGTGTCATAAAATTAATCATAATGTAAAAATTTATTTTTTTCATATATTAAATGTTTTAATTGAATTTTAAATTTACCAAATTTCAAAAAATAATTTCATAAATTTTATTTCATATTTTTATATAAATTTTTTAAAATGATTATGGTGAATATTTATACTTTTCTAAATAAGATTATTTTTTTAATAGAGAAACTTGAAAAAATACAATATCTAACATTTTAAGAAAAATACAAGATCATTTATAGTCATGGTTGATGTATTAACTAATTAATTTAAAATCGCATGGACCGTTAACTATATATGGTCTTATGGAATGATATTATGCATATTTTTGGCCCAAAACAATTAACAAAATTTCTAATATCTAAAAACCCTCTCACCCCCTTATAAATACCACCACTCACCACTTCTTCTCCACATACCCATTAAGCATTTTAAATTCCTGAATTTCAGCCCAATTCCCTTTCCCAATACTCTCCTTCACAACCATGTTCTGAGGGTATCATCCAACTACCAATCCATTGTTCCATAAGTGGAATCCCAATTAGAGACATCCAATGGAGAAGGTAATTCACTGAACTAATTCTTTTAAAATTTCTTCATCTTCATTTTACAAATACAATTCCATAAAACATGGAATAATAACTCTAATATTGTATATATATACTAGAATTTTATTATTATTCAGGAATCTATATCCTCTATCTTCTTCCCTTTCCCTCATTTGATTCCAAAAATGAAAACATTGTTTGTAATATGGTTTGTTAACATCCTCTAAAATCAACATACTTCATTTTTATCGATCACAATCAATTATGGCCATAAAAATATTATTATTGTTAATAAATGATAATAGGTATATTTAAACATATTTAATTTTTATGAGGAATTATATGGCCATAATTGTAAATTAAACACAACTATTTTATGGTGGTCTGTAAAACATCCTAAATGAACTATCTGTATAAGGGTAACATTTTTACACTGTGTAACATCTCAAACTAGGTCCCACATCAATGTTCCATGGTTTTTTCAGTCACATGACCTTATATGGGCCTACATGAATTCCATAGGTGGTTGAATAGAAGAGAGGAACGATTATATTAATCATGGGGACACTATAACCTCCTCTATCATATAAACACCCCAGTGTAAATAAAAACCAATAGAGAAAGAATATATATATACACACACAAAACCAATTTCTCATATTATAATGCAGAAAATACAGTATCCAATTAATGAATAAAATACCATTAAAATGTATATGAAGAGTGTCTAAACATAAACTCAAAATAAAGATAGCAGCAACTCTAGTGTGGTCTCAAAATATGTCTACTTCCCTCAATTATGATTCATCCCAACATAGCCATAAAAAACAATGCCCCACCCTTATCATGTCTTCCATCTATGAACACTATTTGGTTATTGATCACGAATCCTGAGTAGGGTGGGAGTATAAAATAGTACGCAACCACCAACGGTGTCTAAAAAATATACTCAATAACAACAATATGCAATTATATAAGGAATTAAATATCTTGAAAAAGTAAAAATTTATCATATTATGACATTACAGTTATTAAACCATATAGACCACTGAGATCCCGAGGACACTCGGATGTCAATACCTACACAAGTCCACAATATTTCTAAGCCATCTCAATAATTCAATTCACAATTAATTTCAAAAAATGGTCTCTCATTATCCATGTTATTTGACATTCCTTAATACGGCCATTTGGAACTATAATCCAATGCCAATGTTTTTTGGGTATAGTACACCATGACAATTACCCCCTAATTAATAACCATAAAAATCAATCATTTGTGTAGTACTATATTTATAACACCCCAAATATCATTTATACATTTTTATCAGTTGTTTACAAATCCATTTTTAACACCCCAATTATCAGCAATACAAATATATCTCTCTTTAGTGTAGAACTCTATGTCACGTACCCCAATTACCATCAACGAATATGCATCACTAGTTTAAAACTCCATGTTAACACCATAAATCAAAACCATTTATTTATATCATAATTTACATGCCTTTGATCAACATGTATAATACCTTATTTCCCAACCATTATTAAACAAAAATAATCCTCTTATAACAATTAACCACTACTAATTCCATTAATTAATTTATAAATTATTTAATCTACGATCATTAATTAATACAATAATAAATTAAAAATGAAAATTTTTGTTAATAAATTAAAAAACTAATTTACCACTTCACAAATTCAATATCCAATAATTAATTCACTAATTAATTATTCTCAAATACAATTCAACGCTTTGATAATTATCATAAGAATTAAATATCCCAAATTTCCCGATCAATATGTTGATAATTAATTCACTAATTATTATCCTTATTCAACATTATTGTAACCAATTCCACCATATCAATTCCAATAAGTATTTATAAAATAACAAATCCAAAGATCTTAAAATTTATTTTCTAAATAATTTTCTTTTTAAAAAATCCATAAATCCTACAATTTCACAATTATCTCAATCAATTATTATACATTATTAATTAATTTAATTTTTGATATCAAATTTCTATACAACACTGAAAATTCTACCAATTTCATATGATAAATAAAATAATGTTTATGTGATTTGGAAATTAAACCACATCCCTTGATTTCCTTGAGAATGATTTCCAAATTGAAATTCTAAACATTGACCAGCACAACGATATAGATCTAATTTTGCAATATTACCCTAAATAAAGATTTAAAAAATCCTCATACCTAAGAGCTAGGTATATATTCACAAGATTAGATCTTGATTCATCAAATTCAAACGATTATCGATCAAAAAAAGAATATCTAATACACCATAATAATTGGGGAACATAAGGGGATGACTAAGAAAGTAACGAGATTGGATCTAGTAATCGGGAGAAAAAATACATTTGATCTGGGATTTAGATAATGACAAATGGAGGTCGAGGGGGATTTTAATTCATTTTTATATCTCTAAAATTATGAACGTCCACCTAGGGTTGATTGGGGTTCAACTTGGGGTTAATTAGATAATTTGGGAATATTTGAAAATAATGTTCGAGATAAGTTAGTCCCCACGCATTGTTTCATTTTCACGGGGACAATGATTTCCCTAACCACACACCAACTGTGAGCCTATTATTTTTTTGGTGATTGGTTTTTATTTTTAGGGTACATGGTTTGGAAAACCATGGGCTAGCCATGTGATCCTGGACTGTTAAAGGTTTCACGATTTCCTAGGTTGTGTGTACAATTTTCTCAAACCATGTTTCAAGAATTCACAACCCCTTTTTTTAAACGTTTCTCATCTTTTTTACAATACACACAAATGTAAAACCCAAAATAAATGTTCATATCATAGTAGAAAAATAATACTAAGAATCAAGTCCTAGTAAACACCAAAAAAGGATGGTCTCTTACATTCTCCCCACCTTAAAAAAACCTATCCATGAGCTGCACTCCCTATATTCTATATGATTTGGAGCCAAAGAGATCAGACCACTGAGCATGCATATCTTCTTTCCATTCCCAGTTACCCTCTTGTACATGAATATATTTCCACATTATATAAACTATCCAAAAAATATTTCCCTCCAACATATTTTTAATGTGATCCAACACATGTATCAGATTCCCCTCAAAGGATGGATCTATGTCCTGGTAATATTAACAAACAACGATCATAAGAGATAGTTTAGGGTGATACCAAAATAGTTTTGATACATGGAATACAACATGCAGAGTGTTGTATCTCCATGGTAGAGGCAATCGATACACCACTGGTTAGAATCTATCCATAACATCAAAAGGTCCAAAAATTATGGGAACCAACATTACCTATATCTATATACTATATTGAACAAATCTAAGAAATAGATGAAGAAATAAAAATACCCTTCTGATGGTGACTCCAAAAATTTAGGGAATTGCTTCAAGATCAAGCAATTTTTATCCTCATACTTCCAATATTAGATCCATCACAAGAGTGTATACTCCACTAAATCCGAAAATAGAGTCATCTAATCCCCATTTGAAAAACCACCACAAGCGTCTTACCCATTAAATCTATCATATTTCACACAAAGCTAGACTCTTGAACCCTCTATGTATGTGTTTTTATAATTAAGGAATCATCCACACAACATTCTTTACTAGTAATATATCTTATCTCAATGTAAGAAAGACAACATCTGATCAACCCATCTGTAATTGCATAGTTTCAAATCTCATTGTGAGAAGATATAGATTTTTCTCTTTTGATCATTAAACACAGTAAAATTATCAATGATCAGATAGTGTCTCTGAAATTTCATAGAATAAACCAATTATTTTAGCTTGACTTAATGCGTAGGGTAGTTTCTTCATGTTTCTTAAGTTATTTAAACCCATACGCCATGAACCACTCAACTTGCATCCACACAGGCCCATGTCTGATCCTAGAATAATCTCATTACACCATTTACTCCTCACCTGGATCTTGAATGATTGATATTTGTTTTGAATTCATATGTTTCTTCATCTTCTGGATGGAATTATAATAATATTTCATCAATTATAACAATACCCCCTTCTTAGTAATGCATGAAAGCAGTGCTACCCAATGGGAAAATTCCACGATATACCTCATATAATATATAGGTAATCCCAAAAATCTATGGATATTGAGGACATTATTGTGCTTCTCCTAATAAAACATTTCCTAAACCTTCTCTAGGTAAAATAACACTCCTTTAACTGAGATAACGTTCCCCAGGATGTGAACCTAGTCAATCCAAAACTAAAACTTTGATATCCTTGGATATATCCAATTCTCTTTTAGTGTTTTTTGGACAATGTCATGATGTTGGGAATAATTTTCATGAGTCTTAGAGTACACCAGGATGACATTAATGAAATACCAAAAAACATTTTCCATGTACGGATGGATGATTCTATTCATCATGTCCATAAACACTACTAATGAGTTTGACAACCCAAACATCATTACGATGAACTCATATTGGACATATCTACTGTTGAAAGTAGTCATCTATATATCATCAGTATACACTACAAACTAATGATACCTAAATTTCAAGTAAATATTTGAGAACAAACAAGCTCCTCTAAACTTGTAAATATATCAGCTATTCATATAAGAAGTTATAGATTCTTCACAGTCATTGGATTAAACTATTGATAATTGACACACATGTTAAAACTCTAAGCGAAGTTTTTTTGAAAGCAATATAGGTGAACCCCATCGCAACATATTCTTTTGGGTAAATGTATTATGCTCTAATTATTTCATATTATCATTGATTATATGAATGTATGTTGTTTATATTCTTTATAAGTGAATATTAATAGTCTCACACCAGTAATGTTCACAATAGTGAATTCCACATCTCTCTCAGGAGGCAAACCAGAGAAATATTCTGGAAAAAACCTAAAACTACTCCCCCAATAGTGGAAATACATCATGTATTTCTCCACCATCTAGAAAAAGACTAGTAAACTAAGATGTGATATAACATAGTTTCTGAGTAATTTTCCATACTAGGCTTGCATGGATATCCCACTCCCATTTGTGAACATACTTGTATCCCTTAGTAGATGTAAAATTCAATCTCCTCTAGTAACAATCTATATGGTCTTGGTATCGGACTAGCCAGTCCATAACCTTAATTTGGTCAAAGCCTGATATATCTAGTATATAGATATCCCACAGAAAAAATAACCAACCATGATAGAAAATACCTTACAAAAAATGATGTCTCTAGATCATAAACTTAACAATGTATCTATTTTCCTTTTCACCTCATAAAATACACCACTAGGATCAAAATGTTAACTAAATTTTAAAATATAAAAGAATGGGAAGAACTATTATCAAATAAAGATCTTGATAATGTAAAATATACTACAATTTTACCTCTAACTATTGATGGCACAGCCTCACTATCCATAAGTTAATGTTAGACCCTAATAAACTATCATTCCCCACTTCCTAATGATTTACTTAGACTCTCTTGAGTTGCACCACTATGATAATATGTGTTATCTCAACTGAAAGCTCCACATCCACAACCTATGCCTCCTAGGATGGTAGAACTCCATCTCCTATAATTGTATGGTGCAGAAGATACCATTCATACACCCTAGTTCATTATAGCTCCTCCATCAATAAATACCTTCCTCACATTTCTATAGAACCTATATTGATTTGAAAACATTACATAGGGTATGAACATCACTGGTGGTTAGGAAAATGATTAAAATGGTGTCCCTCCCTACCACACGGCCATAAAATTAGTTGTGTAATATCCTGAGTAACAAATCCTGGTGAGTAGACACTCTATTACCCACTACTCTAGAAAACGTTATCACAATGCTAGTTCCTAATCTCAAAAAATTTAACATTATATCATCCTAAAGAATCCACATATCATTTATTGGAAGGCTCTTTTAAGTTTTATATGATATGTTAGAATGATTCATTAGTTGTAAAACATTTTCAGTTGGACGATATACACATGGGACTTAATTTCACATTTAAGTCCATACTAAAATCATTTTTCTGAAGTAGCCTCATCTATTGCCAATTATTATGAAAATTGCTTCAATTCAATGAAGCGACTTACCTAGTACATTAAAAACATACTCCCCTGAGTCAATATTATGAACTAAATGACACTATCATTCCTATATTCTCTGGGTAAAAGTGCTGTCGGAACTTCTCAAAAATTTCAGTCTATAGATTTCCATGAGCTTGTTCGGTTCATGCTAGAAAGTACCACAGGAGCTTTGTTGACCCTTGTCTCATATAAATATGTATCTTTACCATTTTCTTAGTACGAGTCTCTAAATGTTTCAGTATTATTTTTATGAACTCAACCTAAACCTCATATCCATTAGGTCTACCTTTTCTTGTTAAAGTCAGATAATATTGCACCTAAAATCCCTTTTTAGGATAGACATGTTATTCTCAACTAAACTTGGGTCATTTCCCAAAAATTTCATTAAGTTATAAATGTTCTATCAGACCTTCTCCCATTCTTCCACCCCTTAGGACTATTGGTTCCTCCAGTTTCACAACTAGAGGATCATTTAAATCTATGTCCTCCAGTCATCCTCCCAACAAGCATCATCATGGAAGCATTACTCTTCAATATTGAAGATGCATCATATGACATAAAGAAAATCATTTTTAAAAATTATGTTTGAATAAAATAAAAATATTAAACGACTACCCCTTTCTGAAAATCAAACCATTTGGTCAAAAAACAAAGATATATCACTAACCATTACCATCCCAGACCAAGGTACTAGTTCAAAATTGTAAACATATTCCCCTAGTTCATGTTTCTCATTTAGAATCCCATTTACTAAAATAATTGCATCATTTTCACCACACCCAAATTCGTATTAAGAACATTTTTCGATTCAATTTCCGAAGACATGCAAATAGTATATGTTTAACAACATACCCAAAACCTTTTCTCTATTGCATAAACAAAATTATGAATGTTAATAAAGTAACCCCTAGTGCCTAGAATGATGGATTCAGACTGAAATTTCATTTCATATAGAACCAAGAGTTGATCCTAATTAGTATGGAAAAAAATTATTCACAACACACCACTATTGCATAACCCATGGTAAAATAACTGTCAAGTGTAATAGAATACATGGATAAAAACAATCCCAAATTGGGATCGTAGGTTATCCACCATATATGGGATATATACTCTACTGAATGATCTTATAAGCAAGAAAAAACACTTCCTAGTATCTTATAAACCATTCCCAAATAATAATACAAAAGAATAATAAATTAAAACCCCATTCATTCCACTTTATAATGTCCTGACCCAGGTTCCACTTGTCGGTTCCCCAAGCTAGTCAGTCACATATTGTTAGATACACCTACCCATATTCCAGCAATTGCTAACTTATAGTGAGGTCCTATAAAGTGGATCATACAAAGAATATACCCTCTTTTTCAATATAAACACACATGTGGAAATAAACTGCAATAAAAGAATCAAATATATCCATAAAACCATTTTATGAAGATATAATTCTAGAAATAGAATACCTAATTAATGAAGAAAACATGTAATGATAATGTATATGAGAAGTTTTTAAAATGTAACTCAAAACAATGATAATAAAAAACACACAATAGGGTCTGGAACTAGGGATGGTTCCCGAAACCATGCTCAATCTCAACTATACCATCTAATATAAGGCCCTTTCCCTTAACCTTCCCCACATTCAAGAAATCTATTCAAGTGCTGATCAGGGATCCCATATAGGGTGTGAGTATAACTCAGTAGGCCACTAATAATGGTATAAAAAGTTTTAGTCAATTGCTAGAATATGTAGTTATATATTGAATGAATTACAATGAGTAAGTAAGCAATTATCACATTATTGATTAATCATTATTAATCCACAATGACCATTGTCTTCCCGAGGACACCAGGAACCCAATACCTATTCCTGTCCAAACTAGTTCTGAACTATTATACTTATTCAATTAAACAAATTGTCATTCATTATCCATTTTATTTTACTTTTACTTCTATAAACACTTGGATATATAGTCAATGATGATGTTTTTCGGGTATAGAACACCTTTCCAAATACCGCAATTCCTAATCATATATATTTTTCATTGGCGTAGAGAACATTTTCAAACACCCCAAATCTCATTTATAAATTTTTATAATTATCTTACAATTCCATGTATAACACCGTAATTCTCAAAAATACAGAATGATCTATCTTTGGTGTAGAACACCATGTATAGAACCCAAATTCCCAATAACGAATATACATCACCTGTGTAGAACGCCATGTTTATCAACCTATTTCCCAAACATTTATTTATAACATTATTTAATGCTCCTAGATAATTAGGTCTGTAAAACATTTTAGAACCACATTTAAATAACATTAATCAACTTTTGAGAATTAACCTCCACTACTTCTATTAATTAGTTCATAAAATAATTATTCAATTTTCATTAATTTATTAAATAATTAATAATCATATTCCATTTCTATTGATGAATACATAAATAAATTAATCATTTCACAATTTAAATATCCAAAAATATATTCACCAGTAAATTATATTTAAATATAATTAAACAATAAATAATTATCTCAAAAACTAATTGTTCCAAATTTTACAATCAATTCATTATTAATTAATTCAATAATTAATATCCTTATTGAAAATTTATTTAACCAATTTCACTAACTAAATTCTATCATAATTAATGCCTTTAATTAATTCTAAAACCACAAATCCCAAGATCTCATAATTAATTGTCCAATTAATTATCTTGTTCAACAATCCCTAAATCTCACAATTTCATAATTGTGTCAATTAAGTAATTGAACTCATTAATTAATTCAATTATGGGGTTAAAATTACTATAACAATATTGAAATTATTCAACATGAATATAAAAAATCAAATTACATTTATGGGAATTGGAAATTAGACTGCCTACCTTGATTTGGTGAGGAATTATTTCCCAATATAAATCCCTTAAATTAAGCAACGGAATGATTTAGATGGAATTGATATCTACTATCCAAAATCTATATTTAAAAAATCTATATACAATAGACCATGGTATAGATTCACAATCATATATATAGATTCACCAAATATAGATATAGATCTAGAAAATTAAAATATCTCTTTCACTATATGAATGAGGGAACATATGGGGATGAACTAGAAATCAATGAGACATGATCAACATACCGTGAAAGAAGAAGACCATTGATCAAGGCATTGGATCATGATGAATATGGGTTAGGTGGGGTTTGAATTTATCTTTAGAGCTCAAAAATAATGAATGATTTCATACGGTCAATTGGAGGTCATCTTGGGGTCAATTAGAGGGTTCTAAAAAATGTTTAAACAATTTTGAGCTATTCTAATCCTCATGCCTGGTTTCCGGGGCATGGGTGCAAGGCTTTCCCTGACATTGTTCCAAAAGAGAACATGTGATTTTTGGGATCCATGGTTTATATTTATAGGGATGAAGGTTGCAAATATTGTGCAATAGTAGTTTGAACACCCACTATACAGGGTTATACGGTATCCTTGGTTTGGTGCATGGCGTTCTCTAACCTTCTGCCAATTGTGCACAACCATTTTTTCTCCAATTTTCCCAATTTTCATCCAATCAAACAACAATGTAAATCCAAAATTAAAAGCACTAAAAAAAGGTAAAAAATAAGTCCTGAAATAAACTTCAAATCAACACAAGAATATATCATGATCACACATAGTGTGAATCATCCCTATATTAAAAAGAAAACGTATAATTTAGAACACTAAAATTTTTATAATTTCATTTATTCCAATTAATTTAATTTCTATATTTTGACACCAATTTGAAAAAACTTCAATAATAATCATTATGTGATCAAACCATTTGGAAAAGGAAATATATTTCCCTAACATAACAAAATTAAGTATTTTATCCCATTAAAATAGTTGTAAATGATCATAATAAAATTTTAGTAAATCATATATTAATTTTTAAGGTTATAATTAAGAAATTGGAAAACATAATTTCATTATTGAGAAATTATATTAAGGGGAATTATTATTCTGGAAGATAAGTTAAGAGATCTCTTTAAATAACCATTTTTTCATTATGGTATGATATTTCTCTCTCTAAATTTCTTTCACTCTATTTATTGTAATGTAATAATTATAAATTATATATATGTGTATAACATAGATACTAATATTATTCTCTTTTCTATTTATTTTTTAATACATTCATTTTATTTATTTTTGAATGTTTATATTTAAAATAAAAACAGATTAAGAGGAACTTTTCTATCACATAACCATTCGATGTACCGCTTTTTTAAATATTTACTCAAAAATGTACTCCATTTTTTTATAAAAATGAATATGTGATGTTATTGGAATATATATAACATCTATGTCCATGAAATACTATTTATTTATAATAAGATGAAAAATTATGAATTCCATTTCATTCAAATAATAATTATTAAATCTATTCATTATGATCGATTTCCATTTATAGAACAAATATGCTTATATAGGTTTTGATGTGTGTGACATAACATTTATATAATGAATTAGGTTATACTTTTGTCTCCTATGATGTTATATATGGGATTAAAGATTAAACCTATTCTATAATCAGACTTTTTCCACCATGTGATGTTGTCTTGGTTATTTTTCATTAACCTATGACTATTCCCAATTTTGTGTTTTTCCACATTCCTATGTCTCCATTATCATAATATTCCATTTTTGTAATTTTATTCATCTATTTGTGTATTCAAGAGTCTCTTATTTTATGATTTTTGGTTATGACTTCTTACTCACATGTAATGCTTCATTATCATGTTTACTTCTTTACCCGGATTCATAGGTCTCCCCTTTTATCTATGTATTTGACTGGTTTTCTTATACAGTATTATGAGAGAGAAAAATTTATTATATAAATATGGATAATTATAAAAATAACTGTTATTTTATTTTAATGTTAATATTTTATTTTCCTAGACTTCCATAGACACTAGGCCTCTTGATAACTATGTTATTTTATTTTATATTTATTATAAAAAACATATAATAATTTGTGTAAATTGATTATGGTTCTATAGTTGGTATCAATGGAAAGGGATAGTAATTTTTTAGATTTAGTACATAATGCATTAGTAAAAACCCTAGGGATTAATCTATCTATTGGAAAATATCATAAACATTTATTTATATATAGATTATGTGGTTTACAATTACATACATCGTTTTCTGGATAAAAAGAGTGCATGTGGTAGTAGAAATTTTTTACAAAGGGGTAATGACCCCAATAATGGAAAAATGGGTATTAATTATATAATCTCCTAGATTATATTAAATAGGCCTTATTGTGAACCTATTTGGATTCTCAAAGGGGATATGATTAAGAAAATTTAGAAACTCTTTATGAACCATTATGAAAGAAAAAGATATATATTTTTAGGAGAATGTAATTGGGACATTATAATGGATAAACTAGATTGATACCTAAACGATAATAAGTTATGATATATTTTTCATTTATAATTTGTCTCTTTTATGTTCATAGTGTCACATTTTCATGTTTAATTGACAAATTCCACTCATAATTTTTCCTTCATTTTAATTAATTGTGGGAAATTGGTGGAAAAAACCCATGTTACAACATAATGCATAATGTGCTGATTTAGTTAATGAAATTTCTAAACATGTAGTATAATGAGTTGTGAACATCTTGATAATATTGTATCAACTTACAAATAATAATAAGAATGTTATACAACACCCTCCTTCTCCTATGAATGGTCTTGATGAAATAGAGTTATTTATGCTATAATTGACTCTTACCTATAGTGGATCCTATGATCCCCTCAATGGTGAAAAATGGATTAAATCCATTGAAAAGATATTATCCGTCCTATAATTCTTAGAATTGTAGGAATGTGTACTATTTGTTTATCGCCTAGAGGGTGAAGGTAATAATTGTTGGGCGCTGACATGAACACAATGCCTAAAGAGGAAATTTATACCATATAATTTAACGGATGAAGGAAAGTATTTTTTTTAAAAATATATATTCCCCCTATAATATCCATCATAAAATGAAGATGATTATATATAGAATAAAAAAATGAGGTGATTACGAAGGCGAATACATGGAAAATATCACCATCCTTTCTTGAGATGGATCTGGCATTATAATCAATGTTTTAATAAATGTGAACAATTTATTTAGAATTTAATGATAATTATATAAAATCATTAGTTATTTAAGGCTATAATATCTATAGAGATACTGTTCATTTTCGCCTTATGGTCATGATGGTGATTGGATACTCTCAATGGTTTGATGGGTCTAGTTATAAAACCATAATATGGAGTTTTATAAAGTTGTATGAATAGATAAATTCTATTTTTGAATGATATCACATTTTCCTATTTGAGAAAATTGTCGATAGAATCGAACTAGATACTATCTCAATGGAAATAGAAAATATAGTAAAAGTTGAGTAAAGGTTCTGCATGGAAATCATTTTCAAAGTGGGGTGAATAATCCCACCAATATGGTGGATTAAAAGAAGGTTTAGATCAAAAATAATAATGTATTTCATTAATTCAATTCCCAGAAACTTGAGAATTATGTAGACAAATTAACTAATCCATGTTTTATCAGATACAATAAGGGTTAATAACCACAAATTCTTGTAGAGAATGGTAGGTCATATTCTACAACTACCCCTGAGGTGGATCTTGACAATTATGTGGTGACAAGTATGTTGGTTATTAATTATAGAATAAACATCATAATTTTTCATTCTAGTTATATGAATTCATTCATAACATTCATGTTTAGTAAAAATAATTCAATTCTCATCTAAAAACATAATAGCTATGATATATTTTATAATTGAAAAAAAATCAGTTATTTTATCCCATATATATAACTCCTATGCTGGAAATTTTTGTGGATCGATCCTCCAATTTATTTCCCCCCAATTCATTTGCTGTAATTAGACCCTATATTGGTAAAGTATTGGTTATTCTTATATAAATTATATTTTATATTGTCATATAATGTCTTCATGGACTAGTTTCAAGAGTTTAAGAGTCTATTAGGGTAGTATTACTGGGTATGATTACTCACCCCAACATATTTAATTTGGATTTTATGTATATATTTTTCTTTATGAATCTTATAAAGGAACAAAATCTTATATATATTGGATGGAATCCTGATTATACATACATAGAATTGAATTTTCACTTAGAGTTTCTCATATGGATTTTTTTCGATAGATTCAACATGGTGTGTTATCCTCGAGACATCCTTTAGTTTCATTTACTTTCCTACCGATACATTATTTTTCAAACATTAATTTTTATTTATTTAATGTTGATCAACTTTTGTTTTATTGTTCATACTCATGTGTCATATAGTTGGATTGTTTTTTTCATCTTCTTAAGATGTATTATTTTATGATGGTACATCATCCCGAAATTTATATGTAATACCTTCTCAATTATTTCCTCCCCATAGTGTCTATATGATTTCACTAAAGATAAATATCACCTTGACTATTTCCAAGACAATGGTTAGGGATAGGATGTTATAAATGGTATCATTCATGGACAATTTGTCATCATGGGATATTAGTAAGGATACTGTAAAGGTCAAAACCTGAAATTTAGAGAATAAAAATGTGTTTATGACTACTTTGGGCCGGAATTCTTGTTGGTATAGTGTTCCTGGTACAAATTGTGTTTTGGAAAACTATTTTTGTCTTTCTTTATCTTCATTGTAGGATTTTATAATGATTGTGGTATATCATGCATTAGTAAAGAGACGTCCAATTAATAAAACATTTTTCATATTATTTTGATAATTTTTATAATGTTTTTGAAAATTATTTTTTAATAAAATTATTTAGAATATTATATAAATTTTTTAATTAGTTATGATTAATTATTTTTTTGGTCTTAAGTGAATTTTAATTTGTTAGAGGATATATAAACCATTAAAAAGAGGCCACTAGGAATCTGGTTAAAAAAGAGCCCCTAGTGAACTATTAACATATTCAAATAATTGATCAATAATTTCATGTTGTTGATAGGGAAATGAAAATGGTGTACCACATAATGCTGGTCAATCTGTGAAATTTAAGAAATAAAATCCACTAATAATTTAGGGTGATTCAGAACCTAATAAGGACAACGTGTGAATAAAAATAATGAATAAGATTATTTATTTACAATGAATAAAAACTTATCTAAATTTCAATTTAGGTATATAAATGATGGGGGATCGTGAAATCTAATGGTCATAGTTAGCTATCCAATATAAAGATAATAAATTCCATATGAAGGATGTCTTTAAAAATTATTCAAAAAACCATTCTTCTCATACACCTTCACGATATCAATAATGATATATTTCATCAGAGTTACAATCTATTAGTTAATTTTAATGAATTATACATATGTGTTAAGGAAGCTAGTTAATTTTTATCCAGAAGGGGCTACTAACGAATCCCTAAAGGAATTTATATTTGAATTTGGAATGCAACCAAAAAATAATAATATGTTATTTACCCTATGTATTACTTATTATGTAGTGATGATTAATAGATAGATAGTAAAAAAAGAGTATCACTAGAAATTTATTTACCGGATGTTTGTTTGTATCCATGGAAATAGTTGGGATGTCTACAATTGTGAATATTATCATGAGGGATACAAACCTACATGGTGGTTCGACATCTTAGAATCAATCCACTGAACTATATAACATTCCTCTATGAACTAGTACCATGAATGGTGGTTTCTAATGTTGTTAATTCATGGATATGATGTGATATTTCATGGAACACCGAGAGAATGTCATAAATATTAAGATAGTATATTTCTATCATTATTTACATAATTCAAAAAGTTCTTATATTGGATATTCATATAATGTGCCTTAGACATCTCAAGATTCGACAGTGTGATCACATAAGTGCAGCTCCTTTCAATAGATATTATTGAACTAGGGTGATTATAGTAATAGCATGACTCCTCAAACAATGATACCAATTCTGGGAAGAATGAAACAAACTGGACAATGTAAAACATTTTATGGTGATAAGGAGATGATCATGAAAGACCAACATGGTCATTCAAGTATACATGGTATCATTCGTCTTAACAAAACCCTCATGACAGTCCTATTTGATACTAATGTATATTAGTTTTTTTATTGATTTATTATTCATTAATAATATTGTTTTCATATCAAAATAATTCCACACATGATTATTATTTAGAAACCTCTTGGGAAGAAAATATTTAGGATATTTAAATAGTAATCATGTTTTATAGCAATTGATGGATTCAATTTTTTTTTACTTTTCTACATTTGACATAGATTTATTTGACTTGATGATGGTAGTTGATTGGTTCATTACATTTAGGTACCATATAAATTTTCGAAACAATTAGTAATGTTTACCTCTCCTGATGTGATGGTGCATCATTTTATAGGATACATGGATTTCTATGCAATATGAGTATGACCTTTATAACCAATGGTTTGAATATTCAAGATGATTTAAAACTAGATTTTTTGGGATCAAATGAAATATTTTACTGTATAAATTTTACCACCATTGTGGATCACTATATATATTGTTTTCCTAATGATTTCATAGGTTTGGAATTTGAGAGGGAATTTCAATTTACATTTTATCTCATTCTATGAATAAATAAAATTTCACATCCATCATATATAATGTATCCAACATAACTATTGAATTTCAGAGTCCATTTGGAATAATAGTAATGTGATGTGTTTCTATGATAGATAACTTCACATTTGGATTCTCAAAGTCTCTTTTCCAAGGATAAAGATATGTTATGTCTCTTTGTAGATTATAAAAAAATGATGGGGTATGATAATGTGTATATAATCAATATCATGGATTGATAATATTTTTGATCAATTCAAGGGAGCCCAATGGTTCTCCTATATTCATCATCACATTGAGTATCACTTTGTTATTGTTAATAAATATTAAAATCCAATGATATCATTCAAGATTTGTTGTAGCCTTTAGGAATATATGGATATTACCGTTGACATCAAAAATTAACTTGAGGTTCTCATCGAATTGGTCGATTATGAATTCCAGATGTACCTAGAATTTTTCATCGAGGTATTTCTTGATGAAATTATAGTGTTTTATCACTATCAGAATTAATATGAAGGGCATTTAGAGATTGGGATGAGAATTTTTGAAGAGTTATAGTTATATGAATTTTTATCTAAATGAGTTGTTTATATACCTAATGTTTTCTTCATAGGACATTTAATTTCTGTTAAATCCATATTAATAGTTATTAAAAACATATAAGTTGTTTCCAATTAAAAACTATTTCCTTGATATATGTATTTTTATAATATTATCATGATTCTACTGTCATTATTTTGTGGATTTTCACAACTAAAATCTCTCACGAAAGAACACACAATAATTAGAACACCATTCCATTATAATTATTATTTTCATAAATTCATTTCTAAAATTAATACTTGGATAAATTTGACCTCATTTCATATTTTTAGTGAAACTAGAAAGGATATTGTGAATTATTATGAACTATATTAATTTTCACTCAGATTTGTTCTTATACAACAAGATAATGTCGTAGAATTCGGATCAGGATGGTTGTAGATTCTAGAAAATATTTCTCCAACCTAGGATTTGGAATTCTCTATGGTCGTTTAATCTTTGAAAACCTTAAGGCATTACATTTTTTATGTGAGTTTTCCTATGTTAATATACCATAAAATTTTGAAACACATATTTTAAAAAGGAACTGAACTTATGAAAAAGTTTATAGATGTAATATATTTATATGATATAAATTTACTTAGTTTGTAAAACTAGGTGTTGGGATTTTGTGTTGGAATCTTTATATTGAAATACATATAATCAATTATCAGTGGAATATCTTGATTAGAAGACACAATTTAGCACAATTTCATATATGTGATGGGATTACTCTATAAATAATGAAATCATGGTTTTCATTCTTTTCATACTAATACATAATTTTCTTCATCGTGTTATAAATCCAAAATTATTGGATCTTAATTTTCATAACATTATCTAAAAAATTAATTATCTATAACCATTGAATGAACTATGCTTTTCTTTTTAATGTTAGAATAGTCATTATACATCCTTTGAAAAATATTTTCATTTATAACCATTAAATGTGTGGTTTGAACTGGTATGAAGAAGATATATAATTCCATACTAACCCATCTTTTTATACGAGTATAAAATAATGTATTCCTTTTTTTAATGCATAAATTTCTAGTAAGAGATGGAATATAGTAATTTTTTAGCTATAATGATATAATCATTACATATCGCTACCTATAAATGGGATAAAATCAATATATATGTTTTTTGGAATAACATGAACTATTCAAAAACTTTATTTTTCTCAGTTACTATGGACTGGCTCATATAGTTATCCCACTTTATCAACATTTATGAATCAAATACGGTATATGATATAGAATGTATCTATATTCAAGAAGTACTATAATTTCATGTAATACTACTTCCACTCTTCTTCAAAAGAGATACTCATTTTACCACTTTTATTTTTTGATCACATCATGAATATTTTTGTTCATTCTAATGAACCAAAATTGATGTACATGAAATTTACATTACATTAGTTGAATATAAAATACCTTTCACAAACAAATTATCAATGACTATATTAGTTTATTGCCTTTGAAAAGAGGGAAATTATTCTTCTAATTTTGTCCATTATCATCTATATCTACCATAAAGATATTCTTCTTTGGTTTTCCAACCTAAAACCTATCTTTATATCCATGGAAAAGGAACAGCTCATATTCTAATAAAGGGTAAGAAAAAAATATCAAACATAAAATGGACATAATAATGTCAAACCATGAACATAAAATTTGGAAAATATAACACATATAATATGTATCAAAATATTGAGTCATGAAATAAATTTTTGAATGTTAATAAGGCATAAATCCTTAAGAAGCATGAGACATGAGAAAATAGGATTCGTATAAAATATGGAATTTTGGAAAATGAATATGCCTAGAAAATCATTTCCATATTAGCCATGGAGCTTCTCCGAGAACATCATAGTGGAAACAGTCATTCCTTGAACTGAGTTCACTCATCTTTCTAGCCATTTATTACTGAACTATGTTTACATATCATTCTAGCCCTATATTGCTGAACTAAGATCTATTTTTGTACCAACCATATATAACTAAACTGAGATTGTTTCTTGTTCAAGCCATACCTCTATCATGAGATATAAATCATAACCCAATAAATTTGAGAGAGAAATGGGTCCCGACCATCTCATAATGTTATCATTCTCCTGTGTTCTAAAATAACATAAATCTTACATCACAACATAACTCAATGAATAAAATTGGATTCTTAAAAATCATTCTATCACAACAATACCCTTTTAAAATAAATGGATATCAAAAATATAATGAAATAATAAACATAATAAAACCATAATAATAATATCAATATAAAACATGAAACATAACCTTATTCATGAATTCCATCTAATAAGGAAAATGTATTTTATAGAACACTTTATATAACTTTTTGAGGAAAATATCCTTTCTTCTTAAAAAATGTTTTCTTTTCTCTAAATTCCCTGAAACATTGAAGAAAAAAATTTCATTAAATATGACCTAGAAATAATATAAGGGACGAATCTTTGAAATTATGCATTATAAAAATGTAACAAATATATTCATGTTATAGATATTAAAAAAATACTTCTCATACTTTTATCCGATAAGTCCAAAAGTACCTTGTATAAAAAATGACAACATATTCATTATTTAATAAAATTTGAAAAAAGGGTAAATTTGAATTTAATAATTTTATCATAATAGATTAAATATTTTGGAATAAATATATAAGAAACAACAATATTGATGATAAATATACATCAGTTAATACTTACGTATACACAATATTATATAATAAAGAGATTGTGAAATTATAACTTATTAATTTAAAATTAGTCAAATAGATGACTCATATAATAAATAATATTTTATGAATATTTAAATACCATAACCTTTAGAATGAGAATCATAAGAAAATTCATTGGCAGCATAAACAGAACAGAAAAGAGACAGGTGTTGTATAAGGCTTATGCCTCCAAAAATAAAACTGAGACAAAATAATCCCTTACATTAGGATCGATATCCATTGTATATATCTGAACCTCTTGTATAATTATTAAAATAATTTCATGGACTCATTCTGTAATTATATTAATTTTTATGATATCATATATGATCATATTATGATCAGTTTGTAAATAACATTTCATTATTACACATTATTTGGGTGTCAATGAAAACATTTTCTTTTGTATGATTGTGAATATGTTCTGGTTTTATTTCTTAGGTTATATTTAGATCAATTAAAAAATGATATTAATATAATATATTTTATATTTATCAATCCATAAATTTATGTAATTATTCTTTAATGAATATCATGTAAAATGAACCACACCACATCGTGGAGATGGTTGGTCGTACGTGTGAACAAGCGATGATATCATTCTCTTAATTGTGGAATGGTGTGGTAGTGAATGGTATATATATTCTTCAATAAAAAATATTTTATTATACTAATCATATTTGGTTATTATTTTAATCATTATACACATTCATGTATCGTGGTGGTGAAAATAGATTACACTGTGACTTCGAGATGGTAAGCCATACGTACACACGCGTCCTGATTTCATTTATCAAAGGATGGATATAAGGTAGAAAATGGTTGCTACATAATCATAATAACAAAATTTAATATACTTGATAATGTAGTTATTAAATTATAATTGAATCAACTCAGGAATAATATGTAGACAAATAAATATGTTTTAAATAATTGGAAGAGTAGATTACCTCTTCTTTGACATGCTCTCTCTTGATCTCCTCTTAATGATAGTAGATTTGGTATTTTGAGAAGAAAAGAGCCTATAGAATGTGACTAACGAAGTTGATAAGTGAATTAATCAAGGTATGTCCAAGATTTAAGTTTGAATGTGAAGTGAATTAGTGAGAGAATACTTACCCTATTATAATAGAGGTGAGGGGAACTTTTGGAATATAAAATTATTAAATTATAAAAAAATAAAAAATAATAAAAACCCTCCAAAATGCACTGGATTACAATATTACATGTTATATGGTCATTATATCATCAAATAATAAATTTTAAGAATATTTTTTTAAAATTTAATCCTTATCCTTTAAATAAAAACATGGTTATTCTATTTAAATTTAAATAAGGTAACAAATATTTCAATATTAAAATCAGGCAATATTTACTCATTTGATTTCAATTAAAAAATAAATGGGTACATTTGAACATCTTACACCATATGATATTTTTTTATATTTTTTAAAATTATAATTTATTTTTAATAAATTTAATAATACATTATTTTGAAAAAAAATAAAAAATGTTAATTTTGACTATATTAAATATAATGGTATTTAAAAATATCACGATAATATGTTACCCTATGAAAAATATTTTATTATATCTTTAATAGGTCATGTTAGTCTATAAAGATAATTTTATTTATTAATTATATTAAAATATATTTATTTTTAATATTTATAATAACATTAATTTGACATTTCCATTAATAAATTAATTACTACATCCATTTTTTGTAATTTATTAATATATTTATTTGTTGAATAACAAATAAAAATAAATTATATTGATGTAGATAAATATTATATATTAAAGAAACACTAATAGTAAAATTACATTTAAAATGTAATATATATTAAAATATGAATGCAACAACATTAATATCACTATAAATAAAAATGGTAAGTGTCATAATCTTTTTTATATTGCTTCAAAAAGTCAATAAATCAACCCTTGAATGATTATAGTGGATATATACTAGACCAATTAAATTTTGTGTTGTGTTTTTTCTTATCATGGTTATTATCATTTAATAACAATTATTTTATTGATTTTTCATCAATTAAATAGTTCCCCCATCATCAATGGTTTAGCCTTTAAAGTAATTATTTTATTCCTAAAAATTACAAAAAATTACCATGATTAAAAAAATATTTTATTCAGTTGAGTGTTTATTAACTAATTTATATTTCATATATCTTTATATAAAAAATGATATAATTATTAAAATTTGAATAAGACACATTTAAATTTTATTTATATACAATTAATAAAATTTCGTAATATAATCTATGTGGCTTATAATGGATACCATTTCACCCCAAGGATGATTATGGTTGGTGAAAATCACCCAGTGATATTAGGATAATTTTAATGTTAATTATATAATATTATTGTTAGCCTTAATTATCTGTCTTACCCTTTTACCATATTAATAGTTAGTGACGACGATACTATTCATAATACCCAAAAATAAAATAAATATATTTAAATATTTTAGACATATCGATTCCAAATATGGAATCCATTTTTTAAAATTTAATACTTTGAGTTTTTATTAATTAAATTAAAATTAATCATGTTATCAGAATGAGAAATGAGTTATAAAAGTTTAAACATTGGAAATGGTTGATATTTTTTGCATTTGAATTCAACGTAATAGTAATGCTAATGGCCGAAATTATATTAACTAATTAAAATGTAATGTATTGATACTTTAAAACAATTAAATAATATAATTTATCCATATAAATTATTTTTATGGAAAAATGTGTTTTCATTTATAATTTAGTATATTTTTACTATTAATCAAAACATAGAAGTTATTAGAAAAAATATCAACAATTCATCAAAAGTAATGTTTATATCCAAATTTAAAATAAGAAGATTATTTTGTAATATAAAACATATAGAATTGCCAAAACTATATCTAAAATGGGTGTGCCATTAAAAGGAAGTTAAACTAATAATTTTTAATAATACTTCTTTTATCTGAAAAATGAATTTATTATTTTATCATTTATAAAAAAATATACGATGAATTTTTAAAATTATATTAAATCTGTATTACATATATATTTAATTAATAAAATCAATCAGGTGTTCTTTTATTTTATAAACACACATATTTTCATTTCATTTGTCTTTTAGAAAAACATTTCCTTTTATTTAAAAATAGTTTTATCTTCATTTAGATGTTATTTCTCATAAAAGTATTTATTATATATATATATATATATGATAATAATATATAAACAATTGCATTACAACTATTCATACATTCTATTATAATGGCTAGGTTATAAGGTAACATAATAATATTTATTTTTATTCATAAACTCAGTCATATGTAAAATCAAATCTATAAAAAGAACATGAATTTTATTGTTACACAAGACTAGAATAGTGTTTAATATACCTCAATATAATATGGTGGTTCATGTAGTGAAATATTTTCTATGTTTAGTGTACAACAGAAGTCATCAATGAAGTTTTAATATATATAAATTATAAAAATCTTTGGGTGTTAAATTCTACAACCCCCCTTAAAATTAATTTTACCCTCAAAATTGGTCCTCATTATAAAATGATTAAAACACGATGGATTATTTCATAGAAACTCACATTGTAAAAATTGATAATAAAAATTCATTATAAAAATTAATGGTATAAACATAACAGTTACCCATTGTCCCCCATACTTGGGTTTCCACCTAGAATAACATATGTGACAAGGGAAAACCTGGACATGGAAGAGAAATAAAACGATCTTGTTCTTTTGGAGACGGATAGAGAAAATCATTTAGAAAAACATGACTACAAAAATCCATAAATCATTGATGATCTAAGGGACTATTTGATTCATTGGTAAAAAAGGTACTTGGATAACATCATTGGCTTCATGATACCTTCCATAGAGTTTAAGAATGAGAAGAAATAATTACTTGACTAAGTATAATTTGATTTTTTTTATGACTTGATCAATTTTTACTTTACCATATATTCTAATAAATAAATGTGAACGTTTCATTCTTCAATCATTAGCAGATCCTGATATCCATAAATAGAATGATAGCTCATTAAATATCTCTTTATCACAACAAAATACTTGGCATAAGATATCAAATACACATAATTCCTCTTATAGAGAGATAATACATTAATGTAAAAAACTTCATACAAATTTTATCTTATAATTTCATAATATTTATAACCTTATAATCCTACTAAAAGACGAAAATCCAAAACTTTGGAGAGGTGTTTACTAACACAGAATTACATTTATCCCTCATACATAATAAGGTATCTATTGTTGGACACATTCCAAAAACCTCAATTCCTTTATCATGTACTTTCTTAAAAGCTAGTAATAAGTTTAATGGAAATAAAACCATATTGAAAACATACATATATTAAAAAATTTATTCATCTCAAAATATCATAATCCAAAAAAATGTACACAATTCATGATGTAATAATATCAATCACAAGGTCATTAATAATATCAAACAAATATATATTTCCTTATACTAACATTATAAATATAATAAGGGTTATCCTTCCCTTAATTATTTATTTTACAGAAATATCGAAATCACATTTCATGTTTACTGGTACCAATAATCATATTCATTCAAATACATATGGAAAAAATAGTGTAACAATCCTTTGATGTTTATTTATTCCATAATACCATAAAATTAGAGATAAAAAAATTTCTTGATAAACCTGCAATAATTAAACTATCTTCTTAAACCATTGACCAAAAATCATCATTTTATTCTGTAACACATCTTTTATATCATATTTTATCCATGGCCTATTCATCGTTATTAATATAAAAACTATACATATGACCATGTAGATTCTCTTCCTGAAATTTTCCCCTAGGGAATTGATTTTTATAATGCCCATACAATGAACATATAAAATATTTAACATCCATTGATTCCTTAGCAATACCATTTTAATTTTCCAATGTTTTAACTAAACTTTTTCTATTAAAATTACATTTTTGTGTCCTTTTTTTCCTTATTATATGCATCTTTTAGTTACATTGAAACATTCTCCATTATGACTCTTCGAACATGATTTAAATGAGTAAAATTTAACATTCTTTCCACTGATGTCATCATGATACTCCATCTTTCACTTTTTGTGTTGGATAAGAAAATCACCCAACTGGATAGTTTTTTTTCAACTTTTGATATTCTTGATTGTTTAAAATAATTATGTTTCTACTTAAAATTTCCATTTCATTTGTTTTCTCAGGAGTAACATCATTCCATTTCCCATTATATTCTCTACATACATGATTCCTCATACATTGTGTCATTTTCTAAAACTAAAATATAATAGTGTGAGTGAAAAAAATCATACATGGAAAACAACATAATCAAGGTGAAGAATGTAAAAAATTTAGTTTAATCATTAGAAAAACATTATAATTACCAAAATTAAAGGATTGTAACCATAATTTGAGTTATCCTTAGAGATATCCCTAGTTATATACTTAGAAATATCTCTAGGGATCTCATTATACAGTTAGCATCATAGATTCAAAATATTAATTAAACCTTCTCGTTGAAACTAACATTAACGACCCAATATAGAGGAAAAAGGACATAAAATTTCATTTTCAAAATACTTAATACATTTGAAAAACATAATCCCAAAACCATATTAGATTAGTGACTTTGGAAAGATGGATCACACTCATCTAATTTGGTGAAAGATCTTCAACATCTCCCATAATGCCCTTCCCAATTTGTTTTCCTAACTAAATATTTTCTTTATTTCCCTAGATAAAGAAAACATTAGAAAAGGGTGAGTTTAGATGCTCATTAAAGGTAATAAATAAATATATAAAAAAACAAGAAAAAAATAATGTCAAAATATGAACATAAATTTTGAAAATTATACCACGTATAACATATACAAAAATATTTAGACATTAAATAAATCATGGCAGTTCCAAAGGCATAAATCATAAAAGAACATGAGCCGTGAGAAAATAAAATTATCATAAAACACATAAATATGCAAAAAACATTAGCATAGATAATAATTTCCATATTAGTCAGGTATCTTTCCAAAGACCATTATAGTCAAAAATTTCCTTTACTGAACTAATTTCTCTCCTCATTCTAGCCCTTTATCACTAAACCTAGTTTACATACCATTCAATCCATGTATTACTGAACCGAGATCATTTCACAATCGATCCCTATATTACGGAACCAATATCATTTCCCATTCCATTCATATCTATCTCATTAGATAAAAATATTTTCGAAATGCGTTGGAGAATGATATTTGTACCACCTATATAATAATGAATTATTCTTATGTGTGCAACAAAAACATAAGTAATTTATCATAGCATAACATAATGAATAAAATGGGTTTCTTAAACATCATTCCATCGTAATATAATCCATGTAAATCAAATGGATTTCATAAATATAATTCCACCATATACATAATCAAACCACATGAATAACGGGGATTATATACATGAAACATCACCATGTTAAATAATTCCATCTATGATGGAAAACAATTTTGATAAAATACTTGATATTAATTCTTGAAAAAATAACCATTTATCTTGAAAAACTATATATTTTATCAAAATGACAATAATTTTAGAAGAAAATAATTTCATTGATGATAACATGAAAATATTGTAAAGGATTCATAATGGAAGTACGACATCATGAAAACGTAAAAATCCAGTCAAGTAGTATAAGTTAAAATAAATCGTTCTTCTCATACATATGTAGGATAAGTCAAAATGTGATTGTATCCAAAAGGAATAAAGCCATGTTTCATACCATTGGTGAAAAATTCACCAAAGGGTAAAAAATAATTTATAAAATTTAAAATATTTAAAAGAATATTTTGGAATACATATTTATAAAACTTCGAATGGATGAAAATTATAGCACAGAAAATACTTACGTATACACAATCAATGATAATTATGAGATTACGACATTATCACTTACCACGTTATAATTTTTTGAATAATATAATTCATAAAATAATGTATACTATATTCATATTTAAATTCAATAACTATCAAAGTAATAAACAAACATTCATGGGCACAAAAAACACCACAATAAAGAGACATGTGGTGTTTAAGGCATATTTACCCTAGAAATAAAAGCGAGACCAAATAGATCTTAACATTAAAAAAAATAACCTTTGTATGTATCTAAAACTCTTAAATAATGATTTAAATAATTTCATTGACTTATTTGATAATTATTTTCATATTTGTGATATCATATATGATAATTATGTCATCTATATGTTAATAAAATTTCATTATTACTCATTATATAGGTATTAACAACATCATTTTCTTATGCATGTTTTTCGAATATGTGATGGTAATCATTATTATGTTATAGTTATATCATTTAGAACAGGATAATAAAATAATATATATCATATTTATTCATTCATTTAATGTATATAGTCATACATTAATAAGGATCACATAGAATGAATCGCATCACAAAGTAGAGACAATTGGGCGTACGTACGCACGAGTGACGATATCATTATACTAATTGGGGAATGGAATGGAAGTAGATGGTATTTATATTTTCCAAGAATAAAAATATTGATATAAAAATCAAATATAGTTATTATTTCCATCATAACCCATCCATGTATGGTAGTGGGAAAAAATAGATTACACCATGGTGTGGAGACGGTAAACATTACGTAGACATGATTATTGATTTTCTTTTTCATAGGATGGAAGGTGGAATATGAATGTTAAATAATCATAATAACATCTCAAAATATATTTAATAATGAATTTATTAATTTATAATGGAAAGAACTAATGATGTGGTAATATAAGAAGAAATAAGTTTGAAAAAATTGTTAGAAGAGATTACATGTTCTTTGTGGAGTTCCCTATAGATATCCTATTAAGGTAACTAGAATAGGTATTTTTAGAAGAAAAGAAACTCTAGAATGTAAATAATGAATTTTAAAATTGAAATTTTTAGGGTATGGTGGATCGTGATGGCTCAATGTGATGTGAGGAAGCGAGTGAGGACTTGACCATTTATAATGGGTGTGGGGGCACATTTATAAATGTTTTTATATCACAAAATAAATTTTACACCTGTTTTTATATCAATTTAATTCTCGTACTTTTAATTAACAGTTAGTTATTTTATCAAATATTTACCTAATGTAAGAAATATTTCAATATTAATATGGTGAAATATTTACTTATTTGATGTCAATTGGAGATAAAATGATTAATTTATAAAATATTACACCATATAATTATTTTATGTTTTTTAAATAATTGGTGAATTTAAAATAATGTAATAATACATTATTTTTATAGAAAATGAATATTGTCAATTTTGATAATATTCAATATCTTTATTTTTAAAAATTTCAAGATAAGAATTTATCCTCCAAAAAAATATTTTATTTTATCCCTAACTAGGTTAAGGTAATCTATAAAATTCATTGAATATATTAATTATCTCAAATTATAATTATTTTATTATTTTTAACCACAGTAATTTGATATTTCCATTAATAAAATAATTACTACATTTTTGTGTATTTATTTAACATAATTATATGTTGAATAAAAAATTAAAAAATTACGACGATGAAGAAAATATTTATAGATTTCATAATAATACTTATAGATGAAAATATATTTTTTAAATAAATATATTAAAAATTTCATATATATTAAGACGTGAATGTGACAACTTTAACATCACTTTAAATTAAATATAATATTTTTTATAATCATCACTCTATGGATCCAAATGGTCAATAACTTCGCCCCTGGATTATAAAGGTCGATACATACATGACCAATAAGATTTGGTCTAGTGTTTCAGTATTTTAATGGTTATTATCATTTTAATAAAATATTATTTTTTTCAACAATTCACCATCAATGTATAAGCCCGTAATATAATTATTTATTTACTCAAAATTAAAAATAAATTACAATGATTAATAAAAACATTTTATATTTAAAATTACGATTTATAGTGGTATTTATCTTTTATATAATTATATATTAAAAATAATATAATCATTAAAAATTGAGTAAGATATTTTCATCATTTCATTAAATAAAATTAATTAAATGTCCTATTCTGATCGAAGTGGCTTCAAAAGGGTACGATTTCAACCAAAGAATGATTAAAGTTGAAAATAACTCATCCAATGATATTAGGACAAGTGTTAGTGTAGTTATATAATATTATTTTTACCCTTAATAATCTGATTTACCATATTACTGTATTAATATAATTTACTGAATTTACTATTCGTAATTCCAAAAAATAAATTAAATCTCTTTATATAATTTGGACATACTTATTAAATATCATGAATCCATTTATAAAAATTTTCAGTACACAATATGTAGTAATTAATTTAGAATCAATCACAATGTTGGGATGAGAAATTATTTTAAAAATTTACAACATTACAAATGATTTAAAAGTTTTTACATGTAAATTAAATGTAAAATTAATTCATATAACCAACATTATATTGACTAATAAAAATATAATATATTATTCTAAATCCATTAAAAAATATTATTTTCCCAAATAATATATTTAGATGAAGAAAATGGTTTCCCACTAAAATTTAGTATATTTTACTATTTATCAAAACATAAATGTTGTCAAAAAAAATATTAAAAAATAATACTAATTAAAATTTTATGACCCTATTTCACATAATATTTTTAATTTTTTATATAAAAAATATAAATGTTTCAAAAAATATATTTAAAATTGATGCAACATAAAATGATAGAAAACAATATTTAAAAAAATACTTATTTAATCTAAAAATTTTAATTTGTTCTTATATAATGTGTAGAGAACAAGTAAGATGAAATCGAAACATTAGATTGAATATAAATGATATTCATATTTCATTAATAATATATATCAGGAGTGAATTTATTTTATGAACATATATATTTTCATTTAAATATTTTTTCAAAAAAACATTTCCTCATATTTAAATCAGGTTTAATTTTAATTTATAGTTAATTTCCTATAAAAGAATTAATTATATATACATTATTATAGAGTATTTTCATATTTCAGTTAATACTATTCATAATTTCTATTTTAATGGCTATGTTATAGGGTAACATAATAATATTTTTTTGTTCACCTAAACAAGGTATTTCTTAAAATGAAATCTATAAAGAGAACATGAAGTTGTGTG
This sequence comes from Viscum album, assembly GCA_963277665.1. Lineage (NCBI taxonomy): Eukaryota > Viridiplantae > Streptophyta > Magnoliopsida > Santalales > Viscaceae > Viscum > Viscum album. Next base: position 567,121,463 of record OY728134.1, on the reverse strand, counting down.
TCACACAAGAAAATATTAGTGTTCCATACAACAGAAGCTAAGTCGGTGTTGTGTATAGTGAAAATATATCTTTGTGTATCATAAAACACAAGACATCAATAAAATTTTAAACCAATCTATCTCATAAAAATCTCAATGCGTTATACATATAATTCACCATGATTGATGTATCATTCCCAAATGGTTTGGAAGTTATAAATTAAAATTCAAATATCAGAATACAAGATCGTATAATTTTTATGTGTTTCTGTGTCTCATGGTTTGATAAATTTCCTTTAGTGGCTTTTTATTATGTAAAATGTTATGATTCCATGATACAGATGGACCTATTCATGGAATTTTATACTTATCCTTGCAATTCTCATATTTTTTAGATAAGGATAAGAAAAAATCACTATTGTGAGATTTCCTCTTTCAGGATAGGAATAATAAAATTTAGATAGTTATGAAAAGGATGTTCTTGTACCAAATCCATTATAAATCCTTTTTGTACAATCATAATAAACATTTAGAATTTTACAAAAGTGGTTATGTGTGTCTAAAAGTCTCTTCGATGATGGGACATAATCAACTAGGTATGAAAAGAATATTGGTCCTATATATATTTTACATTCTGATATACTTAATTGAATTAATGATATTTCATTTAATTATACCTTACTTCCATTGTTCATTATGGCCAATAATTTCTTCTCTGTATCTCAAATAAGTATTTTACAATTTGAACTAGCCATGTGATTTTATTGGAACATATATATTTTTAAAAATTTGTTAATTTTTTTAACTATCTGATTTGTATCATGGATTTTCAAGATAAATTTTTTCAGGATAAAAATTTAATATACATCATGTTTGATGTAAACAATGTATATTTTTGGAAGATTTTTGGTAAAGTGATAATTTGATGTTGGAATAAAAGACTATGATATACCAAAGTAATAGAAATCTATAAATTTGTGTGGATAGAATGTATAATGTTATGGATAATATTACACATCTCGTATCAAGAATGTAACACTTTTATTATTAAATTTTATGATTAATAATAATTCGTTTGAGTTTTTTTATTTTATCAATGGTTTTAATTTTGATTGAAATGTTTCTAAGGGTAAAATGTTTGATCATGGTTTGGGGAAATAAAGAATTTTTTCTCTATGGATTTCTATTATATTACTAGGAGGGTATGTGTGTGTGTCCGGTTTGTCCCAATTATGTGTGTAACTTAGTGAATCTATATAAGTATATATAGATGTAAAATCATGGTTTGATTAGGGATTTGAAAGCACGAAAACAAACTATCGGTGGTTTTTGTTTAATGGAAGTTGAGGTTGCACAGTTAGAACACATTTTTTGAAATAATATGAACTAAATATTCTATGTGTATTTCAAGCTCAAAAAATTATTGTTCTACTCATGAAAAAGCAATGAATCCCACATATTTCATCTCCCCTATCTAGCTCTCAAACTTCACTCCTCTCCAAAGGATTCTTAGTGTTTCTCATGCATTAGGAAGCTAGTTCTAATATATCCAACTATGTTGGATCATTAAAATCAATGGAAGGTATCATTTTCTCTATTTCTCTTAAGATATCCTTATCTTATTTTTCATATAAGTTTAAATCCAAATATTTATAAATAAATAAATGATATATACGATTTTTATGATATCATGATTTTATGTATTTTAGGAATGGAATTATGGGCTTAGATCTATATGATTAATTGTGATGTTGTTAATTTTCATCACCCCTTGAAAGGTTTGTGTTCTGTATCAATTCCCCACAAATTCTATAACCCAAAGACTTATTTTTATTAAATTTTCTCCATTTATTTTAAAGGAAATTTATAATGATTTGATAAAGGAAATAATGTTTAGTAGATAGATATTAAATATTTACTATTTGAATAGTTTTTAGAATACATCTTTTTCTTCTGGTTTTAAATTGTGTTTTTTGTTTTATTCTATTATGTTATTCAATAAAATATTTTAAAAAATGAATTAATTAAATATCTAGTTGTTGTTCAATTAATTTTGTTAAACATTTTCCATAAATTGCTGGTGTGTGTTCATCAAAATATTGTACTAGAAAATGTTGGTACATACATGGATGCAGCTTCTAAACTAAAGGTGAGAAATTTATATCAGAAAGTAAATTCTAAGTGAATAATGAATCACCACTCTAGAGTATTGGTATTTTTTATTCAGTAAGAAAGTTTACGTGAGTGTATGAATATGGGTTTCTTATTCTAAAAAGTATTGTTAGATAAATTTTCCTATTTTTTAATAAAAATAAATAAATATTTTATTGTTCCTCTATTTGTTATAATTTATATTTTAAACTATTTGATCACATTGTATTGTTCTATTAGCATGACTTGGAAGGTAATTTGGGTAAATCCTACTAGGTATGATTACCCACCCCCTATATATACACTTCGGTTATTTAGAATATTTTCATTGTGGAATTGTTAATTTAAGGGTCTCTTATTTATCTAGTGCAGCATTATGATACTAATTTTATGGGATGGTGTTGAGCCTGGTGTTTCTCTTAAAGATATATTTGAGATATTAAACAATTGTGTTACTAGATTGAGGAATAATGTTTTTCCTTGATTCAACTTATTGTACTCTAATATTGATAAATTATTTTTTACTATTTATTCTAATTATTTATATTTTTTTATAATCATTCACTATACAGTTGGTTTGGTTGTTCATTTTTTATCTTGAAAATATTATTTTTGTTTTAAAATGGTAAATAATCCCCCAATGTCTAGATAATGCATTGAAATAAATTTCAATACTATCATGTCTTAGATATGAAACCTATGGTTTTTATAAGTTCTACAGATTATAATACAATGGTTAGGGTTGGGATGTTGTAATCACTATTTCAAAAATTGAATGGAAAATATATATAACCTAATAAATGGATATTGAGTTATGAAATGCCTTTCGACTTTTGAAAAATATAATTCATAAAACCCATAGAATAAATAACACTAAACGAAACATTTATTACTCTGACTATAATGAATTTTATGATACAAAATATTAAAATAGTAGTACATAAACTTCATTGAATAATATTGTTGTATAACCTTTGATATTTCCCTGAGAAAAAAATATAGATAACAAACCCTCATCACCTTGATAACTTTTGAATGAAAATATCATTGATGAAATTGTTTTATTTGTTACATTAAATACCATGAATTGATAAGGATAGATGATATAACATTTCAAACGAGTAGTAAATACACTACATAAACATAAATAGGTGAATAAAATCAACCGATTCTTGTTGAAATAATATTGAGATGAAGGCCCCTTACCTTATATAAAACTTGTTCCATATGTTTTCTAAAACCATGTTTTTGAATATAGATATATTATTATAAAATTACAAAACCATATATAGACTTATAATATCATAGATTGGCCACTTATAACATTACCAAACCAATTTTATAAAAAAATATTAAAATCCTCAATTCTGTTTGAAAACTGTTTCTGTTTTCATCTCTACTGTAGTTAAATGGTCATGGTCATTACACATTGATCGTCATTTAATAATATATACTATATTAGAATTTTCATTCATATAATATTAATTAATTATATAATCTATTCTTATAGTGTATATAATGTGGTAATGAAAAATTAATTACAACACTTAGTATAGAGGGTAGTATATACGTACGCACGATATATAATTCCACCTTTTTAATGAATGAAAGAAATGTAAATAATATTTAAACATTATAGAATAATAATTATATCAAAAATTTGATATATATTTATTTAATATATCTTTATTACCATTAATTTAAATTAGGTTGGAAAATGTATCACATTGCTTCATGGATGTAGTAGTCCACACGTATGTTGGAGCGACGTTATTATTTTATAACGTGTGGGAGGGTTAGAAAGATTATAATATATTATAAGATTATAATAAAAATAATGTATTAAATACATTATATGTAAATTAAAATGGACATAATAAACAACCATGAAAATAGATATGGAAAAATGTATTGTTTTACTAAATGGATGCGATAATCCATACATACACACAAGTGATACTACACTTAATAATTTATGGTAGAATTGGGGGAAATGATTATTCAATAATCATAATAACATATTAATATATATATATATAATAATATATTAGTAAATGTTATTATAGATTTAGTTTTTAATGGAATTTTTGTGAAAAAATTTGATAGTGATTTGTAATGATTTATACATATTCATTGAAAGACCTCATTTTTATTATACCTTAAGGCTTGATAGATTGGTATTAAGAAAACACTCGAGTATCGTGGAAGAATTTTTGAAATCTTGGATGGTTTTTACCTATAATTGGGTATTCTAGAAGGATCCAAATTCCTTAAGAAGTTTTAAGAAGATGATTCGTAAGATGCATGAGGTAGGGGACACACATTAAATTATATATGATATTTAAAAAATATAATTACATTTTCTTGTGAAAGTGGCACAAAATGGATAATAATTTTTATGTATTTATGGTTGGGTATTAATAACATTTATCATTAATGGTTATACATTTTTATGTGTAAATTGTACCATTATATATTACATTAACACACTTAGTAAACATTTTTAACCAAAACAATGTAAACAAGTTTTTATTGTTTTTAATATTCATTTTGACAAAATATTATTGTGGCCTCATTGAAAAATTTTTATATTAAAGTTAAAAGTACAGAGTCCATTTTAATGAATTCAATTTATAGATGTAAAAATATTTAATAATTAAATAAGTGTTGAAGAGACATTGAATAAATATTTTTAGAGAAAATTAATTTATGAATGAAATTGATTTTACTCTCACAGTTTTCATAGAAATTACTATTTAATAATTTTAAAAATATTTTATAAAATTAAAAATATAAATCATTAATTATCATTATCAAGAAATTATTACTAAATTAATATTTTTTATAAAAATACACTGCGTATATAAATACTAATTTTGGTAAAAAATATTTTTATACTAAAAAATGAACATATATCAAAATGGAGTATAATGTTGATTTCTATGAAACTAAGTAAATAACATGTAATTACTGTAATACCATATTAATTTAAGATTAAATTAAAAATATAATGGTACTTTTGAATTAGTTAATTTAATTGTAATAATGGATAATTTTACAAAAAAAAATTATTTTTTAACTATGCAAATGAAAACAAATATTTTTAGAAAAATCAAAAAAAATTACCCTATGATAATGTAGATATTATGATTTAAAAATAATATTCATTTGAAAAAATAATTTTTTTTTAAAATAATACTAACTAATTATAATGGATGTAAACCAAATGAAATAAAATATATTTTGTTGAAATGTTTTTGAATAATAATATAACATTATTAAGAAATTATTTAATATTTATTATTATATAATAAATATATTTTCATTCTATGAATCATTCGTACATATTTTTTTAATGTTTTTACTCCTTTTTATACATCCAATTTAATGTATGGGTTATAATATAGAAATTTTCATTTTAAACATAGTGGTGTGTGTTAAGAAAGCTATCGAACACACAGAAATTATGTAAATAAAAATATATACTAAAATCATGGGCTGTTACAATTACCACCCATAAATAAATTACATCATAATTTTTTTATTAATCATTAAATGTTTAAAATTATTAAAAACAACTATTGAAAACTAACATGATACAATTGGATAATAAAACATCCATTGAAAATGTTACGTGGGAAATAGAAAGCTTATTCGAAATAACATATAATCAGGTTCCCAGACAAGAAGAAAATATGTGGGGAGTGAAAATATGGAAATTTAGAAGAAAGATAATTTCCAAATAATAATAGAAACTAATTGATAATATATTCAAAATAAACTTAATTCCCAAAAAATATAAATGAGTGTGGGGTGAAAAGGAACATAATTTATATGGAAATAATAATAAAAAGTAAAAATTATTCATTTTGAGTGACTATTTTCATATACTTATGGAATTTGATCACTATGTAATAATAAAAAATATAAAAAACTATTTCCACAAAATTCATAGAAAACATTAATTTCTTTGTTTTCAGATATCAATTTTTATACACCAAATTCCATCCCATATTACAATGATTAATCAACAATGTAAATTTATCATGATTGGAGAACTAATATATACTTATAATTGATAGTAAGACTTCTAAAATACTGATAATATATTCCTCATTTCACAATTCATCAAATATAACCAAAACAATCTAGTACATGATAATATAAATAATTTTAAAAAACATTCTTTTAAGTGATTAATCTCAATGATTTGAATAACAATACTAAAATATCTATATAATTCTGTGAAAAAAACATCTAAATTTCAAAAAAAAAACCCAAAGAATTTTTAACCTATTTTCAAACAAATGCCACATTATTCCAAAATCAACATTAAATTAATAAACAAAAAATATAATGATGCTCCAAATTTTATGTATCAAACATCTGAATTCCCAGAACATACTTTTTTGGAAAGTATTCTAATGACTTGAATCAACCTAAAACCTAAATGAAGAAATATATGATTCCATAAAATAAAACCATCCTCATTAATAACATAAATTCAAAGACAGTTAAACATAATCCATATATATAAAATTAAATAAACACTATCAATGATAACATAAATATCTTTTTCATGAAATAACAAATATATTTTAAAAATCACTGATATAATTAAATTTATATTTTCAATATCGACCTTATATTTATCTGAAAAAAATATGCATATCTAAAAGTTAATCAAATGTTAATAGTCATATATCCCTCAATAATAATTTTTCCAAACAAATATCATAATACCACTAAATAAATCTTCTAGTTTATATATACCTTTCAATATATGCATTCAAATCCTTATAGAAAAACTTCTCCGGAACAATACATATATGTGTTATGATTTTTATACCAACAATATCAATTTAAACACTTTATCAACATAAACCTCAAATAAAAATACATAAAAAAATAATTAATTCCATATTAATTAATTATAATACATAGTCCCTTACTTGTTCTTAGAGTTATCCCTTGTATTAGGGAATGGATTTTTATAGTTTCCTAGTTTCTAACACGTAATTCAAAAAAAATATATAAATAGAACCTTAGGATATTCAATATTACTATACATTAAACTCAATATTTTTCAATAATAATTCCATTGTTTATAACCATATTTTCCCTCACCCAATACTTATTCACATTCAATTAAGATATTTCCTTAGTAGATTATACCAACATTCTCAACATATAGGAAGATGAATATTATTTCACCAATTATCATTGTAAATGGTCATTTTTATCTAATTTTTTTCATTCATAAAATCCTCTATGTTTATGTTGTTAATAATATTTAGAGATATATTATTAGGAATAATCAAAAGAATTAAAATTCCATCTCCCATTGTATTTGGTTTCTCACTAGGATAATCATTATATTATACATCATGTTCATCTTTGAAACAATTCATCCTAGTTCAATTCATTAACTAAAATTGAAAAGTATTTTTCGATAAATAATAATCATAATGAGTAATTATATGATTTTAAAATATAATTTATATGGTGTCTAAATAAAGAAAATTTATTTTAAATCAATGATATCTATGTTTTATCATAGGTCATCCACAGTAATCATAAATTCATTTCATTCATAATTATTTAAAAATAAAAGTAGAATTTTCTAAATCATACCCCTTACAAATGTATATCTATGTGTAATGTCTTATGTCCATATATCATGCTCAATTTATGATCAACATAATACACAATCCACCAAATTTATAGAAGTATCCCCATTACTAATATTTTCCAAAACTAACTCTACATTCAATTATTTATAAATTGTGGCCCTTTATAGTAAAATCAATATCATCTATTTACCATAAAAAGTAATCTTATACATAGTCATATTGTATAGGTTCAAAATAAATTTATCTCATCCATGTTTCAAAATATAAGTAAACCTTACTCTAATACACAGTACAACATCACAAACATTCTATAAATAAATATTAAATCATTTTAGATTAATATTCATTAAATATCATTATAATAAAAAGAGAACCATAATGGTATCGTATATTAGGATTGTTGGATACATAAAAAATTTCTGCATAAAAGATCTAAATAATCTCTAAATAAAATCTTCACAACTATAACCCTATATAGAAATATATTACATAAAACTATTCTTTATATCTTGTGGGAAAGGAATCACAAAAAGATGAGAACTTTGATAGAAAATAATATAAAATAATGTAGACATCAATCAATAATATTTTTCAATAATAACACTAGCATAAGTGTATGAAAACACGATCCTAACAAGAAAAAACCATTCCCAAAATTTCATATATAATAACAATGAGTGATAATATAATGTTTAAAATAACATAATCCATGAATAATAAGGGAATCAAAGAACACAAACCACAAGATCACATCATTTTTATAATATAAGGTCTTAAAAGAGTGTTCTATCCTCTGGTATAATCACAAACATAGATATACTATGTCTGAGATACATAGAAAGGCACTCAAAAAAAGTATGGATTTGGGTAACTACACATTCCCCTACTTTTGTCTTTGAATAACTTTTGATGTACCCTCATTGATGATTATTATTACCTAATGTTTACTCTATTTTGGTCTTTCCATATCCTCCAATTACCTATTTGAGCTCATAATTCATTAGTTATTACCCAAAGCATTTGAGTCCTATAATGGACCCATTAATCCTTTCATAACAATGTAACCACCTATCATTGGTTTCTAATTTAACCATCCATCACTGGTTTGAAATGGAATGACATATCAATTATATATACATATATCCTAGTAAAAAATAATGGAAAAGGTATTTATAAGCATTCATTTTTCAGAATAATATCTTTCGAAACAACCATCATTAATCTCTAGATTAAATGTCCCATGGAAATGAAATGGGTTTCATGACAAAAAATTTCATAAAATCATAATACATTTAGGAAATTATAATGTCGGCATAAATTGAAAATATCCCCATTTGAGGATTGGAAAATAATTTATTATATTTCCAAATAAGGAAAATACATTTATAATTTTTTAAGTCATTTCATTGAAAACTGGGAAAATATCCCCGTCATTAGATAAAAATATAATTATAAATTCTACAAATATTGAGAAAAATATATTCGTTGAAAATAAAAATGGAATATTGTAAGTTAAATTTAGAGTAAATTAATAGTTATCATTTTTGTAAAAAATTCCATTTAGTGAATGTTAAAATAATGAACCCTTTCACATGTTCAATAAACACAAAAATTCCCCCTTTATCCAAGTGAAAAACATTAATTATTAACCATTATAAAGAAAGTAAAATATATTTTAGATTAAAATTAAATAATCATTTCATCATTTAAAATAAAACTCTTGATAACCTATTAAATTTCATTAACATTTAGTGAAATTTTCCTCTCAAAAAGATATACAAAGATAGTTTTTCTATAAATATTTTCTTTTGATACTCTTATGATCCCAAGTGACATAAATGATATTAAATCATGTAAACCTCATAAATTAAAATAGGATATTAGTATATATTTAACAAAATAAATAATTATCTTATAAATTCCTACAATGGAACCTTGAATATAAATAATCATTAAAAGAAAAGAGATTGTATTATAAAACATTTACTCCATTAGTATGTTTTTAATTAAATGAAATTGAAATAAATAATAAGATATATATTTGAAAATATAATGAATTAAATTAATTAATATTCCAAAATTCATTCATGGTTTATTAATTACACCATATTAAGGAATTTTGGTGAATGATATCAAACAACTCTCAAGAAAATGAAATTGAGACAAAGAAAAACCTAATTAGGAACATAAATTTAAATGTTATAATTAATCCATGAAGTGAATATGTGAATATATGTTACTCAACAAAAAATAAACATAATGTAAACATAAAAAATTATAGATCAATTCACACATTATTGTGTAACAAAAAAATAAATTATTAAGTGTTATAACCCAATGAAATGCTATTATGTTCAAAAAAAACCCTCACCAATTTGGTATCTTTTTATTTATAACCCTCATTAAAGAAATGAAAAAAAATGAAACATTAAATATCATAAATATATGTATATTGATGATAAAATAAATATTTTGTGTATTTTATACAACTCATAAAATAATATAGGTTTATAACATAACATATGTTCCAAAGAAGACAATTTGAGATAAAAAACACTTACTACATAGATTTCAATTGAATCAAAACCCATTAGATGAAATATTTTTAATTTTAAAATTAAATAAAATGATTTAAGAATTATAAATAATATAATAGTTCAAATGGGGTATACGTATACTTTATAAACATAAATAAGTGTATATCATCATACATGTATCAACAAAACAATTTTAAAATGAAAAACCCATACCTTATGTTTAATGGGGATTATAAGATATCTCACCTCATTTATAATAAACATATATTTAATATAATTTTTTAAGAGAACAATTTATAAAAGAATAATATAAAATAGGATCTTATTATAATGGTATATCACCAATGAATTTATAATTATTTATGAAAGGCTTCATTTATTGGAGACAACTGTTTCATTTTTCATGTAGGTTTTGGAACGACAGTTATATTAGATTCAAATTAATTAGAGAATGTCACGACCCGCCTTCACCAAAAGGAGGGAAGAGTCAGCAGATTGCCAGGCCCTTCCTTCTTTAATTTGAAGGAGAGATAATGACCCCCGAAACCCGCCTTCAATAGGTCCCGGAGTGCCGACTAGCACCAAGGGTATAGAAAATTTTCGCAAATGGAAGGCATTACCCTTTTTATTATTTAGGATCGGGAAATAGGACAAGTCAACCACCCAAAAAGGGAAAGAAACAGGTGTAAATAAATAAACCCAACAATGCCCCCATGCATGTTTAAACAGTTTACAACAAGGTGCAAGTACAAAAAGAGGCTCAAGGTACAATACCAAAAGAAAACAAAGGTACGACAACAGCAACAACTCCAACTGTCTGACTAGTAGGGTCTCGCACAGCCCTGGTAGTCCTCCTGGAAACCTGAAAGTAAATGTAGGGTGAGTATACAAGTACACTCAGTAGGGAAAACCAAGACTCTCGTGCACAAGTGGGGGAACGTACTAAAGCTCCATGAGAAAAAGAGTAAACCAAACACCTAACAAGGAAACTATCCATCCCAGGCCTCACCAAGGCTCACTCCCCAAATAACGCAAGTCAAGTAATATATATAATAAGAGCACATCGATGATTGGGTACCCCGCGCCACTTTCCCACTGGTTATTGAGACATCCTACGCATCGGACCAATCCCGCCATTCTCACCGCAGTCCCACTGCCACACCCGCCCGAAAACACCTGGTCCACAACCACATGCAGTCCCACTGCCGAATCCCTCCCACACACACCTGGGCCACAACCGCACGCAGTCTCACTGCTGAATCCTGCCCGCACACACCTGGGCCTCAACTGTCACATGTAACCATGCCTGCAAACACCTAGGCCAGAACAACCACCGCCACGCCCGAAGACACCTGGGCCTCATCCCGAAGACACATGGGAAACCACCTGCCGCACACACCTGGCCAACCACCACAACACCCCGCCCGATGGTTCTTAGGATAATAATGGACTTCAGGCGATCAAAGCCTTCCCGAAGGTACTTGGTCTATCCGGGAAAGGGAGCAGAAAAGGATCTAATAACCAGCCACTAAGGATAGTGTTGGGAAAAACACCCTTCCCCCATAAATGGGGGTGTTCGGCACTGAGTGCTCAACTTGGGTGGGGCGCGAATAAGAAACACAAAGCTACAAGTATAGATATAGGTAACAAACACTCACCCAAAGCTTAGGTTTTCCTAGCCAACCTACAGAACACAACACCACTGCGTCCGAGTCACAGTTCATGACCCTTGCCCACAAAACCATTTCTCCCATTTTTGTTTCACGTTCAGTCAAATTTTCAATTAATTTTTAAGCGCTACTGGGCAACTACCATAAGCATAACCAAGGAAAGCGTCAAAAGCAAGGATCAACCAAAACACTCAAACCCGGTTCTGTCAACAGAGGATCTCTCCCCAATTTGTGATATCAACAAGTAACCACTCGGATTTAAAACTCACAACCACCGAATCCATACCGAAAGGTGATCCCATCCCCCAAATTCACACTACCATCGAGAGTATAAAAGAACAGGGGATCCCATCCCCTCCCACATTTCCAGCAATCGGCCCGAAAGGAAAACAACCAACTACCACTACCAACACTAGTCAGGGATTTTGATATTTAAACGACTTAACACACTCCATGATTTCAAATTCCGTGTGTTCTAGCTGGGAGTTACCACAGAAGGGTTGATCCAGGTGCTTTCAATTATTCAGCCGGATATATGTGATTAACCAATTTCACAGCAGGAGTTCACAATTTTAGAAACCCATTTAAAACATCACGAGGGGATTCATCAGTGCACATACGACGACCACCAATGGCCTCAATTTTCAGAAAACATAAACCAACACAACTAAAAAGGATGATCACAAGATAAGGAATAACAACGATCACGAACCCCTTCCCTTTATTTCGTTAGAACTTCGTTTATTATCTTTATTATGGTTCGGTTCAACCAATTCCATCGGAACAAAAATAATGCCCACCCCGCATGATACACAAAAGTGAGAGACGAGAGAAATTCTCTACTTGTTGATAGATGATCGACATTTATGCCGGGGGCGCGGAACTTTACGGATAACGATGCGGTGGTCCCGATGCACCAGAAGAGCCGCGATCGAAGAAGGGGGAAACCACGGCCTAACCCTTAATTTATAAGAGCCGGGGACGGTTGAGATAAAAACGCTGAACCGCATAAGACGTGGAAGTCGTGGGTTGACCACGCGGCTTGACTCATCATTAAAGGTGATGAATGGTTTAAACCGACTCATGAGCCGATTCAGTATTTAATTAAACTTTTGTGCGCGTTACTGGAACAACTTGGCAAGGCCGGGTGACGTCGGCCGGTTCCGCCGATCCGTCGCACCGATCGGTCTCACCGATCCGTCTCACCGATCCGTCTCACCGATCGGTCTCACCAATCCGTACCCCTTAAGGATCCGGATTTTGGCAAAGGAAGGGACCAAGGGGAGTCTGGGTCATCACATCAGATACCTCTTAAACGATTCTCGTCCTCGAGAATTACAACAAACTAGAAGGAAAGAGAGGGTCCGAACAACCATCTTTGAAAGATACCTCTTAGGAGTGAACCTCTGCAAACTAAAAACACTCCCCTGTCAAGAACTAAGCAACATACCACGCCAAACTGCCTGGTCATGTGGGTTTGGGGAGTTTCCCTCTCCCATGTCAAGATATTATCCGCTTTGGGCGGCACTGACTCACCCGCCCGGGTTCAATCGCATCCACCTTAATGCGTCTTGATTAGGGGTCGGGTTCCCTCTTCCCTTTAGCCGGGGCTTTTCACACACAACAGAGGAAATAAACCAGTACATTTCATTGCCAAAAGTCAAACGTTCTACCACAACAGGTACAAAAGGAACAAAGCTCAAAACAACTCGGGGTATTGGGCACGCATCTGGGCTTCCCTCTCCCACGTACTCTCTTCGAGCCCGCCATGTCTCCACAACACACGAACCAAGGGAATAGCTTGCCCACGAAGCACCTTCTCCTTGCGATCCTCGATCATCACTGGTTTTTCCACAAAGGTTACATCGTCCTCGATGTCCAGTTCACCCCAATCAAGGACGTGTGAATCATCAAGCAGATAACGACAGAGATGGGATACATGAAAGACATCATGTATCCTTAGCAGCGGCGGAGGTAACGCTAGCTGATAAGCCACTTCGCCGACCCGCCGTAACCCTTCGAAGGGTCCGACGAATCTGGGGGAAAGCTTGCCCCCCTTGCCGAACCTCTGTTTCCCACGCCGCGGGGATACCTTCAAGAACACGTGGTCTCCAACCTCGAACTCCAAGGGCCTTCTCCTGGTATCAGCATACGACTTCTACCGGTCCTAGGACGCCTTCATCCTTTCCCGTATGAGCTGAATTTTCTCTGTCGTGTTCTGTACTACCTCCGGGCCAAGGATGCCTGCCTCCCCTACTTCGGTCCAACACATAGGTGAACGGCATGGCCTCCCGTACAAAGCCTCAAACGGGGCCATACCGATGGTAGAGTGGTATCTATTATTGTAGGAGAACTCTACTAGAGGCAAGTATCGCACCCATGACTCTCCTGAGTCCAGAACACATGCCCGTAGCATATCCTCCAAGGTCTGGATGGTTCGCTCTGTTTGTCCATCTGTCTGGGGATGGAAGGCAGTGCTAAGGCATAACTGGGTGCCCAACGCATGCTGCAATCCTCTCCAGATTCGCGAGGTAAACCGTGCATCCCTATCCGAGACTATAGACCTCGGAACTCCATGCAACCACACCACCTCATTTACGTACTTTTGTGCCAAAGAATCCACAGTACTTGACTCCCTGATTTCCAGAAAGTGATCCGATTTCATCAACCTGTCCACCACCACCCAGATGGCGTCGCACCCTCCTTGGACCTTGGGTATTCCAGTGACGAAATACATTGAGATGTCCTCCCACTTCCACTCGGGAACAGCTAAAGGCTGCAGTAGGCCGCCTGGAACCCGGTGTTCAGCCTTCACTTGCTGACATACTAAGCATTTAGCCACAAATTCATCCACCGCTCGCTTAACTCCGGGCCACCAGAACTGCCTTTTCATCCCCTGGTACATCTTGGTAACTCCTGGGTGCACCGCTAGGGGTGAGTTGTGGAACTCACTGAGAACCCTGCCACGCATTACCCTTGGAAAAAACAACCTTTTCTGGAAAAGCATCCGGTGCTGACCATCCTCTGTCCATTCTCTCGGAGCATCTCCCTGGTCAACCTGATCACGCATCACTTCGCACTCGGGGTCTCCCCACTGAGACTCCTCCACTTGTCGAAACAGAGATGACTGCACTATCATATGATATAGGCAGCCTCTGCCACTATCCATCTTCGCATCCAGGTGTAAGGCAGCCAACTCCTCTATTGCCTTCCAGGCATTTGCCGATTCTCGGACCGCATCCTTCTGCGTCCTCCTGATCAAGGCATCGGCCACCACATTTCCCTTTCCCTCAGTATAAGAGATTTCGAAGTCGTAGTCCTGGAGGAACTCCACCCATCTCCGTTGTCACAAGTTCAAGTCCCGCTGGGAGAAGATATACTTTAAGCTTTTGTGATCTGTGAAGACCACAAACCATTCCCCGATGAGGTAGTGACGCCATAACTTTAGCGCAAAAACGACCGCTGCAATCTCCAGGTCATGGGTGGCGTAGTTACGCTCATGGGGGCGTAGCTGCCTGGACCCGTAAGAGATCACCCCTTGTTGCTGCATCAACACGCACCCCAGGCCCTGTCCTGAAGCGTCACAAAACACCTCATAGGCCATCCCTTCTTCTGGTAATCTCAACACTGGGGCACTAACCAGCTTTTCATTTAGGTAGCTGAAGGATGACTCACATTGCTCGCTCCACACGAAAACCTGGTCCTTCTTGGTCAAAGCCATCAAAGGGGCTTCTACGCAGGAGAAGTTGGGTACGAATCTCCGGTAGTAACCTGCCAGTCCGAGGAAACTCCGGACTTCCGCCACACTCTTGGGTGCTTCCCAAGAAACAACTGCCTCAACCTTTGATGGGTCGACTTCTACCCCCTGCTCAGACAATATGTGCCCGAAGAAGTGCACTTCTCGTGTCCAGAACTTGCACTTTGACAACTTCTCGTAGAGCTGGTGCTGTCGGAGGACTTCCAAAACTGTCCTCAGGTTCTCTGCATGGTCCTCTTCTGACCTCGAATAGATCAGGGTATCGTCGATGAATACCACCACAAACCGATCCAGATACTCCCGAAAGATGGAGTTCATAAGCCCCATGAACACGGCCGGAGCGTTCGTAACACCAAAGGGCATGACCACGAACTCGAAGTGCCCATACCTGCACCTGAATGCTGTCTTCGGGAAGTCGCTATCCTTCAACCTCAGCTGGTGGTACCCAGACCGCAGGTCGATCTTCGAGAACCATCATGTCCCTTTCAGCTGGTCGAAAAGATCATCTATCCTCGGAAGAGGGTAGCGATTCTTGATCGTTACCCGATTCAGCCTCCTGTAGTCGATGCACAACCTGAGGCCACCATACACCTTCCTTGCGAACAAGACTGGAGGCCCCCATGGTGACGGACTTGGACGAACATTACCCCTCTTCATCAGATCGTCAATCTGTATCCGCAACTCCCGTAGCTCCGAAGGTGCCATCCGGTAAGGAGCCATCAAGATTGGACGACAGCCGGGCTGCAGGTCTATCCCAAACTCGATATCACGTCAATGGGGTAGAGTCGTCACCTCCTCAGGAAAGATGTCCATAAACTCACGGACGATCTCTGGAACTTCCACCATTTCCGCATCTACTGATTCTACCGTCAGTTCGGTCAACAAGGAGAGGAGAGGTTCCTCCCTCCTGTTTCCCTTCGGACAGCTCCACTCGCCGGTGAAGGTAACACGCTGGCCGTCCAAACCTGAGAACACCACCCTTCTTTGGAAACAGTCGATGACGGCGCACACAGAAAATAGCCAGTCGATGCCTAGGATGACATCGTACGGCTGGATCTGTAGTAGAAAGAGATCCTTAACCGACTGATGTGGCCCTAACATCAGTCTACATCCCCGACAAATGAACAGCAAGTCGGTCTGACCTCCAACTGGTGTGCTCAACACCAGGGGCACTGGAAGTCTCTCGGAATCTAGACCCAAGGCACGGGCTAGACTGGGTGCAACAAAGGAGTGGGAAGCTCTGGTATCAAACAAAGCATAAGCAAGAGTGCTAAACACATTGATCATACCTCGAACAACTTCTGGCCCTATTGGAACTATTGCCTCTGCGGCGTGTAGCTGTCCACGCCCAGCTCCCCTGCCCCTCGGTTGTCGGCCACCTCCCCGACCACGCCCTGGTCGAGGTCCCTGGGGAGTGCCCTAAGTTCGGCCTCCTCCTCCTATGTCCGCCTGCGGAGGAGCGGGAGCTCGCTGTCCCTGCTGCTGCTGCTGGAAGGGCCTGGCTGGAAACTGCTTCTGCGGCGGATGCTGGGGATGATTGCCACTGCTGTACTACACCCGATCGGGTCACTGACTCCGGAGATGTCCAGGTCTCCCGTAGGTGAAGCACTGTTGTCCCGAGCCTAAAGTAAAAGAACGTGGGCTAGGGGATCGAAACTGAAACTGCTGTGGCCTACTCCCTATGGGTCGAAACCTGGAGGGTCCCGATGCTAGAGGCCTGGTGCTGACGGCCTTCCCCTTCGATGGTCCCAGCTGGATCCCTTCACGTGACACTCCGCCCAGAGCATGCATCCTTTCCACCACTTCGGCCTTCTTCTGGACCTCTAAGTATGTCGGAAGGGTAAAGGGGGTAACAACATACTGGAGGGAGGGTCGGAGAGACTCATCCAAACGTCTTGCCTGAGACTCCTCATCGGGAAAGAGGTCCGGATCAAAACTCAGGAGGTCCACGAACATGATTCCAAGTTCCCTCACGGACATGCTCCCCTGCTGGAGGGAGAGTAGCTCCTGCCTCTTCTCTGCCTTCATTGTCGAGGAGAGGAACTCCGCCCGGAACTCCTTCTCGAAATCCGCCCAAGCAACCTCAGACTCTTTCCTATTCCCCAGGTGAAGCATCCACCACTGACGTGCCGCTCCCCGCATCTGGATAACAGCCAGAGGAACCCAGTACTCGGTCGGGGCCCGAATCAGGCCGAAGGCTATAACTAGCTCCTCTAGCCAGCCTTCCGTCTTCATATCGGAGGTGCTGCCCTCATACTTCTCAAGGGCCTGTCGTTGGAAGGCTCGAAGAGTCTTCTGCCACTGGTCGTCCTCTTCCTCTCGATCAGCTCTCTGCCGATTGGCCAAAGTAGTCTCAGGGGCCTCGATCGCCTGTACCACACGTGTTCGCCTTCCAAGTGCCACAGCTGCAAGGGAAACAAGGAATGCCTAAGCCCATGTAGTGCAGAATATCGTTCTTAAAACGTATTAAGATTTAATTTATTCTTAATTCCCAAGACATCCCAGAAACACAAGAACACAAGTCATTATGATGCATGTACCTTTCCTAGGGTCTCTACCCTGCAATCTGTGTGGCCTCACTTGGTCGTTCGGTATGTCCAGAGTCCTTGCATAGGATCACGGGGGGCCCTAAAATCCCATGTCCTAGCCGGTCTTCCCTTGCCTAATTCACACTCCAAGGTCACCCAACACCGTTGCCTTACCACCCCATGCAATCCTCACCATGCCTAACTCCAGACTCCATCCTATCTCTCAACCATCACCTCTGATACCATTCTGTCACGACCCGCCTTCACCAAAAGGAGGGAAGAGTCAGCAGATTGTCAGGCCCTTCCTTCTTTAAGTTGAAGGAGAGATAATGACCCCCGAAACCCGCCTTCAATAGGTCCCGGAGTGGCGACTAGCACCAAGGGTATAGAAAATTTCCGCAAATGGAAGGCATTACCCTTTTTATTATTTAGGATCGGGAAATAGGACAAGTCAACCACCCAAAAAGGGAAAGAAACAGGTGTAAATAAATAAACCCAACAAAGCCCACATGCATGTTTAAATAGTTTACAACAAGGTGAAAGTACAAAAAGAGGCTCAAGGTACAATACCAAAAGAAAACAACGGTACGACAACAACAACAACTCCAACTGTCTGACTAGTAGGGTCCCGCACAGCCCTGGTAGTCCTCCTGGAAACCTGAATGTAAACGTAGGGTGAGTATACAAGTACACTCAGTAGGGAAAACCAAGACTCTCGTGCACAAGTGGGGGAACGTACTAAAGTTCCGTGAGAAAAAGATTAAACCAAACACCTAACAAGGAAACTATCTATCCCAGGCCTCACCAAGGCTCACTCCCCAAATAACGCAAGTCAAGTAATATATATAATAAGAGCACATCGATGTTTGGGTACCCCGCGCCACTTTCCCACTGGTTATTGAGACATCCTACGCATCGGACCAATCCCGCCATTCTCACCGCAGTCCCACTGCCACACCCGCCTGCACACAACTGGGCCATAACCACACGCAGTCCCACTGCCGAATCCCGCCCGCACACACCTGGGCCTCAGCCGCACGCAGTCCCACTGCTGAATCCCGCCCGCACACACCTGGGCCTCAACAGTCACATGTAACCATTCCTGCAAACACCTAGGCCAGAACAACCACTGCCACGCCCGAAGACACCTGGGCCTCATCCCGAAGACACTTGGGAAACCACCTACCGCACACACCTGGACAACCACCACAACACCCCGCCCGATGGTTCTTGGGATAATAATGGACTTCATGCCATTACAGCCTGCCCGAAGGTACTTGGGCTATCTGGGAAAGGGAGAAGAAAAGGAGCTAATAACCATCCACTAAGGATAGTGTTGGGAAAAACACCCTTCCCCCATAAATGGGGGTGTTCGGCACTGAGTGCTCAACTTGGGTGGGTCGCGAATAAGAAACACAAAGCTACAAGTATAGATATAGGTAACAAACACTCACCCAAAGCTTAGGTTTTCCTAGCCAACCTACAGAACACAACACCACTGCGTCCGAGTCACAGTTCACGACCCTTGCCCATAAAACCATTTGTCCCATTCTTGTTTCACGTTCAGTCAAATGTTCAATTAATTTTTAAGCACTACTGGGCCACTACCATAAGCATAACCAAGGAAAGCGTCAAAAGCAAGGATCAACCAAAACACTCACACCCGGTTCTGTCAACAGAGCATCTCTCCCCAATTTGTGATATCAACAAGTAACCACTCGGATTTAAAACTCACAACCACCGAATCCATACTGACAGGAAATCCCATCCCCCAAATTCACACAACCACCGAGAGTATAAAAGAACAGGGGATCCCATCCCCTCCCACATTTCCAGCAATCAGCCCGAAAGGAAAACAACCAACTACCACTACCAACACAAGTCCGGGATTTTGAGATTTAAACGACTTAACACACTCCATGATTTCAAATTCCGTGTGTTCTAGCCGGGAATTATCACAGAAGGGTTGATCCTGGTGCTTTCAATTATTCAGCCGGATATACGTGATTAACCAATTTCACAGCAGGAGTTCACAATTTCAGCAACCCATTTAAAACATCACGAGGGGATTCCTCAGTGCACATACGACGACCACCAACGGCCTCAATTTTCAGAAAACATAAACCAGCACAACTAAAAAGGATGATCACAAGATAAGGCATAACAACGATCACGACCCCCTTCCCTTTCATTGTTTAGAACTTCATTTATAATCTTTATTAAGGTTCGGTTCGACCAATTCCATAGGAACAAAAATAACGCGCACCCCGCATGATACACAAAAGTGAGAGATGAGAGAAATTCCCTACTTGTTGATAGATGATCGACGCTTAGGCCGGGGGCACGGAACTTTACGGATAACGATGCGGAGGTCCCGATGCACCAGAAGAGCCACAATCGAAGAAGGGGGAAACCACGGCCTAACCCTTAATTTATAAGAGCTGGGGATGGTTGAGATAAAAACGCTGAACCGCGTAAGACGTGGAAGTCGTGGGTTGACCACGCGGCTTGACTCATCATTAAAGGTGATGAGTGGTTTAAACCGACTCATGAGCCGATTCATTATTTAATTAAACTTTTGTGTGCATTACTGGAACAACTTGGCAAGGCCGGGTGATGTCGGACGGTTCCGCCGATCAGTCGCACCGATCGGTCTCACCGATCGGTCTCAACGATCTGTACCCCTTAAGGATCCGGATTTTGGCAAAGGAAGGGACCAAGGGGGGTCTGGGTCATCACAGAGAATATCATATTAAAACTCTTAAACATGTAATTAGTATCATATTTAATCAATAGTTACTCTTTTATAACCGTAAAATTATTGTGATGGTGAAAAATGAATCACAACACTTTGTAGAGACAAAATCTCTTTTATATGCATGAAAAATGTTTCCACTTTTTGATGGAATAGATAAAATTTAGGTAACTTCTAATATAATTTTATATAATCATTATTTTATTATAAATATCCTATATTTTTATTTAATTTATAATAAAAATTTATATATGTATATCCGAAAAAAATAAAAAATATTGCTTCATGGATGTGGTAGTCTACTCATACACATGAGGGATGTCACAGTTCTTGAAATGTTAGGATAGTTAAAGGGTAGATATAATATTATAATAAATTAAGAATAAATATTTCATAAAAATAAGATATTAAAAATAAATATATCATAATAAAACACCATATATGATGGTGATGAAAAATGAAACATATAACTATTTGTTGGTGTTACTCCATACATATGAACAAGTAGAAAGTTTAATTCCCATTTGTAAATAATAGTTTTGAAATGGTTTTTCCATATTCATAATTAAATCTAATAATATTTATTCTATATAATAATTTATTTATTTTTGGATTCAATAAAGTCTAATATGGAGAAATAATTTATAAAATTGAAAGTCCATGATAAAGAAATATATCTCTTCCTTGAATGACCTCCTTCCTCTTACACCTTATGCCTTTAAAGATACATCATAGAAGAATACTAGGGTTTCTAGAGTGAAGGTAAATAATATGGAATTGTTTACAAAAATTATTATCCATTATATAAGGCTAAAAATTATTTATTAACTGAGGAGAGTGTGTTTCAATTTATAACTGAGGGAGAAGACACACAAGGAATTACCTAAAGGAATTAAAAAATATTACATAATTTTCTGTTGAAATTGACTACTAATTACCAAATAATTAAATTTAATACTATATTGGATGTTAATATCTATAAAAAATTAACTATACATGTCTAGGTATATATCAGAACCTAAAAAATTAGTGTAACTCCCACAATAAACCCATTACAGTGCTAATTATACTAACATATTCTTTCAGTTTTTTATTTTCATTATCACTAGAATTGAAATAAATCTCATTAAAAAATTACATTATGATTCCAAATATGTAATATATTTAACGTAATTCAATTTTTATATCTCTAAAAAATTAACATTAATATAATCATTTTATACATAATGAAAACCTCTTTTCGAAAAATGCATTTTTAAGCATAATCAATGTTTACTCTCACTCAATTCCTTGAAATTAATGTGACAATTAAAAAAATAATATAGAGAATATATAATTTAACATTTATAAAATATATATTATTAAATTGTGATAAATTAAATTTATTATAACAATAAAACATTTTACACATAAAAATAGATTTGGAAGAATGAGTTTTTTCCAAAAAATGAACTTATATAATATCAATTATAATGATGGATCAAATTTAAGAAATAATATTATTTATATTTAAGTAAATATTATGTTACATTGAGACGAAATTGAAATATTAATGTTCCATTCATATTATTTGATTTAATGAAAATTAATGATAGTTTAGAAAATGTTATTTTTTACTAATCCATTAAAAAATATTATTAGAAAATTTCCCAAAATTAACACCATGTTAATACTAACATGGGGATTTTTATAAAATTATTCTTTAACTCAAAAAAAGATAAAAAATGGTATAAAATAATTATAAAATCTATTTAAAAATTCAATTAAACCAATTTTTGATGAAAATATAATTTTTATTCATAAAATTACTTTATGGAAATTGAGTACTAATTTTTTTTGAAATTGAAAAAATTACACACTACAAATTCGACATCTATCATAAAATATATCACAGTTTTGTTTAAGATTGGTGTGTCATGTCTAGGAAGTTGTCAGACACATACAATCTATTTCAATAAAAATATATTTAAATATGTCGACATGTTGTACAATAAACATCCATTGTTTTGAATAAAAAATTAAAGTGAACTAAACCAAAATCAATATCTTAACAAGTCAATAATTCCATTTTCTCCTTCCCATTATATATAAATCCAATCCTAAAACTATAACCCAAATATAAATAATTAGTGTCCCATGCCCCATGATCTATAAACACTAACCTAAATCAGCAGTGAGTGTGAATATTAGAAACACCACGAATTTATCCCAAGTCCACCGAAGGCCCATAAAATAAAATTAAAAAAGAAAACACATACCATGGGTAAGGATGTATTAATGTAACACTATCATATACAACATACATCAATAACACTATATATAGTAGAACAAAATTATTAATAATGAATTCCAAAATACATAACTTCAGAAAAGATATTATAAAACCACCAATAAAAATATACCATTACATAAAAAATGGCCCAAAATTAGTGACACAACCTCTATAAGACTATACTATCCAATCATTTATACCTCATCTATCCAAATTTTATAATGATCCATGTGACTACCATGTCAAAATAAACATCATCTATATGTGCATAAGCATTCACATGCAAGGGTGAGTGTATTCTTAGTTAGATATCTCAATGCTTCCCACACTACCAATCCCTTTGTACACCATTGATGTCATATTAATATAATAGAGAAACCCCCTCCCATTATAATTACTATATCAAGTTCACAAATATAAATCATTATCAACATAAATAAGATACACATGAATATTCAAAAAATTCACCCACCATAAATATTTATATAATCGAACTCATTACAAACTTTTCCATGTCAGGCCCATGGTATCATTAAACATGATCCACATCCAACATTGACTAAAATAATTTCTCTATAGACATAATGGTTTTCATAACTGACATTGAAACTCCCAATATATATTCTAGTCTCTAATAAAATCATACATAAATAGGTGTGTCAAGTACCCTTCAGTGATGTTTCATAAGACCCCCCCCCCCGCCCACTCAATGTTAAAACCACATATTGGTTGAGTTTCGAAACAGATCGCTAAAAATTCAAAAAGGCCACCATACTCATGTATAGTAAATAAAAAAACCACTAAAAATGAGATAGGGCCCCATTCACAATTGGATTTTATTAAAAAATTGTCATTAATATAAAAAATCAACATAAACAATTTTTTTTTAAAAAATCTACCCTAAAAAAATTCCATATCTTATTCAAAATGTAAAAATCAATAAGGTCCTCATTAATAATTTACCAAATACCATATATTATAAAACCCACTCATTTGACCAACAAATCCTTTTTCATTGAAATCATTTTTCCCCAATACATTGAATCATAATTGATAAACAACATTTTTGGATTAAATTAAAATAAATATAAATTATTTATCAATAATATATCCGGATAGCTAAAAACTATCACATAATAGAATGTAATAGCATACACATACCTCATATAATATACAATAGTCCATATTCATAAAAAACTATCATAAGAAACCTCATTCTCCACAAACCACAGAGAAAATACAAAAAAAAATTCTCCAATTCAAACATCCATAAATCAATTAATTTACAATAATATATTGATATTACTACAATTCAAATATTAAAATTGAAGAAATCCACAAATGGAATTCATTCCACCCACTGAAAACACAGTTTTATATTATTGAAAAAAAAAATCTATAACAATTAGTAGGGGTTTTCCATATCTCAGGAAAAACCCCACCATAAAATACTGATATCCAACAACAAGTAAAAGGGGAAACAAAAAAGATAATAATGACAAGTAAAATGTTAAAAATCAAAGATCCATGAGACATGTTAGAGAAGATAATTCAATAGAAACTAGGTAAAATCATCAAAAACACCCGTATATAGAGTTATGTTTGATATGGTAGTGGAATAGTGTGGTTGAGGTCAAAAATATTTATTTTTAGACATGAGAAAATAATAAATGGGTACATTACATAGTCTTAAGTTCCATGATGGATAGTGTAAACCCTCACTCTATTAAAATCCACATGTTCTCACTGACTACATGGATTATGGTACAGTGTACTACAATTTTTATTTTCCCTGACCTCAAGATTCACTTTAATTCATCATAAATTGTCATTAAACATCAAACCACTTATCAAATTCCATTTATTATGTTTTTAAAAAATCTCTAACCCAAAATAAAAATAAAATAACACTTTAAATTCAATCATACAAGCATTGAACTTCTACTTAATTTTACACAAAAAATATTCATCTAATAAAAACTAATAACTCACTAAATTCCCTCTACATATTACCAAACACAACCCAACACTTTATTATGTTACAAAACATATTTTTCTATGATATAACTCAATGTAATATTAATATTTATCTATAATTACAAATCTAATCACATATAATCATTCCATTATTTAATGTTTTTCAAATTAAAAAAACAAGGTATAAATGTATCCATCAAGTAACAACAAAAACTTTTTATATGAAAACTCTCCCAACCATCATATTTTTCATCCATGGAAATAAATTTCACATATAAGGATAACATTTTCCCCTATGTTATAAATATGGCCCTTAATAATCGACTTAAAATGAAAAATTTCCATTAAAACTCAATGGTATCTCCTGGTTGAAATCCAACACAATATTTCTAACTAATAGAAAATGTACAATTTGTATAATACCATGGTACTTATTTCCATAATCACCTCAACCAATTGTTATATAAAATTGTAATGTATCAATAAAGGATACAATATGATATCTATACATAAGGTGACGTCAAATTATCCCTTTCACTATAACCCAAGAGCACCTCCCACCTCACCATTTATGGTGAGTCAAAAAAAATTTCCACCCATGATATAATTTTACTAAAATATTATAAATATCACACTTATAGTGTCAACCATAGTTGTTTATTAAAATAAAATCAAAAACATAATATAGAACCAACATTCATCACCAATACTCACACAAAAGAGTCCAACTAAACTCATCCAATAACGCATATAGTGACATTCAAAACCCGAATGGTATTTGTTTCCATTCAAAATTCATTTTAGTATATTTCATCCAAAATTAACCATATTGAAGTTTATACCATATTAAAAAACATAATTAATATGTATTATAAATAAAATTAATTCTTAATAATTTTAATTATAATAAATTATCTACATTGTAAGATAGATAGAAACTAAAATTAACCATGTAATTAGATAAACAATGAACTAACCATTTTTACACATAAATAATATATATTTATCTGTAAATAAATTTAAATTTATAATACAAGATTTATGAAAATGTTGTGTCAAAACACCATATAATTCACTTTTAAACACCTTCACATTAAAAATCAATACATGAAAACAAGATGAGTTTTGTAGAGTCCCAAATATTGACGTACATAGGCATTAAATTACTTTTGCGGAATATATAATACATTACAAAAATAGACACCAATGGACCGAAATATTTTAGTGTCTTTGGAAACTCGGAATATAATCTTCTAATCTTGGTGAAATATCTTCATCATTTCCCATAGAGATCGTCCATTGTTTTCTTACCTAAAACCTTTCATTATATCCTATGAAAGAGAAAACATATAAAGGGTGATATCAAATGATCATTATGTTTATGATTGGAGAAAATAATACAAACCATTTAAAATTGAACTTCAAAACATGAACATAATATTTATATATCAAAATCTTGAGAAATGTAATGAAACATGGAAGTACATAGGTAATAGATCATAAAGGATCATCATTCATGATAATATAGCATGGAAATAAAACATGTAATTGTGGAAAACCATTAATCACATGATATGATTTCCATAGTATCAAAGGCATTACTGCCAAGACTATCTTAGTAGACAAAGTCCCTTTCTGAATCGAGTTCACTCCTCATTCCAGTCCTGTAACACTACACCAGATTAACTTAACATTCCATCCATGTCTATCTCATGAGATATAAATCTTTACCCAATGAATTGGAGGGAGATATAGGTCCCACCCATCTCATAATGATATCATTGTTACGTGTGCCATAAAATAAACATAAATCATTCATTATAACCCAAAGAATAAAATGGGTTTCATATACATCATCCCATCATAACATAATCCATATAAAACTAATGGATATCATTTCATCCAAATAAAAGTTAAACCATGTAAATCATAAAGACATTATACTTTAAACATAATCACACTAAATAATTCCATCTTATATGGAAAATAGTTTTGACAAAACACATGAAATGAATTATTAAGGAAAATATCATTTCTTCTTCAAAATCATTTTCTTTTTACAAAATTTTAATGCCCCGACCCTAGTTACCTATAGTCGGTGCATTATTACATAACATTGGCATGATCACATAAGTTCAAGTCTCGAAATACCAATTAGTTTAGTAGCCTTAAAATCACTAAATACATTCATAAAGTTTAGATTACATCATAAAGTGAAAACTACACCAATATCTTGTCTCCACACTCATATACCCTTAAACAATCCCATTAGGTCATTCATAAAGTTATTCTTAACATCTTTGGAAAAATAAAACATATTAAGGGGTGAACTCAGATGCCCAGTAATGACAACAATATAGCAGAAACTTTCATAAATAAGTATAAACATTTAAGGCAATGTATAACTAAAACAAAAGCATTTTAATCAAGAAAATTATCATAATATGGTAGAAATAAAATGAAATAATTCCATTTACTTATTCACATGGATATTCTCCTAGTCGAATAATCACATTCAATAACAATAACCACATTCATAATGATGGAATTCATAATGCTAGACTATCATAACCACATAGTCAAGGCCTTGTGCCAAGACTAAGATTTTTCAAAGGCCTTGGGCCAAGACACTAGTTTGTCTCATGAGACCAATCGATGCATCGAGGAGCTATAGTGGGCTCCACCTTTCATTTATTAATTCCAATGAATTCCCCATATGAATATGTTTATACATAACATAAACATTCATATTAAAACAAGAATACGAAATGTCAATAATTTCTCCATAAACCATGAATGGTATAAAAATAACACATCCACAGTCAAACATATCACCAAACCTTGAATACAATATGGATGTTTTTTATCATAATAAATCAACTTCAAATAAGCTTAAAATCAATCAATGGATGTTGACATAGATGAAATCAAAATTATTTGAGAAAAAATATCTATTTTTTTAAAATCATTTAAAAGTTACATAATTATAATATAAAACATTTATTTTAAAAATATCCTTATAATATTTTAAGGGAAGCTTCGATGATTTTATAATGGTGGAAAATAGCTGCACCCGCCGTATAAGTTAAAAAAGACATTCTTACCTTAATTCTATCGAAAAGGTTAAAAAGGACCTTGTTGGGAAAACGATTGAATGATTCCTTTATAAACATCTTATAAAAATTAAACAAGTGTATAAATGTCTTTAACCCATATTCTATAACATATTAAGAATGATTTGAAATACATTTTTAAGAAACATGGATGTGGATTATAAAGAGGTCCGAGTAGATAATTACGTATAAACAACCTCGGATAATGAAAACATTGTGAAATATACCCTTACCATGTACATTTACTTTGTTGAGGGTAGGTTAACCTCCTGTATAATGGTGAAATAATTGTTATTAAATTATACAAGAATCATATATATTAATATGATATCATATATTATCTTTTAACATTGCATTGTTAGTAATATTTTTTTATTATCATTGTTTCGGGTGTTAACTGATTCATTTTTCTTTATATGCTTTGTTACGTAAGCCATTATTTATGGATATGTTGTAACTTATTCATATCCAGAATTATATTAAGTCTTTAAAAATTATTTTTAACCATCAAATGAAAAATATTCTTGAATGGATTCGATGGGGAATGAATCTCATCGCGTTTGTGGAGATGGTAGTCTGTACGTACACACGAGCGAAAATATCATTATTTTAATATTAAAATAATATATAATTGGGTGTTGTATCATATATAAAAAATAATTATAATGTTATATTTATTATTTAAATGAATTACACATCATTATCATACCCATCAAAATAATAATGTATTGAATAAGAATTACACCATGACGTGGAGACGGTAAGCCATACATATGCACGTATGGTGACATGTCATTCAAGGGATGGATAGAATAATGAGTATGGTTGTACCATATTTATAATGACATAACAGTATATAGGAGATAACAGATTTATTATTTTATAATTGAAATAACAAATAAATAAGAAGTTGAAAAAGAAAGGAACTTGAAAGAAGATGGTGAAAACATTACCTCTACTTCGGGTTCTTCATTTTGATTTGATCAAAGGGATCCTCAGGTTTGCTTTTTGATCACTATAAGACATCTTGGATTAAGGCAGGAAATGTTAGAGAGTATTTGGGCAGGGTTTTTCCAAGACAAATGGCTTTGATGGTGTGAGAATGAGAAAATGTTGAGTGCCCTTTTATAAGAGGGTGAGGAGAACCTTAGGAAAAGCTATAAATTTTATTTTATAATAAATTTATATTCGGTTTATAATGGCTCCAAAGTGGATTATTTAAAGGTTATGGTTGGGATTGGTCAAAAACCTCCCAACCAATAGGTTTTAGACATGTTTGGGTCACTATATTAACATTATCATTGAGTTTTAACTCTTAGTTAATTAGTTTCACATTTACCTTGTCTCTTTGTATTTTCATAGTATATGGTTAAAAAACATACTATAAACTTCCAATAGACCCTCATGTGGTCCATTAATAATATAAATATCATGGTATAAGTCTTTTTTCTGATCCTTAGATTTTTAGGAATAAAATGTCAATTAATAATATAATATTTGTTTTAAAAACACTTTTATATCAATTTTGACACTATAGGGTATTTTGTTTTTGATAAATTCAGAAATGAATTAATATTTCGAAAAAAATTTATATAACAAATCCATATATGTCATATTACCCTAGAAAATTATTGTAATGCATAAAAAGTCTCAAATTACATTTATTTTTGGTATTTATAATATCTCGTTTTTTAATCTTTCATTAATACGGTAATTACTCCATCATCATTGTGTCATAAATAAATTAACTTATTTAATTTATAAAAATTATAAATAAAATACAATTATGTAGGAAATCATTTTAGGTTTATAATGAATATTTATAGTCGAATTTATCTTATGTATAACCCTATATTAAGAATGTTTTAGTTATTAAACATTGATATTAACTCTTTTAACTCTTCTTTGAATTGAATTAAATAATAATAAATGTCCTAATCTAATCCATGTGGAAATAAATGACAATATTTTATTCCTAAAGTTATTTTTGGTTTATATACACTTTTCCAATAGAATTAGGACATGTGTTAGGGTAATATTAATGTAATTTTTACCCATAATTACTATATTTACTTTTAACTGTGGTAAATAAAAGAAAAAATATACTATTCACCAAAAATTAGTTTTATCTTGTTGACCCACATTTTACTCGATATTAAACATGTCTCTTGGATTTTCAAAATCCCACTCACCGACGCTATAAACTTATATTTTATTTGAATTTTTCAATTCTCCTAGTAGGTGGGAAAAAGAGGGTGAAAAGTTCAATAAAAATTTTATATATCTAAAATTATTCTAAACTAACTCCAATGAATTACATTGAACGTATTTAGGTATTATGTTTCTATTTTTACCTTAATTAAATTTAAATAAAATAAATAGTTATTTAAATAAAAATTATTTTATAAACTATAACTCAGTGTTTTTTCACTATTCATCAACAATTGAAAGTTTTCAGAAAATACCAAAAATTCACCCTAGGCTAATTTCAATATTCCAAATCCAAATAAGAAGTCCATTATGAAAGATAAAATTTATAAAATTTCAAAAAGCGGGTATTACTGTTCATAACGGCTAGTTTGATTGGTTGTGGTCTATGTTAGAACTCGAAGTTGCGTACAACACACGCTACTGTATTATTCAAAGAGAAGCGTACTGTGGAAGCTTGAGGTGCTAAATTCTCCCATACATCAAATAATTTCATCCTCTAAATTTCTAGAATATTACTGTATAAAAATTCTGAGGTGGTTCTTCATTATATGTTCCTCGGTTTCCCACGTTGCCTCTTCCATTATATGGTTTCTCCAGAGAAATTTTACCAGACGAGTCGTCTAGTTTCTAACCACATGTTCTATGTGATCAAGAATCCTGACGGGATCTTCGCAATAAGATAGATCAGGTTCCAGTTCTAATTCCACATAGGCGAGTACATGCATTGGGTCAGGCATTTATTTTCTCTTCAATGATACGTGGAACACATCGTGAACTTTGGAGAGATTTAGTGGCATTGGCAAACTGTAAGCTACATCCTCAATTCGTTCTAGAATTTCAAAAGGTCCGATGAACCTGGGACTCAATTTACCCTTTTTACCAAAACGTATAACTTTCTTCCATGGAGGTACCTTCATGAAAACATGATATCCTACTTGAAATTCCAAATCCTTCTTTCGGTTATCGCCATAGCTCTTCTTCCTACTTTGAGCTGCTTTGATGTGGTTTTGGATTATCTTCACCTTTTCCATTGTTTCCTCCACCAGTTCTAGGCCAACAAGTTTTCTTTCACCAATGTCATCCAAACAGGTTGGTGTGCGACATCTCTTTCCAAATAACGCTGCATTTGGTGCCATCTGAATACTCAAATTGAAGCTATTGTTATAGGAAAATTCTACCAGAGGTAAATATTGATCCCAAATACCCAGAAAGTCAAGTGAGAAAGATCTCAACATGTCTTATAATGTTTGAATAGTTGGTTTTGATCCTCCTTCTATTTGAGGGTGGTAGGCAGTTCTCAAATGAAGTTCAGTATCCAAGGCCTTCTGAAGACTCTTCCAGAATCAGGAAGTAAAACAGGGATCACGATCAGAAACAATCGATAGTGGTACTCCATGAAGTCTAACAGCTTCATTAATATATAGACTTTCTAGACGTTCAAGTGGTAAATCTTCCTTTATAGAATGAAAATGTGCTGCTTTGGTAAGACGATCCATAATGACACATATTGCATCATTACTTCTAGAATTCTTTGGTAGTCCCATGAAAATTTCCATCGTGATATTATCCCATTTCCACTCAGGTATGGGAAGAGGTTGCATGACTCCTCTAGGCTATTGCCTTCCAGCATTCACTTGTTGACAATCCATACATATTGACACAAAATCAGTAATCTCCCTATTCATGTTGTCCCACCAAAAATATTCCATAAAATCTCTATACATTTTTGTGCTCCTAGGGTGTTTAGAGAAATTGTAACTATGAGAATCATCCAAAAATTCCATTTTTAGATCATTCATATTGGGAACATGATGTCTGTTCACAAATTTCAAAATTCCATCTTCATTAACAAAGTCACTCAATCTCCCATCATTCACAGCTTTATTCTTGTTTTGAAACTCTTCATCATCGGTCTAAGAACTCTTTATCCTTTTTAGTAAAGATGGTTTGGCAACCATTTGAAATGGTATTGATGTTTCACCTTACATGGTGAGTCCCATATCTATATTTACTAGATCCATGAAAATAGTATCCCACTCAACTATAATCTTGTTCAAAACTACAAGCTCATATCTACTCAAGGCATCTTCCACCTTATTTTCCTTCCTCGGGTGGTAATGTATTATGAAATCATAATCCTTGAGTTGTTCAAGCCATGTCCTTTGCCTCATGTTGAGTTCATCTCTGATAAAATATACTTTAAACTCTTCTGATTAGTATAAATCTCATATTTTCACCATAGAGATAATGTCTCCATATCATTAAAGAAATGATTACAGCAGCTAACTCAAGATCATGAGTAGGATTGTTTTGCTCTTAAATTTTCAGCTATCATGTTGCATAGGCAATAACACTATCATTCTACATAAGGACACAACCAAGTCCTTTCTTTGAAGCATCACTGTAAATAACAAACCCCTCATTCCCCGATGGTAGATGCAATATATGAGCATTGACTAATCTTTTCATCATTTCTTCGAAACATTCTTCACACTCTTTTGTCCAATAAAATTTAACCCCTTTACATGTGAACTTTGATAATGGGTTATCCAACAGAGAAATATTCTAGATGAAATGTCGATAATATTCTGCTAAACCAATAAAATTGCGTACCTCAGTTATACTCATCGATGCTGGCCATTCGTGGATTCCTCTTATCATAGAATGATCAATAGAGATTCCATCCTTAGAGAGAATATGGCCAATAAAAGAAATCTCTTGAAACTAGAATTCACAATTGCTAAACATCACATATAATTCATGTCTTCTAAGAGTATTTAGGATAATGCGCAATTTTTTTATGATCTTCCTAGATTTTGGAATATACCAAGATATAATCAATAAATACCACCACAAAATCATTAATCCATTCCTTCAAAACACTATTCATTATATTCATGAATACAGAGGGTGGATTAGTCAATCCAAAAGGCATTACTGTAAACTCGTAATGCCCGTACCTAGTTCGAAATGTTGTCTTAGGAATGTCTTCCTTCTTCACAGACAACTGATGGTATCCAGATCGAAGTTAAATCTTTGAAAAGTATTTTGTTCCATGTATTTGGTCAAATAAATCATCAATGCAAGGTAGGGGATACTTTTTCTTTATTATTATTGAATTGATCTCTCTACAGTCAATATATAACCTCATAGATCCATCTTTTTTCTTAACAGAAAGGATAGGGGATCCCCATGGATAAGAACTAGGGTGAATAAATCCCTTATTACTCAATTACTCTAGTTTTTTCTTTAGTTAAACTAATTCCACAGTTACCATTCTATAATGGGTCTTCGATATGGTTCTTGATCAAGGAATTAAATCCATGTAAAACTCAATTTCTCGTTCTAGAGGATGTACCGTTAAATCTTCTCGAAACACATCAACATATTATTTCACAATAGGTACATCCTCTATTTTAACATTCGTTTCCTCGCCCACTGTTATTTCATTCTCTTCCGCCCCAATAATTGAATTTAGTTGAGCTACTGGGGGTGGATCTAGATAAGAATTAGGTGGTGTCTATTTTGATCTAAAGATAAGGTGTTCCTTATCATCATCATCAAAAATCATAACCTCCTTCTTCTTACAATAAATCTTCGCATCATGGTCTAAAATACAATCCATACCGAGGATTATATCAAACTCAATCATAGGTATGATGATGAGATCAGCAGATAAAGATCATTTATATGCTCTAATGGGAACAGATTCACAAAACATTTTTGCAATGATACTTCCCTTAGGAGTTTTAACGGAAAACTCCCTTGTTAAATCAAATTGTAAATATCTAATTTTTTTAGAAAACTAGGAAGATATGAAACAATGTGACGATCCAGAATCAAATAATGCATTTTCTAAACTTGAGGAAACTATTAAATTACCTGCCACCACATCTTTTGGAGCTTCTACCTCAGCAATAGTGATAACATAAGCATGGCCATCATCCCTTGGCCTTTTCTAAGGTAAGTTCCCCTAATACATAGGAAAGTATTCTGCATAATGTCCCATCTCTCTGAAATTGTAGCATTGAACATCAGTAGCTTATTTATTCCCCTTACAATCACGAGCTTGGTGGTCTTTTTCACCACACATATAAAAGACTCCCATTCTATTCAAGAAAGTTTCGGGGTGTTTATTCCCACATTTACTATTGGATCGATATTAAATTTTTCTCTTCTTCCCCTTATTTCCATTTCCAGAGTGATCAGCTGATCTTTTCTTCTCTTTGTTTACTTTAAAGTCGTAAGACTTAGAGAATTCTTTTTTATTTTAATGGCACATGAGACAATATATTCGTATGATGAGAAGGATTTTGAGACTAATTCTCAATGAAGAAATGGTTATAACCCATCAATGAAACGATCAATCTTACTCCGTGGGTTACGTATATAATCTGCTCCATGCCTCGCTATCCTTAGCCTCATACTTTGCGACATTCTCATCCTCCTTTTGTCTCAGTCCCAGAAATTGGCTTTCCATATCTGCTCGATGGTCTGAGGAAAATATTTTTCTAATAAAATCCCTTTCAAATACCTCCATTCCATATTTTATACTTTGTCATCTTCATTTGTGTTTTGAATCAATGACCACCATTGATCAGCATCTCCAGTGAGGCGGTAAACTTCCATGACAACTTTTTCCCGTTCACTACTCCCCAAGTCGTAGAATATCTTCTCTAAAGAACTAACCCATTTCTCAGAAACCAATAGATTTGTACTCCCATTGAATTTTGGTGGTTTTTGCATCATGAAGCGATCTAACATTGATCCTCCACGTTGATGATCAGGGTGATCCATATGGGTAAGGTTATTATTCATAACCTGAGTGAGTTGTCCTAGTATGGTGATTTGCTTATCAGCACCAGTTGTATCACCAGATCCAATATAATTATCTTGAGTAGGAGGGCAATCCCTACATGGATTGCGTGCATTGATACGTTTTCCATTCCTTCCACTAGGCACCATTTCTAAACAATGGCATAAACTAGATTAGTTTATGAATCAAAATACATAATTCCAAACTTCTAAAACATTTAACAAAAATTGAACAGTTTATAGATATAATCCATAATAATAAAAAAGTTTTCTTTCAGAAATTTTATACGTATGAACCCTTCATATTGGTTTGTAATGAAAATTAGAATTATCTTAAGCATATCCTCGGGGAGTGTCGTATCCAAGGGTGCAGTAAGGCCCGTTGTCGTGCACCAGTTCCCATTCGTGTCTAGATCAAAGTGATGTTTTCAGGTTTTACATTTAGGTACATCTGTGCCAGAGCCGCCTCTAACTGCTCATATCTAGAGAGGGATGTATTGCTCGGAAAACTCACGATATCACTATAATACAAAAATTCAAGGAAGTTCTTCTATACTAATCCTCAAAGTCTATCTTAGAGCTATGTCCTATAATCAAAGTTTATATAAATCTAGCTTCCAAGGATTGTACTAAACATCATCGGAAACCAACTGTAATGCCCCGACCCTAGTTACCTAGATTCGTTGAATTATTACTTAACATTGGCATGATCACAAAAGATCATGTATCTAAAGACTGATTAGTTTAGTAGCCCTAGAATCACTAGATACAATCATAAAGATTACATTAAATCATAAAGTGAAAACTACAACAACATAATGTCTCCACAATCATATCCCCTTATACTCTCCCTGTAGGTCTTTCATAAATACTTCTTCACATCCTGGGAAAAATAAAACATAGAATGGGGTGAGCTCAAATTCCCAGTCAGGATAACAATATAATGGAATCATTCATAAATAAGAATAAACATTTAAAGAAGTATATAACTAAAACAAAAGTATTTTAAACTTGAAATTTATAATTATATGGATGAAATAAAATTAAATAATGCCATTTACTTATTCACATGGATATTCTACTAGTCAAATAATCACATGAAATGTCAATAACCACTTACATAATGATGGAATACATAATTCCACTCTATCATAACCACATAGTCAAGGCCTTGTACGAAGACTACAAATAATATTTTTCCAAGGCCTTGTGCCAAGACACTAGTTTGTCTAATGAGACCTACCGAGGCATCGAGGATCTATAGCGGGCTCCAACTATCACTTATTTTGTCGAATTCATTCCCCATATGAATAGGTTTAAAAATAACATAAACATTTGTATAAAAACTAGAATATGAATTGTCAATAAGTTCTCCATAAACCATGAATGGTATAAAAAAACACATCGATAGTAAAACATATCAAAAAACTTTCAATTCAATGTGGAAGTCTTATATCATAATAAACCAACTTTAAATAGGCTTAAAATCCATTAAAGGATGTTGACATAGATGAAATCAAAACTATTTGAGAAAAATTTCCATTTTTTTAATCATTTAAAAGTTACATAATTATAAAATAAAACATTTATTTTGGAAATATCATTATAAGCTTGTAAGGGATGCTTCTATGATTTTATTATGGCAGAAAATATCCAGACTCACCGTATTTGTTAAAAAATAAATTCTTACCTAAATTCCATTGAAAAGGTTTAAAAGGACCTTGTTTGGAAAACGACAAAAATATTCCTTTAGAAACATATTATTAAAAGTCAACAAGGGTATAAATGAATTTAACCCATAGGCTATAAAATAGTTAGAATTATATGGAATACATTTTTAAGAAACATGGATGTGGATGATAAAGAGGTCCCAGTAGATAATTACGTATAAACAACCTCAGATAATGAAGAGATTGTGAAATAAACCCTTACCTTGTACTTTTCCTTGGTTGAGGGTAGGTTAACCTAATGTATAATGGTGAAATAATTGTTATTAAATTATTAAAGAATCTTATATATTAATATGATATCATATATGACCTTTTAACATTTCTTTGTTAGTAATATTTTTGTATTATTGTTGTTTCGGGTGTTAACTGATTCGTTTTCCTTTATATTCATTGATAAGTAAGCCGTGTTTGTTATGGATAGGATGAATCTTATTCATATCTAGAATGATAATAAGTCTTGGAAAATTAATTTTAACCATCAAATGAATATTATTCTTTAATGGATATGATGGGGAATGAATCTTATCGCGTTTTGGAGACGGTAGTCCGCACCTACGCACGAGCGACAATATCATTCCATTGATATTAAAATAATATATAATTGGGGGGTGTATCATATATACAGAATATTTATCATGTTATATATATGATTTACATTAATTAAACATCACTATTATACCCATCCAAATAATAATATATTGAATAACAATTACACCACGACGTGGAGATGGTAAGTCGTACGTACGCACATATGGTGACATGTCATTCAAGGGATGGATAGACTAATGAATATGGCTTTAACATATTTATAATAACATCACAGTATATAGGAGATACTAGAGTTATTATTTTAGAATTTAAATAACAATGAGAGATGAATTTGAAGAAGAAATGAACTTGAAGGAGGGTGTTGAAAACATTACATTTTCTTCGGGTTCTTCCTTTTGATTTGTTCAAAAGGGCTTCTTAGGTTTGATTTTTGATCAAGATAAGTACTCTAGGTTTAAGCGAGGATAGTTGAGAGAGTATTTGGGCAAGGTTTGGCCAAGAAAAATGACTTTGAAGGTGTGATAATGAGAGAAGGGGGAGTTTCCATTTATAAGAGGGGTGAGGTGCACCTTAGGAAAATCTAGAAATATTATTTTATAATAAATTCATATTCGGTTTCTAATGGCTCCAAAGTGTTTTATTTAATGTTTATGGTGGGTATGGGTTGACAAAAACCCAACCAATAGGTTTTAGATAGGTTTGGGTAACTATATAAACCTTATATTTTTAGTTTTAACTCTTAGTTAATCAGTTTTACATTTAACATATCTCTTTGTATTTTTATATTATATGGTTAATAAACATAACATAAACTTCCAATAGACCCCATACTGGTCCATTAATGATATAAATATCATGATATAAGCCTTTTGGATGAACCTTATATTTTTACGAATATAATATCGATTAATAATATAATATTTTTCTTAAAAATGATTTTATGTCAATTTTGACACTATTGGGTATTTTGTTTTCGATAAATTCATAAAAGAATTATTATTTAGAAAAAAAATCATATAACCAATCATAATAAGTCATATTAACCTATAAAATTATTGTAATTCATAAAAAGTCAACAATTACATTTATTTGGGTATTTATAATATCAATTATCTTAATCTTTCATTAATACTGTAGTTACTGCATCAACATTGTGTCATAAATATATTAAATTATATAATGTCTAAAAATTATAAATAAAATAAAATTATGTATTAAATATTTTTATCTTTCTAATTAATATTTATAGTAGAATTTATCTTATGTATAACCCTATATTAAAAATGTTTTATTTATTAAACATTGATTTTAACTCTTTTTTCTCTTCTTTGAAAAAAATTATAATAAATGTCCAAATCTAATCCATGTTGAACTAAATGAAAATATTTTATTCCTAAGATTGTTTTTGGTCTAGAAACACTTTTAAAATAGAATTATTACATGTATTAGGGTAATATTAATATCAGTTTTACCCTTAATTACCCTATTTACTTTTAACCGTGTTAAATAAAAGTAAAAAATTACTATTCACTGAAAATTATTTTAACCTTATTGAACCATATTTTACTCCTTCATATTAACCATTCCTCTTGTATTTTCTAATTTCAACTCATAGAAGAGGTAAAATTTTGTTTTATGTGAATTTTTAAATTCTCATAGGAGGTGGGAAAAAGACGGTGAAATGTCCAATAACATTTTTATATATCAAAAATTATTCTAAACTAACTCCAATGAGTTACATTGAACTTATATAGGTACGATGTATCTATTTTGACATTAATTAAATTTAAATAAAATAAATTATTATTGAAATAAAAATTCGTTTTTTAACTATAACTCAGTGTTTTTTCACTATTCATCAAAAATTGAATGTTTTCATAAAAATACTAAAAATTCACCCTAGGCTGATTTCGATATTCAAAATCCAAATATGAAGTACATTTTGAAAGATAATATTTATAAAATTTAAAAAATTGGGTATTACAATTCATAACGGCTAGTTTGATTGGTTATGATGTGTGTTAGAACTCGAAGATGCGTACAACACACAATACTATATTATTCAAAAAGATGCGTACCATGGAAGCATGGGGTGTTAAAAAAATGACATGAAATTTTAAAAGAAAATGGTTTTGTTGAAAATAGTCATGGAATATTGTCGAGTAATCTTGATGAAAATAAGGTGTTATGAGACCGTAAATATCCGATCATGCCGTATAAGTTAAAAAAACAGCCTCCTCGTACTTTTAACAGAAAAGTCAAATAGTACCACATATGGTCAACAAAAGAAAGATTCCATTCATAACACAAAGAAAAAGTTAAAGACAGGTAAACATAACTTTAAAAATACATTTAAGAATATTAAAAAGTTTATGAGAAACATTTTATGGACAAGGAAGAAAAATATAACCCCATTAAATACTTACGTATAAGCAATCTTTGATAAAAATGAGACTGCAGAATTATCCATTGCCTTAGGTCTAATATGCTTTGTACGTATAAAATCCTCATGTATAATGATTTAAATAATTTCATTGACTTATTAAATAATCATATTTATGGTTATGATATCATATATTGTTCCCTTATGACTTTATATTACCTGCTCTTTTGTAAATTCCATGTTAAAGCAGTGTTTTGGGTAAAATTGTTTTATTTATTGTATGTGTTTGGACTTGTTGTTCATGATATTA
This sequence comes from Viscum album, assembly GCA_963277665.1. Classification (NCBI taxonomy): domain Eukaryota; kingdom Viridiplantae; phylum Streptophyta; class Magnoliopsida; order Santalales; family Viscaceae; genus Viscum; species Viscum album. Next base: position 567,081,093 of record OY728134.1, on the reverse strand, counting down.
TTATTACTTATATCATGATTTAATTACTTCCAAAAAGTAAATAATGATTTATATATCTTATATATTCAGTATATATATATATACATAATAGATAGATAAATGAAAGGATATACACCGTTCATGGAGACGGTAGGTCGTACGTACGCATGAACGCTGTTTTCCTTTCCTTATTGACTTGAATGGAAGTAAGCAGATTACATATATATATATATATATTTATATCTATGAATAAATCTAGTAGCTTCATTATGTCATATAGTTTATTATTATTCATTATTTATACTTTATAATCATTCTTGAATGGTTAGCATAGAGAATGAATCTCATCGCGTCGTGGAGATGGTAATCTGTACGTATGCATGAGCGATGATATTGTTCCCATAATTATTGAATGGAATTGGAGTGTATGATATAATACTTCAGAATCAGTATGATGTTATAATAACCATATATAGTTACTCTTTACACCATTATACCCATCTATGTATGGTGGTGGTTGAAAAACTTATTACACCACGGTGTGGAGACTGTATTTCATACGTACGCATGCGCGGTGATTTCAATTTCTGTAGGATAGATAGATGGTCAAATGGGTTTGATTCATATTTATAATATCATATTAGTATATTATTTGTAGATACCCATAGAATGGAATACATGGACATTAGATTACTTTTTTGGAATACTTAATACATAACAAAAACCAACACACAAGGACCGTAATAGTTTAGTGTCTTTGGAAACTCGGAACATAATCTTCTAATCATGGTTAAAGTTCTTCAAAATCTCCCAAAAAGATATTCCACTTTTGTTTTCTTAACTAAAACATTTATTTATATCCTGGGGAAAAGAAAACATTAAAAGGGTGAGCTCAAATTCTCAGTAATGGTAAACATAGAGAACATAAAACAATCCATAGACATTTGAATGTAAAATCATGAGCATAAAATCTAAACATCAAAATCATGAGCAATGACATAAGAAATTGCATTACATAAGGAATAGATCATGAAAGAACATTAATCATGATAAAATAAAATGGGAATAAAACTTGTAATTGTGGTAAATCGTTAAGCACATGATATGATTTCCATAGTAGCCAATACATTGCTGCCAAGACTATCTTAGTGGACAAAGTCCCTTACTGAATCAAGTTCACTCCATGTTCCAGTCCTGTATCATTGAACCGGATTAACATTCAGTTCCAGCCATGTCTATCTCAAGAGATATAAATCTTTACCCAATTAATTTGAGGGAGATATAGGTCCCACCCATCTCATAATGAAATCATTTTTACCTGTTCCACAACATAAACATAAATCATTCATCATAACCCAAAGAATAAAAAGGGTTTCATAAACATCAACTCATCATAAAGAAATCCATATAAAAATGGATATCATTTAATAATAAGAAAATTTAAACCATGTAAATTATAGAGACATTATACATGAAAGATACACATATGTAATAATGTCATCTTAGATGGAAAATGGTTTTGATAAAACACTTGAAATGAATTCTTGAAAAAAATATCTTTTCTTTTTCAAAATCATTTTAATTTCACAAAATGCCATGAAATTTTAAAAGAAATGGATTTTTTTGTAAATAATCATGAAATATTATGGAGGATGCTTCATGAAAATGAGGATTTATGAAACCTTAAAAATCCGTTCATGCCGTATAAGTTAAAACAACATTCTTCTCATAATTTTGCCAAAAATGTCAAAAAGTTTCTTGTATGGTAAACAAAAGAATGATTCCTTCCATAACACGTGGTAAAAGTCAAAAATGGGTCAAGATGAATTTGAACATACATGAAACTATTTTTAGAAAACAAGGACATGGATGATAAATATAACCCTACTAAATACTTACGAATAAACAATCTTGGATAAAAACGGTATTGGAAAAGTTATCCCTTACCTCATGTCTGACATGACACGATCGTTATTTAATCTCTAGAATAATAAACTAATGTTAATTTATCCTTGATTAAGAACAATTTTCATGTTTATTATTCCGTTTATATCACTTATAACCATGTTATAAACATTATGTAATCATTTAAGTTTATAATGTTTGTTTTATCGATATGTGGTACTTGAGTCAAAAATGGACTAAGTATAATTACATGTTGTTCATGAGGTCAATATTCCATTATATATAGAATGATATTAATGAGTTATATATCATATATATATAATATATACATAATATACATTTATTTATAATAGTACATAACATTTGGAGGTACGAAATGAAATGCACCGTTCATGGAGACGGTAAGCCGTACGTACGCATGAACGTTACTTTCATTTATATTTCTTATTTTAATGGAAATAAAACATAATGATACATATTATAATACAATTCAAGTATAATATCATATATAATATCATTAACTCTATCCTTTATACATCCCACATAAGGCATTAACAAGTCACGTCACATTAAGGGGTGGTAGTCTGCACTTCCTCAAATGAGATTATCGTATTAACCACTATGGAAACTATAAAGGCATGATATAATTGTGAAGTACAGAAGCATAAGAAAATCATAAACATAATATATATCATATATAAATATATTTCTATCATAATGGACACCATGAGATGTGGTAGGAGATAATCTAACAATCATCGTTTCGTGAGGCGTTAGTTTCCCATCCACAGAAACATTATGTTCTTAATCCATTAGATGGGGTTGTGTGTATGTTTAGTTGGTATCCTTATCATAATGACATCCTAAATTTTTTTGGATACTGGTTTTTTTTAATATGAGATGAATAAAAAGAGTTTAGGGTTGGAGAAGTATAATAAAATAAAACAATTTAAGAGAAACTATTACCTTTAATTTGGGTAACTCCCTTTGGTTTGAACCAAATGACTTCTTGAAGTGCATTCTGCCTAAGGTAAGGCTTCTAAGTGAAGGAGAGGGTTTTAGGGATATAAATTGGGAAGAGTTTTGACGACCCAAATGGCTTTAGAGGTGTGTGTATTTGGATATAAATGGTCTCATTTTATAATGTGGAGGTGGGGCTTTTTAAGAAAGTGTTAAAATATTATTTTATAATATAATGATATTCGGTTTCTAATGGCCCAAAAATCATTACGGTTGAATATAATATGACTTATATTCGAAATAAAATCATCCAATCATAATTGGACATGTTTTAGATAATAATTTAATCATTATAATCTTATTAATTTAAATCATTTATTAATGAGGTAAATACTCCATCATTATTGTGTCATAACTAATTTAATTTATTTGATGTCTAAAAACAATAAAACAAATACCATGATGTGTTAAATCTTGTTATCTTTACAAATAATATTTTTAGTCTAAAAGAGGACTTATATTACACCATATAAATATTAATTACTAAAAGATTTTTGTTAATGTCAATTTTGTCTTCACATTAAATTAATTATTCTAAATTGTCATTTTCAATCCCAAGTGGCTCAATGGGGTCCCAAAGTCGACAAAAACATGCCCATGGTTGTTAATGACTCATCAAATATGGTTTGGACATGTTTTAATGTTATTTTGAATTATTATAATATTCTTTTTACCTTCATTATCGTATTTACTTTTAACAACTGTAAATAAAAGTCAAAAGTTACTATTCAACAAAAATTATTTTCATCTTATTGAACCATATATTACTTCATGATAACAACAATGTATGTCAGATTTTTGAAATTAAATTTCTAGAAGTGGTAAAATTTCATTAAAATGAAAGAGTCAGTTTTTTAGCTGCCACTAAGTGGTTTCACTATTCATCAAAAATTAATGTTTTTCAGAAAGATAACAAAAATTCAGCCTAAGCTATATTTGATATTCCTAATTCAAAAATGATGTCTATTTTTCCAAATTCAAAACATAGAAGTGGAATTATTTAATTTTAATATTAATTCCCATTATCAAAAAATAGCCTTTTTAAGAAACAAAAATTATCAAAAGATCGACACATGTTTATGTCAAATTTCAAAGTGAAATTAATTCCAATGACAAAAATTGGATTAAATGGTAAAAATATATTCTAATTACACTTTAGAACCAATTAAAAAGATAATTTAACCATATAAATTATTTCGATGAAAAAAGTTGTTTTTAATTTAAATATAGCATGTTTTTACTATTCATTAAAATATGAAAGTTATCCGAATAATATGAAAAATTTATCCAAAGTAAATTTTAATATCCTGATTCCAAGGAAGAATTTCATTTTGACAAATTTAACTTATCATAATGTCAAAAACTAGATTTCAAATGGGTGCGCCATCAAAATGCTGCAAAACTGCATTTTATGAAAATACTTATTTTACTCGAAAAAATTATTTTTTTCTCATACCATGTTCTAGAAAATATGTAAGATGAATAATAATGTTATAAAATTAAAAATTTAGTCAATAATATTCATAACGTCAAGTCCACAGTAATATTATGACAATATAACGTTGTTTAGTGAAACCCGGTATTGTGTACAACACACGCTATCGAGGAAGGTCGCGATTTCATGTAATGCAAGCTATGTCAGGGTTGTGTGTGGTGCAAGACTCCTTTGTTGTTGCATATAATAGAATCCAACCATATTTCATTTATAAATTGAATTTATATATATATATATATATATAAACTCAATGTTTCTTAGAATAACTAATATAAAATGAACTTGAAATTGTGTGTAACACGATCCAAGAATAGTATTGCGTATACTGCAAGCTAATACAGTGTTGCGTATAGCACAAAATAATCTTCTTGTAGCGTACAACAGAATATATGAAATAAATTAAAAGGAATATATCTCATAAAATCTCAGGGTGTTACATTCTACCCCTCTTAAAATGAATTTCTCCCTCGAAATTCATCTAGGTTATAAATAGTTTACTACATGAAAGTTTCTTTCATAGAAACCCACATCGTAAAAAGGAATACTAAAACATAATTTTATACATTAAAGTAAGAAACATAATGGTTATACAAATTAACTCATCACTGGGTTTCCATATTGGAGAACATAGGTGAAAATATGTATATGAAAGAGAAATCTAAACTTTTATTTCTGATGGAGAGTGGTAGAGAACATGGCTATGAAAAGTCCAACAATCACAAAGCCATAAATTTGTGATGATCTAAGGTTCCATCTAATTCATTGTGTATGATGACACTAGGAAAATATTTTTGGTTTTCAATATCATTTCCCTGAAGTTGAAGAATATGAATTAGATTAAATATATACTTTATTTCGGTATAATCTCACTGTTGTTCATACCTTGAACAATTTCCACTTCATCTATTAATGAAATGAAGGTGAATTTGTAATTCAAGAAGTGTTAGCAGATCATGTGATAGAATGATGGGTCATTCCATCTTTCCCAAACAAAAGGATAACAAAAGTTATTAAATATACATAAGTCCATCTATAGTGACATTAATCATATATGGTTCCTAAAATGGACTTATACATCATATATCATATCACTTAATATAATAAAACTAGTTTCTACTAACTAGGTACTTCCTGTAGGGAAGTGGTAGGAAATAATGACATGTCGCACTGTGGTTGTCGGTTCGATTCCTACAGTCTTGTCCGACGCGATGGGTTGTTGCCCGTTCTACAGGTTTTCCTTTTTCTAAAACTACATTATTATAGCATGACATCAATAATATCGCAAAAGTTATATCCTTAAACAATACTATCTTATGTGCAACATAATCCATTCCAATCTTTAGGCTTATCAAAAATACTTCTGTCCAGGCTCATAGTATAAATAAAACAATTACTAGAAATGTCATCTGCTGAGCATGTGAATACCATAATTTATCCCCCATATATCATACAATATATCTTGTTCGTCAAATTAAAAACATGTGAATACCTTAATCATGTATTCTCTTTAAAAATTAATACTCATTGAACCTTAGTGAAAACATGAATGCTATCAAAATTTAACACTTTCCACATACCAAAATCCCAAAATTTCTATATACTCAAACCCTGATATAACTGTGTCCTTATATCAGTCATGAGATCATTTCATTTTTTCTTTATCCATTAATTATGCACATATCATCTTCTTTCAAAAAAAAATTCAATCACTTTTCATTGTTATCGGTACTATATAATTATTGAAAACCAATACATAGATATTCCAAAATTCTATGATACCATAAATTAGATTCCATGATACTATTTTAAAATCCCATTACATAAACACTTAATCATTACACAACATCATTTTCATACTCAACATCACAAATAGTGATCGCATGTAACTTCCCTTTATCATTTTCCCAAGAGGTTGCTCACTTTGATCATCATTAACCCTTGTATTAGGGCATTGATTATCATAATACCCCATTTACTTTCACTTGAAACATTGAATTGTTGGTGGAGAATTCTCTGTAGTCTTTTCTCTATTCACATCATTAGGTACCTTTTTCCCATTACATCAACACTGTACTACTTCATGACCATCGTTTCCACACTTAAAACATTTTCCGGTACCTTTTAGGAAATATCCACCATGCTTCTTTCCTCACATTGAGAATAAAGAAACATTCATCTCCTTTTCACCATTATTCTGAGATTTCTCCTTGAACTCCATATTTCATTTCTTGTCAAAACCATGAGAGGGATATGTAACACCAACTTTCATTTCTACCTTAATAGCATAATGCACAATTTATTAATAGCTAATAAAGTCTCTTATATCCAATTCCATTCAAAGACATGGATTTAAGCCACTGATGAATCGATCAACTTTACATTTAGGTTTGTTGATAAAGCTAGATGCATACCTTTCAAGCATTGTAAAATTCACTTCTTATATACCAACAGATTCATCATCCTTTTTCTTAGGCTCAAGGAAATCCTTTTTCATATTTTTTCAAAGAATACGAGGGAATTACTTATTGAAAAATAAGTTCTTGAACTCAACCCATTCCATGGATTCAATTTCATCTTGTGGCCTTGTATTCTTAATTAGAGTCGACCATTGATCTACTTTGCCTTCTAAATAGTAAATAGACAGAATGAATTTTTTATGTTCTGTACATAGAAGTATGGAAAATAACATTTCAATGGTACTGATCCATTTTTCAGCAACAATTGGATTAGAAGACCCACCGAAAGAAGGAGGACATTGCCTCATGAACGACTCAATAGAATATTGTTCCCTTCTCTTGTCATTCGGAAGTCCAGAATGATTCATAGCTTGTGTAAGTATAGCAATAAGATTTTTCACTCCATCTCCCATAACATTAGTTTATTTAGGAGGAAAATCATTTCATTGCCCATTACATTGATCAACACAGTTTCTTCGGGGTCCAGCCATCCTCTAAAACCCAAAAAGAATATTTTGAGTGGAAAAAATAATGCTAGGGAAAACAACATAATAAAGGGGGATTACCTTAAATATATAACATATTTGGTTTAATTCTAGGATTGTTACCGTAATTCTAGGACTCTAACCTATACGTATACTTAACCTTAGGGACTTCCCTAGACATACCTTAGAAATATCACTAGGGATATCACTAAAGTTTTTGCATCCTAGTTTCCAAAGGTTAAATAAACCTTTCAACTGATACAAACTGTAGAGACCCAAAGCTTGGCATACCTGGACATTACATTAATTTTGAGGAGTACTTAACAAATAAAAAAACCAACACACAATGAACGTACTAGTTTAGTGTCTTTGGAAACTCGGAACACAATCTTCTAATCATGGTGAAAGATCTTCAACATCTCCCATAAAGATCTTCCCCTTTTGTTTTCTTACCTAAAAATATAATTTATATCCTGGGGAAAAGAAAAGATAAAAATTGTGAGTTCAAATTATCAGTAAGGGTAAACATTGTGAACATAAAAAAATCCATAGACATTTGAACTTCAAAACATGATCATAATATTTAAACATCAAAATCTTGAGAAATGACATGAAACATGGCAGTACGTAGGGAATATATCATAATGGAACATAAATGATGATAAAATATAATGGTAATAAACCATGTAATTGTGGAAAACCATTAAACATATGATATGATTTACATAGTATCCAAGGCATTTCTTCCAAGACCCTCATAGTGGACAAAGTCCCTTACTGAATCGAGTTCACTCCTCGTTCCAGTCTGGTATCACTGAACCAGACTAACTTTTCATCACAAAAATGTCTATATCATGAGATATAAATCATTACCCAATGAATTGGATGGATATATAGTTCCCACCAACCTCATAATGAAATCATTCTTACTTGTTCCACAACATAAATAGAAATCATTCATCATAACCCAAAGAATAAAATGAGTTTCATAAACATCATATCATCATAACATAATCTATATAAAAAATGGATATCATTTCATCATAATAAAATTGAAACCATGTAAATCATAGAGACCTTATACTTGAGACATACACATATGAAATAATGTCATCTTATATGGAAAATGTTTTTGATAAAACACTTGAAATGAATTCTTGAGGAAAATATCATTTTTTCAAAATCATTTTCTTTTCAAAAAATGTAATTCCATTTTAAAAGAAATGGATTTTGTTGAAAATAGTCATGAAATATTATAGAGGAAGATTCATGAAAATGGGGCTTTATAGAACCGTAAGAATCTGTTCATACCGTATAAGTTAAAAAACATTCTTCTGGTATTTTTTTCCGGAAAAGTCAAAAAGTTCCTTGTATGGTAATCAAATGAAAGATTCATTCCATAACACGTGGTAAAAGTCAAAAATGTGTAAAAAGGACTTTAAACATACATTAAACCATTTTTAGAAAATAGGGACATTGATGATTAATATAACCTCAATAAATACTTACTAATAAACAATCTCGGATAAAATCGAGATTGGAAAAATTATCCCTTACCTCGTGTCCGGCTTGACTCAATCATTATTTATTCTCCTGAATAACAAAATAAAGTTAATTTATACTTTCTTAAGAATTTTTTTCAAGTTTATTATTCCTTTTATATCCCTTATTACCATTTTATAAACATTATGTAATCATTTATGTTAATAGTGTTTGTTTTATGGATATGTGGTACTTGAGTCAAAATTGGACTCCTTATAATTAAATGTTGTTCATGTGGTCAATAGTACATATATATAGAATTATATTCATGATTTAGATATCATATATATAATATATATCCAGAATATACATGTATTTATAATAGTACATAACATTTGGAGGTAAGAAATGGAATGCAGTGTCCATGGAGATAGTAAGCTTTATGTCCGCATGAACGTTACTTTCATTTCTATTTCTTATTTTAATGGAAATAAAACATAATGATACATAGGTATGTTATAATTCCAGAATAATATCATATATTATATCGTTATCTCTATCGTTTATACATCCCACATAAGGCATTAACGAGTCACGTCACATTAAGGGGGCGGCATTCCGTACTTCCTCAAAAGCGATTATCGTCTTTACCCAATATGGAAACCATAAAATCTGATATAATTTGGAAGTAAAAAAGAATAAAAAAATCATAAAAATTATATATATCATATATAAATATATTTCCATCATAATGAACACCATGAGAGGCGGTAGGAGATAATCAAACAATCATCATTTCGTGAGGTGTTAGTTTTCCCTCCACAGAAACATTATGTTCCTAATCCCTTAGATGGAGGTGTGTGTAAGTGTATTTTGAATAATTATCATAAGAACATCATATTATATTGAGGATACTAATTTTATTACAAAATAAAGGAATAAAAAGTGTTTAGGGGTTAGATAAGTAAAATAAAAGAAAACAATTTACGAGAAGAAATTACCTTTAATTTGGGTAACTTCCTTTGGTTTTAACCAAAGGACTTATAGAAGTGCCTTCTACAAAAGGTAAGGCTTATAGGAGGAGAAGAGGGATGTAGGGAGCTTAATTGGTCAGAGTTTGGACGATCCAAATTTCTTGATATGTGTTTGGAATTGGTTAGAAGTGGTATCCTTTTATAAGTGGGAGGATGGGATCTTTAGGGATGTGTGAAAATATTATTTTATAATTTAATGATATTTGGTTTTTAATGCACCAAATTTCATTAAGGTCAAAGATAAGTTGACTCATATTCTAAATAAAATCATCCAATCATAATTGGACATGTTTTGGATAATATTTTAATCATTGTAATCTTATTTATTTAATTCATTTTTAATGATGTAAATACTGCATCATTATTGTGTCATAAATAATATAATCTATTTTATGTCTAAAAATTATAAAAAAAATGTCATGATATAGGAACTCTTTTTAGATTCCAAGATAAGATTTTTATCCAAAAATAGGACTTATATAACACCATATAAATATTAATTACTAAAAGATTTTTGTTAATTAATCTAAATTGTTATTTTCACACCCAAGTGGCTCAATGGGGTCCCAAAATCGACCCAAAGTTTACCATGGTCATTAATGACTCAAAAAATAAGGTTTGAACATGTGTAATGGTAATTTTGAATTATTATAATATTCTTTTTACATTTATTTACCCAATTTACTTGTAACCGCGGTAAATAAAGGTCAAAAGTTACTATTCACCAAAAAATATTTTCTACTTATTGAACCACATTTTACTTTTTGATAACAACCATGTCTGTAGGATTTTTGAAATTCAATTCACAGAAGTGTTAAATTTTCATTTCAATGAAAGGGTCCGTTTTTTAACTACCACTAAGCGGTTTCACTATTCATCGAAAGTTGATGTTTTCAGAAAAATAATAAAAAAAATCTGCCTATGCTATATTTGATATTCTGATTTCAAAAATGATGTCTATTTTTGCAAATTCAAAACATATAAGTGGCATTAATTAATTTTAAAATTTATTCCTGTTATCAAAACAAATAGCATGTTTTTAAGAAACAATAACTATCAAAAGATCAACACTTGTTTATGTCCAATCTCAAAGTGAAATTAATTCCAATGACCAACATTGGATTACATGAAAAAATATATTCTAATTACACTTTAAAACTAATTAAAATTATAAACTATCTATACAAATTACTGTGATGAAAAAAGTTTTTTTAATTAAATTATAGCGTGTTTTTACAATTCATTAAAATATGAAAGTTATCAAAATAATATGAAAATTTTATCCAAATTAAATTTTTATATCCTGATTGCAAGGAAAATATTATTTTGTAAAATTGAACTTATTAACATGTCAAAAACTAGATTTAAAATGGGTGCACAATCAAAAGGTGGAAAAACTGCATTTTTTAAAAATACTTATTTTACCTGAAAAATTTATTTTGTTCTCATACAATGTTCTATAAAATATGTAAGATGAATAATAATGTTATAAAATTCAAAATTTAGTTAATAAATTTCATAATAGCTAGTCCATAACAATATTATAACAATATATCGTTGTATAGTGAAAGTCGGTATTGCGTACAACACATGCTATCGAGGAAGGTCGTGATTGCGTGGAATGCAATCCAAGTCAGGGTTGCATGTGGTGCAAGACTCCTTTGTTATTGAGTATAATAGAATCCAATAATATTTCATTTATACATTGAATATATATATATATACCTATATATATATATACAATCAATTTTTCTTAGAACAACTACTATAAAACGAACTTGAAATTGTGTGTAACACGATACAAGAATAGTATTGTGTGTACTGCAAGCTAATATGGTGTTGCATATAGCGCAAGATAATCTTGGTGTTGTGCATAATAGAAGTTATGAAAGAAATTAAAAAGAATATAGCTCATAAAATTTTGGGGTTTTATATTAGTGATATTGATGGTATTATTTTACAATGAAACAACTAACGAAGAGGAAGTTGAAGAAGAAATAAATTTAAATGAATCGGTATAAGAGATTACCTCTTCTTCGACGCGACTCCTCTTATCCTCCTCTTAGGGCACTAATGTTTCTCTTTAAAGAATACCAGGACATATTGTAGGTTTCTATGGAAGTGGAGAAGTGAAATGGGCAGGGGTTGGCCGAGCTTGATTGCTCAAATGTGTGTGAAGAGGAGAGGGAAGGAGGTGCCCTTATATAGGAGAGAAGATGGGCACTTTTGGAAACCTTAAAAATATTAATTAATAATAAAATGAAACCCCACTTCAAAACATCCAAAAATGACTAAATTTGAATATGATATGATATAGGGTTGTACTATCATCAACCAATAAAATTTAGACATGTTTTATGTTTATTTTAAACCTTATCAACTTGATTTATCATTATTTAATCAATTTAATTTTAGTTGTGGTAATAAAATTATAAATTATAAATTTTTATAAATACATACTTAACTGTTGTCAATTTTCCATAATTGAATACTTTATAACCTTTTCTACCATATAATATTCTATTTGTAGTTTTTAAATATTTTTGTTATTTTTAAATAATTTCATAATATGTTATTTTTATAAAATATCAATAGTTTCAATTTTGACAATATTCATTATTTGAATTTAAATAAAAACCACACAGAAGATATGTTCGAAAAAAAATATATAATAGATCTATATCATGTCATATTAATCAAAAAAAGTCATGTGGTGAATTAATTTTTTGATATATTATTTATTGAATACTTTTTCAAAACCATTTATTTGGTATATCTTTTAATAAAATTATTACTACAACATTTTTTTATATTTATTTAATATAATTATTTGTTGCATAAATTTAAAAATAAAATCCTATGATGAAATTAAATATAATACCTTTCTTAATAATATTTTTACTCAAATTTATCATCTTAAAATCACAACATTTAAATTGTTATATTTATTAAAATATGAAGGTGACATCTTTGACATCATTTAAAATAAAATAATATATATGTTTTAATCGGTTTTATAAGGCTATAAATGGTCCAAAAATAGACCATTGTATTATTATGGTATATATATACTCGACCAATAATGTTTGGTCAAGTTTCCGGTCCTTTTGATAGGTATTGTAATTTTAGTAAAAAATATATTATTGATTTTTCACTAAATAAATAATTTCTTCATCATTAATGTATAAGTTATTAATGTAATTAAATATTTCTTAAAAATTACAAATAAATAACCATGGTAAAGAAAAAAATTATATTTCATATGAGTATTTATTATCGAAATTATATTCTATATTTCCTTTATATGAAAAATAATCTAATTATTAAAGTTTGAGTGAGACATTTCACTTTCCTTTAAATAAAATAAATAAAAGGTCTTAATCAAATACAAGTGGGTTACATTTGATTCCATTTCGACTCAATTATGATTTAGGGTAAAATATAATCATCCAATTATATTAGTACAAGTGTTAGGGTAATTATATAATATTATAATTACCCATAATTACCCGATTTACCTTTAACTATGGTAAATAAAATTTACCGTAGTAACTATTCATAATGACTAAAAATAAAAAAGTAGATTATTAACATAATTTGGTCCTACTGATTCCAAATATGGAATCCATTTTTCCATATTTTAATCATATAAGTTGCAGAAATTAATTTAAAATTAATCCCATTGTTTAGAAAACAAGTTTTAAAATTTTAAACATTGCAAAAGATTGAAATTATTTTACCTGTAATTCAATGTAAAATCAATTCTAATGATATACATTATATTAAACAGTAAAAATATATTCTATTAATAATTTAAAACCATTAAATATTATAATTTAACCATATATATTACTACAATGAAAAAAGTTGTTTTTAATTAAAATATAGCGTGTTTTTACTATTCATTAAAATATGAAAGTTATCAGACAAATATAAAAACTTAATAAAATGTAAATTTTTATATCCTGCTTCAAAAAAAGATGTTTATTTTGTAAAATTGAACATATGAACTTCTCAAAAATTAAATTTAAAATGGTTGTTCCATTAAAAGGCGGCAAAACTTCATTTTTTAAAAAAATACTTATTTTACCCGAAAAACATTATTTTGTTCTCATACTATGTTCTAGAAAATGTGTACGATGAATAATAATGTTATAAAATTAAAAATTTAGTTAATACTATTCATAACGGCTAGATTATAATAATATTATTACCTTATGTAATTGTTTAGTGAAACTCGGTACTGCGTAAAACACACGCTATCGAGGAAGGTCGTGATTGTGTATAATGCAAGCCATGTCAGGGTTGCGTGTAGTGAAATACTCCTTTGTTGTTGCGTATAACAAAATCCAACCATATTTCATTTATACATTGAATATATATATATACAATCAATGTTTCATAGAATAATTGCTATCAAACAAACTTGAAATTGTGTGTAACACAATCCCAGATTATTGTTGCGTATACTGAAAACTAATACAATGTTTCCTATAGCACAACATAATCATGGTGTAGCATACAACAGAAGATATGATATAAATTAAAAATAATATATCTTATAAAATCCCGGGGTGTTACATTCTACCCCCTTAAAAATAATTTCACCCTCAAAATTCGTCGGGGTTATAAATAGTTTATTATATGAGAGTTTTTTTAATTGAAACCCACCTCGTAAAAAGGAATAGAACTTATCTTTAAAAACTAAAGTATGGAATGAACTATTACCTAAATTAACTAATCACTGGGTTTCTACATAGTAGAACATAGGTGAAAATATTGATTTGAAAGATAAATCTTTCAATCAAGTTATGTTGGAGAGTGGTAGAGAACATGGCTATGAAAAATCCAACAATCAGAAATCCATAAATTTGTGATGATATAAGGTACCATCTGATTAATCGGTTATTAAGACACTAGGAAAACATTTTTTTATTTTCAAGATCATTTCCATAAAGCTAATTAATTTGAATTAGAATAACTAGTTAATTTATTTTGGTACAATCTCACTATTTTTCATGCCTTGAACAATTTACACTTCATCTCTTAAAGAAATCACGTTGAATCTGTCATTCATGAAGTGTTAGCAGATCATGTGATATAATGATGGGTCATTCCATCTATTTCAATCGCAAAATGTTTAGCATAATATATTAAATATACATAAGTCCATCCATGCTGAGATTAATCATATATGATTCCAAAAATGGACTTATACTTCATCTATCATATAGCTTAATAAAATAAAACTAGTATCTACCAACCAGGAAATTATTGTAGGCCAGTGGTAGGCGATAAAGGCATGTCACACTTCGGTTGTGGGTTTGATTCCCACATCCTCGTCCGACATGACGGGTTGTCTCCTGTTTAGCAGGTTTTCCCTTTTCTTAAACTACACTATTATAACAATCTATCAATAATATTGAAAAAATATATAGCCTTAAACAATAGAAACTTATATTCAACATAATCCATTCCAATGTTTAGGCTTATCCAAAATACTTCTTTCCAAACTCATAGTATAAAGAGAACGATTAAAAAAACGGTCTTATAACAAGCACATAAATACCATCATTTATCCCTCATATATCACAAGATATATCCTGTTGATCACTTTCCAAACATGTGAATACCTTAATCTTGTATTATCTTAAAAATGAATACCCATTGAACCTTAGTGAAAACATGAATGCTGTCAAAACTTAAATCTTTCCACATACCAAAATCCAACAATTCTATATACTCAAACGATGATATAACTTTGTCCTTATATCAGTCATGAGCTCATGAATACTGTCAGACATTTCATTTTCTCCTTATCTCTTCATTATGTGAATATCATCTTCTTTCCAAAAATATCTCAATCACTTTCCATGGTAACCGGCACATTAAATTATTGAAAACCAAGATAGACCAATACATAAATATTCCAATATTCCACGATACTATATACAACATTATTTTTGAATCCCATTACATAAACACTTATTCATTCCACCAAATCATTTTCCTATTCAACATCGCCAATACTGATCTCATGTGATGTCCCATTGTCCTGTTCCTTAATTTTTTTCTCATGTCAATCATCATTAACCATTGGATTAGGGTATTAATTAACATAATTCCCCATTTCCTTGATCTTGAAGCATTGAAGTGTTGGTGGAGCGTTCTCTGTAGTCTTTTCTCTATTCGCATCACTAGCTACCATTTTCCCATTACTTCAACACTCAACTGCTTGATGACCTTCTTTTCCATACTTGAAACATTTTATAGTACCTTTTAGAAAATCTCCACCATGCTTTTTCCACATTTTTGGCATAAAGAAAAATTCATCTTCTTTTCACCATTATTTTGAGATTTCTCCTTGAAATCCATTTTCATTTCTTGTCAAACCCATGAGATAGATATGTAACACTGACTTCCATTTCTACCTTGATAGCACAACGCACAATTTCTTCATAGCTATTGAAGTCTCTTATAACAAATTCCCATAAAAGACTTGGTTTTAAGCCACTGAAGAATCGATCAAATTTACTTTCAGGTTGGATGATAAAGCCAGATGCATACCTTGCAAGCCTTGTAAAATATTCTTCATATATACCAACAGATTAATCATCCTTTTGCTTAAGCTCAAATATCTCCTTTTCCATCATTGTTCGATGAATACAAGGGAAGTACTTATTGAAAAATATGTTCTTGAAATCATCCCATTCCATGGAGTCAATTTCACCTTGGGGACTTGTATTCCAAATTAGAGTCCACCATAGGTCTGCTTCCCCATCTCAATAGTAATCAGCTAGAATGATTTTTCATGTTCTGAACATCTAGGTATGGAAAATATCATTTCAATGGAACTGATCCATTGTTCAACAACAAGTGGATCAGAAGACCCACTGAAAGAAGGTGGATGTTGCCTCATGAAGGACTCAATAGAATATTGTTCACTTATCTACTCATTCGGATGTCTAGAATGATTCATAGCTTGTGTAAGTATAGTAATAAGATTTTTCACTCCATCTCCAATAACATAGGTTTGTTCAGGAGGACAATTATTGCATTTCCCATTAAATTGATCAACATGGTTCCTTCGAGTTCCAGCCATTGTCTAAAACCCAAAACGAATAGTGCAAGAGGAAAAAATCATGCTAGGAAAACCTCATAACAAAGGGGGAGTACCTTCAATATATAAAATCTTAGGTATAATTATAATATTTTTACCATAATTCTAGGAATATAACCTATACTTATACTTAACTGTAGAGACATCCCTAGACATACCATTGAAATATCTCAAGGGATCTCACTAATGTTTTCATATCCTAGTTTCCAAAGGTTAACTAAATATTTCCTCTAATACCAACTGTAGAGACTCAAAGCATGAAGTACATAAGAATTACATTACTTTTTCAGAATATATAATACATAACAAAAATAGACAGCAAAGGACCGCAATATTTTAGTGTCTTTGGAAACTTGGAATATAATCTTCTAATCTTGGTGAAAGATCATCAACATCTCCCATAGAGATCTTTCTTTTTTTTCTTACCTAAAACCTTTCTATATATCCTGGGGAAAAGAAAACATAAAAAGGGTGAGCTCAAATGCTCAGTAAGTTCAAGCATGGTGAATGTAAGACAAAACATATACATTTGAACTTCAAAACATGAACATAATATTTAAACATCAAAATCATGAGCAATGACACGCAATATGGAAGTACGTAGGGTATAGATCATAATGGATCATCAATCATGATAAAATAGAATGGGAATAAATAATATACTTGTGGAAAACTGCTAATCCCATGATATGATTTCAATATTAGGAAAGCCATTCCTTCCAAGACCATCTATGTGGACAAAGTCCCTTTCTGGATCGAGTTCACTCCTCATTCCATTCCTGTAACACTGAACCAGATTAACTTACCATTCCAGCCATGTCTATCTCATGAGATATAAATCCTTACCCAATGCATTGTTGGGAGATATAAGTCCCACCGATCTTATAATGAAATCATTCTTACGTGTGACACAACATAAACATAAATCATTCATCATAACCCAAATAATAAAATGGGTTTCATAAACATCATCCCATCATAACATAATCCATATAAAACAAATGGATATCATTTCATCATAATAAAAGTGAAACCATGTAAATCATAGATACATTATACTTGTAACATAATAATACTAAATAATTTCATCTTATATGTAAAATAGTTTTGACAAAACACTTGAAATGAATTCTTGAGGAAAATATCCTTTCTTTTTCAAAATCATGTTCTTTTTACAAAATTCCGTGAAATTTTAAAAGAAAAGGATTTTGTTGAAAATAGTCATGAAATCATGTAGAGTAATCTTCATGAAAATAAGGTGTTATGAAACCATAAAAATAATTCGTTTCCATATATGATAAAAAAACATTCTCCTCGTACTTTTAACGGAAAATTTAAAAAGTACCATGTATGGTAAACAAAAGAAAGATTCCATTCATAACTCAAGGTAAAAGTCAAAGGAGGGTAAAGATAAATTTAAACATACATGGAAGAATATTAAACACTTTATGAAAAACATTTTATAGACATGTATGAAAAATATAACCCCAGTAAATACTTACGTATAAGCAATCTCAGATAAAAATTAGATTGAAAAATTATTTCTTACCTTAGGTCTGATATACTTCGTACGTACCCGAACCTCTAGTATAATGATTTAAATAATGTAATTTACTTATTACATAATCATATTTATTGTTATGATGTCATATATGGTTCACTTATGACTTAATATTACCTGTTCTTTTGTAAATTCCATGTTAAAGCAGCGTTTTGGGTAAAATCATTTTATTTATCATACGTGTTTAAAATTGTTGTTATTGATATTATTATTACATATATCATGATTTAATTACTACCAGAATATAAATCATGATTTATATATCATATTTATTCAGCATATATATACATAATAGATATATAAATGAAATGAAATACACCGTTAATGGAGACGGTAGGCCGTACGTACGCATGAACGCTATTTTCCTTTCCTTATTGACTTAAATGGAAGTAAGTAGATGACATATATATACATAAATCCAGTAGCTTCATTATGTCATATATTAAATTATTATTCATTATATATACTTTATAATCATTCTTGAATGGTTAGCATGGACAATGAATCTCATCACGTTATGGAGATAGTAATTTGTACGTATGCACGAGCGATGATATAGTTCCCATAATTATTGAATTGAATTGGAGTGGATTTTATAATATTTCAGAATAAGTATGACGTTATAATAACCATATATAGGTATTCTTTACACCATTATTCCCATCCAAGTATGGTGGTGGTGGAAAAATTGATTACACCGTGGTGTGGATACAGTATTGCATAAGTACGCACGCGCGGTGATTTTCTTTTCCGTAGGATTGATAGAAGGTGAAATGGGGTTGTTTAATATTTATAATATCATATCATTATATTAGTGATACTTATTGTATTAATATACAATGAAACAACTAAATAATAGGTAGTTGAAGAAGAATAAAACTTGAGAGAATCGGTAGAAGAGATTACCTCTTCTTCAACGCGACTCCTCTTATCCTCCTCGTAGGGCACTAAATTTGGTCATTAAATAATACAAGGAACCCTTGTAGGTTTCTATGGAAGTGTAGAAGTGAAATGGGCAGGGGTTGGCCGATCATTAAGGCTCAAATGTTTGTGAACAGACGAGGGAAGGAGGTTCCCTTATATAGGAGAGGAGAGGGGCACTTTGGAAAACCTTAAAAATATTAATTATAAATAAAATGAAACCCCACATAAAAAATTAAAAAATGACTCAATTCGAATATGAGATGATATATTGTTGTAATATCATCAACCAATAAAATTTAGACATGTTTTATGTTTATTTGAAACCTTATCAACGTGATTTATCATTATTTAATAAATTTAAGTTTATTTGTGGTAATAAAATTATAAATTATAAATTTTTATAAATACATACATAAATATTGTTTATTTCCCAAAATTATATACATTATATCCTTTTCGACCATATAATTTTTGATTTGCAGTTTTTAAATATTTTTGTGATTTTTAAATAATTTAATAATATGTTATTTTTATAAAATATCAATACTGTCAATTTTGACACTATTCATTATTTGAATTTAAATAAAAACCACACATACGACATGTTCGAAAACAAATATACAATAGATCCCTATAATGTCATAAGCATCAAAAAAATTAATGGGGAACATCAATTTGTTCATATATTATTTATTTTAATATTTTTAAAACCATTTATTTGGTATATCTCTTAATAAAATTATTACTACAACATTTTTGTATAATTATTTAATATACGTATTTATTGAATAAAAATTAAAAATTAAATTCTATGATAATGAAAAATTTAATACCTTTTATAATATGATTTTCACTCTAATTTATCATCTTAAAATCAAAACATTTAAATTGTTATATTCATAAAATTATGAAGGTGACATCTTTGACATCATCTAAAATAAAATAATATAAATGTCCTAATTTGTTTTAAAAGGCTCCAAATGGTCCCCAAATATACCCTTGGATGACTATGGTATATATATACTCGACAAATAATTATTAGGCAAGTTTCTGTTACTTTTGGCAGGTATTTTTATTTTATTAAAAATTATATTATTGATTTTTCACTAAATAAATAATTTCATCATCATTAATGTATAAGCTATTAAGGTAATTAAATATTTCATAAAAATTAGAAATAAATTACTATGGTAAATAAAAACATTTTAGCTTTCAAATGTGTATTTAAAATCGAATTTATAATATGTAAAACCTTATATAAAAAATATAATTATTAAAATTTGAGTGAGTTTCACTTTCCTTTAAATAAAATAAATAAAGGGTCTTAATCAAATAAAATTGGGTTAAATTAGATTCCATTTCGACCCAAGTATGATTTAAGGTAAAATTAAATCATCCAATTATATTTGGACAAGTGTAAGGGTAATTTTATAATATTATAATTACCCTTAATTACATGATTTTCCTTTAACTATGATAAATAAAATTTACCGTAGTTACTATTCATAATGACTAAAAATAAAACGATTCTTATTAACATAATTTGGACCTAATGATTCAAAATATGTAATCCATTTTTCAAAATTCAAATCACAGAAGTTGCAAAAATTAATTTAAAATTAATCCCATTGTTAAGAAAATGAGTTTTAAAAGTTAAAACATTGCAAAAGATTGAAATGATTTTACCTATGAATTCAATGTAAAATCAATGATAATGACATAAATTTTATTTAATGGTGAAAAAATATTCTATTTATAATTTAAAACCATTAAATAATATAATTTAACCATGTAAATTATTATGAGGAAAAAAGTAATTTTTTAATAAAATATAGTGTGTTTTTACTATTCATTAAAATATGAGTGTTATCAGAAAAATATCAAAAGTTAATCCAATTTAAATTTTTATATCCTAATTCAAAATAAGAAGTATATTTTGTAAAATTGATCTTATAAACTTGTCAAAAATTATATTTAAAATGGGTGCACCATTAAAAGGTGAAAAAACTGCATTTTTTTAAAATACTTATTTTACCCGAAAAATTTATTTTGTTCTCATACTACGTTGTAGAAAATGTTTAAGATGAATTATAATGTTATAATATTAAAAATTTAGTTAATAATATTCATAACGGCTAGTTTATAATAATATTATAACCATATATCATTGTTTAGTGAAACCAGATATTTCGTACAACACACACTATTGAGGAACATCGCGATTGCGTGTAATGCAAGCCAAGTCAGGGTTTCGTGTAGTTAAAGACTCTTTTGTTGTTGCGTATAACAAAATCCAACCATATTTCATTTATTCATGGAATATATATATATACACTCAATGTTGCGTAGAATACCTGCTATCAAACAAACTTGAAATTGTGTGTAACACGATCCAAGATTAGTGTTGTGTATACTGCAATCTAATACGGTGTTGCATATAGCGCAAGATAGTCTTGGTGTATCATACAATAGAAGATATGAAAGAAAATAAAAATAATATATCTTATAAAATCTCGGGGTGTTACATGTTTTACTACTACCTTAATGATTTTCCACCCATCATAAATGTTTTTATTTTCTTCATTGAAATATGAGTCAATCTACCCGTGTATTGATTTTGTAAAATCATAAAAATACTAATGTAGAACTATTATTAAAAAATTCTAAAATATTCGATAAAAGTTTATTATAAAATATACTATCCAAAATAAATTCTTTTCTTATACAAAATGATATTTTAATTCAAACTTCAATAAAGAAAGCTACATTCTTATACATCAAATAAAAACTAGAGAACCCATCTTTATATCTATATACCTATAAAACTAGTAATTATTCATCACCCATTATACTTCACATATAAAGCATCAAATTCACCATTATTACATTTAATTATATTATAATAACAACATGATAACCAATGAAAATATTTTTGATATATTTTGATGTGGACCACTAGGTTTGTGAATGTAATATATATTATTTTGTGTCCTATGATATATTGCATTACAAAGAAGAGTGTAATATCACTAATTGGGTGATCTTGATAGAAACCATGATTGGAGTCAGAGTGTGGGTCATCATATAGTCTCACTAAGGAGATTTTTTCTCGTGTGTGACTCGTTTATAGATTTTATAAATTCTTTTTAATCACTTGTTGATTCCATACTTCTGTAATTTAGTTAATTTCTTCACTTTCTAAATTAACATGTGGATGACCTTAGGGTGTGGATGATTGTGTTGGAAACCCAAAAATTCTTTTTACTCCCAATTTTTGTACATAATTTTTTTCTTATACTTATTACAAAATAATGTATAAGGGGTCAAATGATAATTATATAAATAAGAAAAATTCATCTATTTCTCATCATGTAAGTAATGATCAACCATCTTATACTCATCACAAAAGTATTAATGGTTTATGTTATGTGAGAATAATATGACAAAACATTACTTATGTGATGATAATAAGATGAAACAATCCATCCATACATGAATTGAATATGATGAAAAAACATTCTTTTGGGATGAGTACAACATGAGAAAAAATTCTTTATATATTGAGTAATGGTAAATCAATTCTTTTCAAAAAAGTAAATATTGGTCATACAATTTCTTTCATATAAATAATGGTTCTCTATACTATGTTTTTTATATAAAAAATAGTTGTTTTGGGTATAAATCCATTAATAAAGGTTCTCAAGTATTATAGTATATTGGTGATAATAATAGTTTAAAGTGAAAATGTGGATTCATTATAGAATAAGCCTCATTTGTGGTACTCTAGATGTTTTGGGGTCTCTAAAAATGTGAAAGAATATGTCATTATACCACCTATAAATTGGGTGGTGGGATGGTAATTTCTTTTGTATTGTAACACAAAGAATAATTATGCGTATCTAGATGATGAAAGAATTCACACCCATATAGTATGAATTCCACCTTTTATGGTCATTTAAAGGTATTGGTATATCATGTAAAACACCTTATAGTATGTATTATTTTGTTATGAATGTGAAAAATATGGTATTGAGAATTAATTACATATTTGGAAGCCCATATATTCCATGGAATTAGTATGGATATATGAGTGGCATACATGAAAGCTTCGTGGACCAATATTTATATAAACGAGGATATGTGTTGGACTTATGCATAAGTTTCTCAGCGCTTATTTTTTATAAAGGTAATAAAAATTTATATTCAGGTTTATGGTTTTTTCATGAATGATTTTATTTTAGGAGGATGTCAGTGCCATGTTATGTCAAATTTCATGAAACTATTTTGTATGAAGAAGGAATCAAATGGGATTTCATGATAGATTTATCACACAGGATAGGTGTTTCAAAAAACCTTGGATTTAGTGCTGCATAATGACCAATTGAATATTTTCATAATTATGGAGGAATTATAATTAAATAATATAATGTGTTTCCTAATAAAATGAATTGATTATATGTAGTTAAAAATGGATTCTTTTTATGTTAATTTGAAGATTAATTTTAATCATGACCTGGCGAGGGGTTAATTTGGAGAACTGTGACTCAAATTGAGATTTTGAGAATTTTTATTCTTTTAAATGTTTCTTACATGTGTTTTAGGGAATGTTAGAGGTTTATAAAGTCATGGAATTATACGAAATGGTATGGGTTGTCTGTATGTTAATAACAACTACAACACCCTTTCATATAGTGACATAGTAGAAATGTCATGAAAGTATTAATGGAAGAGGGAGGATCATCCTTTACTAGGTGGTTCGTGACATGGATAACCTATTATTTCCAAAATGGTTTCTAGGGATATATTTTTAATAGGGGAAGACTACTAATTTATTGATCATTTCCTCTATATTTCTAGGGGAAATAGAGATTTTGGAGAATCAATAGGCCCACCATTCACCCAACTTCATCGCCATTTCAAACCCCTTTCAACAAGATTGGGTGTTAGAGTGACTATATTGTGATATAACGTTGAATCATTTATTTTAATAAATGTTATTATTTATATTTTATGCCTCTAATTTTGGATGTATTTGTGCTTAGATTTCAATGAAAATTTCTATAGAGCCTAGTGAATTAAACCCCGATGAATGGGGATTTTGTATGTGGTAAAAATAAGATATCCTAATATGTCTCTTACACACCATAAGAAAACGTTAAGAATGTGGCGCATCACATAGTTAATTAATTTCAATTTATTGAGGCATTTAAAATTATTTTTATATTATCCTATTGTTTCCAATTATGTATTTTTAAAAAAATAGATATAAAGATCTTTTATAGATCATCTATAAGTGGATGATCACAGATCCTATGAAATTGTAATGTCCATTGAGTATTAAAAAGATTAATTCTATTAATAATTATAAAACAGTAATTTTATAATTTTTTTATTAATTTTTTTATATTTTTAGATGAGATAGGTTCCATAATACATGGAGGAGGTTTTGTTTGTATAGATAATGCATAACGGAACTCTTGGATAGGTTAACCTAATGATATGAAGCACTTTGACCCTATAATAAATTTTCATATAAATTACTATTTATTAATGTTCATACATGAAAAAACATATGGTTTGGAATGATTTATAGATACTGATCCACTCATGTGTAGACCACGTGATCAGAACACCTTGGGTTATTAGAGAATTTCCAAAAAATATGTCGTGAAAAGAAATTTAGAGGTCAAATGAAGATATGTTTCATCATTGAGAGGGGGACATAATGAATTTGTGATTTTCTCCTTTTATGTTTTCTTACATAGGAAACGTACTATGACTTATGTTAGAGTGATATGATTCTACTAAAAAGAAAAAACATGCACTACCATACACACACGTATATTTTCCATGTCAATACTCATTAAAATTGTCTAGTAATTGGTCTAGTTCAAAAATAATCCTAGAAAACACAAAAATCTAAATAATAATTCTTTAAGTGATTAAAGAAAGTAGAAAATGTACATAAATTTATATATAACTATATTCAATCGATATTGAATGTGTTCCTCCGATAGATAAATGATGTAATAATTGTTTCTCGCAACTATAACAATAATTACTAATTATATTTAGAATATTCTAACTATGATTCATGTAATTTGTTGACACTTAACCTAATTTTATATTAATCATCACATTATTACATTGTAATGAGAAATTAAACCTTCTTATATTTTTGTAGGAATCTATCCCTATGATATTTACTTCATCCAGTATACATGGTCTGATGACACTCAAACTATTACCTTATTTTTTTATCTTACTAAATTCCTTTATCTGACTAATATATATGTCCAAAATTTCTTATACAACCTCTTAAACCTATTTTATTAATACCTTTTTCACATCATCTGTCTAATACTAAATAATAGGAACATTATATCTATATTTAATCAAACATATGCCACTCCAATTTAATCAATAGATTGAAATTTCACAACATTTTTATGATACCACATAATAAAAATACTTATTCATTTATACATTTAAATAATTTTCATTCAAAATTTCTATCTGATTAACTCACTACTTTGATAATTATTCACCTAACTCCAAAAACAAACACACAATTCACTACCACATATAGAATCCACTACAGAATTAGCCACCTGTATAGTGCTATTGGGCTGGGTGCCACATGCCTTAGGCACACCTCCCTGAATGATAATGGTTTCCAACTTAGAGAAATGGTGTATTGATAGAAATATGGGAATGTTATACCATTATGTGATGATATAATAAATGTTTTAATATATATATATACAGCATATAGTGGAAATAATGACTCAACATACTTGACCTAGTCCTGCCAATGGTGGAATCACAATAAAAAATATACAACAGAATTTGATTGATAACAGGAGTATAAAAAATAAAAAACTTCTACAAAACCACATGATCCTAATAAAACAAAACAAGCATTAAATACAGGACATAAAATAAAATATCCTGATTGGGTCACCAATGGAAGACCACAGTAGCTACACACATATAAATAATTTTGTTATAGATAGATAAAAAGGAGAATGGAAACTCCATATGAGGTTGAAACCTCATGGTCCCCTTCCAACATCCCATTCCAAATAGCCATTAAGGCCAACCTCATAATACTGATCCCTTACGTGAACATGAAAACATAATTTTTACATACATCCCGAAGTTCCCAGGTAGGGTAAGAGAATGGGTCTTAGTATGATACCACCCACATTTACATACCCAACATTACTGTTTTAGTAGGTGTGAGAAATAGAGAATAAAAAATGAAGAATAATTCAATTTAATTAAACAAAATCTTCTTTGGATCGCAACAACCTCTTGGAATCTGTAACATTCCTCATACAACACCAGAATATATATTGGGGGTATGACCATTAGATTATATTAAAAGTCTTCTCCCTAAGTTGAGTAGCTGAGTTGAACACTCATGTTCAAACATTTATGATGTTACCCATCACTGTGTTCCTTATAACACATTATGTCCATAAAAAATATTGATTCCTAGAAGGAATGCCCAAACCAAAGTAACTAGTCCCCCAAACCCCTTCACCAAACCATTTTTCGGCCTAAGGCATAAAATCTAGAGGCACAACAATATATATCCTCGTATATACTCACCATACACTTAATGTTCCACATCCCTAGTAATGGTGATCTTAATCCTCTTAAAATAGACCAAGATTAACTGCTGCAATACGGTGATCCTCATCCACCATCTGATAGACTCAATGATATCACCTAAAGGTTCCTCACCATCCTCAGGACTTCCTACAGAAAGAATCCACCAAGCATAATTTGTTAATGTTCACTATCATGGGATTTTACACAGATGAGTTACCAAAAACACCACATCACTGAGTCAACCAATGTTCACAAGAATCTAATCGGCACAATGGACCACACTAGTGAGGGAAAATCACTAATATAGAATATAAACACCATCTAACAAGAACCTCATTCACTTATGACAACGTCGCTCTTGTCTGATGGCCTTACCATCCAATATCTTAGGATATTACCACAACCTGATGGATTATCTGCCTCAAACATACCACTATAGTTCCCTTTCATATAATCCAATAACACACAATAACTCTATTCCAAGCTCAAATGATAGACCATGTTTTCTCAATTCTAATGGTCATGCAACCCTAATTCCTTGTGCCGAGCTAGGACAACCCCAAGGATCACACCATCATATGAAAAAAAATTGTATATATATAATATAAATCAATTCAATTTAATCGAATTTTTTTACCTCAAAATTAACTAATGAAACTCAAATAATATGATCATCCCAATCGTCCTAGCTACCGAAGGTAGTCGATAACCTCTAACATGAACTCACACATATGAATTGGGCTATGTAAATATTAATGGAATCCCATAATATCACATGGTAAATTTAACATCATGAAAGAGTGTCTCTATCATCTACCAAAAAAACACAGAAAATCCACACCACCAAAACTATCCAAAAAACATTGAGACATGATTCCACCACCTACCATTGATTCATATATGTTTGTGCATCAGCTATTAGCCTCTAACTAGAAGTAGTATGGAAGAAATTTTCATTTTGGTTTAACACCCTAAATAAATGTATAAACAGATCAAAAATATTTAGTTATAGATGAGGTTATATAAAAAAAGGATTAGAGTAATTGGTGAGGAGGGCCTTATAGATACATTTCTTTTGCACCTGACAAAGGATGAAACAAAAATCAAATGAGGAAGAGTGTTCAAACCCCATAAAGATGAGAGGAGCACAGATCCTCCTACTATGTTCATGAAAACAAATTAGAAAAATAAAGGAAATAGAGAAATAGAGGGATGGGTAATTTATTAATTTTTCCACATTAATGAGGCATACAGTTGGATCACATGGTCTTGAAAACCGTGTTCCAATCATGAAACACCCACTTCCCAAATCATTGGATCTACTGGGTTTCCCCATGTGGTTTTTCAAAATGAGTGAAAACCATAAATGATACCTTTATCAAAACCAATAAACATTTATACATGTTTTGGGGCCCCACATACATTATTTCCCCCAAAACATGCTTAGTGTAAAAATCAGACCACATAGTTTACTGGAAGACGGTTTACAGCTTACCCCATAATGAATTCCTTGACATAACCCTCCAAAATAAGGTATGTTAGACTAAAATATAATCCAAACACTTATAAACACATAAGGCACTCTCAATTCCACTAAAACCATACAAAAACCTGTTATTTGGTTGAATAAACTCTCTAAACCGAGTTCTAGTAATCAAAAAAATAATTTTTCAGACCCAAGAATTCAAAATTTCTAAACGGGAGAGGTTTTGGTGCCAATTCTAAAACCTGGGAGGTTATACAACCCCACCCATTTATATATTCGAAATCCCACATTAAAATAAGGGTGTAAATGGATATAAAATTAAAATACCCCACTGTAAACATTTTTTGTCTTTCATGGGAAGATCATTTATTTTACTATATTGAAACCTCTAAATATTTGGAAGTTTTTTTAAAACCCTACAACAACAAAATGAATCATTATTATGACTCACTGGAAATATTAGGTCATTTATATATTATATTTTTCATTTTAATTATTATATTTAGGCCATAAAATTTAATTTCATTATGAATATTTCATAAGGAAGCTTTGAATCTTATTTCAGGTGAAGTGTTGTAACCCTTTGAAAGAATCAATGTAGGAACTTCATCCATCTAATGACTTCGATCAGAAACTTATGATAGTTTCCATTCCATTAAAAAAAATTCAATGATCATATTTTTATTATAATTTTTAAATTAAATAATATGGTTAATTTTTTTTATCACATTTGATATATCCTTCTATCCAATGACACAAATGCTTATACTCCAATATTCAAAACAATTAACTAGTTTAATTGAAACAATACATTCTAAGGACATAAAATTATTCATCTTTTTTATGAATATTAAACTATATTTTATCTTATGTTATTAGATGTTTCAAATTATAAAATAAATTTATTATATTATTTGTATGATAAAATCCCCTATAGACAACATTTTTATACTTGTACGATGATTATATATTCTACATATATCAAAAATTTTGTGTGATGACACATCATATCTCGACAACATCATATCTTCAAAACATTCAAATATGGAAACAATAAAAATTATAAAATTAACAGTTGAATCTTTTATATACATAATAATGAAAAATCACACCAGTATGGTATAATTCATACAAAATCGTAGTCTAGTGAACTCCATAGTTCTTTATAGCTTTATCTTTTTAAATAAGAACATTATTCTCTATCTTCTGAATCATTATTGAATAATGAGATCATTAAATAGACATGATGTTGTCAGTTTGATAATAAAACTGATTTTTGTCTTTCATATTCCCTACAAATGTTGTCTAATAATCTCAATAGAGAACATTGGTTATCATTCAGTTATAAAAATCTAACCAATCTCAATAGTATTGTAATTTCAAGCTAATGACCTCATTCTAGTGGATGTTTTCCTATCAAATCCAAAAAATATAACTTCTTATGATCAAATTAAATGGGAAGTGAAAAAGTGTAAGGTTACATATGTTATCCAAGAAAAATACAAAACATTGTTAAATAATTCTTTCTTCATATTCTTCAAAATCATCGTAAAACCACATGCTCCCAATAATCCACAATTTTTATTTTTTTAATAAATAAAAAAATCACTAAAACATTAATACTCTTGTAATACAATATATTCCAATAATTAAAATCTCATATTTGTGATCTTTGTGTCATAAATTGTAATAATAGATCAAACATACAATACATTGTATAATAATTTATTTAAGATTAGTTTCTTAGAAACTCTTATGAAAATTATTTTAAAAACATATCAAACAATTTATTTCACAAAAAAAATTCGTCATAAAATCCAATTAAACCAAAAATAAAAAAATTCAGATATCCAGTTCAAAAACATGTAAAAACTTTCACACAACCTGTAGTAACATATTACACATTCTAAAACCTCTCCCTAAATATATACTCTTCCTTAATAAGGTTATAAATAAAAAAAGATATTGATTTATGTTACAACTTTTCAACCCCTTTGAAAAAACATTAAAAATACAATATCAGTGTGGGTATGAATTCATATACATTAGAAATGTAGTGGAAAAGATTCATCACCCATTATCTTCCACATAATATGGAATGGTTCCTTCAAAAAATGTTATGTGAATATATTTTCCACTTCCTCTATTGTATGGATGAAATATAGATTTGGTTTATTAATATATATATATATATATATACTATTTGACAAAGTTATAGTTATTATCAATGTTATTGGAATGAGAATGTTTTGTATTAATTTTATCAATATTTATATAACATTTATAATCACTAAAAAATATATTGTAAACATCATATAAAATAACAAATCATCCATATATATATTCATCCATACAACTTGTGTTATTCATTTAGGGGAAGATATATAGTCGTCTTATGGAGTGTTGATTATCACATAATCATACTTCTTTATAATCCAACTCAATGATCATTATCCAAAAAAGAAAACTCTACTGGATGCATATTTATTTTTCTTCAACACAACACAACCTACCAAATCTAAATCTATATAATTTAACAATTCAATCATTAAATATTTTCCATGAATTAATATGAAATAAATTTTTCCCTATGATATATTTCAGAATTATTTTATCATCAATAAGATGATATTTTATTTGATCCCTTTGATACAGTGAAAATAATGTAATGGAATACAGTATTTCTCTTCCTCAAATGATTGATATAATATGTTTCTAACCATGTTTATAAATTTCATAGAACCATTCGACATTCCATTTATATATTTTTAGAACAAATATCCCACAAAAATTGTTGTGGGCACATTCTTTTAATCTTCTATTATAAACATCATTATAATATCCTTATGGTACTTCTCTTGATATATGAAATTATTTTTCTTTTCTTTGGATTTTAATATGTTAAGAATGTATTTCATTTCTCTAGTCCTAAATATTTCAAATAACATTTTTATCTTATCTATGACCATTTAAATTTTTTCTTCGTCATTCCAGAATGAAATATGATATCATCTATTTTATAAATAACTGAGGGAATCATCATGATTTTATTTTATGAGGAGTTTACTATTAACACATCCTTTCATGAGGGTTATCTTCCATTATAAGGTGTTGACTTTATAATACCATGTTCTAAGAGCTTTATTTATCCCACCAAATGACTTAATCAACATCCAAATGAATCATTAATTTTTTTCAATAAAGAATCCATAATATTATTCAATATAGGATTCTCAATTTAGCTACTCATTAAAAAATTAAATCTTTATATCCATCTGGAAGATCAATTATATTCACTGGGATCTAATTAGAAAAAAGTTTCTAATATTTCATACCTTTACACAAGCGAATTTTTTTCATAAATATTAAGACCATCAATTTATTATTACAATTTATAAACTAGATATTCTACGATTCATAATAATTCACCTTTTTCCAACATGTTTTTTTGTAACACCCATTTTTACCAATAACATTCTTATTAGTTATTTTTTGGTACAAGTCCCAATGTAGCATTATTAATATTCTGATCCAACTAAAAATTCATAATATTAATCCATATCTGAATCCATAAATCTTCTTGTGAATCTTTTAGTTCAACCTATGAATATAAATAAAAACAGAAAAATAACATTGATGTTCTTCTGCATGGAACCTAATATTATTTATCTTGAATTGTTTTCTTGACTAACACAATCTTCTTTAGAGTATGATGTATGGAACGTTCTTGTTCTTCATCATATATGATATATGATTTAGAATATTCATCTCAAGAAGCTTAAACCTTATTACTATATGTAATATATTTCAGTTGTTTCTAACCTACATCAACCCCATCTACACATCCACTCACATATAAAATTTACTTTGAAACCTACTTATTAAAATGTATAATAATTTATTACTCTACATGTTCTTATATATTTTATGTTACTTTATTTTAGAATATATATCTTCTATAATTAGGATAATGGATATTAAATTTTGTATCAAAACCTCTTTAATCATACTTCCCAAGATTATCACCATTAACTATAATAATGGAAGGACTACCAAATTTCCTAAGGTGAATGATAAGGAGTTAAATCAAGGATTTGGTGGTCGAAAAATTAATTCCTAATTTGTAAAAATACTCAAATATCATTCCCCGAAAATTATTGAAAACTATCATGCTAAATCAATAGAGTTCATTCCATCTGATCTAAACTTCTATTTATTTTTTATGAAACACCATTCTATTGTTGTGTGTATAGTTCACTAAAAACAAGTTGATTCAAATTGATTCTTTCATAACATATAAAATTTTAATTTTTTGATGATATTATTAATTTAAATCATCTTCATAGAATATATACATTTTTATTCATGACCTCATTTAAAACTCTTAAAAAATTTAGGATTCTATTATCTATGTTTTGTAGAAATAATGTGTATTATTTCATTAAAATAATCAATAAATGAAATAAATTACCTGTCTCTATTCATTGATTTCTTTCTCATTGTCCCATATATGTTAGAGTGTATTATCTATAAGGGATGATATGAATGAATCTCATATTTCATATATAATATATCTATAATTATCCATTTCTAGAATATGGATAAATATTAATTTATTAATCTTTTCATGTTTGGAGTATTGTAACTTCCTTCTATCTTTGTTCTATTTTTCATAACCATATGACATATAAGTCCGAACCTTCTATAACATATCTAATTTTTGTTCGTAATGACTAGGTTTCATGGAAAATAGTAATCACCAAATTGAATCTTGTTTCCATGGTTTTTTTCCAACTTGTTGTTAATTTCTCATCATCAATAGAATTAAAAATTGATCCATATGTTTTGAAATTTTTTTTATGATTATCATAATATTTCAAAACACTCAATAAATTATGGTTCATTGCAACAGAAAATATGGATCTTTTAGTATTTAACATTTCTTCTCCAGTGATAAAAGATCATACACATTATATTTTTAGTGACTCATAATTTCAAAAATACAATTTATCTTACTTATAATCATTAAAAAATTTCAATAAATATAAATCACTCGTCGTTTTTTCATAACATCGTAAATACAATATCCAAGGTTGTTATCATTTTTAATTTTTTAAATAAATTTAAACATATAAGGATTTATTCAATTTATTTTCTCCCTAGTCATTTATCATTTAATATTTTCTATCAAAACAATTTTGTTTCTATATCATGATAGTATATCCATTTAATATATGAAAATGATGATCAAATCATTCAAAAAATGTTCTCATGTGTTTTAATCTATATTAAATAATAAATATTAATTTATATGTATTTTTCATGGAGTGGGTTTACTCCCCCTAAAACACTACCTCTAGATTATCCAATATTAATTTTATAATTGATCATTGAACAAGGAAATCTTAATCGTATTCACAAAATAACTATAGTTCGAACAGTATCCATATGAATCATATTCTTATTTGTAACTTGCATTCCATCTAGAATTATGTATCTACATTCGATAATTTTTTTACCATATACCTTGTCACATTCTTAGGTACATATTTTTTGGAATTCACTAGATTTTTTTTATTATGCTTATATTTATTCTCAACCATATCAATTTCTCTAGGAGTAGCTACTTTTGGTTCATGTATTGTAACATTATAAAGTTTTTTTTTCTACTCTTATTATCTTTACCACATATATAATATTCTTGAATTAGTTTTTCTTATAACAATATTCATTCATTTGAACCATTTTGAAGTTTTTTATTGATTATTATTAATTTTAGTCTTCATATATATTTCAATGGATTCTACAAATATGTTTTTAAATTGTTATAATCACCAATCATCTTTTAAAATTTTTATCGGACATGATAAAATTACTTTTGATTCATCTTAATATTTTCCTAAGGCACTAACATTTCATTTTCTATTTATCAAGTGAATTCTTCATATAATTGAAATATTTTATCAAAATAAATTTACGATGAATAAAATATTCTTGTTTTTTCATAAAATATATTTTATTCAAATTCTCTCTAACATTTACATGCATGAAGATCATTGAAAAATGGAATTTAAATTTTGTTAGTTTCATAAATTTAAAATGAGTCACTTATTGTTCTTATCCTTCTATAGAGCCTCCCCTCTCACCCCTAATGAAAATTTCATTTATCAACTTTGTAATGATAAAAAAATTTATCTTCATCATTGGAGTTCATAGTATGCTATTTCAATGTCATCGTCTTCCACAGAAAAAATTAAAATGAAATATTTTATTTTATATAGTTAAAATTTAAATCACTCCCTTTTTATATGACATTTATTAGAATATTTTTTTAGATATATTATTAAATTTATTTCAACTTAACCAATATCATACACATAATTAAGACATGGAAAATTTCTAGTTAAATATTCAATAGCTCCACATCCAAAACACTAAATATAAAACATTATATAACATTTGGTTGTTCTTATTTTATTCATTTTTGAATTCAAAAACATATGATCATAAAATATTCTACTAACCACTTCATAAATTTTAGAGTAACTAGATTCATCCTCAAGAACTTTCTTAGAATTTTCATGCTTGGAATCATGGATTTTAATTTCTCATTCATCCTTTCAATTATTCTTCATTACATTTTCTTTTATCATTTTTAAGGGATTAGAATGACATGAAGGTCATACATTCACAGATGTTCTAGATATATTTTATCCAATTTTGATATGCTGGAATAAATTTATTTGGATGAATTTTATGAATATTTTTTACCATATTTTTAATTTTCCCACTTCTAAATAGGGAAACAATTTCTCCTTAATATTTAATTTCCGATGTAAATAATTCACCACAAAGTCATTAATTCCATTAATAATATCTTTATACATTAATCCTAATATTTGTAACCATTCCTTATTCTATTAGCTATTTCTATAATTTATGTTCTTCAACATGTTTCAAATTCCATTAGTATAATCAATTACTTTACATCTTGGAATACTACAATAGGTGGGTGAAGAAAAATTAAAATTTTTGGATTTTCAATATTTCTCTAAATTATTAAAATTATATTATGTTAGGGGAATATCCTCATCCTAATGAGGAAACCAACTATAACATACTCAAGAGCTTCATAACCAATGGGCCTATGATAATATTTTTTTATGTCATTAAAGATATGATAGTTCTTTCCATCAAATAAAATAATCACCTAAATATTAAAAGTGTACGGAACCTCCATTGTGAACCAATTTATATTTCATATTTATGAAATAATAAATGAAGGAAAAATTTTCTCTAATACCACATTAAATGAAATATTAGGATCATTTAAAAAACTAAGATGGGTAGGTAGAATCATTGATCTTCTATTTTTATATTACCTTAATTATTCAAAAATATTCAACCCATATTATAGATATATAACTCTATTATTAAACATGTAAACTAGCATAACCCCATGAACATAATTATTTACAAAGTTAACTACTATATAATATTATAATGTCCCCGTAATGGTTTGGAAATAATCCATGACCCCATAAACCACTTGAAAATAATCCATTTATAGTTACAATAATAATTGAATATCCTTTGACTTAAATAGAACTATATTCAATTTATAATGTATGTACTCTATCTATAGATTAATGATGTATCAATGTATTGTAAAACCTTTTTGAAACTTCCTCAATGGGATATGATATGTTTTCAATGTGATACATGTACAACCTTCTCAGAATTTCTTATCACACACTCTTCATAACTATCATTCACTAGGTGAGAAAGAACCTCTTCCTAGACATCTGTAGTAAAAAAAATTATGATTTTTCCTCTATCTAGTATATATAGTCTAATTAATACTAGTCTGAA
This sequence comes from Viscum album, assembly GCA_963277665.1. Lineage (NCBI taxonomy): Eukaryota > Viridiplantae > Streptophyta > Magnoliopsida > Santalales > Viscaceae > Viscum > Viscum album. Next base: position 567,044,654 of record OY728134.1, on the reverse strand, counting down.
ATCCATTTCATTTTATTGTAGTCAAATTGATGTTCTCTTCTATTTGACCAATCACCTTTGTCCTACCAATAATCGACATCCTCTTCATCCTATTCATGTGATAGCTTCAATGCCCAATCCCTCTAATACCAACTGATTGGAAGTGTCTGTTACATATTCATCAGAATAATTCCACATCAATCTATTAAATTGATCACTTTTTCACATACATAATCCAACTTCACATGATAAAAGGACCTCATTTGTAATACATATGATTAATATTTCATTAAAATGTTTTTCTGATCAAATATACATAATGGTGGTGATTCTAATAGATTTTTAAAATCCACAAAATATTTACAATATTGGTTTTGATTATCTATGGATTAATTATGTGGTGGTAAGTATAAAATTAAATTTTATTGACCAATACATTGTACGCCCCACATGGAAACTTCTGTCAATTATATTCATTCAAACCTTCTAGAAATTAGTTGTTCCTTTCAGAATGAAAATAAAAATTCTACATCAAGTGTCCTTCTTACTAGATATTTATAAAAGATATTTTCTTTATGATAGTTAGGTCATTGATAAATCAAATTCTCTTCACCAAATTTAATATTTGAATGAATATTTACAAAAGAAAATTCAAATCATATGTCAATTGAATCCCCATAAATCTTCAAAACCATCATGTTACCTTCTTCATTCATATAAATACATGAAACAGAAAACATTTTATGTAACCATTTTATTGACATTTCTCTACAGTGATCCCCATTATGGGATATTTTACTAGTGAATTCATATAGTTACTATTCCTTGGTCATATCAACCATATCTATTCATACAATTTCATACATACTTATATTCAATTATTCATATCATTCATATGATGAATTTGAAAATATCCATTTATAGAACATGAAACTTTTCTATTATTTGATAAATATAAAAATTTTGTTCATGCAATGTCAGTAGATCATTTACATTGTATTTAGTTTTTATTTTGGTTTTCATCATATGACATTCACTAAATCCCATTGATCATCACTTCCAAAACCATCCTATGATCAAAGGACATTAAAAATTATATATGATAAAGCTTCTCACCTCTAAAACATAATATATTCCAAAAAACATTAAACATGGAATCTAAAATCACTATAAAATTAACATCTAAATCGTACCCATCCACACCATTTATAGGTAAAATCAATATGTTATGCTTGATAAAACATCAAATCTAGGTGAGTTTCAAAAATATTTATAGTATTGACCTTATACTTGAGATAATTATTCTCCCCTTTTAAGTCACGTTTAAATAAATACATCTTTCATTAATTACTATTTCTCAAACATAAGAATATTAAATCAATTTCCATTTTCAAAATCAAAAACTATTTATTAAAATTCAATCAATAGAAAACATGGATAATTATTCATTTATAAAAAACTAGATGATCACATCAGTTTGGTATTGTCCACCTGAAGACCTAGAGCTATAGGACTCTATCTGATAAACCCAAAATTGCCACGACCTGTTCCCTGGGGCCTGTTCTATGACAACCCCAAACCTGCCTCCCATAGGTCATGGGTTGATGAATAGAACCAAAAAGGCGTATCTCTAAAATGGGAAGACATTTTCTTCAAAATTTTACAAACACACATATTCGAATGCAACCAGATGCAACCACGAAGTATTGCTGCTATAGTTAAAGTGTGTACCAAATGTAAGGTAGGAAGGAATACAAGACCAACTGAAAATATATGATGACAACAGAAAATAGAAATTAGCTCATGAGATCATCCATTAACAATCCTATACGAAGGGTAGGTAAAAATCATCTACAAATCTCCCCACATCGACCATCATCACCAGCCACTATTAGGTCATTGTTCCCCAAGTCTTAGTCATGGTTGACCATCATTTTCACAAGACAAAACAAGGCGTGGGCGGAGCCCATACAGGGTTGAGTTTAGAAAAACCCAGTAGGGACCCCGAGACCCCCAAAGGACTATCAGAATTCCACAAAGGAAAAACGAAAGAATGATCTCAGTTGCCAAGCACATAGAAAAGTACATAGCTCAAACCAGTTTAAACATAAGTAAAAAAGTACATATGATTAGATATAAATAGTAGATCATCTTATTTTTTCAACAGGCACTGCTTCTAACCCACATGGGATGGACATGAACTAACCCCCCCAAGAATCACATAGGATCGACTGGTACTAACCTCCGTAAACCCACACAGGATCTATAGGTTCTGATTCACATAGAATCTCTAGGTGCTGATTCACATAGAATCTCTAGGTGTTTATTCACATAGAATCTCTAGGTGATGATTCAAAAAAAATCATTGGGTGTTGAATCACATTGAATCACTGGGTGCTAGTTTACACCGAATCGATGGGTGCTGATTCACCTAGAATCATGGGGTGGTGATTCTCACATAATCGTTGTGTGTTGATTCCCACAGAATTGCTATTAATTATTCACGTCTCAGAACGTCACAGGATTCCCTCTCATAGTATGATTGTCTCTGAGATAAACGGCTCCTCAAACCATAGGTCATATTTCAATCAACACTAATTCCCTTATATAAGTTACCCAATGAACCGCCACATCATACAAGATTCAATGTAACAGACAGCACGCCAACAGGATGTCCAGTCTGTAAGTTATTGGCATTTTAGTGCTGAGGGACTGATTGGATTCAGAATTGATCCAACCCATCCATACTCCAAAATCCTACAAAACTATCATAGAGTATCTCAAAAGGATGATCCTGCTCCATTTACCCTAGCACCACAAACAGGTTTTCAAACAGACGTCTGGTTCGTCAATCAAACGTCTCATTCGCAAGATATGGCCTTCTAAGTGCTTATAGGCCCGAGAGGGGACTAGGTCCGGTCCGACTCATTTAGATTGACCCGGTTGGTGTCTGACCCAGCCTGGCCCTAACTGGATTGGGCCGATCCAGTTGGGTGGGGCCACGACAGACTCGGCCTATTGGGCTGCAGACCGGCCTGGCCCACAGGCTGGGCGCGACCCGTCGGGCGATGCGGCCTAGTGCGCTAGTGCGGCTTGCCAGCCGGGTGGCCCAAAGCACCCCGAATGGCTCAAGAATTTCCATTTATCTCTTCAATTAGTGGCGCAACATGGTTCGTGATGTGTGGGTCCCCCTCCAACCATATCTTCGATGATGCAACTCCTTCAATGTGGCCGCCCAGTTTTCAGCAGCCTCTTCAGGTCCGCCGTGGTGCCAAGTGGAGCCACCCTCTTCTACGACTGGTGGGAACCGGCCACCACCTTCTCCTTCGGCACTGGTAGCCAGTTCTGCCACACCAATGATGTGACATTAAATCTTCCCCGGTCCCCCGGGTGAGCTATGGGGTTCTTTTATTCCTTCCAGATGTGACTATAGTCCCCCTAGATGCCACCATCGTTGTGCGCCTCTTGGTTTTAAGTATTCTTCAATTTGGAATAAGTTGCCTTCGAAGAACGCAATGAAAATAAAGCGGAGGAGGGTCCGTGCCTTCTTTTTATCCTTCGTTCACTTAACATTAGCATTATAACAAGTGAGATAAATATATTCATTGCATTAAAAATAATGATAAACTCTTCGCACAACCCCCGCAATGACCACCCTAAAATTAAACAATTATCAGATGAATCATGAGAATTTATTGAATTAAAAGATGACCCCTACATCAAGATTCCACGTTTAATAAAGCTTTTGGCATTTTTTGATCACAAATCATTACTACCTAAGCATCTATCTCCCCCGGTGGAAAGTTTCACATCAAATCACTAGAGGATTCACTCTTACTGAAGTTGTGTCAAATACTCTATCCCAAACACGATTTAAATAGAGGGGGAAATGTTGGCCAATTCAAAGAGGAATTAATGATGTTCATTAATTGAAATAATTAATGTTCCATATTAATTTAGCGATGGGTGGTTACACAACCATAGACTAACTGGGAATTTAATATCCCATATTAAATTTTTGACTACCTTCACAGTCCTCACCATCACCGCTCAACAGGTGGTAGGAAAAAAGAAATAAAATAACAATATCTTTTTTCTTTTATTATTTATTTTTAAAAATAACCAAAAATAATTTTTACTCCCGACCTACTGCCATAGATGATAAGCCACCCTAAAGAGAATCACGGCACAACGAATTCAATGGTGCCCTCAGATTTTTAATCTGGGCATAGTTTCAAAAGATAGAAAATGTTTCCCAGGCATTTACTTAACATAGCTTAAAAATTTCTAGAAAAACAATCTGAGCACACGGGGCCTCCGAATCAAGAACCAACAATTTTTGCAGACTCTTAATAACCACAAATAATATCAAAAAATTACATACAATTTTCAGGGTCTTTACATTCCCCCCGCCTAATATATTTTTGTCCCAAAGAGCTACTACAAAACTGTGGGAAAAAATGGGGATACTGAGGACGTATCTAATCCTCCCACTCCCATGGGATCTCCTTGAATTTCCATGATTCCAATGAACATTCTATAGTATAATCAACCACCCACAAAGGTACTGATCCTATCAATCCTCTCTCTCTACTAGAAACTCAGCAAACATCACCCAATATTCAATATCCAGGTCGTCCCAATTAATAACGTGCATTAGATCAAGCACGTACCTCTTCATATATGACAGGTGGAAACCAATATTCACCTAGTTCACATGTTGGGGAAGAGCTAGACATTACACCACATCACCGACTCTACTGAGGATCTGAAAGGGTCTAATAAACCTCGATGATAGCTTGTTGCCCCAGCCAAACCTCAGTAATCCTTGTTAGTGTGAGACCCGTAACAATACTTGGTCTCGCTCCTCAAACTCAAAGGGTCCTTATCTCCTGTCGGAATAATACTACATCAAAATCTAGGAAATCATCATCACCTCCTAGATGATTTTAACATTTTCTATGGTAGTATGTACCACCATTGGACCCGTTAGTGTTGACTCCCCTAGGTCTGTCCAGCATAGATGTGATCTGCATGGTTTCTTATACAAGCCTTCAAATGGATCCATGTTGAGGGTAGAGTAATAACTTATGTTGAATAAAAAATCCACTTGGGGTAGGAGGTCCTCCCAACTACATCCAAAATTGAGGATACAAGCACGAAGCATGTCCTAGTCCGCTCCATCGAACCATCGGTCTGAGGGTGAATGGTAGTGCTCAAGCAGAGTTGCGTCCCAAATTCCTCCTAAAATATCTTCCACAAGTGGGATGTAAAATGTGTGTTTTGATCTATGATTATCGTTGATTGATCTCCATGAAGTCATAAAATCTCCTATATGTAGAGGCATCCCAAACCCTCTACTGAACCCTGATCTCAGATAGGTAGGAACTGGACCAACATGGTTAGTGATTCAATGATCACCCATATAGAATCATAACCCTTGGAAATACGGGGTAGCCCTACCACAATTTCAATGGATATACAATCCCACATCCACTTTGGTACCTTAAGTGGCTGATCTTATCCTAGTTGTACTTGATTCTCATCCATCACTTACTGACAAGTGAGGCATCATGAAATTAACGTTTCCATAGCTTTCATCATCCCTAGACACCATTAATGACATTGTAGGTCCAGGTACCTCTTTGCCACTCTAGGTTGTACCACTAATGGGGATGTATTATACACCATCAACACCTCCTCCTGTATCATTACTGGTACAATGGTGTGTCATCTGAAGAAAACTGCATGCTCCCCACATTTAAAAAATATCCCACAGGGGAATGTCATGTGGATATCTAAGCACATCGGCCCTCACTTTCATCACCCCCAAGGTGTGCCTCCAATACTCATTGAAGAAGTGGGAGAGTGATAGTCAAAGAATAGAGGTATGATGCTCCATCCCTATCCAAGAATGATATATGTGACCTGGCTAGCAGATTTATCACCTCACTGCATAATAATAGATCAACCCTCCTGATGAGTGTGTTTGATACAAAATTTCACTTCCCTGGTGTATAAAATACCTCAAAGTCATGGTTCTTTAGGAACTCAAGCCATCATCATTGTCTCAGTTTGAGGTCCCTCAGCGGGAATATATACATGAGACTCTTGTGATCAGAGTATACTGTAAAACATTTCCCATCAAGTAGTGCCACCACATCTTCATCTCAGAGACAACATATACTAAATCCAAGTCATGGTTATCATAGTTCTTTTCATGTTGTATCAACTACCATGAGTTGTAGGTTACCACTCTCACTCATGCATCAAGACACAACATAGCCCGACCCATGATGTGTCGCAGTAGACTACATACCCAACACCCACTTTTAGTAGCCTCAAGATGGTGGAACTAAATAGTCTCTACCTCAGCTCTTTAAAACACTGCTGACACATCCTTGTCTACAAGAATGTTTACCCCTTCTTCATCTAGGTTACGAGAGTGCCTCTACCCTAGAAAATTCGGTTACAAATCTCTAGCATTACCTAGCCAATCCCCAAAACTCCAAACCTCTGTCACATTCCTGGGAGGCTCCCATGAAAGCACTTCCTCTATCTTTATTGGATATAATGTGACTCCAAACTCTGATATAACGTTACCCATGAAGTGGAATTCTTGTATCTAGAACCGATACTTCAAGAGAATTCAATAAATATGGGGCTTTTAGATTGTATCTAGAACTATCTACAAGTGCGTGACATGCTCCTCCTCCGACAACAGGTATATCAAGAGGTCTTCAATGAATACCACCATGAAGTGATCGAGGTATGGATAGAAGATCCTATTCATGAGGCCCATGAACACTACTATTGCATTGGTCAAACCGAATGGCATCACCAAGAACTCATAATGGCCATGACGACATCAGAAGGTTGTCTTCAGTACGTCCTTGTCCCGTACACTGAGCTGGTGATAACCTGCTATGAGATGTATCTTCGAAAATCCATGATAACCCTTCCGCTGGTTGAAGAGATCATAGATCCATTGAAGATAGTACTTCTTATTCATTGTCACCTGATTCAGGCATTTCTATTCCACTCATAACCATAGACTCTCTTCTACCTTCTTGGCAAACAAGATCGGGGATTCCCATGGGGAAACAATGGGCCTTACGAACCCTTTTCAATGAAAGTATTCCAACAGTACCCTCCCCTCATGAAGCTCATAGGGAGACATATAATATGCTTTTGTAGATATTAGTTTTCTCCCAGGGTACATGTCAATGAGAAGTTATCCATATCTGCGAGTTGGTAGTCACAGAACATCATCAGAGAAGACATTAGCATACTGGTCCACCACTACCGGATAACTCAGACTCATTACATCAAGTACTACAAGGGTGAGGCCAGACAACTGATGTGTGATTGGAAGCACCATCCTATGAGATATTCCATCATTCATATCAATGATTTCCTCTTCACTAGTGATGGAATACCCAGTACCATCCTCGCAGACACACCATACATTGCGCCTAAAATAGTCGATCTGAGAATGGACTGTAGTTAGACTTTCCATACCCAAGATGACATCTAAGGCCTCGATGATACTACTAAGAGATCCCAGCCGATGCTCTCGCATCAAAGAGTGATCTCACACTATCTGCACAAGTTTGTAATCATCTAATCCTATCTCCATGGGGTCTCTAATTGCAAGTATCGAGCCAATGGCTTCATCCAAATCTACTATATCCGAACAAGTGTCGTGGAAATGAAAGAGTAACTGGAACCTGTGTCTATAAGTGCAAAAGTAAGGGTGTAATAGGCATAGATCATACCTCAAATTATCTCTGGTGAGCCGTGGACATAGGCCTTCACCGCATGTAGTTATGGTCGCCCCTGTCCACCTACTCTCTGTGATCAGGGTGGACCATTGTGGGGTGGGGGTGGTAGAACATAAAACCATCATCCACCACATGTTGCATGACTATCCCCTCTATATATTCTACTACCTAGTGAACCTCCTCGCTCAAACCTCAGCCACTGCCATTGATGTCCATCTACCATCTACTGATCGTCGATACAGTGGGTCGGGCAGTCATGAGACATGTGGCCTTTCCACCGCACATGAAGCACAATGTTGTTACCTGTTGACCACCTCTACCTTGCAGACTTCGGATATATGATCCTACCTCCTTGGATAACCCTCTAGAAGGTCTGTTCTATTTGGACCTCTACATTATCTACCTCAAGCTTTCTAAATATGACTCAACTACATGTTCTTCAGTGCTGGCTTTCACCATTGGTTCCTTCTATGCTAAGAAGCTCTCAACCAAGATTGTTCGCTTGAGCACTATATCAGGTGTCGGGATATTGATCTATATCATCGATGCTCTGATCTCCCACTGGAGACCCTACACAATGGTTTGGGCCCTGAAGAATGGATCATGTACCATGTCGGTGGAGTAGCATGAGAGGTTAGTGAATATCACTCAGTACTGGGCAACTGATTAGCTATCGTACTATAAGGGAAGTAGGTCCTAGATACGGACAGAGCGTAGTGCCACTGGAAAAAAATCCACCCTGAAAAGTTCTCAAAGTCCATCTGAGTGAGGGTCGCCTCGTCATGTATCTTGAGCATCAGGCTCCACCATCTTCTTAATGTTCCTATGAAAATAGTTTAAGCTATAATCACCATCTACTCCGATAGTGTCCCAACTAGTTGAAAAACTCAAGCCACACCCTCCAACTACTACTCAGCAGCATGGGGATCTGTCTAACCTTGAAACATTGAAGGCCTCTTCCATAGGAACTTGTGCCATGTGTTCTATCAGCATGCTTCATCCTTAAGTTGGGATGGAGAAATTACATCCCTCCTAGTAGTGGTGCTGCTTGTACAGCGACTGAAGGTGACAACATAGTAAGAGGGACCTACACCAAATCCTCATCGCTCAATAGGTTGTCATCATGAACTCTGTCTGGAATATTGGCTGGTTGTCTATGAGGCGACATCCTAAAATGAAACAGGTGTTCCACAGTCAATATGTTATACCTAGTGAGATGAATCAAAATAAATCAAAATTAAAACATTTACAAATCCCATGAAATCTATGTTTTCGTGCACCGAGTCAGAAATCATAATTCAAGGTCTTTGTGTATGGATACGTCGGCCGCCACACCAACATTGGACTCCTTGAACAAAAAGCGACACTCAAAAAACATATAATTCTTGCTCTAAGAGAATGATCAGAGTCTTGGTTCTTCGGTAGAACCCAATCCTATGATACCACTTTGTCACGGCTCGTCCCCCAGGGCCCTTGCCATGACTACACCAATCCCACTTTCCATAGGCCAGGGGTTAGCAACTAGCCCCAGAATGTTGTATACCAAAAACGTGAAGTCATTACTTTTAAACTTATAAAATTACACAAACTACAACACAACAAGATGCAACCCTGAAGTATTGATGTTGTAGTAAATGTTTGTACTTAATGTAAGGGGGAAGGAATACAAGCCCAACTAAAAAGATACGACTACAACTAAAAACAGAAAATATCCAATAAGATTTTCCACTAGGTATTCTATATAAAGGGTAGGTATAGCTTTTTTCCACTCCTATCCATGTCAACCTTCACGGTCATCCACCATCAGGTCCTAGCTCCCTCAGTCTCAGTCAAGGATACTCGTCATCTGTACATGACACAACAAGGTGTGGGTGATGCCTATGTAGGGGTGAGTATAACTATAACCAGTAAGGATCCTATCACTCCCAAAGATCAATCAGAATTACACAACGAAAAACCACAAGCATGATCTCAATCACAAAGAACAATGAAAGAGACACAACTCAAACCAGGAATAACATAACTACATATATACAGCTGATTATTCGTAAAGCTATCCCATTTAATTCTATCAAGAGTCAATACTACTGACCCAAACAGAATCGATAGGTACAAAAAACCACAAGACCCATAGAGGATCGTCTAGTACTAACCCCCGTAAGACACACATAGGATCTAGATATGTGGATTTATAGAGATTCGCAAGGTGATGATTCACAGAGAATCTCTAGGAGCCGATTCACACAAAATATATGGGTGCTGTTTGAAACAGAATCAGTGGGTGCTAATTCAAAGCGAATCACTAGTTGCAGATTCACACCGAATTGGTGGGTGCAGATTCAAAAATAATCATTGGGTGCTAATTCACACATAATCTATGGTTTATGATTCACGCAGAATCTATCGGTGCTAATTCACACAAAATCACTCTTTATTCATCATGTCTCATATAGTCAAATAATTCCCACTCATAGTATGTTTTTATCTGGGAGAAACCACTCCTCAAGCCATGGGTTGTATTTCAACGATACCAAAGTCACTCTAATATGTTACAAAATGAACCACCATGTCATAAGGGTTACAACACAATAGAAGATGTGTCAACTAGACACCCGACCTTTATGTTATTGGTATTTTAGTGTCGAGGTCCCAATTGGATTCAGAGTTGATCCGACCCATCTGTACATAAACATCCTCCAAAAACACTTGTGGAGTATCTCAAATGGACTATATCAATACATGAATCCTAGTTCCATAGATTATTATTCAAACTGGCGTCGAGTTCACAAGATATATATCTCTATGTGTTTCTTGTCCTGAGATGGGTCTGGGTCTAGTCAGACCCAACCCGGCCCGAACCGGACTAGACTGGGCCGCGGAGCGAGCTGGCCTGTCAGCTGGGTGTAACCTGCCAGGTGACGCAGCCTTCTGCGCTGGCACGGCTCACAAGCTGGGTGCCCGCTAACTCCCAGAATGGATCAAGAAGAGCCCTTAGTCACTTCAATTACTGATTCCACATGGTCCGCTGGACTCGAGGGGCACAGGTCCCCATCCTGTCATGGATTTGATGTAATGGATCCTTCACTGTGGCAGGCAACGACAGTCAACCTCACCAATGCAGTCGATCGGTTGTCGTCCTCCCCTTTTAGTCCACAACAGCACCATGTGGCACTGCCCTCTTCCGCGGTCAGTGAATGTCGGCCACCACCAAGTTTGCCACTAGCACCGATCCCAAGTGTCACTCTACTGAATCTTCCATGGGCCACCAAGTGAAATATGGTGTTCTATTATTCCTTCTAGATGCACCTATGGTCCTCCTGTGATGCCAACGTCATTTCACTCTTCTTGGTTTCAAGGTTATATCATGTTAGAACAAGACGCCGCTGAACAATGCAATGAAAATAATGTAGTTGAGGGTCTGGGCTTTGTTTTTTTGGCCCGTGCCCTCCGCATTTTCATAATAAGTATGATTAATTTATACATCACATTACAAATAATAATTTACCCCGTTATAAAATCCTACAACGACCAGTAGTAAATTCATGATTGATGAGATTAATCATGAGAATTTCTTGAATTAAAAGAAAACCCCTACCTCTGGATTCCGCATTTAATGAAGACACCAGAGTTCATCGATCCCATTTCGTTGCCACCCGAGCATCCATCTCCGACGGTCTAAGGTGTCGCGTCACATATCAAGAGTTTCTTTGCTTGATGAATCCATGCCAAAATCTATATCCCAATCCCCATTTAAAAATAAGGGAAGAGGTGGATAATGCATCGAGGAATTAATGAGGTTCATTAATTGATGTAATTAATGTGCCACATTAATTGATGTAATAAATGTGCCACATTAATTACGTGAGTTGTGGTTACACAACTTGAGAGTAACTGGGTATTTATTATTCCATATTAAATTTATGAATACCTCTGTGGTCCCCGCCACCACTGCTCAACAGGTGGTAGGAAACAAATGAAATAAAATAAAAATCTCTGTTTTATTTTTTATTTCATAAAAAACCGGAAATACTATCATTTACACCTGACCTTCTATGGTCTAAGTTAAGCCTCCATTAAGAGAATGTTGATGTTTCAGGTTCAACAGTGCTCATGAATTTTTAATCCAACCACCAGTTGAAAATATATAAATTTCATCCCTTGCGTTTCCAGATCATACCTTTAAAAAAGTTAATAAAAACATTCCGGGACCAATAGGTCTCAAAATCACGCACCGTCAATTATCACAGACTCAAAATAATCAAAAACAATTTAAAAAAATTCATTGAGTTTTCCAGGTCTTTACAAATATGATAAAATATCATATGATAAACATAAATGAAAATTGAAATAATGTAAGGTGGTTTATATAAGGAACAAAACAATACACATTAAGAAATTGTACTTTCTTAAAATTCTTCTAAAACATCTGGACACTTCTTGGTGAAAAAATGGTCTTTATAAGATGAATTGATGACTTTGGTAGGTATCTAAATGTGAATAGGAATATGGAATAGGTGAGTATGGGATCCGAGGGATATTTTTTGGGTCTGATATGTTTGTGTATAGGTAATGTTGGGTGAGATGGTAATATATCTCTTTGGGAACATGGAACCCACATCCTATAATATGGGTGGATACATATTGTTTGAGATGATTGTGGTAAATTATATGAGAAATTTCTTATGTAACAAAGATGGGTTTCCAGAGAGTGATGTGTTGAGTGATCTCCCATGTTAAATGGGAAACGAGTCCCAGATTTAGTGCATGTGATTTTTTTTGATCATTGAATTTGTGTTCCTTGTTGTTTGGTTAGTAATTAGACCCCACCCATTAGATCTATCGTCATGTAGGATATAGTTCCTTATGATGGACCTAGTTTATTGTGAATGAAAGTGGTAAGGGTAGTTTTATTTTTGGAATGCATAGTGGTGTGTGGGACACGAAGAACTTTTGTGTTGTGTTTTCACCAATGAATGATGGCTATGATGGGCTGTCAATGTTTAGTGAGTATAGAAGGTCTAGAGGACATAGTGGATTCCCTAATGTTTGAGGTGTGACTTTTTTGACATCTAGGGAAATATATCATGTTACATTCACCATTAAAATTAATTTCTATATATGTGATAGGTTGTGGGTATAATTTGAATCCATGAATTTTTCAAGGTGTCAGACTGTGTTGGGATGGAGGATCATACATCCTAATGCATCATTGAGTTAGAAGGTTTGTCATGGTATGTGACATCTCTATAAGTATAAATGGGTTTAGAACCAACCATAAGATGGCTAGGTCATGGTAAATGAAGGAATAAGATGATAGATTATTCATTGATTATTCTTGGGTCAAGGACTACTCTAGGGTTAGGTCATGGGTTAAGTGTACCATTCCTTACTAGGGTTGTACTAAAAATCAAATATGATGGGGTTGGGTTGTGTGAATGGATTGAAACATTCATTGATAATGACATGTTCATGTGAAGTGAGACATGACTAATGGACCCCTCCTTGAGTAATAAGGTCATTTTTCAAGAGGGGGACACAAGATTCTCTCGACATCCTTTGTGTAGCGGTTCTAGGTTTCGATGAGTCACTACCTAAATTCTTCAATTTTAGGATTTACATTCAATTTTTTTGAGATGATTATAGGATTATAACATGGATCATATCTAATAATAGATAGGTATTATGGTATCCCTATATCTCCCAAAACATTTAATTTTTATATTTTAATTCAAAACCTAATGTGGTCAATAGCTTTTCATACACAAAACCATAAACCAAAATGAACCGATAAATGTTATATAGGAATTAAAATATTACTATAAAATAGGTGGAAAAAATATAACTAATTGAATTATTATATTATTATAGAATAAAAAATAAACTCAATTTTTAAAATAAATTCATTTAAAAAAAATTCATATTGTGTAGCTAAATAACTAATAACACATGCTAATAAATTGAAATGCAATTTTTTTAAAAATTATTTTTTATACGCATTATTTTACGAAAGTGAATATATTATTGATAAGAAATATATATTATATAATTAACATATAACATATAACAACATTAATTTTATTTTATTTTGTTTGGAAATAAGAATTATAAAGGTTAATACATTGATTAATTATTTTCTTATAAAAAGTGGTGTTCATTATATTTTATGATTTCATTTGAATTTTAAAATTGAAAAATATATAATTATAATTTCAAATAGAAACTTAATATCTGGAGTATTAATTTCTACATAATTATACGATGTTTTTTCTACTTTTTTCTAAAATTATTTAATTTTTTATGAATTGTGAAAAATATAGTTTTTACCCAAAAAAGTTATGTATTAATAAGAACTACTTAAATGTGTATAAAAAATATTATTTTTTCAAAATTTAAATCAATAATAACACTATAAATTTTTTAAATAATATATGGAATTTAGAAAACATGTTTTGAAAATTTAAGAACATATGTAATATTTTCAAATAAAAATATCTTCTTCGTTTATTTTAATTAAATAATATTTTGGTAAGAATTGGTTTTCTATTTCATAAAAGGAAACATAACTGTTATTTGTCTTATAATTAACCAATTTATTTAATTAAAATAAAAATTATGATTATTTTACCATATCATTTAAAATTTTTCTTAAAATTAAATTTTTTACAATATTGAGTTTCTACGGATTTTAAACGCTAATTTTTAAATTGAGTATTATAACACACATATATTTTATCTAAAAAATGATATTTTATTTTTAATTAGTGGTTAAAATTATTTAATAAGGTTCATTTGATTTTTAAGAATTAAAAATAAATTACTTATGTAAAAATCAGTTACCACTATGAATACCAAAATGGTAAAAGTAAAAATTATACTAATAATGGAATTAAAATATGTTTAAAACAAATATTAAAATTAATTTATTAGGTATTTTCGACCTTATTTCATAAAAAAAACATTATTTCTTATTTTTTTCTTATATGCATGTGTAAAAAAATATCTCTTTATGTAATTTGGATCATTTTACAATATGTTATTCATCTCTACATAAAAAAGGCTTCTAATCAACCATTTAAGACGATAGTAAATATAAAGTTTGAAATAAAAAATATTGATTTATTCAATACCCAGGAAATGTTTTTTAATGGATACTCTAGAACTAGATATTATCCCAATACGTCATCTTCCTAATATTCGTTTAAGGTAAATCCCAACTCCTCAGTATGATCAATTTTTAAAAACAATATTTTGTTCTTTTCATTATTACTTTATCAAATTTTGTTTTCTAATAAGTATATAATGAAATTAGTATTCTTTTTAATGTATGTTTTATTATTATAATGTAGTATCTATTGTCCTCCATTTCAAATTTCTATTAAGAAAAATGAAAAAATAAATCACGAATTGTGCAGACTACCCCCTCTATGAAGCGACAACATCAATTTTCACCACTACCTATATTAGATGATTAAAAGGGTGAAATAGAAGTATAAAAGGGAAATATATAATATAAATATATTTATTAATATATAAATTATTATTCACCTTCCTTTACAATCATTCGTCAAATAATTAAAACGTTTACAATGATCTGTGAGGACCCCTCCAATATTAATTATTGAATCTTGTTTTTCATATAGTTTCATTTAAAAAAACTAACAAATAAAACAGAACCTTAAAATTATCTAATAATTAAAAATATTCATCTCTAATAATAATGATATTCCAAAAATTAAATCACCTTAATAATCAATATCATCCCATAATTATGGAATGTTAATGTTTGGATTTGTCTAACCAACCACTTAATGCATTATTTATACTATTTTCAAAGATTAATATGTAAAAATTATTGATAATAATATTTGATATATATAATAAAATAATTTTTTTTGTTTTTTTAATAGTAGCATTTTAATTATACTCATTAATAATTATACCACTATTCTTTTTCTGAAAATCATGAAAACATGATCGACACCAATTACATTTACAAGAACCGTTACAAAAATTTACATTAACATAAATTAAAACATTATTAATAATTATAATTCATTATTTATAGAACCTTTTATGATATTATAAAGGATAAAATTATTAAAATAATGGATAATAATATTTTTATTTTGAATCTAGTTTAGAACGATTATGATTACTCGAACCAGATATTGAAAATATATGATAACTAATTAATATACTTATGGTGAATAATTATAAATGGAGTCTAAAAATAGTTATCTATATGAAAAATATTCTTATATATTTTATTATGAAATTTAATTTTATACAGTAGATTAAATCACATTATTAGAATTCGGTAATTTAGTTAAGGGTATGTGAAATATCAATTTTCCTAATTTGAGTAATAAACATTATTATTAATCCATGTTATATGAGGATCGATTTACTATAAAATTTTATATTTTTATTTAATTTATTATTTACGTTTTATTTTTTAAATTAATACTTATATGCTCTTCATCATGTGATTCTTACCACAATGTTTTAGTTAGTTAAATAGGGTTTCTTATCTCAATTTTCATCCCCTTGAGAAATAATTCATATTATACACTGCATTTTCATTTGAAACGTGAATCTAAAAAAAAATTAAATTGTTTTCGTGGTCCTATTTTAGTTCGTATTATATAATTCTTCATGGGAAATTATATCCTTCGAGGTGTTTTGATTCAATGGTTTCTAAAGTCCTAAGTGTTATTTGACACTATTGTTAATTCCATGGGACATGATTGATATTGAACATAGTATTGTATTTTATATAACGCAGTAACATCCTTATTTCCATTAAAAATATTAAATAAAATTAATTTAATTATATTTTAATATCATTATATCATTCCCATGAAAATTTTATTCTTACTTAACTATTACAATAAATGTGTCTTCATCTCAATTTTTTTATTGAAATATGATTTGTATTCACCAATTTATTCAATTTTATAGTATATGTATTGGTTTTATATTAAATTATAAATACT
The DNA here is from genome assembly GCA_963277665.1 of Viscum album. Taxonomy (NCBI): domain Eukaryota; kingdom Viridiplantae; phylum Streptophyta; class Magnoliopsida; order Santalales; family Viscaceae; genus Viscum; species Viscum album. The sequence goes on along the minus strand of OY728134.1, from coordinate 567,027,895 downwards.
ATAATATTATTTACCTAAAGTGGATTAATCTTTTTGAAATATATCATTTCACTTTTCTTTTGAAATCAACGTATTTTATACATATTATGTTTCATTAGAGTCATTTACTTTAGGAATGAAAAATTATAAACTACATTATTTCAATGGAATACAATTAAATATAAATAAATTTAATAAATATAGAGATTATTTATTAATTATAGTACCATAATGTCTTATGAAAAATATTAAAATAAATTGAATTTTATTGATAGATGTGTTACAGGAAACACAGATTTTTAAGGAACCATGATATATAATTAATATTATTACTTAAACATAAATGTTAGGAACATAACCAAAAAATTTAATTGTATGAATTGAAATTAACTTTTTAAAATTAATTATAAAGGATTAATATAATTGAAATATGTATATTAATAATTACATAATTTTATGTAATGAATTTATATTATACGAAATTATATTTTATAAAAAAAAGTTATTTTCTTTTCAACAAAAATATTAAAATTATATTTTTTAAAATTATAGAAATATAATATTAAAAATTAACTTCATCTATGGATGTTATATTTTAAAATTAATCTAGGTTATTTTTTAGATATTTTTATGAAAATATTAATTTTATTCTAAATATTGAAAAATAGAGATTTTTAATAAGAACAACATTTTTTTTACAGACATTAACATGTTTCTCCATTTTTTCAAAAACTAAAATTATTATTACTTAAATTATTTTATAAAAATCCATTTTATTTCATTATAATCAAATCCATATTGAATTTCTATAATAATATTTTCATATATATGAGAATTTGCTCTTTTCAAAACCATTTTTCATTACATGCATGGGAATAAATTTTTATTAATATTTCCCACATCTATGTGTGGAATTTTAAAATTTTATTCTATATATAAAAGAATTATATATAATAATATATAATATGTTCACCCATATATTTGGATATAATTCTTTGTAATAACAATAATAATTACTTATCAGTGTTAAGGTTAAAATTGTATTATTGGGGTTTAAAGAAAAAGGATAAGGTTTATAATGAACTAAAACCAAATAAAACATCCAATAGATAGAAATATTTTCACCATAACACATATAAGGTTCACTAAGGATCCATTTTAAATCTATATGTAATGTGAAAAAATATCAGTATTGCTTTTTAATCTAAATAATTTCAAGAGTGTCTTCTCCCCTACATATAAAAGGCCACCACTATCCTCTCCTTTACTAAAGATCAAATTTTTTGAAGAATATCCCTATTAATATACCTTTCTTAATTCCATCATAACTTCTTATATGCCTTATTTTATAATCATAAACCTTCAAATGATGTGTTCTGCTGAAAACATAACAAGATTTTCTAAAGAAGAGATATTGTTCTGAACCAAGGGATTCTGCCTTATTTATTCATCCACCTCTAACAGTTTTTATTAAACTATTATAATATAATGAAAATATTATATAACATATACTGGTTTGTGTTTATATTTATTTCATAATCTATATCCATATCCTCTCCAATTAATTGTTAAATTAATATACCAATCATGTGTGTGACTAACTACTACCTCATGAAAGGATGAAATTCATTTTCCATATAAACCCTTAATGACTATAGATATTTATGGATTTACAACATTTATATTTAATTTATAGAATCATTATACTTATATGATTATAATGTCAGGTCTACATTCTTCTATTTCCATCTATTTCGAATTGATAATTTCACTCGTGAGTAAGTGAGGACTACCACCTCCATGAAAAGATGCCACACATTGTCATTTTTTTATAAGGATTGAAAAATGATATATTTAATTAATATATATGGTTTAAATTAAATAAAAATAATTCTTGAATTTTTAAATATTTCTTAAATTTATTTTGTTCCATCCATCAAGGAAATACAAATAGTGTTCAAGTGTAGGTACGACCTACCTTCTCCATGAACTGTATAATTCATTTTTAATATATAACATTTTGGGATTACTATAAATACATATATAATATATATACATTATATTAATATAATTTTTAAATTTATTGAAATAATATAACCATAAAAAAGGAAAATAGACCCAAAAAACCTATCCAATAGGAACATGAAAAATGAAACAATTATTACCCAAAATGGTATTAAAACATTGAATTTTAAATAAATGGTTAATATATCTTCATACGTAAATAATATACTCTTTGATATATATGAATATGAATTTGGAATAGTTGTATAATAAAACTATATTTATTATAAATTTTGTTAGAACATATATGAAGAATGTCATGAGTTGAGGTAAGATATTTGTCTCTCAATTTATTTTTATGGGGTACATTCCTTATAAAATGCTTACCTTTATTGTGTTATGTATATAATACAAACCCATATAATTTATTTTTATTCTCATGAAATTATTGTACATAATTATATATACATGTTACTTCTATTCATCGGTCTTGTGATAAAATAGATACCAATGTGGTAGAAATATTATGTAACAACCTCATTGTTTATTGGGGTTGTTTATGATTAAGTTACAGTGATGAAATCATGTGATATATATCTAAAAAACACATTAATTGTATTGTGATAATGTTATTACAGGAAAATATATGTTCCTCTATTATTTATCACTTTTTATGTACTCATGATAATGAAATTGAATTTATAAAAAATTGACTATATTTCTTTCTCCAATCAAAATCATAATTCAAATGTAGAAATTTTTTTCTAAATATGTTTTAAATAATTTTGTTAATATTTTTAAATTAATTTTTTAAGAAATTTCATAAAATTTTTTGTTCTTAAAAAAATTGAATGTTAATCATCTTTTCATATTAAAAAATATGGCCAATTTATCCTTTACCAAAAATATGGAATGAATATTTGTCTTAACATGTACAAAATGAATAGTATTTCACACTAACATTAATTATAAATAATTTAAATATTATTTTATAAATTTTGTTTGTTTATTTGTAGAGAATAATTTTCCATAATCTTGTGATGATTATGTATTTTAAAGATATTATTTCCCAGTTAAAATGTTATTTTTCAATAAGAAAATTTTAATGTGATCTTTAGAAATAATTTTCTATCTATGGTGAAATCCATTGATGTTACATTAACTTTACTAGGGATACGAACGATTTATATCATTATTATTTGTTCATTGTGTGGTTTATGTTTGTGAGGAGATGATTTTTCTTAAATTCGTTCCTTTTATCTTTGTTATGTTATGATGAAATGTTCAAATGTTTATTAATCCACTTTCGTTTCCCTAGGGTATGATATAATGAAATGATTATGAAAACCGTATAATTTCAAGGAATCTAATAAAATGAATGTTTTATGATCTTTTGGAAACAAATATATTTATTATGTGATTTATGAGAGCTATATCACCCTTCAATTTATTATGTGATCTATGGATGTTATATTTTAAAATAAATCTAGGTTATTTTTTAGATATTTTTATGAAAACATTAATTTTAATCTAAATGTTGAAAAATAGATATTTTTAATAAAAATATAATTTTTGTTTACGGACATTAACATGTTTCTCATTTTTTTCAAAAAATAATATTATTATTAATTAAATTATTTTATAAAAATCCAATTTATTTCATTGTAATCAAATTCATATTGAATTTCTACAATAATATTTTCATACATATGGCGATTTTCTCTTTTCAAAACCATTTTTCATTACATGTTTGTGATTAAATTTTTATTAAAATTTCCCACATCTATGTGTGGAATTTTAAAATATTATTCTAAATATGAATGAATTATATATAATAATATATAATATGTTCACCCATATATTTGGTTATAATTCTTTGAAACAAAAATAGTAATTATTTATCAGTGTTAAGGTTAAAATTGTATTATTGGGGGATAAAAAAATGTATAAAGTTTATAATGAACTAAAAACAAATAAAACATCCAATAGATAGACATATTTTCACCATAACACATATAAGCTTCACTAAGGATCCATTTTAAATCTATATGAAATGTGAAAAAATATCAGTATAGCTTTTTAATCTAAATAATTTCAAGTGTGTCTTCTCCCCTACTTATGAAAAGACACCACTATCCTCTCCTTTAATCAATTTCAATATTTTTTGAATAATATCCCTATTAATATATCTTTCTTAATTCCATCATAACTTAGTATATGACTTATGTTTTAATCATAAACCTTCAAATGATGTCTTCTGCTGAAAGCATAACAAGATTTTCTAAAGAAGATATATTGTTCTGAACCAAGGGATTCTGTCTTATTTATTCTTCCACCTCTAACAATTTTTATTAAATTATTATAATATAATAAAAATATTATATAACATATATTGGTTTGTGTTTATGTTAATTTCATAATCTATATCCATATCCATATCCTCTCCAATTAATTGTTAAATTAATATACCAATCATGTGTGTGACTAACTACTACCTCATGAAAGGATGAAATTCATTTTCCATATAAACCCATATTGACTATAGATATTTATGGATTCACAAATTTTATATTAAATTTCTAGAATCATTATATTTATATGATTATAATGTTAGGTCTAAATTCTTCTATTCCCATCTATTTCGAATTGATAATTTCACTCGCGAGTGAGGACTACCACCTCCATGAAAAGATGTTATACATTGTCATTTTATTATTATAAGGATTGAAAAATGATATATTTTATTAATATATATGGTTTAATTTAAATAATAATAATTCTTGAATTTTTAAATATTATTTAAATTTATTTTGTTCCATCCATCAAGGAAATACAAACAGAGTTCAAGTGTACGTACGACCTACCTTCTCCATGAACTGTGTAATTCATTTTTAATATATAACATTTTGGGATTACTATAAATATATATATATATAATATATATATTATATTTATATAATTGTTAAATTTATTGAAATAATATAACCATAAAAAAGGAAAATAGACCAAATAATCCTAGCCAATAGGTACATGAAAAATGAAACAATTATTATCCAAAATGGTATTAAAACATTGAATTGAAAATAAATGGTTAATATATATTCATAAGTAAATAATATACTCTTTGATATATATGAATATGAATCTGGAATAGTGGAATAATAAAACTATATTTATTATAATGTTTTTTAGAACATATATGGAGAATGTCATGAGTTGAGGTAAGATATTTGTCTCTCAATTTATTTTTATGGGGTTCATTCCTTATAAAATGCTTACCTTTATTGTGTTTTGTATATAATACAAACCCATATAATTTATTTTTATTCTCATAAAATTATTGTACATAATTATATATCCATGTTACTTCTATTCATGGGTCTTGTGATAAAATAGATACCAATGTGGTAGAAATATTATGTAACAACTTCATTGTTTATTGGTGTTGTTTATGATTAAGTTACAGTGATGAAATCATGTGATATATATCTAAAAAACTCATTAATTGTATTGTGATCATGTTATTTCAGGAAAATATATGTTCCACCATTATTTATCACTTTTTATGTACTCATGATTTGAAAATTGAATTTATAGAAAATTTACTATATTTCATTCTTCAATCAAAATCATAATTCAAATGTAGAAATTTTTATCTAAAAATGTTTTAAAGAATTTTGTTAATATATTTAAATTAATTTTTTAAGAAATTTCTTATAATTTTTTATTCTTAATAAAATTGAATGTTTATCATCTTTTCATATTCAAAATACGGCCAATTTATCCTTTACCAAAAATATGAAATGAATAATTTACTTAACATGTACAAAATGAATGGTATTTCACACTAACATTAATTATAAATAATTTAAATATTATTTTATAAATTTTTTTGTTTATTTGTAGATAATAATTTTCCATAATCTTGTGATGATTTTGTATTTTAAAGATGTTATATCCCAGTTAAAAGGTTATTTTTCAATAAGAAAATTTTAATGTGATCTTTCGAAATAATTTTCTATCTATGGTGAAATACATTGATGTTACATTAACTTTACTAGGGATATGATCAATGTATATCCTTCTTATATGTTCATTGTGTGGTTTATGTTTGTGAGGAGATGCGTTTTATTAAATTCGTTCCTTTTATCTTTGTTATGTTATGATGAAATTTTCAAATGTTTATTAAACCAATTTCGTTTCACTAGGTTATGATATGATGAAATGATTATGAAAACCTTATAATTTCAAGGGATTTAATAAAATGATTGTTTTATGATCTTTTGGAAAAAAAATATTTATTATGTCATTTATGAGAGCTAAATCACCCTACAAAAATAACATATTATTAAATTGGTTAAAAATCACAAAAATATTTTAAAATTAAATTTTGAATTTAAATGTCTCCATTATCATATAGTATAAAATTATGGACAATTAAAAATATGTAATTATGTATTTATAAAAATTTAAGACTTATAATATTATCACCACACACACAATTAAATTGATTAAATAATGATAAATCAAAATGATACGTTTTAAAATAAAATAAAAACATTTCTAAATTTTGTTGGATGATGAGATTACAACCCTATAACATCTAATCATAGAAGTTGATTCATATTTTAGGTTTTTATGTGGGGTTTTATTTTATTATAAATTAATATTTTTGATTTTTCAAACAGTGCCCCTCTCCTCTATTATAAAAGGGCACCCCAACCCTCTCCCCTTTACTCCATTTTGAGCTTTAAAACATGGCCAAACACTGCACATTACCCTTCTCAACATCCCTAGAAACATACTAGAGGTCGTTTTATTCTTCAAATAGAATCATTAGTTCCCTAAAATGATTTTTAGAAGAGGTGTGTTGAGAAAAGGTAATATCTTTTACCGATTCTTTCAAATTTACATCTTCTTCTACTTCATCTATATGAGTTGTTTAATTATAAATTAATAACTCCTATATCACATGTATACTGATATGCTTTTATTAATATAAAACAACCATATTCCATCTTCTATCAATCATATGAAAAATAAAATCACCACGCATGCATATGTACGGCCTACCATCTTTACACCGTGGTGTAATATGTTTTTCATCACCAACATACATGGATGGGTATAATTATGAATGAAATAAATATATATTATTATTTTCAAGTGATATTGATTATGAAATATTATACACCATACACTTCAATACAATTCCACAGTCATGGGAATAATATCGTCACTCATGCGTACATACGCCTTACCATCGCCTTGACGCGATTAGATTCATTCTCCATGTTAATCATTCAAGAATGATTATAAATTATGTATAGTAAATTATAATGAAATATATTACATGAAAATGAAAATTAATTTATGTATATTTCATTTACTTGCTTCCATTCAATTTAATAAGAAACAAAAACAACGTTCAGGGGTATGTACGACCTACTGTCTCCATGAATGGTGCATTTCATAAATTTTATGAACCCATTATAAATATATACTGAATATATATGATATATAAAACATTTTCTCTATTATGGAAGTACATAATCATGATATAAGTAATCATATGAATAATTACAAGTCAAAACACGTATAATTAAAGAAACAAATTTACCCAAAATGCTGCTTTAGCATGGAATTGAAAAATGAACAGGTATTGTAAACTCATAATAGGATCATATATGATATCAAAAATATTATTATGGTTTGGTTACAAGTTACAAAAAAATAATACCCACTATATAAGAGTTTTGGACACATATAGAAGAAATTGGACCAAATGTAAGGGATAATTTTCCCATCTCATTTTTTTCTATGATTTCTTATACTTAAGTATTCACTAGAGTAATATATATTATCCACATCCATGTTTTATAAAAATGTTTTAATAAAGTTTTTATTATTCTTATACGTATAAATTATTGTTTACCTATTTTTTATTTTAACTACGTGGTATGGAAGGAATATTTATTTTGTTTTCCATACAAGGTACATTTTGACTTTTCCGATAAAATTATGAAAAGAATGTTTTTTATCTTATACAGCATGATCGAATTGTTACGATTTCATAAAGAATTATTAACATGAAGATTAGTTTACATGTCTTAGTGATTTTTTTCAACTTTTTTTTATTTTCGTAACATTTTGAGAAAATGAAATGTTTTTTTTGCAAGAGAAAGGAAATTTTCATTAGGAACTAAGTTTAAGTGTTATATAAAAATTATTTCCCATCTAAGAATATGCTTTTAAATATTGTAATGTTTCTTTCCCTATTGTTACTATGATTTGATAATTTTAAGGATGCAATGATATTTTATATGGATTATGTTATGATGGAATTAGGGTTAATAAATCCCATATTATTTATTGAGTTATGATGTGATGAGTGATTTTTGTTTTGTGGAACATGTAAGAATGATTTCATTATGAGATGGTTGGGACCTATATCTCTCAAAAATGAAATAGGTAATGATTTATTTCTCATGAGATAGACATTTATGGAATGACAAGTAAATCTGGATCAGTAATATATGGCTTGAACGATAAGTAAATGTAGTTCATTAATGGACATCATCCTCTATGATGGTCTTGAAAGAATCTCCTTGGATACTATGTTAATCATAATATGTGCTTATTAATTTTCCACAATGACATGTTTTACTAAAATTCTATTATTTCATGGTTAATGTTCCTGTATGATCTATGCCTTATATTCTAGAATGTTTTATGTCATTGCCCATGATTTTGAGGTTTTGATTTTATGTTCATGTTTCTACATTCAAATGTTTATGGATAGTTTTATATTTTCCATGTTTACCCTTACTGGGAATTCTAGATCACCATTTGAATGTTTTATGTTTTCTTTTCCCCTGGATATAAAGAAAGTTTTTAGGTAAGAAAACAGAATGGGAAGATCTAAATGGGAGTTGTTAAAGATCATTCGCCCGGACTAGATGATTATGGTCTGGGTTTCCAAATACACTAACCTAATATAGTCCATGGTGTGTATTTTTTTATGTAATAATTATTCTGAAAAAGTAATGTAATTTCTTTATATGTTAAGAATGGGACTCTACAGTTGGTATTAGAGAGAAATTTTAGTCAACCATTGGAAACAATTATGCGAAAATATTAGTGAGATCCCTAGATATATTTCAATGGTATGTATTAGGATGTCCCTATGGTCTAGTATAAGTATAGCTTATAGTCCTAGAATTATGGTAATGATCATGAATAACCTAGGATGAAACCTAGAATGTTAGAGATTGAATGTACTCCAATTTATTATATTGTTTTCCTAGTGTGATTTTGCCTCTCATGCTATTATTTTTTTTGGTTTTAGAAAATGGATAGAGACAAGAAGACTTATGTTAATGGAGAATATGATGTATAAGGGAATTATATTTTTCATTAGAAACCAAATGATATGGGATATGGAAGGTGAACCATCTTTATTATGCGTAATCAACAATCTTATAATATGATCAATAATCTCAACGTTAGACAGTTTTCAGACTCAGCTAATATGGGAAATATGGAGCTTCATGATGATCATAGAGGAAAGAAAGTTAAATTTCCTTCATGAAAATCATTTTGGAAGTGGACTCAAGGAGAACATTTCAAAGGAACATGATGATCCGTTGGGTGTGTTAAGGAAGGACACAAAGCTAGTAATTTCAAAGGGAAAGGATCAGTTAACACAATGTACAAGGAATATGGTAAACTAAGGAATCCATAAAAGTTAAATGTTTTAAATGTGGAATGTATATACATTATGCAAAAAAGTTCTCTAAATAAAAATCTCATGATGAGAATCAGCATGGTCATAAGGGTAGTATTTATGTTTCTGATAATGTAGAGACTACAAATGATATATGATATGAAAGATGTGTTGAGGAGTACAATGACAATGTTTGGTCAATGGTTTAAGAAGGTAGTGGAATGATTGCATGTTCATCAAGATTAATGTTGTATAAGTAATTTTGTGGTATTATGGAATAATGAAACGTCTAAGGATTTGTTACACTATGGTTTTTACTTTACTATTTAAAAGTATACATTGAATGGTACCGGTATCCAAGAAATGTTTTTGAAATATTTTTGGAAAGAAAATGATATGGTCATAATGAAGGGATAAGGTGAAAATAATATTTTTGATAGTATTAATGATCTGATGGATGATAAATTTACAAAGTGAAATCATGGTTTGAGTATATTTAATTATTAGGTATATTTTGTGTATGAAGAGAAATCATTTTGATGGAATGTATGTTGTCACTAAGTTTCTATGGTAATTTATCATATAATCAGATTTCATGAGGATGCATTATGATGTCCTTCAAATGTTTGGAACGTTACCGACAAGATATATCTTATGATATATTGGGGACCAATGATGATATATGATCTTTCTTGTAATTGTTTTTTTAGTACTGTGATATTGGATAGAAGTATTTTGGATAAGCCTAATGGTTGGAATGTATTAAGTTGGACATAATATAGTATTGTTTAAGGCTAGAAATTTTATTATTATTATTATTATTATTATTATTATTACTATTATTTATGTATTGTTATAACAGTATATTTTTAGAAAAAGGAAAACCCCTAGGATGAGCGACTACCCGTCGCGTCAGACAAGGCTATGGAAATCGAACCCACAACCTAAGTGAGAAAGGCCTTGTTCACCTACCGCTGGCCTACATGAAGTCCTCAGTTTGTGTAAATTAGTTTTATTTTTTTAAGTGGTATGATAGATGAATTATAAGTCCATTTCTGGAACCATATACAATTAATATAAGGACCTGGCCTTAAAACATTACTTAATAATGAAATAAATTGAATAATTCAGATTGAGGATCTTTTCATGTTTATAGTTTTAGAGAATTGGGACATAACTATTACATCTCAATGATTACAAATTAGACACATCTACTCAGTTTCCATTTTTTCACAAAATAAAAACTCTTGAATAAAAGAGTCATGTCTAGTTCCTTGTTTTAGACAGCATAACATTTCCTTGATCCCATCCTTGACCATATTCCACTTTATGTCCTGTGAAAACCATTTCAATAACTTGGGATGAGCATAAAAAGCTTAGTTAGGGTTGTAACAACATAGAAAGAAAACATTAGTCCATGTATACATAAGAATCAATGAAATAATACTTTACTCATAAAACATAATCACATTATCATAACTCATTAAATCATAAGATTTATGAATAACTCATAGAAATCATATTACATAAAGGTAACTTGAGGAATTTATGACATTCTTACGTAGGGAGTAACCCTCATGGTTACGTTTGGAAGACACATCACAGTATATTCCCTAAATCTCTTTGGAGAAACCTTAGAGTTTAACCCCTTCGCATTACCCATATATATTGGAGGGCTATCATGGTCTCACCCGCCCTTATTTTATCATGGAACCACCCGTCTTCATAAACAATGCCCAAGAACCATAACATAATCGTATCACATAAAAAATGCATAAAGGAAACATAACATTTCCAAATTTCTATCACACGATATAAAAACACATTGATATAATCAAAACATTATCAAAACCATTTTCAATACAAAAATAAATAAAATTAAAACATGTTATTTATTTTTCATTTTTAAAAAAAATTATGGCTTATAGGGGAAATCGAAACTCAAATAATGGTCACGACGGTGAAGAAGTAGTTGTCGCTGCAGAAGTACGAAAAAAAAATTCCCTTTTTTTGTTTAGTAAAACACTTCATATAAAAATAGTCCTTTGGAATAAAAGTAAAAGTCTAAGGGTTTTATACACCTTATAAAAGGAAGTTGAGTATAAAACAATATATGACTCAATGAAAGGAGATTGAGATGAAGCCCCTTACAAAGTCGGTATCCTTAGATTAAGGATAAATCGATAACATGTTTATGCATGGAAAATATAAATACACCTCATATAAGAGGGTATTATGTGTACAACAATCGGAGGTCATCCACATATATTCATAGTACAACATAATCAAGAATTAGAGGATTGACCCAAAGAACTGAAATTTGGATAAGAATATCCCTTACAGAAATTCGACAGCCTAACAGTGTCACATTAAAATTCAGAAAATGACTTGATAAGGGATAAAATGGTATCTCATCACTTGGACATAATATTTATAGAAATAATGATATATAAGGAAATATCCCAAAATAAAAATAAGTAAATTAAAAGATATAAAAAAATAAGTCTTTTAAAAAAGAGGGGGGGTGAATGAATCCCTTACCGATTTGGGTAACTTTCGAAACGTACACCCCATGAAAGAAGGGCCAAACAATTCTGATGCAAATACACATAAAAAAGTATATTACACAAAGAGTATAATCATGGTTAGTACGTACACCACCCAATGGAGATAGTGAAAAATATAGCATGAATCTCACGGGAATAAAAAGTGAGATAACAAATCCCCTTACAAAAATTCAGCAGCCTAATGGTGCCAATTAAAACATCCAAAAATGGATTGGAGATTTCAATTAGGGTCTCTCATCATATGAACATAAAATTTTAACTAATAGTAATATATAATAACATACTCCAACATAATAAAGTGGAGCTTAAATGTAGTGACATAAAAGAGAGTACTTAAAAAGAAAGAGAGAGGTTGGCTCCCTTACCTCGTGTCCGACTTGACTCGATCATTCTTTAATTTCCTGAATAATAAACTAGAGTTAATTTACACTTGCTTAAAGACCTTTTTTAAGTTAATTATTCCTATTATACCATTTATTACCATTTTATGAACATTATGTAATTATTTAAGTCAATAACAGTCGTTTTGTCGATCATTGGGACTTGAGTCAAAAATAAACTTTTATAATTACAAGTTGTTCATGTGGTAAAGTAACCATTATATCCAGAATTATATTCCTAAGGTAGATATCAAATATATCATATATATCCAGTATATAAATTCATTTATAATATTAAATAACATTTAGAGGTATGAAATTAAATACACCATTCATGGAGACGGTAATTCGTACGTATGCATGAACGATACTTTAATTTCTATTTCTTATTTAATGGAATGAAAATAATAATGATATAAAGGTATGTAATAATTCCAGTATAATATTATATATATTATATCTTTAACCCCATCCTTTATACGCCCCAAATATGGCATTAACAAATCAGATCACTTTGTGGGGGTGGTATTCCGCACTTCCTAAAATGAAGATATCGCGTTTACCCATAATGGAAACCATAATGGTATGCCATAAATAAAAAATACAGAAGCATATGGATAACATTAACATAATATATATAATATATAAATATAGTTACATCTTAATGGCCACCATGAATGGTGTAATAATAATATTTTACAATCACCGTTTCGTGAGGCAGAAATTCGCCATCCAAAGAAACAGTATGTTCTTTAACCATTAGACAGAATTGTGTGTAAGTGTAGCTCAAATAATTATAATAACCACATTATCTTATATTTAAGATACTGGTGTTATTATAAAATTATGTAATAAAATGATTTTAGGGGGTTGGAGAAGTAAAATAAATCAAAATAACACAAGAGAAGACATTACCATTAAATCGGATATCTCCTATTAGTTTGAACCAAAAGGTTTTCATGAAAATATTTCATCATAAGTTAAGTCTTCTATGATGAAGAGAGGGATGTGTAGAGATGAAATGTGCAGATTTTGGCTGATATAATGGCTTGAGAGGTGTGGGTAAGGTGGTAGAGGTGGGGGCCTTTTATAAGAGGGAGGAGGGGCACTCTTGGAATGACATGAAAAGTTACATTATTATAAAATGATATTCGGATATTAAAGGTCCCAAAATTATATATTTATAGGATAAGGTGATAAGGGTTCAAAATAAACACATCTAATAGGGTTTAGACAAGTTTAAGTCTTAGATTTTACATTATCATTTCATTTTATGTAAATCGTTCATTAATGACGTAATCGTTGCATCATAATGTTGTCATACATAAATTAATTTATATAATGTCTAAAAATTATAAAAAAAATAATATGATGTATGAAATCATTTTATCCTTATAATGAATATTTATAGTAAAAAATATGAATTTTATAACCCCGTGTAAAAAATGATTTAGTAAAAAAATACATGTTTGTGACACTATTATTTTTACTTTAAAAAAAAGATATTAATGTAATTTTATTACCCAAGTGGCACCATGGGGTCCCCAAGATGACCCATGTATTTTATTGGTCGGCTATGACACATCCAATAAGGGTAGGACATGTGGAAATGTAATTTCATATTATTATAACATTACTTTTACCTAAAATTACACTAATTACCTTTAATCGCGATTAATAGAACTTAAAAGTTACTATTTACCAAAAATTATTTTAATCCCATTGAACCAAATTTTACATCCTAATGTCAACCATGTATGTAGGACTTTTGAAATTCAAATCAGAGAGGTGATAATGTTTCATTTAAACGAAAAATCAGTTTTTTAACTACCACTTAGTAGTTTAACTATTCATCATAAATTGAAGTTTTTCAGAAAAATAGAAAAAAATCACCCTAAGCTATATTTGATATTCTGAATTAAAAATTGATTTATATTTTAGAAAATTAAAAATATATAAGTTTAATTAATAAATTTAATAATTAATTTCTGTTGTCAAAACAAATATCGTGTTTTTAAGAAACAAAATATATCAAAAGATTGACACTAGTTTAAGTTCAATTTCAAAGTGAAATTAATTCCAATGACCGCCATTGGATTAAATGGTAAAAATATATTCTAATTTTACTTTAAATGAAATTCACAATATAATATAATCATATAAATGAATTATATTAAAAAGAGGTTTTGAATTAAAATACAACATTTTCCTTTGTTCATTAAAAATGAACTTTATCAGAAAAATAACAAAAAATTATACGAAGTAAATTTTAGTTTCCCGATTCTAGAAAAGAAATTTATTTTTTCAAATATAACATAATTTTATTTCAAAAAGGGGATTTAAAAAGGCTTCACCATCAAAAGGCGGTTAATCGACTTTTTAAAGAATATTAGAATATTTACGCTTAAAATTGGATTCATTCGCATTTTAAGAATCTTACATTTATTGAATAAATGTAAAAATATTTTACAAGCATATATAATCACATTTTAATTAGTTCTATTCATTCCCACCATTACATCAGATTGGTTTTTACTAGCATTTACAATAATATTCTTATATTATTAGTGTACATCGTACGATTTTAAAGAAACTCGTTGTTTCGTATTAGGTACGCCATCGAACATTGAATCCCAATTAAAGTAATATTAATAATTTATTCAAAAATATTAATATATATGAAAACTGAATATTCTTTATTTATCTGGGATGTTACATCCTTCCCCCTTTTGGGAATTGCTTTCTCGCAATTTTAAAATTGGGCTTTGAAACATCATTAAAAGCCCCACATTGGAAAAGGAGTAAATTAAACTATCACGTTAAAATAAAAAAAGAAAAGTACCAATGTCACCCGAGAAAAAAAGAATAAGTATTCCATGAAAACATGGATATGGAAGAAAAAAACAAAGGGTTATGTTCGGAAGGAGAGTGATAGAAACCTGTTTAGGAGCAAGTTAACCACCAGAAAATCACAAACGTTTGATGTATTAAATGGTATTTGATTCCCCAAAAGGAAAATTAACAAAAAAAATTTATTTTAAGTTACTTTTCATTGAGTTATTTATTTATGAAATGATCTAAAACATATGAACTCATACTTACTTGTCATGTTAACTTTCATCTTTTACTAGATTTCTTACACAAACTCATATTTTCTCTAAAAGAAGTGTATTGAGAAAGACATGTTCATATTAAGAGTACTATAATCAAATTATTGAGAATAACCTAATCCATAAAAGGGAACTATATATTTCCCATGTTTTTATACCTTAACCAAAACAAAAACCAAAAAGGTTAGTACAAGATCAGATAATCACCAAAATAGATAATCCATTAAAACAATCTATTCTTAATCTCCAAAATTTGTCAAACAATACCCAAAGTTCAATAAAGACCATTCAATAAACATATATCCCTAAAATTCTTCAATTTAATAAAAACTAATATTGAATCCCAAATATCTGAAAGATTTAATCACATAGTCTTCCAAGATAAATCTTAACATTTATCTCTAAATAACACCACCTTTCTTAAAGTCTCGTATTGAAAAGTAATTATCCTAATCACACATCCTCCATGATAGGTTAATCATTTCCTTAGATAACCCAAAATCAACTTACTCTTGATTTATATAATCATCTAACTAAAAATAATTAGTCAAACTAATCAGGGATTCCATGTAGTCCAGTGGTAGGCGATAAATTCCAGTTGCACTTTGGTTGTTGGTTCAATTACCACAGCTTCATCCAACACGACGGGTTGTCACATGATTGTGTGTTGTCATTTTTCCAAAACGCTATAATTATTAAAACATTCTCCAAATAGAGATAAAATCTTAAAAAATAACCATAATATATTTTAACCACAAATGTTATCTAATAACATTCATTTTCAACCCAAAATGTATTAACCAGTAATTGCCTCAATTTCAAGTATCATATGAACCCTAATGGTTCTATATAACTATATCCACAAAAGAACAGATAATTATTCCTTGAATAAAATTTTCATATATCAAACATTACTGTTACACATACTATTAAACTTGTTCTAATATAACCCCATTATCCAAAGAGACTTAATACTTTTAAGAATTTCACCATCCTAAAGTATACCATAACTCTTGAATCCCTTATATGTTGATTTCTTACTCATTCACCATTATTCATGATCCATTAACCATTCCCTTATAACTTATTCTGAAATAATTCTTCCCTACAAAAAAATCATAAATCATATCCTAAGAATCAAATAATAGGAAAACATATGTTAAGAAATAATCCATACCTTTCATTGGTCATTGTCAGTTTCTTCATCCTCAATCTGAATGGAATTTGATATTGGTAAACAAATATTTGTACAATCTTGGTGATCTCATTCCTGAAAATTCTTCTTAGGACATGTGTTCACATTATGACCATACACACCACATTTAAAACATTCAATTGATCCCTCAAAAAGAACTTCTTTCCCTTTTCTAGAGTCAACTGGATGCATCCTTTTTTCCTAGAAGGTTCATGATTTATAACCTTCATTTCCACATCTAAATCATCTTTCTATCCCTTTGAAATATTCTCCTAGGTGTTTCTTTCCACATCTTTGACACATAGGTTTTTTAACACACATACCTTTATGATTATTTCCTGATCTTCCGTAGGGATTTGTTTCCCCAATATATAATTTCTTATAAAAATCACCAAGGTTTAGGTGGTCAATCATGACTCCAGATAGGTGGTTGAGGATAAACACAAGATTTCTCATTGTAGCTCCCATATCATTCAGCTGCTCGTTCAGAAAGCTGTCACAGTTTCCTTCACACCCACTATTACTTTAGTGCCTGCTAGATCCATCCATTTACTAAAACCAAAAAGGTCAGTGTGAGTATATCAGTAAAATCATCATCTAATAATGAGGAATATAAACACTAAGATATACTTACCCAAGTTATCTCAAACTCTTTCTATATTTCATGAAAAAAACAATGACCCCATCTAATATACTACCAATCATGGTTATACACAACTTTTCACTTATACTTAAACAACACTCTAACCTATAAAGTTATCTAAACTGAACTTTGATACCAACTATAAAGACCTAGCCTTAAAACATTACTTAATATTGATTAAATTGAATAATTCACATTGAGGATCTTTTCAGGTTTAGAGTTTATTGAATTAGGACATAACTATTAAATCTCAAAGATTACAAAGTAGACACATCTACTAAGTTTCCATTTTTTTCAAAAAATAAAAACTCTTGAAACAAATTGCCATGTCAAGTTCCTTGTTTTAGATAGACTTACATTTCCTTGATCCCATCCTTGACCCTATTCCAGTTTATGTCCTATGAAAAATGTTTCAAAAACATGGGATGAGCATAAAAAGCTCAGTAAGGGTTATAACAATACAGAAAGAAAAAATTGGTCCTTGTATACATAATATTCAATGAAATCATACTTTACTCATAAAACATAAGAACTTTAACATACCTCATTAAATCATAAGATTTATGAATAACTCAAATAAATCATAATACAAAAAGGTCACTTGAGGTATATATAACATTCTTACGTAGGGACTAACCCTCATGGTTACGTTTGGAATACCCATCACAGTATATTCCCTAAATCCCTTCGAAAAAACCTTAGAGTTTAACCCCTTCGCGTTACACAATGCATTGGAGAGCTATCACGGGATCACCCGCCCTTAGTTTATCACATAACCAACCATCTTCATAAACAATACCCAAGAATCATAACATAATTGTATCACATAAAACATGCATAAAGGAAACATAACATTTACACCTTTAAATCATAAGATATCAAAAGACATTGATATAATCAAACCATTATAAAAAACATTTTCAATACCAAAACAAAAGAAAATTAAAACATGGTCTTTAATTTTCTTTAAAAAAAATATAGCATCTATAGGAAGCTGAAACTCAAATAACGGTCACGACGGTGGAGAAGTCGTTGTCACAACATACGTACTACAAAAACATTCTCTTTTGTCGTTTAGTAAAACACTTCGTATAAAAAGATTCATTTTGAATAAAATTAAAATTCAAAGGCTTTTATAAATCTTATAAATGTAGGTTCTGTATAAAACAATATACTCTTCAATAAAAGGACATTGAGACGAAGTCCCTTACAAAGTCGGTATCATTAGGTTAAGGATAAATCAATTACATGATTGTGTGTGGAAAATATAAATGCACCTAACATAAGAGGATATAAATTGTAAAAAAATCAGAGGTCATCCACACATATTAATAGTACGACATAATAAATAAGTAGTGGTTTGACCCAATGAATTGAAATTGGGTTCAGAAGTTCCCTTACAGAAATTCGACAGCCTAACAACGTCATTTTAAAATTCAGAAAATGAGTTGATGAGAGAAAAAAGGTTATCTTATCACTTGGACATCATATTTATAGCAATTAGGATATATAAGAACACATCACAACATAACAAGATGTAAATTAAAAGTCATAACAAAAAGTTGTCTTTTAGAAAAGAGGGGGGGTGAAAGAATCCCTTATCGATTTGGGTAACTTTAGAAACGTACACCCCATGAAATAAAGACCAAACAATGCAGATGTAAATACCTATAAATGAGATTATATTACACAAATAGTATAATCATGGTCAGTACATACACCACTCAACAGAGATATTGAAAAATATAGCATGAATCTCACGGAAATAAAAAGTGAGATAACATATCCCCTTACGAAAATTCAGCAGCCTAACGACGCCACTTAAAACTAAAAAAATGGATTGAAGATATCAATTAGGGTATCTCATCATATGAGCATAAAAATAAAGTAAAAAGAATATATAATAACATCCCCCAACATAAGAAAGTGGAGCATAAAAGATGTTACATAAAAAGGAGTACTTAAAATAAAAGAGAGAGGTTGGATCCCTTACCTCGTGTCCGACTTGACTCGATCGTTCTTTAATGTCCTGAATAATAAACTAGATCTAGTTTCTAATTTCTTAAGAACCTTTTTTAAGTTCATTATTCGTTTTATATCATTTATTACTATTTTATGAACATTATGTAATTATTTAGGTTATTAACCGTCGTTTTGTCGATCATTGGCACATGAGTCAAAAATAAACTTCTTATAATTACAAGTTGTTCGTGTGGTAAAATATCCATTATATCTAGAATTATATTCATGATGTAGATATCAAATTTTTCATATATATCCAGTATATAAATTCATTTATAATATTACATAACATTTAGAGGTAAGAAATTAAATGCACTGTTAATGGAGACGGTAAGCCGTACGTACGCATGAACTCTACTTTAATTTCTATTTCATATTTAATGGAATGAAATCATAATGATATAAGTTATGTTATAATTCCAGTATAATATCATATATATATAATATCATTAACCCCTTCCTTTATATGTCCCACATATGTCATTAACAAATCAAATCACTTTGAGGGGGCTGTAGTCCGCACTTCCTAAAATGAAGATATCGCGTTTACCCATAATGGAAACATAAAGGTATGACATAAATGAAAAACAATGAAGAACATGTAAAACATAAACATAATATATATCATATATAAATATAGTTACATCTTAATGGCCACCAAGAAAGGTGTTAGAAAAATATTGAACAATCATTATTTCGTGAGACAGAAATCTACGATCCACATAAATAGTATGTTCTTTAACCATTAGACAGAGGTGTGTGTAAGTTTTGCATGAATACTAATAATAAAAAAATCCCAGTATATTTAAGATATTGGTTTTATTATAAAATAAATTAATAAAAAGAGTTTAGGGGGTTGGAGAAGCAAAATAAAACAAAAGAACACTTGAGAAGACATTACCTTTAAATCGGATAACTCCTCTTGGTTTGAACCAAAAGGGTTTCTTGAAGAGCATTCTACATAAGGTAAGGCTTATATGATGAATATAGAGATGTGGAGAGATTAAATGAGTAGAGTTTGGCCGAGACAATGGCTTGAGAGGTGTGGGTAAGGTGGTGGAGGTGGGGGCCTTTTATAAGAGGGAGGAGGGGTACTCTTGGAAAGTCCTGCAAAGTTACTTTATTATAGAATGATTTTCAGATATTAATGTTCCCACGGTTATATATTTCAAGGATAAGGTGATAAGGGTTCTAAATCCACCCATCTAATAATTTTTTGACAAGTTTGAGTCTTAGATTTTACATTATGTTTTTATTTTATTTAAATCATTAATTAATGAGGTATTTGTTGCATCATCATGGTGTCATACATAAATCAATTTATTTAATGTCTAAAAATTATAAAACAAATAATATGATTTATAAAATAGTTTTATCTTTTAAATTAATATCTATAGTAAAAAATATGACTTGTATAACCCCATGTAAAAATTTGTTTAGTAAAATAATACATGTTTGTGACTGTTTTATTTTTACATTAAATAAAAAGTTATTAATGTCATTTTCTTACCCAAGTGGCTCCATGGGGTCCCCAAGATGACCCATGTATTGTCTTGGATGGCCATGACACATCCAATAAGGTTAGGACATGTTTCAAGGTAATTTCATATTATTATAACATTATTTTTACCTTAAATAACACTAATTACCTTTAATCGCGATTTATAGAACTTAAATGTAACTATTCACAAAAAAATTTATTTTAATCACATTGAACCACATTTTACTTAATAATGACAACCATGTATTTATGATTTTTTAAATTTAAATCACAAAGGTGGTAAAGATTCATTTAAACAAAAAATCAGTTTTTTAACTACCACTTAGTGGTTTCACTAATCATCAAACATTGAAGTCTTTCAGAAAAATACCAAAAATTAACCTTGAGCTATATTTGATATTCTGAATTCAAAAATGATGTCTATTTTACAAAATTCAAAACATATAAGTTTCATTAATCAATTTAATAATTAATTCCCGTTGTGAAAACAAATAGCGTGTTTTGAAGAAACAAAAAATATCAAAAGATTGACACTAGTTTCAGTCCAATTTCAATGTGAAATTAATTCCAATGACCACCATTGGATTAAATGGTAAAAATATATTGTAATTGTACTTTAAATCCAATTCAAAATGTAATCTATTCATATAAATAAATTAAATTTAAAAGAGTTTTTTAATTTAAATACATCAATTTTCACTTATTCATTAAAATGAACTTTATCGGAAAAATAACAAAAATTTATATGAAGTAAATTTTGATGTCCCGATTCTAAAAAATAATTTTATTTTTTCAAATATAACATATAAAATTTTCAAAAATTGGATTTAAAAAGGGTTCTCCATCAAAAGGCTGTTAATCATCCTTTTAAAGAACATTAGAATATTTACGCTTATAATTGGATTCATTCACATTTTAAGAATTTAAAATTAATTGAATAAATGTAAAAATATTTGAAAAGAACATATAATCACTTTTTAGTTAGTTCTATTCATTCCTTCCATTACATTGGCTAGGAGTTTACTACCATTTACAATAATATTATTATATTATTAGTGTGCATTTTAAGATTTCTAAGAAACTCGTTATTGCGTATTGGGAACTCCATCAAACATAACATCTCCTTTAAAGTAATATTAATATTTTATTCACAAATATTAATATATATGAAAACGTAATATTGTTTATTTACCTGGGATCTTACAATTAACCTCTCCATAGATGGACTTATGTATATTTAATATCTTGTGGTAACCTTTTTGTGATAGAGACAAATGAAATGACGTATATTTTTATCACATTATCTGCTACCACTTCATGAATGAAAAATACAACCTAATTTCCTTAAATATGAGATGAAGTGGAAATTGTTCATGGAACGAACAATGATGACATTACGTTGAAATAAAGTATGTATTTGTCCTTATGAAAAAATTCATTAGGTCTAGGGAAATGATATTGACAATGAAAAATGTTGTCATAGTACCCTCTTTTCTGATGAATTAGATGGTACTTTAGATCGTCACTAATTTATGGATTTGTGGTTGTTGGATTTTTCATAGCCATGTTCTCTACCACTCTTCATCAGAACATGACAGTGATATTTCTCTTCTATATCCATGTTTTCACTTCCCATATATGATCTCATTTGGAATCCCATTGATAAGTATCTTTGGGAATCCGTTATGTTTCTAGCATTCCTTATTAAAATGAAGTGTTAGTATTATTTTTTACGATGTGGGTTTATATGAAAGAAAATTTCATGTAGTAAAAAAATTTATAACCACGACGAATTTCGAGGGATAATTTTATTTGAAGGGGGTTAGAATGTAATAGCCTGAGATTTTACTAGATATATTCTGTTTGAATTTCATTGATTCCTTCTATTGTACGCTACAACAAGATTAGCTTGTTCTATACGCAACACCGTATTAGCTTACAATATACACTTCCATATAATTTTCTTGTGTTGCTCATAATTTCAAATTATTTTGATAGAATTCATCCCACACAACCATGATTAAATATTTTGTTCAATGTATTAATGAATTAAATTTGGATAATGTTATAAACAAAACCAATGGATGATTTCACTTCATGAAACACTTACAAGGCTTGTGTTGCAGGCAATAGCCTCCTTCCTCGATAGCTTGCATTGTACGCAATACCGAGTTTCACAAAACAATGATATATTATTATAATATTATAATAAAGTATCTTTTATGAGTATTATTAACTGAATTTTGAATTTTATAACATTATATATCATTTTACAAATTTTCAAGAACATGATATGTTAACAAAATCAAATTTTCGGATAAATGATCTATTTATAAAAAAATATAGTTTTGTCGCTTTTTTATGGCGCAACCATTTTAAATTTAATTTTTGAAACTTTTATAATTCCAATTTAACCATTTAAACAACATAATTTGAATCATTATATAAATATTTATGTTGGATACATTGTTTATATTTTTCTGATAACATTATTATTTTGATGAATATTAAAAATATGCTAAATTTTATTTAAAACAAAATTTATCATCGATTTAATTTATACGATTAAATAATAATATTTAATAGTTTAAAAGTGTAAATAGAATATATTTTTTCTAATTTAATATAACTTATGTCATTCTCATTAATTTTACATTGAATTCATTGTTATAAACATTTCAATCTTTTTCCATGTTTTAAATAAAAACCTGTTTTTTTACAGCAAGATTAATTTTAAATTAATTACTTTATCTTATGTGTTTTGAATTTTGAAAAATGGATTCCATATTTTGAATCATTTGATCCAAATTATGTTAATATGCTATTTTTATTTTGTGTCATTATGAATATTATCTACGGTAAATTTCAGTTACAATAGTTAAAGGTAAATTTGGTAATTAAGGGTAAAAATAATGTTATAAAATTTCCCTAATACTTTTATTAATATAATTGGATGATTATATTTCTTCATAAAATATACTGGGGTTGAAATGGTATCTATTTTAATCCACTTAGATGACGTTGAGACATTTAATTTATTTTATTTAAAGTGATTGGAAATATGTCTCACTCAAACATTAATAAACAAAGTATTTTTTATATAAGGATATACAGAATATAAAATCGTTTATAAATACTTATTTGAAATATAAAATGTTTTACTTTATAATGGTAATTTATTTGAAATTTTTATGAAATATATAATTAACATAATATCTAATACATCGATGATGCAGGAATTATTTATTTATAAAAAAATCAATAATAAAGTTTTTATTGAAATAGGAATACCATTAAAAGTCCCAAACACGTGACCAAATATTTTTGGTCAAGTATATCTAAACCATAGTCATACAAGGGTTGAGTTGTGGACCATTTGGAGATTTATAATACTGATTATCACATTAATATTATTTTATTTTAAATGATGTTGATGTTGTCACCTTCATAATTTAATAAAGATAACATTTAAAAATGTTGGGTATTTTGGAAGATAAATTCGACTAAAAGTATTATCTTGAAAGCTATTAGATTTATCTTCATCATAGTATTTTATAATTAATTTTTATGCAACAAATAATTATACTCCATAATTATACAAAAATGCTGTAGAAATTATTTAATTAAGAGAAACATCAAATAAACGGTCTTCGAAATATTAAAATAAATATTAAAAACAATAAAATATTATTAAATTTGTTTAAAAATCACAAAAACATATAAAAATTACAAATTTAACATTATAATGTCTCCAATTTCATATATTAACAATTGAAGACAATTAAGAAAATAACTAAGTATTTATAACAATTTAAAATTTAAAATATTATTACAACAAATAAAATTAAATATATTAAATAAGGATAAATCTAAATGATAAGGTTTAAAATAAAATCAAAACATGTCTAAATTTTATTAGAAGATGATATTACAACCCTATATCATCTAATATTCTAATTTGAGTCATTTTGGAGGTTTTTATGTAGGGTTTTATTTTATTATAATATAATATTTTTGAGATTTCCAAAAGTGCCCCTCTCCACTCTTATAAAAGGGCACCTCCTACTTCTCCCCTTCACTCCATTTTGAGAATTCAAACTCGACCAAACCCTGTAAATTTCCCCCATAAACATCCCTAGAAACATTTTAGAGGGCCTTTTCATCTTCAAAGTCTTAATTTAGTGCCCTAAGGGGAGTTTTAGAAGAGGCACGTCGAAGAAGAAGTAATATTCTTTACAGATACTTGCAAACATATTTCTTCTTCTACATCCTCGATATGAGTATATTAATTTTTAAGTATTAACTCTAGTATCACATTTATACTGATATGTTATTATGAATATTAAACAACCATATTCCATCTTCTATCCATCCTATGAAAAATAAAATCATCACGCGTGCGTAGGTACGACCTACCATCTGCACGCCATGGTGTAATATGTTTTTCATCTCCCACATACATGTTTGGGTATAATTATGGAAGAAATAACTATATATGATTATTTTGAAGTGATATTTATTCTGAAATATTATACACCATACATTTCAATACAATTCTATAATCATGGGAATGATATCGTCACTTGTTCGTACATATGGCTTACCATCTCAATGACGCGATTATATTCATTCTGCATGTTCACCATTCAAGAATGATTATAAAGTATATATAATAAATAATCATGAAATATATGACATAAAAATGATAATGGATTTATTTATAAGTCATTTACTTACTTATATTAAATTTAATAAAGAAACAAAAATAATGTTCATTTGTATGTATGACCTACCATCTCCATGAAAAATGTATTTCATTCCATTTATCGACATATTATATATATTTATATACTAAATATATATGATTTATATGTCATGTTTTACATTATAGAAGTAAATAATCATTATAAAACAAATCATATGAAGAATTTCAAGTCAAATCCCATACGATAAATGAAATGATTTTACCCAAAACACTACATTTACATGGAATTGACAAATGAACGGGTAATATAAAGTCATAAGTGAATCAAATATGATATGATAAATATTATCATGGTTATGATACAAGTTAATAATATATTTAAACCCACTATAAAGGTATTTTAGACACATATAGAAGATATTGGATGTATGGTAAGGGATAATTTTACTATCTCGTTTTTTTTTCAAAGATTGATTATACGTAAGTATTTACTGGGGTTATATTTATCATCCAAATCAATGTTTTATAAAAAGAAATAATAATATTTTTAATATTTTTCCCTCTATAAATTCATGTTTTCCTCTTTTTGATTTGTACTATTTGGTATGGAAGGAATTTTTCGTTTGTTTACCATATGAGGTACTTATTGACATTTTTGGAAAAAGTACAAGGAAAATGTTTTTTAACTTATATGGCATGAATATATTGTTACTCTTTAATATAGAATTATTCAAATGAAGATTATATTACAATTTTTCAAGATTATTTTAAAAAAAATTATTTTATTTTAAATCATCACGTAATTTTGAAAAGGAAAATGTTCTTTTGAAGAAGAAAGGATGTTGTCGTCAAGAACTAAGTTCATGTGTTTTATGAAATTTATTTTCCATGTAAGATGGCTATTTTAAATAGGGTAATGTTTCTATCCCTATTTTTACAATGATTTTACTATGTTAAGGATGGGATGGTATTTTACAATGATTATTTTATGATAGAATTATGATTAATAAAACAAGTATTATTTATTGGGTAATGATATGGTGAATGATTTATGTTTTGTGGCCATGTAAGAATGATTTCATTATGAGATGGGTGGAAACTATATATCCTTCAAATTCATTGGATAATGATTTATATCTCATGAGATATACATTGTAGTAAAGGCTAGTAAATTTGGTCCAGTAATACAAGGCATGAACGATAAGTAAACCCGGTTCAGTAATGGACTTCATCCAATATGATGGTCTTGGAAGAAATTCTTTGGCTACTATGGAAATCATAATATGTGCTTACTAGTGTTACATAATTACATGTTTTATTCCAATGATATTCTTTCTTTGTTAATGTTCCTATATGATCCGTGCCTTATGTACTGCCATGTTTTATGTCATTTCCCACTATTATGATATTTAAATTTTCTATTCTTTTTTTCACATTCAAATGTTTATGGATTGTTTTATGTTCTCCATGTTTACCCTTACTAAGCATTTGATTTCACCCTTTGTATTTTTTATGTTTTCCATTCACCAGCATATAAAGAAATGTTTTAGGTTAGAAAACCAAAGGGCAATATCTTTATGGGATATGTTGAAGATCTTTCACCATGATTAGAAGATTTTTTCCGAGTATCCAAAGACAGTAAACTAATACGGTCCTTGGAATTTGTTTTTATTATTAATTAACTATCTCACAAAAGTAAAGTAATTTCCATGTACCTCAATCTTGGGTATCTACAATTTTGATGGGTTGATTCGGTTTCGAATGCGGCTTTGTGTAACTTCATCACTCACGATAAAGAAGGTATTGGAAAATGCACATAGCTCAACAATCATTATCCATCCTGGTAGCACCAATATGTTCTGATATCTATGGGATCACTTATGTTGTGATTACATGAATATGGAGATTTTGGAATATATCTAAAGGTTCTTAGTATGTCATTATGTTAAAGCAGAACGACATAAGCCCAAAGGGGTATTGTAACCATTGCCTCAACCCTTATGGAAATAGGAGAATTTCAGTATGGAATTTCCCATAGGTCTCTCGAAGATGTCTAATGGAAATAAGGAGATATGGGTTGTGGTTGATTAACTCACCAATACATCGGATTTTATCACAATTCAGGATGATCTATCACTTGAAAGCCTTGAAAAGATATATGTGAACGAAGTGGTGAGATTCCATGGTGTTCCACTATCAAATGCATCTAATCCGGATACATGGTTCACATATAAATTTTGGAGGAGCCAACAACATGATTCAAGTACTGAATTAAATTTCAGCATGGCATATCACACTAAACTGATGACCAATCTGAATGAACTATTCGTGTAGAACAAAATATCAGGGGTGAAATTTCATAAGGGTAGAAGAATGTAACGTCCCAATGTTTTATCAATTGGATTCCCTTTTTATATTTATGTCTTATGGAATATTCACAGTAGTAATCACAATGACATATAACGATACTAAATACTATGTGACCATTAAATATAATTTTTTCACTTCTATGTTTTGAATTTTGAAAATATTACAAACATTATTGCTATCAGTAAAATGTTTTGAGTCTAATAGGACAAACTTATTTTTTAGTGAATAATAACCAACCCATATAAATAGTATCAAAACCTTTTTAATAGTAATATGACCCTTATGGATAGTAAATCATCCAAAATAATAGTAACCTCACATATGAATGATTAAAAGTAATTTTTGCATCTTAAAAGTGAAAATTTTACCATAGTATAAGTATTGGTATTTTTATAAGTCATAAATAAATAATTAATTTAAAAGAAATTTTATTTTAATAAAATGGTTTCATAAATTAACAATTATTTTTCTTCTAGTTTTATGATAATTGCATATGACCTTATTTACTTTTTGAAATCGTTATAAAAGAAGATTTATTTTTAGAAATTCTATTTTCACGTAAATAATGATTTTTTTAAAAAAAATTAATAGTATTTAAAAATTTATTTCTTAAAAATGGGATTCATTTTCGGAATATACACGTCAAAAATTAGTTATTGTGGATTTTTGGTTATTTTCTGAAATACATGAATTTTTATGGAATAGTAAAATACATTAATTTACAGTATAAATACATTATAATTCAAATCCTCAATTATTTAAATCAAAAGTGATGTATGACCCCAAATATAGAATTCAAATTCCTTCATTAATAATATTGGTCTTGGAATCATCAGTATTTCTTACATTGGTAGAAATTAGTAAACCCATGATTAAAATATTAAGAAAACCATCTCCCCTCCACTATAAAGACCAACCTTCACACCTATATTTCATAACACCACTAAAGCATTAAAACATGTCAAATTTTTTCCAAAAAATCATCCTTCAACCCTCCCCCATGTCCAAGAGCTTCTGGTCTAATCAAAACACCAATCCTAGGTTCTTTAATGAGGATATAGAGAGATGGATTCAAGAGGTAATTCCCTTTTTTACTTTCCTTTATTTTCCATTCAATTTCATGTTATTTTATTAATCTCAACCTTCCTATATACATACCCATTTTATGGTAAATCTAGTGTCTCACATATACTAGAATGTTATGATTCTAATGGTATAATTTATCATCTGACCCCTTCCCCTATTTTTATTATTCAAGAAATGAAATTTTTTTTCGTGAGGTGCTAATTTATCAACTTTAAGAAAAAAACGTTTTCTTATTTCCTTTACCTCCTTCTGATCTGGTAATAAAATCATTTATATGGTTGAACCATATTTTTTTCTATGTATTATATCATACTCTATTTTCTATAACTAACTTCTGTACATATTACAAAATGATAAAACAAAACATGTTTGTTGTGATCCAAAAACTACCCAAAAATAACCTAAAATGATCATCAATAAATTCTAACCAATGAATCATCCACATGGTATATAACATAATTCATTATAATATAAATTAATCTCTTGTAATTTCATTGATAAAATATATTGTTTTTTCTATATCTTTATCCTTGTTTTACATGATCTTCCATTCATGAATAAAAGTAAACCACCCAAGAAAAATATAAAAACAATCATTCTCGAACAAATGATGTAACCCTATAACACATCTAATGGACCATAAAATAATATAATAAAAACATAATGAACCATATTCCTATAAAAAAGTTTTTTTATGGATAATTATTGAAAATATTGTGGTTATAAATGACTTTAATGTGAAGAAAGAATTCAGATAAAAGGTTAGGGGAAATTCTCTAACCCAACTTTGGTTCTTCAGGTTCTCTACCATTCACTCCATTTTTGGTATGGTTACTCCATAGAAATAATTTTTCATCCTTATCTTAACTTTTATGGGATATACATTTTTTCTACTTATGTTCATGAAAATCCCAATTTTTTCCAAAAAAAATTATTCTTTCGAATAAACACACTTTCAAAGAATGTTTCTTATTCAATCATCGATGATTATTCAATGAATATAATGTTATTCCCTCTATATTTTGGGAACCAAATATTTATGAATGTATTTATCATTATGTGAAACCATTTCCCTTCCATGGGTTATTTTATTATTATTTCTTACATATGTCTTATATGGCATGGATGATAATGTTTATGTTTTGATGTGATGGGTGCACCTAGAATTATATAGCACAATATGAATGTTATGATATAAAGGGTGCACCCCGAATAATACAGCACTCCAATGCATTAGGTAATGTGATTAATCTCATGTGTTAAATTGAAATGATGTGGGAACAAAATGATATCTTTGTTCAAAAATATGTGTTCTAGTTAACCACTAAGACATTATGTTTCATTTTTATGCATTTCCACATTTCAATTCTCTTATTAATTATTCATCTCATGTTCATGATCTTTTGACTATGTTATTATTTTTCACACCATTTTTTATATTGTTGATATTTATCCTCTTATGAGGAATTTACCTAACCCATGTTTTTATGTATATCCCCAGGTGATTATGTGTACTAGGGAGATTTTGAGGGACAATAATAAGAAAGAGAAGAATAAATTAAATAATTTTTTATGTTTGTTGTTGTAAATATAATGTATAGTTCTATATTTCACAGGAGACTAAACATATGGATCCACATGGTTTAAAACTATTATGTTTTTTATAATTATAATGATGTAATAGAAATGTAAGAAAAGGCTTGGTCATTATACTATTGGTCTCTTAAATAGAATAAATGATTATATCAAAAACATTTTGTGGAGTGGGAGAACTCTTGAATGGAAGCTTGTAACTATTCCCTGGTCTACCAATTTCATGCCTTTAGATAAATGTGGACGTAGCATCAAAAATCAAAAAAAACATCAACAATGCCTTACAAGCCTGAATCAAAGGGAATCCCCTTCATTATAAATATTCATCCCCTGCCTTCCTCAAAAACTAGTTTCTTGATAAATTAACGAATCCAAAGATAAATTATATGAGATCATCCATATAGCCTTCAATTAGGAATGTTATTTCAGAAATCAGGTATCCATATAGATGGATGATGAACAAAGACTCTACCTTGAACATCTGGCTTCCCAACCGGACCAGTGCCCCTTTTATTTTTACGGTTTTCCCACCTCAATCTATTGAACACTCTAATAATACCATTTATGATATGTTATGATCTGAAAAATTTAACAGACCTGAAATTATAAATTTTGGCATTGTCAATTGTCCATTTTCCTCCATTAATGATTTTTTAATTTTTGAACCTTCTCATAATGGAATGATTGACTCAAAAATATTATGATCATTTTTAACAACTCTTACAATATTTTGAGTTTGATAATTAGTTTTAATAAACTATCGTTAATGTTCATAGAATTCACTCTTTTTATGAATATTGAGAATAAAAGGGTCCCAAATGACACTTGAATTTAATATTTTAGGATTCAACATTGCTCTACATTTCGTTTTGGTCACCAAAATTGATAAGACATTAATCAACCGTTTGTTTCTTGTTCTTTAACCACTATATTTTTGAATTATGTACTTGATCTTTTTGAGTGCATATGGTTAATTTATGGCTGTATCAACTCTCAACTAAATCATTGTATGGATATAAATGACTCCCATAAAATCAATAATCTCTTCATAGAAGCTATATATTAGCTACTCCATGTGATCTAGTAAGAGAGAAATACTTATATTTATATAAATTACTCATTTAGTCTTAATGCAGGTACATTGAGAATCATAATTTCCATTCGGGATGATGCCTTTATTAAAAAGGGATCTTTTCTACAACACTGTAAGATACCTTAGGATTCTATGATGGATTTGTGTGAAAGTCATTTATCCCTAGCCTAGACTCACTTTTGAAGTATTATTGAAATCTCTGCCTCAAATTTATATCAAATTTAACATTGATGGTGGTTCTAATGAAAACTCAGGACCCTTAGGATGTGGTGCTATATACATAAACCACTGTAGCCAGACTCTAGGATGCTTCAATGGTAGATTTAGTGTAACCTCTTCTCTAGATGCTAAAATGAATACTGTGATTCATGCTATCTATTTTGTAAATCATCTTTTCTGGAATATTCTCTAGATTGAAAGTGATTTAATGACAATTTTGCAGGCTATTTGGAATAGTGTAGTACACAATGAATAAACACTTAATTAACATTTGACGGACTGTCTATATTTTATTATAGAAACAAAATATAATTTCACTAATCTTTCGTGAATCAAACAAGGTTGTAGATGACCTCACTAATATAGGAGTCAACTATGACACTACTAGGATGGATGATCTCTCATTTGACATACCCTCCCTTTATGATTGGGATAGTAGAAAAATATCATCTTTTGGACTCATGTAATTTTTTTGTGTAATTTTTTTTCAAAAAAATTAGTATTTTTTTCTTTGACCATAACAACACCGTTTAAAAAAATTGAACCACCTACCTCAACTGTAATTTTTTTTGAAAAACAGTGCTTAACCACAACCAAACCTCAAGAGAACCATATATAGGAATCATTCAACCATAAAAATATCAATTGAACCATAAAGTTTAATATCTAGGAATAAAAATTTTGGCCAATCCATTGGAGAGATTAAATGGTAAATAAAGAAGAGGAAAACCCTAGAAAATAGGAAGAAATATAGAGAGAAGGGGACTTACTTGAAGGATCGTAGAGAGAACCCAAAAAATCCTCAACAAAAATTAATTTACATCAGAGAAAGAGGTCTTCGGGAGGGTCTTAGGGTGACGAAAATTTATGGGATATGATTTTGGGTGTTTAGAAATAAAAAATCGTGGGGAGAAAATAGTTAAAAAATCATTTTATGACCTAAACTAGTCGAACAGTTTTGCGGAAAGGTTTTCCAAACCCCCTAACAACCGTGAATCCCTCTCTATCCAAGAAGGAAATTCCCAAAGTTTGACCCTCATTTTTAACAAACTGTTCACTATCCATGAGGTTATCCACAATAAAAAAGCACCACTTGGCTGCACAGTTACCAGGGCAAGGGCACACAGTTTTTAAAACCATCCGTAATCATGCTCCACCTAATGCATAACTAAATTTTCATATTTTTCCCCATAAAAATAACGGAATTCCAAATAAAAATGTTCTAAACCAAAAATAAATGAAAAATTAACTCCAAATGATATCATTTATGTGATAAATATCCCAACCGTGAAAACATTTCACCCCCAGAAAGTGAACCCAAATATTGATATGAGAATTAAAATGGTTACTCTCGTTCAACCCTTGATATATACTCCCAAGTATAATGCACATATTTTACATGTGAAATAAATAACATATACCAATTTAATAGACATACCATAAAGAAATTTCTCTTTAGAATCTCTAATATTCATTGGCCACTCAAACAAAGATAGATCAGGCTCTATTTGAAACTCTTCCCAATTCAATACAGTAGAAATATTTGGTATATACATCTACATCTAAGAGCCATTAAACAAATATTTAATTAACTTCAACTTTTAGAGAAGATAAAACATGTATTCCACCTTACATATCGTCTCGATAATATTAGAAGGTCTGACATAATTTGGCGTTAGCATTCCTTACTTTCCCAAACGATGATGGCCGAAGCGAGGTGAAAATTTTAGGAACACACAGTCACCCACAGAATACTATAAAGAATTTATCATCTAATTATCACATGATTTGAGAGGAATTTGAGTGTCAACAACTACAGACTAGTCAACCTGACATTGTTAGATATCACTTGCACTAATCTCATCCACAACATTGAGGCCTCACCTACCTCAGCCTAACACAAGTGTGGCTAACACATATTACTACAGCGTTCCCAAAATTTTCAATTATAATCTATTATTAGTATCTATTGTTGTATTAAATTATATCAATCCCAAATGGATACCCCTAAAAACTTTGGGAATCCATGAAACATGCTTAAATAATGTACTCCACAATCAAATTTTCTCACTTTGTCATACCATTTGTATGTAGATGGTTTGTCATTCTCAATTTTACCTGGGACACCACTAACTTTGGAAATCCATTCCAAAAAAGAGGTTACATGGGGCTCCTTGTGAGCAATAACATATTAAGGAACATTATAAATCGTTACGAGCTCCTGGACACAATGTCTACTTCTCTTTTCCACCTTCACTAAATCTTTGATCAATATGAAATGTGTTGATTTGGTCAAACATTCAATCACAAAACAAATGAAATTCCTTCCCTAGGGAGAATAATTGAAGTCAATGACACAGTCACTGAATATCTCTTCCCACTTAATTGTAGGAATTTGTAGTTGTTGATGAAAACTGGAGAGCCTTTAGTGCTCTACCTTGACCTGCTGATATGTATAACAACGTGATACAAAATCATTAATATCTCAATTCATACCTGGATACCAAAATTTCTAATGATCATCATTGTAAATAATGGTAGCACCAGGATGCACGAACCATAGAGACTGGTGGATATCCTTTATCACCACATTCATCATACACAATGGCACCATAATGTGACCCTTGAAGCATAAAACTCACCCATGAGACAACGAACTATCACAAGGAATCTCCCCTCCATGAGGAATATTTATTGAATGCTAGCACAACTACAAATGAAGATGCTAATGCAGAATCATATCCATAAGAGATGGAGATAGCTGAAGTCTAACCAAGAACGTGCCTCCATTTTCCCCCCTGGCCTCCATGTGAATCTATGAATTAAAACCCGTCAACAACTACTCATTATGAGACGTACTCAAATATTTCACTAATAATTTTCTACACAAATCATCTACAACAACGTTGACTTCTTAGGGTGTATAAAATATATCAATGTTGAACCCCTAAAGGTACTCAAACTAATGATGCGGCATTAGATTGAAATATTTTTCAGGTTAAATGAAGTCAAAACATTTATGATCTAAAAATACTACAAACTTCTCCCCAAAAAGATAATGGTGGCATGTTTTCAAGGAATGCATCACTGATTTTAATTGCAAGTCATGGGTGTGGTAATTGTTTTCATTTTGTTGGAGTTGGTGAGATCCATATTTCATCAAATGGTCATTCTACATAAGTAGGTATCCATGCCCCATACCCGAGGCAGCAAAATAAACAGTGTACTCATTTCCATATTCCAGGAATATCAAAACAGTGCTAGTGGTCAATCACTAATTAAACTCCTTGAAGGGAATCAGGCATTATAGGTCCCATTCAATCTTTACCCCCTTTCGAGAGTGCGTCATCAGGGGAATAACCTTATTAGATAAATCCTGTATGAATCTCCTGTAATAACCTACCCAGATCGTCAAGCTTCTGATCTCGAAAATATTCTTTGGCTGCTCCCATGACCTAATATAACTGATTTTTTTAGTGAAAACTAAAACACCTCATTATGAGATAACATTTCCAAAAACACCACCTTATTAATATATAAGGTCCACTTACAAAACATGGATTGTAGATGATGATCATAATTTTTTCATAGCATGATCTACAAAAATTATAATTCTCCTCCATAGTCCTAGAATATACAAGGATGTCATCCACTAATTCCATGTCAAAAAATTGAGATACTAATGGAACACCATATTTATAGAACCATGAAGATTGATAGATCATTCATCGGCCCAAATTCCATTCTTAAATACTCAAAATGGTCATACCCGTTTCATAAATCCATCTCTAGAAGATCCTTTTCTCTAACACTGAATTAGTGATAACCAGAACATAATTACATCATAGAGAACAACCATTACAATTTATTCTAATAAAACAATTCATTAATATGGGCAAAGGGATACAAATTCTTTATTTTTTTCATTTTAGATTTTTTTATTCAATACCGAGTTATACAGATCTATCTACCTTTATCAAATAAAATTGCGGAAACCCAATGAGAGACACTCAGGCGAATGAATCCTTTGGATTCAAAATTTTCCAAATGTTCATTTAATTCACTCAACATAGATTGGGATATCTGGTATGAAGAATGATATCACTTATCTTGTTTAGTTCCAAATCAATAGATAAATCTATATCCATCCCTGTTAGAAAAATTAAAATATCATCTGGGAAGACCTCTAGGAAATCATCCACCACTAGTGTAAATTCTCCCTATTTTGACCCAAAATAGTCCTACGATTCAATTGAAGATAAATAAAAACGATATTAGCCATATCTGGTAGAGGAGGTCCAGAATGAACCAAATAAGGATATCATTCTTTATGAATAACCTAGGTATTACCAGTCGGGTCTAGAAGGCTCACTCACTACCAATAATAATGAATTTTTTCCAAAAAGTATTCCATTCTATCCCTATTGTGTATTACATAAAACAGATATATATCCATGACTAGGAAAACATGTACCCACTTGACCCCTGATAGGGTGAGTGAACATGAAGGACACCTAAAACCGTACTCTTGATTCTTACCAAGAAGCATTATCAATTCCATCACATACGACATAAGTTTAGTTGAAGACAATAGAACATCAACAATGAGGACAAAAATAAATGAAACCAAATAACCAATATCAAAGAGAACAGAGGATAAAGATGATAAAATGTGAATAGTATATCAAACTATCATAAGCCATGCATCCAATTACACTGGTGCTTGATCTACCACATAAAGCTTCCTATTTTCAACCAGATCCGATGAACAACAATTATCCTTCTTCTCTACCCTGAAGAGAATCTACATGGAAGATGGCCCATCCATACTTACATGAACTCAATGATGAGAACACACTATCCTTGATGGATATGACTGGGCTGATATCCCCATAGAATCCTAAGATTTTACTCCACTCTAATTAGAAGACATGGCTCTACAAAATCCATTCATGTTCCCCTCGCTCCACATCAGTTACAATGTTCGGGAGGACTTGTGTATGAGTGCCATAGGATACCTACCATCCCAAACTGGTGGCACAAAAAAACCACTTCATTAGAAGGCACATACGAACACTTATGTGTAGGGTGGTTCAAATTACCACATCCCTTCATCCCCTACTCTTCCGGCTTCAACTTCTTCTATTACGAGCTGCAACAACCCAGTACTATCACAACCCCCAAAAAACCAAACATTCCCTTGTGTTCAATCTCCACCATTCATGAACGATAAACAACTTTGGCATAGTTTTTCATTATAAATATAATTACATGAGAATAAATTTCTATATATAACCCCATTTCGATCCTTTGGGCCTTCATTTTCGCATTAAAAATGAGTTCAGGTACATACCAAACGAGAAAAACAAATTGGTTGGCATACTTCGTAACTAACCAATATCTATAGAAAAGATCAAAAAAATCATGTGATATTGCATATGAAAAGAATTTAAAATAACAATTTTCATTAAAATTATCCTTGAGGTCTTTCCATCTCATTTACTCTTGCTTAACAGTTTGCACCACTAAGTCCCACTACCTACGACTGGGAAAACCAAGCAGGAATGATGTACATTTCGCCCTGACTATCTCTAGAGTGTAATGGAACTTAAATGTTCTCTTCATTTCCTCAATAAATTCTTCTATTTCTTAAGGTTATGTGATACCTCAATAGAAGGAGTCTAGATCTATATGAACTTTTGATACAAGTCTTTACCATGACTTGCTTCATCTTCCCTAACCCTAGCCGGACCTGAGCCTGCTCCTTCTCCCAATACATTGACAACCCAAACCATAGCTTCCACTACTATTCAACCAATTGGTGATGGATAAATATCTTCTTCCCCTTCCTATATTTACACAGGATGTTTTTGGGTTTGAATATTTCTACACAAATCATTAACCACAAGAAAAACCATCAATACGACCATTCTAAAACATCATAGAAATATCCAAAAATTTCAATATTCCATAAATCCTAATAAAGTATATCCATCATAGAAACATAAACACCAAACCACTCCACCCCCACCCAGTTTCCATATACAGTCACCAGCATATACGTCTCAGTCAAACCAAACCCCAACATCCCTTTTTGACACATGTTTTTTCTTGAGGTGTGCTATATAGGCACCATACTCGCAACCCGAACATAATGTCTAAATATTCGTAGCATCATTCTTTCCAAAAGTATTCCCAAAATAAATTCACCAAATGTGCATAACATCCTTTGATAACACATTTTCAAAAACCCAACAAGAGTTTCATCTAACTCGACACCTGACTCGGCCCATGGCATTTCATGAGATCCATTCTTGCTCCCAACACACTGGAAATAAGTAACCGACTATAACAAAAATGCCTTGGGAAGGATTTTTACGCAATTTTATAACCATAATAAACTGAAAATAATAATCATAAATAAACTGGACAACCATAACAAATCATGGAATCAATATTTTCATATTTTAGGTTTACAAATTTAATCAAAACTGAGAAAAATATACAACTAACGGGAGACAATGACACCATCCCAAAAACCACTATGCTACAAGAGGATCATTATTCCGATGACACCACTACATGTCTTATAAGGGGAGACCACTAGAATATAGAACCACCATCTCCAAACAGATTTCATTTACATGTGTAAAACATAACCAGGTCTATATACACATTGAGATGTATGTAGGGTGTGAGCTAAATCCCAGAAGGGTGTATCCCAACAAAAAAATATTAAATGGTAAAATTAATGTTATAAAAATTAATATCCACATTTTATAATAGAAAAAGTATAAAAAAATTCCGATAAAATTTAATTGAAAATATGATTTATTTTTAAATAACTAATAAAGTATATTGTATTTCGATAGTGAGTTTAATATAAAAAAGGTGCACTATGGAGTGGGATATCCCTATAAGAAATAGCATGTGTGGTTCCCTTAGTAGATAACATCTTAGTGAAACATGACATAATTACCACACTAAAATCATTTCTATGAATGAGCCACTAGAGATTTGTAACATCCAAAATTCTAGTGGACTCCAATAATCATCAATTATTTAGTTACCGTTTTATTTGTAAATCCCAATCACAAATCCTCTCCAAGAAACCTTTTATTAATCTAGAATACTAGTCATAGTCTAACCACCTATATACTTAGGATTCCCTTCATTCTCAATTTTAATTTCACGTATCATATATAACATCACCTCACATAGATGTCCCGAACAATATCATCAAACTTGATAAATCAATACATTCATAACAAAAATGTCTTTCAAATTCCAAAATACACCAAGGAATTACACCATTTACACAATTTGTTAAACCGCATTCTGAATTTATAAATTTCATTCTTGATTCACAATAAGGTTGCATACTTGAAATACAACAAATTTCCTTTATAAAAATTACTTTTAAGCCATATTATTACTAAAACCCTTCAAAAAAACCATTACCACCACACACATAAATCCTAGAACATATAAAAAAACATAACCAAGAATATCAAAAAATTTATACAATGTCTAAGAAAAGAACCACCTACCTTAACTGTATAATTTATGGAAAATAGTGCTAAACCACAACTGCACCTCAAAAGAACAATATAAAAGAAACATCCAACCATAGATATCATGATCAATCCCTAAATAATGACATCCAACCCAAAAACACCACCCAAAATGATGGAGATATGAAACCCCATATAGAGAAGAAGAAAACACTAAAGGGGGGGAACCAACCATTATATAAGGTGAGATAATTAAATGATCACAGATAAACCACTACAAATCTAAAATGGAAATAAACATCTGAGGGAGGAAGATGATAGGGGGGAGGTTCCTAAAGTGAAGAATAATATGGGGAGGATTTTTGTGGTTTGGATTTTATCTAGGGAAGCCAAAATATAAAAAATATAATTTTTTATGACCTTGAAAATGTGCATGATTGTCCAAATAGTGTGGTAATTGCGAACCTCTCTATATCCATGTAGTACATGCTTTATGGTTATCACACATTGTTTAAAAACTACTTTCTGAATGTGTGTTTAGCCACTTTCCAAATACTACACATTCCAAGATAGTTATCGGGACAAGGGCACACAGTTTTTCAAATTGTACACTAACCTTGTGCCACCGACAATTTAACCAAATTTTCTCATTTTTCTCCAAAAAAACAAGGAAACCCAAATAAAAAAGTTCTAATCCAAATAACAATTTGGAAAATAAATCAATATTTAAACATGAATGTGACAGTGCATCCCTATTTGGATGATAAAATTAAATATGGTAATGGAACAATTTTACCTAGGGTTAATAAGTCCATAAATGGTTCATTAGGAGTTGACTCAATCATCACCTGGTTTGTGATAATGTCAAATAATACCCACCTTGATTGACCCTCATTGTCGATATGTTTTGAAAATTTAAAAAACAATTGAACCATCATGATGAATTTGAATATATGATTCCCTTGAATTATTTGGGGCCATGATGACGATAAAGGTAATCATATCCATGTGATATATTTTTTTTATCAATTTTGTTTTAAACGTAAGTAAAACTCACATCACTTTATATTTGTAGAACTTCGGGATGACCATCATATTTAGATAATTGGTCTCATAATATTTGAAAAGTTCCATTATATTTTTGTACATATAGATGGAATAATATTTTCATTTGATTCACACAATGTCCACAATGAGAAGGTTGATTTTATTGAGGAATATTCTTTCCAATGGTTCTGGGCTTAGGAAAAGCAAGGTTGGTCCAGTACCCAACATTTATTTTTACAATGATCATTGATTATTCTTGGATCAATACGAGCATGAAAACCTATCTCCATGAAATAAAACAATGATTTAAATAATGAAGGAGAGGCCCTAAAACCAGAAGAGATGATATTGAACATCATGTTTATAAATAATTTACTTAATTTCAAAAAGAAAATAATACATTGATCTTTGGTATATCCTTTGATGATGATGTTGATCATTAGAAATGACCAATTTGGATAATATTGTTGGGCTTGTAGGTATCCAAACAAGAATCCCTCTAGCAGGGACTTATATGTGCTTCAATAGCCTCCGATCGACACCACACATTCTCAAGGTGTGATCACAGTGTCACGAGAATCTTTCTATCAGTTGTTATTGATAGCTATTTCTTGTCCCTTGAAGAATGTCCCTCCATCATGAGATGGGTG
Organism: Viscum album; assembly: GCA_963277665.1. NCBI lineage: Eukaryota > Viridiplantae > Streptophyta > Magnoliopsida > Santalales > Viscaceae > Viscum > Viscum album. The sequence continues at coordinate 566,986,491 of OY728134.1, read as the reverse complement.
GGAAGAGGATTTGAGAGAGTAATTTTTTCCTCTTCTAAAAGGAAATTCCTCTGTGTGGAATTTTAAAACCCAACAAAAATGGAAACCCCCCTCCCCCACAATGAGGTCACTCCCCTGAGGTAGCACCCCTGAGAGAGAAATTATTTAGCTCAACCATTATAAATCCACCAGGTGTGCGGTTTGGTACATGGTTCAATAGATTTACATGTCTTTTTATCAACATGGGGCATTAGTAACAATATTTAATTTCATTACAATAATTAGATATATCCATAACCTAAGAGAAAACCCATGAATTTAATAATAATATCGTGTCATTATTTAGGGTACACCAACTTGCGCAAAACAGAATTATAAATAAAATTCTATATCACCAAATAATATCAAAGATATTATTATTTTAGATTTTGAAAAATAGTTAAATAAATATTTACCATCTAGATAATAATTATTTACCTACCGGACTGGCGTTAGTCCGCTTTAAATCCTCTTCCATTTATTGAACACCCAAATAAATAAATAAATAATTTATTCTCTTAAATAAATATTTTATCTACAAACTACTAAATAAATATTTATTAAATGTTAAATAAATGAATAAATATATTTTACTAATAATTGAGTAAATAAATATTTATTTAGTTTTTGAAATCAATTTAAATTTTATGAAATTATTCCACTATCCTGAGAAAAATATTTCTTCCATTAATTATGTTCAAATAAAATTTAACTAAAACCCCCTAAAACGCATAGTGTATGACCCTCTAAGATTCTTTCTCATTGTCATTAGGATGGTTTAAAAAAAGTCCAAGAGTACAATATAGAAATGGGTCAAGGAACCCATGAGAAAGAACATAATGTCGCAAAAATGAAATCCACACATGAACACTCACAGTGTAATATAAAACCATTGTCTCAATATCTCATCATGATGGTTTCATGATAGTGTCATCAAACTTTATGCTTCATATTTCATTAATTTAATACCTAAAATTAACTCGTTGTTACACCATGGCCGTGAAATTTCACAAAATAGTTCTATTCCAATCAAAGTAATAAGATATCGACTTTCATAAATGGATGGGATAAATCCTTCACTGACTTATCCATTAATAGCATGCCACTCGTGACACACCCAATGTACCCTACATCTCACCAACTCTTTGTGTGATGGTTTTCGTCATTAAATAAAAGTACATGTGTAGTGACACATATTAATGATAATATTTTTGTCTATGGATCTTTATCCATGCTCGTAGATTGAAATATCTAATGACACCAAAAAATGCCTAATTCCTACTAGAGGGTTTGTTCTCATAATATCCTATCTTTGAGATTACCAAGTGCAAAATTCATTAGAGGAAGTCTCATCTAGTTATAATTACTCACACCTAATGGTCTACATTATATATTTCCATTAATATTATTTCATCCAAGCGTATAACTATATTTAAATATATTGTTATAGCATGTCAATGTTCTCATCATAGTGGAGAACATCCATGACCTTATCAATACAAAAAATACTCCATGACATTTTAATATCATATTCATAAAGTACAAAGAAAAATATGTAAAAATAAGTTTAATATCTAAATATATTAAATATCCACGTAATAAATTTAGAATGTGTTGGCTCTATGGCACCAACTCTTACAAACTCCCACTGGTACTAGAGGTAACTACCTACGACTTTTAGTCCTTTATTACTCACATGGTGATTGTGTTTCTTTTTATTCAAGGCTTTAGTCGACGAGTCTTCCACTTTGTCTTTTATGAAAATACTACTCACTGCAACTTCTGATATCTGAGAAAATTCACTCAAGAGATGATACTTCTGAAGAATGTTATTTTTCTGTTGATGTGAGATTGGCTATTTTGCGAGATCCACCGCTGTAGTATGATCATAGTACAGTGTGATGGGATATTTACTTCAAGGTATTATATCTAGCTTCTGGAGGAAGCTTTGCATACAAACTGCTTCATTAGAATCTTAAGAAGTTGAAATATACTCATACATGGCTATTTAATATGCGACCACCCTCTACAATGAGCTCTTCCATATCATTGTACCTCTATTCAAATTGAATATGTATCATGTTTGCGACATCATGTCAACCTGATCAGTCTAGAAACTATAATATTCATTTCCTATGATTACTAGTTCCTCATCTCATCCATAAACCTAGAACATATCGTTAGTATGCCTCATATACTTTTGGATAATCTTGACTACCGTTCAATGGAAGTCACCTAGTTCTGCATTATATATTCCTACCACACTAAATGTGTAGGCGACATTTATCCAAGTACATATCATTGAATACATGACTCACCAAATTGATGATTCATATATATTGCATGCCATTATCTTTCATTTCTCATGTTTTTAGGTCTTATTTTCTTGGATAGATGAATTCCATGTTACACTGTAAACAATCATCTCTTGGATAATTCCACACTGAATCTATTATGTATCTTATCAATGTATGTACTTTGACAAAGGCCTAGAAAGAACATGTATCTATCCTGATGGATCTTGATCCCAATAATATTTGATTCCTCGCCCATGTACTTTATCGAGATGCATTGATTCAACCATGCCTTAACAGACTATAAGACTGGTATCTCATTTCCAATAAGTAACATGTAATCAACAGATACTATTAAGAAATTACAACACTCTCACTATACCCTTCATAGAAACATGGTTAAAAAACATTCTTGATAATACCAAATGTCATTATAGATTCATCAAAACAAATTTTCAATGACTTGGATGCTGTTTTTAATCCATAAATTGATTTTTGTAACTTGCATACCCTATTGAAATAAATTGGAGTAATAAAACTTTCAAGTGGTGACATGAAGACATCTTCTAGAATTTTCTCATTAAGGAAGGCTATTTTGAAATCCATTTTCCAAATCTCATAGTCAGGGTAACAAGCGATGGCCAACATAATTCTAATGGATTTCAACATCGCAGTCAGTGAAATTGTTTTTTCGTAGTAAATTACTTTACATTGTTTGGACTCTTTTGCAACCAGTTGGGCCTTATATTAACTCACATTCCCTTCCATGTCTAGTTTCTTCATGAACACACATTTTCAACAAACATGCATTATATAAATTGGAATATCTACCAAAATCCAGATGTGGTTTTGGTACATGGAATCCATTTCATAATTCCTGGCTTATTTCAACTTGGCATCATCTATGACACATAAAGCTTCCTTATAGGTTAGAGGATAATTATTATCAACTAATATTAAGTCCCCATCCTCAGTGATTAGAAAACTAAACCGTTCCAGTTGTATAACGTCTAATGTACTCCAATTCTTGTGTCTCTCGAACTGTTCTTTCGTCCACAAGGCATTGTTGAATATTCTCATGTACCAAATCTTGCATACCTTGAGCCTCATCTTCATCATATTCTATTTCTCTCCAACTATCTATTTTGTTGATTTTATACCTCTCATGGAATATGGAGTGTCTTTCCAATATAATCATTTTGTGTAAAGGGTTTTATATGCAACATCCCATTGTTTCCATGGGGTATCATATAAAGGACCACTTTGTGACTAGGGGTGATAGTTAGTTCCCTAAAGAGGCCTTTAGAAATGCATCGCTTCCCCATACATGTAAATTAAAAAACATGGATTCCTTTCCTCTATAAAAATCATATGCAATACCATTTATCGATTTAGTTGGTACTTAGTTTTGTATGTACACCACTGTTTTAATGCATATCCTCGAATGTATAATCGAACACTCTCATGACTAATAATTGATCTCACCATGTTCAAGGGGTTGTGGTTCATCTATTCCCTTGCACCATTCCACTAGGGCGAGTAATGAGGAGTGAGTTGGGTTATGATCCCAGTCTCCCTTATATAATCAATGAATACATGATTACGATATTCTCATCCTTAGTCTGAGTAGAGTGTCTTAATCTTCTTATCGAGATAGTTCTCAACTTCAATCTTTTATTATTTGAACTTATGAAAATTATTCTTCTTATACCTCATTAAGTAGATACATCCTTATCTACTAAAATCCTCAGAATGTTTTTGGAAGATGAGTATACTTCCCTTGATTCAACTAGAAATGGTCCACACACATTGGTATGAACCAATTAAAGAACTTATTTATCCCATTATCATTTCCCACTAATTGTGTATTTATTCATTTTTCCTTGTAAACATGCCTGACATATTCCAAATGGTTTTTGTTTGAAATAATCTTAATATCCATCTTAATGTAGCATTTTCAACCGTTTCTCATTTATATGACCAAGCCGTTGATGCCAATGTTGTGTGTGGTATGATTTATGTGAATTATCACTGTTATTGATTGAAATTACTTGGTTTCAATAACCCAACATGTAAATAACATTTTATATATGTTCCCTAATAAAACAAATACGATATTTGTAAAAAAAGTTAATTTCCAAACTATAAAAAAAATCCATCTAATCTAATCTAGATAAAAAATTGTTTTTAGTAAAATAGAGAACATTATAAAAACTCTTAACACCAAGATCCTCTCAGATAGAAATGTGAGGTGGTAGTCCCCGACAGCTACAACAACATGTCTAGCTCTATTGGATACTTGCAGATCTTCCTCCCCTCGATCAATATTTCTGAATCACCAGGTATCCTATATTTGAATACCAATGTGATAACCCATGGCTGTATCTAATAACCAATTTGTAGAAACATATAGATTTCATTAGATTAAAAAATCACCTGAATCTTCCCCTTGCTTCTTAGGATTGGTGCAGTTATTCTTCTAGTGGCATTCACTTCCATATGAGAAACAAACAACCTCAAATTCCCATTCCATCCCTATTATCATAATTTTCTTAGAAGGCCTGGAAGAATCTTTGGGCTTGAAGCTCTTAAACATCCCTTTCCTCTTATTAACTAAAAGTGAAGAAGGATTTTAGTGCTTCAAATATTTGTCCACATGGATAATGAGGGTAATAAGAGTAGATAATGTTTTTTAAAAGTTTTTAATATTGAAATTGATAACAATGTTGTAGAATCTCTAAGATAGTGATGTGATAATGAGATAGGTACCTAGTTATTTGGGGAGTTTAAACCCTAAAGCATCTAGGCGCACAATGTAACCAATGAGAATGAAACCATGAGGCATAGTTGGAGAACCCTCTCCAAGATTACTCTGAAATAGTGTCTTGGAGATCTCAAACATCTTTTATCTTTCTCTCTCATGGTATATACTGTAGAGGTTCTTGAACATACTATAAGAATCCATATTTCCATGAGACATAATGATCCCAAGAGACATTAATCATAACATCAAACATTGAATGTCGACCGCACCATTAAATTGTTTTTCACAGACCAGGAAGTCCTTGTCACACGCCTCTTTGGTAGGAAAATCAGGTAACAATGACTCCAACATGTAAGACATCCGTTTATGGGACATGAATACTCGAAGTAATCTCAACCCTTCCTGAAAGTTACTTCTTATGTGGATGTTTTCTTTATCTAAAATCGATTGTACGAACAGTTTGGTTGATGAGCTTGTCATTTTTATTCTAAAATTAAAAGAACAGATCACTAGTACATTCATGATTAAATTTGTATGAAAAATAATAAGTTAATTTTATTAATCCTCAAACTATTATTTAAAATCCTAATAGACGTCACCATTGAAATCTAAATGTATTGTTTCATTTACATTGTAGTGGAAAGGATCTATATTCCCCTCCACATAACCCAAAAATGGTTGGTCAAGATATTTGATGGTAAAATGGTTGGAATGTATTTTCCAACTTCGGGCTCGTAGTTCCAAGATCTATTGAGTGGACACTCCAATCCTAAAATCATAATATAAGATTTCTTCAACACTTGCCTCCAATATAACATCATGTCTAGTAAGGGATACTCATCCTGATGTAACATGGATAAGTCAATAAAAAATATTTCATAAGGGATTCATGTATAAATGTATGTTTCCCAATAAGGGTTGGTCAAGCATACATTTTTATTTTATTTTATCTTGATCAAGTAATAGAAGGCTTGGTATGACTTAATATTTTTTTGAGAAATTTGTATCTATTATGCATGAATTTCATATCATCATTATCACGTTCTTTTTAATATTATGTGGAACTAACTTAACTGATTAACTATGTCTTGATAATATTTACGCATTTTTTCTTGTTTATTTTATTTCAATATTGAATTCTTGTTTAATTCATTAATTATGTTATTGTGACAACACATACATTATGACAAACCATGCTACTAAAAAAGATAAAATATTGAAAATAGAATGATGAAGACATTTTCTAATGGTTATTTTATCTAGCAGTTAATAAAATAATCCTGACCAAGGGGAGAAACACATTGAACCTTTTATGTTAATGTTTACAGACTTCCACCTCTCTACCTCTATATCTCCTGGGATTGATTTCATATCTGCTCCAACTTTATCCGCCTACCAAAGTATAAGAGTTCAATCCATTACATATACCTTTTTTAACTCACATACAGGGGGTGGGTAAAATGGGTTTTACATATAAGAAACCATGTGCATGTAGAACCAACATATTAAATTCGGAGAAGGCTTGTAGGGAAATAAATTTAATTTAAATAAATAGATTAAAGAAAACCTTCTGCATAAAATGGTCTTTGACTATTTCATGATCATCCATACATGAAATAATATTTTGGCATAATGAGAACCAGCATTCAATTTCATAAAGTATGATGTGAAAATTTCTTATTAAATTTTTTATTGTTGTAGGTCAGGAATTAAATTTTTTGAATTACCATGGCTTTTCAAGGAAGAGATCTGTTGTGTTAGGAGTTTATAATTACACGCTGATTCCTGGGTAATTTTCTAGAGGATGAATTTAATTTTTTACCACTTCAGGGGTTTGTATTTCTAACTATGACTCATATTATTATTATGAGTGTTTATAAACACATAAATGATGTTTTTGTATGGGCTTCATATTTTGTTTAGTGGCTCATGTTTTTGGGGGAATCTCTAGATAAGGGATGTGTGGATGGTATATTAAAAAATAATATCATGATCCTGTTGATGGTGTAACATAAAAATCTTGTTGTAAATGTACCAGGGGAAGAGGGATGGTCCCATATCTTAGTGTTTCATGGTTTAAACACACTAAATTTATCATGGAAGGTTTCTAGGTTGTTCTTCAGTAGGGGTTGTCAAGTAGTTTATTTTTGATGTCCCCCTCAGTTTTAAGAGAAATTTAACTTTGGAAGGGGAATTTCTCTAATTGTTACCCCTATTCATTCTACCCTTATAATCCCCACAAAAAAAAGTTTTTTTGTATGATTATTTGGAAATATAAATTATGATATTTCACTTTAATCATCCTTCCTTCTTAAATCTATTCACTTTTAATTTCAGATGAATTTGGAATAATTTCCATGTGTGATGATCTCAGAGGAGCATGATGAAATCAACCATCCTTGAGATAACATTTATGTATTGTGTCTAGGGGATGAAATTTGAAATTATTTTCAATCCTTTTCAAGAATTTTTAATGTTGTTACATCACTGAATTCATTTATTTTTGTTTCTTGTTTAAAATTAAATTATCTTGGGATAGTTGATTTGTATTGGGCAATTTAGTAGGGAAATTGTTAGTAATGTCCAATAGAACTTTTATAAGCTTTTTCTTATGGTATAAATTCATAAAAAATTACCATTTAGTATTTAGGAGACTAATCATTTTAAAAATTTGATAAAATAAATAGTTATAAATATTTGAAATAATTTTCTTCATGTTTTTTATTGTGACGTTAACACCTTGTTTTAGGTAAGTGACCACAATCATAAAATTTCATATGATATTATATTTACATGTGTTAATTTCTATATACTATATGGGTTTGGAAAATGGTTATAAGGATAGGTAGAGTCTTTATCTGAGGTTATGAGGTAGAATTGATCCTCACGGGATGAGAAAAACTACTCTTTATCAAGTTTATGGATTTGATATTTGACAGCGACCATGCCTCTATGGTGTGAGGATTCTGGTCAGATAAAAATTATTCATTGGTTATGTCTTATGATGTGAGTTGGAATTTGAAATATCTTTGGTAAGAGTATTAGGGCTAGTGGGTAGGAATGAGAGGTTTAGGTATGGGTAATGATGGGAGAGATAGTTTTATGTCTTTGTTAAATCTAAGAACACACTCTTGATGTTGAAGTAGAGTTTTGGTGTATGAGATAATCTAGGTATGTCATATAATACATATCTTATGTGATGGACAAGGTTTTCTTCTAATTGAAGGGATCAGGGATCTCCCATATGAGACGTGTGATGATTTTAACACCCTAAATATAGAGTCTTAGAGTTATTTTTTACTATATTACACTATTTTATGATATAACGGATCACATCTCATAGGATATACATGTTTAGTGTTCATAGAAAAAGGACACATATATGACTCCAAAAATATGTTTGAAATATAAAATATAATAAAAACATTATTTTATAATTTCATAATTTTAAAAAGACTTCTTCATATTGTAGGTAAGGGAAAACTAATAGTGGATGATCTTAGATTATTAGAAAGGCTTTCATATAGTATAATATATAATTATTTAATGATGTTCAATCAAAATAAGAAAGTAGGTAATTAAAAAAATCCATTCGATCAATAATTTCAAGTGAATAAACATCAAAGGATAATATTAACATATAAATATCATGGATAACGAAAACAAAATTCTTAATAAATTAAATTTATAATTCTAGACATACCATAAAAAATACTCCTAACCAATAAATGATGAATCCCTATTTCAAGGCCTCTCAACCAAGATAATTTTCATTCCATCAAGGCCTCTCAATAGTGTCCATACCATTTCATCGGGGGTAATAAACCAATACATTATATTTATATTGGTTTTAATACACAAAATACCCAACTATTTTAAAATGAAATTGTAGCCTCATCCTATATACCCCAATAACCTTTTTGGTCTCATGATACATATTGATGAATTAATGTGCTATCTATAATCTGACCACACCCTTCACATGTTCATACAATAAACATCACATATTTCTAATGGAGAATAAAAATTATTCTTGAAATGTCTTTGTATGTCAAAAATTATATATATTGAATCAAGAATAAAAAATAAAAAAATTTCGACTAAATTAAATAGCATGAATAATAAAATATCCTCAATAGATACAATATAGGGTTGATACATCACCATTTTACTAGAAATAATTCTAAATTCATCATTCATTTAAAAAATGCTGACATAAAGGGTATGAATAATGTTCACTGAATAACATAGAGTGATGGATAATATGAATAAATAATTCGGATTGTGTAAATTTTTTTGTAACTCCCAAATATTTTAGAAAATAAAACTATGTTACATATCATAAAATTTACGCGACATAGAATATAAACAAATGAAAAAATATTATTATTTAAATATGACTGTTATAACCTAGTAATTAAATTGGATTTAATGAATAGAGTTAAAACAATTTAGAGGAATATCTATAAATTTCATACTAAAAATAAATTAACAGATAATTTTTGGGTAAATAAACAATAATCGTTTACTATTTTAATTTTATTTCTCAGAAACTATGTTCTCGTCCAAAAAGATTTTTTGGATAGAAAATATTATAATTAAATTTATATGAATATTTTGAAATTGATTTGATAAATTACAATTCTTTTTTAAATCTTTTTATAAATATTTATAATAGGGTGAATGTTTTTTATTTTTTAGGAAATATTTATTTTTCATAGAAAAGTGAAAAATAAAGAGTTTTATGAAATTGTAATTCCTTTTAAAAATATTATGTAAATTAAATTTATAATTAGGATTTTATTTTTATTTAAATTAATAGAATAATTATTTAATAAAATTTATTCAAATTAATTAATCTTTAATCTTCTTCATAATTGATTTTAGTGTTAATTGTTTTTAATTTAGAAATGCCTTTTTTTGAATACCATTTTTAAGTGTATAATGTTTCTCCATTTTAATTAACATAAAAACCACTAATAGGGAAATTTTAATTGAAATTTATATATTTTATATACATAAATATAAATTTTAATTCAAATAATTCCAATTAATAGTCATATAAATAATATTAAATGATATTTTCGTTGAAAAATATAGTTATTTAAAACCCATTTTTTCATCACAATTTTGAGTTTAATTTTAAAATAAATTATACAACATCTATGAATTTAATTTGATAAAATAGATTTTGAATTTGTAATCACTATAAATTATATTATAAAATAATTTAATTGTAATTTTTTGATGATGAATATTGAATAAAAAAAGAATTAACAATTTTTACAGAAAAATTAGTAAAATAGGGTTTAACTAAAAAGATAATGGAAAAATGACCTAAAACATGAATAAAATACATTTTATCATCCTAATACGGCCCTATATCAAATAATTATTGTGAATAGTACATTTTAAATCCATTTTCAATGAGAAAAACATGGGTATAAATTTTTTATTTCAAAAATTACATTTGTGTCCTCTCCCCCACTTATAACATCTCACCCCTCTCTTCTTTTATTCAAACTATAAATATTGTTTTATCCAAAAAACCCATACCAAATACCTTCCACACTGCCATGTCCTATAATCCTTGTTTTTTTAAAACATTCTATGTGGAATTTTTGTGAAAGCCCAAAGAGATCATGTGATTAAGACATATCATTTTTAACCAAGCACCTTCTTTTATTTCCACTTCCTCATTCTTCAAATATTATTCAAACTATTTTTTTAAAAAAAATTAATTTATCAAATTTATTGGGTTTTTATTATGATGATATCATAAATTTCATTTGTATCTACTTCAATCAAATGGGAAATTAAACGATCATTTATGTGTACAAGTGGACTACAGCCTTGTAAACCGATGCAATTTATTTTTCTTCGTCACTTCTCAAGGATAGATATAATTATGTAATTAATGTTAATATATGAAATTATTGTAATATTTTTCATTGGAAAATTTTGATATTCCATTTAATTTTTACATTTCCATTTAATGAAAAAAGATAATAATGTGTGTGTGTATGTGTGGACTTCTACCTCTGTGATGTGATGTGACTTGTTTTTAATCAACAACTAATAAGAGTGATATATAAGCATGTATTTAAATAAATAATATGAAATTTAATCTAATGTGATAAATATTTAAAAATAAAATAATACACAACATCTTTTTATTGTAATCATTTAATAATGGAAATGTAATTCATCTATACGTATGGCCTACCATCTCAATGATTGTATCGTAGTTCATTTTTCATAACAATATTGAATTTTTTTTATAAAAAATTATATGAAATATAAATATGATAAATATGAAATTATTATTATTTTTCTCATTATGGAAAGATCACGTCTATGACCACAGACAACATTTGAAATTCATTTTTTACATATAAGATGAATATAATCAATACCTCTAAATGGGTCATAAATATTAACTAATTATGAATTAATTTTTACATGATTAAATAAATAGAATAATAATGATGAAAATATTATCTAATTTAGGAAAATAATTATCATAAAATTTTTATTTATGATGAATATTAACATATTATATGATTTAGACTGAATGTAAGAGACACCTTAACGAAAATCCATGTTTTAAATATTTTAAATATTTATTTTTTAATCATTCCCTTTAATTTCCAAGTTTCTATAAATTAATAAAGAAAATTATTATATATTATTAATTTGTAGATAAAAGATATTTTTAACCACATAATACTTTTATTTTCAATATTTTTATGAATGACTCATATTATTGTTTCGCTTAAGGGACTTTTTAAAATAAATGTCTTTTTATTATTCGTATTCAAAATATTTTTCCTCAATGTACTTATTTTTAAAAAAAATTATTAATTGTTTTTATATTGAACTTAAATATTTATGATGGAATTTTAATGTTAATTTTGATATTCATTCAAAGAATCAAAGAAGTAGTATTTTTACATAATGTTTTTTAATTTCATTAAAAAAAATGAAATGTTCTATTTTAATGAATATGGTGTAAATGAAATTTCCCAGCCATGTAAATGTTATTATATTATAGGATTGTGTTAAAATATTCCATGATTTCTTAAAATAAAAATCCCCTTTACCTTTTTATGGTTATTTTGTTATTGAAATTTTTTTAAATGAAGTGTATTTTTTGTTTTTGAATTATTATTCTATACAAGATTAATATAGTTTCCAACTATTTTTAGTCAAATTTTGCAAGTATAAATTGTTTTTCTATGTGATATTACTTTGAAATTGTTTAATGTGACATCCCTAACCCGAATAACCAAGTCTAATATGGAATCCCACGTGACACCATGGGTGTATCCTCAAACACAAGAAGATACCAACTAGAAATGAGGATATGATTCCATATGTTGGGATACTATAAATTCTATATCTCATAATAGGATAAAAATCAATAATAAATAATATAATAAATAATCATAGTATGCATATAGAAAAGTAAATATGATAGACATATTATACAAATAATGTATCTCTCTTAAGTGGCCAGCATGGTCAAATTATATAAGGCTAATATGGTAAATAATTAAATAGTGGATCCTCCTGAGTATGTCCTGATTGGATAGTATCCCCATGCTTATCTGCTCAGTTATCCACAGTTGTGCCATTTCCCTTTTCCAAACCCCTCATGAAATCATCAAGCGCAACAAAATGTCTGAGTAGGGTTTTAGTATAATAATAAGTATGACACCACCAATTCATCCTTATCTTAATGCATTCAGGTATTATAGTGTAGGGCATAATAATGATAAACATGTAACAAGCAAAAAACATAAAATCAAAGACCATCATGCTTTAAACAATGAAAGCTAAAATTAACCCATGGTCATATCTTCTCTGAATCCATGATAGAAAACATCGTAACAACCATGGAAACCTCCAAATATAAGATATAGCCTTAATATTCTTGAGTTTAATAAAAGACCGAGGCCTACAGGTCATGCCACCTGAGTCATTAATTACCTATCACTATCTTCATGTAATATCACATAGACCATCATGTCACTCTGTTTCCATGAATGTCTGATCACGTTTGATTGTCATTCCCCCCAATCGTCTTATACGGGTTTGATCACTCATGATAATCATTCCTCTAACTTAGAGAAAACTAGGACATCATGAACAATCATCTACTGAGTCTCTTCAACAAGTTACATGTTGTGTCTTCACATTCACCCCTCTAAGGCTATTGAGCCATAATGGGTCCACATTTCTCATGGTCATCATGCAGAATCTATAATAATACAACATATACCAAACATATCACAAATAAATAGTAACGTCACCAATATTTGACATATCATGGGACACATATCAAGTAATACATCACGATATGTTATATCATCATTATCAATAAACCATTTGAATTAAAAATCCACATGTAATCTATATTTCTTTACAATTCTCCTGGAGCATGGTCATAGAGTTTCACAAAATACTCACGCAAAAACAAGTAATCATAAATCATTCATGGATATTAAATATTCCAACACTATATTCACATAATGAAAACATGTATAAAGTAAACCTTAGTTGGTAAGGAACTTCCTACCTCATGGTTGTCCAATCATACATTATGGATTAAAATGTTTATCAATTCCCAAACCATGCTGACACCTAACTAGAATATGATCTTAGACCAACGTATACAAGAACCATTTTTTGAACATTATTTAGAAACAAAATTAATTTTAAAAATTATAAATATTTAATTAAATTTTTCAAAAATTACCTTGTCATCTTCAAAAACAAACATAGGAATAAATTTATACTCATCCAGATGAATCCCATGGAACTGATAGTGCATCCACCAGATCAATATAGAATTAGGCATTTATGTTACAAGTTTATAAGAAAAAATTAAAATTGTAAAGAGAGAGAGAGTAAGATAAAGGAGGGGGTCTGATAAATACTGAGCTTCGTGCCCATGCCATGCACACAGCCCAAATCCATATTATATTACATTTTTCATAAATTTATTTAAAAGAGTCTATCCAAAAAACTGTTTAGAGATATTAATTATTTATTATTTAAAAATACGAATAATTAAATAATTAAATATAAATAGGTTATTATCTCCTGTAATGTTTCAAAACCCCTGATTCACATAAAATTTATAACCTTCCTATAGTAAACCATGTGTTCCTAACCTAACAATTATCTTATATATCTCATATTATTCACTATTGTAATGTTGTTAATTATTTTGAGAAATTAAATATAATTAAATTTTTAAATGAGTGTCATAACCAAACATCTCACACTCACAAAAGTAATATCAATAATTGGGTAAATATTGCTATATAGACCTAATGAAGGTCTCAGATTTCTCAGATAATGAATAGTTTGGGAGTTATCTAATTATTTTTTATAAATAATGTGAACAAATTTTAACATATTTAATGTTTTGTCTTTTTTTGAGCCTTGACTGGTTTCAAAATATCACTTTTTCAAAGTTTATGACTCCAAAAATATTATATTGAATATTCCTACGTGATAACTAATATTTTAGTCTTAAAAAAGATAATTAGAAATAATTAATTTATTTTTATTTAATATTAAAATTTCAAATAAAACACTTGATAATTTTCAAGAACATGGCATTTATTATCTTTAAAATTTTGGATATTACAATTTTATTCCTCTATCAACTTCTCATCCCCAAGAAGTTCCCCTAGCAGCCATTCCTAATCAACTGAGACCACTGATTTCAAAAAACAAACTCTTGCATTCCAGTATCCATACCAGGAAGAACATCATGAACACGTCATGTCCTAACCAATCAATGGGATCACAAAATGGATTCCCTACCCACAACTCAAGGATAACCCTTATTTCCCCAACCCTTATACCCATAACCAATGATCAGTACCCATCATAATATATATATATATAGAAACACAATATCAATCTCATTTCAACAAATTAATGTCAATATAGATATATCAAAATAGCATGAAAACACAGATACATCAAACAAATAGAAACTATATAAAATAAATAGTATAAATCATATAATTTAATTAATGAACTATTATACAACACTATTACATGTATATATATGCCATGTGAACCTCCATGTCTAGTCATGATGCATGAACACACTCGAAATAAAATAAATCAAATATCATCATCTTGTGGATCAACAAATTTGAGTTTAATCAAAAGTAATAGTAAAACATAAATTCCTATTCTATGGTAACTCAGAAGTCCACTATAATGTGATATCCTGACACTGTAATAGTTCCCCTGATCGAGTCCTAACCATCTTATCTTCTATATATCCTATCACAAACCAAATCAACTGAATTACAAGTTAGAATTACTTGAAACTATGATACATTTTGCATCATCCCTACCTGAATCACCGGTTCTGAAGAGGAATTCCACTTGACCTCAGGTTTTCCTCCCTACAGGTAATAGGCTTCTGACTAGATACATGGTTATGATTCAATTAGTGGTGATACTATATCCTCAAAATCATTTCATAGGATAAATTATCAATGACAAATAATATAATAAATTATCAAAGTAAACATGTAGAAAAGTAATTTTGAAATACATGTAATACAAATAAAGTAGCTCCTGTAATTTCCATGTATGTCCAAAGGAAATAATGTTGCTAAATAAAATAGGTAAATTAATGAACCTATATTTTAAATCCCCATATTCTACTATATTCATGAACATATGATCATCTATACACCATAAGACCCTTTCCCTTATATAGATCCATCATATAATCTACAAGCACATTGAAATTCTTTAGGAGGATGTGAATACAAGACTCGGTAGGAAATTACCGTTGAGACCTTAACCTAATGTTCTCAATTATTATAGTTTATTCCATAATAATGATCAATTAATAACTAGCATAAACATATAATCCAAAACCAAGCGGTTGTACACTTACCAAGACATTTTAGCCCCTAACATAACTTTCTTCAGCTCAATGCCAAAAAAAATCAAAAAAATAATTGAAACAAACCAATGTTAGAGTCTTCCTCTTCTTTATCTATTGTCATATAGTCCTAATACCTCCTACTTAGGCTATACTATTACATCATTCCCTAGCTCTATCTTCTAGTAAGATAACATAGATCATCATTCCCCACTGATTTAATGATGTTATAATCACTCATGATGGTCATTCCGCTTGGTCATCAAATAAGTTTATGACCCCTCATGATTATCATGCCCTCCCAAGATAGGAAATAATAGGCCATTAAGACTTGTCATCCATCTCGGTCTCATTATCAATCCAGTTAAAGCATCTAATCATTTTCCCCCTCAAAGGGTACTGAGCCATGATGAGTCCACTTGTCTCATGGGTACCATGCACAATAAACAATAGTACAACATTTACAATAGATATCAAAAGGAAACTGAAACGTCATATTATGGACACATAAAAATAAATATATATTAAGTCACGCATCTTGATAACATATAGAATAATAATAAATAAAACAAGTGAATCAATCATGAATATCAAAATAGGCTATATTAATAATTCATATAGGGATAGTTTATACAGTTCCACTGACTACACACACACCCACAAGTAATCATAAATAATGTGTGGATATCAAATATACCAAAACGGTGGTCAAAAAAGGCAACAACTATAATGTGAGCCCCAGATGTTGAGGAACCTCCTACATCATGGTTTTCCAAGTCGACATTTAGGTTTACAAATATTATCATCACCCTAAACATACTCACACCTAACCAAAAGATAATCAAATGCCAAAGAATCCTTAAAACATCCCCATTTCAACATTATTATTAATTGTTTCTGTCTTTTAAATTAAAATTATTTTGTTAAATTTTAATGAACTACCTCGCCACTATCAAAAATAGGCTTACGAATAAATTTTTACTCGTCTATACAAATTCAACAAAACTGATGACAGTTCTAATCGAACAATATCAAATAAGATATTGAGGACATAAGTTTATAATAATAATATAAAATATACTAGAGATAGACAAAGATCCAAAGATAGAGAGAGTAAGAGAAAGGGGAGAGGAATGAGAAATAATGGGCTTCCAACCCATTCCATGCACATACCTCAAATATAATTTTTTATATAGTTTTCACCAATTTATTTAATATTATTTATTATCTATACCCCTTATTTATTATTCTATAATAATAATTCCATGCACCCACCCAATGAACATATTGGGAACCTCAGGGACCTGCATCTTTAGCCGAAATTTAATATCCAATATTTGTATTAAAAAGAGTGCCATATTTTATGTGTCATGATGCCACTGATGGTTCATCAATCTGATATAAAACATATAAGATATGACTGATTCAAGATCCAATCATTAAAATAAAATTTTCATTATATATTATTTTATTCAATTACCATATTTGAAAAACATCAAGAAATTTTTTAATTTAAAACTGCATCAAACCATATTATTAATCCAATGAACATATTCAAGACATCTATATATGTATACATTTATTAGTTTCTAGAAAGAAAATATTTTTTTCAAAAAATAATGAAAATAATAACAACAATTATTGTTATAAAAAAATTTATCACATTAATTTAAATAATGGAAATTATTATTATTAATAATTCACTATAATTATTTCCACCATTAATATTATTTTCAATAATTAAAAATAAAAATGATAAAAAAATTATTAGTTTTATTATTAATTATATTTATTCATTTCCACCATCAATGTTTTCAAAAGATTTGTCATTATGTATTGAAAATTGAACACATATATTTAATCCATTATTCAACACTAAATAGAAGACAATGTTTCTAAAATCATAAATTAATTGTGTTTCATAATTTCAATCAGTCAAAACTGTTGTATTTTGAATCATATAGATTGATGCAGTGTCATGAATGGTGGTATCCACATTAAAATGTGGTATAAAATAACATAATTATATATATATATTAATTTTAGTTTTTTAAAATCATAATTATAATAAAATTACTATTTAAAAGGGAAATATATCATGGGATGTCTTCATACATCTGACGCATATAAAACTCATATCCTGTATATGTAAACACCCACATTCCAGACCTAATTTTTGTATTATATTTCTCATAAGACACAAATTTTTTGAAAATTAATTAATTAATTTTGAAGAATAGGAATATGAAAATAATTAAATATAAATAGGGTATTATCATGTGGGATGTACCCAAACATTGAACATTCATAAATTTTATAAACTATCCAGGTTAAATTCTACCATTCAGATGCAATGGTGGTCTAAAAACGATCATATGAATATATATTCTAGAGATATTAATTACTTCCCAAATAAATAATATAATACAAATATAATATAACTTATTATCATAAGAGACTTAACCAAATATTAGACCCTCAAAAATTTGATAATCGTCATAGGGTAAACACCACATCTTGGAACTAATGGTTTTGTCAAATTTCCCAGAGGACACACCATTTGTGAGTTTCCCAGTTATTGTTGATAAATCATGTTCATATAATTAAGTATTTTTTATATTTTTATTCTAACTTCAATGAGTATCTACTAGTTTCATCATCTCCCACATAATCAGTGCTTGACTCCAAAATTATTTGAGTAAATATTCCATTGTGTCAATGGAGGTTTTATCATAACCAAATATATTGGAAACAGTTATTAAGTTTTTTTATAAAAAATTTCATTTTACATAAAAAACATTTAATTTTTCAAGAAGAAAAATTTTATTACCTTTAAAAATTAAGAATACTTTATTTGTACAATGGATTTATCCACCATTATATCTTACATATGATCCTAATAGTTATTTTTTATTGGTGTGGCTTGATTATTCTCCACTAAAATGGTAAATTGATATATTTTATGGATAATTATATTAGAGTTATATCATATCGATATTCCAATATTTTAGGATTTTAAGGGTTTAGTAAGGTTTCTATGAAGATTATTTCCCATGTTACCAACATGAGATTTTCTATGTTTTCTAATGAGTTATTATGGAAGTCCTTTGATATCAAAAGTTGTGGTAAAGATCTTATTAAATAAAAAATGATGTACATTTGGTAAAAAAGAATATTTTTATGAAATTTTTTTAGCTATTATGGGGTCTTCACTAGAAAGGAATATTTTTTCTTATTTTTTCTTACTTAGAAATTTCTTGACTCATACCATGTGTTTGTAATTCATTTCATTGGTCTTTAGTGGGTAAAGCAATAAAATATTTCAACTTGAATTTCATAAATAATTTTCATTAAAATAATTTTTATTATTATTAATATATTATATTATAGTGAAAATGGGTAATTATTAGAAGTATCCACTTTGTTATATGTATAATTGTTTTCATTGAGTTACCTATTCATTGAAATACTATACCTAAAATGATTCTCAAATGTAAGATAATGAATTAATGTCTTAGAAATCAAGATTATTTAATGATTAAGGTCAATTAATAAAATTTGGTATTAGATGAATGATATATATTAATTCATATGTTTTGATTGTATTTTTGATTAAGTTAATCATCCTCTATAACCAAAATGGATAGTATACTTGTAACACCTAATGTTTTTATGGACATTTTTTTCAAATAAAATAAAATTTTCTTATATATAATGAAATGTACTAATTTAATGATTCCTTTGATATAGAAATGACTTAGAATGTGTTACAAACGACACTAACTTGGCATATGTTTCCCACAACACCTACTTGGCATATGATGCATGCATCACTGAGTTGGTGTGTGATACACCCAATAATGAGTTTCTACGAAATAACTCATTTTATTATTTTAATTATTTAATAATATAATTTTAATATAGAGGTTAAAATTATTAATATTATAAGTAATTAATAATTTCCATATATTTTATTTAATTATTTTATATAAATAAAATATATTATTTTTAGTAAAGTCATTTTTATGTTTAAAATCATCATTTTATCGAATGATCTTATTGTAACAAAGAAATTAATTTTAGATGAATTTATAAATTGAATTTGATAAAATAAATTTAGTTTTTGAAATCATAATGTCAAAATTATCTTAGGGTGATGTTTTATAAATTTTCTAAAAAAATTAATTTTTTTAAATAATGGTGAAAATAATGCTTTTTAGTTAAAAAATACCATTTTTCATATTTATTATTAATGTTAAATGACATTATAAATATGTTTTATGGTCCCATTAGATAAATATTACATATATTAATAAAATTAAATTCATTAGGGTAAATTTCACATTGAAACTGTATAAGAAATCCAAACAATCTTTTAAACTCTTTTGTGCTGTAAAACGCTATAATTTCATCCCATCTGCAAGATTGGAACTAGTCTAAAATTTTCTGATTTTATGATTTTAATTTCAAAAAACCAACTTTAATTATCATATTAATTTTAATTCTTTTATAATAATAATTAATTCTTAATTTTTTGAACAAAATGATTAGTAAAACTGATTAAATTTAATCACATCAATTACGACCAAATTAAGCTTAATTAGAGAAAAAACCTTAAAATTAATGGCCCAAATGACCTAGAAACATTTTCAACACCCATAGG
Organism: Viscum album; assembly: GCA_963277665.1. Lineage (NCBI taxonomy): Eukaryota > Viridiplantae > Streptophyta > Magnoliopsida > Santalales > Viscaceae > Viscum > Viscum album. The sequence goes on along the minus strand of OY728134.1, from coordinate 566,965,822 downwards.
TTATCAATAGTTAGAAAAAATGACTTGAATTATTGTGTTTTTTGGGTTTTAATTAATTTTTTTGTTAATAACAGTTTCACACCAAATTTGTTTATAAAAATTCCATGTGTGTCCATTTCCATCCCTATAAATGTCTACCACCAATTCCCATTCCTCACACCTGTAAAGCCTCATAAATTCATCAAATATCAGCCCATGTAGCCTCCAAAATATCCTCTATTTTAACTTGAAGGATCCCATTGAGAGGAAACCCTATTATGGATATTTTTATCTCAAACTAAGTGGAGTTACTTGATTTAGAGGTAACATCTTCGTTCAAGCTCCTTTACCTTATTTTTTTCCACACCCTCCACTATTTATTTAATATTGTGTGAATGCACCGAAATATTCTGTATAGTATTATTTGTTTATGAAAGGTGTATGACTTACACATTCACACACATCTATATAAGGGATTATGATCATACCTTTACTGTGTGTGGAGAACACCTGCTTCACGAAGAGAAGATGGTTCATTTCTCCATTAACACCAATCATGATAGATGTTATGATGGTTAATCTATTTATATATGTAATATATTATATTTTTTATGTAATTAATCTTATTTATTCTTTTTTTAACACTCATTTTCTTACCTTCCATTTAGTGTTAATGCAATGATCCAATTTGAGGATATGTTGACTACCTCCCCCTCAATGTGACGTGTTTCATTCACACACCAAATGGAATGTATTAAAGATGGGTTTAATGAATTTATATGATATATATGATATAGTTATGAAAAATTAATAATTATAGATATATATACTTATATATATCATTGAAATATTTTCTTTCAATATTACAACAAAACCTGAAATAATGTTCATGCATAGGAATGGATTACCATCTCTATAAACGATGTATTCCATTTCATATTTATTTATAAAATAAATTATTATAATATACATATATTTTATATAAATTATATTTATATTATGATATCAGTTATGGAATCATGATATAATTTGACGGACCAACGCTATATAAAATTAAGACAAATACAAATAACAAAATGAATGATTACATGAAGTGAACCATTAACAAAGGATCATTAACAAGTGGGTAATATAATGTCATAATAAAACAATAAATGGTATTATATATAAGATTTAGATTCTTTAAAATATTTATAAAAACTTATATTTGTTATAAAGGAATCTATTATGAGTACAAAGACAGTAATTACACAATGTAAGTGGAATTTTTAAGTCTATTAATTTTTGTTGGATACAATCTATGTTCACAACTCTATCCATTTGTGTGGTGTATGTACTTCCAATGATTATATTATATTTATATTTTTCATAAATTTATTGGACTTAATTTATAAATTATTTGATTCTTCTTACCATGATTTTAACTTTCAAAAGATACCAAATTGGTAAACCAATTTAGTCTCAATTTTCCTTCTATGAGACACATGTTTTGTTCGGAACCTAGACACTTTTTCAAGGTGTATATACATCCATTGTACATGTGAAACCATAAATATTCTTATTTCCATGATATCTTTTGCTTAATTTAATTTCCATTTTTTACATGGAGATTATGACCCATTTAACCAAGTAATAAGAGTATTTTGAGACAATGTTAATATTTTTTCGAGATTGATTATGTATATGCTTCCTTTGATGAAATATCACAAGAATATTCATGATTTACCTTATAATATAATTATTCAAGATTTCCACATTTTTCTGTACAATTTCCCACTATATGGTCTTTAATATAATGATTTTTGTGAAATCTATCCATCTCTTTCTTTGGTCAGAAATCAGTTGTATTACAAAACCTTGTTTTCGAAAATGTTTTCAAAAATGTTTTGAAAACATACATGAATCTCATTTTCAAGGAAAATGTATCTTTAAATTTTTTTAATGTTTTTTATGATTCCTTTATATGTTTTTGAGGATTCATTAAAATAATTTTTTTTCAAATGGTTTTATGTTTGATGTTATAAAAATTGTTTTCCAAAAAAAAGCGGATATTTTCTTCATGAAATATTTTTAAAATACCTTTCAAAATTTTTTCCCATAAAATATAACATCCATTGCTGATGCTCATGCCTTAATGGGAAAAATTTCTCAATGATTCCATTCATGTTATTTCTATGAATAGATTATGTTTAAATGGAATGAGGTTTATGAAGTTCATTTCTCTTTCATGGGGTTATATTCTTTTGAATCCCGCTAATTTTCAAAATTTATATATATGATGAAATGATATTGAAACCTATATATTTCCATAGGTTATGATATTTTTACATGTTTATGATAACAATTTAATTTAATAGATTATTATATTCTTATTTTCGATCTTCTATCACCAGTATATAAGATTTTATTATTTGATGGGTGGGGCCTATATCTCTCTCTAATAGGTTGGGTAACTATTTATGTCTCATGATATAGAGAGGGATGGGGTGAAGGATTACTCAATTCGGTAATACAGTGCTACAATGAGGGTTTATGTGGTTCCATAATACATGGCTATGATGAGGGTATACTCAGTTCTATAATACATGGATAGAATGAGGGTTTACTCTGTTCATAAATACATGGTTGGAACAGGGGTTCACCTGGTTTAGTAAAGGACTTTCACCCCTAATACGGTCTTGGAATTGATTCCTTGGATACTATGGAAATCATTATATACTTATGTGTTTTTACAATTCCATGTCTTCCTCTTCTATTATCAATACTAAAAAAATGGTCTAGGGAATCACTACCCTTCTACAAGCGCTAAAAAAATCCCTGATAATGGGGCCCATTTATCTGGGCTAAAAAACCGCTGATAAAGGCCCCATTTATCATTGCTTTGTTTAGGGCTGATAAAGGCCCCCCATTATAAGCACTTTTTTTAGTAGATCTGATAAAGGGGGGATTTATAAGGGATTTTTCTTACCGGTGATAAATTTTATGTTTCACGAAAATCATGAAAAATAAATTATTGTCTTATAAGTATATTTATATTGATATAAATATAATATATATTTTTAAATATTTTTTAGATCCATATAAATAGAATATTAAATTTAATATATAATAAATTTTGTGAAAATTTCTTTAAAATATTTTACAAAATACTATTAATTTATAATTTTCAAATTATTATCGACTAAAAATCATTTAAAAACAATTTGAAGACACAAAAATGAAAACAATTTATAAAATATCTAAAACAAGTTGAAAATTTAACTCAAACATCAAACGACCATAACTTTTTATCTCGGTGTCTATTTGAGCTCAACAGTATATCAAATTGAAGCCTAGAACGATCTCTACACGCTGCTGACTGATGAAAATCTTCTATCACGTTTTTTCATGCCAAAATGGCTTAAATTACTCCAAAACTGAGTTTTTTGTCAGGATACACCTATTTATTAACATTCAAACAGGTATAACCTCTGATCCTGATGTCCGTTAGCACTGTACCACGTATCATATTAAAGATTGTTTCATTTTCTTCGATTTTACTAGTTGTGGAGTTGAAACGGGCTTCTGGATTATATGTTACGATCGTTTTTACATTCAATGCCTTTTCAAATACACATATATATGTATTTATTCGTAAATATATATCTGTTTGTTTGTCTGTGTCTATGTGTGTGTTGTATATATGTATGTATGTATGTATTTATTTAATTATAAACACACATAAAAAACATATTTCATAAATGTATTTAAAACTAATCTTATATGTATATATTAATATACAAATCAATACACAGTTAATAAATTATTACTAAAATTATATATTTATAAATACATATAAATATATATTAATATACGAATGAATATATATATATATACTGATATATGAATAAATATATTTATATTAATATGAATATTTATCAATATATGAATAAATATAACTATATTTATTTAAATAAATAGTTGTATCATTAAATAGAGAAAAAAATGAAATGGATTAGTGGTAAAGGTGCAGGTACAAAATGGGGGAGGTCGCAGGTTTGAGTTATGTTCAATACAAAGGGGTGCATGCGTGTGGGGATGCACGGGACGAGCAGTGCGTGGGAGACCTCATAGCACTGATAAGGGGGGGGGGGGGGGGGGTTAAGCACTGCTAAAATATATCCCCATATTATTTAATTCTGTTTTATTTTTTTAATTTTAATTAATTATTTCAGCGCTTTTTAAAATCGCGGATAAAGGTCTCTTTTATCAGTGCTAAAAAAAAGCTATGATAAAGGGGTCTTTTATCAGTGCTTTTTTTAGTGCTGATAAAAGGTGTCATTATCAAGGATTTTCGGAGTGCTGATAAAAGGGACCCCCCCTATATTAGCACTGATCATTAATGCACTTTTTTAGCTCTGTTAAATCCCATTTGAAGAGCTGATATAGGCCATTTTTCAATTAGTGTATACTTTCATTACTTTTGTCCTTTACTTCCTTTTTATTCATTTATTAAGAACAACTGATATTTTTGCAATGATTCATGTATATGAGCTATGATATGTAGGGTACAATCTTATATACTCATAATCATGTTCCCATACCCTTGTGGCCATGTTTATTCTAACATATGTCCCCTTTTTACACTTACTAAGCATTTGATCTCACCCCTTTTCTTATTTATTTCCCTATGTATGAAGATATGTATTATCTTTGATGTGTATAATAGGTGTTTTATTTGAGAAGAACCTAGTGGCAGATTACATAGCTCACTTATGTACACGTGTTTATGTTTCAATATTTCCAAGTAAACAATACCAACTATGGTATTTGGGTATCAATTTGTATATTTTTTATGTATTCTACAAATTTTATGTAATTATTATGTTTTCGAAGTGAGGGTAATTATAATTATTAGGATAATTACAATTATTTTGGATAAATTGAAGGAGTTTAATTAGGGATGGCATGGTTAGGTTTTTCACAGTGTTTATACTCCTAAAGATGTGGTTTATTTTGGATTATTTAATATACTCACTCAAATAGTTTTTTAGGTAATTAAAGGATCTACATGAACCAAATTAATAAAGTCTGTGAATGAAAATGCAGTGCTTTTCTTAATGGGAAGCTGAACAGAATATGAGAGGCATGGAAAAGTGTTGTAGCTATTGATAACCATATTTCACAGATATTATTGACAACATGAACCATAGTGAATTTTATAAACCACCAAATAAGAAATAATTAAATCACAATATATTTTCGTGTGATAATAATAAAATTAAAAATTTTAAATGACCTACATGTCATGAAGATAGGATGAATAACCTAGAAATTTTTCTTATAATCATGAGAAGGTGTTACATATGCGGTAAAGGAGAGAATAAATCAATAATCTTTTAAGAAAAATTAATTGTTTGGTTAACAAGAAAAATACTAATAAAAATGTCCCAATGTATTAATTGATTTTTTTAAATGTAGAGAGTGTAAGAATTTTGAAACTCAATTTCCTATGAGGAAACCTCATGAATTGGATCAACAAGACTATACAGACAAATATATAATAATTTCTAAGGAAATTTCAGTTTAATATGAGTAAAGTAAAAATAAAAAATTAATGGTATATATTATATCTTGAATTTTGATTTAAAATCGTTCAATTATATTGCATGATTCATATTTTTCATTATATAAAAGAATTATTAATAAATATTATTGAAAATAATGGTTAATGTATTGTGAATAACATTTAATGATTAAGGATTCTTGATATAGGGATTAATGACTTATAAAATAGTGTTATATTTATAGATGACAATAAGTAAAGTTCATAATAACTCTTTGGATGTTTTTTGTAATGGGAGTAATTATAGATACATTGTTATGAGTTTTGATATATTTTTAAGGTATATATAACCATTTGTAAAACATATTGAAATTTTATTTGAGGAGAAATGTTCTTTTTCTTTTCTAGAGGATAAGTTAAAGTGTATTTTTAACCTTTTGGTATGATATAAACATTCTTTTTTATACTTATTTTTTATTATTTAAATCAAATTAAAGGGAATTTTATAAAAAAATATATTTTAATAAAAATAAGGCATGTAGTGTGGGAGGCAACCCATCACAATCATAAAGGCCATGGGGCTGGAACCCACAACCAAAGGATGAAAAGGGTGTGGCACCTGCTTCTAGCCGATTTGATGTATTTGTTAGTGGGAAATTATTTTTTCACTCAATTTATTTGAAAAATTACAATTAACATGATTTTGGGAATATATGTTTTATCATATAGATAACTATGGGAATGAAAATTGATTTGGTGAGTAGCAGATAAATTTTATTTCTGAATAATTTTATGATTCTGAGAACCATTGACGAATTAGATAAACTGATCATTATGTTATTTTATTCATTATATAATAGTGTATTTAAATTTTGGAATCATATATTATTTTACAACGGATTTTATTTTGATTTATGATATTTTTTGGAATGAATATAAATTCATAGAGATTATATTAGTATGTAATATAAATTTTTTCTTTGAAACATTTAGAGTGGTTGATGTAATTTTGATTAATTATTTAAATTAATATCAAAATAATATATGATTTATACCATTGGTTTTTTGGGTTCGAATTTTAGTTGGGAATATGTTTAAATATTGAAGGATGTTTTTTATTGAATGATTTAGTTTGAAATATGGGTATTATTTAAGAATTTTGGAGATTAATGTCATAAATGATTAACCATATTTCAAAATAAATTAATTGTATAATTATTTTGGTATTGATTAATGTATAATGATATCAATAATATCTTTTATTCATATTGTGGATTATGTTATCTATTATGAGGTGTCATTATTAATTCAGGTCAGAAAAATTCATCTTGAATACTAATTTTTTAATAAAAAACATGCGATTATTTTAAAGTTTTATTATTGGTTGAAATTATACTTATTATGTAAGTATATTTTATTGTTTCCTTTGACAATATATTAATGCAATCAATAAAATCTATGAAAATGATCTTTAGAAACAAGATTTTCCTATTACAATCATTTAATATGAAATCAATTTCATTTTTCACTCCTCATTAGTTATGGATTTGTTGTTGTTGACTTTATCATGATCATCAGATTCAAGTGATCAATGATTCATGTCACTTTCATTCATTATTTGGGAATTCTAATTTATCTGTGTCTATTTTTACATACCACTAATATTTACATACATGGAAATCAATTTTCGTGTCATTCAACATGACCTTATTATTTTCAACTCACTCGTATCAATAAGATGTTTCATTAACCCTTTTAATTATTTATGATCTAAAGAAGATTATATTAAAATTTAAACACTTTGATTACTATTATCTGGATAAATTTGAGTGTAATTCCCTGACACTAGTTACCGAGAGTCGGTGCATTATTACATGACATTGGCATGATCACAAGGAAATCATGTCTAAAAAGACCGATCATGTTAGTATTATTGGAAACATGATTCAAATAGAAGATCAAATTTAAAACTATAAATGAAATAAAACATGGATTTATTCAATTAAAAACATCCAAGCCTCCTAGATTATGCTTGAAAGTCACTCATAACTAATTTCTTCATATCCTAGGGAAAATGAAACATATGAAAGGGGTGATCTCAAATGATCAGTAAGGGTAAGAAATATAGTGGAAGATAACATAAATATTAAGCATGGTGAATAATTGAAACCACATGACTTTACTAATAATAAACATGAATACTTTTGCTGCAGGAATATTAGCTAAGTAAATAATGCCATAATAGAACATAATCATTGGTATTCTACAAGTCTAATGACCACATGAACCATCAATATTATTTTCATAATGAGGGAATGAATAATTCTAGACATTCTGAAACATTTTGTTAAGGCCTCACCCAAGACGTCTAAAAATGGTTAAGGCCTCTTACAAAACCATATATCAAATTGGGAAGGGCCTCGGCCTATTCCAATTCTAATTGTCTCATGAGACCGAAAGATGCATCAGGGAGATATATCGTTCTCTACCCATAAATTACTATTTCCAATACATTCCTTATATGAAAAGTATGAAACATAACATAAACACTCTTATTAGAAATAGCATATGAAATGTCAATACATTAACCTAAAAAATGAATGGTATAAAAATAGAACATCCATAGTCAAACATAACTCATTCAATAAAATATAGAAGATTATATTATAATATATCAACCTCAATAGGAAATAATGAAGTATATTTACATTGATTAAAATAATCATCAAAAATATTTGAGAGAAATATCCCCCTTTTCCTTGAAAAATTATAAAAGTCTCAGTATTTATCAAAAAGTCGTTTAAAATAGATTTTGAATCAAAGTGTCCCATAGAAATTTGAATCATTTAAAAGGAATTTTAATTTTAAAACATTAATTTCCATATAAATAAATCATTAAAACAATTTCATAAACATGGAAATTAATGAGAAACATTTAGAATAATAAATCTCTAAAACATTTAAAATGATAGTTTAGTTAGAGATCCTAACCAAAAGAGAGACACATGAATAAAAATAATTGAGGCAATAAAAACATTATAATATCATGAGAATAAAGGTATTCATGATATACTATGTCAAAATACATTATATACTCCATATAAAATTTAATTTGTGTATAACAACAAATAAGTCTCAATGGAATGAAAATTGCGATAAAATATATTATAAAGATTGTATCCTTAGGATAAGGATAAATCAATGAAATAATTATGTGTGAGAAATATAAATACACTCAGTATGATTTTCTATTCAGTATAAATCAATCAGAGGACATTCCCACATATTCCTGTAAAAACCACACCAATGAATTGGATTTTTAACTCAATAAATGGAGATTGAGTTAAAATTACTCTTATCAAGTTCATATCGATGACTTGAGAATTTATCAGTGGAGTGATTATGTGTATCAAAAGTAAATCCACACAAAGGAGGGACTAAATTAAAATATAAATAAATAAATAGTGATTCCATACCTAATCATATCATTGCAAAATTATTAATTATAATATTAACCCAAGGAATAAAAATTGGGTTAAAAGATTCTCGTACAGATTTGGTAACTTACAAAATATACAACCCATGAAAGAAGGATTATATAATGAAGATTTTAATACCCATAAATTTAATAATATTATACTATGAATAAAATAATTTTTAGTAAATACACCATAAAAAATAAAATAGTGGCAAATATTTCATGAATCTCACAGGAATAAAAAGTGAGATGAAAATCCCATACCACGTTGTAATCAACCAAGTCATTTTACCGAATGTTAATAACCACCAAATGATTCACTAAATAACAGGAGTATAAAAAGGATTATGATAATATATTTCAAATTCCAGTACATTATACACCACATGCAATAAATTAGTGGAAAACAATTGAAATCTCACAGAATTAAAATTGAGATAATAAACCCCTTACCTCAAGTCTGACTTGTCTTGTATATTCATTTTTCATCCTAAATAATATAATTAAGTTAATTTATACTTTATTAAGATCATTTTTAATTTTTTTTATTCATTTTATATCATGTATTACCTTGCTATAAAAATTATTTATTTATTTGATTTCATATTGGATATTTTATCGATGTTCGGAACTTGAGCGAAAACTCAACTAGTTATAATTACAATTTTTCCATGTGGTCAAAAGCCCATTATCTCTATAATGATATAAATGATTTTGATAATATATATATATATATTATATATATATATTATATATATATTTATATATATGTATTTATAACAATACATAAAATTTTGAGATATGAAATGAAATGCACCATTCATGGAGACGGTAAGTCATACGTACGCATGGAAACTACTTTCATTTCTAGTTTGTATTTTAATGGACTTGAAACATAATGATACATATTTATATTATAATTAATGTATAATATCATATATAATATCATTAAATCCATACTTAATATGTCCCACACAAGTCAATAAGGAGTCATATCACTTTGAGGGGGTGGTAGTCCGGACTTCCTCAAAGTGAAATTATCACGTTTTTTCCATAATGGAAACCATAAAGGTATGATATAAATGGAAAATACAGAAGCACAAATAAAACATAAAAATAATATATAACAAATAGAAATACAGTTCTATCTTAATGGACACCATGATAGGTGGTAGTAGATAATCGAACAATCTTCGTTTCGTGAGGCGTTGGTTTGCCAACCACAGAAAAAGTATGTTCTTCATCCGTTAGAAAGAGGTGTGTGTTAGTGTAGTTATAATAATTCTCATAAAAAAATCCTAATATATTTAGTATAATGGTGTTTTTAACAAATAGAGTAATAAAAGGATTATAGTGGGGTTGGTGAAGTAAAATAAAACAAAATAAAACAAAACATTTTAAGAGAAACAATTACCTTTAATTTGGGTATCTTTTTTTGGTTTTAACCATATGACTTCGTGAAGTGACTTATGCCTAAAGTAAGGCTTCTAGTTGTAATAGAGGGATCATGAGAGATAATTTGGGCTGGTATTGGATGAGCCATGGGGATTAAGAGGTGTGTGGAATGGGATGGAAGTGGTGTCCTTTTATAAGGGGGAGGAGGGGCTCTTTAGGAAAGTGTGAAAATATTATTTTATTATATAGTGATATTCTGTTTCTAAAGATCCAAAAATAATTAAAATTTATGATATGGTGACTCATGGTCGAAATAAAGTAATCCAATAAGAATTGGACAGGTTTTAGGTATTGTATTAATATTAATAATCTTATATATTTAAATCATTTATTAATGAGGTAAATACTACATCATTATTATGTCATATATAATTTAATATAATTGATGTACAAAAATATAAAAAATACCATAATGTATGAAATCTATTTATCTTTCTAATGAATTCTTATAGTGGAAAATATTACTTTTATAACCCCATGTAAAAATTGATATACTAAATGATATTTGTCAACGTAATTTTTGTCTATAAATTATGTCAATTAAAATAAAGTGTCATTATAACTATTAAGTGGTTCTATAGAGTCCCAAATTCGACCAATGGATTCCCATGGTCATCCATGAATCATCTAATAAGGTTAGGACAAGTGTTAATGTTATTGTTTATTATAATAATATTCATTTTACCTTGAATTACAGTATTTAGCTTTAATAACAGCAAATAAAAGTCCAAAGTTTCTATTCAGAAAAAAAATATTTTCATCTAATTAAAACAAATTTTACTTAATAATAACAACCATGTATAACATATTTCCAAAATTCAATTCACAGAAGTGGTAAAATTTTATTTAAATGAAAAAGTTAGTTTTTTAACACCTACTAAGTGGTTATACAATTCATCAAAAATTTATGTTTTTCACAAAAATAAAAACAATTAAGCCTAATATGTATTTGATATTAAAAATTAAAAAATGATGACTATTTTACCAAATTTAAAACATATATATTGCATTAATTAATTTAAAATTAATTCCCATTATCAAAACATATAGCGTGTTTTTAATAAATAATAACGATCAAAAGATTGACACTTGTTTATGTATAGTTTCAAAGTGAAATTAATTTCAATGAATAAAATTGGATTGAATGGTAAAAAATATAATCTATTTACACTTCAAAACCTATTTAAAATATAATATATCCTTATAAATAAATTATATTAAAAGGTAGTTTTTAATTAAAATACAGTATTTCTCACTATTCATAAGAAAATGAATATTATTTGAAAAATACAAGAATTTCATCTAATGTAAATTTTGATATCCTGATTATAAATATGAATTTTATTTTGTCATGTTGAATATATAAAATGGTAAAATATTGGATTTAAAAGGGTTCACCATTAAAATGTGGTAAAATTTAATTTTTTTTGAAAAATACATTTTTTATCTGAAAAATTGTATTTGTTCTTATAATATTTCTAAGAAACGCATAATACATAAGTTAAAATTATATAGAGTATATAAAATTTAAAATCTAGTTAATACTATTCATAACTACTTTTGAACTACTAGTTTAGTATGTTGTGTTGTACTCGAACTCGGTGTTGCGTGTAGCTCAAGCTATTGAATTTAAGGAAAATTACATACTATGAAATCTTGGAGTGTTACATTCTTCCACCCTTTTGGAAATTTTGTCCTAGAAATTTTTAAAATTGGGATTTGAAATTTAATTGAAATTCCAAAACGGAAAAATAGTCAGCAAAACTGTCACTTTAAAAGATTGAAAGAGAAGTACAAAGGCTACCCGAGATAACCCATACTAGAATTCCATGTGGGAAAACATGGATATGGAAGATAAACTATGTGTTAAGTTCTGATGGAGAGGGATATAAAAAATTATTAGGACAATGTTAACAACAATAAAAGAAAAAACTTGTTATGGGATAAACGGTAATTAGTTTCCCAGAAGGAAAAGTAAATAGACTCCATTTTTTTGGTTTCAGTTCCATTTTCATAATGTTGAGGAATTTATGAGATTGACAATGAACATAATTAGATACACTTAATTTTTATGTTTAGTTTCATTCTTTAATAAATGTCTACCACTAACTCATATTTCACAATAAAAGATAATTTTATCCTATTCGTATAGGGTTCCAAAAATAAATTTATAATTAATCTACCAGAACATTAAAAAAACTACATTATTCAATCCAGGACATCACATGGGATAGTGGTAGCTGATACACCCTTGTCGGCCTTTGGTTGATGGTTCGTGACTCATGGCCTTACTGGACGCGACGGGTTGCCGCCCGACCTTCGGGTTGTCCTTTTATGGAAATCCAAAAATAATCTCAAACTAGAATTATCAAAAATACTTATGTCCAAACTCATAGTCCAAAATTTATAAGGAAGTTAAACACAATGATGATAATTTTTCCATGTAATAACATGTGAACACCTTCATCACGTATTCTTTTAAAACACTACAACATCCTGAATTACCATAAAAGCTTATTGATTACATTGAGTCTCCCTTAATCATTATAGAATACTGGATATACTCCTTCTATCAAAAAATGTTGTAAACCCCAACAATTATGGAATTTTCAAATCATTAATCAGTTTCAAGGTAGTCTTGAATATCCAATATAATTTATCCAAATCAATAATCTCTTATTCCAAAATCACTACCTCATTATTAGGACCATATTAAGTAATACCTTTCCTTCAACCATGTATTTTCCAAAAAGTGTATCTTACTATTAAGTAACTTTTCATAGAACCATATAATATCAAATCCTATATAAAATAGTACTACAGTACAATCCTTATTTATCTCCATAATTTATATAATCAATATATTGCTGATACAACACTCAAATGAAATAATTCTATAATAACAACATAAGAACACTAGTCATTACTCTTTGTCTGAGGTAGTATCATATCATGATTATTATCCAATAGCATCATTTGTTGTATACTTTGATTACTGGGACCTTGATTCACGTAGTGTCCCAATTCCTTTCAGATGATGCTTATTAAATTTGAAGCCTTTTTCTAACCCATGTAATAACGTACTTGGTTTCCTTTTTCTCCACACTTATAAAAAACTCTCATTCCCTTCAAACATTTACCAAGTTCATTTTTTTCACATTTATAACATATGGGAAAATCCTTCTTTTCCCTATTCCCTTTATCCATATTTCTCTTTTCCCTTCTTTTCATCTCTTGCATCCCTTCAAATTCGTGGGATTCAGAGAATTATTTATTTATCTTATTAATAAATGATACTATTTCTTCATATGTTGAGAATATATGGGAGAATATTTCCATTCTAAATGTTGTCTTAATACTTTTTAATATATGATCCTTCATACTTTATAGATCATACATGTTACAGGAGTTCACATTCCTTCTATTAGACGCCATTTCTATACAATGGAATACACTAGGTCAGTTTATATATTGTAATAAATAATTCCAAACATTTAAAATACCAAAAATAAATTGAATAGTTTATGGATAAAATCCATAATCATCAAAAAAAATTCATTGGGGAGGAATATAATAAAAATCCTTCATAGAGATTTGTAATGAAAATGATAATTATCCTATGCATATCCCCCTGGAGTGTCGTAACCAAGAGTGAAACAAATCCTGTTGTCATGCACGAGTTCCAGTTTGAGTCTAGATCAAAGTGGTTTTTTCGGGATTCACCCCTATGTACTTCTGTACCAGAGCCGCCTCTACCTACTAGTATCCAGACAGGGATGTATTGGTTGAAATTCTTTCAAAATTTCTACAATACCAAAATTCTAGGAAGTTCTTCTATGTTAATCCTCAAATTCTTTCATAGGGATAAGTTCTCTAATAATAGTTTATCTAAATCTAGTTTCCATGGTTTTTAATAAACTTCCTCTAATACCAATTGTAACACGCCAACCCTAGTTACACCATGTCAGTGGATTATTACATAACAATTTCATGATCATAAGGAAATCATGTCTCGAAATGCCGATCAGTTTGGAATTATTGGAAACAAGATTCATAGAGACGTTCAACTTTACAACTAGAAAAGAAATACAACTTTAATTTATTCCATTAGAAACATCCAAGCCTCCTAGATTATTCCTAAAAGTCACTCATAACAAACGTCTTCATATCCTAGGGAAAATTAAACACAAGAAAGGGGTGAGCTCAAATGATCCTTAAGGGAAAGCAATACTATGGAAGAAAACATAAATATTAAGCATGGTGAATAATTGAAACCACATGCCTTTACTAATAAAAAACATGAATGATTTTATTGAAGGAATATGTGATGAATAAATAATGTCATATTAAAACATAATCATGGGTAATCTACTAGTCGAATGGCCACGTGAACCATAAATATTATTTTCATAATGAGGGAATGTATAGTGCCAGAAATTATGAAACATTTTTTTAATGCCTCTTCCAAGACATCTAAAAATGACTAAGGCCTCGGCCATTAAAATATATCAAATTGGGAAAGGCCTCAACCAATTCCACGTGTAATTGTCTCATGAGACCTACCGATACATCTAGGAGCTATAGCAGGCTTCACCGGTCACATACTATGTCCAATAAAATCCTCATATTAAAAGGATAAAGCATATCATAAACATTCATATTAGAACTATCATATGAAAGGTCAGTACTTTTACAATAAACCATTAATGGTATAAATATTTCACATCCACATTCAAAGATAACTCATTCAATACAATATGGAATATTGTATTATAATATATCAACATAAATAGATAATAATTAAGGATATTGACAATGATTAAATTAATCATCAAAACTATTAGAGAGAAATATCCCCCTTTTCTTTGAAAACATTTAAATATCTCACTATTTATCAAGAAGTTGTTTAAAATAGATTTCGGAATCAGAGTGTCCCATTCCACATTGAAACTTTTTAAAGGAATTTTATTTTTAAAATGTTAATGTCCATATGAATAAATCTTTAAAACCATTTTTAAAACATCTACATTAATGAGAATGATTGAGAATAATTAATCATTAAAACATTTAAAATGACATTTTAGTATGAGTTCCTAACCAAAAGAGAGACACTTGAATAAAAATTATTGAGGTAATAAAAACATTATAATATCATGAGAATAAAGGGATTCGTGATATACTATGGAAAAGTACATTATATACACCATATAAAATATAATTGTCGTATAACAACAAAGAAGTCTCAATGGAATGTAAATTGAGATGAAATCTCTTATAAAGGTTGTATTCATCCATCCAACATTAACTTTTTATTATTATGTCAAGATAAGAAAATCCCTCCATAGAACAATCCTAATGAGGTCTAAAGTATTGGAGACCCAATGCATCTGCCCTAACAAAGTTACCACATGCATATGGAAGAGACCCCGGCCTGGAAAACAAAAAATTACGATCATCATTAGTAATTCCTGAGGCGAGGAAGTAAGCTACAATGTTCCCCTCGCGCCATGTGTGACTAAAAATCACATGTGGATCCAATAAACGTTTCCACTTACAAATGATGTAGACAATGGTCCAAGGGATTTGGAACTTGCCCTGCAGTGAACCATGGAGGATAGCTGAATCGGTCTTGATCTATTCTAACTTAATGTTGTGCGAGTGACAAAGCTCAATACCTTTTAGCATCGCGGAAGCTTCTTCCATGAGGGAATCTCCCGCTCCAAAGCCATCACTGAAGGCAAGAATCACTGCCCCTTAGGGATCACAAACCACTCCCCCGCCCCTCATAAAACCAGACACACATGACCCATCCACGTTCAGCTTCAACCGACTGTTCAAAGGATTCCATTTCACCCATCTGCTTCACCTGTTAGAATTCTGTAAGGTGTGAACAACAGAATTACCATCCATGAAAACTCTCAATGTTGGAATATTCGTCCATTCTTTGATTAAAGGAACCAATTCGACCGCAATGCACCTGGTTCTAACCATCATGGCCAGGTGCGAGCAGGATGTGTCCCCGTGACGGCTTTGGATTCGGGTATTCTAGACGCTCCAACAGCCCGCAATAAGCAGCACTACCCGCGCCTTCTTCTCTGAAGTGTTATCCTCAGAACCCAAGAACCAAAGTTTCTGAAACATGGCTAGTGTGGCTGGCCGACTTCCCCACCCGAAAGCCTCGCCCTGGTAACTCCAGAATGTATCCATAGGATAAGAATAAATCAATGAAATAATTATGTGTGAAAAATATAAATACATTCAATATGATTGTATTTTTTGTGTAAATAAATTATAGAACAATCACACATATTATGGTAAAAACCACACCAATGAATTGGATGTTTAACTAAATAAATGGATATTGAATTAAAATTACACTTATCAAGTTCATATCAATGACTTGAGAATTTATCAATAGAGTGATTATGTGTATAAAATTAATATCCACACAAATGGAAGTCTAACTTACAACATAAAAAAATAGTGATTCCACACATAATCATAGAATTACATAATTAAGAATTATATGATTAATCCAAGGAATAGAAATTGGGTTAAAAGGTTCCCATACCGATTTGGTAACATACAAAACATACAACCCATGAAATATGGTTCATAAAATGAAGATTTAAATACCAATAAATTGAATTATATTACACAATGAATAACATCATGGGAATTAAATACACTACAAAAATGAAATAATGGAAAATATATCATGAATCTCACAGGAATAAAAAGTGAGATGAAAATCCTCTAACACATTGTAATCAATCGAGTCAGTTGAAAAAATCTCCATAACCACTAAATGACTCAAAGAATAAAATTAATTTAAAAAGGATCCTTATAATATATATCAAATGGTAGTACACGATACACCACATGCAATAAATTAGAGGTGAACAATGGAAATCTCACGGAATAAAAAGTGATATAAGAAACCCCTTACTTAAAGTTTGACTTGTATTGTATGTCCCTTGTTATTATTGAATAATAAACATAATTTAATTTCTACTTGATTAAGAAAATTTTTAATGTTTATTATTCCTTTTATATCAGGTATTATCGTGCTATAAAAATTAGTTATTTATTTGAGTTCATATTCGATATTTTATCAATGTTCAGAACTTGAGTCAAAACTGAACTTGTTATAATTACAATTTTTCCATGTGGTCAAAAACCCATTATCTATAGAATGATATAGATGATTTAGATATCATTTATATATTATATATCCACTATATATATATGTGTATTTATAATATTACATAATATTTGGAGATAAGAAATGAAATTCACCATTCCGGGAGACGGTAAGCCGTATGTACTCATGAACACTAATTTCATTTCTATTTTGTATTTTAATGGAATTAAAAAATAATGATACATAGTTATATAATAATTCCAGTATTATATCATTTATAATATCATTAACTCCATACTTTATACTTCCCACACAATTCATTAATGAGTAATATCTCTTTGAGGGGGCGGTAGTCCGCATTTCCTCAAAGTGAAATCATCGTGTTTTAACCATAATGGAGACCATAAAGATATGATATAAATTGAAAATACAGAATCAAGAAGAAAAAAAAAATATATATCATATATAAATACAGTGTCATCTTAATGGCCACTATGAGAGGCGGTAGGTGATAATCGAACAATCATCGTTTCGTGAGGCGTTGGTTTTCCAACCACAGAAATAGTGTGTTCTTCACCCATTAGACGGAGGTGTGCGTATGTGATGTTAGAATCCTTCACATAACAACATCCTTATATATTGAGTATATTGGTGTTGTTATAAAATAAAGGAATAAAAGGATTTTAGGGGCGTTAGAGAAGTAAAATAAAAAAAATAAAACAAAAGAATTTAAGAGAAACTATTACCTTTAATTTGGTTAACTTTCTTTGGTTTGAACCAAAAGGAATTCTTGAAGTGACTTCTGTCTATGTTAAGGCTTCTAGGTGTATGATATGGATCGTGATAGATTATTTTGGCAGGGTTTGGATGAGCCAAGGGTCTTGAGAGATGTGTATAATGGGTTAGCAGTGGTTTTATTTTAAAAGTGGGAGGGGGGCTCTTTTTGAAAGTGTGAAAATATTATTTTATTATATAGTGATATTCAGTTTCTACTGTCCAAAAATAATTAACATAAAATATAAGTTGATTAATGGTAAAAATAAAATCATCCAATAAGGATTGGATAGGTTTTCTATTTTTGTTTGATATTATTTGTATTATTTATTTAAACCATTTATTAATGAGGTAAATACTACATCAATATTGGGTTATTAATAATTTAATTTGTTGGAAGTCTAAAAATTATAAAAAAATCCATTAATCTAGGAAATCTTTTTTTCTTTCTAGTGAATATTTATAGTCGAAAATAGGACTTATATAACCCCATGTAAAAATTGATATACTAAATGATATTTGTTAATTTCATTTTTGTCTTTACATTAAGTTAATTAAAATAAAGTGTCATTATCATTATTACGTGGCTCCATGGGGTCCTCAAATCGACCGAAGGACGCCCATGGTCGGCCATTACTCATACAATAAGGTTAGGATAATTGTTAATGTAATTGTGTATTATTATAATATAATTTTTACCTTGAATTACTCTATTTACCTTTAACCGTAGTAAATAAAAGTCAAAAGTTACTATTCACCAAAAATTATTTTCATCTTATTGAACCATATTTTACTTACTAATAAAAACCTTGTATATTGGATTTTAAAAAATCAATTCACAGAATTGGTCAAAATTCATTGAAATGAAAAATTCAGTTTTTTAACTACTACTAAGTTATTTTACTATTCATAAAAAATTGATCTTTTTCATAGAAATACCAAATAATCAGCCTAATCTATATTTTATATTAAAATATCAAAAATGATTTTTATTTCACCAAAATCAAAATATATATGTTTTATTATTTAATATAAAATTATTTCCATTGTCAAAACAAATAGCGTGTTTTGAAGAAACAATAACTATCAAAAGATTGACACTTGTTTATGTATAGTTTCAAAGTAAAATTATTTCTAATTACCAAAACTGTATTAATGGATAAAATATAATCTAATTACACTTCAAAACCAATTTAAAATATAATCTATCCTTATAAATAAATAATATTTAAAGGAGTTTTTTAATTAAATTAATGTATTTCTCACTATTCATAAATAACGAATATTATTATAAAAATACCAGAATTTGAACCAAAGTAAATTTTGATGTCCTGATTCAAAATAAGAATTTTATTTTGTAAAATCGAATATGTAAAATAGTCAAATATTGGATTTAAAAGGGTTCACCATTAAAATGTGGAAAAATTGATTTTTTTGGAAAATTACATTTTGTTTCTGAATAATTGAATTTGTTCTAATAATATGTCTAAAAACACATAATATATAAGGTAAAATTATATGTGGTGTAAAAAATTTAAAACCCAGTTAATACTGTTCATAACAGATTTTGAACAGCTAGTTTGGTAAGTCGTGGTGCACTCGAACTCAGTGTTGCATGCATCAAAAGCTTTTGAATTTAAAGAAAATAACATACTATGAAATCATGGGGTGTTATATTGAGATGATTCAATTTACTGAAGGTTTATTTTGTAATACTATTAGATTTTAGAAAAGTAAAATATGTTATATAGAATAAAAGAAATGAAGCACTGGACCTAAATGAACGATGAAATATTATTTTTTAAATATGACCTTTAAAACCAAGATGTTATGTTGGCATGTAAGAATTTTATTAAACACTTTATGAAATATATATATTTATATATATATATATATATATATATATATCTTACTTAATTTAATTTTATATAAAATATCTTAGTAATCAATCAGCAAGATTTTAGTAAAGTATTTTTTTTCATTAAAAAAATATTTTGTTCGAAAACTATTTCAGTTTCATTTTGTGAAAAAATATTATAACTGAATTTATAGAAAGTTTAGAATATTTATTTCATAAATGATTTTCATTTTTTAAATCATTATATCAAAGTAAAATTATAATAAATTTTTTGGATTTTTCAGAAAATATTGATTTTTCATTAAATGATAAGAAATACCAATTTTTTTTAAAAACATTAAATTTGTTTAATAATAAAGTAATTTAAATGTATCATTATTATATAATATTTATTTCGAAGATTATTAGTATTTTTTTAATTAAACTAATTTTGATTGAATCATTTTAATACTGTAGTTTAGTAAAAGATTATATTTTCTTTTTAAATAGTAGTTTTCTTAAAAACATTTTAACGTGAATGATAAATAATAATTTTATTTAATTAAAAAAACAAAAAATCAGAATGAGATATAAGAAATTTATAATATATATATATATATATTAATTTAATTTCATATACTGATAATTAATTGTCATAGAGTTAATATAAAATCATCTTATATTTGGAAAATATATTTCTTGAAAATCGATTTTTAACCACGTATATAGGGTTTATTTTAAATTAAATTATGAAAAGTGTGTGAATATAATTTTATAAAATGGATTCCATATTTTTAAAACAAATAATTTGTTCTATATAATTACTTCAGTTTAATTTTTGTTTATAATATATAGTGATAGAATTGACAATATTTGTACCATGTTTAATGTTAATGTTGGCTTACTAGGAGATAAGCTAAAATGATAAGTGTTATAATTTCCTAAAAACATGTCTAAAATATAATAAATTCAAATATTTTGACATTATCACATATAATTTTTAATAATTTCCCATTTTTATCCTATTTTCTTGTGAAAAATGAGGCTATAACATTTTCTTTTTAAATATTCCTTGTGTGTCCTCTCTGTTAAGTCAAAAGTCTTCTTTTGACTTCTATATCATGTTTTGGAAATCACAAATGTATTCTATCATATGTTTGTAAATTACAATTTTCTTTTATCATGTTTATCGTATCGTACGATGTTGATCGTACCGACCAAATCGTATCGTACTGACTTTTTCAAACATATCGTACTGACTCTGTCAATCGTATCGTACTGACTCTGTCAATCGTATCGTACTGACTCTGCTATTCAGATGATCACTATTTGTTTTAGTACTTTGTCAAAAAACTCTCTCTGCATATGAATCGTACTCATGTTCTTTATTTCTATATATCTCTTGCCCTAACAAAACGATGTCGTTGAGTTAGTTACAAACTAATCAAAACGATGTCGTGCTTTCTGTTTCAATATGACCGTTGGAGGCAATATGACCGTTGGAACCCGAGGCCTATAAATAGGAGGTCATTTGAAGCTGAGAGAACAACGATGAACGAAGAGAACGAATGAAGAGACTCAGTGAACTACGGAGATTCTAGAGAGAGACACTGTGACTTCTTTCATCAGCGTTGTGCATCCGATCATCGTATCGAGGGCTTTCAAGTAATTGAAAGACAGAGGTGCCGATTACCTGCAAAATCGAGGGCTGCCGGGGATAGGCAGACAGACGTGTCGATCATCGTATCGAGGGCTGCCGGGGATAGGCAGACAGATGTGCCGATCATCGTATCGAGGGCTCACCAAGGTGTTGGTGAGACAGACCTTTTATCATAGGTGAAAGGATAACCCTTCTCTTTGGGTTAAAAGAATTGTAATACTTTTACATTTCCGCTGTTACTTGTATTAGAAAGGGATTTGTATTGTTTCCTTTCTTCTTTACATATTCAATTGTAATTGTTTCAATTACAATCATTCTATTACATATTGCATTGATTGGTTCTATACGCTTTAAGGTAGAATCATTCATATTTGTATTACTCTGATTATTGTGTTCATTTTGAATACAATTGTTTTACTTTACATTAGTATTACAATACATCATACCTTTTATATTCAATACAATTGTGGGTGTTTATATTTGTATTAGTTTAAGATCATTTAAACTAATCTCTTTGTTGCAAAAACTCAAAGGTTTTTAAACCTACAATTCACCCCCCCTCTTGTATTGTTCCATCTAATAGACATATATATCTACTATTCGATCCAACACTCTCCCCCAATTATTAAAGGTCACCCATTCTCCTCACATCACCAAATAGTCATAGACATTTGGATTCATCAAGCCCTAAAAATATTTTTTACTCACATCCATTTTCATGTCATTGTTAGTTGGACAATTATAGAACCCTCTGTGGGATGATTTTTTTTGCAAGATTAAAAAGTTCTTCTAAAGAAGTTGTATCTTTGTTAACCAGACATTATGATTTATTTATTCTTCTAACACATTAAAATAATATTAAAGCATTATTATATAATTAAATTATTATATTACATTTATTTATCTATTTTTATTTAAATTAAATAACCTCTATAATTCTCATCATCTATTAAAAGGAAACAAAACCATCATTCATGTGAATGGTAAATTTCTACATTGCAAATAAAAGTAATGTTTTCCATCATCACCTCTCAAAGATAGTTATAAAGAAGTAATGGAAACACACATATTAAATTAATTACTGATTTATATTTTAGAGAAAATAATATGTCATCTAATTTTTGTAATTATATTCAATAAAACATTATAATGTCATTCATGCATATGTGTGGAACACTGTCACAATGAAATGATACAATTATTTTTTATCACCTCACCACATAGACTATCTATATATATATATATATTTATTTATTTAAGTAAATAATAATTTATTTTGGATATTATTATCATTATTTAAATATAAAACAACACTTACCTTATTTTCATAATGATCACTGTAATATTAAAACGTTACTCATGCGTATAAAAGGCCAACCATCTCCTTGGTTGTTGCGTTCTTCATTTTTTAAACCAAATTTCACTATTAGTTTTTAAATTATATTTCATTAATAAATGTAAAAAATATTTCATTATTATAATTCTAGATATGATTTAATAATGTCATATATTACCATTGATAACCTACTGAAAAAAAATCATATAAGAAAAATATAGTAAAAACAACCAATGTGAATCTAAATGATTAAATAACTGTGGATTTCATAGATTGAAATAAAATAATAGAATAATAAACATGAAATTTTTTTCTTATGAAAATAATTTCTTTACTTAATTTTATTATTCATGATGAAAAAGAGTTTAAAAGATGATTTAGACTCAATGATAGGGAAATATTAAATTTTAACCATATTTCAAATGTTTTATAAATTTATATTATAAATATTTCTTCTCTAAGTAGATAAATTTATAAATGATCTAATAGAAATCCTATCTAATATTAAATGGATAATAAAAGACATTTATACTATATTTTACTTTATTTATAATTTTTTTACTAAATGAATCTTATTTTGGTTTTATGTAGTGAACTTTCTTTAAAAAAAATTTCTTTCAATGATTTATTTTCAAACACATTTTCATCCATGCCATTTTGTTTTGAATTAGATTATAATTTTTTTATATGGAATAAATAAATTTTTAAGATAAATTTTTTTTCTCTATTTACTTTCTTTTAGTTGTTACAAAAATTGATATTTTTATGGATTATTTTTACTTTCATTACAAAAGAAAAACTATATGCTATATTTTAACATATATGATGAAAATGAATTTTCCACCCACTATAACTATTATTTTATTTTTGTGATTTATTTTAAACATTTCATGTTTTATTCAAACAAAAAAATATTCCCACTATTCATGATATTTTGGCATTGAATCAGAATATTTAATGTAAAATGTTATTTTGATACCCTAAATAGTTTTTCATATGAGTTTAAAATAATTTTTATGGGTTTTATATTGAAAAGTGATGATTATAAATTGTTTCATTCATGTTATGGTCCATCTAAATTTTTTATATGATGGGTTGATCCCCATTATAACACATGAGTGTGCCCAATATATCTTATCTAACATGTGAGCCAAAATATTGATCCAATGATTTCAGTAACGACTATGTTATCCATATAATTAAATTGGAAGTAGATTGTATAGAAATTATTTTTTAAGGGTTCAATAGATTATATATGAATATGATTTAATAAAGAATCAAAATTATATTTCAATATTTTATAATGAATTTTAATGTATTTCATTTTATTTATAAACAATAATGAATTGAAACATTTAATGATAAAGTAATTCCATTTTGGGTGAAAATGTATTTTTTGATGAAAACGGTTCTTATTTTTTTCCATGTTTCCACTAGAAATATTGATTTTTTATTTTTATATCCCCTACTAGTTTATTTGGGATAATCCAATATTTATAAAAAATTAACACGTTTTATAGTTTGGTAAATGAAATTGATTTTTCAATTAGTTGTTTTGGAAGATTTTTTAAATCAACAAAACATGTTTTATTTTAAAAATTATAACATATTAGGAAAACAAATTTTAACCATAAGTACACATTTTTATATACGTGGTATTATTATAATATTAATATGAACTAATAACCTAATACTATAATCCTGAAATGTTCTTAAAGTTTATGGTAAAAAATTATTGACATAAAACCCAAAAATATATAATGATTGAGGATAAATCCATATAATAAGATATGACACATTTAACAGTAAAGGATGATAGAGGCCCTTCATTTTATTAGAAGTTATGGTTTCCATTTACTAAAATCAATTCTTTTGAATTTAAAATATAGTCAATATTGTAGGTAAATTAATTCTTTGTTAAATCTTTATAAGAAAGCCATATATATCACTTTTCAAAATATGCTTCTTTCCCCTGAAAAAATAATTACTTTTTCAATGGAAATAATTTTGAAGAAATAAATAAACATATACTATAAATGTTATTTATTTTAAATAAACATGAAATTACATGAATGGGTCTTCAAAACAATGGGTTGTGATGATAATGGAAAAATTTATTTGTGTGATGTATGTTAAAACAATGATTTTAAACATAAATTTAGTCAAAAGTAACTTTTTTGGAAGCAAAAATATATTAAATTTAAATAATTTAATAAAAACTCAAATATCAGTAGAAACTACAACAATAAAAATTTTGAGGATAGTAAAAAAAATATTCAAAACATATTAAATAAAATATTGACCTCAAAGGAAAACATTAGAAGGAAATTTTTGAAAATTAAATTTTCAAATTACCTTACATAAAACTAACTTGTTGATTCATCATCTAAAAATATAATACAAGGAATTTAAAAATTTGAATACCTATATAATCGTATGATATGTAAATATTTGGGGTATATAATTTTAAGATCATATAGTCTTCCTTATAAAAATATTACTATAAAAATCCCAAAATAAAATGTTATTATAACAAAAAACCATGACAACTTTTGTATATTTGAAATCATAAATCATTGGATGAAATAACATTGGTTTTAACATTGAATACCATGATATAAAAAATTATTCATTATATAATATTAAAATGTGTATTTATATAAGACATTTATAATAGGAGAGTAAAATAACATAACATAAGTCTAATTTTAGATAATTTGAGATGATAAACAAAAACCTCTAGTTCAACTTTCTTTGTATACACCATTATCCATCAGAATAATAAGCTACAATTTATATAACTAATAAAACTGAATAATATAAGTACTTATTATATTATATTTTATCTTATTATTACATTCCAATACTCTTTTATTAATAACTCTTAATTAAAAACAGTATTTATGAGTGTAAAATATTTCATTTTATGTATATTGTTTTGCTGTGTAGATTTAGTTATTTTATAATTTGCATGGTTCCATCATATATGAAATGTTAATCCAAATATAAATATAATATATATTACTTGTATACATATATATATATATAATAGTTTCGGAAATATGGTCATCAAAACGAATCACATTTCTTCGTGGATGTGGTAGACCACAAGTATGCGTGATTGACACTGTTATTTCTTAATAGGATGAATGATGGTAAGATAATGATATATTTTTTATAGAACCAAAATTATTTCAAGATATGATATATATATTCCTTGCATACTTATTTATAACCATACATGTTTATTTGTGATGAAAAATAAATTACACCACTATGTGGAGAGGGTATGTCATGCCTACGAGTGGGTTATGTTTTAATCCATGGATGAGAAAGTTTGAATTTTAGTATTTATTTAAAATTAAATAATTAAATTTATATCATATAAATGGTATTATTTAATTTTTATCTGTCATGATGACCAACCATAAGAGGCAAGGATGAAAATGAAACACATTGTCATCGTGTGGTGGTAGTCATCACGTACACAGAAAAGATATTTACCTTACAATTATATGGATAATTTGATGAAAGTGATCCATTAAATAATAATAAGAAAACTTAAATTTTAGGGAGACAATTAATTTATTAATTTAAAAATATTTCATTGGTATTAATGTGTTAAAAAATAAATACAATGAAAACACTCACTCAAGAACTACACATATACTTCACACAACCCCCTTAGAATAATACATTTTTACTTCTTAGGATGGTATTTGATAAAACATCACCTCTAGTATTTGGAAATGGATTTTTCGAAATGATTTGGGAAGGTAATGGTAGACATAAGAGTCTCTTTAAAGGTATATGTAGAGACCCAAAGCTTGGCGTACATGGAAATTACATTACTTTTGAGGAATATCTAATACATAACAAAAATAGACACACAAGGACTGTAATAGTTTAGTGTCATTGGAAACTTGGAATATAAACTTCTAATCATGTTGAATGATCTTCAACATCTCACATAACGATCATCCCCTTTTTTTACCTAAAACATTTCTTTTAATCCTCAGGGAAAAGAAAACATAAAAAGGGTGATCTCAACTGCTCGGTAAGGGTAAGAACGGATAAAATAAATCAAACCATATACATTTGAACTTTAAAACATGAACATAATATTTAAACATAAAAATCTTGAGAAATGACATAAAACAAAGCAGTATGTAAGGCATAGATCATAATAGATGATAAATCATGATAAATTATCATGGGAATAAAGCATGTAATTGTGGAAACCATTAATCACATGTTATGATTTCCATAGTAGCCAAGTAATTCCTGCCAAGACCATCTTAGTAGACGAAGTCCCTTTCTGAATCGAGTTCACTCCTCATTCCAATCATGTATTACTGAACTGGATTAACTTACCATTCCAGCCATGTCTATCTCATGAGATATAAATTATTAACCAATGCATTGGAAAGAGATATAGGTCCCACCCATCTCATAATGAAATCATTCTTACTTGTGCCACAACATAAACATAAATCATTCATCATAACCCAAAGAATAAAATGTGTTTCATAAACATCATCCCATCATAACATAATCCATCTAAAACAAATGGATATAAATTCATTATAATAAAAATCAAACCATGTAAATAATAGAGAAATTATACTTGAAACATGAACATACTGAATAATGTCATCTTAGATGGAATATAGTTTTGATAAAACATTTGAAATTGATTCTTGAGGAAAATAACCTTTCTTCTTAAAAATTATTTTCATTTCACAAAATTCCATTAAATTTTTAAAGAAAAGGGTTTTTTTGAAAATAATCATGAAATCTTGTATAGGAAACATCATGAAAATGAGGCATTATGAAACATTAAAAATCAGTTCATGTCGTATAAGTTAAAAATAACATTCTCCTCATACTTTTGTCGGAAAAGTCAAAAATCACCTCGTATTGTAAAAAAGAAAGATTTCTTACATACCATGTAGTAAAAGTAAAAAATGGTTAAAACAGAATTTAAAAAATACATGAAAACAGTTTTAGAAAACATTGACATTGATGATAACAATAACCCCAGTAAATACTTATGAAAAAACAGTCTCAGATATAAACAAGATTGGAAAAGTTATCCCTTACCTTACGTCCCATATGCTTCGTATGTATCTGAACCTCCTGTATAATGATTTAAATAATGTCATTGAATTATTACAGAATCATATTCACTGTTATGATATCATATACAGTTCACTTATGACTTTATATTACCCGTTATTTTGTAAATTCCATGTTAGAGCATCATTTTGGGTAAAATCGTTTCATTTATCGTACGTGTTTCGACATGTCGTTTTTGATATTATTACTTATACGCTGATTTAAATAATTTCAAAATGTAAAAAATCATTTTTATATAATATATATTCAGCATATACATATATATATATGATAGATCGATAAATGAAATGAAATACACCGTTCATGGAGACGGTAGGTTGTGCGTACGCATGAACGCTGTTTTCGTTTCCTTATTGAATTAAATGGAATTAAGTAGATGAAATAAATATATATATACATAAATCCAGTATCATTATTATGAAATATATTTCTAATTATTCATTATATATAATTTATAATAATCCATGAATGGTTAACATGGAGAATGAATCTCATCGCGTCGT
The DNA here is from genome assembly GCA_963277665.1 of Viscum album. Lineage (NCBI taxonomy): Eukaryota > Viridiplantae > Streptophyta > Magnoliopsida > Santalales > Viscaceae > Viscum > Viscum album. Next base: position 566,936,972 of record OY728134.1, on the reverse strand, counting down.
GGAGAAGGTAGTCCGTACGTACGCACGAGTGATGATATCATTCCCAGGATCGTGGAATTGTATTGAAGTGTATGTTTAATATTTCATAATCAATATTAATTTACAATAATCATATATATTTATTTAGTTACACCATTATACCCATCCAAGTAAGGTGGTGGTGGAAAATTGATTACACCACGGCGTGGAGACGGTATTCCGTACGTACGCACGCGTGGTGATTTCTTTTTTCGTAGGATGGATAGAAGGTAAAATAAGGTTGTTTCATATTTATAATAACATATCATTATATAAGTAATACTGATTTTATTACTTTATAATTATACAAACAAAGAATTATAAGTAGAATAAGAATGAGACTTGAGGGAATCAGAAGAAGAGATTACCTCTTCTTCGACACACCTCCATTAAGCATCCTATTAAGGAAGTAGAGTTGGTCTTTTGAAAAGACCAGAAACACCAGAATGTTTCTATGGAAGTGGAGAAGATAAATGGGCCGGGTCTAGCTGAGATTCAAGGCTCAAAATGGTGTGAAGAGAAGAGGGAATGGGTACACTTTTTATAAGGGAGGAGAGGGGCACCTTTGGAAATCTCAAAAATATTAATTTATAATAAATCTAACCCCACTTAAAAACCAAAAAATCCTGACTCATATTTAAATATTAGATTAGATATGGTTCTAATCGCATCAAACTATAAAATTTAGACATTTAGGGAATTTATTTTAAACATTATCCACTAGATTTATCCATATTTAATCTATTAAATTTTATTTGTGGTAATAAGATTATAAATATTAAATTGTTATAAAAAATTACATATGTGCTTTGAATTATATATAATTGTATGATTTATGACATTTTAGAATATATATATTTCAATTTAAATTTTTTAAATATTTTTGTGATTTTTAATCAATTTAATAATATGTTATTGTTATAAAATAACAATAGTGTCATTTTGACACTATTCATTTATTTGAATTAAAATAAAATCCACACAAAATATATATTCAAAATAAAATATTTAATATGTTCCTAACATGTAATTGTAATCGGTAAAATTAGTGGATCACATTACATAGTTCATATAATATTTATTTTACAATTTGTAAATCCCTTTATTTGATAATTCTCTTAATAAAATAATTACTACAAAATTTTTGTATAATTATTAAATATACTTAATTGTTACATAAAAATTAAAACTAGAAAACTAGGATGAATATAAATCATATATAAATCATTATAATACATTTAGTCTGATTTATCTTTTAAAACACCCAATTTTTAAAATGTTATGTTTATTAAATTATGAAGGTGACAACTTTGACATAATATAGAAGAAAATAATATAAGTGTCATAATAAATTTTATAAGACTCCAAACGATCATTTATTCGGTCATTGGATGATTATGGTGTATATATACACTAAAAATATGTTTTAGTACGGTTTGTGAGCCTTTTAATATGTAATACGATTTCAATAAAAATAATAGTATTGATTTTTTTACAAAATAAATAATTTCGCCATCATTAATGTATAAGCTAATAAGGTAATAAAATTACTCTTAAAAATTACAAATAAATTACCATGATATATAAAAACAATTTAGATTTAAAATTATTATTTATAACCAAATTTATATTGTTTATAACCTTATATTAAAAATAATTTAATTATTAATGTTTGAGTGAGAAATATTTCACTTTCCTTTAAATAAAATAAACTAAATGTCTCAATAACCTCCAAGTGGGTTCTAATAGATTCCATTTCAACCCAAATATGACTTAGGACGATATAAAATCATCAAATTGTATTAATACAAGTTTTAGGGTAATTTTATAATATCCTATTTACCCTTAATTACCCGATTTACCTTTTACTATGCTAAATAAAATTTACTGTATTTACTATTCATAATGCCCAAAAATAAAAAATAGTTTATTAATATAATTTGGACCCACTGATTCCAAATATGGAATCCATTTTTCCAAATTCAATACACATAAGTTTCATAAATTAAATTCAAATTAATCTCATTGTCGAAAGAAAATGGGTTTTTGTTTAAAACATTGCAAAAGATTGAATTGATTTAACCTACGAATTCAATGTAAAATAAATGATAATGAAATAAATTATATTAAATGGTAAAACTATATTCTATATATATTTCATATCCATTTAATATTATAATTTAACCACATTAATTATTACGATGAACAATGTTGTTTTGAATTAAAATATAGCATGCTTTTACTATTCATTAAAATATTAAAGTTGTCAGAATAATATGAAAAATTTATCCAAAGTAAATTTTTATATCCTGTTTCCAAAGAAGAATTTTATTTTGTCTAATTTAACTTATAAACATGTCAAAAACTAGATTTAAAATGGGTTCACCATCAAATGGCATGAGAACTACATTTTTTAAAAAAATACTTATTTTTCCTGAAAACTATATCTTGTTCTCATACCATGTTCTAGAAAATGTGTAAGTTGAATAATAATGTTATAAAATTCAAAATGTATTTAATACTATTAATAAAGACTAGTTCATAATAATATTATAAATATATATCATTGTTTAGTGGAACCCGGTATTGCGTATAACACACACTATCGAGGAAGGTCGTGATTGCGTGTAATGCAAGACAAGTCAGGATTACGTGTAGTGCAAAACTCCTTTGTTGTTTCTTAATAATAAATCCAACCATATTTCATTTATATATTGAATATATATGTATATATACACTCAATTTTGCGTTGAATAATTTCTATCAAATAGACATGAAATTGTTTTTAACACGATCCAAGAATAGTGTTGCGTATACTGTAAGCTAATACGGTGGTGCTTATTGTGAAAGATAATCTTGGTGTAGCGTACATCAGAAGATATGAAAATAAAAATAAAAATAATATATCTTATAAAATCTCAGGGTGTTGCATTCTACCCCCTTAAAATGAATTTATCCCTCGAAATTCGTCGGGGTTATAAATGGTTTACTACTTGAAAGGTTCTTTAATATAAACCCACATCGAAAAAAGGAATACCAAAACATAACTTTAAAAACTAAATTATGAAACATAACGGTTACACAAATTAACTAATCACTAGGTTTACACATAGGAGAACATAGGAGAAAAATATGGATATGGAAGTGAAATCTAACCATCATGTTCTAATGGAGAGTGGTAGAGAACATGGCTATGAAAAAGCCATCAATCACAAAGCCATAAATTTGTGATGATCTACAGTACCATATGATTCATCAGATATAAGAGCACTTGGACAACATTTTTGGTTTTCAATATCATTTCACTAAATTTGAAAATTTTGAATTAGAAGAAATACTTACTTGATTTTGGTACAATCTCACTGTTATTCATGCTTTGAACACTTTCCACTTCATCTCTTAAAGAAATGAAGTTGAATTTGTTATTCGTGTAGTGTTAGTAGATCATGTTATAGAATGATGGGTCATTCCATCTGTTTCAAACAAAAGGTTAGCAATAGTTATCAAATATACATAAGTCCATCTATGGTGAGTTTAATCGTATACGATTCCAAAAATGAACTTATTCTTCATCTATTATACCGCTTAATAAAATAAAACTAGTTTATACTTACCAGGGACTTCCTATAAACCATTGGTATGCGATAAAGGCCAGTTGCACTTCAGTTGTGGGTTCAATTCCCACAGCCATGTCTGACATGATGGGTTTTCGCCTATCCTATGGGTTGTCCTTTTTCTAAAACTATACTATCATAACATAAAAAGTTAAATCTTTAACAAATAAAATATGATGTCCATTCCAACCTTTAGGCTTATCGAAAATACTTCTGTCTGATTACTAGATATTGCATCTACCGAGCATGTGAATACCACCATTTATCCCCCATATATCATATGATATATCTTGTTGGTCACATTCCAAACATGTGAATACCTTAATCATGTATTCTCTTGTATACCCATTGGACCTTAGTGAAAACATTAATGATGTCAAAAGTTAATTCTTTCCACATACCAAAATCCCAACAATTCTATATACATAAACCAGTATATCACTTAGTCCTTATATCAATCATGATCTCATGAATACTATCAAACATATTATTTTCTCCTTATACATTCATCATGCACATATCATCTGCTTTCTAAAAATATTTCAGTAACTTTTTATGGTTACCAGTAAAATATTCTTATTGAAAACCACAATTGACCAGTACATAGATATTCCAATATACCATAAAAGTACCTCAACAACCTTATTCTTTAATACAAATACATAAAAACATCAATCCATCCTCTTCAATTATTTTCATGGAATAAGTCCATCCTTGATTTATAAGTAACAACTTATGCAAGGGCATTGAGTTGGGTAATGTCCATGTTCTCCACAGATAATACATTGAACTTCATAACAATCGGTCACTCTATGACCCTTCTCTCCACACAGATAACATCTTCCCTCCATTTGATGTATTCATCAAGGTTCTTCTTCCCTTCTTTAGAAATCTCAATCTTCCTTTCTTTATGCTCCTCAACACGCGAACATGCATAAAATTATATGTTCCTCTTATTTTATGAATTATGAATACCACTAAATTTCACCTTGTTAATCATATATCGCGATGACTGATTCGTCATAATCACAATATCTTTCTATATAGGCATTACACAATTTTGTTGCTCATAATCACCAATTTTTCCATTGGATTCAATGTTAACCAAATTCCTTCTGGTTCCCTCGATTGACTAAAACACAAAATGAATCCTGTGAGAGGAAAAAATCATACAAGTAAAATAACATAATAAATGGGGAGTACCTTCGATATCTAACATTTTAGGTTTAATTCTAATATTGTTACCGTAATTCTAGGACTATAACCTATATGTATACTTAACCTTTGGGACATCCCTATACATACCATAGAAATATCTCTAGGGATATCTCTAAAGTTTTCGCATCCTAGTTTCCAATGGGTGACTAAACCTTTCCTCTGATAAAAACTATAGAGACCCAAATCTTGGCGTACATGGACATTACATTACTTTTGTAGAATATCTAATACATAAAAAAACAGACACACAAGGGCCGTAATAGTTTAGTGTCTTTGGAAACATGGAATATAAACATCTAATAATGTTGAAAGATCTCCAACATCTCCCATAACGATCTTCACCTTTTTGTTTCCTTACCTAAAACATTTCTTTTATTCATAGGGTAAAAGAAAACATAAAAAGGGTGAGCTCAAATGCTCAGTAAGGGTAATCATGGAGAACATAAAACAAACCATATGCATTTGAACTCAAAAACATGAACATAATATTTAAACAACAAAATCTTGAGCAATGACATAAAATATGGATGTACATAAGGAATAGGTCATAATGGATAATCAATCATGATAAAATATCATGGGAATAAAACATGTAATTGTGGAAACCATTAATCAAGTGTTATGATTTCGATAGTAGCCAAGGCATTGCTTGTAAGACCATCTTAGTGGACAAAGTCCCTTTCTAAATCGAGTTCACTCCTCGTTCCTATCCTGTATTACTGAACCGAATTGACTTATCGTTCCATCCATGTATATATCATGAGATATAAATCATTAACCAATGCATTGGAGGGAGATATAGTTCCCACCCATCTCATAATGAAATCATTCTTACTTGTGCCACAACATAAACATACATAATTCATCATAACCCACAGAATAAAATGGGTTTCATAAACATCATCCCATCATAACATAATCTATCTAAAAGAAATGGATATCATTACATCATAACAAAAATCAAACCATGTAAATAATAGAGACATTATATATGAAAAAAGAACATACTAAATAATGTCATCTTAGATGGAATATAGTTTTGATAAAACACTTGAAATGAATTCTTGGGGAAAATATCCTTTCTTCTTAAAAATCATTTTCTTTTCACAAAATTCCCTGAAATTTTAAAAGCAAAGGGTTTTGTTGAAAATAATAATGCAATATTGTATAGGAAGCTTCATGAAAATGAGGCGTTATGAAACCGAAAAAATCTGTTCACGCCGTATAAGTTAAAAATAACATTCTGCTCGTACTTTTGTCGGAAAAGTGAAAAAAATACCTCATATGGTAAAAAAAAGATTCCTTACATAACATGTAGTAAAAGTAAAAAATGGTTAAAAAGGACATTAAACATACATGAAAACCATTTTAGAAAACGTTGACATGGATGATATCAATAACCCCAGTAAATACTTATGAAAAAACATTCTCGGATAAAAATGAGATTAGAAAAGTTATCCCTTACCTTACGTCTGATATGCTTTATATACATCTAAAACTCCTATTTAATGATTTAAATAATGTAATTGACTTATTACATAATCATATTCATTGTTACAATATCATATATGGATCACTTATGACTTTATATTACCTATTCTTTTGTAAATTCCATGTTAAAGTATCATTTTGGGTAAAATCATTTCATTTATCATATGAGTTTCGACTTGTTGGTTTTGATATTATTACTTATATAATTATTCACATAATTCCAGGATGAAAAATATGATTTATATATAATATATATTCATCATCTACATATATATATATGATAGATCGATAAATGAAATGAAATACACCGTTCATGGAGATGATATGTTGTACGTACGCATGAACATTGTTTTTGTTTCCTTATAGAATTGAATGGAATTAAGTAGATGAAATAAATATATAAATACTTAAATCTAGTATCATTATTGTGTCATATATTTCATTATTATTCAATATATATACTTTATAATCATTCATGAATGGTTAACATGGAGAATTAATCTCATCATGTCGTGGAGACGGTTGTCCGTACGTACGCTTGAGCGGTGATATCATTCCCATGATCATGGAATTGTATTGGAATTTATGTATAATAATTAAGAATCAATATGGATTTAAAATAATCATATAGAGTTATTTATTTACACCATTATACCCATCCATGTATGGTGGTGATCAAAAGCAGATTACACCACGGCGTGGAGACGGTATTCCTTACGTACACACGCGCGATGATTTCTTTTTTCGTAGGATGGATAGAAGGTGAAATAAGGTTGTTTCATATTTATAATAAAATATAATTATATAATTAATACTGATATTGTTACTTTATAATGAGACAACTAAAGAAGGAGATGTAGAAGATGAAAGAAACTTGAGATAATTGGAAGAAGAGATTACCTCTTCTTCGACGCACCTCCTTTAAGCTTCCTCTTAAGGAAGTAGAGCTGGTATTTTGAGAAGACCAGAACCTCCAGAAGGTTTCTAGGGAAGGTTAGAATAGAAATGTTCAGGGTTTGGATGAGCTTTAGTGCTCAAAATGGTGTGAAGAGAAGAGGGAAGGGGTTCCCTTTTTATAAGGCATGAGAGGGGAACCTTTGGAAATCTTGAAAATATTAATTTATAATAAATCTAACCCAACTTAAAAACCTCCAAGAATGACTCATATTCGAATATTATATGAGTTAGGGTTGTAATATCATCAACCAATAAAATTTAGATATGTAGGGAATTTACTTTAAACACTATCAACTTGATTTATCCTTATTTAATCTATTAAATTTTATTTGTGGTAATAAGATTATAACATTTAAATTTTTATAAATAATTACTTATATGCTGTGAATTGTCCATAATTAGATAATTTTTGAAAATTTAAAATAAATAAATATAAATTTATAATTTTTAAATATTTTTTGTTATTTTTAAACAATTTAATAATATTTCATTTTTATAAAATAACAATAATGTCAATTTTGACACAATTCATTTATTTGAATTTAAATAAAATCCACAAAAAATATATATTCGAAATAAAATATTTGATAGGCTTATAACATGTCATAGTAAACTATAAAATTAGTGGATCTCATTAAATAGTTCATATAATATATATTTTACTATTTTTAAATCCATTTATTTGATATTTCTCTTAATAAAATAATTACTACAAAATTTTTGTATAATTATTAAATATAATTATTTGTTGCATAAAAATTAAAAATAAAATACTAGGATGAAGATAAATCTTATATATTTCATATGAATAAATTTACTCGGATTTATCATTTAAAAAACCCAATTTTTAATATTTTATATTTATTAAATTATGAAAATGACAACTTTGACATCATATAAAAATAATAATATAAGTGTCATAATCTCTTTTATAAGACTCCAAACGGTCGTATATTCGGTAATTGGATTATTATGGTTTATATATACACTACAAATAAGTTTTCGTCTGGTTTGTGAGCCCTTCAATATGTATTACTGTTTAAATAAAAATAATAATATTGATTTTTTTACTAAATAAATAATTTATGCATCATTAATGTATAATCTAATAAGGTAATTAAATTAGTCTTAAATATTACAAATGAATTACCATGATAAAGGAAATAAATTCGACTTTCAAATTAATGGTTATAAATAAATTTATATTCTATTTAACATTATATTAAAAATAGTTTAATTATTAAAGTTTGAGTGAGAAATATTTAACTTTCCTTTAAATAAAATAAACTAAAGGCCTTAATCATCTCCATGTGGGTTATAATGGATTCCATTTCAACAACAATATGACTTAGGATGAAATATAATCATCCAATTGTATTAAGGAAAGTTTTATGGTAACTTTATAATATTATATTTACCATTAATTACCTGATTTACATTTTACTATGGTAAATAAAATTTACCGTAGTTACTATTCATAGTGCCAAAAAATAAAAAAGTAGTTTATTAATATAATTTGGACCCACTGATTCCAAATATGGAATCCATTTTTCCAAATTCAATACATAGAAGTTTCATAAAATAAAATAAAATTAATCCAATTTTCAAAAGAATACTTGTTTTTGTTTAAAACATTGCAAAAGATTGAATTTATTTAACCTACGAATTCAATGTAAAATGAATTCTAATGAAATAAATTATATTAAATTGTAAAAACATATTATAATTATAATTTAAAACCATTAAATATTATAATTTAACCACATAAATTATTACAATGAAAAAAGTTGTTTTTAATTAAAATATATCGTGTTTTTAGTATTCATTAAAATATGTAAGTTATCAGAATAATATGAAAATTTTATCCAAAGTAAATTATTATATCCTGATTCCAAAGAAGAATTTTATTTTTTCAAATTTAACTTATAAACATGTCAAAAACTAGATTTAAAGTGGGCGCTCCATCAAAAGATGACAAAACTACATTTTTCGAAAAATACTTATTTTACCTGAAAAATTTATATTGTTCTCATACCATGTTCTAGAAAAACTGTAAGATGAATAATAATGTTATAGAATTTAAAATTTAGTTAATACTATTAATAACGGCTAGTCCATAATAAAATTATAACTATATATATTTGTTTAGTGAAACCTGTTATTGCGTACAACACACACTATCAAGGAAGGTCGTGAATTCTTGTAATGCAAGCCATGTCAGGGTGGCATGTAGTGCAAGACTCCTTTGTTTTTGAGTATAAAAAAATCCAACCATATTTCATTTTACATTGAATATCTATGTATATATACACTCAATGTTGCGTTGAATAATTACTATCAAACAAACTTGAAATTGTGTTTAACACAATCCAAGATTAGTGTTGCGTATACTGCAAGCTAATATGGTGGTGCATATAGTGCAAGATAATCTTTGTGTAGCGTACAACAAGATGATATGAAAAAAATTAAAATGAATATATCTTATAAAATCTCAGCGTGTTAGTGTGGATATGATAAGATAGTTCATATCCAATTATAAGTGAGAGAGAGGATACAGTTTGAATTTTTTCAATGATTAAAATATATAAAATAATTACTCAAGAAAAATATCATCAAAATGACTCAAATAAAAATAGTTGATGATATAACATATAAATATGAATAGTGACTAGGATTTAAGGATTTTTAAGATAATTTAAACCCCAATAATTATATTTTTTCCCTTTTAACCCATTTATCACATATAATGATAACTGACATTTATACCAAACATACAATTTTTAATGGTCAAAAACTAATGTGGAAAAATTAAATAATTTTAATATATTATTAAAAACATGGATTCTATCATGTGAAATTGGATTTCTATAATTAGTATAAATTAATGTAAAAAACATACAAATCACGAAAAGGACAGTTTTCAAAAAAAATTATTTTGGTTCATAAATATTTTTTATAGAAAAACGTATAATTTAAAATATAATTGAATTAATTATATTAGGTTAAATATAATGAGTATTAATTTTCATTCAAATTTATCAAACACCTAAATGTGCCTTATAATGACATTATAAAAAATAAAAAATATCTTTTACTTAAAAATGTTACATAGATTGTAACACCCAACAGTTTTAAATGTAATTTGAAATGAATGAAAAATTATTTTATGTAGTTGGTAATAATTATCAGTAAACATAATTTTACCACTTTTGTTTTTTGAATTTTGAAAAATGGACAAACAGTGTTTCAATCAGTAAGTTATTTAGAGTCTGATAAGGCCAACATAATTTATGATGAATATAAACATACCATTATAAATAGTAATGGTACCCTTGTAAATAGTAACATACCCTTATTAATAATAACATCATCATTGATAGTTTATATATAATATTTGATTAAAATTTTGATATACCCATATCATAGAATAAGTAAATAAATATTATAAAATTGTTATTTTTCAAATAAGATATTATGTTTTTTTAAAATAAATTTCAAACATTTAGAAAATTATATTGATATGACAGAGTTCATATTTTCATTCTACATGTCGAAAAATGGATGGGGTTAATTTTGGGTAATTTTTTAAAATATTTTAATATTTTATAAACTGTAAAATATGATAAATTATGATGAATTATAAATATTTTTTATGCATTATTGATAATTCTTGTCGCATGTAAGACCTATTAGTTAGAACTCACATGCGATTAACATTTTTTTTGTTCACACAAATCAAGAATATTCAACGTCTTGAGAAAAAATATTAAATTAATAATTTAAATAATTCAAATCCTCTCCCTTCAAACACTATAAAGACAAACCTCATTCCCCCCTTCCTCCCACAACTATGAATCCATGAGACTTTCCATTGTTCTGCCCAATACTCATTTTAAGATCCTTCCCCTCAACAATGACCTATTTGGTCTTATCATGAGGTGAAAACAAAGGGCCTTAAGAATGATCTCAAGGATAATAGATCAAGAGGTAAACTTCTTCTTTTGTTTTCTTTATTATCCATTCATTTTCTTTTCAATTGTTATTCTTTCCTCACCTCCCCATATCCAAGACGCATGAATGATCTAGTATCTTTCAAATTCTGGATTTCATCTTGTATATGGAATATTTACCATTATACTTCTTCCTGTCTCTCACTTATATTTGAAATTAAAACACCGTCTGTGATGTGTCGATTTACCGACATTGTGAACGATGTGATTTTAATTTATTTTATTTCCATTAATATTGGTCATGAAACCATTTTTATGATATAAATAGATTATTATTTATGTATTATATCTTAAATAAGGTTTCATAATCATTTTTTACAAATTCGAATAATTTATAAATCAAAATGAGTTCAGTATGATTGATGAATCACCATAATAACCTAAACAAATATAAATAATGATTTAAATTATCAATCATTCTCATGATAGAATTAAAAATGATATATAGTATAATTTATGGTTATGGAAATATTTAATTACCATTACACTCCAATTCTAGAGTTTCACTTCCAATCTATAATAATATCCATCCTGAACCGATCACAGAAACCATGTAAAGAACACACCCATAAACAATGGAATTAACAAAATATTTTTAATGAATTGGTAAAATGATGTTATAAAATGATAATAAAATGTGTTATAAACAATAATATGTTTCTATAAAATATTAATAAAACTATTTCAACCTTCATAAATGATGTTTAAACAAATTTGTGGGAAGTCGAACCCAAGGTATGGATACTCCTTTTCACTCTTTTATTCAAGAATCGTCTCTATGTTGTGCTCATTGATTTTTAATTCCTAAGGATGGTGTATGTTTTCAGACCTCCAACATACTTACCTAATGATATATTAATGATGACATACCCCGTTTTTCCTATTAATCCCTCTAATTTACACTTGATACCATTCCTAAATATCATAAGTTAATTCGAAACCCAATTTCCATTCATTGGGGTAACCTTCTACATCAAGGGTTTTTATCATGGTAGGATGAATTGTGATATTTATTCTGATTATATTAGGTTTTATTATTATATTATAAAGTATATATACATATTCCCTTCATTTATTCAAAAATCTCTTCAATGATATAGAATTTGTAAAAGAATTTACTCTTAAATCCTTTTAAATGTATCCTAATGAAATCTAAAGGGTCTTTTGTATTTTTATGACATGTGTGTACTCTCCGGATTTCATGATGTTCTATTACAATAGTGTCTCCATTATATGTTTTTTTATTATTATTAATATTTTATGTTTTGTGTTGTGTTCTTTTTCTAAGAGTGATTTTTACAAAAAATTGAATTTTGAAGTGTGAATATGTTTTTCTCATGGATGTAAATGGGTAAGGAAGTGTTTTATTCATGTTAAGTCCCTTGTACATTATTTTTTTTGTTGATCCCATTATATCTCATTATATTATGGGTGAACACCTTTATATCTCATGATGTTTTGGGATGATCCCATTATAGCTCAATATATGACAGGTGATCCCCATTATTTCTCTCCAATGCATTGGGTACAACGAAGATGGATGTTGACCAAAAGGTAATTCCATGTATAGGGGTGAATGTAAGAGTGATATGGATAATATTTCCCCAGACAACTACACGATGTTTTTATGCATATGATTATTTATTATTAGGGGTATTAAATTTTTTTATGTTATCACTTGACTAATAATTTCAGTCTTTATATCCCTTACTTAGATTTATACCCTACCATGTTTATAGAATGTTTTTCATAGGATATAAGGATGGGTAATAGAAATAAGGGATTCATGATGTTTGACATGGAGTGTTTTTAATGTAATCATGTTTCAAATTTTAATGTTTTATATTTTGAAAAAAATGGATACTATTTTTAGTATAATCCTATTTGTATGATTGTGGTATGTTATGTATGTATGATATCCTAATTTTATAAAACTATAAAACTGAAAAGATCCTCAAAGTGTACTAATGTATGTATGCGACTAAAATATATGATTATGTAATATTTTAATGATGTGTCCCTATAATTTGTACCAGGGGATGGTTTAGATAACACTATGGGTGGGGATGATGTTAAGAGAATACCAATAATGACTTTTAATTTATGGTTAATTTAATATGATATATCATTTGAATATTATCATGTTTCTTCATCTAATATATATCTGTTTAGAATGGTTTCCCATAAAAGAAATCGGGAAGATGATGTAGGAATGTACCAATAGGCTGATGTCTATACGAATCTACAGCCTATAATGACGGGAATTATAACTGAGTAGTTTGTGGCATAAATGGCTCATTGGACCTAAGAAATAAATAGTCATGGCATCCATGCAATACAGAAACATGATCTACCATTTTAATGTCCCCTACTCTGAATCCACTAAACCGGTGCTCCGAGCCATGTAGTTACATAACCTTAAGCACACCTCCCCGTATGCCAAAGGCTGCCGACTAGTAGCGGGAGACCATATGGTCAAGTGGGGAGACTATACCCCCTTTTTATCAGAGTAAACCACAATAGAAATAAACCAATAACGGAAAAAATAATCAATAAACAAGGAGCATGTATAACAACCATTTCCAACAATAAATATGCCATGTCCTACTACAAGTGAAAAAGTGAACAAGTGCCCAAAAATAAAGACAACGGTCAAAATCCCCAAAATGGTCCTGACTCCAAGTCTGGATCCTCCACCAAGAGCTACACATGTCCACTCAACTATCTAGAACAGACCCTTTCCCTTCTACCGACCTGCAAACATGAGGTCTGATTGGGTACCCAATGGCGGCCCGAGCAGGGTGTGAGTACAACTTAGTAGGCCACCACCAATGGTGTCTACAAAATATCATGTATAAATAGGTATTCATTGAAAAAGGAATATAAATGATAATTACAAAGTAATTATTAAAGATTCCATTAACCTGTTTAGAGCCAAAGCCATTTCCACTCCCAGTACCATTCATTTTACACCAATTGTCATCACTTACCATTTCATCACATTTCCATGAGTTAATAACCTGCATTATGTTACATGGGTCTAAGTCCAATAGTCACATGCAAGAGGCTAAACACATCATTATCTTATCTCAGTCAGACTAACCCCCTCATAGAAACCATATCCTCACCTCAAAGCCTCAGTCCGGGTGGATGCAACCGTTAGGAGAATACATCCTCAGTCCTCATTCCTAACCCATGCATTTAGGGTGTTGTTCAGAACATCGATCTTCGCTCGACCCATGGGCGTAGATCCTCAAGACTTACCCCACTCTACCAAGACATGTGTACATGCTTATATATATATAAGTAACCATAAACCCACCATACCATTGTCCTTTGACAATCACCATTCACAACAAACCACACGGGAATTCACATTATGATTTATCCCATTAACACATTACTATTTCACATCATATAACCATTCACTCAATTCCCTTTTGTTATGACTATATCACTAATCATTCAACACTAAACCCCTAACTCATCCCATTATGGGCATTAATCAGTTTACACATTAACCCATCTAACCCATTTATCATTTCCACGAATCAACCATTCAACCCATTCCATACATCCCTTGGGTTATTTCCAAGTCTAGGTTCATCACCTAACTTCTATTCCAAGTTCAATCAATCATTAAATCATATTCATCAAGGGATCTACCATTTATTACAACAAGGTCTCTTGTTTAATAACAATCCCTAAGCCCAGGAAAAGCCGGCACATCCCATGGAAGGCCCTAATTAGGTTAAGTCATTATCAACGCATCCCATGGGGATCGTGAGTGTTCTCACATACCCTCTTTAAGCATTATTTATACCAAACCACATCAAGGTTGATCAAATCTCACCAAAGGAAACCATGAGAAAATCCACACCTACAAAAATCTACCATAAACTATGGGATAATCTTTGTAGACCACCTGCCTCAAAACCGCAGTTGAACGCACACTGAAACGAGTCTGTAGACCTGAATCTGACCTGCATTTGGAGCTTCAACCTAGTACTCACCCAAAAGATAGGGTTTTAGTGCTTCAGAACAATATGTAGAGAAGATATATACCCTCAACCAAAAATAGAAACAAGGATGGGATTATACATACACGGAGTTTTGATCCGCATCCAACGGAACCAAAAATGCATTAGAAACTAGGGAGATCGGCCTCTTGGAGCTCTTAGGCGATTTGGTTTGTTCCTAGGGTGAAGAGGGAGGAATGGAGAGGAAATACCAAGTGGGTTCTTAAAATCCTGGGGTGAAAATTTTGTAATTTTTCCCATATTTATGAGGCCGCATGGTTTGACAAACCGTGCACAAATTGTGTGCATGCTACTGTCTCGAGGAGGAGGGTTTCACGTTTTACCTTGGAAAGCCGCACGGTTTTCCCTGGCCGTGCGCAGGCTATGCGCCGAGGCTAGTCTTGCCCAACATTCCTTTCTTTCATGCCTCGAGCCCCCAAAACTCCCCCCAAGACACCTCATAATTATAGAAGGCATCTCTTGAAGCCCGATACAAGGTATTCAATCAAAACATAATGAAAACATACCCTTCCCAAAATTGGGATCTTACAACCTCCCCACCTTATAATGGCTCATCCTCGAGCCAAGTTTCCAAGCCTCATTGATCCACTGAAGAGAAGAGTTCAGGCCACTGAGCCCACAAATCTAAATCCCACTCCCATGTTTCTTCTTGAACAGTCCAATGCTTCCATAGTTATCGAACTAATGGCATAAACATACTTGACAAGAACTTTTCACTACGAGCCACCGCACGAACCGGATGCTCCTCAATGGACGCTTTAGCCTCAAGCTACACATCCTCCTCATCAACCACAAGAGATGGGTCTAGGTGATACCGTTGAAGCTGTAAAACATAAAACACATCATACATCCCACTATACCGCCGTGGAAGATCCAATCAGTAAGCCACTAGTCTGGTCCTCTCCATAATCTCAAAAGGTCCCACATACATGGGTGCCAACTTACCCTGCTTTCGAATCTGAAGGTGACCCAACCTTGGCGACACCCGAAGGAACACTTTATCACCCATCGTAAACTCAAGTGGTCTACGCCTCTGATCTGAATACGACTTCTGCATACTATGAGCCGTAGCCATCAACTTCCGTATCAACATTACTCTCTCTGAAGTCTCCTTCATGAGACTTGTCCCCAACAACTCAGATTCTCCGGCCTCTGGCCAACACAATGAAGATCTACATGGCCTCCCATAGAGTTCCTCAAATGTTGCCATCTGAATCGTAGCCTGAAAACTGTTGGTGTAGGCAAACTCAACTAATGATTGGTGCCTCTCTCAAGAACCACCAATGTCCAAGACACAAGCTCTTAACATGTCTTCCAACACTTGGATCGTACGCTCTGACTGCCCGTCTGTCTGCGGGTGGAAAGTCGTATTCATAAACACCTTTATAACAAGAACCTTCTGCAACCCTTTCCAGAAACACGATGTGAAATGTGGATCTCGGTCTGAAACTATGGTTCACATAACACCATGCAACCACACTATTTCTCGAACGTAAAGCTCACCCAACTGGTCGACTGTAAAGGTCTCCTGGATCGGTATGAAATGAGACACTTTTGTTAACCGAACCACAACCACCTAGATTAAATCATTCTTCCATGGCGTCCTCGGAAGACCCACAACAAAATCCATTGTTACATCATCCCACTTCTATTCCGGAATGGGTAATGGATGCAACAAACCACCTGGGTGTTGATGCATGGCCTTCACCAACTGTCAGGTAAGGCACCGTGCCACAAAGCCCGCAATTTCTTTCTTTATTCCAGGCCACCAAAACTGACTTCAGAGATCACGATACATCTTGGTCAAACCAGGATGCACTGCCCACTTTGATGCAAGGAAATAATGCATAAACTATTCTCATATACACATTGGCACATCCACACGATCACAAACACAAACAACACCTTCCACGCTGACGGCCCAACCAGAAGGTAGCTCCCAACCTACAATCTTTTCCTTAATGATCAAACACTCAGGATCATCAAGATGACCTTCCTTAACTCAACTCAAAAGCATTGAATCCGCCATTAAGGAAGCAAGAGTGATCTGAACACTCTCCTCCTACACCTCCACGTGCATCTCTTCAAACAAATACATCACCTTCCACTATGTACTGGACTCCTGAACCACCTTATACTGAACCTTCCTGCTCAGGGCATCAAAAAAATTGTTTCCATTTCCCAGAATGTACACAAAATCAATGTCAAAAGACTAGAGATATTCAACCCATCTTTGCTACCAAAGAATCAAAACCCGTTGTGAGAAGATATACATTAAAATCATATGGTATGTAAACACAGTAAATCTCTCTCCCAAAAGATAGTGCCTCCACCACTTCAAGGCATACACCAATGCAGCCAACTCAAGGTAATGAGTGGGATAATTCCGCTCATGGGGTCTCAAATTCCTTGACCCATAAGCCAAAACCCACTCATCATGCCTCAACACAGCCCCAAGTCCAACTCCAGACGCATCAAAAAACACGATGTACTTCTTACCCTGCTCTGGTAAGATCAAGATAGTCATGGTAGTCAACCGATTCTTGAAATCATCGAAGGAGTTCTCACAAGCCTCAGACCAATCGAACATGATTCCTTTCTTGGTCTTGCCCGAGAGTGGTGCTGCCAATCGAGAGAAATTCTGAATGAACCATCAGTAATACCCGACCAAACCCAGAAAACTCCGAACATCAGAAACACTCTTGGGCCACTACCAAGATACAACTGTCTGCACTTTCTTTGGTTTCACTCACTCACCTGCCCCTGAGATGATGTGAACCTAAAAATGCACCTCACCTATCCAGAATTGACACTTTAATAGCTTGGAATATGGCTAATGCTCTCTTAGCATACCCAAGACGATGTCAAGATTGTTGGACATGATCGTCCTGATTTTTCGAGTACACTAAGATATCACCAAGAAAGATAATAACAAACTGATCCAGATAGAGATGAAATATTCGGTTCATTAAATCCATAAAACCTGCCAGTGCATTGGTCAATCCGAGAGGCATTACCAAAAACTCAGACAACCAGTACCGACTCTGGAAAGCAGTTCATGGTATGTCAGAAGACCTCACCCACTTCTGGTGATATCCTAACCTCATTTCAATCATAGAAAACACTAATGCACCCATCCACTGATCGAACATTTCATCAATTCTAGGAAGTGGGTACTGATTTTTCACAGTCATGTGATTCAAATTTCGATATTCAACAAACATGCTCAACGACCCATCGACCTTCTATGAAAAAATCACGGGGGATCCCCAAGGAGACGTACTAGGATGGATAATCCCCTTATGCTCAAACTCCTCAAGCTGAACCTTCAGTTCCTGGAGTTCTTCTAGTGCCATTTGGTATGGTGGAATAGAAACTGGCTTTGCTCTCGGCAGCGACACGATCGTGAGTTCGACATCCCTCTTGGGTGGTAACCCCGAGAAATCCTCAGGAAACACATCATGAAACTGGTCCACCACGGGAAGAAAATTATACTATTCCCCTCCCTCAACATCATCCATCATGAGACATGACACTTGAGTCATGAGTCCACTAATCAGTTGACAAAACGGCCATGCATGCCCTGCTCGAACATCACATCACCACGTTGGACATATGCATCACCCTCAAGCGACCTGAATGATAAATTGAAATGATAAAAGTCTATTTGTGCCCGATAAAACACCAACAAATCCCTTCCAAAAATTAGGTCAATCCCTGACATCTTGAGAACGAACAAGCCCCACAGAAAACGATACCCACCATCTTCCAAGGCACATCCCTTGAACTGCTTGATATCCTCAACCCACACCCCAACGGGGTGTCAATGGACATAACTCCACACACACCCTCCATAGGTAAACCAAGTAATACCACATGTTGAGAAGAAACAAAAGAGTGTCTGGAACCTGTGTCAAACAACGCACTAGAAAATGTAGAAGCTACAAGGATTGTACCTCAAACAGTAGACAATTTGGCCTCACCATCACCAGGCGCAAACTGAACTGCCAGAAGCTGACCTACCCCTCTACCTTGGGCTCCACCCTAGGCACACAACGCTGTACTGCCCTTCTAGTGTGAGTGATCTTTCCCTGGAGTTCCATGTCCACCACCCCTTCCATTAAGGCCCATGGAGCTTCAACTGCCA
The DNA here is from genome assembly GCA_963277665.1 of Viscum album. Taxonomy (NCBI): domain Eukaryota; kingdom Viridiplantae; phylum Streptophyta; class Magnoliopsida; order Santalales; family Viscaceae; genus Viscum; species Viscum album. The sequence continues at coordinate 566,917,477 of OY728134.1, read as the reverse complement.
TCCTAATACGGGGCAACTGATCCCCTTCTTATACCCGGTACGTGTTTTTCATCATCATGCTCGCCAGTCTGCCAATTGTTCCTATAGAACCTCTGCACATCCCCATCCTACCACATGAATTACACTCAACTGGAGGTCGAGGACACTGACCACGCACATGCCCTGGCCTACCACAATGATAACATAACACCTGGTTCCCACTCTGAGAGGCTGAACCTCTCTGATGACCACTGTGCTAGAAACTATCCAAATGGTGCTTCCGACCTTCAGAAAATGCACCACTTGTCCTCCCAGCTGGCCCGAAAATCCCATCACCTGAATCTCCATTTAAGTTCCCTTGAGAGATGAGTGGCTGATCTATCAACTCTGCAAATCTCTTCAAGAAGATGATATTTACTTGAGACCTGGTCCCATTTCTCAACCCATCCTAGAAATGATTTTCTACCGCTTCCTCATCCCCTTCTAACACTGGGACAAAGCATCTCAAATCAGTGAAGCGACTAGCATAGTCCATCACCGATAGCAATCCATGAGGTAGGCTCAAAAACTCTGCATCCAACTCCCTCCTCAAAGTCTCTGGGTATAAATTCTCCAGAAACATCTCATGGAAAATATCCCATGACATCCCCTAAACCTGCTCAGTCTGAGCCTGAATGTCCAACCAATGCCTGGCCTAGCTCGCGCAACATATAAGCGGCCAGCTTTACTCACTTTTCAATAGGGGTCTCATGATGATCGATTATCTTCGGGACAGACTCTAACCATAAATCTATTGCCTCTGGCCCACCCTCTCCGGTGAAGGTCAGAGGGTGATGTAGCTGGAACTCCCTGGTCAGCTCAAACATACTCGGTGCAACCCGCCCTGGGTCCCGGTCCATCGTCTGTATAAGGCGAGCCAAGTTCTCCAGGAACTGGTCTTTTCTACCTTCATTGATCGCCACATTATCGTGCTCTTCTACTGGATGAGTGTTCTCAGCAACATCCTCCCATTTCCCAACTGGTAACCGATGTCGTGGTGGCATCTCTCTACATTTCCAAGCACGATATTTAGCACACTTACCATAAAACATCCACGACTTCATCGAAATCTCTTTACTAGCTACAAAAACCCATCCTCATATTCTAATCCATTGACATTAACAACTCAAATTCACCACCCCGACCATCCCTACTGTGGGCCATGGTCCACATGGGGTAAATAACCGTGCACTACCACCAAACTCACTCAAAATTTTCCAAAAACATTTTCCACTTCATTTCAAACCCTTATATTCCATTAAGATCATTTACCTACTTGTTTTATCTCATTCTACACATTATATCTTGAATTTATGAAATGCATGATGCACCCTACTTTCCTGACTCACACACCCACGTCGTGCATGTGCATAACAAAATGCATGTTGCCTATCTCCCATGGTTCATACAATGATGGATGAATGCAAATCCTTGTTCAGTTAAGGCCATGAGCTTAATTTCATAAAATAGTCACATCAAACCACATGTGCATCTCCCAACTATGAAATATCATCAACATTAACAACACACAACCCAAAACAACATTTCCCGACCAGGGTGACATGGGTTTTCCCTTGTAAATGGGTTAGCTACTCTCAAGCACAAGCTAATTTACCAAGGACCGATGCATCATAACCCTTGGAAACCTATCCCAAATAACAAAACCTCATAGAAGAATAAGAAAGAACTCATCTAAAACCACTTTTTAAGGTCCCTAACCCAGAAGCCACTAAATCAGTGCTCTGAACCGGGTAGTTAAATATCCTTAAGCATGTCTCCCCATACACCAAAGGCTACTGACTAGAAGCGAGGGTCTGTATGGTCATGTGGGGAGACTATACCCCCTTTTTATCAGAGCAAGCCAAAAAAGAAACAAACCAATAGCGGAAACAATAATAAATAAACAAGAAACACGTATAACAACTATTTCCAACAATAAATATGCCATGTCCTACTACAAGTGAAAAAGTGAACAAGATCCCAAAATGAAGACAATAGTCAAATTCAACAAAATGGTCCCAACTCCAAGTCCGAAACCTCCACCAAGAGCTACCCATGTCCACTCAACTATCTAGCAAGGACCCTTTCCTTTATCCTGACATCCTATCATGAAGTCATCTCGGGTACCCAATGGCGGCCCGAGCAGGGTGAGTACAACTCAGTAGGCCACCACAAATGGTGTCTAATAAATATCTACTATAAATAGGTAGTGCATGAAAAAGGAATATAAATGAAAATTACCAAGTAATTATTTAAGGTTCCATTAACTAGTTCAGAGCCAATGCCATTTCAACTCCCATTACAATTCATTTTACACCAATTATCATCACATAGCATTTCCTCACATTTCCATTGGTTGATCACATACATTATGTTACATGGGTCTAAGGCCAACAATCACATGCAATAGGGTAAACACATCGTTATCCAATCTCTATAGGACAAACCCCCTCATAGAAACCATATCCTCACCTCGAAGCCTCAGTCCAGGTGGATGCAACCATTTGGAGAATAGAACATCAGTCCTCATTCCTTACCCATGCATTATTGGTTGAGTTCAGAGCATCAGTCTTCACTCGACCCATGGTTGTAGATCCTCAAGTCATACCCCACCCTACGAAGCCATGTGCACATGCTTATATATATATATAAGTAACTATCAACCCACCATACCATTGTCATTTGACAATCACCATTCACAACAAACCACACTGGAATTCACATTATGACTTAACCCATTAACACATTACCATTTCACATCATATAACCATTCACCCAATTACCATGTGTTATGCCTATCTCACTAAGCATTCAACACTAAACCCATAACCTATCCTGTTATGGTCTTTAATCAATTTACACATTAACCCATTTAACCCGTTCCTCATTTCCATTAATCAACCATTCAACCCATTCCAAACAACCCTTAGGTTATTTCCAAGTATAGGTGTATCACCTAACATCTATTCCAAGTTCAACTAATCCGGGGAACATATTCTCTAAGGGATCTACCATTTATTACAACAATGAAACTTGTTTAATAAAAATCCCTAAGACTAGGAAAAGCCGGCACATCCCCTGGATGGACCTAAATAGGTCAAGTAATTCTCAACGCATCCCATTGGGATTGTGAGATTTATCATTTACACTTTTTAAGAATCATTTATACAAAAAAACATCATGTTTGATCAAATATCACCAAAGGAAACCATGATAAAATCCACCCATGCATAAATCCACCATAAACTATGGGATACTATTTATAGACCACCTACCTCGAAATCGTGGTTGAATGAACACTAAAACGAGTCCTTAGACCTCAATCCGACCACCCTTTGGAGCTTCAACCAAGAACTCACCCAAAAGATAGGGTTTTAGGGCTTCGAAACAAGAGGGATAGAAGATACAATCCCTAAACCAAACAGATAATCAAGGATCAGATTAGCTATACTCGGAGCTTCGACCTGCATCCAACGACACAAAAAACACCTTAGAAATGAAGTAGATCGACCTCTTAGAGCTCTTGGGTGATTTGGTTCATTCCTATGGAGAAGAGGGAAGAATAGAGTGGAAATCCTGAGTAGCCTCTTAAAATCCAGGGGTGGTAATTTTGTAATTTTTCCCAACATTAAGAGGCCGCATGGTTTGGCCACATGGTTTGACAAACTATGTGCTTGCTACTATCTGGAGGAGGAGGGTTTCCCGGTTTACCTCAGAAGGCCACACGGTTTTCCCTAGCCATGCGCAGGCCATGTGCCTAGGCTTGTCTTGCCTAGCTTTCCATTCTTTCATGCCCCAAGCCCTCGAAACACCCCCAAGAACTCTCATACTTTCAGAAGACATCCCTTGAAGCCCGAAACAAAGTATTCAACCAAAAAATAACTAAAACATAACCTTCTAAAAATGGGATCTTACAACCATGAAGAAACTTTTCTTTTGTGGATACATTTATGAGGAAACATCCTCCAGTCATCAGGGGAACCATAGATCTAGTGATAACTGAAGGATGAATAGATGATCTATAAAAGATATTAGATTTCATGGGATGTTTGGAATGTCAAAAGGTAATAATATCCATTTATTCAGTGGAATGAGATTCTAATCAATGGAGGACTCTGTTTAAAAATAAAGGACAAATATATTATGTTGATAGTCTGGAATTGGATTTTTTTAGGAGTCTTTTGCTGGAAAAATATTTTCCCAAAACAGTACAAATCAGAATGGAGAAACAATTCATGGAACTGAAGCACAATGGTAATGATTCTATGGTCCCATTTGAATCCAATTTTACAAGACTATCCAGGTATATAACTGATTTTATTCATGATTTTGATATTCAAAATTAATAGATTTTACTATGGTTTAGAACCACTATTATGAAGAGCATTGGACTTACAAGAGTTTAAAAGCTATGAGAGACTGGTTCTCTATGCTAGAAATGTGGATATATTGTTTGATGGAATGTATGTGCCTCATGATGAATAGAATAAGAAGAGTTTAGGTCAAAATAATTAGGGGGATTGATCATCAAAGAAATATGGATGTAAGAAAATCAATTTCACTTCATTTGAAAAGTGTGGTAAAATAATCCTGGTGAATGTCTAGTAATTTTGGGGAAATGACACTTATGCAGAATGTTTGGACACATGTATCATGAGTGCAAGGAAAATGAAATGAAAATTAATGAGAAGTTGATAGTGAGATTCATTAATATTATGTAATTGTGTTATTTTTCTATTGTTTGTCTGGATCCTATCACTCAGTCCAGAAATCATCATGATTGGAAGAAGAAGGCTTTGGAAAAATTCTTTTCAACCACTTTATTATAGGTTTATCCTTAAATTGAGGTGGTATCAGGAACATTTTTTTATATATTTTTCTAATTTGTTTTCTAGTTCTAGGTCTACAAATTCCTACATTTTTAGATCATTTTGGACAAATATGTAATTCCACCACTACCTCTTTTTTTATGTGGAAAGAGTTTACCTACAAAACTTGTTGCTTTCCTCTAGTAGAGTTTGATGTTATTTTAGATATTGACCGGATTTGTTTTTATCATGTTTAGATATATTGCAGATAAAAATATGTTATTTTTGAAAATGAGTTTTAGTATTTTGATAAGAATAAACCCATACAATTGATAACAAATCAAGAATATAAAAGACAGATAAAATGTGGAAATGAATTTTATCATGCTATATTTTTGAAGATAACGTAACTCACTATATTAATGATGTACTAGAGGTAAATGAATACCTGGATGTTTTTATTGATGATTTTCATGGTGTTATTCTTAATCAAGAGGTTGAGTATACTATCTACTTAGTTCCCTGTGCTAGGTCAATGTCTAAAACCTCTTATCAAATGGCTCAAATGGAACCTCTAGAATTTAAAAATCAATTTCAGTAAATATTAGATTAATTATTTATCTAATCTAGAACTTCACCATGAGGTGAACCCTTCTTGTTTGTTAAAAATAAAGATGGGTCATTTAGACTTTTCACTGATTATATATCCTTGAATAACCATACTATTAAAATCAAGTATACAATGCCACATATATATTATTAATTAGATTAGCTCTAGGGAGCACATTAATTTTTGAAGGTTGACATGAGGTTAGGGTACCATCAGCTAAAGTAAAGGATGAAGACATCTTGAAGATGATGTTTCGTACAAGATATGGTAATTATGAATTTTTAGTTATGCCTTTAGGTTTAACTAATTCACCCACTATATTCATGGATCTTAAGAATAAAATATTTCCTGAGTTCATGGATAAGGTCGTGTTTGTGTTTATTAATGACATTATGTTGCATTCTAGATGTAAATTTTATTGAAAAACATCTAAGGGTTGTTTTAAAAAACATAATAGAAAAGTAACTATAAGGAAAATGAAAAAAGTATGATTTTTGGTTGCAATAGATTTCCTTTCATGGGAAAAATTTAATTAAAAATAGAATAATAGTTGATCTTTCCAAAAAAAATGTGGATGATGAGTGAACAATATCTAAAAATAAAATAGAGATTCATTGTTTTTTTTATTATCACATTATTATAGAGGGTTTTTTAAAACATAGTCATTTTTATACATCCTTCTAACCATGTTAACACAAAAGGGGTTAAATTTATTTGGACAGAAGAATGTGATGTTTATTTTCAATAACTGATAACGATATTTGTGAATGATCCAATTGAGGCCTTGCCTTCCTGAAATTGTGAGTTTGTTATATACAGTGATATTTCATTGAAGGTACTTGGTTGTGTTCTGATGAAGAATGATCATGTAATTTTATATTCCTAAAGACAACTAAGACATCATGAGTTAAATTATCCTACACATGATATGGAATTGTCAGCTATGATTTTTTTTCATTGAAAACTTGGAGACATCATTTGTATGGAGTAAAATGTGAAATATATACAGACCATAAAATTTTGAAGTATATATTCACTCGGAATGGATTAGACATGACATAGATAATGTTGCTGGAACTGATCAAGGATTATGATTGAAATATTCATTACTATAATGGGAATGAAAACAGAGTGGATAATGTATTGAGTCCAAAAATTATTGCTATATTAACCATGAAATGTTTGGAACGTGATACTTAGGTAAATTATTTGATAAACATTGGATTGAACATTGTTGGTATAGGAAGTTTACCTTTTTTTAGGTTTCAATGATATCATCTTCATTTGAAAGAATAAAGCATACATAAGAGGAAGACAAGAAGCTATAGAAAAAGGTAGAATTGGTTAAAATGGTTCAGTTTTCATAATTTAACCTTGATAAAGATTGTTTTTTATGATTTAGAAAAAGTTTTTTTGTGCCTTGTGATTCTTAGATGAAGAATAGATTGTTATTTGAAGCTCATAGTTATCATTTTTTTAGTTAATCCCGGTATCACTAAGATGTAATGATTCCTTCAGAAGTATTACTGGTGGGATGGACTGAAAAGAGATATTTCTGATTTTACCATGAAATGATTGTAATGTCAACAAGTTATGGAAAATAATAAATTACCGAAGGGGATGAATCATCCATTTCCAGTTCTATAATGAAGATGGGAGAATATTTCCATGTAATTCATTGTGGGACTACCAAATACATCTCTATTTGGAAATTCCATTTGGGTTATTGTTGATCAGCTGACTAAACCTGCACACATTGTCCATATTCAGGATAAAATGTCTTTGGATCTGCTTTATTGATTGAAACTCAATGATATTTTCAGGTTACATGGAGTTCCTATTTTAATTTTATCTGACCAAAATCCTAGTTTCACATCTATCTTAAGGAAGGGACTTCTAAAGACATTATGAACATAATTAAAATTCAGTACATGTTTCCATCCTCAATTATTTAGTATGTAAGAATGAATGATTCAAAATTTTGAGGATATGCATCTAGAATGTTCAATGGATTACCGGGGATGTTGGGATCAACATCATTCTTTAGTAGAGTTTACTTATAACTCAATTTTTCATTCCTGTATACAAATGGAACCTTTTTATGCATTATATGGGAAGGTCTATTGGACTAAAATGTTTTGGGATGAATTTGGTGAATGAAATTTGATGGGGCCAGAATTAGTATAGTAAGTGGATGATAAAGTAAAGATGATACAGCTATTCAAGAGGACGACTCAGAAAATGTAGAAATGTTATGCCGATAATTGAAGGGAATAAAATTTCGCGTTAGATGACCTTGTTTTTTTAAAAGCACTAATAGGAAAAGTGTGAAGTGTTTTGGGTAGAAAGGAAATCTAATAATGCGGTTCATCAGTCCATATGACATCTTGGAAAATGTTAGAATAGTTTCATACCGAGTTGACGTCCCTCAGTGTTTGTATGAGGTACACCGATTTTTTTTTCATATTTTGATGTTGAGAATGTATATTCTAGATTCATCTCATGTTTTTAGCTGAGAAGAAGTTTATCTAGAAGAGAACCTTACATATAAATATAGACTAGTTCTGGTTCATTATTGTAGAGAGAATCTATTGAGAAATAAAGGAATCAATTGGTTAATGATTTTATGGAGAAACGACATGGTAGAAGAAGAAACATGGTAATTTGAAAGTGTTATGTGGGAAAGGTACACTCATTTTTTAAAAAAGTAAATAAAATTGCATTGATGAAATTTATAGAAGTTGAGGATAATGTAACAACCAATGTTTTAAAATGTAATTTTGAAGGAATGAAGCATTGTATTAATTAGATAGTAATATTTATCACAAAACATAATTATCCAACTTCTGTGTTTTGAATTTTAAAAAACCTACATACACGGTTGCAATTAGTAAGTTATTTAGAGTCGGATAGGACCAACATAATTTTTGTTGAATAGTAACATAACCTTGTGAATAGTATTGATACCCTTATGAATAGTAATGTAACCTTATTGATAGTAACATCACCATTGATAGTATATATATAATATTTTATTAAATGTAGGATATACCCATATCTTGGAATAAGTAAATAAATATTTTTTATTTTTTATTTTTTTAATAAAATAATATTATATGTAAATAAATATCGTATATTTAGAAAAAAAAATTGATATTTTTCTATTCATATTTGGATTATACTTGTCAAAAATTGGTTGTGGTAAATTTTTCACATTTTTCTAAAATATTTGAATTTTTTATGAATAGTACTATATGATAAATTACGATAAATGTTAAATACTTTTTTTACTACATCATAGGTGACACAAGGCTGATTTAATCCCACATGGTTTTTAATCCCATAATCCTATTACTATATTTGGTCACATTAATTATGGCTATTCATAGTCTTGAGAAAAAAATTATTAAACGGATGATCTCTATAATGTAAACCCTCTCCTCTCCACCACTATGAATACCACTATCATTACCCTCTTCTTCTATCACATCTCAAGAAATGAAACATTCTTATGTTCTATGAAATACTCAACCCAATACCCCACTCAACATCCATGACCTACTGGTCTCACCACGAGGCAAAAAAAATGGTCCATAAGATGGATTATAAGGAAAAGAGATCAAGAGGTAAACATCCTCTTTTGTTTTACTTATTTTCCTCTCATTTTATTTTTAATTATTATTTTCCCTAAACTTACATTATCAAAAAGATATTAATGATATAGTATCTTACATATTCTATATTTCATAATGTTTATGGATGGATTACCATTATACTTATTCTCCTCTACCACTTATTCTAGTAATTAAAATACTGCCTGTGATATGTCAACTTACTGACATCGTGGACGATGTGATGTCAATTTATTTAATTTCCTTCAATACTAGACATGAAACCATTATTATTGTGGAACACGATTATAATTTATGTATTATATCTTATAAAAGGTTCTATAATCATTTGGTACACAAGTTATTAAATTATAATATAAAATGAGTTCATTATGATCGATGAATCTAAAAATGACCTAAATAAATTTCAATAATGTTTTATCTTATGGATCATCCTAATATTATATTTAATATTAACAAATGGTATATTTTATGTCTCAAGAAATATTTAAATACCATTCCATTTTAATATTTATGTTTCACTTCCAATCTATAAGAATATATATCATGAACCGATCATGGAAACCATATGAAGAACGCACCCAAAAACAACGGAATTAACAAAATATTATCATTAATTTAGTGGAATGATTTGATAAAATGATCATGAAATGTGTTATAAACATTATTATGTTTCTATAAAATATTAATAAAACTATTTAAACCTTCATACAGGAGGTTTAAACATGTTTTAGGGAATTCAAACCCGAGGCAAGGGATCCCCTTTTTTTCAATTTTATTCAAGAATCTTTTCTTTGTTGTGATCCTCTATGTTTAATTCCTATAAAAGGGGTATGTTTTCAAACCTCCCCTATACATCCCTTATGGTGTATTAAATATTATATACTCCTTTTTCTCTCATTAATCCCTCCCATGTACACCAAATATCATTCTGAAATTTTAGAAGTTAATTCTGTACCGATTTTCCATTCATTAGGTTAACATTCAACATCAAGGTTTATTATCATGCTAAGATGACTGGTGAAATTTAATAATATTCTATTGAATTTTATTATGTGTTTTTATAGTATATATACATATTCCCTTTATTTAATAAATTATATCTTAAGTTTTATTTTATTTTTAAATGACATTCCCCTTAAAATCATTTTAAATGTCTCCTTTATGAAATCCAAAGAGATTGTCCTTTTTTATGACATGAGTGTACTCTAATGATTCATTGATGTTATATTACCATAGTATCTCTATTGTATGTTTTTTTAGTAATAAGATTATATTATTTATAGTGCAGTGTTTATGTTCTAAGAGGTGTTTTTATGAAAAAGGGAATTTTGAAATTTGAATGTTTTTTTCTCATGGGTGTAAATGATTTATGAATTATTTTATTCATGATATGATCCTAAGACAATATAAAGGTTTCTATTATCACATTATAGCTCATGATATGATGGGTTATCCCCAATATAGCTCAAGATATGTGGGGTTGGGACCATTATAGATCAAGATATGACAGGCGAGCCCCATTATTGCTCTACAATGAATTGGGTTCTCCAGAGATGGATGTTGACCAAAAGGTTATTCCATGAGTAATGGTTAATGTATGAGTGATATGGTAAAAAGTTTCCAAGGAAACTATATGACGATTCCATGCAAATGAGTTTTTAGAACTATTAGTTTTATTGGTTTTTAAGTTTTCACTTGACTAAAGACTTCATTATTTATATCCCTAAATAGGTTTTATACTAATACAATGTTTTTAAAATGTTTTTAAAAGGATATAAGGATGGGTAAGAGAAATAAGGGAGTTTTGATATTTGATATGTGGTGTTTTCAAAGGAATCATGTTTTAATTTATAATGATTAATATTTTTTAAAAATGGTTATTTTTTTAGTAGTATCCTATTTTTATGAATGTGGTCTGTTATGTATGTAAGATATCATAATTATATAAAACTCTAAACCCTAAAATACCTTCAATGTGTAATAATGTATTTTATTGACTAAAATTACAGAATAAGTAACATTTTATGGTGGGGTCCTTATATAGATATTCAAAATATTAAACACATATTTCCATGATCCATGTTATATTTATTTTATTATTTTAATTATTAAATATATATTAATTCTATTCGAATTAAAACATAAACAATCATGTTATTCTTACACAGTTATAATTGCACGAGACTAGAAATTTTATGAAATGAGTATTTTCATTATTCAACTAATGAAATTATTTTAAAACATAATATATATATATATATATATATTATTATTCTAATTTTGTAAGGATGAATTCAAAAATGAATCTTATTTCATCAAATTAAATTCATCAAATATCATAATATTGATTTTAATAACATTTTATAGTAATGTTATGTGCATTATGATTCGGTTTTTTAGGAATAAAAGCTTACTATAATAGAATATCAGGTGTTACACTCATCCCTACTTATCAAAATACATTCCATTAAATTTTAAGTATTCTTATAGAAAAATAATATAATATTTTTAAAAAATAACATATATATTGTATCATGAACTTTATTTAATAAGTTATGACATGGAATCTTATTATTCATATACTCTATAAGAATCATACTTGCAAATTAGATTCCAAAAATGTAACTTGATAGTTTTGTATTAGATTACCCATAATATTAAATATATTTATCAATGTTTTCTTAAGTTATTTAAATTATATTACAACTACATTGATATGATGATTAAATTTAATTACATGATTTTCTACCAATATGAATCGTAATATTATACTTTAATGTGAATCACTATTATCATGATTAATGTTTTAGGACTGATGCTCTAGAATAAACTTTTATTGTATCATGATATCTATTATAAATTTTTCTTAATTATTTTCTTAAATATTATCTGACCATTGATTCCTCCCATCTCTATAAATTAATTAAAATGATAAATGGTTATAAAAAAACTAACAAAACAATCCATCCAATGGGGGTGATAATTTGAAAACACTCATTAAGGTTTCAAATAATCATTTAACTATATAAATATTCATAATATTCATGGAAAATTTTGAATACATAATATTAATATATTTACATAAATTGAAAATAATTAACCTTAATTCAAAACACATTCTAACCATAAAGTTTATATATGGTCTTATGTTCTTTCCCTGTCCATAAAAACCCACACATATTCAATCCATAGAGATAATAATACCTTGAAAATAAAAGTACTAAAACCATGATACGTACAAGATAAATTTCTATAAAATAACTTATTTCCTCTAAGACTCCCATGAATAATTTATAAATGATTATCATGAACTTCATTAATTTTATATTATACAATGTTATGGTCAATAAAGTCCACAATGAAAATAAAAAGGTAACCCCAAAGCAGTGGGGCACTGGTTCGAATAGTACCTAATATCATTACAGTTGAATCATAATCTATTAGTGATTTATTTTTCCCATAAATTCATGAGTTATAAATCCATTATTTATACACTTGTAACAAAATCTTATTCCCATTAATCATTTACCACAATTTTTCCTTCTATAATTTTCATGTTCTGGAATGTTTTCCCATTCATACATCTTTTTTACCTAAATTCTTTTCATGGTGCCCATTTTTCATTTTCACCTCTATATTTCATCTAAAAATATAATACCATGTTAATTATTTTTAGTTATATTGTAACATGATAAAATATCATCAAATGATTAAATTTATTTTAAAACTACGCCAATATGAATTATTTTATTTATACCATAAGATAAATGATCAAGATAACATAATGGATTTTGTTTAAGGTCTGATGTATGCATTTTTAATCATAAAATGATATCATCATAATCTATAACACATCATGGAACCATCTTATTTTAATTATTGATTCTTTCTCCACATTTCATATAATTTATCTCAAGGAAATAATTTCTAAAAAAATATCACATTAAAAGTTCTCCATTCTAGGCATTCAATATCATAATATTTTTTAGTACTCTTAACCAATGAACACCATTATTAAACAAAACCCTTTAATAAACATACTATCGTAAAAAAACATTTCCATTTAATTACTTCACAAGGATAAAAATACAATTTCAAGGGACTAAATCCAATATTCTTTTTCCAATGGATTCATATTTACATTATAATATAGAGTCGTATGTCATGTGAAGTGATCCAACATGGGTGAATCATTCTGTAAATTTTTTTTCTATATGGGAAAGGTTATTCATCATAATCAGTGTCGGCTACCGTAATATGGCCACAATATTTCAAACTCAAACATATGGTTTGTTGACTTTGTCATATGGGAAATATTTACATTGAATATTTGTGTTAACACTCATTATCTTCCTTAATATATGTAATATATATAAATAATGGATCATAATTAGATAAATCATATTCATAATGAATATTGATACATAATTTAAAAATATTTACATTGGTAAATGATCTCAGATACCCTATGAGTTATAATAATTCCCATGTTTGAAATGTTTGATTAAAATATAGTTCCAATGGATCCTATTAAACTTTCATTGATACAATATTTAACACCTCGGCACTGTAATACTAGTATTTATGCTTAATTTATTCAATTTTGATTTGTTATAAGGTACATCACCACTTAAAATAGATTAGTTTCAAAGTCTTGGAAAACTATATCGTAACTTGAAAACATTATAAGATTTTAAATATAAAATCTTTCTATAAAAAAATTATTTAATTATTGAAATCATTCTTATTATCCTCCTCTATATGTAGGGGAAATGAAAAAAACCAATTGTTAGATCAGATGCTCAGTAAGGGTTAAATACTATAGAGGATATCATGAATATATAATGCATAATCTATATAGAAGGTTGGACAATCAAAACACAATAAATAATCTTAGTTTAATGAGAAACCAATGAAAATACGTATATATATATATCAAATGGATAATGGAAAAATAATTCTTAATAAATGTAATTTTTTAATTATGGATATTCATGATAAAGGCCACTCGACGAAGATGTCCTGAATGTTATCATCAAGTCCTCCCCAGAAACCGAATACTCAATACATAAAGGACACTGAACAATGAATGTATCATTATGCCAAGGCCTCTAAAGGATGGGTTTATCATTTTATGTGTTCGAAAACACTAAATAAACTATTATAATGACATAATCATACATCCTTAACCAATAAATCTTGATAAATTATTTATCTACCAAGATATATGACAATGAATCAAGGGGATTTTATTAATCAAGACTCACCCATAAATTTCATGTATTATGAATTCCTAATACTATTAATGATAAATATAATTTATTCCCAAAACTTATTATTTTTCAATATCAATCCTTATTGTATCAAAAATATAGACAATCAATATGTACTTACTAAAATAAATAAATTGTCTAATAATCCTTATTGAAATGAAACTACATATTGTAATGGAATATGGTTGCTAAATTTATAATGTAATAGAAATGTATCAAAATCAATCCATGATATTAAAAATTTGGTTACAGTGAAGAAAAATATTGTTCAATGAATAATAGAAAATGAAAGATAATGTGACTACATTAATGTGGATGATCTCAAAATAAGGTATCATCGATTATAAGTAAAGGATAATATAATACCATTGATTAATTATAAATGGGATTTTATAGTAAAACCATGACATTATAAATGAAAATAGATTACATACCAAAAAAATTTATCATCCTTGCAAATTAATTTAATAACAGTGTTATATATCACTTATGAAATCATTTTCATTATATGGAGTAAATAATATACTTCTATTTTGATATAATTTGGAATAAATTCAAAAATATTGGTTTTTTTGAATAATAAATTAACCAAGTTATGGAATCCTCAATGAAAATAGTATTTATTGTGGTTGGAATATTTTTTCGTGAATGGTATATTTAAACAACAATTCTATTCATACCATTGGTAAAATGTAAGTTGTTAGGAAAATAATAACATGATCCATTTTTTACAATTTTATTAAAATTAAAAAATTGATGGAATTTTATATAGTAAATAAATGGAAATTGAAAAACACCTTTAAGAACATTTTAATGAAAAAGTAGCCATATAAGGGAAGGAGTTGAAGGATATCATAAAAAACTGTTTATTCACATTTGATATTCTGAACCAATATATGCTCCTTTATCTGTTTGTTAACAAATATAAACATCCAATGGGAGATATATAAAAAATATGGGTATCATTTCCTCTTCAAAGGAGGAATTTATCCCCAATGTTCAGGGAATCAGATTCTTTACGGCTAATAAATGTGAATGAAATTTCAAGGTACTAAATAAGAGGTTGTTCATTTCGCCATTACTCACATATCCTAATAATGTGAAAGGTTTTGTGATTTTCTTTGAATCCTCATAGAAGCGGGGTTGATAAGTTCTTATGCAGAATGGTATGGTGATATATTATGATTTATATCAACTAAAGGCGTAAGATAAAAATATGCTTATTCATGATTAGGCATTTAGAAATGAAATATTTTAATTAATGATATGGAGAAATGTGTGAAATATATACTGACCATAAAATATTAATGAATATATAAACCTTAAAAGAGTATAATAGTTTCCAGAGAATATGGTCAAAGTTTATTAACACTATGAATGCATAATATATTACAACCCTAAGAATGTGACTAATGTGTTTATTCTTTTGGCTTAAAGTATCATGCTATATTATCTATGATGTGGAATTAAAAAGATCTAGTTTTTGGATTTTCAAAGAATGTACATTGAAATATTGAATAAATGGGAGAAAACTGATAATAATAAATTTAGTTTTCAATAATATATCTATGTGAAGACAATAGAGATTAAGAAAGAGGCCATGGGGCTATAAAAGAAGGTGAAAAATGTTCTCTATTTTATCCTCTATTAAGTAGTAATGATAAGGTTTAAGAATATATTTTTTTCCCATCAATAAAATACTTTATGACGTATTTTTTTTGATGAATATCATATATCATTATTCTCTACCCATTATAACATTATAAAGATGAATATTTATTTGAAACCGTGTTTCTAGTGGGATAACATGGTGATAGATATTTTATACTGTTTATCTCAGTTCTTGGTATATTTATAATTTATGTTTTAGAGTGAAAACTATAATGTGATGTTGCAATCATTACCCATAATAGAATAATCATTGGAAAATGTCAATATGTATTTCTTTCTATCCCCCCCCCCCAAACATTTGAAGGTCGTATTCCGGTTTAGGTTATTGTCGACCATCATATGAATTCTTCAAACATAATTACAATCAGATAAGATATACCCATTGAGAATATTTCCATTATATATATTAAATAAAGGGTATGGTTTCATGGAGTACCACATTAAATTATATATCATTGAGATCAAATTTTTATCTAAAAGTTACAAAAAATCCTTCATAATTATTTAGATAAATAGTTGTGTTCTAGTACTACCTTTAATCCTTAGATATATGGTTACTATGACTGATCCACTTAAACCATTGATAATATATTGATATTAATTTATAATGAATTAAAATGTTTTTGGGATTAACAACTTCCTCGAGTTAAATTCATTTATAAAAAAATTCAACAGAGCATTTAGATGGACCCTTTTGAGTCCCTTTGTTGAAAATAACTTAAATTGTAGACTTATTGGGACTCTGTTAGAAAATTTAATCTACTATGGACAAATTTAATACTTTAAGGTGAAGATAATGTTAGACTAATTAAGTAATACATCATGGACTCTCAGTGTCAACAGAAAAAATATTATTCTAATCACTACTGAAATCAATAATTTTATTTATATGAGACGGTATTGGTAGGGATATTACAGTGGAAGAAGGATATTTGATATTAGAATAAAGGGTAATTGAGTCACAGGTATACTATCCCATTCGAGATTCTAGATTGGATTGGGATTCTTACCTATCTCTTATAACTTCAACCGATCCTCAATTATGTATACAAATAATTCTATATGTCACACATCATGAAGTACAATCCTGATCCTTCATGTGCACTGTAATCCTAGTTTTTACCATTGATGCATGATATTTATTATCTGGAACAACTAGTTGAAATTAAATATTGTTGATATAATGTTATACATAATAAGGCTACTCAACTAGTTAATGTTCATTAGAAAAATCAGAAATTCAAAACGTTAAATAAGAACAAGTGGATGTGATGAAACATATATATACTCAATTTTTGTATTAGATTACACAAATTGAGATGGATTATTTAATTCTATGGGGAGTATATTGTAACTCCAAAATACTTTATATTTTATTTCTTTTAATTAAACTATAATTATTTAATTGATTTCATTACATAAAACCACATGTATAAATAAAAAATGTTTTAGTAATCCTTCATAACATAGCTATTGGAAAAAAGGTATGAGTACAATTAACCAAATTATAAACCATATGTATGATGGTTTTGGATGGTAAAAATGTTTTCTTAAGCCATAAATTATTTAAAATCATTCATTCATTCAGTTACATATTTTTTATGAAACATATTTTTCTATATGTTATATATTATAATATGAAAATAATATTGATAATAATGTTTAAATTTTTTCAGTGAATTATATAGAAAATTATTATATATAAATAAATAATCACTTTACATTAGTTATCAAACTATATGAAATTATAATAAAAACCTCTAATAATAAATATTTTTTTCTTCATATAATGGTTTTACTATGAAAAATGTTTTTTATGATAATAAATAAAATAAATATTTATTTATATTAGAATTCATAAAATGATAAATTAAATATTTAATAAAATATATTGATATTCATTTTATAGTTTTTACTATGAATGTAATAGATGTAAATTTAGTTTCATACTAACAAACAGATTTTTTTCTAAAAATGGTATTTTGTAACATTTTCCAAAATTATTTAATCTTATATATTTATCATTATATAAATTCAATCTATTAAAATTATTTATTTATTTAAAATCATAAATAATAATATACTTTAATGCGATCAACATAATTTTAACCTATAGTGAAGTGTAAAAAAATAATTTAATACCATGGTTAAGGATAAAATATATTTATCATGGTGAAATTAAGAAGCAAGGCTCGGAATGACTCATTGAATTTTATAAATATTATTTTTTGAATATATTTCAACCTTAAATTGTCTTATTATAAAAAATTATCCAATTTTCCAACATTCTCTTGAAATTGACTTTGTATTCTTGAAATATTTTAACTAATTCCATGTGTGTCTATCCCCTTACCTGTAAAAAGGGAACATATTATAGATTCTTATACAATAAAATTAATACATATAAATTTCCCAATACCTACTTCAAAACCATCCAATATTAATTACTTTAATCCTTGATCCCCTATTTTTCTCTTAATAATAACCATTCAAGGATTAATGTGTAATCCAAACGTGGTATCTTAATGCAGTGTTATAAACCATAACTATGATATTTTAATTTTATTTCTTCTTCAAACATATCTAAACCTATTTAATTCATAAAAAACAATATATAACATACCATAAATATATTTTGATTTTATTAAGATGATAAAACTACCATTTCCCCTCAATTATGTATCAAATATTAAATATAAATATCATTCATGTGAACATGTGAACTACCGACTCCATGTAGAGATTTCACCCATTTTCCACAACCATAATTTATGGGTTCCTATTATAATTTATTTAATGTATATGTTTGATATTTATGAAATAATAAAGATTCTACAATGATTAAATATTATATAACTTTCTTTCATTCCATCCATTGAAAAGTCGAAAACATCACTCGTGTGTACATATGGTCTTCCATATCCCTGAAGTAATGTAATTAATTTTCCATTATCACATTATATGAATTAATATAATTGTATATATAATGATTGATCATTAGAATTTTCTTTTTATTATTATTTTATAGATAATTAAACCATAATAACTATGAAAAGTCTATAACTATCGACACTGAGAGACTGATTAGGGGGGCTATATACACGGGTTGTTGACAAGGGGAGGAGGTGAACAATGCTCAGGTTAAGGGAAGATTGGTGAAATCCATAGGTAAAATAAATGGTATTGGACCATTCCATTGGGAAAATAATCTTTATTTCATTTTACCTTTATAAATTCATTCCATATAATCTGTCACATCTCAACCAAGACCAAATAAGACTTTCATTCCTGAACAAAATTGGGGATTTGACCTTGATACTTTATATAATTATTAAAAAATAGAAATTTAAATAAAATCATCATATCTAGTGTGATATTATATGTGTGTTATTGGTGCTTTTATATATCTATATTAAATTTAGTTTTAATATATTTGAGTTTAATGGCCCTATGAAGCAAGTAAAACATGGTCTAATGGTTCTTCATCACCATATTTCCTCATTGAGCCTTGTATGGTGTTATGAAACTATTTATGTTTATGTGGTGTTTATGCTTCCATTATTAAATTTTATATAATTTTTTCATAATTAATTAATGGTATTAAAAGTTTTGGTCAAAACTATTTAATCCATTTATTTTTTATTCAAAAGTAACCAATGTAGTTAGTCATTTACATTTCTATCTAACTTTTTTTTAAATATTATTAATGAACAAATTTATGATAAAGATATTATATTATATATATCTCTAAATTCGTTTGTATTTCATTTTCTTATAGTTACTTCCTTATATTTCCTATTTTTATTTAATTTTTATCCCATTAAGTTATAATGATTTTGAAAGAATTGTTTTAAGGAAAACCAACATTATTTCTCTATTCGGACGACAATAATTTTCTATTATAAACTTATTTTTTTTACAATTTCTCTAGAAATTTTTCACCCTTTCATAATGATATATGATTCCATTTATACACATGTTTTAAATTATGTAAAAAAATATAAAAGTGTATTTATATATTTTTCTAATAATGTACATTTTCTTCTTTCTACAGAAAACATGAAATAAATAATTGTTTTAACATAAAACACATGAATAACATATCATTTCATTATAAAAAAATATTTTATTTCAATGAATGATTTTTTCCATGGTTATTTTCAAATAAATATTATTCCAAATTGTTTTGGAAATTATTTTTATTTAAAATAAAAGATTTTAAAACTGAATTGGTATTTTCCGCAATAAATTTTCCTATGATAATTTAATAGTATTTTAACATATAATAACCTCCTTCGAAGTTTCTATTTATTTATTAGTGACATGATTCTATGTTGTCATATTTTTTCATACTCTATATGTTCCGTGATTATGTTAATGAAATATTTATTCACCTTATTTTATTTTACATTTTTTATGCAATGCTAAAATGATAAAATCGTTCATGATCTCCTTACATACAAATAAATGGAATGTGATTATATAATGGGTGGTTCAATTATATCTATATATTCCATTGGGTAATTATTAATGGTTTATGATATCAAATAGTATAGGGGAGGTTTTCCAAAACCCATAAGAGGTTACATGGGAGGTTATCCCAAGCCCAAAACAGGTATATTGGTAGTTAGCCTATTTCAAACATATGAAGAATGTAGTGGTGGATATACATGATATAAGAATTATATTATTATGATTATGAACCAATTTAGGAAACTCTCTTATTACATTTTCTAATACCAACAATATAATATCATGGATCATGATATTTGAATTTCTTATGATTAGAATTTTTTAAACTACCAAAACATGATTCCATGATACACATTTATGAACATTGAATTATAAGTTGTGATTTTATATTTCTAAGATCATTATTTAATACCCATATTATTATTTTATTCTCACTTATGATGATTAAATGATATCTCCTATATATAATATTTCTAAGAATCTGAGTTCAACCTTTGTAACGTTTTTCCCTAGTATGTGAGGAACTTTTTTATATATGATATGTATTAGAATGGTTTTTATTGTAATGAACAGAATGGGAGATGATGTATATCATTCATTTACTAGTTTTTTATTTATCTATGTTTCCCAATACTCTAAATATTTAAGGTTCTAGAATAGATGTTAATGATACATAATTATTGTTCATCAAATAAGTTGTAATATATATGCATGTAATAATTGGGTTAACAAATATTTTTTTTTGACGAGAAGTGATTGTGGACGGTCTAGGGGACATCGTGGATACGCTTTTAGGTGATGTGGGATGTGTTCGATATGAGGGGCTAGGACTCAAGAGAATATCACCCCAGGATCATCTATTGAGTTTGGGGATGGAATCCAGGCCCAGTTTTACTACAATTTTTGTGTATAGTGAAGTAATTTATTGGGGGTGAGGATATAAAGCCTTAACCATTCCATGTTTGAAAAGTCCAGGCTTGGTATTAGACCTTTTCCTGAGTTTGATTTGGTCACAGACCTCCTAGGATATGTATATTTTATGGCTTCATGCTGGATACAATTTGGGGACCCTGCCGTAGGAGTCATGGGACAAGGAACAACCAAGGGTATTTGTTATGTTATAGATATACCTATATTTAGTAGGCTTGGTTTTAGTAATTCTAGAGGTAGGGCATGTTCTTGTACACTAATTGTACTTTTCCTTATGTAGTAATAGATTGAGGACTATCTGTAAGATTTATGTGTCATGGTGTGATGTAATATTTGATCAATGTACCATTACTTGAGAGATAAGTAAGTGGGAAATGATATTGAATCATGAATATAAAATCTTCTCTTGGGTATCCGATTTATGTTTGGATGAATCCCAATCCCATTAAATTGGGTGCAGGTAGGGCATCAGTACATGGTAAGAATATGACAGGATTTTCAAATTGAACTTATATATGTATGGTTAGATAACAGGGTATCCTGTGGTTAGTACCCCATGAATTGATAGGAATTTTCATCTTGTCATGTACTAGATATTCTTAGTTAGCATATGAATATTAGTGACGAATTTATTTATTATATTTATTTTATACTACATACATACACATATGATTGATTATATTTGAGGATCTTTGTGAGAAAACACTATGATATATCCTCAAATAGTGCCTTAGAATGTTGATGTGTGTAGAAAATTTATGTATCCTTTTTTTATTTTCACAGTATGTGCAAAGGATCATGATTTCGTAGCTAAATTAGTTGTAGGGACAGAGTGTGTCAGGCCTAGGGATCAATGTATATCCCAAATAAGTGGGTTTTATTTTGTATTATTTTTAATTTTGGATATAAAAATTGGAAAAATTATTCTAGGTATATATTATATGATATGGGATTTCTTGTTATATAATTTTGTTAAGTTTTTGACATATACTCTGATATTTCCAATGTTTGATATTTTGTTCTTTTAGTTTTATTATATAACTCTATTTCAATGTCAAATTCTCACCATTTTATTGAATATGATCATACCTCTAATCAGATGTCTCTGACAAATGGGTGGATTATTTAGAGAATAATGAATCCATGGTTTGATAATTGATTTGTGTCCTAGGGAAATTACATTTCATTATAATATTTAATATTTCTAAAATTTATCATAAATTTAAGGTTATGCATATTCCATCAAATATGATTTATTGATGAGTGTATGTTATGTTTGGTTGATCTGAGATTTTTCGGATTCCAAAATATTCTAAAAATCCCTTTAAATTGTTGATTTATGGGGTATTTATAGGCTTCATGGCATATTGTAGGTGATATATTATGAATTATTTCCACTCACACACAGAGATTTCTACCTATGGTTCCACATAATATGGGCTCGCATTACTAGGGTTCTGGAATACTCACGATATTTCACCAAATTTTGTATTATTTTTCATATTATCCCTCCCCGATCCATCTTAAAAAAAATTTACGAGTCATTAATTTCTTCCCATAAAATTTATTCTTAAAATGATGAGAAGGATCTAATTCTTATAAAGATTATGATGTTGTTTTATATTTTTTCCAATATTATCACACTACATGAGCGATGCAGTCTCCAAACCCAAGATGGGAGGTGGAATACGAGACTAAATATCCCTCATAAATTCCAATATTTTACACTACAAAATATAAAACCATAGAATGTCCCTTGTTTTATAGGGATTAGTTAACATCTCCCTTATCAGTATGGATATGCTACTATAATGTTGGTTGTGTAAGAGGACCCAAGGATGATGATCAATCATGAAGATCCTAATATAATCAAATAGGATTAGAAACCATGTATGGTTGTAGAACCTGATGATCTAGGCCCTCTTAGTATTAGTACCATGCTAGATTCAACATGTATATGCACATCCATCTATAATACTCTTGAATTTTATCATGAATTTTCGTACTCAGAATTAACAATACTATTTACAGTTCAGATGTAGTTGAGGAGGATCGAGTGATTTATGGAAGTCTTTTAATGAACTTTTATGACCTCATAATTAGTACACCACTATATTCGAAGTGAACCTATATGAGAACCTCTTTCTATAATCTAGCTTTCCTTGGCAGTGACATGCTCTACTACTACACCCACTAAACCCCAACTCAAGACATTGTTATTGAGAAACATAAAATGGTGGCATGAAAATTATACTCTAATTGGGCCACATCTATGGATTGTTCTATAGATTCTCTTTAAGTTCATTAGTAAGATGTGACACCCTTCCATCAATTAGATTAATGTCATTGTTCAAAAAATGGTGGGATCGGTATGAGAACAACATTACATATACGAGTGTCTTATTAGGTGAGTGTCAAGGTAGCATGAAGTATAAAGTCATCTCATATGGATGGTTCCATGAATTATAAAATTATTTTGGAAGGGGTTTGACAAAGAAAATTACCACTGTACGATGAGGGTGAAGACTATAAAGTTAAATTTTATGCAATAAGGATGATATGATACATAGGTAAATTTCATGGGACTAGGACCAATGGTTGATATGCTGTTTTATGAAAATCATATAGAGAATGTTCCCATACAGTTTAATTTCATTCGATGGGGATATTGTAATATATAATATCAATTCAGGCATCTATGACTTTATTAATCAAAATTTAAATTCATGTAGCTTCAAATAACTATTATAAAATTTTAGTTAAAAAATTTAAGACTATATGATAAATGGTACAAAGGCATAGAGTTTATAATAATGGGGTTCTATTGAAATTCACATCCATTTATTTGGGAAAAGAGGTAATTTAGTTAAATGTCATATAGTGAGGCTGATTCTGAACACCCTATAAATTGTTTTTATCTCTATATAAATAATTAGATAAATCAACCAAAAACTATAAGCCTAGGGGGGTCATACTAAGTGTGATAAATTAGAGTTAAATATAATAATATTTATATTACATAAGAGATTTCCATATAGGAACTATTTGGGTGTCATTTCATATGACTGATTGACCCTATAAACAAGTAGGAATTAACTAGAGTAAACCTAAAAAGTGCTAAAATTACACTGAAAATGGGATTTAGAGGAAGGTGTGTTCAGAATCTGAGATGATGGTGTTGGTAGTGGATATGAGAGGTGACTTCCCCGTGTAGAATATCTACTTCTAGGGAATCCTGTGTGGTTCCAGGGATTCCAAATTATCTTGAATGATATTTCTATTAAATATGATTCATTCTTGATAATACTGGTGAATTATGGGATATTGAATCATATGATGTAGATGCGTTATTTGATTTTGTGGAAATGTCTCCCAAAATCCCTGGGATATATTGTACTATATTTTTTGATGTTTTTGTATAGAATCGGTGCATATAGGAATATGTGAGTATTATAAGTGTTAAGGTCACCACATTGACTATTGGTATAAGTAGGGGAATCCCACCTAGTATTAAAAATTATTAGAATACTATAGTAATTTTAATATAAAACTTAATTGGTATTTTTAAGTTGGTTTCATGAATTAGTTATATACCAACAATTATCAGGAAATGATTAGTGTCACATTACACAATGAAATTTATGATTCTTTCATACTGAGGACTATTCAATGATGTACCTCATTATTGTGATCAATTTTCATGTGTTCCCACTTGACCGAGTAAGGTGAACTATCAATTGTTAACATATTGTGATTTCACCATTGCACGAATTGAGTGGATGGGATGTCGAGATATCCCATAAAGGATATATTTTACAGGTACATGATTAACTTATATATTTAATAAATTCGTTTTAATCCTTTCATAATGACATAAGTGTGGAAATTAGTTAATTACATCACTTACATCTTTAGTCAGGTGATAAGATTATGGTTGTCGAGGATGAGTGTGTTAAGAATTAAGATATTGTTTTTATCATCCTATTACTAGGTTATAAGGTCAAACTATTATTATCAATCAGGTAATAATGATGTATGTTGTTCTCATTATATGAGAAATATTGGATCATCCTATTCTCTCCACATATGGATGGATTAGATTTTATTATGCTCATTACATAATGATAGGTTAGTCAAACTTTCCTCATCATATAGGGGGAGTTGATTCATATTATTCTCATCATAGAATCAAGAATTTCTCATCTTATACTATTCGCACAGAAACTTTCTATACCTCAAATTAAAATAACATGCGAAATGTTGTTCCACCTTATTATCATCACAGAATAAAGGGTTTGTATGCGTGCTAATATCCTAGGGGGAAGGTGCTCATGGTTTTGAGTCCAACGGAGACACTAAAATTTTAGATTTATAGGTGGATTCTCATGGTTTAATGTCTATTAGGGGGGGTAATGGATTAAATATTTGTTTCATTTATCTATATAATTAATCCAAATTGTTAGAAACAATATATGTTTTAGGAATCTCTAATAAGTTGATCTAGTGTGTGGTAAAACCACCTCACAAATGTCATATGGAACAATAATGCTGTTTTGTTTTGATCCTCAAAGATTCAACCTATGTATTCCATTATATAGTAACTAAAAACATACATAGTTAAAAAGAGATTTTAATTATCATCTTAGAGTACTATAACATATAGGTTAAAATAAAATTTATATATTCTTTTATAGGGATAGGGTCAATGATAAATTATTTTCTAGTGATTTTGCATTCAACATTCCAAATATTTCTAGGAAGGGGAAGTGACCATGTGGAGAATAAATAATACTAAATGTATCATGATATAAAATATAAATGATATATTTTGGGTTAATTCAAATGATTACTAGTGATTTTTTGAAATAAAGGGATTGTAAATGGTAATTTAGAATTCCGGTCAAGTGCATGGGGCTTTCATAGATGAATCTTGTTTGAAATTATATGAGTCCAATGTACTATTAACACTAATGGATGTTTTATTAATGATGTAAGAATAAAATTGTATAATAATATTGTGTTCTACAACATAATATGTATAATATGAATTTTTTCTTATGCATGGATTTAAGACCTTTGAGAAGTTTGTTCTCCATGGAGTGGAGTTCATTGAAATAACATCATGTTTTCACCAACATATTCAGGAGATTATGATAGGTAATTTTCAGAGTATTTTCAACATAGAATATTTCATGAAATTAATTTGATCAATAATTCAATTTACACTTTGATAAATTATAATTTATATCCTTTTAAATAAATTCATTTTCTTTCATAGGTTATGATGCCTACAACACTCAGTAAAAATAAAAAATGGTGCACTATTAAAATAATATTTATATATTACAATTATAACATATTCAATAAATTGGTGGGTATAAATCGTACTAACTAAATTATGATAATTATGTTTATATATTTAATATAAATAAAGAAACATTCAATAGAAATTAAACAAATGTTCTCTTTAAAAATAATTATTTTTTAGAGAAAAATGTTTCATCATTTCTGGTACACTTGCGATAAATGTACTTTGTAAAACATTAAAAAAATTATTTAATGAAATGAATTTACTTTTTGAAATTAAAATATTTAAATTATCCTATGTTGATTTGTTATTACTTTTATTAATTGATTCATTTTTCGATGAATTGAATTAAATAATGAATTTTTTAAAATGTTTTTTGTTTTTAAATTATTTGAAATGAAAAATTATATTTTAAAACTATTTTAAATAAAAATAATTTAATGATATTATAATAATAACTATTTATTTCACTAAAATCAATTTTATATTTTATTTTGACATTGAAACATTCTATATTTATTGGAATTTTTTATTTGGAACCCAAAATTTTCAACACGTCGTTAGGTATAATTTTAAATTTGATTTTTACTCTTATTTTAATAGAATTTATAAAAATGGATTCCATATTTTAAATTATAATAATTTATTTTAGATAATAATTTCAAAATAATTTTTTACAATAATGAATATAAAAAGCTGTAAAAATTTAATTATTACAGTTAAGGTTAAAATTTATTTACCAGGGGTTAAACTGAATGGAATTGGGTTTGAATGATCTACCAACCGATAAAACTCCCATTATATATAAATATTTCTACCATATATCCTATAATGTTTGATAATGAACTATATTTTGTATTTTTTTCAAGCTTCAAACATGAGTCTAATTGATTCTTTTCCAACATTCCATGTGTGTTTTCTCCCCCACTTATAAATGGAAACCCACTCTCCTATATTATTCACACTTCCAATGATATTTTGTTCTTCCAATTCCTAGAAAAATCCCTTATTTAATCCCCTTCAATAAAATTTGTGTCCTTGGTTTGATCTTAAAACTAACATATGATTTGTTTTGGTTTAAACATAAAGTGGACCTCTATAAAAGAGGTAACATTCTTAAATGATCATTTTTATCTTATTAAATCTTCCAAATAATTCAAATTTTATTCAATAATGATACTATAATGACCCCCTTTATGTACCATATAATTATATAATAATTAATTAATGGAATAAATAAAACTATTATCCTTTTTTGGAAAATTGGAAATGAAACTGTTGAGCCTGTATATGGTGGGCTAATCGCCTCATAAACCAATGAAACTCATTTTCCATCGAATACTCTAATGATAAAACAAAACATTTGTATTAAATTTTTAATGAAAATTAATAAATAATTATACTTATTGATATATAATATCAAATATACCATTTTACCTTTCAATTTTTTTTTGAAGTAAGCTAATGGCACTTGTGTGTATAGTCTACTACCACCTCACAAAGTAATTTGATTCGTTTTGGACATAATTGTTTCATGGAAGGTAATAATGTAAAATTAACTAAAAATATAGGGTATATATGAAATGATATAAATTATATACCATTAATATATCATACAATCCCTTACCATTCCACCCGTTGATATCATTTCTTGTGCGTATGTATGACCAACCATCTCCACAAATTGATGTAACTAATTTTCTAGGATAATATTTGAGTAATAGTTATCATATTATATATAATAATTCAATATGATTTTCTATGAAATTACTATAATTCTTCAGATTAATTAAACATTCCATATCTACAATAACTGTAACTATCATGATAAAACATGCATGAGAAAACAAGGCTATTAACACACGAACCAATGAAAATAATGAATTATAATTAAAAAACATGTAGAAAAATTTTATAAGAGGATGATATATGGTGTTAGAAATATGATTATATAATTAGTATAAATCAATAACAATATATATGTCCATTATACAGGAGTTTAAGTCACATTCAACCAAATGGATGCCTGATATAAGGGACGTCAACTAAATTTCCATTTTTGACGCATATTTTAATGGTATACACATAATTTATTTTATATGATTTAAATATTACCCCATTCATATCTTATAAATATTGGTTTATAATTCATGGTATTTTAAGTATTATTTGTAATAATTTTTTCATAGGGTTTTTATTCTTAAAATTACCATGTGTTAAATAATTTCATTACAAAATATCTTTTCATCGGATAATATTACTTATTCAATGAATTTGGTTTTATGAGATTATGTGTATGAACAAATTTGAATATACTTAGTCAAACATACAATTTTTTGTGTGGGTATGTTCAATTTATTTTATTTTGTATCAATTTCCATTTACTTGAGATATATATCATAATATACAGTTATTCACTTTTATATGGTGAACATACTGTATTGACAATCTTTTTAACATGAATACATATTTATTTATGATGATTAATTTTCTATTTTTATGATTCAATGGGTTTATAATGTAAATGTTACTTAAGAGGTAAAAGAATATTTTTAACCCAACTTTATTCTTTTATCGGTACATTATCTAGAAAAAAATCACATCTTTATCATTATTTTTTCATAGAAAGACCAGTTCTATTAAATACACATATTATCATATAGTTGTTATGATTATTTCCTAAATCATATTTCATTTTGAAATTCAATTTTTACTTATAATGTTATCTGATTAACTAGGGAAATATTGATAAATCATTATCCACTAATCAATATGTATATTTGATGATAAGGAATATCTATTCATGAATTAAATTAATTATTCAATAAATTATTAATGATTTTTACAATAGTATATGTTTTGTTCCAAGTTATAGATTTACCTTAATACATTGGTATGTCTCAGGAGAAATGTCAGTTTTCAAAGTGAAATGTGTTTTTATCCATAGTTTCAAATTATCTTGTGAAAGGTTTTGATAGTAGATGAATAATGATTCCTAAGATCTTATCATGAAATCATTAATAATATCCATTATTTATGATTTAGTTATTATTATTATCCACAATTTGATTTAAATGATATTATCTCTAAATTCACTTCATTCCCAGTTTACTGATTATATGGAATGTTTTTTTAGTTATTTACCTTTCCATAATAATAATTCCTTAACCAAATATGATAATTATATTATTGATTAAATTTCATGATTTTTCAGTTATTCAAAATGTCATTTTTATTATACATTATTTATTCATGATGATTTATTATTTATATAACCTTTACCCATAATTTCAGCTCACTATTATTTTATTTCCTTTACCCATGATATAATGAAGAATTCTTAGAATTAGTTCAAGGATGGAAAATGTTGTCCATTATGATGATTTCTATTTTATTTCTCTATGTAAAATGGGTATCATGTATTTATATAATTGTAAAGACCCAAAGAGTGGCATACATGGGCATTACATTACTTTTGAAAAATATCTAAAAAATAACACAAACAGACAAAAAAGGACCGTAATAGTTTAGTGTCTTTAAAACTCGGAACATAATCTTCCAATCATGCTGAAATATTTTCAACATCTACCATAAAGATCTTCCCCTTTTGTTTTCTTACCTAAAACCATTCTTTAAATCTGGGGGAAAAGAAAACATATAAAGGGTGAGCTCAAATTTTTAGTAATGGTAAGCATGGAGAAAATAAAACAAATCATATACATTTGATTTTAAACAAGAACATAATGTTTAAACGTCAAAATCTTTAGCAAAGATATAAAACAATTCAGTATATAATTAATAGATCATAAAAGAACATTAATCTTGATTAAATATCATTGGAATAAAACATGTAATTGTGGAAAAACATTAAGTACATGATATTATTTCTATAGTAGCCAAGGCATTGCTGCCAAGACCATTTTAGAGGACAAAGACCCTTACTGAACCAGATTTACTTGCGATTCCATCCCTGTATAACTGAACCTGATTTACATGTCGTTCCAGCCATGTCTATCACATGAGATATAAATCCTTACCCAATGCATTAGAGGGAGGTATAGGTCCCAACCATCTCTTAATGAAATCATTCTTACGTGTTCCAAACCATAAACATACATCATTCATCAAAATCCAAAGAAAAAATGGGTTTCATAAGCATCATTCCATCATTAGCTAATCCATATAAAACAAATGGATATCATTTCATCATAAAGAAAATTGAAACCATGTAAATGATAGAGACATTATACTTGAAACATAATCATATGAAATAATGTCATCTTAGATGGAAAATGGTTTTGATAAAACACTTGAAATAAATTCTTGAGGAAAATATCATTTCTTATTCAAAATCATTTTCTTTTAACAAAATGCCATGCAATTTTAAAAGAAGGTGATTTTGTTGAACATAGTCATGAAATATTTTAGAGTAAGTTTCTTGAAAATAAGGCGTTATGAAAACCGTAAAAATCTTTTTGTGCCGAATAAGTTAAAAAAAATATTCTCCTCAAACTTTTTCTGAAAAAGTCAAAAGGTTCATCATACGGTAAATAAAAGAAATATTTCTTTCATAACATAATGTAAAAGTCAAAGAGGGTTAAACCTGACTGTAAACATACATGTAAGAATATTAAACAATTTATAACAAATCATTTTTACGTACATGGATAAAAATATAAACCTAGTAAATACCTACTTATAAGGAATCATGGATAATAATGATATTGTAAAATGTTCCCTTACCTTTGCTCTGATATGCTTTGTAAGTATTCAAACCTCCTCTTCTTCGACGCACCTCTTTTAAGTATCCTCTTAAGGCACTAGAGTTGTTCTTTTGAGGAGAAAAAAACCTCTATAATGTTTCTAGGGATGTTGATAAGGGAAATGGGCAGGGGTTGGCCGAGCATGAAAGATCAATATTGTGGTTAGAGAAGAGGGATGAAGTTCCTTTTTATAAAGGAGGAGAGGGACACCTTAAGAAAAACATAAAATATTATTTTATAATAAAGTCATATTCGGTTTATAATAGCTCGAAATTAATTTATTTCAAAGATAAAGTGGGGATTGGTGGAAATCCTATCAACCAATAGGTTTTAGACAAGTTTATGTTACTATTGTAACCTTATCATTTAGATTTAACTCTAAGTTAAATAATTTAACTTTTACCGTGTCTTCTAGTTTTCTTACACTATAAGGTTAAAAAAAATACTATAAAAAGCCAAAAGAACCCCAAGTGGTTCATTATTAATAAATATAACCTTATCTAAGTCATTTGGTTGAACATTAGTTTTTTAGGAAGAAAATAACAATTAATAATATAATATTTGTTTTAAAAACTATTTTATGTCAATTTTGACACTATTTGGTAATTCATTTATATGAAAATTATAAAAGCATGATTAGTTAGAAAAAGTTAATTGAATCAATAATAACATGTCATATTAACCTAAAAAATTAGTGAAATTTATAAAAAGTATCAAATTACATTTTTTGGGTATTTATAACATCAATTATGTTAATATTTCATTATTAAGGTAATTACTACATCATCATTGTGTCATAAATAAATTAAATTATTTAATGTCTAAAAATTATAAATAAAATACCATTATGTGTTAAATATTTTTATCTTTATAATGAATATGTATAGTTGAATTTATCTTATGTATAACTCTATATTAAAATTTTTTTAGTTATTTAACATTGACTTTATCTATTTTAACTCTTCTTTAAATAAAATAATAATAAATGTCCTAATCTAATCCAAGTGTACCTAAAGGGTAATATTTTATTCATAAGGTTGTTTTTGGTCGAATTAAACTTTTCCAATAGAATCAAGACTTGTGTTAGGGTAATAATAATATCATTTTTACCCTTAATTATCATATTTACTTTTAATCGTGGTAAAAAATAAAAGTAAAAAGTTACTATTCACCAAAAATTATATATATCTTATTGAACCAGATTTTTCTCCTTGATATTAACCGTGTCTATCAGAGTTTCGAAATTCCACTCATAGAAGTGGTAAAATTATGTATTATGTATACTTTCAAATTCTCCTAAGAGGTGGGTAAAAGACAGTGAAAAGTTCAATAAAATTTTTATTTATCTAAAATTATTATAATATGACTCCAATGAATTACATTGAACTTATATAGGTATTATGTGTCAATTTTTAACTAAAAAAAATTTAAATAAAATAAATAATTATTTAAATAGAAAGTTTGTTTTTAAATAGTAACCTAGTGTTTTCACTATTAATCAAAAATTAAAAGTTTTAATAAAAAAAGAAAACATTCACACTAGGCTAATTTCAATATTTCGATTCCAAAAATGAATTCCATTTTGAAAGGTAAAATTTATAAAATTTCAAAAAGTGGGTATTACTATCCACAATGTCTAGTTCATAAAAATATTATAATAATATCTCATTTAGTGAAACTCAGTATTGTGTACTACACACGCTATCGAGGAAGGTCTTGATTGCGCGTAATGCAAGCCAAGTCAAGGAAGTGTGTAGTGAATGCTCTGTTTAGTGTTGGATATAACATAATCAAAATTTATTTCATTTATAATTTAAACAAAGTTTATACTTAATGTTGTGTAGAATAATTTCCACAAAATGAATTTGAAATTGTGTGTAACACGAGCTACGAATAGTTTTGCGTATACTGCAAGCTAATACGGTTTTGCGTATAGTACAAGATAATCTTGGTGTAGTGAATAATAGAATAAGTTGATGAAATTAAAAATAATATATCTCACAAAATCTCAGGGTGTTTCAATAATAATCTTTTTTAAATTAATTAGTCCTTTGGGATGTGACCCAATTATGTCTACACCAATATAATAAATTAGCCATCTTCTTGGGTCACTTGATTCGAGTTCATCAGATTTGAAATAAAATGATGTTTGGTAAAAACCATTTGAAATATATTACTGGAGGAATATATTATAGAACCTTACCCTATTATAGACCATGATGATATGTATTGATGAAAATCATAATGTTTTGGTATAGAATAGATCGTGTGTCTTTTCCTAGAAATACATTCCTCTATGGATACTACAATTGTACATGGATCTAGAAAAGATATACCTAGGGGTTCTAACTCAGAAGAGGGGGAATTATGCATTCCTTGATCATCACCTAGTTCCCAATAAATAGCCTTAATGTTCACTTAGTTTTACATTCATGGTGTATTTTCATTGGATAATTCACATTTTCTTTACAAACCATTGTGATGTATTTGAAAAAACTGATATTTATAAAGAAATCATGGTGGTGACTATGAGATTAATAATGCATAAATTATTATAATTTATGTTAAGTGTAACCCATAATTAGAATTATACAATGTGATTTAAAATACATAATTTTATGTGCTATTCTATTATATTCCATTGTATAGAAATGGTTACCAAAAGGAAGAAGGGTATCCATACTCATGTCCATTGTAGATACTTATCCACTAATAAATCCAATACATATAGTATATTAAGTATGTAGATCATGTATGTATTGGGGAATATTAATCAAGTTATGAAAAATATATTCTCTTAGATGGAGCATCCAATTCCACAACATGATTCTCTTATGTTGGATCACTTATTATGACAGAATCCCCCATCATTTAGGATAACATAAGTTCCAATGGTAGATAAGAAATGTATCACATATCTTAAGAAGATATTTACATATTTGAGATGATATTAAAAGTAAAAAGATACACATTTAGTGTATTTTATCAAAGGTGATGTTGATTGGTGGTGGTTATTTATCCAAAATACTTTGAAGGAAATGGAAATTGGAACCTCGGAAGAGAAATAATTTAATGTTATATTCATTGAAAAAAATTTATCTCAAGAGTGTTAAAAATAAATTAATTGGAATTTCCTCATATTAAATTGAATGTAATTTTATTTTTTACTTATTATAAGGATACCTTTTTGAGGTAATCTTGGTATAACTTGGATTTTATAGACAATATGGAATGAAATATGGAATATTTATTTGAAGGTATTATGCCATTACTTCTAAGGGAGGTGGTCTGTCAATTTTTTCATTATATGATGATTTGATTTATGTGCCATCAAAATGGAAAACATTCATTGAATATACAACATTTTAATGGGAAGTCAACAAAATAAGAGTTCCAATAACCACCATGAAAAGTAAATGGGTTATTGCAGATGCAGATAATGATGCAATATGCATCTTGTGAGAACTATTAAAGGAATGATCTTGGGAAATTCTTAAGAGTCATTGGAGTTTTTTCAAGTGTTGAGATTTGGTGCATCATCATAAATAATGGATAGGGATAAATGAAAACACTACTGTTAATTGTTTTATCTATAGGGAGATGGGGTACTATGAACATGAATTCTCTATGAAACTGTGATATATACCACAAAAGATTCAAATTGTAGATGGAAAATATTAAGTGATCATTGTATCATGAGGTCAGAGTACCTAATTATGTGGTCGTAGGTACATTAATCATAGATTAAAAAATTTCTATTTATTTATTTAATTAGTGATACCCATGGTCTTATATATCATACAATTTTATCAGAAAAATTTGATATTTCTCTAGCACAATTAAAAAAGGGTTTTCTATCAAAACTAATTATGGAAGTATCACTATAATAAATATTTTTTGTGAATTCCCCATTATGACAAATATACATGATTTATTTACTGTCTCTATTATCATACCTATTGTTAACATCAATATTATCTTTGTTATAGATTATATTTCAAAATATTGTACAATAATATTGTTCATGGAAATGGGAATGATGATCTCTGATGAAGATATACAGTTACTTATTTTCAGAGAAGATACATCATTACTTGAAACATGTCTAGATCAACACCCTTCAACTCTAATAAATAAGATCTTGGAGAATAAGGGAATAAAAAATCGAGGCATGGATAAGTTAATAATAAAATGGTGGATATACCTACTATACTAAAATACGTTGATGTATTTATATATGAATTACATTTAAATAACCAAAGAGTGATATTGATCTTATCAATGGTTTAATCCTTGATAAAATACCAAAAGCAAATACTTCTAATAAAATTAAAAATGTTGAAATAGTGGGGTTGAAGAAAAAACTACAGTATTTGGGTGATAATGGATTTATTTTACCTAGTGTTTAACCCTAGGGAACCCCGATACTATTCGGTAATAAAAATGATGGATTCATGAGTTTTTTTATTGATTTTCAATAGATTAATACAATTATAATAACGAAAATGTATCATATACGTCATATTGATCACATATTCAATCAACTACATAGAGCCAAATATTTTTAAAATAATGACCATTGTTTTTGGTATCATCAATTGAGAGTAAATAATGTTGAAATTTCATAGATAGATTTATAAAGAGGATATGCACATTATTTGTTTATAGTAATTCCATATGTATTGACTAATACACCCTAACTTCTTATAGAAATAATTAAAATAGTATTCATTGTATATCATGATGATTTTTTTAGTATTCATTAATGATATATTGGTGTACTATAAAATCTATTTGGACCATGAGATTGACATTTGGGTTATTCTTGAGACTTTTATGAGGAATGCGTTATATGGAAAATTTAGTAGGTGTCGTTTGAAAAATCATGAAGTATATTTTCTTTTCTTCATTGTCTTTATAGATGGTATCTAAGTTGATTCTATGAAGAAAAAGGTCATCAGTAAATGGGATACACCAAAAAAACCAAACATAGGTATGTAGTTTCATTGTTTTGGTTGGTTTTGATCGAAAATACATTTATAATTTTTCATTATTAGATATCTAGTAAACCAATATTACACTTAATGTAGTAAATTTCATTCAAACAAAAGAATGTAAAGAATTTTTTTGATGAACTAGACAAGATATTGTTCAACACACCAATTATGAATATTTTATATATAAATGATGGGTTTTTATATAATTCGATTTAATGAATAAGGGAATTGGTTTTTACCTAATAAAAATTCATAAAGTTACATCATAAGCTTCAATGAAATTGAAAACTTGAGACCAAAACTATCCAAACGATTATATTTAGGTTGTAGTTGTAATATTTTCTTTGATGTTATTGAGACATTATATATTTTGAATATGTGATATGTACTCATATCATACAAGCATAAAATAAATATTTTTGCAGAAAGATCTCTATTGGAGACAAAGGTGATGGCTTGAACTGCTCAAAGATTATGATTTCTCAGTATACTACCACACAAGGAAAGAAAATATTGTAGTGGGTGCATTGAGAAGGAAATATCATAGAGTAATGAAACAAATGAGGATTGTGAGGGATCTTCTGTTCAGGGTTCTGGTAAATATAGATACGTGTATTGTTATGGAATAATATAAAATACTCCTTTTTCAAATGATTTGAAACCAAAGTTAGTAGAAAAGAAAAAAAAGTTCTTAATCTGATTATGAGAAAATTTGTAAGATAATTATAGCTATAAATGACAAGATGTTTGTAGAATTTATTTCAGAATATGTTGTTCTAAATTTTTTAAAGAGAATATGTGTTCCATTTATATCTATGATAAAAAATGGAATTGTTTGATGAATCTCACATAAAAATTATCCTATAAACTCATGTATCACAATGAAGTATAGGGATTTTTGGGAATATATTTTAGTGGGACAACATGAATTTGTAAATTTATAATTATGTGTCATGATGTATGGTATTTCAATAATTTAAGGATATGAGATAACATCCAAGATGATCAATGAATCCTCTTCCTTTTTTTATGTGGAAATAGTATGAAATTACTATAGACATTTTCATAGGACAACCGTAGACACCAATGAAGAATGAAACAATTTGGGGTATCATTTATAACATAAAAAAAATGTATATATTTCCTCACAATAAGATAATATTTACCTCTTGAACACCTCTAAAATATATTTATTAATGAATATCTAAGAAAATATTGTGGAACTCCATGGACCATATGTGCTAATGACCCACATTTTACATCGAAATAATGGATGATTCTTCAGAAAGTTTTTGATACTCTGGTTAATTTGAGCACTAACATTAGTCTTCAAACAAATGAAAAGTTTAAAATGACTATTAAAATATTGTAAGACCTGTTCCTGTCATTTTTACTTAACTTCAATTGAATGTGGAATCATTATTTATATTTGGTAGTATTTCACTATAAAATTGGTTTCCATTTCTTAATTCAAATGTAACCATATAAAAAATTACATATAAATAGTTGTATCGATATAACTTTTTGGGATGAATTTAGTGAAAGTAATATTACAGTTTCAAAAATAATTGAAAAGTCAACAACTATGATAAAGTCATCATATGATCATATTAAAACAACTCAAAGTAGGAAAATAGTTATAATGACAATCAGAGGAAGCATTTAGAAATTCTAGTGGGAGATCATGATATCTTTAGAGTATAATCATGGAATGGTGTAATAAGGTATGGTATGAAAAATCAAAATGAACCTCGTGTATGTCCAACCCCATAATATTAGTGAAATAATTGGTGTTTTTTCTTATAGATTTACAATCCCACAAATTCTATCAAATATACATGATGTGTTCTATATATCATTATTAAGGTGGTACAATCCCAACCAAAGATATGTTATCCCATGTATAATCATAACCTGTTATGCCTTAACATGAAGAAACCATCAAGATTTGTGACACGATAATGTTACTATTGATGAATCTAATGACTTGACTGTTTAAGGTGTATTGGAAAAATCATAAATTCTATGAAGAAACATGGGCACCAAAGGAAGTTATAAATACAAAACACCCTCGTATATTGAGAAGTTAGGGTGAATGAAATATTGATTAAGAAATTTTTTAGGAGGGATGAATATTAAACCACAATAAATAAAGATTTATTTCATTTTTAATAAATGCAATCTCTTTGATAGCTTGTGGTGCCTGAAATAGAGAATTTAAGACATGTGTTACTATATTAAAATATTATTTAAACATAACCATTATAATCTAATCATTATGTTTTTGAGGAATAATAGTACTATAAAATTATTATTTTTTATATATATATCAGTAAAAAAAGAATCATTCTAATTTTAAAAGAAATATTTTTTTAGAGAAAATGGTCGTCCTGCATCATTAAAACATATGATGAAATTACTTATTTATTTTTCATAATTTTTTTTGATAAAATGAAGTTAATTTTTGAAATAACATATAAGAACTATATTAACATTATTTTTTTCTGAAATGTTTCATTTTTACATGAATTGTAAAATAGTAGAAATTTTTAATGACAAATATAATTTATTCGAAATTATTTAAAATGATAATTTATTTTTTCAATTGGTTTTAAAGTAAAATAGGTTCAGTAAAAATATAATCAATATTATTTATATTATTTTAATCAATTTCATTTTTAATTTTGATATTTAAACATATTAACCATCCAACGTTGATAATTTTAATTGAATTGATGAAAGTGGAATGAAACCCAAAAAAAGTCATGGTGGTCTAATGTAATGGTAAACACACACATAAGCTAGAAACATGTTAATTGTGGGAGGGAAACATGTACGGATGAAAATAATATATGTTTTTAAGTGAAATTCTTGATATTAAGAAGTTATTGACCTTGTTTCCTTCTCTCCAAGTGTGCATAAGATTAATGTTATTAATGAAAAGCGTCAAGCAATTAAAAATTTACTATGTTCTATCCCATGGTCTAGTTGATGTACCTTTAATTGAGCTTTGTAGAATCTATTAACCAATTTCCACTTAGTGGGTCATCAATCCCCAAGAGTGACACCATTCCAACCCATTGAGCATAGTATCTACCTTTTCGCTGAGGTAGTCTCCCAGGACAAACAACAAATTTAAAGAAAAGACAACAGACCCCTGCTGACCATTAACAGCTCCCCACACATCATGAAAGCATTTATACAAGATCCATCAAAATTTATATGAACATAGATATAGGGTGGTTCCAATAAACACCCATTTATTTAGGTTCCACAGTTTGAGGCGAATTATGGAGCCCAAGTCTTCCATGAGCCTCTAAAAGGAAGTGAATGGACCTCCCTATTTTAGTAGTGTCACTAACTCCATTAAAAAGGACCTAACCCTGACTCCAAAGATATTTCAGAACTATGAATCTCATTGTGTTTGTACATGTTCCATGTGTCGTATAAGGTCTAATATCTAACATCCAACATCAAGGGCCTCTCCATCCACTACTACATACTGCTATCTATTTCATTAAACATAGATTTAAGAAAGACATCCTCAGAAATACCCAACACCATTTTCCCCATGAATTAAGTATAATCATTCCAGATAATGTATTTAATCTCACTTTTTAGGAAGAGGTATAAAGTTGACACATCGTTATGGAAATGAAATCCAAAAAATCAGGAGATAATATAAATTTTTTGTAAACACCTTCATTTTTTGGAAGTGTATAATTATGCATACACTATAAAATTAATATAATATTGGATGGGATTTCACAACAAAAAATAGTCTCTCCCCATGTATCATGGCTATCATTTTCATGAAAAACACCATGATAATCTTTTGATAAGAATATTCCTGACTGAGAACCCATGAAAAACAAATGAAATGGTCCCCCTATTCTTCAAATATTTTGGAAAAAATCCAATTTCATAGGTTTTATATTAGCTTTGTTGAATTTGGGAAAAGAGTTAGTTTGAATGAAATATCAATCAAGAACTTGAAAATCCAAAATAACTTGTATTCCTTGACTGTTTTCACTCCATATTATAATAAACCCTCCCTAATAATCCATCTTTAGGGTCGCTATAGGTTAAGGATATGTTGTTGGGTAACATCCCATGTTATAGAGATTCCTCCACCTAAAACATCAAATTGATCCTCATATTTGTTATGGGAAAACCCTTCCAATTTTGAAATTTCCTCTATAACAACCAAAGCCACCTTTTCCTAGAGTTATGACATGATTTCAAAAACATTCATGTAATTGATTCCCCCTCCTCAAAATCACATTCAATTCATTTCAATGATATCTATATTCCTCTTGAGAATTCTAAATAAAACAAACCATTATTTTTTTAGTATTTTGAAGAACCTTCTTTGAAAAATTAGTTGGAAAAAAACATGAATGGGGATAAAGGGTGTAAAAACCCAATCTATTATTAAGGAAAATTAATCTTGAACTAATTAAATTAATTATTATGTAAAATGGTTAAATAAATCATTAGAACATCCATGGTTTTATGTTTTATGATTTTAAAATTACCTTAATAATTTTTACCTTTTCTTATAAATCCATTTAAAAATGATCAAATTATTATTAAAAATATAGGGCTTTAACAAAAACAATTTACTCTGAAAATGGAAGAAATGACCTCATCCAACAGAATTGATCGATATGAATCCC
Source organism: Viscum album (assembly GCA_963277665.1). Lineage (NCBI taxonomy): Eukaryota > Viridiplantae > Streptophyta > Magnoliopsida > Santalales > Viscaceae > Viscum > Viscum album. The sequence goes on along the minus strand of OY728134.1, from coordinate 566,876,312 downwards.
ATTTATTAGAGCTCAAAAAGGAGGTTGTATCATTGGGAATTTCTCTTGAGTAATCCCAAACTGAGCTTAAACATGTTATGCTTGAACGGTACCCCCTACGGGAGAAGTGGATGTTAATAGAGATTTCCACATGATAGATGTTATCTAAGCCACAGCAAAAGTCTCTCACCGTGGCACACCTTAACATTAGGTCATATGTGGTTAGTATACAGGGTTACGTAATAAGACCCTAGCACTATGATTAAGTGCATTATTTTTGTATAAAAAATATTCATTCATTATATTATTTTTACTTTGTAAATGGGTTTTAAATCACACACAATATTTTTAGTTAATATTTAAATTTCATTTAAAAATCTAGTTTGATGAATTAATGGATTTATGAATTAAATAATATTTTTCTAAAATATTATTGCTAAATTATTTTTTGTTAAATAAAAATGATCGTACAAATTTTATGAATACAATTGTAATTTTATTAAGGATTGAAATATATTTTATCAAAAAGCCATGAATTTTCAATAAAAGCCAGTATTTACTTTCAATGGGATGATTACCATATTTAGAAAAAAAAATTAGAAGAAATCAATATTATTTTTGGAATCAGGTCTTTTAAATTTTGCAATAGTGAATTTTTCCTAATATTCTAAGACATTCATTTTTTGGGTAAGCATTAAATATTTTTTAAATATATAATGTGTTCTTTGAAATAATAATGTCCCAATATAGATTTAATAAAATAATATAAAAGTTTTATTCGGCCAATATTTGGTTTACATTAAAAATAATGTGATTTTATATTTTTTATTAATATTACAATGCCTTAGTGAACCCTCCATGACTTATAAAACATTTTAACATTTTAAAATGATTTCCTTGAGAGTGTGACACACCACCACATAAGCAAGCCTAATAATTTAATATTTTTGGCCATTGACATTTTACAATAATGTCTTGGACTCAAATTTGAAAATATCCATGGGAAAAAACCATGGGATTGTTTTTTTGATTAGATTAATCATTACTATCCAAAACAAAAATAATAATGAATTCCCTTTTCTTTCCTATATAAACCCACTCAATCTAAAATTAATATTCACTCAAACCATTTTGAGCTCGACGAACCTTGTCCCTACACTCCATATACTCCTCCCAAGGCACCCCAATCTCCCAAAAATTCATTCTCAAGCCTCTCCAATTCCTTTGGAATCACACTTACAAGTATGGTATCCTCACCTTCCTTATTTCCCTATTTATGTCAATGTTTCCTTATATTGTTCTGCCCATATATTTTCATTTTAAAATGTTGTGTTTTAATTTAATAACTCCCCTATACTTCCCTATTTATTTTTTAATGATTATATAACCTTTTATCTCTAATTAATGCCTCCAATGCACACCCGTTACCATACCGAAATTCCATAAGTGATATCTCTCTCCTCATTTACATTTTAGAATTTTTTTATATTGTGCATATAAATTACATTACATATGTTGGTATTTTATTTTCCATGTCCCCTCACTATACATTTCATGTTTAAATTATAAGATACCCCTTTATCACTCAACAACCCATTTTCCGATTTCTATTTTATGTCGTTATGCTGAAGTAGTTACATTAACATTTCCCATTCCAAAATCATCATGTAAGTGAATACCATACTGATTTCTCTATCATGGGTATTTACCATTATGAAAATTTACTATCAAATTGAGGACATAAATTTATGTATTACAGATCTAATATTTTTGGAAAAAATTTGGGTATTTAATGAATCCATGTTGTATGATCCATGTAGAACACTTATGCATGAAATGAATTATTTATAAAGGGTGTGCCATAATTTTTCTTTCATGCATTGGTTAATGGTTACTATCATGATATGTCATGTGAAATGCATGTTGTGTCATGAAATTAGGTTTTATTCATGATTATTCATGTACAATAAGGGTTTACTCATGCTCCATGTGAAACGAGTCATGGCTCATGCTAATATAATGTTAAATATTATTTCCACAATTCCATTTTACGATAGTCACTCTATATCACTACTTTGTGTTCATGTTTCTCTTGTGCTATATTAGTATTCTTATTTACTATCTTGTAGTATATTCTTCATTTTATTCCTTTTTCCTGTACTATGCTTTATAGCTCACCCTTTTTTAGGCATGTCCTTAAGTTATCCCATAAAATGCTAAGTACGAAGGATTGTTGTGTTCATGTATAAAAATTCAATAATGATGTTGAACTTTATGTTCTTTATTGTAATGTAATTTTCCTAATTTTCCAAGACACTATACCTCACTATCCAAAAAGTTTGTATTTAGTGATTTTTTATGTAAGAAATCATGTTTATGTGTGTATTGAAGAGAAGGGTTATTATAGTTGGTTTTAGAGGCTAGATTTAGTTATTTCATGGATTATGATTACAAATACCTACTGAAAGAAATAGGTATAAGACTAATTATAATAAAAAATCCCTATATTTTTGTGAGTATAGAGTGAGTTGCTTATCAAGAAAATACATCCCTTTTTGAATACGAATAGTTAGCGGTGGCTCTGGAACAAATGTATCTAGTGGTAAAAACCAAAAAACAACGCTTTGAGCAATACTAAAACAGGAACTGGGGCACAACAATGGGCCTTCCTACACTCATGGTTCGAAAATCCAAGAGTATATGTTGTGGTATATTTATAATCATAGTATGGAAAATTATAAAGGAAATAAAATAATTTTCCTAAGAATTTATTCTGGGAAAAAGATCATGGATAACATAGATTGAAGCCTACAAATTCACAGCTTATGAAAATAATTTTATATTATATGATATCCCTCTTCCATTGGATTATCCTTTATTTTTTACTCTGAATATTTATTTTCTTCCATATAATGGATGGTAATAGAAGGACTCGGTCTAATAACTGATGCGAAGATCAATGTGCTGATTGTTTTAATGTGGTACCCAATCTGATGGGAGCGGGAATCACAAACATTGTTATGATACTCTATTAGTTATTTCCTTCATTGAATAGAATCATGGGATAAGATGAAAGTATCCCACCCTAAGAATGAACAAGCCACAATCAAGATCTTCATGAGACAAAGGCCTCCTACTTTTAATGGATCATCTGATCCATCAATTGTTGGACAATGGATCGACTCCATTGATAAGATCTTATCCATAGTTCAATGTTCTAAATGAGAGAAGGTTCATCTGGATTATATATAGTATGGAGGGTGAAGCTGATAATTTGTAGACATTGATCAAAAAATATGAATTGTAAGGAATGATCGAGGCATTGGAATGGAATAATTTCCAGAAGATGGTTTTCGATAAATACTTTCCTCATACCATCCGACCTAATATAGAAAGGGAATTTTTTTCCCTAATGAATGAAGACGATGCACAATCATAGAATATGAGGAAGCCTTTACAAGTCTTACATGATATGAATCATCCTTGTCGTTACCCCCAAATTCAATGTTGTCCACATCTTTGGGGGGTTAAATCCTAGACTATAAAACTCCCCAGCAATTTGTGACATCGATAGCTATGAATAAATTGACTGATGTGCCCTCAATATCGAAATGGAGATCAGAAAATCTCATGTTTATCATAGGGATATTAATTGGAATGTGGACATTAATTCTGGTGGTCTGATGGGTAAATCCAACATGATAATAAATTCCATCACCTCACATTCCAAAGGTGCGGAAAGAGGAACCCCATAAAGTTTTTGAAGGGGATAAGGAAATGATTTAGTTGTGGACAAGATGGACACGTTTCCATTAATTGCAGACAAGTAAAACACGTTACTGTAGTAGAGGAGAGGAATTCTCCATTTGACCCAAAACACATTGTTCGTTTCTTCAACTACAATGAACTAGGGCACTTCGCAAACCAGTACCCTAAGCCAATGGTTTTCGGAGGAAACCAACCACCACTAAGGTAGCAAGGGAGATCTTTTTCCATCACTGTCACCGAAGCGATCCCCGAAAATGAAGTGGTGACTTGTACTCTAGTTATTAATTCAAGAATAGTGAACATACTTTTTTATTCTAGTCTTATGCATTATTTTATATCTCGAGTGTTTATTAGAACAATCCCAACACCACCAAAATCATGGAAGTATAGATGTTAGTGTGAACGACATATGGGGAAATCAATGTATCGCATGATTTAAAGTCATCCCCTATCAGGATTTGTTGGTTGAAGTTCCCATATAACCTCATCATACTCCCTATAGTGGAAATTGATGCAATTCTTGGCATGTATTGACTTTCATTATATAGTGCTAACATAAATTTCATGAGAGGGAAATCAATCTTCATATGGTGAATTAACCTCTTATTTTGTACATGTGAAAAGAGGAGGATGAATCTTTTTTAGCACCATCTTCTCAAGTGTGGATATTACTTCCCAGTGAGCATGCATATCTTAATAAAATGATTGATTCTAAGGAAGAAACAATAATTGAAGTCATTCTTATTGTGAGGGAATTCACTGAATTGTTCCCAGAGGAATTTTTTGGTCTTCCTCATATAAAAGATTCTGAATTCTCGATTGATCTTATACATGGGGATTTTAAAATATCCATGAATCCATATAGAATTGATGTTGAGGAGATTAAGGAGTTAAATAAACAACTATAGAAGAATTTTGATAAAGGGTTTATATATTAAAGTGCTCCCCCAAGGTGTTCATTGTTAATCTTCTTAAAGAAGATGGATGGTCAATGTTCCTTTGCATTGATTATTGTGAGCTCAACAAAATAATGATAAAGAATCAGTATCCTCTACCAAAAATTATTTACTAATTAGATTACCTAAATGGGGAACAATACTTCTCCATAGTGGATCCACGGTCGGGATATTACCATGTAAGGGTGAAGAAGGAGTATATCCCAAAGATTTATTTTCATACAAGATACGAGCAGAATGAATTCCTTGTAATGCTATTTAGACTCACTAATTCTCTAGAATTTTTATTGTAGTTGAGTAATAGAGAATTTAGAGATTACCTCATCAATATTTTGGTAGTTTTTATAGATCTTATTCTAATATAATCCAAAACCTAAGAGGAGCTTAAGAGCATCTAAGAACTTTACTATAGACTTTGTGAAAGGATATTCTCTATGAAATGTATAGAATTTTTGAGTTCTGGTTGATGGAGTTCTCATTCCATGGTCATATAATAAAAAAAAAATGGGATATCTATGGATTCCTCCAAGTCATATGAAATTAAGGGATGGATGAGGCCATTATTTGGTATAGATATCTATAGCTTCGTTGGGTAAGATAGATGTTATCACAGATTTGTGAGAAATTTATCACGATTTTCAAACAGTCTTAACAAGATAACTCAGAAGGGAGTCAATTTTTCTTAGAGAGATGAATGTGAATATAGCTACAAGGATTTGAAAAGAAGGCATATCATTGAACCCATTCTCACACTACCCACATGTGGATAAATTTATTTGGTATTTAGTTATTCTTCAAAGAAGGACACAAATTATGTGTTGATGAAAAAAGAAAAAATCCAATACCTATTCTTTATAGAAATTGAATTTTCGTGAGAAAAAAATACAACACAAGATCTAGTGGTGGCTATTGTAATCATTGCTTTAATAAAAATTCGAAATTGCCTCTTTAGTGGGAAGTGTGAAATATACACAGATCACAAAAGCCTCATGTATATTTTCACATTGAAAGAGTTGAAGATGCATAAATAAAGATGGTTAGAGCTGATCAAAGACTATGAATCCTCAATCCATTACCACCCTAGGAAGGTGAACAAGGTGGTATATTTTCTATATAGAATGAAACTGGAAATTCCATCACTTATGAGAATTGAAAAGGATCCAATACTCATAGATTTGATGAAAATCTACAAGGGAATCATAAAAAATGGAACATCATCAATCGTTTCACAAATGATTGTAAAACTGTCTCTTTTTGAAATTTAAATGGTTGCTCAAAAGGATGATATGTGAATTGAGAAGAAAGTGTAAACTATCAGATAATATAAATTCTCAAATTTCAATGTAATTGAAGAAGGGACAGTGAAATATGGATCAAGAATTTTTGTTCCATCCAATTTGTAGTTATGAAAATAACTTTTGGATGATTCATATAGTTCGCATTTCTCTATTCACCCAGGAAACAAATGAAATATTAAGATATCATAGAGAATTATTGGTGGGATAACATGATGAAGGATATTACAGAGAATACATCAATGTTCCAGGTGTTCCATCAAGTGAAGGTTGAGAGGAATAAATATAAGGCGATGATGCAACCATTACCCATACTAACAAGGATATTGGATAACATCACAATATACATTATCATTGGACTTCTGAAGACATCCAAATCAAAAAATGATACCTGGGTTGTTGTTGATCATCTTATAAACACTGTACACTTCATTACAATTCTAGATGATTTCTCATTGGATCAACTGGAACATATATACATCAGATAATTTGTATGGTTGAATAGAATACCACTATCTATTTTATATGATCGAGATAAAAGATTCAACTCTTTGTTATGGAAGAGTCTTCAACATGCTCTAAATAATAAGATGAACATCATTATGGCTTATAATTCTCAAATTAATTTCCAATCTGAGAAAACTATCCATAAACATGAGGACATATTGAGAGCATGCTCAATTGACTTCAAAGGGGGTTGGGATAAACATATTCCTCTAGTTTATTTATCATAAAAGAATAGTTTCAACTCAAGAATCCAAACAGGTCCTTATCAATCCCATTATGAGAATAGGTGTAGAACACTGACACATTTGGATGATGTTGGAGAGTGAAAACTCCTAGGTCTAGAAATGGTCGATGAAATGGTGGAGAAGGACAAGACCATCTAACAACACATAAAACATACTTACAGTCAATGAAAAAGCTACACTGAAAGCAATCGTTGAGACCTAGAGTTTGATGTTCGAGACATGGAATTTCACTACATATCACAACGGAAGAAAGTTATGAGATTTGGGATGAAGGGAATGTTTAGTACAAGGTGCATCAGCCTTTTTGAGATCCTTGATCGCATTGGAGAAGTGTCCCATTGACAAGAACTCCCAAAAAACATATCTCAAGTACATGATGTATTACATATATAGCCTATGAGGAAGTACATACATGACCCATTGCATATACTCAACATATAGGTGGTACCATTGGATAATGACCTCTCCTATGAAGAGATGCCGGTGAAGATCTTAGATCATAGGGAAAACATTTTATGAAATAAGACAGTGCCCCTCATTAATGTGTCATAGTGATGCCACAAGTTTGAAGAAGCAATATAGGAATCAGAAGAAGTGATGAAGAAGAGTTTCCCTTGTCCTTTTTAGTGTGTGAAAATGAAATTTCAAAGGCATAATTTCTTAAGGGGGAAAGATTGTAACGACTAAAACTTTTATGAACGAAAATTTCTATTTATCTAATTAAAAGTTTATTTATGTAAAATTGTTATATAAAACATATTCACTTCCTTGGTTTTCTATTTTTGGAATTTAAATTACCATTATGAATTGTTACCTTTGCTAATATAGCCATCGAATAGTTATCATGTGATAAGTATAAATACTGGGATTTAACAAATAAAATTTACTCCGACAAAGGAAGTGATGGACTCATCTAGTAGAACTCACCCCTACTAAGACCATTTATCAGAGCTCAAAAAAGATGTAGCGTCACTGGGCTTCGCACACGACCAATCCCAAGGTGAGTTTCAACACGCTAAACTCAAACAGAACTGCCTACCGTAGAAGTGGATGTTAATAGAGATTACCAGCCGAGTGATGTTATCTGAGCCTCCCCAAGTGTCTATCACCATCACACACCTTATCATTAGGTCATATGTTGGTATCACAAGGGTTTATGTATCAAGACCATAGAACTATGATTATGTGCATTATTTTTGTTTAATTAATATAAATTCAATTTATTATTGTTTATTTTTAAGTGGGTTCTAAATCTCAAATATAATTGTTAGTTTATATTTAAATTCAGTGTTGAAAACTATTTTATTGAATTAATGTATATTTGAATTAAATAATAATATAATAAAATATTATTTTGAAATTACTTTTTATTAATAAAAAATGACTGTATAATTTTTATGAATACCATTGTGATTTTAATTAAGGTTTCAAAATTGTTTTTTGTAAAACCAATGAATTTTTAATAAATCATGGTATTTATTTTAATGGTGATAATAAAAATATTTATAAAATTATTTAGTTGAAAAGAATATTATTTATGGAATCTGAATGTTGAAATTATCCAATAGTGAATTCGTCTAAATTTTCTAAGACAGTCAAATTTTTTTGTAAAAATTAACTATCGTTTAAATATATAATGATATTTATGACATCATATTGAAAAAATTGTGATGTAAAAAACTCTATAAAAGGGAAATTCGGACAATATATATTTTAAAATTGAAATAATGTGATTTTATATTTTTTTAATAACTTTTCAATGCCATGGTGAACCCTCCATGACTTATTAAACATTTTATCATTTTAAAATGATTTATTAGAGAGTGTAACTCACCTCCACATAATCTATCCTAGAATTTTTATAATTTCAGCCATTTTATTTACAAAAACATTTCTTCTAATACCCAATTGAAAAAACCATGGGAAAAATCTATAGGCTGGTTTTTGGTTTTGATTAGATTAAGGTGTAGTGTACGAAACCAAAATAAAAACGAATCCCTTCTCCTTTCATATATAAACCCACTCAATATCCCCTTCATATTCAATCAAACCATTTGGATCTTGACCAAACTCTTACCACCTCTCCCTATACTCTTCACAAGGGGCCCCAACCACCCACGATTTTGCTCTAAATCCTTTCACAGGGAAAAGGGATCACACTTCATAGTGAGGGATCCTCACTCCCCTTCCATCCTTATTTACATCCATGTTTTCATATATTGTTATGACCTTTAATTTTCAATTATAAATGTCGGGGTATGATTTCAAACCTCCCCTATTTTTCCATCCTTATCTTTTAATGAATATATACCCCTTTCTCTATCACTAATACCTCCCATGAACATTTGTAACCGTGCCAAAATTATGTAAGGTATTTTTCTCTCCTCATTGACATTCAAGAATATATTTTACATTAGGCCTATAAATTACATTAAATATGTTGAGATATTATGTTACATAACCCCCTTACATTAAGTTTCATGTATGAATGATGAAAACCCCCTTTTCTCATTCGACATCCAATTTTACGATTTTTATTTGACATCAATATGCTACCGAAGGTACACCAAAATATCCCATTCCAAAATGATCGTGTAAGTGAATACCATACCGATTTCACTATGAAGGATATTCACCTTTATTCACATGTACATGATAATTTAGGATTTAAATTTATGTATTACATATCCATTATTCTTGTAACAAATTATTATATTTAATGAATCCTTGTTGTATAAACCATGTGACACACTTATGCATGAAATGAAATGTTTATGAAGGGTCCACCCTAATATAACTCTAATGCATTGGGTAATGAATATTATCACAATACATAATGTGAAAATGATGTTGACTCTTTCTAATTCATGTGAAATGAGAGTTTAATCATTATAATTCATGTGAAATGAGGGTTTCCTCCCCATCTATGTGCAATTCACCTTTGGTCATTCTAATATCAAGCTAAATGTTGTCGCCACATTTCCATGTTATGATAATCATTCTATATCTTTCCATTATGTTCATGTTTTTATTATGCTTCATTGATATGTTTTTTTCAAACATGTACAATATTCTAATTTTATTCCTTTTTACTACATTAATGGGTGTTATAGCTCATCGTTTTTATGCATGTCCCCAGGTATCCCATGAAATGTTATGTATGAGGGAATTTAGTTGTCATGTAAATTAAGTTTTCAATAAAGATGTTGTATTTTATGTTCTAAGTTGTTAGGTAATGTTCCTAATTTACCCTGACACTAGAACTCTCTATCCAAAAAGTTTTATTAAGTGATAGTTTTTGTAATTAATCTTGTTTAAGTGTGTATTAAAGAGGAAGGATGTTAGAGAGGGTAACTCACTATTAACAAAGGTAATTATCCCCCAAAATAAAGGAATCAGTTCTCCCATTTAAGGTCACATGCGGTTTTCCCAAAAATCCATCAAAATGATTAATTGGAATTCAACCCTGGGAAATTGGGCCACGTAAATAATACATAGGAAACATTATCCTAATGATCCCTTGTTTATTTTCAATTATCATACACCTAATTATCGAAAATTACATTGTGAAATAAAAAACACTCTTCCTATAAGTTATAATTTGAGCACACCATTTAAATTAAACATCATCAATGTGATTGAACTCCTGGATGTTCTGGCTACATTCATTTTTAAGAATAATAAGTTCATCCACAAATTAGAGGTGAGTAATACTAAGGACAACTGCCTCACACCAGAATTTCAAAAACCACCCACCAGAACTCAATTTCTTCAGGTATATACTTAAAGGGATCTTTCATCATAATGAGGATACTAAGGAGAGGCGGTACCCCTATATTTTTCCCTAAAACTATTTAAATAATCCATTAAATTTACTAATAAAAATAAATTAAAACCATGTATAAAAAAATGTATATAATGATGTTATCAATCACCCATTCATAGAACCCCGTATATCTCAAGACATTTATGATAGCAGACTATCACCTTGGGAATCAATATGATTCCTTTTCACATTATCTTTATAAGGAAGGTAATACTGATAAATCTAATGAATAAATTATACATATATTTCATTATATAATTCCTTTATAATTAATATATCATACACCCTATTACCCTTTATCCTATTATAAAATGATATCATCGCTTGTGCATATGTACGACCTAACATCTCCACAATGCGATGTAACTCATTTTCAAATACTAACATTCATAAAATTTTTTAATAATATATTTAATGAGTAATTATTATATTAATATTATTATTATAATTTTGGATAATATGTATTTATATCTTATACCCAAATATCATAACTCCCATGAAAAAATATGCACGGGAAAAAAGGAAATTAACACCTAGAATAATGAAAGTAATTAAATTTTATTAAAAATGGGAGGTAAAATGGTAATTGGATAATATATGATATTGTAAATATAAATTTGGTTTGGTTATAAATTAATAAATTTCATACAACCCTTATAAATGTTGTTAAATCACATTAATCCAAAGAGAAGCATTTGGTAAAGAACTTCATCTCAAATTCCCTTCATTGAGGAAAATTGTATTATAATGCACAATATTTCAGTAGTAATATAGATTAATTAACAATTTTTCAACTTATATCCTGAATAATTCATTATAAGTTGTATTTGATGTATTTATTTTAATTATTTCCTCTATGGGGTTTGACTTTAAAATTATCATGTAAAAATAAATTTCATAACTGAATTTATTTTCATTTGTTTATATTACTTCTTCATTGTTTTTGACATTATTAAGTCATGTGTGTAAGTAATTGTTACTATATTGTGCATCATTTACACTTTTTTATGTGTATTAACATGTGATACACATAATCAATTCACTAATTAATTATCCCTTCAAAGGTATGATCGTTATAGGGGATTTCTTCTAAATTTTCATTTTATTGTTACATATTTGTTAATATACACCTATTAAATTTTATGTGATTTAGTTAATAACCCATTTATATGTTATATGAAAAAAAATATTAGTCATTTTAAATTTTTTCATTTTAATTTTATTCTTCTGTCGATTATAGTTGAAATGTTTCCAAATGTCGAAAAATTATAGAATCTCACTTGATTTTGTTATTTTTTACTTTCACTGTAAACAATTGCAATCTTGGGATCATTTATAATTAGAATGTCTTGACCTGTCCCCTGGGGCTCATTTCGTGACTACCCCAAGCCCGCCTTCCATAGGCTAGGGGCTAGAAACTAGCACCAAAGGCGTAATTCTTTAAAACATTGAAGGTATTTCCATTATAAACAGTAAACAACACAACATAGCACACAACTGGATACCGAACACTAGGTAAACAATATAAAAAATTGTGCTAAAAATTAAAGTGGCTATAAATACAATCCCAGCTGTAAAGTACAAGTACAAATGAAAAGGAGAAAATAGGTTAAATGTAATAAGCATCTCTTGGATGGTCCACCACAGATCCTATCTCAAGGGTAGGTACAGATAGCCTCATCAGCGCTCCACGTCTGTTAGTCTCCTCCATGTACTGACATGTCATATGGTCTACCACCAGGTACCATCTACTCATTGTAATCTCAGCCTCAGTCTATTTTATCCATCATCTGCATCCAACACAATGAGTTGTGGGAATAACCCATGCAGGGGTGAGTATAATGATACTCAGTAAGGACCCCAAGACCCTCAAGGACTCTCAAAATCCACCAAGGATAAACCAAAGAGTATGAAATCAACGAATAACCATTACATAGGTATATTACCATATATATACCTATCAATTAACTCATCTCAATCTTGAGGTAAACACAAATGTTACTGACTCGGCTCACACACGTATACAACATTTTAAGAGAGTTAGAGATGATTAAATGTTGCCACTAAATCATATATTCTATCGAACCCACACAGGATCTAGGAACATAATTCAGAACTATCTAACCCACACAGGATCCAGGAACAATGGTCATAACTATCGAAACCACATAGGACCAGGAACATTAGTCAGAGCTGTCGAACCCACACATGATCCAGGAACAGCGGTCAGAACTATCGAACCCACAAAGGAACATTAGTCAGAGCTGTAAAACCCACATAGGAGACATGAATAGTAGTTAGAACTGTCGAACCCACACAAGATCCAGGAATAGTAGTCAGATTTTTCGAACCCACACTGGATCCAAGAACAATAGTAAGAGAGAAGCCAGCTATAGGGTTTCTACAGAAGCACGCTTGATTCCTGGAAGGTCCACTTCTCATGCCTAGTGTCGATAAATCAACTGCCACGAAGTCCCAAGCAGGATTATCTCATAGTTCCTACCACATCATAGAGGGTAACACCAAAACATTCATGTCAAAGACACAGAGGACAAGATAACCAAGAAATTTACCAAAAAGTACACGATGAGTTGGAATTAAGGTATATGTCGTGTAGTTAGACCTCGGGTACTGCTCGTGTGCAATGACCCATGTCGAAAGGCTGGTTGAGTGGAAAATTAAGTACATGGAATGCTGTATGGTTACACACCATGTCCAAGAAACCAGGGTCGACTCTGTGTATGCTATCAATGTGCTCATACATGGCCTCAACCCATGATTCGCCAACCCGTGTAACTAGTTCATGGTGTAGCCTGTGTCACTGGTCGTGTGGTGGAGTACATGCCCGTGTACATTACCCCGTGTCTATGTATCCCCTGGATACACACCGAGTCTCGCGTAGCCGCCTCTGCCTAGTTGTGTGAATAGTACACGCCGTGTGACCTGGGTCATAGTCCTTGTGATACACGTCTGACACTCGTAAACGTCGACGCAATACGCTCCTAATACATGGAATTTTCTTCGAAAGTACATGGATTGTATTCTGGAGTTTTCTAGAAATGGTGCTTCTTGCCAGCGCGCCTCTCGTGATTCATGTTCTTCGTTCTAATGGTCCGATCACCATGAAACATAGACTCTAGGTCAACCCGAAGTTCCAAAAATATTACCATCATTTTCGGGCCTCCGATCGGCTCCAAAAAAATGTTATGAGTCTCCCACTTAATGAATGGTTGAAGAACAATTTCACGGTCCAGTCCGATCAGTCGCCCACTATCGTCGTCACACCTTTGCTAGGTCGTCGTGATGTTGGGTCTTCAATTTGGGATCGTTGCATCTTACAATGAACCTGCAATGTTCCATTATTCATCACCATATAATAACGTGATGAACACACCACAAGAAGTACAATGGTGAAATCAGGCCATGTTAGTTTGTCCTGGTCCCTCCGCATTAGTTTGATAGCAAGAAATTCATGGGAATAAAACAACATATGAGAAACAAGAACAACATTGATCAAATCCAACACACCCCTACCATTGTTCATTGATCTTCGATGTTGGTGTGAGATGGTGTACATCGATTAATTGTAGATTGACATGTCTTACGTCGTTGGAGGTTCCAATGTAGGAAGTCAAAGACGATCCTCACCAGTGTTCCTCGTTTGATGTATGTGTTCTTTGTTCCTTGCTGGCAAGAGATTTTCTCCCAATATTCTCTCTCCTCTCCTAGGTTCTACCAAAAGACAAATTCCAACCCAAAATAATAGAGTATGTTTATCTATTATTTAATCATTTTCACAAAATTCAAATGGATTAATTAATTAGGTTTGCCCCACTTAATTAATGAAGAGGAAATGTTACAATTAAATTGTGAGAGTTGGAAACATTAATTTGGAGGGGTGATGGCAACATTAAGTTGGGAGCTTAGTAGATTTATCCCCACTTATTAAGGAGTTCAAGTGGTTTCAACATCGGGTGGTCCCCACCATATTAAACATGAAGAGGAGGTTAGGTTCGGGTGGGCCCCACCACCATAACCTCTCATGGGAGGTTAAGGTGTGGTGGTACCCACATCCAACTTCCACAAGGATGTTTCAACAAACCCCAAAAAAAATAAAGCCACAACATTATTTTTATTTAATTTATTCATTAAAAACCCAAAAACGAACATTTAATATAGACCCACTATCATCTAGGTGAAAGTCTTCTTATGTGAATACTTGTGTTGTGAGTTCAACAGTGCACTCAATTATCAATTCTGAGCACCAGTTCAAAAGTTATAAAAACCCTCTCGTATGATTACTAAACGTACCTAAACAAAACATCAGAAATTTATTCAGAGCACACTGAACCTCAGAATCTTGCGCCATCAAATTTCACAGACTCGTAAAATTCCCATGTATTTAAGAAAAACATTTCCATGTAAATTCCACTTCATTACATTCTCCCACCTCAGGGCATTACATTCCTATAAGCTATAACTCAAACTAAGGGAACAAGTGGGGGTAATGAGCATGCATCACAGGCTCTCGCTCCCATGTGCTCTCCTGAAGATTCTCTTGCTGCCAAAAAATGCGCACCAGATATATCGACCGTCCATGAAGGACCCACTCATGTCGATCCTCAATCTCCACTAGAACTTCTGTAAATGTAACCCCCTCATCGACATCCATCTCCCCTTGGTCGATGATGTGAGAAGGGTCGTTCACCTATCTCCTTAGCTGGGATACGTGGAATATGTCATGCACCTAGTGCAATATAGGTGGAAGAGCTAAGCGGTATGTCAACATGCCAACTATGCTGAGGACCTAAAAAGGTCTGATTAATCTCAGAGATAACATGCCGCCTCGGCCAAATCTTTTGTAAGCCTTGTCGAGGTTAGACCTGTAGAAATATGTGGTCTCTATCCTCAAACTCTAGAGGTCTCTGTCTCCTATCAGCATACGAATTCTGTCTGCTCTGTACAGTCTTCATCTTCTCCTGGATGATCTGCACCTTCTTCGTTGTAGCTGGTACCATCTCTGGTCCCACCAGAGCTGACTCCCCAGGGTCATTCCAGAACAAGGATGAACTTCAATTTCTCTCGTATAATGCCTAAAAAGGTGTCATCCCAATAGTGGAGTGATATTTGTTGTTGTATTAAAACTCCACCAAAGGTAAGTGCTCCGCCCATCTATGACCGAAGTCAAGGACACAAGAATGCAGTATGTCCTCGAGGGTATAAATGTTCTGCTCACTCTCACAATCTGTAGGAGGATAGAAGGCGGTTCTCAGATGAAGCTGCATTACGAAAGCCTTTTTCAACCCCTTACTTAGCCGGGAAGTAAACTGTGTGTCACGATCGGAGATAATATAAGTAGTTACTTCATGTTGAATCACAATCTCTTGCACGTAGAGGTTTCCCAATCCCTCTACAGAACCCTACACACTAATCAATAAGAAGTGGGCTGACTTGTTGAGTCGGTCAACGATCTACCAAATTGAGTCATAACCCCTGGATGTATATGGATGTACTGTCAAGAACTCCTTGGATATAACATACCACATCCACTATGGGACCTCTAAAAGGTGAACCTGGTCTACTAGTACATGGTGATCCGCCTTCACTTGCAGAAAAGTGAGGCATCGAGAGAAAAACTCTGCTACTGCCTTCTTCATACCTGGTCACCAGTGTTTTTATTGAAGGTCCTGGTACATTTTCACCACTCCAGTATGTACTGTGATAGTGGATGTGTGGAACTCCCTAAAAACGTCTTCTTGAAGTGACACTGGAACTATAGTACGTCATCTAAAGAGGATGACGTGCTCCCCACATTCAGAAAATCTATCAGGTGCTTGCCCTATGGATTTCTGAGCACGGTGTGCCTCGCAGTTAGCGTCCCCACGTTGTGAATCCCTAACTCGATGAAGGAGTGGTGGTGTGAATGTGAGAGACTAAAGGAATGATACTTCATATCTATCACAAAGGATATCTGCAAAGCAGCAAGCTACTCTATCACTCCTCCTTATAGTTGTATACTAGACCTCTTGTGGAGTGAATCTACGAAAACATTCCCCTTCCTAGGAGTACAAACTATCTCAAAGTCATAGTCCTGGAGGAACTCAAGACAATATTTTTTCCTCAGTTTTATGTCTTCTGAGAGATTATTTACCTGAGACTATTGTGATCATAAAACATGGTAAAACGCTCATCCATCAGACAGTGTTCCCACATCTTCAAGGTGAAGACCAATGCTGCTTACTCCAGGTCATGGGTAGCGTAGTTCTACTCATGTTGTCTCAGTTTCCAAGAACTATACGTGATCACTTCTCGATCATGCATCAGAACAAACCCGAGTCTGGTCCATGATGCATCTTAGTAGACTACATACCCTATGTCTTCCTTTGGAATCCTCAAGATGGGTTCACTAGTCAGCCTCTGCCTCAACACATGAATGCTCTTATGGCATCTATCAGACAACATGAAGGGTTTCCCCTTCATTGTTAATACTGACTATAGTGCTACAACTCTATAGATGTCTAGAATGAATCTCCATTAGTAACAAGCCAAACCCAGGAAACTCTGTACCTCTGACACACTCCTAGGTGGATCCCAAGAAAGTACCACATCAATCCTCGCTGGATCCACTGCAACTCCATCCTCTGAGATGACATGTCCCAGAAAGTGAACCTCTCAGATCCATAACTGTAACTTTGAGAGCTTACCATAAAAATGGTGCTCTCGGAGTGTGTCTAGTACATCTTATAAATGGGAGGCATGCTATTCCTGAGTAGTCGATTAGATCAGAATATCATCGATGAAGACTATGACAAGGAAATCGAGGTATGGCTGGAAGATCATGTTCATGAGTCCCAAGAACACTTCTGGAGCATTGGTTATGCTGAACAGCATAACCAAGAACTCATAGTGGTAATACCGACATCTAAAGGTTGTATTCTACACATCTTCATCTCAAAATATGAGCTGTTGATAGCCTAATATGATGTCTATATTTGAGAACCACCGTGTTTACTTCAGCTGATCAAAGAGGTCTTCAATCCTCATGAGCGGGTACTTGTTCTCCACGATCACCTAGTTCGGGCGACAGTATTCGACATAAAGACTCAAGCTCCCATCGGCCTTCTTGGCGAATAGAATTAGGGCTGCCCAGGTAGAAACATTTTTTCAGATGAATCCCTTCCCCTGCAAGTCCTCTTGCTGTACCCACCGCTCGCAAAGCTCTGTGGGAGCTATCTGATACGCTGTTGTAGATATCGGTGTCATCTCGGGGTACTTGTAAATATAGAAGTCCACCTCTCTGTGAGGAGGTCGACCTGGGACATCATTAATGAAAACAACCACGTACTGGTCCACCACTATAGGACAAGTCGAACTCTCCACATCAACTGCTTCGAGGGTAAGGCAAGCCAACTGATGAGTGATCGGTTGTACTCTTTTCTGGGAAGGTCCGTCCTGTACAGAAAAGGATCCCTTCTCGCTGGTGATGATAAACCTGGTCCCATCTGTGTGAAAACACCACACTTTTCTCCTAATATTGTATATCTGAGAATGGATTGTAGATATCTAGTCCATACCCAAGATGTCGTCGTAAGGCCTCATCACCGCTACTATTAGATCCCAGCTGAAGCTATCGCCTCCTAGTGTAATATCACACTATCATCACCAGTGTGTAATCGTCGAATCTTCTCCTGTATGAGTCTCTATACATAAGGATCGAGCCAATGGCTCTGTCAAAATCTCTGATCTTTGAATAAGGGAAGTATAAATGAAAGAGTGACTCACACCTATGTCTATAAGAACTGCATCTATGGTGGAGTAGACACAAATCGTACCTCGAATCATCTCTAGAGTGTCGTGATCATAACCCTCAGTTTCCTGGATCGGAGCACTTGCCTGTCCACCTACACCATGTGGTCGGTGTGGACCTCCTGGTGGTGGTGGAAGTAACACCTCAATACATCGTCCATCGCTAGCTGCATGACCAGCTCCTCTACTACGCCTGCCTGCTAACTGTGGACCACCTCAATCGAACCTCTACCTCTTCCTAGGATGTCCCTCAACTATCTTCTAATCATCTGAATGGTGGGTCAGAAAGTCACGATCCATGTGACCCTGCCCGCCGTATGAGTAACACTCCCTACTCCTGGAATGTTTGGCTCTCTCTCCTGTGCCCCGAACAAATGACCCTAAGTCATGAGGTCTTCCACCCATGGGTCTGGTCCTTTTTGACCTCTATGACATTTTTCTGCTGCCATCTACAGAATACACAGCTACGTGACGCTCGGTGGTGGGTCTCGCTATAGGTGACTACTCATCAAGGAAACTCTCCACTAAGAGGGCTCGCTCCAACAGCCACGCATGTGTTGTGATATAGAGGGAGATCAACGAAGCCCTAATCTCTTGCATGATCCCCTAATCGAATGTATGAGCCCTGAAAATTGGGTCCTTCACCAAATCTGTGGCGAAGCGTGAGAGGTCGGTGAGCCTCATAGAGTAATATTCCATTGTCATTCTACCTTGCTGTAAATGAAGTAGATATTTTATCCGCACTGCACGTAGTGTGGCTGGGAAAAACTCTTCCCGAAATAGGCTCTCGAATTCTACCCAGAGAAGTGTTGACTCGTCATGCAGCTGGAGCATCAGGCTCTACCAACTGTATGTTGTTGCCTGAAGGAGACTAACAGAAAGGATCGCCATAAGGTTTTCTGGTGTCCTGACCAATTTGAAGACTCTCAGTACAGCCTCTAGCTAATCCTCAGCTACCTGTGGGTCCGTCTCACCCCTGAACATGGGAGGCCTCTAGCACTGGAACTCATGCAATGAGCTCAAGCGGCATGAATTTTCTGCTGCCGGGGCTAGTGGCATCGGTGGCCCAACATGTAGTGGTACCTCTGGTGCATCCACTATAATAGGGCCCTACACCGGGGCCTCATATGTTGGTGGGATTCCGTATTGAACAACACTCGGAACCCTTGATGACTATCTACATAGAGGCATCCTAAAAAGAAATAAGTGTGCCACGGTCAAAAAGTTATACCCGATGAGCTGACTCAAAGAATTCAAAGAAAACTATTCATAACACACAAGCAATCAGTTCTTTTATGCACTGATTCAGAAATCAGAAGTCAGGGTCCTAGTGTATGGATACGCTAGCTGCCGCACCAACACCGGATTCCCTGAACTGAAAAACCACACTTAGTACCCCTAACACTATTGAGTCATAGAAATGATCAGAGTCCTATGTTCTGCGGTAGAACCAACTCCACTGATACTAATTTGTCACAACCCGTCCCCTAGAGACCGTGTCTAGACTACCCTAAGCCCGCCTTCTTTAGGATAGGGTATGGCGACTAGCACCAAAGGCATAATTCCCTAAAAATGGGAAGGCATTGCCTTTATAAACTGTAATCAACACAACAGAGCACACTGGTGGATAAAAAACACTAGGTAAACTATATTACAAAATAATGTTGAAAATTAAAGTGGCCAGAAATATAAGCCCAACTGTAAAGTACAAGTACAACTAAAAAGGCCAAAACAGCTGATTGGTGATATGCAGCTCCTAGATCATCCACCACAGATCCTACATGAAGGGTAGGTAAAGGTAACCTCATCAGCACTCCAAATCTGTCAGTCTCCTCTGTGTACCGAAACGTCGTATGGTCCACCTCCAGGTACCTTCTAGTCCTTGTACTCTTAGGCTTAGTCAGTGCTGTCTGTCATCTGCATCCAAAAGAACGAGGTGTGGGCATAGCCCGTTCAGGGGTGAGTATAAAGACATTCTGTAGGGAACCCAATACACTCAAGGTATCTCAAAATCCACCATGGATAAACCACAATGTATGAAATCTACGGATAACCATTACATAGACATATGCCCAAAGATATACCTAAGTTATCAAGTAACCCATCTTAATCATGAGGTAAAAATAAAAGTTACTGACTCAGCTCACACAGGTATAAAACCTTTGAAGAGAGTTATAGATGATTGGATGTAGCCACAAAATCATCTATTCCGTCGAACACAAATAGGATCCAGGTATAGAAGTCAGAGCTGTCGGTCCCACACAGGATTCAGGAATAGTGGTCAGAACCGTCAAACCCACACAAGATCCAAGAACATTAGTCAGAGTTGTCGAACCACACATGATCCAGTAACAGTGGTCAAGACTATCGAACCCACACAAGATCCAGGAATAGTAGTCAGATCTTTCAAACCTACATAGGATCTAGGAACTGCAGTTAGAACTGTCGAACACACACATAATCTACGAACAAAAGATAGAGCTGTCGAACCCACATAGGATCCTGTAACAGTAGTCAAAGACCAACCAGCCACATGGATTCTGCACAAGCACGCTTGATTCTGGGATGGTCTACTCCTCAAGCCGTGTTTCAATACATCAACTACCATGAGGTCCCAGGGATGAGTATCTAATCAGTCCAGCCACATCATAGAGGGAAAAACCAAAAAATTCGTTTCCAACACACAGATGATGAGATGACCAATCCATTTACCAAAACATACAGGACGTGTTGGAATATGGTACACGTCGTGTCGTTAGACCTCAGGTACTACTCATGTGAAACAACCCGTGTCAAAAGGCTGGTTGTGTAGAAAAGTTTCTACACAGTGTGTGGTATGGTTACACGTCGGGCCCAAGAAACTGGGGTCGACTCCGTGTACGCTGGCCAAGTGCCCATACACTGCCTCAACCTATGTTTCTCCAACCCATGTAACTAGTACATGGGTAGCCCAAGTCACTGGCCTTGCATAGCCATGTGGTGGAAAACATGCCCTTGTACTTCACACATTGTATGTGTATCCCCGTGATACACGCCGAGTCTCATGTAGCTGCCTCTACCAAGTTGTCTGAATAGTACACATAGTGTGACCTGGGTCACATGCCATGTGATACGCGTCTAACACCCAAAACCCCAGGCACAATATTCCTGTACTACATTTCATGTTCTTCCGATGTAGACGTTGTGTATTTTGGAATATTCCATTAATGGAGCTTCTCGACGGCGTGCCTCCCGTGATGCTTGTTCTTCATTCTGATGGTCCGATTGCTATGAAACTGCATACTATAGGTTACCTTGAAGTTTCTCAAAAATTACTAGAATTTTTGGGCCTATGATCAACTCTGAAAACAAGTTATGACTCACTCTCTCAATGAATGGTCAAAGGACGGTTTTCCCTATCCAGTCTGATCGGTCACCCGCTATCGTCGTCGCACCTCCGCGAGGTCGTCGTGATGTTGGGTCTTCAATTTTGGCTTTTTGGGTTGTAAAATGAACCTACAATGTTCCATTGTTCATCACCCAAGAGGAACATGTAGAGGAAACCACATGATTTATGGAAGAGAAATTGGGCCATGTTACTTTTTCCTCGCCCCTCTCCATTAGTTTGATAGCAAGCGGTTCAAGGGAATAAAACTATATATGAGAAACAAGAACAACGTCGATCAAATCGAACACACCCTTAGCTTTTTTCATTGATCATTGACGTTGGCGCGAGATGGTGTACTTCAATTAATTTTAGACGGACTCGTCTTACAAAAAATGTGGTTCCAAAGAAGGAAGTCGAAGACATTCGTCGCCGGAGTTCTTCATTGGAATAACGTTAGCTTCGTTCTTCGATGGTGATATCTTTTCTCCCTATACTCTCCCCTCACCCATGTTCCACCAAAATACAAATTCCAACCCAAAATAATATATTATGATTATCTATTGTTTAATCCTTGGCAAAAAATTCAAATGGATTAATTAATTAGGTGAGCTCAACTTAATTAATGAAGACGAAAAGGAAAAATTAAATTGTGGGAGTTGGAAACATTAATATAGAGGGGTGATGGCACCATTAAGTGTGGATCTCAAGATATTTCTCCCCACTTAATGGGGAGTTCAAGAGGATTCAACCTAATGTGTTCCCCACCATATTAAACTTGAAGAGGAGGTTCGGTTCGGGTGGGCCCCACCACCATAACCTCTAATGAGAGGTTATGGTGTGGTGGTCCCCACCTCCAACTTCCACAAGGAGGCTTCAACCAACCAAAATAAAAATAAGGCCACAAAATTATTTTTATTTAATTCATTCATTTAGAACCCAACAAAATTAATCTAAACCCACTAGTGTCGAGGTGATAGTCTTCTTAAGCGAATATCGGCACTGCGATTTCAACGTCGCCCTCAATTTCAATTCCGAGCAACAGTTCAACAGTTATAAAAACTCACTCATACGTTTACTGAACATAGTAGAACAAAACAACAGAAAGTGACTCTGGGCACACCGAGCCTCAGAATCACGCACTGTCAAATTTCACGTACTCATAAAATTACCATGTATTTAAGAAAAAAATTCATATAAATTCCATGTATTTACATGGTTACTCCATTTCTCTTAAATATAAAATAAATTATATTTTTATTTTCTAAACCACATAATATATTTACTTGTGATATTTTATTTTAATGTTACTAAATAATCTTTAGAAATATTGAACAATCGACAACCTTTACTTAATGTGAATATATGATGATAAGGCATATTTATTAATAAATTAAATATATTATTAAATATTTGATGAATTATTTGTAAATATAGTAATATATGGGTTCTAATTGTATATATCCCATCAATTCATTTAAGGTTCTCATGAGAAAAATAATTTATCAAAATCGGTTGGGTTTTTACCCATAATTTGACATTATCTTTTGAGAATTCTTTACAGTAGAGGAATCATGATGACTGAGATCATAATGAGTAATAATTTATCAATTACATCAAATATAATTTAAAAATTATTTTTATCCATAACATTTTCAAAATGATATTTTCTACAGATTTATTTCTTTCTCAGTTTATTGATTAAATGGAATTGGATTTTAGTAATTTACATAACAATATTGATTATGTTGTATCCATTTATTATATCCATGTTATTGATTAAACGGGATGAGTGTTCATTTATTTACCATAACATATTCATTATTCATTATTTACTCATGGTGTATTTTATTGTATTTATCCCTTATCAAGAATTTGGTATCACCCAGGTTTTATTTCCTTTCCCCAAGATATGATGAAGAATTATTGGATTGAGTTCATGAAATCCAAATGTTTACCATTAAATTATTTGTATTTTATTTACCTAGGTAAAATTGTAGTCATGTTTGAATATGGTTCACAAGAAAATATAAATTGATTGTCCCTTCATGATTTGACCCCTTGTATCGATACCAATGTAATAAAGAAGGAACAATCTCTAGGTTAGTAGAGTCAAGGTCATTGTATTTAGTAAGGTGAAGAAGTTAAGTTTGTATAGGATAAGATGATTTCAGTTCATAAAAATCCCAAAATGTTTTTTTTTCAAAAGTGTCTTTATAGTCTCGTTAGATCACATATAGAACTATATCATGGTAAGTTTTTCCATCAACAAAATTTTTTGTATGCTTGTGCCCTCAGTATAAAACTCGAACAACTGGGGTTGTGAAAGATGTTATCCATTTGCATTAAATTTATATAGTATGTTCATTAATCCAATAGATCAACTGTAGAAATGTTTTTTTACATTTAAAATACGACATAATAATTTATTATATTAACATGTTTTCTATCAAGGTCATTCTAAAAGACATCAACTACTTGTTCTCTAATCTCATTTGATCCATAGAAAAATAACACCATATCATTTTTTACAGAAATTTAACTAATGGGAAATAGAAACAAATAACAGAATTCAACAACCAATAAGTTAAAACCAAACAAAAAAAATTTCAAGAATTAAAAACCCTAATAATTCATTTTATACAAAAACAATTGACACTCTTATGTTCCATGAGGTATCTATAGTAATGTAGTTTGATCATTTCCCCAATCTATCCCTCTTATGTAGATAAAATTCATATTAATGTATATACTAAGTATAAGAAGAATATCCTATTCATATAAAACTAACGTACCTATTAATAATATCTAATATAAAGAGAAAAAATACTCCACCCCATGTTAAAACACTCACAACCAGTATCAAATACTTTCTGAAAAACTTATTCACCCTAGGTTAACATGTTCTCTACCCAGTAACATTACAATTAACTATATTTAATTAATTCAAATAATATATTTCAATAGAAATAAATACATTACATAGTCTATCAAAAAACAATTTTTTTAAAACATATTTTAATGAAAAGAATCACACAACCATAGTTTTAGCCAAACCATTTAAATTCAAAATTCAATTCTAATATTAAAATTAAAAAGACCAAAATTTCCAAAATCAATTATAAAACACTTCTATACTTCTACAGAAGACATCAAATAAAAAAATTATTTCATCACAAACCTACTTTTTAATAACAAAATAGGTTTCTATTACTATTCTAGAATTTGATACAAAGAATTATTAAATGTAAAAGTGACATTTTACACAAATATGTCCGACTGAACCCATCGATTGATCATTGAATTTTTATTCTCAAAATTCAATTAACTAGATATATTGTTCAGAAAAACCTATAATATTAATTTTAAAAAAACAAATTTTTTATTTTAAAATTGAACCAATCCAATATCAAATCACTATGTTTTTTCTTTTCACCCTAAATGAAGAAATAAAATCCCAACTTATTTGAAATAAAAATTTAATGCCAGTTTCAAAATGATTTTTTCCATAAAAAAATTAACAATAAATTCCTATTTCTCCTCACATAATATCAACAAAACTCAAAATAAAATTTTCTAAAAACACCAATTTTATGAAAAAAATACTTAACATCTTCAAAATTAGTGGATCCTTTTTTAAAACCATAATACATATTAAATATGTATCATAAAAAATCCCCAATATTCAATATAAAAATTCCACGAGTAAATAGTCATAATTATTTAAATTATTTTCCAATTAAATGATTCTATTAGACTTTTCTAAGCTGTACTTTTTTACTTTAAAAACAATATAATTTAAAACACATCTTAAGTAATAATATCAACAATAACAAAAACTCAAACCTAGTAGTCAAGATAATATGATATCAAATACAAAATGAAGTCAAATTTATTATGAAAATACCATCTAATAAACATAATTAAAACCAAATTACCTATTAATAATTTTTTCATGATGTTATACTGAAACTTTTCCAACAAATTTATCATAGTACTATGATACTGAATATTTCTTACCAAATATTATCTCTTTAAAATTCATCAACATGGAATTCATAATACTCTTACATAATTTCATGTTAAAACCAAAAAAAAATCTTCATCATAGAATTACCCAAATGACATAAAGTTCCAGAATCAGTACTACATGTAGAATGACCATCAAATAATGTCTCAATCCAATATATCAATTAAGCATTACAATGACAAAAAATAATTTACCAAATAAATTAGAGTCATGGGACAAAAAACAGTCTTATACATTTTAATAAACTGGTTTCCAAATATTAATATTTTTATAAGAAA
Source organism: Viscum album (assembly GCA_963277665.1). Taxonomy (NCBI): domain Eukaryota; kingdom Viridiplantae; phylum Streptophyta; class Magnoliopsida; order Santalales; family Viscaceae; genus Viscum; species Viscum album. The sequence goes on along the minus strand of OY728134.1, from coordinate 566,850,258 downwards.
TATATGTAGTTTTCCTCTCATGTCCTATCATATTGCAGATCCAAAACATCTATATATAGAATAAACCAAACTAATAACATATTTCACATCACCCCCTTTCATAATAACTCAAACACGGACCCTGTCTGAGTTGGAATATTACATGCACCATGGAGTCATCCCCCAAACACTAATTGAATAATAATTGATGTAAACCATTTACTAAAAAATATTGAAAATATTATAATAATATCACAAAACCACAAACTGCATGCCTCAATAAAATGATACGCACAAGAGTAAATAAAATGAAAATGAAAACTGAATTCCAAAACTAAAAAAATACAAAAAATAAACAATAAAAATTAAACCATGTATGACTAAACAACCCTCCATTGGAGAAACAACCACCATTACAATGAAAAATCAAATATCAACAACTCTTTCTTACCCAAAATATTGATCCTTTTATATTTAAAATTAAATGACATTCATCTATATGTGCATATAGATTCTTGTAAAGAGGGTGAGTGTTAACATAGTAGGATATCCCTAATAATATCCATGAACCCCATCTATGATGGACTACAAATTAATTTTATTTATTCAATCACTTTTTAGGGAGATGTGAGAAGCCATGAGATCTTCCAAAAAAAATGAGATAATAGATCCATTAAAGTATAACTTACATCCTCTAGATATATTCTCCCTAAATGATTCCCCGATTTATATTTTACATGGGCATTTTATTCATTTATTAAATGATCCTTCAATTGAAATGCAAGCTTGTCCCATGACTGGATGTACTCATGTAGGCTAATCTTCACATTATTTAATCCCCCAACAAGAATCAAATCTTTCAAGTAAATCTAGGTATATTACTTCTCATTGAAATTCACCATCAATAACATCCCCCTCATTATGAAAGATTATCCTTTTGTAGAATTAGTTGACAGCACCTCTGATTCCACTACATACAAGAACCCTTGTGGGGGGGATAATGGATATCATGTTCCATCTTTTTGTTTATCAACATCTACATTGATCTTATCTCCATTGGATGTGGATGATAGGGGTAATACTTTATCTTTTTTAGGATGACTTTATTGCTCATAATTCCCCTTGGGATATGATTCCTTCCACCCTATTCCACATCCTATGTTTCACATATATAATAGTCTTCTCTAGACTTGTTTGCAAGGACCTCCTTCTCATCCGTATTGGGTCTAATCGGATCTTCCTTAGACTACTGAACATGACCATCGTTAAGAAATCGTTCAAATTGACTGCACAACTCAATTCCTTCTACCACCCTTATATGACTTTCACTAAAGCTTGAATAATTATCCTCTTAGGGTTTTTTAGAATCATATTCATAGTCTATAGCACTAATACCACTGAATATGCAGACCACCACATAATATGAAGCACCCATGTTAGTCATGATACATCCATCATCAACCATGTTAGACTTTATCTTAGGTTTTCACCAACTTCCACACTAATTAATTACAAGTAAAATTAGGTCTTCATGTGTTCCCCATGAAACCTCATAATCACCTAGAGAATCAAAATGTGAATGAGAAGCATATGCTCCTTCCTGGTGTTCACTTACACATTCCACAATTCCCTGATTCACAACTTTTATTGAAAGGCTCCCCACCTCATGTTCCTAGTTAAACCTATCAAAAATTCCATTCACCATTAGATTATAGGGTGACACATGTGTTTATTTCATCATCAGTATATCACCCAAGCTCTTACTTCCAGCATCTATGCTAGAAATGTGAGCAGATCTATCTCAGCCCAAGACATCCCCCGCTCAAAGCTCTGTGACTCGTGCATGATCTCTTAATGATATATCTTATGTATGTTCCTTCCCATTTGGACTATAATGACCCACTCTATATCCATATTAGTATATGGAGTCCTTCTTCCCCACCTCTTGCACATTCTTTCTCAAAAACCCCCTACGATAGACCGAAGAAATATTTCCAAACAGGTCGCAAGACACACAATAGTCTGTCCACAACACATATTTGACATAGTTCTTCCACCAAAATTAATATCCATCTGTAATACACACCCAATACACCATCATATTGAAAAAATATACCTTCAAACAAACATGGGGGAAAATGGAATGTCATTCTACTCATGTTTTGCTTTCGGAGCACAAGTAATGACAAACCATGATCCAAAGAATACCCAAAATAGATGGATTTTTCAAGGGTAGTGGATGTGTCAGGATGCTTACCTAAATTTTCATAGTTAGATTATCAGGATGCATTTGAAATTTCATGATCCATAGTTGAATGTAGAATAGTGATCCACTATATCGACAAGGATCTTCACACAAAGTAATAATGAGATCATCCATTGACCCAAACAAAATCATAATACATCTTTGATCAAGAAGTCAAACAACAACAAATTCCTGTAAAACATATTATTTGAAGAAAAAATGGTCAAATGCATCATTTTGAAGGATGAAAGTGATGAAAACAACAAACCAGATTTAGTATGGAATGATATGTATAGTTATTGAACTATATAACAATGATAAAGAGAGATGAGGTGAACCACAATATAGATCATGGACTTTCTAACAAATCAAAATTCGTTGAAATTTGGTATGAAAATATATATTTGAGAATGAAAGGAAGGGGAAAAGAAAAACCTTTGAGGTTGATTGATGTAGGGACCCCTCACCCAAAAAAATAGGGAGGGAGAACCAAGATCTATGTCATCAAAGCCTAGGGAATTATAGCATGTGCACTAAAGAAGAAGCCTAACCTCTACATTCATCCCCATCGATAATATCTAAATAATATAAGGAAAATTTCGTTTTATATTTTATACAACATGAAACACCAGGATTAAATAAATAATTATATATTATTATTTAAATTTTATAGTTATAACAAAGTTGTTAAATTTTTTGGTATAAGTAGGGTTATCCAAATTATGAAATATATATATAAGGCTCTAACTCAATAAAAATGTACTGACAGATAATTAATAAATAATCACTCAATATTTATAAACTAATTTATTCTTCAAAATATCTTTTCTTTAAAATGGTTTTTATTGATTCTTGTGAGTGAATATTATAAAACATTTACTGAAAATTATGAATATTACAAGATAAAAGTAAATTTATTTTTTAAATTAGCATATATAAATGTACAGTTTGTGATATTTTGGGTTTTTTTTTCTGAAATGTCCAATTTTTTCGTGAACATATAAAATGAATATTTTTTTAAAATATCATTTCTTTTTTAATTGAATTATAACTTTTCATTGAATTTGATCTGAAATTAACAATTTATTCCTTCCAAATAATCATAAAAAAAATTTAGTTATCGAAAATACCAAATCATATGTATTTTGTTCTCAATATATGGGAAGAAGGAATAATCAATGCTACATGGGGATCAATCTCCTATATCCCATGAATCATGTAACCTTTATAAATGATCATGGAATCTTTACCATTGTAAAATTATGTGAAGGGAATATGGTATTCTTGGGATCTACTCACAAATCATTTAAATCCTCTTAAACAAGATACCTTGATCATGTGAACCCCCTCTGACTAGTCCCCCAGATCACATGAAAAGTCTATAAATAAACACCTTGGAACCATTTAGGTATTCACATAATGATGGAGGAGAATAAATGGAAATATGGGTGATATGAGTTACAATGATCTTCACGAGAATAGAAATTGAACTTGGTATTATCTGTTCATTGATCCCATGTAGCCCTTTAACAAATATTTCTGATCATGTGACTCATTTGTAGAAAATCCCAAAACAACTGTTAATACATTCATATATAGAAATACTAATGTTACAAGATCCTTCTATAATGTAATTTATTATAATGTTCATGAAATAGGCTTACTCGATTCACAAGACTAGTTCATTAACTATGTGAAGGCCCTCAGACATATTCACTTGATCTCCTGAATATCCTTATACTTGTAATATTATACCAGGTAAGGACATCTAGAATGATAGTATCATCATGAAAATACCCATATAATTATCCACATTGATCATGTGATCACCTGAAAGAATAACACATGAAAATCACTAAAGGGGTATTCTGATAGAATGCTAAAAATGATAGCAACCATAGGAGATTGAAGTTGAAATTTTTTCATGTGATGGGATTACACGCTTCATGTGATCAGTTCATTGATCATTAAATGTTCATCAGACATGATAAAATGATCTATGGAAGATCCCCTGAAATTTGATCTATATCACGTTAACACCCTCAGTCATGTTTATATCATCAAGCGAATACCTGCAGAATTCAATACATTGATCATTAGACAACCCAATGGATAAACTCTTGGAAACTGTGAAAGGGATCGTGTGATTGAAAGCCAAAAATTATAGGATCCTTATGTTAATTGAGTTACATTGATATTCTCAAGAACATAATATGCAATTCACATGATTTATTCATTGATCACATGAATCCACTTAGATAATCCATTTCGATCATAAAAATACAATTCAACATGCCATCCTAGACCATGTGAAATAGCTTTGACATGCTAGCATGGATTTCACAAAGGTCCCCTGACATTCATCCTGATCTCATTAAGGTTCTCTAATATGTTGTCTTAATATAGAAAATGATCTGGGATAACACATTTTATAATCCATGGGTTCATGAATGATGGTAATGACTAACTTACCAAATGGTCACTCATTGTCAAGTGAGAAACATTTGTCTTCATTGTTGATATGAGGCTTTATCATGTGAATCACATGATACCTTACCGACATATACAATAAATTATTTCTTTGAATCATGAAAATATTTGAGACTTAATCATCATGAAAAACTAAGTTGATATAGATTTAATAGTGACTATAAAAACCCCAATGGAATAATAAAGACAAATATAGACGCAATAGTGAACATTCTAGAGTATAGAACTATGTGATCTCAATATTCATCCACTTGAATTATCTTGAATGAAATGTAAGGGATTTATTAGGGGATTTATTCACTTTTTGTGATTAGTACATTGACCATGTGGTGGCCCATTGACATGATAATCAGATATCATGAAGGATATTCAATATGTTAAGTTTATCATATGATGACATTATAGGAATATTATTGAACAATTTTAAGTGATTTAGACAACCAATTATGAAAATGGAGGAATCTTTATGTGAATTTAAATACATAATTCATCATGAGAATGAATCATGTGATTTATGTGATCAATGCATTGATCCTACAACATCCATTATAAATATTGATCATATCATGTAGTGACATTTGGGTTTGTTATCCTAGTTATTTTCAAGCCATTCTACGCATCATACTATCATTATAACAGCCCTCATACATTTCACATTATCATTAAACATCCCTCAGACATGTCTCCTAGTTCTTGCATTAACCCTCAAACATGTCGGGTTGTTCATGAAACATACCTCGAATATCACATCTTGATCATGGGACGTCTCTCATACATGTCTCATAGATCATTTGAAGACCCTTGAACATGTCGTATTGATTATGTGATGAACCCTAAACATGGATCCTTGTTCAAAATATAGACCATATACATGTCATCTTGATCATTAAAAGGCTTTCAGAATAGTAATCCAGACCATTCATTGACACCTAGACATGTCATCCATATTATTTGATGTACCATAAACTTGTTATCCTACTTTATTTAAAGTCCCTTGTATCTTCTCTACAGATCATGTGAAGGCTCTCAAAAATTTCATCCAGGGAATGTGATGAATGCTGGATATGTCGGTATTGTCAAAAAATAACCCTCAAATATGTAGAACATGAATGAAAGGGACATTCAGAAATTTTCCCTGGAAATATGTGAACGCATGGGCTTGAGATTTTCATTGGGAACACCAATTATGTGGATACGGAAGGTGACAATCCATGTAGAATGCACTCATGCAACCCTATTTGTCCCATATCCTCAAAATGTGTCATAATGTCATCTGAAAACTATCAATAGAAACTCTCATAGACATTAATCCTTTAACATTAGAAGAAAGGGATTGATATGTAACATGGGAATCTACATTATTCTAAGACCATTGGCATCCCATTTACTATATATCAAGAAGATCACAACATTTTTGTCCATTGTGTTTCTTTATCCCTCAGTAGGATAGGATTTAAAGTTAACTTTGAGGTCATTGATTATAATTATAAATAAAATACATCAGACACATTTGTATGGCATGAGGTCCATATAAAAAATAAATACCATAACTACCCTTATGAGGTCATATCCGTCACAATTTTTCAAATAAATATTCCATTAAGATAGATCTATGAAATATGTCTCTCACTTTAAGGAAGGGAATTTGATCGATTTATATATCATGTTTCTCACATTGAGCATGGCTCATCTGAGCATTGGTAGTTTCAATGGTAATACCTCTAGAATAATAAAAAACCCCAATAAGGGAAACCTCAGATTGTCATTTCCATTCATGTATTGAGGAATCCTCAGTTTTTGAACCCCTTTTAATATGAGTCATGTATCTATTATTGTGTGTTTGATCTTATTTTATCTAATGTTTCTCATGTGGAGCATAATGCATGTGGTCCTAGGTATCTACAAAGATCATATCATCAACATCATATAAATTCCTCCCAAAACTTATTATCCTTATGGTTAAAATTCCCTAATTTAACTATAATCTACCTCAATAATCCTCACATCAATTAATTAAACTACCACATCCATCAATGGGTTGGGTACTATCTAGACTATGATGACTCTAATTCCTTTAATAATAAGAATACGTAAGATTCAATTATAAATCAAAATATCTTGGAGAAATACTTAAATTATATCATATAATTCCTATATTACTGATATTGAACTACAAAAAATAGATTTATTTAAAATACCATGGATTTTATTCCAATTATCATATGTTACATAGGATTCCCCATGAATGTTCAATCCCTATCCCAAATCACCAATTGTCATCCTAGACGGAATAAAACTCTAGAGTGCATAGTATAATGGATTCAAAATATAATCAGTACAGATTCATTATGAAATAATGGGGAATGATATTGATTATATATGATACATATAGATAGTTTCACTAATAAAACAGACTCTCGTGTGTATAGGAATTGAAAACCAGATATTATTATTAGCATAACAACTTCCATATCGGGGTTTTGGATGGATAAACAAACTTATCATAATCAATTTGAGAGTATTATTATAGGAAATAATTCCCCCATAAGGATGAGAGGATCCTTACCTACCATCCTCTAGACCAATGGGGGTTCCTAAGAATTGAGGGGTTTGAAACCCCAACGACCACCTACCTTTTCAATCTTGGCCATTAATTTGTTATGGTTGTTGGATCGATTGGGTGTTTCCAGATATAAAAAAGACAAAACTCCATTCCTTAAACACTAAAATGATGAACATTCACATTATTATTTATATAATTATTTATAATTAGTTTTTCCATGGATAGGAAATTCTATATATTGGTTCTCATGATGGTGTCACATTAATTAACTCCAACAACTGGCTAAGAAAGCTGGTATAGAAAAAGAAAACTAATAGAAGTAAAACACTAGTTGGGCATAGCCTCTTGGTCTATACAATATCCATGCCAAACAGTATTATGATCCATCTCCTAAGTCTGATACTTTACCCAGACGTAAAACTATAAAGTCTCCATGCATCCAGAAGGGCCCCTATAGGGTGTGATACGATTCTTAGTAGGACACCTCCCAATGGTATGTACCTAGTATAGGAGTTTAAGTATGTATGCATCTATAAAAAAATAAACAGCAAGATGCATTATGTAAACACAACCTTAAATGGTGATCAGAAACCACTGAGGAGTGTCACTAGCTTCAGCCAACACTAGAATCTCAGTAACGTAACCCAGCACCATGTGCCTCCTGACACCACATATCTCAAGTACTGGAATCTCTTAGTCACACCGAAACAGTATTAACCCAACACCATGTGCCTCCTAACACATCATGTCTCAAGTATAGACATCCTATTGGCATGCCCAAGAATAAGTATTCTTGTACTATATGCCTCAAGACTCCTCACATCTTTTGTACCGATGTCCCATAGGCATTCCCAAACAATATGAAATCTCCCAATCTTCTATGAGGCCCCATATACAAATCACCCCCAAATTAATAGTCACTAAACCATAACTATCGTGGGCCTCTACCCACACAATTTGGTCAAAACCACCTCATCACAGATTCATATGTGTGTGTATGATTAAAAGTCATGGGTGAGTTGTAATCATAAAAATATAGAACCCAAGACACAACACCTCAAACACCTCCTCTCCCTGAGACAATGTCTCTCAAGAATCTAACAGCCTTTTCATCCATGTAACCTGGGCCAGGACCAACCTGACAGTCACAGTACCTCAATCTGATGTCTACAAAGCCCATTCCCATGGTGAAACCACCCATATAGTCTGAGCCAATCCCAACCTGTGATCAACATAACTCATTAATATCATGTTAAAACCCCATGAAAACTCAATTTTTATAATATATGAAATACCTATAATCAAACATATATAGTCACAAGAATCAATTTAAGCAATAAAATAAATTTAAGAAGTTTAATTTCCCTAGCCACGTGTTGTCCCATACCAGGACTGAGGTCTTGAATTCCCCTAGTAAACCCAATCATGTTTTGATAATGTAAACTCGGAAGTTTAATCAAAAAATTTAATTAGAATCATTTTGTTACCCCCGACCAAAATTCCCCAAATCAGAACGAACTCTTACCTGGCCTCTCTCAAACATAACAGGGTAAGGGAATAGCCAACGACATCCCACAAGTCTAACAATCAATTAAATATGAAATAACAGCTATGACGGGGTGTCATTCAAAATACCCGAAAATGTTCCAAAGGCCACGCCACCCAAAGTTCCATGAAAATACAAAAACAAGGTTAGCACCACCTTCTTCATTCTTGTATGATGATCCTCATCCATTAAAAGCATATAATTTAGTATAGAACAAGGTAGATATTCAAAATGAGCTTAAATGATCAAACCAATATAACACAATTTAGAATATAATGTATGAATAAAGGCTCAAGAGTAATCAAAATCTTACCAAGGGGGTTCCAATTGATCCATTTATGTTTTAAACAGACATCATATGATTATTTGGGTGGCATTTAAAGTATTGGGTGACTTGTTGTGCGACACCCAACAACCCCCACTGTCCACTAACTCAGACAAGGATACTGCCCATTTTAAGAAAAAATTGATGTTTATATTAGTATACACACCATGTATACCATTTCACTATTCCAATGATGGGTATTTTATTGATGACCTACTTTCTCAACTGCTGAGATGACAACCCAACATGTACTAGGATGTACCCGTCGTGTACTTGGGTTTTCTTCTATTCCTCACTGATATCCCATAAGCCATGTACATCCATCATTCATGGATAGACTACACGATGTGTACAAGGAGTACATTTCATGTACATGGTAAAAACTCTCTACCTCGACAGCACGCCTACATGCCATGTATGGCCTTCACACACAGCCATGATACACGACATGTACCAGGAACTACACAGTGTGTAAACCCTAAATCATGCAATGTGCCCTGTTTTTATCCAGAACAACCCTATCTCTCTTGTTTTATAAAAAACAACACAAAACAAAAGAAAAAGAAACTCATACTTCAAATGAATAATTGGGTTATTACAAAATAATAATCAGTCCGTAGATAATAAAATCAGTTTAGGAAAAATGAAATCAACAAAATATCGGGTTATCTAAATTTATCTCTAATATGAATGTTTTGGTTAGGAATTTGATCAACATGGTTAATTATCATGAATATAACATTCAATGACATGTTAGGAAAATTGGACAATGATTAATATTCCTTAGAGTGATAGATATGGGCATGATTCCCTATACAATATAGAAGTATCACATATAAAATGTGATGGTTTTCACCCAAATATCAGGTATTAATAGATAATTAAATATTTTTTATAGCCTAGGGAATTCATAAAAGATGATGAGTGAATATAAAAATCATATATGAAAATATATAAATCAATAAAATATGAAATTATTGTCTAAAATGAATAGAATAAGGAATATTTAATTGAAAAAGGAAGAGATCCAATATAGGCTAAATGGGAATTAGTCAATGAAAGTGAAAATGATTTTGGGAGTGAAGAAAATGAAAATGGTAAACATGTTTTGCACACATTTGGACATCACTCTCCCTTTACATGATGGAGCAAGAAAAAGAAGAATGTTCTACCAGATAACCATAAATTAATTAAAAAATTGAAATCCCTTGACACAAACATTCCCCTTTATAAAGCATTAAAAAATATAATCATTTGTTAAATTTCTCAATTTATTAGGCTAATAGAAAAATTGGCACAATAAATTTAATATAGGTATAAATTGTTTTCTTATAGACATTATTACCCCCAAAACTACATGAACTTGTAATATTTTTCAAATATTGTAAAATATTATTAGGTAGGGATAATTTTTACTTATGGGACCTGGGATCTTGTATAAACCGTTTTTCATACTTCCATTGTTTTTCTAACTAGGTTTTACTGACCTCATATATACTTTTGTATCTCTATACATATATTATAGGTCGATTAATAAACCCATTTTTAGGGTGGATTACATAATATTCAAGGATTTTTATTTCAAATTTCCCACATTTTTTCTTGTACATAAAATAGTGTTTTTAAAATAGGTTCTAATAATTTTGGGTGGGACATTAGTAGATATTTTTGTGGTTTTTTGGGATGTTGATATGGTAAAATCAGTTTTTATACATTTGATGATCAGGAAGTGTTAATTTTTCAAAATAAGTACACACTCAATGTGATGTTTATGGTAATTTATCTAGATTAACATTCATTTAAATATGAAATAAATAAAGATATTGATAACCATTTAGATGACATAATTCAATGCTTAGTTAATGGACACTCCAAAATACATTTTGTTGAATATGGGTAAATATAAGAAAATTAAGGGTAATGAATGACTATGTGTAAAATATGACTGATTGTAACTAAGAAAATATTTCTAGTTAAACATAAATAATGTTTCTATATTAATAGTATTTTTCATGATGCTGGTCAACACACACAGTCATCCTTTTCTATGAAAAAACATTCCCTCAATAAATATCTAGATGTAGAGTTATATATCATTCATCCAGAATTTAGTGAGCCTATTTATAAGTGTTTCTCACCTGATATAGAAATTTTTTTATGAATATATGTTTAAGGAAAATATTGGCCAAATTTTACTATTGAAAAAAAATATTTTGTTAAAAAATAATATTTTTTTCACGATTGAAGACCTCCCACATGCATTGAATGCTTCAAAGTATAATGATTTTTTTAAATAGAGGTTAAATTTAGTGAAAATAAGTTATTACTCTATTTAATATATATTTATTTTATAATAGGATATCATCTTCTGAGATTCAATTTTCATTATTGACATTTTTTAATTATAATTTTGGTTTCTAAAAATAGTTATTAGGTTATAGCTAGTTTTCCAATGTTACTGAGTGTCGGAAAACCTCTATGTATGGTAGTAGATTTGAGTGTTTTTATAGTTATTTAAGGGGATTTTTTTTATATTTTAATTTCATATTGATATTTTATGGTGGGCCAATATGAAGTTAATTAGAACTAGATAACATGATATATCCTATTATTGGGAGAAATTTTATAGTAATATTTCTTAACAACTATGATTTGAGATCACATAGGAATTATTGTTGTTGGTTTCATAGATAATCAAATAGTTATATATATTATGATAAATAATATCTTTATTGGTTATAAATGGATTTTATGAAAACTTCTACGATTGATTTAATACACTATGATTCTAGAAGAAGAATATGTTTAATAACATACAATATAAACAACAAAAATATTTAATGATAATAAAAATTTATTATTTAAATATAAACATAATAAATTAGATGTTGAATTACTAGAGATTAATAGAATTCATATAAATATATAATATATTTACAGTTTTCTTACTCAATTAAAATTAATTTATTAATTCTAAAAAAAGAAGAAAAAAATCTGTAGTTGTTTTATGCTTCAAGAATACATTTTATTCAAAAAATTAATTTCTATATTTTTATGTGTGATTACTATAATTAAATTCTACCACTACTCTAAATTATCTTTTATAAATGATATCAAATTTTATAACATATTATTATTATTATTTTAGTGTGAAATATTTCATATTTTTTTTGAAAGATAGATTTTTCAATGAATAGTTACAAAACCCAATTTTATAGAAAATTGTCAATTATTATTAGGTATTTAAACAGTAAAATAATATTTAGTTTTAAAAACTCATTATATCATTTTATTTTAAAATAATCCAATAAATTTTTTGTAATCAACATTGTTCTTAATTTTGATATAAATTATTTTTTATACATAAAATGTACTTTTTTGGAACATTGTTTTTTCATCCTATTTTATAGGTTGATTTAAAATTTTATATATTTATATTATTAAAAATCCTATAAAATAGAATTTACTTTTAATATTATTTTTTATATTTTTGAAAACGGTGAACATTATTTATGGTAAAAAATGAATTGTAACATTGTTAAAAATGTTGTCATCCTGGGACATGTAAAATGGGTAAAAGGGCTAAAAATATGAAATAAGGCTTAAAAATAATCCATTCGCTTCTATAAATATCATAGTTTGTAATCAGTTAGAAAAAATAATTATATATTTAAAAATATGTTATTTTTTGGTCATTTTTGTATGATAAATAAATTTTATCATTTTACGGATAATTCTAAAATTTCTCATTATATCTATTAATATAAATGATAATTTATAATATAGAAATAAATTATGAATGGATATAAATGGTTAGTTTTTGCAATAAAATTTATTGTAATTTATAGTGAATAAATAATTACCATAAATATTTATAGAATGAGAAGATAGCTCTTTTGAAAGGAATATAAAAATTAGGTAAATGGATTTTGAAAAATAAAAAATAATATTCAATGGGTGGGTTATGGTGTTACATTAATTTTGTAGATAAATATAATTAATTATTGATGTTTTAAAATTTTATAATCTAATTAAAATTTTGTACATATTTTTCTATATCAATTAATTAAATAGTCCTGAAATTTTCTTTAATGGTATTTCATGTTAAATAATATTTTATTAGATTAAATTAAATTCATAAAAAAATCATTGAAAAATTAAATGGGATATTATCTTTAATAGAAACCATCATACAATTATATGTCATTTTTTTCTTTTATAGTTACTTTATTTTCTCTTAATGAGTAAAATATTATTTTCACATTTATCATTAAATTATTTTAACTAGGGATTTTAATTTGTCTAAATTTTATTTTATAGGAGTATATATTGTTATCATTATCCAAGATTCAACAAATTTCCTTTTTTAAACATTAATAAGAAAGGTAATTTATATTAATTTAATTCATTATGTTATTTGAAGGGTTCCCCTCTCCTCCCTTATATACAGACACTAATTATACTATTTTATTATCACCATTTGTGCCAATTGTATTTATAAATACCTTAAAAATCCATTAAAAACCATTATCCTCATGACCTATAGGATGTGGTCCCATAAAATCCCATCCGATAAATCATAAGGTACAATACAAAGGTGGTCTTCAGATGAAGAGGGAAAACATTTTTCTGAGTGCTTTCTCATTTTTTATCTTCTACACAAATAAATGATTCAATAAAAATTATAATATAATAAATAAATTTTATTACATGTAATTGAATGTTATATTAATTTTATGAAACCCCTTATTCACCATCATTCCATCCAGTGGTAAATGAAATCATTACTCGTGCGTATGTGTGATCTACAATCTCCACATAGTGTAGTAATTCATTTATCATCACCACTTTATATATATGGTTATAAGTATAGAAAAAATTTGTATATATAATATTAAACAAATTAATGTTATTCTATTAATAAGATATATAGTTTAACTTATTACCATTCTATAGTGAAAAAATGATATTGTCTCTTATGTGTACATGTGAACTACCACCTCCCCGAAATGATGTGATTCATTTTTAATGTATTCATTTAAAGGGAGATTCTAAATATTTTTATGATGAATTTATATGATTTTTATATCATTATAAACATTATAGAATTACTTATCCATGATAAAAATGCAGATAATGAAACTTATGGACTGAAATTTTCAAGAAAAATGTAATAGTCTTCACAAAAAATTAATAAAGAATAGTTAATAATTTTTTTTAAATGTTATAAGTGGACCATATATTGAATCATATGTTTTTATATGGGTCTATAATATAATTATAATAAATTTAATTTTATTATTCATTAGGTAAAAAGTACTTGTGAATCCCTCTAATAATGAGGTAAGGTTTCTTCATGTCGATATTGTTTTATTGATACAAGTTTGGATTTAATTGACATATTTATGTTTATTAGTTATATGTACTACACCCATTGAAATATAATATCAGATATCCATATTAATTCATCTTAATTAACAAATTTTATTCAATATATTTCATATATAGGGTTTTGATTAAAAAAATTTCATTGTGCTAAGAATTTATATTACAATGTTATAATTAATTAGAATTGTGCATGTTTTTATTCATTCATGAATTATATGATTTTTGTATTTTAAATCCCATAAATTTATTCACCTCCAGTTATTTCTAGAAATTTTATGATTTCTAATAATTTTCGTCTCTATATAAAATTAAAGAGTTAATCTTGAAACTAATTTAATGACATTCCAAATTAATATTCACGAATTAGGTTTCATAGACATATATCTATTATCAAATAATGAAGTAATTTTTAAGAAAAACCCTATATTATGGATTAAAAATCTGTTTTCATGTATTATATGTTTTCTTTTAGGAGAATACATTATAAAATAGAAAATTTTATTTAAAAAAAATAGTTTTTTCACTCATTGTGTAAAAATTATCTTAAGGTGAAATTTTTTAAAACATTGAAAAATGTTTGATCTTTTAAATGAGTTGGGAAAAATACTATTTTTATTGAATACTAACTTCTCATTTCAAGAATTTACAAAGATTTATTTTTTTCAAATTGTTTCAACAAAAAATTAGTTCATTAAAATTATTAATAATATAATTTATTACTTTTTAATAAATTGTATGTTTGATTTTGGTATACAAAAATAACACCTAAGGAGATAATTTTTATATAAAATTTTTATTCATTAAATATTACTAGTTTATTTCTAAATTAAATTCCACCACTTTTAATAAATAAATTTTATAATATTAGTTAACAATTACAAATTAATTTTTGATCATTATCAATTTAAACTTCATATAAATTGTGTCACTATAGTAAAACGGTGAATCTAGTTAACCTATGTCAAAAATAATTGTCAATGTATTGAGAATTCAAATAAATATTTATTAGAAGGATGAATTTCAACCATTACAAGCTTAGGCTAAAAATTTAATTTTTTATGGGACACTTTTCAATGAAAATGACTTGATAATATTTAATTCATTTAAAAAATAAAAACTGTTTATATTGAATATCGAATAAAAGGGAATATCCACTCAAATCTTATACACAAATAAAAATCCATTTTTCAAGGGAATAAAAAAAAATTAATTCCATAACATCTCACATCACATCCTATAGGTCATATTTTAGGAAGATCATAATCTTTAGAATAATTTTTGTGTCAATAATATTTTTTTTCTAGACTATAGGTATCACATTTAACTGATTTTTTTAGTTTTATTTCACCGTAGACCACATTAAATATCATTTCAACCATTGTGATATGATAACATCATTATCAAACATATAAGTATATATTTTTTCTCTGAAATAATTATATTATGAATTTATATAGTCATATTGGTAACATTTATCTAATGATTAGAGTTGTTTACATGGTAATGCAATTGTTTTTGGTTTTGTCACAAGAATTTAATTTTTTTTACATAAATGAAGAAATGTGAGATATAAGTTTTAAAATATTTTAAAGGAGTTAATAATGGGTATTTATCATCCACAACATCCCTACAAATCAAATGGCCTCCCGTGAGAAATTTTATGATGTGGCATTTCTACACGACATGAAAACACATTGCACATCTTAATATTTTTAACGAACAAATCCTTCTAAGAATAAAAAACATGAATGAAGTGAGATAAGAGAATATGAAACATGAATTCTAGAATTTACATGTTTTGAAAAATATTTATTTTCCATCCAGTCAATGATACCACCAAAGAAATCAATGAGATTAAATATTCTTAGACGAAATTGTTGATCTGATGTACAGGATGTGTATAATTTCATTTCATGAAAAAGTTTAGACAAGAAAACACATAATGAAGAAACATGATCTGATTTATTCATAGGTAATGTAACTATTTTTCCTATATATATATATTTGATTCCTTAACCTACAGAGGGTTAGGGACCTATGATTTTATGTCCTTTTTTTCTATTTTTCTTCATTCTGAATAGTAATTTTTTTATTGAATATATGAACAAAGGGGAAGATATATCAAGGAGTTATAGAATATTGAATATAAAAGGAATCACCTATCAAAATTTAAATTCATTTTATTATAATAAATCCAAATTAAGTATAAAAAATATAGGTGCTTTCCGGGTTAAATATCATAGCAAAAAAATCCATTACACAATTCACCTCCTGCCAACTGTGACGCACTTCAGTGTGGTCCTTATTAAGTTCCTTGAGTCAATGTAAGTGAAAAATATTATACCATGGAACCTTTATCTGAACCTATAGATAATGAAATATGGTTATTGTGTTGGTATCCAAATATGAATTTCTTATATTTTAATTATAACACATATCAATTCCAAACCTCATAGAACCAGCCTCCACAATTAAATAATCCCTAGGACCAAAGGATGCATTTAAAGAGAGAATGATTTAGTCTCCCAGATCAAAAATAACCTCTACTCTATGAATATTACCGTTACAACATGACCCATCTATATTAATATTGAATCTATTAGATTGAAGAGTCTATTGAATCCAGCACCCAAGAGAAGACCTACCGTGTCCAACTATGAAATCCACAACAGCATATGTGAGATTCATAATAGAATGATATGACCCCAAACATCATTGATGAGGCACCATCTTGGACATCAAAATATGTGTTATGGTGTCGAAGTATATAAAAGAATATATGTTCCCCTCAACATGGTGCTTGTTCCTCAACTCCCACAAATACGATCAAATGGATAATAAGAATAGAACCATTTCCTTATGTTCATGGAAGTGGTAGCTAACACCATTAAACAAACGTTTTCATAAAGTATCACCATTCCATTAATTGTGTATGATCCCATAGAAACCACCAAGCGCACGCCATAGGTGGGTATCCCATTAACATTTAAAAAATAAATAACTGATTGAATCCTCATGTTGGATACTATAATTGGTAGACCTCAAATCCATGTATATTCTCTTGTTCAAGGGAATGGATATGTTTAAAATCATTCATACAATAGAATTTAATTTTATAAGAAACTATTTAATCCAACAAATATAACCCCATTAGTCAGGAATTTAAGGAACTTGAACAACCCTATGATAATATTTAGTTTAAAAACACCAGTAGAAGCATCCCTGATAGCACATTTATCACTATAAACATTTATGTTGATATTATTGAAAAACTATCATTAGTTTTCATTAAGAATTGTTTTAAAACATCAGGAATGTATGCATGATTTCCGAAACGTAAGATTGTGTGTTGGAAACCCTAAAATACCTAGTTGATCCCCTACCCAATTATTGACCTAGAAGCCAAACCCCCTAGACTAATGATCCCCTACAAGTTGGCCTGAAAAACCAGAATGTGATCTTTTATTTAATTACCGAAGGTGGAAACCCTAGCATATAGATACCTCAAATTCGTTCTATAGTTCCCATTATTGTGTATTTCCCAAAGGATCTATCCTTGAACAACATCCGAAACTCACTTCAATTTCATACATTTTATCATGATTTAGACATCCAAGATATTAATACCACCTTCTTCTCGAGGTTTGGAAAGCCTACCCTATGAGGCCAAATGGAATCTTCCTTATATGTGGGCATCCCAAATGAAATCCAACATATGTTTCCCAATATACTTATTCAAAATTTTGGGCATCATGAATGATGATAGAATATGTATATGAATAGAGGGAAAATGTATTTGACCAAGGAGATCATGAAACTAAAAGATTGAAAATGGATTTTCAAATTATTAATCAAGTTATAAATCTTATCTACCACCCCCTCAATTTGATGAATATGAATTATCATTGAAAACCCTGAAGCTCCAAGATATTCCAGGGGAATGTTCCTCCCATGAATAAAAACAAAATCCAAGTCTAGAAAAACCCTCCTTGATGATAGTGAATTAGAAATAAAAATACTGCATTTATCATTTTTAATCCCCTAACCACTCTACTTGTATTACTAGTGAATAATTTTTGTAAACCATATATATATCCCCTATTAAAAATTAAAAATAAAAATATATCATTCACAATGAGAATACTCATCCATTATATTAAAAGGACTAAAAGTAAAAGTCATAATTCTCTAAATTAAATCACTTGTCAAGGAGAATGGAGCCATGATGAAAAGAATGGAAGAAACAGGGTCCCCTAGACTCAACCCTCAAATCAGCTTCCAGAATCCATACTTCCAACCCATTAAAGTGACAACCATCCATGATGAACTAATAATCCTGGAATGTAGATCAAAATTCAATTGATAAATAACATGAAACCCAAAAACATGAGTATTCAATTCCATTAAGACATTTTATACACTTTTTCCATATCATTTTTTATGATGAAATTAGATCCCGATGACTTACCACTAATAGCCCATTCCATTTCCTGTGCATGACCAATGGATCCCTGAATTGAAAACCCCTAACAGAAAATGTTCTATTCTCTAAAAATTTCACATGGGAAAACTATCATTCAACATTTTTCTAATAATTCATTATATGACATCTTGTGTGAAATTCCCCATGTTGATGGGTCATAATTGATTTAGATATGTGGGATATTTAACCATTGAAATGAGTATCAATGTGGTGGAATATGAAACATTTTGAATATTCCCTCAATAAAAGAATTATTTTATAGCCTTCATAATATCTTTATTCATAAGAGCCCATTCAAAGACATAGAACACTCCTAGAAAACCATATAGCCCAGGATTACTATATTTGTTTAGGGACTCAACAAAATCTAATATTTCATCTTATTATGGCACCCCATTCAATATATTATTCACAAAATCAAACACAACCCTTGTAGTGAATCTAAAAATCATTTAATGACCACACATATAACCATTTTTCATACAATTATTAACATTAACTAGCAGAGTTGTTGGGAAAAAATCTCTCAAGGTATCATTGAATCATTTTTGAGGTGATTGTGTTTGTTGACAAAGTGGACATCTTAGTGGTGATTTTTGATAAAGAGAAACAATGACATACAAATTTGTTGAAAAATAGGATTTCATGATGGATTGTTGAGTTCAAGATCTGAGGTCAACGATCCATGATTGATTCAAGAACATCGAAAATGGAATGAATGATCTGCAGGTGGTACAAAAGAACATATACAAGGCGGCGCCATTTTCCAGTGTTGGCCAAATTTTTGGGCCTGAAAATCATCAAATTAGGAATAGTGGAATTTGGTATGACCAGAAACTTGTCGGCATATGCTCCTTGGACGTAGCCCAGTGAGGGTGAACCAAGTAAAAAACGATGTGTCTACCTACTTACTTCCATGTATTGCATTTGAAGCATAATCATAAGATTAAGAAGAAAATAAGTGATCATAATAAACACAGAAGTGAAAAAAAGTGACCCTTGTAATAAAGTGGTCAAGATCCAGTGGGGATGGAAGAATTTTGAAAAATAATATCCATACCCTGACTCACCCCCCCCCCCCCCCGCTCATGGTATATAGGCCCTTATTGGTCCTAACAAGAGTCATGAAAAAATAGACATCCATAACTACCATAATCATAGCTTCATTAATATATGATACATCCTCTAGGTGAATATTTGTTCTAATGGCTCAATACATATCCTTAATAGTGGTATAGAGAAAGGATGTGTTTTACTCTCTCTCTCTCTAATCAACGTATCACTAGACTGAGCACCAACTTCCCTCTCATGTTCTACCAACAATTATGATAATTCAACTCTTTTTCTCCCCAGTGTCTCAAAAAAAACCTTATCTCATCATTCTTAACTTAAAGACTCAATAAGATAAATATCCCTTTTGATATGCTCTATACCATAATAACGAGAAGATATCCTTCTATCCTAAGAATAAAGATAACTCATTAAATTTTGAAGATTAATATGTAGTTGAAACCAGGGGCGACCTTGTATGGATTTCTCCAATAGATGCCACACCACCTTCAAATAGCTGGTCTCTGATGACCAGTTGTTGGAAATGAAAATGTACCTTCCACTATCAATATTAATAGACAAATTCAAAAGTATTGGTGAGCGACCAGATATAACCCACACCCTATGATGTACCGTGGTTATTGGGAATTGAGGTACACCGTTAATATTAGTGAAGCACATATACATGAGAATCCACCTCCTACAACTCCCCTTATAGTTATCACATGAGATGATGTTGTATCTAGTATAACCTTGTTCCACCAATCCTTTAAGAGAAATATATCTTTAAAAATCCATCCTATATTTCCTTGAATGATTATCCCCCATGACTTTCTAATACATTCAAGACAACATTGAAATCCGAACCAATGAACCAAGGTTCTGCAACCACATCAAATGATCCCAACTCAATCTAAATACATTCCCTTCCCAAAGCCTCTCACATGGAATACACAAATTAAGAGAATAAGTGAAAAATAATTAGACATGATTTTCACTGAAAACCTACACGTGATGATTATGTGGTTCTCCCGGAAAGCCTTCTAGAACACCAATCCTATTTAAAAAATACAAGAATATTGTATTATTATATATTAGTTCAAGGACCACCAAAAGCGAAAGACGACTATGTAGAAATTATTATTATGTGATAGTATCTATCATCACCTGGTAACCAAATCCTTGGGAGTTCCGAATGTGAAAATAATTCATTGAATAAGATGTTTCCCAGTGGGGGAACCATGCATCGAAGAACATTTAATTGGTGACTGTAATTATGCTCACCAATTAATGATCTGTAAAAGCATACAAACCACACTGGGGGATGAAATTACAGAACTAACAAGTGATAAATTAGAATAGTAGGAAAATATTTGGGTATAAAAATATGTTAAAAACACATAAGGGTGTTTATGGGTGAGGGACGAACCATTAAAACGACTTGGATCCATAGGGTCGATGCTAGTTTTTTTAGGAATGAGCTTATCGACACATTTTTATTCCTCCATTTTGAACTATAAAAATGAAACTATTTCAAAATAAAGGAGTAAATATATTACTAGAGGTCAGCAGGACACTTCAGATTGTACACCACTTTTTCCCAATATTTTTGGGACTTCACCGAAGGAGAATGTTGAAAACTTATGGAAAGTAGATCCATTTATTGTTGAAGCATCGTCAGAGGGAAGGACCAAGAAACATCTGAACCACCCTATGGACCTCGTGGTAACATAGAAACATATGATGAAGAAGCCAACCCATAATTCACCAACACCTACAAGTCTGTGTCTTGGGATACCGAGCTCCCCATATGAAAAAACATGATGTTGAACCTGGATTTTCTACAGATTGTATGAGTGTTCCTTTAAAGGTATAAATCCTAAAAAAGATAATCAAGAGAATAATTTATAGGATATTTCCACCAGGATAATGCTTCTCCAAAAAAAAAGTAAAAATTGATATGGAAGACATTTGGATAGATATATTTCTACATGGATCTTATCCATGGAGGAATCTTGGATTTTTAGAGTCATTTCACCCAATGATAAAAATGAGCTGATCATGTCACCATTAAAATCTAAAAATTTGATGTATAGAAGTGGATAATGCATACCTAGAATACTACTACAAACTACTATCAATGAATAATATCATCTAGAGTGAAAATTTAGTGAACACCTCACAGGTGTAAAGCATCACATGGCCAAGTCACTGGGTGGATGATAACAAGAAAGTGCAAGATCTTCCCTTGTATCAGTAACCAAAAAAAACATCTCTAGTGTATAATAGGATCCCTCATATAATATTCTAAGATCCCAGAGGAAAAAAGGCCTCAAGATTTGGTAAAGAGTGTTGATCTCCCCTCCCAAATGTTCCACCAATGTCCACCTATAGAAAACAAGAGTTGCATGAAACACCTCAACTAAGAAGGCAGCTGTTGGAGAATCATGTCTCAAAAATGATTGAGGATTAGATATCAAAATCAGAATTATCATTGATATAGATGAAGAATTTTGGAACACCTAAATGATCATCCTTATGTGATATTCCAAGAAATGTATGCTCTAAGTTTTAGATCACTATAGGGAATAGTGTTCAGACACCAGTAGAGTGGGTGTGAATTGACATAAGCGAACTAGATAACAGTGGAGGAGGTGGATCCACCGACACAAGAGAATATGAAATATATCCAATGGTCCTGTGGGATTTAATTTTTGTGTGTGTGGTGGGGGTGGGTTGTTAGGTGTATAATTTGAGTGGTTAAATCATGACACCTTATGGGATTTTCACATTAAATGTGATAGTGGTTATTCTATTTTTCGTATTTTTCATTCCAAAACTAGTTCAAATTCATTCGAATAATGATTCTATTAAATCCTTGTGTGTTTATTATTTTTATTCATCTGTTATTTGATTTATGATTTTTAATACCATTTTGACATCTTCTTTGATATTAATTGATGTTTGACATTAATGCATTCACCTTTCTCCATTAGTTCATCATTTGCAACAATTTTTTATTTATTATTACTTCTTTTCAATATTGAATTATTATTTCTAAATTGTTCAATGATTGTTTTAAACATGTTTAGTATTCATTATCATTGGAACAAAAACATCACGTGCCTCTAATCTAATTAGGGACATAGTTTGAGAGTAGGAGTTTTTCAGATCCTAAAAATCGATAATTAATCCTTAGTAACCCTATAAATAGTAATTAGCTTTAAAAAACTACTCATCAAATTCGATTGCATGGCATTGACCATGGGAGGTGAATTTGAATAAAACTAACCCAATTTTGGGTTTGTCGAATATGAACATTATACTTTGTTGTTTTCTTCCATCGAAGCTATGCATAATGCATCTTTGTTGTTAGTTAATCCTATAACATGAGATAATTTCATTATAGGTATATCTAATTGGTTTTATCTAATCCAATTGGTAGTATTTATACTAATTATTATTATTGGACATATGACTAATCCATAAAAGATTTATGATGTTATTTTTCATAAAGACCCGAAATAGAGCTTGATCCATTCATTTTTTGTTTGATTTAATATGGATCTAAATAAATCAATAAAAACCCCGGAATAAGAATAATCAATGCGAGGAATCCTTCTATAGGTTTTGAAATGCTAGTTTACTTTGTTATGAGTTGTCCTGTGGGTTTAACACCACATTAGTACATTATTATTGCATTGTAGTAAGTGTATATTTGGAACAATAAATATCTAATCTAGTCACTCGAGGATCATTAAATAATTTATTCTGGGCACATCAAATTTTTTGACATTAATGGGGATGATTATTTCCTATGAAGATTGTCCTTCAGATCAAACATGGTCTAACCTCACCTCCCATATGCACTATTTTTAAATTTATTTATCCCTCTAATACACATTTCTCCACTCTCTTTATGTCATATATTTCATGTTTTAGGGCCGTTTGACTCTACTGATGAGCATGGATTCTCAATTACTACTTCTATTCGATCACATTATGTATCCATCCTTAGTTACACACCACCACCTCAACATGGTTGAGCACAAAAAAATATACACCGCCATACCACTAAAATTTTTAATATGGTCCACCTATCAATAATGGAAGTTTGTATGTTCTATATGAGTGCACCAATATGGATTATGTATTCCCATCCACAAGTGTTGTTCCTTCCACAATTGTGTGACTCCCTTTATAGTCACATACTTTCAAGATGAACCTACACTAATCCACAAGAAGCAGAACATTGGTAAATTATGTGGACTTTAAATTGAAGACCCCCATGATAACATTTCCATTTTTATTAAGGTTTTGATACATTTAACCACCAGGGAATGTCCTTTTACACTAATAGATTACAAGTATCCCCACTCGCCTTATGTCAACGAGCCAACGTTTGGATCAAAATACAAGGTCATGAGTCGATCACCATTTAGGATTACCGAGAAAAGAACTTCATGGATAAATATTTCGCAAGACTAAATATATAGATTATCTAGAATTAAATCCATAACTTCTCCCATGACTAAATACTTGGATGACCAATTCTAGATGAGGTCCCCTAGAATTCCATTCCATGGATGGGTGGTTTAGGAATGTCCTTATTCATAATCCACCAAGTGGGGGACAAAACCTTGGTAGCAGCACATGTACAAGCCCATAATAATATGATCGAATCATTTTAGTTAACTATTTCACAACCACACTCCCGGTACTATGATGGAAATATAATCCTATGAAATTTTTGGGGGCTCATATCATTTTCTAGTCTATTGGGATGGGATAGAGTATCCTCATACAACATATTTTTATTTTGTCAATTATAATCATTAAGTCTAATAATTCCAATAGCCTCAATAAAAAAATCAACATTATATATAGAGACAGTATTAGTATCAAATGTAATAACAAACTATGATTTCTATAAATAGAGGATTGGAAAATAGTCCCCATTAAATTAATGATATATTGTGTTCCCACCTCAAACCATGGATCATTGACCTCAAAACCATATTCCTCGAGAATGAAATTTTTTTACCTACTCAATAGCAGGAATTTCAACATGCATTACAAAGGCCATGAAAACAAACTCCACCTCTATAATCAAAATTTGGATATCATGTTTACTGTATTTGTTGAAAAATGAGATCAATGGATTACCATCCATGATAAATAGATGAAAAATCAATGAGATACATGTGAAATCTCATGCACCACATAGGAAAAATATCAATATCATTTTCGGACTGATTACCAGGTCAATTTGTTGATAACAATAAGATACATCTGATAGAAGATGAAGAGGAAGCCATTTTTAGGAGTGAAATTTTTTTAGACTTTTCAAAACAATAAAAAGGTAAGGAAAATATGATAGATGAAGAAGGGAAATGTGTGATATTAATCAATTTGGATGAAAATAAGAGCACAGATGAATCATTTTGGGAAACAAATTTGGAATCAATATAGACTAAAAAATCTCCAAAAAATAGCTTCCAAAAAAATAAGAAGTTTATGTTGGTTCACCAGATTTAAATCCCCCTCTATGCATCCCAATATTAATGATTAAAGTTAGGATTTGAGGGAAAATAATTATATTTCTAATGATGTTAATGAAATTATACATCTACATAACATTTGAAGAAGTTGTCGTCCAGATACATGCCTAACCAAATTTTTAAAAGAACTAATTTGTAGAAAAAGGAAGATGAAAGAGTTAGAGGCCAATTATCTATGTGTAAAATGCTATTTTTTAATTTAGTAAAAGATTCCACCAATGATGTGAGGCCTTTTCAGTTTCCAAATTCCATGAACCATATTAGAATGTTACTTCAAAAGATCTTGATGTGACCATGTTGTAGGCATTAACCACATGAATACTAGTGTATTTCAAAAAATAGTGCTTCAAAAATTGACGTCAAGAAGTGATGAATTATTGTTCAATGACAAGTTAGTAAATTACCCTCATAGAATTTTCCATTATGTCTTATTAAAAGTCATAAATTAATGATTAAGGTAGATTTCCTCATATTATAAATATAACTAGAACACCCATTTATTTCTACTCGGATGGTACTAATTGATGTGAGTCAATGGAGACTGATAATCAGAGTAGGATGTAAACAAGTATTTTTTACATAGAAATTTGATCCACGTAAATATATGACATATTTTATTGCAAAATAAAATTCCTTATTGATGAAATAGATAGGTTCAAGCCATTTAGGATGATAGATAGAGTCCGTCCCTTAATGAAGATGAGGGAAACAATAATGGGAATGTAAATTACATTACTCCTTTGAAAAGGGACATTTTCCCCCCTTTCATACTCTCAGTCACCAAACCAATGATGGTGGAACTAAAACCTCTTCCATGGACACACAATTACTAATTCCTAGAGACAAAAACATCATTTCTTGTCATTTTTAGCTCAGATCAGAGCCAAAGACTATAATACATGTAGATTGATGTCTTAAAAAGGAATAAGAACTCAATTTCATGGGACGTGGAAAATATTAAAGGTATTAACCATAAAAGTTACACTCATATTATATTATTGGAAAATAGTTCTCAACCCACATGCTAAGACCATAACAGACTCACCCCACCAATGAAACACGTGGTTATGAAATAAGTGCTGGAATTTCTGATTCCTGGATAAATATTTCAATCTCTAATAGTGAATGGGTGAGTCCGCTTAAAATTATTCTAATTAAGTGTATCCCATAAATTGAAAAAACAATAAAGATGAGGTAAATTAAACATTAACCATCACTATATGGTGAGTTTAAGATGATTATAATAACAAAAACATGGAAAACCAAACTGATCATTTCCCCTTACACTTAATGGATTAAATTCTGGAAATACAATTTGGGTATAAATTCTATTGTTTCCAAGATGGGTATTTAGGGTACAATAAAATTTCTACTGATCTAGATGACTACACCAAAACTATTTTCAGTTATAAAATCAGAACCTTCTTTTATAGAAAATTTTCATTTGTTATGTGATATTTACCATTGTCTTTTCAATGGTGAAATTAAAATATATTCCATGATATTGAGGTGGATATCCTGGAGATCTTAATAGAGAGTTTTTTGGTATGTTTTAAATCCCTCGCAGTTTTCTTGAGTAATTTGGATATATCATTACTACACTATGGATAAAAATTCATGGTATTAAATTCAAAGAAATGTAACTTCATTGTCCAAAGAGGCCTAGTCCTTGGATAGACAATATCAATGTGTGGAATGGATGTCCATCTAGTGTAAACAAATTATTAAATGACATATCATATCATTTAATAGTCAAAGGCATAAGGACCTCTGTGAGACACATATGATTCGACCATCACTTCATTAAAAACATTGTGTTTATATCCCCCCCATGACACACTTTTATTCAAAGTACACTCCTTTAAAATTCCATGAAGAGTGTTGAAGAGAATTAAATACCCTAATGAAGATCATATTTTTTTCTCCTATTATCACTTAATAGGACCAGGATAAGAAATAAAATTTTATGTGCAATGATAGTTACATTAATATTGGCACTATATAGGGATAGTGATTTGAACCTGCCTTTTATCCCATTTACTATTCCATTCATGAATTCAATGATGTTATGGTAAATTATAAAACTATTGAAAAGGAACCTATTTAAGTTGGGTAACATCCCATAATTCTATCAATGGAAATTCCCTTCTTATAATTATTTCATATGGTATATATCACATAACATTATATTAATAACACATACAAAAATATTTATAAATAAATATTGAATGAAATTAGATAAATTGAGGAAAATTTACTAAAGGAATAGTAACATCACCAATGGAATAGTAACTTGACCAGGAGGAATATTAACCTAGCCAATAGAATAGTTACCTCACATATATAAGAATAAATAATATTTATCCATCTTTTATAATTATAAAATTAATAAATTATTAATAAATGATGTTTTTATTTAAAAAATAAATTTATAATTTTTTTAAATTATTTTTATAAAATAGATTCCATTTTTTAATTATAAATTTTAGGAAATTATTATAGTGATTTTTTTGGTATTTTCAAAAATAGTTGAATTTTTTGTGAATAGTAAAATATGTTAATTTACAGTATTTAAAAAACACATGAATAATTGAGTCATAGATCATGTATGGATGATGAAAGAACAATAATCTAGAATAATTCTAATTCATCTTATACAAATAGTGATATATTTAAAACAATTTTTAGTCTTGAGATATAAAAATAAAATAACAAATAAAATAATGAAAAAACACCCCTCTCCTCTACTATAAATACAACCCGTCACCACCACTTCTCCTCACAACTCTAATGCCTATATGCATGTACAAATTTTACCCAAACACCTTCTTAATCTTATTCCCAAGATCTAGGATCCTTTAGTCTCAACATAAGACCCAATATAATTTCTTTATGGAGGTTCTCAAAGAAAATAATTTAAGCTGTAAAATCCACTTTAGTTTAATTTTAATTTAATTTAAAATTAATTAATTTTCTTATTCTCTACTCACATACCATTTTCTAAGTGGCATGATAAGCTTTGTATATTATACATACTAATTTTTTATGTTACAGTAATAATCCATCATCAAACCTCTCCTCCTCTTCATTTTGTTCTATAAATGAAAATATCATCTCTGAGGTGTTGATTTATCACATTCGAGAGGAATTTGTTTTCATTTTAATTTTTTGCGTTCATGGCTTTTTATAAACCCATTATAATGGCTTAAATTTTTTTTAAAATGTATGTTATGTCCTTTTTCTGTTATGTAACTAATATATACACATAATATTAAATAATAAAAGAAAATCAGTTTGTTATGATAAAAAACCCACCAAATTAATCAAAAAAAAATTCAATAATTCTTATCTAATGGATTATCCAAAAAAATAAATAATATATAAATTTAATTTAAATTATAATATTTCATTAAAAACATTTAATTTCAATTCTAGATAATTATTCTCATTTTTATAATCTTCCATACCTGTATATTAGAGAACAGATCATGAAAACCATGACAAAAAAACTCCAAAATGAAGAAATAAAACTATATAACTAATAAAAATTGATATAAATAGAATTAAAAAATTTAAAATGAATAAAATGCATGTAAAATATTTTCTATAATTATTAATTAATGAATGTAATTTTATTATCTAATATATGGAATTTATGAAAGCATTTAGACATAAGGTAAGAGGATTCTCAAACCCAACTCCATTTCCATGGGTTTCACATTTTGATTAAACATTTGTATGTGGGAATTTCCTTAAATTCTAATTTAATATAATTTATTTTTTATGACCTCTTATTTTATATGATATACATTCTCCCAATCGTATTTTATAACAAATGAATTGATTTTTTCAAAATAAATCATCTTTTATAAAAAAAATATTGTAATTATCTGATCATTGTTTCCTGTTCAATCAATATTGATGATTATTATACCAAGTCTGATATTATATATCCATTTTGGGAACCCCAATATTTATTCATGAATTTCTGAAAAATGAAATTTTAATAAAACCCATTTTATTTTCACTGTTTATTTTTTGAAAAATATTGTTATACGTTCTATGTGGCAGTCATGATTATGTAAATGTTATGATTTGAAGAGTACACCCTAAATTATGCATCACTCTAATTTATTTATTAATAGGATGTATCTCATGAGATAATTAAAAATATTACTTAACATGAGGTTATTTTCATTCAACAGGATGATGTTATGATTATTCACATATGTAATGCGGGAACATGTTTGTAGCTTTGTTATCAAATGTGTGTGGTTGATCACCTCTATGAAATGTTGTTTCATTTTTATGAATTTACACATCCATTATATTATCTAATATTTCATCTCATGATTATTATGATGATACTATGATTATTATATAATTATTATAATTATACTCACCCATGTTATATATTTCATATCCTTATCTATCCTCTTACTGGGATTTTAGCTCACCGCTTCCACTGATGTATATCCTCAAGTGATTACTTATACTAAGGAAACTTTTATGTCTAGTATGAATATAGAGAAGGGGAAATTACATAATGTTTATGTTTTATAATTTAAATGTGATGTAAGGTCATAATTTTTAAAATACACTAACCCACTAGATCATGGTTTTGTCACACTGTTGTATTTTTAACCTTTAAAATGATGTAATAATAATGTAATAAATTTTGGGGTTTCTATAGTTTGTATTAGATAACATTTTAGTTTATTTGGTAATTATTATTAGTTAACATTAGTGAAGATCCATAGTATGATACAAATATATCTAAGCACTAAAAAAAGAATTGATTTAGAAAAATTCTAACTTTAGGTATCCCACAAGATGCACCAGTAGAGGTAATTAAAAAAAAAATTTATTCATTACATTTTCACATATGTTTTGATCATGACTTTTATCATTTACAAATTTGGGTGGACTAGGATAAACTAATCCAAAACCATATTCAAGGGCAATGAAACTATTTTAAAAATGACATCTCCAATGCCATGGGAGGTGGAGTTAAAAATTTCATGGAGATTCTTACCTAGCTGTCTTAGGATCAGAATAAAACATAAATAGAGTCGAATTTCCTCCTTCACATAATAGGAAAAAATTGGCTATCTATTCCTTTATACAGTAATGCCCACAGATGTTAATTGGAATTTTTGATCCAATAGTCGTGGAATAGTGGGTCAACTTGATGGAGAAAATATTTTCTAGTCTTCACTATATAGAGATGTATAATGTGAATCAGGACATTTATAATTTAGTTCGAGTGACTGATCAATAGTAGGGATTGATTAAGAATCCATGTCAATGGAATAAATTGAAGAGATGGAGTGGGGAGACTTTAAAAAAATATTTCTTAACTATTATTTCCCAAGAAATCTTCATATAAATATAGATAGGAAATTTTTAGAGATGATGAAAAAGGATAATGAATATGTCCTGGATTACAAATAAAATTTTACAAGGCTTTCAATGAATGCCTCAAGTTTTTTTTATCAATAATTTTAGTAAAATAGATATCTACTTTATTAGTTTAAAACAAAACCTTTGAAAGGAACTACCAATTTGGGACTTTGGGTGTTATGATGAAGTCGTTCGATGTGCTCACAAAGTGGATATAGAGTTTAGAGAATGTTCCTATGTATACAGTGATAGGAAACAAAACTAGAAGTTTACAGCTATAGAAAAAAACTGAATAAAGTGGAAAAAAATACCATCTAATCCCATGTCAAAAATGTGGAAAGAAAAATCATGGGAATTTCCTCAAGGGGATGTGAAAATTATTCAACAGTGGGATAGTAGGACACTAAACTATTGATTGGTGATGTGACATGAGAAATTAAGACAATTTGGTGGAGTAATAAAGAGCACCACCAATGGTTTAATGCTTTAACTATATGGAGAATGGGAAAAATACAATCCAGTGGACTAAACGAAAATCCTTCAGGGAAATCAGTGTTAGCATCCACATAAGACAGAGGAGAAAGGGAAAGACATTTCTATAAATACTATTGAGGTGGAAACCAATAATTATGTGGTAATAGGTACACTAGTTATTAATTATTAATATAAATTGTACTATTTGACTATGTATTTATGCACTCTTTCATATCCTGCATGTTTAGAAGAAAAATTCAATGAACACCATAAAATGTGGATGTTGACTTATCTGTGAGAATGGAAAATAGAATATTAACTTCATCTAATGTATATAACTCATCCCAAGTTAAGGATTGTAGACTGAAACTCCCAAAAAATCTTTTATTACATTCTTTGGTGTAGTTTGATGCTATATTGGGCATGCATTGGATATCTTTTTAAAAAGATGACATCAACTATTAGGAGAGGGATATCACTCATCAAATCCAGATGCATCCTAAAATTATTTACAAGTGGAACGTAGAAGATTAATCTTTATTAGAATAATTATACTAATTTTTAATATTATTTCCCTATAAAAAATAATATCTTGATAAAATTATTGATACAATGGATAGAATTGTGATCGAATACATGCCCACTGTGAGGGACTACACTATAATATTCATTGAATAATTTCCTAATCATACTCATGAATATGTGGTTGAATTATCAATTGAACTTATTCCTATATCTCTGCCGATATAAAAGAAGCCTTATAGAATGGCCACCATTGTGTGGTAATAATAGAATAAGCAGTTACAATATAATATGGATAGGGGTTATATATGCACGAGTGCTTCACCCGGGGGCACACCAGTATTATTTTTCTAGATGAATGATGGATTGATGTGACTCTTCATTTTCTATAATGATATAATAAAAAACAAGATAAATATCAATTATCCCATTCTAGGGATACATGACTTCTTCTATCAGATTGGTGGGGCCATGTATTTAACTATGGGGACCTTCATTTAGGATATCAACAATTAAAGGTGAGGAATAAATAAATTCTTAAGAAAGACTTCCCATTGTGGTGTAGATACTATTAGTTTATAATGATTTCTTTCATAAACACTATTTATCCAACAGTATTAATGGACTTAATGAATATATTCTTTTGATATTACCTCAACATTTATTTATAGTCTTTATCAATAAAATTTTTATATAGTCCAAGAACAATAATGAACATGAGGATCATTTGAATAGTGTACAAAAGAACATATAAAGGGGGAAACTATATGAAAAGTATAGTAAATGTGACTTAGGGATAGAGGAAGTATCATTATGGTGGAATTTTATCACCATCAATATAATATATGCACACCCTTACAAGACAAATGAAATTGAAGAGTTGCTCATCCAAACATCTCTAATGGAGATCAATATAATCCATGCTTGTCACAAACCAAATATGGTCGCCATCAAACCGGTACCAAAACCAGCTCATGGAGATACCCAAAGGGTGTTCCCTATCCCCACGGGCAGGCACAAGTGCCCAGGAATCATAAGAATTCATTTGGGAATGATTTACCTGAGTATGGATTCCTAAAATAACCAAACAAAAACAACAAACCATATCTGAAAAATTATGCCAAACAAGACTTAATAAAAATTCAAAACTGAGTATATGGGTTTAAACAAGACACAAGAAGACCAAAGGTGTATAAATTTAGGAGAAAAAAATATATCCAATTAGACTCCACACGATAAGGGTTCATCACCCATGAGTCATCTCCAAAACACATCACCATTGAGAGAAACTAGAAAACCGAACTGTCATCGCCGAAGGCCTTGCCTCTGCCTGCGTCAATAATTATAAAGTCTAAATACAAAAAAAGGTGTAAGTAGGCTGTGAAACTAATCCCAATAGGATATCACACAAGGATTCCAAGTGATAGGCATTTTAAAATAAAAAGCATGCAAGAGTTATAAATAGAAAATGGTAGCATTTATTCCTAAAAGTGAAATTTTGAAAAGAAAATAACTTTTAATGGGGATAACATTAATGAATGAGTAGAATTGAATAAAACATTCAAGATACTGGATTTCACATCCCAAAATACAATAAGTAATGGATTAATTCCAATAAAGCCATGAGCACCAAGCATAGGAACACCCCAAGGTACTTGTTAGTTGTGAGCCCCATGTACCTCATACCTCAGTGAAAGTAACCATAATAAAATGTGTTATCATGAACGAGCCACTATTAGGGAGCATAACCATAACCTAGTGGTCTCCAATCATCTCAATTATAGTTTTTTAGTGTTATCCATGAAAGACCTTCTAAGTGAACCATGGTCAAACCCTCCGTTCAATAGCGTACTAGTACAGGTTTTCCCACCTAGTTACCCGGGTATCCTGTATTGTGATCAAATAGTTACTACATGCTAATGAAATCAATATTCACATATAAATATTAGTTCTAGTCACAGACAATAAAAATAGTAGCTACACATTCATTGTACCTTTTATATAACTCAATAAACCACTAATAATTTCCATAAAACAATTTCATGAAATGTAATAAAAATTTTCACATTAAATTCATCTAAAATCCCACATTTAAAACCTAATGCAGTCCAATATTATACCAAACCATAAATTTCATCATCATAACATTTTATTAAATCCAATCCATGAATTATAAAACAACACCAATAGGCATAACATGGGTTGCACATGTAAAACAACCATTTTCACAAAAAAATTGACACTAAAAAATAAACTACATTGAAAATGATTCCCAAATCAATATTCATAATAAAAATAATGAAGTAGGAACATAATGGAAACATAAATACAGAAATCCAAAACATTATAAAATACCTACATATGAAATCACATACCAAGAGAGTCGAAACCCCCAAATCCTTTTGGGTCACTTCAACCGCACCTATGCCGCACCACAAGGGAGTAAGATTGAACCTCAAACCAGAGTATTGAACCAATAAAATCAAAAATAAAATGCTAGGTACGAATACATCCCATATGTACATTTGGGAATCCAATAAAAAAAGAAGAAACCCTTAGAAAAGGGAGGAGGAAGGAAGGAAACCAACTTACTTGAGAAATCTGGACGTTTTTTGGAGCTTGAGAATTTCGGCCCTAATTTGCAATGAGTATGAGCTCCAAAGAGGGGAAAACGAAACTTGGGGTGTGTATGGGTTCATTGGTAACATGTGAGAGGTGGAATCACCAAAAAAGGATAAAAATGAATATTTTATGAAAAAATTATAAAACATTTTAAAACTGGAAATGGGATTTTGGGTTGGCCCAATACCTATTTTGATCACTCCAATCCAAGATTCTAATGAATTTGTAATTGGACAAAATATCTTTGGTGGTTTTAATACTTAAATTAAGGTCATTTTGGTAGTTTAATGGGCGAAAAAGGTAGAAAAACAAAGTATATATTATAGAAACAAAATTTACTTTCAAAACTGGAAATGGGCTCTCGGGTTGCCCCAAATTTTGGAAACCCACCATTCCCATAAAAAATGATGGAAAACCACCAAAACAAAGCAATATGTAAATTAAATGAAAAATAACTTTAAAATATGTCATCAATGTGACAATTCTCTCCTCCATGAAGGACTTTCTTCCTCATAAAGTCAACATGAATCTTGATTGGAAAACAAGAATGGTACTCTTCCTCAACCCATGACTTTGGCTACCATGTCTCATGTGTATCATTCCCATGCAGCCATAGAACCCAAACTAATGGAATATACTTCCCTGGATATATCTTCCCTTGGGAGTCCACTATATTCACTGGCCTCTCAACAACAGACAAGTCAGGATCTACCTCCAATTCTTCTCAACTCAACACATGGGACGGATCCGGGTTGTATTTCTTCAACTGAGAGACGTGGAAGACATCATGGATGGATGTCAAATGAGAAGGTAAGGCCAACCTATATTACACCATGCCAATACGCTCGGTGATCTCAAAGTGCCCGATATACCGCAGCATCAGCATACCTTGCTTCCCCAATTGACGATGGCCCAGACGAGGGGCCACATTCAGGAATACCGTGTCACCCATAGAAACATCTAGGTCTCGACGCCTCTAGTCAGCATAAGATTTATGACAACTCGAAGCTTTCTATAAGCGCTGCCTGATAAACTTGACCTTCTCAGAAGTATCCTTAACAAGGATCAGCCCCAATAGTGAAGTATCTCATGCCTAAGCCAAACATAGGGGGGACCGACATAGCCGACTATTGAGTGCCTCAAAAGGGGACATTCGAATCGAGGATTGGTAACTGTTATTATAAGAAAACTCAGCCAATCATAAATGGATATACCAAGAACTTCCAATGTCCAAGATACATGCACAAATCATGTCCTCCAAAATCTGATTTTCCCGCTCTGTCTAACCATCCGTATGAGGGTGGTATGTCGCGCTCATCTAAATCTGAGACCCCAAGGCCTTCTGAAGGCCTTCCCAAAATCAAGATGTGAATTAGGTGTCTCTATCAAAGACAACTGCTAATGGTACACCATGGATTCTCAACACTTCCTAAAGATACAAATGGCCCAGCTCATCCACTTTAGTTATATCTCTTATCGGAATGAAGTGGGCTGATTTGGTCAGACGATCAATCAAAACCCAAATGGAATTCATACCCCAAGGTGTATGGGGTAAGCTAACAATGAAGTCCATGGAAAACTCGACCCACTTCTAGGTAGGAATGGGTAGTGGATGGAGAAAATCGAAAGGCTTTTGGTGCTCTATATTTTCTGGCTAGCATGTGTATCATCTCGAAACAATGTCTGTTATGGCCCGTCTCATACCAGGCCACCAAAACTGCTGACAAACATCATAATACATCATAGTGTCACCCTGATGGACAACCCACTAAGACTAGTGGCTATCCTTCATCACCACCTTCTGCAGCGATAACGGTAGTACTGAATGGCCCTTGAATCAAAAGATGCCCTCAGGAGACGATGACCAATCATAGGATGTTACCCCACCATGAAGAAACTACTTCGACTGATGATAATGCTCATCCCTAGGCTATTCCTGCTGAATCAACTCTAACAGAGAAGGAGTTAACTAGAATCTCTCCATGAAATCCCCTCTAATGAGTTCCCTAGTCTCTATATGCATCTGATAAAATGACCCCATCAATGTCCACTCATCACTGGACTTCATCAAAGTGTGCACTGGAACCCTTCTGCTCAAGGCATCGACCACTACATTACCCATGCATAGGGTATAGACAATGTCAATGTCAAACCCCTGAAAGTATTGGATCCAGCGATGCAGCCTCAAGTTGAGGTCCTTCTGCAAGAAGATATAGGCTAAAATTTTGTCATTAGAGTAGACCACAAACTTCTCCCCAAAAAGGTAGTGATGCCATGTCTTTAATGCATGCATCACCACTGCCAAATCCAAGTCATGGGTGGGGTATTTTTTTCATGTAGTCAAATTTGGCGAGATCCATATGCCACCACGTGAGCATCCTACATAAGCACGCACCCAAGTCCCATACCTGATGCATTATAATAGAACACATATCCTTTTCCAGACTCTAACAAAATCATCATGGGGGTGGTAGTCAACCGCCTCTTCATCTCCTCGAATGATTCCTGACATTCTGGACCTCATACAATTTTCACCCCTTTCTGGGTGATCATGGTAATCGGTGAAGCAAGTCGAGAGAAATCCCAAAAAAATTGCATGTAATAACCATTGATGCAAAAGAAGCTCCTGATCTCAAACACATTCTTTGGCAGCTCCCACGACATAACCACACTAATTTTCTCGGGGTCCACTGAAACTCTGTGCTCCGAGATCACATGCCCCTGAAATCTCACCTCCCTGATTTAAAAAGTGAACTTTGACATCTTTTCATAGAGGTGGTGATCCCGTAATGTACCCAAATCGATCCTCAAGTGATGTTCATGTTCCTTCTAAGACCAAGAGTGTACCAGAATGTCATCCAAAAACACCACACCAAAGGAATCAAGATACTGATGAAACACCCTATTAATTAGTTCCATTAAGACTACTGGACCATTGGTCAATCCAAATGGCATGAACAAATACTCAATGTGGTTGTACCTGCTTCTAAAGACTGTATTTGGGATATATGACTCTTTCACCTGAAGTTGATGATACCCCAAATGCAGGTCTATCGGTGAGAACCACATTCCCCTATTCAACTGATCGAACAAATAATCTATTCTGGGAAAATGGTATTTATTATTAATTGTTACCTTATTCTTCTTCTGGTAGTCAATGAACAACTGGAGGAATACATCAACCTTTTCACGAACAACATAAAAGCAGCCCAAGGATTGACGCTCGAGCGAATTAATCCTTGGGATTCTATGTCGTACACCTTTATCATTGATTTCCTCAACTCGGTGGGGGACATGCGATAAGAGGGAAGAGATATCGGATGTTTTCTCAGTACCAGATCACTCAATAACTCCACATCCCGCTCGAGGGTAAAAATAGAAAAATCAACCGAGAATATCTCTAGAAACTCATTCACTACATGAGGTAGTTCACCTTCATGGGAAATACCATCCTCTAGCATGATCGAATATAACTAGAAGATAACACTTCCCAACTCTGGGAATGGAGGCCCTACACGACCTGACTGAGGATACAAATCTCCACAAAAAACCTGACGACTCCCATCAGGTGCCGTGAAACTCACATGTCGCCTATAGAAATCGATGTGTGCCTGGAAGTGTACTAGCCAATACATCCTGAGTATGAAATAAAAAATGTTAATATCTATAACCAAGAGGTCACATTCTATCTCGACCATTGACAAAGAAAGCGCACATGACGGGCACCTGAGACCCTACTCATTCTTCTTTCCCAGCGGTGTCACCAACTCCATCGCGAAAGACATCAAATTAGTTGTAAAATTCTTCATGTCCAAAAAATGGGTAGAAATGAATGAAACAGAGGCACCATTATCAAAAAGAGCAGTAGCTATAGACGATGTGATCAAAATGGTACCTCAAACTATTGACGGTCCCACCTCTGATCCTACTGGTGCCTGATCCACCGCCTATAGATATCTAGTGTCTCCCTGAAGATGACTGATAGTCTGCGGCTGTTCCCTGAACTGGATCTGCTCCGAAGATGACCCAACCCTAGCACCACGGATTCCAAATTGAGATCCCCCAATCCTCGATGGACCAGACTATCCTGGGACTCCTCTTGAAGCCACTGACCGAGACCCACTCGGATGTGGACGTGCCACACAACGGAAATGTTGCAAATTCCCCATACATCTGAACTGCTAACAAGGCATCAAAGTAAGTGGGAATTCTGATTGGACGTGCCTAGGCTTCCCACACTAGTGGCACATGACCAATCTCCCATCAGAAGCTGCAGACACAAAATTCTTAGAAGAGTGGCCGGAACTGCCACCTCTTTTCTTCACATGATCATCCTACATCCTATCCTTCACTTAGGAGCTGCCACTTCCCACTGATGATACTGAACCATAGAAACCAGACCTACATTTCCTATCAATCTACACCACGCACGCCAGATCAACGACCTCATCATAGTTCATCAACTAAAACAAGAAGACATGGGAGTATATCTCTGGTCGCAAGCCTTTCTCAAACATCGGGGCCTTCGCTTTCTCATTAGAGACAATTGTTGGAGCATACTGAACCAACTCAGTGAAATGGTTGGCATACTCCATCACAGACAGATTCCCCTGAACAGGTTCCATGAACTCTCAAGACCAAGCATAAGCCAACACCTCAGGGCAGTTTTATTCATTGAACACAGCCTTGAAATCTCCCCAGTGCATCTGCCCATTCTTCTCAGACTGAAGCACTGAATACCACCACTTAAAACTGGGACCCTCCAACAGAAAAGAGGAACACTTCACCGTGAGCTTCTCAGGTGTTTCCAGAACTGAAACATACGCTCGATCTTCCCAAGCCATTCTCTTACTTCCTTGGGATCTGAGCTACCTCAGAAGGTAGGAGACATGTTTTTCATAAACTCTTATGCTTTATCTTTTCTAGCTCCTATCTCTTATGACCTAACATGAATAGGAATAGGGGCTGGTCCCTGTCCCAAAACATGGATAGCCCAAACCATAGCCTACATGAGCCTCTGATCAATCGGTGTGGGAGAACTCTCTCCAGCTTCCTCCTGTGGGCGATGGGAGCATTTTGGGGAGGCATGTTGCTACAAAATGCAACACTCACAAAATAATTTTCAATACCACAATTATGAAAATTGTAATCAAATAAATCAAATATAAATAAACTAAACACATTTCAGTAATAATAGAAACAATTACTCCACATCCGCCCGATGTCCCATGTGGTCTGCAGCCCACACGTCTCACCTAGAAGTGAAGTCAATTAGTAAATTCCAACATCCCCTGGTGACTCATGGTCTGTCATGAGAGGTGCAGTCCAGGCACCCAAGTCACAACCAAAACCCCGAGCCCCGAATGTCCTAGATCCTGTCTATACCGGATCATCCCAAAATAGCAATATAACCCAAAAACATTAACCTCCTCTGATACCATTTTGTCACGAACCGAATCTGGTCGCCGTCAAAATGGTACCAAAACTGGCTCATGGAAAGACCCAAAGGGAATTCCCCATCCCCAAGGGATGGAAAAAGTGCCCGGAAATCATAAAAATTCATTTGGGAATGATTTACCAAAGTTTAGATTCATAAAATAACCAAACACAATCAACAAACCAAATTTGAAAAATTATGTCAAATAAGACTTAAAAAATCAAGAATTGAGTATATCGGTTTAAACAAGACACAAGAGGTCAAAAGGTGTATAATAGTAGTATAAATACTATCCCATGAGACTCCACTTGACAAGGGGTCATCACCCACGAGGTGTCTCCACAACACCGCACCATTGAGACAAACTAGCAACAAGAAGCGCCATCGCCCAAGGCCTTGCCTCTACCTGTGTCAAACATGATCAAGTATACTTACACCCATAGGTGTAATTATGGTGTGAGACTAATCCCAATTGGATATCACCCAAGTATTCCAAGTGATAGGCATTGTAAAATAAAAAACTTGCAAGAGTTATAAACATAAAATGGTAGCATTTATTTTTAAAAGTGAACTTTGAAAAGAAAATAACATTCAATGGTTATAACATTAATGAACGAGTTAAATTGAATAAAACATGAAAGATACTTGTTTTCACATCCCAAAATACCATAAGCAAAAGGATAAATTCCAAAAAGGCCACGGCCACCAAGCATAGGAACACCCCTAGTTACTTGTTAGTTGTGAGCCCCAAGTACCTCATACCTCGGGGAGAGTAACCATAATTAAATTCGTTCTAATGAATGAGAAACTAGTAAGGAGTATACCCATATTCTAGTGGTCTCAAATCAGCTCCATTATAGTTTTTTAGTGTAATCCATGTCAGACTTTCAAAGTGAACCATAGTCAAAACCCCTTCCGTTCACAAGCGTACTAGTACACATTAGCCCACCTAGTTAGCAGGGTTTCTCATCTTGTGCTCAAATAGTTACCACATGCTACCAAAATCAATATTCACATATAAATATTAGTTCTGGTCACACACAATAAAAATAGTAGCTACACATTTATTTCACCTTTTATATAACACAATAAACCACTTATAATTTCCATAAAACAATTTCAATAAAATTAATCAATTTTTTTGCATTAAATTCATCTAAAATCCCACATTTAAAACCTAATGGAGTAAAATATTATACCAAACAAAACATTTCAGCATTGAAACATTTTTATAAATCCAATCCATGAATTATAAAACAACACCAAGAGGCACAACATGGTTTGCACATGTAAAACACCCATTTTCACCCAAAATTGACACTAAAAAATCAACCACATTGAAAATGCTACCCAAATCAATTTTCATAGTCAAAATAATGAATGAGGAACATAATGGAAATATAAATACAGAAAGAAACACATTATACAATACCTACATATGAAATCACCTACCAAAAGTGTCAAAACCCCCAAATCATTGTGTGTCACATCAACCGCACCTCCGCCGCACCACAAGGGAGTAAGATTGAACCTAAAAACA
Organism: Viscum album; assembly: GCA_963277665.1. NCBI lineage: Eukaryota > Viridiplantae > Streptophyta > Magnoliopsida > Santalales > Viscaceae > Viscum > Viscum album. The sequence goes on along the minus strand of OY728134.1, from coordinate 566,808,630 downwards.
GGAGGATTGGACCACAAAACAAAAAAATAAAACCCTAGGTACGAAGCCCTAGCTTCTGGAAATTTTGGGATTCAATAAAGAAAGAAGAAACCCTAAGAAAATGGAAGAGCAAGGAAGGGAACCAACATACTTGAGAAATCTGGATGTTTTTTGGAGCTCGAGAAGTTTGTCACTAATCCGCGATGAGTTTGAGCTCCAAAGAGTGTTAAAAGAAGATTGGGGTGCGTCAGGGTTCATTTGTAACATGTGAGAGGTAGAATCACCTAAAAAGGATAAAAATGTTTATTTTATGATTGAATTAATCAATCATTTTAAAACTGGAAATGGGCTTTTGGGGTGGCCCAATACATAATTGGATCACCCAAATCCAAGATTTTAATGAAATTGTAATTAGCCCAAATATCTTTGGTTGTTTTAATAGTTAAATAAAGGTCATTTTGGATGTTTAATGGGTGAAAAAGGTTGAAAAATGAAGAAGTTATTAAAGAAACAAAATTTACTCTCTCAACTGGAAATAGACTCTCGGGTTGGCCCAAATTTTGGAAACCCACCATTCCCTTCAAAAATGCATGGAAAAACCACAAAATAAAGAAAGGATGAAAATTAAATGAAAAGTACCTTTAAAATATGTCTTGAATGTGACAATGTTCATGATTTTTATTAATATATATTTTTTTATAACATCTCACAATTTTGTAACCCAGTAAATAATATGAATCATAAGAGGGGAATGTTTTTCTAGACCCATGAATGTGAATAAAACATTGAGGATATGAAAACTATACTTCTCAATACACTGGTAGCCACACTAATAATAAGTGGAGAAAGAGTTGTGGTATAAAGTGATTCTTAAATGAATGGATATGGTTTTTATTGATACAATATGATAAAGTGATAGACTATTCCTCGAGGTAGTTGAAAATACATGAGAAAAACTATCCCACACATGATCTGGAGTTATCAGTTTTGATCATCGCATTGAAAATATGATGGTATTAACTCTATGGGGCAAAGAGTGACATAAGTAATGATTATAAGATCATAATATATATATTAACATAGAAGGAGATTAATATGCACCATTGAATATTGTTAGATATCATCTAAGATTATGATGCTCAATCCACTACCATCCTAGCAGAGAGGATGAAATGGTAGGTTCCCTAGGTAGAAAGGATCCTGTAACATTATCAATTTTGGGAATTGAGAAGGATCCAATATTATTTTAATTTAAATGGATGGACATAGGGATCAATATGTAAGCAATATCATCAATCCTTTATCAAATGATTTCAAACCCCTAGATTTCAAAGGAATGATGTGGAAATTTATAAGAATGTGAAAGCTACTAGAAATGAGAAATCCTTATATTTTAAAATTGATGAGTAATGTGTTCTAATATTTGGTTCATGAATATCTGTACCACAAAATATTGAAATTACGAAGGAGATTCAGAATGACACATATGTCTCAAACTTCTCTATTCACCCAGATAGGATAAAGATTATCAACATCTATGAGAGAACTATTGGTTTGACAATATAAAGAAGGTGATCTGTAAATATAAATCAGAGTGACTATTATGTCATCAATTTAAATATGAACTGAATATCTATATGGGGATGATCAACCATTACAAATTCCTGTATGGAAATGGAAAAATATAACCATAGACATTTTCATCATACTTCTGCAGACATAAAATCGAATCAATGATATATGTGTTGTTCTAGATTTTATTTCCAAGAGATCTCACATTATCAATGTTATAGAGTAATTCTCACTAGAAAAACATTCATAGATATACATAATTTAAGTTTTAAGGTTTCATGGAGTACCACAAAAAATTTTATTTGATCAAAATCCAAAATTCATCTCTATCTAGAAAAGTATCCAATAGGCTATAAACAATGAGTTAAGCATTGGAATGGATTATCATCCTCAAACTAATGTCCAGTCTAAGAAGAATATTTCGGCCTTGGAAGAATTGTTCAATAATATTCTATTGATTTAAATTGATGTTGGAAAAAATATATACCTCTAGTGGAGTTCTGTTATAATAAGAGTTTCTACCCAAACATCCAAATGGATCCCTACAAATCCATTAATAGGAAAAAAAATAATAACAACATAACATTGAGATGAAGTTGATAAAATGATGTTGTTGGGACCAAAAGTGGTTTAAGAAATGGTAAAAAGGTGGAAATCATTCAGCAGCATTTCCATGCATCCCCAACGTGATAGAAGAACAATGTAGACAATTGTTGACTGGACCTAGAGTTTGATTTTGGGGACATGGTATTACTTACATATCTCCATTGAAGTGGATCATGACATTTTTTGAAAAAAGGAATGCTAAGTTATATATAGATAGGCCCCTTATAGATTTTTGATTATGTCATTGTTTTTTATTATCAAATATAACATTCACCTATGATTTCTCAAGTACATGATGTATTCCACATATCTCTCTTAACGATGTCGATACTATATCACTCAATTGTACTTAATTCAGAGGTGGTATAGTTGGAAAATGATCCCTCTTATGAGGAGAAATTAGTGTATATATTGGACCATATAAATAAATTTATATGAAACATCACAACAAACTTGGTAAGAGTACAATGGGAAAACCATTTTCATAAAGTGGAAACATGGGAACCACAAGAAGTGATGATGGGGAAGTACCCTCACCTGTTTCTCAACATAGAATGCCAAATGATTTTTTGAAGGAAAATTTTATTAAGGAGAAAGAATGAAATAACATAGAATTATATAAATAAAAATTAAATTTTCATAATTATTTCTTAAGTAATAAATCAAGAAAACGTACATTAATAAAAAAATACCAAATTTATAAATGAATAATGGATGAAATAAGAGAAATTTACGGAGTTTACTATTGGAATAGTAACATGACCCTTGGAATATTAACTTGACAACAACGAATTGTAATCCAACCAATAGAATAGTAACCTCAATAATAAAATTATAATATAAATTTATCCATTTTACAAATGAAAATATTATATAAGTAAATCATATTATAAGTAAATAATTTTTTTGAAATGATAAATTAATTGTTGGTATTTATATAATTTATAAATATTAAAATGAAATATTATAAATAATATAATTATTTAATATAAAAATTATTTTCATAAAATGTATTCATAATTTTTTTTTCTGGACTATAGATTATATGGCAACATAATGAGAACATAATATCTTTTTCAAAGTGTCATAAAATCTATTATAATTATAAAATATGTATTTTTTGAATAAATATGTTTTTTTTAAATAACATATATAGGAAATTAATTTAATAAAATGGACTATATTTTTGAAAATTTTACGTCAAAAAATCTTAAAGATAATTTTTTTGAATTTTTCTAAAATAGATCATTTTTTGGTGAATAGTGACATACGGTAATTTATGGTATTCAACAATTACATGAATTATTGAGTCGTACATGATGTATGTCTATTGTGAGATCCATAATAACTAATCTTCATTATTTATTTAATATATTTGTTTTCATGGTTCAAAATATTCATAGTATTGATCATAAAAAAGCATGATTCAAACAATCAAAAAACAACACTCTCCTCCCGTATAACTACCACCATTCACCACATCATCTCCTAACAACTCCAAAACCGTTAAGATTACCGAAATTCTGCCCAAAATGCTTTCTGATCCACTTCCCTACATCTTAGATCAGTTGGTTTCAATCAAATATCAAATCTAATTTCCCTAAGGTGGTTCTCAAGGAGGATAATTCAACAGGTAAAATCACCTTTCATTTTCTATTAAATTATTTTGAATTTATTTTCATTTATTATTCTCATCATACCTCCCATTATCCATGTTTTATGATAACTCTAGTATATCAATTATCTATACTAAACTTGGCTTCCTCTTTGCCTATGTGTCAACATTTCCATCTCCCATGTCACCAACATTCTAATTTCTTCTACTTTCGATTTCCCGTCCCATGACACAATTAAGCCTCCCCCTCCCATTCTCCACCTCCATTCCATCGAGTTCACCTAGGGTTCCCGCTGGCCTCTGTCAATCCCCTCTAACGACCCTCTCTGCAATTCCCCTCTCCCGGCCACCTTCCCGATCATCCTCTGCCTTCACGCCTCCGCCTCCACGACTCAACCTCTGCGTACTCCACCTTTGGTCCAATCAGGATTTCTCCTAGGGTTCCCACAGCTATCTGTGACTCCCCAATATCGAACCTCTCTGCGATTCCCATCTCCTGGTCCCCTTCCCAATCATCCTCCGCCTCCATGACTCCGCCTCTGCCTCCACGCCTCCGCCACCATGCCTATGCCTCCGCCTCCACTCCTCCACGCCTCCACCTCCACGCCTTCACCTCCACGCCTTCATGCCTCCGCTGACACATTCTCAGCTACTCCCTCCATTTTATTGTTTCCCTGCATCCGTCGTGACCCATTCACCACGGCCTCCGTCTTTGCGCCTTCCTACCTCGGCTCCATCATCGCTATCTATTCGGTCTGGTCCAGATTCGGCTCCTCCACTCCTCCAAAGGATTCCTACTTCACCTTGTGGTCATTATTTTCATCACAGGTATATTTTTAACTCTTTATTTACATTGTTTTATCCAATATGCATAGAAAATCCACCTGTCTTGAAATTTTGGTAACCTCTACCTACAGTAAACCCTTATTTTTACTATATTAACCCCTCTAGATATCTATCTGTCATTCCACTTATTATTTATCATAGAATTGTATTAATTTCATTTTTTGTGATGTAAAGTGAATTAATTTTGATTTCACCCTACTGTATATTGGCTTTAGCCCATATTTCGTTTTGTATTTTTTAATTTAATTCATGTTGTTTAGCTATGTTTTAAGTGTTATTTTATGGAATTATGACTCCATATGGTTTGATTTCAATGGAAAAATTCTATATGACCATTGATTTTGATTTTTATTGATCTCAAATAATCAATGTGGTTGAAGGAGAATGATGGAACTACTGAATGATTTCCATCAAAATGCATTGATCAGATCCCTAATTGAGATAAATCTTACTTCTGATTTCCCATCCCATGACACAATTACACCTCCCCCCTCCCGCGCTCCACCTCCATTCCATCGGGTTCTCCTAGGGTTCCCGATGGCCTCCGTCAATCCCCTCTGACGACCCTATCCACGATTCCCCTATCCTAGTCACCTTCCCGATCATCCTCTGCCTTCACACCTCTATCTCCACGACTCAACCTTTGTGTGCTCCACCTTCGGTTCAATCGGGCTTTCTCATATGGTTCCTACAGCTATCCATGAGTCCCCAATCTCAAACCTCTCTGAGATTCCCATCTCTCAGTCCCATTCCCGATCATCCTCCACCTCCACGCCGCCGCCTCGACCTCCAAGACTCCACGCCTCTGCCTCCATGACTCCGCCTCTGCCTCCACGCCTCCACGACTCCGCCTCCATGCCTCCATGCCTCTACTTACACATTCTCACCTACTCCCTCCATTTTATTGTTTCCCTGCATCCGTCATGACCCATTCACCTCGGCCTCCATCTTTGCATCTGCCTGCCTCGGCTCCATCGTCACTATCTATTCGGTCTGGTTCATATTCTGCTCCTCCTCACATCCACAAGTTTCCTCCTTCACCTTGTGGTCATGATTTTAATCGCAGGTATATCTGTAACTCTTCATTTACACTATTTTAACCAATATGAATAGAAAATCCATATTTGTTGAGATTTTGGTAACCTCTACCTACGGTAAACCCTTATTTTTTACTATAGTAACCCCTCTAGCTATCTATATGTCTTTTCTCTTATAATTTCTCATATCATGGTCTTAATTTTATTTTTGGTGATCTAATGTGACTTAATTTGAGTTCACCCTACTATATATTGGATTCATTACATATTTTTCTTCGAATTTTGTAATTTATTTCTTGTTGTTTAGCTATGTTTTAAGTGTTTTTTATGGAATGATGACTCTATAAGGTTTTATTTCAAAGGAATAATGCTATATGACCATTGATTTTGATTTTTATTCATCTCAAATCATCAATGAGGTTGAAGTAGAATGATGGAACTACTGAATGATTTCCATTAAACTGCATTGATCAGATCCCTGATTGAGATAAATCCTACACTTATTAGTGCCCTAGATGATGACATAATACTTGCATTGATTAGAGCTCTAAATATTTATCCGTTCGGTTATTATGTTGTATTTACCATTGGCAGTTGTAGGTGTGTCCATTATGTGTTTCATAGGTGAACTATCTAATGATTTTATTTATTTTGAAGAAATTAAATGTTATGGAATACCCCCCAAATGTTTATTGAGACATCATTTTTATTGTATGGATTTTCTAAACTGGGGATCTTGAGAAAGGTATGTGCTTAATTTCAGATAATAGTTTGGAGGAGTGGGTTATTCTATTTTTATTCATGTTCTACCTAATTCGATGTTGTCCACGATTTGTAAATTGTTTATACGATGCATGATAATTGTAATTGTGACCAATATGTATACATGTCTTATTTAATTTAGGTTTATTTTTCACCATCTACAGTTTTTTTAATGCAATGATAACACACAATCAAGGTAATTCTCTAGATATCTTTTTATGATAATTCAAACATAAATTTTTTTCTCTTATGATACTTACTCGGCTATGTGATGGGAAATAATTATGTTTTTAAGGAGGTGATATATCAACAATTAATAAATATTTTGGCTAAAGGATTCAATGTATTCTTTAAGGTATGTATGAATCCTTCACAAGGTTTTGATTGGAATGAATTAATTATGTTTTTCATTTCCTTGATAGATTTCTTTAACCGCATTTCCATCACTGATAACATCATCAAAGAGCCTACAGATCCAACAATAGGAATGTTCTCATATTATTGTGAAATAATCTCATTAATTCCTAGAATCATTTTCCATTCCATTAAATATTTACAAAATAGAGATTCATATTTCATTTTCAAACAATATTACAATAAATATCATATTCTACTTCAGCGTTTACACCATGTGCTTCTACTTCTCTGCCTATCTATCATCATCAATAAATTGAGAAATGTATGTTCTTAATTGTAGATAATAGTTTGGAGCAGTGGGTTATTCCATTTATATTAATGTTCTACCTAATTTGATGTTATCCATGATATGTAAATTGTTTTTACAATTCATAATAATTGTAATGGTGCCCAATGTTCTTACAATTATTATTTAGTTTTGGTTTCTTATTCACCATATCTAGTTTTTTTAATGCAATGGTGAGACAGATACAATGTAATTATCTAGATAATTATTTCTATTAATTCAACCTTAATTTTTCTTCTCTTGTGCTACTTACTCAGGTATGTGACGTGTAATCATTAAGTTTTTAAGGAGGTGTGACATCAACAATGACTAACTGTTATGGCTTAAGGATTTGATGTATTCTAGAAGGTATGTATGAATCCTTCAAAAAGGATTTATTGGAAAGAATTAATTATGTTTTTAATTTGCTTGATTGATTTCTTTTCAAAGGATATGGATGATCGTGCTGTCAAGAATTCTATTTGTTTTTTAAACCCAATTATAAATGGTTGTGAGAACGTTTTGAATTATTTTTCAAATATACTATGAACTTCATGTTATTAATAAGTACACAACATATGGTTATTATAATATGTTTTTTTTCACTCCATGCATTATCATGCATTAAGCAAAGAAATTTTCCTCTCATTGTAGAATCAATCTTGACAAAAAATTTAGTTGGGATCTTCACATGCATGGCTTAAGGATTTTATTTATTCTCGAAGGTATGTATGAATCCTTCAAAAAGGTTATATTAGAAAGAATTCATTATGTATTTCATTTGATTGATTTATTTATTTTCAAAGGATATGGATGATCATGCTTTCTATAATTCTATTTGTTTTTTAAACCCATTTATAAATGGTTGTGAGAATGTTTTGAATTATTTTTCAAATCTACTATGAACTTCATGTTATTAATAAGTACACACCATATGTTCATTGTAATCTATTTAGTTTTCACTTCATGCTTTATCACACGTTGAGAAATGAAATTTTTCCTCTCAATACAGAATCATTCCTGACTAAAATTTTAGTTGGTATCTTCATATCCTTGGGTTTAACAGTAAAGATTTCCCATTAGCCACAAGTAGTGATGATTACAACGATATAGTAAAGAAATTTTTTGTTTTTGGAAAATTCATTCACTTATATGTGATTTCATATTATATATGAACTTATTACCTATTCCACTACGAATTTGTATAATATGGTGATATTTATTCAAATGCTACAACAAGATTCAATCTGTATTCATCTTCTTTTTACTCTATTTCATGTTTTCTGGTCTTATGAAGTTTTTGACGTTTGTTTGTTGAAGCTTATTAGCATGGTTGAATAACTGCAATTAGGGAAAAGAAATCTGGTTGCCCCTCCACTTATATGACACCACCAAATCCAGCTTACTTGTGAAATGAATCCTTATTACCTTAGGCTGATGTTTATAGGATTTTTTTCAGGTTGAAACAAAACATATTCAAGATTATTTATATGTATGTGTTTCCCTTTTATTTATACATTGATATTTAGGGATATCTTATTCAAGTGTATCACAATTTTGAAATAAGGTATTTTTACAAATATTTTGACATATTTCTAGATTGCTTATTAATGTGTTCCCTTTTAGTCACATATAGTATGTTTTCTTAAACATTAATGTATGTGCAGGTAAACATATTGGACGAATGTGTACTTCCCCATCTCCTATATTATTACATGTTCTTTGACCACAATAACTCCTTCTCACAACTAGAAAACCAGGTCAAACAACATCTTTTTTTTCTAGAAATGTTTCATTATTGGTCGTCAATCATTTAACATATAAATCTTATTAACAGTTACTTTTACTAAATCTGAATTGTCATGTTTTAGAGAAGTAAATCTTTTTTCACAACAGAATTCTATTTTCTTTGATTAGGGGGTCATGTATTTTATTTCTGTAATGGATCATATTTTCGAGTAGTGGAACATGTTTGAGCATGTGAATCATGCATTATTTTTGGGTATTGTGTCATGTTATTTGTTCAAGTAGTGTTTATGTGTCTTATTAGATCAATGAATCATTTTACAATCATATAATTAGAACAACAATATGCATGCCATCTTCTCAATATGTATTTTTAATATCTAGATTTAGTATGTACTTACTTAATACCTATAAGATAGGATGTTTGACTACTTAATATTGAAAATATAATCTTCAAAAACCCCGAGTCTCAGTATGATATGAGAAGATGTTCAATAATGTTTCTAATTTTATGTTGTTGTTGGGCATAATGTTTTTAAGAGTACATAATCTAATCATGGAAGAATTTATGTTTTAGTAACGGTTGAACTTGTGGGCGTGATAGTGATTCCACACTTACTATAGGTAACTAAGGATATTAAAACATCACTAATTATGATATGAGTTTTGATTTAATTTTATCCAGGTCAAATATTTGACTATTGGCATTTTCATGAAGTTTTGATTCCTTGCAATTGGAAAGTAAGGATATTACAACATCACTAATTAATATTTGTGGTGTGATTTATTTTATTGTAGGTCAAATATTTCACTATTGGAATTTTCATGAAATTTTTATGCCTTGATCATAATATCTGCCTATTGTTGATAGGTGTATTAATGGTCTATTTGACATCATTTTTTGAGAACTGCATTTTCCATAATTATTCTACTAAATTTTTCTTATAATATGATGTGCCTATTATTTCAAAATGTGTATTAAAGAGTTAGTATTAGAATTGAACATAACCAGGTACAACTATATTTAATTTCTCTATTTTATCATTTTTGAATAAAACACCACATTATTGTAATATTCATTTTTTTCATGCATGACTTAAAAATCAAAGCAGTGGATCATTAGGAGTGTGTTTGAACACTGAAAATATATTTGATACAACAGGTACAACTATTTAATTTACTTTGGTATATGTTATTTATCTTCATTGATGGTTACTTTAATGACATCAGTAGAACTAAATAAAATTCATTTTTTCATGTCATTTGCATTTTTTTCAATGATTAGTACATATAATCCATTTCTTCTTCTTGATTGGATATTGTAAACCATCACATTTCTATTTATATGATTTTAATTTTCACGAATATTTTTTTATTTATTCTTTAATGTCAATTATTTCTGTAAAAATATATTTTCATTGAGTTTGATGCTGGTGATTCGTTGTTTTTGATGTTTTGATGACTAGATTTCTTGTGATGTGGAGTGCCTTTTGCACCCAGTTCAATGATCTGCTTTAGGTCTTGATTCTATCCTAGAGTTTCTGCCCTATTTTGTTTGATGGCAAGATTGGAGGAGTCCCTATGGATAGTACATGCCTTTTTGGAGATCATGGAAAATGCTGGTTGTTTTGATAAATATTTTCTTCTTGATATTTTGTTGGCTTTTCCTTTTTTGGTTTATAATTTTCTCAATACCTACTAGTATAAATCCAAGCTACATTGTCTATTATTATTGAAAGAGTATGAAAAAATAAAATGTGTTTTGACAAACATGCCTTTTGACAGCACCCATGATGGGGTAAGCCAACATACCATCAAGGAAGAAAAATGGTATGTTTTCTGTTATAATTTTTTTGATGCAAGAAATGATGGTTCTAAAAGAGGAACAAAGGCCTATAGTTGTTCCTAGGAACCATGGATATCTGTATACTAGATTGAAAATCAAATTTTTGGATCTATAACATCTTAGAACAATAGAAACTGTTGAAGATGAAACATTCAACGCTCAATTTCATAACTTCTGTTCAAATTCATCAGTATTTCTGTTACATATATGTCTTCATTATGTACTTAATGATGGTCTCTATGGAGGAAGAGAAGCATTCTATTGTTCATAGGCACCCTGTATTTCTGTATACTTGATACACATTCCAGTTTTGGGATCTGCAACATCTTATTTCAATAGAAACTGCCCAATATGTAAATTTCTATACTCAATTTCTAAAATTCGGTTTCCAGTATTCAGGATTTCTGTAACATTTATTTTATAAATATGTAATTTATATATAAGGATGATCATTATGTAACTTTTTTTCTTAAAAATATGTTACTAATACTCTTACATTCTAGGTTATGCTCTTTTTTCCACCTGTATGGGCACACCAACTTAGTCCAATCCGGTATTAATTATTTCCCTTCATTCTCTCTTATTATCATTAAATCATCAGCATAGAAATTTATTATTTTGGGGCAAGTGTTTGTTGAATTATTTTAGAGTTTGATCATGTTATATGGATAACAAGTGTGTTGTATTCGAGGTGTAAATAATTGCAGGTTCTATAGGCAAAGAGGAGCTTCTGTGAGGAGGTGGGCAGGTTGGAGGTGAGGGGAGGGGAAGGCAGGATGAGGGAAGGGGGAGGGGATGGCCATGATGGAGGGGAGGGGATGGGAGGGGGCTATTGGGGGAAGAGGTTGGGCAGGGGGAGAGTGGTGGGGGAAGGGGCTGGGGAGGTAGGAGGGGAGGGGAAGGGAGGGAAGGGGAGTATGAGGGAAGGGGGTAGGGGGATGCTGGGGGAATAGGTTAGGCAGGGGAGAAGAGGGAGGGGAGGATTAAGGGAGGGGAGGGGAGGATGAGGGCAGGGGGAGGGGCAAGGGGGATGGTCTGGGAAGGTTGGAGGGGAGGGGAGGGGATGGGATGATGAGGGAAGGGGGGAGGGGCTAGGCAGGTCAGAGGGGAGGGGAGGGGAGGGTAGGGGAGGATGAGGGCAGGGGGGGTAGGAGGAGGTGCTGGAAGGTTTGGGGGGACATGCAGGCCAGATTAACTATTTTTTCTGAGATCCTACACATCCAAATATCTACAACAAGTCTATGTTCCCAGATTCATAGATTTTTTAAACCTTATGGAAATCATTATATATTTGCAGTTATTATTTACTAAGATAATCATTCTCAACAGGGTTGGTATTGGTTTCCTCAACGCATCAAATTGTGCTGCATTGTCGGAATGTGTAATCGATTCCATTCAACATTAAATTTCTCCACTTTCATTCATTAAAACATATTTTTTTCATTTTTTATTACATGTATGGAGTAGTAAGGTAATAGTGAAAAATGGTTGCTTTTATTTCTAGATTAATTATTTGCATTATAAGTTAGAGAATCAACAATATTGGATATTGAAAATTACCTAGAATATTGAACATTGTTTTCCAGAGCATTTTAGTTTCCCATATGGATTGAATATCCCCTGTACACAATCCAGAATACCCAGACATTTTATTTTTTCAACCCATAATATTTATTTTTTTAACCCATATTATTTATTTTTTCAATAATATTCTCTGCAGTAGGTATTGGATTCACTGTGAAACCAAAATCAAGGACAAGGTGTCCACTAAAACGAGGATTCTCTCCTACAGATCCACATCTTTGAACTAGGTAGGTTATCCTATTTTCATAAAATATTTCATGCAACTGGCTATAATGATTAGTTTGGAGGAGAACATGATTAACTGAGACAATCATTCTAAGCAGGGTTTTTATTGATTTCCTCAACACATCACAGTCTGCTGCATAGTTTATATGTTTATCTTATTCTAATCAATATACAATTCATGTTTTCTTGTTATCTCAATTACATCATTTAAATAGATAATAATAATTTTCTTTCATCTAATTTAATTTTTTCCCTAAACATAACACACTACATTTGTTCCTATTTGATGCCAATTGTTCAACATCTGCTTTCTGCTCAATGATTACAGTTGTCAGAATCTGCTGTTACTTATCATTTTTATTCATTTCTTCATGTAGAATAATTTGATGATTTATTTTGATGCCAATGATGTGGTCCAACAATATTTTACAAGGTCTTGAGACTCTACAGTAACAACAAGCACTGCCGATGAACTGTATTCCTGTATAAAGGTTACCATTAACCAAAGGACTGACAAGATTATCTTATATTTTGTGATGAAATTTCCAGGTATCACTTGACTACATATATGTTTCTGTTATTTCTAAATAATGTCTTTCTCCATTGCTAACTTAAATTGTATATTTACTCCACTAATATAATGAAAGAACAAGTTCAAATTTAGCCATTTTCCTTTATGATTCCTATATCATTTACACTTAACTGAATTCCCAGTTTTAATTTTCTCACCTAAATTATATACTGCATGGATCAATGTTCGTGTCAACCCAATATTCGGAACTACTACACCACTAGGGAAATGTCTACTAACTGGGAATGCATGTATTTACCTAAACGACTTTCCATTACACTTTCACTACGAATGGGAACAATAGATACATTTAAAAAGTTGTGGTTGTTGTTACTTTATAGCACCTTCTATTCAAAACATAATGTTTCTTGGTTTCTCTGTAATCATTATGTTTTATTATCATGTTTTAAAAATTATCTGTTATGTTTACATTCAGAATTTCCATGTTCATGTTTCACTATACCCATTTAAGTGACTTAAGGATTCATCCTTGAAGAACTAGTAGCTGATATAGCATATTTAGGAGCAGGGGTATAATATGTTTTGTAGTGTTTACCATAGAAAACAAGAGTAATGTTTTTCTCTTTCAGGATCAATTGTTTTAAACAATTTATCTAAGAGATGAGAAGGTGACAGTTCAATTCTAAAAGAAATTGATATGACAGAGAAAGTTAGAGGTTCATGTCTTCTAGCACCTAGCCATGGATAAATTTGACCCTCAATGCCCCTCAAACCCTCAATGCCCGCTGGCTTGCCGTTTAAGACAAACTATGATGTTCTTGTATGCCAAGGAGGATTCAAAAGCTCTTATACTTGAGAAATCAGAATCTCTTCTATCTATAGAGGGAATTGTTTATTCATCATCTTCTGTAATTTCTATTATTATACATCAATCATTTATGTAACTATTGTTCCTTCATTATGTATTTTATAGAGAAGACTTCTCACTATGTAACTTTTGTTCCTCAATTTATGTAACTTTGATTCCTTTATTAGGTGATTCGTTTTCTTTTCAAATATTTTTACTATTAATATGAACTATTATGTTTTATAAATAGTATTCTATACTTCATAATAAGAATTATTTTATTGTTTCGTGTATCGCACGGGAGGAGTATTAGTTATATATAATTTTATCTTATTATTTTAGTAAATAATCCATCATCAAGACTCTTATCCTCTATATTTTATTCTAAAAAAGAAAACACCGTCCGTGAGGTGTTGATTTACTTCCTTCGAGGATAACAAGTTTTCATTTTCATTTTTCATAATTCAAGCTTATAATAAAACTATAATAATGGATGAAAAATATTTTAAAATTTATTTTTTAACCGTCTTATGTTCTATAACTAACTTTTATTTGTAATATTATATAATAAATCAAAATGTGTTTATTTTGATAAAAACCCTACCAATTTAATCTAAATGATTATCAATAATGTTTACTTAAGGAATAATATACATAAAATATGACCAAATTATATGAAAATATCATTAAATTTCACTTATTTTATTAATAACATATAATTTTAATTATAAATAATTATTCCAATATACATAATCTCATGTACATGTACACAAGTCAATGAATCGTTAAGACCCAGAAAATGAACACTCCTAAATGATGAAATTAAATTGTATAAGCTATTTAAATTCATATATAGTGTCCTAATAAAAGTATATGAATAATATAAATTTATAAAAGATTCACGAATTATTATTTAATTTATAAAATTTTTCTCTCTTTGATATTAATTTGAATAAAGCATTCAAATGCAAGGTAACAGGATTCTAAAACCCAACTCTCTTTTTTTAAAATTCACACATTCATTCAAAAATTTTGTTTGTATATTTTATTCAGTGTTTGTTAAATTTAATTTCATTATTATATCCTTTTATTTCCTATTATATACATTCTTAATATTTTATTTAATGACAAAATCAACAATTGTTTCAAAAGAACTCATCTTTATAAAAACTCATCTATTACTTATCTTAATATTGTTTCTTCATCACTCATGATTGATGAATATTATAAAACGTATGTTATTACCAATATTGTTTTTGAAAAAATAATTATTATCAATGAAAATAAGCTTTATGAAGCTCTCATGGAACATATTTTCACTCTAGGAGTTATTTTATGGAATTTATTTTTGAATGTTCTATGTGCCACACATGATTTTTTAAATGTTATGATGTGAATAGTGCAACCTGAATTATATTTCACTCTAATGCATAGATTAATTTGATGTAACTCATAAGATAATATGCAATATGTGTGAACATGATTCTATCTTTGTTTACAATGATGATGTTATGATGATCCATATACGTTTTGTGTAAACATGATGTTTTCATTCATCACAACTTTGTGTTGTAGTCACCACTAAGACATGTTGTTTAATTTTAAAGCATTACTCTATTCTATGAAATTGTATAATGATTCATATCATTATTAGGATTACGATACTTTGATTATCCCATGTTGAGTATGATTAATCTCACCCGGGTTATATTGATTCATATCATTATCTATCCCGAAACATAGCTATTATCCATCCCATTCATTGATGTATATCAATAGGTGATTAATTAAACTGAGGAAAATCTTAAGGGTAGTAAAAAGATATATAAGAAAGAATTAAATATATTTTTTGTTTTATTATTTAATTTTTATGTATGGTCTTAGCTTTATCATGAAACTAATCATTCAGATCGTGGTTTTGTAAAACAATTATATATTTTTCCTAAAATGATGTAATATTAATGTAAGAAAAGTAGGGTTTTTATACATCATCAATGTGTCTAAATATTTTCACTCAAACCTCATACTATTAAAATTAGTGGTCTAGAATATTCATATAGAACATAAATATCTACTGTGTAAAAAGGATTCCAAAACATGACTAATGTGTTTGACCTTACTATTTTAGGATTTTTACATCATTATAAAATGTAGTAAAGGCAGTGAGAATATAAATAATTATCTTCAAGCTAAGAATAATATGACCATAAATTAGACTGATGAAATTTTTAATATCGAGGATGTTATCCCTAATAAAACCATGTTCATTATAAATACCCATTACCAACCATTTTTTTCATATATTTCAAATTATCCGGACACATGATCACTCTAACTACACATACCCTATCAGTAGATGAAGAGATTCGTAGTTGAATTTTCACATTACTATTAGGATTAGTCAGTACATTTTTAGCATTTTGATGATGGTTTATTGTGGCACTATATCCCATAATGTGAAATACCAATAATACTCGACATGTGTCATATGTTACCAATATAAGAAAATAATTTACTTAAACATACCATGGCTAAATCTATCAAGGTAGTTTATTCTAGACCACACCACATCAAGAATAAAGGATCTATTATCAAAGCTATGATCAGTTCTAGTGGATAGAAACCATTGGGAAAAAAATGAATTTCCCTAAAATCCCATCATATAAGTCAAAATATTTAATATATAGGTGATTGATTTTATGTGACCATTATCTAATTATCCTAGGATGTTTTATATATTGGTTGGTGTTGACTATTTCATAAAATGGGTATGATCTGAGGTAACCACTCTAGACACAAAAAAATGTATCCTTAATTATATATTTCAAAATATCATCTAAAGATTCATATTTCCCTAATTACTCATTAGTGACTATAGAACATAGTTTAAATATAATTTCATGAACTCATTTCATGAAAATTATGACATTTTTTAATCAATAGAGAATCCCTACCAACTGTAAGAAAAGTGAGAATGTGAAATTGTTAATTTGGGAAATTAACCAAATCCTAAAAAAGATAGTCAATGCTAGATGAATAGACAAGAGTATCAAATTGGATGATTCACTTTTTGAATATTTAATAGAATACCAAAAACCCATTGACACTACTCTATTCGAACATGTATAACTATATACCAGTATAATTAGAGAACCACTCTTAGTAGGAATAAATCAAATAAACATTGATACTCAAAAGGTTGGAGAGGTCTGAATACTCTAAAAAGATAATCTTGAAGAAACAAAAACTATTTCCTCTAAAAATTCCAAAATTTATTAATATTAGAAAAATAAATGGAATTACCGAAGAATTATGTGTTGAATCTTCAAACCATAGTATAAATTTTTTATATTCACTTTATTATTGAAAATATTTTTAAAAAATATGAAATCTCGATTGTTAGGTCCTAACCAAGTTATTAAGGTTTTATGAAATAACCCAATTTAAATTCATATTGGTGGACAACCAACATTCATTATTAATGGGAAAAGGTAAAAAATATAACAAGAACCATTCCATGAGGTTTGTGTCATCACTCTCAAATACACCTATGAATAAAATAGTATAGCACTAAATTTTAAATGAATCAATAATTTGGATGAATCCCAATTTAGGTTTAATATGAAATAATGTGTTAGTTTAGACATTAGGAAGGCGAAGTGTTTCTCGAAGCTTATGGTAAGGACCTAGCTCAAAAGGGGAACATGCCAATTACATGATGTGTAAACATTACACAACATGTAAATATTGAGCCAAAAATTTATAATATTTACATATAATTTAACAAATACAAAATTTTTAATTTTAGAGATACTTTTAAATTTCGTGAACCATTAATTCTTAACCACCTCCCCTTCTCATTTCTCCTCTATGGCATGTGGCCCCGCCTTCACCTAACATTGTTTACCCTTCATCCCAACCTTTCCAATGGCAACAAATCCATCCTACATTGTTCCCCTCATAGTCCACCATCACACTTTCCATCCCCTTATTGTCTCTTCTTCTATCTCACAAGGCACACACCAAAATCACATGAACCCCTCCTGCTAAATGCATGCCTATCCACAATGAGACACCTCTACCACCCAACTGAGATATTACACCTCCTCCACCACCCATAGAACATTAAGCCTCATATTCCTCCTCAGCCTCTTCATTTTTATCCACCTACAAGGAATTGAAATATTTATCTAGTTGCTCATATTGGATTTCCTACCCACACCTCTATATTAGCCTTCCCTTTGGAGTAACTGATCACTAGATCAGTTTTGTCTAACTCTAATAGAATCCTATGAGTACAAAGAAAATCATGGTCCTCACTTTTCAAGATAGGATAAAAGTTAATCAATATATCACTGATTTATTTCCCATATACTACTATCTCCCATTACACTGGTGTGTAGGGAGACCTTTAGAGAACCCATCCTTGAATTCTTTGATATCTTTGAGCTGTCCATTGACTCGGTCAGATTTAGACTCAGATATAGGATGTTAAATCTGACATATGATCATTTTTGTGTCAACCTCTCCATTTATTCCACCAAATGTGTTGCCTCCCAAGTATCTCCCCATAAAGAATTATGATCTGAAAAAGTATGGTTCTATATGGACTTTCATGAGGATATCCATATATATATATATATAACATTTATAATAGTCACATTATGAAGAAAACACAGATGCATGTTGTGACTATTCAAATCCTTCACTGGCCCCTAAATTTTTCATGTATGGGTTGAGGTGATTATCGATGGAGTGTGTTTCATATTTTGTTGATTGTTATTTCCTCATCCATGGGTGGCCCATCTGTCCACAAGGACATATATTTTGTCTTGTTATACCTGACACTGGTGAGGAGGACATGAGGAATACTGATGAGTGGTAGTTTCATTATGCATCTATCTAGTCATCTCGACTTAATTTATGCTTCCCAAACTATCACCTCCATCACTCCAAGGTAGATCGTATGTCTCCTTTTTTCTGTAATATGGGGCTACTATTGTAGAGAGGGGCCATTTATGGTGGGTGGAATGATGTGTTGAGGATACTGATGGTGCACCAACCTAGCATGGTGCCGACTCAGACTCACTTTCCCATTTCCCTGCATCCACCACCGCTATCGCCACAACTTCCACTTCCACTATTAAAACTAACATATCACCCATCCCTACTATCCAACCCCTTCTTTTTCCACTACCACCGCTACACCAGCTGCATATATTCACCCACCAACTATACCATAAGATCTCTTCCCATGTCTCTAGTATATCATCAAGAACTAGTGACATATTTTTTTCCATATCCAAATTTCATCAAACATGAATATCATTTTACCAGCATTTCCACTCTACCAATCCCTACAATTCCTACCAATACTCACTTTGTGCTCCTAGTTCTTCATCTTTCCTCACACCACATCTCACCATAGCCAACCTATATCTCATGCTTTCAAACCCTACATCCTAGAAAGAGTACCTTGTAGGGTAGGAACTATGGGACATGGGCCCCACCATTCTTCATCCATCAAAGGCACCTCCGATCGATCCATCTTCAAAACACACAACCTTTGATAACCTAACCCCTTCAACAACAACCGTGCCTTAGGTAATCACCATGACATCTATTATAGGGGTCGATCCACCAGCCCCATTATCAATACATTCCATCAATATGGATGGCTAGATATAGATGTATCATTCCTCATATATATATATATATATATATATATGGGGGGGATACTACTATTTTAGATTTATTATGTACCTAATATATTTTCATTCCCATACTATATTATTTTACTAATATTAAGGTCTACCGTCTATTCTAGGATCAATTATGAGAATGTCAAGCCATCTTATGGAACCTGTCGGGTCGTACTATGGAATCTCACTTGAGAACTATCAGAAAGTGTCCATCCTAAAGAGACATGTTTAAGAGAATGATCATTATATCCTACTATAGAAAGAGATTATTACATGATGAGACCATATGCTATTTTTACAACATTAACATCCAGGTCAATACCATCTTATGGTGGTGAATCCCATCCGGTGTCCCCATGAGATCAATGAAACTGGGACCAGTTAATCTATGAGATAATATAACTATTAAAAAGTGTATGACACTAATTTATTACCTCATCCATCCATCTGGATGATGAATGTTTTTTATCACTTAATTGGAAGCACCTATATTCTTTCCATTATTTTCTTCATTTTTATATAATCATTTCCCATTACATAAATATTTATTCATAGGCCCCCTATAAATCATTGAACTCACCATATTTCATTTTTACAAGATAATTTTTCATAGTATAAACTTTTTTCACCTCCCTAATTATTATAAATAAAAATTGAATATCCTATGTGAAAAAATGGTTTATCCACTGCATTTATGTTTTTAAAATAGTATTTATAGGTATCCTAAATTATAATCACCATCCAGAAAGTTTACCCCCGGAATGAAATTCACTCTAGGGATCTCATGATTACCTATTATTAATTACAAAAATTCCATTTCATTTTTCAATTTGAAATAATATATTTCACTCCCCTGATTGTTTCCAGAACAGTGTGAAATATTACTCACATTAAGTGTGGGGAATTTTTTATTGATATTTATTTTTGATAAACTTGTATTATTACTAGTTTTCACTAATCTATAATATTATTTTCATTGAAATAATGCCTTAAACTTGAAATATCACTATACAAATTTAAATAAAAGAATAATATTTTCTGTACACGGTTGAAATAAATTTTTATTTATATTTATATTTTTAGAAGGATTTCGAAGTTGAGTACTTAAATTCTAATTGTTGACCATTTCCATTTCTTTTCGTGACATACTACTTGATATTATGACATGAGTGATTGGTATATGTTTTTGAATAATCAAATTCCTAATATGATTCAATACATACACAATCATATTTTTTATTGAGTTTATTTCATGATACTTATTTGGGACATATAAACCTGCATAGACATGCATCAAGATCTTATTGAGGATATTATGGTTCATATAAAAATTTAAAATGGTTTATTAAATATTTCTAGGAAAATGTTTCATGTGACTATCCTTTACATTTTTTATCTTTAGGCCATAGTATCCATGAATATCCTTTTTAGTATATATACATTTCTATCCTACTATCCCATCCTACTAGGCTCTTGGTGTGATGGATGGTTGTTCTTTGATCAAGTGTGGGGTAATTTTCATTAATAATGGACATGATATATTAATACATAGGATAGCTATGGTGGAACACTCACAATGTTGATATGATGTGTCATTATGAATACAATAAAAATATTATATGTATACCATTATCCTTTTAAAAATATAATACACACAAATATATATATATATATATATTTGTACTGTATTTGGATGGTCAAAAAATCACTTTTACTAAACCAATGAATCATAGGATAGATCATTTCTGGTTATGTGATGGATGTGAGACCTAGACTATATACGTTTTTTGAAAAATTAATAGAAATAAAAATAAAGGAACGTGATATTTTATTGATTCTATCTTGACATATTAAGGGATGCACATTGGTCAGATGAAGAATATAAACATTTTATCCAAGAGTAGTTTATTTCATAGTTCATGATTATCATAAATTGAACATTAGATATTTTCCTCCCCTTTAAGGTTATTTTTGTCAATTTCCCACCAACCCATATCATTAGATAAATTAGAACCTTATTACTAAATCCCCAATAATTAATTTTTCATTTTTATTTATAAAGGGAAATGATAAAAACAGTGATATCCTACGGTTGTGCACATGTATTTAATTTATTACCATAAATTTAAATTTATTTTACCTTGAGTGATTAGAGAAATTTATTATGAGGTAAATTTAAAAATAGATATAGAATTTAAATAAAATTTATGAAATTGTAATTAAATGATGTATAAAACTAAATAAAGAACTAAATTTTGAGGAATGAGTTATTTTCTCTAGATGATTGATTCTAGATGAGTCACATTTTCCTCCTGCACAAAGCATTATTTTCATGGTTGTAATGTATTTTTAATATTTAAAAAACAATTTCATTCACAATACCTATAGATTTTGTTTTAGTAAATGATGTTTTTAATTGGTGGGTGAATTTGATAAGATTAATAAATATATAAAAATTGGGTACATTTATCTACAGTTTATTCATGTTTAACATGATAATACATTGAGTAAAGGTATATTTTCTTCAGAATTATATATTTTTAAATTAATTGTAAAAAAGATGAAAACTGAAAAAATAGGGTTTTGATGGGGTGAATAGAGTTCATGACATGTGTACCCCATCCACAGCATCCCTATGCAGAAATATTCATCCCATTAGAAATTAAGATGCATGAAGGGTCTACATAACATGTAAATAAAATGAATGTTATTAGATTTTCAAAGACCAAATCCCACTAAAAATAATAAAAGTGAAGGATGTTCATGCATGAATCATATACATGACTTGTCATATTTAATGAAAATGAAAAAATAAGTAGTTTCCAATTAATCAAATATAAAAACCTAAAATCTCCAAGATTATATATTCATATAGGAGATTAGGTATATGAAGTACATGATTTTTAAAAAATTCAGGTCATGTAAAAGTTGAGGCAAGAGGCCATATAATTAAAATACCGATAATGAATACTTTTCATATAATGTAAATATCATGCATGTATATAATTTATTTTTTTCACTGCATAATGAAAAGTGGAGACCTATGATTTTATCTCTTTTTCTTGTTTATTTAAATTGCAAACAACTTTATAATTCAATCCTTTACTCATTTTATCATTTCCTTTTTATTTTCTTGTATTTATTCATGCATTATTCAATCTCAGGTATTCAATTTCCATTTTCATGTATGTTTTTACACTGATTGTAATTCGATATCAATAAATGAACATTTCTTTATTAGTAAATCTTTTCTAGTGAGTTCATGAAGTATTCATATGTTTTTATTTCCAATTTATTATTTCTCTATCATTTCATTATTATACTAATAATTTTTTGTATTATTTTTCATTTTATCAACACCTTCATGTCTGGATAATTTTCTTTTGGATGGGGTTAATAGTAGTTGAGTTTCAAAGAATAATGAATCTATAATAAAATATTGGTTAAACTATGACTATTAATTATCTAAAAAATAATTTTTAATCAAAACATTTTGTACAAATCTGATAATCAGAGGTGAAATTGAACAAACATAACCTAATTAGAGTTGATAAGGCTGTAACAAGTAGATTTATATAGTTTATTCCATATAAGCTTAGAATAATTAATCTAGGTTGTTAGGTATGCCACAACAAACTGATAGTTTCCACATAAGTAGAATTAATAGGTTTTACTATAATCATTTGGTGACTATTAAACTGCTTCATAGCCTCAATCGTAGTACTCTTCCATGATTAATTTAGGATTATATTTTTCTTAATGTATTAAAATTAATAATGCACTATTATTTTTTATCTAATTTAAATATATCATACATATTTCAATAAAAATCCAATTTTTGAGAGTGAGAATGAGGAGTCCTTTTATAAGTTTTGAATTTATATGTTTTTTGTCTTCTTGTTTCCCCTTTTGGTTCGTTCCAACACTATTGTTTTACTATTCCTTAATAGTAATTGTAGTTTGAGAAGATTACATATATATTTTTATCAGACCTAGAAAAATCAAAAACACCTTATAAGCACATCACATAACCAGAATCCATCTCATTCTTTATTTAATTGGAAATGAAACTATAATTCATATGTACGATGAACTACGACCTTGAGAACCGATTTATTTCATTTCCATCACCATAATCTAAGGGATATAAATGATGGTTAAAAATGATGTAAAATAATATATATTATGTAAATTATATTCTATTATTTCAAAATTAATATCTTATTATATTATATAAAATAAAAAATAAAAAAAAAACATTTCATGTGTGTATTATAGACTACCTCCTCTTGAGATGATGCATTTTATTTTCCATCACTCCATCACATGGATGCTTCTCTTAGTAGATTTATTGAAATAATATGACATTTATGATATCATTGTAAACTTAAAAGGGTAATATTAAACCTACCTTCTTTCCCTAATGATATTTGAGAAATGGAATTGTTGCACATCAATAAAAAGAAACTATCGTATTCATGATCATAATGTAATTCAATTTTTATAACCACTAAAAATGTTTCTGTAAAGTACATATATTGTATTAAAATTATAAAAAATTCATTTTAAAGAAAATTTAAATGATATAATCATGATCCATTTGAATATAGTCAACCTCAGGAAATTATTATGGATATTTCATCTTATTATCATCAAAATGTCTAGAATGAACATAATTGATCATGTAATTAAATATAACTTGTTAATAAATATAATAAAAATAATAATAAACAGTAATATGTATATTAATATAGTAAATAATTCAGGTAAGAAAAATATTGAATTAGTTAAATATCATTCTTGATTATTCAAGCTCAATGTTCAGAAAATTTATGTTAAAATCATGTTTTTTATATTATAATTATTAATTATTAAAAAAAATTTACATTAATGTCAATATTATTAAAAAAAATTATAAACGTGTCTATATTCATGTAAATTAATTAAAAATGTAAATTTATGTCTTTATTAAATGTTTTTAAATGAAATATTTTTTTCATATTTTATACATAATATTTTTACATGATTTATAAAAAGAAAAAAGAGTCCTCCATTTTTACTTATATGAAATTGAGATATTTTACCAATGTAAAGGTAATTATGTTCAATTTTCCTTTATTTTAAAGCATTCATGTTTTCTTCAATGAATAACCCTTCATCATTTTATAATGGATAATTAAATTTCGAAAATGCATTTGAAATAGGAAAGGGTATTTTGAAACATGCAAGTGTTTTCTTCATGTGCTTAAAATAGTTTTTCAATTGTTTTATAATGAAAATGTGCAAGATTAAATATATTTATTTTTGATATGGTACATTATAATTATATATAAATATAGGTGATATGAATATAAATTATTCAAATGGTATTAGATATATAGATTATACAACTTGTGTTTCTGATATATCTCTCTATATAATTGGGTACTGTTCTTTATCGTAAAATTCAAGAATGAGGGAGTTAACCAAGGAGTTTTGTACTATATATTTAACTAGAAATCTATTAGTTCAAATATGAGTGTATACATGTTATTAATATAATGCAATATGATCCTATAATGGTAATAAATTTCCTATTTTTTCAGTTATTATTATTTTTTAGAAAAAGCTTTTTTCTTTATATTGATATGAATAATTATAGATTATCAAAGAATAATGTAAAATGGTAAATGTTTTATGGTTTTTCATATTTTTATAATAATAATTAATATCTTTTTATTATATACCTTACTATGTCTATTTTTCTCATACGATGATTTCAAATTTGTTTTATAGGGTTAATGGATGAGAAAGATTAAATAAGATTCATGTTGAAAGTGCAGAATATTTTTCCTAATAAATCGGTTAAATTATAATGATATTATATTTTGGGGAAAATATTAAAGAGTGAAAGTGACCACTATTTAGTGTATATGTTTTTATTTAATAGTTATGTACAAATTATCTAAAACTCCAATCCAGAAAATATCATTGTGAATTAAATAATGTGAATTCAGGTTTTTTTAACAACATTAAGTGTGAATTAGAAACCAAACTCATACTTCCTAAAAATATATTAAAAAGCCTAAGGGGTATATGTTTTTTGAATGTGGTGAAATGATATTCTTCCCATATAAGATTAAATATATATGAGATAAATGTTTTGAAAAAAATACCACATGGAGTGCCAATATTATGTGAATTCTCCTCAGGTGAAGTTCATCAGACCAGATAATAATCACTAATAATAAAAATTGAAAGGATTTCTTAATTAAAATTCATCATGCATTAATATCTAGTGATTACTAATTCAATTGAGAGATCTATTTAAGGGTCATCAATGTGTAAGTCCCAACATTAGGATAGTATGGTCATCAGAAGATCTATTATTGGTGTCAATTTAATAATAGAGAAATTCATTTATGAATTCTAAATACTCTAGTACTAAGATCATCGGATATAAGACATCAATACACATTCAAGGTATATTCTAATATCATCAGATCCCAATGTAGAACTCATAAGTTCCAGATTAAATTCCTTCACTATAATCAACTACATATAAGCACCAATCTACTCAAGGTTCATAGCTAAATACTTTCAATCATTAATTCTACATCACAATAAAACTAAAACATTAAACATGTGAAACCATTGGGAATTAAAATTAGCTAGATGTATTAAATGAAGAAATCAATATATTGAAACTAATGTTTAAGAACTTTCCAGGATGAAAACACGCTCCAAAACCTAGAATCACATACATAACATGGGAAAAAAATCATTCATCATAATAATATCAATAGAATCCATCCCAGAATGATATATTGATAAACTTAATTCGAAATCTCATATGTTCGAAGATCCAATCGAGACAATACTAACCTACACATTCAATAACCTAAAAGAAAATTGATAAGCATAGTAATTTACATGGAATCTCACTACACATAATGTATGGATTTACTTTTAGTTATTCCAAAATTTCATAGTGAATTATCTTTTTTTTCAATTTATAGTTCAGAAGTAATTTCTAAATCTTTTTATGTACAGAAAACAATTTAATCTCACTCCCTAAACCAGGTTTGCAGCTCCTCCTGTAGTTCATCATCGACAGTATATGCACATTTAAATTATGGGTAAATATCTTAAATAAATATGAATCTTTTGGAGGAATATACACCAATGAGGGAGAAATATGGTTTAATATAAAAAGATTTTGTAAGGGATTTTTTTTGATGTTAGCCTCAACAGATCTAGTTCCATGTGTTCTTTTTATATTTGAATACTAGCCATACTTCTGAATCTTCTTGGGATTTAGTGGGGATGAGACCATGTGATTCAATAAATGGTTTTTCTACATTTTCTATAGATTGATTTCAAATAATCAACCTCAATCTGACAATATTTATCAAAATTACCATGAAATGATTCAAAGTCGTCATAATGTAATCTCTTTTTTTATTTTGGGGCACTTTTAAATATTCATATTCATTAGATTTCTAATAAATACAGTGAATCTATTATGTCACCTCCATAATGGTTGAAATATATATGGATGTTCTAATAATAGGTTGACCATTATTGACTATATCCACAAACCAAGAGATGAAGGTAACTTGATTGTACTTAGTCTGAGTTGGGTTAGGTTTCTAGGTAGTGTCCTTAGCACCATAGGGTTCCACTTAATTATTAGGAAGCATTTTAGCTTTATTGACTTAGACCAATTTCCATTTAGAGGGATGGGTATGATGTTTTCCAAAATTATAGATTCCCATGGGATCTTTCCTAGGGACACATTCTTCCTTATATTTTCCAATGCGAAAAAGTGGTGTTGTAGATTATAAAATTTTCATAGGAAATTTCTTAGAAAAATATGGCATCAGCATTGTTGGTCAAGATAAAAATTTGAATGGATTGAGTAATGTCAATATCAACACATACACATGAAACCAATTTCCCTGTAATATTTCATGTAGAAAAATAAAATATAATTAAATTCAAAATGTTATTAGTAATATAGAAGCAGAATATGTTTTAAAATAAATTAAATGGTAATCCTAAAATCATATCCATACAATATAATATGGGATTTAGAGTTCAAATAAAAAAAATGAGTCAATTTCAAAAACATCCATTGAACACAAAAAAAATATCCAAGACCACCAAGAATAAAAGGATAATAAAATTCATTAGATGAAAAATGAATTGATATATTTAATGAGTTCAGAAGACCAATCTCAAAATCGAAAAATCTAAAGGATTTAGATGATTTACATAGAATGTTTAGTGGATGAAGGTGTTTAAAAAATAATCAATAAGAAAAAATCAGATATCAAACTAATGAAATTGAAAATAATCTATCGAAAAGGAAATGGTCATTTGAAATTTTTAATGGAACCACTTTAGTTAAAAGGATTTATCTAGTGTAATTGGGAAACTATATTAAAAATGTATCAAGAGAAAAATTTCTTTAAAAAATATCTATGTATATTATTTAATGAAATTGAGTAGTTTTTTGTGAGTAATGGAATTGTTTTCACAATATATAAATGGTGGTGAAATACACATATGATATCTATTATATTTCCCATAGTACATCATGTCCATTATAGAGGATTTTATAAAACATAACCCTTCAGATTTTAGCATACCCTCTTATCATGTGGTTCCTAAAGGATGGAACAACAAAAAAAGAATATATTAAAAATCATGGGATATTTAGAATGTAAAAAAAATTAACTTTCTCTATTTACAATTTTAAAGGTGAATATGATCGAAAATGCTCATTATTTATGAATACGAGAGAGAAAATTGGTTATTTCCAAAGAATCATATTCTTCTAGGAATATTGACTTAGAGGAATATTTTTTTATGGTTGTTATACTATTAATAGATAATTAATTCTTGGAATTGTGGAATAATGAGGAAGGCTTAGTATTCAAATATGAGGAAAATTTTATAATATATGATAGGAAAATATGAAATAATATTCGGTACCCTTATAGAAAAATTAATAAATTCTACTCATGATGGAAATTACGATTATATTGTTCTTTGGCCAAATGATAATTTAAATGTTAATTGGAAATCTTTTGATGAACTGATAAATTTTATATGTGGTATGTTTACACTTATGTTCCTAGGGATTATATGTGTAATAATTATTCATGATGCCAAGAGATGGAGATTAATAAAACAAAGAAATATTGGGTTAATTACGCAAAATGAGTCATGTGTGGTAAATAAAATTTACAGATTTTTGATAGGATCAATAATGATTTACTGGTGTGGTATGTTTAGTCATATAGATTTTAAAATAAATAAAAGCGTCTTAATAAATGAAATAATGGTTTAATAGATATCCAACCAAATGTCAGATGTTTTAATTCCTTTTATTCCTTGAATTATGACAACAACTTTTATAAGTTAGTTACTTATAGTGGGAATCATCTAGACTGAATGAAAAATGATGAGGATAATAATTTTTTGTGACTAATATTTTTATTAGTTCATCTAATAAGGTGGTTATAGATATGATAATTGTTTATTAAAAAAATATTTACAACCTATTTAACTCTATACCTACAAATTAATTTATTTTTAGGAATATTTCTAGATATATTGGATTATCACCTCATAAAAATAAGATAGAGAATTTTTTAAAAACTCATGGTGGAAGCATAAATAAACTAGGATTTATAGGAATCCTTCCATTATTATTAGTGGGTTGGTTTTCCTAGAAAATAGAATTGAAGTAACCATAGTGTAATTTTATGTTTTTCTAGTTTGGATTTTGTTTCAATTTATCATTTTAAGATAGATTGTAAGGAAATTAATTTTATATATAATTATTTCATTCCATTTATAACATATTTTTATGTTGATAAATTTGGATAAATATGGAAGTTAATGTTAACATGATAATGTTGGTTATAAGAAAAAAATTGTTTAGATTTACTATGTCCCTACAGGGAATGAATATGTAGTTGTATTTAAAAATGGTTTTCCAAGTGTTTTCCATGGTCATGAGGTGGAACTTATTATTAACTTATTTTATGATGCTAGGGTAATTTCAAAACCACCTTAAAGAATTTCCCAAGTGGATATTTTCAAATATAAATATTAGATAGATGAGTTTCTTGATAATGGATTCATTAATCAAAGAACATCACCACGGTGTTCTAAAATTTTATTTTTTTGAAAATAAATTTTGTCTAATAAGGATTTTTATTGATTACAGGGACATGATTAAATCATAGTTAAGAAAAATAATATGTTTTCCCATATTTATTATTTGTTTGATTAAAAAATTTTGTAATTATGTTTTATGATTTATCTTATGTCATGATAACATCAATTGAAGGTGAAGGAGGAAGATATTCAAAAGA
This sequence comes from Viscum album, assembly GCA_963277665.1. Classification (NCBI taxonomy): domain Eukaryota; kingdom Viridiplantae; phylum Streptophyta; class Magnoliopsida; order Santalales; family Viscaceae; genus Viscum; species Viscum album. The sequence goes on along the minus strand of OY728134.1, from coordinate 566,778,679 downwards.
AATTATAACAGAATATATGATGGAATCATGTGTTTTTTGATATGCCCTTTATGTTTTCAAATTCACCATTAGTATTCAACAATATTTTTAATAGAGTTTATCATTACTATTTAGATATTTTTTTGTGTTTATTAATGATATTTTGATATATTCTAAAAATTATTTTGATCCTGAATGACACATAAAAATTACATATTAAACCATCAAATAATATAATATATATGGAAAAATTATTAAATAGAAATTTTGGTCATAGTATATTTAAATACTTGGGAATATTGTTTCAAAGGATTTCAAAAAATTTATTCCTGCTAAAACTAAAGTGGTTAAAATTTTCATAAAACGAAATAGTTTCATAGAAATTTCTATTTTTCATGGATTATTGGGTTACTATCTATTATTAATTCCATTTTATTTCTATTATATTTCCCACTAAATATGTCATCTCAAAAAGGAAATAAATTCCTCTTGATGAAAGGGTTTGTTTAATATTTTTGGGATCTAAAATTATTAATTTCGATTAGTATTTTATTGAAATTCCCTCTTAAAATAGTGATTTTTTCATCTATTGTTATGATATATAATTGAAACAGGTTGTTAAATGGAATAGAATAATTTTGTAATTATTTATGCTTCAGTTTAATTGAAGTCTCAATAGATAAATTACCCAAAAAACAATCTATAACTAGCTACATTATTTCATAAAAAGCCTACAAACATCATTTATATTGACTAAATTGTTAAATATGAACTGTTCATAAATTATTTAATTATATATTCAGTCAAAATGAGTTGAAAATGAGTTATATATTATAGTTGGAACTTATAAAGGATTATGATTGAATGATTCAATACCATTCAGAAAAATAATAAACGTTATAAATCATTTTTGTGGAAACTATAATGATTCATTACCCATGGTTCATTTAGAACATGAACATTAATTAAATTATTTTATAATTTTTTCCAAAAAAATTATTCATTTATTAATATCCTCAATTTTATTTCAGACCTCAGTGCAATCATTGTTGTAAAATGGATTTAAGAAAGCTTATAAGGAACAATGTGTTTTGTATGAAAAGGAATAACTATTAAATTAAGGTACTTTAACTAAACCACACATAAAAAATTATGGTGTTTTAATATTTGTAAAAATCTTTTCCATGCCATCTAACTCATAGTCGAAAATGGAATTATTATGTGATGATCATAGTTCCCATTTTTTTTAATCTTCATGGTTATACATAGATATATAGAGACCTTAAAGTTTATTAATTGGTGGATATAATGAAAAATTATATTTCAAAGATAACCATGATACATTTGAATTTTCCATAGGTTAAAGAAAAATTAAAATTTCCAAAATTAATTCTACAATATTTTCTAATGTCGACATGAAAATGGGAAAATTTATCTATGGATTTCATAGTTGGATTAACAAACACATGATGAGGTTAAAAAAATATTTAGATTATTATTAATAAAATGAATTAATATTAAAATTCCATGAATATTTATTATACATGGTTTTTGGATATGATATTTTGACTATATCTCAAGGAGATAGTCATGTTACATTGAGTTCCTCTCTCCATTATATATATCATTGATATCTAGTTTACATCTAATTTTTTGAAAGAAATTCAGATGTCATTTCGTTCTGAAATATACTTCAATACATCTATACACCCTCAATATAATTGAAGACCTCGAAGAAGAATTCAAAAATTAAAATACATTCCTCGATCTTGTTCAATGTATTACTATAGCTGATTGGATCCAGATCCTTAACTAGCTGAATTTTTTGATAGTAGCATCTTTCATTCTAATATATAGATTAAACCATTTGAGTCATTATATAGAATGTAGTGGAAGAAACTATATTATTTTAGAATAAATAAAGTGAAATGAAATTTTTGGGAGCAATGTTTTTAGAGTAAATAGTCAAGAAGGTAAAGATGATTCCACATCAAATGATATCATCTCAAAGTATAACAAATATTTACATAAAAAACCAAATTAATGATATTTTATTTGTGGTAGATGATTATTTTTTTCTTAATGTATCTCCCTAGAATGTTTTTATGTGTTTTATTAAAAAAATTAAAGTTATAAATATAGTTCATTGGAGCATATTAAATCATAAAAAATATCAATCAGTTTCCTATCAATTGGAATTTCCTCTAAGTCTATCTTAGGTACATGATATTATTAATGTTTCTTTATTTAGGATGTATATGCTAGATGCATCTCATTATTTGATCCCCAAAGTAGTATTATGGGTAGAGATTCCTAAAATTGAGGATTAACGGATTCATATTATTTATCAAAGAGATATGGTGCTGAAGAATAAGGTTATCCATTATTTTTATGTTTTGTGAAAAACATATGGTGGAAAAGTAACATGGGAATTTTTAAATTCTATGAACTTAAAATATCATGATTTTCATAAATAAAGAATAAATATGTGATGGAGAAATTTCTATAATGGAGTGAAGTTCAAAACTCATTTATTTTTAATAGTAAATAAATTTAGTTACATATTAATATTTTTACTATATTTTCAAGATATATATTCATGATAATAATATTAATTAATTTTTTTAATCAAAATAAGAAATAGTTTTATTCTTACATATGTTTTTTCAGATATTGTAAGATATTTTGAAACATTAAATTATAAATTATATTAATCATATGTTATAGAAGAATATTTTATTATTTAGTTCATTATGTCTATATTTTTATATGGTTATTTTTTTATAATTTTATGAAATGTTTTAGTATTCAAATAAAATAGTGACAGTTAAATTTTTTTAAAAAACTATAGAGTTATTTAAATAATTTATAAATTTGAACTCTAAAAAATGGGGTAAATGTAAAATTAGTTATGTTATATAATGTGTAACATAATTAAGGTCAAAGGAATAAATTTATTTCTTCAGTTTTTAAAAAGAAAATTTTTTTCTTAAGAATTTTTTTTGGAGAATCTCTTTTGGTCACATTTGTTTTGTTCAATTTTACATTAAATTATTCCATATATGTGAATTGAAATTGATAAAATGGATAAAATGTTTCTAATCAATTTTTTTTTTATAATTTAATTATTCAAAAATTTATTTTTTCTACAGGAATATTACCTTTGGTAAGAAAAATAGTGTCTCCATGGTAAAAGACTAATCCAGGTTAACATTGGATAAATCAAAGTGATAATTCCTGAAGATATCATATTAATTATTTTTGGATTGATTTATTGGATACTTTAGCACTATATTCTAGAAATAAAATTTCAAATGGGACATATATACATGAAAATTACAAAATTATAATTAAATATTTTTAGAAATACCATGTATGCCCCTTAACTGAGTTCCCTGAAACCAAAGCTAAAAAATGTTGTGTATTATGTTTTATAAAACAAAACTAAAATATTTCACCACATATTACATAATCAAGGATCTTTACTGTTCTATGTTTTGGATAATTAGATACAACTATACATTTCCTCAAAACTAAAAAAAAGTAATTTTCAAAGAGCATCCTCTACAAAGTAATGATCATCATTAATAAATATACACATTCTATAAAATGAAGTTAAAATGTAGGGTTAGAATTTAAAATGCCTAGTAAGGGGTTTAAAAAATTATTAAGAAATCATATGAAATAAATTTCGTTAAAAGTATTTATACGTACCTAGTTGATTTTCTTAAAAATAAAATAACATTTCTCATCACATATCATCGTCATTTTTTTGAGTAACTAAAAATAATTTTTAAGGAAAATCCAAGCTCAAGAAATTATATTCTAATTTAAAATTCAAAAAACTACATTGTCTAATATGCATGTAACAAAAAAAAATCATAAAGTTCCACTTACATGTTAGATAATGACTATACACACTTATATTTGCAGGTAGAGATTTGTACATGAAATAATACATTTTTAGAATCTCTACAAAAATTAATATCATCTAACATTAAACACATAAAATAAAACCATGAACATATAGATGAGATTCTAACCTCAGTATATATATTGATGACAAAATGTATTACAATATTTTAATATACGTAAATATAAAACATTATACCATGTTCGTCTGATTAACTAAACCATTATAAATGATCGTAGAAAAATTATTCTTATCCATGAATATTCTACTATTCGAATAATTAAATTGGAGGATAAATATTAACCTCATATTGCATGAATTAAGAATGTCAGATATTCTAAAACATATTGTTAAGGCCTTTTCTATGACATATGAAAATACAAGGGTAATACATCTATCAAATCCCAAATCTTTTTTGTATCATGAGAACAAACGATGCATTAAGAGTCCATAGTGGGCCTCACCTACAAAATAATAAGTCCAACGCATGTTGAACATCATATCGTGAGACAACTAAAACGTATTGTTGATGGCTTGACCAAGACATATGAAATTACTAGGGTAAGGCCTTGCAATTAACCTTTTTTTCATGTGACCTACCTTATAATCGAGGGGCTAAAGTGGGCCTCACGTGTAACGTGTTATGTCTAATGTATTCATCATATGGAAGGGTTTAAATATAACATACGTATACATATTACCTATGAATATCCTTCATTACTCACAACACACAAGTAATAGGGACAGTGAAATAAATTCATACATGTTCTCTAAAATGCATGGAATATCCATTATAAATTAGACGTTAGACTAGAATAACTATGTATAGCCTATCATGATGTCAAAATGTACATTCTAAAATGTAATGATAGATTTCACATAAACTGATAACTTGTTTAGTCTTGTCACAAATAGTTATTACTATTTTTTTCATGAAAAAACCTAGGTATCAATAACAATATATCGGGAATTGGTAAATCCTAACACTGTATATGGATTTGGAAATAAGAGACAATATATTATTAATAAACAGAAACATATACATATATTTATATACATTAAATAATAACTACAATATAAAAATGATAACCCTTTAAAAAATTTAGGGTGCACAAAAACAAAACAGGGTTTAGTTATTGTTCTTGATCATAGATCAAAAATTATAGTCACATGGGAAAGATAGATCCCAAATTAAGAAAAAAAATTCAACATATATATATATATAATAATTTAATATTTATATGTACATTTGTATAGAACTGAGATCATTTTATCAAACATAAATCCTTATGTTTCTAATTCTAAAATATTAATAAAATATAAATAAAGATTTTCATTTTCTCCCATATGAATTTTATTCTATATATATGTATATATGTATGTATTTATTTATAAAAAATATATATATATATATATAAATGTATATATTTTTATTAGTTTAAAATAGTATATCCTTTACAAACCATACGTCTTGGAAATAACCATTTAATTCAAAACCCTTACAACATGAAAATAAACATTTCATACTTATATATATATGTATATGTATATATATATATCTCTGTATCTGTTTGTGTATACATGTGATATTGAATTTATAATGCTCATCATTTCATATTAAATTCATGTTTTAAAAAAACATCAATAAATGAGAATATACCTAAATAGTGTTAATGTGAAAAAACATTTAAAACATATATTTCATTAAAAAAACTATTATATAAGTGGAATAATGGTTTTCGAATCGTACCCAAAAATAGTATCCAATTATACCAAATTATATTTAAATTTGATTAAAAAATAACCACTCACACATTATTTTTTATGAATTTTTTTTATTTTGATATATATACATATATATGTATATATACATAATTGAATATATGTATATACACCCTTAGGGGTAGAGAATAAATAGTATAACTTAATAAATAAATAAAATGACCCCTTATAGTATCATGGTTCAAAATATTTGATACATCAATAAATATTAATAAATATTTGTGATCAATTATTCTTAAGAGAAATAGGATTAAATATAAATATAAAATTCTTTATACACTCATATATAAATTTATTTATAAACATTTAAATAATTATATATATATATATATATATTTAATTGTTGATGAAATTAAAAATAAAAAAAATTCCTTAAAAATGATTTTCAAACAAAGAGCTTTCATTAAAAAATAATCTATCCAATAATAATACATATATATATGTATATCAATATACATATTCATATATTCCTTGAAATTTTAAATGAAAAACTAAATGAACCCTTATTAAAAATAAGTTAAATGATAGTATTTTTACCATAACCCTTATAAATATTAGGTAATTTAAAAACACAAAAACCATAATAACTTTTGTATTGTATCTAGATACCAATATATATGTATATATGATTATAAATACACCTTCAAATACATATCCCTTTATAAGAAATCAATAAATTGCAGAAATAAAAGGAATCGTTATAAAATAATTTTTGATTAAAAAATCCCATACCAAATATAATTGAAAATAATAATTCCCATACATTAAATTTGTTTCAAATAGATATATATGAAAAAATAATATATATATATATATATATATATATGAATTTATATATACATATTTATATCAGTGTAAAGTAACATAATTTGAACAATTAAATTCAACCCTTAATAATTTTGAAATAAAGGAAACATTTAAATTTCTTTGACAACCAAATCAACACTTGAAATCGAAAAAAACAATTTCTCTTACCTTATTTAGTTGAAATAATATCATAAACCAAAATCTCAAACTGAATTTAATTTTTCCCTTACTTTATTAGTAGTGGATCCCTTCTTCTGTGCAACACACACACACACACACCCTCTCCCAAACAAAATTTCTCTTTCTTTTACAAAATGTGACAATGGTTTTTATAGTATCGAACCTATAGTATGTACAGAAATAGGCACTCAAGATTTTCATAAAATCTCAAAATACCATCCAAAACAATTAATTAATATAATATGGCCATTCCATGAAAAAACATAACAATATAATAGACATAAATATATAAAATTTTTCAATTCAATGAATAATTTGTTCAAGCAGTAAACAATTGACAGATTAAATATAATTTTAATACATGAATTAAAAATGGACACCAGCTTACACAAATCATTCACATTGGATGAAAAATCAAAAGAAAAATGGTACACATCCATATTGATAAATTGTCTACCAATAAAGAATCATGTTGAAAATAAGAAAGTGGATTAATAGGTGGATGAAATTCAAACTTTTCTGAGGATTCAGAAAAAATTAAAATACTACTTCACCTAGATCTCCAAAAAATCATTCTACACACTAATCTAGGTTGAACCCTAACCATTAACGAAATCCTTCAACTATGATCAAATAACTCCACTTCTACCCCCAGATGAATCCTAATCACTGATCGAATCCCAGTATTCGTGGTTATTGTGTTATTCTGAAACCATTCATGGCCCGACCTCCCAAAGACATCGGCTCTCCCTCTCACCCATGGAATTGTCTGCCATGAATTATCACTTGGCTCGATCTCTTCTACCATTGAAACCCTACAACGCGACCCCACATCGACACCGATGAACACCCCTATACATGATTCCCCCTTTTATATTATCATATAACTTTTATTAATTTTTAATTTTATTAATAATTAAAATCAAAATATATATACAATACTATAAATTTAACATTAAAATTAAAAAATATTAATTTCTCATTAAACAAAATATGATTATAATATAATCATATTTTATATAATTCTCATAAATATATATATATATTAATATCATATATTAAGAAAAAAAATTACATTTATAAAAAAAATTAATTATATTTGTATTTATAACAATCCATTCAAAATATATTAATTAATATTTAAATGGTCTCCCTAAAAATACTTCATATTATTTAGAATAAAAATTTATTTAATATACATAAATTTTTGTAATAACATAACATATCTATATATTCTATTATTTATTATTCTTTAGAAAATAAATTATTTGATAAAATAAAATACTTATAATTTTTCTTTGTATGACAGAATATTTTCAATAGAAAAAAAACTGCATGTTTTATGAAAATAAATAATCACCCTTCAAATAAAAATAGATTATAATGATTTAAAACATAAATATTATAATCTCAATAATTTATTATATAATTTTATTTATTAATCCTAACCATATATTATAAACAACTAATTCATTTAATACCCCTTTATATTTGGGATGTTACCTTATTCCACCCTCCACAGAATTGCGTCCTCGCAATTCATTTCAGTAGACTATTTATAATTACAATTTTTTTAATATAAATTAAGAATAAATAGGGATTCTAAACTTCTATACTCAACAATATCTAATCTCTAATGTTTTCTAGATTGTTCCTCTGATACAAACTATAAGTCCTCAACCCCAATTTCCTGAAGCCAGTGAAAAAGTATTTTGTGTTATTTTTTTATTAAAAGAAACTTAAAAATTACAGAAACATTACATAAACATGGATCTTTAATAGTATATGTTTTTCTATAATTCGATACAATTATTTCATTTCCTCAAAACTGAACAAAAACAAACATCAATGAGATTCCTCCAAAAAGTGTATAACGTCCCTGATAAATATACACAACTAGTAAATATTTATTTAAAATGTAGAGTGAGCATTTAAAATTCCCATAAATGGGTATTAAAAATTAATTATAAATTTATTTAAAAACATTTCTTTAAAAATAAATATACGTACTTAAACCATTATCTTAGAAAGAAAATAAAATTTCACACAGCACGTCATCATCATTTTTGGAGTGTTACAAAGATTCATTTCTAGGGAAAGTGCTTGATCAATAATTTCTATGAATATTTAAATGATTCAAATAATATTCATATTATAATATGCACACACTTAAAAAAAATTATTGAAGTGAAACAAAAATGTTAGGAAATGACCATACATAATTATGTATGATATGTTATAGGTGTCAATACAGATTTACACATGAAATAAAAATTGTTCAGGATTTGTATGTAAATGGATATGAATTTATGTCTAACACATAAAAGAAAACCATGAAATGAATGATGAGCTTCTATTCTCTGTGTATAGAATGAAGATGAAAAGAATTTCGATATTAGAATATACATAAATATAATTCATTATAACATGCACATTTAATTAACTACATCCATTTTATAGTTCATAAGAAAATTATTATTATCCATGAATATTTAAAAATTTGAACAACAGCATGGAAGGAAAAATACTAACCTCATAATAAGAGAATGCATAATGCTAGTAATTCTAAAACATACATTCAAGGACTCATCCAAGATATCTGAATATTTTAGGGTCAGGCCTCGAACAAAACCCAATTCTTTTTTCTCTTTTGAGACATTAAAATGAATTGTGTTCTATATTAGTCCCCACACATCAAATAATAATTCCAATGAATATGGGAATTCCTAAAGTGAGACACCTAAGACGTAATTTCGAGGCCTTAGACATGATGTCTAAAACAACTAGTGTAATGCTCGATCATTACCCAATTCTTTTTGTCCCATAAGACCTAATGGTGCGTCAAATGTTTATATCGGTCATCAACCCTTACATGCTAAGTCTAATGAATTTATTATATGAAATGTGGTTAACATAACTAACGTATACATATCTATGTGAATACTCTACATTCCATGTAATGCACAAATAATCATGATAGTGAAAAGAATACAAACATGGTCTCTAAATTCATGGAATATCATTTATAAATTTCATGTTATCCATGACTAACTATGAAATACCTATACTAGTGTATGAATGCAGTTTTACATCTTAAATGATATCATGCATATAAACTAATAACTTGTTTAGTCCGGTCATATAAAATGATAACTATTTTTATTTTAAGACTATTTTACTCATAACCATATACCATGAATTGGTAAATCCTAACATTTCATATTGATTTGGAAATAAGAGACTATCAATTTTTAATAAACTAAAAGATATAAACGTATTTATATACATAAAATAATAACTACAGTATAAAAATGGTAACCCTTTTAGAATTTTAAGGCACATAATAACAAAACAAGGTTTTATTATCGTTTTCCATCACAGATAAGAAATTATTACCACATGGGGAAATTTGATTTTTAATTAAGAAAAACATTTTCAACATATATACATATATAGGTAAAATATGTAAAAATTTATATGTACTCTTTTATAGAACAAAAATCATTTGATAAAACTTGAGTCCTTGTGTTTTTTATTCAAAAAAATTAATAAAATAAATAGAAAGAGCTATATTTACCCACGTGTGTATAAATATATACATATATATAAATATATATATATATATATATATATATAAAAGTATAAAATTACTATTGGTAGAAAATAGTTTATACTTTACCAAACATATGTCTTAGAAATAAACATTTAAATCAAAACCCATACCACATGAAAATCAACATTTCAAACATAAATATATATATATATAAATATGTGTGTGTGTGTGTGTGATATTGAATTTATAATTCTCATCGTTGATAATAAATCCATGTTTTATCAAAAAATAGATAAATGAGAATATTCCTAAGCAGACTTAACGAGTAATAAAATTTAAAACCTAAAAATTGTTAATAACTTATAAATAGGTTGAATAAATGTTTTGGAATCCTACCCAGGATTTGGATACCATTATTTGAAATTAAATTTTAATTTGTCAAAATAAATATCCTCTCATATATTATTTGTTCTGAAAATATTATAATAAGTTCGATATACAGACAGACACACATATATATATGAATATATATATAACCTATAGAATAAAGCATAAATTGTATGACTTAAAAAATAATTAATATGATCCCTTGTAGTTTGATGGTATATAATATTTTCTGCATCAATAAAGGTTACTAAATATTTATCATCGACAATTCGTATGTGAAATAGGTATATATATATATATACAATTTTTTATACACTCATATATACAGGTGAAAAACCATATATACTCTTATATGTATACATATATTTAAGTTTTAATGAAATCAAACATAAACTAATTGATTTCCTTAAAATGTGGATTTAAAACAAAGACCGTTCATGGAAAATTCATTATCCATGAAAGATACATATAATTGTATTTACACATAAATTCATATAGTTCTGAAAATTTGAAATGCAAAACTAAATGAATCCTTACAAAATATAGGTTTAATGATATAATTTAGAACATAACCCGTACAAATCATAGGTACTTTAAAAAAATACTTTATATCAATTTTACTAAAACTATATACCAATATATATCTATGTATATATGTTTATATATACAAATTCAAACAAAAAACACTTTATCAGACATCTATAATTTTTAGAAATAAAATGAACCCTTAAAAATATATTTGAATAATAAATCCATTAAAAAATATAATTGAATATAATAATCCCTAAAATTTAACAATTTCTCAAAATAGATAGATAATAAAAGTGAATATATATATATACATGAATATATAAATATATAGGCATGTATATCTATGTAAAGTAACATAATTTGAACAAAAAATTAAACCCCTAATAATTTTCAAAATAAATGAAACATTTTAATTCCATTGACTACCAATGAAGCACCAGAAATTGAACCAAAAAATCCCTTAAAAGATTTATCTAACATAATATCAATAAGACCCTTACATGATTAGTAGTTCAAGCCTTTTACTACATAGCTTACACATGCACATCCTCTTCAGGACATAATTCCCCTTTATTTTACACAATGGAACTATGGTTTTTATAGGCATAATCATTTTTTTTGTACAAAAACACACATTCAATCATGATTTCAAGCACACATTACCTTCCAAAAATGTCAATTTCTATAATAGGACCAATCCATTAAAAAATCAGAATAATACAATTGACAGAATAAAAAAATAAAAATTTAATATTCAATGATAGATTCATTCCTGTAGTAAAACATTGAGATATTAAATGTAAATCAACCGCATGAAGTAAAAGTGGGAATCAGCGGACCAATATCATTCAAATTGGTACCAAAATAAAAATAAATACATTACGCATCAACAATGATTAATAGTCTACCGACATGGAATCAGGTAGAAAATCGGAATGCAGATTAACTTGTATTTGAAATTAGAAATCAATAGAGAATTTAGTCAAAATCAAAAACCTACTAAAACTAGATCTACATATAATTGGAGTACACCATAATATACGGTGAACCCTAACCTCGAACGATGCCCTTCGACGAAGCCTAGATAGCTCAGCTTCTACCCCCAGAAGAAACCCCATCAAAGATCAACTCCCTCTGATCAAGGATGTTATGTGACTCTAACTCTAGCCATGGAACGACCACTTCAATACATCATCTCTCCTTCTCACCCTGGACCTGGTCTCTCGAGCACGATCCACTATCTCCATCTCCTCTCCCATTAAAACCCTACAACGCCTCCCCAAATCAGGACCCACGTACACCATTATAGGTGATTCACCAATTTTTCTTATTATTATCATATCAATTTTATTTATTATATAATTTCATTAATAGAAATTATCATAATATATATATATATATTATTATAATTTTAAAATTTAAAAAAAATTATCATTTTATAATTAAATAAAATATATTAATAATCTAATCATATTTTATTAAAATTTCATAATTACATATATATCAAGATTACACATCTATTCAAGAGGTTATTCATATTCATAACTCCAATTGAGAATGATTAATGTTATGAGTATGGTGTCTTTCTCAGGAGTGAAGAGTGGCGATTTTCATTGTCACAATGGATTCATTCTTAGATTCATCATTTTTCATTGAGTATGAGTTTGATCATTACAGAATGGGATTTTTCCTTCAAGGGTGCTCTAATTTCATCATATAGTGGTAATGTTGATGCACCTTCACTTTTAATGGTTAGAGTTTCATTAATAGAATCCCTATCAAATTTAGAAGATCCGATAAAATCGGATACCCCCAATTCCTCTTCTATCAAAAAATTAGAAGATGGTTCCTTCTCGGTGGTGGCATATCTGGATGCCTTGCTACAAAGATTTAATCATTACAAATTCTAGCTTCTATGTAGAATTATACACTCAATGGGGGATAATACTTGGTCATATGTGGACACCTAACATCATATTTCCATCTATTGGGGTATCAGTGCATTGAAGGTCATTCTGATTGGAAACCGCCACATTTATTTGGTCATTCATAATGAAGATGGCATGTGAATGGATCTGTCTACTGGTAATCCCCATCATAAATTTGATCTGTTTCGAATCTCTGAATGGGATATTAATTTTGATCCTTTTGATTAATGGCAGTCCAATGCCCAAATTTCGATCAGGCTTCATGGTCTATATTTGGTGTATTGGCACCCGAAGATTATAAATGATCTTGCTTCTTTTTTTGGTTCCCCTATAAATATGAATCATATAAACTTGGAAGGTGATTTGAGTCTTTATTATATAACTATAGTGGATAATAATTTGGCTTCATAATGGCCACTGTCTAATTTTTTCTTCTTGTAAATGATTCCAGGTTTGTAGTTCAATTTGAGTTTGAATGAATTCCCCTTTGTTGTTACTTCTAAAAGATTATAAGACATTCAATTGAATCTTTTATGACGGTTCAAAAGAATCTTAAGGTATTTTTTAAAGGAAATTATTTCAAATATGATATTAATACTTGAATGAATAGAGGCCAAACCCATGAGATGATTATTTCTACCAATTCGATGAAGAAAGATTCACATTCAATTCCACACTCTTTGAGAGTCACTCTAGAAATGTCTTGGGATGATATTGTTCATGAATAATGCAACTCACCTTTTAATCCATTCTCACACACTCTTTCATTGTCATCTGGTGGAGACATTGATTATAGTTCAATTTCAATATAAATATTTCAAGGAATAACTAGAATGGTATATAGATTAAAAGAGAATTTGGACGAGAAATAAATATCCACATCTATTGCTAAGGATTTTATAGATTTTGTTTTAAGTTTTTAGCACCTTCGAACCTTTTCTGGATTCCATTTGGAGCATAATTCCTCTCCTAGAAATTTGAATCTGTCAAAATATATACATGTCTTTCCTAAATTTATAGCAGATTAGTCCCTGGTAGATTTATTTAGAAATGAGGACTTAATTTCCTCTAGAAATTATACTCCTCTAAACATGGCCCCCAAGAATAGTTTAATCATTTCTCATTCTAGTTTTAGGGAATTTGTAAATGAGAAGATTGATTTTCCTTCTTCAAAAACTCAGGATCCCCCTAATCCTATTTAATCTTAACGTGAAAAAAAGATTCTTATATAAATGTCTCTCAAACCATGGGCAAGTATGATTTGAGTTCAGTTCAAGAGAAGGATAAAAAGTCAATGGAAGTTGTAGATAACATTAGTCTAATTCAAACATCTGAGATACCAAAGAAGAAAGTACAAAGACCCCCTAAAATAAATAAGAAATTAAGGGGATGGAAATATTAGGGGGGGTCCACCTTATACCGGGATTCAATTGAGGATCCTCTTATGAAATTTGGAAGGCCTGGCTAATGGAACCACAATCAGGTCTCTTAAACTCTATCTTTGTCTTAATAGACCTATTTTAATTATAATTACTGAGCCTAATTTTTTTTATCGAACTATCTTGAATGATTGGATAATATGGGTTTCACATTACTAGGTGTTAATAATAGTTTTTTATATGTCAAAAGTCTTTGGGTATCAGTTCATTATTCTTTTTCTAATCACCTTTTGGTCTGATCAAGCAATCAACATGTTACTTGATCATTTTTTGATTTTGGAATCAAGAAGGGTTGGTCTTTCATTTATGCTGGTAATAGTTATTAGGATTATAGAAGAATTGGGGATCATATTGGTTCTCCCAAAAATAGTAATAATACTCTTTGGATCATTTTTGTCATATTTCAATATGAATGAAAAAATAGGTCTTATGACCAGTTTTATTTTTAATAGGAATTTAAGGGTTGTATTAAAAAAATGATTTGATTGAAGTCAATATTAATGGGGAAAATTATAATTTGTATAGAATTCACTTAAATGGTATGGTGTCTAATAAAATTGATAGTGATTTTTTTATGACATCTCTCTACGTTCTTGGGATTCCATTTCTCATATGTCTTTATCCTGGCTTAACTCTGTTCACCACCCTATTATGATAGACCTCTTATGAAAGGGTATGAAATCTCCATTCCCCTTTAGATTCAATGAATCATGGGTTCTCCATCTTAAATGGGACAATATTGTATGGTATGTCTAGTGTTTGGTAGGTAGTAAGATGAATTTCTTCTCTAGTATTCTGAATCTAAAGATCCTCAAGGGAAATCTCAAACATTAGAGTAAGCATTGGTTCATTAATCTGGACATGGAAATTTCCAATCTTGAACCCTATATTCGGTCTTTTTAGGAGCAATGTACCCAGGATGATCTCTCTAGTGGGTATTCTTTAGAATCTGAGATGAATCTCAAACTTAACAATTTGATTAATATTTTAAGATGATAGGTAAAAATAATCTTTAATGATTTATTGGCTCGAGGATGGGGATAAGAAAACAAAATTCTTTAAAAATCATAAAAGAGTTTATAATATTTATTGGCCACTTACTTCGCTAAAAAGAGGAGATCAAATTATAGACAATAGATAGGATCTTCTAGAGCACATTATTTCATATTATGAAGATCTCTTTAATGGATCATCTACCATTTCTTTTAATATAGAAGGTATTGTACCCAAATTAGTGAATCAGGATGATAATTCATGAGTTATCTCTATTACTTTGGAACCAGAGATTAAGGCTATGGTTTTCAGTCTTATTTCGTATAGTTCCCAGCTCATGATGGCTTTAGAAATTTTATTTTTCAGAATTATGGGGAGATCATTGGGGATGATATTTGAAACATTGTTATTCATTATTTCAAAAGGGAAAATCTTCTTCAAGGAATAAGTTATCTATTCCCTACTCTAATACCAAAGATACTGAATGCTAGTGAGATACACTTATTCAATCCAATTACTCTTATCAAAATATTATTCAATGTTATTACAAAGATCCCTCCAAGAAGATTTTCTCCAATCTCTAAAAATGTTTTTTCTTCTAATCAATTTGGCTTCCTTAAATAAAGGTATTTTAAAGATTGTATTGTAATGGATTCAGCGTGTATCAATCTCTTTAAAAATCATGTTCGAAGTGGGAACATTTCCCTTAAATTTGATATCAAAAGGCTTTTGATAAAATGGATTTGGGATTTACATTTAAAATTCTTTCCATGTTTGGGTTTGATGACACATTCATTGATTGGTTCAAGATTATTTTTTCTTTAATCATATCTCAGTTCTTGTGAAACACTCCCCAAAGAGATATTTATCTTATCCTAGAGGATTTAAGCAAGGCCATCCCCTTTCTTCTATGTTTTTTTACTTTTGAAGATTATCATAGTTGATTATTTTCTCTTTTTCCTATGAATTGAATGATGGGGGCTATTGGTGCTGGTCATGGTTCCTCTACTCCAACCCATCATCATTATGCTGATGATATTATTTTCTCTTATTACCTTAAATTATTTAGTGAAAATAATATCATTAACCAAAATCTGAAACTAAATTTTATTTCACCCTTACTTTATAAGTAGTGAAATCCTTCTTATATGCATCACACACATGAACATCCTCTCCGAGACTGAATTATCCTTTATTTTACACAATTATGTAATATATTTTATTGGCATATACCTACTATGTGTACAGAAACACATACTCAAGACAAGAAAGCTCACAGTACC
The DNA here is from genome assembly GCA_963277665.1 of Viscum album. Lineage (NCBI taxonomy): Eukaryota > Viridiplantae > Streptophyta > Magnoliopsida > Santalales > Viscaceae > Viscum > Viscum album. Next base: position 566,761,904 of record OY728134.1, on the reverse strand, counting down.
ATCCAAAACAGACAATTACTATAATAGGAACAATCCATGAAAAAACAGAACAACATATTTAATACAACAAAAATATACAAAATTAAATATTTAGTGATAGAATTTTTCTAGTAATAAAAATGTAATAGAATATATGTAAAGTTACTACAAGAAGTCAAAATGGACATGAGAAGACCAATTTCATTAAAATTGGATGAAAAATAGTAAGAAAAATAGTATACATCCACACTAATAAACTCTCTATCAACAAGGAATGAGGTTGAAAATCAGAACGCAGATGAACTGGTGGATGAAATTTGAAATAAACAGAGGATTTAGAAAAAATAAAAACCTACATTACCTTAATCTCCAAACAATCAAAACATGCCATAATTTGTGTCAAACACTAATCTCGAACGATATCCTTCAATGAATCTCAGATGGCTCAGCTTCTACCCCTGGATTAAGCACCATCATGGCTCAACTCTATTTACTCAAGGTCATTGTGCGACTCTAACTCCAGCCATGGAATGACCTTCTGAATACTTCATCTCTCCCTCCAACCCACGTCCGGGTCTCCCAATCACGATCCCATAGCTCAATCTTCCCACCCCTTGAAACCCTACAGTGTCAACTCAAATTTATACCCATGAACACCCCTAAACGTTATTCCACATTTTTTATTATTATCATACCAGTTTTATAAATTTTTTAATTTCATTAATAAGGATTATCATAATATATATATATATATTTATATAATATTATATGTTTATCTTTTACATAAAAAATTCATTATTTATTAATAAAAAATTATTTTTATAATCTAATCATAATTTATTATAATTTAATAAATACATATATCTTCCAATTATATCTCCCAAAATAATAATTTTATATAAAACCAAAATAAATAATATTCATAATTAAAACACACCTTTCAAAATTTATTAATTACAATGTAAATGGTTTCAATAAAAACACTTGATATTCAGAAAAATAGTAATTTATTTAATTTACTTATTTTAATGAATATACATTACATATTAATACATTATATTATTATTTTTATCATCACATAATAAATAATTTGATAAAAATTAATACATATATTTTTTCACAAAATGATATAATATATTCATAAGAAAAGAAACAAACGTTTTAAAAAAATAAATACATTTTCATGAAAAAAAATATGATATGGTTTTAAAACATAAATAATATAATCTAAATGATTTATTGTATAATTTTAGTTGTTAAACATAACAATTTTTTTATAAATACTAAATTAATTTTTTAGCCTTTTATCTGTGTGAAGTTTCATACCAAGTGTGTCCTTCCCCACATCTATAATTAGACATCCCGTCTCCTCTTGTATACGGACTCTGTTCAATCCAATAATATAAGGATGATCATATTTGGTTAATGTATTTTTTTTCAGTAAAGTTAAAAAATAAAATAATGTTTATGAAGAAAATAAATCTCCTCAAAATTGTTTTTACTGAAAATAATTCTAGTAATCAAATTAAATAAATTCGTTCTCACAATGGTTGAGAAATTACATCATATTAAGAAGTTTTTTTCTAGATGAGATGGATCATCAAACACATCTCAAGTCCAGAGTAATATAATAAATCTTAATGGGTGAGAATTAGAGTCTACATGACTATGATATAAATGTCATGATTCTTTTCATATCATATAGTTCTAATAAATAATAAGTAATTTGTAAAACATGTGATGACATATTGATATGAAAACGGGGATTCAAAGAGATACTTCCAATCGAATTCTATCTGATCATATTCATGTCAATCATATATAGGTTGAGCAGGAAAGAAAGATGTTTTTTATGGAATGGGAAGTTACAATACTTTCCATTAAATGTTAGACGGTGCTAAAGATGATCTTCAATGTCTTCAATATCATGAAGAAAGTCATGATACCATAAAATGTTTCTGAATGAAAATTGTTTATGAATATCTATCCATAATATTCAATATTCTATTGCATTCATCATAAGCATAATTGTTTTGCATAAAATAAATTGGTATCTTATCCGGAAGAGAAATAATTTTCTTAAGTCAAAGCTACTAATACCAATCCTTGAGACTCATTATGCCATCCCAATCATCCTATAAAGAATTATATGTGACTGATGAATAAAAAAGGAAATGTATGTGGTGTACAATACAAAGAATAAATTTAGAGCTTAATTAATAGAGTAGTATCCCATTTACATAATGTTGAATTAAATTGTTAATTATTCAATTGGGTTTAGAGAATAAATGAATAATAGTTTATTGATTTACATTTGTATTCATCATATTGATACAAATCCTAATCATAATTTGAATCAGACTTCAGAGAGCTAGAATGAAATACAAAATTGATGGAAAGGAGAAGCTTGAATTTGGAAGAAGTTGTCATATATCAATTATTTTTGTACAGGGTAAAGAAATGTTGAAATTATTCTGATCAAATCATAATAAGAAATAATAATCGTTCATGTGAATCTAAAATAAGTATGAAGAGTGACGAATTTTTTAGAAGATTCCTGAATAAATGATAATAATCTATAAACATTGATCAAGTAAAGATGCACTTTAAATTAAACTAAACATGGATATTTAGCTAATTTGGTGGAGTGGGAATGATTTTAGGAATCCCTCCCAAAACACATTTGTGGTGAGTATAATATAATAAAAGTATTGTATAATTTTCTAATAGAAGTATTGGTCATGATATATAGTGGGAATGTGGAGCAATAGTGAAATTATAATGACCCATACTTTACATACATTGTTAATAATTCAAGATTTAAGCATACTTATTACAACATATAACAAAACCATGAAAAGACCGTATAGGTATAGTGTCTTTAGAAACTGGGAAACATAAACAACTGGTTCCTAAAGCGTCTGCGCTGTCTCCCATTTATTTCATCATATCTATAGTCCCTTTTGGAATCTCTTACTTAATAACCTTCTTCCTGACCTAGGGAAAGAAAACATATAAAAGGGTGAGCTCAAATTCTCAGTAAGGGTAAACAAAAGAAATATCAATCACATCATATACATAAGCACATAACTTTTGGAAATATTAATCTGCAAAAGAGATCATAATTTCATAACATGGGATAAATCATGGCAGTGAAATGTAATCACAATAATCATAACATAAAACATGAAACTTTTTGGCATACACACATAATCATAGAGAATCATTTCTTGTTAGTCAAGACTCATTGCCAAGACTATCTTAGTTGACAAAGTCCCTTTTTGAACTGAGTTCATTCCTCGTTTCAGTCCTGTTTCACTGAACTGGTATAACCTACCATTCTAGCCATGTCTATCTCATGAGATATAAAATCTTTACCCAATGCATTGGAGGGAGATATAGGTCCCACCCATCTCATAATGATACCATTCTTATATGTGACACAAAATCATAAACCATACATCATAGAATAACCCATGTAATAAAAATGAGAATCTTAAATATCATGACTTCATAAAACAATTCATATAAGATAATGGAATTGATAAAAATAATTCCATCACAACATAGTCAAATCAATTTTATAGTAGGCACATAAACAGAACCCTTTATTATCTTAGATGGAAAATAATTTTGATAAAACACTTGAACTCCATTCTTGAGGAAAATATCCTTTCTTCTTCAAAAACACTTTTCTTTTCATAACATGTCATACAATTCTAAAATAAAAGAAGTTGATTAAAAATATACTTGAAAACTTGTAAAGGAAGCTTCTTGGAAATAATGTTTTAAAAATCCATTCATGTGGTATAAGTTAAAAAAACATTCTTCTCGTACTTTTGTCAGAAAATTCAAAAAGTACCTCGTACGAAAAAAGACAAAAGATTCATTTCATATCCTTTACTAAAAACTCACCGAAGGGTAAAATTGGATTTAAACAATTGTAGGTGGATGGAAATAATATTACATATTTAAGAAACATGGATGTGGATGATAAAATACACCCTAGTAAATGCCAAAGTATAAACAATCTCTGATAAAAATGAGATTGTGATATTTCCCTTACCTTAGGTCCATTTTGCTTCGTAAGTGTCTGAAACTCCGGTATAATGATTTAAATAATGTTATTTACTTATTCCAGAATCATACTTATTTTCATGATATCATATATGGTCATTTTCTTAGCTTCTTAGTAGTAATATTTCATTGCTATTTGTTATTCTGGTGTTTATAACTTTTTGTTCTTATGCGTGTTTTATCGAATAAATTCTTATTCTTATATTTAGGTTATAGATACCTAATTTCCTGAATGGTATTAGTGTAATATATATCATATTAATTCATTTAATTCATTTATATAATCATTATGAAATGAATATCATGTAGAATGAGTCGCATCGCATCGTGGAGACGGTATTCCGTACGTACACACGAGTGATGATATCGTTCCTATGATCGTGGAATTATATTGGAGTGTATGTATACTATTTCACAATCCGAATCACTTTATAATAGTCATATATAGTCATTATTTACAAAATTATACACATCCAAGTAAGTTGGTGGTGGAAAATAGATTACACCACGGCGTGGAGACGGTATTCTGTACGTACGCACGCTCAGTGATTTGTTTTCCCGTAGGATGGATAGATGGGGAAATAGGGTTGTTTCATACTTATAATAACATATCAGTATATGAGTGATACTGATGTTATTATATCTTAATGATAAAACTAAAGAAGAAGCTGTGGAAGAAGAAATAAAGATGAATGAATCGGTAACAGACATTACCTCTTCTTTGAAGTGCTTCTTTGAGACCTTCCTTTAGGGCACTAAAATTGGTATTTGAAGAAGACCAGGACCTCTAGGATGTTTCTAGGGAAGTGGAGAGGAAGAATTGGCAGAGGTTGGACGAGTTTGAAGGCTCAAAGTGGTGTGAGGAAGAGGGGGAGGAGGTACCCTTTTATAAGGGAGGAGAGGGGAACATTTGGGAAAACTAAAAATATTATTTTATTATAAAGTCATGTTCGGTTTTAAATAGTTCAAAATTGATATATTTCGAAGCTAAGGTGGGGATGGGTCTTAATCCTCTCATCCAATAGAATTTAGACATGTTTAGGTTCCTGTTTTAACCTTATCATTTAGATTTAACATTAAGTTAAATAAGTTTACTTTTACCATTTCTTCTTGTGTTGTTAGACTATAAGGTTAATAAACATACTATAAGCAGCCAAACGATCCCCAGTTGTTTATTATTAATATATATAACCTTATCTAAGACATTTGGCCGATCCTCAGATTTTAAGGAATAAAATAACAATTACTAATATAATATTTGTTTTAAAAACTATTTTATGTCAATTTTGACACTATTTAGTAATTGATTTTTGTGAAATTCATAAAAGAATTATTAGTTCGATCCACATTAATTAAATCAATACTAACATGTCATATTAAGCTATAAAATTATTTTAATTCATAAAAAGGATCAAATTACATTTATGTTGGTGTTTATAACATTAATTATGTCAAAATTTTATTAATAAGATAATTACTGCATCATCTTTGTGTCATAAATAAATTAAATTATTTAATGTCTAAAAATTACAAATAAAATACCATTATGTAGGAAATATTTTTATCTTTATAATGAATATTTATAGTTGAATTTATCTTATTATAACCCCATATTAAAAATTATTTACTTATTAAACATTGATTTTAACTATTTTAACCCTTCTTTAAATAAATTAATAATAAATGTCCTAATCTCATCCAAGTGGGCCTAAATGGTCATATTTTATTCCTAGGTTTGTTTTTGGTCGAATTAAACTTATCCAATAGAATTAGAACATGTTCTAGGGTAATAATAATATCATCTTTACCCTTAATTACCCTATTTACTTTTAACCGTGGTAAAAAAAGTAAAAAGTTACTATTCACCAAAAATTATTTTCATCTCATGGAACCACATTTTAGTCCTTGATATTAACCAGGTCTCTCAGATTTTCAAAATTCCACTCACAGAAGTGGTAAAATTAAGTTTTATGAAAAATTCAGTTTTTTTAACTACCACTTAGTGGTTTCACTATTCATAAAAAATTGATAGTTTTTAGAAATATACCAAAATTTCACCCTAGGCTAATTTCGATATTCTGAATCAAAAAATGAAGTCCACCTCGAAAAATAAAATTTATAAAATTTCAAAAAGTGGTTATTACTATTCATAACAGCTAGTTTTAATAATATTTTAATAGCATATCGTTGTTTAGTGAAACTCGGTATTGCGTACGACGTAAGCTATCGAGGAAGGTCGTGATTTCGTATAAAGCAAGCCAAGCAAGTGTTGTGTAGAAAAACATTCCTTTGATTATTTATATAACATAAAAGTCTCGTGTGTTATAGAAATTCTATACAGATATATGGTTTTCGGATTGTTTGTTCCTATAGAAGTCATTCCGGAAATTTGTGAGAGGAGAAAATACTATATTGCATCTTATTTACTTGATCATCATATTCAACTTATTATCATTTTTAGGGACTATTTTATTTTAATAGTTATTGTATTGGGAATGATTTTTTTATATTGTTTGTAGGATAATCATATTGGGATTGAATCATAAATTCAATATAATTGTCACAACTTTATTCTACAATGATGTATTTCTCTACAGATAAATCAGAAAGGGAATATCAGAATGGAAAATCAGACTGGGAAATCAGACTGTTTTATTACAATGTCCTGGATGCTCTTACCAGCTTCTGGGTACCAATTTTGATAAATAAATATGAAATTTTATATTTGTAGAAGTTGATAAAGAAGAATGGTGACATTATTTATTACAAAACCATTGTATAACTCATTTATTCTCAAAAGGGAACACACACTATTGGATTATTGACATTTTTTTACCAGAGTCAAAGGGAATATCCTACTCATTTTATTCTATAATAATATATTGATTTCTATTATGTGTTGTGTGGTACTGAATCATTTCAAAATGATACCAATGATGTATCTATTATTATTGAATAGTTAATCTTGAAAATTCATTTGTTTCTGTGGATGTGTGTTTGAATAATATTTATTAGGGGAATTAATATTTAATAGGAAACATAGGTAGTTTCAATTTCTAAGGAATCATAAAAGAAAATATAATACTTGTTCATGAATTCCAATCTCAGTGATACAATTATCCTAATTGGGAAGATACAGATATTATTAGAGGTAGTTTCCCTTTCTTTATTCTTTTCTGATTTTTTTAAGATAATTTGATAGTGAATCTGAATTATGTCAAAAGTAAATGAATTTATATTTTTCCCTGTAAGGATTATCATATCGGGAAATAATGAATTCTTACTTATCATATATCTATTGGATATGATGTTTTATAAGATTTATCATATGGGTTTCCTCTAAATGATGAAAATTTTTCCCATACATATTTTGAAATGAATAATCTTGATAATGGTGGAAGAGACAAGAATTCTTCACTATAATCACATTCAGAAAGTGGATTCTTAAGGTAAAATGGTGTTTCTGGAACTAGAGGTATATAAGAAATGTTAAAAAACATATTTTAAGGACATAAAAAATACAAAATAAATGATTAAAATATGGGTGGTGATGTACGATAATTTGAAACTAGGTAATTTTGAATCCGTTATGAAATTCATTACCATGGTAAATGAAATTATCAGTACAATTAGATATCTTGGATATATGTTCTAAGATTCTACTGTGGTGGAAAATATTTATAGAAACCTTCCTAGAAATTTTGATGTTATTTTCTATTAATGTGAAGATAAAGATCATGAAACATTATCTCTATATGATTTTCATAACACTCCCGTCACTTATGAAAAAAATGGAGAAATATAAAAAATTAAAAAAATTGATAGATAAATGACATTAAAGGATTACAAGGAAGAGAACTCAAAGATGTTTCTTATTGATTAATAAGCTATTGATTTTTATTTCAAAAATAAGGAATGTAAACTTTTTTTTGATATTTTATCATTGTTTTATAGAAAAGTGAGAATATCTACAAGGAAATATAAAAGAAAACATCCATTTAAATGTTTTTAATGTAGTGTTTTTGGGATATTTTATAAACATTTCTATGAATAATGATATTAAAATATAGTGATGAAGATGAAAGATGCCGAAAAATGGTCATGGAAGAAATTTTGGGATTAATATATTTTTTTCTAGCAGAATAGTTTATATATTCATAAAAAACAAAGGAAGGATTTTATAATCGAATGTAAAAGATTAAGTAGATAGTAATTTTAAATATGGAAATTATTCTATGTATGTTGTTGAGAATACTTTTATTAAATTTTTTAATAATGATGAATTTTTAATTTGATACTCTAATGAAGAAGAAACACATCTTGAATTTAATTAAAATCACGAGTTAAAAGAATGTGTAATAATTATTTAAAGGATTGAAAATAAAATCAAGAAATAGGTGGATAAATCTTCATCAACATAAATTCAATATAGTTTTTTAGAAGAGAAGAATATGATAAGGATGGAGAATGAATAATTGAAGAAATATCTTGAAGAAGAAAAGAATCATTACTAACATCTGGAAATAAAGATAAAGAAACAAAATGAATAATATTTGTGACATTTCCAACAAAAACATTCTAATGTAGAATAGAAGTTTAAATGTTACAAAAAATAAATCTATGTATTTGGTCAATATTCAAAAATGTATATAACTATAAAGGATAAAAAATATACCTTCAAAGGATGAGAATAAACATTGAAGGGTTTCTGAAAAGAAGAGTTCTAGGAAAATTATTTATGTGTCCAGGACTAAAAATGTGTGGAATTCATCATTTTCTAAAAATAATGAGTTTAAAAATGTTTTAAACATGACTATTATGGAAATATTTCAATTACTTATTGTTCTAATAAGTCTTAAAATTAAATTAAGATTATGATTGATAACAAAAATGTTGATGGTTTAGATAAGAATGATTAGAACATTTCTAAGAAAAATGTTTACAACTCTGATCAGTATGGATGTTTAAAATCAAAATACACATTCAATGGATATATTTGGTATTGTGGTGGATTTAATCATACAAAAAATAAGTTTTTGTTTAACAAAAATTATTAATATTATTCCACATTTTTTGGATTTCAATATTTCAAGGAGCATCAGTCCTATCAAAATAATATGTTTGAGAAAAGTTTTTGAATGAAACATGGAAAGGTTGGTCTGGTGGAAGAAAATAGGATCCAATATTTGGAAAATATTTGTGGATGAATTAAAAAAACTATAAAACATGTAAAATGATGTACTTTTTTAGGTCACCACAAAAGTTTCTTAATAATTCTCGTCAACCATAAGTGAAGAAAGAAAACGAAGAAGAAAAGGATATTATTGTAGAAACCTCTATAAAATCACTAAAAACATTTTAACCTTGGATTCATGATATTAGATGTTATTCCCATATGATAGGATACTTTATGGTCAAAAATAATTAGAGACACTTAAAAGAATGACGGGTAACATTTGAAAATTAGGAATAATTGAGAATCTAATGTGAGGGTTAAACAGTTTATTGGAAAAAAATATGAAATCTAAGAAATATTTTAATCTTAATGGGATGAAACATAATCTACTAAGTGTTTCAAAACATTGTGATGAGAGTAAATAATTTATCTTTAGGAAATATGGGTTTGTTGTTAAAATTGAAGAAGATGGGAAGATAATAATAATAGGCCAACATATGAAATTGATGTTGTTTCAAGTTGTTGAAATAAAAAATTATTGTTACCTGAGTATGGTTAAATAAAATCAATTATGGCATAAAAGGATAAGATGAATCTATAAATGAAGCGTGTGCAAGGTATCAAAGTATGATAGTGTCCGAGATATTCTTTCTTTGATAAGAAAAACATATGGGTGTTGCCCTTTTTTTTAGTAAAGAAATATTAAAAAATTTATGAAGTTAAAAGTTGACATTTGTTCCAAATGACCACTGAACCTTATTTATTCTGATATTAGTGGGATGATGAAAAAATAATCAACAAATGGAGATATATATTTCATCACTTTTTATAATTTTTTATATGCATTACTTGTGAAATGTATATAAAACATAAATAAGATGCTGTCAAAATGTATTTATATTTTAGGAGGAATGTTGAGAATAAATGTGACTATTTAGTGAAGAAGTTGAGAACTAATAATGGTGATGATAATACGAATGAAGAATTTGATATTTATCATGATAATCATGGTATTTTTAATGAGTATAGCTTACAAAACACTCCTAAATAAAATATTATTTCTAGAAGAATAAATAGATGTTTGGTGGAAGTGGGTAGAACTATATTACTTGAACATGGTATTTCTCATTGCTATTAGAGGCATGCATGTATTTCATCTATGCATATTGAAAATATTTGTTTCTATAAATGAAATTCAGATGTGATTTGAAACACATAAATGTTTTTCAGAGTCCATCTATTATAAAGTAGAAATGTGTAAACTTGAGGATGTTTGAGTAGAAAGATTATGATGAGTTTTTTAATAGATATTCTTTTGATGGAAAAGGATACATATGTTTCAACACAAAAACTCGAATAATTTTTTATTAAATTTATATAAACATTATTAGAAATCCTAATGGGCATAAAAATACTTAGACGAATAAGTATGTTTTTAGGTTGAGGAATGATTTGATAAAAAATCCAATAAGGTTGAATCCAACTGTAATCTTAGTCAAGAAGAAGAATAATTGAACTCATATATTTATAATTATGATGATGAATATAAAAAATCCCATCTTAGGATATGGAAAATATTGGAAGTTTAAAATATTATTGGTGATCATCATCAAAAGGATCAAACAAGAATAAAAACAAATGATATTACGCATACCTCTATGTATTCAAATGTTGATCTGAATGATGTGAATGAAGATTTGGATTATCCAAAATGGGTGGAATACATGAATGAATAGTTATATTGAATATAAAATAATTATACATGGGACCTCATACCTAATCCAGATAACAAAAATATTATTCATACAAACTATATTTTCCAGAAAAAAAATGTATTAAGAAGGAGAAGTGGTATGAAACAAGCTAATATTAGTATGTAAAGGTTACACAAAAATTGAATGTTCTGATTTTTTGAAATGTTTTCTATAGTGAAAAAATTAGAAACAATCATATATTTTTTCCAAAAAATAATGTTAAAAAATAATTCAAATTCCTGTAAAACCCTCATTTCTAAATGGGGATCATGATTCGGAATATTACACTGAAAAACCTTGCATCTTTATTTTTAGAAATGATAAATGTTATGTATGTGGATTTAAGAAATCCTTGTAATATCTGAATAAAATTTTGAGGTCATGGTATTAATAATTGGATACTTTTTTATGGGGGAGTATTTTTATAAAAGGATGATTTGATAAAAAAATTTACATCAATGAGCGGTAGTATTATTCTATTTTCACAATTGTTCATGTTATGAAATTATCATTTCTTTCTATAATGACAGATCATGTGAAATATTTTCTGAAGAAATGATCAAAAATTGTGATGTCCATACTAGGGGAAATGATATTCATTATCATGTTACCAATTTTAAAAAAGAATAAGCACATATTTATATCTCAAGAAAATTATTTTAAGAAACTTCTTAGGTAGTTCGACATAGAAAAATCAAAACATGTATCCACATCTATTTTAGTGGGGAAAAAGAGGTCTAAATATATATAAGAAAGGGAAGTTGATCAAAGATAATTTTGAAATCTGATTGAGTATTTTTTTTGTGGTCTACCTCAAGACCCAACATTGTTTATTCTATTACATTATGTACAAATCCAAAGAATATCCCCTAAAGAATCACATTTATTTAATGGAAAATGAATTTCTAGAATCAAAAATGGAAAAAAAATTGGAATCATGTATGATATCTCATAAAGTATTGATTTATTTGGGTATTCATATATGAATTGGGTAGGGAATGTTTATTATAGAAGATCCACTTCTGGTGATGTTTTTTCTAGGGATTGTTATGTCAGCTGGAGTATAAATAAATATAATTTTGTGAATCTTAGAAGGATAGAATAAGATTATGTTATTTTTAATCAATACACTACCCAACTATTGTTGATGAAGAAAATTTTAGATGATATAATTATTGATGTGACGTTACCCTTTCTCAGGGGTTCTGATAAAAAAAGTGTAGTCAATATCCCTATAAACATGGTAAAACATTATCCTTTAAAACATATTAATATCAAATATCATTTCCTCAATGAACAAGTATAGAAGAATAGATTAAATCTACTGTATATTCCTACATCACAAAATGTTTTTTACATTTTCAGAAGACTTTTACCAAATTAATCCTTTTTTAAATTGAGGATGAACATGGGAGTGCAACTTATTTCTCATCAGGGTTGACATATGTGTTTTTCCCCTCTCTTATCATACCATTGAATATAATTTTCAAGGGGGAGAATTATTTAATAAATCTATGATTATGGAAGAATATAAATAATGGAGTTTTGGATAAGCTGTGAATCCTTCAGTGTATTTCTATGAACTATTACCGCTATTTTTCGGAGCAGTTATAGGAAAGAAATTTATTTTACAGATGTTTAAGAAGTTGAAAAAGTTGAGAAGGAAAGTTGTGAAGAAATTCCTAATAGGTTTAATTATCACTAATTCTAGAATGCAATGGTTTTATATCAATAATTCTTATTCCTTACAATGTGTTAGCACATGTAGGCTTTGAATTGTTTTTTAGTAATCCATATCTTATGAATAAAAAGTTTATTGATTTATGTTTCATGGTTCAAAACAGAATCCAAAGGGGGATATTGTTAGAAATGAGCTGGTAAGTATGACTATATTGAGGTGTTGTCTTTTGTTTTCAATGATGTTTAATAAGAAAAATAATTTTGGTAAGAAAATAAATCACCTCACACTGTTTTTTTTTCAAATTGGTCTGACCAACATATTTATTAAACTGATACTCAAAATGGTTGATAAATTCCATCGTATTAATAAGTTATTTACAATAAGAAATGGGTCATAGGACTCACCTCATGTTTGTACTAGAATATGAAACCATAATGGGGGAGATTCAATGTCTTCATGGTGGAGAGATAAATGTGATGATTATTTAAGGATCTTGGAGTTATTATAACACATAAGTATGTTTCAAAAAATGTGATGACAACATGATGAAATAAAGTTGGAGTGAAATATATGATGTCAATCGTATTTAGTCTGATCGTAACTACATCAATAATATCCATGATGAGCTGGAAAGAATAATGTTTTCGGATGAATGGTAAGTAACAATTCATTACATTAAAAGTAAGAAGATGATAAATCAATCTTCAACGTATTAAAAATCATGAAGGAATCCATGATACAAGAAAAGTTTCTGAATAAATGATGTTATTGAATACCAATCAATGATATTTTCTATACCATCATATTCATCATTAGTATAATTATTTGTGTTGAAAAATAATTTTTATCATATTCATAATATAAATAAGTTTCTTATGACAATGTTGTTGATATCGATACATCAGAATCAGTATGCCACTGTAATCATAAGAGGAAATATTTTTCCACAGATGAATGAAAAGAAAAAGAAACTATGTAGTTTCTAATATGAAGATAAAACTTAGAGATTAATTAATAATTCAGTCAACCATTTTCAAATGTTTTAATTACATTATTTATCCATCAAATGGATCGAGATAAGAGATGAAGACGAATCTATTGATTTACATTTATCTTCATATTCGTGAGAAAAATCATAATCATTATTTGAATCAGATATTAGAGAGCATGAATGTGGCAGAAAACTACTATAATGTGGAAGCTTGAAGTTCAAAAAACATGTTTCATTTCGAAAATTTTGGCAAATAAAAAATTAATGATGAAATTTTACTGAGAAAATATTAATCAGAAATTAGAATCATTCTTGTGTTTAGAATGAATTCAAAAGTGAGATGAATTTGTTTGATGTTTCGAAAATAAATGGGATGATTTTAGAAACATTGATTTAGTCAATATGACCTCAATATTCAAGGAAACATTAAAATATGGGTAATTTGGTTGAGCCAGATTGTTTTTAAGAATCCCACCCAAAGCACATTTGGGGAGAGTATAAAATATGAAAATAATATTGTTAATATCTAATAGATGTACTATTCATGAAATATATAAAGATGGTGGGGGACTAAATAAATTACATTGTGAAGAAGTGGATTCCAGATTGTTTTTCATAAAGAAGACCTGTCAAAATGAAGTGAAACGAAAAAAGACAAGATAGAAACATATTCATCTAATCATTGTATTTAGTTTATTATCATATTCTAGTATTATCTTATTCATTAGGTTATTGTATTTGGTAGGATTATGTTATTCATATAGAAGGATTATTTTATTGTGATTTCCGAACTAAATTATTTAATGTTCAAAATAGAATTAATTGTATTATACAGATATATATTTCTATATTGAACAATCAGACTAGGATAAATTTGACTATAAATTACAAATGAAAATTTTACTATGTTTCACTACAAATTCATGGAGTTTCTTACCATATTATTGGTAACAAAGTGAATAGTTATATTGAATGATTATATTTTTGGATATTGAGGAAGAAGCATAATAAGATTTTTTACAAAAACATTGTATTACCCCATTAGTCCTATAAGTATAACATGCACAATTGAATTATTTACATAGTTCCAGATGACTGAAAGGGAACATCCTACTAAATTTATTCCACAAAAAGGATTTTTCTTTAATTTATTTTTTTGTATTAGATCATTTTCCAACCATAAAAATGACATACGTATTCTTATTGATTTGAAAACCTTATAAATTTTATGTGTTACAATAGATGTGTGATTGATTTTTTTCAGTAAGGAATGTAATATTTAATAGTTGGAGAATGTTGTCTCATTTTATAAGGAAACATGAGATAATATAAATAACTAATTAATAACCCCTCCCTCTACCGCTGAATGATACAATTGTCGAGACTTTGTACTTACACATATAAAAATCTATATGGTTTTGAAAAAACGTACTTTAAAAAATTCATCCCAATGTATTATTGTCAATTTTTTTGAACACTACCAACCGTAGAGGAATTGTGGTGTAAATATGAGGGTGTTGTCTAAAGAAGATGTATAGATTTAAATTGAATGTTTTATTATTTCCTTATTCTTTGAGAAACATAAAAAATGAACAAACATTATGATATGAAAAAATATGTATCTCCCACATTATTATATTTTATTATTTTAATTTTATAGTCCTAATCCACCACCATCATCATTTATTGGGAAACAAACCCATCATTCTTGTGTACGAGAGACTATCACCTTTCAGACTAATGTAGCTCATTTTTTGTCACCACCACTTATGGATAGAACAAAAATTAATTATGAATGATATAAAATGATATATATATTTATTTATAAATTTTACTAATTCATTTATTTTATGTTTATATAAATATATTACTTCCCTATTCAGTCCAAAAAAACATTTCTCTATTTATGGAGGGAAACCGCCTCAAGTTGTGATGTATTCTATTTTATATCACATCCTCACATGGATTGTTATGTAAGATTATTTAATGAAATAAAATTATATTTTTGATATGATCATAATTCTAAAAAGATAAAATACAACTTACCCTATTTCTCTCATGCTAATAAAAAATGGAAACCTCACCCAAGTATAGGTATAGCCTATCATCTCTATGATTATAACATAATTCATTATTTAAAACCACTTTATAAGGTATATTTTTAAAATATACATCATTTATAAAATTATATCTATATCATAATTTCTATTTTGGACATTATATATTCAAAAAATAATTTACCATAAACATCCTATCAATGTCATTATAAAAAAGTGATATGAAAATCATCAAAACATTCAATGTGAACATAATTGATTAGGTAATTGAATATAAAATGGTAAAAAATTTAATCGATAGAATAATAAATTAAAAATTGATAATAATAATTTATATAATTAACATGATTTTATTATTTAGTATGATAAAGATTATATGTGATGATTTATAATCTGTTAAGAGACATTTTACCAAAATAAATTTTAAATGTTTTAATGATTAATTTTTCTAAATTTTTTTATCCATATCCATAATTATTTTATAAATGTATTTATATAGAAACCAAAAAAACTATAATAGAAATTATTTTTCCTTTAAAAGTTTGGGAAATTTTATTTTTTGCATATTTTAAATGAAATGTGTAAAATTTATTTTGATAAAAAAATGTGTTCTATTTTTACTTTAATGAAATCAATGGATTTTTATTCAACACTAATCATTAATTTATACTTGGATTTTATTAAAGGATTATATTATTTCTTAAGAAATCATTGTTTCCTTTTCATGACTATTTTATTTTTAAAAAATATTTTTTTTTTCAATGTAAATTTTATTGTTATATCTCAACGTTTTCTTCATATCATTTAAAATGTATTTTTCAAGTGTTTTATGATGAAAATATACAAAATTAAAATGTTTTGTACATGATATAGTATTTTTTTCATTATTGATATTTATGGTAGATAATGATACATCTAATATATTGGGTGATCCTAATATAGACTATACGATAGGTCTTCCTAATATAGCTTATATGACTGGTGATCCCAATATTGATCACTATTGAATAGGGTAATGCTCTTTATCTACAATAGAAATACGGAGGGAGCTAACAAGAGATCTTTCTCCAATGGATTTAATTGGGCTCTAGTTATTTGTGACATGAATGAATATTGGTTATGAATATTATTATCTAAAATTCCTTCATGGGTTTTAATTTATATATATGGCTTTTATGGTTTTCATTGATAAAATAGTGTTTTCCCATGTGGATAGAATTATTTTAATATGAAAAAAGAATAATTTTAAAATGGTAAACATTGTGTAGTTCTTCATGATTATGACATGACTAATGGATTTCATACTTTTATGTTACTTATTGATATTTTTGTTCTCATCCCACATTTTCAATTTTTTCATATAGTTTAAGATGAGTTTGAATAATAAAAAAACAAAATTATAGAGTCATGAATATTTTGTATGAAAAGGAAACATGTTTTATATTAAAAATATATATTATTGGAAACATAGATACTAATTTTAAGTGACCAAATTCTAATGTATGTTTTTTTATTTGATATTTATGAACTAATTTTATAAAACACTAAACTTAAACTGTATTAGATAATGACGTAAATTGAATTTAAGTAATTTCATAACATATTAAGTTATGTTTTATTAATGATTCCTTATAATCTATGTACTCAGAAACTAAAAGAATGATTTAAATGAAAAGAAAAATTATTTTTATATACTCTAGGGAATATTTTCATCTATGTCTATATATTATTTAAATTTTTATGGAAAATATTTACTCTTATCCAATGATTGATTAATGTTATTTTTATCCATGATTGAAATTTTACTGAAATTTTTAAATAGTATCTTCTTATCTCTTTATGAATACGGTGTGTTTACCATAGGTGTGAATGGAATAATTGTTTTAAAAATCACCACATGAACAAATATTAACATCTTCATTACTACCCTTTAAATTAAAACATTCATTATAAGTTTCCTTGGATACATTCAAATAATAAACATTCTCAATATTTTTTAAAATATTGAATTTTAAATATGTTATTCTAAAAGGAAAAGGGTGTTTTATTTGAAAAACATTTTATGATATTTTAAAAATTATTCTTCACTATGTATACATTATTTGAAATGTAATTTTCTTTGTTATAGATAAATTAATTTCATATACCATACTTTCCATGATTTCTTATGATCATTTTGAATAGAGAATTTAACGACACTTCATCTACTAGTTCTTCAACTATGGATAGTTATTTATTGTTAAGTTGTGTGGATTATGTTTTTTTGTTTTTTATATAACTAATGATTTGGAAAAATAATGTTATAAGTGAGGCTCATAATTAAAAATCCCCTCAATTCATTGGTGTGTCCCACGAGACAATATAGGTTAGTTATTAGGCATATTCCTTACAATGTTTTGTATGATTTCATGGAATGTGGTATTGGAGGTAATTATAATACTTATTACATTTTGAATTGTATCATTATGAAAGCAATTATTAATGAACTTGTAATTATTTTATGCCTATGTTATCTAAGGATATTTTTCATGATCATGTGATTATTTATGTAGAATTATTAGGTCATCATTTTATCCAACCATTTGATTCATACCATATTTCTTCTTGGATAGAAACCAATGTATGCTTTCCCTTACTAAGCATTTGAGCCCACCCTTTTTTTATGTTCATTTCCCTAATATATAAAAGAATATTATGAATTATTTTATGGTTAAATAATGTTTATTATTATAGATATTTAAATTTACAATGTAATTTGATAATGTTGTAGGTTTATAATTTTCCAAGACAACTAAATCGACCAGTAAGGTGTGGTAAGATACTTTAGATTATGTATTAATATAATAAAGTATACATCATCTCATGGTTTCAAGATTTGAGATGTAATAGTTGGTTTTGGATAATGTTTAGTAGGACCCTTTTGAACTAGATTTAGTAAAACATAGATTAGATATAATGACCCTATAATATATTCTATGGATAAGTATAAGTATATAGTAACATCAATATGATTTGGTAATATAAATATCATGTGGCATTCATAGAAAATATATGTATGTATATATAATGGAACATGGATGTAGTAGGACACCCCGAAATGTATGGGAATAGACCATACATGGTTGAGTTTAACAATATATATTAGGACACCCCAAAATTAATAATCAAAAAAGAATCAAGGTTATTTAACTCATCAATACCAAGGTATGTAAATAAAAAGAAGGGGAAAATGATATTAAAAAACCCTATATAATCAAAATAGTCTCCATGAATCAAGGGGTCCCAAACATAATACCATACATTAGATTCATCTTGATGATTAAATAAAATTTTTGTCAAGAAAAATCTATCTTATGAGCCATGATATCATTTACATAGCTCTCTTGAGTTGTCTCTCCCATAAATCATTTCCAAACACATACTCACTGGAAGTCTAAATTTATAGACATACAGGTGGGGGATCACACCCATGCAACTGGGGGATTCTAAAAACCCTATATGATAAATTTAGTAGATGGATGATTGACTCTTTTTGAATGGTCACCATGGGAATACCACAGACCCTAGCTAGTGTATAAAATATAATAAATGATTCCACCCTAGGACTCATGGTTGCATACCATGAACTCTATCCAAGAAAATACCCATAGAGGGTATCAAAATCCTATTCTCATGATTTAGTTTTACATTATACCCTTGTAGGGATGGACCAAGGAATTACACTACACTAAATGTTTTCTAAACTAAAGAGACGTAGGCCATCTCACTATACTAGAAAAACTAAATTTTATGTAGTATCAGTACACAAAAATTCTCAACTACTGCTGTTCACAAAAGTACCATGACATGGGCCCATGTGCCTCAAGTTAAACCCATGTACTTTGGACATTCCCATGTACCTGCAGATTTCATGGCCCTCTGGTGATTTTTGAGTACATTGTTAATCCAATTTATTCATCTCCAACACATAGGACTAGAAATGTATGTGCACATGTAACATCTAGGGTACCCAACAATCCATCATCACTCGGTTTCATGGAATGTGATGATTTAAATCCCCCAAAACCCTTATTTCAATAGTTGGGGTACTCCATGGAACCATTCTTTATATTATAGGTCATATAGTGTGTGATTTTATTTAAATTATGAAATTTTACATGATTTCTCCCGAAATGTTGTTACCTTTGGATATACCTCTTATCTTTCTCAATGATTGAAGATATGAGCCAACTAAACCTCACCATCACCGATGATCAGAATCTTGCCTTGAATCCACTAAAATATCAATTTGAATCTTCTCACATCATCTCCACACTTCAAAACAGAATTTAAAAATTATTAGTACAATACTAATATACCTATAATCACATTTTCATATCATCTCACCTCAAACAAACCATTAATTCTGATTCCTCACCTATATTATCAATCCATTATACTGAATAATGGCCACACAACGATCAAATACCAGATATCATTCGAATAATCATACAAGGAAATACTAGTGATGAATGTTGTGAATAATTTGTGAAGAAATATAGGAAAAAATATGAATTAAAAGTTTCTTTTATTCATGTTGGCCTTAAATTATTTAAATTAATACAAAAATTAAATATCCTAAAAATAAAAAAAAAATTATAATTACCCCTAATATTTCATACATAAACTCAGGCATGAAACATAATAAAACTATGAATCAAAATATTAGTTGATTCTATTCATGTTCATTAAAGGAATATTTTGTAAAATAACCAATGAAAAATAATTCTATACCTCAGGATTATATCGATTATTAAAGAAGAATGAATCTAAATCATTATCATTTGTGAGACCCTGTAATTCCAATAGTGAATACAAAACTTATCTATAGTCATTCACCAAAATCGTCAATGATTTCCACTCAATTCTCATGTTTATGTATCTAACCCTGTGAATTTGATATAAACATGATTATCTATGAGCGAGTTATTTCATGGAGTTAAAAATAACATATAAACTAATTTACTCAATTATTTAATTATTTTTTCCAAAACATTAGTTTATCAAAATTCATGATGGAGATAAATTTTTTTCTTTTATTACTAAAACCTTTGCCATAAAATCAATGGTTGTGTCATATTTATGATATGATCCACCATTTGGAATTAATTCATTTAATCTAGAAAAATACCACACACATGGAATAAATATATGTAATATTAATATATCTAATATTTATATAATATTAATATGCATCCTCTTTGGAGATCAAAATCATACATTGTCTTGGTAAAAATCATTGAAAATATAACAAGATATATTTCAACGTATTAAATTTTAAAAAATAGTCATTACATTATCCTCACCTTTGCAATATTCATCCATAAAAGGAAAAATAAGTCCACACAATTTTGTGAATACTTCTGCTCCTAGGTACTCTCCCAAATATTCACATTCTACCACTAGACACACACCAATGTAATCTCTTTGACATAGAAAATCATATCCTATAAATCCTCAATCTAAAATGGGTACTACATAATGGTATCTCCATACACTATCTTTATCTCTCTATAGTCAATAACATGTGATGGGTCATTCACATACCATCTCAGCTATGACATGTAGATGATATTGTATAACCCATAAAAACATGGAGGTAGGTCTAGGTGGTCCACCACCTCATCGACCATATGAAATATTGGAAGGTACTAATGAATTTTATAGAGAAATTCACACCACGGCCAAATATCCACAATCCACATCATGGTGAGACCCTTAAGAACCCATATTATCCCTCCTTGAACTCTAATGATCTCCATTATCAATCATCATGTGAATTATGTTTTCTCTGTGTTATCGTCATCTAGTCCATGATGATATAAACCTTCTTTGTCATAGCTCGTTGTAACTCTAGGGCCATGTCTACTAACTCAATTTGATTAGTCCAATATAATGGTGACCTATATGGTTTCCCATTAAAATCCTCAATTAGTTCCATATAAATGTGGAATGCTATATTTGTTCAATGAAAACACCACTATGTATAAGTGATCCTCCTAACTTTGCCCACGTTCAAACACACATGCCAGCATCATGTCCTCCAGAACTTGAATGGTCTTCTCATCCTTGCCATTGTTCTCAAGATAAAATTTCATGCTCAAATACAACTGATCCCCAATGTACTAATATAATATAATAAATAATCCATGAATTAGGTGATGATAATGCATTAAAATTATCATCTTTAAAACTCTATGAATCCAGACTATTTAGAGAATACAGTGTTTCCCATGTTCTCTTCAAAAATATACTCTCAAATGGCTAGGAAGTGGTCCATCATGGTGAGTCATTCAATTATCACCTATATGGCATGATTTAATCTAGATATATATGGTATCAACTTCATGAATAATATAGATATACCATCTCACTTACATTATGTATCCTAGTGGGGTTGAATTGAACCCATTTAAACCTGGTTCCCATCATTATTATCATAGAAAGTAAGGCATTGATGAGAAAACATTGTAACAGACTATATTATTCATGGAAAAAAACACTAATATCTAATTTCTAGGTAATTATTCTCCACAATCTGATGTACTTCCAAGGGGGAGCATGAAGCACTCTAATAATCACCTCACACAACATTATAGAAACCATCCTCCATCTTCTAAAAAAGTTGATATACTCACCACCTTCATAAAACCCATCAAGATCATGTCCAACAGATTTATGGGCATGAATGGTTTCATAGTTAGTATCTTTATACAAATATAACCAAATAAATTGTATAAGAGGTGGGGTAAAAAAATTGACTGGATGTAAACTTAACTATCCTCAACCAATAGGTATAATAACTTAATAGATAAATAATTTGAATACTCTATCAACAGCCAAGACCAAGATCTCCAAATGAATGGATATTTCACTACATTCCCCTTCCCATGAGTATAGACTATCAAAAATCCATAATCCTAGTTTAACTCTATCAATCAAATTTTTATCATTTATAATTCTGAGAAAAAATATTCTTATGAATCTTATATTGAGAATATATGAGAACCACACAACCATAAGGTAATGTTGCCACATTTTTATGGATAAGACTATTGTTTCCATCTCTAGATCATATTTTCCATAGTTCCTCTCATGTGGTAGAATATGTCATGGACCATAGGAAATCAATGTCTTCTTAGTCTACAGAACAAAACCAATACCTTTTCCTTTGTAATCATAGAACACTACATGCTCAAAACTAAACTCTATGAATCTCATTTTTGGAGAACCCTTTAACCTATATCATAAGACTAAAAAACCTGTTGCAACCTCTCCATGTACATGAAGGTATTCCCCTTATAGGTTATATTCATTAATGGTGTTAATATCCTTAAAAAATCAGGCACAAATCACTACTTCACTATTGGAAAATAATCTTATACCAATGATTTGGGTGGCTGTAGTTTTGTGTAGAATTGGTATAGGTTGGCTATACAAATAGTTTACAAAACTTTGGTATAGATAATATGAAATAAATATGTTAACGGTTTTGACAAGAATGTGTATAGGTAGTTTAAAAAAACCTATGATTATTTTGATCCTTATACATCTGATTTATATACCAATTACATAACCACAAATCTGTAATGTTTTTTATGAACACAATGTGATAAATATGTATATTTCTACTTATATGTAAATTAGTTTTTTATTTATTCAATGTTTTTTAATAAAATAAATCCTCAATAATAAAAATAACTATACAAATAGTTTTATCAAATCAATTGTATAACCATCTCCTATACAAATGGTTTTTGGAAAACCTTTTCTATAGGGTGATTTTATGGTTCCCATACCAATGGTATAGAAAAAACTATTAGATTAGGTACAGTTTCTAGTACTCATAGTGTCCTACAAACCAATGGAATCACCACACATCTATCAAACTATTTAGTGGGTATCAATCTATCACTATATTAAACATCATTAAGTCCACCAATACTCATTCTACTTAGATGAATGTACCAAAATGTGTTCCGCTCAAATACAGAACAAAAACATCAAGAGCTTCCCACAATGATGGTGCTCTCAGAGTATGTCTAGGACGATGCTCAAATAGCTCATGTTCTCCTCCATGGATGCTGAGTACACTAGAATTGTGTCTATGAATATTTCAATAGAATAGTCTAATAAGTGATGAAAAATCCAATCTATGAGTCCCATGAACACTATTGGGAATCCTTCATGAAAAAATTCATCTCCACGTACATATAATGATCATAGGGACATCCAAATTTCATCTTGGTTAAATACATATATTGTACATGGGCTCATTGAAAACCTGATATGAGGTCTATGATTGAGGAACATCTCACAACTATCAACAAATTAAAGTGGTTATTGATTTTCAATAGAGTATTATTATTCTACTTGGTTACCTAGTTCAAGAAATAATAAACCACACATTACCTCAAGATCCAATCAACCATCTTGGAGAACTATATTGGGGCTTACTGTGTTGACACACTTATTATAACAAATCCCTTCTTCTACAAGACCACATATAAAAAATCATATATTGATGCTCTTCTGGACCTATTGATATGTTGGGGTAGATATTGGTTCCATCCATAGGTAAAAGTCAATACATAATCCAATCACCAAGTAGTGAGGGAAGACTAGAACATCCTCAAAAATGACGTCTTCATACTCCACCACCAATGCATGAAACTGATATCCAATTTCCTCCACTACACCAAGGCTAATACTAGAAAAATAGTGTTTAATTATATGTGCCCTCAAATGTAAGAACTCATTCTAATCTTCTATAATTTCTTTATGACCCACAATGGAAAAACTAGGTCGTTCACTCTGGGAACACCACATCCTCGACCTATAAAATCTAACTTATCACTGAAATGTGTAAATCCATTCCATACATTGTATTATCTAAAAAGTATTTATCCCTTATAAAAATAAATCCCATAAGAATATCGCATCATAAAGACACATTAATCAGTGTTAGAACAAATGTGTGACTGCTTAATCCCCTCTTGTATAAGTATCTAAGCACAAGTCTTTGGCGAATGAATCAACTGGAACCTATTTGTATCATACATGAGAAGTACATAGAAAGAAGTGTCTCACACATCTGTCTATCAATAATTTTTAAATGTGGAGAATACATAGATGAAATATCTAATTATCATTGTATCCTTTGGTTAATATTCCTACACATCATGTAGCTTTCATCATCTCTGACCACCAGCTCCCTGAGCATGGTGCGAACCACCTGGGGGTCGTGTTTGAAAAAGGTCTAATGACCTTCCACCTATTTCCCCTCAACTCACCCCACTACCATTTACATTTAATTGTACATATCCCTAATCCTACCACTATCTATATCATAGAAGTCCATTTATTATATCTCTTTCATTGTTAAGTAAGGTTAGATAATACTGAGGGAGATGTCTCCAGTTGGGATGAGAGAAACATCACCTATCTCTAGGTAGAGTAGAACAATCATTATGGAAATAAAATATACACCATATTTCATTGGATCACTTCCTAAAGAATCCCAAAGGCCTAGATCCATGTGTTCTCCATCAGCTACCATCTATTGTGGTCTTAACTCGTTCATGACCTCTACTATCACCATGTATCAAAAATTTCATTCACCAAAATATCTCCACCACTAAGGTGCACTTGATCACTTCCAAATAGATTTGACTATAATGAGATGCCACTGAAGCAATGATATGTCAATACTGTTCATACTTGATGTTAGGGTCATAGAAAAATAAATCATTAATAATATATAGAGATTAGTGCAAGAGGTTAGGAACCTCACCGAATACTATTCCATCATGCTACCCATATACCAATGACGAATCCCCTAAATCATCATCGATCATAACATGGATGAATTGATATCTAACATAAATATATTCTTGAAATATCATAAGGATTGAGTTGTATCATCATGTTAATGAGTCACTACAATCCCCCATAACTTAGTTTATCCTTGAAGAATACTCTCTTCTTGGACCACAGTATGATTTGATGGTGTAATCACAAGTAGGATGATTCAAGTGAGTGATTCTATATATTCCTCAACTACCTAAGGGTTATGCCTTTTTTTAAAACTTGGGAGGCCATTGCCTATAAAACTCATAGAGTGCCTATATCCCAAAAACATCCTTAGTTGATATTGTTTTTAAAGCCATATATTAAAATAGTGGTGGAAAAACTATTAAACTTCTTGCAGGTACCACCACATGTACATGAACCTATATTTAAGCCTCATCACGAGGAAGATTATGATCAAAATCATGCTATGGAGCCATTGTAAGAAATCACCATGAAAAAATCCATTAAAAATACACACTATACCCATTGAGTATATTTATATAGTGGACTCAAGAAGACAATGGAAACTATAACCTATTCATATATGTTTTATGTTCTATTGTTTTTACCTGGAAACAGTTCCTATATATACCAAGTCAACAAAAACATTATAAGAGTGTTGGTGAATGGATATATTGGTTGTTTCACCAACACTAGAGTCCCTAGACTTAGGGATCAACTGAGAACACTTTAACATTATTTCATTAGATCCAAAACCAAATCTCAAAGCTATAAAATCTATAAACAGTTGTACTAAAGTATAATAAACTCTATTAATTATAAGGATCCAATATTATAATAATGTAATTCCAATTTTAAATGAACTAATACTTTATTAATAAATGAATTTATATAAAATAAATTAAATTCATTGGAAACTTTGAAGAGTTATATCGTCTATCAAATTTAAAATATCAATTTTGTATCATAACCCTTGATAATATATAATGTTAAAAATGATCATTTGAACAGTTTAAGTAAAGGGTTATGATAAATTCCAATATACATAGATGGAAGAAGTGATGGCTTCTACTAGCAGGATCGAACTAAATAAAGCTCGTTTGTCAAAGCATACAATTTAGATCTCTTCACTGGAATTTTTCCTTATCCATGACCAAAACATGTTTCAAAAACTAATGCATTAATAATACCTTTCAAGGGAAAATTCCTTGCTCATCATGATTCTAGTACAAACCATGCTTGTCAAACCTCCCCAAGAAAATCACACCATCATGGACAATAACCTTATTTTTTTGCTCCTGTAATTAAGGGTTATATTTCTAGACCCAAATATTTTGAATTTTTATATGTTAATTTTTTCTAATATTTTTTATATCAATAATTTTAATCAAAATTTGATTTCCATGTGGTGAAAAAAAAATTTTTGTGGGAAATATATAGTTTCAATCCATGATATTTTTTAATGAATTAAATAATTTTTTAAATAATTGATACATTAATAATTAATATTATTAAATAATTATAAATAAATATAAATGATAATATATTTTTTTTAAAAAAATAATTTTTAAAAGGGTCTAAAAGCTGTTATTGTCAATGAAAACCAGTATTTTTTTTCATATATTTATATTTTTTGTTTTAATGTGTAAATTTTGATGAAAATATATATTATAGAATAAAATTAATATTATTTTTTACATATTTAATTCTATATTATCGAAAAATTGATTTTTCATTCTTTTCTAGGACAGTAAAATTTATAGGTAAAAATTATATACGTTATAAATATAATTTCTGTTCTATGACAACATAATGACCCAAAATTAATGTTACATATTACATAATAGTTATCCATGAAAAAATGTATAATTATTCTTTAAAATAATGTTTTTAGTTTATTTTATTAATTTTATAAATCATTAATGATTCCTCCAAAATCCATATTATATTTTCTGGTTTTAAAATTGATTCGTTTTAAACCTGACTCACTAACGAATAGTCGAGGTCATATATTTAGTGATAAATTTTTTAAAATAAGTAACATACTTTAATCTAGTAAAAATTGGTTGAATCCATCGGGAAAGAGAGATATTGTTTTCTGTTTTTATTACTTTATCGTATAGAGTCCAAAACCAATGTTTCCAATTAATATAGAAATCTCATATATTATTCTATATAAACCAACTCATCCTCCCTTTTCTCTTCACTAAAATATATTTTATCATGAATTTACTCAAGAGGTTCAGTTATAAATCTCTTATATGGTTCCCCCATGCTCTCAAGAAGATCCTTCCAATGTTTTTGAAGCACGTTATCGAGGTTAGGTATCCTATATTTCTCATCTTTATTCATGGTCCTCCTTTCTGTTATAGATTTTTTATTCCATTTTCTCATGTTGGGATATGTTATCAAACATCACTATTAATAACACTGTTATTTCAAAATGATGGTAGATCCCTTTTTATCATTAATTTCACCAATTATTAATATTTATACCCATTATTATGAGGAAATTATCCTGTAATTTTTTCATGAAAAACATTTTTATTTTGAACACAAATCAACTTTTCTAGCCATGGCTACTCACTGAAATGAACCAATGCAATGTTGATTAGGGATTCCAATGAATATAACAAAAATTCAATCATAATGGGATTAAATGTTTTTAAATTTGTTTTTTATTTTGAATTATCAAAATGTGTCACATGACCATATACATATTATGAAGGGTTCTCCTAGATAGAACTCTAATGTGTTTGGTAATGATTTAATCTCATCAGGGTTAACTTATGGTAATATAGGGTAATCCAAATCAATTATGGTACTATTTAAACAATGTTATTTTTGTCATGGTAGTTATCCATAACTTATGTTTATGTCATGATTATGTTGTTTCCAAACTCCCTTGTCTCCATTGTCCAATCATCTTATATCATTCTTCATTACAGTAGATTATGAATCATAACCCTCTAATGTTATCTCAATATGAAACTTGGATAAAATATAATACATAACCTTAAACATGGATTTTTAATTCCCTTAATGTGCTTTAAATTTCTCCCCTTTCTTAAGTATGTCACTAGGTTATTTTCTTCAGTTTTAGAATAATGGTGTAATTGTTTAATCAAGTTGTTGAATTTTTCATTATTTTTATTATACTATTGACTCATTTTTCATTGATATGTACTAATTTCACATATACATTATGATACAATATCATCTAGTATTGATTCATGTGATCCATTAGGTAATAAAATATGAATTATAGTGTATTAAAGTTATGTGTTTTCATAGTTCATATTAGAGGAAAATTATATTTATTTTTTTGGATTTTGATTTGAAAACTCTAGTATTGGAATTTATAGTTATACTACACATAAGAATCATGAATAAACATTGAATATATTTTGAGTAAGTTTTTCCCATGAAAATACATTTATATCTAGATATTATATGCGTATATGGCTTTGGTACTAAGGTTCCAAGGGGGGATAACCCTTAAAATGGTGCATTGATCGAGATTTGATCAATTCCTAGTGCATGATAATGGGCATTTTATCACCCCTAATTTGAAACTACTATGATATATCCTTTTTTAAATTCAAAATACACTTACGAATGATTATTAAAGGAAGAAAAATAAACATATAAATTAATTTTAGTAAATAGTTCATGAATAACTTATATTAAAGAATAGAAATTTTTTGGTTAATTAATATATGTCATTTATGAGTTATCAAATTAATTTTAATGGTTTCACATTGTTTATTTTCATTTTGATAATACAAATATCTAATTTTACCTTTATTCTAATCAATGTTTGATAAAAATAATTACATGTTTCAATAACCATTGTGGAGAATAATGTAATGACTGCCTGAATGAAATGATCAACCGAATTGGAGAAAGAATAATTAATAGTGTGATAATAATTTATCATTTGACACATGTTCAGAACTAAAAAATAAATCAAGTCAAACACATGAATACCTCTAAGAAATATCATGTCTTAAATAACACTTTTTTAAAATAAGTTCATCCATCAATCAGTGCATCTTCTAACCCCTTAATCCAATAGAAATGGATTAACTCCATTGAGAATATCTTCTCCTTTACATAAAAATTTAATAAATTGGATGTTATTTTAGTTTATCATAGTGATTGATAAGGTGAAGAACTATTTATGTTGATCTAAAATATGAATCCATAATAAGAGATCAAAGAAATATAGTGGAATTAATTTTTAGAAATGTTTTTTTTAAAAAAATATTCTTTGCACACTTTGACAGAAAATCGAGAGAGACTTATTTATCCTCAAGAAAAGTTATTCTGAATATATCCTGGAATATGAAGAAATATTCCAAATACTTGAACGATATGCCTATATTATTTTATTTACCTATAAATTTGATGTTGATCACCTATTTAGTGGGTTTAATGTATGTATACAACTATCCTTAAAATTTTGGTACTTTAAGAGATATGATAATTTTTTTGATGATTCCTAAAATATGAAAAGATGAATAGTGATTCTCAATGTATTTTTGAGTAAAAAAATAAAAATGGAGTTTAATTTTGGGGGGTTGATGGAGATATCCAATTTTGGAATGAAATACCAACATCCCCTTATCAAATTTCAAGGTAGAAGCATCCTAAAAATTTATGAAAAGGGGATATGAAAATGATTTAGGTGTGGGAAGAAATGGATCCTAGTTATCAATTTACTAAAATAGAAACCCATTATAAGGCCCCAGCCTTATACCTTAATTAATACTGAATTAAATGAATATTTCACATTGACAATATTTTCAGGTGTAGAGATTTAGAGAATTAGGACATAACTATTACATCCCAAACGATTACAAAGTACACACTTCTACATAGTTTCCTTTTTTTACAAAACATGAACTCTTGGAAAAAAGAATCCTTTTGACTTCCATGTTTAAGACAACACAAATTTTCTTTGATCCGATGCTTGACCCTATTCCACATTATGTCATGTAAAAAACATTTTAAAAAACATGGGATGAGCCTAAAAATCTCAGTAAGGGATACACAAAGAAGGAAAACTGTTAGTTTTTCAAAACAACAAGTAAACCATGAAAACTTTATCAAAGTAATAATTTTAACATTTAGGAATTAGTAAATACTCATCACAGAATAAAAGGTCACTACTTATTCTTGTGTAACCAAGATATTACCATAAACCCATGTAAATAACACATAACATATAAAGGTAACATGGGACATAAACATACTTAAATGGAATAACCAAATGGTCGACTTCCACACATATCACTAAATTGAATAGCCATACAGCCGACTTCCATACCCAATGCATTTGAAGTTATAACGTAACCACCCATCCTGGTATTCACGGCACCACCCGTCATTTGGTTTATCGTGTAACCACCCATCAAATGTCCAAGTACCATTACAAAATCATAACACATAAAACAATTATAAAGGAAGGAAAAATTTTCTACATTTCAATCACAATATATCACTTAAATATATAGACATAATAAATCCATTATCAAAAACATTTTTAATACCAAAATACATAACAGAGTATATGGTATTTATTTAATTTTGAAAATATTATGACTTGTTGAGGAAGCAAAAGATCAAATAATACTCATGGCGGCGGAAAGGTCATTGTCACCACGTACATTAAAAAGAAACATAACTTTTGTCATTTAGTAAAATGATTCCTATATAAAATATTCCTTTTGAATAAATGTAGAAGTCAAAGGGTCTTATATAGTGCATAAAAGAAAGCCTTGTATTAGAACAAAATATGCCTCAATGAAAGGAGATTGAGACGAAGTCCCTTACCTCATGTCTGACAAGACTCGATCGCTCTTTAATCTCCTGAATAATAAATTATTGTTACTTTATACCTTCTTAAGAACCTTTTTCAAGTTCATTATTAATTTTATATCACTAATTTCCATGTTATAAAAATTATGTACTCAATTGAGTTAATAACGGTCGTTTTCTCGATCATTGGTACTTGAGTAAAAAATAAACTCCTTATAATTAAAGGTTGTTCATGTTGAAAAATATTCATTATATCTAGAATTATATTCATTATTTAGATATCATATATATCATATATATCCAGAATATACATGCATTTATAATATTACATAACATTTAGAGGTAAAAAATGAAATGCACGGTTTATGGAGATGGTAAGTCGTACATACGCATGAATGCTAATTTCATTTCTATTTCATATTTAATGGAATGAAATCATTTTGATATAGAGGTATATTAGAATTACAATATAATATCTTATGTAATACCAGTAACTCCACACGTTATATGTCTTGCATATGGCATTAACGAATCAAATCACTTTGAGGGGCGGTAGTCCGCACTTCCTAAAATTAAGATACCGCGTTTACCCATAATGGAAACCATAAAGGTATGTCATAAATAAAAAATACAAGAAAATATGGAAAAAATAAACATAATATATATCATATATAAATATAGTGACATCTTAATGGCCACCATTAAAGGTGTTAAAAAATATTGAACAATCATCGTTTCGTGAGGCAGTAATTCACCATCCACAGAAACAGTATGTTCTTTAACCATTAGATGGAGGTGAGTGTAAGTGTATCTATAATCCTTTATATAAAGGCATCCTAGAATATTAGAGATACTGTTGTTGTTACCAAATAAAGGAATAAATATAGTTTAGGGGGTTGGAGAAGCAAAATATTACAAAAGAACATTAGATAATATTTTACCTTTAAATCAAGTAACTCCCCTTGGATAGAACCAAAAGGGTTTCTTGAAGAGCTTTCTGCCTAAGGTAAGGCTTATATAATGAATAGAGGGATGTTTACAGATAAAATGAGTCGAATTTGGTCAAGCCAAAGTCCTGATAATTGTGGGTAAGGGGGTAGAGTTGGGGGCCTTTTATAAGAGGGAGGAGGGGCACTCTTGGAATGTTAGAAAGTGTTAATTTATTATAAAATAATTTCGGATTTTAAAGGTCCCAAAAGGATATATTTCCAGAATAAGGTGACAAGGGTTTGAAATCCACCCATTCAATAGGTTTTTTACAAGTTTTAGTCTTAGAGTTTACCTTAAATTCTTATTTTATTTAAATCGTTCATTAATGATGTCATCGCTGCATCATCAGGGTGTCATAAATAAATTAATTTATTTAATGTCTAAAAATTATAGAAAAATACTATGATGTAAGAAATAGTTTTATCTTTACAATGAATATTTATAGTAAAAAATTTGACTTTTATAAACCCATGTAAAAATTGTTTTAGTAAAACAATACATGTTTGTGACATTTTTATTTTAAGTTTAAATAAAAAGTTATTAATGTCATTTTCTTACCCATGTAGCTCAATGGGGTCCCCAAGTTGACCCATGGATTTAATGGGTTGTCCATGACTCATCCAATAAGGTTAGGACATGTGTCAAGGTAATTTCATATTATTAAAACATTATGTTTACTTTGAATTACACTAATTACCTCTAATCGCGACTAATAAAACATAAAAGTTACTATTAACCAAAAAATTATTTTTATCCCATTGAACCAAATTTTACATCCTAATGACAACTATGTATGTTGGATTTTTTAAATTCAAATAAAAGAGGGGGTTAAATTTCATTTAAATGAAAAATCAGTTTTTTAACTACCACTTAGTGGTTTCACTATTCATCAAAATTTGATGCTTTTCAGAAAAATACCAAAAAATCACCCTAAGATATATTTGATATTCCGAATTCAAAAATGGTGTCTATTCTAAAAAATTCAGCACACATAAGTATGTGTTAATCAATTTAATAACTAATTCTTGTTGTCAAAACAAATAGTGTGTTTTTAAGAAACAAAATATATCAAAAGATTGACACTAGTTTAAGTCCAATTTCAAAGTGAAATTAAATCCAATGACCACTATTGGATTAAATAGTAAAAATATATTATAATTTCAAATTAAAATCAATTCAAAATATAATATAATCTTATAAATAAATTAGATTAAAAAGTGGTTTTGAATATAAATACAACATTTCTCACTTATTCATTAAAAATAAACTTTATCGAAAAAATAACACAAACATACACAAAGTAAATATTGATGTCCCGATCCTAAAGAAGGTTTGATTTGGTCTAATATAATGTATAAGAGTGACAAAAACTATTTTTATGGAGGGTTCACCATCAAAAGGAAATAAATCACCTTTTAGTGAATATTAGAGTATTTATGCTAAAAATTGAATTCTTTTCTTATTTTAATCCTTTATCTTTTTTGGATAAATATAAAAACATTTAACAAACATATATAATAATATTTAAGTTATTTTTATTCATTCCCTCCAATATAACAGCTACGTGCGAATTACCATTTGAAATAATAATATTATATTATTAGTATGCAACGTCAGATTTCAAAGAAACTCATTGTTGCGTATCGGGTACACTATAGAACATAGCAACACCTTTAATGTAAAATTAATATTTAATTCACAAATATTAATAAATATGAAAATGTATTATTTTTAATTTTCCAGGGATGTTACATCATTCCCACCTTTTGGTAATTACGTCCTCACAATTTTATTCACTTATCAAAATAAGTGGAGGTATTTATCCCTCATAACATTTTCAAATTCCCACATTTCCTCTTAAACCATATGGTTCTTCCATAAAACCCTCACTTTATAAATTACGTTAATTTTCAACACTTTCTCTCTTTGGTCAAGAATCTGGACTGGTTGTTCATCCTAAGAGATATTCTCCTCCAACTGAACTACCTCTGGGCTCAAAACATGAGATGGATCTGGAATATACTTTCTCAACATCGAAACATGAAAAACAATGTGTACCTGGGACAAAATTGGAGGTAATGACACTTTGTATGCAACTGATCCAACTTTCTCTAGGATTTCAAAAGGTCCAATGAACCATAGACTCAACATTCCCTTCTTAACAAAACTCATCACAATTGTCCATGGAGAAACTTTGAGAAAGACATGATCACCAACCTCGATAGATAGATCCTTACTCCTATTGTCCGCATAACCTTTCTTCCTGCTCTAAGTTGTTCTCATGTATTTATTTATTAGCTGAACTTTTTCTACCATCTCTTCCACCAATTCTGGTCCAATCAACATCATTTCACCCACTTCATCCCAAAAAGCAAGAGTTCGACACTGCTTCCCATATAATGCCTCAAATGATGCCGTCTGTATACTAGAATTAAAACTGTTGTTATAAGAATACTCAACCAAAAAAAATATGTTTGTCCCAACATCCCTGATAATCCATCGAACAAGCACGTAGCATATCCTCCAAAGTCTGAATTGTTTGTTCTGACTGTCCATCTTATTGAGGATGAAAAGCTATACTAAAATTTAATTCAGTACCCAATGACTTCTAAAGGCCATTAAAAAAGTTATAAGTAAACATGGGATCACAATCAGATACAATAGAGAGGGGAACTCCATGAAACATGACTATCTCTTTAAGATACAATCGAGATATTTGATCTAGAGAGAATGTATCTCGAATAGGAAGGAAATGGGCAGATTTATTCTATCGATCAACAATAACCTAGATTGGATTATTACCTCAAGATGTATTTGGTAATCCCACAACAAAGTCCATGGATATATTTTCCCATTTGCACCCTGGCCCTGGTAATGAAAGAAGCATCCCTTTCGGTAACTGCCGCTCTACATTAACATGCTGATAAGTCAAAAACTTCATAGTAAAATCAAGAATATCTCTTTTCATTCCGTCCCACCAGTAATACTCCCCCAGATCTCTATACATATGAGTACTGCCAGGATGAACTGAAAAAGGGGAACTATGAGCCTCACATAACAACTCATTCTTCAACTGTGAATCACAAGGCACCCATAATCTCTTCACAAACCTCAAAACACACTCATTATCAATGTTAAATTCATGAAACCTACCCTTCTGAACCATTACTATTTTTTTATGAAAACCATTGTCTTTCTTCTACACTTGCTTCATTCTGTCTGATAGGGATGATCTCACTAACACCTGAAACAAAACAGAAGATCTTCCTTCACCAAAAACTTCTATGCCAATGTTCATGAAATCAAAAACCAAAGGATCTCATTCCAAATGTATAATGGTTAACAATGTATTACTTTTTCGACTCAAAGCATCAACCACTTTATTTGATTTTCCCAGCTGGTAATGAATTGTACAATCGTAATCATTGATTAATTTCATCCATATCTTCTATCTCATGTTCAATTCATTCTGAGTGAATATATATTTTAATCTTTTGTGATCGGTATATATTTCACACTTTACTCCATACAAATGATGTCTCCAAATTTTTAAAGTGAAAACCACAATAGCTAATTCTAAATCATGTGTAGGGTAATTTACCTCACCATTTTTCAACTGACGTGAAACATAAGCAATTACCTGATCATTCTACATAAGGACACAACTAAGCCCCTTCAATTAAGCATCACTGTAGATAACAAACTCACCATTCCTGGAAGGAAGTGCCAAAACTGGAGCATTCACCAATCTTATTGTAAATTCTTGAAAACAATCATCACATTCTTTTGTCCAGATAAACTTCAAACCCTTCCGAGTTAGCTTAGTCATTGGACTTGATAACCATGAAAAATGTTCATCAAACCTCCGGTAATAACCTGCCAAACCAAGAAAACTATGGATCTCAGTTACATTTGAAGGTCTTGGACATTCTTCAACAACATTTGTTTTAGCATGATCAACAGTTATACCATTTTTTTGAAACACTGTGGCCATGGAAAGAAATTTTTTGTAACCAAAAATCACAACCTGCTGAATTTTCCATACCGTTTCTTTTCATTAAAGGTTTGCATGATAACCCTTAAATGAATTTCATGCTCCTATTTACTTTTATAAAACACTAAAATATCATCAATGAAAACAACCACAAACTTATCCAAGAACACATGTAAAATTCTATTCATAAGGTCCACGAATACAGTAGGGGCGTTGGATAAACCAAAAGGTATAACTAGAAATTCATAATGGTCATATCTAGTATGGAACACAATCCTCATAATGTATTCTTCTATTACTTTCAACTGATGGTACCCCAACCTCAAGTAGATATTTGAAAAATACTAAGCTCCCTGGAGATGATCAATCAAATCATTGATATGAGCCATAGGTTACTTGTTCTTAACAATGATGTTATTCAATTCTCTATAATCAATGCAAAGTCTCATTGAACCATCTTTCTTTTTAACAAACATGACAGGAGCACCCCATGGCGATTTTCTAGGTAGAATGAAACGATTATCTAATAACTCCTAAAATTTCTTCTTTAACTCTAAACGTTCAACTTGAGCCATTCGATAAGGGGGTTTTGAAATTGGCATAGAATCGGGAACTAAGTCAATAGTAAATTAAACATTCTGATCATGTATAATACGAGGATACTTCTCAGGGAAATAATAAAGATACTCATTTACCACTAGCACATCATTAATATGAACAGTTCCTTTGTTTTCAACAATATGTACAAGGTAACATTCATTTTGATCTTTTACTAGTTTCTCAACTTCCTGATATGTTATCAAACACATGGGTTCATTCTTGTACACAAACTGAAAGTATTTCTGAAAAGAAACCATTTTAGCTCTGTAGTCAATCTTAGAATGATAAACAGAAATCCAATCCATGCCCAAAATAACATCAAACTCTACTTGAGGAAAACCAATAAGGTTTGCAGGTATATTCTTTCCGCACACAAGGATAAAAATGTTCTTATACTTACTTTTTGTCTCAACTTTTCCTCCGTGTGTTTTTACCATAAGTTCAGGATTCATATCAAGAGATTGAATTCTCAATTTACTAGAAATGTTATCAGAAATGAAAGAATGTGTAGACCCTGAATCAAACTACACATTGGAATAATCTGAAAAAACAATCAGTATACCTGATACGACTTCATTCGACTACCCTACATCTCCTGAAGTAGTTGTAAAGGATTTCACCAGCCATTTCTTCTTGTAGTCAAGATACATTCCCCCAGTTGAGTTCTTCGTTAGACGCTCATTTGCATAATGACCCATTTCATTACACTTTAAACTTCTTACCGCTAGCTTTTCATTGCCTGCATTATCATCTTCCTTACAGTTACAAGCAATATGACCAGACTTTCCACACTGAAAGCAAATTCAATATTTGGATTAACATTCTACAGGATGAATTTTACCACACTTCTCACAGGATGGATATTTGGATTTCTTACCTCCTGGCTTCTTTGATTATTCTTTCCCTTTTCCTTCCAACTGGACCGCTTATTGTGTTTCTTTTCAATGAACACTTGATCATCGGTAAACTCCATTTCCATATTCTCTACACATCGAACATGTTTTTCATAACTTTTGAACTCACAAGAAGATAATGCCCTTTGATACTTTGGCTTTAACCCTGAGTAAAAAAAAGTTGATTTTACTATCATGATATCAAATGAAATTTGAAGCATACCTTGCTAGTCAAGTGAAATTTTCTTCATAAACAGCCACTGAGTCATCCTCATTCCTCAATTCTAGGAATTGTTTTTCCATCCTAAGACGAACCACCTTAAGATAATATTTCTCAAGAAACATACCTTTGAATTCTTCCCAATGAAGATCATCAATCTCATCACTATCCCTGATATTTTTCAACTTCGACCAACACTGATCAGCTTCACCTTCAAAACGATAAACAACATGAATAAACTTTTGATGTTCTGAACACCCCATGACATAAAAAATCTTCTCCAGTGCTTTAATCCACCATTATGCTAGCACAAGGTCAGATGATCCTCTGAATGATGGGAGATGTTGCCTCATGAAATGTTCCACAACTGACATATTCCTCTGTGGTTGATCTGGATGATCTCGTGCATACATAACACCACAATTTATAGCCTGATTCTACGATGCCATCAGTGCAACAAACTTTTCAGTTCCAATTTTGACCATATCAGGTTGCTGATTTGGAAGGTTGTCTTCCTCCTGATGACGTCCCAACATAGCTGCCATGTTTCCTCTGCAGAAAACCATTCTGAACATAGAAATATCTTAGGTGAAGCAACATAGTAATCTTTAAATTCTATATCATTTAAATCATATCATAAATTAATTTATGGACATAAATTTAACAATTTTTTAACACCTAAATTTGATTAAACCGACCACTGATACCAACTATAAGGCTCATGCCTTATACCTTAATTAATAATGAATTAAATGAATAATTCTCATTGAATATATTTTTATGTTTATAGTTTTAGAGAATTAGGACATAACTATTACATCTCAAAAGATTACAAAGGAGACACTTCTACATAGTATCCTTTTTTTACAAAACATGAACTATTGAAAAAAAGACTCTTGTCTAGTTCCATGTTTAATAAATCATGACTTTTCCTTGATCCCATCCATGACCCAATTCCACATTATGTCCTATGAAAAACAATTCAAAAAAACTTGGGATCAGCATAAAAAGCTCGGTAAAGGATACACAAATAAGAAAAAATGTTATTTTTTCAAAACAACAAGTAAACTATGAATACTTGTTCAGCGTAATATTTTTCACATTTAAGAAGTAGTAAATACTCTTCACTGATTAAAAGATCATTAATTAAACTTTTGTAACCATAATATTACCATAAAAACCATATAAAGAACACATAACAAATAAAGGTAACTTGGGACATAAACATACTTAAATGGAATAACCATAATGTCGACTTCCACGGATATCACCAAATGGAATAGCCATACGGCCGACTTCCATACCCAATGCATTGGAGGTTATAACGTAACCACCCGTCCTGGTATTCACGGCACCACCCGTCATTTGGTTTATAACGTAACTATAAAGATCCATAAAAATCAAGGGAAATTTTTTTTCTTTATTTTCATTGGGATTTTACAAGAACGCAGTTTCTGACGGCACCTGATTCTGAGGCCCGGTGTGCCTGGAATCATTTTCCAAAATTTAGCTTGGGTATGTTCAGTGAATGAATGAGTGGGTTTTCCTAACTTATGAACCGGTGCTCGAAATCGAAATATAAGGACACCAATGGAATCATAGCGCCGGTAATTGCTTAGGAACACCTTTTCCGGAGTTGCGTTTTCTCGGGTGTGGAAACTAAATTTTGGGTTAAGTAAATGAATAAAATAAAATGGGGAAACCAATTGATTTTATTTAAAGTTGTTTAACCTAAGCTAAGTGGTTGAAGTGGGACCCACTATATCCTACCCCACTAGGTATGATATTTGTGTGGTGGGGCCCACACGATCCACCTTTTCAACTTCCACGAAACCCCCACCTTTAATTAGGTAACGCACCCGCACCCCCCTTTAAATGTAAGTCAACTCTTGTATTTAAACTGAATAATAAACGCCTAATTAATTGGGCGGTTTAAACTCCCCAATTAATTCAATTAATTGATTGTTTCAATTTTGAATTTCAAAAAAAGTTGTCTTGTGTGTTAATAAAATAAGATAGGTTTTATTTTATTAGAGGTTGGTTGTGCGAGAGGGTTTGGGAGAAATCACTCAAGCCGTTAAACACTCCTTCCTCGACATAGAACGTGAAGAACGAGAAGAATGCCAACCTCCGACGAAGGTCGACAAGAAT
The DNA here is from genome assembly GCA_963277665.1 of Viscum album. Lineage (NCBI taxonomy): Eukaryota > Viridiplantae > Streptophyta > Magnoliopsida > Santalales > Viscaceae > Viscum > Viscum album. Next base: position 566,721,666 of record OY728134.1, on the reverse strand, counting down.
GTTGGACCCTCGGAGATCGACGAAGTGACGCCAATGAATCCTTTCTCCATGACGCGACGATCCCCCTTCCATGACTCCTTCTTCCGTGATGTGAAATTTTGTGACGAACCCTCGCTCGACGACGCTTGAGGTAGGGGTTTTGGTTTAATTAAATCTATGTGATTTATATCCTCTGCATGTGTTTAAAATTTGTAGGAAGCCGTTTAAACCGCTAACACGGTGGGTGCGGACCAAGAAACAAGTCTTAACCCAGCGTTTCTTTGTTCTTGGTGTGCGGATCGGCGGGCGATGACGAAGCAGGTCGCAAGGGAATTTTGAGGTCTTCACAGTGAAGAGTCGGTCCCAGGAAGAACGCTGGTGAAGACGGCTGGCAAAACGGACCACCGGAGCGCGTCCGGTGGTCCGCGAAAAACTATGTCGGTTGCCAGAGGCGGCGGTGCCCGACATGCTGCTGGGAAGGCCAGCCGGGGCTTCAGCCGCGGCGGTAGGCTACTGGTCCCATGACCGCGCGGGACCGAGGAGGCGCGGACGCGGCGCTGGGCCGCGTCCATTGGCAATGAACGGCCCCCATGCGGGGGCCATGGTTTCATTCAAGGGGGCGGCGCCCCCTTTGTGCGGCCGCTCAGCCAGCGCCGCGGCGACCCGCTCGGTTAGCGCCATGCCGCCCCGGGCCGAGCTGCGCCCAGCTGGGTTGGATCCAAACCCGAGTTGGGTCGACCAGGTTCGGGCCGACCTGGGGGGGGGGGTCGGACCGGGCCCAGAACCCCCATTTTCGGACCTCTCACAGTCTTTTGCCCATAACATGGGCTACAGACCTCCGATCGACGCACCGTTAGCTGCGATACGATCATTGGATTGAGTTGGTCGTTTAGGTATAATACAATCAAGGTTTCAGAGAGCTTTGTGTACGGCAAGGTTGGTTCGGTTACGAAACCAACTGGGCCCTCGGAGCGGAAACACTTATATTTTGAGCTCCAGACGTCCGATTGACGTGCCGTTGACATTGTTGGATTCCTCTTGATGAGACGGATCTTTTGGAATACTTTGCCTGAGTTTTGGTTGCATTTGGATTGTGGATGGGTTGGATTGTACTCGAAATCCAACCAGACCCCTGTAACGGAAAAGCTGATAACTTTTAGATCGGACGTCTGTTTGACGAACTATCAGTGACATTGGTAATCACGTTGATAAATGGTCCCTATGGGTATACCCTATGAGAGTTCGGGGTACAGTCGAGATACGGCCGGGTTGGTTCGCACACGAATCCAACTGGGCCCCTCGGACGAAAAGGCTAGTAAATCACAGATCGGGCGTCTGACGGATGCGCCGTCTATTGCGTGGAGACCCCTATGATGAGATGGTCCCTTGAAATCCTTCTTCGTGGAACTTTATGATACTTGGAGGATCGACTAGTAGCTCCTGGAGCAGACCCTCCAGGAGACGAGCTAGGAGAGTGCAGTGACCTAGTAGCTGGCTAAGACATGACAACTGCTGATATATCGACTCGGTGTGTTTCGGATAGCCCAGTGGGGAGCACTTGGTTGTAGCGGAAAACCCATGGAAGAGGAGAACTTGGTAGTAGCGGCAGACCCACAGTACTCAACAGAATGTGTACCCTCTGGAGGCTATTAGGGGGAGCGCTTTGTTGTAGTGGTAGACCCACGACGGAGGAGTGCTTGGTTGTAGTGGAAGACCCATGGTATTCAACTGAATGAGTACCTCTGAAGCCTATGAAGGGGAGCGCTTGGTTGTAGTGGCAGACCCATGGTGGGACACGCTTGGTTGTAGCAGCAGACCCACAGTACTCGACAGGTGGAGTACTAAAACTGTCCAAGGTTAGTGGGGCATGCTTGGTTGTAGCAGCAGGCCCACTCTACTTCACAGAGGAGGAGTTCTCCAGCAGCTGTGGTTTTGACATCATGAATAAAATACTGGTTGAGCTGAATCTATGACCTTTGTGTTTACCTCATGATTGAGACAGGTCACTTGATAACTTAGGTAAATGTATGGGCATATACCTGGGTAGTGTTTATCTGTTGAATTCATAAATCATTGTGTTACCTCATGATTGAGATGGGTTACTTGATAACATGGGTATATGTATGAGCATATACATAAGTAGAGTTTATATGTTGAGATCTTCTTTGTGGTTATCCTTGTTGGATTTAGTGAGACCTTGAGGGTCTCGGGGTACCTACTGAGTATCGTTATACTCACCCCTACACGGGTTATGCCTGTACCTCAATGTGTTGGTTGCAGACGACGTGTAGCACAGACAGAGGCCGAGTGTTCGAGGACTGGACAATACCCAGAGGAGGACCTCGCGACGAGACAGTATCCTGTGGTGGACTTCACGATGAGGCGACACCCGGAGGAGTTTGATGGGCGAGGGCGTTGTGGAGGCTATCTGTACCTACACTTCAGGTGGGATATGTGGTGGATGATCCAAGAGCTGTGCTATCTGTACCTACCCATCAGGTAGGATCCGAGGAGGATAACCTAGGAGCTGCATCCTTTCTTCCAGCTGTTGTATTTTTCTGTTGTACTTTTGTTCGGTTGTAGCAGTACTTTCTATTGGGTTTTTATTCTGGAGAACTTACTTTTATGAACATCCTTTCGTACTTAGTGAATTACTTCTGCTTATACTATGTGATGTTTTTTTTACTTTTATTAAGGCAATGCATTCCCAGTTATCGGGATTTATGCCTTTGGTGCTAGTCGCCAGCCCCTGGCCTATGGAAGGCGGGCTTGGGGTAGTCACGACACGGGTCCCGAGGACGGGTCATGACAAATTGGTATTAGAGGGGTTGGTTCTACCAAAGAACTTATAACTCTGATATTTTTTCCATCTGTGAAGCAATAGTGTTAAGGTTATCGAGTGTGGTTTTCAGTTCAGGGAGTCCAGTGTTGGTGCGGGCGGCTGATGTATCAATACACTAGGACCCTGACAACGGATTTCCAACTTTGTGCACGAAAACACTGATTGCGTGTGTGTTTCCAGATGGTTTTAAAAGTCCGCTCAAACCAGGTCAGCACACCAGGTATATATTGTTTGACTGTATCACGTATGTTTCAATCAGGATGCCTCTCCACGGACGATCAGCTAGAGCCCTAAGAGATGTACTTACTGACAGCCTGCCGAGCGACGAGCCTTCGGTACAGGGCTATCTTGTAGTTGAGGCACCAGCGGAGGCACCAGCGGTAATACCACCAGTTGGGCCACCAATGCCACCAGCCCTAGCAGTAGAGAGTGCATGTCGCTTGAGAGCACTACACGAGTTCCAGTTCTAGAGGCCACCCAGGTTCAGGGGAGAGACGGGCCCGCAGGTGGCTGAGGAGTGGCAAGAGGTTGTGTTAGGAGTTTTCAGGATAGTGGGTACACTAGAAGAATTCATGGTGATCATTGCTGCCAGCCTCCTTCAGGAAGGAGCTAAATGTTGGTGGAGCCACATGTTCTAGTTTTGCGACGGGATGACCTTCACATGGGAAGAATTGGAGACCTTCTTCAGGGTGGAGTTCATACAAGTGGCTCTACACCCCGAGCGTGTTCAGGAGATGATTCCTTTGACGCATGTTTTTTCATCAGTAGTCGAGTCATCTAGGAGGACCAGACCAGCAGTTGGGTGATCTCGGTTTTTAGGATCGGTGGTGCGGGGCACCTAGGGTGGGACCAGAGCCAGCCGTACAAGGAGAAGGAATTGTTATGAATGCGGTAGGAAGGGTCACCTGGAGCGTGACTGTCCAATCCCCCGCATAGTTGATCTGAATGCTTTAGAGGAGCCACTGAGGTAGAAGTAGTGGTGGGTGCTTGAGCAACAACCGAGTAGTTGACAAGGCAGTAGAGCTCCCGGAGTAGGTGGACAGGAATAGAACTAGTGAATACATCCCTAGTACTTCTAGTTCCATGTTTCTGTTGTATTTGTGTCTTTTTACTATGAGCTGCAGTAATAAAAAGACACTTATCATTGTTATGTTTTCTTTCCTGTCCTTTTCTTTGGTTGATACTGAGAGGTCCCAGTTTAAACTTTTGACTTGACCCTCACTATCGAGATTTTTACTCGAGGAGACCCAGTGACCTCACACTGATGCCGACAGTGTGACTCGATCCTTGGAGGCGAGAGTGATGGTTGGATCTATTGGTAGTAGTGTCGAGGACATATGACGACATCCATGGCATGAATGCATCATTCATGTAAGGATTGACTGTATTAGGAAAAAGTACTGGTTTATTTAGGTTATGAGACCGAGTTTCTTTTTTCGGCGAAGGAGAAATCTTAGCAGCTCTTACAGATCGTAGGCAAAGAAGGTGCAGATCATCCAGGAGCGGATGAAGACTGCACAGTTCTGTAAAAACAAGAAACCGGTGATAGTCTTAGAGACTTGGGCATTTGATTGTTTTAAAAAGAGGAAATTTTAATGACAGATAAATCTGCAGAGAAGCAGACGTGGAGGTAGAGCTAGGAGAGCAGCATGAGGTGGTGTACATTTCAACATGCTACAACCACCCGCCTTGGCTGTCCCCGCCAGGCTCAGGGAGATGGAGGGTAGGGGAAGAGTGCGGCTACATGTGGTCCAGGAGTGTGACCCAATGGCTCAAAAAATGATTCAAGGGATAGTTTTTATCCACCACTAGCTGCCGTAGTAATAGACGTTGATATGAATCATTCCTTCCTTCCATGAATCTTGTCCCAGACCTAGAGTTTCCGGTAAACATTAGAATTGATCCTCACGTCTAGAGATACTTTGTAAGGAGGCTCAATGATCACACATACACCGATAGTGTGGTCTAACCCTCGAGGCGAGAGTTTCGGTTGGAATCTCTTGGTGCCAGCGTCGAGGCCTTACGACATTGGTCTCGGTATGGATTGAATTCACAATTCATGCTCAGATTAACTGTATTAGGCAAAAAGGTTGTCGTCTAACTACAACGTTGGGATGGGTTTTCCTTGGTCGGAAAAAACGAAACCCTAGGTATCACTATATAAATTCCATCGTAGGAGGGTGTGGCCGATTACTCTTGAGTCAGTCAACCTAACCCTCATCACAGCAGGTGTTTTGAGTTTCGGTTCTTAATAGGAATTGGAGGCCTCTTGAGTTCGAGGATGACGATCAAATCCTTATACGGGTCTCACCTCGACGAGGTTTACAGAGATGTGGCCAAGGCGGAAAGTAATCTCCGAAGTTATGTGGATCTTTTCAGGTCCTCAGTAGGGTAGGTGAGGTGGGTTACCGTTTGACCCATCCACCTCAGTTGCACCAGGTGCACGACGACATCCAAGTATCTCGACTGGGATGATACGCGCTTGACATGACGCATATCATCGACCATGAAGAGCTGGACATTGGCGATGGGGTGACTTTTGCGGGGTTCCAGTAGGAGTTGAGGATCGACGGGAGTAGTCCTATGAGGATGGTCGATTCCTCTTGTGCACTTTCATTGGAAGCACGAGAACCTCCAGGCGAGAATATGGGAGCGGAAGGCTCAAATTCGTGCTCAATACCACTTTTGTGTCCCTACTTTGTGTTAAAGCATTACGATGTCGTAAAGCCCTGAGGTGGGAGAAATGTAAAGACCCATAAAATTCAAGTGAAATTTTTCTTCTTAATTTTCTTTGGGATCTTACAAGAACAAAGTTTCTAACAACACCTGATTCCGAGGCCCGGTGTGCCCAAAATCATTTTCCGAAGTTTCGATCAGGTACGTTTAGTGAACGGACGAACGGGTTTTCCTAACTTTTGAACCGGTGCTCAGAATCGAAATCTGAGGACACTGATGGAATCGCAGCACCGGTAATTGCTTAGGAACACCTTTTCCATAGTTGTGTTTGCTCGGGTGTGGTTACTAAATTTTGGGTTAAGAAAATGAATAAAATAAAATGGGCCAACCAATTTATTTTATTTAAAGTTGTTTAACCTAAGCTAAGTGGTTGAAGTGGGACCCACTATATTGTACTCCACTAGGTAGGATATTTGTGGGGTGGGGCCCACATGAGATCCACCTTTTCATCTTCCACGAAACCCCCACATTTAATTAGGTAACGCACCCGCACCCACTTTAAATGTAAGTCAACTCTTGCATTTAAACTGAATAAGAAATGCCTAATTAATTGGGCGGTTTAAACTCCTCAATTAATTCAATTAATTGATTGTTTCAATTTTGAATTTAAAAAATGGGTCTTGTGCGTTAAAAAAATTAGACAAGTCAAATTTTATTAGAGGTTGGTTGTGCGAGAGGGTTTGGGAGAAATCACCCAAGCCGTGAAACACTCCTTCCTCGACGATGAACATGATGAACACGAAGAACGCGAAGAACACGAAGAATGTGAAGAACGTTGACCTCCGACAAAGGTCGACAAGAACACCGGACCCTCGGAGATCGACGACAAGATGCCGACGAATCCTTTCACAGTGACACGATGCACCCCCTTCCGCGACTCCTTCTTCCACGACATGCAATTCCGCGACGAACCCTCACTCGACGACGCTTGAGGTAGAGGTTTTGGTTCAATTAAATCTATGTTATTTATATCCTCGGCATGTGTTTAAAATTTTTCGGAAGCCGTTTAAACCGCTAATGCGGTGGGTGCAAACCAAAGAATAAGTCCGAACCCACCATTTCATCATTCTTGGTGTCCGGATCAGTGGGCAATGACGATGCAGGCCGCAAGGGAATTTTGAGGTCTTCGTAGTGAAGAGCCAGTCCCGGGAGCACCGCTAGCAAAGACGACAGACAAAATGGACCACCGGAGCGCATCTGGTGGTCCACGGAAAACCCCACCGGTGCGGCGGTCGGAGGCGGCAGCGCCCGGTGCACCACCGGGAAGGGTCGTTGCGGCAGCAGGCTGCTAGTCCCACGACCACACGGGACCGAGGATGCGGGGACGCGGCGCTAGGCCACGTCCGTTGGCAAGGAGCGTCCCCCAAGCGGGGGCCTCTGTTTCATTCAAGGGGGTGGCGCCCCCTTTGCGTGGCCGCTCGGCCAGTGTCGAGCCGCCCCGGACCGGGCTACGCCCGGCCGGGCCGGGTCGGACCGGGCCCAGACCCCCCATTTCCAGACCTCTGACAGTCTTTTTCCCATAACATGGGATACAGACCTCTAATCGATGCACCGTCAGATGCGATGCGATCCTTGGTTCGAGACGGTCGTTTCGTTATATTACACTCAAGTTTTCGGAGAATTTGTGTACGACCAGGTTGGTTTGGATACAAAACCAACTGGGCCCTCGGAGCAGAAACACTTATATCTTGAGCTCCGGACATCCGATTGACGTGCCACCGAGTTTGTTGGATTCCTCTTGATGAGGCTGACATTTTGGAATTTTTATCCTGATTTTTGGTTGCAGTTGGATAGTGAACGGGTTGGATTGTACCCAAAATCCAACTGGGCCCCTAGAACGGAAAAGGTGATACCTTTCAGGCTGGGCATCTGTTTGACAAACCGTCAGTGAGGTTGGTAATCAAGTTGAGAAATGGTCCCTATTAGAGTACCCTATGAGAGTTCGGGGTATAGTCAAGATACTTCCGGGTTGGTTATCACACAAAAACAAGTGGGCCCCTGGGAGGAAAAGGCTAGTAACTCACAGAACGGGCGTCTGATTGACGTGCTGTCTATTGCGTTGAGAACCCTATTACGAGGCGGTCCTTTGAAATAATTCTTCATGGAAGTTTGTGATACGTGGAGTATCGACTATTAGCCCATGGAGAAGACCCTTATGGTGATGAGATAGCATAGTGCAGAGACCTAGTAGGTGGCTGAGACTTGACGACTGATGATCTAATGACTCTGTGTGTTTCGGATATCCCAGTGGAAAGCGCTTGGTTGTAACGGCATACCCACGGCAGAGGAGCGCTTTCTAGTAGCGGCAGACCCGTGGTACTCACCAGAAGGAGTACCTCTAGAGGCTATGATGGGGAGCGCTTGGTTATAGCAGCAGACCCATGGTAGAGGAGCGCTTGGTTGTAGCAATAGACCCATGGTATTCAACAGAAGGAGTACCTCTAAAGCCAATGAGGGGGAGCGCTTGGTTGTAGAGGCAGAACCATGGTGGGAAGCGCTTGGTTGTAGCAGTAGGACCATAGTACTCGACAGGTGGAGTACTACAATAGTTCAAGGTTAGTGGGGTGCGCTTGGTGGTAGCAGCAGACCCACTGTACTCGACAGAGGAGGAGTTCTCCAGCAGCCGTGGTTTTGACATCATGAATAAAATCCTGGTTGATATGAGTCTATGTCCTTTCTGTTTACCTCATGATTGATATGGTTCACATGATAACTTAGGTATATGTATGGGAATATACCTGGGTAGTGGTTAACTGTTGATTTCATAAATCATTGTGTTACCTCATTATTGATATGGGTTACTTGATTAGTTGGGTATATATATGGGTATATACCTAAGTAGGGATTATCTGTTGAGATCTTCTTTATTGTTATCCTTGTTGGATTTAGTGGGAACTTGAGGGTCTTGGGGTCCCTACTGAGTATCGTTATACTCACCCCTGTATGGGCTATGCCCGCACCTTGTTGTGTTGGTTGAAGATTACGGGCAGTGTAGACAGAGGACGAGTTTTCGAAGACTGGACGGTACCCGGAGGTGGACCTCACAACGAGACAATATCTGGTGGTGGACTTCACAATGAGGTGACACTTAGAGGAGGTTGATGGGCGAGGGCATTGTGGAGGCTATCTGTACCTACCCTTCAGGTAGGATCCGTGGTGGACTATCCAGGAGCTGCGCTATCTCTACCTACCCTTCAAGTAGGATCCGAGGAGGACGACCCAAGAGCTGCTTCCTTTCTTCCAGATGTTGTATTTTTCTGTTGTACTTTTGTTCAGTTGTAGCTATAATTTCGATTGAGTTTTTATTCTGGCCCACTTACTTTTATGACCTTCCTTTTGTACTTAGTGTATTACTTCCGCTTGTACTCTGTGATGTTTTGTTTACTTTTATTAAGTAAATTCCTTCCCAGTTATCGGGATTTACACCTCTGGTGCTAGTCGCCAGCCCCTGGCCTATGGAAGGCGGGCTTGGCGTAGTCACAACACGGGTCTTGAGGACGGGTTGTGATAGTAACCACCCATCAAATGTCCAAGTACCATTATAAAATCGTAACACATAAAACAATTACAATGGAAAGAAAAAATTTCCACATTTCAATCACAATATATCACATAAATATATTAACATAAAAATACATTAAAAAACCATTATGAATAACAAAATACATAAAAGAGTATATGGTATTTATTTACTTTTAAAAATATTGCGGCTTGTTGAGGAAGCAAAAGATCAAATAATACTCATGGCGGCGGAAAGTTTGTGGTCACCGCGTACGTTAAAAAGAAACAAACATTTTTTCAGTTAGTAAAAAGCTTAGTATATAAAAGATTAATGATGAGTAAATTTAAAAGTCAAAGGCGTTTATACATCGTATAAAAGAAATTCTTGTATTAGACCAAATTACACCTCAATTAAAGGAGATTGAGACGAAGTCCCTTACCTCATGTCTGGCTTGACTCAATCACTCTTTAATCTCCTGAATAATATACTATAGTTAATTTATAATTTAATAAGAACATTTTTCAAGGTAATTATTCCTTTTATATCACTTATTTCCATGATATAAACATTATGTAATCATTTATGTTAATAACGGTCCTTTTGTCGATCATTTGTACTTGAGTCAAAAATAAACTCCTTATAATGACAAGTTGCTCATCGAAAAAATATCCATTATATCCAGAATTACATTAATTATGTAGATATCATATATATCATATATATCCAGTATATACATGCACTTATAATATTACATAACATTTAGAGTCAATAAATGAAATGCACCGTTCATGGATACGGTAAGTCGTAAGTAGGCATGAACGCTACTTTCATTTCTATTTCATATTTAATGGAATGAAATCATTATTATATAGTGGTATATTAGAATTATAGTATAATATTTTAGGTAATACCATTAACTACATACTTTATATGTCCCACATGTCGCATTAATGAATCAAATCACCTTGAGGGTGAGGTAGTCCGCACTTCCTAAAATGAAGATATCACATTTACCCATAATGGAAACCATAAAGGTATTCCAAAAATGAAAAATACAGAAGAATATGGAAAAAATAAACATAATATATATCATATATAAATATAGTTACATATTAATGGTCACCTTTAATGGTGTTAAATGAGTATTGGACAATCATCGTTTCTGGAGGCATTAATTATCCATCCACAGAAACAGTATGTTCTTTAACCATTAGACGGAGGTGGGTGTAATTTTAGCTCTAATGCTTCTTATAAAAACATCCCAGTATATTTTATATATTGGTTTTGTTACAAAATAAAGGAAAAAAAGATTTTAGGGGGTTGGATAAGGAAAATAATAAAACATTAGAGAAGACTTTACCTATAAATCGGGTAACTCCCCTTGGATTGAACCAAAAGGGTTTCTTGAAGAGATTCCTGCCTAAGGTAAGGCTTCTATGATGAAGAGAGGGATGTGGAGAGATAAAATGAGCATATTTTGGTCAATCTAAAGGCTTAAGATGTGTGGGTAAGGGGGTAAAGGTGAGGGCCTTTTATAAGAGGGAGGAGGGGTACTCTTGGAGTGTTATAAAATGTTACTTTACTATAAAATACTTCTCGGATTTTAAAGGACCCAAAAGGATATATTTCGAGGATAAGGTGATAAGGGTTCTAAATCCACCCATCCAATAGGTTTTTGAAAAGTGTATGTGTTATATATTACCTTATCTTCTCATTTTATTTAAATCATTCATTAATGTGGTTATCACTGCATGATCATGGTGTCATAAATATATTAATTTATTTAATGTCTAAAAATTATAAAAAAAATACAATATTGTAAGAAATCTATTTTTCTTTCGAATGAATTTTTATATTAAAATATTTGACTTGCATAACCCCATTTAAAAATTGTTTTAGTAAAATAATACATGTTTGTGAAATTTTTATTTTAACCTTAAATAAAAGTTATTAATGCCATTTTCTTACCCAAGTGGCTCTATAGGGTCCCCAAGATGACCGATGTATTGACTAGGATGGCCATGAATCATAATATAAGAGTAGTACATGTGTCAAGGTAATTTCATATTATTAAAACATTATGTTTACCTTACATTACACTAATTTCCTCTAATCGCGATTAATAAAACATAAAAGTTACTATTCACCAGAAAATTATTTTCATCCCATTGAACCACATTTTAAATCCAAATGACAACCATTTATGTCAGATTTTTTAAATTAAAATCACATAGGTGGTAAAATTTCTTTTCAACCAAAAATCAGTTTTTTAACTACCACTTAGTGGTTTCACTATTCATCAAAAATTGATGTTTTTTATAAAAATACCAAAAATTCACCCAAATCTATATATGATATTTTGAATTCAAAACTGGTTTATATATTACAAAATTCAAAACATATATGTTTCATTAATCAATTTAATAAACAATTCTTATTGTCAAAAAAATGTGTGTTTTTAAGAAACAAAATACATCAAAAGATTGACAGTAGTTTTAGAACAATTTCAAAGTGAAATTAATTCCAATGACCACCATTGGAATAAATGGTAAAAATATATTCAAATTTCAATTTAGAACCAATTCAAAAGATAATATAATCATATAAATAAATTAGATTAAAAAGTGGTTTTGAATATTAATATAACATTTCTCACTAATTCATTAAAAATGAACTTTATCGTAAAAATAACAGAAACATACACAAAGTAAATTTTGATGTCCCGATTCTATATATGGATTTTATTTGGTCCAATAGAATGTATAATAGTGACCAAAACTATTTTTATAGCGTGTTCTCCATCAAAAGGTGATAAATCGACCTTTTAGTGAATATTATAGTATTTATGCTTAAAATTGAATTCTTTTCTAATTTTAAACCCTTATCTTTTATTGGATAAATGTAAAAACATTTAACAAAAATATATAATCATATTTTAGTTATTTCTATTCATTCCTGCCAATACAATAGCTACGTGTTAACTACCATTTGAAATAATATTTTTATATTATTAGTGTGCAATATAAGATTTCAAAGAAACTCATTGTTGGGTATCGGGTAAGCTATCGAACATAGAAACACCTTTAAAGTAAAATTAATATTTATTTCACAAATATTAATAAATATAAAAATGTCTTATTCTTTATTTATGTAGGATGTTACACCCATAAATGTGATATAATAATGGAATTATTTAATAAACTCTTAGCTAGTCTTATTATGTTTAAATGGCAAGAAACATTGGAATTAAGAAATCTAATGATCTGAGAGAATAGTTATTAGAGATAATTAATGCCAAAAACCTCTAAAGAAGAAGGGGATAGCATATTCCATCACAAATATAGATATAGATCCCTAAAATTAAATTTTTATAGGTACACTGGATAATCATTAATGGATAGAAAACAGACCTTTTTTTATAGTACTATGAATTAATGTTTTTTTCACTTTTGTTTCGTATTACTATTCAAATAATACCACAAATAATTGATGTAGAGTTATCAATAAAATATGAAACTAGGGATATTAATAAATTGAATGTATATAACTCATCCTCTATAAACAAAATTTCACTGAAAATCCAATAAATCTTTGTGATATTTTCATTAGTGGAATTTGATTCAATTGTGGGTATGGATTATATTTTGTTATATAACGTCAATATAAATTTCTAAGAGAAAGAAATCATCCTCCAAATCATGATCACCCTCTAACTCTATATAAGTACATGGAGGGTGACGAATCTCCATTGGAATTTTCCTCTCAATAAGGGATATTATTTCCATATTATAAGGCATATTTACCTCATATTGCTAAGTCTATGAAAAATATCATCATTCAAGACATGTTCAGATTGAGCGAATATACTGATGTGTTATCCAAAAAAATGTCTACACTTTCTCTTAGAAAAATGATTTATATATCAATAGAGATCATACAAAAATCATTTCCCTTATCAATTATTATATTTAAAGTGGTCATCATTGAACATGAGGAGCAGAGGAAACAATTACAATATAATCTAGATAATTTTTTTATATTCTAAGGTGCTTCTTCTTAGGGTGAATAATTCCTCCTCATTTAGTATAAGGATGGTTCAATGTGCCTCTACATTAATTATCATTCTCACAAAAGATCATTATAACGAACATTTATCCTCTACCATGGATTGGTGACTTATTTGATCATATTTGTAGAGAACATTGTTTCTCTATGGTGTATCTTCGTTCAATATATTATCATGTAATATTTATGAATGAGGGTTTAAACAATATTTCTTTTCAAATGAGGGATGGAGAATATGATTTCATAGTGAGGTCATTTGGACTCAATAATCATATATATATCTTTGTGAAATTAAATAATCGAGTATTTAAGGGATACCATGACCAATATATTCTACTATTTATTTAATACATTATCCTCTAATCCAAAAATAAAGGATTAACGTAAAGTTAATCTTAATACTATACTGAAGAACTTATGAAAAGAAATTATGTATGAGAGTTATAGTAAATGTTAGTTATGGTAATAAAAGATAACATTAAATGTTAATGGAATCACAAGGATAGTTATATCTATGGACCATTCAAAAATAAAGGAAATTGAACGATATACAAGAATAACCACTATGAAAGATATCCATAATTTACTTATATTAGTGGAGAACTATCATTAATTTATGAGAAACAAGTCATGATTTTCAAACCCATTAAATGAGGGAAATTTAAGGGCATAATTCCTTAAAAATAATGATTTGATTAATGTTTTAATAATCATTGGAAAAATAGAATCACAACACATGTGTTCAAATTAACAACTAATGGGGATGGATTTGTGATATATAGAAATGAATCCAAAAAGGGATAGGGTTGTGTGCCAATAAAAGATAATAATGGAGAATCATATTCCCTCCACCATCTAATGATCCATAAAAATAAATACCCAACACTTGACCAATAATTTTATTCAGTGATCTTTGCACTGAATATTTGGTGAATTTTTCTATAGGGAGAATTGTGATATAAATACATATCATAAAATTATAAATTATATATTAACACACAAAGAGCTTAATGTGTTCCATATAAAGTGTGTAGATCTTATCAAGGATTATGATTTTTCAATTAATGACTATCATGGGAAGGTGAATAGTGTCGTAGATTCTATGTGTAAGAAGGTCCCACTAGCCCAATAGATGATGAATATTGTGAGGGATATAATTCATCAAGGACATGAAATGGAAGGATATTAGAATTATAATAAGATATTCCTCCATCCGTTCCCAATTAATAACTCAAACATACATTTTTAATAGGATGCAGGAGGCTTAGAAATATTATGAGGTGCTATAGAAAAATATAGAAAATATAATATATTTCACCATTGTTGATGTTGGATTTATATATTTTAGATCCCAAATTTTAACCCCATTAAAACCATAACAGAATATGTAACTTATGAATGATGTGCATAGAACATCATTTTATATCCAATGATGAATCACTATGATTTCAAGACATTTGATACAAATTTTCTACTGGGATGACATGAGGAGAGATATTGATGAGTTCATATATTGATTCTTGGTATTCCAACATGTTAAGGATGAAAAATAGAATTATATGTGTGTGATGAAAACATTTACCAGACTAGTATGGAAATGGGAAAACCCAAATAGGGAGTTTTTTTGGATTCCATAAGGTATCTAAATTAAATAAATATATATGGATTGTAGATGAACACTTCACAAAGTCAATGATTTTTTTCTTCCAAGTAATATTTCTCCCTTGAATATGCCTCCATGATTTAAATTATGGAAGTTGTAATAGTATATTATGTTCCAAAATCTATTGTATCTGATTGATATTATAGGGTTTCAATGATATTTTAGAGAATTCGTTAGAATGTGTTGAATATAAAACTGATATTCAGTATTTATTATCTCCCTCATATGAATAGTCAATCTAAAATTACCATTCAAACTCTAGATTTTATGTTTAGATAATTTTTAATATATTTTCAAGGATATTGGGATCAATATATTCTCCCAATGGAGTTATTATTTGATAGTATTTTTCATTCCAGTATTTTAATGAAACTATGTGAGGATCTATATATGTAATGGTCTTAAACTCCCACATATTTGGTTGATATTAGAGAGAGTGAACTGATGTGGCCTAATCTTATCCAAGATATGGAAGAGAATGTCCAAACCATTCAATTTCATATGAAATCTGTAAAAACTAGTTGCAAAGGAAATATATATAATCATCTAAAATAACTATTGTTTATGGATAGAGATAAAATATTACATCATATATCACCATGGAATAAATTCATTAGGTTTGAGAAGAATGGAAATCGTTTTCCATGATTCATCGAACCCTTTGATTTCCTTGATTGGACCAGAGTGGTAACATATCGACTTGCACTCCCACCAAATGAATCTCATGTACACTATGTGTTCGTTGTATCCTTCTTGATGAAGTACATTCCAAACACCTCACATGCACTAAATATATAGGTGGTACCATTGGAAAATAATATTTATTGTGAGGTCTAGCCAGTGGAGAACATAGATCATAGAGACATAGATCTGTTAAATAAGACAACACATTTGGTACCTATTTTATTGTAGAACTAAATGTTAGAGGGAGTGAATGTGAATCAGATGTGGTGATGATGAAGAAGTTCGATCATATATTTTAGTGTAATAAATGAATATTTTTAGTGTTAAATTTTTTATGGGGATGATGAGATGACCCAAACATTTATAAATCAAATTCAAATTTTAAATGAGTACATTCCTTATTAATAAATGATTTTATAGAAAATGCATGCACTAATTTGTCTATTTTGAGCAGTGGCAAGTATTTTAAAATTTAAAATACCATTAAAAATCCTAAATATTGATAATATAATCATTGAAAAGAGATTATAAGACTACTATATATAAATGGGTATTATAAATTCTAGTTGACACAAATGGTAGAATCATTGGCCTTGACCAGCAGGATTGTACCATATAAAGCCTATTTATCGGAACTTCCAAAGGGGATAACATCATTAGACTTCTACAATGACCAATTAAAATATGAGATTCAATAACTAAATCATGAATGAAAATCATTACGATATCATTTCAATCATATCTATACCATTGACCAAAACATATATGTAGAACCACCTTAAGAAAACCTCACCAACCTTCACCTTACCCTTTAGGTGTTCTCTTGTGTAATAATGGGTTCTGTATCTATTCACTAATAATATGAATATTTATGTTAATATATTTTATAATAAACTAATTATTATATCTATCCTTTTATTTTTACATTTAAATGATTAAATAATAAGTTTAATAAATCTGGATCTCAATTTGATGAAACAATATTGTTTTAATGGGAAATTAATTTTGATAATAATGAATCTCTTGTTAATTAATTCAATAAATTTTAATATTTGTAATATTTTTAAAAATATTGTTATTAAATAGTATTTGTTAAATAAAAATGGAAATATATTTTTATAAAATGAAAAATTATAAAATTTAAATATTTAATAAATATATTATTAGTAAAGAAAAATAATATTTTTCATTAATTTTATACTTTTTATTAAAAGTTATAAATTTTGATATAAAAGTAATTATAATCATAAAATATTATTAATTACTAAATAAACAATATGAAATAATTTAATGATTAATTTTTCATATTTGATGGAGACTAAAATTTGTGCGTCAAAATTAATCATGGTATAAATATATGATCTATATTATGACATCACAATGACTAAAAATTTTGTGTAATACATTCCATGATATGTATCCATGACCAAAAATATATTTTCTCATTAAAATAATGTGTTAATTTAGTTATTTGAAAAATTATTATACTCTTAATGAATCATATAAAAAATATATATTATATATTAATGTTTAAGAAAAATTATTTTTAAACATGACTAACTTTCATAGCAATAAATATATAATTTAAATGATATTAATTCATAAACATGTAATATAATAAAACCTACTTAATTTTTTAAGAATCGAAGGTAAGAAACATGGGTTGATTTGAGGTTTATAGAACATTGTCATATAGAGAAAAAAACCTTTGATTGGAAATTAATAAATAACTACATTCCCTTTTTCTCTATAAATCCACCAACATCCCATTTATCCTCACAAAAAACTATTTTAGAACGAAATTAATCTACCCTTACCTCTGTATAGACTTACCAAGGATCACTTAATCTATCAAGAAGCTCCTTCCGTGATTTTAGAAGCACCCTCTAATATTAAGGGATCCTCTTGATCTCCACTTTATTCAAGAATCTCATTTATGTTCTGACTTGGGTTTTATATTTTTTGTTGGGATATTTTTCTCATAAAATCCCTATTAATACCCATATTATGATTCAAAAATCATCCTATGATTTTACCATGAAAAACATTTTTATGCGGAATAAAAATCACCATTTCCACTAAAGGGTATTCACATAGATGTACATGTACTATATTTATTTGGTACATCCATATATGTAACCACACTTCTTTTTCATGGGATTAAATATGATGAAATGTTTGCTTATCTTGAATGATCCATGTGGAACACATTGGCATGTACATATTATTATGGGTGCTCTTAGATAACACTCTAGTGCATTGGGTAATATTTTAGTCTCATGAGATGTCATGTGTGGGATTTTATATTAAATCAAATCCCTTTCTAGAAACATTCTACAGTGTGATGTTATCATAGAATTCATCATTATCGTCAATTTATGACATGATTTCTATAGTTTCCACAATTACATGTTTCCTTTATTCTATTAGGATTTATTATTCTTCATTTTTAAACATTTTTATTATCATCCCTCTTTATGTTACCGAAATATGACTCTTAGATAACATGTACTACTTTACTATACTCTGTTTTTTTCTTATTCTATTATTAAGATTTATAGATTCACCCATTTATTATGTACATCCCTAGGATGTCCTATTCATTTTTAGGTGATTGATGGAATTTTAGGGTAATGTAAACAAAGTTATATATATGTTTCTATAACTAGGTTTCATGTTTTGGTTCCATTTACCTAATTTCCAAAAGAAACAAGCTTACATGATCTTATCAGATTATTTTATGTTATAATTAATGTAATAAATCCTGAAATATATTTTAATAAAATAATTTCTCTTATAAAAATACCAATATTTCAGGACCTGACCATCTATGCTGACTTTTCTAGTAATTAGCTGAGTGTGTATTTCCGAAGCTCACATCAAATAGTCTAGGGGATGTAGACATGCACTGAGTAGGCACGTAAAAATTATGGGATGCATTATCCTACATTACATGCACAAACACGCACAAATATCTAACATCATAGATTTTTTAAATTAAAGAAAAACTTGTACGACATTCATGATAACATTTAAATCCTATAATTAGAGTAAATATTTAGTGAAAGAAAATAAGGGGGTAAAAGAAATATCCACCCAAAACTATAAATGGTTACAACGTGTTATGTAGGCGGGGATTGAAAACAGATGAAAAATTCGATATAAACCTCATTCATTCTATCCCTACATATGATCAGAAAGGTCCTGATCCTCCCAGGACAACATTAAATTTCTTTTCATATATACAGGTGATTACATGTGTGGGAAGAGCCCATGTAGGTGTCAGTACAACAATACCCAATAGAAAACCCCGAAAGAAGTAAAAATAAAGAAGCAATAGTATTCAACTAACCAATAAATATGTATTCCAATTATAATATGAGATATTATGATAATAATAAACCTTTATATACTCATTAAAAACTCCATGTCTCACGAGGTCTCAATTATAATTCCATTCACTGAATTCTATTTGAGTCTTTATGGTAAGACTCATTTTAGAGAATTCACTACTCGGGCCTTGCTATCATGGTTGATTATCATCTAATAGGTCATGACCATTGGGTATCACTAAATAATTACTCATTGTAACTATGAAAATGTTTATATCTATGTTTGGGATCATACCAAGGGCCTATAAGGGATGCCACCTACTATAATAAATCAATCATCCATAAAGGGGATCAATTCCAAGGTGATGGTTGTCACGAATATACCATGAACAATAACTATGGAAGAATATATGATAATGGATCTCTATACGGGCCTTATATAGGGATACAAGAATCTCCATTTGTGAAAAAACTGATATAAGGGATCACAATCCTATGCCCATGATATAATGAAAAAGTATACACTTGTAGAGATAGACCACGAAATAACACTCAACTAAACCAGTACTATAATGAGTATATGTAAGGCCTCAAAATACCCCTGAAAAACTATATGGTGTTTCTCATCTAACCATATTGATCCTATGCACAATGGTTTGTAACAATTTACCTCTTGGTTTGAACATGTACCCTAGGAATTCACATTTATCTATACATGTTTAGTTCCTCTAACAATATCAAATATAATGGTTGTGACCATTTATTAATTTCTGTTCATGTGTGACTATCCATGTCCATGATAATGTACCCTTAATGGTATAAAACAATTTACTAGATCTATGTGAAAATGTGTGTGACACATTTCCAAAAAATATGGTATTTTAACTCCCTTGAAAAAATATATCTTGTATCCTGAGTGCAACATGGTGTGTTTTATTCATATTACATTACATGTTGTAGAAAATTTTATAGAAATTTAGAAATTATTTACATATTCACATGCAATATAATTACCTCTGGATCTGCTACTATTCTCATTGAGAGATTCTAGATAATGTAAATTTAACATCACCATCACTGATAACATGAATTAATGATTTGATCAACATAAATAGCCACTTCCATTTCAACATATCATCATGGACCATCAAACCATGACTCAGGAATCAATGGTATAAACATCATCTACCTCAAATCATCCATTATAATTATCTCACCTCAATAGTGAACTTTCACCCACTGTATATATCCTTTATGCTTAAGAACAGTCATAAAAGGATCAAATAATTGTTATTTATCAAACTGTTGGCCAAGGAAATTCTAAAAATTAATTACGAGAAGAATGGGGGAATAAATTCAAGAAATAAAAATGTTAAATCTACATAAAATATTTTTTCGACTGTCTTTAATACAATTTCATTACATTGAAGAATTAAGAACCAAAAAAATAAATATCAATTAATAATTTACATCAATCCTATGTAAATTTACCTACACTCACAATTCAATCAACTCAAAAATAAATCTATAAGATAAATCAATTCAAGTTTTTCCTATGAAAAATAAATATAAAAATAAGAAATAGAACAAAAAACCCTACCTCTTGTTTTCATCAGCCACTAGTGAAGAATTAATCTATGTCACCATCATTAGAGAGATCCTATAATTCCTTTGGAAAAAACAATACTTGACCTGTTTTAATTTTCTACAACTCTCCCTGATCTCTTCCAAATTTTATGGTTAAAATGGATAACCCTAATAATTAGCTGTAATCATGATAATATAGGATATTTTTTGGTTTTTATCTAAAAAATTACCAATAAATACATTTATTTATTTATTTGAACATGTCTTCCCATGATGGCAATTGATCAAAACTCCCAAAACAAAATTTTTTGACATACCAAGGGTAAAACCCTTGTTCTGGACTCAATACATGTCTCATTTTTCCAATCAAATAAACTTTTTATGAGTTATTAAATTATTCCACAAAAAATATGTGTGAGTTATATTAATGTATTCAAATTTTATATAATACCAATATCTAGCCACTCTGAGCCTCAGAATCTCAAATTATCTTAGCATTATGACATGAAAATATTATTAGACATATTTCAAAGCATTGCATTGAAAAAATAAATACTTTACATTAATTATTATTTTCCTTATGAAAAATCAAGATGAATGATCGAATTGATCCCATAGAAAAATAAATTATGTAGTGATATGTGATGATCCTAAAGCTTCATGGTTTACTAAGTCTATTGTTGATCATATGTTTAAGATCACACACCTTTTTAGGTTCTATCATAAAAGTGGAACATCATTAAAGATATATTTATAGATATTTATGTGAAGAGAACCATTATGCTGTGTATCTTTTTAGTGAAAAAGTTATTTGAGGAATACTGGTTTTATATTTTATGGTCTTATAATAAATGGCATTGATAAACTTTTCGTTTAATATGATCTTTGATTTTAATTTGGTTAATTTGGATAAAATATTTATTTCAGTTAGGGAACATTAATTCTATTGTATATTTAATCATGGGAATAATAAATAATTTGGTTATTGAGTGATTAATGATATTTTCTAAGAAGCCCCGTATATTGGGAAAATTACATGATTATGGTGAATGGGAATATTTTTTCCTAAAAAGGAATTTTAGTTTAAGAATAATAGTTGAGTTATATTGGGATATATACAAGATTTTATTGTAAATTTATGGTGTTTCATGTTATTTTAGGTAAATATTAACATATTTTTGAGGTTATTTGATAGATGATATGAATTTTGGGGAGATGAATTTATTTGTGAATGTTTTTGTTTATTTATAAATAATAAGTTGATATCAGAAGAATATATGATGAAATATTTCATATTTATGGGTTTTAAACTTATTTTACAGTATTTATAAAAAAATTAAGGTTTTTTAGTTAGGGGTGATTTATGTTGATGCTTGGTTATTTTTTTCAAGGAAATGGATATTTATGTATTAATTAATCATTTAAAATATTATTTATAATGGATATTTTTTATTTTTTTCAATCTATTTTTATTTTATTTAGAATGGATAACTTTTTCTCAATATATCAGACTTATTGTTAGATAAATGCTATTATTAATAGTTCGTCCATGATAAATTCATATTGAATGTTTATTACATAAAATATAGATGATATATATGTGGAAACATATATAAAATATAACATAAAAATAAAATTTCATTTCCAGATTATAATGAAATATTGTATTTTTATTTCTCAACATTTTTATTCTTGATAAGAATATAATCCCACATAAATTAAAATTTTAATATTTTTACAATTATTTTTGATAAATTTATTTTCTTCTTTCTCTCTTGTGATCTCATATTTTTCTAGTAAATATCTTTTTCCCTATCTCATTATCTATCACTCAACATCCTAATATGAACATTATATTTCTATGTCATAATTGTTTTCACATCCTAGTAATATTTTCCAATTTGTAAACCTAATTATGTGTTATTATAAATCATGTTCATAATTCATTTTCCCTTGTTTTAAAATGATAATTTATTAAAACATTGAATCATGTTTGTTTTTGAAAAAATGATTTTCAACTAATATGTAGTTGAAATAGAAATAATGATATAAAATTTAAAGGAATAAAATTATTTAATGATGTATAATTTAATACACCGAGATTTTGTTTTATGATTGTGTTCTATAGTGTACAAGACATGCAACATTTAGTTTTAACTACCATGAAATATTATTATTTAAAAATAACAACTATAATGTTGACATTATATTATAGGATATAAATATAATGGAGTGAATAATAAAATATCTTTATAAGGTTCATAATCAATACAAATGTTCCAAATAATGCATATGAAATAATCACTTAATTTTTTCTAATGTTATTTTATGCTTCAAAAATAATTTTTATTTAAAAATGGTTATTATTTCATTTCTGTGAGACAATATTATAATTAATTTGGTCCTATTTTATAAATTTAATTTTATTAAAATATTACCATATTATAAATTAGAATATAAATATTATCTTGTTGTGAAAATTGGGTATTTTTTGAAAATAATGGATTTTAGTGGATAGTGAAAAATAATTGTTTAATAGAAATATATCATTTATTTTTCATTAATTAAATTGGAATTATTTTGAAGGGTTTTAAAATATAATTATTTTATATTGATTAGACACAGTACTATTAATTTTATTTAACACCACATTGTGATTAATATTGATATACAAATATATTTATACGAAAAATTAATTTTTTTGGGAAACTATTTTCTATTGAATTTTTCAGGTTAAATCTTAAAGTAATTTATGAAACATATATGAAATGAATCTGATGAAATGAGATATATTATTTATCATTAATGTACTGATATTTTTAAATTTTTTAAAATTAATATTAATCAAACTGAATGGTAACTTTGGTAAAAATGTGGATAGCATCTTAAGGGTAAAATATGTAAAACAAATGGTACAAATATAAAATATAAAAATAAATAATCCAAAAACGTCACTATATTTAATAATATGAGTATAGTTTGTCCAATCCATTATAAAAAAATATTTCATTTTCTGTTATTTTTATTTGATAATTACCTTTTTTGTTTATGGAAAGACATATTTTTATATTTCTCTTTCACTATTTTATTATATATAATTTTTTTTGATAGGGATAAAAAAAGTTATTAATTATAAAAAAATTATTTTTCATATGAATATTTTTATTAGATGAATTTATATTGACTTTTTTAAAAATAATTAATTACCATAATTTCTTTGGCAATGCTTACACAATATTTGTGCTATTGGGGGAAAAATCAATTAAATGACTTTAAAAATATTTAATTTAATTTATTGGGTGATTTTGATATTAAATTATTTTTCTAGGTAAATATAATGTATTATTGGTTTTCTAATGTTTATATTTAACTATAATTACTATGTTAATTTTTTACAAGTAAATTATTTTAGTAGTCCTGAAAATGACTTTAACGATTTTTTTAAACAACATATTTTTAAATGATTTAAAATTTATAAAAAAACATATATTTGGGAAATTAATGTGATATGGATGATAATATAAACCATATTATACTTTTGGGTCACATGTACTTTTATAGCAGTTATCTTAACAATTTATGTGTAAAATTTGTTTATAACGGGAATCGTTAAACTTGGTTATCGAGGATTAAAACTAAAAGAGAAGGGATGAAAAATAATATAAACATGATAAATTTTAACAGTATGGTATTATTTATATGTATATACATCATAAATTCAAAGTATATCAATTATATTTCACTTGAACATTAATTTTTTTTATATTAATACAATAGATGAAGTAATTCTATAGGTGCTCATCTCATCTCTTATTTAAGGGAAGCACATATCCTATAATATTCACACATTTGGAGAGAATAATATTGACTAGAAATAACCAAATTAACATAAAAAATATACCCATCTGGACCTGGATTCTACAGTCTAATCAAAAGACTAACTACAATGACTTATGTTGTAAAAAATCGTGGTTTTCTTGAGGAAGAGGCATAACTCCTAATGAGGGGTATTTATTTTATTTTATATTATAACGAATTAATATTTCCTATAACCATAATCATATAAAAAATTAATAACTTTGAAATGAAATAATTTATAATTTTCGTGTTACAATTTTTATTCAACTCCTTATAATCCTATTAAAAATGAAAACTTCACTTGTGTGTACATACAGACTATTGTATCAATAAAGTGTTGTAATTTATTTTATCATTTTACATTATATGGATGGTTATAAACTTATTAATAGTTAATATATTTGATATTTATGACATAATTATTATTCTAAAAATATAATGTATCATTTACCTTCCTACCCATCCACCCATTAAAAATGATAACGTCACTCTTGTGTACGTGAGGAATACTGCCTACACAAGGCCTCTGGTTCATTTTTCATGTCCACATTCATTTATTGTCAAAATATGTATATAATTATTATATTTATTATATTTATATCATTATTAATATTATTTTTATTGTTTAAACATTAAAAATATTCTAGGAATGTAACTATCGAACCGATACTTTCATGTAAAATAAAAAAGTCAACACTCCAAAAAAAAACAACATTAATAAAGAATTAATAAAAAGAGATTATTGAAATGTTATAAGTTGGAAATATATTGTATTATAATTATTTATATGATTATTTCATATAATAATAATAAATTTAAATTTATTATTCATTATTTTAGAACCACTTATGATGCAAGTCAAACATTATGAAAGGGTTCTTCATATTAATATGTTTTCATTGATACTTGTTTAAGGTTATGCACCTATTTATGTCTATGAAATATTTAAAAATAATTTTTTTTAATTTCATTTCATGAATCCTTCTATACTCAGGGTTATTAATGTAATAATTAAAAATATATCATCCAATGGTTTTTTGTCATAAATTTATCAAGGGGGTATGTGATTATTTCCCAGTCTCATTATTATTTGGGATTGTTTATTTTTATGTTTCAATATCAAGAATTATATTATTTCAATCATTAAATACATAAATATTTTTATCCAATGGTTATTTCTGTAAATTAATCATTTTAATTTCATTTACCTCTCACAAAGTACAAAAAAAATGGAAAATAATGTTTTTATGGAAAACTCTCTTTATTTTCCCATCCGGTCAAGATTCATTTAATCCATATAAATATTATCATAAAAATTATTTTTATTTTTATAATATAATCCACTTATTGAAAAATGTCAAATTTTTTCGTTGTTTAATTTCTATTAAAAAATCAAATCGTATATTCTTATCATTTTTCAAATGAGGATTTTTTTTGAAGGTGTCATTATAATTCTTATTTAAATGTACATTTAATGTATGAATTTTACTACCTTTATGACTAAAAATTTAGTTGAATACTTTTAAATTTTACATATTTCATTTCAATTAAAAAAAATTCCTCAAATTTTGGGAATTTTTATATATTAAATAAGTGATATCAAAATAAAAAACGGTATTTTCTCCTGAAATGTAATTTCAATCTTTTAAAATTATTTTAATCTATGTCAACATCCATTGATTAATATTTTTCATTGTTGAGGATATTAACTAATGATATCTTCAAACATATTTCATAGTATGAATTATAATTATTTTTATTTGGGAATATGTTGACATTTTGTAAGTTAGTTCTTCCAATGTGATTAGTTATTGATTATTAAAAAATATTGATGGAGTTGTATTTTTTATCGGTATTATGAATTCATTTGAGTTATTATTTTGTTATGGGTGGGGACAGTTATTAAATATACTATCGATGGAAAAATTTGTCTCATATGAAAATATATGTTGGGTATTTGTCATATGCCTTACTTATTTATGTATGTTGTCATGGAACAAAGCCTCAACTATAAGTATATGTTGTTTTTATTAATGAATTCCATTATTATGAAAGATATTATTAATTTAAATGTTATTATTTTAATAGTTATGTTATACATGGTAAGTATCAAACTCACATTATCATTTATAAGGAATTATTGGATCAATTTTTATTCATTTCATATTATTCGTGACTTGTTTTATCTTTGCTATATTTCTTTATATGCATTCCCTTAATGATATTCTACTATCAATATTTATTTTTATCATCCCTAGGAGATAAATAATCATTTTATGAATGATTTCATGGATTAAATAATGTATCTTATTCTATTTTTTATACATCAAATGTGATATACGAATCTTGGATGTTTATAGTTTTCTAGGATTTCTAAACCCGCATATCATTAATGGTGAGATCCCTTGAAATTTTTAACCAAAGTAATAATGTAAAAATTGGAAATGAGTAACTAGAGTCAGTTTGTTACAAAATTAACATTAAATCAAGCGTTTCATTGGATTAAACAAACGATTTCATTATTTTTGAATAAAAATTTTTACTTGTTCAAATGAAAAAACCTTTTTCTAAATTATCTGTTTTTAATAAGACTTTATCCTTCCATTCATGCCATTATTAATATAAAATATATCAATTGGCCTAAATATCAATTTTTTATCATTTCCCATATCTATTTGGTGAAACCTGGCACTTATCAGTGGCTTAAATCATCAATAACACATCCTATTATTTCAAAATGGCCTTATTTTATTGACACAAAATTATTGTATTTAATTTATTAAATTTTTATTTGTATTAATTACATTAATAAAGAGACCAATTGGTTCTAAATTTATCATTTAGTAGAGTTATAAATTATTTATGCATTAAAGATCAATAATTTTTCAGAGAGTATCATTTCTAATTTTTTATTTTTATTCCACTTGTTATTTGTATAAAATGCATTACTATTTTATAACAAGTTATAGGATATTTATGGGATACAAGAATTTAAATTTCATGATATTTTGATACACATTCGAGGGTTATCCTTATTTTGAAAAAATGATTCTAATATTTGGGTAGATATTTTCTAGAACTTTTAAATTTCAATTTAGTTTGAATTTTGGATTACAATAAAGGGGAACATTTTTGTATTAATTTAATTTTTTTAATCAGTTTTTAATCATAATTGAAAAAATATTTAGAATCTTGAATGTATTTTTATATTTTTTTTTTGATTTTTTTTATTTTTAACTGTATTTTACATACTTGAATAATTTTAAACAATATAATTTTAAATATGTATCGAAAATTCATCTGTCTTCCAATTATGAAAATATAAGTAAATTATAAAATCCACCATTAGATTTAATTAAAGGGTGGTAACATGTTATTTGAAAATAATAATTACCTTAATTAAATAAATCTTCTATAATTATAAAGAAAAATCAATTTCAATTTAATATTATTTATTGTTTCCGCTGTCATAAATTTCAATAAAAAAACTTAATATTGATTTTTTGAGTGGTGGAGGGGTCTTATAGTGTAATTAACTATATTTAATTAGGTAACAACCAAAAAGTCTCAAAAAATATTCAAAATAGTGTTTTTATGAATCAAATTACATTTTTCATTGGTATAATTTTTTGGATTTTGGATTGTATTTTCACTCTTTGAGTTATTAATCATTTCTAATAAAAAATGAATTAAATTTAGTAACATATTTTCATTGATCTCTTTATTTGATAATCTTTTAGAAAAATGTTTAGATATTTTTTAAAAATTTAAATATACTAAAACTTTTTAGTTGGTTTTATGATATTAATATATCCTTTCAACAAGGCTATGAATACACTAATAATCCTTTTATTAATTTTATATCTTTAATATAGAATATACGAATTTGATAAATTTTCTTGCCTTTAATTACTAAAATCAGCCATCCATTTAGTTTTGTATAATTATATAATATGTTAATTATGTGTGTCAATTCACTATAAATAAAATGTGATATTTGAATAAACTATTAAATTCAATGTTATGTTGGTTTAAGTACATTCAAAATTCTGAAATTCCATCATCATTATAAAACTAGAACTAATATTTTGGATAATAAAATTCTTTTTATATGATTAATCATCCATTTGTATTTTCAATATTCCATAGGGTGAATTTTTTAAAAAAATTTATCTTAATTAGCCGAAAATATCTATCATTTTTGTGACTAATTTTCTTCTACTGAATTTTATAAAATTATTTCATGAATACATGCAATGTGTTATGTTTGAAATATGTTTTGTGTCTTTAATTTGTTCAACATTTTCCATATATTTTTTATGAAATATTTGTAATTTTATAAAAAAAATTATTATAATGAAAATTTGTTAATTTATGAATATTTTTTGTTGAAATTTAGATTATTGGACTATTTTTATGAAAATGATGATTTCGGTCCAAAATTTGATAATTACATTATTTGTTTTTTATGTATCTTTTGAAGTATTATTTAATTTCTTTAGTTGAATAATCATATAAATATAATTATAGAATATTTTGTATTTTGATATTTATATGTAGTAACATTTTTATGTATTCTTATTTTATAATTTGTATTAATAATTAGAACATTTTTTTAATTTATATTTTAAATTTGGAATTTAACAATTAACTATTTTTATCTGTTAGTTTTTATTTTGAAATTATTTTTCACTACCTTTTCATAGAATATTATTTTAATGTTAATTTTTCATCAAACATTCTAGATTCATATTTCAATTTTGATTAATCCATGTTGTGTGGGAGTTATTTCCAACAATGTATGGTGTCAAAAGAGAAAAATTAATACAAATGAAATGTTATATAATAAGTTTGAAAAGAAGTTTCATATTAGTGAGACTACTTTTGATGTATGATTTCAGAAAACAAAAATATGCTTCAATGAAGTGAAAATTTATATGAGTCAAATTTTTTAGGTGAAATATTTTTGAATGAATCATTGAAAAATTGGCAATTTATGAGGTAAATAACTCACTCTATCCATATTAATCAGTCATGAACTTCATTAATTAAAAATGGATGAGGTCCTAGAATATATATGACATATTAATAAAGTATGTGAGTTGTGATTTTTGTGGTTCACAATTGTTTCCTAATGAGGTTCTGTAACTAAATCATTAATCATTAAGAAAAAGTTTATTGGTAATAATAATGTGAGAGGATGGGAAGTATCAATGATGTAGGATTCATGCCAATTTATATTTAAACTAATTCACCATTTCTATTTAATGATCATCTTAATGAGTACATATATGAGATCTATGAAAAAACATATCTACAATTATCATAGCTTATGGAATTGTGTTTAGATACTACAGTGCCTACAAGGAAGACAATAATTAAATATTAATAATATTTTAATGATTTTATGACTCTCTGTCACTTTTTATTTTTCTCATACTATTTATAATTCACTAAAATGGGGGATAATTCCTTCGATTTTTTTGGCAACAATATTTAATCTTGATTCATGCCTATTACATTCAATAATTTCTCCACGAATTTAATATCACAAGCATAATAGTATTCATCATGAGTTGGGATACTGATGGATAAAGAGGAGTATGTGTTAAGATTTTTATTACCATTAAGAACATCACAAAATGGGATGGTTTTGGATTAATCCTTGCTGATATAACAATCCTAAAATATCTGATTTTGTGGCTTATTAAGAATGATGGTACAAAAATTATTATGAAAAACTGATATATTATGGCCTATGATAAAGAGATGAGAAAATTATTATTAATTCACTTAAGCTATCCACTATTAAGATAATTATTACATGAGGATGTTGAATCTATGTAGTTTTTAATGGTAAACAAAGAATAGTCATGTGTCTTGATTGTTTTTTACCTAGATTTACATGTGGTAATTAATTAATCATAGGAAAAATATAATTTTAATTATAATATCTAAAAAAGGGGTTGAAAGTCACAACAGGTGATTCCCCTAAAAAAGGAGTTATGAAATTAAGGAATATATTTTAATCTAATTTCTATAAATATTATTAATAAATTATATCAAGAAACATTCATTCGTAAACATCTCTTTCAGGTTTTCATGTATTTGGGTGAATTTATCATAACAATAGTTTAGAGTTTATGGGAGATAGAGTGTCATATAAATGAGACATTTTAAATTTATTTTTCTTTTAATTTCAATTCATTTTTTATTTCGGGGGTTCCGCATGGTTTTATGGAGGAATAGACGAGTGTTCATGAATTGGGTCAAACCGTGAGCCCAATTCCATATTTAAAAATAAATTTTGTTTCTTTTATAACATTTAAATTTTTTTTATTATTTTTCATCAATTTAAAATTACTAAATGTCCTCACCTGACATTTTAACACCACCATTGAAAATTGGACCCTTATAAATCACTAACAAATGTGTATATGGGATTTTATTTAAGGGACTAGGCATGCCCGGAAGTCCAATTCCTGTTTTAGAAATTAAATTTGATTAATTAATAATATTTTCAATTTTAATTGTTTTATAGTGATTCCAAGTCTCACGCAAGACCATTGAATCAAGGCGCGCGTCAAATTTCACACCCCTCTCTTTGGAGCCCTTCTTCATCATGATTGAGTGCAGAACATCTTAGAGTTTCTAAAATCGTCCAGATTTGAGGAGGTAAGTTCTTTCCATCATAACTCTCTCAATTATTACTTCATTCCTACATTAATGTTCCTAAATCACCTCCCCATCCATATTCGATCCTCTTTTAATGTTTTTACTATTTTAAATTTCAGCTACTTGTGTATTTGAGGTGATTATTCAAGATACCTCAAGTAAGTGAGTCATTTCCATTCCTCTTTCGAATTGTTTAGGGTGTCATTATATTTGATTGGGGTTTCATCCCTTTTCCATTAAGTACCAAATTACCAGTAGGTATGGTTTTGATCCTAGGGTTTTTCTGTGGTTTTAATTTGTCCAATTTTGTGGTTTTTATGTTTTTTCCTTGTCCCTCTAGGTTCATTGCTGGTGCGACTTGATTTTCCCACATTGATTCAAGGGTTTTCATTACATTGATATGTGATTCCACTTTTTATGAAATCCTTGGAACATAGATTCTTTTCCTATTATTTCTTCATGTTTAATCCATTTATTTTGGGCTATAAAAATTGGTTTTAGTGGTGTTTCTAATGTATGTGAATTTTAAAGGCCAATTTCATGTGAAATTAATGTTTTTTCATATAAAGTTTTTATTGGTTGATTAAGTTCATACATTTAATTATTTATTTGACCTTATTTAACTGTATTAGTGTTTAAAATAACTTTTTAATTGTTATTATTTTTTTTGCTGAGAAATTGGTTTTGGGTGATGTTTGTTAAGATAATGGTTTTTGAGTGCCAATTAGGTGTGGAATTGGGTGTTTTACATGGGTTTTCTATGCTATGCATATTGGGATTGTTTTATAACTCATGTAACGAGTTTAAATAAATTTTTATGGTGTGATGGATTCTGTTTTGAAAAATATGAGAATGAATATGGTGTTCATGTGGAGTGTTCAATGAGTTTTGGGTGCGAAACAAGGAATGATTTGGAGAAGTTGTTTTATTGAAACTCAAAGTGATTTGTTGTATGTATTAAATTTTATAAAATGTGTGTAGATACTATACTAATAATATATTACCGTTAGTGGTTTTTTATTTGAAAATAGATATATTTATCATTCTGAAATTGTTTGAGCACAAAGGGGGAAACCCGGGTACCTAGGTGGGGCGGATGGGTACTAGTACGGCTAGTGGACCGGATGGGTGTTTCCAATTATTCACCTTGATTTTGGATAAATAAAAATCTAAATCAATTATTTGGATGATGATTGGGGAGCACTAGGTTATGGGTATGTGCCCTACTAGTGGTTCATGCACGAGAATGTATTTTACTATGGTTACTTTACACTGAGGTATGAGGAACATGGGCCCCGAGACCATCTAGTGCCTAGGGGTGTTCCCGAATTTTTTGCTCATTGTGTTTGTGGTATTTTAACATGTATTGGGGTGTTCTCGGAAGGAATTTATAGTAGCTAACATGTCTATGAAAATCTTTGAAAAATTTAAAAACTGTAGCTTGAAAACTATTTTCAATTGAAAGTTGCATTTCTTGGATTTTATCACTACTTTTCTTTGCGTATTAAAACTGCTTGCTTTTCCACATTGTATTGCATGCTCTATGGAATCATTGGGTGGTATCATATTGGTATTAGTCTCACACCCTAATTACATACCTTGTGTCTAAGTAGACTTGGTTATGTTTTACTCAGGTAATGGAATTGCTAAGGGTGATGGTGGTTCAGGGTGTTAGTCCACATCCTTGGGGCAGAGTTGTGGAGACGACTTGGGGGTGATGACACCTTGTCATGTGGAGTCCATGGGGATATTCTATTTCTATTTAATTGTGTCTTTGGAACATTTTTATTTCATTTTACCTTATGTATTCAGCTCTAGATTTTTTTATAAACCTTGCTGGTATGAATTTTTTCCAGATTCATTTTTTCAAATATTTTTGATGTTTTATGTATACATATTCTAGTAAATCATTCCCAAATCATGATAAATGATAACCAGGAACTTGGTCCAGACCCTGGGGATAGGGAATGCCCTTCATGCATTGTCATAGGCTGGGTTTGGTGCTGGTATTGGTGGTGATCAAATTCGGTTTGTGACAAAATGGTATCAGAGGGGGTTAATTTTTTTGGATTATATTTCTATTTTGGGATGATCCCGGATAGACATGAGCTAGGACATTTGGGGATCGGGATTTTTGTTGTGAGTATGGTGTCTAGACCGTACCTCTCATGGAAGACCTTGAGTCACCAAGGGATGAGCGAATTTACAGATTGACTTCACTTCCAGGTGAGACGTGTGGGCTGCAGACCACACGTGGACATCGAGCAGTGGTGGAGTGGTTGTTACTTTTATTAAAGATATGTTTTTAGATTATTTAAACTTGATGTATTTGATAAAAATTTTCATAATAGTGTTATTGATTATTGCTATGTGATTGTCGCATTTTTTAGCAACATGCCTCCCTAGAAATCTCCCACGCACACACGGGATGAAGCTGGAGAGAGTTCTCCCACACCGATTGATCTGAGGCTAGTTGAGTATATGATCCAAGATTTCCTTAGATACGAGTTAGAAACCAAATCCTACTACTATTCCTTCTTTTGTAGAATGGAATGGTCCAAGAGAAGATAAATATCATGAGTTTCTGAAAAACAAGCCTCCTACCTTATGAGGCAGCTCAGAACCCCAAGAAGTTGAGTAATGGATCGAGAAGATCGAGCGCATGTTTGAGTTCCTAGAAAAACCCAAGGATGATAGGGTGAATTGTGCCTCATTTCTATTGGAGGGTCCCAGCTGTAAGTGGTGGGAGTCAGTGCTTCAGATAGGGAAGAATGAGAAGATACGCTGGGGAGATTTCCAGGTTGTCTTCAATGAACAGTAATCACCTGAGATGTTGGCTTATGCTAGGTCTAGAGAGTTCATGTAACTTGTTCAGAGGAATCTATCTGTGATGTAGTATGCAAATTGTTTCGCTGATTTGGTACAGTATGATTCAGAAATTGTCTCTAATGAGCAGGAGAAGGCCCAGAGGCTTGAAAAAGGCTTGTGACAAGAGATATACACCAAGGTGTTCTTTTTTAAGCTAAGGAACTATGCTGAGGTCGTTGATTAGACGTCCATGGTGGATATTGATAATAAAGGCAAGGATGGTTTCTATGGTTCATATCAGCAGTGGGAAGTGGTATCTCCTCATTGAAGAAAAGAAAGCAGGAAGATCATTTGAAGAGTGGAGGAGGCAGTTCAGGGCACTCTTCCATGAATTTTTCATATGTGGCTTCTGATGCGAGATCAATCATGTGACACCAGTGTGGGAATCCTAGGAAAATCTGACTAGTATGCCCAATTGCTTCGAAACCTTGTTACCATTGTGGAGGTATGGGGCATTTTTAGCGTTTCTGTGGTTTGGTATGTCCACTTACGAGTGGGGCAGGGTTAGTGGCTTCAAGAGGTGTGCTTGCATAGTCCGTGCCATCGAGGACTGGAGGAACCCAATTTGGTAGCCATGGTGGTAGGGTAGGGTCATCTTATGGGTAAATCCAGTTCGGGGCACAACCACAGTCTAGTGGTCGTCCTCAAGAAGATACTGGACATCTCCATCTAGTTAATCAGGCAGTAGCAGAATCACAGGTAGGACCGTCGATAGTTCGAGGTACCGTTCTGATCACATCTTCTAAAGATACTACTCTTTTTGATACGGGTTCCTCTGTTTTAATTATTTCTACCCATTTTTTGGACATAGTGAATTTTCCAACTGCATTGATGTCTTTCGCGATGGAGTTGGTGACACAGCTGGGAATGATATACCAGGGTCTAAGGTGCTCGTTGTGTCTGCTTTCAGTGTCAGGGGTTGAGATAGAGTGGGACCTCTTGGTCCTAGATATGGTCCCTTATTACATCATTGATGGGATGAATTGGCTAGTACAATTCTAGGCACAAATCTATTTCTATAGGCAGCGAGTGAGTTTCTCAACACCTGATGGGAGTCATCAGGTTTTTCGGGGAGAAAGGTATCCTCGGTCAGGTCGCGCAGGACCTCCACTCCCATAGTTGGGAAGTCTTAACTTCTAGTTATTGTCGCTCATACTAGAGGATGAGGGTATTTTTCCAGGAGGTTCACTACCTCATGTTGTGAAAGAGTTTCCAGAGGTATTCACAGATGATTTCTCATGTTTTCCCTCAGTGAGGAATGGGTAGTTTTTGATTGATCTGGCTCCAGGAACATAGCTGATATCTCTTCCCACTTATCACATTCCCCCTAAAGAGTTGAGGGAATTAAAGATACAAATGGAAGACTTAGAATCTAAAGGATTCATTCCCCCGATAATCTTGCCTTGGGCCGCTCCTGTGTTGTTCACGAAAAAGGTTGATGGATCCCACTGGGTGTGAATTGACTACCGAATGCTGACTAAGGTAAAAATTAAGAACAAATACACTTTTCCTAGAATAGATGATTTGTTCGATCAGTTATAGGGGGATATTTGGTTCTAAAAAATAGTCTCATTTTTAGGTTATCACCACCTTAGGGTGAAGGATTCCGATATCCCTAAGACAACCTTTTGAAGAAGGTACGACCACTTTGAGTATTTGGTCATTCCCTTCAGATTAACCAATTCTCAAGTGGTATTTATGGCACCCATGAACATGGTGTTTCATCAATATCTTGATTCCATCATTGTGGTGTTCGTTGATTAAATTCTGTTATAATCTGGCTCTGACGAGGAACACGAACATCACATGGGGATTGTTTTGGGTACATTACGGGATCACCGCCTCTATGAAAAGTAATCAAAGTGTGCTTTTTGTGTCAGAGAAGTGAGATTTCTAGGGAATGTGATATCTGAGCAGGAGGTTTTAGTGGACCACGAGAAGGCTGGTGTCATTATATCATGGGAGTAGCCAAAGAATGTGTTTGAGATCAGGAGTTTCCTTGGCTTGGCTGGTTATTATAAGATATTCATCCAGGATTTCTCTCGGCTTGCTTCACCGATAACTATACTCACCTTGTAAGGTGTAACGTTTCTATGGGGTCCAGAATGTCAGGCATCATTCGAGCAGTTGAAGAGGTGGTTGACTACCACCCTCGTTCTGATTTTTCTAGAGGCTGTGAAGGGCTATGTAGTTGGTTGTGACACATTAGGTATGGGTTTTGGGTGCGTGCTTATGCTGGATGATCATGTGGTGGTATATGGATTTTGGAAACTATGACCACATGAAAAGAATCACCTGACCCACGACATGGATTTGGTAGCGGTGATGCATTCTTTGAATACATAAAGTCACTACCTCTTTGGGGAGAAGTTTTTGGTCTTCTCTGATCAAAAAATTTTAGCCTATATCTTCTCGCAGAAGGACCTTAGCTTGAGGCATCATTGTTGGATCATGTACTTGTTGGGGTTTGACTTTGACATTGTCTATACTCCATGAAATGGTAATGTGGTGGCTGACGCTTTGAGTAGAAGAGTTCCAGTATAGTCTTTGAGGAAGTCCAGTGATGAGAGGACATTTATGTGGCTCTTTTCTCAAATTCAAGTGGAGAATAGGGAACACAGTGGATGGGAATTCATGGAGATAATCTAGTTGAATCTTTCTCTGTTGTAGTTGATTCAGCGGGAATATCCCGGTGAAGAGATTTGCCAGTGGTAGAAGCCATTTCTTCATGGTGGGGAGACATCCTTTGATTGGTCTTTTTCCCCCAAGGGTATCTTGTGCTTAAAGGCAGATTTAGTAGTTCCATTATCTCTACGGAAGGTGTTGATGCAGGATAGCCACCAGTCTTATTGGGTTGTCTATTCGGGTGCCACTAAGTTATATTGTGATGTCTATCGGCATTATTGGTGGCCTGGTATGAGACGGGAAATATAATACTTTGTGTCAAGATGCTACACATGATAGTAGGTGAATGAAGAGCACCAAAGTCCCTCCAGTTTTATCCAACAACTACACATTCCTACTTATAAGTGGGAAGAGGTTACCATGGACTTCATTGTTGGCTTACCTCATATACTTCTGGGTAAGAATTCCATTTGGTTTGTGATTGATCATATGACCAAATATGCCTGGTTCATTCCGATAAAATATATAACTAAAGTGGATTAGTTGGTCCATTTGAATATTTAGGATGTGGTGAGACTCCATGGCATTCCATTAGCAGTTGTCTCATACAGAGACCTATGGTTCACTTCTCAATTTTGGGAAGCCCTTTAGAAGTCCTTGGGGTCTCAGTTTAATATGAGCATGGCATACCAGCTTCAGATGGATGGTCATACAGAGTGGAAGAATCAGATTTTGGAGGAAATTATTCTTGCATGTGTCCTGGACTTTGGAGGTTCATGGGAAAGCCATTTGGGACTGGTTGAGTTTGCTTATAATAAGAGTTACAAATCCTCGATTCGAATGGCCCCTTTTGAGGCACTCTACGGTCAGCCATGTCGGCCCCCCTATGATGGTCTGAGGTAGGAGAAACATCACTGTTGAGGATGAGCCTTGTGCAGGAGACTTCTGAGAAGGTAAATTTTATTTGGTAGTGCTTATTGACAGCTCATATTCTCCATAAATCTTATGCTGACCGGGGGCATCAAGACCTAGAGTATTATTTGGGTGATAGGGTATTCTTGAATGTGGCCCCTCGTCTGGCACATCGTCGATTGCGGATGCAAGGTAAGTTGATGCCATGGTATGTTGAGACCTTTGAGATCACCAAGTGTACTGGAAGGTTGCATACAGGTTGGATTTACCTTCTTAGTTGATATCCATCGATGATTTCTTCCATGCCTCCCAGTTAAAGAAGTACAACACGGATCCATCCCATGTGTTGAGTTGGGAAGAACTGGAGATAGAGCCTAACTTGTATGTTATCGCGCAGCCAGTGAAAATATTGGACTCCCAAGAGAATGTGCTTCGGGGTAAGTCCATTCTGTTTTTCCGGGTTTGTTGGAATCATTGTAATGATAGACATGAGACATGGGAGCGGATGTCATGGGATGAAGATGACTATCCATTCCTATTTTCTGATCATGCATCAGGTTGACTTTCTAGGATGAAAATTTTTCATTTTGGGGATAATTTTCACAAAATTTAATTATTCTAATGGTATTATTTATTTAATTTCAATTCATTCTTTTTTTTGGGGGGGTTTCCCAAGGTTTTATAGAGGAATAGATGAGTTTTCATAAATTGGACCAAACCGTGAGCCCAATTCTAGATTTAAAATTAAATTTTGTTTCTTTTATTACTTTTTCTTTTTTCAAAATTTTTCATCCATTTAAATTCCTAAATGTCCTCCCCTAACATTTTAACACCACCATTGAGATTAGTAACCTTTAAAAATCCATAATAAATGTGTATATGTGTTTTTATTTAAGGGATTGGGCCTTCCCAGAAGCAGAATTCCAGTTTAAAAAATAAAAATTGATTAATTAATAAAATAATCAATTTTAATGCTTTTTTATTGATTCAAGTCACACCCATGACCATTGAACACAGTCGCATGTCCAATCTCTCTCCCCCCTCTTCAGAGCCCTTCTTCATCGCGATTGGGTGTAGAACATCTAAAGGATTGTAAAATCGTCCAGATTTGAGGAGGTAAGTTCTTTCCATCATAAATCTCTCAATTATTACATTTTTTCCTCTATTCTAGTTCCTAAATGTCCTCCTCATCCTTCTTCAAACATCCCTTGATGTTTTTACAGTTTTAAATTTCAACTATTTGTGTATTTGGGGATATTATTCAATATCCCTCTAGTAAGTGAGTCCTTTCCATTCCACTTTCAAATTTCATATGGTTTCATTCTATTTGACTGGTGTTTCTTCCCTTTTCCTTGAGGTTCCAAATTACGAGGAGGTATTTTTTCGAACCTAGGGATTACCCGAGGGATTTTGTATTCCAATATTTTGGTTTTAGGTTTGATCTAAGTCCCTCATGATGCGTTGGTGGTGCGACTTGATTTTCACACGATGATTCAAGTGTTTTCATTACATTGGTAGGTGATTCCACATTGTAAGATATCATTATGACATATCTACTATGTTTATTATGTTTTCATGTTTAATCTATTTATTTGGGGCTGAAAAAACTGGTTTTAGTGGTGTTTGTAATGCATGTGAATTTTAAGGGCCAATTTCATGTGAAATTTGTGTTTTTTCATATAAATATTTTATTGGATGATTAAGGGATTCCATTTAATTATATAGTTGACCTTATTAAACTGTATTAGCAATGAATATAATTTTTTAAATGTTATTATTATTTTTTTTTCTGCAAAATTGTTTTTGGGTGACGTTTGTTAGGAAAATGGATTTTGAGTACCAATTTGGTTTTGAATTGGGTGTTTTACATAGGTATTCTACGCGATGCTTATTGGGATTGATTTATAACTCATGTAATGAGTTTGAAAAATGTTTAGGGTGTGTTAGATTCTTTTTTGATAAATATGAGTATGAATATGGTGTTCATGTTGGGTTTTCAATGAGTTTTGGGTGCAAAACAAGGAATGATTTGGTGAAGTTGTTTTATTGAAAATCAAACTGTTTTTGTGTGTGTTTTAAATGGTATGAAATGTGTGTAGACAATATACTGATTAAATGTGACTAGTAGTGATTTTTTATATGAAAAAGGATATATTTATCATTCTGGAGTTGTTTGAGCACAATGAGGGAAGCCCGGGTACCTGGGTTTGGTGCCGGTATTGGTGGTGATCAGATTCAGTTTCTGACATAGAGAGTACATTATGCTCAATAATGAAGATTATTATTTCCTATTCCTTTTTTCATTTTTTATTACTGCCTTTGGGTTTTTTCCATTGGGTTTTTTTTATTTTTTTCATGTTAGTGTGTAAATTGACATTTCTATGGGTATTATTTGATATATTAAATTTCTAATTTCAATTTTTTCAGAGTGTTATATTGTTCTTAATAGTTTATTCAATAATTTCATTTACCCATCTATAATGAAGTATTTATGAATAATATTTTTATTAAATACATTTTAAAAATATTTTATTTATTCATTATTCTATGTTATTGATATGTTTAGTGACTATTCAACTATATTTTAGAAGTGTTTTATTTTTTATACAACGTTTTTATTTTCGATAAATTGTGATCATTATTTCAACACTACATCCTAAAACAATAGGTCAAACGTATTGGCTCATTTTCCACTAATTCTTCAACCAATGTACATTAAATTTACAGGGTTAATTGTCTTCTCCATCGATTATCATTTATCTCTTAAGTTATTAATAGATATATAATTCCATAATATATTTAACTGGTGAATGGTTATTCACCATGAAATAGGTAGGCATTTTAACTCCCTTTTTACAATGAATTTTATAACTACAATATTAAATATTGATACAATAGAAAATGTGTTTCCCATTTTATTTTAGTCTAGTTTCCCTTAAATTCATTAATTATTCCTCCATTATTTCCTTCACTAATATTTTACACAAAGCTATCTAAACATTCACCAATTTTTTCATCATTTCTCACTATAAATTTTCATTATCCATTAACTTTATTTTAGTTTATCTATTATATTATGATTTTTTTATTTCAAACTATTATTTCTTTCCCATGGGTCAATTCCAATATACAATAGTATATATTCTATGACTTTTTAAAAAAATAATTTTACGAGTATCAACACCAATGAAGTCATATATCAGTGTGATATAAATGAATATTCTATAAGATAAAAAACCATGTCATGGCCACATATATGATTAATGGATACTATTTAAAATACATGAGACCATTCAAGTACATATTTTTTAATGGGAGATATGTTTTTTTAATAGATAGTAATAGTCACCATGGAATGGTGACTACTACCACTTGGAGGGTTTGTTATTTTCTATATATTAAGGTATTATATATATATATTTTATTATTTTGTTGGATTTATATGTATAATGAATCACTTGTCCATTAAATAGGATAGTTTTAACGTTTTATATAAATAAATTAAGTTTCTATAACAATTTAAATTTTTGTGCTCATCCTAAATCTAAGTATTTAATTTCCTTCATTCTTAACATTACATTGGATAAGATTTTGACACTATTCATTAAATATCAATTTATAATAAGTGTATATGTCAATAATATTCATAAGGTCAAGGGTATAGGTATTTTGTCACTTCTTAATAAAATAATTTTAAAATCATTATTTTCATTATTATTTTATTTAAAATTATTAATTTATAACATGCTATAATAATTATTCCAAAATGAGAAATATTTATAGAGAATATACAAAATAATTGACTAAATTAACATAGAAACAATTAGTTTTGTTTTTACAGTAACATTTGTAAGAATTAATAATATTAATTAAATATTATTATGAGGATAAAATAATTTATTAAATAGATTAATAATAGTGGATTTGAGAATATATAAGACTCATATATTTAAAACCATAAAATTTATTAGTTTAATTATATTCTTGAGTAAATGAGATTAATTATATTTAGCAAAACAATCCTTTGAAATTGATCTCTTATATCATGTTTTAATAAAAAATAATAAGACATTTCAAAATTTATTTTTAAAGTAAATTATTTTAATTTCATGGATGTGATCAATTTCAAATTAATGAATCGAAAAAATTGGTATTTCAATTTTTTATATTGTAAAAATGTAAATTAGTTACTATAAAATATTTATTACTTTTTGTTAATGTGATTAAATAATTAATTAATAATTTGTTTAACAGCGCTATTTTTGAGTTCAGAAGCTTATTTCTTTTTTAGGACATCAAATGGAGAAGAATAAATTAGATCACATGTATGTTTTGTGTAGGAATCGTATATAGCTAATTATCACAACCAAAATATTAGTAATGTTGAGCTGTTGGTGTTGTAAGTACATTTTACCCAGGGGTTAATATGCATAGAAGGTGGATTCTTGGTTCCACAATATCTGCATGTAATTCAACAAATTTATGAAAAATAACAACCTATGATGAAGAAATATTCATGGAATTTTTTTTCCATTTTTTGGATGGTCACTAGATAATGGTTTTGGACTTTCCCATAAATATTTAGTCCCCATGAATATGGTTTTTTAATAATATATCATTATAATGAATAGTTATTAATGAGATCACTTTTAACTAATAATTATATCCATAATATCTCTTAAAATATATTATAATTTCTTTTAGTGAACAAAGGTAATTTCAATAATCATACTATATTCATTCTCTATTAGTGTTGTATGGTGCTACACATCATTTTCTTCTCATGGAATTCATCTATTTATTTTGGTATCATTGTTCGACTGATATGAAGATAAGTCAATGATTTATTACAATGATACAAAATTATAATGGGCCTATAAAAATTTTGTATTTGTTCTAAAATAGAAGTCTATAGATATAATTCATGATGTTATAAAAAAATTAGTATAGTATTCATGTTCTGGAGCTCCTGGTTTGTTCTTGGGGGATTTAAAAAATTGTCAAATGGTTTTGTTTTTTAAATTATGTTTAGAGTTCTTTTAAAAGTTTTTTAGAGGGTATCATGTTAAATGAAGTAAATTCTAGTATTAAAAGGTTCAAAATGATATATTTTTATTTCAATAAGAAATAGATAGATGATTTTCTATAAAAATATATCTTAATATATTGATATAAAGAGTGAAACTGATGAGAGTGGAGAAATTTTAATGGTAGAAGCTTCATAAAATGGCACATAACCTTATACAGATGGTTTAATTAGGCAATGAATCATCTATATTTGGGATATTAAATCTATATTTTTGTATATTTTAGTTTAATTTGAACATAATAAAAATGGAATGTATTAGTTTGAGACTCTTTAGATATAATTTAATTGAGTTAACGGTAGAA
Organism: Viscum album; assembly: GCA_963277665.1. Lineage (NCBI taxonomy): Eukaryota > Viridiplantae > Streptophyta > Magnoliopsida > Santalales > Viscaceae > Viscum > Viscum album. Next base: position 566,678,947 of record OY728134.1, on the reverse strand, counting down.
AATTTTCATGTCACTAAATTTAACATAACAAAATATTTTTATAATCTAGGAATTTTAATATCACGAGATGATATTTGGTAGTTTACTTTGATAATTATTGCTAGATACACTGACTGTAATGGTTACCAATAAGAAAATATCAAGTCTTAGTATTAACAATCACCTAAGGAAATTTGATATATGATTTTCAATGAAGATATTGGGTTGAAAAGAGTATATAAATATAAAAAATAGTACATGATACAATGTGTATTGGTTGACCAACATAGAAAATAAATCATATACAGTGATATGGATCGAAAGAATCCATGGTAAATTGGTTAATATGTATCATTTATTCTTGCATTGTGAAATGAATAAATATTTGGAGAATGGATACAATGATAAATAGTTAAAATATAATGAACTATCCATAAATTTCATAGATTAAAAATTGGGCAGTATCTTGTTATTGAATGTTAGCAGTCAATTAAATTCCTAGAAAACTATCATTGGAGACTAATTTTACCCAATGAAAATTAATTATGCATGGTAAATTTTTTTTATACTTTTCATTAATTTATATCATTTAAATTTTATTTATCTAGAAATTTTTAAGAAAAGATGATATAGATGTTTGGATAAATTAATAATGCTACTTGTTGTAAAAGGGGCTAGACACATACCATTGTTTAGGAATAATATGATTTTAGTAGATTAATAATAAAACATGGAGTTATATTAATTATTTTTGGATGGGTTATAGAAGATCACCAGGGATATCATGGTGGTAACCAAAGGTGTGAAATATGGAACATTATATCAAATATGCATATCAAATCTAAAAATGATTTTCCAATTCTATTTCAAATATACCCAGTTGTGGAATTACCATCCAAATCACATTATTTAGAATGATAAAAGAGTCTTGGATGAAAAAAAAATATTCAAAAAAAGAATTTCTAGTGTATAGAATTCAATCATTGTATCCTTGGAAATCATAAAATTATATATTTTTTGTCAAATTATGGATACTCAAGTCTTAGATACAAAATATTTTCTATTCTAGTGTATAGGGAGAAACATTTTTATTTTCTCATATTAGATTATTATACTTTGTTTTATTCATGGACGAAAATATATAAAAAGTGTGGGTGTAATTAATAAGTCAAAATTATTTCAAACTATAAATAAATATGGATCCATGGAGAAAATTGATAGTATTTTAACATTAAGACACATCATTAATAAAAATTGGGTTGAGTAAAATTGAAACGAATTAAAAAAAATATTAGAGAAGAGAATTTTCTTAAAAAAAATTGGTACCTATGATATAATAATAGGGTGGTGTGTTAAAATTGATAAATATATAATTTATTTAGAGATCCAAAAGAATATGGATAAATTATATTTTTTAATGATTTTTTGGTTGAGGGAGAAGATATGATGGATTATATAATAAAAAAATAGCTTGAATAAATGTTTGAAGAGTTTTCATAGATTCTTTAGATCATTAGATTTATATATTCATCAAACATAAAATTATTTGATATTATCACCTATGTGCATGTTAATTCAAATGAATGGATCAACATAGAAGCTATGTAAAGGATATATTTTCTATTTTCTATAGTTATGAATAGATTGTATTTTGGATACAGAATAATAAAAAATAGAATATCATTAAGAGAAAAAATAATTTCATTAATGAAGGGTCCTTTTATAGGTAAGGACACAAAGTATAATATACATTTAATTATAAAAAATAAAATCATAACCTAGTGAATCTAAAATTATTCTTTTTATTAATAGTTATTTAAAAGGAAAAAAATTATATTAATGTACTATATATTTTCAATTCTGCAAAAAGTGATAATTTATTGGGATATTACGAATCTTCGAAGTACTTATATGGTAAAATTAGAATAAAGAATGGACATGTTTTCAATAATGTGTTCTATAGAAAAGGATTTGGTTGATGAAGTTTACATAAGATGTGTGACTGGTGTAGTGTTAAAACATTCAATATTTTAATCTAATGGGTACCAAAGAGCCTGAAATGAATAAATATGTTGAATGTATGATTCACATAAAATAGTGGGAGTTGATAATATGTAATTATATATATATATATATATATATATTCATTAAATTTGATTAAAATAATTTAGATAATTTTTCTACCATTATGTATTTAATCACATTAAAATATATTATTATATTTGTTGAATGAATAAGTTGATACTAAGAAATTCAATAATGATTGGATTTTGGAATATATTTAAATAAAAGGATATTATATAATTTAATGAAATGTTCTCTCTATTTTTTAAGGACAAATGTGTCCATATATTTATGATAATTGTTTAACAATATGTACTATATCTAGATAAATTATATATGAAGAAACAATTCATTCATGGTTTCTTATAGGTTTAAATTTACATGGATATCCTAATTTTTTTGCACAGAATAGGAAAAAGGATTCTTTTTTTTTTAAGTACAAATGATGTTTTTATGGTCTAAAATAAGCTCATAGATAATGGTGTAGTATATATTATTCTTTTACAAAAGATAAGTATTTTAACTAGTGTAATTTAAATAAATTCTATTGATTACTGATGGGTATTTCACCCTAAATCTCATGTATGAATATGACATTATCGTTGATTGTATTACGATAGATTGGATTGTAGGACACAATATGAATCTAGATGGAACATTTGAGATGAAATATCATTGTGAAGAACACATTATTATAAATATGAGTATCAGTAGACACGTAAAGACAAAAACTATTTTATTACCATAGATTGAATATGTCTAGAATGGTTTGAAATGGTTTTGAATATCTTGATTAATGTAGGTGATTACTATATTTTTTTCATCACTTAAAATTGTTTACCTAGAAGGATCCCGAAATAAATGATGTGCCTCATTACAAGGACTGATTTTTATATTAATTTGATGTTATAATCATGATGTATACATTGGTTTTTAATAGGTGTGAAATTTATTTTATAGATATAACAGCCAGTTGGATTATGTCAAATCCAGGTATGGAAGTCTGTGAATTTGTGAAGTGGAATATCTAGTATATCAAATATATCATGGAACTATTTATATTTTTCAAAATTGAGTTTCTATTTGTTTGATATATGGATAGATACGTTAGCGGGAATATATACATCAATAAGATTACCATAGAAAATGTGTTCACTTAAAAAATAATATCAATCAGTCTTATGTCTATAATATAATCAATACTTTCAATATATACAAAAAATGTAGAGTATCTATTAGATATACAGGATAATAAAGAGTTTATATGGAAAATTTGAATATTGGAGGAACCCATAATTAAGTTTAAAAAAATTTATGATAGTATGAACACAATATAATTTTTTACGAATCTATTATTTTATTCAAGGTAAACATTCATTTATAAAACATATAACACCATCAAGATTATTAGAAAATATATAGTTTTTTAATTAATTAAGAATGGTGGGAGTGAAATTCTCTAAGACATGTTGACAAGGTCCATAGTATGTGAATGTTTGGGGATGTGTTTTTCATCAAGGGCCTAGTGATATCTAATGTCTATCAGATAACCACTTTTATTATAAAATAGGATTTTGATATGTTTTATAGTATTGTTAAACAAAAATTAATGAAATATTTTTAATGTGTGATATAATTTCTGTGATAAAACAATTTAATATCTTGGAGACTAGTTGGTGAAACATAATTGGGGTTAGTTGGAGTATTGATTGAGTAGTAACATAGAGTGATATTTTTTAATAGAACGATATAAAATAGTATATTGATACATGGTGGAGAAAGATAAAATAAATAGTCATATTTACTTTTTATATAGATTTTTTGTTTCGATAGAATCAATAAGAATGGTGGTAGGATTAAGAGATAAAATAAATAGTGATAAAATAATATTTATTTAATATATCATCCACTTTTCGAATGGTGGTTGTCTAATGGGATTACGAGTAATGTTAGCGTTCACTCTAAACCGAGTTAAAAAGGGAAACATCTGAAATAAATAAATAAAACCAAGGATTTTTGTCCATTCAGGCTACAAATTTTATCTTTACGCATTTTTGAGGATTTAAGTGTTTCTATAGAGACATAGATAGTTCCATTATTCATGTTAAATTCTTTTTTTCTTGTTTTGTATGGTGGGGTTAAATTTTCCTTCATTCATTCAACAATTTACTTCAAATGTTAAGATTAATTCATGAGTAGTATGTGGAGATATTTCTCACTATGATAATCCATTATTGAGTGAATATGGATATCTAGTCTTAGATATGTACCTCAAATTGTTGGATTTAATTCATATTGTTGTCATAATAAACATGAAATAACAATTTAATTGGACTTGTTACTCTTGGTATTGATCAATAGTTAGAAATTTTTTTTTAATCATATTTTAGTTTTATTTGTTATTGATATTCATTCCTAGGTTGTGTTAGGTAATTCATCCTTATTTTCTGTTTTTCTCATTTCATATTAAATTGATAAATTTATTATAACCATCATGTTATAGTTTTAATTTTTAGATAAACTAGTTATTCAATTTATTATGGAATGGAAATATGTATTTATACATTTTTTGTATTCATTTATAATGGTTAAAGTAGTTAATAGGTATATATTATTTTTTAAAATATAATCATATGACTTATTATATTTTATTTAAATGAAGTCATTTTCCAAATTAAATTAATATTCTTATCTACTTTTTTGTATCCTATAATTATTTTGGGGAATATTTCCTAGGGCAGTGAGTATTTATTTTGGATTAATATAATTATTGTCTTATTAGTTATGCTCAATGTAATCTTCTGAATTTGATGATATTATAATCATATTGATCTCAATTGGTTTATTTTTTTGGTGATGGTATATATCATCATGTATTCCATATATATATATTTGGAATATATTTTCTTGGGTATATTTATAATATGTTTTCATATTTATTTATAGGATCATTTTCTTCATTAGGTAGGAGGCGTTTTCATCATTCGTTCTTGTTTTCAAATCCCTAAACTACCTCTCATTAATAAAGAAATATATCAAAATGGTATATGTCAAAAAAATCTAAATAGTATTAATTATTTTTTTACTATATTGGATTTGGCTTCAACCATTCCCTTGGTAGATTTCATGCTTCTGTATTATGCCAATATTATAGGGATGAATAGAGGTGGTGGATCCTAAATGATATTTTTTGACTATAAGTGTTTGTTTTTATTTATTATATGGTTCATTAATGGCTAATTTATTTTTGATCTAATATTTTTCATCATTTTTAATGGTGTTTCATTTTTTTTGTTAATAACACTGATTTCCTAAAATTGTGATCTATTATAAATTTCCATTGGTATGAATGAATCATTTATCTACTATTGTTTATCATTTAAATCATGTTTATGCTTAGTGTGAGTATCAAATTATGGTAATGGATCATTGTTTCCATATTGTTTCAATAGGTTTTATTATTTTAATTTTTTATATCGATTACATTATCGTAAGAAAATATAATCCATCTAAAACAGTGGTTGATTAACTTCTTTAGAATTATAAATTTCATACTGAGATAAAGAGATGGTGAGTTTATTTGGGTATATCATAAGAATATATTACAACTGTAAAATACAGAAACACTCCATAATGGGGTGAATTATAACATAAAATTTATTACATATCAAAGAGAAATATTATCCTAATTTTTGAAATAATCGATTGATTAGACATATCTAAACAAAATATTAACCATGTCAAAATAATAAAAATAAATATGTTGGCATGAGTATTTTATTTGGTTCACCACTAAGGAAAATGTACAGGGAGAATACACAGATTACATTCCAATGTTATAAGAAAATCAAAAATTTATATCATGATTAATATGTTTTTTAAGCTCACATCTATAACAAATAAACACTCTCTCATTTATACTATCAACTCACTACATCAAGATGGAGTTTCATGATAATATGACACATTGAAAATTTATAATCAAATTTCGATAATAATTAAATCATTAAAGGTAAATATATTTTTCACTTTAGATAGTACATTATCATATTATATAAATCTTCTATAATGAACACATATTGAAGAACAAACCACAAGATGTACTTTAAAATTTTATATTGACTATTTTTATCAGATTGTGTTGTGTTCTTCCCTAATTTCTGTGAACTTATTCTTATATGCTTCAATCTATTATTGTAAAAATTTTATTATTTCTATACCACTTTATTAAATTAATTACCTTAAAAATATATACATGATAATTAATTCAATCCTCTTAAAAATAAAATTGTTATTCCATTAATTCTATATATATCAAATCATTAGTGTCATAGGATATTATGAAAAGCATGGTGTGTCAAATTTGGAAAAAAATTGTTTTTAATATCTTAGATGGATTACTTTGAAAAACATTACTTTAAAATATTAATTTAAATTAACATGTGAACTTTTACTTCTAAAAATATGTATATTTTAACCACAATATGTCCCTGGTATTAGTAAACATAACATGGGTCTTGACTATAAATATGATGTAGTATACATAAATATTCTCTAGAGAAAAATCAAGGTCCATAATATTAACTATAATAAGCTAATGATTTTTTTAAATGGTCTATAAAAGAACTGATTCTCACCTCACAAACTATTTTTAACAATAACTACATAATAATTACAAAATATAAATCCCCTTCACCATGATGTGGTTTAATTTAGATATTTATTTTTTAAATCAAATAAAGAAAAAACATGTTTCCTTCATTAAAATAACTTGATTATTTTTTAAGAATGAACCATGATGTGAACTATGATATAGGTTGTCATCTTATGGACTCCCATATTTTTTTAAGAAATAGAATCTTCTCTAATTAATGTTTCCAAACTATAACATTGTTGGTATAACAATAATATTTTTTATCCATTTAGTTTTCCTTTAACTCTGGTTCATCAATGTTTTTTTAATTCCTCAAACCATGACCTCCAAAATGAAAAAAAATTAATATGGTGGTATGATAGCAATGATATATTCTACCACATTGTAGAATAATTTTTCTTCCTTCTATAAGAACAAATCCGACCATCATCAGGATTGGTCCCAAATTATTATAAATTAAAACCATGAAATGTGACATCATTTAACTTCAACTTGCTAAAAAAATTTAATAAAAAATAACAGTCAACTATTAATTTTCAAATAACATAACCAGATTAAAATTCATTTTATAAAAATTCACTTCAATCACTGAGGATCCATAATTCTCCACCTATGAGGTTTTTAAAATTTAAATTAATATTTAGGAATTCTTATGATAAAATATAATATTTATAAAATAAAACATAATTAGTGATCTATGATTATATGAGTAATAATCAATGAAAAAAATAATAGTTCCAGGAATAAATAAATATTAAATTTAAATTAGAAATATATTTAATCCATTATTAAAATATAATTTCATATGAATGTAACTATATTATTCCAAATTAGAGTTCATTTTCATTTGATGAATCTCCCTTAGTAATAACAATATTATACCTGCTTGATATGATATTATTTCTATTATTTTACCTATTGATTGGTTCTTTAATTCTACATGTTGAAGTTAATAAACTTATTGAACCAAAAATATCTCAAAGTACTTTCAAATATCCCTAATTTATCCCCCATTGATAATAGAACCAAAGATTAATTTCCTTTCAAATGTGAATATTATAGAGAAAACATCAATATATTTTACAGAATGTGGAGTCTATAAACATCTTCAATATGTGAGAGATGGTAAATCAATAAGCTTCAATCGTTGTTTATCAAGAGCTATTACTGAATCTTTTTTATTAAATATGTTCAATTAATTTTTATTCATTCTAATGTTCTCAAGCTTGATAATTCCTTACTCTATAATTTAATTTACTAAATTATATATAATCCCAATAGACCTTGAACATGTGTTTTTTATTGAATATCTATTTAACATAATTAATATTTTATTTCCTATAAAATCACCATTGTAAATTTCACCTCTTTAATAACATTTAAAAATATTATTTCATTTATCAAAATTGATTATATACCACATTGACCAAAATATATTTCAATTATACAGTGATATTTGATGTACTTTATACTTTTTTTGTAATCCATCCATTATAATTAAGTCCAAAACAAATAACCGATACTTGTTAATTTTCTATCCAAAACATATCCATCCCAATATTTATCCAATAAATTACATTATATTTACATTTTTCCTATATCAAAGTGAAATTTATAATCAATGTTACCTTATGAAAGGCTAAATATTATTTTAATGAAGTGAGTTGTTCTTACTTTTTTTTAATCAGAATCATTATATCCTATATAATTGAATAAAAAATATATATCATTCCAGATATAATGTATTAAAATATTTGAATAATAAATTGATAAAAATATGGATCAATTTATATAATATATTCATGCATAATTTTTTTTGAAACAATGATTGTAGTTGAAACTATTTTGTAATTATTCGAGATAATACTTTTCAAATATGCGATTACATATGTATCATGAGTAACTAACTGTTACTAAATGTTTTTATTAACATTAATTCCATGAATGTTTATGATTTTACAAATAATTATCATCTCAAAATCGTATTATATCAATATTTTAATCTATTTAATCAATCCCACATTACTTCCACAAAAATATGATGTCATCAATCTGTAAAAGTTTCATTAATTAATATTCCTTCAAATGCTTATATATAAGGGTTATAATCAAAATCATCCATATTGAATTATATATTCTACAAATAAGAAAAAAATCATTATACAAAACGTATGGTGTATGTTTCACTCCAAATAAACCCTTATTTAAACAACACAACATTCCTTTGTCATCATCAATTTGAAATCCCACTGACTATTTTATATAAACTTCCTCCTTGAGAACATTATTCCTGAATTTAATCACCCCATTTATTTGATATATCATGAAGATTCATCAGATTGAAACTACCAATAATAGTCAAATTTTCTAACTTCTATCCACCATATTGAATTCTTTTTGAGCATCTATACCATAAATTTATGTGTATCCCCTTCATATCAACCCATCTGTTTTTTATATCACATTACGATGATAATTATTTTTATTTTATAACAACTAATTTGTTATTATGGAATTTTAACTAATAAAAATATTATGAAGAAACCATACACGATTCTGCATTATATTATCCAGAACCTCATTCATTGATTTAACTCAATTTTCATTAAGATTCCCTCTTTCAATCGTTATCTTCTCTGCTTATGAAAATATAGTACTGTGATCAATAATATTCATTAAAAATGGTTTTATTAGATGTACTATATATCCATTTATATTTTAATAATAAATCCCATATCACTTTTTTACATTTGATTTAGTTGTATAATTTCTCCCGATTCTACTATTTACTCATATTTAACAACTTTTAATACTTAATGAGTTATATTTTGAGGTTTTTCACAAATTGTATAAATATTATCCTCTTCCTCATAAATTTCCCACAATATTGAATTTCCAAAACTATTTCAACCTACACATTAATTAAAAAAATTTCTTTATATCATTTAGATGTGACTCTTTTTGAAATATTTTAAGAATTTTATCCTAGTGTAGTGATCAAGAAACACTCTTTCTTTTGTAATTACTCAATAATTTCATGTATTTTTTTCTTTACATGGAATTTATCATTTTTTTTGAAACAGTAAACTTATTTTGATATTAGGATTCTTTTTATATTACATCTCTTATGGTATAATTTTCTCATTGAGTCTTAACAAATGCCAATTCAGAAAATAAAATACCACGTTCACATCCACTTTTGAATTATGTCATGAAACAAAACTGTCAATATGTAGTTTTTTCAGTATATTATTCACCAATAAATTTCAAGATTCAATGAATTTGTTTTTAAAAATTTTTATACTATTGAATACTTATGTTTTAAACTAGGTTTTTCTAGATAGATTTCCAATGAAATTTATATATTTCTTTGCATTGTTTGAGGTATGATCATAATTTCTCTCCCTATTGGATTATTTGATTTATTATAATAGAAATTTATTCACTCAAACCGTAAATATTTCCTTTATCAAATGAATGAATCATGTACCACTATATTTATTCAATAAAAATAATTAAACATTTTTCTCCATGTGCTTTGAGATGTTTTAGCAGATCACACACAATAATTTAAATCAATGGGGTAAAGATTAAATCGGGTTTATTATTTTTATTATAGGGATTTATTACCATCTTCCCCCTTATCAATGAATCACATGCCTTTTTATAATTTCATTTTAGATTATCATAATTTGTTTTAGTCTTAATCTTTGAGATATTTTATATGGTCTTTTGAACTAAATGACCAAGACACTGATGCAATAATCTCTTCTACAATAACACTAAAATTAATGTTGTGTTTTCTTTATTATACAATTGATAAAGTTTCTATTGGTCATTCATACATGTATCATTCAGTTAAATCCTTCTAATTGATTATTACTCGGATTCCAAAGACATTATATTTAATTAATCTCAAAAGGGTTTGTCCAATATTATCCATTTATTGTGATTTTAATTTTTTTCAATTAATCTTAACTAAGTCTCATTTATTAAAAAAAAAATATTCCATGTCATGAGAAATGAACCTCCACAATCTCAAATCCATATTTTTTTGTTTTATGTCACCATAAGGGAAAATTAATCTAATATAGCTTGCTCATTCTTCTTTTTTTTCATCAATGACACTCTAGGCTATTTTCTGAAAAACATTTGTCTCTCAACATTCTGTTATACATGATCTATAATTTATCCATTATTTCCAAATGGAATTTAATTCATTTATTCTAATTAAAATACCCTTCATCCACTAACGGTATTATTAGCATTCTATTGTTCCTAAAAAATGACTGACATGTAGCTACTGTTATATCAATTAAAATAATATTCATTATAAAATTCCACTTTTATGTGTTTTATATATCCTTATAATCATTTTTTGTCTATATTGAATATCCATCTAAATATCTACTTATTTCATCGTAATAATTCACGGTGTGACAAAAGTAGCAACAACATTGTCTCTTTATCAATGGGAATATTTTATTGACATTTTCTCTATATGTTTTTTATCACTAAAAATCTATTAATTTATTAAAATCACTTTGATGATTATGATTTGTGAATAAAATTTTTATTCCTTTCACCTAAGAACAAGTTTTTGAGTAATATTATTAACCTTCAATGAATGTTTTTGCTGATGTTATCGCAATAATCATAAAAGCACATCAAAAATATTTTATAGAGTTTTATAAATTTGTTTGGAATCATTATCCATGAACATTATAAACGGATTTTTAATAAAGGAACAATAGATTTATTTTATCACTAAATATTTTTTTAAATAATACACTTTTTATTTATGGGATTCAATATTTTTGTATCATTCCTTTGCATAATTGTTAAGATCATTTATTACTTCATATTGAATCTATGTACTTAAATTAAAATAAAATGATTCTATTGATGTTTTTAATGTCGTAGTTTTATCTTCCAAAACCATCTCTAACCCAGTGTTATTTGTTTTTATTTGATCAATATATTCCAATTAATCTTCTAATAACCCACTGATATTTCCATTTTTTTAATCTTATATCATGCTCCATATTTACATAATCAAGAACTACCATGATATCCACTACTCATTCAAAATAATTTTTCTTATTTTTTTCTATAATTATCTTTCTTTTTTATCACCAGTATAATATACTGAAAATATTATTTCAAATCAATTTAATCTTCTTCAAAACATATTTCAACATTTTTTACTTTATTAAAAATCAATCACTCGTATGAAATATTTATTCTAGTTGTATTTTGATATTTTCTTTAAAAGGGGTAAGTAAATTTTATTTTTTAAAAAGTAATAAAACTCACCATTATTTCCTTCAATACTCTATAGACACCATTAATCTATATTACTAAACCCTCCACACATAAATTTTACCATTGGTAGCTATCCATTAAATCATTCATTACCATGTTCAGATTTTATTATCATTAATGATAAGAATTCAACCCAGAAACCCATTTCAACATTTTAGAAATTCTTTAATGTTGTGTTCAACATAGATTAAAAATTTATCTATTTTAAAGGATGACTTTATTATCCATCAAATTTTACACATACCTCATAGGAAACCAAGTCACATTTATTTTTATCAAATTGATGTTTTAATGAATTTATTTTTTCATATTAAAAAACAGTTGGATTATATGAATATTTAAATCTCCATAGGACCTTTCTCACAATCTAAAAACACTTTATCTCCTTAATATGTACATGAATTTATCCACCATCCTAAATGACATCATTGATGATACCATCAATGTTTTCATTTTGTTACATCTTCAATTAATCTAAATTACTTTTTTCAAAACATATAACATTATTTATTTCCTTCATATATATTTTTATTCTTCTTGGAAATGGATTTGGAGGATATAAAATCTATCACCTTCATGTAAATGGAATTTTACAATGTTATGGATAGGTTGTCATGTTGCGTTGTATTAGTTTTGAAAATTTCTTTACAATTCATTAAAAGAAATATTTGTGGGATAAGTTGTATTCCATTGATTACAGACTGGAGAATATAAATCCATATAGACTAAAGATATTCTCTCATAATATTTGTCCCTATTTTATATTTACATCCATTAAAGTGAGGAATTTTTTTCGAGTTGAAAATGTATTTCATGATAATGTGGAATTTAGGAAGGGTTTTCAATGATAACAACCTTTAAACAATGATACCACATATTGAAAAAATGTGTTCAAAAATACTGTATGTAATGATGGGTGTTTTAGGATGTCTAATATCCTTCCTATATTGTATACTATTTCCTCATGTCATAAATAATGACATGAAACTATAAAATTCAATTAAATATCTATCGCATATAAATATATAAATTAAATGTGATGGATCAATGATTTTTCTGGTCCACTATTATGGCCTATAAAAAAATAGAATAAACTGAAAATGATTCTATTAAATTTGAAAATCAATATCCAATATTACGATTATTGTGTGTTAATTAGTCTCACTACCAAAACATAGGGTTACTACCTCTCTCAAATTACCCACTCACTACTTCAAGGTAATGTTTCTAAAAGACATTACATGCAATTCATTTACAATATTAAACATTAGAAATGATATAAGAGAACAACATTGGTAGTTAATGAGTTAATAGATCAAAATATTAAATTAAATGAAAATAATAACCATTCACGAAAAGCCTAGTATATGTGCCTAAAAATAAATTTCCATATTTATCCACACTAATAATACGATTTTCCTCAAATGAGGCATTACTAATATCCACTGATACCACTTAATCTAGAGATTCATTATGCCCATCCCTTTACTTATATCCTAGTATACACGGTGACATTATCTCTTAGATTACCACCCATGTTCATCAACCCGTGTTTTCTAAAAAATACCTCTAAGTGAATAATAGTCATGGAAAAATATTTCCATCATTCTAAAAAATGAAAAAAATATATATATGAGACTAGATGAAACATATTGCATTAGCTATAACATAATAAAAATATATGGATATGGAAAATATTTTATCTAAATAATATATTACTTTTATACTTTCCTATGTGAAAAAATACATAATGTTACATTGTTTCTAGGGTATAAAACCTAGAACTAGTTTCAACAAGATATTGGTGTCCCAAGGATATATTTATAAGTAATGATGGTTTTTCAATTCATACACATGATAGATCATTTAACACAGATACATATGTGTAACCCCAAAGAATATCTATGTTGAGAAATATTTAAGTACCCCAAACATAAATTATCAAGAATGAGAAAAACATTAACATTAACATAAAGTGTCCATTTCAAATGAGGGCATCAGGCATATATGGTGAATAATAAGGGATTATATTGAGAACAAATCCCACCTTCTGCACAATATATTGTAACCCTCTCGCATTAATGCATGCACCTTTACCAAATGGGGAAAATTTATCTTGTGGGATTTCTAAAAACCTATAACATCGCTTATGAACAATAGGGTTCCCTATAGTTAATTTTTAGTAGGTTATTAAACATATCCAATCTCATTAACATACTCTAAAATCAAATATTATTTTTAATAATACCCATTCACAACATTATCTCCATTCATGTGGGTGGTTACGAAACACATATTAGCAATTGACCTCCAGTACACAGTATGATTTTTGTTTTAATTCTAAATAATGTAATGTGGGCTTCACATACTTATGACACTTATTTGAACATCCAATTCTTGGGGGAATTATGTATACTGATATATCTATTCGGTATAATCCCCACGCCACTATTCATCTATAAAAGATTCTAGATATGGGAACCCTTCTCTATGGAAATCTCAATGTCATCATACTAAATGTTGGATATCACTTACCTTTACTTGGATGATGATTTCATGTTAGCCATATATTATTTCATTACATCACACCAATTATGTACTTATTCATCCTCCACCTCATTATTACTAATATGTTATAGGCTGTCAAAAGTTTTTAACCATTATGATGTAATACCTTCACATATTTCTTAATGTTGGTTATAAAAATTGAGTTATCAAGAATTTTATCCACTATAAGGCTCAAAACATTTCATAAATTAGAATTTATGATTATCTAAAATAGTTCAATCATTCATAATTCCTCTAGAAACAATTGATATGTACCCCTCAACTAGTAGTTCTTCTTGTATGACTATAAACTAACAAAAACTAGTCATGTTCATACGTTCTAAAACTACAAGACATTATGTGTTTGGGTGTATGACCTTAAAAGGAAAACCATTGGTCATAGATTCCTGAACATAAGATAAACCAATAATGATCCTTATCATTTGAACATTGAAGGTATAATTTTCATCTATATACATCACCTTACTATGTGGGATTTCATTTCCTTCATAGGTATATCTAGAAAAAAATTCTTATGCACCCAATACCAAAAACACAATACCAATCACTAGAAAAGAGCTAGTTAACCTCCTTTTTTACCCTCTTAACTATTATTGTAAGGCACAAAACTGCATTCTTCCCACTAAAAACTACTTATATAGACCAGAAATCAAAAATACAATCATGTGGATTCTATGATGTAGTGAAACTCTATAATACCCTCTTAAACCAAAATTTATTGAATAAAAAAACTTGTGTATAATGTCCATTCATACTAGACAATATGAAACTATAATATAATCTCATAATCTTTCAGGGATTGCATGAAACATTAGTGTACCCTATTAATCCTTCTTAAATAAAATGAAACTATAATATATCCTCTTATGAAATATTGGATGGAATGAAACTCAATAGTAACCTCTTAATCATTCATAGATATAATAAACTATAATATTATTTATTAAGACTTAGTGGATAGAATGAAACTCAAAAATTCACTAATCATACATCTTTGATGGAATTAATCTCTAGAATAACCACATAATCCTACATAGATAACAAGAAATTAAGCATATTCACTTAAGAATTCCTAAATAAAATAAAACTATATTACAATGTAATAATATTTGTTTGTTAATAAAACATTATTATATAACCTAAATCATTCCTTACAGACATAAAATCTCTAATTTACCTTATTAAGTCTTCCATGGTCATGAAAATCTCATGTTTACTCCCTTAATCCATCCGAGATGGTATGAAACTCTAGTTTACCTTTAGTTATTCGTATCCTCTCAATATGGTATCCAATACGAGCACCTAAATTTGTAGATAGAAAATTTATTAGTAATTATCAATGAATCATTAAATTTATAATCATTTTGGTGGTGCGCTAGTGAACTAAAACACCATCCTATATAGAGGTAAATTTAGGGGCATCCATCACCATGGATTAAAATAGTGGAGACTTTATATACATGTGAATACTTATATAATGATAATAAGATGATTCATTCTAATAATGTAATATTGAATATATTAATTTTAGTAATTTTCAAATATATTTATTAATAAACCAATTTCATAAAAAGTTTTTGACTCACTGAGGTTGGCAGTGTTGTAAAATAAAATGGAACTATTATTAAAAGTGTTTTCATGAAAAAAAATTAAATCTATAAAATAATATTTGACTAGAATACTATATCCTTAGTAATATCAGTTGATATTTCATCATCTTAGATTGATTTTATAATAACCCATGAAATATAAATTCAATTTAATTTCCATCCACCTTTGTAATATGGGTTCCCAAAAACAAAAATGTGAGAACAATAAAAAAAATATAAGTTTCAAAAATAATAATAATAATAAAATATAATAAGGGTTAAAAATAAAAATATACTTCATTAATTAATCAATATATCCAATAATTAATCAATACTCTATAAAAAATAAAATCAATATCTTTTTAATCCCAAATTGAAGTAGCATTCCTATTCACTGTGTATTTTTTAAAACACATTGAATATCCGTCTAAATATTTTCAATAATTTTGACCATAATTTTTCTTATATAAATTAAAAATATCACCACTTCAGTAATTTACTAATACCTCCCTTCTGGTTGACTAAATAAACCCCTAATAAAATTTACATTCCATTTATTTTATAAGAATATAATCTAACATATCTCTAGAAATTTTACAAACCACCATGCCCTTATTTTCATAATGACATTGTTTTTATATTCAAAGGACTACCTCTAAATACCAGATCCTATAAATCCTTATATCCCAAAATAAACACTCATTTCCTTTATTAACTATTTATATCAAAACCGCACTCATATGTGGTCCATATTAAAATAATACATGGTTTTTTCATCATAATCACGATAGCATAATGAATTATTCTCAGGTAAAAAAATCCAGGACCATCAACTTTACTATAACAAGATACCATTATTTTTTAAACAATAGTATAAAAACAATCATAGTGTCCTCAAAACCATCCTTCCATGCAATATAATGATTTTATTAAAGGAACCATTTCAGAAAACAATATCTAAAATATATGAAGTAATTAATTCTGAGAGTATCCATAGAAACATAATTAACACACTTGGTGAAAGGGAACCCAAAATTAAAAATAATAATATGACAACTATATGAAGTACCCTTTGAATACATGTTGTCTAAAATGTTATTCCCATCATTTCATGAATGAAACACGTGATCTTGTTTAATGATTCCCTCACACATTTGAATGTAGTAAATTATAGACACCGAATTTAGATCTCTTTCAGGTGGGTTTTGTGAATAATAGAGGAATCTATTTCAATATCGACCATTGAGATATAATGGAAAATCCAAGTCTCAAGTCTATCAAGAACCACCCTAGGCATAAAAATATGAGAGTCACCACACCAATAGAATATTCAAATGAAAATGATCATAAATCACCTAGAGTAACAATACAGAACTCCACAGTTCATGTGACTAAGTAGATAGGATCCATTAGTGTTGTGCTTAAACACACTTATGAGTGGTTTTTATATTAGTTATCTCCCCAGGGAAGACATCCCCTTCATTGAAAAAATGCAATTCCAATCTTCAATAACAATACTACATATTGGTTATTTATCCCAATCATGCAATATATTCCCAATGTTATCCACATGACAATGATCAATATTCTGAATATCTAAGCTGTAGTTGGTGATGTTATCACTATGAGCTCTATTTTTGGTGTTCCAGATGCATAATAATCCACCAAACACCAACATCACCCTCTCCACCCCCCAGAAATATCATACCCATTCCATTAAAACAATTTTCAATAAAATAATAACATTTCCCCACCTATTCTATGAACTCCGTGAAATCATCTAACTCACACCGCACTATATATTCCCACTCCCCACTATAAAATAAATTATCCCTGGATTCCCCCTTGGAGTTCCGATATAAATGAATTTTTTATGAAATATTAACTATCCTCCTTTTGATCACATCAGCTTTCAAGAATCTATGATTCCAGATATTCGAGATTAAAAATTCATGATTATTTAGTATTTTTTCAATATATATTATTTCCCCATTCATTCTTGAGAATGGATAGTATGAATGGAGTTCCAATACGTTGTTTTTGAGAAATACCATCATAATGAACCAATGAAAATGATCTTTTATTTATTAGAAGTAATTTGGATGGAGACAATTTTTATTATATCTAATTATCCTGGATTATATAAATGAATGATGGGTATGTGAAAGCCTTTGAAACATGAGGTCAAGAGTTAGACATCTTATGAATCAAAGCGTTACACACACCCAACTCTACATCAAGAAATAGATTTGAATACATCCAATAATCCCTTGAAATTTCCACTAATTATCTTGTAGGAGACCCCTTATCATCATCTATCGGATGTAAATTCTCTCAACTGGTGACTCCAAGTATACTCCATGCATCCCCTTGATAGTCATTCCCCATAGGGACCACCATTTCATGAAATCACTCATCGAATATTCTTGAATAAATTTCTTATTTCCACCACACTATGATGTCTGATTCCACCCTCATTCACTGGATGTGACATCCTCCTTCTATAGGCCCAATGGTATTACTATTTATCATGAATATTCCAAATAATTGATTTAATGATCATCTTGAAGTTCCTCAACATATTCACCAACACCCTAAAAATAGTTAAAAATGAATTGGAATAAAATTGAGGACACAATTAATGAGTGTTATATCCCCCAAAAGATAACAAGTGATTCATTAAATTTTTGATACTTGTAGATCATTTTTCCATCATTACTTTATAAATATCAATAGGTAACCATTCAGTGGATATAGGACTCATAATGTTTCCATTGTCTAGGATATTCTGTTAATAATTAAGAGAAAATTAATTATTTGACCTAATTTTTATGAAATATAATTTGTTATTTACATTTTCCATTTCTCACAGTTCACACACAAGACAATTCGACTAAAATACACTCCCATGATGTTTTTAATTCCATATATAGGTCAACTACTTCCACTAACAAAGAGGATAATCCCATATGAAAAAGTGAGATGGGAGATACCATTAACGTGAATTTTTAAATGTAATGGATGTATGGTTCCTCTTTGAATATCATTATTTAGGATCCTATTGAAGGATTTCTATTCAATAATAAAAAACAAGGTGGAAGATGGCCCTCGTGTCTTAAACCACAAACCAGTTTTAAAAAGCTCTAGGTCTTGTTCATTGGTTTCATAGAAAACATGGGGGAGTTGAAATATCCAATGAATAAATTAGATTCCTAGGCCAAAAAACACATGTATGACATCAACATAAGGATAAAACAATAGTCTAATCTATAATACATATTTTACATTGCTATCACGACATACATGTTTGATCTATGTGTCCACCAATTGATATCTCTAATAATTAGTTACATTACAGAGGCTCTCCATTTTTATAACCATGTATAAGAACCATTATATACCTTCCTCTATAAATAACAATTATAAAACGCTTTAAATATACACCATTATGTGAACCATGAAATAATTTATCATCACATTTACAACTAAAAATTTCTTTTCAAAAAGTGTGAATTCCATTATTATGGTTTCCAAAAAACTATGTGGTAAATATAACCTTGAATTTTAAATGCCCCATGGTTTTCCTTTGACTCATGTTCTTTACACATTATTAAATTCATAAATCCAATACCTCTAAAAAATTTTCAAAACATGATATATATTTAATAACCATTAGATATAAAACCATATTTTCAGATGGGTTTTCATCCTTTAATAATATAATGTTCAGCCATCACAAATCAATATGAATAATTCCATAAGATTCAAATGATGACATATCACATCCTTTAACTCTAATAATTCAATATTTTTCTAATATACTCAAATACAATAAACATTAATTCATTAAAAATTCACCTTGATCAACATTATTTCTTGTAAATATTTATTAAATGCCCAAAGATCCTACTCAATTCCAATTTGAATCATCCTTTCACATGTGTTCATTTTTTGTATTATTGGATTTTATACATCATTCATTAATTTAATTTTAAAATATGTTAAATATAATAATTTTGTCATTTTTCTCTGAATTATTAGTAATATGCTCCCATATTGTTTTTAATTTTAAATGGATATTCCTTGAATATTATTTCAATACAACAAAAAATTGAGAAAATTTAAAAACAAAATTTTTGGGTGATATCTTGAATCTTGGAACATATACATAAACTAAAAAATTTGTAGTTAGCTATTAGTGAGGCGTAGTAAACTCTAAATGAGGGTAATATAAAGTGAATAGTCTAATGGCATCTAAATTACATCCAAATTTAATTAATGTATTTACTACAAGTAGTATCAATCCTCATGTAGACATCCATTAAAAAGTATTTTTATATTTTACAGGTATATTTGATTTTATTTTAAATAATAAATTTTTATGATAAATATTAAATCCATGGAATAACTTTATTATTATAGATAAATTAAATTTATACTCAATTTTGTTAAAAAAATTAGAAATAGATTTTTAATAACATTAAAATTAGAAAAAAAATAAAAAACTATTGTTGATCATATTGTTCCATGACCTTGGATCATATTTTCATTCAAATAATTCTATAAAGGTTTAATACATGTTTCTTAAAATTGAAATTTTTTAATATTAGGAGTTTTTTTTAAACAACTTAAATATTAAAACTATGAAAAATTTGTCTCAAAATCATTTTGATATTTCATGAAATTAAAATGAGTTACATAATATAATAAATATTTAAACTGTTTTACTTGTGGTAATGTTAAGAAAGGAAAATTCCAAATATTGTTACCATATCTCTTTAAACAAGCTTGTTATTAATAATAATGTAGTAATTTTTTATATCTATATGTACTCAATTTATTTAAATGTTTTTTATTAAATTTTATTCATTTATTATTCATATATAACCACAACTTTAATTTGTTTGGGTTAGAATAATCATGTTGTTCATGCTTTTTGAACACGAAATGTCATTTTTGATTTGTTTTATAATGATCACTAAAAATTTATATGGCCACTTTAAAAGGTGTGAACCGTTAATTTTTTCATAAATTTTTAGTCATTAATAAATATAATTTTTCCCCATAATTATCCATTCCTCCATTAATATTGTTATTTGTTGTTGGTTAATGGTGTTCCACCCACTTTTTCTATTTTTTCATCCTTACACGTGAATAAATTTATAATAATATATTAATCACATGAAATTATTTTTATAAGCTCCAAAAAATTTTATTAGTGATTAAACCACATGATTAATTGTAAAAAATATCATTTATCACATTTCTAAAGAAATACCATTGTGATTCATGATGTATTGTTGAAAAAATTAATTATTTCGATATTATTATTTTTTCTATATATTTTTAACACACATCCCATCATTTATTTTATATTAAAACACTTGAGATTCAGGATTTTATTCTTGGGATACACCACATTTAAATCCATTAAGGTTATCCATCTCATTATATATTTTATTAGTGATTAATCCACAAGAATGATTGTAAGAAATCTCATGTATCACGGTTATTTTCCTATTATAAATAAAAATTCAATATTGAAATTGGAGATACTTAATGGATTTAAATATTATGTATCCCATGAATAAAATCCTAAATCTCATGTGTTTTATAAGAAAATAAATGATGGGTTGTGTGTTTAAAATATATAAAATAAATAATAATCTCGAAATAATCAATTTTTTCAACAATACTTCATGAATCATCAAGGATATTCATTGTATTGAACCAACCCAGGTTCACCTAACCCATTATGTGAGTTAGGCAACAACATGTCCTGAAGCATGTTACCTATCAAAACTGGGTACTGACAAGCACCAAGCATAGACAACTATCAGATAAGAATGGGTTTACCACTAGTAAAATGGAATGACCCATCCATTAAAATTGGTCATCCATTCCAATAAAATTAGTGTTAATAGAACAAGATAAAAAGATACGATAAACAATGATATAAATCAAATACAAGGAAATATACAACTAAACATATATATGGTATGTAAAAATAAAAAACACAATACTCAAAAGAATAGGGGTTTAATTCCAAACAGGGACCAAGTATAACTCAACATGTACACAATACCAAAAATGACTCTACATGAGTCCATTATTATAAGACTATGTCTTCTCCAAAAAATTCTAGATGATAGTAATTATGTTGATCCATGCTAGAACATGATTCCCTTACCATTAATTGCGTCTTGAAAAATTATATCTATTAATTTAAAAAAGTGACCAATCCAAGAGTGAGACACAAATCAGAGTAAGATACTACCAATAAAATATTTATTTCCTTTACATATGAACCCAATAAACCTGCATTATATTATTTTCGAAACTAAATTTTTTTTAAAACATACCATTTTTTAAATAAACATTATTAATACCTTTGGTTTACCATTTCAAAATGAGTCATGGTTTTACAAAACAACATCCAAAAATGCATCAAAATAAAAAAGAATTCCATAAGTCGCAACACGATCCAACATATAAAAAATATCATAATAATGGTTATTGTAAACATAAAAATTACATAATTATATGAATTAAAAATTAACATTGGGTATAATACAAGTCATCACATATTATAGAATTGAAAAAATCACAATTCATATAAACTAGTCATTCATGAGTAATATTCACTTACGTCTCTAACCATTAGTATTATCATGAGTGAGTAAACGTGTATTATTGATATCATAAAAATTAATGATATCATGGTATATCTTGGGCCCAAAATTAAGACATCATACTACCTCTTAGAAACCAACATGGAATCTCACGTGGTCTTCCAACCCAAAGGCTTACTCGATCCCTTAAAAAAATGTAGACCTTCATGGTACTCCCTTTGAAGTATCACATTGTCCCTTGAATAAACCTCTCACTCACATCCCAAATAACACATCTGGCTTCAAATTCAAGCACTCTAAAATCATGTGACCATATTAATTATGAAATAATAGAATCCATTTCAAAAACCATTTTATTAATCGATAAGATCATTTTATGAAAATTACTTCAACAAGGTAAATAAAATTCTAAAACCACTTTAAAAAATTATTTAAAACCAAAAAATATTCATTAATCCATTTTATCAAAAACTTTGTTGGAACATAAGCCACACCATTTTTTGAAAACCTCACATACACACACAATCCACATAAAATCAAACCAAAACCCTCATTAGAATTCCTAGAATCATACAACACTAAACCTATGGTTACAAAGTTTTTCGAAAATGGATAAAAAAGTCATTATAAAGGGAAAAGTATAAGAAATAAATTTTTAATATAGATACCAAAAGAAAACCCACACAAAAATCAATAAATAGAATCCATCAAGGAAAGAGTGGGAGAGCTCCACCAATAGAGGAGGATATCTACACATGATGTAGGATGATAATTAGGTCCAAAAGCTTAAAAAATTATAGGGGGAATTTTGAAATTTCACACTTATAAATGAGCTAGACACGATCACATGGATTATTCATAAAGTTAAGCCAAATATGTTTCTCTGACATGGTTACCACAAGATTTAGAAAAATTACATGCTAACCATGTTACTTAGTTTATTTCCATAAAAACTCTGGATTTTGACCCTCAACATCTAGAAACACTTAAAAATACTTCAAGAGTAAATAAAACTCAAAATAATATGTACTAGTGAACAAATTGGTGTTACGATCTACACACCATGATAGTTTCCTCCTCTTTTGAGTTCTCCAGATTTATTAAAGAAAAAATGTGAGGTCATTCCTCCCTCACCAAGCCTTTCTACTCCCATTTCAAATGGATTTCACCACAATAATAAAATCACATAGTCCAATGATATTTATTTTACATGGAGGACATCTTTTTGAATATACATTATGTTCAAAGGAAACACCACAATTGCATATTTTGGCTCTAAATCCAATTCATCCCACTGTAGTATGTGGGATGGGTCTAGATGATATGACTTCATCTGGGAGATGTGGAAGAGAATGTGAATTAAGGTTTTACATGATGATAAATCAGATGGGTATTCTATATTTCCATCAATCTCTATAACATGAAACATCCTAACATAACACAGCCCCAATATCCCCTGCTTTCCCAAAACATTAGTGAAAAAACTAAAGTAATAAACAAAAAATACCTATTATTCATCCTAAAAGGTGAAACAGTAATTAATATAATCATCTTACAACATTTGGAATCTCTATGTTGTCACACAATATATAGGAAATAGTCACACTATCTCAGTCATCTCTTAGATGAGGCTCGATCAAACTAAAAAAAGCGTGTCTACCTCATCCTAGAATAATGGGCATCGACATGGATTCTTTCCTAATACCTCAAATAGTGATCGCATGATCAAGTATTGATAACTATTATTACATGAAAACATGTAAAACTATACATTCATTTCCCATGAACCTCACAAATCAAGCACACACCCAAAACATATATTCGAGTGTCTGGACGGTCTACTCTGATCTGCTATCCTTCTGTGGATGATACATTGTGCTAAACATGAACTTAGATCCCAATTCATCCTATATCCCCTAAAAAAATCATGATGAAAAAATATTTTTTAGGACCCTCCAAGAATCCAAACAACTTAATGAACATACTAGAATCTAAGTTCCATTACCCTCATCTACTCCATTATTGGTAGATAATGGGATAATGTCAACAAAAAATTGACAATAAACCATGTGAAATCATTTCCACATGGATTATGAGGTAGTATGATCACAAAATCCATATACATCTCATCCCACTTCAACCAGAGAATGGGAATTGGATGAAAAAAATTGACTAGTCTAGAATACTCTACTTTGATCCTCTAGAAAGTCAAGAACTTAGAAACAAAGACTTTCATAGCATGTGTCAAACCATAAAACTAGTATAATATTCTCAAGGTATAAACAATTATGGTCACCCTATTGTGAACATCCTATATATATTGATGCACCTCATGAATCACCATATACCTCAGGATCAGATGAATAATTATCCTCTTTAAAAAGATAATGAAACCATTGAGAGACTAAATCCAATCACCTAAGATCTCCCTGACATTTGTGGAACTGAAAATATGCTTGAACATTGGGTCAGATGCATATTCAAACCTTTTACAATCAATTAGAGATGGATAAATATATGTGATATTAAATAAATAATTCCATTCATCCTCTTGTGCATCTAGTCTCAGACAAAAATAATGGATCACCTGACCTAACACATCCACTGATTCCTAAACTACCTCGCCTATATGCTTCCTTCTCAATGGTTCAGTTACCCCATTCTTATTCATAGGTGTACAAACAATCACATAACCAATAGTCCAACTTTATTCCTCCAAGAATCTATAATTGAGATTCTTTTCCCTCTAAGTGAAAATTCACAACATGAACTTATGATCCCAATAAACTATAAAATTTATAAAAAATGGTTAATGTCACCACAAATTCAGAGCATGCATTATATCATCAAATTCAAAGTCATCTGTGGAATAATTTAACTTATGTGGTCATACCTTTTATGATCTATAGTCAACCACGTAGTCATCTTATTTTAGCACGGACCCTAAACCAATATTAAAAACAATAAAATACAGTTGACGATATATCCTAGGATAAGGTAGAATAAAAAAATTTATAGATGGAAGACTGGCCAAGAACGTCCCTAAAAAACTGTGTCACTTCTCACCCCATTAAATCTTCACCTCTTTAATTTCCAATTTCATCAATGGAGATGTTAGTAGAGTGAATTCCAAAACAAAATTACTATAATTATCATCCAAACCTATAAATCTATTTATCATGTTTAAGAACACATGTTTTTTTTCAGACTCTCATTTTGAGAAGAAATTTGAATTTTTGTTGTTGGATGATTTTATGGGGTAAAATGGACATTTTAACTTACCATCCGATCTTGGATAAATTTTCAGTCCACTCCATTGGTCCCGAAATTGGGTGTATACCCTAGGACATGAGTTCGGTGGAAATCAGAGCAGTTCGAATTTTAGCGGAATATTTAATATTTAATATTATTAAATTAAATATTAATTTATTCAAGTAGGTTAGTTTGACAATAAATTTTAAAAGGATAGTCAGATGGATATTTCATCTTTTCCATTGAGTCTAGAATAGAGAGTTTAGCCTAGGGACGTCATAAACTCATGTCGAGCATCAGGGCCGGCCTGGGCCCCCTTTATCTTCCTTTTCTTTTCTTCTTTCCTTTTCTTTTCTTCTCTCATCCTTCCTACTTATTTTTGCGCATTCTCCATGTGCACTCATCCAGTTCCATGATTTTTGGTGAAATTTTTATATTTAGATAGAGAGATTAAGGTGGCAAGAGTGGTATCGATTCGAAGTTCTCGACAAGCTGATTCGGCATGCGGCAAGTGGGAGCCATGAAATCATCTGTAGCTTCAGCCGTTTCCGCCCAAAGGTAGGCTTGTTTCTGTTTTTATCCATATACCCCGTTTAAACATGATGTTTTATTTCATTAAATATTTTTATTTCTTTCTTGTAAGCCCATGGGGATCGATCTGTTGTTTTGGGGGTGAAAATGGGCGCTTCGGGCGTTTTCAGGGATTTCCCGTCGAAAAACCCAAAATACAAGGCATGTATTCCAGGTGTAATCACTATGTGTTCTTCTAATTTGGGAAAGAAGAAGTTTTCTTAAGTACTCACCGTGTACTTTGTGTACATTCCGTGTAGTTGGTGGTCATGTGATTGGCCGTGTGAAATAGAACAGAGAATTGTGGTTTTTATGAATTACACGCCGTGTACTATAAGTACACGCCCAGTAGTGGTACATGAGAATGTTTTTAGAGAAAACAAACACGAGGTCACTTTTGGTGGATTGTACACTCCATGAATAGTAGATTACATGTCGTGTACTATTACACAGGCAGGCCCAATGTGTTCTGGCCATGCACTACCACAGTTTAGTAGTTCTAGGATATCATTGGCTCTGGAAGTCAGAATTGGGCATGTGAGTAGTTGATTATAAGCCTTTTTCTGCGTATATCGCAATGGTGGAATCCATTTGAATTTTAGAGGTCATCTTTAAGGGGTTTTGGGGTTTCTATCTAAATGGTGTGGTTCTTCCCCCAGTTATCAAGTTCAGTTGTCACATGAGAGTGAGACATTCACTGGATGATAGGTTCGGTGTTCAAAACAACTTAGTTGAGACCTTTAATAGTAGATGACATATGAGATATCTCCTATAAACTATGCTTTAGAATAAATTTCCCTTGTGAGATGTTTCATTCTTGCCTATGAGGCTTTGAGAACAATTACTTCTAAGGAACCCCTAAGGGATGTCTTTGCTTGTGGGATAACCTAGGGAGTCCCTTGTAGGATCTCCGTCTTGTTCTTCCATTGATAGGAACCATGTTATGGAATGCCTATTTTACTTCATTTTATAATCCCTTGTAGGATTCCATCCTTACTCTTCACTAAGGATCCTTTGTAGGATTCCTTCTCTCATGTTTACCTAGAGGATCCCGAGTATGATGCCTCCTCTATGTTTGACTTAAGGGACCAAGCATGTGCCTAGTGTTTGACCGACCTCGAGTTGTTATGTAGGGCTACAGTAGATATGGTGGTCGGGTGCCACCTAGAACTCTTGCCAATGTGGTGATCCCTTTGGGATTTGGATGTAGTATTGGTTTGGGAGTTCGGCCCACCCGCACGGTTTGTTTATATTTGACATGGTTTGTGGATGTTGTGGTGTTTACCAGAGCTACTTCCGGGTTGCTAGCTATTGAGACTGACGTGATGCATCTTTCTTGTTTGTTTGGATTCCTAATATTCCTTGTGTGTTTGAGTAGAGGTGGTCTATTTTTTAATAGTGTATTTCACCTTGCTGTGGATCGGTTTTCCCATGTTTCTTGATTTTGACCGTTTGGTCTAGCTTTGCATGTTAGGATGCCTTGTTACCATGCCTAGTATTTTTAGGATGTAGTGGATGTATTCATGACAATTGTTTATGCTATAGACTATTCTTTAATTGGTTTGGAGGTTTACTTTGGCCGATACATGATGCTACGCTTACTTGACTTACACAGGGCTGTGAGAACCTAGTGCATAGACCATATGGATAATTGACATTGATGGAATATCTATAGTGTCTTTATAATTATTTGATGTGAGACCATAGGGGGAATTGATGTTGGGTGCTTCCCCACAGTGTCTGTAGTTCATCGACGTGGGCCACATGGGGAATTAACATTGAGTGCTTCCCAGAGCACCTTTAGTTAGATACGAGACTATATGTGGAATTGACGGTGAGTGCTTCCCCAGAGAGTCTATGATTTAGCAATACCAGAGGGGTGAGACTATGTGTGAAACCAAGAGGGTTGCTTGTGTTTCTAGGTAGGTCCAGAGGGGATAATATGTGAGTACTTCTCAGAGGGTTACCTATTAGGTTATCTTCTTGCTTGTTTTTGATTGGTTGAACCATAGGGTACAAGCTATAAGTACTTTCCAGAGGGTTACTTGTTTTTATTTAGATTTTTCAGAGATTTAATTATGGAATTGGGTGAAGAAGGTACATGTCGATGGGATTACGAACCTAGAGATAACATAATGATACGTAGATTTAGTGGCATGACATCCAACTCAATGCCCCTGTACAAGAAGACTAGAAGATCGGGCTTATGGTCCCAAGGATCGACTGGTGATGTGGTTTCTTATTATTTAATTCAAATTATCATTAATATTCATATTTAATTAAATGTATATAGGTATGGGACCATACATGTGTACGTATATAAGTATGGACATCCAAGGAGGCACTGGCCCAGTTTACAGGGTTTACATACCATAGGTCTGATTGTGGTTGTACGTTGGGTTAACTTGTTTTGTTGTGTTCTAGCTAGGCTGAGCACATTGTTGTTGCATACACATAGTAGCACATTTATAGGTTGCTGGTCGGGGTTCCCTACTAAGATTATTTCTCACCCCTGTACGTGAACCTCAGTGTATGTGTAGACCTTATGTCTTCTTTTCTGGTTGAGCACAAGTTTCATGGTGGATAGGGATGAGTCCTAGTGTTGCATGATCGAGTGGATCTTCAGGAGTGGTTCTACTGATTAGGATATTGTAGTTCGATATTGTCTAGAGATAGGGTATGTAGATTGGCTTGTAGTAAGATACAGAGCCTTGTACTTTAACATTCAGTTTCTTTTGTACTTGTATCTGTATGTTCGGCCTAGTGGGTGACTAGTGTTATATTGTATTGCATAGATGTTCGGGCATTTACAACATTTTACTATTAAAACTTGTTCTATTTCAGTTGTCTCTTGCTTTCACACTCTGTTTACTTTCCATTGTGTATGATACTTAGTTATTACCATTGTTTTTATACTCTGGTATGAGGGAATAGTCTCCCCACTATCACACCCTAGGCCCTCGTTGCTAGTCGGCATCCTGTAGCATATGGGGAGGCATTCTTGAGGCCTTGTGGCGAACTGGCTTCGAGCACTGGTTTTGTGGCTTCCGGGTCGAGACATTACAAAGTGGTATCAGAGGAGTTTTATTTCCTCGTCTTTACTATTTGGGGTATTTTAGAAAAGAGTATTAGTAATGTGTCGGAACCTGTGTTGGATATCGGGCAAGTGCATCGAGAACACTTGTTCTTATAAGAAGTCCTGGTTTCCAAGGTTTGGGATTCTATTCTCATTTTGCAATATTACAGTTGTATAATATTTTCACCTTGAGACATGCACATGTTGTGTGGTGTTTGATTTACTATAGATCTCAAGATCTTGTACATTGGTAAGATGCCAAGGATTGATTTTGACTCTTGGATGGAAAAGTCAAGAGGCGTCTCATGCATCACACTAGGCAGGTAGGATTCACAGCATATAGGACTTTTAGTGTGTGTTCTTATTGATGACTGAGAAATTTGGGTCTTCTTACACATACGTTTTACTCTGATGGAAGGTTATATGGATCTATTTCGAAGCATTGGTGTGAGGATGATGACTCAGTCCTTATGCATAGGTGGTGAAGTGGCCCCAGTTGGTCGATATGGCACATGATGCCTTTCTTTTTACCCCCTTTATTGGGTGTTGTTTCTCTTTTATGTGGTTATCTAGTCGAATCATTGAGAAAGATGTTGATAGATACCTAGGCTATTCTTGTGAACTAGAACTCCTTGTGGAATTTCCATATACAGATACCCGATGAGTGGCAGTTCAGTTTCTCTTCTACTTGGGTTGTGAAATCTAACGAGTCATTTCTTCTGAGGATGCTCAGAGAAGATCAGGGACCTTGTAGGTTCTGTTTGGGTTTTGACATCCTTTATTCATTTTTAAATTTACCTTCTTCTGAGAGATTAAGGATATGTTGGGCTATGTGGGTAGACCTTTTGACCCAATTGTGAGGCTTTTTCTATGGGGCTAGGTGGAAGATATAGATACCCTTAGTTTTGACTCAAAACCTTTTAGGTCGAAGTCTTTTCTGTTCTAGGGAAACCATTGTGGGAAAGGCTGAAGAGCATTTTCCAATACCTTTTGGTGGTGTTTGTTTTTCACAACTAGTTTCGACGTGCATGCATGTTCAGGTAACTAGCCTCGTGAACCAGTGTTTCTGATTTTTCTATTGTGGGTGGCGTTATTTGAATCTAAATCAGTGACTATCTAGGTGCGAGCTGAGGACCGATGTTTCAAGGAATTATGTAGACTCGTAACTCAGAAGTTGTTTTGGAATGTACTTATGTTTTCGAGGTGACTTTATGAAATTTCGTGTTACAGTAAGATGGTTGACCCTTTCTTAAATCATGGTTGGGTTTTGGCAGGATGTTAGTGTTGATTGTAGGGAGCTAGACACACCTTCAGTGAAATCATAATGTAATCCTATAAGAGAACATCATGAGCTATATTGATTCATCTTGAGTATGCTGAGGGAGCATTGACCTTACATTGAGCTACTTTTTCTTTCTTAATGTTCATCCCTGTTGAGGATTGAACAAGTTCATGTTTTTCTCTCAGAGCGATGTACAGAAAGCCATTAAGTGGGGAGTGAACCATTGGACCTTTGAGGGTGGTTATCCCTGTTTAGGTTAGACTACATTGTTCTCAAGTGGGGTTTTGGGCCTATAGTCTCTTTTTAGACAACGACATGGGTATTCCTGTAGTGGGGAGTCCTAGTTTGGTCATAGTTTAATATCTTTTGTGTATATGGTGGTGGTTACGGCTATAAGGCTGGTCACAAGACATTCTAGATTGCTTGGTTGTGTAGATTCTCAGGTTGGTATCATGGCTTCTGGTCCTTTCTCTAGGCTTCTTGGGGACAAGAAGGTTTATGGGTGGGAGCTTGTAAGAACCCGTGTTTTTACGGACTGTCATTTTGAGCAGAATTTTGAATTTTTGGTATTGGATGCTTATGAGGGGTAAAATGGTCATTTTCCCCTTCCAGCTAATCTCGGATAATTTTTCCCACCAATCTGTTGGTCCCTGAATAGGGTGTTTACCCTAGGACAAGTGTTTAGTGGAAATCTCAGTTGTTTGAATTTTAGCAGAATATTTAATATTTAATATTATTAAATTAAATGTTAAATTATTCTCGATGGTTAGTTTGGAAATAAATTTAAAATGCAGCATCAGATTGAAATTTTTTTGTGCTGTTGAGTCTGAAATGGGGATGTTTCGACTAAGGAATGCATAAACTCGTGTCAGGGGCTGGGGCTGGCTCGGGCCCCTTTCTCTTCCTTTTATTTTATTCCTGCCTTTTTATTTTCTTCTCTCTTCTTTTGGTGGAATTTGTAGATTGAGAAATATAGAGAGTTTAGAGACAAAAGGGGTACCTATTTGAAGCTCTCGACGTGCTGATTCGGGGTACGACAACCGAGAGTCGTGAAATAAACCAAAACATCAGCTATTTTCACCCAAAGGTAGGTTCATTTATTTTTTTTCCATATATCCACTTAAAAAATGTTGTTTTTATTTTTCAAATCCATTTATTTCATGCATGTAAGCCCATGGGGATCAATCTATTGTTTCAGGGGAGAAAATGGGCATTTCGGTCGTTGTTAGCGATTTCGCGTCGAAATACCCCGAATACATGGCATGTATTCCTAGGGTAAACATTTTTTGTTCTACATGTTTGGTAAGACAAATTATTATTAGGTACACACCATGTAATTTGAGTACACTCAATGTAGTTGGTGACCATGTGACAATCCATGTGAAATAGAACACAAAATATTGGTTTTTATGGAGTACACACCATGTACTGTAATTACACGTCGTGTAGTGGTACATGGGCATGTGTTTTAGTGAAAAAAACACCGGGTGACTATTTTGAATAGTACATGCTATGTACAGTAATTTACTTGCTATTTACTATTACAAAGGTAGGCCCAATGTGTTCTAGCAATCTGCTTTGGCCATCTACTACTTCAGTTTAGTAGATTGGGGATATCATGGCCTCTAGAAGTCAGAATTTGGCATGTGAGTAGTCGATTCTGAGTGTGTTTCCATGTAGATCTCAATGGTGTAATAATATCTACATTTATATGTCATATAAATGGGGTTTTGAGGTTTCTATCTAAATAGAGGGGTTCTTCCTCCATTTATTGAGTTTAGTTTTCTCCTGAGACTGAGACATGGCATGGATGATAGGTTGGGTGTTCAGAAAAACATAGTTGAGTGCTTTAATCAGAGATGAGCTATGAGATATCTCTAGAAACCTATGATTTAAACACTACTGGAAAAATGACCTATACCCACGGTTCAAAACCATGGGTATATCCCCCAAAACCGTGGGTATAGCCTATACCCACGGTTTTGGGAACCGTGGGCTGGAGAGGCGTCGGTATAGGGGTCTCAGCCTATACCCAAGGTTTTGGAGAACTGTGGGTATAGGTGAGTGAAATGTGGCCCAACACGCGTTTTAGCGTGGCACACAACATACCCCACGGTTTCAAACCGTGGGGTATTAAAATTCAAAAAATATGCGGCCAGTAGGTTTTGAAACCTCACCTCCCACTGCGCCTCGCACCTATGCCACCCAACCGCACCAACCAAGCTGCAGTTTCTATTTATTATACATTGATATATCTACTTATATATATTAATATAATCAAAGTTGGATATACGAAAAAACTCATCCGCCGGGTTTCGAACTCCCACTGCCGGCTGCGCTACGCGCCCGCACACCAGGATGGACCAACCAGTCTGTGATTTTAAATTGTTATAAAAATATATATTATCTCATATATATTAATATAAGCGGTATTTAAATTAAAAATTTTCGGGGAAGGGGAATCGAACTGCGGTCTCACAGTGCAACTGAGCGCCTCCACTCACTAAGAAACCAACCGAGCTAAACTTTTTAATTTATCTATAGACATTCAGCTGCATATATCTATTAATATTATCCGTGAAAAAATGTATTCCCACCAAATTTTCTCATTGTCCCGCGCAATTGTTTCCCCCGCCTTATCGCAGGAAAGCTATACCCACGGTTCTGTAAAACCGTGGGTATAGGTCTTCAAAAAATACCCCTATACCCACGGTTGTTCAAAACCGTGGGTATAGGTCATCCGATAAAACTCTATGCCCACGGTTTGGACAAAACTGTGGGTATTGGTCTTTGAAATTAACCAACACCCACGGTTTTGACAAAACCGTGGGTATAGGTCCCCATATTATCCCTATACCCAAGGTTTTCAAGAACCGTGGGTATAGGGGTACTCTATACCCACGGTTTGCTGAAAAACCGTGGGTATAGGCCCGTTTTCTAGTAGTGAAAGTAGGTTTACCTTGTGAGATGTTCCCTTCTGTCCTATGATGCTTTGAGACCGAGTACATATAAGGATTCCCTGAGGGATGCCCTTGCTTGTGTGCTGACCTATGGAGTCCCTTGTAGGATTTCACTCTTGTTCTTCCTTTGACATGAACCATGTTATAGAATGCATATTGTACTTCATTTGAGTATCTCGTGTATTATTCCTCCCTTATACTTCTCTATTTTTCCCACATAGGATGACTTCACTCGTGTTTACCTGGAGGATCCCGAGTGAGATGCCTCCTCTGTGTTTGACTTGATGGACCCAACAAGAGCATGCTGTTTGACTGACCCTAAGTTGTTATGTCGGGTTTGGGTAGATATGGTGATTGGGTGTCACCTAGAACCCATTCCAAACTGGTGATACCTTTGGGATTTGAATGTATTTTTGGGTTGGGCGTTTGTGCCACCTGCACTGTTTGTTTATATCTGACTTGGTTTGCTGATGTAGTAGTGTTTACCAGAGGTGCTTCCTGGTTGCAAGCTGTTGAGCCTGATGTGATGCGTATTTCTAGTTTGTTTTTATGCCTAATATTCCATGTGTGACTGAGTATAGGTTGTTTGTTATTAAATGTTGTATTTTACCATGTTGTGGTGTGTTTTAACATGTTTCTTGATTTTGACCATTTGGTCAAGCTTTGCCTGTTAGGCTTCCTTGTTTCCATTCCTAGTATTGTTTGGATGGAGTGGTTGTATTTATGAATTGTTGTAATGTTGTAGACTGTTATCCAAGTAGTTTTTGTGGTTTACTTGGGCTTATATGTGATTCTATAGTTGCTTTACATACACAGGACCGTGAGAACCTGGTGTATAGACCATAGGGAGAATTAACATTCAGGGCTTCTATAGAGTGCCTTTATAATTATACAATGTAATACCACAGGGGGAATTGATGTTGAGTGATTCTCAAGAGTGTTTTCAGTTCCTTGACACTGGCCACAGGGGGAATTGATGATTAGTTCTTCCCCAGATCGCCTTTAGTACAATACTAGACTATAGGGGGAATTGACCGTGAGTGCTTCCCCAGTGAGTCTATGCTTTAGCTAAAATAGAGGGGTGAGACTGTGGGGGCTTCCCAAAGGGTTGCTTGTGTTTCTAGGTAGGACTAGAGGGGATAGGCTGTCAGTACATCCCAAAGGGTTACCTATTGCGTTATTTCCTTTCTTGTGTTTGATGGGTTGAACCAGAGGGGACAGGCTGTGAGTACTTCCCATTGGGTTACTTTTTTTTGTTTATCTTGTTCAAAGACATAATTATGGTGTTGGCTGAAGTAGGTACATGTTGATGGGATTACGAACCCATAGATCGACTTAATAATACACGGATTGAGTGGTACAACGTCCAACTCAATGCTCATGCACATGATTTTCAGAAGAACGGGATTATGGTCCCATGGATTGAATTTTGAGGACGTTTCATATTATTTAATTCACTTAATCATGAATATTTATATCTACGAATATGTGTATAGGTATGGGACCATACACATGTACATATATAGATATGTAAATCCATGGTTTCTCTTGCCTAGTTTATAGGGTTTACAAACCCTAGGTTTGACTGTGGTTTCACGTTTGGTTTACTTCCTTTGTTGAATTCTAGCTAGGTTGAGCACGTTAGTGTTTCATACACATAGCAGCACAGTTATAGGGTTCTTGTCGGGGTGCCCTACTGTGATTATTTCACACCCCTACACGTGAACCTCGGTGTACGTGTGGACCTTATTTGTGAATTTCAGGTTCAGCACAGTTTCATGGTGGATAGGGCTGAGGCCCAGTGTTGCATGATCGAGCGGAGCTGCTCGAGTTGTTCTACTGATTGGGTTACCGCAGATCGGTATTTATTGGAGATCAGGTATGTGGATTAGCTCAGAGTTTGCAGCAGACCCCTGTACATTTAATTTCAGTTTCTTTTTTACTTCTGTTTGTATGTTCGGCCTGGTGGGTGACCATTGTTGTATTATATTGCATTATTTATTCGGGATTTTACAACATTTTACTACTATAGCTTGTTCTATTTCAGTTGTTTATCACTTTTTCCCTCTATTTACTTTCCGTTGTGTATGATACTTAGTTATTTATGCTTTTTTCATACTCTAGTGTTAGGGAATAGTCTCCCCACTATCACACCCTAGGCCCTCGCCGCTAGTAGGCAGCCCCTGGCATACAGGGAGGTGCGCTTGAGGCCTTGTGGAGAACCGGCTTGGAGCACCGGTATAGTGGCTTCCAAGTCTGGATGTTACATTATATAAAAACTCTTGGAAATATCCCCAGACATGACTATTTAATCCTTTAATGGATCCAATAAAATACCAAACTCTTGGTCATAAGAACCATAACCCTCACTTCTGGAATACAAAATTGGAACTTTTTCATCATGGAATATAGATGATTATCTCTCAAAAATCTAAAACAACCACTAGGTGTTTAGAATGCTTCTCATTAATCCTGGAAATAAATATGGATCCATCTAAAAACATGACTTTGAGGGATTCCAAAAAGGGATGCACGATCTTGTTCATTTATACGATAAAATTATTTGGGGGATTGGTAAGAACGAATGGAATAACTGAATACTCTAAATCACTATAGTGTCTTTGAAACGTGATACATGGAATATCTCATTCTTAGACTCACAACTATAAGTACCTTGATCTTATGCCAATCATCAAAAAAATGGGCCCCTGAGATATTATCAAACAAGTCATCAATTCTTAACAACATGTATTTAATATTCGTTGCCTGATGGTTAATATTATGATATCATATTCAATGTTAGAGGCTACCATACACCTTATAAAAATTTATAAAAGTCAAAGCCATGGTGAAACACTAGGGAGAATAAAATCATTACCGAAGAGATCCTCTAATTGAGCATTTAACTCATTCATATCATTCATATTCATTAGATATGATTAAATAGATATTGGAATTTTCTTAGGTATAAAATCATTAATATACTAAACATATATTTGTTGAACAAATATCAAAAAACACTCTAGAAACACATCTGGGTAACTATCCACAACCACTTGATTTTTACCCAAAGAACACTTCTCAACAGCCTCAAGTAAGAACATGTAAAACTAACATAATATCAACCCCAACTCTAAAGAAACAAGTCCAAAACACCCCCAAAAACATGTAAATACCCAACACCAAAATCATAGAGTTTATTTTCTATATTATATTGGAATTATTACAAGGAAAAAAATCCCAAATGAGAAATCATATTATCAGTTTTGCTAAACCATATTAAATATATGATACCCATATTTCATTCGGATGTAGAAAATAAAACATGATACATAATAAAATTACATAGAAAACATCAATGTAAGATTATTCAACATTTTACTCACCAATATATTTGGAAGGAAAATAATAAGGGTGATCTAAAATTTCCAATATGGGTAAATGTAGGAGAAGCAATTATGAGTTAGTGAGAATAATTAACATGGAATGGTAAATAACTAAGAAAACATACAATTTGTATAAATAGATAAGAAAAAAATTAATGTGGAAAGGTATTTAATTTGAACACATTCCATTTAATCAATAAACTGATAATGAACTACATCCATAGATAATGTTGAAGAGAAAATATCATATACAATCAATAACTAATATATAAGTGAATGAAATTTATAATTATTTGATTTCGTTGTTTCAAGGTACATTTTACCTTTATCATCAAGACCATTTAGAATAGGGCTTATAATATATTTGGTAAAACCCCATATAATTTTCTATACGATTCATCTAATGAGACTACTGAGGCATTAATGGGCTATCTGTAAATTTCCGCACAAATTTAGTAAATATCAAAATAATTCCTCATATATTTAGTAATAAATTTAATTCATGAACAAAATTCCTTGTTAAAACTCTATATTGAGTAGAAGATATGGATTTACTACTATCTCCCTAGCTAATCAAATAACTGTCAAATACACACTATATGTAATAATGGTCTATGGTTTAGGAAATAAATATACCCATCACATAAGAGTATTTATATCTACAGTAAATGTTATTTCCAATGAAAAATGGTCATAATTAAGTGATTGTTTCATCCAAAAGATTATAATTACAAAGCAAACTAAGAATGAAAACAATTAATTTTACCACTTGGTAATTTTGAATTCAAAACTCCTTTGATGAGATAATTAAAATGAAAACATTATTTTCCATGAATATAAACGGTTTCATGTCATAATATATCAGAATGGTTAGTTGATACACCACACATATTAATTAAGTGGTGAATATTCCATTTATCTCACATATGTAAATAGTGAGATAAAAATCTCTCACCATACACACCCCTTTGGTTGAAATTTTTTTAATTTCAAATATACTGTTTTTATAAATATTATTAACTTATTAAATAATAGTAATCATATTTATAATATCATATATGTTCTTCTATTAATATCTTATTACACTTTTATAGGCAATCTTTCATTATTTTCATCATTTTGGTTGTTAATTATACTGTTTTTGAGTATGTTATTACTTTTTATTTTTGAACCTCTTATGTGGATCATTATTTAGTCACATACATTATAAAAAACTATTAAATATAAAATATATTCTTTTTATATATATAAAAACAAATAAAATTTGGGGATAATAAATGAAATTCATTTTTCATGGGGACGGTAGGTCACACGTACACATGAACACTTCTTCCATTTCATTAACCTTTTTAAAAATTAATTGATATATATAAATAAATATTTATATTATAATTATATTATCCTATTTATGTTATATAAATCATACATTTTTATTAAAATATTCATTAATATATTCCATTTAAGTTTTGAATGAATCACATCGCTTTGAGGAGGTGGTAGTCCACACGTCTAAAAAAGATGTTATAATATTCCCACAAAATAGAAAACGTAAAGAAATTAATTATATAAAAATAATAAAATAATAAATTTATTATAAATATTATATATCATATATAAATTATAAATTCATCATTATTTCCTACCATTAAAATTGGTAATGGAAGAAAGAAAGACATCAGGTCGCGCGACAGTAATCTGTGATACCCACGATTGATGATTGCTATAAAATTTTATGGATGTGTGTGCTGGTGTATGTCATACCCATAAGTTAAAAAATTACCAGTATAATGAGAATATTTATGTTATTATATATGAAATATATATAAATAATTGATGTTTTGGAGAATTAAATTAAACAAAAATGTTTGTTGAGGATGGTTACCTATTATTCAGGTAACTCATTTTGCATCATACCAGAATCATTATTTGATATCATTTCTACAAAAAATGATTCATATAGTGTTATAGTAGTCATTTTGGGAGATTATTTTGTAATGGTTGGTGTAGGTTCTTGGCATAGCGAAATCATGTGAATGGGTGTACCAAACATTAATTTTTCCAGTAACAACGATCAATTTGAGATCCGTCATGATGATAAAACACCGGATCCTCAGAATAAAATGAATACCCAAAAGAAAAAATGGGAGTAATGAAACCATAGAGATAATCACCATTTTTTGGTTATAATTAATTTTATTTAAAGATGTGAATTCCCTTGATGGAATTCTCTCTTAGTTGATGTTTCTGGTCACGATCCGTTGTGATCTATTGTTGCATCATAGAAGAAAAGTGAAGGATTCATCTAGAAGTGATCTAAACATGCTCCATGTATCTCTGGACATCTCTGATGTGGTCTCTGGGTGCTATCATGAAATAGCCTTCTCTTGCGACATCAACCTTCAATCACCTTGACAGCTGTTTCCAAAGCACTCTCTTGTATCCGGTGGAGGAGGATCTCCCCTGAAACATGAGGGAATTCTTGAGGGAAAGGAATTATATATTGGCTTGGTAGATTTATCTTCATTCATTGTTCACAATGAAAAAGCATGGCTATATCTAATGAGAATAATGTAATTGGGATTTTATTAATTAGAATAATAAAATTAAATAACTTCCTGAAATCATTTATTCATTTCATTTATTTCTTAGTAAGACCCCATGTCTATTAATAATATATGACTATTATTATCACTTGATATATTACCAATTAATTGAAACTAATATCATTTAATTAAATAAATAATATTATTTCACTTAAATCCACAGAAAAAATACATGGCGTGTATATATTAATATATATTGCGTGTTATTTTTTTCATTTTGTTTATTTCCTCCACCACATTTATTAGACCTTGAATAATTACTATTTATTTCTTAAATAAATATCACTACATTACTCACTAATAAATATATTATTTTTCCCACAATATATTATCTCCATTAACTAGTGTTAAAATTAATGTGATCATACAACCTTGAATAATTATTAAACCACAATCAAGAATATTCTTTATTAAACCCGTGAAATGAAAATTAAACTAAGATACATGGACACACATAGTCTGTGACCCTCTTGGATTTTTTCTCTATGAAATATGATGAGCCTTCCTAAAATCCATGGATAGAATCTAGCAACACATCAAGGAACCTATAGGGAAAGAAGATAATTCCACAATGACATGTTATCTCCTAAAAACGCGTATCATGTAATGTAATCCCTTTGTCTTCATATCTCAAATCAAGTGGGTTTCATGTTATTTCCATCTAGCCATGTGCTCTATTATTGATTCTTTTACATTATTGAATTCATATCCCATATTCCTCAACATGGCCATGGATTTATTTAGGATATATCAATTCTATCAAAGGGGATGAGATATCAACTTATGTTCTGGAATAGAAGGTACAAATCCTTTCTTTCATTTTCTATTAATGTAGTATTACTCATGACAAAACAAACATATTCTACCTCACTGTGAATAGTGTGTCATCATTGTTTTTTAATACATAAAATTGGGTGAGTTATAATATAGATTAATTATAATTTTAATGTCTATGGACTAATAAACTTTTCCGTATATAGGAACATCCAATGACCTTATAAAATGTAGATTTCCTACTGGTGAGTCTCATTCTAATAATATCCTCCTAGATATTACCTACATAACACACCATGACAAGGTGTCTAAATGTTTTATGAGTCATCACCTTTAATGGCCTTTAATATGTGGGTCCCTCAAATAACATCATCAGTCCATATAACATATATTCATGAATAGTGTTATGGCACTTCTATAGGGATATGCTATGATCCTTTGGTGAAACAGCTATCCTAAGGAAATTATCACATGCAATGTTATGCAGGAGAATAGTCAACATGTGATAATGTATATATTAATGAATAAGGTAAAAATTAATTGGTTTTAGGCCACCAACTCCAATAGAATCCCACATCGACTAGATCCGACTATTAACAACATATAACTGTTTTCTCTCACATGATATTCATGATTATACTGAGATTGTCCTTTATGTTTGGGTTCTTTCACATTCTCTTCCATGTAAACTCTTCTCACTACAACATCAAAACTCTGATATAAATTCCTCAAAAGGTAATACCTTAGGAGAATTTTCTTTGTCCATTGATGTGGCCATGGTTCATTTTCAAGATTCCCCAATATTTTATTATCACAGTAAAAGGTGTTAGGTCTCAACTGATATTAACCACATCAATATCCTAAAAAATTTTATGAATGAAGATGGCATTCTTGGCTACATTTGAAGCCTTGATATATTTGGACTCTATTGTAGAATCAGCGATAACTGGCTACATTGAACTCTTCCAACTCAAATGCTCTCTTTGGGGATAGAAAACATTTCTTGATTACGACTTTAGATCATTTTGATCTGTCTGTGTGCCAGCATTAGCATACCCTCTGATGAAAAGCTCTTCCTCACCTCCCTACACTAGGAACATATCCTTAGTTCTTCTCAAATACTTAAGGATAGTTATAACAGTAGTCCAATGTTGTTCCAAAGGATCATATTGATATATTCCTACTATGCTCAATGCATTAGAAACATTAAGCCTGGTACAAAACATTGCATATGTGATGGATCCTATTTCTAAAGTGTATTTGATCTTACTCATCCTATATTTCTCCTATTGTGTCTAAGGAAAAATTCAAATAGAAAGAAGTAGGCCATGTTACACTGTAAACAACCCCATCTTGGATTGTTCTATATTAAATATCATTAGTATTTGGTTAATGTATGTACACTTACTTGGTCTAAGAAGCATCTTTGATCTGTCATGAATTATCTTGATCCCTTGAATGTATGAAACTTCTTCTATATCATTCCTCGAGAAACACTTTTTCAACTTCTCATTAACTGACTTTAATACTGTTAGATCGTTTCCAATAAGTAATATGTCATTAACATAAACTACAATGAAAATGATCTCATTACTATTAAAACATTTTTTAGCACAAGGTTCGCATTCATTATTAATGAAACCAATTTCTTTTATGGAATCATAAAATTGAATGTTCCATGACATAGATGCTTTAATTAATCCATAAATTGATTTTTCCAACATCAAAACCCATTTGGATTCACATGGTTTCACAAACCCTTATGGATGTTCCATATAGACATCTTCCTGAAGGTTCCTATTATGGAATGTGGTTTTGACATCCATTTTCCAAATCTCTTATTCATTGTATGATGCTAAGGCAAGTATGATTCTTATGTATTTAAAAATTGAAACTTGGGAGAATGATTCATCATAGTCAACTTCTAGGAGATATCTAAATCCATTAGCCACTAGCCTTTCTTTATTGTCGCTAACATGACCTTCCATGTCTAGCTTTCTCTTGAATACATATTTACTTCCATCTTTCTTTACATCAACTAGCACATCGACCAGAACCTAAACTTGGTTCTGATATATAGAATCCATTTTAGAAATCAAATATTCTATCTATCTTGTAGATTATAAGCTCTCTATTGCTTCAATGTATGAGAGAGGTTCATCATTTTCCAATAATAATGATCCTCCATTCTCAGTAACTAGAAAACCAAATATCCCTAGTTCGGTAACCTCACCTGATCTCTTACATAGTACATGTGATTTTGGAAACTCTTTCATGGGGACTTGGGGAACTTGTTCCTATTACAACTCCTATATATATTGATCATAAACCACATAAAATTAAATCATTCTCCTAAAATCTTTTTTGAGGACGTGGACCCTCTCATGAAAGGAAGCTTGTCTGGAAACAATCGTTTTCTTTTATGAAGGGTTATATAGGTAATAATTTGCTTGTGATATCCTATAAATATGCACCTCATACCCTGAGGTGTTAGTATTGTTTATTGAGAATGTTTTAACAAGTTCCTCACATCCTCATACATGTGTGTGTGAAAAAATGGGTTTCATTCCTTTCAATATCTCAAAGGAAATTCCATTTACCTCCTTAGTTGGTACTGAATTTAATGTGTATACTGCATTGTGTAATGCATATCCTCAAAAATGATAATGGATGGTCTTCATGACTCATCATTGACCTCACCTTGTCCATCAAGGTGTGGTTCCTCCTTTACTAACCCCATTCCACATTGGTGTATAAAGAGGAGTGAGTTGAGATAGAATACATGAATCT
This sequence comes from Viscum album, assembly GCA_963277665.1. Lineage (NCBI taxonomy): Eukaryota > Viridiplantae > Streptophyta > Magnoliopsida > Santalales > Viscaceae > Viscum > Viscum album. Next base: position 566,635,443 of record OY728134.1, on the reverse strand, counting down.
TGTAAAAGGTCGATGAATTCTTGGTTCACATATTCTCCATCTTGATCTGATTGAAGCTTCTTTATATTCATACCAAGTTGATTCTATAATTCATTCTTGAATTCCTTAAATATCTTTAAGCTCCATTCCTTATACCTCACTATAGATATATCCATATATACGAATATCATTAGTAAAATTAATTATGTAATAATATCCACCTCTATCTTCAACTGAAAATGGTCCACACACATCTGTGTGCACAACTCCTAGAAGAACTATGGCCCTTTCACCCTATCCACCAGAAGGAGGCTTGGTCATTTTAACTTTTAAAAAAATATGACATATATAAAGTGGTTTTAGCTAAGTATATTCTAAATAACCACCTTCTTAAAGCTTGGTCAAGCCCTTCTCGTTTACATGACCAAGACGATGATTCCACAACTAGGTGTTGTATGAGTCATGTGATTTTTTTTCATCATCGATTGCAAAAACATGGTTTTCATAATATAATACATCCAAAACATTTTTTAAATGTTCCATACCATAACATATGTTGTTATTATAAAATAAACAACCCTTATTTCTAATCATGAATACAAATCCATACATATCCAAACATGATACATAAATAATGTTTTGAAAACAATAGAAACATAATAATAGTTTTTTAAAACAAAAAGCATCAAAGATGGCTGAGAGATTGTAATTTTCAGTGGCTAACGCATCAAACTTCTCACCATTGGAAACTAGATGATCCACTTATCCTCTGTTAATTCTTATAAATCCACATTTTTCATTCATTTGAATAGAGATGTGATCCCCATAAGCTAAATCTACTACCTAGTGTGTAGAAATGGAATGATTAAACTTGAAAATGAATTCCCCAATAGTATACCCATGCTTATGGGTGTAGTTACTCTTCAAGTGGCCTCTCATTCAACATTAAAAACACAACTCCTCCAGTTCCTTTTCCTGGCTATGGATCTTCCCATTCTTGGAGGGATGCTGCTCGGGGGCTTCATACTGTTTATAAAGCCTTTCCCCAATTTCATTGTCCTTCCTTTTCATATTCACCATAAAGATTATGGGGTTTCTCATGACCCATGACCTTATATAACTGTTGAATTTAGGTAAGAAGTTATGATAGATACTTCCCATTGATTCTCATGTTCTAGTTGATAATAAATCTAGTGAAGGTCATGGGATGTGATGATAGGATGATATCTGTACACAACTCTACCAGGATCTTAATCCCTACGATGTCCAGGCATTCAATGTATCCAATAATAATTATTACATGATTCTCAACTGGTTCCTACTCTCGATGAATAGTTTTGAACAAAGCTTCGGAGATCTCATATGTCTAATGTATTGCCTTCTCTTGGTTGAGATCTTTAAGGTGAAACATCATGTTATATCTATCAATGTTTTCATGTTTCTGCAGATGCCCGTTAGACATGGACGATAGCATGAAACATCTTACATATGTGGAATCATACATATGGTACATTTAGAGAGATAGTTCCTCATCAGTAGCCTCTTTTCTTAGTGCAACTAAAATAGTCTCCTCCCACACATTCAATTTCTTCTTGTGGAGAAGGATGACACGTAAACGCCTCTACCACTAGTGGAAATTTGTTCAATTGAGAAGGTTTTACTTCTCAATTATCATTAGAAATTATATGTTTGAAGTCAATATTTCGTTTCATTCCTAAAAATTATGATGAGAAAATATTATGTACTTAATCATGATGAAACTAAGAAAAATAAATATATTAATTCTTATTAGTCTTCCACTATTTTATCGAAATCCAATAAAGCTCACCATCAAAATTGTAATATTAGATTTACTAATTATTATAGTGGAAAGGATACATATTTCCCTTTGTATTACCCCAAATTGGGTTGTAAATAAATCTTAAATTTCTTTATGTTGTCATTCCAAATTCAAAATGCATTAACTCATATCTTCTTGATCCGCTAAGTGGACTCCCCATTCGTGAAACCATTTTATTTTGGATTTCCTTAACCATTGCCTCTTGGTCACACCAAGTCCTTCTATGGTAGTAAACCCTTTATTTGAAAGAAGTCAATTCAACCCAAAACATTGAATTTTAATTCTCCGATAATTGAAAGCACCCCAATAAGGGTTGGTCAAGAACATTGAACTATCGTTCGATTCTAAACAAAAATAAAGAAGGCCATACCAACTTCATATTTATTTGTGGGATTTTATCCATATTAATAAGTTGAAATTTTATTATCCTTATTACAAATTTTCTAATATTAAGTGTGATATACATAAGTGATTAACCTTGTTTATGATAATATTTACACATTAGTTGTTATTATTTTAGTTCAATCCCTCATTCTTGTTAATTATTTAATTTTTTCATTTTAATAACACACCAACAATAAATAAACCATGAAAATAACATAAGTGAAATAAATGTTACGATCATGAACATGTTCTATTGGTTAGTTAATTTTGTAGTTGATAAACTATCCAAAGACCTAGCAGAGAAAAAACATGATCCTTTTTGGTTCATTTTTTATAGCTTTCCACTTGTCTACCATTGTATCTCCTTGGATTGGTTTCAAAATGGATCCTAACTTGAGATTACTCCCCTAGAATGGTATCACAATCCATTACATATGATTTTATCTCACTCGTATGTGAGGGGTAAAATGGTGTTTTACATAAAGGAAACCTTTTTAACATTTCCCATACATATCAATGAAGAGAAGGCTCGCTGGCCAACAAATTAACATATATAAATAAATTAAAATGAAGTATCCACATAAAATGGTCATGGTTTTCTCACCATCATTCATGCATGGAATTATTTTTACACATAAATAAAACTATCATTGAATTTTTTAATAATTTTTTTTGGATAAATCATGCTCGAATCAATAATTATCATTAATTAATCAATCCTATTATCTTAAACCATGTTCTGCATTTTCATGATATTCTCATCCATAATAATTTTAAACAAATAAATTCATTCAAAATTATCATTTTAGATATGTTATACCATGGAAGAAACCCATTGAATTCCCATTTATAACTACTCAATGAGTAGAAAAAATAGTATACAGATGTTAAATTAAACACACATATATAACACCAATAACGAGTTGTAACTCATCTTTATGCATTCACCATTGTGCACATATCAGGGAATTTTGTAGTATAATAATAAATTTTAATAAATCTACTTAATTTGGATGAGCACACGGTGTGTAATTCTAACTACACGGTGTGTACTTTTGTTCATCGTCCATCCAAATTTCATGCCTAGGGATAAGGCGTGCATATGTAATTTGGAAATTTTTAGAGTAAATGGTGGGTCCAGTGGGCCACACACAAGGTAGTATCTATGTTACACATTGTCTAGCTAGGAAAGCCATGTACGGGGTACACAGTCCAACCCTAACCTGAAGGAACTACACACCATGTCTAGTGGGCCACACTAGGTGTAATCTAGAAACCGTGTGCCACCAGTTCCCTATCAACACATGGATTCATAAATACTTAGATCAAATCCAACACACATTATAGTTTGGTGGACCAGACATGATGAATTGAACCTTGATGACACAATGTGTACTACTGAATACACTATGTGGGTTCTGGCCTTGTGCAACCAAGATGATTGGTACATCAGGATGAGATCCTCCATTTTATTTAAATTAAAACAAATAGAAAATCTCATTTATATAAGGTGAATGAGAAACGAAAGAGGAGGAAAATATAACAAAATTAGGATTTACAGAATGTTCAACAGGAATTTATAAAACTAAATTACTGAATGTGTAAATCATAAATAAATAATAATAATTATATTCAATGATATGACGCCTTTTATACCACTTATATGTTCTAGGCGCAGAGGAAGGGTGTCGGTGGGTGTAACCAACTTTAATTCTTTTGTTAACAACTATCAATCCGAGATCTATCAAGATGATAAAACATAAAAGATTTGGGATATAACCAAGACAAAAATGAAAATTTGGGAGTCTCATAACCATATATAGGATCATAATATATTGCATATAATTATTTTGATTTTAGGCGATGAATTTCCCTGATGGACTTCTCTCTCCATCGATGTTTCTGCTCTTAATCCTATGTGCTATGTTGTAGAATCATATAATCAAAGTTTAGGCTTCATGTTGCACCGTTCCACACATGCTGGACGTATCTCTGGACATCGCCAAAGGTATCTATGGGTGCTAGCATGGAAGAGCCTTCGCATGAGATATCTGCATTCAATCAACTTGAAAGCGGCTTCCAAAGTTCACTCTTTGATCAAGTGGAGGAGGATCTCCCTTATAACATGAGAGTGTTCTTGGAGGAAATGAATTTTCTCTTGGCTTGAAATATTTCTCTAGATACATTGTGCACAACAAAAAAGAATGGATAGATCTAATGAGGATAATTTAATTGGTATTTTATTACATATAATTATAAATTAAATTAATTACCCTAATGAATTTATTAATTTCATTAAAATCTTAGTAAGACCCCATGTCTAATCAAAGTAGTTGACTATAATTTTCTCTTGACACGAACCCAGCGAATTAGACCTAATATTATTTAATTAAATATATAACATTATTTCTCACAAATCCCCCTAAAAACAACATGGTGTGTATATATTAATATTCACGGTGTGTAGTTTTATTTATTTTTTTATTTCGACCAGAACATTTATTAGACCTTGAATAATGACTATTTATTTCTTAAATATATATCACAACATTACTCACTAATAAATATATTATTTATCTCATAATATATTCTCTTGATTAACAAGTTTTGAAATAAATGTTATAAAACATATTTGAATAATTAACAAACCACAATCAGGAGTAATCATAATTCAATATGTTAAATGAATATTTAACTGAGATACTTGGACACACTTATTGTGTGACACACTTGGCATCTTTCTCAATGGGATTAGGTGGAGGCTGTCTCATGTCCAAGGTTAGAATCTTGCAACTCACCAAGGAACCTATAGAAAAAAAAAGATAACGATTTAATGACATGTCACCTCCGTTGAATGATTACCATGTAATGCAACCCCTTTTTCACGATATATCGAATCAAGTGGGTTGTATGTTACTGCCATCAACCAATGTGAGCGATTATTATTTCTTTCACTTTCCAGAAATGAACTCACCCATTACTCACCATGGTCATGGATTTATGTAGGCTATATCATTTCAATAATAGGTTATGATATTTAAACTTCTATTATGGAACATATTGTAAAAATATATTGACACATTATCTATTAATGATTTATTACTTGTGATGCACCCAACATATCCAACCTCGCTGCGAACTCTGTGTCATCACAGTTTTTGTAAATTCATCTAAGTTCATGAGTTGTAATATCCATTGATAATAATATTAATCTCTAAGGACCAATACACATCTCTTCATATAGGAACATCCAATGACACTATGAAATTTTGATTTCTAACTTGTGGGTCTCATTCTAATAATATCTTCTTTGATATTACCTAGGGCACACACCCTGAAAAGGTTCCTTAATGTTGTATGAGTATGTGACCCCTAGTGGTCTATATTATTTATGTTCTGCAAATAACATCATAATTTCATAGAAAATATATTCAGGAATAGTTTGATGGAACTTCTAGGTTCCCATTATAGTAGGGATCTACTATGACCCATTGGCGAAACAACCATTTTTAAGACATTATCACATGAGGTGTCACGGAGAAGAACAATCAAGAAGTGATAATGTATTTATTAATGAATAAAGTACAATGTTGTTGGTTATAGTACACCATATCCTACACTGGAAATATCCAAATGGATTGGGTGGTGTGAATATGTTTTAGGGGGTATTGCCTTTTTATAGTGTAGGAGGAGTGGTATTCTTGTATATATAAAAATATAAACACTATTGGGATGCACACCTTACATTATATTTCAAATATAATGAAACAATTTGATCACTGGGTCTATATGGTCGATATATCGACATTAAAATTGATTTTGGTAATGTTTATATTTCATTTTTTATAATGATTTTAGTGTTTAGTCCCTTGTTAAAGTAGTTTTTCTCTTAATTGTTGTAATTAATTTAATTGATTTACTATTATTTTTGTTAAAAAAATATTTAACCATACACTAAATTATATAATATTATTATTCAAAATATGTAATCTATTTTAATAAATAAAAATCATATAAATGGGAAAAATTAATTTCAAATTAATCCAGCAAATTGGACAAGAATGCAGGGTTTTAAAGTGAAAATACTCAAAAGTTCCATATATTTTTGTTTAAAAATTAATTATAAAAAAGATTTTAAGCACATTAATTTTATTAATATATTTAAAATTGATCTAATAATTATTTAAAACAAATTATAAATATAATTTAACACAATATATTATTTAGATGAAAAATCGGTTTTTAATTAATATTTTGTATCTTTCACTCACCATCAATAAATGAAACCTCAAGGAAAAATACAAAAAAAAATCTCTAAGATATGTTTGATCTCCCACTTTAAAAAATGAAGCATATTTCGTCATATAAAATTTATAAAAGTGGAAAAATATATTTTTAAAATCATTAATCTGTAAAAATTTGACAAAACTACAATTAGAAAAATAACCTTTTTTATACATAATTTTTTTTATCATATTCTTAATGGATATATTGGATGACTATAAAACTTATTTTATTGAATATATATATATATATTATTATTAATAACATTTACTAATATTAATTAATTTATTTAAATAAGATAAATGTCGATTGGGACCATAAAAATGGGTTTTTATAAACATTTTTCCTTTACAATGAATTGGATTTTATTTTCCTTGTTAATTAATATAAATAAAATGAATTAAATATATATTTTTCTAAACTATATATTTTCAAAAGTTTTTAATCCCTTTTAATAACTATTTATTTAATGGAAAAAAGGTAATTTTCATGTTAAATAATAATATTAATAGTATTCAGTAAAACTCGCTATGGAGTATATCAAAATCTATTGAAGGACCTATGTGTTGTGGGTAACACAATACAAGTTATATTTAAGAGTGCCACATAATAATATCAGTGTTCTTTTGTGTTGTCCTAACTTTATGTTTAATATGAAATAATCTAGCAACAAAAATAAAATTATTCTTAAATGAAAATATTTTAAATTATTATGGTGTTAAATTCTCCCCCTTTAATAAATTTTTCCTCACAATTCAACCTTGATCTCGATAAACAAGGTTTTTATTTTTAAAAAATAAATAAAAAACAATCATCATGAATAGTTTAAATAAAATATATTCTTAACAAGAAGGAAATGGAAATGTAATGGTTACCACAAAACAAGGCTTCTAAAAATTAGAAAATTTGTGAAAACATGGACATGGAATTAATATATAAATTTCATGTTATATTAATTAGATATATTGGTAATTCTCATTAAAAAAATTATTATAAAGCCACAAAGAAAAGGTCTAAAAATAGTCATTGATTTCATCCAAAATTAGGATCACAAGAAAAACAATACATGAACCATTTCCAAGAGTTTATTAATTCATTAATTATATATGAATAAAAGTAAATATGTGTTTCTATAAACACAATTGTATCCTTTGGTTTTTTCTTGAACTATTCCTACATTATTTTATAGCATAGTTCACATCACATGATGAAATAATATAATATTCCTTAAATATTCATCCAATGATCAAGATAAACCATTTCATAAATGGTAATCTTTTCCAAAAAATATGTTCCAACTCTTAAGAAGGATGTTAATTTGAATTAGAAAATTAACATATAATTAAAAATCAATCAATATAAAGTATCGCATTAATCAACAAATACCAAAATTGTAAAAACCATCATCATGTATTCAATTAAAACATGGTAATAAATTGAATTACCATAAAAAAGTATTTAAAACATGATTTCACATATTTTCAATAATTAATTTTTTTTATTTGATGCAATACATAAATCCAAATGTTTTGAAAACTTCATCAATGATAGAATAAACAACTTATTCAAAAAAATATTTATTCAGTTCCAATGTTGTCATGAATTATCCAATTTTCATTATCCAAATTAATAATTTCCTTATCCCAATTTATATATCATTACGTTTTGAACATATTATGGGTAATGATTATATAAATAAATATTTTCCAAGGAGATAAAATTTTAAATGTATCATTTTTCTTATTAATTGGTCACATTCAGCACATGATTTAAAGACATTGATGAAAATGTTATGTAGTATAATACTTATACATTCTATAATAATTAATATCAGGTTATCATCAATTAAAAATATTTTACAACCTCAATAATGGATAAAAATACATACGAACATTAACCATTACACTTTAGCTATATCAATAACATAATCTTGACCCTGATTCCTTTGATTCTTCTTTGGAAGATACCCTTATTGTTTGGGGGATTTGTTTTCATAGTGCCTGATATCCTTGAAATTAGAACCATGAATAGTATTATTTTCCTTCTTCCCCATACATTCTTTAACATGATGACCCCTTTATCCACACTTATAATAATATCTAATTCCTTTATTGCATTTCTTATGTTGAATCATTCTAGATTTCTCCCCTGATGGAAATTTCATCATATTCGTCATTGGTAATATTTATTTCTCTTATTTATAAGATATCCTAATATTATTTTAATTCCATTTGAATATATTAATCCTTAAAAATTCCTTCTCTATTTTAAGGGCCCAAAAAATATTTCATCGTATGATTAAATTTTTTGGGTAACCAGTTCCCTTCATAGACCTGTATTAATCAATTCAAATAGGTGTTTAATATTTCACTCAGTTTAATGTATCTAATGTATTTAATAATTGTAATAACTTTTAATGTTGGATTCATAATCATTGAACCTTTTTTCATCCATATATTAATCTAAGTAACCTTTAATTCATCTCAGTTTTTTTCTCACGAAGGAAATATTTTCTAAATAATGTCTTCTTAAAAACATTATATTCCATGTATTCTATTTCTTCTTCCTTTCTAGTATTATGAATCAATGATAACCATTTCTCTACATTTGCATTGAAAGAATAATCTTCTAGTGTAACATTTTCCTTTTCACCACATCTAAAATCCATAAATTTCTTCTCCAAATACTTAATCCGTATCTCAAACTATATTGGATATATGTCAAAACATTATTAAGATCCCCTAATATATGTATATATTTCTCACTTCCAACACTAGATATATTGGTTTCCTCATAGGGAAATCTGAAAAATTTCCATAGGTACTCATACAATTCTTTCTTTTAGAATCCATTTATAAAAACAATAATACACTATATTAGATCATAAAATTTCATATCATTATTTTTAATCCCGAATATAGTGAAATGCTTATCCTAAATTGAAATGTTTGTGCATTACTAATATGATAATCATAAACATGGTTTCTTTGTGATATCCTTTTATAATAATCCTAAAATTATATCTTACGGATATGATCCATAATCAATGCTCTCCTAAATTTAGTTTCCAATGTTTATTCTAAACATACTTTATTGCCAACTGTAATGCCCCGAACCAAGATGACCAGATCTGATAAATTACTTTATTATATTTTCTTAATTATAATGAATCCAATTGACATGTATCAATCAGTTCAGTAGTTTTTGTATACCAAATTAGATACATTATTCCCATATTAATTTTTAAAGTAAAAAATAAAACATGATACACAATAAAATTAAATAAAACTCATCCATGAAAGCTCATTCAATTATTTCCTCTTCATGTACAAGGGAAATGAAAGAAAATAGGGGTTATCTCAAATACCTATTAAGGGTTAAAAATAATAAGTAATATTTAATCAATTATAATAATCAATATGGAAAGGTAAATAATTGACCAAACATCACATTTGTTTAATTGGATAAGGAAAAATTAATATGGAAGGGTATGTAACTGAAACACATTCCATTTAATCAAAAATATATAATAATCTAAACACACTGATAATGTAGAAGATAAAATGTCACAGATAAATAATAACATAATTTGAGATAATTCAATACATAATTATTTTATTCAATTTTTCTTAGGTACATGGAACCTTTACCATCAAGATCTTTCACACGACAGTTTATAACATATAAGGTAAAATCCCATCATATTTTCCAAATTATTTGTCTCTTGAGACAAATCATAAATCTAGGGGATATCAGTAACTAGTCCCAAATCACATCGTACTTATCTATATAAATCATAATATATCCAATAATTGATTTAATTCATTAAAAATTTTCCTTATCAAATAACTATATTGAGTAAATGATATAGATTTATTAATATTTTTACAGTCAACCAAATACATGTCTAGTACAAACTATATGTAAAAATGATATATGATTTATCCAATAACTAAACCCATCACATAAGAATGTTGATATATAAAAATTAATTTTATTTTTATTTTAATATTTAATAAGTAGGTGATTGTTTCATGTTAATGTTAAAAATCACAATGGAAAATGAGATAACAACGATAACTTTACCACATGGTAATCTTCAAGTCAGAATTTATTAGATGAAATAATTCAATGTAATAAAATTAAATACCATTAATATACAATTATTAATGATATAATTTATCATAATTTTTTGTAGATACAACAAAAAAAGTAATTAATTTTTGAATATGAAATTTATCTCAGAGATATAAAAGTACAATGAAAATTCCTAACCATACGGTTTCTTTTTGTTCAGCACATTTTAATCTAATATATAATAGTTTTCTGAATTTTATTAAATTATACATAGACTATAATATTGTTTTTAATGTCATATATGATATAATAATATCTTATTACCAATTTTTTATAATATTTTCTTATTTTCATTGATTTGGGTATTAATTGTCAAGTTTATTAGTATGTTTTTAATTTTTTTATATTTATTAATATATAATCATTTAAGCATCTCCATGATGAAATAAATGATGTAAATATTATATATGTTAAGTATATACGTATTTATAACATTCCATAAAATTTGGAGTTTTGAAATGAAATGTTCTTTTTATAGAGATGGTTGGTTGTGTGGACGTATGAACACTACATCCAATTACTTGTATTATATAAAATTTTTGTAATATATATATATATAATATTTATATTATAATATTAATTTCACATATATCACATATTTTTTAACCATCTGTAATACATTACATGTAATGTGTGAATGATTCTCATCGCATTGAGGAGGCAGAAGTCCACACGTCCACAAACGTTGTTACCATATTTATAAAAATAGAAATTGTGAGTGTGTTTTTTATATAAAAATTGAAAAATAATAAATAAATTTCAATTATTATATATATATTATAAACTATAAATCTGTCATTATTTCCAACCATGAACTGTGGTATGGGAAGAATGAACAACATCAGTTCGTGAGGAGGTAGTCTACAGTACACACGAATGATGATTGTGTATCCGATTTAATATAGGTGTGTATAGGTGTAGTTATTTCTTTAATATTTCTACATATTAGTATATTTTATATATATATGTTATTATATAATAATAATATATAAATAATTAATGTGTGGATAATGAAACGAATCAAAGGAGACCATTGAATAATGTTACATTTTATTCTAGTAACTCTTTTGGGTTTTTACCCTAAATTCATCCTCGATATTCATTATGAAAACATTTAGGCTTATAGAATGATGGTAGTAATTTTTTATGATTATTTTATTATTATTTGGATGATAAAATGGGATTGAGATATGTGAACACATGGGTGTACAAAGTGCCCTTTTGTAGTGGTGGAAGTGTGGCACTTTTGTAAATTTAAAAAGGTCAACACTATTTGGAGATATCCCTTAAATAATGTTCCTACCATAATAAAAAATAAAAAAATTGGAATATATGTTATATATATTTTGGAAAACATTATAGGTCATTTTTCTCATATGTTTAAGGTTTAGTCCCATGTTATGCTCATTTTTCTCTTATTCTCTACAATTAATTTTAATTTCAATCACTAGTATTTTTAGTAAAAAACATTTTCGACCATAATAGAAATTATAAATTATTATGATTCCATATATTAAATCAAATTTACCCAACTCAAGTCACATATTTTCCATAAATTAATTTAAATTTCATTTCATAGATGGGATGGGAAATCGGGATTTTTAAAATTAAAATGTTCAAAAGTAAAAAATGTTTTTCCATATAAATTCACTGTTAAAATCATTTAAATTAGATATATTTTATTAATAGGAGTAAAATTTATCTAATAATACATTAAAACTAAATAAAAAAAGAATTCGACACTTGAAAATTTATAGATGAATGGTCATCTTTCAATTAAAATGCATCATTTTACACTATTAATTTAAAAACATAACCACATAGAAAAATACAAAAACAACACCATAAGATAATTTATAAATACTAAATTAAAAAATAATTGTTTTTTACCAAAAAATTTATAAGTATAACACAATTTAGATTTATAATACGCAATCTATAAAACCATGGAAGGCTACCTTTAAAAAAACATATCTTATGTATCCATAAAATTCGATTGGTTATTATCTTATTCCTAAAAAATAAATTGGATGAATGTAAAATATATTTAACACAATGAGTATTTATATATATCATTAATTTCATTCACTAACAATAATAAAATTAATTTTTTCAGAAAAATATCCTTTAGTAGTATAAATATAATTGGTTTTATAAATACAACTCTTTTATGTTCAATTGGTTTTTATTTTCATATCTAATTACTTGATAAAAATGAATTCATTATTAATTTTTTAAACCATATATTTGAATAATTTTTTTTAGATTATTCTTAATTTATAATTTAATAGATAATAGGTTATTTCTAATTTAAAAAATAATATTAATATTATTGGAAAAACTCAGTCTTTAATATAATAAAATATATTAAAGGAACTCGATATTGTGTATAAAAATGTATGCATAGGGTTGTATGTGAAAAATTAGTTTTTTTGTGTATAATAATATTAACTTGCTGTTTCAACTAAATAAAAATTTCATAAAAATTAAATTTATTATAAAAGGAAAATATTGTAATGTCATGGGGTGTTACATTCTCACCACCTCAAAGAAATTGTGTCCTTGAAATTCAAACTTTATCTTGTAAATAATGGGTTTGAAATCTAAATAAACATTATTGAAAACCCAACATCATAAATAGGGTTAATAAAACATCACCTTAAAAATATGTAAAGTGAAATGTGATGTTTACCACAAAAAGAATCTTTTGAATAGGATAACATTAGTGAAAAAATCGTTAGAGGAGAAAACATAACTATCAACTTTTGATGATGAGTGATAGATAAAATGTTCATGAGAATGTTTTCTGCCATAAATCCATAAAAAATAGATGTCAAAAAGTCGTTGATATTATTAAAATGATAATGATATGACAATATTTATGTTTTGATACCCTTTTACTGAAGTTGAGGAATTTATTCCTACTCTTAGAATATAATGAAATATACATTTCTATTAACACAATCTTATCATTTTGTTCTGCCTTATACTATTCATAAATTATTTCATTGGACATGTTCTATCATGCGGTGAAGTAATATAATAAACAATAAAACCTCATCCAACAATCAACATAAAATATTTCATAATGGGTTAAAATATCCCAATGATTATGATATAAAACATAATAAGTAAGGTCACTGTATTTCAATAATTAAATTTCCATTATCCTTCAATCACAATAAAGTAATTCTTTAATCATCACATTCTTAACTTGTAAACCCCTTCATCATGTAACCTCTTTAAACATGGTAATAAATTGAATTACTATAAAACATTATAAAGACCATGAATTGTTCCCTTTTTTCCTTATATAAAACACATGCTTTTGATATATTCTTTAAATAAATTTTTTTAAATCACCAACAATTGTATCACAAACCACTTTGTATATAAATAATTAATCATTTCCAAGGTACAAATCACTTATCCAATTTTTATTATCAAAATTAATTTTTAATTTATTACAGTTTTTTATCTCAACATCATAAGAATATTATGGGTTATAATTCCATTAATAATTTGTTTTCATGAAAGATACACCTTCCACTATATCATTATTCTTATTCATTGTTACTAAAAAAACACGATTCCAAATTTCAGATGAATAATTATTGTATTGTAATCGTTATACCTTCCATAATACTCATGACGAGGATATCATTTATAAAATTATTTTATAACCTTACAAAAGGATCCAAATATATAAGAAAATTAATAATTCTCTTATTGTTCTATCAATAACATAATATTGACCTTGATACTTGGGATTCTTCTATGGAAGATTCCCCTCATGATTGGGGAATTAGTTTTCATATTTACCCAGAACATTTCTAATTTAAAAATAAATAGAAATGTTTCACTTATTCCACATGAATTATTTGACATGATGAAACCATTCTCTATGTTTATAAAAAAATCTCATTATTTTAGTAATTTCTGAGGTTTATTCTTTCCGCTGTCATCAAACAAGGTAAATTTCACCATTTTATTCTTTAATGAATTATATTTCACTTTGGGTATATATGACCTCTTCTTATTTTGATTCCCTTTGAATATATTGATCCATGGAAATACCTTCTCTATTTTGATTACACATAAAACTATTTCATCATATGAAGAAAAAAAATTCGATACTAGTTCTATTCTAAGGCCATGATTATGTACATTCATGAGGTGTTTAATATTATTGTCCATGTTATCTACATAATCCAGAGCATTATTATTTTAGCTCTTTATATTTTGATTCATAACATTTCAAATTTTATTATTCCATTTAATTTAAGCAATATAAAATTTTTCATCATCTCTATTTGTTGCCCATTATGGAAATAATATTCAAAGAATGTATCCTTAAATAGTTTTTATTTCATGTGTTTAATTTACACTTCCATTATTGTTTTATGTATCAAGAACCACAATTTATCAACCTATTTATTGAGATAATACACTACACATGTAAACTTTTCCTTTTCACCACATCTCAATTCAATAAATATATTCTCCAAAGTCCAAATCCATTTCTCAACTAACATTTAATAAGTTTTCCCCCAAAATGATGAGGGGCACATTCTCATAAATCCATCCAAACCCATATAATCTGATTGTGCATTAGGTTTCTCCATCCATCCAAGGTTATATTTCATATACTTATTAATCATCTCTATTATATAAATAATTTTCCCACATCCAATACCCGGTGTATTGGTTTCTATAGTAGAGATATCTGAAAAACTTTCATGAGAATTAATACCATTCATCCATTCAAGTTCAATTTCTAAATAATTGTGTACACTAGATTAGATAATAAAATTATTTAACCTAATTATTCATCCCATAATTTGTGATATAATAATAATAAATAGAAAAATTTATCCATATATAATATCATAATCATACATAGGTTTCATTGGGGTTTACTCTTATAAATATCCTAAAATTATAAATTAGGGTTTTATTCCCTAATCTATGCTTTCCAAAATCTAATTTTCATGGTTATTTATACTTTCTTTAATTCCAACTATTACACTCTAAACACAAATGCCTGGATATCATCCCTTTCTATATTATATTGGAATGATTACATGGAATAAAATCATGAAGGAAAGAATGTTTTACCAGGTTTTTATACCATATTACATACATGATACCCATATTAAATTGGGAAGTATAAAATAAAACATGATACATAAAAAAATGAAATAAACAAAATCTTTTAAATCTCACTCAATGATTTCTTCATCATATCCTATAGAATGGAAACAAAATAAGGGTGAGCTCAAATTCTTTATTAGGTTATGTATAAAATATGGAGTAATGAATCGATCCAAATAATATAAATTGAATGGTAAATAACTGATAACAAATTCAATTTATATAATTGGATAAAGAAAATTTTACATGGAATGGTGTGTAACTAAAACATATTACATTTAACCGATAATCCGAGAATGAACTACATATATATATAATGTTAATGTGAATATATCGTGGATAAATAATTACTGAATTTGATTGGATGAAATGGATAATAATTGAATTCCATGATTCCTATATAAATGGTTCCATTACCATAAAGACCTTTCAAAAGATGATTTATAACATATTTGGTAAAAAACTATCTGATTGGCCAAATGATTCATATCATGAAGCTAATGATATATCAAGGGACTGTCTAAAAATGGGACCCACACATGTCATAACTATCTAAATAATTACTCATATTTCTAAAAATTTATTTAATTATTGAACAATTTTCAATATAAGATATCCTTATTTTTTAAAATAAATCGATTCACCGATATTGCACTAATTTATCAAATAATATTCAAATAAAAAATATTTGTAAAAATGGTATATAATTTATCCAATAATTATAATTGCCACATAATAGTTTTCATATATAAAATAAATGTTATATATAATGTAAAAATTTCAAAAGGAATTGATTCCTTCAAGAGAATGTTAAAAATCACAAAATAAAATGAGATTACAAAGATAACTTTTACAACTTGGTAATTATCAATTTAGAACCCCTTGGATGAGATAATTAAAATAAAAAAATTTAATTCTATGAATATAAAATTATTCATGATATAATATATTTGAAGGGTTTTTATATGCACCACACAATATAAGTATTTTGTTAATATTAACTTTATATTATAAATGTAAAAAGTGGGATGAAATTCCTTACCTCATGGTCCCTTTTGGTTAAAAAAATTATACTCATTCAAAATTGTTTTAAAAATATTAAAAAATTATACCAGACCCATAATAATGATTATTATATCATATAATATCTTATTTTAAAATCTTAATAACCATTTTTTAACAATCCTTCATTATTTTAATTGTTTCGTGGGGCCGCAGTCTGTCATACAAACAAGTGATGGTTGGGTATCTCATTTGATGGAAGTGTCTGTCTATGTAGGTAATACCCAAATGATAAAAAAAATAACATTATCTTTAGTATAATTCTTTTATTTTATAATCAATATGTATAAATAATTTAAGGGGTAGTGAATGAAATGAATCAAAAGTGATCATTGAATAATGATACCTCTTATTCGGGTAACTCCTTATGGTTTATACAAAAACACCTTCTTGGTTTACTTTGTTCCAAAATTTAGGCTAATATAGGGATGTTAATGATTGTGTTATATTATTTTCTTTGTCTTTTGAAGATCCAATGTGTGTGAAATGTGTCAATATGCGGGGGGGGGGGGGGGGGGTTGAGTCTCATTTTAGAGTGGAGGACGAGTGTCATTCCATTAAATATAACAAGGAAAACAATATCTGAAGGTCTCCCATACATCTTTTTCCACAAATAATAATATAAAATAAATAAATATGTGTATAGGTTTGATATATGTACATTAATTAGGGTTTTAAGATGTTTCTAGGTCATTTTGGTCCTAATGTTTCTAGTTTAGTCCCCTATTTGGATCATTTTTCACATAATCGTTGTATTTAATTTTGATTGATTTAACTAATTTTTTTAAACTAATTATATGTTAATATAAATTATAAATTATTATTACTCAACATATGGAATATAATTTACCAAATTCAGGTTATAATTAGCATAATTAAATTTAAAATTAATCCTGCAAACATGGTGGGAATATGGTTTTCTAAGGGAAAATGTTCAAAAGATAACAATGTTTTTATTTCTAATCTAAACAGAAAAATGAATAAAATGGGGTAAATTGATTACATTGTTTTAAAATTTATCCCATAATAACTTAAACCAAATTTAAAATATAATTTATCACTATATTTTATTTAGATGAGAGTCAGTTTTCAATTAAAATTTAATAATTTCCAAATTCATCAAAAAATATAACTTCATTAAAAAATACTAACAATTCACCCTAAGATATTTTTTGAAATCCATATTTCAAAAATGAATTTATTTTTTCATATAATAATTTCAAACATTGTAAAATTTATTTTCAACATTGTTTCTCCGTTAAAATGTAGCAAAACTATATTTAGAAAAATATAACTTTTTATCAATAAAATTGGATTTCTTATTATCATTTGCCTAAAAATATTTTGGATGAATATAAAATATATGTTATTGAATATATAATATATATATTTGATTAATAAAACTCATTAATATTTTCTTAATTAATTTATTAATACAAAGATAATTTAAAGCATAAAATTTTTTTTATAAAAACATTTCATTTACATTCAATTTGTTTTTATTATTGTTTATAAATAATTGTTATCCAATTTATTAATTTTATATATTTTAAAACATATAATATAAAATTTACTTAATCATATTCATAACTTCTAATACAATTGATAGGAGGTCATCTTCATTTTAAATAATAATAATATTATTATTCTGTAAAAAATTGTCTTCCATGTAATGAAAGATGTTGAAAAAAATTGGTATTATGTGTAACACAATAAAACATTTTTTTCCTATTTCACAAGATAATATTACTATTTTTTTATGCTTAATATTAACATGGTGTTTCATATGAATAAATCTCACAGACAAATTAAATTTATTTTGAAATTAAAATATGCTCAATTCTTGGTGTGTTACACAACAGATCCCACTCACCTTGAATGACATAAGTACTCCCATCAAGAGTAAGGAAGCCAAAATTACAATAATAAAAGTTAACTAGAAACATATATTTGATCAAAAATTATATTTAGATAATGAGTTTCAACACATACTAGTCCAATACAATAATGTCCAAAATGTCCACCACGACAGCTACCACAATACCACACACCTGACACATGAATCATTTCTCATTTATGCTATTCAATGGAATTATAAGATCAATTAAATAAGGAATGAACTCTACCTACATACCCAAATAATCCCACACCTTATGTTAAATGAAATAGTTGGATGTTACATTTTCAAATGAAACTAATTCCATGGATGAAGTAATAAAAAACATATTAAGAATGGTGGATGACCTGGAATCTGAGTCCTCTGGAATGAACTCCACTACATGGAGTCACCATGGATTATTCCTACCCTAATATTTATTCCTTCAGTGATAATACCCCTTTCTATAAGGAAGATATCACATAACCTTGGAATCTTCTAACTTCACCTATTATCCCATTGATAAAACTAATCTGACACTAATTTCACATGATGCCAACTAATAGAAGTGAAATATATGCCCAATATTCACACACAAGATGAAAAACCTTGAAGACTCCAGACACATAACCTTTTTCTCCATGACCTACCATGATAATAAAAGATAAATTATATATTTACAATAAGATATGTATAGTCTTATCTAGATGTATACTGAACATTCTTTATATGCCTCCCTAAGACTCATCCATCATCTTCTTCTACAATGGAGATGAACTATGTATACCACCCAATGAATGAACACCAATGAGAACTATATTTATTTTCAAATATGAATCATTCAATTATGCATTATAAACCACCATTTATTTGGTTTTTATAAACCTAATAATGATTATAGATCAATTATGTAGCCTTAAGACTATCTCAAAACATTGAGCCTCAAGGTAATCGTTTGTGAGGCTATTTGGATAAACAAGAACTAAATTAATAAATTTAGTGACACACTCCATTTCAGAATGATCACCCTAATCCACATTATAATGATCATGGGCCTTCACTATTATAAAGCTCTATGAGTAGAATATATGATTAAATCCCCCATTAATATTGGTCCACATGAGATATTTGTTCTTACTGAGAGCGCCATTGACCCCCACTACTTCCTACCCATCCCTTCTATAATGCATGTGGAAAATCACAATATATAATTATCATGTATCTTATTAAACATGAATATTGAACTGGTATGATCTATCACTATCCAGGGTCATTGGGCCTCTTATCACCATAAACTAATGTTGTGCCTTATCTAAACCTCTTTATTTCACCCTAAACCCAAAAACATCCACCTATATTACCCAAGGACATACCATCAACCATGATATACCATAAAATATCATAAAAAAGGCCATAAATAGTTTCAAAATATAATCTCAATATCGGAACACCCATGGTAACTCAAGGTTTGACATGATGTAGAGTCTGACCAACATTCCCAAGTTCTTACCTCTCATGTCCTAATG
Source organism: Viscum album (assembly GCA_963277665.1). Taxonomy (NCBI): domain Eukaryota; kingdom Viridiplantae; phylum Streptophyta; class Magnoliopsida; order Santalales; family Viscaceae; genus Viscum; species Viscum album. The sequence goes on along the minus strand of OY728134.1, from coordinate 566,615,201 downwards.
AACCAAACTTCAGGTAACCAATGGAATCCATAAAACAACAAATATTATGATATGATTTTGTAAAAATCAACACATTTTGACAAGACCCATCACCAGAGTTAGCTTTCCCCCCTGTTTGAGGTGAATTCTTAATTACCATCGGTTGGCGACAAGCACCATGAATAATGAACTATCACTTGGGAATTGTTTCTCCACTGGTAAAAAGGCTTTACCAAACCATAAAAATAGGACGAAGATACCAATAACATATTTTTCAACAAAAAAGATAAAAATATACCAAAAAGGACATACATCAAATACAGGGTAATCCATTACAAATCTATACATGGTATCTCAAAAGAAAACCACTAACTCAAAATAAAGGGGAGTATAATGCAAAATTGGCCCATGTCTAAGACAACAGGTATAAAATACAAAAATGACTCTTCATGAGTCCATCATTATGATACTATGTATCCAAAACAACACCAGATGATGGTAATCAAGTATAACCCCCATGAAAGGGGTCCCTTTTCCGTTACCTATTTCCTATTAAAAAATATCTATAGATTCCAAAAACGTCCCACGAAGACTGTGAGGAAGGAATCCCAACTAGATAATGTTGTGAAAATATTTAATTATTTTACTTATGAAACCAATAATCTAATATTAAATCATTTTCAAACTAAATATCATTGAGAAAATAAAATTTTCAAATAACCCTTCAAAATGCCTTTGGATTACCATTTAAAAATAAATAAAATGATTTTTCAAAACAACTTATAAACATGGCTCAAATAAATAAACAATTATACAAGTAACAACAAGATCAAAAATATCTAAAAATACATAATATGGGTGATATTAAACATCCAAATCATATAACCATGTCAATGAAGAATGAAAAATCTGCATAAACATCTCATCATATAAAAATAGAACTAATCAAATTCATAAATAATATAAATCAATATAATATGAGTAATCATCACCTAGGTCTCTAACCATCAGGACAGTCATGCATGAGTAAAAAAATTTATCTAGAAAAGTATTAGATGTTCTAACAATATTCTATATGAATAACTCCAAAATCTCAAACATTATCTTAGCAACCAACATGAAAGACCACACATGCTTCCTTCCTAAAGAATCTCTTGATCTCTTGGAAACAAATGGAGGCTTGTATGGTCTTCCCTCTAAAGCCACACAGAATTACATAAATAAACCTATCTCATGCACAATATTTATCCTATGTGCTCCTCTATTCCAACACATCATGTGGAAGTTACCATAACAACAATTCCACAACACATTCCATTTCATAAACCATTTTAGAATCCCATGAGTCTACTTTTTCAAAACATCATCAAAAAGGTAAAATCATTTCTAATAGAAATTTATAAATTCTATTTTGACTAGATAATCGAATAGATCTATTTTATCAAAAAAAATTGTTGGAATCAAAGCCACACAATTATTTAAATCCACATATTAAACACCAAATTGTCCACACAAATCCATTATGCACATAATCAGGGGATTCCCATCATAAATTAATCATTTAAATGAAAATTTAATATGATAAAAAGTGATTATAAATTGATAAATATGCTATGGAATATGAGAATAAATAGAGATACCTTCCTTAGATTTTTTCCAATTATTTTCACCTTGGACAAAGGCCATCATTAAGAGTAAAAACCAATACTCAAACATGAAAGTCATAATAAATCAATGAAAAATTCTTGTTACATACCCTATATTTGGCCAAAACTATCATTAATTGTCCATTGTTATTAATTAATTGTCATATAAGGTTTGGGGAAGGGAAATGAGTAATAAATCAAAGAAAAATCAACTTAAATCATGAAAACCTACTAACAAAGTATGATAAAGTCCAATAAGGAATCTATAACGCCCCGACCCTTGTTACCCAGAGTTGGTGCATTTTTACATAACATTAGCTTGAGCACAATATATCATGTCTCTAAATACTTATTTGTTAATCATCCATGGAAATAATAGATGTATACATCAGTTTTACAATACATATGAAATAGAAAACAACAATATTGTGCCCCCAATGAACGCAGTCATATCCTTTGTCCTATCCCTACATGTTAATCATAATATTTTTCATAAAATCATGGTAAAAAGAAAACATAAGAAATGGGTGAGCTCCAATGATTAGTAAGGATAACAATTTAGTGGAAACTATCATAACTAAGCATTAAACATTAAGAAAATTTATTAGAATAAAACACATGCCTTCTGAACTATAAATTCAGTATAAAATGGAAAATATAAATCAAATAATTCCATTTACATATTCACAAGGATATTATACTAGTAAAATAATCACATGTCATATTAATAGATAATTTCATAATGATGAAATGCATAATCGTGGACATCATAATCACATAGTAAAGGACTCATTCCATGATTATAAATATGAATTTTGCAAGGCCTTGCTCCAAGAAAGTAGTTTGTCTCATGAGACCTACCTATGAATCGAGGAGCTATATCGGGCTTCACCAATAACATAATATGTCTAATGCAATCTTGATAGGAAAAATTTGAAACATAACAAAAAAAAAATAGTAATTAAATTAGCACACAAAATGTTAATAATTTCACCATAAACCATGAATGGAATAAAAATAACACATCCAAAGTCAATTATATCACAAAAATTCAATACAATATGGAATATTGTATCATAATAAATCGAATTCAAATAAGTATAAAATCTATCACAAAGGAGGTTTATGTAGATGAAATCTGAAATATTAGAGATAAATATCTAATTTATTTTTAATTCATTTATAAGTCGCATAATTATAGAAGAAAATATTTATTTTTAAAAACTCATCATAATCTTGTAAGGAAATATTCTATGGATTTATTATGGAAAACACTAGCCACACCGACTGTATAAGTTAAAAAGACATTCATAGCTTAATTTGTTGAAAAGGTCTTAAAGTAACTTTTTTGGAAAAAAAGAATGATTCCCTTAAAGACAATTTTTTAAATGTCAAAAAATGGAATATATTAATTTAACCAGTATTCTAGTAAATAGTAAAAATGTTTTGAAATATATTTTTAAGAATCATAGATGTGGATGATAATTATGTCCTAGTAGATACTTATGTATAATCAACCTTGAATAAATAAAGAGATTGTAAAATTATCCCTTACCTTCTACTTTTACTTGGTAGAGGGTATATTAACCTCCAATAAAATAGTTAAGTCATTATTGTTATATTATACAAGAACCACAGACATAAATATCAGATCATATATGACCTTCTAATATTTCCTTGTTAATAATATTTCAACAGAATCATTGTTACAGGTTTTAACTGATTCATTTTTCCTTATATGATTTTTTATATAATTCAATTTTTTATGGATAAGATATATTTTATTCTTATATATAATGATACTAAGTTCTTAAAAATTTATCTAATCATAAAATTAAAATTATGCTAGAATGGTTTCGATGGGGAAATGAATCTTGTCACGTTTGTGGAGATGGTAATCCGTACATATGAACATGCTAAAATATCATACAGTTTATGTTAAAATATTATGTAATTGGATGGTATATCAAATATTCAGAATGATTAAAATGTAATATTTATTATTAACATAAATTATTCTCATTATTATACTCATCCAAATAATGAAATTTTGAATAACAATCTACACCATGACGTGGGGACAATATGCCATATATACGCATGTATGGTGAAATTTTTATTCATAGCATGGATAGAATTATGAATATTTTTGTACCATATTAATAATAACATCACTGTAACTCCCTGACCCCATAAGCCTGAATAGGGTACATTATTTTAATACATTGGCATGATTACAAGGAATCAAGTCCTGAAGGACTAATCAATTTAGTAGTCTTGGAAAATTGATTGTCTACCTGAACATTACTGTACACATTAAAATATAAAACACAACATAAATAATCCATTGAGAATTCCAATATTCCCCTAGCTAAACCCTACATATCCAACATAATACACTTCTTGGAATCCTGGGAAAAAAACATCAGAAAGTGGTGAGCTTAGATCCTCAGTAAGGGTAAATAACTTAGCAGAAGCTATAAACTTTAAAGTCAAGATGTGTAATAAAGGAAACAACCTTTTAAATGTAAAAATGAACATAAAAAATAGAAAATAAATAAAAAATTACCTTAAAAACATGCAGTTTGATATTCTACTAGTCGAATAATGATATGTAATAATTAATTTCATAATGACGGAATATCTAACACCAGACATCATTACCACATTGTCATCACCTCATACCAAAACTAAAAATATTTTTTTAAGGCCTCGTGATAGGACACTAATGTTTCTCAAGAGACCTACCGATGCATTGATGGGCTATAGCGGGCACCACCTGTCACTTACTTAGTCTATTGCATTACTCATATGAAAATGTTGAAATATAATATAATCATTTATATTAAAACTAGCATACAAAATGTCAATACATCAACTATAAACCATGTTGTTTATAAAAATAGAACATACATAGTTAAACATATCATTACTCTTTAAGTACAATATGGAAGAATTTATTATAATAAATCATCCTTAATCAAGAATAATATCCAGTAAAGGATGTTTACATAGTTGAAAATGATCAGCAAAACATTTTGAGAGAAATATCATTTTCTCTAAAGTCTGATAAAAGTCACACATTTATAATGGAAGTCATTTAAAAGATATTTTTGAATCAGAGTAACCGATACCACATTGATACTTTTGAATGGAATTAAGATTTTAATACAATCATTTCTATATAAATAAATCCTTAAATCTATTTTATAAACATGGAAATTAATGAGAAATATTTAGAAGAATAATGATTTAAAACATTTAAAATGACATTTTAGTTAAATAGTTACTGAAAAGAATAATTTTGAAATGAATTTTATGAAACATGGACATGGATAATAAATATGAACTAGAAATAACTAACAGATAAACAATCTCGGATAATAATTAGATTAATCAATTAAACCTTACCTTGTACATTCATTTAGTCGAGGGTACATTTATCCTCCTATATAAGGACCACAATATGTTATTAAATTATACTAGAACCATATTAATATTTTTGATGTCATACATGATTCATTTATGAATTTATATGACAAATTTATGAATAATTTTCATGTTAAATCAACATTTCGCGTAATAATCGCTTAATTTATCATATGTGTTTTAACTTATTATTCTTTATCATGTCACTTAGATCATGATTTAAATAATTAAAAAATATAAAACATGATTTATATATCATATATATTTAGAATATAAATATTTATAATAAGTAGATATATGAAATGGAAAACACTGTTTATTGAGACGGTAGGTTGTATGTACACATAAATGTTGTTTCTGTTTTCATATCCTATTGAATGGAAGTAATGGAATAAGATACATGTAACTATATGAATACATATATATATATATATATCTAGTATCATTATTATTACATATTTTACATACTTATTAATAATCTATATTTTTATAATCATCGTTGAATGGTGAACATGGAAATGAATCTCATCGAGTCATGGTGATGGTAAGTCGTATGTACACACGAGCGATGATATCATTTTCTTAATGATTAAAATTTGTTGAATTGGATATTATATTTAATATAAAGGGAATTTAGTATTTTATATAAATATTACACTTCATTAGATCTGACCAAATAACATTGTGTTGAATAACAAATTACACCACGACGTGGAGATAGTAAGTCATACGTACGCACACATGTTGACATTATCATTAATATGGTGGATAAAATAATGAATATGGTATTACCATATTTATAATAACACCACAATATATATATGGTAATGGAGTTATAATTTTGGAATGGAAATATCAATGAAAGAGAAAGTGGTAGAAGAAAAGAACATTGAAAGAGTTGATGAAATTATTACCTCTTCTTTGGGTGCTTCCTTTTGATTTGATCAAACAGGCTCCTTAGGTTGAATTGTGATCAAAATAATACCTCTAAGATAAATTGAGGGTTGTTGGGAGGATATTGGAGTAGTTTTTGGCTGAGCCAAATGGATTTCGAAGTGTGATTTTGAGAGAATGGGAAATACTCATTTATAAGAGAGATGATGGTCACTTTAGAAAATGCTTGAAATATTAATTTATTATACAATAATATTCGGTTTAAAATGGATCAAGTATTATTTAATTCAAGGGTAAGGTGGGGATAGGTTGAAAACCTCTCAAAAAATAGGTTATAGACAGTTTTAGGTCCCCATATTAAACTTTTCGTTTAGATTTAACTCTAAGTTAAATATTTTAACTTTTACCTTTTATTCTTGTCTTACTCAAATACATTGCTGATAAAATTACTATAAAAATCCAAGAGAACCTCAAATGGTTCATTATTGATATATATGACCTTCTGTATTTCCATTAGATGATCCATGGATTTTTATGAATATTATATTATTTAATAATATAGTTTTTTTTAAAAAATCATTTATGTCAATTTGGACACTATTTGGTATTTGGTTTTTGAGAAAGTCATAACAATCTGATTTCTTCAAAAAAAATAATTGAATCAACCCTAAAATTTTTTATTAACCTATAAAATTTGTGGAATGCATCAGAAGATTCAATGTACATTTATTTTTATATTTATAATATCATTTATTTTAATTTGGAATTAATATATTAATTACAACATCATCATTGGGTCATAAATAAATTTAATTATTTAATTTCTAAAAAATATAAATAAAATACCATGATAAATTAAAGCTTCATATATTTCTAATGAATATTTATAAATAAAGTTATTTTATGTATAACTCTATATTAAAAATTGTTTTGTTATTAAATTTTGAATTTAACACTTTTAACTTTTCTTTAACTAAAATAGTAATAAATGTCCTAATCTAATCCAAATAGAACAAAAGTATCATATTTTATTCCTCAGGTTGGTTTTTTTTGAAATAAACTTATCCAATAGAATTAGGACATGTGTTTGAGTATTTACAATATCATTTTTAATTTTAATTACCCTATTTACTTTTAACCGTGGTAAATAAATGTCAAAATTTACTATTCACCAAAAATTATTTTCATCTTCTTGAACCACATTTTATATACTGATGTGAACCTTGTCTCTCAGATTTTTTAAATTAAATTCATAGAAGCGGTAAGATTACATTTTATGCAAATTTGAAAATGTTCCTAGAAGGTGGGTAAAAGATGTTAAAAAGTTTAATAAAATTTTATACATCAAATTTTTTCATATAATGAATCCAATTAATTACATAGAACATATATAGTTATTATATATCTCTATTGAATATAAATAAATTTAAATAAAATAAATAATTATTTATATAAAAATTCAGTTATAAACAATAACGTGGTGTTTTTCACTATTCATCAAAATTTGAATGTTTTCAAAAAAAGATGAAAAACATTCAACCTAATCTAATTTGGATTTTCCAAATTAAAAAATAACTATATTTTACCAAATTCATAAAATAGAAGTTTCATTTATTGATTTAAAATTAATTATCATTTTAAAAACCAAATAAGTGGGTTTATAAAAATTAAAAACTCTCAAAAGATTGACATGTGTTTATGTCAACTTTAAATGTGAAATTACATATAATGATCTAAATTTTATTAAATGAAAAAATATAATCTAATTAAACTTATAAACCATTCAAATGAATAATTTAACACAACAAATTATTACAATTAACAAAATTTGTTTTTAATTAAAATTAGTATTTTCACTATTCATCAAAATAAGGAAGTTAACATAAAAGTACCAATAATTTATCCAAAATAAATTTTTATGTCCTACTTCTAAAGAAAAATTTATTTTATATTAATTTAATATATAAATGTGTCAAATATTGGTTTTATAAGGGGTTCTCTGTTAAAAGGCGGTAACATTGTATTTTTTTAAAAACATATTTTATCTGAAAAAATGAATTTCTTCTTAAATTATGTCTAAGAAACACATAATATAGAATCAAGATATAAATGGAGTATATAAAATTCCAAAATCATTTAATACTATTCAAAACTTCTTTTTGAACGGCTAGTTTGGTAGGTCATGGTGTGCATCAACTCGGTGTTGCGTATAGCACAGGTTTTTTAATTACTTTTAAGAGAAAACTTAATGTGAAATTGTTGGGGTGTTACATTCTCCCCTAATTAAATAAATTTTTTCCTCTCAATTTGAATTTTTTTTCCAAAATAAATGTTTAAATATAGAATAATACTTCTGTGCAAACCCCACATCAGAAATTGAGTTAAAAAAATTAGTCTTAATAAGAGGGAAAGAGAAATAAAAATGACACCACCAAATTATGATCTCTATTAAAAGATCATTTGTAGAAATTAGAGACACATAATTGGAAGAAAATGAAGATATTTATAGGGAGTTATTGAGGTCATCAATAAAAAAAAGTGTAAAATTGAGGGTTTCAAAGACATCAATCTATGATGGATTAAAATATCATCGGTTCAATAAAAACTAATGTATAAGGATAACAAATTTATTTTTTAAGATCCCCTCATTAGAGATTAATAACAAATTTATAAATATAATAAGAGGAAAGAAAAAATATATATGAAAAGAAGAGTTTTGGCCTTCAACTAATTCCTTCCAGAAACTCATCTTTCACTCGAAAAGATAATAGAATTAAAAAATATTATATTTATCCTAATCGTATAGAATTCCAAAAATGAAGAATTTATAATTAATTTTTCAGAATAATAAAAAAATATGTTATACAAATGATGAAATAATTTGTCCAGTGGTTAGTGATGCACCCATGTCAGCCTTCGATTGCAGGTTCAATTCTTGCGGCCTTGCAGGAGGTGAGGAGTTGTTGCCCAACCTCCGGGTTGTCCTTTTTATGAAAATACAAAAATAATCATAAGAAATTCATTAACATTAAAAATAGTGTCTAATTTCAAATATAATCCATTCCAACAATTATACTTCTAAAAAATATTTATGTCCAAACTCTAAATCCTATATTTATAAAGAAGGTAAACACAATGAATATCTTTTTTCCACTTAATAACATGTTAATACCGACATCATGTTTTTTTAAAACATGATAACACCGCCAATTACCATAAAACCATATAGATTACATGCATTCTCTCATATTCATTATAGTATACTGGATATATTCCTTATATCCAAAAATTATGGAAACACCAACAATAATGGAATAAACAAACAATTAATTAGTTTTGAAGGAGTAAAGAATATCTAATGTAATTTGTCAAAATCAATAATATCAAAGTCCAAAATCAATACATCAGTATCATAACAATATTAGAGCTTATCTTCCTTCAACCATGTATTAATCAAATGGTTTAACTTTCTACTGATTAACTTATCTTAGAACCATATAATCTCAAATCCACATTGAAATAGTACTGTAGTACAATCCTTTTTTATTTCCATAATTAATATAACTAGTACATCGTTGATAAAACACACAAATGAAATAATATATAAACACTAATAATTCTTCTTCATATACGATAGTATCATAACATGATTATTATCTAATAGAATCATTTGGGTTATAATATGATGATTAGAACATTGATCTGCATAGTGTCCCAACTCCTTGTAGATGATGAAATGTACATTTGAAACCTTTTTCAAACTCGTCCAATCACGTACATGGTGTCCTTTTCCTCTAAACATATAACAAACTCCCCTTCCCTTCCAGAATTTACCAACAATATTATTTACACAGTTATCATATATTGGAAAATACTTGTTTCCCTTCTTCCCATTATCAATCATTCTCTCAACCATCCTTTTATTCCCTGGATTCTCTTTAAAGCCATATGACTCAGAGAATTCTTTAAATATATTATTAACAGATGATAATATTTTCTCATATGATGAGAATACATGGGAGAATATTTCCCTTTTAAATGATGGATAAATACCATTAATGATATGATTATTCTTACTCTTTGAATAATGTTTGTTTTTAGAGTTCTCATTACTTCTACTCGGCACCATTTCTAAAAAATGGCATACACTGGGCTAGTTTATAAATCCCAATGCATAATTCCAAACTTCTAAAATACCAAATGTAAATTAAAAATTTTATGGATATAATCCATAATCATAAAAATGTTTTCATTAAGGAAGTATTTACACTTAAATCCTTCATAATGGTTTTTAATGAAAATTTTAATTATCCTAAGCATATTCCCCGAGAGTATCGTAACCAAGAGTTTAGCAAGACCAGTTATCGTGTATCAGGATACCCTGGGTCGTGCCTAAGACTCTTTGCCAGTGTTTTCACTCCTAGGTACATCTGTGCTAGAGCCGCCTCTACCTGCTCGTATCCAGAGAAGCATGTATTTCTTGAAAAATACACAAAATCTCTACATTACCAAAATTCTAGATAGTTGTTATATACAAATCCCCAAAGTCAATATTATGGTAATGTTATCTAATCAGAGCATTTATAAATCTAGTTTTAATGGTTTTTACTAAACATCCTCAAATAAGAATTGTAACCCGCTGACCCTAGAAGACTGAAGCTGGTGCATTATTTTAATACATTGGAAATATTTCAATGTCAACTCCCAAAGGATGAATTAGTTTTGTAGTCTTGGAAAATTGATTACATACATGAATGTACATTACACATTCAAACATAAAATAAATCATAAATAATATATTGAGAACCCTAGTATTTCCCTTGCATAACATTGCATGTAAAACACAATACACTTCATGGAATCCTGGGAAAAAGACTTAAGAAATGGGTTACCTTAGATGCTCAGTAAGGGTAAATAATTTATCGAAAACTATAAACATTTAATGCAAGATGTGTAATAAATAAAATTGCCTTTCAAACATAAACATGAACAGAATATGAAGAAAATAAATCAAACATTACCATATAAACATGAAGATGGATATTATTTTAGTTAAATAATCACATGTAATAATTAATTGCATAATAAGGGAATGCGTAACGTCAGACTTCATTACCACATAGTCAAGGAATCATGCCCAGACTACAAATAATCTTTTTTTCAAGGCCTTCTTCCAAGAGACCAATTTGTCTCATGAGACCTGCCATTGCATCGAGGTGTTATAGCGGGCCCCACACATCATATACAATGTCCAGTACATTCCCCATTTGAAAATGTTAAATATAATATAAACATTCATATTAAAACTATCATATAGAATGTCAATACATTGACCATAAACCATAATGGGTATAAAAATAGCACATCTAAAGTCAAACATATCATAACTCATTCAATACAATGTGGTACATTTTATTATAATAAATCATACATAATCCTGAATAATATCTAGTAAAAGATGTTAAAATAGAAGAAAATGATCAGTATAACATTTTGAGAGAAATATCCCTTTTTTGTGAAATCATTTAAAAGACACACATTTATAAAGGAAGTCATTTAAAATGGATTGTGAATAAACATGTCCCATACAATTTTGAATCATTTTAAAGGAATTAACATATTAAAAAAATCATGTATATATATATAAATCCTTAAAACCATTTTAGAAACATGGAAATTATGGTGAACGATTTAGAAAAATAAATATTTAACACATTTAAAATGTTGTTTTAGTGAAAGAGAACCCAAAATGAATCATTTTTAAATTTCTTGTATGAAACATGGCCATGAATAATAAATATGTCTGAGAAAATTCTAACACAGAAACAATCTCGGATAATAATGAGATTGAGGAATTAACCCATACCTTGGATATTCCTTTAATCGAGGGTAAGTTTAACATGTTTTATAATGTCTATAGTATGTTATTAAATTATACCATAACCATATTAATATCTATGATATCATAAATTATTCATTTATGAATTTATAATAACCAATTAATACAAATTTCCATGTAAAATTAAAATTTTGGTTAATAATAACTTTCTTTATCATACTTTTTTTAACTTGTTATTTTTTATCGTATCACATAGATCATGATTTTAATAATTTACGAATATAAAACACAATTTATATATCATATATATTAAGAATATAAATATTTATAATAGATAGATATATGAAATGGAATACACCGTTTATGGAGATTGTAGGTTGTACTTATACATAAATGATGTTTCTGTTTACATATCGTATTTATTATTGGGAAATGATCATATACCCATGGTTCAAAAATGTGGGTATAGACTCCAAAACTGTGGGTATAGGCTATACCCACGGTTTGGAGAACCATGGTCATTGGTGGCATCGGTATAGGTCCATGACCTATACCCACAGTTTTTCCAATCTGTGGTTATAGGTTTTTCTACCGTGTCATAACTCTATTCCCATTGTTTGGAAACTATGGGTATAACATATTTTATAATATAGCGGCCCGTGGGATTCGATCTTACAACCACTTCTCCATTCACGAGCATCCTTACCACTACCCATTTACCACATATATGTTTATATATATATATACTATTAATTATATTTATTTAAACCGTGGGTATTGAACTCCAGCCAATGTTTTATTTTGTTCCTGCTAAAAAAATAAATTTACCGCGCACACGTGCAAAACCTATACCCAAGGTTTATTTATCTGATGACTATACTCATGGTTGTGGGAAAACCATGGGGATAATAATTTTTTTATACCCTATACCCACTTTTTGGAGAAAACCACGGGTATAGGGCTACCTATTCCCACAGTTTTGGGAAACCGTGGGCATAGGCAATCAAAAAATTCTTATAACCATGGTTTTTAAAAAATCGTGGGGATAAGGTGACCTATCCACACGGTTTTCCCCAAAACCGTGGGTATAGGTCCGTTTTCTATTATTGATTGAATAAAAATAAGTGAATAATATATATGTATGTACATATATATATATATATCCAGTAGCATTATTATTTTATATATTACGTTCTTATTAATATTATATATTTTTATAATCATCATTAAATGGTGAACGTAGAAATGAATATCATCGAGTCGTGGAGATGGTAAGCTGTACGTACACAAGAGTAATGATATCATTTCCTTAATGATAAAAAGGTGTAGAATTAGATGGTTTATTAATTTAAAATATAAATTATGAAGTTATTTTCATTATTTATATACATAATACCCATTTTTATATCCGTCCAAATATAATATTGTAGAATAAAGAAATACACCATGTTGCAGAGATGGTAATTCTTACGTACGCATGTATGTTGACAATATAATTCATAGGATGGATAGAATAATAAATATGTATTTAACATATTAATAATAACATCAAAATATATAGATGGTATTTGATTTATTATTTTGGTATGGAAAAAATAAAGAACGAGAAAGTGGATGATGAAATGAACTTTGAAAGAGGTGATGAAATTATTGCCTCTTGTTTGGGTGATTCTTTTTTATTTGATAAAACGAGCTCCTTAGGATGGATTATAATCAAAGTAAGTCAACTAATTTTAAGTGAGTTCAGTTGGGAGAATATTTGAGTAGGATATGGCTGAGCCAAATGGCTTTGCAAGTGTGATTCTGATAGAAGGGAAGTACCCCTTTATAAGAGAGGTGAACGCCACTTTTGGAAAAGCATAAAATATTAATTTTTTATAAAATCATATTAGATTTTGAATGGATCCAAAATGATTTAATATGACGATAAGGTGGGGATAGGTCAAAATAATCACAACAAATAGGTTATAGACAAGTTTAGTTCACCATATTAACCTAATATTTTATATTTAACTCTTGGCTAAATAGTTTATCTTTTACAATTTATTCTTGTGTTATTATAATAAATGGTTAATAAACTTACTATAAAAGGAAAAAAGAACCCCAAGTGGTCAATTATTGATATATATAACCTTACATAAGTCCTTTGGATGATCCTTTGATTTTTAGAAATATTATATTATTTAATAATATATTATTTGTTCTAAAAATTCATTTATGTCAATTTTGAAACTATTTTGTATTTGGTTTTTGTGAAAGTAAAAAAAATCTTATTTGTTAGAAATAAATTCATTTAATAAACACTAACATGTAATGTTAACCGATAAATTTATTTTAATGCATCATAAGTCTCAATTTAAATTTAAATTAATATTTATAATATCAATTATTTTAATATTGCAATAATATGATAATTACTGCATCATCATTGTATCATAAATAAATTTACTTATATAATGTATAAAAATTATAATTAAAATACCATGATGTATTAAATATTTTTATATTTATAATTAATAATTATTGTGGAAATTATCTTATGTATATCCCTATATTAAAAATGGTTTAGTTATTAAACATTTAAATTAACAATATTAACTCTTTGTTGGGTAAAATAATAATAAATGTCATAATCTAATCTAAGTGAACCAAAAGGATCATATTTTATTCTGAAGGTTGTTTTTAGTCTAAATACTCATTTCTAATAGAATTAAGACATGTGTTAGGCTAATTATAATATCATCTATACCATAAATTACCCTATTTACTTTTATTCGTGGTAAATAAAAGTCAAAAGTTATTATTCAAAAAAAATTATTTTAATGTTATTGAATGAGATTTTAATTACTGATATCATCAATTTCTCTCCGATTTTTGAAATTCAATTCACAAAAGTGGTAAAATTACGTTTTAAGAAAATTTTCAAATGTGCCCCGAAGGTGGGTAAAAGACATTAAAAAGTTTAAAAAAAAATTTATATATCTAATTTTATTATAAATTTACTTCAATGAATTAAACTAAACATATAACTGTATTATATTTATATTTTTTGACTTAAAATAAATTTAAATAAAATATATTATTATTTAAATTAAAATTCGGTTTTATACATTAACGTAATGTTTTTGACTATTCATCAAAAATTAAACATTTTCAGATAAATACCAGAAATTCACCCTACAAAAATATGTATATTAAGAACACAAAAATGAAATATATTTTACCAAACTAAAAACGTAGAAGTATCATTAATTAATTTAAAATTAATTCCGATTGTGAAAACCTAAAAACCGGGTTTTTAAAAGGTGAAAACTATCAAAAGATTGACATGTGTTTCGTCAAATTTATATGTGAAATTACATATAATGACATAAATTTTATTTAATGCGAAGAATATAGTCTAATTATACTTCCAAATAATTCAAATTCATAATTTAATAAAATAAAGTATTTAGAATAAAAATGTTGTTTTTAATTATAATTTAGTATTTTCACTATTCATCAAAATATGGAAGTTATCATAAAAGTACCAAAAGTTTTTCAAAATTAAATTTTTTTGTCCCAATTATGTTGATGAATTTAATTTCATTATATTGAATATATTAAAGTGTCAAATATTGGTTTTTAAAAGGATTCTCCAATAAAAGGTGGTAAAATTGCATCTTTTTTAAAATACATCTTTTATGTGAAAAAATAACAATTTTTTCTTATATTATGTTTAAAAAACATTGTATGAATTATAAAATTATTTAGATTATATAAAATTCATAATTCAGTTAATACTATTCACAACTGCTTTTTGAATGGCTCGTTTGGTACGTCATGGTGCGCTCGAACTCAGTGTTGTGTGTAGCGCAAGTTATTGAATTACATTGAAAAGATAAATGACAATGAAATTTTGGGATGTTAAACCAAAATATATAGAAGGTAATAGATTTAATATTTTTGTGTGGAAATAAAAAATAAAATGTAAATGGAAGAAAAAAACTGTGAAAGAGGTGATGAAATTATTACCTCTTCTTCGGGTCCTTCAATTTGATTTAATCAAAAGGGAACCAAATATTGGATTTTAGGTCAAATGAAGGCCTCTAGGTTTAAGTGAGGTCTTTTATGAGGATATTTGAGTAGGGTTTGGCCAAGCCAAATGACATTGTAAGGGTGAAATTAATGGAAGGTGAAGAACACTTTTATAAGAGAGGTGAGGGTTACATTAGAAAAATCATGAAATATAAATTTATTATACCATCATATTCTCTTTATAATGGATCAAACATAATTTATTTCAAGGCTAAGGTGGCGATGGTTCAAAAAAATCTCAACCAAATTTATTTAAACAGGTTTAGGGAACCATGTTATCCTTATCTTTTAAATTTAACTCGTTGTTAAATATTTTAGCTTTTACCATTTATTCTTGTACTATTATAATAAATGGTTACTAAAATTACTATAAAAATACAAGATAACCCCATGTTCATCAATATTGACCTATATAACCATATATAAGTCTTTTGGATGAACCTTACATTTTTTGAAATATTATTTCTCATAATAATATAGTATTTCTTTTAAAAGCACTTTTATGTCAATTTTTATACAATTTGATATTTAATTTTTTTTAGTCATAACAACTTTATCACATCCCAAAAAATATTTAATCAACCCTATAATTTTATATTACCATATAAAATTAGTTTAATGTATAAAAAGTCTCAATTTACATTTATTTGGATAATTATAATATCAATTATTTTAATCCTTCATTAATATGGTAATTACTGTATCATAATTGTTTCAATAATATATTTATTTATATAATTACTAAAAATTATAAATAAAATAAAATTATGTAGGAAAACATTTTATATTTCTAATGAATATTTATAGATTAATTCATCTTATGTATAACCCTATAATAAAAATGTTTTAGTTATGAAAATTTGAATTTAACGCATTCACCTCATTTTTATATAAAATAATAATAACATTCATAATATAATATAAGTTGTTCAAAAAGGACCATATGTTATTCCTAACGTCTATTTTGGTCAAGGTAAAATTATCCAATAGAATTAGGACAAGTGTTAGGGAAATTATAATATCATTTTTATCTTTAATTAACCTATTTACTTTTTACTGTGGTAAATAGAATTCAAAAGATACGATTCACCAAAAATTACTTTCATCCTATTGAAACAAATTTTACATAATTATGTCTATCATGTCTTTTATATTTTTGAAATTTAATTCATAGAAGCGGTAAAATAATGTTTTATGTATATTGGAAAACGTTCTTAGAAGGTTGGTAGAAGACGGTAAAAAGTCCAATGAAATTTTATATATCCAAATTTATTATAAAATAACATCAATGAATTAAGTTGGAATAATATTGGTATTATTTATATATTTTTAATTTAAAATAAATTTAAATTAAACATAATTATTTCAAAAATATGTCATCATTAGACAATAACGTCATGTTTTTCACCACTCATCCAAAATTGAATGTTTTTTAAATAATATAAAAAATTTACCCAATGATAATTTTGATAATCCAAATTCAGAAATGTTGTCTATTTTACAAAATTCTTAAAATATATGTTGTATTAATTATTTTAAAAACAATTTCATTTTTCAAAACCAGAAAGTGGGTTTTTTTGAAATAAAAAACTATCAAAATATTGATATGTGTTTATATCCAATTTAATTGTGAAATTACATACAATGACCGATATTGGATTAAATGATAAAAATATAATATAATTATACTTCAGAACCATTCTGATTTATAATTTACCACTGTAAATTATTTTGATTAAAAAAGTTGTTTTCATTTAAAAGGTTGTATCTTTCAGTATTCATCAAAATATGAAATTTATCATAAATTCACCAAAAATTTATCCAAACTAAATTTGTATGTCCCATTTCTAAATAAGTAGTTTAGTTTGTCAAGTTGAATATATAAAAGTGTCAAATATTGTATTTAAAAAGGGTTCTCCATTAAAAGGTGGTAAAATTTCATTTTTAAAAAAATACATATTTTATCTGAAAATTTGAATTTGTTATTATATTATGTCTATGAAACACATAATATGGATTTTAAAATTATATGGAGTATATAAAATTAAAAATGCAGTTTATACTATTCATACCAGCTTTTTGAATGTTTAGTTTGGTATGTCGGGGTTCGTTCGAACTTGGTGTTGTGTGTATTGCAAGCTATTGAATTAATTTAAAGAGATAATGTACTATGAAATCATGGGGTGTTACATTCTTTTATAAAGTATATTCCATCTTCGCAATTTGAAACTTTTCTTCGAAAATAAAATGTCAAAAATAGAAAATACTTTTGTGGAAAACCCACATCAAGAATATGTTTAATAAAATTTATTCTTAATAATAGGGAAAGGGAGATGAAAAAGTCACCACAAAATTAGGATTTCGAATAAGATAACATTGGTGTAAATTTTATACACAAAATTGGAGGGAAAATGTAAATATTCACTAGGATTAATTGAGGTCATCAATCAAAAACAAGTATACAATAAATAGAAAATTGAGGGCTCAAATCCATAAATCTATGATGACTTAAAATATTATTGGTTCATCAATCATAATGAATTAGTATAACACATTTCTTGTTTTAATATCCTTTCCCTAATGCCTAGGAATTAATTTCTTCATATATTAAGAAAAAAATATTACCTGACAAGTAGTGTTCCATTCTGTAACTAATTTCTACAATGAACTCATCATTCACTACAAACTATAATTGAACTCAATAATATTCTATTTATCATAATCATATAGGTTATCAAAAAATTGAATTTATAATTCATCTATCATATCTTATAAAAGAACTATATTATACAAAAAAAGCAAATAACATAGGTCAGCTATAGGTGATACACCCTTTTCTCCCTTCTGTTGCGGGTTCAAGTATCGCGGCCTTTCCGGATTCGATAGGTTGTCACCCAACATTCAATTTGTCCTTTTTATAAATCTAATCCAAAAAAATTAATAAATTCTTTAACCATAAACCATAGAATCCATTTTCCAACTTAACACATTCTAACCTTTAGACTTATCCAAAATACATGTGTCAAACTCATAGGACAATAATATATAAGGATGGTTATCATAACATAATGAAGATCTCTTATTTACACATAATTACGTGTGATTACATTCATCATGTATTCTCTTAAAACATGGAAACACCTCAAATAAGCATAAATTCGTATTGGTTAAATTAAAGCACCATTATTCTTTATAGAAGATTAGATATATTCCTTATATCCAATTTTTTTAATACTCCAAAAATGATGTAATAAACAAAACATTAATCAGTTCCAAGGCTGTCAATATTATCAAATATAATTTATCCAAATCGACCATCTCTTATTCTGAAATCACTACCATAGTATCAAAACCATTTTCTGGTTTATCTTTCTTTCAACCACGTATTTTGCAAACATTTTATCTTATTGTTTAGTAACTTTTCTTAGTACCGTATAATCTCAAATCTACAATGAAATAGTTCTACAATAGAATCCTTATTTAGTTCCATAATTAATATAACCACTGCAGCATTAATACAGCAATCAAATGACATAATTCATTAAAAAAATATAAGAGAACTAAATATTATTCTTTATATACAGTAGTATCATAACTTGATTATTATACAATATCGTCATTTTGGGTATACTCTGATGATTGGGACATTGATTCTCATACTTTCCCAACTTCTTTCAGATGAATAATTGTACATTTGAAACCATTTTCATACCCTTGAAATCACAAACATGGGGTCATTTTTTGCCACATTTATAACAAACTCACATTCCCTTCAAGAATTTACCAAGGTTATTCATTCCACAATTTTCACATATGAGATAATACTTCTTTCCCTTCTTCCCTTTATCCCTAATTCTCTCTACCATCCTTATCTTCTCTGTTGTCCCTTCAAATTCTTAAAACATAGAGAATTCTTTACTTATATTATTGACACGTGATACTATTTCTCTATTTGATGGGAATACATGTGAGACTATTTTCCTTCTAAATGTTTGATTAATACCAAGATATATATGCTCCATCTTACTCTTTGGATCATGCATATTGTTTATGTTCTTATTCATTCTGTAGGGAACCATTTCTAAACAATGCCATGAAATAGGTTAGTTTATGAATTCCAATGCATAATTCCAAACATGTAAAATACCTAACGTAAATTAAAGTGTTTATGAATATAATCCCTAATAATATAAATGTTTTATCTGAGAAAGTATTTACTCATAAATCCTTCACAATGGTTTGTATTGAAAATGTGAATTATCCTAAGTATATCCCCCGGTATTGTGCTAACCAATAGTGTTGCAATTCCCATTGTTGTGTACCCGGATAGTCAAGCCTAAAAATCCTTTTTTGAGTTTTCACAACTAGGTACATTTGTGGTATAGTCACCTCTACCTTCTTGTATCAAGACAGGGATGTATTGCTTGAAAAATACACAAAATCTCTAGAATACCAAAATTCTATGAAGTTTTTCTATACGAATCAACCAAGTATATCTTAGGGTAATGTTATCTAATTAGAGTTTTTCTGAATCTAGATTCCAAGGTTTATACTAAAATTCCTCTAATACCAATTATAATGCCTCGACCCTAGATACCTAGTGTCAGGGTATAATTAATAAAATTTTCATGATCACAATAGATCATGTCTTGAAATACTGATTAGTTTAGTAGCCTTGGAAGTAATAGATACATACATATGCTTTACATTACATTAATAAATGAAAAAAACCACGTTGTGTCCCCTTTGAAAAAAATAATATCATTTTTCCTATCTCTATACGTTAATCAGAATATACTTCTTCACATTATGGAAAAAAACATAAGAAAGGGGTGAGCTCATATACCCGGTAAGAATAACAATATAGTGGAAACTATGATAAATACACCTAAACATTTAAAGAAATTTATAAGAACGATACACAAGCCATTTGAACTTAAACATCAACATAATATAGTAAATATAATTCAAATAATGACCTTTAATTATTCACATGGGTTTTATACTAGTCTAATAATCACATGTAATATCAATAGCTAATTCTATAATGATGGAATGCATAATGCCGGACATCATAACCACATAGTCAAGGACTCATAACAATAATAAAAATAAGATTTTATCTAAGCTTTGGGACAAGACAATAGTTTGACAAATGAGACCTACTGATTCATTGAGGTTCTATAGAAGGCTCCACTCGTCACTTACTATGTCCAATTCATTCCTCATATGAAAAATTTGAAACATAACATAGACATTTGTATTAAAACTAGCATATGAAATTGTTAATATATTGACCATAAACAATTAATGGTATAAAAATAACACATTCACAATCAAAAATTTAAAAAAATTATAATACAATATGGATGATTGTATCATAGTAAATTAACATCAAGTGTAAAAACCATCAAAAGTTATTGACAAAGATGTAATCAAAACTATTTGAGAAAAATATCTCTTTATATTTTGAAATATTTTAAAAGTAACATAATTAAAAAAGAAAACATATATTTTAAAAACAATTTTATAAAATTATAGGGGAAAATAAAAGATGTTATAATGGTAGAAAATAGCTACACTCACTGTATAAGTTAAAAAACATTCATACCGTAATGTGTCAAAAAGGTAATCAGGTACCTTGTTTCAAAAAAGACATGAATATTACATAAAAAAATAAAAAAATAAAACAAAGGTATAAATTTATTTATCCCATATTGCAGTTGATTGTAAAAATGTTTTGAAATATTTTTTTAAGAACCATACGTATCAGTGATAAATAATCCCCAGTAGCTACTAACGTGTAAACAACCTCAGATAAATAAAGAGATTGTAAAATTTACCCTTGCCTTGAAATTTTCCTTAGTTGAGGGTATGTTGTCATAATATTTAATAGTTAAATCATAGTTATTATATTATAGAAGAATCACATACAAAAATATGATATTATATATGATCTTACAATATTTCTTTGTTAAAAATATTTTTTTGGTATCATTGTTTCGGGTGTTAACAAATTCGTTTTCCTTTATTTTTATTGACACATAGATCATTTTGGATATGTATAGGATGTATATTATTCATATCCATAATGATATTATGTTCTCAATCATTATTTATAATAAAAAAATGAAAATTATTCTAGAATGGTTACGATGGGGAAATGAATCTTATCGCGTTCGTGGAGACGGTAATCCGTACGTACGCACGAGTGACAATATCATTATTTTGATGGAAACTTTTTATGTAATTTGATAGTATATAAATATAAAAAATAATTAACATGATATATTTATAATTAATTATATTATACTCATTATTATACCCATCCAAATAATTATGTTTTGAATAACAAACTACACCACGACGTGGAGACAGTAAGCCTTACGTACGCATGAATGATGACATTATCATTCATAGGATGGATAGAATATTGATAATTGTTTTACCATATTTATAAAAACATAAAAATATTTAGAAGTTACCAGATTTATTATTTTAGTATTGAAACAGCAAAGATATAGGATGTGTAAGAAGAAAATATCTTTGAAAGATGTGATTAAATTATTACCTCTTATTCGGGTGCATCCTTTTAATTGGTCAAAAGGGATACATAGGATGGATTTATGATCAATTTAAAGACCCTAGGATTATGTGATGGTTGTTGGGAGGATATTTGAGCAGGGGTTAGCCGATCCAGATGGATTTGGAGGTGTGAAATTAAGATAAGTGGAAGTACACTTTAATAAGAGAGGTGAGGTCCACTTTATGAAATGTTTGAAATATTAATTTATTATACAAACATAATCAATTTATAATTTCTAAAAAAGGATTTATTTAATGGATAAGGTGGGGGAGGGTCGAAAAACTCTCATCAAATAGGTTTTAGACATGTTTAGGTCAACATATTAACATTATCTTTTAGATTTCACTATTAGTTAAATAGTTTATCTTTTACCGTGTATTTCTGTATTATTAATATAAATGGTTAATAAAAATACAATAAAAATCCATGTTAACCACCAAGTAGTTCATTATTTACATGTATAACCTTATATAATCTTTTTAACTAAACCATAGATTTTTAGAAATATAATTTCATTTAATAATATATTAATTTTTTTTAAAAACCCATTTATGTCAATTTTGACAATATTTGGTTTTTTTTGTGAAAGCCATAACAACATTATAATATCAAAAAAATTATTTAATCAAACCTAAAAAGTCATATTCACCTATAAAATTAGTTTAATGCATAAAATGTTTCAATTTACATTTTTTTGGTTATTTATAATATCAATTATTTTAATCATTCATTGATAAGGTAATTACAACATCATCAATATGCTATAAATAAATTTCATTATTTAATTTATAAAAATAATAAATAAAATATTATAATATATTAAATAATTTTATCTTTCTAATGAATATTTATAGTCTAATTTATCTAATGTATATCCCTATATTAAAAAAATTTAGTTATGAAAATTTGAATTTTTCACTTATAAAACGTCTTTAAATAAAATAATAATATATGTCTTAATCTAATCCAAGTTCATCTAAGAAGATCATATTTTCTTACTAAGGTTTTTTTGGATTAAATAAACTTATCCAATAGAATTATTACATGTGTTATGGTAATTATATTAACATTTTTACATTTATTTACCCTATTTACTTTTAACGGTGGTAAATAAAATTCAAAAGTCAATATTCATGAAATATTATTTTCATCATATTGAACCAAATTTTACTAATTTATGTCAACTATGTCTCACTAATTTTTGAATTTCAATTCACAGAAATGGTTAAATAATGTTTTATGCAAATTCAAAGAAGATTTCTATTTTCCCAAATTCAAATATAGAAGTTTTTTTAATTGATTTAAAAAAATTTCCTGTTGTCAAAACCAAAATGCGGGTTTCTAGGAAGTAAAATCTACCAAGTTTTAGTTTGTAGCCTTCCTCGAACACAAACAGGAACCCAAAAAAATCATATAATTATCTCGTAGGATTAAAATGAAGAATTACATGTAAGAAAATCAAGTTAATTCTCATATTTGGTTATTCTGGAGCAAGGGTATTTCAGTTGTCTTAGATGAGGCTGGGGAGGAATTCATCACCATGAAAATCACTAGTGCAACAATAATCCTTCCTATGAAATTCTTATATGGAAGATGTGATGCCTAGAGGATTTAGAATCTTTGGAATGATATTTGGGATTTGACCTAGGGGATTTAACTTGTATTATATGGTGAGACTTCAATGTTGTTGCGGATCCATAGGAGAGGAAAGGGTGCGGTAACATCCCACTGAAGTTTAGTCTGTCTTTTGTTCAATTTATGTCATGAAAAGGTTTAATGGGGATGGGATACTTAGGTAACAGGTTCCCTTGGGGAAACAATCAACGGGGGAGCATTCAATGCTGGAGTCGTCTGGATCCATGTATTTCCAACATTCAAGCTCTCTCCATGTTCCCAATGTGCATGTGAAACATTTGGTGCGAGGGGTGTCAAATCACTCTCTAATGCTACTCTCTCTATCCCCAGTGCAAACCAACTATGATAGCTTCAAATTCTGTAGCCATTGGCGAGAGGAACTAGGGTATAAATAGATATTTAGGGATTTGTGGGATGAACCAGGTAGTGGTCATTTTTAGGTGGCCCTGCCTAACAATTTAAGGAGGCTAAAAAAGAGACAACACTAGTAGGAAAGGATTCTGACTCCTACAGATGAGTCCATGGAGAACATGAAGTTGGGAGTGGAGCGGTTGAACATTGGCCATGAGGAGTAGAGGGAGGAGTCTGTTTTCACTGATCTCCTGTTTAAGAAAAAAGAATTGGATATTCTCCTCCTGGCCCAAGAGAAAAGGGCTAGAGAGGCTTCTAAGATAAATTGTCTTAGAGAGGCCACAAAAAATGGATTTCATTCATTCTTGTATCAAAAAGAAGAGGTGGAACAACAAGCCTAATAAAGGGATGAATGATGGGTCAGTAACTGATGAAAAAGATGTGGAGGGAGGGATGGCATAAATGTTTTTCATTGACCTATAGGTAGGGATTAACTCTACAATTCCATAAGGATATCCGACTGGATGTGAGTATTATTTGGGATAACTTTTGAATGTTTTGACTGATCAAATCAGTGAATACATGGTTCGCTAGCCAGATGAGGAAGAAATATTTAGTGCCATGGTGAAGCTTAACCCAAACAGTGCTCTAGGTGTGGACAAGCTCTCTGGCTTTTTTTATAGGGGATCATGGGATACCATTAAATGTGACATCATAGTGTCGATTCAATACTTCTTCAAGGGTGGAGGCCATCCCTGGGTGGCATGTGCAAATTCCCTTGTTCTGATTTTGAAGACAAAAGACTCATCTTCCCTAACTCATTATCGGCTTGTATGTCTGTGAAACAATCCATATAGAATTTCCTCATGTATTATAAATATGATGTTGTTTGAATTTCTTCCCCATATCATTTTCCTTGAACAACACAGATTTATCAAAGGTCGCTAGATCCAAGCAGCAATGTCTTTACTGCAATTGATTACCATAGACATCATAATAAGAATTCATGGGTCAAATATAATCATCATTTTGGATATGAGATAGGAATATGACAGGCATGAATGTAGTTTTATTAATAGGGTGATGGAGCATGTGGCCTTCTTTACACGGGCATGTGATAACTTCTTCAGATTCATCAGCAATTCCTAGATTGCTGTTTCATTTATGGGTAGAACCTTCGTGTTTTTTTATGTCTACGAGATTTCATCGCTATGGAGACTCTTTATCTCTATGTATATTCATTCTAATATAGGATACATTATGTAGAATGACAAAAAGAGGGATTCATAACTGAGACATCCTTCCCTATCAAGGATATCAGATCCAGCCGCCAGATTCACATCTCATTTTTTCTGATGATACCATTAACTTAGTTAATGTATGAAGGAGATCCATTCATGGGATTACCAAAATCATCGAGGTATACTGCTACAAAATGGGACAATTAGTCAAGAGAGGAAAAATCAAGATCTAAATCTCTAACAAGTGCACGACAAGGAGAGCGGTGCATTTGAGCAACTGGTTGGGCATGAAAAGAGGTTATTTCACTATGGAATATCTAGGAACTCCAATATCATCATGCAGAATTTGGATCAAGGACTTCGATCAATTGGTAAGTAGGATAGCGATCTGATTACTCAACTAGAAAATAATTTTTTATCCATTGGGGGTCATATTTCTCTAGTTAACTGTGTTACATCAGCTATCCCAGTGCATGAAATGATATCTAATACTGTTCCTAAAGGGGTTATTAGAACTATCAATAAAATCATGTCTAGTTTCATATGGGATTCTACATCAGAGAGAAAAATACACTGGATCTCTTGGGATAGAATGGAAATCTAGTCAATGAGGGAGGAATAAATGTGGAGAGCTAAATGTAAACCATACATTTCATGCAAGCCAAACTGGCGTGGGAAATGATAGAGGGGAACTCCATATTGGGAATGACCAAGAACTATAACAGGGGTGGTAATGCGGGAATCCAGTCCGCGAATGGTTCTCCTCAGTGGTCTTCGATTTTCTCCATCATCCTGACTCTTCTCTATCAATCTCAATGAATCATAGGGTCGGGGAACATTAACTTCTGGTTTGACTAATGTGATGGTGAAAAAATATGGTATCCAGGTTACCTAGTGCCCACAATTTCCTTCAGTGAAGAAAGT
The DNA here is from genome assembly GCA_963277665.1 of Viscum album. NCBI lineage: Eukaryota > Viridiplantae > Streptophyta > Magnoliopsida > Santalales > Viscaceae > Viscum > Viscum album. The sequence continues at coordinate 566,588,600 of OY728134.1, read as the reverse complement.
AAATATCGGGAATTTTCTTTTGATGGCCTTGAACATGAAGAAAACAGAGGTGTTCAATAAAGTTATCATCAATTCGGAAAAAGATTAATGCATCTTTACTTTCAATGGGTAACATCAATACAAAGGATTATCGTAGGATTTCTTTAACCTAGTTGCATGGTGCTAAATAGTGTGAGGATGGGTGGTGAAATAACATTCCTTCAAAATAATGCTCTCTCATTTGGAGAATCAGAATCCACTCCATTCTTTCAGATGATAGTATCAAAAAACTGGGGATAAGTTTAGAATCCTCTTGCCATTATTGCATTAGTAAGCGTGAGGAGGATCCCAATAACATATTCTTTGAGGGAGATTGGGCTAAAGCAGTGTAGAGTTTCTTTGGTGATTTCATAGAATACTCATCCACTATTCACCGTGATGAACCCTTCTTGGAGAGATGGATTCATGGGAAAGACAGAAGGAGAATAAAAAAGAGGGCCCATTCCTTTATTCTCAATGACAGATGCTGGTGTCTCTGGAAGTCAAGGAACTGGGAAAGGTACAAGGGGATCCCTTCATCAGGGCATTCCATCATTGTAAGAATTTGAAGCTTACTGGTGGGCCTGGTGCCATTTTTCATAAACAATGAGGAAGATCCTTCTCTAAAGTATCCTCGTGTTTCATCCATAGTGGGTCATTCCCCCCCCCCCTTCAGATTTCAAGGCTAGTGGGTGAAATGGTTTCCCTGGGTGGTTGGATTCAAGCTATATATGGTCGACTCCTACAAATAGGGAATTTTTCAGGGTGGAGGGGCTATGCAGGACTAGAGGGGAAGTGTGGTTCTAATCATTAAGGCCCACTACATGAATAGTTCTAGCATTCTGGTCATGGCCAAGGTATTGATGTCTGGAATCATACTGGGCATCGAGAACAATATTAGGTTACCTAATGTGGAGATTGAATCTACGATCCTTCACAGCTCCCTGCAAGGTAAAGATCAAACCCCGTGGTCAATATCTTACATCTTAAGAAAATGAAAAAATCTCCTTAATAATGATATTAAGGATTATCATACTTAGAATCAAGGGAATAAAGCAGCACATCATTTAGCCTCTCAATCTGACCAAATCCTTGAATTCACCAACTCTATCAACATTTCGTTCTTTAAACCTAAGGCCTTGTCATTTATACGTGGTTATGCACTCAGCCTTCATTACTTTAGGCCTCTTTAGACCATGTTATCCTTCTTTCTTGTCTCTTTCTTTCTTGTCTCATTATTTTCATTCAATAAAAATGGAATCATTGATGATGGTGTTTATGTAATATTTAATTGTGAAATTCATTATAATGAACAATATTGGATTAAATGATAAAAATATAATCTAATTATACTTCAAAACCATTTAAATGTAAAATTTAACACTATAAATTGTTTTTATTAAATAATATGTTTTCAATTTAATGTTATAATCTTTTATTTTCATCAAAATATGAATGTTTTCAGAAATATGCCAAAATTTTATCCAAACTATATTTTTATGTACCAATTCTAAATGAGAAGTTTATTTTTTCAAATTGAATATATAAAAGTGTCAAATATTGGATTTCAAAATGGTTCTCCATTAAAAGGTGGTAAAATTGCATTTTTTTAAAAATAATTAATTTATCTAAAAATTGATTTTTTTCTTCTTATAATCAGTCTATGAAACCCATAATATAGATGATAAAATTTTACAATGTTTATAAATTTCAAAATGTATTTAATTATATTCATAATTTCATTTTGAACGGCTAGTTTAGTATGTCGTTGTGCATTCGAACTCGGTGTTACGTTTAGCGCAAGCTATGTAATTACTTTATTGAGATAATGTACTATAAAATCATGGGGTGTTACATTCTCCCCTCATTCAATAAATTTAATCCTCCCAATTTGAAACTGTTCTTAGAAAAAAAAAGGTTAGAAATATAAAATTCCTTCTTGGAAAACCCAAATAATAAATAGGGTCAATAAAACATAGTCTTAATAAGAGGGAAAGGGAAATGAAAAAGTTACCACCAAAATAGGATTTCAAATTGGAGAACATTGGTGAACATTTCTGAAACATGATTAGAGGAAAATGTAAGTATTTATAAGGACAGATTGATTCCATCAATCATAAACAAGTTAATAATAAATTGAAAATTGAGGGATCAAATCCATAAATCTATCATGATATAAATTATTTTTTTCATCAAAACATAAAGTATTAGGATAACACATTTTAGGTTTTATGATCCTTTCCGTAATTTATAACAATTAATTTCTTCAAATAATAAGGAAAAAATTACATGACAAGTAGACTTCCATTATTTAACTAATTTCTACCACAAACTAATCTTTCACTCTAAAAGACAATTGATCTCAAAAATATAATATTTATAACAATTTTATAGTTTTTTAAGAAAATAATTTTTAATTAATCTATCAGATCGTTTAAGAAAACTACTTTATACATACCGGTACATCACGTAGGTCATGGTAGGTTATGCACCCTTGTCGCCCTTTGGTTTTGGGTTCATGTATCGCCACCTTTCCGGATACCATGGGTTGTCGCCCGAACTTCGTTTTGCCCTTTTTATAAAACCAAATCCAAAAATAATATTAATAAATGTTTTAATCATACATCATAGTGTCTAATTTCCATCATATCCTATACCAACCTTTATGATTTCCCTTAATACATGTGTCCAAACTCATAGTCCAAAAATTTATAAGGAAGTTCGGCATAACATAATGAAGATCCATTTTTTCTACATAATAACATATGAGTACCATCATTATGTATTCTCTTAAAACATTGTAACACCATGAATTGGCCTAAAAATTATTGATTACATTCATACTACCTTTTTTATAGAATAATATATATATTCCATATATCGAACAATTTTGAATACTCCAACAATGATGGAATAAACAAACTATTAATCAGTTACAAGGTAGTCAAGAATATCTTATATAATTTATCCAAATCAACCATCTATTATTCCATAATCATTATGTCGGTATTATAACAATATTAAGGTTTATCTTTCTATCAACCATGTATTTCCCAAAAAGTATTACTTACTATTTAGTCACTTTTCTTAGTACCATATAATCTAAAATCATCAATGAAATAGTACTACAGTAAAATCCTTATTTATTTCCACAATTAATATAACCAATACATCGTTGAAAGAAAACTCAAATGAAATATTTCATTAATAAAAATATAACAACACTAACTATTCATCTTAATCTGTTGTAGTATCATCGCATGATTATTATCCAGAAGCATCATTTGGTGTATACATTGAGGATTGAGACATTGATTTTCATAGTTTCCCAACTCCTTGAAGATGAATAATTATACATTTAGAACAATTTTTTACCCTTGATGTCACATATTTGGTGTCCTTTTTCTCTACACTTATATCAAACTCCCATTCCCTTAAAGCATTTACCAAGGTTATTCTTTGCATAGTATACACCTATGGGAAAATCCTTCATTACCTTCCTCCCTTTGTCTATATTTCTCTCTACCATTATTTTATTTTATAGCTTCCTTTCAATGCAATAGGTCTCATAGAAATAATTACTTATCTTATTAACACATTATACTATTTATCCACATGATGAGAATACATGGGAGACTGTTTCCCTTATAAATTTTTGAATAAGACCGTGAAATATATGATCTTTCTTACTCTATGGATCATACTTATTGATGGAGTTCTCATTCCTTCTTCTGGGCACCAAATCTAAACAATCGCATACACTAGGTTAGCTTATGAATTGCATTGCATAATTATAAACTCGTAAAATACATAATATAAATTCAAAATTTTATTCATATAATCCTTAATACTAAAAATTTTATCTTTGAGTATTTATTTACTCATAAACCATGCATAATGGTGATTAAGAAAATGTGAATAATCATAATCATATCCCTTGAGAGTGTCGTAACCAAGAGTACAGCATGACCGATTGTCATGTACCAGGATACCCCAGGTCAAGCCTGAAACTCATTGTCGTAGCTTCACTCCTATATACATCTATGCTAGAGCCTTCTCTACTTGCTCGTATCTAGACATGGTTGTATTTCGTGGAAAATACTCAAATTATCTACATTAACAAAATTTTAGGAAATTCAACTAAACTAATACTCAATTTCTATCTTAAGGTAATTATCTCTAATTAGAGTTTTTATAAACCTAGGTTCTATGGTTTGTACTAAACAATCACTGATTCCAACTATAATGCCCTGAACCTAGTTACCTAGAGTCGCGGAATTATAACATAACATTGGCATGATCACAAGAGATCAAGTCTCTAAATAACAGTTAGCTTAGAAGCCTTATAAGTACTATATACATATACATGTTTTACATTACATTTTAAAATATAAAAAGAACAACATTGTTTCCCCTTTTAACAAAATCATATCCTTTGGCCTATCCTTGTAGGTTAATAATAACATATTTTTTCACATCATGGTAAAAAATAAAACATAATAAATGGGTGCGCTCAGATGCTCATAAAGGATAATAATATAGTGGAAACTATAATAAATGAGCACAATCCTTTAAGGAAAAGTATAAAAATAAAACACAAGTATTTTAAACATAATCTTCGGCAGAAAAAGGAAAAGATAAAAACAATTCCATTTACTTATTCACATGGTTATTATACCAGTCAAATAATGACATTTAATATCAATAGGTAATTTTATAATGATGGAATGCATAATGTCGGACATCATAACCACATAGTCTTGGCCTTATGGAAAGACTAAAAGTATGATTTTGTCAAGGACTTGTGTCGAGACACTAATTTGTATCATGAGACCTACTGATGCATCGAGGAGTTATACCAGGCTCCACCCGTCACTTACTATGTCTAATGCATTTTTAATATGAAAAATCTGAAACATAACATAATCATTCATATTAAAAAAAGTATACGAAATAATCATACTTTAACCATCAACCATGAAACGTATAAAAATAATATATCCATAATAAAACATATCAAAAAACCTTCAGTTATATATGGAATATTGTATCATAATAAACAAATATCAAAAAAGTGTAAAATCCATCAAAGGATGTTAACATAGATGAAATCAAAACTATTTGATAGAAATATCTCTTTCTATTTTGAAATCATTTAGAAGTAACATAATTATTATAGAAAAAATTTAATTTGAAAATTATTTTATAATCTTTTAAGGGAATCATTGAGTGTCTTTAAATGGGGGAAAACAACCGCTCCAGGCATTTAAGATAAAAATCAGTTTTACCTTAATTTTTCAAAAAGGTCATAAAGTACCTTGTCTGGAGAATGACAGAAAGATTCCATTCAAAATATTTAATAAAATGTAAAACAAGGGTATAAATGACATTAACCCATATTCTAGTAAATAGTAATAATTTTTTTTAATTCATTTTTAAGAAAAACATATGTGGATGATAAAGAAGTCCCAGTAGATACTTACGTAGGAATAACCATAGATAAATGAAAAGATTGTAAAATTAACCATTACCTTGTAATTTTCCTTGGCTGAGGGTACATTAAACGTTTTGTAAATAGTAAGATAATTATTATTAAATTATACAATAACCACATACATAAATATGATATAATTTATGATCTTATAAAATATCTTTGTTAGTAATATTTTAGTAGTATCATTCTTTCGGGTGTTAAATAATTGGTTTTATTTTATATGTTTTGTTACATAAGTCATGTTTGTTATGGATAAGATGTATTCTATTAACATAAAGAATTATATTATGTTCTTAAAAATTATTTTTAATCATAAAATGAATATTATTCTAAAATGGTTACAATGGGGAAATGAATCTTATTAGGTTCATGGAGACAGTAATCTGTACGTATGCCCGAGTGAAAATATAATTCTTTTGATAGTAAAATTGTACATAATTGGATGTTATATCAAATAAACTGAATATTAAACATGTTATATTTATTATTAACATTAATTATACTCATTATTACATTCTTCAAAATATGGAAGTTGGGAATAATAAAATACACCATGACATGGAGACTGTAAGCCATACATACACACGTGTGGTGACTTTGTAATTAATAGGATGGATAAAATAATGAATATGGTCGTTCCATAATTATAATAACATTACAATATGTTGAAGGTATTAGATTTATTATTTCTTATGGAAACAACAAAGAAATAGGAATTGGAAGACGAAACGAACATTGAAATAGGTGATGAAATTATTACCTCTTATTCAAGTGCTTCCTTTTGATTTCATCAAAAGGGATCCATAGGTTGGATTTTTGATCAAAGTAAGGCCTCTAGGATGACGTTAGTGTAGTTGGGAGGATATTTGAGCAGGTGTTGGAAGATCCAAATGGCTTTTGGGGTGTGAAATTAAGGGAAGGGGAAGTACTGTTTTATAAGAGATGCGAGGGTCACTTAAGGAAAAGCCTAATTATTTTTATTATACAATAATATTTGGTTTATAGTGGCTCCAAAAGAATTTATTTCGAGGATACAGTGGCTATGGGTCAAAAAAATCTCAACAAATTTGTTTTAGATAGGTTTAGGTTACCACATTAACTTTATCTTTTAGATTTAACTCTTAGAAACATTTGTTTAACTTTTACAAGTTATTCTTGTATTATTATTATAAACGGTTAATAAACTAACTATAAAAAGACAAGAGAAAACCAAGTGGTTCATTATTGAAATATATAACCTTATTTATGACCTTTGGTAGAACATTATATTTTTAGGAATATTATATCATTTAATAATATAGTATTTTATTTAAAAACATAATTATGTCAATTTTGACACAATTTGGTATTCTGTTTTTGTTAAATACATAATAACATTCCGAATTCAAATTTTTTTATTTAATCCACCCTAATAAATCATATTAATATATAAAATTAGGTGAATGCATAAGAAGTTTAAATTTACATTTAATTAGATATTTATAATATCAATTATTTTAATCATTCATTATTGATGTAATTACTACATCATCATTCTATCATAAATAAACTTATATATATAATGTATAAAAATTAAAAAAAAAATTCCTAGGAAATCATTTTATATTTCTAATTAATCTTTATAGTTGAATTTATCTTATGTATAAACCTATATTAAAAATGTTTTAGTTATGAAAATTTGAGTTTAACACTTTTAACTTTTCTTCAAATAAAATAATAATAAATGTCCTTATCAAATCCAATTGGATCAAAGAGGATAATATTTTATTCCTAAGATTTATTTTGGTCTAAATACACATATCCAATAGAATTAATACATGGGTTAGGGTAATTATATTATAATTTTTACCTTAATTAACCTATTTACTTTTAACAGTGGTAAATAAAATTCAAAAGTTACTATTCATAAAAAATTATTTTCATCCTATTGAACCAGATTTTACTTACTGATTTAAACATTGTTTCTCGAATTTTTGAAATTCAATTCACAGAAGATATGAAACTATGTTTTATGCAAATTTTCAAATGTGCCTAGAAGGTGGGTAAAAGATGGTAAAAAGTGCAATAAAATTATATATATATATATATATTATAAAATGACTGAAATGAATTACATTGGGATTATATAGGTATTATGAATCTATTATGACAATAAAATTTATATAAATTAAAAATAATTATTTAAATAAAAATATGGCTTTAAACAATAACAGAGTGTTTTTCAGTATTCATCAAAATTGAATTTTTTTACAAAAATACATAAAATTAATCCAAAGAAAATTTTGAAATTTAAAATTCCAAAATTATTTCTATTTTACCAAATTAAAAACAAATAAGTTTTATTAATTAATTTAAAAAAATATTATTGTTTTCAAAACAAGAAAGTAGGTTTTTGTGAATTAAAAACTATGAAAACATTGATATGTGTTTATGTCCAATTTAAATGTGAATTTACATTCAATGACCAATATTGGATTAAATGAAAAATTATAATCTATTTATAATTCCAAACCATTCAAATATATAATTTAACACTATAAATTATTTTGATTAAAATAGTTACTTTCAATTAAAAGTTAGTATATTTCACTATTCATCATAATTTGAATTTTATCATAATAACACCAAAAAATTATCCAAACTAATTGTTTTTTCCGATTTTAAATAAGAACATTATTTTCACAAATAGAATATATAAGAGTGTCATATATTGGAATTAAAAAGGGATTGTCAATAAAATGTGGTAAATTTTTATTTTTTCTAAAATACTTATTTTATCTAAAAATTTGAATTTGTTCGTATATTATGTCTAAGAAACCCATAATATGTATGTTAAAATTATATTGATTATATAAAATTCAAAATTCAGTTAATATTATTCATAAATGCTTTTTTAATGACTATTTTGGTAGATCATAGTGCATTCGAACTTGTTATTGCGTGTAACGTAAGATGTTGAATTACATTAAAGAGATAACGTACTATAAAATCATAGGGTGTTACATAATGAGGGGGAGAACAACACCACTATAGTAGTATTGATGTGTAATATAGAAAAAAATATACAAAAAAATAACACTACATGGAAAATTTTGTAATTTTTAATTTTTAATGACATATATAATGTAACATGTTTTTGTTAAATGGTTATCCAAACTATTTTCAAACCATGCAGGTGCCATTATTAACCCCAAAGAGGTGAAACAATTCTCTATGGGGTCTCATTGAGTTTTGAAACATATCCTAAAACTATGAAAAAACCTACTGTCCAAAACTAAATCTCCTATCAAAGTGTTACCAAAATATTTACAAATATCTTGTATTAAACATCCACACAGGTCAACCTCCAAAAAACTACTTGTTTCAACCCCTAGCACCGAAGAACTCAATGAATTCACTAATATGTAAATAAAACTCAAAATATTATATTCTAGTGAACATATGTGTGTCACATTCATAAATATATACAATAGAAAATGGATAGCTCGCTAAGATCTTATCAACTTCATCTAATTCAATCCTATATAATTTTCACTTTCACTTCCATAGTGTTTCCTTCATAATCTCTCAAAAAATATTTTCTAATTTCATCCATATGTAGATATTTATTTTATTCTATATTTAAAATTTTACTTTTTTATAATAATTTTATATATAATCTTCTAAAACTAAAACATGGAATTTTATACCATGAAATTGTGACTGTTAATCAAAGCAATTCCAAAAATATGACCTTTAAATAAATGAATATTTAAAAATATTATTACATTAAATATAATTTGACATATATCTATAATGAACAATGGAATATTATCCTTCTTAGCACATTATAGTTTAATTAAATCATATATTTAATATAAATATTAAGAAAAATACCTCAAAACCTTGATTTTAACTCATATTAAAAACATTTCATTTAGGGGCTCCTAAGAATTAATGAAATCTACGATGAAATTTTCATATATTTGAATCATTTTGATAGTATATTTTCATATCACCATCCTTGAAATAATATTTACCATGTTGTATCATTATGGTTTCTCCATTGTATCTATCAAACTCAAAATGGATTCCATACTACGGACTGGTTTTACATTCTACGTTAATTTTTTTATTATGAATCCTCTTTCCCAAAACACAATTAACTATGAAAAAAACAACATTTCTATTTAAATATTTTAGGATTAATATGAAATCTATCCACTTAGTGCCAAATTAGTACGATCATTATGACTACTCGAAAGATTTTATTTCATGAAGTACATTTTTTGGTCTTCAAAACATAGATACTATAATTTTTATGGTCAATTTCATATTTAATATAGTCTGTACCAAAATTGAGTTCCACCCATCATTATGATATTCTTACTTCAATCCATTTTATTCATTGAATTGTATAATATTTGGTGTAATTCACTGAACCATGAAATGTTAAATAATAACAATAATGTGATTTAATAAAAATATATATTATTTTAAATCAAGTTAATTACTTTTCACTATATCATTCATTCTTCAACACCCCAAAAATATTCCACCATTCATCACCATTCATTAAAATTACCTCTTGCTAAACCTTCATAGAGATTTACACATTTCTTCATTTCCTTATTATAGATAATATGGTGATTTATTTTTATCTCAAAAAATTAGAATAAATTTTTATGTTTTTTCAAATCCTATTCCTAGAGTACTCATCATCAACTTATAGCGATCATTCATATCAGTTCATGAAACTTTATTTAATATCATATTCATTTTTATATTACTCATCAAGATCATGAAAATAGTCTCATCTCATATAAATAGTATTCAGTGTAGAGTAATCATATTATCATAATGTTGAATATCATGATGATCATCAGCTTTCTTCAACAAATGGATATGATCCATAGGAAATTGCCAATGGAAGGCTCACACCACCACTTCACTGAATAAGGAAATGATTTTAGGTAATCCCCATTTCTCAGATTTTGATAAATCATGTGAAATATGTAAATAGAGTTTCATATTCAGATTTAGTTGATCATTCCACTTCAACTTTTTAATTACTGATGTTTCATGTGACTTGATCATGATTTCATCTATCTTAGGGTTATCTTAATTGGTCAACATTTATGCAATATTTCTTCTTCTAAATGATGATGCATAATGATGATTCCATGTCAACTTCATGATTATAATAATGTATGATTCAACTTTTTCAATATTTTTCATAATATTTTCACTAAATATTTCCTTATATAATATCAATATAATCATAAATACTATACCACCATCTTCTTTATCCACCCATGTGTATGAGGAATCTCCATCGAAATATTGACAAACAAATCAACAAAAATAAATTCAAATGAACTTAATCATTTGAAATTGAAAAAAATACCAATAATATATATAATCATTAATACTCCCAACATTTTTTATATTCTATGATCACTATAAATTTTATTTTCATACACCCGTATTTACAATGTAATTTACAAACAAAAAACTAGACATATGTCTAGTAAAACAAATACTCAACAATTTATAAATTTAAACTCCCATGAGGTAAACCATATTTAAAATATTCATTATCATATTCATTATTACATGGTTTTATGTGTCTTTATATTAATTTTCCCCTTTCACAAAATAATAAAAAGAAATACTAGGGTAATATTTTCAATATAATGCATTAATTTCTCATAGTGATCATTTGTAGAATGTGATTTTTTAAACATAATAATGTTGAAGATAAATGGATAGTTTATTATCTATAGATATGAAATAATACAAAATTCTAATTTTTAATCAGACCTCAAATAATTCTTATTATACTAATTAAGATCCAAAATTTGAGGATACCTGAATGGTATTTCAGTAACAGTTATTGACTTGGTTGTGAGCGATTCTCATTCTAAAATATCATTCAACTAAAAAATAATTTATCAACACTTTTTTAGATATTTATCACTTTATATATTATCTCTCCGATGGAAATTTTCTTCTTAACACCAACAAATATGAAATATTGTGATAATATTCATATTATGAAATTCAATATGTACTACACATTATAAATATTTTACAAAAAACCAATGTCTTCATTGGTATATAATTTTCTCATACTGTTAAACTTGTTATTTTTATCCTTTTGATTCACCTAATAAGATCTAACTCTTATTTAAATGTTACAAAAAAATACTATAGAGGTATTTGCCCTAAAAAAATATTTTAATTGATTTTAAAAAATAATTTTTTTTCATATTCTGCATGATAAAATATGTATTTTTTGAAACAGATTCTATATTTTTTTGGTTTCATCATACATTTTCAATAATAGTGGAGCTTATTTATTAATTCTATTGGTAAAAGAAGTATTATTTACCCATATGATAATATTAGTTCTCTTTTTCCCATGATTATTTCCCTCCTTTAATGCATTAATATTATACTCTTAATGTTGACATTCTTCTCATATTTATTCAATAATATCCAAATTATTATGGGATTTACTTCATTAATAATATCATCTTCATTGAAAATACTCCATATATGATGGTGATTTAATATATAGCCTTGTGGATTCTACATACAGTCTTTTACATATTCAAGTAAATCCATTCTCATTCAGTCTATAATTGTAATGAAATTAATTAATTCATGATTCATAGGTTTCCATAATTTTTCCAAATATTAAAGTTATCCATCATAATTTGACAAAATTCATCTATTATTTAAATTCTTGTAAGAAATTTTATTTATCAACTAATTATTGATTATTTATATTCTAAATATTACCTTTATTCAATTTTCTCAATTGAGGACTCTAAATAAGAAATATTTAAATTTTCATTATATTGTTTTATATGTCTCTCATTTTATATATTTTTTACCATCACCTCAAGGAACATTATTGTGTCAAAATGGAAAGATACAAGTCATACCCTTTTGGATTTGGAGTCTTTCATTTCTGACCAATCCCTATAAAAATATAATATCAACATGTTGATAGTGTCTTATAATGTCTCATGTGATTGTTTAAAGAACTTATTTATATCATCCTAAATATATATTAGAATTAATATTTTCTTTGATATATATTTTTTACAACCACTCCATCCTTTATATTCCATTTTAGATCATTATTTTCTTTTAATATCTATATGATAATCTTATGAATGCACTAATGTGTGATATCAATATTAAGCATCATTATTTTTTATCAAATTTGTAATGCATAAATTATATCTCAATAACCCAGAGAATGATTCTTGAAAGATGATGACTCACATTCATCCTTAGAATTCATTAGTTTTAACAATTTCAGTTCTTATTTGTCCATATTAATGTAAAATTTTATCTTTGATGTTGTATATGTTATATTGTAATATTCATTATAAATATCCACAAACTAATTACTTGTCATCCCTATAAGTAATTTTTAAATAATTAAGTGATTCACTAATGAGGTTGATTATTTTATCAAGTATTTAATTCCAGAATTACATAAATAAAACTCTTGATTCTTTAGTGGTATATATGAAGATTCTCTCATGTCTCGCACATGATTCCTGATAAGGATAATCCATAAAATATTTCTTGGATTACTCTTCAATTATATTCAAAAACATATTTTAAAAATTATTATATTATAAATATCTTCTTCATTTATCATATGGTTTACTAATAAAAAATTTATATATCAGTGTAAGCATCAACATGGTCGCTACCCATGTGTTCTTACTCTTCAAGAATTTTCATGCCTGATATCTGCTTCTTTTTTATATATTATTTTTTTATTTCTATTTAATATAATATTTTTGATGATACCACCAATTTTTCAAAAAAATCTCAAAATAAATAATCTATGGTTCACCACTTCTTTACTTCTTTTTTATGATGAATTTGAATATGTTATATTCATCATATATAATATTAACAATAAAAATCTTCTATTATTGTTTTTCAAGATATAATTTCAATATGTTTATGAATAAGTAACCATTATGAATTAAATTCCCAAATCATACATAGAAATCACATGTAGCATCATTATCACTTTGAGGAAATTGGATTGAATAATTCAATAAGGAATCTATATTCTCAAAACCAATTATAAAGTACCAATGTGAGTGAAACCAATAAATAAATAATAATTTAATTCCACTCGTTTGGACCCTTATGATTTGATTAACACTATGGGGTGGGGTGAAACAATAATCACTATATAATTCAACTATTCTCTTTATGTTTAAAGTACGTTTTGAAAATTGGGTTATATTATTCGTTATGGTTCTTTAACTCACTTATTATATTTTTTTATCCAATGTCTTGAATGGAAGTAAATATTAAATAGTGTGTCACAAATATTTTCGGGCATCCATCTAACCCATCCCCTGACCCAGCCCACGGAATGGCCTAATGGGAATTCCTGGTTTCCATGGGCTGGAAACTAATGCATGTGCAATTAGTACCACATTTGAGAATATTTTAGTCCATGATATACAACTACAAACAACCCAGTAGAATTTTATATCTCGTCACAACTAAAATTCATAATACAATAGAGTAGAGGATAACACTACAATGTTAATTAAATATTTAACAATTAAAACAAAAAAACACAACAAAAAAGGGGGGATCTAACTAAACCATAAGCCAACATGAATCATTTGGATCAACACCCTCATTCCACCTCCACCAATAGAAATTCAAGAACATACCACTGGCACATAGAACCAACTTCACAGCCACATGGAAAATTAGATGTTCCTAGGACAAACATAATAATATCTACATACACCCAATGTTGTATGTAGGGTGTGATCCAAAATTCATAATAACTTATACATATGAATTATTTCATGTGATGACACTAAATAAAAATGTAACATTATAGTTTTCAAAACTATATGACTAAAATTTTAATTTAAAACATGCTTCAACATAAAAGGTGGAATTAATATGATAACAAACTGAATTGGTCCTCATCCAGGTCAACTCACATAACATATTATACACAATCTCCACTCATATACTTTTAAAGATCCCATTTTATCTACTCTAATCCATATATGATGTGATATACCACAAGTAAAATAATAATTCCAACAATTGAAACCACAGATGACAAACAACCATATCATTATATAGCTTTTATGTCACTCTACAACCGATAAATAAAACATTTCACTCCACCCATAATATTTATATAATTCATTTGAAAACCTCATAAATAATAATAAATTATGAAAATAATGTAAATTTATGGAACAAACAACATCTTTGTATAAACATTTATAAATATGGGTAGAAACCAGAATAGTAGTAAGAGGAAACCCTAAAAGAAAAAAGAAATAAACACAAAGAAAAAATAATCAACCCGGGGTAACAATATTGATCCCAATTTTGGTCAACCAATCCATAATAAGAAAGAGAACACAATCAATAAGTGGAAACAAACGAGGAATAAAGAAATAAAATGGAAAATATGAGGATTAATTGAAGTTTCTTGAGGAATCAAACCCAAACCCAAGAATTATTTAAAGATTAGTGGAGATAAAGTGGATAGGGTGTGTGGATAGGTTTATATGTATGAATGGTGTGAAGGATGGGTGTTAGCGTATTAAAACCTGGGAGGTTAAAATTTTGAATTTTAAATTTTTTAATGTTTTTGGCAGGTCGCACAGTTTTCCAAACCCTGCACCAAACATACAACACCTCCTTCCAAAAGGTAAAAAATACTACACTGTATTCCAAAAGGATTTACACACCTATTCACCAAGTCATTATGCCAGCATAGTTCCATTTTCCAATTCACATGGAAATACCTAGACGGATACATGCCTATGCACAAGGCCATGCCCCCTCTATAGTTATGCTTTCCAGGATATGTGGTTATCACTAGGATGGTGCACAGATTATCCTACAAATGTTTCAACCATGTGACTCATT
The DNA here is from genome assembly GCA_963277665.1 of Viscum album. Classification (NCBI taxonomy): domain Eukaryota; kingdom Viridiplantae; phylum Streptophyta; class Magnoliopsida; order Santalales; family Viscaceae; genus Viscum; species Viscum album. The sequence continues at coordinate 566,573,146 of OY728134.1, read as the reverse complement.
TTATCCATCTCAAAACACACTATTTTTATCAATAACACATATCAAATCAATGAAATAAGGACAAGACCAAAAATAAAAAAAGAAAGTACCTCAAAATTAGACCACATATGTGAAAATTCTTCCCACCTTGAAAACAATCCCCCATTATAAAGTCATCCTATATTTTGATCATAGAATAAATGCGGACAGTTTCCCTCTATATAAGTCTTTTTTACCTATGTCTAGTGTTCATCATTTTGATTCTTCCAAATAACCTGAACCAGTGGTATAGATATTCCTAAAGCTCATTCAAGTGGGAATCCACACCAACCTCTCAAAAAATTTCCAGTTTAAATTCCTCCCAATTACTCACATGATATGGGTTGGGGTTATACTTATTTATTTAAGATACATGGAACACATCATATATTGATGTCAACTGGGTTAGTAAATCTCTTTGGAATTCCACCTTATCAAATCGATTAAAAATATCAAAAGTTTTGGAAAACATCGGCATAACCTACCCATATTTGCCAAGAGTACAACAACCCATGTGATTTTTTCTCATTTAGATATGTCTATTCACCCATAGTGAATTCCAAAGATCAACTTCACTGATCGATATAAGACATATGTAGGCTCTCATCTATCGAAAATTGGTTCTTAATAAATCAAAATTTATTACAAGCTTGTTACACTAGGCATGGTCCCAGAAAGGAAGTCTCACCTACATCCATTCAGTGAAATGTTTAATGGCCTCACCAATCATAAAGTACCTCAAATGGAGACATTTTAATCGAGGATTGGTAAACATTATTATAAAAAAAATCCACCAATCCCAAATTGTTATCCCAAGAGACATTGAAATCAAAGATCCATGCACAATGTATTTATTCTAGAATTCGGTTTTCATGATCCGTACCACCATCTAGTTGGGGATGATATGTCAACATATTATTAATTATAGCCACATTTCCTTATGAAGGTCTTCCCAGAACCTATAGGTTAAATGGGTCCCTAACTAAACCAATTTATGAAGACACACCATGGTGTCCCACTATATACCGATCATACAACATGCCCAACTCATCCAACATGACCAAACCCATGATCTATATGAAATCGGAATATTTGGTCATATAGCCAATGATTACCCCAATAGAGTTTCATCTCTAAGCTGTACGATGTATCCCAAAGACAAAATCCATGGTGACCACAACCCACGTCCATATAGTAATGGATAGTTTTTATCCTAAACCGAAGGCCCTATGGTGGTAAAATTCAATCTACTAATAAGTATAACATTTAGATACCATAATGTGGGTTCTTAGAAAATAACAAAAAATTGACTTGGAGGAAATTATAACTTCTAGATACGAAGTCAGATATATCCCACCTCATAACTATCCACTATAATTTGTGTTTTATGATATATAATATTTTGGTTGTCACTGGATGAAAATTTTACTGATACAAGTGGCTATCCAACATATCCACCTTCAACATAGATAATGATACCTTGGATTAGCCCCTGAAATAGATTATTCCCTAAAAGATAAAGACCGTATGTTAGGAACCTACCCATCCTTTAGAAGTCATCTAGAGAATTACCTAAACTAATCATTAGTTTGTTCATAATGAATTATATCTATATGAGATGGATATAAATGAAATATATCCCTGGAAAATGCTTGACAATTATTATTGGATTCTAGATGCATCCATGAAAAGGCCTCATCAATGATCATTCATCACTAGACTCCTTTACATCCTTCACTTTAATCTTCCTACTTAGAGAATCCTCTACCACATTACCCTTTACCAAGTGGTTTACAATATCAAAGTCAAACCATAGAAGGTACTCATCCCATCATCATTGCCTCAGATTTGGATTCTTCTAAGAGAAAATATAAACCATGCTCTTATATTTTGAGGAACTATGAATTTCTCACCAAAGAGATAGTGATTCCATGTCAAAAAGGAATACATAAATGTATCTTTTTCTATGTTATGGGTTGGGGAAGTTCTTTAATGTATATAGAGTTTCATATATCTATACACCACCATATTTTCACACTACATCAACACAAATGCATAACCCATACCTAAAGCATCACAGTATACCACACATCTCTTTACAGATTCATATTAGATAAAAATAGGTTTGGTGGTTAAAAAATGCTTGATATCCTCAAATGATTCCAAAAAATTTTAGATCCATTCAATCGTTACCCCTTTCTGAATAATTATGGTCATGGGTGAAGAATGACAAGTTGAATGTATAAAAAAATCACCATTAATATCCTTCTTTGAATAAGAAAATCTTAATCTCAATGATATTTCTAGGTTTCCCCCTTCCCATTACTAACTTGATTTTATTGGGTTCCACTAAGACCCAATGTTTTGAAACAACATGCCCAAAAAAATTGACTTCCCAAATCCAAAATTTTACCTACAGGGTCCATTATATATATGGCGGTCTAGAAGAGTGCCTAGAAAATCCTCATGTACTTTGAATTCTCTTTCTCTATTCTGGAATAGACTAGGATGTAATCCATAAGACTATTTATGAAGGAATATATATGCTGATAAAAACTATGTTCATAAGTTCCATGAAAACCTATGGAGTATTTTCAACATTAAAGGAATGGCCAAATACTAAAAATGTCCATACATTCTTCAGAATGTTTTCATTGAAATGTCTATCCCTCAAACACGAACATAACTCTACTCGAAGAACATGTCGATATTTTAAAACCAATTTCCTCTATTTATATGAATAAATTGGGCATACAGGGATTTATTCTTGATCATGACCTTATTCAACTTATGGAAGTCAATTCATGACTGGAGGGATCCATCATTCTTTTTAGAAAACATCTCTTGGGTTTCCCAAGGCGAGACTAATAGGAGAATGAATCATTTGGATTCTGAATCATCTAGCTTTATGTTTAATTTTTTCCCTCTACATGGGGTCATACGATACGAGGGAATAGATATAATCAATTATATTTATACCTGATAAATGGTAAACCCCCATACCATTCTAGAGGAAAACCTGAGAAATTGTCTGGAAATAATTTTAGAACTCAACTACCGCAGTAGGAAACCTGTCTTCAAAATGTCTATAATCATCCGTCAACATGAGAGATGAGAACTAGTAAAAGAGATTTATAATCTCTGGATGTGGAGGTCCATCTCAAGAATATTTGGGATCACATTGGTTATCCACTAGTGACAACAATTTAGGTGCACCCAAAAACACACAATATAATCTATATTGAGGTTAACATAAAAGAGGTACATTTCATGAATAATAAATACCCAATCCAATTTAATGTTAAATAAGACATGGTATAAGATTGAAATTTTAAACTAATATCCTTATTAAAACAAATTGGCGTAAACAAATATATGATATATAGAGTAAAATCATTTAATAATTTCAATATCTCTACAATACTAGTATAAATAAATGAATTATAAGAAATTTTATTGAGTAATGAGATTTCTATATATGATGAAATAATAAATTTACCTTAAACTTTTTTCACGTCATTCATCTGATTATGTTAGAACCCAATCCATACCTAGGATGTGATTTTTTTATATTATTCATGTTGATGATTACTTACTATTCTCTCTTCCTTATGATAACTCTTTCCACAACAGGATCCATTTGTGCCACCAAAACTATAAGATCTGGAACATATAGCCTTTAATTCCCTAGACTGAGATGTTTATTCCCATAGAAATGAGGATCCCACACCACTCTAAGTCAGCAGACTGCCCTTAAAAAACCTATAAAATAATCCACATATTCTCATTAATGGTCGAGTCTAGGTTGAACTGGATACACAAAACACATATACCCCAGTCTTCCCAGAATGTATCACACAACTGAGGCACCACTGGGGGTTTCTGATGAAGGAGGTCAAGATGGGTTAAGATAACCACCACCTCCCTTCATTTCATTCTTATTAGGATTCCTTTCCTTTTCATATGAAGAAAACCTTCTTATGTCCTTATGTAAAGTTGTCCAAATAATCCCAACCTACTAATAATGTCAATTTCCACCATCACAGCTTCATCCACTACCTCAACATATGTCTTTAGCTTAAACAAGAGTAACTAGGATCAAATATCTAGTTATAACCCCATTTTAAAATGATGATCCTTTAACTACACTTTGGAAACCACATCAAGTATGAACCAAACCAATCCTCTAAATATTTTTACATACACCAATAAAATATGATCCCCCTAATTGAGATCTTGAAACTACAAGTCCTTGGAATGTTCTATGATCTTAGGGAAATAATATTCATTAAATATAACCTCTAATTCCATCTAAACCATTTGTTCATGTTGTCTAGGCTTGACCACTTATTCCAACCACCTTCGATTAGGTCCTTCCAATATGAATGAGGAATATGTCACCTTGACTTCATTTAGAGTCTCAAAAAACTAATTATTCTCTCAACCTTTTCATTATAATACTCTGCCTCTTGGGGAGTTTTTTCTATAGTAAAAATAATGACAATACCTTATGAGGAACTCTGGAAGTTTTTCATTTTCTAGACATGGTTCACCATCCTTTTCAAGTTCATGACTAGTTCCAGCTCCCTAATGGAGCGACCAGATATCCTAAACCATATATTTCACTAATTTATGATGAACCTTTTTGGGATAATTATTTGTGGAATCATCCAGTTATTTCACAAGAACTTTTCACAGAGGCATAATTATAATTATACTAACAAAGATAAAGAAAACCATTAATTCATCACCCATTAAAATTTATTGAAACCTAAGATCTAAAAATTCCCATAAAACTAAAAGAATCTATAAAAAACACAATAAAATGCTTAACCACTCCTCCCCATCTCAGAATCCCTGCACAATATTCCACTTATACATCACACTTAAAGGAGGATTCAACACAAATCCCATTCATCCCATGGTCACCAAAGGCCCTCAACGAGGGGTGTTGTCTAGACACCCCACTTGCTACCATAAACCCAATACTCGACATCCCTAAATCTAATCTATCTAGAATCTCCTAGATAACACAACATAATGAAATGAAAAACCATCTTAGATTCCATTTTATCATGATCTATGATTAGATTCCATCCAACATGACACCTGGCCCATCTGGTGGCATGGACCAAAGGGAATTCATGATGCCCATTGGTTGAAAACTAGTTCATGGGTATCAATTAAAACATTTAGGAATGGTTTATCTCATGTAATCCCTCTACAAACAACCCACTAGAATCATAAATTGTATCATTTCCAAATTTAAAAATATAAGATATCGAAGGATAACACTACAACATGATTTTAACATTTAGCATTCATAACTGAAACAATAACTACAACAAAATGGCAGTGGGACAAACTATGACGCAATCCTCCATTCATCATATAGTTCAACACCCCCATACCAACTGCACTAACACATATATAATAAGAAACCAGTAGGAAATTACACCACTATCACCACTATAACACCCCAAGCTTCTATGGTACGTTTCCTTTTGAATAATGCAATATCTTGCATTGTAAGGAACTTCATGATTCAAACACACTATAACCAATCAATATAGGCTTTATGAATAGTAATACCCACTTTTTAAAATTTAATAAATTTTAACATTCAAAATGGACTTCATTATTGGATTTAGAATATCAAAATTAGCTTAGGGTGAATTTTTGGCACTTTTCTGATAATATTCATATTTTTTGATTAATAGTGAAAAATACTATATTTTAATTGAAAACAACTTTTTTAATCTAAATAATTTTTAGTGTTAAACTATAATTTTTAGTTCTTTTAAAAGTATAATTAGATTATATTTTAACCATTTAATCCTTTTTTTCGTCATTGGATGTAATTTCACATTTAAACTGAACATAAACAAGTGTCAATATTTTTATAGTTATTATTTCTTAAAAGCACGCTTTTTGTTTTTACAGCAGGAATTAATTTTAAATTAATTGCTGCCACTTCTGTATTTTGAATTAATAAAATGGGATTACATATTTATAATTTTTATGTCCAAATTGTGTAAATATTTAACTTTTATTTTTAGACATTGTGAATAATTACTTCGGTAAATATATTATTTACCATGATTAAATGGTAAATATAATAAATAAGGGTAAAATATAATATTATAATAATATTAAATTACCCTAACATGTGTCCTAATCTTATTTAATGATACATAGCTGACCATGGGCATCCTTGGGTTGAATATGGGACCCCATGTAGTCACATGGGAGTAATAATGACATTTTATATTAATTAATTTAAATTAAAGACAAAAATGAAATAAACAAATATCTTTTAGTAAATAAATTTTTACATGGGGTTATATAAGTTATCATTTCGTCTATAAATATTATTTGTAACTCTAAAAATATTTCCTATATCATGGTATTTTTTTATAATTTCTGGACATCAAATAAATTAATTTATTTGTGACACAATAATGATGCAATATTTACCTCATTAATAAATGATTTAAATAAATAATATTATAAATATTAAAAAAATATCCAAAACCTATCCAATTGTTATTGGATTATTTTATTTCTACCATGGGTCATATTAAATTTTTTATTAACTAATATTTTACCTTTTGAAACTGAATATGAGGTTATAATAAAATTATTGTTCCAATGTTCCTAAAGAGCACCTCCTCTCCCTTATAAAAATCCCTCACTTCCTACACATTTCCTACACTTCTCAAGCCTTTGGCCCATAAAAAACAGACCAAAATAGCCTCCCAACATCCCTCAATTAATTTTAGAGGCCTTACTTTTGTCAAAAAGCCAGCCTATGGATCCATTTTGGTCAAATCAAAAGGAAGAACCTGAAGAGGAGGAGGTTAACATACCCTCGACCAACGAAAAGTACAAGGTAATTGTTTATTTTAAAAACCCTTTATTATCTGAGGTTATTTTTACATAAGTACCTACTAGGATATATTTATTATCCATGTCCATGTTTTGTGAAAATGTTTTGAAAGGGATTCTTTTTTTAGACTTATTTTTTTACTAAAACTTCATTTTAAATGTTTTAAATATATATTCCTCTAAATCCTTCTCATTAATGTCCATGTTTTCAGAATGGTTTTTAAGGATTTATCTATATGGACATGAATGTTTTTAAAATACTAATTCCTTTCAAAAGATTCAAAGTTGTATGGGAAACTTTGATTCAAAAATGTTTTTAAATGTATTCCTTTTTAAATTTTTAGACTTTTAAATGTTTTCATGAAAAAATGGATATTTTTCTCAAAGAGTTATACAAATCATTTTCATCTATTTCAACATCTTTTGATGGATTTTAAACTTGTTTGAAGTTGATTTATTATTATACAAATCTTCCATTTTGTGTTGAAGGATTTGTGATATGTTTGACTATGGATGTGTTATTTTTATACTATTCATGGTTTATGGTTAAAGTATTGACATTTCATATGCTAGTTTAAAAAGGATTGTTTATGTTTAAACCTTTTCATATGAGGAATGCATTGGACTTAGTATGTGACAGTTGGATCCCACTATAGCTCCTCAATGCATCGGTAGGTCTCATGAGACACACTATTGTCTTGGCAAAATGCCTTGACAAAATCTTATTTGTGGTCTTGGCACAAGCCCTTGATTATGTGGTTATGAAAGTCTGGAATTATGCATTCCTTCATTATGAAAGTGGATATTGATATTCCATGTAATTATTAGACTAGTATAATATTCATGTGAATAATTAAATGGAATTGTTTTGATTTTATCTTTGCCATATTATGCTGATGTTCAGGTTTATTAGGATTTTGTTTTAGTCTTATACATTTCCCTAAATGTTTATTCTTATTTATGAAAGTTTCTTCTATAATTTTATCCTTACTAGGCATCTATGCTCACCCCTTTCTATGGTTTATTTTTCCCATGATGTGAAGAAGTATATTATGACTGACCTATAGGGATTGTCTATTGGATCTCAGTGTTGCCTATAGAAACAATGTTGTCGTAGTTTTCCATTTTATTATTTAATGTAAACCTTATAAATGTATCTATCACTTCCAAAGCTACTAACCTAATCAATATTTTTAGACTTGATCTTTTATGATCAGGCCAATGATATGTAATAATGCACTAACTCTGGGTAACTTGGGTAAGGGCATTATAGTTGGTATCAGATGAAGCTTAGTACAAACATTGGAAACTAGATTTAGATAAACTCTGATTAGGGCACATTACCTTAACAATGAATTTGAGGATTAGTATAGAAGAACATCCTAAAATTTTGGTAATGTAGATATTTTGTGTACTTTACAAGAAATACATCCTTGTCTGGATATGAGTAGGTAGAGGCGGCTCTGGCACAGATGTACCTAGGGGTAAAGCCCGAAAACACCGCATTGATCTAGACTCGAACGGGAACTGCTGCACGATAATTGGACTTACTACACTCTTGGTTATGAAAATCCCTAGGAGTTTTCTTTTGATAAGTCTCATTTTATTTACAAACCATTCTGAAGGGATTATGAGTATATACTTCCTCAAATAAAACATTTTTTTATGATTATGGATTATATCCATAAACTGTTCAATTTATGTTAAGTGTTTTACTAGTTTGGAATTGTGCATTTCGATTCATAATCTAATCTAGATTATTCCATTGTTTAGGAATAGTTCCTAGTAATAGGAATGGAAACTGTATCAATTAATGCACTCCATGTAGGGATTTCCCCCCTCCTCAGGATTATTATAGTGGAGCTGGTGATACAACTAGTCCGGATCAGCTTATCACTATATTGGGACAACTCACTCAGGTAATGAATAATAGCCTTACCCATAAGGAGCACCCTGTTCCATAGTGTGGAGGATAAATGTTAGATTCCTTCATTAGGAAACAACCAACAACATTAAATGGGCATACAAATCCACTAGTAGTTTATTAATAGATAAATTCCTTAGAGAATATATTCCACGCCTTGGGGAGTAGTGAAAAGGAAGAAGTTGTCATGGCCATTTACCAACTCACTAAAGATGATGATCAATGGTGGTCATTGATTCAAAACACAAAGGAAGACGATGAAGTATCAAATATATAATGAAGGTTTTTTAAGGAGATTTTCAGATAAAAATAATTTCCACATGACAATTGAATGGATATGGAAATACAATTTTTGAGGCAGAGGCAAAAGGAAGATGAGAATGTCGCAATGTATGATGCTAACTTTACAAGGCTAGAATGAAATGCAACAGATTATATACGTAACCCAAGAAGTAAGATAGTTCATTTATTTGTTGGGTTAAAACCATTTCTCCATCGAGCATTAGTCTCACAATTATTTACGTCGTACGTAGATATTTTCACATCGGATATCAAGATAGAAAAGGAATTCCTTTAGACTTACGATAATAAAGTAAAGAAAGAGAAGAAGAGAACGGTGGATCAAGAGACAAATAAATGGAAAAAGGAAAAGAAGGATTTTCCATTATGTGATAATTGTAGGAAGAAACACCCTGGTACTTCCCTAAAAGGAATGAGAGTCTGTTACAAGTGTGGTGAAAAGGCCACCAAGCTAGTGATTATAAGGGAAAGAATGCTGATGTCAATGTTGAATACTATAATTTTAGAGAAATGGGGCATTATGAAAATGAATGTTCTAAGCTCCATGGAATATTAACTCAGTAAAGGCCAAGGGATGAAGGCCATTCTAATGTTATTATGACAATTGAATTGAAATAATTAATGTATTTGTGTTTTTGGACTCAAAAAATTACATCCCAGTTATAAGAATAATGTGATATATATAAGGATTATATTGCAGTACTTCTTGTTTTCATTATGGTTTTAATACGATGAAGGTGATCATATTTTCAGTATGTGACAATAATAGAAACTTTAATCTGTGTGAGGAATCTAATGTTAAAAATGGTTTTGGAAATTAAAGACCTTTTAGAGAGAGTCTGGACAGAGTTATTTTGGATAACTATAATAGTTAGAATTGATTAAGTTGAACATTGGATAGTATTGTTTATGGATAAAACATTTCATATGATTACTTTTGTAATATATTATAATACTATAGTTTGAGGAAAAGGACAAGCTACAGGTCGGGCGATAACCCATCACGTTGGACAATAATGCAGGGATCGAACCCACAACCATAGTGTGATAGGCCATTATTACCTACCACTAGACTACAGGAAGTCCCAGGTTATTAAAAAATATTTTTCTTCATTTTAATGGTATGTGTTATTATTTGGAACCTTATACGATTATAATAAATATACTATTTTTTAATTTTATCATCTTTTGGCGTGAAAGATGAGTTTGTGGTAAAAATTAGTTGAAGGATAAAACACTACTTTCAATATATATATATATATATATATATATATATTTCTATGAAGAAATAAATTTTTGAAATTTAGGTAAGGGATATTAAAACAAGAAATGTGTTATCATAATACCGTATGTTTTTGTGAACTGATGACATTTTAAATCATCATAGATTGATGGCTTTGAGGCTATCAGGTGTACACATGTTTGTGATTGATGACTTTAATAACTCCTTATAAATAGTTACGTTTTCCCTCCAATTATATGTCTACAATTTCCACCAATTTTATTCTATTAGATATCATAATTTTTTGGTGAACTTTTCATTTCTCTTTCGTCTTATAAATTCTAAATTTTATTAACCCTATTTCCAATGTGGGTTTTCCACAAAAGTATTTCTTATTTTCAACCATTTTCAAAGAACAATTTAAAATATCTATGACACAATTTATTGATGCATGGTTTAATGTAACATCCCAAGATACCAAGACACCTTCCCCTTTAAATAATGCAATAGCTTTCATTGTACGCAACTTCGAGATTCTAACACATCTCGACCAATCAATATCGCAATTATAAATAGTAATACACAATTTTTAAAATATTATGAAATTTATCTTTCAAAATGAAATACATTTTTGGTTTTAGAATATAAAAATTAGATTAGGGTGAATTTTTGTAACTTTTCTGATAACATTCATACTTTAGATTAATAGTGAAAAATACTAACTTTTAATTAAAAACAACATTTTAATCAAAATAATTTGTAGTGTTAAATTATAATTTTACGTGGTTTTAAAGTATAATTAGATTATATTATTACCATTTAATACAATTTTCTTCAATGGATGTAATTTAACATTTAAACTGAACATAAACAAGTGTTAATCTTTTGATAATTATAATTCTTAAAAAACACGCTTTTTGTTTTGGCAGCGGGGATTAATTTTAAGTTAATTTCTGCCACTTATGTGTGTTGAATTTAGAAAAATGGATTCCATATTTAGAATCACGAGGTCAAAATTGTGTAAATAGGTAACTTTTGTTAATAGAAATTTTGAATAATTACTTTGTTAGATATTTTATTTACCATTATTAAAGGGTAAATATAATAAATAAGGGTAAAATATAATATTATAATAATATTAAATTACCCTAAAATGTATACCAATCCTATTGGATGATACATAGCCGACCATGGGAATCCATGGGTTTAATTAGGGACCCCATGGAGCCACATGGTTGTAATAATGACATTTTATATAAATTAATTTCAAGTAAATATAATAATGACATACCAAATATATTTTAGTAAATAAATATTTACATGGGGTTATGTAAGTTATCATTTTGACTATAAATATTATTTTGATAGGTAAAAATATTTCTCACATCATGTTATTTTTTAATAATTTTAGGACATCAGATAAATTATATTATTTATGACATAATAATGATTCAATATTTACTTCATTAATAAATGATTTCAATAAATAAGATTATAAATATTAAAAAAAATATCCAAAACCTATTCATTTCTTATTTGATTTTTTTATTTCAACCATGAGTCATCCAAAATTTATTATTAACAAATATTTCACCTTTTGAATGCTAATATGAGGTTACAATATAATAATTGTTTCAAACTTTCCTAAAGAGCCCCTCTTCTCCCTTATAAAAATTCCTCACTACCTACCCATTTCTCACACATCTCAATCATTTTTCTCATTCAACCACCAATATATCATCCCTACATCTGTCACATCATTCTAGAGGATTTAATTTAGTCATAAAGCCATCCTATGGATCCTTTTTGATCAAATCAAAAGGAAGAACCCGATGAAGAGGAGGTTAACCTACCCTTAACCAAGGAACAGTACAAGGTAGGGGTTAATTTCACAATTTATTTATTATCCGATGTTGTTTTTACGTAAGTATATACTGAGAAATATTTATTATCCATATAAATGTTTCATGAAAGAGTTTTCAAAGGTATTCTTTTATGGGAGTTTTATACTAAAACTTCATTTTAAATGTTTTAAATATTTATTCCTCTAAATCATTCTTAATAATGTCCTTATTTTCAGAATGGTTTTTAAGGATTTATCTATATGGACATGAATATTTTTCAAATATTAATTTCTTTCAAAAATTTCAAATTGGTATGGGACACTTTGATTAAGAAATGACTTTAAATGACTTCCTTTTTAAATTTTTTGACTTTTAAATGTTTTCATGAAAAATGGATATTTCTCTCGATGATTTTTAAAAGTCATTTTAATCTATGTCAACATCCTTTGATAGATTTTAAACTTTTTTTAAGTTGATTTATTATGATACAAATCTTCCATATTTTATTGAAGTTTTTGGGATATGTTGGACTGTGGATGTTTTATATTTATACCATTGATGGTTTATAGATAAAGTATTGACATTTCGTATGCTAGTTTTAATACAAATATTTATGTTTAAACCTTTTCATATGGGGAATGCTTTGGACATAGTAAGTGATGGTTAGAGCCCACTATAGATCCTCGATGTGTCGGTAGGTCTCATGAGAAAAACTAGTGTCATGGCACAAGGCCTTGAAAAAATCTTATTTGTGGTCTTGGCACGAGGCCTTGACAATGTGGTTATGAATGTCTGGAATTTTTCATTCCATCATTATGAAAGTGTATATTGATATTGCATGTGATTATTCGACTAGTAGAATATCCATGTAAATAAGTAAATGAAATTATTTTGATTTTATCTTTTCCATATTATACTGGAGTTCAGGTTTAAAAGGCTTCTGTTTTAGTCTTATACATTGTCTTAAATTTTTATGCTAATTTATGAAATTTTTCTCTATATAGTTATCCTTACTGAGCATCTGAGCTCACCCCTTTCTATGTTTTATTTTAACTAGGATGCAAAGATGTATATTATGAAAGACCTGTAGGGATAGTCTATGAGATCTTAGTGTTGTCTATGGAAATAATGTTATTCTAGTTTTCCATTTTATGATTTAATGTAAACCTTATAAATGTATCTAGTACTTCATATGCTACTAAACTAATTGATCTTTCGAGACTTGATCTTTTTCTATCATGCCAATGATACATAATAATGCCCCAACTCTGGGTAACTCGGTTCATGGAGTTACAACCACCACGGGGAACTGTTCCTTTTCCTCGATCAAACATAATAATGTAAACAAGACGTCATGGGTTTCTATAAGGTGTGATCCAAAATTACTAGTAAGATACCACCAAAATTGATTCCCTATGAAGAAATTAAATGAAAAAATAACATGTTATATTTTAAAACCTGAATAATAAAATTTAATTTAAAGGATGACTCAATATAAAATATGGATTATTATGATAACATGATGAAACTAATTTCATGACATGAGAACAATAGTAAATCCCTCCATGACTAGTATTAGAGGGGCCCTACGATCCTTTTACTCATATTGATGAAAACCAAGACACAGTGTTTTATCTCTTGATTGATACATTAAAATCCATAATCAATGACTAGTTAGTGTTTGACATAATCCTATTATAAAATTTGGGCATCGGTTATACCAATTTGCCTAACATACTAGACCTAGTGGACCCCTAGATACCCAAGGTCCCAATTTTCTCTATTATATTCCCTATATAAAGTGAAATCCCTCTAATAAAATTAAAATTACAACCAAACCACACAAAAAAAATATAAAATATCATATGAAAACTTTTAACTCTCACCAAAACCCAGGTAAAACATATTTTTCACCACTGAATATATTTATAAAACCCATTATAAACCCTAATAAAGATTAATAAAAACATAAAATAATGTCAAGTAATTAAACCAACTACCAATTATTTGACACATTAACAAATCCGGGTAGAAACCACAACCACCACAAAAAAGTCCATATAATTGAATGATCATAAAAAACTGACAATATTTAGCCCAAATAAGAAATATTGAACCCACATTTTGTGAACCAACCATATAGAAAAAAGATAAATCAAGAGTGAATGGATATGAAATGAAGAATAAGAATGAAGAGATGGAATAAGAGGATTATGTGATGTTTCATGAAGAATACAACCATAAATCGCAAAATATTTAGTGCCCAAGGGAGTGGGATATGAGATGGGGGATTCCATAGCGATAGAGTGTGTATTAGGGGAGAGAGGGGTGTTAGGGTATTTAAATCATTGGAGTAAATAACAAGAATTTCAATATTTTTAATTTTATGGAATACCGCCCATTTTGAAAGCATGGTTTTCACAGTATTATAGCTAGTTGATAATGATTTCTAATGACTTTATAAGACAATATAATATGTTAACATTCCTACAAAAATATATTCCTATTTCAATTATAATATTAAAAACAAAATGACATTAACCCCATGACATCAGCTTTTCTAGGATCCTATTTCATTTTGTGAAATCTTTAACATCAGTTAAATATTCTGTGTTTTGTTTCATCCACAAAAAACATTTACAATATTGAGTTTTGATATCATCTTACTAGAGATGATATCAACCATGAATTAGCCATATCATCCATATATTTTATTAATCCAACTCAACAATGAAATCATCTTCATGATATGGTCATATCATTCATACCATTTTGGAAAATGACAACTTCTCAAAACACATAATACCATGATATAGAATTTTATTCTTCCTATATAATTTAGAGAATTGACTGAATACATCAAATACCATGGAATTGATCATGATATGTTATGAATGATTATTTCATTTTAGTTTATATATTTTTTAGTATTCATCATTATATGATAATAATTTCATTTGTTATTTTCCCATTCACAATATATTGAACGATATCTTCCCCTTATCTAACATAATTTAATTTCAACATCAATGTTTTTATTCATTATATAATTGAATATTCTATGTAATGTACTCAACCACGATATTCCATATATGATCCATGAAATTGTATTAAAAATAACACAATATATTGATTTTATAATAGTGTGTGGATTTGAATTTCACAATAAATTTCAATAAGGTTTAAAATGTTCTATTATATATCATAGTTCTATTGAATCACCTTAAACGCAACATTAAAAGTTATACCCACATATCCTCATTACCCTTGTGGAACTAATATATAAAAGAGTGATATTTACATCAAACTACAATATTTTTTTTATTTTATAGATCACATTCATTTATTAATCATCATAAAATAACAATTATTATTCATATCATATCATTCAATCATTATCCATGTAATATGAATTCTTCTCTTCCTCCCAATGATCCTGCATGAAAATTCATGCCATATAAAAAATATATTATATTGATTATTCAAAATAACATAATATAAAATTTATTGGAAACCTTTAAATGGTTCGTTAAATAGATATAATCCCTATAAAATTTCTAAATGTAGTTTCTCACTTGCACATCACATAATAGTATCATATTTCTATTGAATACCCACACCATAAATTTTGAGAAACCACGTGGTATGTGAAAACACCATTTTATTATTCTTTTTGACATAAGTACACATATTCTTTACTTATTCACTCATTATTCCAAATATATGAACCACGAAAGGATTTATCTCATGGTTATCTCTATTACAATACATGAATATTTCATTATATGGCACATATTAAAGATGATAGTTCATATTATTGATGTTCAAAATGTATGAATCATGTTATTATCTATTACTACCATGAACATAATTAAATATTACTATAGATAATATCCTTATAGTAATAAAAAATTAACCTTCCCCTTCATCATTCTCATCCATATTGGAAGAATCATCATGTCAATATTATTAATAAATGTATCAACCTATATTATATAGGATCTTAATAATTTTATAATTTTATATATATATAAAAGTATGAATTCTTGAGATATTCAATAATATGTCAAAAAATCATTATCTTTGGAAGACCAATATGTTCTAGGTAGGATGTTATTATGGTCAAGTTTGACTAAAATGGAACACATATGGAATTTTCATGTAAATTAGCCACATGGTCATTATTTCATTGGAATTATCAGTAAATAATAGTTACGTTTAATTTGAAAATGAAACATGGGTTTTCTCGACACTCTAATATTTATCAGTTCTTTCATTTAGAGGAACTTCATGGAAGGAATAATTTACTTATAATTTATTAATATATTAAAGTTATTCATCAATAAAACTATTATAAAAATTGATAAAAATGGATGGTACAATGAATTTTCATTCCATCATGAACTGTTTAGTCATCTAATATCCTCCTCATTTGTTAATAAAATCAAATTATCTAGATTTACCATCAGGGGAACTCCATGTTTTGTAATTAATTTACATTTTAAGGTATTTCCATTTACTATAGGACTTTTTAGGTTTTTTATTTAAGTGATTTTAATTATTATTTATCATTCACTTTCATTCATATCATGTTAATTTCCTTAATTGAATATTTTTCTTCAATTTTTTTATATATAATAAATTGATGTTTGATAATGACTATAATAGTTTAGTGGTTACATAAATCTAATTTAATCTTTAAGATATATGAAATATATTCTTATCAACATCATCATAACTTTCATAGATACTTTATTCACATAACACATTCTTCCATATATTTTATGACATGATAGTAATAGTCTTAATTTTTTAGATAATAATTATCTTCATTAATTTATATAATCTCTTATGTATATATAATTTATTTCCCTTTGAACTTGTTATATTTGGATGTATCTGTATTATAAAATTATTTTATAAATGTTATATGTCAAACCATTTTTCATTATAAAAATTTAAAATATTTAACATAGATAGTTTTATTCATTTTTAACCAATATATATTATAGTATTTATAATTTTATTGAACACGGACTATACTTGCAAAATAGATTCAAAATATTTCTTTCTAAATGTTTCATTTTTATTAGTATAATTATTCAATTTTATTTCTTTGACTTTATGTCTCTATTCTTGAGAAACATGAATTGTATTTCTAATGTTATATTCATTATCGAAGGAAAATAATCTATATAATTTATCTTATGTGGATGTACATATGATAGTCTTGAGAAAATTTTAATTATGGTTATTTGAAAACATATAATCATCATAAAAATCTATAGTATGGTAATCAATAGATTCATACTAATCATCAATAATACCCTAAATATCAAAACGAAAAATCTAAAATGGAATTAGGATTTGAATGGGATGCCAAAATTTATTTCCTCATATTTTAATAGGAATGCCTTATGGTTCAGTGATGCAATATATGCACATGGAGAAAATATTGATGATTTATAATGGTAAAATAACATTAATCTAATTTTGTTAGGTTTTTTTTCTTGGAGTTAAAGCTCTGAATGTTTGGATACTTCATTTTGTTTTTAGGATCACTCATTCAGGGGGGGGGGGTTGATTACAATAATATTTTTTATAAGAATTTATTGAAACATTACATGCTATGATTTAATGATATTAAATCCATTTTCATTCAAGAATATTTTAAACTAAAATATCATGACAAAAAATCAATGGATGTAGTGTGTGAACTGAAACATCATTATTTCACTTATAAAAGGATGTTATGTTATGACGTTCAATGTGAAATTATATTAATTTTGCATTCAATCAGGCCAAAGAGGAAATTTTTTATCATATGAAAAACCTTATTGAATCCAACAACTTTTGTAATTAGATCGATTCTTATGTATTTTTTATTGAGGATGTTTCTTCTCCAAAAATGTTTGATGTTGTTAGTTTTGAGTATTTAATTTTCAATTATTTTATAAAACCGAATATGGAAGTCAAACTGCTCTATCATATGGTGCTTACATGTGTGCCTGATGGATGAATCTCTAAGATGGATTTGAATAATTGGGATTAGTGATAATGAAAAGAAATATATGAACATCAAAGGTGAACGAGGATGCTGAATTTGGTCATCATTCGCATGAGGGGATTTCAATGGTTGTGGAAGTTGGATTCACATCCTTTTTCATTGTGTGGCTGCAATTGGTGAATCAGTAGTGGGTTATGATTTTCTAATTTAATAAATTCTAATATTAATTTAGGGGTATTTCACTTCCTTTTTGTGATAGAATGTATACATTTCCATAACTTTATAGATGGTGAATGTTCATTACACACCATGGGTAAATTTTAAGTCCCTTTTAATTTGATAAAATATTGGGGGTATGGGTTGGATGAACAACACATGTCTTGTATTGTTTTGGTAATATCAACCAAAGTTAATAATGGGATAATAAAATTTGTATAATGAAATAGGGTAATGTTTATGAACAAGCATATTGGTAGTAGTGTTAAATAAGATATGTTATTATATATTATAATATAATAAGTCTCCCAATGCTTTAAAATAATAAAAATAGATATAATGTGATTAAAAAAATATGTGTGTATTTATTCCATCTCTAGATGTGGATAGTTTTTATCAGGAGTAATATATATCCTTGGGGGAAATCCCTATGCTTCATAGTAGGGTGAGATTTAGTGAGCAAGATTACATCACAACATTTGTTGAATTATTATCTAAATAGAAAATAGGAAATAACATTTTTTCACATGTGTATCAATATAATCAATGTTAAAAATATTTTTCTCATACATGGGCCCTCAAATATATATAATATTTTTTCTAAAAATATTCATTAAATAATAATGGTCAAATTCTTCATCAAAATATTAGAGTGGGTGATATTATTATCTATAAAAGTACCATTTATTATATGTTCTTAAATATATTAGCTTGATAATTGAGATAAATTAATGTTTATAGTATAAAATATTATCCATGACTAGTTAACATTTACTTCATGTTTTATTTTATATATTACATAGTCTCTTTTTTATTTTCATAGGATAACATATTTCTTTATTCCTTATAATCCAAGATCAGAATTACTATAGCCATGAATACATATATGTTTTTAAAATTTAGAAAATACTTGGACAACAATGTTGGTCACATCATATGAAACACATGGCCAGATATCCTAATTGGTAAATATTTCAAGTCCTCTATGTCCTATTGAATTGTTTGTAATGGAATCTTCTATAATTCTACATGGGTTATTATGCCTTCACGATGATTTTTTTATAACACTTATCAAAAAAAATTATAATTCACATCATGTACAATATACTCTTTTGGTGTGTTGAGTATATTTTTTTACAAATTATATTGAGAATAAATATGAAAAAAAATAACCTATACTCTCTGGTAATCAATAATTGTTTATATTGAAAAATAAGATTATGAATTTTAAATATTTCCCAAATCAATAAATGAAATTTATTTCTATGTAACCATCACTAAAACATTAATTATATTGAGAAAGGTGTATATGGTTAACATAATAATTTACTAAATTAATATACTTAGGGAATATGGGTAAATTCCTTCCAAAATATAATGAAAAATATGATATTCCCATACAAAATGCAATTGATGAAAAATCAAGCCTATAATAGAGGATGATTTGGTAAGATAATGAAGTGATGGATTTCAAAATGGATAATCACCTTGATGAAAATATTATGATAGGATTATAAAATTAAAATTCGATAGTCTATACAAATCAAAAATGAATAAAGTGGTAAAATAAAAATCATACCTTAATTCAACAAATTTGAAATAAAAACAACCTTACAGTAATGGTAGCATTAGAATAAAAATATCATGATAGGAATAACATAAAATTAAAATATAATTATTTTAATTATATTCAGTATAAATTAATGATTTAGTTTAGTGAATATTGTATATAAAATAAAATATGGTGTTCAATATCAAATATGTATCATGGAATTGAAAATAGGACAATAGAAACAAACAACATATAAAATTTCAGATCTAAACACCATAGAAAGGATATTTTCAAATCAAAAATTATATCCATTGAATTATCAATGTATATTGATAAAAAAATTATTAATGGGTTAGTTGATACACCATTACAATGAAAACATGGTCTATATTAAAAAATATATCTCAAGGGGTTAAAATTTAAATAGTAAACCCCTTTCAAAGAGAAAAATATACAAGTTTAGAATTATTTGATACTGTGGTTAAAAGAAATAACTATAAACCCAAATAAAATAATTGGGAAATAATTTAAAAAACACTCATTATATATATTAAATTAAATTTGGAACAATATATTTCCATAATAATATTTTTAACTCAATGAATTGAAATTCAGTTGGCATAATATCATAACATAATTACTCAAATTCCCTAAAGAACATTAATATACTTTATAAAAAAATTATATAAATCACCAAATCTGGAATGATTTTAAAAACTATAGCATTTAATAAAATTAATTTTAAATTTTTTTAGTATATGTATATTGGTTTGTTATTTTTTTTTAATGTCAGTTGTGAATAATCTTCTTCATTTTGAACAAGTTTCATAATAGAATTTTTGTTCTTCATTATTGCCAAAAATATAATTAAAAGTCTATTAGAAAAAGTAAGTGAATTTTTGTTTTATAAATATTAATAGTTTTTCAATTTAATTATATATTATTTATTTCAATGGTTTATAAAACTGAAAAATGTAATGAGCATGTTTTGGTTATCTATCATAAACGAACAGTGGTATCTTAATTATTTTGTTTAAAATTAATTTTATAACTATGAAACCAAAATAAATTCATTAGTTACATATTTAAAATGTATTTTATCAATAATTATTATCTCATTTTATTCCATGGTATTATTTAATATTATGATTAAACTAGCTGGTTAAACATAAAAAAATAAGAACGTGCCAAAATAATGGTTGATAATGAATCAGTTTAGTTTTAATATCAATATAAGAAAATAATAATGACCATATTAAGTGTTTATTATTGTTTTATATTTAAATATTGAAGCATGATATAATGAATAAAAACTATATGATGTTATTATAAAGTAAAAAAAGAAATATATTTTTCTCATATAACGATCGTTAAAAAAGAATAATTTATGATAGTTGTTTATTTCTCATATTTTTAGTTGATTAACAATTTTTCTTTTATAAAACCATTATAATTTCTTAAAACAAAAAATTATCCATTAAAAATATTCTATCTCCCATAAATGAATGGTTGTTATGCAAAAATATTGAAATAAATTAATTTAAGGAGGTGGTAGTTCATATGTACACATGGTTTAGGATATAAATTTCCCTAGAATTATAGAATCGATTAATATGTTTTAAAATATTATAAAATAAAATATGTTATAAATATTATACATATTTATTAAATTCATCATTATATCAATCCATGTAATTTTGTGATGTAAAAAACAATGCATTATATAATGTGAAGGTTGTAGTCTGTACAAAGAGACAAATTTCATTTTTTTCCCATAACAAAAAACTAGTGATGTTTAAATAGTTTTTAAATTATAATGAAAATAAAATTAAAATGTATTAATTATATTATTATATAGTAATAATAAAAATATATTAAGATAATTATTATTTTGATTAAATGAGATTAGGGAAAATTAGTACTCACATTGTTGGCTTGGGATTACCCTTAGTGGACTATAAGGAAAGGGACAAATTAAGATAATATTTTGAAATAATAAGCTTAAAAGGGTTTTGGTGGATCATAGGTGATGTAATAATGGAATATATTTGAAATGAAACTTATTTTTTTATTTGTAGTGAATGGGTCATGAGAGGCCCCTTTTATAAGGGGTGACAATGGCATTTTTCTTAATATCTCATATTTATATAAAGAGTCAACTTGTTTCACTACTCGTGGTGATCTAAAAATGGATATTAATTAATTTAGTACTATCATAATTTTTTTAATATATCATCCAATAAATTATGAAATATTTTTACAATGTTTAAGTCTCTTTACACTTAAATTTTCTACTTTTACACTTTTATGTTTTATAGTTTTAAATAGTTTTCTCAAAAGTAAAAAATTTTATATGCATAAAAATAAAATGAAACATTTTAAACATTTTTTATCTAATAAGTCCAAAAATTTAGCAAATTTATTTAGATGAAAATTATATCCATTGGAAAAATATATTTGAACATTAAAGCACATAACGTATAATAAATCATTTTTTGAAAAGTATATTTTTAAGAATAAAATTTACATGATGGGAAAAAATTATCAAGGTATATGATTTCAATGATAAAATAAAATAAAAATAAATTGGAACTAAAATAATCCCAATTTTTTATAAAAAAATATTAAAATAAATGCAAAAACTAAGAACATTTTTTTATTCAAAAATATTACTTAAGGTCATAATTTGGTAACATCAGTTTTATTAAATTTAAATTTTAATTAAAAAAATTATATTATTACTCCTTAAATAAATATTTTATTAGTTAAATGGTTTTATGAACTTCATTTTCCTTGTTATATAATCACAATTTCATGAAATGTATCATTTTGGTAAAAATGGTATTTTCACTATTCACCAAATAATCCACTTTTTTTAAAAAAATTCACAAATTTATATTAATATAAAATTAACACCATGAGTTGAAATATAAATTTTATTTTATAAAATTAAAATTTTAAAATTGGTAATTTTTTCTTTTAAATAAAAAACATAAAAATATAATGAAAATTATTTTTATAGAAAAATAATGTTAAAAAAATATTAAATATTCTTATTTTTATTTCCTACTAATTTAGAATAAAATTACAATAAATATATTATCGTATCAGTAATTATTTAATTCATAATTTATTATTATTCATAAGAAACACATAAAAAGTAAATTTCATGAAAAATAATATTTTCAAGCATAAATGAATATAATTTTCCAAATATCCATGTTAATTTAATTTATACAAAAATTAATGTGGACAATTATTTATATTGTATTACATAGTGACATATGTTTTTACAAACCTATTATACAACTACAATTTAATGGTTTAATATTGTTTTGGGTTTCTTTTTTGTTTTAGTGTACTTCGTATCCCACTCCGTCTAACATATTTCGTTTTAATGGAATAAATATTTTAAAATCCCTTTTTGTTACATTATAAACCCTTAAAAAATTATTACATTGAAATTTTAAATGTTTCTCCCTATATAAATTATAATAAAATATTACAAACCAAAAAAATCTATATATAACTTCTAATATATATTATACATTACTCACTTATTTGAAATTTAGTTACTCATATTTCCTCAAACTACCCTAATATTTCATAAAATTGTATACTCATGTGTGTGCATATTGTAATCATTGATTATCTAAAATATTATTTTCACAACACAATTAAAATATCTATGAAATTAATATTCATTGAAACAATATATTATATCAAATATTAATGTTTTCATTAACCCTAAACAACTATTAGTCACTAGATAATAATATCACACTCTATCAAATACATAACAGAATCATAACAATGATATTAACATCACAAAATATATCCTGAATCAATTAAAAATTCACTGGTTAAAAATACTTAATAAAAAATATTTTCCAAATCAATCAACTTTTTTTAAACTCAACATCAATTTTATTCTTATCCTAAGAGTTATATATCCCATAATAATGTGGTATCTAATAGTTATCCCAAAAAAATATAAATATGGAAGAAAATAATTTTTTAATGTTATTGATAACATTTAATAAAAAATAAAAAAATATTTAAAGAAAAAATTATTTTGAGTAAGATGTATATGTTTCACATAATCCTCATAAAATTTTGAATATATCATAATATCATTGATAAATGTCATTTTCTTATTACAATTTATATGTGTATATAGATTTAATTTCTATTAAGATATCAACCTTACTACCATAGGTAAGTCTTGAAAACTCATGTTTTCCCTGATAATATGAATATAGTAATATTGTAAATTATTTATTATTCTCATTTATTTTTTTATAATAAAGAGTGGAATATATATATATATATATATATATTTATCAAAAATATCTTCATGATTCTATTTTTACCCAATATTGAATTTGAAATGGTTTTAATAACATCTAAAAGTAAATATAAAAGCATAAATCTAGATATATCTTTTCTAATAACACTTTTTTTTTATTTTATGAAACTTTTTATTCAACTTATGAATCTTATTTTTTAAGTCCTTGTGTATCCATAGTCATTTTTCTATTATTTTCTCTATTATAATTAGTTTATATCATTCTCTAATCATATATAATGATTCGGAAGTCAAATGTGATTAACAAAAAAATATCCCCAAGGTGTGTAAAAAATGTGGGTAGTTATGACTCCTTGTTTTTCCCTAGGTGATATTTTTTGAAATACCCAATCCACCATTTTAGGGTTCTCACTACTTTCTACATCTGTTCTAGAGACTACATCCATTTTTAATACCAACATAGAGATATTTTATAGAATAACTAAATAATATCTACATTAATATAATTTCATGATGTTTTCCTATACGTTGACATATACTATAGTTCTATTTTTGGGGATTCAAGAAAGTTATCTTATCCTATTCCCTAAAATATTCAATAGTTACTCTACTAACAAAAAGGGTTATTTATACCATTAAAATTTTTACTATCCAGAAATTAAAAACTAGTAAGTTATCCATGACAAACATCCTATAATTTAAAATTTTCTAACCCTTCCTTTGAAAACAATTATAATTCCGCTGGACCACACTCCAAGAATCCATTATATGTAAATCCCTTATTTACATGTCATCATTAAAATGAATCAATGCAACCCAATTTTAGCCACAAAAAAATTAGGATATCACACACAACATGTGAGTCTAAATAATCAAGGGATAATTTATGTTTAGTGGTTTAGATTATTCATAAAATCATTATCAAAAGTAATTTTTTTCAACTATATAAGAATAACATTATCTATAAGAAATCATTAACATATCCCATAAATTCTCATGCTTGTGCCACATTTATTTTTCATTGTCGGTGATTTACTTTTATTAATAAATTTTCAGGACCGAGTACTCTCAGTTCCCGAACCTTCCTGGTATCCCACAAATTCTCAACCTAAGAAATAATATTAGAGATATCGAGTATAATAAATATCTTCAAATCCTAATGAAATGATAACATAAGAAGTATAATCTTAAATACTAAGTAAGGGTAAACATATGATATATAAATCCAACATCATGACTGAGATTAAAATTTTCATAAATAGTAAGTTACGAATAGATAATCCAAAATGATTCCATATTATAATGAAGTAGGAAGTATAATATATCAATGGATAACAATAGAAATTAAAATATCACATGAAAACAAAAAAAATGATCTTTATGAATTATATTAATAATATTATATGGATAATTCCCTACCATAATATAAGATATCATGATCTCAGACATAATGATCTTCCTATCAAGACCTAATATCTTGGAAATTATTTTTATAGGAAATTATACACAAAGAGATCCAGACTATTTTTTCTCACTAGGTTTATCAATGTATCTAGGGGATATTGTGATACCCAAAAAAATAAGTAATTATTTACAATTAATTCATCATCTGAAGGAATAATTTAGTTATACAGTAAAAAATCAATCCCCTTTAACAATAATAAAAATCCATATTGAAAAAACATGTATATGGAATTTCAATATTTTCCTTGTTAATAAATGGAATATATTTATATATAAGAATACCTCATAAAAACATTATAGAGAAAGAGGTATTCTATGAACTCAATAAATACCTCTAAAAAAATATTATGGAATCTCGTTACATTCACTTAAAATAAAAGTGATAAAAACTGGTATTTATAATGGAAAGGAATTGGAAGACATGTTATGATTATAAGAGGGATTTATTTTCCAATACAATGGTTTAGATGGATTTAATTCGATTTCATCCCTGATAAGAAATTTTTCTGAAAGTATTTTGAAGATAATCCATGGAAAATATATACACCATAAAAATGATACAATTATTGAAATTCAAATCATATCATAGTGACCAAAATTGAGATACCAACACCATTATAGTAATGGTAGTGTAAGAATTAAAAGAATATGAGATGGAAAAAATGAAATTAAAATATAAGTAATTGAAATATATTCATTATAGACGATGTAGAAATGTAAGTGAATAATCTATATAAAAGAAAATATGGTGCACAAAATGAATCAAGTCTCATAGAATTTAAAATAGAGACAAATAAAAGTTACGACTATAGAATCCATAAAATAAAAACACATTAATGTATATAATGTAAAATAGAACATCAAATATGATAAAAATTATATAACCTTATATAACATCCTATGTAAATGATTAATAAGGCATATTTCATATTTATTTAACTGGTAAATTAAATATTAATTTTACTTTAAAGGGGTTTCTATGTTTGATAGCGTATCTGATACGCAACAACAGATTTCTTTGGAATCTTAGGTTGCACACAAATAATATAATATTATTATTATAAATGGAAGTTAACTCCTAGCCTTTGTATTGGAATGAATGAAATAAACTAACTACAATATGATTATACATGTTTGTAAAATTTCTTTACATTTATCCAAAAAAAGTAAGAGGCTTAAAATGGGAATGAATCTAATTTTAATCATAATTTACATTAAAAGGTTATTTATCTTTTTTAATGGAGAAAGGGTTATAAATCTCGTTTTGGTCACTTTAATACATTCTATATGACCAAATAAAATCCTTATTTAGAATGGGGACATCAAAATTTACTTTGTGCAATATTTTGGAATTTTTCTAATAAATTTCATTTTTAATGAATAATGAGAAATATTGTATTTTAATTCAAAAGTTCCTTTTAATATAATTTATTTATATAGTTAGATTATCTTTTTAATTGGAACTAACGTGAAATTAAAATATATTTTCACCATCTAATCCAATGTTAGCCATTGGAATTAATTTCACTTTGAAATTGGACATAAAAAAGTATAAATCTTTTGATAGTTATTGTTTCTTAAAAACACGCTATTTGTTTTGATAACGGTAATTAATTTTAAAATTAATTAATGCGACTTCTATGTTTTGAATTTGAAAAAATAGAAATCATTTTTGAAGTCGGAAAATCAAATATAGCTTAGGTTGAATTTTTGGTATTTTTCTGAAAAACATAAATTTGTGATGAATATAGTGAAACCACTTAGTGGTAGTTAAAAAATGACTTTTTCATTTAAATAAAAATGTATCACTTTTTTGTGTTGAATTTCAAAGAACCGACATACATGGTTGTTATCAAGATGTAAAATGTGGTTCAATAAGTTTAAAATAATTTTTGGTGAATAATAACTTTTGATTTTATTTATCATGGTTAAAGGTAAATAGGGTAATTCAAGGTTAAAAGAATATTATAATAATTCGAAATTACCTTAAAACTTATCCTAAACTTATTGGTTGAGTCATTTACGACAATGGGAATCTTTGGGTAGATTATGGTACCCCTTGAGCCACTTGGGAGTGATAATGACAATTTAGATTAAATAATTTAATGTGAAGACAAAATTGACATAAACAAAAATCATTTAGTAATTAATTTTTATATGGTGTTATATTTGATTTATTTTTTACTATAAATATTCTTTTAAAATCTAAAATGATTTCTTACATATATTTTTTTATAATTTTTAGACATCGAATAAATTAATTTATTTATGACACAATAATGATGAAATATTTACCTCATTAATAAGTGATTTAAATAAATAAGATTATAATGATTAAAATATTATACATAACATTTCCAATTATGATTTTATGATTTTATTTGGACCATAAGTAATCTTAACTTCGACTATAATGCTTTTTGGAAAATTAGAAACCGAATATCATTATATAATAAAATAATGTTTTCACACTTTCTTAAAGAGCCCCTCCTCTCCCTTATAAAAGGAGACCATTTCTATACAATTACTCACACCTCTCAAGCCATTTGGCTCTTCCAAACTCTGACCGTTTAATCTCCCTACATCTATATCCTCCTCCTAGAAGCCTTACCTTAGGCAGAAGGCACTTCAAGAGGTCTTTTGGTTCAAACCAAAGGGAGTTAACCAAATTAAAGGTAACCATTTCTCTTAAATTGTTTTTTTTATTTTACATCTCCAACCCCTAAAATCTTTTTATTCATTTATTTTGCAACAACTTCAGTATCCTTAATATACTATGATGTTTTTATGAGAAGTATTCTTACTACTCTTACACACACCTCCATCTAATGGATGAAGAACATAATGTTTCGGAGGATGACCATCAAACGCCTCATGAAACGATGATTGTTCAATTACATCTTACCACCTCTCATAGTGGCCATTATGATGGAACTATATTTATATATGATATATATTATATTTATGATTTCATTATTTTTCTTTACTTCCCAATTATATCAATCGTGTGTGGTTTCCATAGTGGGTAAATACGATAGTCTCATTTGAGGAAGTGCGGACTACCACCCCTTTAAAGTGATGTGACTCGTTAATGCCTTATGTGGGGTGTATAAAGGATAGATTTAATGGTATTATACTTGATATTATATTGTAATTATAATATACCTATGTATCATTATGTTTTAATTCCATTAAAATAAGAAAAAGAAATGAAAGTAATGTTAATACGTACGTACAACTTACCTTCTCCATGAATGGTACATTTCATTTCATACCTCAAAATGTTTTATAAATACATGTATATACTGGATATATATGATATATATGATATCTCAATAATTAATGTCATTCTAGATATAATTGACTATTGACCACTTGGACAAATTGTAATTATATGGTGTTCATTTTTGACTCAAATACCAAATATGGAAAAAATGAACGTTATTAACTTAAAGGATTAAATAATGTTTATAACACGGTTATAAGTCATATAAAAGGAATAATAAACTTGAAAAGGGTTCTTAAGAAAGTAGAAATTAACTTTAGATTTTTATTCAGGAAATTAACAAATGATAGAGTCATGTCGGACACGAGGTAAGGGACTTCATCTCAATCGCCTTTCATTGAGACATATTTCATTTTAATACATGACTTTCTTTTATATGGTGTATAAACCCCTTTGACTTTTTGTTTTATTCAAATAGAATCTTTTTATACGAATAGTTTTACTAAAGGACAACAAAGTAATGTTTTTTTAACATAAGCGGTGACAACGACCTTTCCGCCGCCGCTAGTATTATTTGATCTTTGGCTTTTTTAACAAGTCATAATGTTTTTAAAAGGAAATCAATAAATACCATATACTATTTTTATGTATTTTGGTATTGAAAATGATTTTGGAAATGGATTTATTATTTCAATATCTTGAAATGATATTTTTTTATTGCATTGTGGAAATGTTATCTTTCCTTTATGATTACGTTATTTTTTATGATCATGTTGTGGTTCGTGGGAATTATATAGGTATACGGGTGGTTCCATGATAATCCTAGGGCGGGTGAGCCTGAGATAGCTCTCCAATGCATTGGGTAACATGATGGAGGTAAACGTGAATGTTTCTCCTAAAAGATTTAGGGAATATACTGTGATGGGTATTCCAAAGTAACTCAATATGTAGTTGTGATATCTACAATGTAAGTATGATATAGATGCCAAAAGTTACCTTTATGGTTAATTATTTCTATGTGTCTTTCATAAATCTTATGATTTCATGGGGTAAGTAAAAGATTTCATGTTTTGTATGTGCTTATGAGAAAATTATTTCTTTGTTTGTTTTATAACCCTTACTAAGATTTTTATGCTCATCCCAATTTTTGAAATGTTTTCACAGGACTTAACGATGAATAGGGTCAAGGATGGGATCAAGGAAAAGTCATGTTTTCTAAAACATGGAAATAGACGTGACTCTTTTTTCAAGAGTTTTTATTTTATGAAAAAAATGGAAACTGTTTAGAATTTTCTACCTTGTAATATTATGAGATGTAATATTTTTGTCCTAATTCTCTAAAAATCTAAACCTGAAAATATATTCAAAGTGAATTATTCATTTAATTCAATATTATATAATTTTTACAGCCGAGTCCTTATAGTTGGTATCAGAGGTATGTTTAGATAACTTTAGGAGTTAGGGTGTTGTTAATGTAATATTCATAAAGTAATTTATGTTAATATTGACATCATATAGCATTTACAGATTACCATGTTCCTTTTCCTAAGATATTTTTGTGTTTAGAATGGTTTTCCACAGAGGAAATAGGGAAGATGTGTTGGGATGACATCAGGAGGAAGAAAACCTTCCAAATCATCAACCTAGGATGGTCAAAATCGGAACTAAACAGTTTGTTACAGCGACGGCATAGTTGAATCAGGCTATAAATGGTGGGGGTATCCATGTAACAGATCATGCAAATCAACCATAGAGGAATATGTTAGTAGTGGAGAATTTCATGAGGCAACATCCCCTATCATTCAGCAGATCATCTGACCCTGTGATAGCTGAAGGGTGGATTAAAGCACGAGAAAAGATTTTTGATGTCATGGGTTGTTAAGAACATCAAAAGGTTAGTCTTACTGTTTTCTGTTTTGATGGTGAATCTGATCAGTGGTGGTCGATGGTGAAAAATATCAGGGATAGTGAGGAGATTGATGCTCATGATTAGGATGAATTCAAATGTATGATTCTTGAGAAGTATTTTCCTAAGGTGGTTCGTCTTAGAATGGAAAAACAATTCCTAGAATTGAGTTAGGAGGATGACTCAGTGGCTGCTTATGAAGAAACATTCACTCAACTGGCAAGCTATGATCCAAATTTCATACGAGAACTTGATAGTAAAATCATACTTTTTTTACTCAGGATTAAAGCCAAATTATCGAAGTGATTTAGCTTCTCGTGAGTTCATATGTTATGAAAAACTTGTTCATTCTACAGAGAAGGTGGAAATGGAGTTTGCTGATGATCATGTATTCTTTGACAAACAATAGAATAAGAGGTCGAGGTGGCGGGATAAAGGGAAGAACTCTTCAAAAAAGTCTGATGGTAAGAACAGTAAGTCTACAGTTTGTAAAAATTGTCATAAAAAGCATGCAGGGGAATTTCTTTTGAATTCTTATAAGTGCTATTAATGTGGTAAAATGGGGCATAAGGATCGAAATTGAACTGAAATAGATCTGGGTAAAGGTAAGAAAAAATCAGATTTACAGTCAGTAAAATGTTTTATGTTCAATGAAATGGGTCATAATGCAAATGAGTGTCGAACAAAAAACTCAACTGAAGGAAAGTTTCCATACTACAAGAAGAAAGGGGTGGTGAAATCCTTTACAACTACTTCAGCAGATGTCGGGCCATCAAATCATGTTGTGTCAGGTACGTTGTTTGTTTTTTCAGATTATAACAATGTGTTGTTTGATTCAGGGTCTACACACTCCTTCATTTCTGAGAAGTTTTCTAGTAAATTGGGAACTCCATCTCAAGATATGAATATAGAATTTATGGTAAAAACACCTGAATTTTTTTTGAGACAAATAGAAAACATAAGAAAATTCTTGTCCTTGTGTGCGGAAATAATCTACATGCAAACCTTATTTTTTTGCCTCTAGTATTGTTTGATGTTATTTTGGGCATGGATTGGGATTCTGTTTATCAGACTAAGATTTACTGTAGAGCTAAATTGGTTTCTTTTTAGAATGATTTTCAGTTTGTATACAAAAATGAACCCTTGATGTTGGTAACATATCAGGAAGCTGAAAAACTAGTAAAATGTGGAAATGAATGTTTCCTTGCACATATTGTAGAAATTAAAAGAACTGTTCAGATTAATGATGTGCCAGTGGTAAATGAGTACCTTGATTTTTTTTCTGATGAGTTTCCTGATATTATACCAGATCGGGAAGTTGAATTTACTATTGACTTAGTTCCTGATGCTAAGCCAATTTCAAAATCCCCTTATTGAATGGTTCAAATTGAACATTTAGAGTTAATGAAGCAATTGCATGAGTTACCAGAAAAGGGTTTCATTTGAACTAGCACATCACCATGGGGTGTTCCTATCTTATTTGTTAAAAATAAAGATGTTTCAATGAGACTATTCATTGATTATAGATCATTGAATAACATCACTATAAAGAAAAATTATCCTTTTCCTCATATCGATGATTTGTATGAGCAACTTCAGGGTGCTCAGTATTTTTCGAATATTAACATGAGTCCGGGGTACCATCAGATAAAAGTAAAACAATCAGATGTTCTAAAGACCGTGATTTGTACTAGATATGTCCATTATGAATTTTTAGTTATGCCTTTTGGGTTAACCAATGCACCTATTGTATTCATGGATCTTATAAATATAATTTTCTGTGAGTTCTTGGATATGCTTGTGGTTGTGTTCATTGATGATATTTTGGTTTATTACAATATTTAAGGGGAACATGAAATTCATTTAAGAGTTGTCTTGAAAACCCTAAAAGAAAATAATTTTTTTGGGAAATACAAAAAATGTGACTTTTGGATACAAAAAATTTCTTTCCTTGGACATATTTTTTCAAAAAACAGCATACCTGTTGATCCTTCGAATACGAAAGTTGTTCAAGAATTTCCATGACCCGCAACTATAACCGATATTTTTATTTTTCGTTGTTTGGAAGGTTATTACATGTGTTTTGATGAATCTTTTGCATTGTTATCTAGTCCAATGACTAAGTTAACTCGGAAAGGTGTTAAGTTCATCTGGACAAAATAATGTGATGATTGTTTTCAGGAATTGAAAACAAGATTGATGAATGCTCCAGTTTTGGCACTGCCTTCTAGAAATGGTGAGTTTTTTATCTACAGTGATGCTTCGTTAAAAGTAATGGGTTGTGTCCTAATGAAAAATGATCAGTTAATTGCTTATTCTTCACATCAGTTGAAACCACATCAGCTAAATTACCCAACACATGATTTCAAATTAGCTGATATTGTTTTTTTCTTTAAAAATTTGGAGGCATCATTTATATGGAGTGAAGTGTGAAATATATACTGATCACAACAGTTTTAAGTATATATTTACTTCGAAAGAATTTAACAAGAGACAGAGGGGATGGTTGCGATTAATCAAGGATTATGATTTCACTATCCTTTATCATCTGGGGAAAGCAAATAAAGTGTTTGATGATTTGAGTCAAAAAAGTAATAATTCATTAACCATGTTACGTTTGGAATGAGATCCTTTGTTTTTTGGTTTGATGAAATTTGGGATAGAAGTTATTGTTGCAAGAAATTATTTTATTTTGTATCAGGTGTCAGTGAGATCATCTCTATTGGACAGACTAAAACAAGCACAAAAAGAAGACAGTGAGTTACAGAAAAAGGTAGAGTTGGCTCAAAAGGGTATGTTTCATGATTTTAACAATGATAATGATTGTGTTTTGATATTTGTAAAGAGATTATGTGTACCTATTGATTCACATTTGAAGACTGAGTTGTTATGTGAACCTCATAGTTCTCCATTTTCAGTTAATCCTGGCAGTACTAAGATGTACAGATATTTTTAGGAGTATTACTGGTGGGATGGAATGAAACAAGATATTGTTGATTTTATTGTAAAGTGTTTGACTTGTCAGCAGGTCAAAGCAGAGCTGCAGTTACCAAAAGGGATTCTTTATAATCTACCAGTTCCAGAGTGGAAATGGGAAATATATCCATGTAATTTGTTGTGGGATTACCAAAGACATATCCAAGTAATAATGAAATCTGGGTTATAGTTGAATGGTTGACTAAATCTGCTCATTTCCTTCCTATTAGAGATACTTTGTCTCTATATTAACTTGCTTGGTTGAATGTTAAACAGATAGCCAGGTTGCATGTAGTTCCCATCTACATTGTATCTGATCGTGATCCCAGGTTCACTTCAAAATTTTGGAAAGGCCTTCAGAATTCATTGGGTACTGAATTAAATTTTAGTACATCTTTTCATCCTCAATCAGATGGGAAGTCATAATGATCAAATTCAGACATTGGAGGATATGTTAAATGATTGCTCGATTGATTACCATGGAAGTTAGAACCTATATATTTCTATGTTTGAATTTTCTTTTAATAACAGCTTTCATTACAGTATATAGATGGCTCTATTTGAGACATTATATGGAAAAAATTGTCAAACTCCAACATTTTGGGATGAAGTAGGTGAAAGGAAGCTAATGGGACCAGAATTCGTAGAAGAGATGGTAGAGAAAGTTCTGTTGATTTAGAAGCACATGAGAATAGCTCAGTGCAGACAAAAAAGATATGCAGATAACTGTAGGAAGGATCATTTTTTTGAGGTAGGTGATCATGTATTTCTTATTGTTTCTCCATGGAATATTGTGATGAATTTTGTTAAGAAGGGGACGTTGGGTCTGAGGTTCATTGGACCTTTTGAAATGCTGAAGAAAGTTGGATCAGTTGTGGATAGGGTGGCTTTACCTCCATGTTTGTAACGCCCCGACCCCAGTTACCCAGAGTCAGTGCATTATTACGTATAATGGGCATGATCACAAAAGATCAATTCTTGAAATAAAGATTAGTTTACTAGCCTTGGAATCACTAGATAAATTCATAAATGGTACATTACATCATAATGTAAAAAACACAATAATGTAGTCTCTATGGTCCACAATCATATCCCCTTCAGACTATCCCTACAGGTCAGCCATAAAATATTTCTTCACATCTTGGGAAAAATAAAACATAGAAAGGGGTGAGATCAAATGCTCAGTAAGGTTAAGAAATGCAGCAGAAACTAAATTAAATATTAAGCATGTTGAATAATTGTAATATCAATATTTTACAAATAATAAAAATGAATACTTTTATAGAAAGAATATGAGCTGAGTAAATAATGCCATAATAAAACATAATCATGGGTAATCTACTAGTCGAATGACCCTATAAACCATCAATATTATTTCCATAATATGGTAATTTATAATGCCAAACATTCTAAAACATTTTTTCAAGGCCTCGGCCAAGACGTCTAAAAATGATTAAGGCCTCGGCCAAAACCATAAATCTAATTGGGAAAAGGCCTCATCAAATTCCATGTCTAGTTGTCTCATGAGTCTTACCGATTCATCGAGGCGCTATAGCGGGCTCCACCTATCACTTACTATGTCTAATACATTTTTCAAATGAAAAGGTTGAAGCATAACATACACATAAGTATAATAACTTGAATACGAAATGTCAATAATTTAACCACAAACTATGAATAATATAAAAATAACACATCCAAAGTCAAACATATCACAAAACCTTCAATACAATATGGAAGTTTTGTATCATAATAAATAAACTTAAAAACAATTCTAAAATCCATTAAAGTATTTGAAATTTATGGAAATTATTTGTAAAACACTTTGATTGAATTATCCCTTTTCATGAAAACATTTAAAAGTCACACAATTTAGAAAGGAATAAATTTGAAGACATTTTTGAATCAAAGTGTCCCATACCACTTTGAAACTTTTTATAGTAATTAACATTTTAAAACATTCAAGTCCATTTAAATAAATCATTGAACCTATTTTTCAAACATGGAAATTAATGAGATTGGTTTAGAAGAATAAATCATTAAAACATTTAAAATGATGTTGACATAGATGAAATCAAAACAATTTGAGAGAAATATATCTTTTTTTGAAATAATTTAAGAGTCAAATAACTATAAAATAAAACATTTACTTTGAAAATATACTTATAATCTTTTAAGGGAAGCTTTGACAATTTTATAATGGTAGAAAATAGCCGCACCCTTCGTATAAGTTAAAAAAATACAATCTTAGCTTAATGTTGTCAGAAAGGTTAAAAAGACCTTGTTTGGAAAACGACTGAAAGATTCCTTAATAAAGATATTATAAAAATTCAAACAAGGTTATAAATTACTTTAACCCATAGTCTTTAAAATATTATTATTGATTTGAAATACATTTTTAATAAACATGGATGTGGATGATAAAGAGGTCGCATTAGATAATTGTGTATAAACAATCTCGGATAATGAAGACATTGTGAAATTAAACCTTACCATTTACTTTTCAATGGTCGAGGGTAGGTTAACCACCTGTATAATATTTAAATAATTGTTATTAAATTATACAAGAATCATATACATAAATATGATATAATATAATATATATTAATATTTATTTTTTAATAATATTTCAGTATTATCGTCGTTTCGGGTGTTCACTTACTCGTTTTCTTTTATATGTATTATTACATAAGCAGTGTTTTTTATCCATAGGATGTATCTTATTAATATCCATAATGATATCAAGTCCTTAAATATTTTTTTAATCATCAAATAAAATTAGTCTTTATTGGATACGATGGGAGATGAATCTCATCGCGTTCGTGGAGACAGTAGTCCGTACGTACGCACGAACACTACTTGCATTTCATTTTTCATTTTAAAATGAATAAAAACCAAATGATACATAGGTATATTATTTTTTTAGTATAATATAATATCTTTTATATGTTACTTAATTTCATTAACACCATCCTTTATACTTTCCATGTATGGTATGAACAAGTCATATCACTTTGAGGGGGTGGTAGTCCGCACTTCCTCAAATGAAATTATCGTGTATATATATATACAACATCAAATGAATAATGGTATGCTATAAAATGTAATTATAGAACCTTATATATAAAATAAATATAATTAATATCATATTTAATTATAGTTCCATCATAATGGCCACCATGAGAGGCGGTATGTGAAAATTGAACAATCATCGTTTCGTGAGGCGTTTTGTTTCCATCCACAGAAACATTATGTTCCTCACCCATTAGATGATGGTGTGTGTAAGTTTAGCTCGAATACTTCTCATAAAATTTCCTAGTAAATTTAGGATACTTTTTTTGTTACAAAAGATAAGAATAAGAAGAGTTTAGGGGTTGGATAAGTAAAAAAAGAAGCTAAGAGAAATTGTTACCTTTAATTTGGGTAACTCCCTTTGGTTTGAAACAAAAATAATTCTTGATGTGCCTTCTTCCTAAGTTAAGGCTTCTAAGAGGAGGAGAGGAATTTAGGGCGATTAACTGGGCAAAGTTTGGACGAGAAAAAAGGCTTGAGAGGCCTGAGCAATTGGTTATAAGTGGTGTACTTTTATAAGTTGGTGGAGGGGATCTTTAGGAAAAACATAATGAATTATTTTATAATAAATTCATATTCTATTAATAATGGATCCAAACTGGATTATGTGAAGTCTAAGGTGTTGATGGGTCGCAAAAACACTCGAACAATAGGTTTTAGACAAGTTTGTGTCAATATTTTACCCTTATCTTTTAGATTTAACTCATAGTAAAATAGTTTGACATTAACCATGTCTCTTTTTATTTTTATATTATATGGTTAATAAACATACTATAAACTACCAAGTGAACCCCAAGAAGTTCATTAATGACATACATATCATCATATAAGTCATTTGGTCGAACCTTAGATTTTTAGGAATATTATATCAATTAATAACATAACATTTGTTTTAAAAACTCCTTTTTTTCAATTTTGATACTATTTAATAATTGATTTTTGTTAAAGTCTTAATACCATTATTAATTCGAAACAAATTAATTTAATCAATCTTAACATGTCATATTAACCAATAAAGTTTTTGGAATTCATTAAAAGTCTAAAATTAAGTTTCTTTGGGTATTTATAATATCAATTATTTTAATATTTCACTAATAAAGAAATTACTGCATTATCATTGTGTCATAATTAAAATATTTAATGTCTAAAAATTATAAATAAAATACCATTATGTAGGAAATCTTTTTATCTTTATAATTAATATTTATAATCAAATTTATCTTATGTATATCCCTATATGAAAAATGTTTTAGTTATTATTCTTTGATTTTAACTCTTTTAACTCTTCTCTGAATTAAATAATAATAAATGTCCTAATCTAATCCAAGTGGACAAAATAGGTTCATATTTAATTACTAAGGTTTTTTTGGGTCAAATTATTCTTATTAAATACAATTAAGAAATGTGTTAAGATATATAATAATATCACTTTTACCCATAATTACCCTATTTACTTTTTACCATGGTAAATAAAAGTAAATAGTTAATATTCACAAAAAATTATTTTTATCTTAGTGAACCACATTTTACTCCTTGATATAAACCGTGCCTCTCTAATTTTCAAAATTCCACTCACAGAAGCAGGAAAACTATTTTTTATGTGATTTTGCAAATTTTCCTTGGAGGTGGGTAAAAGACGATGAAAAGTTCAATAAAATATTTATATATCTAAAATTATTATAAAGTGACTCTAATTAATTACATTGAACATATATAGGTATTATTTATCTATTTTTACATAAAATAAATTTATAAAAAATAAATAATTATGTAAATAAAAATTCAGTTTTAAATTATAACTCAGTGTTTTTCACTATTCATCAAAAATTAAAAGTTTTTAGAAAAATATCAAAATTTAACTTCATCTAATTTTGATATTCCGAATTAAATAATGAAGTATATTTTACCAAATTAAAAACATAGAAGTTTCATTTATTAATTTAAAATTATTTCCCGCTGTCAAAACCAAAAGGCATATTTTTAAGAAATAATAACTTTCAAAAGTATGACACTTGTTTATGTCCAATTTCAATGTGAAATTACTTACAATGACCTTAATTGAATTAAATGGTAAAAATATAATCTATTTATACTTCCAAACCATTAAAATTTATAATTTAACAATATAAATTATTTTTATTTAAAAAGTTGTTTTCAGTAAAAATATTGAATTTTTCACTATTCACCCAAGTATGAAAGTAATTGGTAAAACAAAAAAACTTTATCGAAACTAAATTATTATGTCCTGATTCTAAAGAAGATGTTAATTTTGTCAAATTGAATATATAAAAGTTTCAAATATTTTATTTTAAAAGGTTTCTCCATTAAAAGGCAGTAAAATTGAATTTTTTGAAAAATACTTCTTTTATCTAAATAAATGTATTTGTTCTTACATTATGTCTAATAAACTCATAATATTGATTCTAAAATTTTAAGTATTATATATAGTTCATACTTCAATTCATACTATACATTACCACTTTTGAACGGCTTGTTTGGTAAGTCATAGTGCACTAGAACTCGGTGTTGCGTGTAGTTAAAGTTATTGAATTACTTTGAAGAAAAAACGTACTATGAAATCTTGGGGTGTTACATTCTTTCCACTTTCAATAAATTGAATCCTCTCAATTTGATATTATTTTTCGAAAATAAAATGTTGAAAATAGAAAATACCTTTGGGAAAACCCACATGGAAAATTAGGTTAATAGATTTTAGTCTTAATAAAAGGAAAAAGGAAATGAAAGGGTTACCACCAAAATATGTTCTCGATTAGGAGAACATTGGTGGAAATTAGAGAAATGTAATTGGAGGGAAAACGTAAATATTTATAGGGAGTGATTGAGGTCATCAATCACAAACAACTGTAAAATTGAGGGCCTTAAATTCATCAATCTATTATGATTAAAAATACCATCGGTTCCACAAAATATATGGTATTAGGATAACACATTTTTAGTTTTAATATCCCTTTACTAAATTATAAGAATTAATTTCTTCATAGAATAAGAGAAGAAGAAAAATATATACATGAAATGTAGAGTCCCATCCTTTAGCTAATTTCTACCACAAACTCATCTTTCACTCTAAAAGATAATACAACTGAAAAATAATATTTTATTTATCCTATTCGTATATGGTTTCAAATGATTTTATAAATCATCTACCAGAGTTTTTTTAAAAATACTACATTATTAAAACTAGGACATCACATTGGCCATTGGTAGGTGATACACCCTTGTCGCCCTTCGGATGCGGGTTCAAGTTTCACGGCCTTGCCGGACGCGACGGGTTGTCGTCCGACCTCCGGGATGTCCTATTATGGAAATCCAAAAATAATATTAAACTATAATTATCTGAAATACTTCGGTCTAAACTCATAGTCCAAAATTTATAAGGTAGATAACACAATGAAGATCCTTTTTTCCGCGTAAAGACATGTGAACACCTTCATCATGTATTCTTTTAAAACACCGCAACATCCTGAATTACAATAAAACCTTATTGATTACATTCATGATCCCTTATTATTTATAGAATTATGAATATACTAATTCTATCCAAAAATGTGGTAAACTCCAGCAATGAAAAATCATTAATCAGTTTCATGGTCGTAAAAAATATCCAATATAATTTATTCAAATCAACCATCTCTTATTCCAAAATCACTACCACATTATCGGGACCATATTAAAGATTAACATTACTCAACCATGTAGTTTACCAAAAGTGTAGAACACTGTTAAGTCACTTTTCTTAGAACCATATAATCTAAAATCCTCAATAAAATAGTATTGCATCACAATCCTTATTTATCTCCATAATTCATATAACCAGTATATTGTTGATACAACACTCAAATGAAAAAATCCTATAATAAAAACATAATAAAACTATTCATTTTTCTTAATCTGAGGTAGTATCATAACTTGATTATTATCCAACAACATCATTTGGGGAATACTCTAAGGATTTGGACATTGGATCGTATAGTGTCCGAACTCCTTGTAGATGAAGCATTGTTCATTTGAAACCTTTTTATTACCATTGCAGTCACGTACATGGTGTCCTTTTTATCCACACTTATAAAACACTCCCATTCCCTTCAGGATTGTTCTAGGGTGTTTCTTCCCACAGTTATCACATATTGTAAAATTATTCTTTTCCCTCATTCCTTTATCTATCTTTCGCTCTTCCATCCTTTTCTTCATTTTCTTCCCTTCAAAGCCATATGACTCAAAAAATCCTTTACTTTTCTTCATAACACATGATACTTTATCTTCATATATTGATAATACATGGGAGACTATTTCCCTTCTAAATGTTGGATTAATACTGTGAAATATATGATCCTTCTTACTCATTAGATCATACGTATTGCGGGAGTTCACATTCCTTCTATTGGGTGCAATTTCTATACAATAGCATAAATTAGGTCAGTTTATGAATTGCAATGAATAATTCCAAACTTGTAAAATACCTAATGTAAATTGAATGATTTATGGATATAATCTACAATCATAATGATGTTTTCATTGAGGAATTATATACTCATAAACCATTCATAATGATTTGTAAAAAAAGAGAATTATCCTAAGCATATCCCCCAGGAGTGTCTTAAGCAATAGTACAGAAAGGCCCATTGTCGGGCACCAGTTCTCGTTCGATTCGAGCTCAATGCGGTATTTTCAGGTTTTACCCCTAGGTACATCTGTGCCAGAGCTGCCTTTACCTACTCGTATCCAGGCAGGGATGTATTCCTCATAAAACTCACAAAATCACTACAATACTAAAATTTTAGGAAATTCATCTATACTAATCCTCAAAGTACATCTTAGGTCTTTGTTCTCTAATCAGAGTTTATCTAAATCTATCTTCCATGGTATATACTAAACTTCCTTTGATACCAATTGTAACACCTCGTCCCCAGTTACCCAGTGTCGGTGCATTATTGGTCATCATTGGCATGGTCCCAAAATATCATGTCTCAAAAGACCAATTAGTTTAGAAGCCTTGAAATCATTAGATACCTTCATAAATGTTACATTACATCATAAAGTGAAAAACTACAATAATGAAGTCTCCATGGTCGAAAATCATATCCCCATCAGACAATCCCTACAGGTTAGTCATAAAATATTTCTTCACATCTTGGAAAAAATAAAACATACAAACGGGTGAGCTCAAACGCTTAGTAAGGGTAAGCAATACAACAGAAAATAAAATAAATATTATTCATAGTGAATCATTGAAACTGCATGCCTTTACAAATAATAATCATCAATTCTTTTATAGCAATAATATGAGCTAACTAAATAATTCCATAATAAAAAATAATCATTGGTATTCTACTAGTCGAATGACCACATGAACCGTCAATATTATTTTCATAATGAGAGAATGTATAATTCCAGACATTCTAAACATTTTTTCAAGGCCTCGGCCAAGATGTCTAATAATGATTAAGGCCTCGGCCAAAACCATAAATCAAATTGGGAAAAGGCCTCAGCCAATTCCATGTCTAGTTGTCTCATGAGACCTACTGATGCATCGATGAGCTATAGCGGGCTCCACCCGTCACTAACTATGTCCAATACATTCCACATATGAAATGGTTGAAACATAAAATAAACATTCGTTTAATAACTAGGATACAAAATTTCAATACTTTAACCATAAACCATGAATGGTATAAAAATAAAACTTCCGCAGTCAAACATATCACAAAACCTTCAATACAATATGGAAGTTTTGTATCATAATAAATCAACTTCAAAACTAGTCTAAAATCCATTAAAGGATTTGAAATTGATGGAAATGATTTGTAAAACTTTTTTATTGAAATATCCCTTTTCATGAAATCATTTAAAAGTCGCACAATTTAGAAAGGATGACATTTAAAGACAATTTTGAATCAAAGAGTCTCATTCCAATTTGTAACTTTTCAAAGTAATTAAAATTTTAAAACATTAATGTCTATTTAAATAGATCCTTAAAACAATTTTTCAATCAAGGAAATTAATGAGATTGGTTTAGAAGAATAAATCTTTAAAACATTTAAAATGATGTTGAAATAGATGAAATCAAATCAATTTGAGAGAAATATCTCTTTTTTAAAATCATTTAAGTGTCACATACTTATAAAAGAAAACATTTAATTCGAAAATATTATTATTATATTGTATCGTAAGCTTCGACAATTTTATAACGACTGAAAATAGCCTCACCCTCCGTATAAGTAAAAAAAATACATTCTTACCTTAATTTTGTCGAAAAGGTTACAAAAGACCTTGTTTGGAAAAAGATGGGAAGATTTATTTATAAAAAACTAATAAAAAGTAAAAAAATGGTATAAATTACTTTAACCCAAAGTCTTAAAAATAGTAATAATGATTTGAAATACATTTTTAAGAAACATGGATGTGGATGACAAAGAGGATGTAGTAGAAAATTGTGTATAAACAATCTGGGATAAAGAAGAGATTGTGAAATGAACCCTTACCTTGTACTTTTCCTTGGTCAAGGGTAGGTTAAGCTCCTGTATTATAGTTAAATCAGTGTTATATAGTTATAAAAGAATCAAATACATAAATATGATATCATATAATACCTTTTAATATTTCTTTGTTAATAATATTTTTGTATTATCGTCGTTTCGGGTGTACACTTACTCGTTTTCTTTTATATGTTATGTTACATAGGATGTGTTATTTATCCATAGGTTGTATCATATTCATATCCAGAATTATATCAAGTCCTTAAATATTATTTTTAATCATAAAATTAAATTATTCTTGAATGGATACGATGGGAAATCAATCTCATCGCGTTCGTGGAGACGGTAGTCCGTACATATGCTACTTCCATTTCATTCTTCATTTTAAAAAGAATCGAAACAAAATGATAAGAAGGTATATTATTATTCTAGTATAATATAATATCATAGATAAGTTAATTAATTTCATTGACACCATCCTTTATACGTTACATTTATGGTATAAACGAGTCATATCACTTTGAGGGGGCGGTTGTCCGCACTTCCTCAAATGAAATTATCATGTATCTATATATACAACATGAAACAAATATTGGAATGCTATAAAATGGAATTACAGAAGTTTATATATAAAATAAACATAATTAATATCATATTTAATTATAGTTCCATCATAATGGCCACCATTAGAGGTTGTAGTAGATAATTGAATAATCATCGTTTCGTGAGGCGTTTGGTTTCCATCCACAGAAACATTATATTATTCACCCATTAGAGGGAGCTGTGTTTTAGTGTATTTCTAATACTTCTCGTAACAATATCCTTGTATATTTGGGATACTGGTTTTTTACAAAATAAATGAATAATAAGAGTTTAGGGTTGGAGAAGTAAAATAAAGGAAAAAAGCTAAGAGAAATCGTTACCTTTAATTTGGGTAACTCCCTTTGGTTTGAACCAAAAAGGATTCTAGAAGTGGCATCCACCTAAGGTAAGGATTTTATAAGGAAGATAGGAATGTAGGGAGCTTAATTGGGTAGAGTTTGGTTGAGCCAAAGGACTTTAG
The DNA here is from genome assembly GCA_963277665.1 of Viscum album. Classification (NCBI taxonomy): domain Eukaryota; kingdom Viridiplantae; phylum Streptophyta; class Magnoliopsida; order Santalales; family Viscaceae; genus Viscum; species Viscum album. The sequence continues at coordinate 566,528,665 of OY728134.1, read as the reverse complement.
AGGTGTGAGTAATTGGTTAGAAGTGGTGTCCTTTTATAAGGGGGAGGAGGGGCTCTTTAGGAAAAACTTAAAGTATTATTTTATAATAAATTCATATTCAGTTAATAATGGCTCCAAACTAGATTATTTAATGTCTAAGGAGGGTATGGGTTGCAAAAACTCTCAACCAATAGGTTTTAGACAAGTTTGGGTCACTATTTACCCTTATCTTTTAGATTTAACTCTTAGTTAAATAGTTTGACATTAACCATGTCTCTTTGTATTTTTATATTATATGGTTAATAAACATACTATAAACAACCATGTGGACCCTAAGCAATTAATTAATGACATACATATCATCATATAAGTCCTTTGGTGGAACCTTAGACTTTTATGAATATTATATCAATTAATAATATAACATTTGTTTTAAAAAGTCCTTTTTTTCAATTTTGACACTATTTAATAATTGATTTTTGTTAAAGTCATAATAACTTTATTAATTCGAAACAAATTAATTTAATCAATCCTAACATGTCATATTAACTAATAAAATTTGATGAATTCATTAAAAGTCTAAAATTATTTTTCTTTGGGTATTTATAATATCAATTATTTTATTATTTCACTAATAAAGAAATTATGGCGTCATCATTGTGTCATAATTAAATTATTTAATGTCTAAAAATTCTAAATAAATTACTATTATGTAGGAAATCTTTTTATCTTCCTAATGAATATTCATAATCGAATTTATCTTATGTATATCCCTATATTAAAAATATTTTAGTTATTATTATTTGATTTTTGCTCTTTTAACTCTTCTTTGAATTAAATAATAATAAATGTCCTAATCTAATCCAACTGGACCAAAGAGGTTCATATTTAATTACTAAGGTTGTTTTTGGTCGAATTATACTTAGGCAACAGAATTAAGACATGTGTTAGGATAAATAATAATATCATTTTTACCCTTAATTACCCTATTTACTTTTTACCATGGTAAATAAAACTAAACAGTTACTATTCACCAAAAATTATTTTTATCTTATTGAACCACATTTTACTCCTTGATATTATTGGTGTCTCTCGGATTTTTGAAATTCCACTCACAGAAGAGGTAAAATGATGTTTTATGTGAATTTTCAAATTCTCCTTGGAGGTGGGTAAAAGACGGTGAAAAGTTCAATAAAATATTTATATATCTAAAATTATTATAAAGTGACTCCAATTAATTAAATTGAACATATATAGGTATTATGTATCTATTTTTACATAAACTAAATTTAAATAAAATAAATAATTATGTAAATAAAGATTCGGTTTTAAACTATAACTCATTGTTTATCACTATTCGTCATAAATTAAAAGTTTTTAGAAAAATACCAAAATTTAACCTAAGATAATTTTGATTTTCCGAATTAAATAATTAAGTATATTTTACCAAATTCAAAACATAGAAGTTTCATTTATTAATTTAAAATTAATTCCCACTGTCAAAACCAAAAGGCGTATATTTAAGAAATAATAACTTTCAAAAGTATGACACATGTTTATGTCCAATTTCAAAGTGAAATTACATACAATGACCTTAATTGAATTAAATGGTAAAAACATAATCTATTTATACTTCCAAACCATTAAAATTTTAATTTAACAATATAAATTATTTTGATTTAAAAAGTTTTTTTCAGTTAAAATATAGAATTTTTCACTATTCACCCAAATATGAAAGTTATCAGAAAAACCGAAAAACATTATCAAAACTAAATTCTTATGTCCTGATTTTAAAGAAGAAGTTTATTTTGTCAAATTGAAAATATAAAAGTTTCAAATATTGGATTTAAAAAGGCTTCTCCATTAAAAGGCGGTAAAATTTCATTTTTTGAAAAATACTTCTTTTATCTGAATAAATGTATTTGTTGTTAAATTATGTATAATAAACTCATAATATCGATTATAAAATTATAAGTATTATATATAGTTCATACTTCAATTAATACTATTCATTTCCACTTTTGAACGGCTTGTTTGGTAAGTCCTAGTGCGCTAGAACTCGGTGTTTCATGTAGTTAAAGTTATTGAATTACTTTGAAGAAATAACGTAGTATGAAACCATGGGGTGTTACATTATTCTCTGCTTCAATAAATTGTGTCCTCGCAATTTGAAATTATTTTTCGAAAATATAATGTTGAAAATAGAAAATACCTTTGGGAAAACCCACATCGGAAATTAAGTTAATAAAATTTAGTCATAATAATAGGAAAAAGGAAACGAAAGGGTTACCACAAAATTATGATCTCGATTAGGAGAACATTGGTGGAAATTAGAGAAATATAACTAGAGTAAAAACTTGAATATTTATAGGTACTGATTGAGGTCATCAATCACAAACAAATGTAAAATTGAGGGCCTTAAATTCATCAATCTATTATGATTTAAAATACCATCGGTTCAACAAAAAATATTGTATTAGGATAACACATTTTTTATTTTAAGATCCCTTCAATAAAGTATAAGAATTAATTTCTTCATAGAATAAGATAAGAAGAAAAATATATACTTTAAAAGTAGAGTCTCATCCTTTAACTAATTTCTACCACAAACTCATCTTTCACTCTATAAGATAATACAACTGAAAAATATTATTTTATTTATCCTATTTGTATAGGGTTTAAAATGATTTTATAAATCATCTACCAGAATTTTATTTAAAAAGAATACATTATTCACACCAGTACATCACGTGGGCTAGTGGTAGGTGATACACCCTTGTCACCCTTCGGATGCGGGTTTATGTTTCATGGCCTTGCTAGATGCGACGAGTTGTCGTCCAACCTCTGGGATGTCCTATTATGGCAATCCAAAAATAATCTCAAACTATAATTATCCAAAATACTTCTGTCCAAACTCATAGTCCAAAATTTATAAGGAAGGTAAGCACAATGATGATCCTTGTTTCGACGTAAAAACATGTGAACACCTTCATCATGTATTCTTTTAAAACACCGCAACATTTTGAATTACCATAAAACCATATTGATTACATTCATGATCCCTTATTCTCATTAGAATACTGAATATACTCATTAAATCCAAAAATGTGGTAAAGTCCAGCAATGAAAATTCATTAATCAGTTTCAAGGTAGTAAAAAATAGCCAATATAATTTATTAAAATCAACAATCTGTTTTTCCAAAATCACTACCACATTATCGGGAACATATTAAAGATTAACTTTACTTCAACCATGTAATTTACAAGAAGTGTAGCTCACTATTAAGTCACTTTTCTTAGAACCATATTATCTCAAATCCTCAATAAAATAGTACTACAGCACAATCCTTATTTATCTCCATAATTCATATAACCAGTATATTGTTGATACAACACTCAAATGAAATAATCCTATAATACAAACATAAGAAAACTGTTCATATTTATTCATCTGAGGTAGTATCATAACTTGATTATTATCCAACAACATCATTTGGGGAATACTCTAAGGATTTGGACATTGGTTCGCATAGTGTCCCAACTCCATGCAGATGAAGCATTGTTTATTTAAAACCTTTTTATTACCATTACAGTCACGTACATGGTGTCCTTTTTCTCCACACTTATAAAACACTCCCATTCCCTTCAGGCAAGTTCCAGGGTGTTTCTTCCCACAACTATCACATATGGGAAAATTCTTCTTTTCCCTCTTTCCTTTCTCCATCTTTCACTTTTCTATCCTTTTATTCTTTTTCTTCCCTTCAAAGCCATAGGACTCGAATAATTATTTACTTATCTTATTAACACATGATACATTATCTTCATATATTTATAATACATGGGTCACTATTTCCCTTCTAAATACTGGACTAATATTGTGAAATATATGATCCTTCTTACTCATTGGATCATATGTATTGTGGGAGTTCACATTCCTTCTATTGCGTGCAATTTCTATACAATATCATAAACTAGATCAGTTTATGAATTGCAATGAATAATTCCAAACTTGTAAAATACCTAATGTAAATTGAATTATTTATGGCTATAATCTATAATAATAAAGATTTTTTTGTTGAGGAATTATATACTCATAAACCATTCATAATGATTTGTAAAAAATGAGAATTATCCTAAGCATTTACCCCAGGAGTGTCGTAAGCAAGAGTACAGAAAGGACCGTTGTCGGGCACCAGTTCCCGTTCGAGTCTAGCTCAATCCGGTGTTTTCAGGTTTTACCCCTACTTACATCTATTCCTGATCCACCTCTACCTCCTCGTATCCAGACAGGGATGTATTCCTCGGAAAACTCACAAAATCTCTACAATACAAAAATTTTATGAAATTCATCTATATTAATCCTCATAGTACTTCTTAGGACTATGTGCTCTAATCAGAGTTTATTTAAATCTAGCTTCCACAGTTTATACTAATATTTCTTTGATAACAATTGAAATGCCCCATCCCCAGTTACCCATAGTCGGTTCTTTATTATGTACCATTGGAATGATCCCAAAATATCAAGTCTTGAAAGACCAATTTGTTTAGAAGCCTTGGAATCACTAGATACCTTCATAAATGTCACATTACTTCATAAAGTGAAAAACTACAATAATGAAGTCTCCATGGTCAAAAATCATATCCCCTTCAGACTATCCCTACAGGTTAGTCATAAAATATTTCTTCACATCTTGGGAAAAATAAATATACAAAGTGGTGAGCTCAAATGCTTAGTATGGGTAAGCAATACAGCGGAAAATAAAATAAATAATATTCATGGTGAATCATTTAAACTGCATGCCTTTACTAATAATAACCATGAATTCTTTTATAGAAAGAGTATGACCTGAGTAAATAGTTCCATAATAAAACATAATAATGGGTATTCCACTAGTCAAATGACCACATGAACCATCAATATTATTTTCATAATGAGGGAATGTATAAATCCAGACATTCTAAAACATTTTATCAAGGCCTTGGCCAAGATGTCTAAAAATGATTAAGGCCTCGGCCAAAACCATAAATCAAATTGGGAAAATGCCTCAGCCAATTCCATGTCTAGTTGTCTCATGAGACTTATCGATGCATTGAGGAGTTAAAGAAGGCTCCTCCTGACACTAACTATTTCTAAGAAATTCCTAATATGAAAATGTTGAAACATAACATAAACATTTGTTTAATATCTAGGATAAAAAATGTCAATACTTTAATCAGAAACCATGAATGGTATAAAAATAACACTTCCACAGTCAATCATATCACAAAACCTTCAATACAATATGGATGTTTTGTATCCTAATAAATCAACTTCAAAACAAGTCTAAAACCCATTAAAGGATTTGAAATTGATGGAAATGATTTGTAAATTTTTTTTATTGAAATATCCCTTTTCATGAAATCATTTAAAAGTCATAGAATTTAAAAAGGAAGACATTTAAAGACGTTTTTGAATCAAAGTATCCCATTCCAATTTGAAACTTTTAAAAGTAATTACAATTTTAAAACATTCATTTCCATTTAAATAAATCCTTAAAACCAATTTTCAAAAATGGAAATTAATGATATTGGTTTAGAAGAATAAATCTTTAAAACATTTAAAATGATGTTGACATAGATGAAATCAACAAAATTTTAGAGAAATATCTCTCTTTTTGAAATCATTTAAGAGTCACATAATTATAAAAGAAAACATTTAATTAGAAAATATTCTTATAATATTTTAATTGAAGCTTAGATGATTTTATAATGGCTGAAAAAAGCCGCACCCTCGGTATAAGTTAAAAAAAGACATTCTTACCTTAATTTTGTCGAAAAGGCTACAAAAGACCTTGTTTGGAAAATGACGGGAAGATTTATTTATAAACAACTTATAAAAAGTCAAAAAATGGTATAAATTACTTTAACCCGTAGTCTTAAAAATATTAAGAATGATTTGAAATACATTTTTAAGAATCTTGGATGTGGATAAAAAAGAGGTCGCAATAGATAATTGTGTATAAACAATCTTGGATAAAGAAGAGATTGTGAAATAAACCCTTACCTTGTACTTTTCCTTGGTCGAGGGTAGGTTAAGCTCCTGTATAATAGTTAAATCACTGTTATATAGTTATAAAAGAATCAAATACATATATATTATATCATATAATATCTTTTAATATTTCTTTGTTAAAAATATTTTAGTATTATCTTCATTTCAGGTGTTCACTTACTCATTTTCTTTTATATGTTATGTTACATAAGCTGTGTTTTTTATCCATAGGTTGTATCATATTCATATCAAAGAATGGTATGAAGTAATTAAATATTATTTTTAATCATCAAATGAAATTATTCATGAATGGATACGATGGGAAATCAATCTCATCGCCTTCGTGGAGACGGTAGTCCGTACGTATGCTACTTCCATTTAATTTTTCATTTTAAAAGGAATCGAAACCAAATGATACAAAGGTAAATTATTATTCTAGTATAATATAATATCATAGATATTTTACTTATGTTCATTGACACCATCCTTTATACATTCCATTTATGGTATGAACAATTCATATCACTTTGAGGGGGTGGTAGTCTGCACTTCCTAAAATTAAATTATAATGTATATATATATACAACATGAAACGAATAATAGTATGATATAAAATGGAATTAAAGAAATTTATATATAAAATAAAAATAATTAATATCATATTTAATTTTAGTTCCATCATAATGTCCACCATGAGAGGTTGTAGTAGATAATTGAACAATCATCGTTTCGTGAGGCATTTAGTTTCCATCCACAGAAACACTATGTTCTTCACCCATTAGATGGAGGTGTGTGTAAGTGTAGTTCTAATACTTCTTGTAACAATGTCCTTGTATATTTGGGATACTGTTTTTTTACAAAATAAAACAATAATAAGAGTTTAGGGTTTGAGAAGTAAAATAAAAGAAATGAAGCTAAGAGAAATCGTTACCTTTAATTTGGGTAACTCCCTTTGGTTTGAACCAAAAAGAACTCTTGAAGTGCCTTCTGCCTAAGGTAAGGATTCTATGAGGAATAGAGTAATGTAGGGAGCTTAATTGGGCAGAGTATGGTTGAACCAAAAGAGTTTAGAGTTGTGAGGAATTGTTTAGAAGTGGTGTTCTTTTATAAGGGGGAGGAGGGGCTCTTTAAGAAAAACATAAAGTATTATTTTATAATAAATTCATATTTAGTTAATAATGGCTCCAAACTGGATTATTTAATGTCTAAGGGAGGGATGGGTTGCAAAACCTCTCAACCAATAGGTTTTAGACAAGTTTGGTTCACTATTTTACCATTATCTTTCAGATTTAACTCTTAGTTAAATAGTTTGATATTTACCATGTCTCTTTGTATTTTTATCTTAGATGGTAAATAAACCTACTATAAACTACCCAAAGAACCCAAAGTGGTTCATTAATAACATAACTATCATCTTACAATCATTTTTCCAGATCCTTAGATTTTTAGGAATAATATATCAATTTATAATATAATATTTGTTTTAAAAACTCCTTTTTGTCAATTTTGACCCTATTTAATAATTGATTTTTGTTAAATTCTAAATATCATTATTAATTCGTCAAAAATTAACTTAATCAATCCTAACATGACATATTAACCAATAAAATTCTAGGAATTCATTAAAAGTATCAAATTATATTTATTTGGGTATTTATAATATCAATTGTTTTAATATTTTACAAAAAATGTAATTATTTCATATTCATTGTGTCATAATTAAATTATTTAATGTATAAAAATTATAAATAAAATACCATTATGTAGGAAATATTTTTATCTTTCTAATGAATATTTATAATCAAACTTATCTAATGTATAACCCTATATTAAAAAGGTTTTAGTTATTAAACATTGATTTTAACTCTTTTAACTCTTTTTTGAATTAAATAACAATAAATGTCCTAATCTAATCCAAGTGGACCAAAGTGGTTCATATTTTATTCCTAAGGTTGTTTTGGTAGAATTATACTTAGCCAATATAATTAGGACATGTGTTAGGATAATAATAATATCATTTTTACGCTTAATTACACTATTTACTTTTTACTATGGTAAATAAAAGTAAAAAAGTTACTATTTACAAAAAATTATTTTAATCTTATTGAACAACATTTTACTCTTTGATATTAACTGTGTGTCTCAAATTTTAGAAATTCCACACACAGAAGTGGTAAAATTATGTTATATGTGAATTTGCAAATTCTCCTAGGAGGTGGGTAAAAGACGATGAAAAGTTCAATAAAATTTTTATATATCTAAAATTATTGTAAAATGACTCCAATGAATTACATTGAACATATATAGTTATTATTTATCTATTTTGACATAAAATAAATTTAAATAAAATAAATATTTATTTAAATAAAAATTCAGTTTTAAACTATAACTCATTGTTTTTCACTATTCATTAAAAATTAAAAGTTTTTAGAAAAATACCAAAATTTCTCCTTAGCTAATTATGATATTCAGAATTAAATAATGAAGTCTCTTTTACCTAATTAATAACATAGAAGTTTCATTTATTAATTTAAAATGTATTCTCACTGTCAAAACTAAAAGGCATATTTTCAAGAAATAATAACAACCAAAAGATTGACATTTGTTTGTGTCCAATTTCAACGTGAAATTACATACAATGACCGTCATCGGATTAAATGGTAAAAATATAATCTATTTATAAATCCAAACCATTAAAATTTATAATTTAACAATATAAATTATTTTGATTTAAAAATTTGTTTTCAGTTAAAATATAGTATTTTTTAGTAATCACCCAAATATGAAATTTATCAGAAAAACACCAAAAAATTATCAAAACTAAATTTTTATATACCTATTCTAAAGAATAACTTTATTCTTGTCAAATTAAATATATAAAAGTTTCAAATATTGGATTTAAAAAGGCTTCTCCATTATAAGGCGGTAAAATTGATTTTTTTTTTAAATACTTCTTTTATCTGAAAAAATGTATTTGTTCTTACATTATGACTAAGAAACTCATAATATGATTTTGAAAATTATAAGGATTATATAAACTTCACAATTCCTTTAGTACTATTTATAACCAATTCTGAATGGTTGGTTTGGTAAATCATGGTGCACTAGAACACGGTGTTGCGTGTAGTGCAAGTTATTAAATTACTTTGAAAAAAATGATGTACTACGAAATCATGGGGTGTATCAAATTTTATCCTAGGTACACACTGTTTTTCATGTTTCGATGTTGATAATGTATATGCAAGATCCATCTCAGGTTTTAAGCCCAGAGGTAGTTCAGTTGGAAGAGAATCTCTCTTATGAAGAACAACCAGTCTAGATTCTTGACCCTGGAGAGCAACTGTTTCGGAATAAGATAATTCACCAGGTAATGGTTTTGGGAAAAACCATATGGTTGAAGAGGCAACGTGGGAATCTAAAAATGCTGTGAGTGGTAAATATCTCCACTTATTTTGATAAGTGAATAAAAATTGCGAGAACTCAATTCCCAAAAGGGGGGAAGGGTGTAACATCCCAATTAAATGTAGAATAATACATATTTCATATTTATTTAATTTGAGAATTATATATTAATTTTACTTTAATGGGGTTTCTATTTTTGATATCGTACCCAATACGCAACTACGGGTTTCTTTGGAATCTTACATTGCACACTAATAATATAATAATATTATTTTAAATGGAAGATAACTCCTAGTCGTTGTATTGGAGGGAATGAAAAAAAACATACGTCAATATCATTATACATGTTTGTAAAATGTATTTACATTTATACAATTAAAGTTAGAGGCTAAAAATGTAAAAGAATCTAATTTTAATCAAAATTTACATTAAAAGGCTGGTTTATCACTTTTTAATGGCCAACTATTTTGAAATCTAGTTTTGGTTACTTTAATACATTATATATGAACAAATAACATTCTTCTTTAGAATGGGGACATCAAAATTTACTTTTTCCAATTTTTTGGAATTTTTCAGATAAAGTTCATTTTTTAATGAATAATGAGAAATATTGTATTTTAATTAAAAAGTGCATTTTAATATAATTTATTTATATAGTTAAGTTATCTTTTTAATTAGTTTTAAAGTTAATTTAACAAATATTTTTACCATTTAATCCAATGTTGGTCATTGTAATTAATTTCACCTTGAAATTGGAAATAAACAAGTATCAATCTTTTGATAGTTATTATTTCTTAAAAACAAGAAAATTTTTTGATAAAAAAAATTAATTTTAAAATTAATTAATTCCACATATATGTTTTTAATTTTGAAAAATATACATAATTTTTTAATTCGGAATATCATGTATAGCTTTGGATGAATTTTTTGTATTTTTCTGAAAAACATCAATTTTTGAGGAATAGTGAAACTACATAATGGTAGTTAAAAAAAACTAACTTTTTCATTTAAATGAAATTTTACGACTTCTATACATTGGATTTCAAAAAAATGACATACATGGTTGTTCTCAAGATGTAAAATTTGGTCCAATAAAATGAAAATAATTTTTTGTGAGTACTAACTTATGACTTTTATTTACAGCGGTTAATGGTAAATAAAGAAATTCAAGGATAAAAGAATATTATAATAATTCAAAACTACCTTAACACTTATCATAACCTTATTGGTTGAGTCATTTACGACCATGGTCATCTTTGGGTCGATTTTGGGACCCCATTGATCCACTTGGGAGTGATAATGACAATTTAGATTAATTAATTTAATGTGAAGACAAAATTGACAATAAAAAATTCGTTCAGTAATTAATTTTTATATGGTGTTATATAAGTCCTATTTTCGACTATAAATATTCTTTGGAAATATAATAAGTTTTAATAAATGATTGTATTTTTATTATTATTTTTATACATCGAATAAATTAAATTATTTATGACACAATAATGATGTTGTATTTACCTCATTAATAAGTGATTTAAATAAATAAGATTATAATGATTTCAATATTATTAAAAACATGTCCAATTCTGAATGGATGATTTTATTTCAACAATGAGTCAACTTATCTTTGACTATAATGATTTTAGGACCATTAGAAACTGAATATCATTATATAATAAAATAATGCTTTCACACTTTCCTAAAGAGCCTTCCACTCCCTTATAAAAGGAGACAACTTCTATCCAATTCCTCACACCTCTCAAGCCATTTGGCTCATCCAAACTCTGACCAATTAAGCTCCCTACATCTCTCTTCTTCTCCTAGAAGCCATACCTTAGGCAGAATACACTTCAAGAAGTCCTTTGGTTCAAACCAAAGGGAGTTACCCAAATTAAAGGTAACAATTTCCCTTAAATTGTTTTTTTATTTTAAATTTACAACCCTTAAAGACTTTTTATTCTTTTATTTTGAAACAAAAACAGTATCATTAATACACTATGATGTTTTTATGAGAAATATTTTTACTACACTTACTCACACCTCTATATAATGGATGGAGAACATAATATTTCTGTGGATGGAAAACTAACGCCTCACGAAATGATGATTGTTCAATTACATCTTATCGCCTCTCATGGTGCCCATTATGATGGAATTGTATTTATATATGATATATATTATGTTTAGGATTTCATTATGCTTCTGTACTTCCCATTTATATCAATCCTTTATGGCTTCCATAGTGGGTAAATACGATAATCTCATTTGAGGAAGTGCGGACTACCGCCCCTTAAAGTGATATGACTCGTTAATTCCTTATGTGGGGTGTATAAAGGATAGATTTAATGATATTATATATGATATTATACATTAATTATAATATAACTATGTATCATTATGTTTTAATTCAATTAAAATAATAAATAGTAATGAAAGGAGTGTCCATGCATACGTACGGCTTACCATCTTCATTAATGGTGCATTTCATTTCTTACATCCAAATGTTATTTAAATACATGTATTTACTGGATATATATGATATATATGATATCTAAATAATTAATTTCATTCTGGATATAATGGAATATTGACCACTTGGACAACTTGTAAGTATAAGGTGTTCATTTTTTACTCAAGTACCAAGTATCGACAAAATGAACGTTATTAACTTAAATGATTACATAATGTTTATAAAATGGTAATAAGTTTTATAAAAGGAATAATAGACTTAAAAAAGGTTCTTAAGAAAGTAGAAATTAACATTAGTTTATGATTCATGAAATTAAATAATGATCGAGTCAAGTCAGATACGAGGTAAGGGACTTAGTCTCAATCTCCTTTCATTGAGGCATATTTTGTTTTAATACATGACTTTCTTTTTTATGGTGTATAAACCCCTTTTACTTTTCATTTCATTCATAAGGAATATTTTTATTCGAAGAATTTTACTAAATGAAAAAAAGTAATTCCTTTTTAACATAAGTGGTGAAAAAGACCTTTCCACCACTGTAAGTATTATTTGATCTTTGGATTTCTTAACAAGACTTAATGTTGTTAAAAGGGAAAATTTTATATACCATATACTATTTTTAGGTATTTTGGTATTGAAAATAATTTTCAGAATGGATTTATTATTTCAATATGTTTAAATGATATTTTTTTATTGCAATGTTGAAATGTTATCTTTCCTTTATGCTTAAGTTATGTGTTATGATCATGCTATGGTTCTTGGGCATTATTTACGTATACTAGTAGTTCCGTGATAAACCTACGGCGAGTGAGCCCTAGATTTCTCTCCAATGCATTGGGTAATGTGATGGAGGTAAATTTGATTGTTTCTCCTAAGAGATTTAGGGAATATGCTGTGATGGGTATTCCAAAGTAACTCCCTATGTACCTGTGATATCTACAATGTAAGTATGATATGGATTCCACAAGTTACCTTTAAGATTTATGATTTCTATGTGTCTTTCATAAATCTTATGATTTTATGAGGTAAGTAACATATTTCATGTTTTGTATGTATTTATGAACAAATTTTTTCATTCTTTGTTTTATAACCCTTACATAGATTTTTATGCTCATCCCATTTTTTGAGATGTTTTCACAAGACATAAAGATGAATAGGGTCAAGGATGGGATCAAGGAAAAGTCATACATTATAAAATATGGAACTAGACATTACTCTTTTTTTCAAGAGTTTTTATTTTATGAAAATATGGAAACTCTTTAGAACTGTCTACCTTGTAATATTTTGAGATGTAATAGTTATGTCCTCATTCTCTAAAACTCAAAACCTGAAAAGATCCTCAAAGTGAATTATTCATTTAATTCAATATTATGTAATGTTTAAGGCCGGGTCCTTATACCTTATATAAAATATTACAGTGGAATTAGATACACCATTATAATGAAAACGTGGTGTATAATAAGAAATATGACTCAAAGGGGGGGATTGATAAAAGAAATCTCTTTTAAGGAACATATTATATGTGTAACACATCAATTTACAATGATGTTATAAATAATAATTGTATATCCTAATATAATAATAATTAAATAAAATACAATGTATTCATTATGTTGAATAAAGGGACCATTGAATAATATATTGTAATATGAAAGGATGTAACTCATTTTTTTTATCAGTACACACATGTGAATGCTATTTTTATACATATAAGAAAAGGGGTGAAGTTTCTAATAGTTATTACCATAGAATAATATAATTATTTATAATCAAAATAAATATTTAATTATATATGTATGAGAAAAATATATTTGGATACATATTATAGAGAATAAATGAAAATAGGGAAAAGTAGTAATCAGGTTACGGACATGGGATTTCCCTTTGTGGAATCTTAGGAAAAAGGGGATTAGGGAAATCTACCATGAACATAAAGTTTTTCGGTTATAATATGATTCTTCTTGAATGATTAAAGATATTTTTTAAGAGATAACTATACATTTTGAGTTGTATTGATGGGGTGGTGAGTTTTCTCTTTTAAAATAGGTTAGAATTGATTTTTTGTAAGTAATTCATCTTTATATAAAATGGGAACATGTTTTACATTCCATGTGGCACTAAAAATTGAAAATAAATTACTAGTGATGATATAAGGTTAATAATCTCTAAAAAACTCAATTATAATCATGTTTTTAGAATGATTCAATCTCATTAATATTAGATTTATTATTATTACCATTTTTGGTTTTTCCTTGGTAACTAATTTTTATAGAAGTGAATTATTTTAATTAATAGAAATAAAATGGACCTTATTATATAATATTGACCAAAGTATTAAAAATATTAAATCAATTTTAATAAATAATTTTCCTATATTTATGAAAAATCTATTTTAACATTATCAAATATAATATATAAATAGTTTCATTTTAAAAAAGTGTTTTTATAAGTATAAAATTTATGTGTGGGGTAAAATTATAGATGTTTTTTGGCTTTACTAATATATAAAAATAAAATTTATTTATATTTTATAGCTATCCAAATCTATATTTTTCTAAAATAAAATTTAATTGAAGGGAATGATAATAAATAGTTTCCTTTATTATGAATCATTACATGAGTTCTTAAAAGGTCCTACATATATTTTATAAAAATTTAATGGTATTTAAAAATATATATTACTACCCATTAAAATATATTTAATTACTTTTAATGTTTTATGAAACACTAGGACTATCTTATATAATGATAATGATGTTAGTCTTAGAGATTTGGTAAAATAGAATTTTTCAATATTCAGAGAACATTCAACTATTTAAAAATCGAAAAAATCAAATAAAGATAATATTAACAAGATGAACCTTAAAATGAATTTTATTTTTTAATTTTAAATTCTAAATGTTGATAATTATAATTTTAAATAAAAACATAAAAATACAATGAAAATGGTTTTCCAAGGAAAATTACTTTCTCTAGAAATACCATTATTTTTCTTATTCTTTATTAATTAGTAATAATTTTTTTAATATATCAATATGATTAATATTATATTTTCTTCATTGTTTTTTTAGCTTCATGAAAAACACATAAATATCCATTTTCTATTAAAATAACATTTTAAACCACCAATGCCTCTTATAATTTATTTAGCTTCCTTCATTTAATTAATCAATATCATTGCATGGATAATGAATTATTTAGAATAATTTTGTTTAATGTTTTTTCTCCACCAATTATTAAGTAAATTTTTATTGCTATATATTGTTATGTTGTTCAGTGTAGGTCTTTTTTTGAATTAACACATGCTATCGTGCATGTTTACTCATAAAGGATTGTAGAATTTAAAATATTTGAGTGTTACAAATCTAGGGGAAAATAATAATTATCAAATAAATGATATCATTATCCCTAGTGGTTTAAAATTTGAACAATATTTTAACTGTTGTTAGTGTATTTTAGTCATTTTTGTATAAATGTTTTAGAAGAAATTATAAATATAGAAATTATAATCTCACCATCCACCATTAAATTCATGTTAAACATGTGGAATGGAAATCATCAGCCACTCTGATATAATATATGTTTCCTTAATATCCACTAAACCACCATGAAACTCCCTATATGGGGTTTGATACTTTCCCTTTCCCTAAGAGGTAGAAAAAATATGATTGAACTGGGCCATAGGGTGGTGGGAAATGTAAACATTTAGTATAGTCTCGGGATAATATATAATTGAAAAAGTGAGTGATCAACATTGGTTTATCTGATTTATAGTATATTTTAGGTCTTTATGGTATATTTAGATATTTTTCTAAAGGTAGAAGTAGTGATTGGTCATTTTATAGTGGCATCAGTTCTTCTACTATGATGGGGGTTGTGGAACTTTTTATATCTTGTCACGATTCTAGTTTTTATAAAAACAATATCAAAGAGAGTTTTCATCCAAAGAAACATTATTAGTTCTTTTAGTTTTTTGGATAATAGACCTATCTATTTGAAAGAGTATATAATTAAAGATAAGGTAATATAGAGGCCATGGGTAACACAATAGCAGTAGTCTTCTCCCCAGAGGTGATTTTGTGATGTTATATGGACATATGTAGTGATTTTAAGGGATAATTTGGGTCATGTAGTGATACAGAAACATGTATACTTTGATACATTAGAAAATTATAATGTGGGTTTCACATTAATTATGGCATGAATTCATGACGGGTTTAAGTATATATTGATGCATAGAAAAATGTAGATATGGGTTTCACACCAACAGATTTTTCCATATTTTAGGGGATCAAATATCTATAAAATATTTAATTATGAGTATTATAAATAAATACTTTTTTTTGAACTACAGTGAATATTAGGAAAAAGGGATCATCTATAAAGATTTTGAATCATATATTAAAAGGATTAAAATAAAAAATAAGTATGCAATTGAACGTCAAATGTTTTGGCTTGCCTTATCTGGGGCCATCGAACCAACATTACACACCCACTAAAATAAATAGATGGAGATGTTTGTGGTGTAGAGGAGTCTATGTTTGGTAAACCCTTGTTATAATTACACATGGGGATGAGGTAGTGGTTATGAAATATGGTTTCAAGTAATATAGATAAACCTATAAAAGTGTGGGATATTATGGGGAAGAAAACTATTTTTATTTGTTCATAAGGATTGAATGGATGTAAATTTAGAATTTGAAGAGATTATTTCTCAATATGATGGAATTAGGGTTATCCCATCATATCTATAGGACATACATGCTACCCATATTTTATTTTGGTAAGTTCTATAGATAATTTTTGTATATGAATACTAACAATGTTTAATAAGTAATCATTTTACTATCTCATTATTTTTTTATATTTTTGTGGTTGGGTGGGTTTATATGTACTCATATATATAATAATAGTAAAATTAAATAAAAAATATGGGGAATTAAATAATAACTTCTAATAATTATGGTTCGAGAAGTACATCTCAATGAATCAAGAGGGGTTTGAATTGGGTTCTTGAAAATTTGTTTTCTTAAAATGACCCTCTATATTGGCTTCACATGTTTTGATATTTTCCTAAATATATAAATTATCAGAAATAAATTTATATGAAAAAATATAAAAAAAATTGATTTAGAGTTGTTTGAGTTATAAATATCCCCTAATACACTTCACTATCACTCAACTTATAGATCTTGAGGATTTTCACAAGCATCCTTTCTTTTCTGAGGGACACCGAGACTAAGTGAAATCATTTGTCACTAGGAACAACACCTGGAGGATTTAGATAGTTCTTACAAGGAATAATTAAAACTCCATAAAATATGAGAAACTAATAATAGAATCTGTAGATGATATTATATTGAAAAAAATAACCATGTCTGCAATGAAACGTTTGAGAAACTATAAGTATTATATTTTTCAGTGTCATATGAACCACATATTCTTTCCTTCATATGTGAATGTATAGTAATAAAATTAGTGGTAAAAACATCTATCTATATCCAACATTTTTAATTTTAACATAAGCACAATCTGTAATCCCAGTGGTCGATCTGATAATCCTTTTGAGAGACTTATGTGAAAGGCCCTGAATTTTCTTATGTCTTTATTTTCCAAATATGGAATGACCTACAATAGACAATTTGGTAGAAATATCGGTTACAAGATCATTCCATTATTATAAAAAATTAATTCATTGATCTTTCATTATTTAGTAAACACATATTCTGATTCATGTAGAAGTAAAATACTATTTATCGAAATGTCACACCCATAGTATGATGTATAATCATTATCCCGAGAAATCCAAGATGTCACATAACCTGACACCGAACCAGGAATGAGATATTTTCGAAGGGAATTCCCGATCTCCAATGGCAAGAAAATAGTTTCAGAAATCAAGATAATCCAATGAGAATCTTTAATCTTAAGAAAAAACCTTGATCAAAATAAAAAAAAACAGAACTTGTATCAACACCCAACCATAGAACATCAATAAATATAAAAAGAAACCCAAATAGAATAGCTGCTAAAAGTATGTAATAATGAATAAATACTAAATTTAAAAAATAAAAATATGATCTCCTTGTTTTCTATAGTTCACCACTTACCACAAGACCAACCTTATCCAAAGGAAAACATATAAACCATAACATGATCCTACAAAACATCTTGGGTATACCGATTCCAAATGGAACAAGTAGGGTGTGAGAATAAAACAGATCAGTAGGTAATCACCAAAAATTACATGAATTTAATTTATTCAAATATTCCACACAAACTAGTTAGAAATAAAATCAAAAAATAGGCCTTTATTTATATTAAACAATAAAATTGTTTTCAATGAGTTCCCATTTCAAAACAACATTGACATATTTCTTTTTTTAAAATGGTTTCACACTACAAATCATAGTTCAAAGCCTAATTCCAAATACAAATCCATACCAAGTGACCAAAAAAGTGAAGCACAGGAAGTGGATAAATCAAAAAAGATATATAACCTAAAAGGGACAATATCTACATGCAGTATAAATAAAAATAACATATAGATAGTAAATAATGGGAATTTTATAATCATCTCTAGAGAGAATCCACAAAAGTTCATATTTAGGACTCACCTACTACCTTATGTTGTAGCTCCAAAATCAATAACAAACTGGCCCCTCTAAACTAGACAATCCATTAGCATTTCCCACTTGGCCCCATAGAAAATATAGGTGGTACAAACCATCTAATCAAGGTAGAAATTTTACTATCATTCGAACCTATAGATGATTCCTACAAATCCCATGATAATAATGTGTGGTGAATTAGAAGGTCCTCACATGAATGGTTCTACAAAAAACCCACTACCACCATGCTTTCTTATCCCTAACACCAACACCAGCTATGTGATCATCCCTCACCTTAGAGGATCCACCATTGAGGTTCCCAACTAACATGTCAAGATATACATAAGTTCCAACTAGGTAATCTCTTCATTTATGTTTTTAAACAATTTTCATAGACTTTATAAATTTATAACTATGCCTTCACACCATATAAGGTTTTAACAATTTTTACAAAACATAACAACGTTCCAAAACCCATTTTAAAATCTAAACCAAACTTAAAATTACAATTTTATAATAACTCATGAACAAAACAAATATGACCTTTTGAAAACATAATTTTAAAATACTATTTCCCTTTTCAAACATCCTTCTTCCAAAAACCATTTTTTTCAAAATCCACACATACAAGGCAAAATCAAACCGAATAAAAACCCACACAACACTCACATAATGATGTTGTAGTAGTCATGGATAATCTAGTTACATGTTTAGTGGTTCATTAGCAAGGAAATAACTATCCCAATGAGGAACATAAACTATTCACTGGAACTCCCCTAGGGTCACTACTCCAAGTGAGGTCACAATGTGCCACTGGCTCACCCCCCATTTTCATTCCCTATTCACCGAAACCAAAATGAAAAAAGAGACTCCAATTTTGGCCTACTAATGAAACAATTTTACTAGATACGCCCTTTTTATTTAGGGGATCAAGTAGTTGGAAATTATGAATGTTGATGTAATAAATTAGCTCCACTGATAGCACAAAAACCCCAACCATAACATGGGTTTCGAGTCCTGGCCATCAATGTACCACCATTTTCTCTACAGACATGTGGTCCCCTCCCTAGGGACAACTGAAATTCCCTAATAGGTCATCCAGAAAATCATTTTCCCCAGCAGACAAAACTTTTTTTGGGTGTGATTTTCACTTGCACACACCCTGTGATACTTCCTAGAAGGTCACGCTACCTGATAAAATGTTATAAGATAATCCCTTTGTTATTTGGTGTGTCAGGTAGCTAGGGATTGAGAGTATAAATTTAACAACATGGCCTTACTATTATCATAAACACTCCGTATTAGCATTGACATCAGGTCCTAGCTGGTAGGGAACCACCAATTTCCCCAAAAACATGTGGTCCCCTCCTAGGGTCCCACCCACATTCCCAGATGGGACATCTGAATAATGATTATCCCCACATGCAATACATGTTCATTCCAGTGTTCTTTATCACTCACATATACCATGGGAAAATTCCCATATCTTCACCCATCCAGATGAATATTGTATGCCAAACATGCTTAACTATATATTTCTAATGAGATAGACTTTAGAAAATAAAGTTGATATAGTTGACATGATTGGTATCATTTATTCACGTAACCATTTATCAATCGAGGGAGTTATATTAACCCCCCCCCACCCCCTTGAGATCAATTTCCTCTTTGTGGACTGTACATCTCATCCCAGGAAGTTCCACTACATGTAAGGCTGGGTTCCTCCTCTGATACCAATGTATCAACCGGGCCCCACTAATAACACAGACATCCCCACCTTAATATGGTCTTTGGTTCATGGATATCCACATAGAACCAGTATCCCCACATACACATGATCTACTCCCTTTGGAACACCCACCTGCCAGAATGAGTAATCTGACTAATGAATATCCCTACATGCCACACATATTCTTTTTAGTGTATATTTCTCTCACTCACACACACCTTGGGAAACTTCCCAGAAGGTCACCCATCCAGATAACCACTCAACTCCAAGCTTTATTAAATGCAGATATCAAATTAAGAAGGCTCCTAAAAATTAAGGTGTAACTTGTTGACAATATTCATATCATTTATTTATTTATACCATTTTCATTTGGGGGTGTTAAAATCATAATAATTCTTTTTATAATAAATTGGTCTTCATAAGATAAACATATGGAAGCACTATTCTTATAAGAATATACCCCATGAATCTTCATAAGATAAAACATATTATATTTTATACTTATTAATAATTTAATTTAAATAGGTTGGATGTAATATTTGTGTTGGAAAACTCCATTTCATATGGTAATTTTCATATACATCATTTTGGATGATTGTGTGATAATTTATTTATAGAGGGCCTCCTAATAAGATAAAAAACATTGACTAATTCTACATATTATTTTTATTTATATCATTGAATTATACCTAAGATAATTTCAATAGTGTGTAAGAGACATTACATAAAATTTAGGGTAATGTTTTATGTTAATCCTCCAAATGATTAAATTTTTTCGAGATGAATTTATATTTTTCATAAGTACAATGTGTTAATTGTAAGAGAATTATATTGTAAAAAATATATTCAAAACACATAAAAAATCAATTTGAGATAAATATAATCTTTTGTATCATAAAATTTAATATCATTACACTTTCATGATAAATTATATTCACTCATTTTCTATGTATGATATGCTTATTTAGAAATTATCCATCAGACTACTTATAATATATACAAATAGTTCACCATAAAATAATAAATCACATAAGCTATACTTGTAACTAAATAAATTATGATTTTTTTAGTAATTAAATCATATTAGAAACTGGAATTTGTTATATCAACATTATTCTGTTTTAAAATATCTCTCTTTTGGATCATCACAAAACCCATAATCAAACAATTACTAACGATAATTATTTTGCTGTAAAATAGTGTAAAATGAATTGTTTTTTAACTTTATACTCTTTACACTGTTTTGGGATAATTATCCCCTTAAATATAATTGGGATTTATTTTCCCCTAATGTGGTATTTTTACAATAATTTTCCATGGACTCACTTCTCACCCTTTCTATGATATTATAAAAAAAATTAGGAATGGATAACCCATTAATAATTATATATAAACATTTGTATGTAGTTGCAATATTGGGAAACCAAACTATGAATAGGATATAGAATTGACATTCAGTGAGAAAATAATAGTTAATAAGAAAAGGTAAGAAGATAAATATATAAGAAAATAAAAGTGAAAATCATATAACAATGATAAAGAAAATCCTTGAATAGTGAATGATAATTGTTAGGAATATAAAATCTCAAATAATAAAGTAAAAAGTCATTCAAATGTATTTGATAATCCAAAAAAGTAGTATATAAACATCATAACGAAGAAAAAATAATAGTCTTGTTGCATGAGATGCTGTTTTGGAGGTGGATTAATCTATATTTAAGATCTAATACACGTAAGGAAGAGTTAAGTATGGTGGAATCAACCCATTCTCCAATAATAGCTCCCATTGTGGGAGAAGATCAAAAAATTATATCTCTATATCAATGATACATCCTCACTAAACCTGATTGTATAGTAGATTAATCTTACAAATCTCTATCCATTTTAAAAAAATAAGTAGGAATGAAATGTACACTACATGAATTGGTAAGATTAGGAAATGACGGTTCAACAGTAATTCTTATATCTCCTTTTAAAAATATATTGTCCAGTTCAATGATCTACTTAATCCTATATAATGTGGACGATTGATGATCCGAAATAGAAAGTCCCATATAATTTCTATGTCATAAATGAAACAATTTATCTACACACATGTCGATATATTTTACCACTTCATTTTTTCAATATTATAGTTATGGTGTGTAATCATTCCATGTATTATAAGTGTAGTTTCCCAACAAATTCTGAAAATATCGTTTTTTATAATAATTGAGAATCAACTTCTTTAAATAAACAGATTATCTAGTGAACTTCATGAAAAATCAATAAGTTTAGAGATAACATGTGCATTATGAGAGGTATTTCCACTAATAATTATGTTACCTTTGGATAATTCATGATTTTGTTTAGGATTATAAAAAATCATTGTATTTAGAATACTATTATGATATAATATATCTCATGACTGGCTAATGTTGCTGAACAATCATCCCTTCGAGCACTGAAGAGTAATTTCTTAATTATCTAACAATCTTGCATAATTCAATAATTATAAAGATTATATAATTTTTAACATGTAAGGAAGTATCATTAATTACCGGAACCTCTTACTTAAAGAGATAACTCTACTAATATTGATCAATAATATTCAAGGAGATTCATGAGATGACTAGAATAATATTGATCTAAACAAACAAAATATACAGAATATCATAGTAAATATATTTTAATTGATGTTTACACTATATATTGGTGATCTTTGATATTAGTGTGCCTCTTTCCTTAAAGGCATCTTTTAATTTTGATTACATTAAAACATACTCTAAATATCTCTATTTTGAGTATTCTCTCATAGATAAATACAAGATTTTATCCATAAAAAATTTCTTAAAAACATTAACAACATCTAAGTCATATTTTGAAATAACACTTTTTCGAAGAGTCATATAATCTACATGAGACTCATTTTGATAATTTTTTATCTGATTAACTTCACATATAATCTAATTAAAAATTAAATCATCTCACTTATTATGGAATTAAGATTTTCTATAGGTATCTTAGAGGTACTCTGGTATATTGAAAAAGATTGGGAATCGTTGTGAGGTGCTACAACCTCTTTATCTTCATATACAGGTTGAATTCCTTTGACCTACTATGTTTCTTCAACTAGGGTACCAATTCAGTGTGATACTGATCATTATAATCTTGTCATGGCTTCATGATACCTACTAGAAATATAGAATCATTCCAATATTCTAAATTCCCTTCATTAGAACCAATAACATAAATATTGATAAAGATACTAGGTTCCTACATAAATAATTAACATATCTTAGTATGATGAGACATTTTTGAATAGATGAATGTCACCGGCAGTAGTGGAGATACTCTGTTATTGACTAATACTGGCCAAACTTGTAATTAATAATGACAAACATTATCATGTGGTAGAAATTTCTAAAACAAAAGGTTGAATTATAGAATCATTTATCATATCCACAACCACCTAACATCCATCTGATTTCACCTTAGTTGTATATTCGTACATTGTATCATTAAGAATATAAATATAATATGAAAAAGCCTCTCATAACCAATTATGTAGATGAAAACGTTTAACAAAATCTAATGGACTTCTTGTATAGCTACAATGGTAGTAACATGTCTATGTACCTCAGTAGAAACTATTGGTATAGATGAATCTCCCTAGCATGATAAGAACTACTTTAATCACATCACTTATTCCCAATAGAAACAAATTACTCATTGACAATCTCTAGAAAAGTACACTATGTTTGAATACTCCATAAAAAAATATCCCATGAAATTATTTTTTCATACTCTCATGGAATAAAACATGGGATTTGACGAAAAACTATTTTAAATATCCTTCTAAGTGGAAATAAGATTACAATATTTTGTTACACATGGAACATATAACTCTTTATATAATCTTCTATATTCCCAAGATATTCAATAAAGAGAATAAACTACATAGTAATATTTTTAAATAATTTTTTTAAACTCTACATTTTTATATGAAATTTATGAATGAATAAACATCACTAGATCCTTTAATTAAATTTTTAGGTCATTGATAGTTATTTTTTCAACATCCAACATAAAGAAAAAATATTTTCTATTCACTAGAGGGGTTACTTCATCAATGGAATAAAGTGTGGGTTTGGAATAAAATATACCATCATAAAGACATATAAATAGTATATCCATTAATAATAAAGATATCAAGAGATATTGATTATAAAATTTTACAATAACAGGGTTATCTGAATCATGAAGATGAAAAATGATAGTCTCATAAAACTGACAAACATGTTTCTAAATATAATTTTTTAACATTTCATCAAGGACATATTTCCATTCCTGAATATTGATAACTTTATTGAGTGTCATATCCTTCCCAACAAGAGAAATAAAATCAATTTATTTTCTTCACTGCACTTTACTTACCGACCATGAGCATATTGACCAACTTATGGTATCATTTTATGGTCTATTAGTTTTCCTTATTAGTGAAAGAGGTTTTGTGGTTTAGGGAAATTAAATTTGGTAATACAACTTTGTGGGTTAGAAGGATTTTGTGTATATGAAAAAATTTCTACCATTATTTCATGATAATGGAAGGGTCATATATATTGATGAGGAAGGTTATCATGATAATTACATGATATGTGTCACACTATAAAATGATTAAATATAAAAAAGTAGTTTTAATTTTTGTATTGGATAATAAAATAAGAATATTTTAAATATAGACTCTCACATAAAATATCATGAAACAAAATAATATGTAAAAATTAAATAAAATTCAATCACCCTAATTTGGATTTCATAAAATCAAATATACCATAAGGTAATGGTTTAGAAAATATTTCAACTTATTAATTTTCTATACAATCAAATTCTAAAGATATATATCCTTTTTATGTATGATATCTCATTAAATAATTCCTTAAATAATGTGATTTATTCCAAAATGATTTATTATATTCATCAAAATTTTAATATCACATGGGTTATAACATGTTTTTTTACCCAATTAAAATTTATTACAAAATCCAGTGGGGTGTGTTTTATCCATAGAATCTATGAAATGAAATTTACAGCCACAATATGCTCAGCTTTGGTAGTTAAAAATAAAATTTAATTTTGTTTCTAACTAGATCATGATAATATTTATTTACCGCTAAAATAATATATTCCTATGGTACTTTATCTATCTAGTCTACACCCATTAAAGTAAGCATCTGAGTAAGAAAATAAATTAAAGTATAATTATTTTAAAAGGATTAAATAAATATAAAAGGTTCCATTAAGTATATTAAAATTATTTTGATTGTTTATAAATGAGGTTAATTTGGATCTACCTGAAATATATCAAAAATACAAACATAAAACATAATGTTTGGCCTTTTTTTGTGAGATAAAAAAATCTCCAAATTATTATAATATATACTTTTTCTTCAATATGTTGTCTGGAATCATGCAAATAAAATTTCATATTGAGAATCATTTTATTTTAATAAGCCTTACCACTTTCCTATAAAAATATTTTATGTATGTCAAGTATATTTTTACTTTGGTTTAAAACAATTCCAATTTTTTTTTGATAGATTTAGAAAACACACAAATAGATAAACTCACACATCATATTCATTCCAAATAGTTTTTCCATGAGTTTTGAATATTCATTGCACATTATCTGCATTTTTTACCATAAAATAACATCATCAACATATATTTACAGAAGAAAAGTACCTTCTGAGCATGTTATCTTAAAAATAGTGGGTTATACCAATACAAAAATACAACCATTTTATAAAAAAAGGAACATAATCAGTCACATGGAGATATCATTTCTTTCTTATGGTCTTAATGTTATTTGGATAGCTATGAAAAAAATTTAAAATGGGGGTCTATAAAATCACGAGGGTATTCAACTTAATATGCTTCTATTAAGAAACTATTTAAAAAAGAATTTTTTTTGTCCATCTAATATTGTTTGAAATTAATATGGGATGTATATACTCCAATGTTTCTAATTTATTATTACCTATATAGATGGGAAAATGCTTCTTTATAATATTTTTCTTATTATTTATTATAATTTCCTGGAATTAACTGATACTTATTTTTATTAATCACACATTGATCATCAATTTTGTCTCTAGATGCCCATTTTTTCTAATAATCGGGTAGTATTGGGGTCTATTGACAAACTATTATAACTTTTTCCACTTGGACTAGTTTAACTCTTCCTACATTACGAAATCCCAAATTTCATCAGCTAAGGTGTCTTCAAACATATGAGGATCAATCAGAGATTAAAAAGAATAAAATTATATAAAATTTCTTACTCTTCTAGCAGTCCTAATAACTATTTCTATATATCATATTGAAGTATATAAAGGATGTTTTTAAATATTATATGTTGTCGAGGATAAAATTTGTCCATTTCTTCAGTGTCAATACCTTTTGGTTTGATTTTTTCTTGATCATGTTCAATATCACCATCATTTTTTATTCCAAAACAGAGGTTCATGGTGGTTTATAGAACACCTAAATATTCAATATCAGTTTCCTTGTGATCATGAGGATCAATTTAATAACTAATAGGGAGTTTTCCTTAATATATTCCTTATTAAAACTATGTTAATGATATAACATATTGTGTTAATATCTTTAGCCCAAAATTAAGTGGGAATATTATAGTCAGATAACATAGTCTTAGTGATTTCTTATAAGTTATTGTTCATATTCTCAATATCACAATACTATTGTGGTGTCTTGGGAGTATAAAAGTATTTTTAATAATATTCATTCAGAAAAATTAATTGAATTCATGATCCTAAAATTCCCCTCCTTGTTCATTTTTTAAGGTCCTTATTTTTGAATATTTAACTTTTTGTATAAGTTTTGAAAAATGTAGAATCATAACATGATTGACTTTTATGTATCAAGAGATAAACCCAAGTTATTATTTAAAAATTAGTAACTAAAACAAAAAAAATGTTTTAACATATATTCAATCGATTATAAAATATTTCAATAGATTCATATTGATATGATCAAAGGGTCCAAAAGTTAAAACCACATTTATTAGTTGAAGATAGTTTTTTAATTGATTTCACATCTTATATGAAACAAAAATTCAACTTGTATCCAATATAAGGATAGAAAATTTTTAAATTAACTATATCATAGTTAATTTTCCCATAGAGTACAAATGTCAATTTCCAAGTATTCTATGAAAAATTTCATATTCTTGAATTTAAAATTTTAAAAAATTTAAATTATGTCTACACAAGGAATTAGGTCTAATGTACAATTATTATTCATTATTTATTCCTTAAATATAAGTGAATTATTTTTAAAAAATTAGCATGAAATATTTTAATGATCAAAAGAATAAACTTTATCACAATATTTAAAAATACATATCATGTTTATCTTTAAAATTTCCATATATGTAACATTGTTGATGATTATTTTCAGAGGATTTTTAATAGTTAAACTAATAAATATATTATTTTCACATTGTCCCCAAGTGTGGCATATCCACTATCATTTTTTCATTATGAGTGGAAGTTAGAGAAATTTCCATGAATATTCCTTATGAAACAACTATCCATAAACCATAATTCATTATTATTTATTTGTATTGATACTTATAATGAAAAATTATAAAAGAAACTATTTTGGAACCCATATTTTCTTGGTTCAAACAATTTCAACATATTTAAAATTAGGAACCCAAATCTATTTGTAATAAATCAAAATTCTTGCACTCAATTTTGAAAAAAGGTTTTGAAATATATAATTTTCTACCAAAAAACAGTTGGTTCCTTAAATTACAATTATGATAATAGATCCCTAATTATCTATAGAGAAAAAAGTATCCATTTAATGGGTTTTATTCTTATAATGAGGAACAAAAAAATTAATTTTTTTCATCACCATCATTTCTAATATAAAAATATTTTTATTTACTCTATTTTTTCTAAGGAATATATTTATATATTTTTAACCATCGTGGAAAACATATGAAACTTGTTTATGATCATAAATTTTTTTTGTAGGGTTTTAAATTTGTAACCACGTAAAAAAAAAGTTGAAAAAAAATCCATATTGATTTTATGATCTAAATTTAATTTTTTAAGTCATCATCCTCAGGAAAAACAACATTGTTCTAGTTTTTTAGGGATTTATTTTTATTCTTCATGAATTCATATTTTTTTCAATCATATTACAATATAAATTTAAATCTTAAAAATTTATGTTTTATTCAATTGTTTTATATTCATTTTTAGAATAATAAAAACAAAATAAATCATTTGAGTGTTCCATAATGAACATATTGGACTTTTAATTGGATATTAATAATTCTAGTCTTGAAGCGGTGTCATTACTATAATATATATGAGTGTTTAATGTTATATTCCTATATTTATAGGATTTATTCTTATAGAAAAACATTTTAAAAAACATTATATCAAAAATATTGTTGTCTATAAATTTATAAACATTTTTCTTGATGTGACTTTTCTTATCCCACTCATAGAATTTAAAGTATTTAGGGTTTTCCTCATACTTATTATACATACTGATGTGATTTTTTAAAACACATCCCATTTTGATAAACATTTTAAAATTTAGAGAAAACTAGGAAAGTACATCATTTTATTATTAATGGATTGAGGTATCTCCTTATATATATGATTTAAAAAAATGTACTGATGTTCTTTATGCCATCCTTCAAAGAAGAAATATTTGTATCATCATTTTTCTTTTTAATAAGCTTATTCCCACTTGAATCAGCTTCAATTTCTGCATTCTACATTATAATTATACCAAAAAGATCTTTTATTTTTTAATTTCTAACAAATATAGAATTATTAATGTTAAATAAAATTTCATTACTTTTGTGTGGTAGAATTCTTAGTAATTTTATAGTTTGTTACGGTTCAGAAATATGTGCCCCAAAATATGAAACATTATTTACAATATTAGTGGGACTTATATTTAATTGAATGATTCTTCCACCTTCCATAATCATAAAGGTATCAATCTTAATCGTGGTAGTACTATATATACGAGTTCACACATTTCCAGTTCCTTCATATGAAACATCTATTGTAGTCCAAATATCATATGCTTTGGCATAATATAAAACACATTTAAACTCATAGGGACCTTGTATACATATGACAGTGATTGGGGATTTTAATTTTAGGTCGTATTCTCCAACAATAGTATAATTCCACTCTGGACCTCCTTCAACAATAGAATGTTACTTAATATAATTTCAATCAACATTTTTACCATGTTTTATCATGTATATTATCATTTCATCATTCTAATAGTCATAATTATATTTTATTAAAGAATGTATATCTTATGAATGATATAACGTATATGCTATCAATCATAGTATCTATTTTAAGATGATATGAAGAAATAAACCATTAATAAATGATAAACCAAATGTCAAAAACATTGAAACTAATTTATAGTTAGAGAATAATGGCACAAGGACTCGAGAGTTTTGAATTGAGTTCTTTAAAAAAATAACATAAAAATGAACACTATTTGTCTTAATAGGTTATGATCATCTAATAACTAAATAAAGTAGTTAAATACATGTACCTAGAAATATATCTAACATGAGAGATTTATATTGGTTCATGGAATATGTAACCTCTAGCCCCATACACCTACGCTCAGAACCTGACACTTGGTAAATTTCTATAGGATTAGTCCTTTTCCTAGTGATGTTCCAATGGAGTGAAATTAGTTTTAAATAGGTATAATATCAAATTATTTTATAGGGATTCTAAAAGGATTTTAAAAACACCATCCTTCAATACTCATTATAAGGAATGCTCATATCAATTGATAATGAATTATAATATCAATTAATGATGATGTATAGAGTTGTAGGATGAAAATTAAAGTAATTGAATAAATATCATGAGAATATATTAAAATTTTAAAAGTACCTATGTATTTCAATTGATTGATAAATATAATCTTATATGCACATAATCTATATATTTTATTCTTTATTTTTTAGTATTGTTTAAAGCATGTATTATTTAATTCATATATACATGTCATTTATTTCATATAGTGGAAACTCTTCTATTTATAATATATATTTTCAACATGAACATAAAAATACACGATAATCCCAATTTTTTAGAAGATAATATTTTTTAGATAAAAACATTATAGGATATAAAATGAATTTGGAATTATTTTTGTAATGTATATTGAATTTCTATAGTTTATATGGATGAAATCATATTTTTCAGATCTTTTAATTCTTATAAAAATGATTAAATTTCCAAATTGATCTTCCCTTATTTGAAAAAAAATCCTATTTAAATTAAAATAATTTGTTGAATTATTAAAAGGTCACAATGATGGTATGGACTATATTCATAATGATTATCCATATGATAACTTGTTATTTGTAAGATAAACTTCTAGAATCAATACTCCCATAAGATAATTTGTTCTAAAGCATCTTATGATAAAAAACTCTATATGTATCACTTATATATCACATAAGATAAATATATTAGATTTAATACATACGTAGGATAAATCCATTTTGTAAGATAATTGAATTATAGAATATTTTTTTCAAGAGATAATGTATTTTCAATGGTCCACATTGTATCCTAAAAGTCTTTGAATTATTTTTCATCTGACATTTCATTTTAAACATGATATCTTAATTTTATAATTTCTTGAAAGGGTGATATACTTCACATATGTAGTAAGATAATTTTTTCCACTAATAATTTTTAAGGTAAAAAATTTTTGTGAACTAAATACATAATCATGTCACTGTAAGAATTAATGTTTCATTGAAATAATTTCTAAAAACATTATAAAATTTTGATGAAATGATCCTCAAATGATACAGATAGAAGATATTTACATAGATAATTGGAATTTTCATTTCATTTAGATATAACAAAATCAAAATTCCTTGACAATATACCGTAGTGTTTTCTTACAATATCATCAATAAGTTTACCTAAGATCTTCAAGAAACAGAATAAGATGAACATATTATAAGATATTATAATTTTGTGAAGTTTGTTACTATATCATTGTCATTAAGTAAATATTATTTGGTTTATGTTTATGTTTTCAATTAAAGATACCATTATAATATTTTTATATAGTTATAAGTTCACTTTTCATTTTTTTATGTCTAATCCAATGCGATCTAGAAGGTTTTGGGGTATGGACCCTAGATTTTCACATACATAAAGATAAATGGGCTTCATTATAGGTTATTTTTCTATCCAAATCCTTACATTGATTGACTTCCTAGTGTTTACATTCCTTAAATCATCCAATCAAAGAGGATCTTATGAGCTAAAGATACCAATTTTTGTCAATAATCTTATAGTCGGGGATGTAATGGGTTTTCAACATAGTAACTTCAGATAATTCTATATTCAAAGAAGTTTCAAGTGTAGAAATTGAATTATTAGGATTGGTTATATAGATTAACCATCCACATTGGGTAAAATTAAAAGGTTTTATTGATACTAATAAAATTGGTGATAATATCCTTTTAGAGGATTCTAGATTAAAATATAAACATTGATTAATCAAAAAATTTAATTTCCAAGATCTTGTATTTTTGAGTGGGCAACAATTATTTGTTTTCTCTACTTCTAAATGTAATCACCCCTTGTAGTGTTATATCTGAAATTAATTATAAAATATTTACTCATGGATTCATAATTATTTTTTTTTCATTTTTCGTTTTATTGTACATTCTTAGACTATATTATCTAGAGGATATTTTTTCGATTTTGTGTGATTTTTAACCTAAAAACTATTCATCAAACAAGAGTCTATTAGAGTTGGTCATTATGGGTTACACTCAGTTTCATCAAAAAATCATGTAGGTTTATGGAGGGATCAATACATGAAAAATGTTATCTAATTTAATTTATTATCTATTTTGGATTTAAGAGATAAGAACATAAGAGGTTTTGGTTGGTTTGTAATGACTAGGGAAAATTTAATTGATGTTTATAGATTAGTTCTACAATTCAGACAACCCAACATATAGTTTGGTATAAAAAATATTCTTATGTAAGGAAATTAACTGTCTATTGACTAACTTGTATACCTAGAACAACTATTTCAATATACAATTTGGGTGTTGCATTCTTTATAAAGATATAGGAAATTGTTTTTTTAAATAACTTTATGTGATAGGGTAATGATTTTAGGATATAAAGTCTATAATTTAGAGTATACCTTTTAAATTTTCCCTTTCAATAACTAAATGATTATCAAGATTTAAGTATTCCTTTAAATTTTAAAACATAAAATATAGAAAAAACCATTTTTTATTAAATGTGTTGAGGATGAACAGGACTACACTTATATGAGTGACCCCCCTAACTGGGCATTATAGTATTGAGAAATTCATCAAGGGACCTGAGTTTGAGTAGAATACCCTTACATATATATCAAATAAATAGTTTCATAGAATCTAGAATATTTCATGTTTTTTAAATTATATGAGATATGTTTAGGGGTATATGTAATAGGGATGTGTGTACTCATTATATTTAATTTAATAGTCTCCCCTTCTTCTAATACTTGATTGTTTTATTTTTATATAGAGGAAAATTTCTAATTTTTTCATTTTTGGACCTTATTTCATTATTTTTATGGTTTCTTATTACAAGCATAATTTCATTATGATGAATAGAACAATATTTTTTTCTTATTTTTTTATTTTCATATTATAACAAAAATTTATCTTTAAATTAGAATAGTGTATATTAGGGGTCTTTGAGATGTTGGATAATAATATGAGACACTGATGAGTTATAAGATATATTATTTGTTTTGCAATCATTTGATTCCACGGTGTGTGAGAAATTGGTGGATGATGATTATTTATGCCCAAGGGATGAGTGTCTTGGATAATAGTTAATGCTCACACTGTTATAAAAATATTTCCTTCTTTATTTTTTGATGGATAATTATCTTCAGATATAGGAATTATGATGTTCTCTTTAATAGGTTTAGATCTTACCTTTGATGATATTTTTTATTTTTTTCCTTAGGTACTAAGTGGTATGATTTTGCCAATAATTTTTTGTAATTAATGCTTTCAATATGACATCAATTTATGATATTACATATTAATTTATTTGAGGTTTTATGAGATATAGTACATATTGGATATTATTTAGTAGTGCATGGATCTATGTTTCCACCCAGCTTATATGAGCATGGTGAAATTGATTGTGGAGAAATAGATACTCTATTTTGAGTCCAATATCACGATATATAATGAAAAATTACAATGAATATACTCAGAATATTGGATATTTATATGCTATAGATTTTAATTTATCTAATCCATATTTTACATCTATTTGACTATAAATATTATGGTTCAAAACATTATGATGTCATTATGAGTTAATGATATGGATGAAAATTTATATCTTATTACCACTCATGATTATTGGGAGATGTTTTTTATTAAAAAAATGGTGTTTTTACTTTATGTGTTATAGGATTAAGTGATTAATTTTTTTGTATCAGTTAAA
Source organism: Viscum album (assembly GCA_963277665.1). Lineage (NCBI taxonomy): Eukaryota > Viridiplantae > Streptophyta > Magnoliopsida > Santalales > Viscaceae > Viscum > Viscum album. The sequence continues at coordinate 566,494,869 of OY728134.1, read as the reverse complement.
TTATATTACATGGTAATGTTATTTCATGGGGTCTAAGTCATATAGTTTGTGTTCATCATGGAAATCATGATTTGTTTTTCATTATATTTCTGTCAGATGGGGCTATAAAGACATTCATTTTACAGGTGGATGTACACATGTGTATAATGTAATTATGAATGATCTAACCTTATAAATTTAAAATGATTATATATATTCTCTTTTATGAGAGAAGTGATGATGATTAATAAATGGTTCCTTTGAAACATATTATATATATTTAACTAAGAAAATTTGTTATTGAAATGTTATGAAACTATTAGGTAACTATGAATAAAAAATCAATTGATTTTGAAATTGATGTGGGTGGACCACTGGTGTTAGTGTTTATAATAGATTATAAATAAGGTAAAAATTATTTTTTAATTTACCTAAAATAATTTCATTGATAAATATTCATGTGTATAAAAATTAGATAAGTAGAATCAATAGGGTAGATAAAATTAGATGAAGATGTTGTTCCTTTTAGAAAATAAAACAAAAGTTAAATTCATTGGTGATAGGAGATGATTTTCATTTTTTCCAAAGTGTCATCACATCAAAATGATATAACTTGGAACTATAAATATGGTTGATGACATTAAATATTAGATAAATTCTAAATAGAATATAATAAATATATTTAGTGATGGTTTGGAAAAGAAAATTTCAAAACCAAGGTGATATAATATGGGAATTTATATTGTGATATTCATCAGTCCATTATCTGGTTAGAGTTTCAAGATGATAAAGGAGTTTTGAAGACAATGTTTCATGGTTTAAAAAACTAATCATTAGGATCATAAATTTTAACAAAATTGAAAATTAAATTTTTAATCATAAAAGGTGTTATAATAATAATAATATTTTTATAAATTCCACATTCCTAATGTATGTTTTTTTATAAAAGAGAATATAGTAGCATAATTTTAGTGACATCAGTGTAGTTTAAATAAAAATGTGGTACAGAGAAAAGAGTTTCTGGTAGAAAATAATTGATCATTTCGGTGTATTTGGAATCTATATTGATAATGAGGTACATGAGATCTGGTTCATTGGGTAGCTACACTTTCAGGAATAATTCATGTTATGTATGTTGTTGTTTTTTAAGATGTAGGGGAATCTAATTAAAAATGTTAAAGAAGGATTTACATGTATATGCGTAATATTTCAATCATGGAAATTTTTCGATGTAAAAAAATATCAAGAAGCTATGTGAGTCTCCTAATTTGGATCTTTGTGATGTCTAGAAAAGAAAAGACTTTTTAATGTTTATTACAATGTTCTTATGTAGATTTCACACAAAATGATCTTTCATAAAAGGGATCTGACTAGTGTTTTTGTATCTAGTTATTAAAAACAATTTTTTTTATTGTTTTCCAAAAAAATATCCTACTGAATATTTTATTAAGGATTGAATAAAATATAAATAACGTTAAATAGATTATTATAACTATCATGGAGGTCATTTCAGTTTGTGAATATGGGTTTATTTATGAAGAAGTGTCTCATATTTAACAACATCATTTATAATGTTAAACCATTCATAAAGATTGTTTTTTCAAAAAAAATTATTCACTAAGAATATAACCATTTCTTGATGAAAAATTCATATATATAGTTCAAAATGTATAAAAAAGGATTTTTTTGAAGGGGTGTAATGTATAATTTTCCCATAGGGGATTCTGTGCAGAAGTAGTGCAAGGAATGTATTTGAACAAGGGTTTATACATGGTGAATATTATTCCACATGGAACTTATGCACCCATTATTAGTGGTAATTTTATAGATCCATAATTACATTATATTATCTTGTTATTACATTAATTATAAAATGAACTATATACATTACTTTTTTTATGATGGAGACATTCACATTGATATATTGTGAATACAACCATCTAGAGTAGTTACGAATGAGGAGTCAGTAAAAGTGGTTTGTGGGAGTTATTACAATATTCCCTAAACTAAAATGTAAAATTATTGAGCCTATCTTGAAGGGGACATGGTAAAACAATTGTTTAATGAAATACTAAAGCATTATGATTTTGGAATACTAGTATAATGTCATATGTATGATATTGGGATTTTCCCTCAATGGTGAACCTTGTAAAATTTATATTCCCAATTTTTAATTTAAGAATTATTACTTATATTTGATTTGATATTAATTTTCAAATACTCATCGGTTTCTTCAATTTTAGTAATAATATTCATTATAGGAAATGAAAAATTTCAAATTTTAATTATCCTCCCCCCAGGGGTGTCATGGTTTCTAAAAAAATGAAATATAGTTGAGGTTAATATAATTAATTCTATCATATAAATCTCATAAGTATAGAGAACTTGATTAAATAAATTGGTATAGTATTTGGTGGTTTCAATTAATGTATCTTGAAGTGTCATATCAGAATACATTTATGGACTCTAGGACTTGATGTATTCTTTAAACCCATTTAAGGGATACATTTTGGGGTTGTTACAGAATTTTCCCTTATAGAAGCTAAAACGAAGATGCTCAATATTGCTTTGGAAGCTGAAAAAGACTCACATGAAGAATTAATAAACCTTATTTAAATGAATTCTATTAGTTTCTTGAGTTTTAAGAATATGTGAGATAAATATTCTAAAATCAATAAGGATGATATGAAGGTAAAGAAAGAAAATATTCACAGCCTATATAAAAATAATTTCCAGCTGAAAAATTTCACTGATGAAAATATTAATTTGTTATGTAACAAAATAGTTTAAGATGTTGGAGAAATTTAAATTATTAGTTAAAATAAAAAACAAATTAATATTGTAATTTAAATACTTTAATGATTAGCAGCACTTTAAATTATGATGGTATAATCTCTTTTATGGGGGATATTGGATGAATTTTCAATAGATGAACTAGAATTTATTTTGGTATCATATGATATGTGTTTTAAGATAAAAGAAATTAAATGCAATTTATATAGGGAGGTGGGTATTAAATATATTGAAAAAAATAATATTCTAAATGATTGAGATGAGGTGAAAGGTGTTATTGATGAATTCGTATCTCTTGTGGAAAGGATATGAAAGAGTATTATTGGTATATTTGAAGAAAATCTACCCTTTGCACGATTTCAATGTAGTAAGGTTTGATATTTTAAAATAATATTCCCATGATTATTTGATAAAGATGGAGATGAATAATAAAACATACATAATCCATTATAGTAGTTCTCTCTAAAAGGAGAAATCAATCTTGGAAAATAATATAGAATGATGTTTTAGAATTAGAGCATGATATCAAAAAGAGATCTAAATAGTTTATACTATCTGGGGTATGTTGATATAGAATATAAATAAGGTATTAATAATTTGTAATGATGATAGTTGCATAAGTAAAATATATATGTGATGTAGTAAAGCAACCACAAATTGTAATTATTATCAAGGATGAACATGATGGGGCTCTTGAGGACTTTAATGCTCATAGAAATATGTTTTATTAAATGTTGGTGGATTGCTAAAGTAATATTCTTATTATAAAGAACATCTCTAATCAGTGATGGAAATACTAGAAAATTTATTTAATGATCATTTAGTCAATATTGGGAAATCATAAGAAAAATTGAATCTCAATTTATATATAAAAGGATATGCTAAGATGATTGATGAACATACTTCTTTGGTATAGGAAATGATAAGTAAATTGTAATCCATTAATGAATATATTTTCCTAATGATAATTTCTTTAAATAAAAAATTAAAATAGTGGATAAAAAGAATAAATTTCACTTCATGATGTTCTCAAATAGGTAAATATTAGAGAGGGAAAAGTGAGGCTCACTAGTCTTGAGAAAATCATGAATGATCAAAATCAGAAACCCCTGAATTAAATTGTAGTACGATTCAAGTATAATATCATGAACTAGAACAATGATATATAAAAAAATAATTACAATGTTTTTAATGTTCATATCAACTCAAAGAAACCAAAATACCTAAAAATTATGTTCACAAAAAAATAAAATAAGAGGGTAGGAAATAATACTCAACCATTATTGGTTAATAAATAATAAAGGATCCATTCAACATTTTTAGACATTTTCTGGAACTAAAGATAAAAGATATTTGAAATTATAAAGTGTCAAATTTATAGACATCTTTTCCACATCATGATCAAATTTTTGAAGGTGAGTAATTATTTCAAAGGATATTCCATTAAAATTAACTAAATAAAAATGAGACCATATCATTCATATAAATGAAGAAATTCATTATATGTATATTTCAACCAGTTATATAATTTTAATATAAATAATATATTTTTCATAAATAATTCAATATAATTATCTCTATATAATTCAAGGAAAGGTAATTTGAAAACAACTTTAAAAGATTGATTCGGGTAATAGATACTCTCTGATAGTATAAAAATATATCTATTTCTAGGCTTCCATTATCAAAAATAAATATAATATGATATATTTTTCCTCAACTGAAAATGGTATCTCATAGAAGTGAAATAAAGATAGATATAAGGTTAGTCTTATTTAAATTTATCTCATTGATGGAAACAATAGAAGAACCTAGATCCTTTATAGTGGGTTGTTATATCACTTGATTAGAAATATGAATATTCTGAAAATTTTGAATGGAATATTTTATTAGACCATGTGTTTTGGAAATTGTGGAGATATAATGAGAAAAGGAAGTGAAGAATACATAGTTAAATATACTATTTTAAAAAAAGACAGATGTTGTCTATGAGGATGGATAACAAAAAAACAAATTTTGTTTGATTCAACTATGTAACTCTAGAATTGTGGTTATATTTAATATAATGGTGTGACTAATAAAGGTAATTTCTAATAACTCTATTTTTAAAGGACGTAGGATGAATGAAAATAATTATTTTTTTCTAGGTAAATATAAAACATGTTTGTTAATAGTAGAGTTGGAGAATATATAATGGAATTTAAGTATATGACATATTCACTATCATAATAAGGATCAATTTTCGAATAAAAAATATAATTATTATATTTTTAATCTAAATCACGATCATTAATGTATTCATGATGAAATTATGTGAGGAAATGAAGTATAAACTATATATCAAGGAATAAAAAAAAGATAATCTAATCTCATTGATCTAGTTAATGATAACATATACGTTTCAATAAATAATCCCAAAACATATTTTTAGAGTTATTTCAACATTTTTTAATGATTAATATATAATGACATGTTATATGTTCATGAAAATCACGAGTGAAGTTATAAAATGCATGAAGAGGTATATATTGAGGGTTAAAAATTAAACATGAAAAATCATAGAGTTATTGGGATTAGAAAATGGAATAAATTGTAAATTTATTGAAGTGTATAACTAAATATATAATCATGTTATTATAAATGAGGTATCATCTATAAGAATTCTGTAACATAATATATTTTTTGATTGAAGATAACAGTTAGTGAATAATACAGTGAAAACATTTCTTATCAAGAGTGGTACCCCTCATCAACCCAGGAAGGTGTTAGTAAAAGTTACATTGTATAATAAAACCTATGTGGTGTTATGTCAAGGGGAGGATAAGACTCCCTATGAAATGTTGAATAGAATGAATCCCTCTTGGAAACATGTTTTGGCCTATGCATGAAGATGGAACAACATGAATAAAAATGGTAGTCAAGGAAAGAACTTCAATATTTCATATTAATGACTACTTTTAGGCTACTAAAAAAGGGGTGAATCCATGAAATTCTTCAATAGAAGGCTATATATGTTTATGTAGTGTAATGAAATTAATATAATTGAGGATAAATATGGAAATAACATTATATGTTAACACTATGATAAATTAAATTGAAAAAGATGATGAAGTTATTCTAAATCATTAGGTTTTACAATGTTCCCCAAAATGATTAAGATTATGTTGGTGAATTATAGGAGGTGTCCATAATTGTAGAAAATCAATAATCACCCTATAGATAAAACATGATGACAAAATTTGATGCAAAAATATAATCAGAGACATATGTATTCCAATATAAATATGAATAATGAGGTAATTGAATCAAGATGCTCAATTGTCAACACTAAAACCCACATCACTTAAAGATACCTAAAAAATATATCCATGGATATGTTTAGTGAATTAGAATTTTGATAAAATTGACAATAATTAAAATTTGTTACTTTTAAAGAATTTTGAATTTCACAATATGATCGAAACAAATTTTCACTTGAAGAATAAATTCTAAGAGAATTGTAATATGATCTAAAATAAGTTGTGCCTTTTTTTGTAAATTATATAAATGGATAAAAGATTATTATGTTAAATAAATGTTTATGAGATTGGTTAAAATTTACTCGATCCCTATTTTCCTAGTGATAAATATTCAAATAGGATTCAAGATTTATCAAATTGATAAAAAAACATTATAGTGTACTTAAAGAGGTTGTGTATATTGAATGTACTATGGGTTTCTTGATAGGAAATTATTAAACCAATGTATTTAGGTCAAATAATTTCTTTTTTGGTCTGTAATAGGAATAATGTATAATACCATGAAATTCTATAAATATCACTATATTCGAGAGAATATAGGACACATTACTCCAAGCATTAACACTCATGAAATAATATTATTTAATATCATCATTATAACATAGAAATTGAATTGGAGGGTATGAATATGAGTAAATTACTTATGATATATATATATATATATATATATATATTTCTAAAAAAATTAATATTTCATGATTAATTCATAGTAAATAAGAATCCAATTTGTAGTAGTTATTTTATGCTTCAAAAATATTTTTTTTCCAAATATGGTTTTTATTTCTACTTCGGAAAGAAAATTATTTTTAATTAAAACCAATTTAATAATTTTTTATTTGTTAAAAATCATATTGTTTTTTATTTAATCATATAAATGATATATTATTTTTAAATATTAATATTTTTCTTAAAAGTTAAATTTTTTAGTTATTAGTGTAAAATACTGATTTTACATAAACATGTCATTTATTGTCATGTATTTTAAATATATATATTTTTTAAATGTTTGTAATTTTAATTTGTTTTTGTTTTTTAAAAAATATCATTAATTTCATTATAATCAACATTATTGTTAATATTGATTTGAAAAACATTACGCTTAAAAATTCATTTTTTTGGAAAATATTTTTCATCATGTTATGTGGGTTTATTTTGAAAATAGTTTCTACCATGTTTAGGAATAAAATTTGTTAAAATGGATCCCATATTTATAATTATAAATTCCAATTTTTTAAAATATTTCAAAATTATTTATTTTCATACTGAATGGTAACCAAGGAAGAAAATATCACCACTATAGGGGTAAAACGAGTAGAAATATTTTATAACAATGATATATGGATTCCAAATAATACGTAAACCTTCCCATATTCTATTATATGGGTTTAATTAAACCAATAACTTTACATATTCAAGTTAATGGAATTTTTTATGTTTTTTATAAATAACAATATATTATTTTAAAGAAAATTCCAAAAAGATTCTTCCTTCATTTTAAAATCTATAATATGTTTTGATAAGGATATGAATATGTTATATATGGTTATAAACATATATTTAAAATAATAATAATTTATTTTTATTTTACTTATTTTTATTTTTATTTTTTAGTTATGAAAAATTTTTATTTAAATGGTTATGAAATGCTGACATAATGCTTATGCTATCATTATAGAAATTGAGTAAACAATTTAAATAAACATGAAAAATAATAAATTTTGTGTGAGTTATGGTGTTTAGAAAATTTAAGATATATATATATATATATATATATATATATATATATTATTTGTTAAATTTTTATATGAAAACTAAATTTCTACCACTATATTTTTCAATTTTCACATATTTTGAATAGTCTCAAAAATGGATTTAATTGAATTTTATGTAAAATAATATTTTGTTAAATTATTTTAAACTTCCTAAAATTTTAATATTTTTCCAATTGAAGGGGATATTTTAAATAATATCAATCAATTTCCACTTATGGTAAAATATTATTTTCATTTTATTTTCTATAAACCCTAAAGAATAAAAACATTGTTATGATAGTAATAGTAAAAATAAATAATGGTATCATAAAATTAAGATATAAATGTTAAAAAATCACGTAAACATGAATGGTTTTTTTATCAGAGTATTTAAACTCATCCTCATATTTTATTATAAGTATATAATTTTGGTTCCACTTCAAAATAAAAATTAATTTATATTAATATAAAGAATTTAAGGGTTCACATATCCTAAATAATAAAAGGACGCCACCTCTTATCTCTTCCTCACACATCTTTAGACTCTCACCTTGACCATACTGATAAAAATATCATCTTAACATACTTAGTTACATTCAATATGTACTATTTTTTTATAAAATATAGTCGATATAGACTTTATGAATATATCTAAAGGTTGTTATTCAAAGAGGATATAATTTTCTCCACTGGGAATTTTTATTTAACAACTTTTTATAAATCCATAAATTTAGTCATAAGAATTTATATATATTAACATCAGTATCTATAATATAAACATATTTTATTATGATAATTTTATATCTTTATTCATACTCTTTTTCAGTCAAATGGGGATTAAAATAATCATTTGTACAACCCTACAGAGTACCACATTGACAAGGAGATGTGTTTCCTTTTCTAACACTAAAAATAATTGAAGATCATAAGGGTTGTTTTATGATTTATATATGATAATATTTATTAATTACTATTTTATAAATATAAAATATAATTTATTTTCTTACCCTTCAATCTGTTAAAAATTGATAACGGTGTTCTCGTGTACCTATGGATTGCCACTTCCATGAAATGATGTGATTTATTTTAGATTGATGCTTATAAAATTATGTATAATATATAAAAGTGAAAATTATATACATGTTATTATCCTTTATATTATGTAATAATTACCCCCTCTACCCATGATCCACCTTCTAATTTCATTTTTTAGTTATGAAATGAATTTCCTCAAAACACAAAACATGAAATTATCTTATTAGGAGATTGGATATTTTATTAAAATAAATAAAACAAATGAATTAATGTTTAATAAATAACCCTGTAAAATGTAATTAAATATTTAAATAATTAATATAATCTTGTTATAAAGGATTTAAATGAGATACATAGAAATTAGAGACTTGAGTTAAGGGGTTTCAAAACTCAATTTCCATTGTTTGGGTTGTACATATATTTAATTGACTATTTTATGCCAAGATTATGTGGGAAATTACATCTGATTGAATTATTTTTTTATTTCCACTTTTTTATAGTTTATACATGTATTAAAATAATTAAAAATTTTAACTTCAATAATATTCTATTGGTAAGGAATATTCGTCTCAATGTTATTTCATTCAGAGAAGTCTGATATTATGAAAATAATTCATTTTAGAAGGTTTATATGTATCTTATTGAGAAATTATATCAAATATGAATCTATTATCATGATAAACAATGTTCCATTTATTTTATATCGTTCATTAGATATTGATTCAAATGTAAAAAAAATTTCACGGGTTTTATCATCTCAATTTCAATAATTTCAGACAAAATTTATGTTATACACCATGTTTTATGTAGTATTGTGTTCTCACTACCCCAATAATGTGTTTTTACATACTACTTCATTTAAATTATGGATCATATATAATAGTTTTATATTACTTCTTTAAATGTCTTTTTTGTTCATGCATTTCCCTAGTTGCAAGGGTTTCTCATCTCAAAATTCCTTCATTGAGACATGTTTTGGTTAATTAACATCTATTCATTTATATGTTGTATTCAATAAATCATGATATATAATATCATGAAATTTTTTAACTCGTGTAATTTTATGTTCCATCTTATTTTATTTATTTTAGTGGTTTTTTGGTTTTAAATGATCATAAATGGGTATTTATTTAGTATTGCTGTTATAATATTTTTAAACACATTTAACCAAACTCATATTCAATGGTATTTATCATGATTAATTGATTATATTTTTTGATATTAATTATTTTATATATTTATTTTATATTATCTTTCTACTTCATTAAAAAAAATTGAAATGAAATATCATAACATTTCCTCTATGGTACACTTTTGACTCTCTGTATAAAAGTTTCAAAAAATAGTTTATTTTTAAATTTTACAACATGAAATAATTTTCCCGTAATAATGAAAATTATTAACATAAATGAAACCTAATATTCTTACCTCCATGGTCTCCATTACCTGAACTCTCTACGAAATACTTAATTCTTTTCCTAGGTAAGTCCAAGAGTTTGTTAAGGTAAACATTATTATTCAGCATCGATGAAAAATTATTAGATATGATCATGAAATCATTCAATCCAATGATAATATATCAAATTCAACATTAATACAGTTCCTTCTAGTTCCTTCCATTGAGTAAAACATTACGAATAGTGTTAGCATCACATATCCTTGCATGAAACCACATAGTCTTGAAAACATTTAATTTTACTATGTTTAAATCATAACACATTACATAATATATGATGTCGTGGAATTATCCTAGGTTGTTCATAGCTAATTTATATTTAAATCATTAATGATGGTTCCTGAAGTGTTTGTGAATTCCCAAAGAATATCCCCAAAGAGTGTTATACCTAGGGTGCAATAATCCCCATTTATGATTACCAAATTAACCCAAGGTAAGCACCAAACATCATTTCAGATTGTTACCCCTAGGATCATCTCCTGCAGGGACACATCCACTTTTAGTATGTAGACAGGGATGTATTTATTGAAAAATACTCACTATATCCTTTACCAAATGTCTTGGACATTTTCCTAATCATTAAATCATCCTTATAATTATCCTATGAGACATTTCCAGACATATCATTAGAAACATATATAGATATCTCATTAAATTTTTCCCATCATAGTTTGCAATGTATGACTAAACCATCCATTTGATACCAACATAGTGACCCAAGATTAACATTCATAGATATTACATCATTTTAGATTAATATTCAGTACATTACAAAAATACATTATATAAGACCGTAATTGTTTAGTGTCTTTAGAAACATTGAAACATAATCTTTTTTTTTAACGAAAGAACTTCATTATCACCCATAAAGATCTCTACCTTTACTAAATCTTCCAAAAATCATTCTTCTTAACACGGAGAAAGGAATCATTGGAAAGGGGTGAGCTTAAATACTTAGTAACAGAAAAAAAGTAGAGACATATAAGGATAAACAAGATCATATGTTTATGAAAATGTGATCACGAAAACATAAGATCGTATTATACATATTCATGTTGATGAGGATAAATCATTATATTTTGTATGGAAGTTTATACGACATTAATCATAATAAAATAAATAACAAAATCCAAGAAAGCATAACCTTGAAGTAATATATGGAATTGTGGAATATATAAACATGTGGAATCATTACCTATAAGTCAAGAAGCATTTATTAAACTTATCAGGGAAGTTCATGGGAATGCACCGATTAGGAGGGACAAACCACCATCCCTAGTCACAGTTCATTCCATATAAGGGCTCAGTTTTCCCCATATCCCTATAATGGATCTGGTTTCTATATCATTCATAATCACTATGGCTACACCGACTGGATGGGACAAACCACCATCACCAGCAGAATACATTTTCGTTGTAAAGGATCAGTTTTCCCATCATCCCATATTAGATCAATCTCGTGTACATGATTCCTATCATTATCTCATGTGATATAATTCTTCACCGAATTCATTGTAGGGAGATATAGGTTCCTCCCATCTCATAATTAAATCCAACATATATGTTCTACGTAATCTTAAATAAGAATATCACATATGAAAACCCATGAAATGAAATGTTTATAAAAAACATGTGAACATATCAAAACTTGGGTAATAAGATAGGTTTCATAATCATTTCATTACAAGCATAACCAGTGAGAAGAAGAAGGTTTCAAAATAATATAACCCGTGAAATAGAAACATGTTTTATAAAAAAATTACCCATGAAAAAGACATAGGTTTCATAAAGTCCATGGAATTATTCATATCACATTCATAGAATGGATATCAATAGAACCTTTATATCATTTCCTAGAAGTTATGATTAACATCAATAGATTACATATTAGATGGAAAATAAATTTTGAAAGATATTCTTAAATGTTTTATGAGTAAAATATCCTTTCTTGTTTGAAAATAAAATTTTAATACATAATAACATATGAAAATTATTTTCACAGAAAATACCTTGAAAAATTATGAAGAATATATAAAATAATTTTTAAATCATTGTTCTTGGAAAAAATTTAAATTAATATTCAAATAAAATTTAAAGACTTTTTCATTATAGACATACAAAAGCTTTAAAAAAAAATTGAAAAAGATTTGAAAACCATTGAATCAAAAATAATTTGAAAAAATTTACGAAATTATGGAATACATTTTGAAAATAATATTTCTAAAAAACATATAAAAGAAGATTGGATATTTTTTGAAGGCCATTTCATTTCATGCACTTTGAAAATTTGAAATTACGACGTGAAAAAATCATTTTGAAAATAGTTTTCCTTGAAAACATATAAAAAAATTAAAACCCTTTTGAAAAAACATTTTCATTGAAAATTATTTTTAAAGAACATTTACAAAATGATTTACATTTTTAATAATGAAAAATTGAGCATCAAATAAATTATGTCGAGTAAATTTGTACATGTCATACGAGGTCGAAAGGACATTCCATTTGAATGGAAAAAGGGAAGAAAAGTGTCTTGTTCAGAAAGAATAACATGATTCCCTTAAAGAGATTGGTAGAAGTCAAAAAGAGTACAAATGACGTTGAGATATTAAATGATAGTGGTATAATATTCTTGGAAATCAATTTTATAAAACATTGATTTCCGACTAAAGATAGGGTAAGGTATGGTTTTACTAAAAACACTTTCTTATCTATATAATGTACCAAAGAGTAGAATATGGTACAAATACAAGATTATGTCATTAAATATAAGAGGATAAGGAAACACATGAATTATCATGAGAGATAGATCATAATATTTCATCAAAGGAAGCATAAATATAAAAAATCTCAAAATAAAATGAGACTCCCAATAAACTATTATAACTTAGTATCTCGAGATCATGCTCTCCATGTAAGGAAAGGAAACTACATGAAGAATAGAATATACTGAAAAGATTTTTATTCGTGATATGAAATGTAAAATGGAATTATTTACACCTCAAAAATGTTTTTAGGTTCAATAAAAAACATAATTCTAAAATAAGGCAAATTGAGGAATAACATTTTTACCGATTTAGTAACTTTTGAATATTAACCCATATGATAGAAGGATCATAAACAGATCATGTGAATATCCATAAATTTATGTACATGATATATAGAATAAAATCATGGGAATTACATACATGATAAAAACTTTAATATTGCAGGTAATAACATTTATCTCCTGAAAATTAAATGTGATATTAAAACCACATTCCTTGTGTCTTGACACTCTCAATACTCATACAAGATTCATCTTAATTAGAAAACTCCTTTTGGTTTATGCCAAAAAAATTCCTTCAACGGTTTTCTGCAAAAAGGGAGGCTTCAAGGTAGGAGGGAGGATGGTTGGGAGGGAGTTTGGGTAGGTATTGGCAGATTATAAGAGGTTTGAGATGTGTAAATAATTTGTAGATGCAGTGGCCTTTAAAAGGGAAGGAAAAGGACTCATATGGAATTTTTTAGAATCAAATTACGTGTGAAGATGTTATTATCAAAAAAAAGTCAGAAAAACCAACTCACCTCCTTAATAGAGGGTGTATGGATGATATATGGATAGAAAATGGGTTTTAGACAAGTTTATACATCATCTGGGCCCTTAATCTTAAGTATTAGTCTCTAATTAATCATAATTTGGCATTAAATCTTGTGATTAATTTCAACCACTTTCAGCAATCATTTTTGTCACAAATTAACATGGTCTAATTTGAATCTAAATATTAGACAAAATATAATGGTTTATGTTGGATTTTTTAGATTCACATCATATAAGGGAAAAAATTATGATTTGTGCTAATCCTATAAATGGGTCGAAATAACGGAGTTTTAATGTAGGAAAAAGTTAAAAAGATTGTTATGATTTTATAATCATTTTCAAAGTGAAATTGATACTATTTTATTAATATATTTAATATTTATCTAATGATAATATAAAACAAATTTATAATATCATTCACCATTAATAATTAATTATGAAAAAATATAGGTTTTAACTAAAAAGCAGTATTTTCCACTATTCATTCAAAATTGGCATTTCTCAAAAAAATACCAAAACATCACTAAGGATAATTTCGACATTCTAAAATCAAAAAATGAGTTTTATTTTATCCAATTATATTTTTAAATGCATCAAAAATTAATTTTATTATTAACTGTATTTTTTTAGGAAATGGTTTTTTAAAACATAAAAATAAGTTTACCAAAAATCATATATATTATTATCAAAATGTTTTTTATGTAAAAAAATGTAAAAAGTATTTTAAACGTATTTATTACTATTCATATTACTAGTTCTAACCCCTAGGATATAATTATCTTTTTTAAATAATTGAAAAAATTAAAATATATATTTTGTAGAAACTCAGTGTTGCGGGTATCGTACGCCAACTACTGTTACTGGCATCATATTCCATGTTAGTGTTACATGTAATGTATGAAAAGTTGTTATTGTGTTGAACATATGCTTATTCGATGTTACGTGTAACATACACTGAGTTAGTTCCATGTGAAGGGAATCATTGACTTAGTTCATTTCATGAGATAAATGCAAATTTAAATTTACTCTAAAAAACATGTCCATAAAAACTAAAGGTGCTATATTCTATTTGTAGAATCAAGTACCAACTAATGTGAAAATTATATTACCATAAAATTAGGGAGTACAATGAAACCTTTCAGTCACATGTTCAGCCATGGGGATGTGAGATGTGTATTAAGTATATTTCCAGAAACAGATTAGAAACATGAGAAATTAAGTGTACCTAAATAGGTAATCCTAAGGAATATAAGGTATAATACCTATAAAAGACATTAGAAAAGAATGTGAATTCTACTAGACATGATTCCTTCCTTATGAAGGATAACATCCTTAAGGATGATAATGAGAGAAATATTGGCTTTTATAAAGCTTATTCTCAAGATACACAAAACTTTAGTATAGTAACAGATTATATAGGTACCCAGAGAATATGTTTTTCTTAAAGAAAATTTGTTTATAGCTATGATAGATAGGTAAGAAAACTAAATAGATATGGATTTCTAGTCGCCAAAGATTATGACTCATTGTTGGTTATTTATCATGACACACTCTCCTACAAGGTGAATGATGATAGCTTATATACAATTAGCTGGTAGGAAGTCTTGAATTCCTAGATAGACTCCATATATTAAAATTGTGTTTTGGTTTCTATTAATCTTCAATTTGATATAAAACCTATGGGTTGTAAATTTGTATTCCTGGGAAAGATGTACATATAAAGTAATGTGAATGCACATAAAGCATGTCTAATGCATAATGGGTATAAAAAATATCAATGCATAGACTACGATGTAACCTTATCTCAATTTTCCGCATTTAAATCAATCATAATTTTGATTTCCAGGGCTACTTAAAATTACTATAATATTTTGAAAATGGATTATAAAACATCATTACATAATGCTATCCTTCTAGAGTATCTGTATATAATTCAACTAGTATGGTTTTATATCTCTAAGTAATTTGAAAAGGTTTGTTAAGTTGAATTGAACAATTTTTGAATAAAGGTAAGCAACAAGTTCATGGAAAATTTTATCTCATGAACCCCTAAAACAATTTGGGATCATTAGTAATGAATTTGATTCATGTGTTTTGATATAATTTAGTTGGAGTTTGGTTGTTTTCATAGTTGTATATGTTGATGATATAATACTAAATGGATAAAATATACCATCCATACAAGAGGTTGTATAATGGTTCAGAAAATGATTCTCCATGAAGGAGATAGGTGAAGAAACCTACATTCTAGGGGTTAATATCATGTGTGATAGATCCAAAAAGTTTCTTAGACTAATTCAAGGTAAATAAATTGACCAAACAGTAATGAGGTTTATCATGGATAAATTTATAAGTGTTTTTTTATTCCAATTCCTCACAGAATACATATTATTAATTAAATGTTTCCTTATACAGAAGCGAAAATAACGATAATGAGAAATATGGTATATTATTCTTTACTAGGATCTATCAATTATGTTATATAATATTCGAGGTTTAATATTTTTTATGATTTTATCATTTCGGTAGATATCAAGAATATCAATGTGAACAATACTGGATAATTTTTAAGACAATAAACAAGAATCTAAGGTGAACAAAGGATATGTTCATAGTGTGTGTAATAGTTTAAGATATAGACATCATTTCTTATATATATGATAGTTTTCATATAGATCATAATTATTTGATGTCACAGGAATGACATATATTTATCTTCATAAGGTGATGTAATGGTGGCCAGAGTGTCCATAAAGAAAAATGTAATGGACCCCTTAATGAAGGAATTATGTCAGAAGAAACATCTGTATCACGTGAGATCTAGTAGAATAAAAACAATTGTAAGGTTACTCAAGTGTCACTGGGAGACTATTATAGTTAGATTCCTAGAACCAACTTCTTTAGTACTTGATTAATATATTTTCTTAATCAAAAAAAATTATTTTTCAAACCCTAATTATCATTCTATGTTATATTTTTATGTTTTTTTTTAATATAATATATTTCTCACTGAAAGGTCATAGTAGTTCCCTTATAGATCTATCTCTTGTCAATCTCTCTTGATATTTTGAAATAACATCGAGGTTTCATCATTCATTATTAAGAGAACTTTTGCAATTAACCCTGAAAAATGCTACTGATCTAGATTGGCATTGCAATGTCATATAGTTTCTATGGTTTTGATCATAGATGATAGTGAATATTTTGATCACAGCTATAAGGATCCTGTATTTTAATCCAATAATGAAATGATGGGGCAAAAAATTTCATTCCATAAGATAATCAATGAATGATGAATTTCAAGTTGATTTTATTCGATAACTTATAATAAATTACTTTTGAATTTCATTTGATTATCCTCTCACTATGATGTTTTTGAAAAACTTTATTCTCATTAAAAAGACTATTTTTATTTTACACGGTCTCATGATCTTGTAAAAAAATTATTACACATGATTTATGATTAAAATTTATGTTGTTCATACTATCCAAGGATATTATTGTTTGGATAAGAACCTTCATTTTCAACAAATTCCCTCATCATTTAAATTATTCCTCTACATTAGAGTGAATATGTTATCAAGATACAATCCAAATTTTTTCTCTAAATTATTTATGATTATTTCTTTAAAAAGATAAGAATAAAAATCATTTATTATCCATGATTAAATTGAGCTATAAACAAAAAAAGATCTTTTTAAATGAATAATAATGAATATGGATATTCCATGTGTTATATTAATGAAAAATAATTATAAATTATTGATTAAAATGGGTAGGATAAATATAGATCATTAATAAAGGTGACACTAATATAGTTTATATGGAAGGTGATCCAGATATTTCTCCAAAATAAATTGGGCAATGTTCCTTTTCATTAATGAAAAGATAGATAGAGTAGATCTCATAGGTTTCTCCTATAAATTTAAATGGGATATTATTATTTCTAACACGAGTACACACAGGTGATGAAAATAATTCTCCAAGATTTCAATTCATTTTCTTTATTCTGGATATGAATTATTAATGGTTTTGTTGATTAATATTGACATCACATGGATCATGATTATTGATTCTTATGATTATTACCTTTGTTAAATATTTATTCCATTTAACAAGTTTAATCATCCCATTTTACAGCGGTATGAAATATATTATATTGTTTTTATGATATTTCAATATTTTCATATTCCCTTTTACTCATCTTGTATTTATTGAATGTGTTTAGAATATAATGTCTTTGTTCATCCTTAATATGAATTTAAGATCCTCTTATGGTGTTTACATTCCCTAAGTAGTAAATAAATTTGTTAAATAATATATTTATAGACGGGAATCATGGGGGTTATTATTAATACATAATCTTGACTAAGAAAAGAAAAATATAGTTGGAAAAATCTCATTTAAAGAAATGAGTTATTTTTTATAAGGGTTCATCCTAATTATATAAATCTATAAACAAAATTTCCCTTATGTGTTTATGTGATCCAATATTTTTATTTAAAGTAGAATTTTTTGGATGAATAAAATTGGTTTACATTTATCATTATAATATATATATATTTATAGAAAATATTATTAGAACAAGATTTTGTGAGTGTGGGTTTTGGGATATTATTCAATGATCGTGGTATCCACTACATGATTCATACAAAATGAATATATAATAAAAAAGAAATTTCTTTGATCATATTATCTATATTAAAACATTAAAGGAAGCATAATTAAAAGCTCATTTTTATGTGAATGATATCTTAATATTTTGGTGAAAACAACGATATAATAATGAGTTTTTTATTCTCATGAAATCATATTTTGTTATGTCAATGGTTCGTGAAATTTATTATTTTCCGGGGTTGTAAGTGGTATATAAGAAGATAAATTATTGTATATATCAGGAAAAATATTTGATAGAGATGCTATAGAAATTTTGTTTTCATAATTACAAACTAACATCAAAACTAATTGTGGGTTAAATCAAGCTTGGAAATATTAGAGATGACAAATATGTGTATCCAAATCATTACAGAAGCATAATTAGATGCATTATATATTTGAATACATTATAGGTATATATTATTTTTGGAAAAAATTTGGTGTCCCATTTCTAGTGTAATCTGAAAGAGGATAATATCACAATAGTTAAACAAATTATGTGTTAAATATGTGGTACGCTCAATTTAGGATTTCCATTTTATGTAGGATTGGTGCATGATATATATGAATTTTTTGATTTGAAATGTGCTATTGTGTTGTTAAATGTAATTACACATATTGTGGTGAGATATTTTTTGTAATAATGGGTGTATTATGTTTAGTAAGGAAATAGTAAAAATCTATACTAATTATGTTAAATGAATAATATATATCAGTTACTAAGGAGTGAAATCAACTTCAATGGATGAAGAAATGGTCCGAGGATATTGGTGAAGCATCACACTCATACTATAAATTTTAAGATATAATATGGATTTATAAAATAAAAGGTGTAGAAATTAAAAATCAAATTTAATCATATTATAAAAAATGATCAATTGTTAAATATTATAACCCAAATATTATCTACTTAATAATATGTGAATCATCAGTTGATCCTTATTTTTCAGTCACCTCCCTCAACTTTACGATGTCCAGAAAATCCCCTCAACCAATATAAACATAATTCTTTATATACTATTTTTATAGTTTTCATATTGTTATTTATATTTGGGTTCATTATCAAAATGGTATAGTAATATGAAGTTGGGGAAATTCAATAGAAGTGAAGAATGGTGTGGTTTCAAAATGAGTGATTGTTGGGATGAGAATAGCCTATTGAGGGGGGAGACATGGTATGAATGTCATGTGGATATATGATTATTTTGGAAAAGGAGTTTGAAAATCTTTGATAGATATAGAGTTTTGAAATGGTTAGGTACATAAGGCAAGTAATAAACACATAAACTCTTTTTTCTATTCAATGCATTAATAATGTGGACAAAAAGTGAGGGAAAAACATATTTCATTATCCTCCGAAACAAATAAAATCAATTCTTGGAATGGAATTTAACTTTTAACTACAAATAATCCAAATGGGGATGAATTCTATAAACAAGTTGACATTAGTTGGGTTTCGATATTTTAATAATTCTTATTTCATTATAGTTTATATATTGTAGTTTATTAATGAGTTTGAAGATTGATGATGATGGTATTCAGAAGTCTCCATTGGGATTAGACATTCGATGTGACTTATAGGGTTCGGTTATTATACATAGTTCCCCCTAAATAATGAAAGAAAACAATTTATTGATGTATTTGTTTCTTTTAAAAAAAAATTAGATGTTGAGTTTAATATTGGAGGCATCATGGAGTTTAGTGAAGAACTAAATAAAAATGATGTATTTTTCTAGGGCAGATATGTGATAGTGTATGAATTCAGTTGTATAATTATCATGAAAGAGGGTTTCTATGTAATGACCCAAAATTTCCATGTAAATATTTTTTAATTAAATGAGAATTTTACAAGTCTGCGAAAATTGACGGTGCATGATACTGTGGTTCGGAGTGCCCAGAATGAATTTAGGAAGTTTTTTTGGGTATGTTCAGTAAAGGTACGAGCGGGTTTTTATATCTTTTGAACCGGTACTCAGAATAGTAATCTAAGGGCACCATTGAACTCGCAGTTCCAGTATTCATTTTAGTATACTTTTATCTCGATGGCAGTTGGTCGAGAGTGAAAGATGGTTTTTGGGTTTTTCGTGAATGAATATATTAGAAATATGTTTTTGTAAAGTTTATTTTTATTTTTTGGTTAAAGCCTCAATGTGGAAGTTAGAGGAGGGGACCACCACACCATAACCTCCCATGAGAGGTAATGATGGTGGGACCCACCTGAGGTCTAAACCCCTCTTCTTGTTTATTGTGGTCAGGACCACATGGGGTTAAACCCAACTAAAACTCCGCAATAATGGGGACAAACCCTCAATGTTTTCTATTAAGTGTAGAGGATCCTCTTCAGCTCCCCTAACACTTAATTTTCCAAATCCTCCTCTATTAATTAATTAATCCATTTAAATTTTTGTTCCAACAATTAAATAATAGATAAACATAATCTATTATTTTGGATAGAATTTATCTTTCAGTGGAACTTGGGGAGAAGGGAGAGCTTAGGGAGAAAAGCTCTCGCCAATGAAGAATGAAGAATGATGAACACTCCAAACGAAGAGCGATATCCTTCAATTTTCTTCTTCGGGAGCCCCTTCGACATGGGACGTCTTTGATTGACCTTCCCTCCTCATCGTCGTCAATGAACCAACGCATGAGTTTGGATTGGAAGTGTGTCGAGGATGTGACGAATGAGGACAACACTGTCACCTTCCATGTGACTCCGTCAAGGAATAACGAACAAAGGTAGGGGTTCAAACATTGTTTTTATTTCTTTTTCTTCATTTTCCATTGAGTCTTTTTATAAGAAGCCTCATGTTGTCTCTCTAACTTAGAGGGTATGGGCCAAACGAACACGAACCGACCCCTCCTTCTTATTTTGTGGATTTTGATGCGAAAACGCAACATGAGTCTGGGTGGAGAGATTTTCATGCACAATGATAGAGGATCGAACACGACATTCTGAGGAGTGCATGGCTACTTCCAGAATGAGAATCAGGCCACCATAACTCATTCGGCGACCGTGGAAGGTTTGCCGGTGCTCAGAACTGACGAACGTAATATAAGGGACGAAGAGAAGGTGGTCGGCAGTGGTGCAACCGCGCCGCCAGAGGAGTAGGCTACAGCAGCTGGGGTATGTCCAGCCATGAAGAAAACCTGCGGCTCAAGATTCTAGGTTTTTCGGGAAAGCGTGGTGCAACCACGCCGTGTGAGAGGTGGCTGGCCGCTTGGCCAGCAGGGAGGAGCGAGTCCCATCGCGTGGGTCCCGCGTGAGATAGACCGGAGCCACGTGGCACCAGTTTTGTACCCCCCGAATGGCTAAGCTGTTCGGGATTCTAGGGGTCATGTCCTTCCCCCCTAGACAAAGCTAGGGGGGACCCCATGGCCCTCTAGCAGAAGGCCTCACGCAGTCCGAGCCCAACGCGGGCCGAACCTAGCGCTGGCCAGACCCGGCGCCGGCCGGGCCTCCCCCGCAGTCCAGGCCGGACCCAGTAAGGGCTGGGACGCCCCAGTGGGCTGGGTCGGACCCACGGGCTGTGTCAGACACATGGACTGGGTTGGACCTGCAGACCGAGTTGGACCCCAGTCCAGACCTGGGTCGGGCCAGGTCGGCCGACTACGCTGGACCGAACCTGGACCCGTTTGACCTATTTCCACTCTTTTGCCTGTAACTTCACCTACTGGAATCCATTTGCTCAACCATATACATCCATAGAATCCTTTGAAGAAGATGGTACTTTTGGTATACCCCACTCGAGGATTGGACATAGTTGGGGTATGATCGGGTTGGATCGAATGAAAATCCAACCCGGCGCTCGGAACGGAAATGGAAATAACTCTCATATCGGGCATCCAATTGACATGCCATCTGTTGTGGTGGGTATATTATGGAAGGATGGATCATATGGATACATCAAATTGGGACTTCGTGGAAGTTGATGTATCAATAGTTGGCTTCAGGAGAGGACCCTCCCAAAATCAAGTGTGCTTTGTGAGGAAACCCTATGGCTGGCTGGTCTCTGACTACTGTTCCTGGATCTTCTGTGCGTTTGATAGCTCTGACTTCTATACTCGGATCCTGTGTGGGTTCGAAAGTTCTGACTACTATTCTTGGATCATGTGTGGGTTCGAAAGTTCTGACTACTATTCCTAGATCCTCTGTGGGTTCAACAACTCTAAATTCTATTCCTGGATCCTTTGTGGGTTCGACAACTCTAACTACTGTTCCTGGATCTAGTGTGGGATAAACAGTTTTGACTACTGATTCTGGATCCTGTGTGGATTTGATAGCTCTGACTTCTATTCCTATATCCTTTGTGCATTCGATAGTTGTGACTACTATTCCTAGATCCTGTGTGGGTTCGACAACTCTAACTACTATTCCTAGATCCTATGTGGGTTTGACAGCTTTGACTATAGTTCCTGGATCTAGTGTGGGTTCGACAGTTCTGAATACTGTTCCTAGATCCTGTGTGGGTTCTACAGCTCTAATTTCTATACAAGGATACTATGTGGGTTCAACAGAATAGATGATTTAGTGGCTACATCTAATCATCTCTAACTCTATACAAAATTTGTGTACCTAATTGTGCTGAGTCAATAACTTTTGTGTTTACCTCTGGATTGAGATGGATTACATGATAACATAGGTATATGTATGGGTATATATCTATGTTGGGTTAACTACATATTCCATACCTTGTGGTTTATCCTTTTTGGATTTTGTGAGACCTTGAGGGTCTCGGGGTCCCTATTGAGTATCGTTATACTCACCCCTACAAAAGGTATGCCCTCACCTCATTGTGTTGGAGGCAGACAATGGACAGCGTTTACCGAGGCTAAGTGTAACCGGACTGGACGGTAACCGGAGGTGGAGCACATGACATGACGTTACATAGAGGAGACTGACAGACGTGGAGTGTTGTGGGGGCTATCTGTACCTACCCTTCATGTTGGATTTCCCGGAGGACGATCCAGAAGCTATTTTACCTCTTTCATGTACTTGTACATTCTATTTATTGTACATTAATGTTGGGCTTGTATTTCCAGTACCTTTTACTTTTTAGCACTCTTTTTTATACAGTTTTACTTATTGTTTTTCTTCAATCTTGTATCTCTTGAGTGAATTTTCAAGTTATATAGGCAATGCCTTCCCAGTTTAAGGAATTTACGCCTTTGGTACCAGTCACCAGCCCCAATCTTATGGATGGAGGGCTTGGGGTAGTCACGGAATGGGCCCCAGGGGATGAGTCATTAGAAATTGGTATTAGAGGAGCCGTTTCTAATGCAGAACAAAGGACTCTGTTCATTTCTATGATGTAATAGTGTTAAGGGTACTAAGAGTGGTTTTTAGTTCAGGGAGTCCAATGTGGGTGTGGCAGATGACATATCTATACACCAGAACCCTAACTTCTGATTTCGGACTCAGTGCATGAAAACACTGATTGTTTGTGTGTTTTCAAGAGTTTTCTTTGTGATATCTTGATTCGGAACACTAGGTATAACTTTTTGACCATACCCCACATGTTTCTTTCAAGATTTCTCCACACAGACAACCAACTCGGGTTCTGAGAGTAGTACGCACATATAGATCACTGAGCAATGAGGCCTCAGTGGAGGGCCCTTTTCCGGTGGATGCACCATTGGTACCACTCCCCGGTGTTCCACTGATTCCACCATCCCCAACACAAGAGAGTGCACGACACCTGAGCGATTTGCATGAGTTCCAGCGCAAGAGGTCATCTAGGTTCAGGGGTGAGATGGACCCACATGAAGCTGAGGATTTGCTGGAGGATGTGGTGAGAGTCTTTATACTGGATGGGACACCAGTCGACCTTATACTGACCCTTATCGCGATTATTCTTCCAGAGGCAGTAGGAAGATTGTGGAGCCTGATGGTCCAGGTGGTTGAGGAGGTGACACTTCTCCGGGAAAACATTGAGAGCCTATTTCAGGCGGAGTTTGTCCCAGCCACCCTATGTGTTGTGCGGATAAAAAAGCTACTTCATTTGTAGTAGGGAATCGATATGGTGTCACAATACTCATAAAGATTCACCAACCTCTCATACTACTCCCCTGATATGGTGCGGGTCCGATTCTTCAGGGATCAGACCATCAAACAGGGACACATACTGGAGATCATAGCTCCGATGATCTCACTCAGCATCCCGACATAGGCGGGGGTGATTGAGAGAGCCCTCATGGTGGAGATTTTCCTTTATGAGAAGTCTCTAGCAGTGAGATCCACCACTAGTAGACACATAGCAGAGTATTCAATAGCTAGAAGCAGACAGATGTCATAGAGGTCCAAGAGGACCAAACCTATAGGTTGATGACTGCAAGACTAAAGATTGGTTGTGCGGGGCACTAGAGACAGATCCAGACATGCCAAGAGTGGGCAGTGTCACACATGCAATGGGCAGGGTCACATGGCTCGTGACTGTCCAACCCGCCGTTCGATTGATCAGCAGACAGTCGAAAGACCGCGTAGGATGAGATAGAGATTCGATCGAGGAGGTATGTAGGGAGTAGGAGGATGCGGTAGAGGAGCTGGTCGTACAAATGGTTGTGGGTGATGTTTCATGGTGTTACTTCCACCTCCACCAGGTGGTCCACCCCGACCCCCGGGAGCAGGTTGACATGGAAGAGCTTATCGCTAGGCAGCTAAGGCTTATGATCTTCGCGCTCTGGATGTGATTCGGGGTACGATCTGTGTCTACTACACCTTAACAACAGTTCTTATAGACATAGGTTCCAGTCACTCTTTCATTGCCATCTCCCTCATTTGGAACACAGATATTCTGATGGAGCCGTTGGCTCAATCCTTACATCTACGGACTCATACGGGAGCAGATTAGACGATTACGCACTAATGCCGACAGTGTGAGATTACTCTAGGAGGCGAGAGCTTCAGCTGTGATATCCTTGTATCGGCGAAGAGGCCTTACGACATCATCTTGAGTATGGACTAGTTATATACAGTCTATGTTCACATTGACAGTATTAGGCACAAAGTGCGGTGTATCCATAAGGATCGGTCTAGTTTTTCCTTCCTCAGAGAGAAGGAAAACTTTTCACCACATGATAGACTTACTCAGAGGAGGGTGAAGTCGATCACTCATCAGTTGGCATCCCTTACCCTCAGAGCTGTTGATGTGAAGTGTCTGAGCTATCCTGTAGTGGTGGACCAGTACACGAATGTTTTCCCGGATGATGTTACAGGTCTACCTCCTTGCAGATAGGTGGAATTTTACATTGACCTATACTCGAGGATAGCACTGCTATCTACACTAGCGTATCGAATGGATCCCACAGAGCTTCGCGAGCTGCGGGTACAGCTAGAGGACTTGCAGGGGAAGGGATTCATTCGGACCAGTGTTTCACCCTTGGCTGCCCATATTATGTTCAACAAGAAGGTGGATGGGAGATTGAGGATTTGTGTTGACTACCGTCACCTGAACTAGGTGACCGTTAAAACAAGTACCCACTCCTGAGGATTGACAAACTCTTTGATCAGTTGAAGGGAGCACAATGGTTCTTGAAGATAGACCTCAGATCAGGTTATCACCAACTCAGAGTTCAAGACAAGGATCTATAGAAGACGGCCTTCAAATGCTGGTATGGCCACCAAATGTTCTTGTTATGTCTTTTGGCATAACCAATGCTCCTTCAGAGTTCATGGGACTCATGAAGAGGATTTTTCAGCCATACCTCGATCGCTTTTTCGTAGTTTTCATCGATGACATTGTGATCTAATCGACATCTGAGGAGGATCTTGCCTATCATTTTTTGGTAGTACTAGACACACTCCGAGAGAACTAGCTTTATGGTAAGCTCTTGAAGTGCTAGTTCTTGATCCGAGAGGTTCGCTTTCCAAGACAAGTCATCTCAGAGGCTAGATTTGCAGTGGATTCAATGATGATAGAGGCGGTACATTCTTGGTATCCACCCAAGAGTGTGACGGAGGTACGATGTTTCCTGGGTTTGGCTGGATATTACCAGAGGTTCATACTAGACTTTTCTAGAGTTGCAGCACCACTATCAATCTTGAAGAAGAAGGGGAAACCATTCATGAGGTTGGGTAGATGCCAGTAGAGCTTTCAGGATCTGAGGTGGAGACTGACTAGTTCCCCCATCTTGAGATTCCAATGGAAGGTGTTGGGTACGTAGTATACTACGATGCATTGGGGACCAGACTTGGATGTGTATTGATGCAGGAATGAGCAGTTATTTTTTCTGGTTCACAATAGTTGAGACTGTATGAGCTGAACTATGCTACCCATGACCTGGAGTTAGCAACAGTGGTCTTTTCATTAATGATTTGGTGGCACTACCTGATGGGCGACCGTTTTACCGTGCACTCTGATCAAAAGAGTCTCATGTATACCTTCTCTCAGAAGGACCTGAATCTGAGATAACGAAATTAGCTTGAGTTCCTCTAGGACTATGAATTTGTGAAAGACTATACTCTTGGGAAGGGAAATGTTGCTCCAGATGCGCACAATAGGAGATCTGGAATACAGTTTCTAGGAGATTCGATAGAGGAACTGGCTACTTTACAGATATCCTTTGTGGATAGAGATGGAGCAGCCTTTATTCAGTATCTTACAGTCACTCCCCCACTTCATCAGTGAGTCAGGGAGGCGTAGTGTGGGGACTCTAACTGCAAGACATGACATGCACAGATATCCATAGGGCAGGCACATGATTGATTTTCCGAAGGTGGGGAGCACATCATCCTCTTCAGAGGATGTACCATGGTACCCGTGTCACTTCAGGAGGAAGTGTTGAGGGAGTTTCACACATCCCCTCCAGTGGTACTTCCACGAGTGGCAAAGATGTATTGGGACCTTTGACGACTGAACTAGAGCCAGATATGAAGAAGGAAATAGTGGAGTTTGTCTCTCAATACCTCACTTGTCAGCAAGTGAAAGCTGAACTCTTTGTACCAGCAGGCTTGGTTCATCCTTTAGAGGTCCCATAATGGAAGTGGGATGGGATATCCATGGACTACGTGACAGGACATCTGTGTAAATCTAGGGGTCCTGACTTGATTTGGGTGATCGTTGACCGTCTCACCAAGTCGGGCCACTTCCTATCAATCAGAGAGCAGTGTTTAGTTGAGATCTAGGGACACTTATATGTGTACAAGATTGTGCGGCAAGATTGAGTACCTACATCTATTGTCTCCGATCATGATGCACAGTTTACTTCCCTGCTTTGTATGGGATTGTAGGAGGCTTTTGGAATGCATCTTCATCTGAGCACCTCCTTCCATCCTCAGAAGGATGGCCAGACTGAGCAGACCATTCAGATTGTCGAGGACATGATGCGTGCTTGTTTCCTCAATTTTAGTCGTAGCTGGGAGGATCACTTACCTTTGCTAGAGTTTGTATACAACAACAGTTGTCACTCCACCATAGGGATGGCTCATTTTGAGGCATTGTAAGAGTGACCTTGAAAATCACTTTTCTGCTGGACTGACCCTAGGGAGTTAGCACTAATGGGACCAGATATGGTACGAGCTACCACGGAGAAGGTGCAGATCATCCAGGAGCACATGAAGACTACACAGGGCAGGCATAAGTCATATGATGATAGGAGACAGAGACCACTAGTGTTCTAGGACGACGACGATGTCTTTCTATGGGTTCCACCTTGACGAGGTATACAGTGATTTGGATGAGGCAGCATGTTATCTCAGAGATTCATCTGACCTTTTCAGGTCCTCAGATGAGTTGGAGAGGTGGCATACCGCTTAGCTCTTCCACCTCAGTTTCAACGGGCACATGAAGTCTTCCATGTATCCCAGATGAGGAGATACGTGCATGACCCTTCTCACATTATCGACCATGGAGAGCTGGTTGTCGACGATTTGGAGAATTTTACAGAGGTTCCAGTGGATATTGAGTATCGACAAGAGTAGGTCCTTCGTGGACGGTCGAAACCCTTGGTGTATGTTTTTTAGCGTCACGGGATTCTATAGGAGAGCACAGGGGAGAGGGAGGCTCAGATGCATGTTCAGTACCCCCACTAGTTCCCTTATTTATGAGTTGTGGCATACGGGGACGTAGAGCTTTGAGGTGGGGAGAGTTTAAGGACCTGAAATTTACATGTAATTTTTTTAATTAAATGGAAATTTTACGAGTTTGTGAAAATTAATGATAGGAAATACCAAGGTCTGGTGTTCCCGGAATTAATTTCTAATGTTTTGTTCAGGTACGTTCAGTAAACGTGCAATAAGGTTTTTATAACTTTTGAATCGATGCTCAGAAATTAAATCTGAGGGAACCATTGAACTCATAGTGCCAATATTCACTCAAGGAGACTTTAATCGCGATGGTAGTTGGTTGAGAGTGAAAGATGGTTTTTGGGATTTTTGTGAATTATTTAAATAAAAATATGTTTGTGTGAACTTTATTTTTATTTATTGGTCAAAGACTCCATGTGGAAGTTGGAGGTGGAGACCACCACACCTTAACCTACCATGAGTGGTTATGGAGGTGGGGCCCAACCCAAGTCTAAACCCCTCTTCTTGTTGATTGAGTTGGGGACCAGCTGGGGTTAAACCCCCTTGAAACTCCCCAATAATGGGGAGAAACCCTAAATTTTTTCCATTAAGTGTATGGGGGGCCTCTTCAACTCCACTAAAACATAATGTTCCAAATACTCCTCAATTAATTAATTAAGCCATCTAAATTTTTGTTCCAAAAATTAAATAATAGTTAAACATAATCTATTATTTTGGTTGGCATTTGTCTTTTAGTGGTAATTGGGGAGAAGAGAGAGCTTAGAGAGAAAAGCTCTCACCAACGAAGAATGCTCCCAATGAAGTGTGATATCATTTGACTTTATTCTTCAGAAACCCCTTCGACATGGGATTTCATAGACTGGCATTCCCGCCTCATCGACATCAATGAACCAATGCATGAGTTTGGATTAGAAGTGTGTAGCAGACGCGACGAACAACGTCAACACCGTCACCTTCCCTATGAATCTGTCAACAAACAATGAATGAATATTGGGGTTCAAAAATTATTTTTATATCTCGTTATTCATTTTTTGTCGACGATTATTATTTGAAGTCACATGTTGTCACTCTAACGAGGAGAGTGTGGGCCGAACGAACACGCCATATCCCCTCCACCTTATTTTTTGGATTTTAACGCTAAAAGAGGCATGAGACCAGGTTGAGATATTTTTGTCAACAATGATAGAAGATCGAAGGCAATGTCTCGAGGAGTATGTAGTTACATCCAGAACGAGAATCGGGCCACCCGAACTCGTATGGTGACCAGTGGAAGGTTCGTCAGTGCTCAAAAGCGACGAACGTCGCTGAAGGGATGAAGGGAAGGGTGTCCGACACTCCGGCCAGTCGTGTGGAGGTGACGGAGCAACTGTGCCGCTGGATGAGGGGGTCGTGGCCGACGAGATGCGGTGGTGCAGTGGTGGTCAGAGCAAGGCCGACCGTGAGGAAAATCAACGGCTCGAGCTGCCGGATTTCTGGGGAAGGCGCGGTGCAAGCGCGCCGCGCGATGGAGCAAAGGGGGGTCTTGGCCTTAGCCATGGTGTGGGAGCACAAGCAGCCTATTCTTCTGGTCACCATAGGAGTAGCGGCGCAACTGCTCCGCATGGGAGGCTATTGGCTGCTTGGCCTGCTAGGAAGAGCAGGACCCATCACGTGGGTCCCGCGTAACACAGACCGGCGCCACGTGGTAGCGGTTTTGAACCCCCTCCCAAATGGCTAGGCCGTTCTGGATTCCTGGGGGCGCAAACTTCTCCCCTAGATGTGGCTAGGGAAGACCCAACGGGCCACCACCCACGGGCCTCGCGCGGGCCGAGCCCATCACGGGCCGGGCTGCCCCCGCCGGCCGGGCCACTCTTGGGGGCCGGGTCGATCTGACATGGCCGAACCAGACCCAGAATTGTTTGACTTTTTTTCACTCTTTTTCCAGTAACATGAGATACATGTGTCCATTTGAAGAACCGTCTCTGGAGACAGAAACCTTGGAGGAAGACGGTTCTTTTGGTATACCCCACTCGAGGTTTGGAAATAATTGTGGCACGGCTGGGTTGGATCGAACGTAAATCCAATAGAGCACTCAGAATGGAAATTCCAATAACTCTTAGACCGGGCGTTTGATTTACGTTCCGTCTGTAACACCCCAAGCTTCCACGGTACGCTTCTCATTGAATAATACATTGAATAATGCAATAGTGTGTGTTGTACATAACTTCAAGTTCTAACACACACCACAACAAATCAATGTAGCTGTTTTGAATAGTAATACACACTTTTTAAAATTTTATAAATTTTATGTTTCAAAATAGACTTCATTTTTGGATTCGGAATATCATAATTAGCTTAGGGTGAATTTTTGGTATTTTTCTGAAAACATTCAATTTTTGATGAATAGTGAAAAACACTGATTTATAGTTTAAAAATGAATTTTTATTTAAATAATAATTCATTTTATTTAAATTTATTTTAGGTCAAAATAGATACATAATACCTATATAAGTTCAATTTAATTCATGGGAGTCAGTTTATAATAATTTTAGATATATAAATTGTTTATTGAACATTTCTCCCTCTTTTACCCATCTCCTAGGAGAATTTGCAAATTCACATAAAACGTAATTTTACCACTTTTGTGAGTGGAATTTCGAAAATCCAAGAGACAGGGTTAATATTAAGGAGTAAAATGTGGTTCAATACGATAAAAATAATTTTTATTGAATAGTAATGTTTCACTTTAATTTACCACGGTTAAATGTAAATAGGGTAATTAAGGGTAAAAATGATATTAGTATTACCCTAACAGATGTACTAATTATATTTGATAAGTCTAATACGACCAAGAACATCCTTAGGAATAAAATATGAACCTATTTTGTCCACTTGGATTAAATTAGGACATATATTATTATTCAAAGAAGAGTTAAAACAATTAAAATCAAAGTTTAATAAATAAAACATTTTCAATATAGATTTATACATAAGATAAATTCGATTATAAATATTAATTAGAAAGATAAAAGGATTTCACACATAATGGTATTTTATTTATAATTTTTAGACACTAAATAATTTAATTTATTTTTCATACAATAGTGATACATTAATTACCGATTCAATAAAATATTAAAATAATTGATATTATAAATATCTAAAAAAATAAAATTTGAGACTTTTTATGAATTAAACTAATTTTATAGGTTAATATGACATATTAGGGTTAGTTAGATGAATATTTTTCTAAGTAATAATGCTGCTATGAATTTAGAAAAAACAAAATACCAAATAGTGTCAAAATTGTCATAAAAAGTTTTAAAACAAATATTAGATTATTAATTCCTATTCTTTTCCTAAAAATATAATTTTCTTCAAAAGGACTTATATAATGATTTTTTTATCATTACTGAACCACTTGGGGTTTTCATGAAGTATATAGTACATTTATTAACCATATAATATAAAAATACAATGAGACTTGGTAAATGTCAAACTATTTAACTAAGAGTTGAATAAAACATATAATGTTAATATAGGGACCAAATCCTATCTAAAACCTATTTGTTGAGTGGTTTTAGACCTATAACCACCTTAATATTTAAATAATCCACATTGGAGCCATTAGAATCTGAATTTTAATTTATTTTAAAATAATATTTCTATCTTTTCCTAGGGTGCCCCTCACCCCACTTATAAAAGGGCACTCCCCCTTCTCTCTAATTCACACCTTCAGAGCCGTTTGGCTTAGCCAAACCCTACCTAAATATTCTATCAACTTCCCACAATTCAACCAATAGGCCTTAGTTTGATATGAAAGCCAACCTAAGGAGCCCTTTTGATCAAATCAAAAGGAAGAACCCGAAAAGAGGTAATGTTTTCACCACCCTCTTTTAGCTCGTTTCTTCTTCCAATTCTTCTTTATTTGTTATTTCCATTCTAAAATAAAAATCTGGTATATTCTATATACTTTGAAGTTATTATAAATATGGTACAACCATATTTAGTATTCTATCTATCCTTTGAATGACATGTCACCATATGTGCGTACGTACGGCTTACCATCTCCACGTCGTGGTGGAATTGTTATTAAATAAATTATTATTTAGATGGGTATAATAATGATGTGTAATTGAAGTAAATAATAAATATAACATTATATTTATTCTTTATATATGATATACCACTCAATTATATACTATTTTAATATCAAAAAAATAATATTGTAGCTCGTGCGTACGTGCAGACTACCGTCTCCACAAACGTGATGGGATTCATTCCTCATCGTATCCATTCTAGAATAATTCTCATTTGATGATTAAAAGTAATGTTTAAGGACTTGATATCATTCTGGATATGAATAATATAAAACCTATTAAAAACAAACATAGCCTATGTAACAAAACATATAAAACAAAACGAGTAAGTGAACACCCGAAACGACGATAATACTAAAATATTATTAACAAATAAATATTAATGATCATATATTATATCATATTTATGTATATTATTATTGTATAATTTAATAACAATTATTTAACTATTATACAAGAAGTTCACCTACCCTCAAACAAGGAAAATTACAAGGTAAGGGTTTATTTCACAATCTCTAAATTATCGGAGGTTGTTTATATGTAATTATCTATTGAGACCCCTTTATCATCCACATCCATGTTTCTTAAAAATGTATTGCAAGAAATTATTAATACTTTATATACTATAGGTTAAAGTCATTTATACCCATTTTTTTTACTTTTATAAGATATTTATAAAGGAATATTTCCGTTATTGTACAATCATGGGCCTTTTAACCTTTTCGACAGAATTAAGATAAGAATGTCTTTTTTTTAACATATACGGAGGGTGCGGCTATTTTACGCCATTATAAAATCATCAAAGCTTCCATTACAAGCTTATAAGAATACTTTCAAAGTAAATGTTTCCTTTTATAATTATGTGACTTTTAAATGATTTAGAAAAAGAGATATTTCTCTCAAATAGTTTTGATTTCATCTATGTCAACATCTTTTGATGGATTTTAAGTTTATTTGAAGTTGAATTACTATGATACAAAACATCCTTATTTTATTGAAGGTTTTGTGATATGTTTGAATGTGGATGTGTTATTTTTATACCATTCATGGTTTATGGATAAATTTTTGACATTTCGTATATTAGTTTCAATACAAATGTTTATGTTATGTTTAAACCTTTTGATATAAGTAGTGAATTGGAATTAACATATGACAGGTGGAGCCCTCTATATCTCCTCGATGCATTGGTAGGTCTCAGTAGACAAAATAATGTCTTTCACAAGCCCTTGACAAAAACGTTTTTGTAGTCTTGGCACAATGCCTTGACTATGTTGTTATGATAGTCTGGCATTATGCATTCCATCATTATGAAAGTGGTTATTGATATTGCATGTGATTATTAGACTAGTAGAATATACACGTGAATAAGTAAATGGAATTATTTCATTTTATTCCTCCCATATTATGCTGAGATTCATTTTTAAAAAGCTTTTATT
The DNA here is from genome assembly GCA_963277665.1 of Viscum album. Classification (NCBI taxonomy): domain Eukaryota; kingdom Viridiplantae; phylum Streptophyta; class Magnoliopsida; order Santalales; family Viscaceae; genus Viscum; species Viscum album. The sequence continues at coordinate 566,460,787 of OY728134.1, read as the reverse complement.
TTAGTTATACATTACCTTATACGTTTAAGCTTATTTAGAAATGTTTTTGCTATATTGTTATCCTTATTGAGCATCTGAGCTCACCCATTTATATGTTTTTTCTAGGATGTGAAGAATTATTTTATGACTGACCTATAGGGATATTCTGAAGGGATATGAGTGTGGACTTTGGAGACTATGTTTTTGTATTTTTTCCCTTTCTGATGTAATGTAAGACTTATGAATGTATCTAGTGTTTCCAAGGCTACTAAACTAATCATTATATTGAGACATGATCTTTTGTGATCATGACAATGTTATGTAATAATGCACCAACTCTGGGTAACTGGGGTTGGGGCATTACAGTTGGTATCAGAGAATGTCTAGTACAAACATTGGAAGAAAGATTTAGATAAACTCTAATTAGATCACATAGCCCTAAGATAGACATTGAGGATTATTATAGAAGAACTTCCTAGAAGTATGGTTTAGTAGAGATTTTCTAAGTTTTCCGAGCAATACATCCCTATCTGGATACGAGAAGGTAAAGGCGGCTCTGGCACAGATGTACCTAGGGGTAAAACCCAAAAACACCGTTTTGAGCTAGACTCGAAGGGTAACGGGTGCACGACAATGGGCCTTTCTTCACTCATGGTTACGACACTCCAGGGGGATATTCTTAGGATAATTCACATTTTCTTTACAAACCATTATGAAGGGTTTATGAGTATATACTTATTCAAAGAAAACATCTTTATGATTATGGATTATATCAATAAACTATTAAATTTATGTTCAGTGTTTAATATGTTTGGATTTATGTATTGCGATTCATAAACTAATCCAGTGTATGTCATTGTATAGAAATGGTGCCTAGTAGAAGGAATGGAAACTGTATCAATTCACACACTCCATATAGGGATTTCACTCCAGCTCAAGATAATTATAGTGGACCTGGTGATACAACTTGGGTTGATCATCTTATCACTATAATGGGACAACTCACCAATGTTATGAATAATAACCTTACACGTATGGAGCACCCCAATCCAAAATGTGGATGATCAATGTTAGATCGCTTCATGAGGAAACAACCACCAACATTTAATGGGAGTACAAATTCATTGGCAGCTAAGCAATGGATAATTATTTAGAGAAAATATTCCATGCCTTGGAGAGTAGCGAAAGGGAAAATGTTTTCATGGCAGTTTACCGCCTCACTAGAGATTTTGACCAATGGTGGTCATTGATTCAAAACACAAAGGTGAATGATGAAGTATCAAATATGGAATGGAGGGAGTTCAAAGAGATTTTCATAGAAAAATACTTTCTTCATGACCATCAAGAAGATATGGAAAAGAAATTTATAAGTCTGAGGTATAAGGGGGAAGAGAATGTTGCAAAATATGAGTCTAATTATACAAGTTAACAAGGCATGCTGCAGATTATATATGAAACCCAAGAAGTAAGATTGATCATTTCATTGAGGGGTTAAATCAATTTCTTCATCGATCAATAGTCTCACAATACTTCTCGTTGTATGAAGATATTTTCTCATGGGCTATCAAGATAGAAAAAAAATTCTCTATGTCTTATGAGTTTAAAGCAAAGCAGGAGAAGAAGAGATCTGCTGATTAATCTAGAAATGGAAATAAGGGGAAGAAGGAAAAAGTTGAATATCCATCCTACTATAAATGTTGGAAGAAACACCCTGGTACTTGCTTAAACAGAATGCGATTCTGTAACAAGTGTGGTGAAAAGGCCACCAAGCTCGTGATTGCAAGGGGAATAAAGAAGAAATCAATGTTCAATGCTACAATTGCAGGGATATGGGACATTATGAAAATTAATGTCTTAAGCATCAGGAAAAACTACCTCATAAAAGGCCAAGGGATCAAGGCCAAGATTATGCTATCACTACTGCTGAGGTAGAAGCTCTGAAAGACATGGTGGAAGGTAATTTAATGGTTTCCTCAAGTTTAGCCAATGATTTATTTTATTCTGGATCATTTCATGGTTTTATATCTTCCCAGTTTGCTATGAAAATTAGATATTTCCAATTTGATTTAACAAGGGAGTTGTTAGTTAAAAATCTTAAGGGAAGTATAATTGCTACAATGTTCTTTGAATCAGTTCCCATTAGAGCATATAAATGTTCTTTATCTGCTGATCTCATCATCATACCCATGATTGAATTTGATATAATCCTCGGTATGGATTATCATTCAGACCTTGATGCAAAGATTTGTTGTTAGATGATAGAGGATACTATTTTTTATGATGATGATAAAGAACACCTTATCTTTTGAGCAGAATCGTCACCACATGATTCTTATGTATATCCACCCATAGTAGCTCAACTAAATTCAATTATCGGGGAGGAAGAGAATGATATAACTGTGAGTGAGGAAATTAATGTTCAAATAGATGATGTACCTATTTTGAAAGAATATGTAGATGTGTTTCGGGAATATTTTCATGGATATCCTCCAGAATAAAAAATTGAGTTTTCCATTGATTTAATTCTTAGTTCAAGGCCCATATCAAAGAACCCTTAGAGAATGACCACTGTGGAATTAGTTTAACTAAAGAAACAAATAGTGGAATTAAGTAATATTGTATCTATTCACCATTGTGTTTCTCCATGGGGATCCCCTGTCCTTTGTTTTAAGAATAAAGATGGATCTATGAGGTTATGTATCGACTATAGGGAAATCAATGCTATAACAATAATGAACGAGTATCCCCTACCTCGCATTGATGATTTATTTGACCAAAATCATGGAGCTCCATAATTTTTAGAGATTGACATTCGATCTGGATACCATCAGTTGTGTGTAAAGAAGGAAGACATTCCGAAGACAACATTTCAAACTAGGTACGGGCATTACGAGTTTACTGTAATGCCTTTTGGATTGACTAATTCACCATATTTATTCATGTATCTAATTAATACTGTTTTCAAGGAATATCTTAATGATTTTTTGGTGGTATTTATTGATCATATCTTGGTAAACTCTAAAATCTACGAAGATCATGAAAATCACATTCACATAATCCTCAAGACTCTTAGAAGACATGAATTGTATTGGATGTTTGGAAAGTGTGAATTCTAGCTTCAGGATATTTCTTTTCTTGTCCATATTGCCTCTAAGGATGGAATTTCCCTTGATTCTTCTATGACCAAGGCAATCCAAGAATGGCCAGCACCGATGAGTATAACTGAGGTATGCCATTTTATTGGTTTAGGAGGATATTATCAATTTTTCGTCCATAATTTTTCCCTGTTGGCTAACCCATTAAAAAATCTCATATGTAAAGGGGTTAAATTTTTTTGGAAGAAATATTTTGAAGATTGTTTCAAAGAACTTAAGATAAGATTAGTCAATGCTCTTATATTGACTCTACCATCGGGAAATTATGGGTTATTTATTTATAGCAATGCATAGAAGAAAGGACTTGGTTGTGTCCTTCTGAAGAATAATAGGGTTATTGCCTATGAATCACTCTAGCTAAAAAATTAATGAGAAAATCTATCCTACTCATGATCTTGAGTTAGCAGCTGTAATCTTAGATTTGAAGATTTAGAGACACTATATCAATGGTGGGAAATGTGTGATTTATACTGATCAAAAGAGTTTAAAGTATATTTTCTCACAGAAATAAATCATCATGAGGCAAAGGAGATGGCTTGAACTACTCAAGGATTATGATTTCACGATACACTACCACCTGGGGAAGGAAAATAAGGTTGAATACGATTTCATTAGAAAATATCATGGAGTTTTGAACAAGATAGGAGTTGATTGGGATCTTATTTTCATGGATCTAGTAAAGATGTATATGGGAATCACCAGGGAAGGTGAAACATTAATACTTTTTAAAATAGTTTCCAAACTAACTTTACTAGAAAGGATAAATAGTTCTCAGAATGATGATGAAGAGTTTCAAAAGAAGATTAAACCTATGAATGATGGGAGATTGAGTGACTTGGTATATAAAGATAGAATTTTGAAATTTGGGAAGAGACTTTGTGTTCCTGATATACCTGATCTAAAAAGGGAATTGTTGGACGATGATAATTGTTCCAATTTCTCTATAAACCCTGGGAGAACCAAGATGTATTGAGATTTGAAGGAATATTTTTGGTGGGACAACATGAAGAGGTAGATTATTGATTTTGTGTCAAGATGTATCGTTTTGTAACAAGTGAAAGGTGGAAGGCAACATGTTGGAGGAGTAATGCAACCTCTTCCCATACCTGAGTGGAAATGGGATAATATTATGATGGTCTTTGTCATGGGACTACCAAAGACTCCTAGAAAGAACTATGTAATATGGGTCATTATTGATCGTCTTGCCAACTAAGCACATTTTCTTACAATAAGAGAAGATTTACAACTTGAACGATCAGCAAGACTATATATTAATGAAGTTGTAATACTTCATGGAGTACCACTATCGATTGTTTCTGATTGTGATCCCCGTTTTACTTCAAGATTCTAGAAAAGTCTTCAGAAGGCCTTGGATACTAAACATCGTTTGAGAACTGCCTACCACCCTCAAACAGATGGACAATCATAATGGAATATTCTAACCTTAGAAGACATGTTGAGATCTTTCTCACATGACTTTCAGGGTATGTGGTATCAATATTTACCTCTGGTAGAATATTCCTATAAAAATAGCTTCCATTAAAGTATTTGGATGGCACCATATGAAGTGTTATACAGAAATAGATGTTTCACACAAACCTTTTGGGATGATGTTGTTGAAAGAAAACTCGTAGGCCTAGAACTAGTGGAGAAAATGATGGAAAAGGTGAAGGTAATCAAAAACCACATCAAAGCATCCAAAAGTACGCAGAATAGAAATGCTAATAACCAAAGGAAAGATTTGGAATTTCAGGTAGCAGATCATGTTTCCTTGAAGGTATCTCCATGGAAGAGTGCTATATGTTTCTGTTAGAAAGGTAAATTGAGTCCCAGGTACTTCGAACATTTCGAAATTCTAGAACGAATTGGGGTTGTAGCTTACCGATTGGCAATGTCGTCATGTCTCTCCAAAGTTTATGATCTGTTCCACATATCACTATTTTGAAAATACATGCCTGGCCCAACCCATGTACTTAACTATGAAGAAGTGGAACTGGAACCATATTTGTCTTATTGAGAAAAGCAAGTCATGATTTTTGATAAATGAGAACAAGTGCTGAAAAACCGGACGACTCGTCTCGTAAATGTTCTATGGAAAAACCATAAGATGGAAGAGGCAACATGGTAACCCTAGGAACTAATGATTAAGAACCACCAGAGTCATTTTATGCAGTAATATTCTAGAAATTTCTAGGATGAAATTATTTGAAAAAGGGGAGAATGTAATACCCCAAGCATCCACGGTACGCTTCTCTTTGAATAATACAGTAGCATGTGTTGTACGCAACATCGAGTTCTAACACACACCACAACCAATCAAACTAGCTGTTATGAATAGTAATACCCACTTTTTGAAATTTTATAAATTTTATCATTCAAAATGGACTTCATTTTTGGATTTGTAATATCAAAATTATCATAGGGTGAATATTTGTATTTTTCTGAAAACAGTCAATTTTTTATGAATAGTTAAAAACACTGAGTTATAGTTTAAAACCGAATTTTTATTTAAATAATTATTTATTTTATTTAAATTTATTTTAGGTGAAAATAGATACATAATACCAATATATGTTCAATGTAATTCATTGGTTTCAATTTATAATAATTTTAGATATATAAAACTTTTATTGAACTTTTCACCGCCTTTTACCCATATCCTAGGAGAATTTGCAGATTCACATAAAACATAATTTTACCACTTCTGTGAGTGGAATTTCAAAAATCCGAGAGAAACGGTTAATATGATGGTGTAAAATGTGGTTCAATAAGATAAAAATAATTTTTGGTGAATTGTAACTTTTTTACTTTAATTTACCATGATTACATGGAAATAGGGTAATTAAGGGTAAAAATGATATTATTATTACTCTAACAAATGTCCTAATTCTATTGGATAATTATAATTCGACCAAAAACAACCTTAGGAATAAAATAATAACCTCTTTGGTTGACTTGGATTAGATTAAGACATTTATTATTATTCAAAGAGGAGTTAAAATAGGTAAAATCAAAGTTTAAAAACTAAAACATTATTAATATATGGTTATATGTTAGATATATTTGATTATAAATATTCATTAAAAATATAAAAATATTTCCTACACAATGGTATTTTATTTATAATTTTTAGACATTAAATAATTTAATTTATTAATGACACAATGTTGATGCAGTAATTACCAAATCAATGAAATATTAAAATAATTGATATTATAAATATCCAAATAAATGTAATTTGAGACTTTTAATGACTTAAACAAATTTTAAAGGGTAATATGACATATTATGGTTGGTTAGATGAATTGTTTTTTGAATTAATAATATTGTTATAAATTTAGAAAAAAAATACCAAATAGTGTTAAAATTGACATAAAAGAGTTTTTAAAAGAAATATTATATTATATATTGATATTCTATTCTGATAAATCTAATGATCATACAAAGGTCTTATATAATGATATTTGTATCATTAATTAACCACTTGGTGTTCTCTTGGAAGTATAAATTATGTTTATTAGTCATATAATTTAAAAATACAATGAGACATGGAAAATGTCAAACTATTTAACTAAGTGTTAAATCAAAATGATAAAGTTAATATAGTGACACAATCCTTTCTAAAACATATTGGTTCAGTGTTTTGCGACCTATACCCACCTTAACAATTAAATAATCCACTTTCAAGCCATTAAAAACTGAATATTAATTTATTATAAAATAATATTTAAGCATTTCATAGGGTTCCCCTCACCCCTCTTATAAAAGGGCACTCACACATATCTCTAATTCACACCTTCAATGCCTTTTGGGTCCTCCAACCCTGACCAAATATTCTCTAAACATCCCTCAATTAAACCTAGAGTCCTTATTTTGATCATAAATCCATCCTATGGATCCCTTTTGATCAAATCAAAAGGAAGAACCTGAAAATAGGTAATGTTTTCACCACCCTCTTTCAAGTCCATTTGTTCATCCACTTATTTTTTCTTTGTTATTTCCATTCTAAAATAACAACTCTAGTATCTTCTATATACTATGATGTTATTATAAATATGGTACAACCATATTCAGTATTCAATCCATCCTTTGAATGACATGTCACCATACGTGCGTTCGTACGGCTTACCGTCTCCACGTCGTGGTGTAATTGTTATTCAATACATTATTATTTGGATGGATATAATAATGATGTGTACGTGAAGTAAATAATAAATATAACAATATATTGATACTATATATATGAAATAAGATCAAATTATATATGATTTTATTATCAAAAAATGATATTGTTGCTCGTGCATACGTATAGACTACCGTCCCCACAAACGCGATGGGTTTCATTCCCCATCATATCCATTCAAGACTAATTCTCATTTGATGATTAAAAGTAATAGTTAATGACTTGATATCATTTTGGATATGAATAAGATACATCCTATCCATTACAATCATGGATTATGTAACAAAACTTATAACTGAAAAGGAGTAAGTGAACACCCGAATGGAATATAATACTAAAATACTATTAACAAAGCAATAATAAAATATCATATATGATATCATATTTATTTATATGATTCTTGTATAATTTAATAACAATGATTTAACTATTATACAGGAGGTTAAAATAACTTCTACAAAGGAAAATTACCAGGTAAGTGTTTATTTCACTATCTCAACACTATCTGAGGTTGTTTATATATAATTATCTACTCGGACCCCTTTATCACCCACATCCATGTTTCTTAAAAATTTATTTCAAAATATTCTTAGTATTTTATAGACTATGGGTGAAAGTCACTTATACCCTTGTTTGACTTTTATAAGATATTTATAAAGTAATCATTCCATCATTTTCTAATCAAGGTCCTTTTAACCTTTTCGATAGTACTAAGGTAAGAATGTCTTTTTTTAACTTATAAGGTGGGTGCGGCTATTTTACGCCATTTTAAAATCTTCGAAGCTTCCCTTACTTGTTTATAAGAAACTTTTCAGAGTAAATAATTTCTTTTATAATTATGTAACTTTGAAATGATTTCAAAAAATATATATTTCTCTCAAATAATTATGATTTCATCTATGTCAACATCGTTTGATTGATTTTAAGTTTATTTGAAGTTGATTTAGTATGATACAAAAAATTCATATTGTATTGAAGGTTTTGTGATATGATTGACTGTGGTTGTGTAATTTTTATGTCATTCATGGTTTATGGTTAAATTGATGACATTTCTTATGTGAGTTTCAATATGAATGTTTATGTTATGTTAAAACGTTTTCATATGAGGAATGCATTGGACTTAGTAAGTGACGGGTGGAGCCACTATAGCTCCTCGATGCATCGGTAGATCTCATGATACAAACTAGTGACCTGACACAAGTCCTTGACAAAATGTTTTTTGATGTCTTGGAATAAGTCCTTGACTATGTGGTTATGATAGTGGGCATTATACATTCCATCATTATGAAAGTGGTTATTGATATTGCTTGTGATTATTTGACTAGTATAATATCCAGGTGAATAATTAAATAGAATTATGTCATTTTATTCTGGAAATATTATGCTGAAGTTTAAATTTTAAAGGATTTATTTTTTGTTATACATTTACTTAAATGTTTGAGCTTATTTATTATAGTGTTCTCTATATTATTATCCTTACTGAGCATTAGGGCTCACCCCTTTCTATGTTTTATTTTTCCCCGGATGTGAGGAAGTATTTTTTGACTGACCTGAAGGGATAGTATGAGGGGATATGAGTGTGGACTATGGAGATTATGTTGTTGTATTTTTTCACTTTATCATGTAATGTAAGACTTATGAATGTATCTAGTGTTTATAAGGCTACTAAACTAATCGGTGTTTCAAGACTTGATCATTTGTGATCATTCCAATGTTATGTAATCATGCACCAACTCTGGGTAACTAGGGTTAGGGTGTTACACCGTCTTTCATGTTGGCTATCTTACGAAAGGACTTATAATATGGATATATCAACTTGGGAATTCATGGAATTTGATGTATCGAGACTTGGCTTGAGGATGAGACCCTCCTGAAATCAAGCGTTCTTTGTGCAGAAACCCCGTGGCTAGATTATCTCTGACTATTTTTCCTGGATCCTGTGTAGGTTTGGCAGATCTGACTGCTGTTCTTGGATCCTGTGTGGGTTCAAAAATTCCGACTACTATTCTTGTATCATGTGTGGGTTCGACTGTTCTGACTACTATTCCAGGATCATGTGTGGGTTCGAAAGCTCTGACTACTGTTCCAGGATCTTGTGTGGGTTTAACAGCTCTGACTGCTATTCCTGGATCCTATGTGGGTTCGATAGTTCTAACTACTATTCCTATATCCTGTATGGGTTCGATAGCTCTGACTACTGTTCCTGGATCCTGCGTGGGTTCGATAGCACTAACTACTGTTCCTGGATCCTGTGTGGGTTCAACAGCTTTGACGACTGTTCCTGGAACTGGTGTGGGTTCGGCAGCTCTAACTACTATTCCTGGATCCTATGTGGATTCGAATGTTCAGACTACTGTTCCTAAATCCAGTGTGGGTTCGACAACTCTTACTTATGTACCAGGATCCTACGTGGGTTCGACAGAATACATGATTTAGTGGCTACATCTAATCATCTCTAACTCTCTTCAAAAGTTGTATACCTGTGCGAGATGAGTCATTAACTTTGTTGTTTACCTCATGATTTAGATGGATTACTTGATAACATAGGTATATGTATGCGAATATACCTATGTGGGGTTATCTTTTGTTTTCATACCATGTGGTTTAACCCTGTTGGATTTTGTGAGACCTTGTGGGTCTCGGGTTCCCAACTGTTTATTGTTATAGTCACCCCTGCACAGTCTATTCCCAAACCTTATTGTGTTGAATGAAGATGATGATCAACACTAACCGATGATAAGAGTACCAGGACTGGATGGTGCCATTAGGTAGACCTCATGGGGTGACAATACACGGAGTAGACGGACGAACATGGTGTCCTGTGGAGGCTATCTGTACCTACCATTCAGGTAGGATTTCCCGGTGGATGATCCAGGAGCTATTTCCCATTTTTCTAGTACCTCTACTTTTAGTTTCTTTTATTTTACAGTTGGGATGGCCTTTTTGGACCCTTTTACTTTTCATTACTCTTCAGTTATATAGTTTTTCATAGTGTTTTTCTTCCAGATTGTACTTTTTTTGTGCGTTTTCAGGTTATAAAGGCAATGCCAACCCAGTTTTAGGGATTTACATCTTTGGTGCTAGTCTCCAGCCACTGCCCTATGGAAGGTGGGCTTGGGGTATTCACGGCACAAACCCCAGGGGAAGGTTCGGGACATTCGATATGTATTTTTTTGAAGAAATTACATAGTTAGGAATAACTCATACATAAGATAATATCATTTTTTAAGGAAATTATGGGGTGGTTTGTGAACAATGAAGGAATGATTTATGTATTGCCACATAAGATTTTGGTAATGTAGATTTAGTGAAGTAAAAAAAATTACGATGGATATCTATGTGCCATTAAAAAAGGAACAAATGTGGGGCCATAAAATGGGAATTTTTAATAATCAAATAGTACTTTTCTTATTAATGATACATTTAAAATATAAATCATGAATTATAGCAATGAAAATAAACTTTTTTTTAATCTAGTGACTTATGTTTTTGGGGATTTTCTAATAAATATCTTTTTAATTGATTCTTTAAATATTGATGAAAAACTAAATAAAGGTTATATGATTTATCATATGAACATATAAATAATATTAGTTTGAAAATAATTTTTTCATGAAGTAATGTCACTCGTGATGTATGACCATTTTAAAGTTGAAAATGAGTATTATGTGAGATAATTGACAAAAAGAAATTTGGTGCATTGTAATTTTTATTTATTTCTACTACATTTTCGCTAATGTAAATATCTAATGAAATGTTCCCCTAGTGGGAGAGATGGATGGTTGTGGTGGGAGGGGTTTGGGGGATATGTTGCAGGGTCAAGTCCATATGAATTTGTTTTTTATTCCTCTATGCATTGACATGAAAAAATTATAAATATTTACTATAATTCTATTCATATAACTTTTAAAATTATCTTCATCAATGGATTAAATGATTCCAGTTTCTATGAGAAGTTATGAATCTCCAAGGTTTTCTAATTTAAAACATCAATTATTCTGAACATTTTGAAAATAATTATATATATGTTGATATCATTGATCTATTTATCCGATTTTTAATGAAAATTATAATTTATTCTCATCATATAATTCTATTTAAATTATAAGAATCAAATATTTTCGAACATTTATCTTCTTTTCCAAAGGTCTATAAGAAAAATTTCTTACAAATTAAAACGGATCTTTCTAATTATATCACTACTTATTCTATTGTTGAATATACCTATTAACCATCTATTACTATTTATTGATTCTATTTTAGGACTAAAATTTGGAAACATACATGTTATAATATGATAGTGTGTGTAAATACTAATTCTAAGAAGATCTTTTGGTTCTGTTGAATTTTCGAATCATTTTGTACAGAAAACATATAGATTCATTAGAAAGAATATTTTTTGAAACCTTTATTATATTCCTCTAAATATATCTTATCTTTTGGTTAAATCATCTTTATCTATAAATTTTTAAATTTTTCTTCTTCAACCTAAGTCATTTATAATTGTTTCTATACACGCATGTGTGGATTGTTTTGAGAAATACTCTTTTTCTTCCTCAAGACCATGCAAAATATTTTTAACATCATAGAATTTATTTCACTAAATTGTTGAGATCCAATTTAAATAAGATGTTCTTGTTAAGATCACCAATCTTTTCGATAGAGAATTAGTGGAGTTGTATATGAAAACATTGGGTCAAAACAGTAATTAGAACAATATTTTTCTTTTCATTAATATTCGTATTCTTGTTTTTTTTTCACAAAATTGGGTCTTTATTGCTTTCCATATCACATATAGGCCTAAATTTTAAATTTCCATGTGTTTTTAAAAGAATCCAAGTCACCTCATCTTGGGAATTCATATTTATTTTCACTTAACTAATAAAATTAGTCCAACAGAGGTAGTTCACAATCCCCTGAAATAAATTCCACAAGAAATGATCGTGGCATGGTGTGACCATGGACAAAAAAATTTATCCACCAAACAAGTGAATCATAGTTTATTATTGTGCATATGTGACACTCGTGGATGGGTTGAACCATTAAAAAGGGGTTTAAATTAGTGTAAATTGTTTAAAAAATATTTTTAACATAAAATTAACCATTAAAACATTTTAAGGTTTTAATTTTTTCATGTTAGAAAAAAAAATTAAAATTAATATAAAATATAATGTTTGAGTTTTATAAGTACCACTATGAAAAATTAAAAACTAGAGTGATATGGTATGGGATTATCCATTACCCAAAATATTATCTCAAACAAATATCTACCAATTAATTGATAATGTTGATTCCAAATAGTCATAATTGTTTTTTATCCTCTGAGATACCTAAATAGTGAATAATATTCTTCTCACAATCTTCAAACTATTGAATTTAAAAATCTAGAAGTTCATTATTATAATAATTTAAAATATAGAAAACTCAACTTCATGTGCTCCATTTGCAACTCAGGGTATTATTTGAATGATTGTAGGTTATACTTGCAATAATATTATACAGCCAAAAATATCCATTGTGGTTAAAAAATTAACAAAATTCCATTAATTTTGTTTCCCTATTTTATAACGATACTTTATCTAATAAAACGATTGGATATGCAGGATATTATTTAAAACTATTTCCCAGGTCATGTCTTGGGTAAATATCATTTTATGACATCTAAAAATATCATATTCATAAATTCGTGTGATCCATTATAATATTCAGTGTCAATATAAATTAGATATACAATATACCATGGTTTATATCCTGATCCGTCCATTATGAATATTGAATATTGAATAACTAGTATAGAAATTTTATAATTAATGTTACATCACAATGTATATGTAAGATCACTTTTCATATTCCAATGAAATCATAGATTTTATTTCCACTATTCATTTAAGGCTTCCCTCATTAACCTTTATTCATATCTATTATAATTATCTTAGACTTCAATATTAACTACATGAATCATGTAAGGTATTATAGAAAAGTGATTCTCATCTATTGTTCAAATCGTTAAATAACGTCTTACTAATTTTTCAAATCTCTATCTAGTACACCTCAAACACTTTATGCTCTCAATATTTTTTAATGAATATAAGAAAACATTTAGACTCACTTATATGATTAAAAAATTACTTTTCATCCTAAATCAAAAACATTCTTTTCAATATTTTGGAAAGAAAACACATAACCTTAAGTATAAAATGTGGATTTCAATATCCTCCAATAGATTTTTTTGAAACACAAAAGATTTTGTTAAACCTAGATAGTATTTATTATTCATTCAATCATATAATTTCTCATGGAATGAAATAAAGAAAAAACACTGCAGAAGAAAAATATATATTTTTTAGAATTCCAACTATTAATGAAAAGAATTTTTAGTCAGATTTTTTTTGATGTACCGCCCATAATATATCCACATATATTTTCTATCATTTTTTCAGAAAAATCTTTTCATAGATTAATAGATCATAGAGTTGATTCTACATATCCATAATGTTTTCCATTTTTATCCCCTTTTATTTTCATATTATATACCATACAATGTGTGGTTTCCCTATACATTTATTTAGTGGATGGAGAATGCTATGAATTAATATATAATATTAGTTTCTAAAAACTTTCCCCTTGAATAATGTTTTTTAATATAATAAAAAATTTACCCTTAATTGAAATTTGATGCAAATTTACTTCTCCAATACTTACATTCCCTTTGATTAAATAGAAACTGATATAAATTTTTTGACCTACAGTACTTGATAGGGTTCTTTAAGATATAATTTGATGTTTGATTATGATATAAAATTTTTAACAGATATTCAAAAATCAATTTTATGTCTTCTAGCTGAACATTAACCCACATAATTTGAGTAATATAATGTGTGAAACAACATATTAATATTCTACTAGACTCAAATTCATAGAGTTTAGCATCTTACTATTCTATAAAAAACATTATCTCTAAAAAAATTCCTCCAATAAATTATTTTTAGGACATCAAAATAACCTACAAAATTATTTTATTTTAACCAAAGGAAGTTTAATTTAATATATATTCAATATAAAAATTCAAACATCAATATTAAGTTAAAATACCTTAACAATACATTACCATCTATTTGGATTGACTCCTTTGGAACACTTTGATATCTAGCACACTAAGTGGTTGCATAAAAAACTTCTAGTAAATATCCAATAGGATCAAAAAATATATTAACCTCTAAAAGAATATTTCATTGATACTTTTTTAGATTTATCTTTTCGTGGATTTGATAAAATAAAGATAGGAATAGAAACTTCCATATAATCTGCCATGTGAAATTCCAAAATAGCCTAGTGGAATAACATTCCTATTATAATAATATGTATTTTCTATTTTCAATAACATGTAGATGAAGGAAAAAATTAATCATCCCTATCATTGAGATCTCAAAATTATATTTCATTTTCTGTGATTACCCAACACATTCATGGTAATTATAATCAGCATGGATTGTGTATTTAATGTTAAAAATTAATAACATTGTTCTAAAATATCATCCATTAATTTAACATTATGTTAACTTTTACTTTACAAAATTTTTACATATTAATGCATGTATCTTGGTTAGAATACTATAAATGAGGGCAGTACTTCATCCTATGTAAATAATTCTTAAGTTTACATACTATATTTATGTCCACTTCAAGAAACAATACTTCATGGTGTTTAGTGTAAACATATTATTTAACTTCACCATTTAATAATGATAACTTCACATCCATCAAATAAACACTACTAGAAAATGATCTTATACCCACGGTTCAAAACTGTGGGTATAGACCCCAAAATCGTGGGTATAGGCTATAGCCACGGTGTGGGGAACCGTGGTTGTTTGGGGCACAGGTATGGGTTTTTTCACCATGTCATAACTCTATCCCCATGGTTTGGAAACTATTGGTATAACATATTTTACAAAATAGCGACCTGCGGGATTCAATCTCACGAGAACTTCTCTATTCAAGAGCAGCCTTACCACTACCCCATGACAGCATATATGTATTTATATATATTTTTTATTAAATATATTTATTAAATATGTTGGTATAGAGGAATAAACCATGGGTATAGAACTCATGCGAAATTTTTTTTCCTATCAAAAAAATACATTTCCCGTGCACAGGATGGAAACTTATACCCACAGTTTGTCAAAACTGTGGGTATAGGTTTTTTATTCGATGACTATACCCACGGTTTTGGGGAAAACCATGAGTATCGGTCACCCTCTCCCCACGGTTTTGGGAAAACCATTGGTATAAGCATTTTCTAATACTCTAGTCCTAGGGTTTGGATAAATCAGTGGGTATAGGGGAGCTCATGCCCATGGTTTGGGGAAACTATGGGCATTAGCTATCCAAAAATTCCTATACCCACTGTTTTCCTCAAACTATGGGGATTTGGTAACTTCTACCCACTTTTTTCCCTAAAACTATGGGTATAGGTCCATTTTGAAGTTGTGAAATTATATAACTCTGATTAGTAATTACTACCACAAACATTAATATGGCTTTGAGTATTGAAACACAGAAAAGAATTTCATATAAATAACCACCTTCCACTATTGAGTATCCCTTATAAAATACCATTTCTTTGTTTTGTGAAACATCACTCTTTCTATTGATATTATTCCAAAATAACCATTTTGATATGATAAAGTTTTTTGATTCAAGTCACATGATAATTTCCTAGGTCTCATTATTCTCAATTTGAAATATCTCCTTATTCATACATTTTACCCATTCAATGTTCTCCATTATAAATTATACTAATTATGTTTCAACCAGAGAGATAAGTTTCATTTTATTCATTTTTATTAGTTTTATCATTATTTGACCTAGATCTTCATAAATTTTATTATATTAATTTATTTAACATTATTTTTTAATGTTTCTGATTTTATTTTTTTCCTTCTAGTGAAACCTTATTCATCGCTAGATTCATTAGAACATGATTTGTTTTATATTGGACATATTATTTCTTTCTTATTCTATAGTTTTTCTTGATGATTGAATGATAACTTATATTGGTTCTTTGGATTCACTGTTCCTTTATATCATTGGTTTATATACATTTTAATCCATTTAACATCAAATTTCCACTATTTTTATGCCCATTTATTCCAAAACATATTTTATCCTTCAATATTTTTTCCCCATAAAAATTCTATCTTCAGGTTTTCCTCAAATTTTCTTAGGATTGATTTCTTATCATTATTAGGTATGTAATTCCATGAACATTAAATTTTTTTAACATTAGTTTATTTTTTTACTCATTTCATATAGAGTAATGCCTATTTTTTTGTTTTGATACATCTATTATGAAAATTTATCACTAAATAAATATATTCAATCTAAAATAACATAAAGAGTCTAAAATCTACAACAAAGCTTCTTCCCATGACAATATCTGTTATTGTTCCTCTCCACAACCATATTTTTTAGAAATATAGGGATAACTACACATAAATTTTATTATGTGTTTTCAATGATAGTCATTAAGAGAGAATCATGTAAATTCCATTACATTATTTATTTTTATCTTTTAAATATTTGAATCAAGTTGTTCTTACCTTCGCACTATAAATATTATACATGTCCACAAAATGGAATTTATGATTAAAAAAATATAAAACTATTCATTGAATTGAATCCATCTATATAAGTGATATAGTGGTCCTAATCAGTATGGGTTAATTCATCATCCATTGAAATAAATTATAATGTCTATATTCAAGAAGTTGGATTAACTAAATTTTTACTCTTCTATGTTTTCCATTAGTAATATTACCATTATTAGTGGCTTCAGAAATAATGGATCTATATCTTTTGAGTACAGGGAATTCTAATATAGCTTCTTCCATTGAGATTTTTCTCATCTCGTTTTGGCCAATATGACCAAGTCATCAATGTCATAATAGATTTTTATCCTTCTCACTTATGTATCATGATTTTTCCTTATCTCTAATAAGAAACAAATTTTTTTTGGTTCTTACTCGTTCAAAAATAGTTATTCCATATATCACACACTATATGATATAAGTATTTATCTAGAAGATCCCTAAATATCCTTCATAACACATCTAAATAATAATTAGTATGTTATTTTTAAGTACATCAACCAAAAGTAAATCCATGGATATTAACTTCTGCTCATCTATAATGGCCATTCAGTATCATTTTACTTTACAGGAAAAATATTTCCAAAGGGAATAGATAATCAATTTTTTCATTTACATTTCCTATATTTTAACAAAACAAGCCATATACAAAAATAATTCACTATCTGGCCTTGTAGGATTCAGATTGTCAATAGATCCAACATTAATTCCTGCCATACTAAAAAATAACTTTGCAAACAAACCTGTTAGTAGCTTAGAATCGAAATCACAATGTTCGGAATAGGAAAAGTTCGGAATGGATAATCCGGAATGACAAAGTTCGGAATAGAAAAGTGAGCAAGAAAAACTTGTGTGTGAGTACAAGTATTTCAGTAACCTTGGCTCTGATACCAAATGTAAGAATGGTATAGAGTAAGAGGTTTCCAACCTCTGATACCAATTGTAGGATCGAAATATAATATGAGATGCTCAATATACAAGAGGGGGGGGGGTGAATTGTATACTTTAAAAATTCCTTTGGAACCTTTAAAGTTAGTTATGAATAACTAGAGTTTCCTTAAGAAAAGGAAAGGGCTTAAGTTTAACAACGTTAAACTAAGTAAATTCACAACACCTCTAACACCAAACTAAACTTGGAAAGGGATTCCAAAAGTAGGTTCCAGAAATATGATTCCGGAAATTGAAACTTAACAAAAGTTACAATATGAGATTTTACCTTAAAGCGTATAGAATCTAAACTAATCAGAGAAAGTAAGGATGTATAAGAAAGTTATACTTTCCTTAAGATACAAATTGCAGCGGAATAAAAACAAGTAGTAAAACTACTAGTAACAAGATAATAGTCTTTTAACCCAAAGAGAAGGGTATCCAACAACCTTGGATAAAGGTCCCTTGATTTATACTTTCAAGCAAGTCTGTCTTACCCACACCAGGGTAAGCCCTCGATACGAAGATCGGTGTCTCTGTCTTGCTATCCCCGCAAGCCCTCAACTTCAAGGTAGTTGGCAACCTCTGTCTTTCTCAGCAAGAAAGCCCTCGATCTTTAAGGTAGTCGGCACCTCTGTCTTTCTCAGCAAGAAAGCCCTCGATTTTTAAGGTAGTCGGCACCTCTGTCTTTCTCAGCAAGGAAGCCCTCGATCTTTAAGGTAGTCGGCACCTCTGTCTTCCTATCCCCGGAAGCCCTCGAATGTAATCACCAACATTCGGAGTCGCACGAAGCTTTGAGAGTTAATAAGAGACTCTCTCTCTAGAAATCACTTCAACAGCATGTAAGCACTTTATCAACAATCGGCATCGAGCTCTTTCAAATGAGCTCCTATTTATAGGTAAGGTCGGCTCCTTCTCCAACGGTCATATTTTCCTTAAAGTTCGGAGGGACCTGTACACGTGTCACTTAGACAACGGTTAGTTTATAACAAAATGGATGACATCGTTTTATAACAAAACAAGTGTAACAGAATGTACGACATCGTTTTAAACTCTAACATAAAGGTTCGGAATAGAAACTTCGGAGTGAAGGTTCGGAGTGAATAAATTCAGAGTGTATAAAACAATGATAATCAGTTTCTGTTTAATAGGAGAATTCGGAATGAGAATTCGGAGTAGGAATTCGGAATAGGAATTCGTCATCAGAAATCGTAATGAGAATTCGTCATCAGAATTCGTAATGAGAATTCGGAATGGGATTTCTTCATTAGAATTCGTAATGAGAATTCTTCATTGAAATTCGTAATGGGAATTCTTCATTGGAATTCGTAATGAGAATTCTTCTTCAGAATTCGTAATGAGAATTCGGAATGGTATTTCTTCATTAGAATTCGTAATGAGAATTCTTCTTCAGAATTCGTATCCTGAATCTGGAATAGAACTTAGTCAGAATTCATATCCGGAATTCGGAATGAAACTTCCTTATAGTTCTTGTCCAGTACCGAATCCTAAAACAAAATGCTTTTATATAAAAGTTTTAATGACTCCGAGAAAATGAATCCGAAACTTATACTTAAGAAAAATATGAAAAATATGATAAGGATAATTTTCCTTATAAAAGCGATTTTCCTTAAGAAAGCATTTTTCCTTATAAAAGCGATTTTCCATAAGAAAGCATTTTTCCTTATAAAAGCGATTTTCCTTAAGAAATCATTTTTCCTTAAAGATAAGGTGTTTGTGATTTTCAAAACAAGAAGGAATGGAAAAGTCATAAGGAAAACCTTATTGACTCAACAAATACATATTTTAAAATTGCTAAATTAATGTTGGTATTTTTTTAAGTTATTAATATTTCATTAAAATTTTATAATTAATATGATTATTTAAAATTAAATTTATCATTACAAAATATATTCATATATTATGTTTTTTTGGATTATAGGATAATTGTTTGAAACCTTGGTTACTTTTTCAAAGTGTCATAAAATTCGTTATAATATTAAAATTTGTACTTTTCATTGAAATGATTATTTTAATTGAAAATTAATTTTCACATATTATGAAAATTAATTTCAAAAAATGGATTCCATTTATAAATTATATACATTTAAAAATGGTTAGGATGAATATTTTATATTTTTATTAAATAAACGAATTTGTTTTGCAATGTAAAATATGGTAATTTAAGGTATAAATACATTATTAGAAAAATACATTTTTCTATGAGTTATGAATGATTTAATCACTATAATATAAGAAATACATTAATTATTTTAATATATTAATTGATTATTGTTAATCTATTCATAGAGTTGAGCCAAAATAATAAATTATTGATTAATATAATAATAAAATTCCTCTATCCTCCACTATAAATACTACCCCTCACAAACTCCTCTACTTACACATTCCAAGAAATTATCCTTTCCCTACTTATGAAAATAATCTTTCTTGTACCCTCCCAAATTTCCCAGAGCCTTTTGTCTCATCCAAATACCAAAACCAATCCCCTTAAAGAGGTTCCAAGGAGGGAAACGCACGAGGTAATGTCCTCTTTCATTTCATTTATTTTTTTTATCAATTTCATTTCACTTGTTATCCTTCACTTACCTCCCATGTCCAAAGTGAAATGATAATTATATTGTATTTTATATACTATAATTTTATTATTTCAATGTAAAATCAACCATCATGTCTCTCTCATTTTTCTTTTATTTTGAAGATAAAACATTCCCTGAGTGGTCTCGATTTACTACCTTCCTAGACGGCATGTTTTTGTTTTTCAATTATGCCTTCTAGGCTAGTTATAAAACAATAATTATGGTTATACCATATTTTTTTCATATTATAATTTAATTACGGTTGTTAATCAATATATTTACATGATATTAATTAATAATACAAATCTTTTTATGATGATAAAAAACTAGAAAATAAATCTAAATGATTATCTTTAATGTTTTATATAATGAATAATATTCATATATAATATATATATATATATAAGACAATTGAATATTTTTTATGTTCATTAATAATATATAATTTCAATTCTTGAGAATTATTTACATTTTACATGATCTTCCATATACTTGTAAGAGTAAACCAATCATGAATCCTAAGGAAAAGAACAATCTTGAATGAAGAAATTGAATCTCATAACTCATCAAAAGACCATAAATGATCATAAAAAACTATAAAAAAATATATTTAATAGTTTATGAATTAATTTAATAATGAATCTAATTTCATTATTCATTACATTAAATGCATGTAGAGAATACTTTTAGTTATAAGGTAAGGGTTTCCTTCGGAACCTCCATTTACATTGGGGATATGATTTATCCATCATTACACCAACTCAATTATTCATTATTCTTATATAAAAAATATAAATTTTCATTATTTGTTAAAAAATTATATATCATAATCATTTTATCTTTATTTTATGGGTAAATACATATTTTATAGGTTTTCTTTTTCAATTCCTCCTGATACACAACCCTAATTAAAGAGAACAACTCAATTTATAACCCATTTTTATGTACTATCCATAGTCTATTTTAATAAACCATTCATTTTATAAAATCACTCATTTTTTCATTAAAAATCTATTTTTTAATTTCTATTTTTTGTAAAAAAAATTATGTCAAATACATTTTTTTTTCCAAAAGAACTCATATCTGCAAAGTAAAAGTGTATTTCTCTCATGAATTAGTTGATGATTTTATTCAAATAGTTTCATATATTAAAACAACAATATTAAATATTATGATTTATTGATATTGATATACTATGATTATAATTTACCATATTTTATTAAATTTTTTATGATTGGTTTTATAGTTGATGTGAAATCCTGATACCATTCACTATAATTGTAAAAATAGTTAGTGAATATGTTTACAGATTGGGGAAAGTTATTTAAATTTAATATGTATATGTTATATTAGTTTAATTCTATTCATGTGAGGATTCCATTGGTCCTTTTAAGTGATATGTGGGTCCTGGTACAAATCCTTGATGCATTGGTAGGTTTCATGAGACAAAACTAAAGTGAATTTGGCTGAGGCCTTAACCATCTATTTTCCATCATCTTGGTCGAGGAATCAACGGTATGTATATGATGTCCAATATTATGAATTCCATCATTATGATAATAGTAATTTATTATCCTTTTTATTATTTGACTAGCTGAATACTCGTGGTTATGCGTTATCCTCATTGGATTATTTATTCTCCATTAATTATTTAGCTTTTATTCGTACCATATTATTATCATGATTATGTTCTAATGGATAATATTTTTAGTTTTTCACCATGAATTATTGTTTATATTAGCATCTGATGTATTACATACCCATACTGACCATCTGATCTCAACCTGTTATTATGTTTTATTTTTCCCCATGATGTGAATATATATATTATAAATGGATTGTGTGGATAATATAGGAGTTATGGATGTATAAAATAGGGCTTATATATTGTTTTTCTTTCAATTTGTAGTTAAAAACATATATTTTTATCTACTTATACAAAACTACTAAAGTATTCAGTCCTTTAGGATACAAAATCCTTGTTTATTATACAAATTTAATAATGTATGCCACCGACTCTAGGTAGTTGGGGTTCAGGTCGTTACAATTCATATAAGATGAATTTTAGTTGAATCATTGGAAACAATATTTCTAAAATCAATATTAGGGAAAATTAACATAAGATATACATTGATTATAATTAAATAATAAAATTCTGTAATTTTGTTAAGGTATATATTATGTGGGTATTTCTAAAATTACATCCTTGTCTGGATACAACAAGTGAACTTGGTTATGGAATAGAGGTTCCAAGGGGTAATAACACCAACAAGGTGTCTCAACCCTGACTCAATGTAAATTGGTATAAGACAATAGGGCATATGGTGCACCTGGTTTTACACTTTTGGGGGATATGCATAGGATAATTATCATTTTCATTAAAAAGACATTAAGAATTACTTAAAAGTAAATATATCTCCAAAGAAAGAATGTTTATGATTATGAGATTAAGGATGCATTAATTTCCAATTTATGTTAAAAAAATATTCTAGTTCAAAATAGAGAATTATTATTTGTAACCTAATTTAGTGTATACTATTACATAGAAATGGATCCTATTCGAAGGAATTAAAATTTTATCAATGCGTGTATCCAATGTTGGGATTTACCACCTATAAATGATAATGTTTTTAGTAATGGAGATACGACTATTTTAAATAATCATATAAATATATTAGCATAGTGAACATATGTTATGAAAAATAAAATACAATGTATGGAGCAACATGATTTACGAAATGTAGGAGAAATGATATACCACTTTATGCGACAACAGACTCTATCATTCAATTGGAATAAATACCCATTTGTAGATGAGTAGTGGATAAGTTCTTTAGAGAAAATATTTCTCACTCTAGGATGTTCTGAAAGAGAGAAGGATTTAATGGAATTTTATCATCTCTCAGGGTATGCATATCAATATGGGTTATTCATTCAAAACACAATGAAGGAGAAGTTAATTTAAAATATTTAATGGAAATATTTGAGGAAATGTTTCTATGAATAATATTTCCCTCATGAACTGTGAGTGGATTTGATGATGAAATTGATCTTCTTGAAACAAAAATATGATGAAAATTATGTGATGCATGGATCCAAAATTTCAAGGTTATCAATACATATCATTGATTACTTGTTTAATTCAAGAAGAAATATTGATTTATTATTTGATGGATTAAATCCATTCCTCCAAAGGGAATTGGTCTACCAAAATTTTCATTGTATGAATATATAGTCTCAAGAGCTATAAACATAGTGAAATAATTCTCTAAGTTTTATTACTATATGAAAAAACAAGTGAATAAGAGGGTAGTGGAGGAATGAATGGATAATGGGAAGAATAAAAAATTAAAATTTACAATGTCCGAAACATGCGGAAGGAAACACGCAAGTGCCTTTATAACAGTAAAAGGAAAAAGTTTTTTGTGTGGAAAAAATTCCCCCATTTATATGATTATATAGGTAATAATGATGAAAAAAATGTTCAATGGTAAAATTTTAGGGTGATCAGACACAATTCAAATGATTATACTAAGCATCAAGAAAATGTTCCCTAGAAAAGACCAAGGGAGAAAGACTAATATTATGTGATCACAATCATTAAGGATGACGTTCTAAATGATGTGGGGGTAGGTACATTAATAATTTCTTCAAACATATCCAATTCTATATTTCATTCTGGATCATTAAATTGTTATATATATTCCCATTTTTCAAGGAAAATTAGACAATACCCTTTTGATTTATTAAATGATTTATCATTAAAACTCTTCAAGAAAGTATCATTAGAATAAATATGTGTCTTTCAATACCATTTATGACACATAAAAATTATTTTATTTCAAAACTTATCATAATACCTAGAGTATACATTAAAATATTGATTAGTAATATTTTTCTTTAAACATATGAAGCGAAAATCATTTTCATGAAGAAGGGAGTTACAATTTCCTAGAGTGATGTTTAATCCCTTATCATTTGAGTAAAAACATCAATAACTGGTTCTTATATAAAACCACCTCCAATATCCTCCCTTAATGAAAATATTGGTGAGGAAGATAAAAAATTATCTATTGATGATGATATAAATATTCAAATTGAGGACGTGCATATTGTTCAATAATACATTGATGTATTTCCATATGATTTACCTAGAAATCCTTTAGAGTCAGAAATTGGGTTTTCTATTGATTCAATCCCTGATGAAATTAAAATATCAAATAATCATTATAGAATATACATTTTGCAATTAATGGATCTGATGAAAAAACTAGAGTTGTTTTTTAATTTGGTATTTATTCACCCTAGTGTTTCTCCTTGGGAATCGTTCGTTATCTTTTTCAAGATTAAATATGGGTCCTAATGTTGTTCATTTACTATATATAAATAAATTCTATTTTAATTGAGAACAAATATTTTGTGCCTAACATTGATAATTTATTTGATCAAATTCAAGGAGATAAATATTTTTCAAAGATTGAACATCATTTTAGATATCGACAATTTCATGTAAATAAGGGAAATATTTCACAGACAAAAATTAGAACTAATTATGGAAATTTTGAGTTTACACTAATTTCATTCATAATAACTAATGCACCCTCTAATATCATGGATCAAATTAATATTGTTTTCAAAAGATATCATGATTAATTTGTTGCGGTATTTTTTGTGATATCTTGGTATACTTCAAAAGATTATAAGATCATGAGAACCACTTCCACACTGTTTTAAAGACTCTTAAAAGAAAATGGTTATTCTGGATTCTTAGAAAGTGTTAAAAAAAATTTAATTAGTTTCTTTTTTTATCATATTTTCTAAAATGATGGAATATCATACAACCATGCAATTAAAATGTCGGTTCAAGTATGTCCTACACCAACAAACATAACTGATGTACATAGTTTTATTGGTTCAGAATGTTATTATTGTTGGTTAATTCACAATTCTAGTTCATATGCTAACTTGTTAACTAAGAAAACTCGTAAAGTGGATAGGTTCATATGGAAAATATAATGTGAGAATGATTTTGAATAATTGATGAAGAGGTAAGTAAGTGATTTGATCTTTAATATACAAATGGAAATTGGAGGATTTGTGGTTAATAGTGACAATCAAAGAAAGGAGTTTGTTGTGTCTTTATGAAAAATTATTGAGCAATTTCTTATAAATCAATGAAGCTAAAAAATAATGAACAAAATTATCCAAATCAAGATCTTGAGTTAGTATCCATAATCACTGCTTTACTAATATGAATACACTATATCAACATAGAAAGATGTAAAATAATAATAGATTAAAATATCATGAAGTATATCTTCTCATAGAAATAACATAACCAGAGGAAGGTGATGGATAAAGCTACTCAAGGATTATAATTGTTCAATACACTATCACCTAGTGGAGAAAAATTTGGTAGCATATTCATTGATCATGAAGGATCATGGACATTTGAACAAAATGATGACTGTTAAGGATCGAATGTTTATTTATATAGTAAATATGGTTATCGGAATTCTTAAGGGAGGTGAAACATCCTTACATATTTCATTTCTTTCCCAACCCTATTTATTGGAAATTATTAAATGTTATCGTTATGATAGTGATAATATTTAACAGAAAATTAAAGCTTTGAATGATGGGACTATGGCATACATCAGGTGCGAAAATTGAATTCTTAAATTTGGGTGGATGTTTTGTGCTCCCACTATACCTGATCTAAGAAGGTATTTATTAGATTATTTCTATAGATTTAATTTCTCAATATACTCTAATTAAAATAAGATGTACATATATATGATGGAACATTTTGAGTGGTATAATATGAAAGAAGAAATTTTGTACTATGTATCCTGTTTTTTATCTTTCAATAGTTTATGGCTAAAAGAAAACATCCTAGAGGAGTCACAAAAGCTATGCATATTTCTACATGGAAATGGGATGATATAACGATGTATATGGTATCGATATTACCAAAAAACAAGAAATTATTATTTAATATTGGTAATTATTGATCTACTTAACTAATCTTCCCATTTCCCCACTATGAGGGAGGATTTTTCATTAGAGCACATTACACGATTCTATATTAATGAAGTTGTAGAACTTCATGTAGAACCTCTTTCAATTGTGTCAAATCATGTTCCACAATTTATATCAAAATTATATAATTGTTTTTATAATTATTTGGATAATGAGATTAATTTGATAGATTCTTATCGCCATAAAACTTATGGGTAGTCAAAAGTGACAATATAAGATTTATAAGTCATGTTGAGATTGTGTTCCCTTAATTTTAATGGTATGTGGAGTCATTATTTTCCATTTGTAAATTTTTCCCAAAAAATTGTTTCCATTAAACTATTCAAGTGACACCATATAAATAATTTTATAGAAAATATGTCATACAACAACATGATGGGATGTAGTTGGTTAAAGGAAGCATGTATTCCCATACCTTGTGGAGGAAACAACGAAAAATGTAATGACTATACAAACAAATATCAATGCAATGAAAATAAGGGAAAGGTTCTATGATGATAACAAGAGGAAACATTTTTATAATTAATCAGTGGATCGTGTTTTTTTTAATGAATAACCATGGAAGGGTTTCATAATGTTCTTTAAGAAAAGGAAACCGAGCCTGAGGTATATCCAAAATTTTGAAACTCTGTAGTTAATTGGAGTTGTGGATTATAATTTGTCAATTATACCTAGCCATTCAAATGTTCATGATGTGTTCCATATCCATTTTTATAGAAAAACATTCCAAACCCAACACATGTACTCAATTCTAATGGAATGTAATTTGAATCGAATTTATCTTATTATGAAGATCCTATCTAGGTTTTGGACACTAAAGAATGGGTGTTTATAATTCAAAAGACTCAAAGTGTAAAGGAAATTCTGAGAAATCATAAAATTTAAGAGGCGGTGTGGGAACCATAAGAAATTAAGGTGAACTATCCAAATATTTTAATGAGGTGACATTCTAGAAATTTTGTAGAAGAATGTTATGTAGGAGGGAGAATGTTTGGACCCAAAATTCTATCAATGAAATTTCCCTTCTTATAAAAATTTCATATAGTATATATCACAAAAAATAACCAAAATAACAAAATAAAAACGTCATAAATGAAAAAATTAATCAAATAGGGGGTATTTCTTGAAGTAAAATATCCAATACCGATGGAAAATGAAACTTCACATTTGTAATAGTTATATTATTCTTACAAATAGTAAATTATCCAATTGAATAGTTACTTCACCTTTAAAATTGTTAAAAAAATTGATATCTTATAAATAAAAATATGATGTATCAATATCATAAAATATGTAAATAAATCTTTAGAAAATGGGAATTTAAATGATTGTATTTTTTTATGTTATAAAAATTTAATTATAATTTTATAATTAATATAATTACTTAAATGAAAATTTGTTTTTAAAAAATACAATATTATATTAAAATATAGTTTTTTTTGTTATTGTAGGAAAATTTTATGAGACCTTAGTTAATTTTTGAATGTGTCATAGAATTTGTTATTATATTAAAATTGGTATTTTTCAAATAAATTATGGTATTAATTAAAAATTAATTTTATCATATTTAGAAAACTATTTTCATAAAATGAAATCAGTTTATGAATTATAAATGATGAAAATTTTTACAATTAATTATTTGGATTTTCCTAAAATAGATGAAATTGTTGTGAATAGTAAAATATGGTAATTTACGGTATAAATACATTATAAGATAAGTACACTTTTCCTTGAGTGATGAATGATGTAGGAATCATAATCAAGAACATACCTCCATTGTTTTAAAATATATTATGATAATTCTCATATTATTCATACTATGGATCCAAAATAATAAACTAATGATTATAATAATAATAAATCACCACTCTCATCCACTATAAATACCACCCCTCACTACTCCCATCCTCTCACCTCACAAGATTCGATCGTTATGCAATTTCTATCTAATACTCTTCCCAATCCCTTCCCCCATATCGAATATCACTATTTCTCAACAAAACACCACAATAAATCCCATTAAGGAGGTTCTCAAGGAGGAGTTCAAAAGGTAAGAGTCCTCATTCTTTTCTTTTCTTTTCTTCTCAATTTTCTTTATTTTCATATCATTTTATCACCACCACTAAAAAAAGAAGAAAGATAACTATAGTGTATTATATATACTAGAATTTTATTATTTCAATAAAAATCCACAATCATGACTCTTCCCCTTTTCCTTTAATTTGAAATATGAAAACATCATCCGGGAGGAGTCGATTTACCGCCTTCGTGGATGATGTGTCTTTGTTTTTTAAATTCATCCATAATGTCTGGTTGTAAAAAAAATTACGAAAACAAATATTATATTATAAATATTATAATTTATATATTCATCCAAAAATAGTATATGTAAATGAAATTTATTAATAAGACCAAACTAGTTTGTGATTATTGAAAAAAAACAAAAAAATTCAACCATTATCATTAATGTTTTATCTAATGAATCATCCTCGTATATGGAAATATAATAATCTTTAAGACCATTAGATATAATATATGTTAATTTATAATGTATAATTATAATTCTATATAATTATTTCTATTTTACATGATCTTCCATACACGTATAAATGTAAACTGATAATGGAAACCGTGGAAAACATTAATCTCAAACAATGAAATTAAATGGCTTAACTCATCCAAAAGTACATAAAAGAACTTAATAAAATTATAATAAATAAAATATATGTTTAGTTGGTTATGAATTAATTTTTTAATGAATATAATTTTATTATCATGGTCATCAAGTGAAAGTTCATAACATTTTTAGAAATAATGTAAGGGTTTCTTCCTGAATCTCCATTTTTATTCGGGTTATGTTTTCTCCCTCTATAAACCAATTTAATTATTCATTATCTTTATATAAATAATATATATTCTAATTATATGTTCCAAAATCATGTATCTCGATTTTTTATCTTTCTTCAATGGGTAAATACATATTTTAAAAGTTTTCTTTGTCAATTCATCCTGATACACAAGTCTAATTAAAGGGTACTTACCGATTTCTTATCCATTTTCAAGTAAAATTCATAATATGATTTAAGAAACCATTATATATATGTAAAATAATTAATTTTTTAATTAAAACATTATTTTTTCATGTCTTTATTTATACAAAAAATCATGTTAAATTGAAATTATTTTTCAAGAAGAATTCTTCTTTGAAAAGTAAAAAACGTTATTTCTCTCAAGAATTACTCAATGATTTTATTTGAGTATTATTGTATATTTCAACGCCATTGTTGTGTATTATTAATTTTTAATATTTATATCTTATGATAATCTTATACCAAATTTTATTAAATGGTTTATGATGGGTTTGACTATGGATGTGTTATCTTTATCCCATTCACCATGCTAATTAGAGTTGTAAGTGATTGTGTTTACAGAGTGGGGAAGGTTATTTACATTTCAAATGTATATATTTTTTATGTTTAACCATATTTATATGTGAAATGAATAGTATTTATTGTTTGACTTTTGGTTTCTGCTACAATATCTTGATGCATCGGTACATCTCATGAGACAATACAAAAATGGATTTGGTTGAGGCATTAACCATTTATTTTTAGAAGTCTTGGACGAGGACATAACAATATATTTATGATTTATATAATTATTCATTCCATCATTATGATATGAATAATTGACAATACATGTGATTATTCATGTATAATATTATCCAACATTATTTGTTAATTTTCTTGTAATTATTTTAAATCATTATTTATTATGCTTTCATTATTTCGGCATTATGCTCATGATTATGTTCTAACAGCATATGTTTTTATTGATGAACTAGGAATTATTGTTTATACTAGCTTATACTATATTACATACCATTACTGAGCATCTGATACCACTACATTGTCACGTTTTATTTTTTATCAGATGTAAAGATGTATATTATGAAGGACATGTCCGGATAATCATGGAGTAATGGATTTTTCTAATAGGGTAGCTAATTTGTTTTTTCCTTTTATGTTTGTCATGTAATTCTTATATTTGTATCCGTTTTTTCCAAAATAAAAAATTATTGAGACCTTTGGTATGTGAAATCCTTGTTTATTATACCAATATAATAATATAAGGCACCGACTTCAGGAAAATTGGGGTAGGTTATTTACATCTTCTATTCTTCTTCTCTCTTCCAGTTTATATAAATAATACATCAACATTCATCATATATACTTATAAAATGTTTGTAATTCCCTGACACACATTACCCAGAGCTAGTGCATTATTTCATAACAGTGGCATGATCACAAAAGATCATTTATCAAACGACCGATTAGTTTAGTAGCCTTTGAAACACTAGATACATTCATAAGTCTTACATTACATCATTAAATAAAACAAAACTACAACAACATCTTGTCTTCATATCCCCTTATACTATCCCTATAGGTTATTCATAATATACATATTCACATCCTGGAAAAATTAAAACATTGGAAGGGGTGTGCTCAGATTCTCAGTAAGGATAACAATATAACAGAAGCTTTCATAAATAAACATTAACATTTAAGGCAACGTAAAACTAAAACAAAAGATTTTTAAACATGAACTTCATCAAAATATGGAAAAAATAAAATTAAATAATGCCATTTACTTATTCACATGGATATTCTAATAGTAGAATAATCAAATTAAATATCAATAACCACTTTCACAATGATGGAATTTATAATTCCAGATTATCATGACCACATAGCCAAGGCCTCATGCCAAGAATAAAAATAAGATTTTGTCAAGGCCTAATGAAAAGACACTAGTTTGTCTCATGAGACCTACCGATGCATCGAGGAGCTATAGCAGGCTCCACCTGTGACTTATTAAGTCCAATGGATTCTTCATATAAATAGGTTTAAACATATCCTAAACCATAACATAATCGTATCACATAAAACATGCATAAAGGAAACATAACATTTCAACATTTCAATCAGAAGATATCAATAGAAAACATTGATATAATAAAAACATTATCAAATCCATTTAAAATACAAAAATAAAATAAAAGTAAAAAATGGTATTTATTTTTCATTTAAAAAATTTATGGCTTGTAGAGGAATCCAAAACTCAAATAATGGTCACAGTGGCGGAGAAGTCTTTGTCACCGCATAAGTATGACAAAAATACATTCCCTTTCTTCGTTTAGTAAAATTCTTCGTATAAAATAAATTCCTTTTGAATAAACATAAAAGTCAAATGGGTTTATACACCGTATAAAGGAAAGTTTTGTGTAAAACAATATTTCCCTCAATGAAAGGAGATTGAGACGAAGTCCCATACAATGATCATTTTGTAAATAAAATAGATCGTTAATGTGTATTCACTATAGGTACACATAAGTAATGTAAAAATAAAATATAATACATAAAAATTTATTTCATACATAATCATAGTATGACATAATTTAAAAGTATAAGTTTATCCCAAAGAAAGGAAAGAGGGTTAGGAAGTCCCCTTACCTCATGTCCGACTTGACTCGATCATTATTTAATCTCCTGAATAATAAACTAGAGTTAATTTCTAATTTCATAAGAACCGTTTTCATGTTCATTTTTCCTTTTATATCACTTATTACCATTTGATGAACATTATGTAATTATTTATGTTAATAACGGTCGTTTTGTCAATCATTGGTACATTAGTCAAAAATAAACTTCTTATAATTAGAAGTTGTTCATGTGGTAAAATATAAATTATATCCAGAATTATATTCATTATGTAGATATAATATATATAATATATATCTATTATATACATGAATTTATAATATTACATAACATTTAGAGTTAAGAAATTAAATGCACCGTTCATGGAGACCGTAAGTCGTACGTACGCATGAACACTACTTTCATTTTTATTTCATATTTAATGGAATTAAATCACAATGATATAAAGTTATATTATAATTACAGTATAATATCATATATAATATCATTAAGTCCATCCTTTATACGTCCCACTTATGGAATTAACAATTCAAATCACTTTGAGGGGGTTGTAGTCCGCACTTCCTAAAATGAAATTATCGTGTTTACGGATAATGGAAGCCATTAAGGTATGCCATAAATAAAAAATACATAAGAATAAGGAAAAAATAAATATAATATATATCATATATTAATATAGTGACATCTTAACGGACACCATGAAAGGTGTTAAAAGAATATTGAACAATCATCATTTCGTGAGGAAGTAATTCTCCACCCACAGAAACAGTATGTTCTTTAACCATTAGACAACGGTGTGTGTAAGTTTTAATCAAATCCTTCTCATAACAACATCCTATTATATTGAATATACTGTTTTTGCTACAAAATAATGGAATAGAATGATTTTAAGGTGTTGGAGAAGAAAAATAATACAAAAGAACATAAGAGAAGACATTACATTCAAATCAGGTAACTCTTTATGATTTGAGCCAAAGGCTTCCTTGGGAAGACCTCTGCCCAATGTGAGGCTTCTAGGAGTAAGAGAGGGTAGTTGAGAGAGTATTTGGTCATAGGATGGCCGATCCAAATGGATATGATGGTGTGAATAAGGTGGTAGAGGTGGGGGCCTTTTATAAGAGGATAGGAGAGGCACTCTTGGAAAGTCATGAAATGTTACATTATTATACAATGAGATTCAGATTTCAAAGGTCCCACAATTATATATTTCATGTATTAGGTGATAAGGGTTCCATATATACTAATCCAATAGGTTTTTTACATGTTTAAGTCTTATATTTGACATTATCTAATCATTTTATTTAAATCGTTAATTAATGAGGTAATCACTGCATCATCATGGTGTCATAAAACATTTAATTTATTTAATTTCTAAAAATGATGAAAAAATATCATGATGTAGGAAATATTTTTACCTTTCCAATTAATATTTATAGTCGAATATTTAACTTATATAACCCCGTGTAAAAATTGTTTAAGTAAAATAACACATGTTTGTGACAAGTTTACTTTTACTTTAAATAAAAAGTTATTATTGTCATTTTCATACCCAAGTGGCTACATGGGGTCCCCAAGTTGACCCATGGATTTTAATGGACATACATGACTCATCCAATAAATGTAGGACAATTGTCAAGATATTTTAATATTTTTATATTATCATTTTTACCTTAAATTTCACTAACTACCTTAAATCGTGATTAATAAAACTTAAAAGTTACTATTCACCAAAAAATATTTTCATCTCATTGAACCAAATTTTTCATCCTAATGGAAACCATGTATGTCTGATTTTTGAAATTAAATACACATGAGTGGTAATTTTTCATTTACACGAAAAATTAGTTTTTAAACTACCACTTAGTGGTTTCACTATTCATCAAAAATTGATGTTTTTCAAAAAAATACCAAAAAATCACCCTAAGCTATAATTGATATTCTGAATTCAAAAATGATGTATATTTTAAAAAATTCCAAACATATAAGTTTCTTTTATTAATTTTATAATAAATTCCATTTGTCAAAAAATAGCCTGTTTTTAAGAAGCAATATCAATCAACAGATTGACAATTGTTTATGTCCAATTTCAAAGTGAAAATTAATTCTAATGAACACCATTGGATAAAATGGTAAAACTATATTCCAATTATACTTTAAAAAAACTAAATGATATAATTTATCACTATTAATTTGTTTTATTAAAAAAGTTGTTATTAATTAAAATTTAGTATTTTTCACTATTCATCAAAATATAAAAGTTATCCGAAAAGTTCCAAAATTTCACACTAGGCTATATTAGATTTTCCAAATCCAAAAATGAAGTCCATTTTGAAAGATAAAATTTATAAAATTTCAAAATTTAGGTCTTATTATTCATTATGGCTAGTTGGATTAGTTGTGGGGTGTGTTAGAACTCGAAGTTGCGTTCAACACACGCTACTGTATTATTTAAAGAGAAGCGTACTGTGGAAGCTTGGGATGTTACATTCTCCCCTCCTTCAATACATTTCATCCTCGCAATTTTAAATTATTCTTCCAAAATAAAATGTTTAAAATAGAAAATACCTTTGTGGAAAACCCAAATTGGAAATAAGGTTAATAAAATTTAGCCTTAATAAGAGGGAAAGGGAAATGAAAAAGTCACCACCAAATTATGATCTCAATTAGGAGAACATTGGCGGAAATTAGAGACATATAATTGGAGGAAAAATGTAAATATAAGTAGGGATTGATTGAGTTTATCAATCACAGTAAAGTGTAAAATTGAGGGCCTCAAAGCCTTCAATCTATGTTGATTTAAAATATCATCAGTTCAACAAAACATAAGGTATTAGGATAACACATTTTTTTAATATACATTTCCTAAAGTTTAAGAATTAATTTATTAATATAATAAGAGAGAGGTTTATATACATATACTTGACAATTAGAGTTTCAAACATCAACTAATTTCAACCACAAACTCATCTTTCCCTCAAAAAGATAATAGAACTCAAAAATATTATATTTATCCTAATCATACAAGGTTCCAAATATTAACACATACCATTTAGGTTAGGAAAAATATTTTGTTATAACTAGGGACTTCATATAGGATAGTGTTAGGTAATAAAGTAATGTCGTACTATGGTTGTGGATTCGATTCATGTAGCTTTGTCCGACGTGATGGGTTATCCCCCAACCTGCAGGTTGTCCTTTTCCTAAAACTATAGTATTATAATATTCCAAATATAATCTTCAGAAATGTTTCAACCTTAAATAATAATATCATATCTTCAAATTAATAAATCCCAACCTTTATAGTTATCTAAAATACATATGTCTAGACTTTCCCTAAAAGGTCTCTAAATTCCAAAATCAATTGTAACATAAGATTCCCAAAACAAAGTAATGTTTCTCTTATTGTCACATACATAAAATATTATTACATTCATCATATTAAAACCTTAATGAAAACAAAAAGTGCTTCAGTACAATACTTATATATATCACATTATTCTTATAACCAGAATATAATCCATGAGTCCAAAAGCACCAATACATTAATTATTCCACTTCAACTATAGTAACAACATAAGATTGGCCTTAATCCCTTGGCCTTGTCTGAGGTAAGTTTCCCTGATGCTTAGGACATTCATTTGCATAATTCCCCATTTCCCTTCAATTGTAGCATTTAAAATTGATAGCCTCTTTATTTCCCTTGTAATCACGATCCTGGTGACCTTTTTCACCACATTTATAACAAACTCCCATTCCTTTTAGGAAATTACTTGGGTGATTCTTCCCCCAATTATCAAATAATGGAAAATCCGTCTTTCTCTTTTTCCATTTATCTGTCACTTGTTCCACCATTCTATTCTTCTCTTGCTTTACTTTATTATCATAAGATTTATAGAATTCTTTTTCTGTCTTGATAGCACATGAGACAATATCTTCATACGACGCGAAAGATTGTGAGACTAAGGCTCGACGGAGAAATGGTTTTAACCCATCAAACAAACTATCAATATTAATTCTTGGGTTATGTAAATAATATGTTTTATGCCTCGCTAACCTTGTAAAGTTATCCTCATACATTGTGACATTCTCATCTTCCTTTTTTCTCAGACTCAGAAATTTCCTTTCCATATCTGCTCGATGGTCACAAGGGAAGTATTTTTCTAAGAAACCCTCTTTGAACTCCCTGTAATCCATATTTGATACTTCATCATCTTCTTTTGTGTTTTGTATTGATTACCACCATTGATCAACATCTCCAGTGAGGCAGTAAACTGCCATGATAACCTTTTCCCTTTCACTACTCCCCAAGGCATGGATTATTTTCTCTAATGAATTTATCTGTTGATCAGCTACTAAGGTATTTGTACTCTCATTGAATGTTGGTGGTTGTTGCCTCATGAAACAGTTTAACATTGATCCTCCATGTTGCGGATCAGGTTACTCCATACGAGTAAGGTTATTATTCATAACCTGAGTGAGTTGTCCTAGTATGGTGATATGCTGATCAACACCAGTTGTATCACGAGATCAATTTTAGTTATCTTGAGCAGGAGGGAAATCCCTTCCTGGAGTGCGTGCATTAATACGTTTTCCATTCCTTCCACTAGGCGAAATTTCTAAAAATTGTCATAAACTAGATTAGTTTATGAATTGAAATACATAATAACAAACTTTCAAAGCACTTAACATAAATTGAACTATTTATGGATATAATCCATAATCATAAAAAAAAATCCATGAGGAAGTATATACTCATAAACCCTTCATAATGGTTTGTAAAGAAATTGAGAATTATCCTAAGCATATCCCCCGGGAGTGTCATAACCAAGAGTGCAGCAAGGCCCGTTGTCATGCACCAGTTCCCTTTAGAGTCTAGCTCAAAGCAGTGTTTTTGGGTTTTACCCCTAGGTACATCTGTGCCAGAGCCGCCTCTACCTGCTCATATCCAGACAGGGATTTATTGCTTGGAAAACTCACAAAAATCTCTATAATACCAAAATTCTAGGAAGTTCTTCTATAATAATCCTCAAAGTCTATCTTAGGTCTATGTGCTCTAATCAGAGTTTATCTAAATATAGCTTCCAAGGATAGTACTAAACTACCTCTGATACCAACTGTAATGCCCCGACCCTAGTTACCCAGAGTCAGTGCATTATTGCATCACATTGGCATTATCACAAAAGATCAAGTCTCAAAAGACCGATTAGTTTAGTAGCCTTGGAAACACTAGATACATTAATAAGTCTTACATTACATCATAATGTAAAACAAAACTAAAACAATATCTTGTCTTTATATCCCCTCATACTATCCCTGTAGGTCATTCATAATATACATCTTCACATCCTGGAAAAATTAAAACATTGGAAGGGGTGAGCTCAGATGCTCAGTAAGGATAACAATATAGAGGAAGCTTTCATAAATAAACATTAACATTTATGGCAATGAATAACTAAAACAAAAGCCTTTTAAACATGAACTTCAGCATAATATGGCAAAAATAAAATGAAATAATGCCATTTACTTATTCACATGGATATTCTACTAGTCGAATAATCAAATGCAATATCAATAACCACATTCATAATAATGGAATGCATAATGCCATACTATCATAACCACGTAGCCAAGGCCTTTTGCCAAGACTAAAAATGTGATTTTTTCAAAGCCTCGTGCCGAGACACAAGTTTGTATCATGAGACCTACCGATGTATCAAGGAGATATAGCGAGCTCCACCCATCACTAATTTTGTCCAATGCATTCCTCATATGAACAGGTTTAAACATATCATAAACCATAACATAATCGTATCACATAAAACATGCATAAAGGAAACATAACATTTCCCCATTTCAATCTCAAGATATCAATACAACACATTGATATAATAAAAACATTATTAAAACCATTTTCAATACCAAAATAAAATAAAAGTAAATCATGGTATTTTTTTTCATTTAAAAAAGTTGTGGTTGGTAGAAGAAGCCGAAACTCAAATAATGGACACGACGGAGGAGAAGTATTTGTCGCCGCATATGTACGAAAAAATACATTACCTTTTCTCATTTATTAAAACTCTTCGTATAAAAAAAATTCCTTTTGAATAAACATAAAATTTAAAGGGGTTTATATACCATATAAAGGAATGTTGTGTATAAAACAAAATAGGCCTCAATGAAAGGAGATTGGGACAAAGCCCCTTACAATGATCATTTTATAAATAAAATAGATCGTTAATGTATATTCACTACTTTTACAGATAATTAATGTAAAAATACAATATAGGACTTAAAATTTTATTTCATACATTATCATAGTACAACATCATTTTAAAGTTGAAGTTTAACCCAAAGAACGGAAAGTGGGTTAGGAAGTTTCCTTACCTCATGTCAGACTTGACTCGATCGTTCTTTAATATCCTGAATAATAATCTAGATTTAATTTCTAATTTCATATGAACTGTTTTCAAGTTCATTATTCCGTTTATATCACTTATTACCATGGTATGAACATTATGTAATTATTTAAGTTAATAACGGTCGTTTTGTCGATCTTTGGTACTTGAGTCAAAAATAAACTTCTTATAATTACAAGTTGATCATGTGGTAAAATATCCATTATATCCAGAATTATATTCGTTATGTAGATATCATATATATCATATATATCTAGTATATACATGCATTTATAATATTACATAACTTTTAGAGTTAAGAAATGAAATGCACAGTTCCTGGAGATGGTAAGCCGTAAGTACGCATGAACGCTACTTTCATTTTTATTTCATATTTAATAGTATTAAATCATAATGATATAGAGGTATATTATAATTCTAGTATAATATCATATATAATATCATTTACTTCATCCTTTATACGTCCCACATATGGCATTAACGATTCAAATCACTTTGAGGTGGTTGTAGTCTGCACTTCCTAAAATGAAATTATCGTGTTTACCCATAATGAAAACCATAAAGTTATGCCATAAATGAAAAATACAGAAGCATAAGGAAGAAATAAACATAATATATATTATATATAAATATTTTTTCATCTTAATGGACTCCATGGAAAGTGATAAAAGTATATTGAACAATCATCGTTTCGTGAGGCAGTAATTCGCCACCCACAGAAACATTGTGTTCTTGGACCATTAGACGAAGGTGTGTGTAAGTTTAAATAAAATAATCCTCATAAAAACATCCTATAATGTTGAATATATTGGTGTTTTTACAAAATGAAGTAATAAAAAGAGTTTAAGGTGTTGGAGAAGCAAAATAATACAAAATAACATAAGAGAAGACATTACCTTAAAATCGGGTAACTCTTTATGATTTGAGCCAAAGGCTTCCTTGGGAAGACTTATGCCCAATGTGAGGCTTCTAGGAGTAATAGAGGGAAGTTGAGAGAGTATTTGGGCAGAGGATGGCCGAGAAAAATGGCTTTGATGGTGTGAATAAGGTTTTAGAGGTCGGGGCCTTTTATAAGAGGATGGGAGGGGCACTCATGGAAAGTCATGAAATGTTACATTATTATATAATGAGTTTCAGATTTTAAAGGTCCCAAAATTATATATTTCGTGTATAAGGTGATAAGGGTTCTAAATATACTCATCCAATAGGTTTTTGACAAGTTTATGTCTTATAATTTACATTATCTGTTCATTTTATTTAAATCGTTAATTAATGAGGAAATCGATGCATCATCATGGTGTCATAAAACATTTAATTTATTTAATGTCTAAAAATTATACAAAAATATCATGATCTATGAAATTTTTTTATATTTCCAATTAATATTTATTGTCAAAAATTTAACTTATATAACCCCATGTAAAAATTGTTTTAGTAAAACAACACATGTTAGTGACAATTTTATTTTTACATTAAATAAAAAGTTATTAATGTCATTTTCATACCCATGTGGCACCATAGGGTCCCCAAGTTGACCCATAGATTTTCATGGTCGTCCATGACTCATCCAATAATGGTAGGACAAGTTTCATTATATTTTAATATTTTTATGATATCATTTTTATCTTTAATTTCACTAATTACCTTTAATCGCGATTAATAAAACTTAAAAGTTACTATTCAACAAAAAATATTTTCATCTCATTGAACCACATTTTTCATCCTAAGGACAACCATGTATGTAAGATTTTTGAAATTAAATACACAGAAGTGGTAATGTTTCATTTACAAGAAAAATTAGTTTTTAAACTACCACTTAGTGGTTTCACTATTGATCAGAAATTGAAGTTTTTCAGAAAAATACCAAAAATTTACCCTAAGCTATAATTGACATTCTGAATTCAAAAATGATTTATATTTTACCAAATTCAAAACATATAAGTTTCATTTATTAATTTTATAATTAATTCATGTTGTCAAAAAAATAGCGTGTTTTTAAGAAACAATATCAATCAACAGATTAACAATTGTTTATGTCCAATTTCAAAGTGAACTTAATTCTAATGACCACCATTGGATAAAAATGGTAAAATTATATTCAAAATATAGTTTTAAACCACTAAATGATATAATTTATCACATTTAATTAGTTTGATTAAAAAGTTGTTTTTAATTAAAATTTAGTAATTTTCACTATTCATCAAAATATAAAAGTTATCCAAAAAGTTCCAAAATTTCACCCTAGGATAAATTATATATTCCGAATCCTAAAATGAGGTCCATTTTGAATGATAAAATTTATAAAATTTAAAAAAGTAGGTATTAATATTCATAACGGCTAGTTTGATTGGTTGTGGTGTGTGTTAGAACTCGAAGTTGCGTACAACACACACTACTGTATTATTCAAAGTGAAGTGTACCGTGGAAGCTTAGGGTGTTAGAATGTTACCTAACTAACCATAAATTATATTATTTTATTTAATGATGTAATTGAAATATGTTAATAATTTATATACACATGTATACTCAACCCATGTGATTTCCCAGCTTAAATTAATATTGATATTTTCCCTTCTTTGATATTTGACCCCACCCCTCAAATCATACTGTCATTATAAAAGTGACATGTTATCCATGTAGTTGTAGTCTTGTACCCATAATTTTTGAATCACCAACAATATCCTTCAAAAACATTATATTATCGATTTATTGAATTTAGTTTTATAAAACTATCATGGTGGTTTATCGATATTTGAGACTTACATATGGTTTACATGTGGAGGATATCGTTTTTTAGAAAATTTTCAAAAATCCCTTGGTTTAAAATAAGTACATTTATATTTTAATCCATATATTCTTATTTTTTATATAGAAAAATTTATTTTTATTTTAAGTTAATCTGTATTTATTATTTGTAGGAATAGATTTTACCGATTCTTCTGCACCACTTTTTTTATAGAATGTGTGGACTCATCTATAACATTCACTACCTTGTTCAAATAATATTTTAACTTCATTAGGGGTCTTTCAGCTACAATATAATTTTATTTTTCTTTTCTCACTATATACACTCTTAAATCAAGCTTCTTCATTATATCATTTAAAATATTTTCCTACTCCACCACCTTTAACATCAGGATATTTATTTCCTCAATGTATGTATTCTATTTAACTAAAAATATTCCTCACTTTTATTCATTTTATCTCCATTTCCTATCAACGTGTGAATCTATATCTTGAGTTTTGTATATTTCTGAAGATTGGATTTATGTTCGGATTTCATCTTGGGTTCAAGGAATGTTACATCTCCTCCTTGTTCTATACAAAAGGTTTCTTCAGGTTTCACATAATCCAGGAAGATAATGAATTTATACAAAAATTTATTATTAGATGATATATCATTCAATTATTGAGATTCTTTTTTTACTTACCAAACACCATTTCCTCATTCAAGAAACTAACATTTTCAATCAGATGACTTTCTACTTCCATTTATATAATTATTCAAGTTCATCATCCAATGACTTTCATCTGACCCATATTCTTCCCCTTAATTATCATTATTTATAGGTTAATTAATGTCAATGATCCCAATAAATACATACTAAAAAACATTAAATGAAATAATTCTATTTTAATTTCATTTTAAATTCCTATAATTTTGATAAAAAATATAAATTTTCATCTAGTGATCTTTTTCAAACTAATATACTTGTTTAGATTAGTCTAAATATTCATCTTCTAATACATTGAGTATAAGTTTCTCCATTGCTAAAAATACTTATTTTATCCCATGTTTTTATTATTGAATCCTTCTTCATTTCATATGCAATAAGAATATTTTTAATTTTATCTAGAGATAAATCATATCTACCATCTGGTGATAACATATTAGGATCAAATCTACCCATAATGATCCTCGCTATCTTATTCATAATTGATGAGTTAGTCGAAGTTACTCTAAATAATAAGATGACACTGATTATTTCATTGAGTCTTTTGAATAATTAATCTATGGTTTCTTCATTATTCTTCTTTAGGTCATCAAACTAACTTCTCTGAATTTGAAATTTTTTTACCTTTACATTAATAATTCTTTTAAGGATACATTACATCTTAATCCATATTTCCTTAAGTAAATTAAGTGTCATTTCCTTGGTCTAGAACTTGTTTAATAATTAAATAAAATTTTTATTCTATGACATTCCATCAATATCCAAGTTCTTCATTTCCATAAAAAATATGGTGGATTTTTTTTTCCAAAGGTGTAAAACCTTATTTAGTAGTGTCCCCCACTTTCAATGAAAAAATTATTAGATAGGGAATTATTTAATTTTTATACCTGATAAAAATCAATCAAATATAGGAATGACATAAATGTTAATGGTATTTATGTTTATTATTTCAAAACAACTGATCTAAAATGGAAGATATGGCTTAGATACCAGTTATGATACTTAGGGATGGGTTGAACCCCTGTGAAGGGGATGGTAGGATAAGTGGTTATTTTCATATAAGATTGTATAAATTTTTGTTAACCTCACGAGATTTTTTAGGATATGATCCTCTTAAGTAAAATAAACACTCACACTTTATATAATAATTTTAAAAAATAATTCAATTCATATACACTTTTACATGGTTTAAAAAAATGAGTAAAGATACTCCATATTGTTCTTAGGATGACTAAGTCAATGATTTTCCCCAATGATCAATCGACAATTGTAATTATTTGGTAATAGATCATCAACTATAAAAAAGTGTATCTAACTATAAAATTAACATAGAAAATTATTATGTTGTTTATCAATAGTTATTGTGTTTATCTAATCATAAATTGAACCATCGTAGAAAATTAGCTTCTTCTCATAATCTTAAACCCCTAAATTGTCATCATCCAATAAATTTATATTCCTTTTCATAAAATTCAACAAAAAAAAACATTGTGATCTCTTTATTTATCATAGCATACCTTTTGATGAATTCATTCTAGATATTCAATAATATTTTTTACTTGAAAAGGATCATTATGATCTATGTTAGAAACAATATTTCCTCAAATGATAATACACTTTTATATGATGATACATTATCTAATAAAAGTTGGGTATATATATGAATTTATGTGAATATATTTCTCTCCTCATGTATTTTTTAAATATCCTTATATTACTTCTATAGATATTAGAATATTGACTTGGTCAACCATCTACACGACTTGGTGTCAATAGTCTTAACCTACACCATATATATAATCTTAAATCAGAGACCTTCATTCCAAAATACTGAAAATTTAATATCCATATAGGTATATTCGTATTGAATGTGACTTCAAAATTTATATATAAAGTCATATGGAATGTTAAAGTGAGGTCATAGTCAATCATTCATCCATATTCTAGATCTTCAATTATAAATATTCATTCCTTTTACTTCTGATCAAAATAGACATTAATCATCACTACAAGAATTGGTGTTGGTCTTCCACCAAAGTGATATTCTCCCACTGATCTAATATTAATAAATTTCCTAACTTATTTTCTAAAATTTCATTCAGTACATCCTAAACTCTTCATTCCTCCATGAGTTTCTAATGTACATAGAATGACCACCAAATTCAATTATTTATATATACAAGATTTTACATCCCAACTAAAAAAAATATTTAAAATAGTGATAAAAAAAATACCACACCATTTAAATCTTAATGTTTATTCTATTTCCCCTTTGGATTTTTTGGTAATACATTCTTTATTTTTTAAACCATGACAATTTTTGTTTTTCATCTAATCAAAAATTTTCTCAATAAAAAGTGTGCTAAAACAAAATTAACTGAGAAAGACATTTTATTTTATGATTGTATCTGTCAATGAAAATAAATTTATGGATAATTAATTTTTTTGTAATATCCTTTATATAAAGAATCCTTTTAGGAAATGTAAATGTTATCTAGTTAAAAATACCATGCATGAGGGAATATCTTCATCCCATATAACAGTTTCTTGAGTTTACAAACAATGCTTCTTTACTCATCATGTATATATAATTTTGTATGTTTAATGTAAACATCTTATTCAGCTTCAGAAATTAAGAACACTTTCATTACATCAATCTAATAAACCTCATACTTATTATGAGAAAAAAT
The DNA here is from genome assembly GCA_963277665.1 of Viscum album. Taxonomy (NCBI): domain Eukaryota; kingdom Viridiplantae; phylum Streptophyta; class Magnoliopsida; order Santalales; family Viscaceae; genus Viscum; species Viscum album. The sequence goes on along the minus strand of OY728134.1, from coordinate 566,416,183 downwards.
CATCAAAAAACAATTTGATGGTATCAAGTGTTACAATTGGGGAAAGCATTTATATAAGATTAACAATACCCACATATGAGTATTCCTTACAAACTAATTATTGTTTATTTGGTGAATGAGATCCATTTTCATTGAACTTTTTTATAAGGACTCTTTTAGTGTTGATGATATTTTTTTCCTTTTAGTTTCGAGACATGTTCTCAATTGTCGTTCCCCTCAATTTGATCTAGTTCATCATTCCTTAATTTTAACCACTTTTTCGGTCGATTGATTCTAAAACATAATAATTATTAACCTAAAGGGTATGTTTTACTTAATTCTCTATTCTTTAAATTAGTTATATCTAAACTAGAGTTGTACAGCATCAGATGATATTATTCAGTTAAACCAATCTATAAAATGTTCAAAATTTAATATTTATACTTCCAATGTATCCTTCTTCATCATTAGATTCATTATAATATATTTTTTTCAATATCAATCCCATATTTTCCATCTACTTGAGCTATTCTTATAGTGGAATATTTGGCATCCTCTATTGGTACATTAGATTCACCACTATAATCTAAAAATGATTGAGAATCATTTTTAATCAAATTATCTTCAAAATGATTCACAATTTTTTGTGATCTTTTACTTCCGCACATGTAGCTCCATCTATTGGTTCTGTACCCTAAAACATTCTTTATTCATCCTTTTTATTAAATTTTACAACATTTTAATTGTTTATCTTAATTAGAATAGACTTTTCAACAGATTAATATATTTATCCATTGGATTATTTTTATACAACTTCGTATAGGGATTCATCCCTTCTTCCATTATTATATGTCATTTATTTTGAATATAGGTTTTTTATATAGGTATTCCCTCTAATAGATCATGGGAATTTCATACTTCACAATAATTGTTCTTAACATTCAAACTGTGATCTTATTTCTCCTATCCATAACCCTATTTTGATGATCAGTGTTGGTAGCACTATTATAATTATTTATTTCATACATAAAAAAGTTTCCTATAAATTCCATTCAATTATATGTTTTATTCTAGATTTGGGAACCAAATAGTTTTTTCCCACTATAAATATTTAAAATCATTATAGGATTATATTTTTGTTTCAATAACATGTTACTTGTTTTTTTGAGAATGTATTCAAAAAGAGTGGTAAATTATAAATCAATATTTATGTATTGATGCCAAATTGGTCCATATAAATCAAAAATATATATGTTCAACAAGTTTACTACATTTAATTTCTACTATTTTATGTTATAATTCAATTTAATTATCTGTAAAAAATTTCACAAGAAAAGGACCCTTCTCCATTCAATGGAGGTAAATATCTTACAAATTCAACCTTTGAGGTTTTATAAAGATCTATTTTACCACAAGACAATGTTTCCTTTTCCAAATCTAATTTTCATTTTTATTACATTGGTGAGAAGATTATTCACAATCTATAATCTAAAATAGATTTACTATTGTTCTTTCTCCTTAGAAATAGTTCTTCCACCCTTCACACATTGGATAAAGAAAAAATGTATTCCGAATATCACTTCATTACCTCTATATCATATGTTACATAAACATAGTATGTCACATTAATATCCATTAGCAAAAAATAATTCCTTGAATTTATTACTTCTAATTATTTATAATGGTTGTAAAAATTAATTTTACTTTTATGAAACTAATATTATTAAAGGTAAAATATCCTCCACTATAGTCTTTAAAGTTTGTAAACATTATAAACACATAGGTTATATGTGGGGGTATCTACTATTGATATTCCATGGTTTATACTTTCGAATAACTTCCAAGGTGACTTCGATAATTAAAGATTTTCATTTATGTTTTATTTCAACATCATATTTTTTCATTTGGTTTAATTGAAATTACGATGGAGTGTTTTCATAAATTTGTCCAAATAGTGACAATTTTGATCATATCTTACATCTATTTATTAAAAGTATACAAAAAATTCTTTTTGACGATTTCTAAACATCCAAATCCTCTTTCCGTGAGATATTACATCTCATATTTTGAATGATATATTCTCGTATTCACATTTTGAACCCATTAAATCATGTAAACTTCTAGGAAGTGGCATATTTTCTTAGTAAATTTTAACTATTTCCCCATATTTTCCATTATACCATATATATCTATCAAACATCCATTTTTATGATTCATTAATGTTTCAATTATAGAACTATCATGGGGATCCATCAGATGATATGACATCCTTTTTCTTTTATAGGGAGGATATTATTTTTTAATGACTTGTCTTACATAATATAGTTTAATCGAATTAATACACCTTTTTTAACTATCTAAAAATTCACATTTTTTAGGAAACCTTTTTTGTTACTAGGAATAGACCTATCTTCATTTTTATCAGGAATGAATTTCTACAAATTTTTCATTCAAACTTTTTCAGTAGATTATGAAGACATACCATCAACATATTTTCCTTGAACATGTCATCATTCATGTTCATTAAGTCATTTGATCTTCAATATATTTGGATTTTTTCTTTTCTATTTTATTTTTTATTATAAAAATCATCTCAACCTTATCATTCAAATTTCATTCATACTATAGCACTATTAACATGATGTTATTGATTTACATAATATAAAAAATACCCTTTTTTCAAAATATTATTTACAATAAATATTATACAATAATATTTTTGAATAAGTGAACGTCATTCTAGAGTATATTATTTTTATTTAGATATGATTCTCCCTCTAATATTATAATGTGTATCAAAAAAGTTACTTCTCCTCATTTTTGTTCTTCACATGAGTTTTCTTATTGCTTTATACAAGATGTGAATTTCATGGGAATATAGAGTATTTTATTATCAAAAAATACATCATTCAGTGATTTTTAGATATTTAAATTTTCATATAAATCTCATTTTCTATTTTTGGGAAAACTATTAAATTTCATCAGATTAATTTTTACCACCCTTTTTTCATAATTGCACTTATTCAGTAGAGGGTTTTCTTAAATCTCCTTATATATTCCTTAATTATCTTCCTTATAAGTAAATTAATGGAAATATACCAAATTAAGTAGAAAATGAAACATTTACATTGAATCATTAAATTTTAATTCTATTATCCTTTACTAAAATATTGATAGATAAGAGAAATTATTTTTTTGATCCATTTCAATCTCATATTTGTCAATGGATTAATTGGAAATTACATTTCCAATTACATTGGGTTTATGTTATCTTATGGATTTAAAATTCATTTCATCATTATCCCTTTAATTATATACCATATCTTTCCTCATTTTATGTTCAACCATAATATTTTGATGTTTATTTAGAGTTTGAGTATCTCTCTCTTTGTCGGTTGAAACTATATGATCAAATCTACTTATGAAGTTTCTTAGTTGATTCATTCTAATAGTAATGTTTGTTTCTGATTACCCAAATACATTATTGTTGTTTAATATTAAATTTACTATCTTAAATAATTCATATATGGTTTATTCATTATCCATCTTCAGTTCCTCAAACTCTATTCTCTAAATAATAAATTTTTTCTTGGTTTTATTAACATTAAATCCAATGATATATTCATACACATCCAAAATTTCCATAACTGATTGTAGTATTGTTACCATGGGTTAAATATTATCTGAATATTTCATAAAAATTTAATTCCAAACCATATCATAATAATCCATGTTCTTATTTCAACAAAATTCACAGTTTTATCTTTTTCTCTAGGTTGAAAACCTTATGTAATAGTTTCTAACACTTACAAGGAAAGATATAGGTTATAAGGTTTCATCCTATTTTTTCATCCATGAGTGTTTTTACTGTCAGTGGTATAAATATCTATTTTTAAAGGAATTAAAATTATATGTTACAAAAAAATGGATCCAACAAGGGTAACATGGCATCTATATGACATGTGATACCCAGGTATGGGTTGAACCATTTAGAATGGGGGTAAATGATTGCATTTTTAAACATTCATTCCAATTAATTTAACAACTAAATCATGTTGATATTAAGATCATCATGTGTAAATAACCTAATTTCACACTATATAATAAATAACAAAAGAAAGAAACACATACTAATTTTAACAAGCTTCATCCCCAATGAGTGAAACTACACTTTATTTCACTCGGGATGCCTAAGTCAAAATTTTCCAAATATGATCAATCAAAAACTTAAGTTTTATAGGTAATTATAGTATTTCACCAAAAATTATGTCCTACAAAATATTCTCCACAAAAATTATTATACTCTTTCCCATTACATATACTATTTGGATTCCCCTATAAGGCTCTTAATTATTAAAGCATATTCATTAAAAAATCATAATCCTCTAAAATTTCATCATCTAGAACCTTATTATTTGGATAAGTTTCCTTTCAATAAAATCAAATTTTCGATATCCATATTTGATTTAGTTTATCATATAATTAATTTACGTAATTTTTTTTATAATATACCTTACTCAAAATGGCCCATTATGACCAAAAATTATTTTATAAAACATTCATTCCCATTTATACAACCATAGTCTCACTAATAATAGTTGAAAATACAAGGGGTTTAATTTGAATTTCTCACTCAATCCCATTATTTTGTTAATTACCTAGAATAACTTTTCATGATTTTAGTGTTTTTACTTCATTAAACCCTATATAAAACTTGGATACAATACATTTAAACTCCTCTGCATATCACAACATGAATCTTGATATATCCAAAATTTATATTAATCCTTAATAATATATCTTATAATCAAAATAAAAACATTCACTTAAAAATGTATATATAAATTCACTCTTTATCTTATTGTTAAATCACAAAATGTCATTCGTTTCTTATTTTAGATCATTCAAAATTTAACTTCCATATTATTTTTCTTGATTAACTTATAATTTTATCATATAATCTAGATTAATTATTGGTATTCCACCAAAATTATGTAACTTTTTTGATGAAATAGATCAAAATCATCTAATTGATTTTCCAAATATTTATCCTGAACTCCTATAACTCTTCATGCCTCCTTTATTTTCTAATGAAATCACAAAAATTTATACACTCAATTCTTTAGATAAACATACTTGTATAGCCAAACTGAAAAATACACTTACAAATAATGATTAAAACAAAAAGAAAACCTTTGAAATACTAGGGGAACATTATGATCCTTAAATTATCCCTTATTATTGAACCATGTAATCTTTTTATGCCTTAGATTAATTTTTTTTTGGTTTTATGTGAAATTAACATTGATAGGTTCGAGAGGATCCTAACTGTATGAGAATGAAATACCCCATAAAAATCACATCCTAATTCACCCTAAGGTTTTCTTTGGTTCCAACATGGATTTTTGTTATGATGTTGGGAATAGATAGTAGCGATACACTAAAAGTGATTATTTTTTATTATTTTATTGATTATTATAGTACAAAATTGATCTATTCATTAAAATTTCCATACATAAATGTTGGAACTAAAAATGAGCATCGTACATACCTACTGATCTATGTTCATTGGATTCACTAAAATTAATTTTTTTTACTTTCCTTGATATAGGATGATAATTTTAAGTGATATTTTAATAATATATAGCTGTGATGTTAGCTTATTATTTTTATCTTTTGAAATTTTATTTAGTTTTCAATTTACACAATTAGGATGATGTGTTATCCAATTTTTTGGGTTGTGGGTTGTGACTTCATAAATGTTATTGTAACTAATATGATGAGTCTGTGAAAGTTACACAGATATACATATGTGGTCCGAACATTTGTTTTTATCCAATGTTTTAATATATTTTTTAAGGATGTTTTGTTATGTTAATGTAAAAATTCATTAAATCTTGGATATTTTTTATCAAGGCCCAACATTTAATGTTAGTCGCATGTGGGATAGTATCCCACAAATTCCATGAAAATTGAATACGTTCCTTAGTATGAGTGTGATTAATGGATGGTTAAAAAAGAGGTGAGTATTGAGATGTAATATTTTAATATGATGGAATACTACCCTAATTATAGTGTTTATTTATTATCTTATTATATATCAAGGTTATTGATGAATTTATATATCAATTAATTAATTATGATTATGGATTTTACTTGGAATTTCTTGTTACATATGTGATGTATAGGCCCTCGTATTTAAGGTTTATCATTTACTATTAAAGAAATGTGTATTCGTAACTTTTTTCTTTTCAAAAGGTTTGTCTATTTTAGAATCGATTGTGATGTGTTTTTAATGTTCAGAAATTTTTTGTTTGGGGATTTTAGGAATGAGTTTGTCATTTTTGTGTATAGACATTTTAAGGTATTTTTAATGGTTAAAAAAGTTATTTTATGAGTTTAAATATTGTCATATACCTTTAATTAATCTTTCACCTGAATGGTAAAGTAGTAATTTTAACCAAAAAATTATCCCAAAAATGTTTCAAATTTCTTGTTTGATATAAAACATGCTTTGTATCATTAGGTGAAAGTTCGTCCTGATGTAGAGAATTATTTAATTTATAAATTTATATTAATAAATCAATTAATTAGGGAAATTCTTATAATTTTTTATTTTTTATAGAATATTGGAGATATATTAAAAACATTCATTACATTGATACTTTATAAATTTCATATTTTTTGTGATACATTCATTTAATTTACCCTAAAATAGTTTCATGTCATATTATAGTCCTTTTTATTATAAATTAATGTTTTTACTCCACTAATATCACATTTATCAAATATATTATGGGATGGAAATCCATATCATGGGAGGAAATATATTGTAATCCCAAAATGTAGGAACATTAAACACTTTTTTTAATCATGACCATATATTCTCACCATTGTTATATGATTAAAATTTACAGAGTTTTTTTTTGTTTAGAAAAATCACGAACTTATGAAAAATGGAATGAAAAATCGTTGTAAAAGATTTTATAAATCATATTATAGTAAATTGGGGATTTAGGATCTATTTTTCAAAAATTTATAAATTCACGGGCCATCATCACAGCGGCCACCTTCCTCTCTATCATGAAACGAAATCATGGCCACCACCATCAATTGTTACACAATATTCATGGCCTCACTACCCATTAATCCATCAATAGAACCTTCATATGTATTAATAGATACATTCCCCTTCCTTTAATGGATGAGTGATCCATAATAAAAAGGGTTCAATAGAGGATGGGTGATAAAAAACATGGTATAGTATCACAGTGGTGTATTAATGAAAAATAAAGTGACTAAAAGTGGTTTAACTAATTTTCATGTTATGATGAGGTACCTTTAAGTCATGGATATGTGGTTTTACATATGAGAGTTGGAAATCAATCATTTTATTATGGATACTATTCTTTTGTTTGTGATGTGGTGAGGTGTAACTAATTATATTTGTTCCCACTATGATTTGATACAAATAAAGATGTTAGATGATCTACATACCACGGAATGATCAATGGTGGGTGAATATTTAGAAGATGGCATTCTGAAATTCTGAAATTGGGTGATGGTGTTGGATGGGACATAATGGTTGTGGGTGTAATAGTGGTAGTCAAGTAAGGATTAGAGGCATATGTTATTTCTTGTAGATTTTATTAGGTCTCCATAGGAATTTACGATGGATATCACCATTTATTGCATGGTGTATTAAAACAAGAGATGGAAAGTGTCATGTCACAATTTTTTCTTTACATTTTTTTATCATTTTTCATCAACACCTTAGGAAGGAGAAGTGGGGGAAGTTTTAATGATCCAGAGATCTTATTAGAGCTAGGTGTGAGAGGGTAAGATGGGGAATAAATCCATCTATCAAACCTTAATTATAAAACAAATTGGTAATTAATGAACTTTTGTTAGTATGTCATGGGCTGAAGGTAACATGGTTCACTCATCATGGGTAGATGATAGATGAACACTCAGATAATGGTTGAGGAGATCCCTTATTAATGTTACGAATTTATTAACTAATATTTTTATTTTTTATTAATTTTAATGATTGGATATTTCATTTGTGTGTGTGTTTAATCTTATATGTAATCATACATAAATTAAATTGGTAAAAAGTGTATTTGAATAAAATATGAATAATAATTCTTTTATAAATAATAGTATTAACATTTATAGTAGTAGAATTAATAGAAATTGTAGTAATAATGATAATAAAAAAAATTAAGAAATGGTGAGTAGTAACAAACCACTATAACATTAATTAATGAAAAGAAAATGGTCGAGTATGGGAATGGGTTTATATAAGATAGAATATCCTAATTCGAAAAAAACATGAAATGGATGAAAAAATCATATCTGAATGAACGACCATAATAAAATATATTTTTACATTAATCGTAATCCTATTTTGAAGCAGAATAATGTCTCAATGTTCCTTGAGATCTTCTAACTATTGTTTACTAAAACTATGAGTAGTATTTTTAGTACTTAGGTTTCATCAGGATAACTATTTGAAATTCATCTATAAATTAATGCATTCTTCCCTTTTAATATTGATTCCGTATAAGGAACTTTTTTAAGCTGGTTAGTATCCTTTATACTAGATCTTCTACCATGAGTTTCCTATTGTGGAATCCATCTTGGATTTCCTCTTCAATTTTTTTATTTAAATCACAAACTTCAATTTTTAATTAAATAAAAAACTACTCTTAATTACACTTCATACCAATTACCAAAACATAATGATACATAAGTAAAAATTCTATATGTTATTGTGAACTATCCTCTATTTCAATATAGTACCTAGCTAGACCTACCTCTTCATCCACATGTGAAGAACCAACATCCAAGATATCCCATATTCCATAAAATGATTACCTTAGGGGAGGTGATGTTTTATCAAGAAAGACCTTAGTCATCCATTTAGAAATACATTATTAAGATATTTTGGTTCATCTAATCATAGTAAATATATTTGTGTAATTTTTTATTTTACTAGAGTAAATAATTTTCAGCCATAATAAATACTTTTAATGACCAAAATTAAAAATGAAATTTTTACCTAATTTAAACATTTTGATTTAAAATATGGAATTAATATTATCATATTAATATTCATATTTTTCGATAAAATAATTTTAAATTAAACTAACAAAACCGGGAAAAATCGGTTTTTTGCAAAAGTGGGTTTTATGATTAATATTATTAAATTGGATAAAATTATGAGAAATAGTTATTTTAAAGACACAAATTTATTTATTATAAAAAAATTATTTGGATGTAACGTAAATCCCAAATATAATTTTCATAAAATAATTTATAATTAAATGAAAATACCAAAACCAATTTTCATATTAGAAATGAAATGTTATATTGGTTAAATAAGGTTAAAAATATGTTTTATAAATTAAAAAAAATAAACATATTAATATATTCCTTAAATACATAATTGGTAAATTAAAAAGTTTTATAAATTATATTCCCTTATTATATCCTATGAAATTAATCATATTCCCAATTTCTGAACAAATGATATTTTAAACTATTCATCATAAAATCATTTATTTTAGAAAAATATCACAAATTCATATTAGACTAATTATGATCTTTGAAAATAAAAAATGAAATTAATTTTATTTAGTAAATGACACAGAATATATATTATATTTATAATGGTTGTATAGAAAAAAATCTTTAATGCCAACATGTTTTTATCGATGTTTTGAATGCATTTCAAATTGATTACCGTTTTTGTTATAGATTTCATTCATATTATAATTTATTTACATGATCATTTTTTGATCATTTCAAGGGTTTTTTATGGGAAAAAAGCATTTCATGATCATATTTATTTATGTATGAATATTAAATGAAACACAGGTTGTTATATTCTACCCCTTGAAATATTTTATCCCCATAAATTTTATTAAAAAAAGGATTAAAAAGGAAGGTTTATTTTATATCCTCACATCACTAGGTTCCCTTATATCCTTATAAATCTTTTGTTTATACCATATAACATTTAATATATAGGTTCTCTTGTTCTTCCTATCCTTTTCGGCTTTGATCTAATATCTCTGATGGTTGTTTATCATATAAAAGTTTATTTTATAGTTGTAAAGCCTTAGTGATCATTAAAAGTGATAAATCTAGTATATACTTCTTCAAAATTGATATTCGTAAAATATCATCAACTTATGATATGGGTGGAAGGCGTTTTACATTCTCTTCTTTTCCCTGAACATGATTAAAGATATCAAAGAGAATGATGTACCTAGGCATTAAATTCCCATTATTCAAAAATATCAAACCCATCTTCCATGGAGATATTCATAGGAACACATTCTCACAAACATGAAACTTCTGGTCTCTTCACTGGTTATCATTATGAATCTTATATCGACTATTCAATTCTTCTCTGTGTTGTTGCATAGCATATATCATGCCTATAATTTCATGGACATTGTTAAGTCGAAATTGATTCCTCTCTCGAACTTCAACCCAAAAAATTAGATTCCTCCATACATTCCCATATGTAGCCTAATATAGTGACTTATGAATGCTAAAATGGAAGATATTTTAAATTGAGAGCTCTACCAAGGGATGGTGTTGATCCAAAAATCATTGGAATTCTACCAAACAAGATCTCACCATATAATATAGATTTTGAAAAGTCCTCTCATGTTGACCATCTATATATGGGTGATCATTAGAGTTGAAACTCTACTCTATCATAAAATGTTTTTCAAAAATTATCTACAACCTAAATGTAAGCCTCAGTTCCCTATTAGATACTATAGTGAGAAACACTCTAGGTAGCTTAGCCTCTTACATTATGTATATCATTTAATTTTTTTCAGGAGTTAAATAATCATTGATGCTATAAAATTCACTAGCTTATTATGGTATTCAGTTAAAAAAATAAATAGATTTTTGTATCGTATATTTTTTAACGAGTCATATGATAAAATCTAGGGTAATATTTTCACATTTTCATACTATTATGGGTAATGTTTTCAACATACACTCATAATTCATTCATTCAACATTAATGTTTTGGTAGAAAAATAATAATGACATTTTTTTGTGAAATCCCACATCATATTATCCTAAAAATAATGTTCTCTAAGATATTTATACATCATTGTTCACTCAGGGTGAATGGATAATGATGAGTTATGAGAATAATTCAAAAAAATATTATCTCCATATATGTGCATGTGTATAGTCATTTAATGATTCTCACTTCTCCATGTCTTTAATATTGAACTCAGAGGACTTTTCATTCCTTATAACATCCAAATTCTTCAATTACAATATGTAATATCCTTTGACTTTCTAATATTTTTTAGTATTGGTGGATGAGAAATCATTATGAAAGGAAGGATGATATTCTTTCCATCATGATTTACATTATCATATTTTTACTAACTAAGAATATCATATCCTTCTCAATCCTCACCATAGATAATTTTATAGTATCTTTTATAATTTGAGAATGTATTATTTTGTTCTAATAACCCATATAGTATTTTATTCAGAAATCATAATCCATGATCAGATCTAAACATATTATTTGATGCATGAAAATATAAATTTGTGTGATTATATGTAATAAAATAATTAATTAGGTCCATAAATATCACTATATCATTTGGGACTTTCTACCTTGGGAATATCTTCATTTTTCACATTTATTCGATGATATCCCAAATAGTTGTTTACTTTAGCGAATTATTAAGTTCCCCCTAACATATAAACCAATTCAATAATATGTGGTATGGGATATATGTTCTTTGTTGTGATTTTTTGAGTTCATAACAATAATTATATATATGAATAGGCCCATCCTTTTTCTTAATAAGGGAAACTGATGCACCCAATGGTGAATCACAATAGAATATGAAACTCATGTTAATACTTTCATTTAATTAATCCTTAGAAAAATGTAGTTAAACATGATATATTCTAAATGTATTAATATATATTGATAGATATATTTCAATAAGTTCAATTGATAACTCAACTTATTGATCAAGACGATGACCATGCAATGCTCCATGGAATACATCTATATAATCTATTACTATGGCCATGACTTGACGAGTGGATATATCCTTTGTTAAAATCATTTAACCAAGATTTTATTGATCCTAAGGAAAAAATATCCATGATTATGAGGAATATTTCAAATGAGTTTCATAAATACCCTTATAATTGTGTTCAATCAGAGGGTAATTAGAGATATAGAAACTAATTTCTTTTCTTGGAAGTTGTTGTGATCTCTATATAGACATATCTAGTCTATTCTCAGTATAAAATATAAATACCCTAAAGGGATATTGAAAAGTTTCACTAAGACATTCATCAGATATATATTAACTCGGGAAGAGTTATATACTAGAGATGGAATAATATATCTTTTTTTTACTTTTCTATAGTAACCAAAACTCCATGTTTGTGGGTGGTTTTTTTATGGATCCACAAAAAAAATGTCTGATATAATAGATTCTCTTGGACTAGAATCAAACAATATGTTCTCTATTATTGAATGAATAATTAGCATACATGTAACTAAATTTTATCCTTGATATATCTTTTGAGTAATGATAGTATAATTATTCAATTACTCTTTTCACCTTGGGGTTGTTTCCATTGGTTATCTTTTTCAAAAAAAATTGGATTGGTGTATTGGTTTATATATTTTCATTTTTATTGAATTTTAAAAATTATAAAATCTGTTAACAATTGATCTATATTAATTTCTCTGACCACATTAGTATTACTTTTCATCAAAAATCAACATGAATTAGCATGATGTCCTTCATTTCCCTACTTGTAACATTTTATTATCCCCTTGATATTGTTTCTAGGATTCTTATTTTCATATTATTTACATTAGGAATATTCTATTTTCATAAAGAAATGAGTTTTATCCACTGGTACCATAGGACTAAAATCCATTTTACACTTTTTATATCATATCCCATGAGACCACTAAGAATAACCCATTTCCCCCTCATCATTTAGGGAATGTTAGAAAACTACTTCATATCTGTTGAAGTCCTGAGTTTCCAAAACAATTTATTAACTCAACTTTATCAGCCAAATAAGTAGTTATTTTACAATTAGTGTAAATTATAAATATAATGGTGTATCTTGAAATACTTTTGATGTTCACCGCATTTTCAATCAAATTTATCCTCATTTTTCGTGAGTGTCAGGAACACCTTCTCTATTTTAATACATGGAGTGTGATGGAAATATTTATTAGTAGATAACTTCGTGAATTAATCACACTCCTTGGATAAACTTTCATCTATGATCTTTGTATTATTGATTAGTATCCAACACTAATATGTTTCTCATTCATGGTGGTAAACAACCAAAATAAATTTCACTTCCTCATATAATTATATGATGGATAATATCTTCTAATTCGAGTTAATACATTTTTCAGTGATTATGGGATTAAAATATCCAATAAAAGTGTTGGGTCTCTTATGAATAAAATGACTCAACTAAAATATTATCTATTTTTGTGTGTTCAACATGACTTAAATTATTGTTCATAATGTGATTCTATTTTAGCAATTCCTATCAAAGGTTCTTAAATAATGAATATAATATATTTTTAATTTTATTAGAGAATTCATCACGTTTTCTTGTTCACATTTCATTAACATGATTCTTACTACATCAAATCATTTTCTAAAATAATGGATAGTTAGGGATGGGAATATATAGATTAATAAATTTAGAAAAGGTAAATTGTAAACATAGAATATATAACTCATACATGATGTGAACAACCTAATGTATAAATATATAATTTTAAATCTACGTTATCCATGTACATTTAACTATTAGGATCTATAATATAATTAATTTACTTCAAAAATAATTTTGACATCCGCTATAATGGTATTTAAAGTAAATGGAAATTATCCAAAGAATATCACCTAGGAGTGTCTGTTGGCCGGAGTGGTTTACTCAAGAGGGGGGGGGGTGAATTGAGTACCAATTAAAATTTCTGTATTTAAAAAACAGTGTCTTAAAGACCCCAAAATAAAATAATAAATTAAACTGTATTGAATTTATATTAATGTAGAGGTTCTGTTAGATTCTCAAGGGATTGATTAATTCCCAGTTAATCAACACAGGAGTGTGTGATTATCTTTTGAAACTAACTTACTAATCTACACTTAACATAAACACTTGCTAATTTAATTATCAAAGTACCTTTAAAAACAGTATTGGTTTTAAAGTGATTAGCAGCGGAATAAAACTTTAAAAGAGATGGCACAACAAATGTAACCAAGAGGTTCAGTCTCAAGCCGAGACTTAGTCCTCTCAAAAGTTTATATAAAAATGATCCACACCCTGGATCAGGGTTCAACAGTTTACAACTGTTCAGGTCTAAGACCTCTACCACTGTTCTTCGTGGGAAACAGTACAACAGCAACCAGCTGTCCAGGTCACACACGACCTCTACCACTGTTATTCGTGGGAAAGAAAGAATGAAAGAGTTCGGTAAATATTTACAAATCCTTCAGTTTGAGTACAGGAGACAGTGTATGTGTTAGATACAGCAGATAACACACACTGCTCAAAATGAATGATAATAAATCACAGAACAAAAGATGTAGAGTTTAGAGATGGTTCTGGTGATTTCAGTGTAGCTCTGGACTCCTTTGGATTCGATCAGAAGTGAGTCTGAGTCCTCTTCTTGTTTCTGTTTGTGAAACAGAGTTTCGTATACTCCAGGTTCACAGGTAGTGAGAATGTAGTCGATGAAGTTTTTCAGTGTTCTTCTTGTATGCATAGAACACTTCTCGAGTATGCTTTATTGTCTATGAGATTCTCTGTGTTCTTGATGGAACTCGTGGAACTCTTCTTGTGTTTCTGGTATATCTCATTCACCACGCGCTTCTCTAGTTCGCTTGTCTTTTGGGCAGCGTAGTCTTCTCGTATTTATCTCCCGACAGGGGACAAAAAAGATTTCTTTTCAGCAGGTACGAGGTACGGGTTCCTGACATCCGACAACCTTTATCAGATATTTGAAAAATCATTAAAATGTATGATATGACCGTTAAATAGATTTAATATAGGAAATAAAGAAATTTAAACAGTGCGTCGAGTGATCGGTAGGTAATCAGCATCGGTAGCTTGGACATCGGTAGCTTGATCATCGGTAGCTCAATGTCATTAGTTGCTTTGACTCTATCGGTGGCTCTATGCGTCGGTAGCTCCATGCATCGGTAGCTCCATGCATCGGTAGCTCCATGCGTGTATCAGTAGCTGTGAGTCTGTCAGTAGCTTCGTCCATTGGTGACTCTTATTCCATCGGTAGCTATTTATACTTACACCGGTAGCTCTATATTTGTATCGGTAGCTGTCTGTATGTTAGTAGCTTATATTTATAAGCACATCGGTAGCTCTGTGTTAAGTCTATCGGTAGCTGTCTGTCGGTAGACTAAGTCTATCGGTAGACTGGTTACCGGTAGCTCTTTATCAGTAGCTATAGGTATATTACTTATCTGTTTTATGCAGAACACATCCGATTGTGTTAGAATCAATTTATAACTTGTATGAACATTGATAAATGAGGATTAACATATTCCAAAGACTATTTTAAAAATTATTATTGGTTTGATCACATATTTGAAAGAATTAAAGTATAGATCAATGATACTTAAAAAATATCATAGAGAATGAAAACATAATTGGGATTTTCAACACATATGAATACATGATTGAGATTATAAAAACAGGTGAGTTCAACAATCTCCCCCTTTTTGATAGTCACAATTTATGATATGGGCATTTAACATAGTGAATATATAATAGTAAAGAGTATAATATTGAATTCAATTTTCTCATTGAAAACAACATCATAGATAATAGAAATAGTATGATATAGACATAAGTTATTAGAGGTAACAGTCATAAGGTACTAAATAGACATAAGGTATCAGAGGTAAATATGAAAAAAAGGTTATTTTTCTCTATTGAAAATATTTCTCATTCTCTCATTTTGTTCTCCCCCTTATTATTCTCATTGTTCTCCCCCTTTTTGATAATCAAAAAGTGGGAAAGCATATATATATATAGGAGACAAATAACACATGAGAAGTAAAAAGAGTTCCCCTGTATTAGATCAGTCAGAAAGTACAAAGAAAAAACAGAATACAAAGGAATTCCTATCAAAAGTCCTAGCCACTGGATCAATCCACATCTTCCACGTGAGATTTGCCTTTGGGATCAGAAGAAGGCTCGGGTGGTGAGGATTCAGGTGAAGGTTTGGGAATGCCAGAAAAGATCAAAGGAGGCTGGGTCACTGACATAGAGCCAGGCCTGTAGGTTGAAGATTTTTGGGTGATCATTGGTGTGAGGCTGCGAATAGCTTGAGCAGGAGTCAGCTGGACTGTGGAAGCAGCTGAGGCAGAAGCAGGCAAAGCAGGAGGGATGATGACTGGTCTGGCATCAACATGCAAGAAGGGCAGCAGCATATTTCTAAAATCCATAATAATTCCTCCTCCTCTTTCCATAGTAGAGATTAAATCATCTTTGTTCTCCATAAGTTTCTCTAAGGAAGGAGTCAATTCTATTATCTTTCTCACTTGTTCTCTGAAAGCTTGAGTGACTGGAGGGAGCTTCATGTGTTCCAACATTAGCTTGAAGTGGTGTTCGAGTTGATTCTTGGTGAAAATTTTGGTGAAGTAGTGGTACACTTTTCTCTTTATGGCTTCCTGAGAGGCAGAGGCTTCTCTCATAAAATCTTGAACAATCTTCATTATTTCTCTAGCAGAGTCTCTTGTAGAAAGCACCACTCGGGTCAACTCCGATGAGTCCACAGAACCACTGGTTGAAATAGAACCAATCTCCTCCTTCAACATTGCTCGAACTTGATTCAGGTCAACTGATAATTTGGATGTGAGAGGGCCAAGAGAGAAGGAAACAGTTTCTTTAAAACTCTTAGACAAACCACTGATTAGGCTTTGAACTTGAGAGTCTTGTAATTGAACTTGATCCTTCACTGAGGTTTTGAAACTTTCAAACACTCAGACAAACTGACTTACTACACTCTTCACATAAGCTAGGTCCTTGTCTGCTTGAGACTTGGAGCTCATATAAGAATCCAAAGAAACAACTGATGTCTTGAGAGCTTCAAGGTCTGCTTCGATTCTAGAAGACTGAGTCTGTCACTCTTTCACTTCTTCCATAATCTCAGACATAAAAGAAGATAAATTACAAGCCAGATATAGCTCGAAGGTTCTCTCTAACATTTTCATTTCTTCATAAAATCTTTGCTTCATGTCAGCAACTGACACACTGAATGATTCTTTCAGCTCATTCTTCATGGATTCAAGATCTGATTTAGAGACAAAATCATTTGAGACAGCTGCAGTAGATCCTCTTGCTGAGGCCAAACTAGCTACAGAATCAGTCATTATTGAATTAATTGAGGATGCAAGAGAGGTTTCCATTAATTTTACTTCTCCTATAAAACTGGATTTGAGGTCCTCTTTCAGCTTATTCAGATCATGAAATCTGACCACATCATCTGGAAACAACTCAGAAGCAAGATCATAATTGGTCTTCGGTCTATTCTCAGACATCTCATTATCTGAATCCGGATAATCCAATCCACAGACTATAAACCCTGGGTCTTCTACCCAGTCTCCAAGCTCAACAGCTAGTGTAACATTTCCAAGCACAGACCGATGCTCCCCCTCAATGGGTGCATTCTCATGTATCACAACAGCATTTTCTGCTGGCCTTTCTTCATCAGAATCTTCCACAACAACTTCCATCTCAGCAGCAGTAAGGGGGTTTTCTGAAACAGGTACAGCTTCTCTCTATCTCTTTCTTCTTCAGCAGCAGCCATAGCTGAGCTTCCAATCAAGGGACTCATACTTAAGCTACCAGAAGCAGACAATTCAGATACATTCTCCTTTTCCTCTTCTTCTTGGTGAGGTACAGACTGGTCTTCCTCATGAGTAGACACAATTTCCTCTACCTTTCCTTTCCTAGAATAAACCAATTCTGCAACAGGACATGGGGGCAAGTCTGGATCTCCTCCAACATCCATAGGAGTTTCTTCTTCTTCTTCTTCTGTTTCTTCTTCTGTTTCACTACTATAAACAGGTTCCTCTTCATCAGGTCTCAGACTCGGATCTCTCATATCCTTTGGTCTTGAGGGATGATCCCCAGGGTTAAACTTATCATAGATCTTCTGATCATCACTGACCCATTCTCCCTTCCATGGGTTCCAGTTAATTTTCTTGTACTTGCAAACAGTCGATGTGATGCAGAAATTGTTCTTGACTACAACCGTCTCATCCTGAGACTCAGCTATTTCTTTCACTTTTATCATCACTGAAATCAGCTTGGCAAAGAATAAAGCATTAGTCTTTGACTTTGGTCTAATCATGTCTTCCATTTGATGCATCAACAATCTGCACAGATTGATTTTTACACCATGTCATAGCAAATGAAGAAGATAGATATCTTGATATCTCAGTTTTGCAAAATCTCCTAGCCTAGGTATCAACACATGCTGAACAAATTTGAAGAGCAGTCGATTCTCTCCATCCATTTCAGCAGCAACCACTTGCCTTTGATTCCCATTACCAGTCAGTTCTTTTAAAGCAGTTTCATAATCAAAAATGTCACTGCTAGGTGGCATTGCTCTTGATACATACCCAGAAACACCTTCATGTGGTACTTTTAAATACTCAGCCCACTCTACTGAAGAAAAAGACATCTCTTTTCCATTTACAAAAGAGCTTACCCGATTCTCATTTTCAGACTTCTCAAAGGTTACAAACTCATAGAACTGCTTTACCAACTTCGGGTAGTATGGGCCATTGTTATTCGAGATACAATCCACCCATTTCTGGTCTTCCAGAATCTCAAGTACTAAGGATTTTCTAGGCAGTAGCCATTCCACGCACAGTTCCTTCTCGATCACTATGTCTCTATTCTGCAAGTGAGGATTCACTGGTCGCCTTCCCGATCTAGTTCTGACTTCACTAACACTGGCTTTATGCTGTGTCTTCTGCTTCTTAGCGTTTGGTTCTGCACTTTCATCTCTGACGATAGGAAGCTTGGTTTTTGCCATCGCGGGTTTAGGGTTCTTGGTCGATTTGGGAGGTATGATTCGAAGGTGAGATATTGTGAGCTTGGTGAGGTAAGAAGTGGCTTAGACTGAGTTTTATCATTTAGGAATTCCAAATAAACAACTAAAATATAGTAATAAAATAAAATAAAACGATTCGTATTCTTGGCGGCAGGCAGAAGTTTTAAAACCTTGCATCGGTGTGAGTTAATCATCGGTGAGAAAAACAAATCGGTGAGAGTTTTCACGTCGGTGAGAAACTTACATCGGTGATAATTTTCACGTCGGTGATAATTTCACATCAGTGAGAATTTTCACGTCGGTGAGAATTTCACATCAGTGAGAATTTTCACGTCGGTGAGAATTTCACATCAGTGAGAATTTTCACACCGGTTGTGATTAATCATTCCCAGTTCGTGTCTTATGTTACTTAGCCTATCCGAACATAAAGGTTTAGTGAAAATATCAGCCAATTGATGTTCAGTGCCAATAAATTCAAGAGAAATATCACCTTTTTGATAGTGATCTCTTAGAAAATGGTGTCTTACATCTATGTGTTTGGTTCTAGAGTGAGATAGAGGATTCTTAGAGATGTTTATTGCACTAGTGTTATCACAGTTGATTGAAACATGTTTAAAAACATATCCATAGTCCAAAAGAGTGTGTTTCATCCACAGAATTTGTGCACAGCAACTACCAGCAGCTACATATTCTGCTTCGGCAGTAGATAATGCAACTGAGTTCTGTTTCTTACTACACCAAGAAACTAAGGATTTTCCAAGCAAATGACATGTTCCTGATGTGCTTTTTCTATCTAACTTACAACCAGCAAAGTCAGCATCTGAATAACTCATTAACTCAATGGATTGTCCTTTTGGGTAAAACAAACCTAAGTTAACCGTGTGTTTGAGATATTTAAAAATTCTTTTAACAGCAAGAAAATGAGATTCTTTTAGATTAGCTTGAAATCTAGCACACATACACACACTAAACATAATATCAGGTCTACTAGAAGTAAGATAAAGTAAACTACCAATCATACCTCTGTAATTTGTTTGATCAACTGGTTTCCCAGTTTCATCTGCATCCAATTTACAGGTAGTACTCATAGGAGTATCACTTTCCTTGATACTATCCAGACCAAAACGTTTTAAAAGATCCTTTGTATATTTACTTTGATTCAAAATAATACCATTTTCATTTTGAAATACTTGAAATCCAAGAAAGTACTTAAGCTCTCCCATTAATCTCATTTCAAATTCATTTTGCATACTTTTTGAAAAATCAGTACATAAAGAGTGTTTAGAAGATCCAAAAATAATATCATCAACATATATTTGTACAACTAAAACATCTTTACAAATTCTTTTAATGAAAAGAGTTGGATCAGCAATCCCTTTAGTAAAACCTTTTGAAATAAGGAAATTGCTAAGTCTATCATACCAAGATCTTGGAGCTTGTTTCAAACCATACAAAGCTTTAGAAAGTTTAAAAACTTGATTTGGAAAATGGGGGTTAGTAAATCCAGGTGGTTGTTCTACAAAAACATCTTCAATTATAAAACCATTTAGAAATGCACTTTTCACATCCATTTGATATAACTTGAAATCCAGATGTGAAGCATATGCAAGTAAGATCCTAATGGCTTCTAGTCTAGCTACAGGTGAAAAAGTTTCCTCATAGTCTATACCTTCTTCTTGACTATATCCTTGTGCAACTAGTCTAGCTTTGTTTCTAACTATATTTCCAGATTCATCTACTTTATTTCTAAAAACCCATTTTGTGCCTATTTTCAAAGTGTCCTTAGGTTTGTCAACTAATTCCCAGACTTTGTTTCTTTCAAACTGATTTAATTCTTCCTGCATATCTATTACCCAGAATTCATCATTGATAGCATCATTGATATTTTTGGGTTCTAGCTGTGAAAGAAAAGCTTGATGTTCAACCTGGTTTCTTAGTGAAGCTCTAGTTTGTGTTCCTCTATCAAGATTACCAACAACAACTTCTAAAGGATGATTCTTTAGAATCCTTGTTGATCTGGTAAAGGTTGGACTAGAAATTTCAGGTTCATCTATAGGTTCGGGTTCAACAGAAGCAGATTCTGGAGAAAGTCCAGAATTGGATGCTTTTATAACAGGTTCTTTAGATTTATCATTAAGGTCTAGAATAGAAAAATCTTCTTCAAGATTCTCAAGAGAGGTTTTAGGCTCATTTGGATCAGTTTCATCAAACTTGATGTGAACAGATTCTTCCACACATTTGGTTTTCTTATTGAATACTCTATAGGCTTTACTTGAAATAGAGTAACCCAGAAAACTTCCTTCATCACTTTTGGAAGCAAACTTATCCAGATTATCTTTAGTATTCAGAATAAATACTTTGAAACCAAAAACTTTAAAGTAATTAACATTAGGCTTTCTATTGTTCCACAATTCATAAGGGGTTTTCTTAAGAACAGGTCTAATTAAGACTCTATTAATAACATAACAAGCTGTATTTACATCTTCATCCCAAAAATAGATAGGCAATTCATATTCATTGAGCATGGTTCTAGGAATTTCTTGCAGGGTTCTGTTTCTTCTTTCTACTACACCATTCTGTTGGGGTGTCCTAGGGGCAGAAAAGTTATGAGTATAGCCATTGTGTGAGCAATAAGATTCAAAATCTTGATTTTCAAACTCACGACCATGATCACTCCTCAAAGTTTTAATCTTAAGTCCACTAAGGTTCTCTACAGACTTGGAGTATTTGAAAAAGTAAGAACAAGCTTCACTTTTGTGAGAGAGAAAATATACCCAAGTATATCTAGAAAAATCATCTACAAGAACATAAACATAGTGCTTCCCTTTTAAACTACAAACTCTTGATGGTCCAAACAAATCCATGTGAACTAATTCAAGTGGTTGAGAAGTCGAAACTTCTTTCTTTGATTTAAAAGAAACTTTGTGTTGTTTTCCCTTTTGACAGGGGTTACACACTCTATCATTTGGGAATTCTAATTTAGGTAGGTCTCTAACTAGGTTTTTCTTAGAATGTTTTCTAAGTGAGTGAATGTTGCAATGTCCTAATCTTCTGTGCCATAGCCAAGATTCTTTATGAAAAGCATTCAAACAAGTAATATTCTGCTTAGCTAAAGAATTCAGATTAATAGCATAAACATTTTCATTTCTTAAGGCAGAAAATACCAAAACATTCTTAGAATTAAAAACTTTGCAAGAATCATTTTCAAATTTAACATGAAAACCATCATCACATAACTGAGAAATACTTAATAAATTGTATTTAAGGCCATCAACAAATAAAACATTAGAGATGAAAATTGAATCAGTGTTGCCAATCTGGCCTAGGCCGATGATTTTCCCTTTTGAATTATCACCAAAGGCGACAAAGCCTCCATCAACTTTTATTAAACTCTTGAAACAAGAGAAGTCTCCTGACATATGTCTTAAACATCCACTGTCCAAATAACAGGTCTCTTTACAGGAGCTCTTCAAGAAAGTTCCCTACAAAATAGATTTAGATGGAAGATGATTTTGGTACCCAGATCTTCTTGGGTCCAGATAGGTTAGCCAATAACACTTTAGGTACCCATATTTGTCTAATGGGTCTCATATAATTTGTAGAATTGACATGCTTTGAAAGATAAACTTTGTTAGATCCATAGCTATGTATATAACTGGTTGAAGCATATGAAGTTCCAGAATTACCTTCATTCTGTCCAGATTTAGAAATGAATCTAGTTTTGGCAATTTTCCTTTGTCCAGGTTGGTATCCTATACCAGTAGTATATTTAGGTGCTATTTGCTTTCCTAGCATCTGTGTTAGAGTATTTTTTCCATTTGTGAACTTCTCTAAGTCTTTTCTGAGTTGTTCATTATATAGTTTCAGTTCAGTGTTCTCCTTTAACAGTTGAGCATTTTTCACTTTTTCAATAGTGAGTTCGGTTTTAACTGTAGTGGTGAGAGCATGCTGTTTCTTTAATGAATTGTATTTATCCTTAAGTTCATTACATGTCTCTTCTAACATGTCACAGTATTCAAACAGTTCAGATTTAGACATTGTTCCAGAATCAGAATCAGATTCTGCATTATCTCCAGAGTAATAATAATTTAAAGCAGGAGTTTCAGCAGTTACCTGAGAAGTGTTTGTCATAAAGCACATGTTGGCCCGATTCCTTGCAGAGTCTGAAGATTCAGCTTCACTTGTGCTGTCTTCTAAAGCACTCCAAGTAGCCTTCATGGCTTTCTTAAACTTATTGTCCTTATATTCATATTTCTTTTTATACTTCAGCTTTGGACAGTCGGCTTTAATGTGTCCTTTTCTCTTGCACTCATAGCAGACAACATCATCTGATTTGTCATTCTTCTTCCAGTCCTTTTTCCATTTACCTTGGTGATCATACTTACCCTTATAATTTGTTTTTCTGAAGAACTTCTTTTTCCTATAAAATTTCTTAAATCTTCTAGCAATGTGATCCATCTCAGCATCACTGTCAGAATCACTTCCACTGTCTTCACAGCTTGAACTTTCAATTACAGCTTGAAGCTTTTCTTTGTCCTTATTCTTTGAAGTTGAGGATTTGAAAGCGACAGACTTTCTTGCAGGTTCATTTTCTTCCTCTTTATTCACTTTAAGCTCTTCTTCATACATCATCAGCTTGCCAATTAATTCCTTGACAGGTAGAGCAGCAATGTCACATGATTCTCTGATTGATACAGATGTGCCTCTCCATCTATCAGGCAGACATCTCAAAATTCTCATAATTTGTTCCTTCGATGAGACATCCTTTCCCAGCGAGATCATTGTATTGACAATTTCATTGAACCTGAGATACATGTCAGAAATGGGCTCGTCATGCTTCATTTTAAAATTATCATACTTGATAGTATAGGTGTTTAATCTCATTTCTTTAACATTTGTTGTACCTTCATGAGAAATAACTAAGGTATCCCAAATTTCATATGCAGTTTTACATGCAGAAATTCTATTAAACTCTTCATCTCCTAGAGCACAATATAAGGCATTCATAGCTTTACAGTTGTTATTGTAAGCCGTCTTTGTAGGTTCATCCCAAGTCGATCTAGCAGTAGTAGGAATTTTGTATTCTGATTCAATAGCAGTCCAAATATCAAAACCTATGCTTTCTAGATGAATTTTCATTTTTAGTTTCCACTGAGCATAATTTGTTCCATTGAAGAAAGGTGGCCGGTTAGTAGCAGAACCCTCAAGTCTATTGTCCATGATGAGAAAATTTTAAAGAGATAAAAAATTTAGATATAACAGAAATTTTAAGAACTTTAAAATACAACTAAAATCACAGTTCAAAAGCAGAGTACTTTTAGAAAGTATTTTCAATCCTTTGATACCAAGTGTTGGTCGGAGTGGTTTACTCAAGAGGGGGGGTGAATTGAGTACCAATTAAAATTTCTGTATTTAAAAAACAGTGTCTTAAAGACCCCAAAATAAAATAATAAATTAAACTGTAGTGAATTTATATTAAAGTAGAGGTTCTGTTAGATTCTCAAGGGATTGATTAATTCCCAGTTAATCAACACAGGAGTGTGTGATTGTCTTTTGAAACTAACTTACTAATCTACACTTAACATAAACACTTGCTAATTTAATTATCAAAGTAACTTTAAAAACAGTATTGGTTTTAAAGTGATTAGCAGTGGAATAAAACTTTGAAAGAGATGGCACAACAAATGTAACCAAGAGGTTCAGTCTCAAGTCGAGACTTATTCCTCTCAAAAGTTTATATAAAAATGATCCACACCCTGGATCGGGGTTCAACAGTTTACAATTGTCCAGGTCCAAGACCTCTACCACTGTTCTTCGTGGGAAACAGTACAACAGCAACCAGCTGTCCAGGTCACACACGACCTCTACCACTGTTATTCGTGGGAAAGAAAGAATGAAAGAGTTCGGTAAGGATTTACAAATCCTTCAGTTTGAGTACAGGAGACAGTGTATGTGTTCGATACAGCAGATAACACACACTACTCGAAATGAATGATAATAAATCACAGAACAAAAGATGTAGAGTTTAGAGATGGTTCTGCTGATTTCAGTGTAGCACTGGACTCCTTTGGATTCGATCAGAAGTGAGTCTGAGTCATCTTATTGTTTCTATTTGTGAAACAGAGTGTCGTATACTCCAGGTTCACAGGTAGTGAGAATGTAGTCGATGACGTTTTTCAGTGTTCTTCTTGTAAGCACAGAACACTTCTCGAGTATGCTTTATTGTCTATGAGCTTCTCTGTGTTCTTGATGGAACTCGTGGAACTCTTCTTGTGTTTCTGGTATATCTCATCCACCACGCGCTTCTCTAGTTCGCTTGTCTTTTGGGCAGTGTAGTCTTCTCATATTTATCTCCCGACAGGGGACAGAAAAGATTTCTTTTCAGCAGGTACGAGGTACGGGTTCCTGACATCCGATAACCTTTATCAGATATTTGACAAATCATTAAAATGTATGATATGACCATTAGATAGATTAAATAGAGGAAATAAAGAAATTCAAACAGTTCGTCGAGTGATCGGTAGGTAATCAGCATCGGTAGCTTGGACATCAGTAGCTTGAACATCGGTAGCTCAATGTCATTAGTTGCTTTGACTCTATTGGTGGCTCTATGCGTCGGTAGCTCCATGCATCGGTAGATCCATGCATCAGTAGCTCCATGCATCGGTAGCTCCATGCATCGATAGCTCCATGCATCGGTAGCTCCATGCGTGTATCGGTAGCTGTGAGTCTGTCAGTAGCTTCGTCCATTGGTGACTCTTATTCCATCGGTAGCTATTTATACTTACACCGGTAGCTCTATATTTGTATCGGTAGCTGTCTATAAGTCAGTAGCTTATATTTATAAGCACATCGGTTGCTATGTGTTAAGTCTATCGGTAGCTGTCTGTCGGTAGACTTAGTCTATCGGTTGACTGGTTACCGGTAGCTCTTTATCAGTAGCTATAGGTAGATTACTTATCTGTTTTATGCAGAACACATCCGATTGTGTTAGAATCAATTTATAACTTGTATGAACATGGATAAATGAGGATTAACATATTCCAAAGACTATTTTAAAAATTATTATTGGTTTGATCACATATTTGAATGAATTAAAGTATAGATCAATGATACTTAAAAAATATCATAGAGAATGAAAACATAATTGGTATTTTCAACACATATGAATACATGATTGAGATTATCAAAACAGGTGAGGTCAACAGTGTCTAGTCTATTTTTTGGTCTTTTCCCCACTAGTCATTCTTTGGGTGATGATTCATTTGATACGCAGTCCACATTTTTTCGGTTACTACCCCAATGTGCATCTTTCATAAATTTCATATCCACTTTCCTATGTCTAAACAGTCACATAATTTTAAGGAAAATCACACAGAATATACTTTTCCTGAAAATTAGGGTGTATGCCTATAATTAAGATTATTTATTATTTTATCACTAATGTAACATCATTTTTATTTCAATAAATAATGGAATGATTCTATAATACAAACTTTATCAACTAAAAATTTAAACACATCTTAATTCATGATTTTAAACATTGTTTTCCAACAAATAAAAAATGAAGATCTAATGATATAATTTCTTCGGAATATCAGATACATAGATACATCATCTTAAATATGAAATAATATATTTTATTTGAACCTCAAAATACTTCCCTTAATTCAAATATATCATCTAGTAATTTATGGGATACTCTAGGGAATATACAAAAGGAAAATAGTGATCCAAAAATCCTAGAAAGGGAATAATCATGATAATAAAGCAAAACATAAGATTTATGACCCATAAAATTGTATCATAAATAGGATTATAATATCAATCGAATCATGTTATAAATAAATTACATAATATAGTCATTGAATCATGGAATATTTGGTAAAAATAATGAATGAAATCATAAACATAAGTCATTAGCCACTCTCAATAACATCATCATAAATTGTTAAAGGACCCAAGGTTGGTTAGGTTCACTCTCTAATAAATTTCATAATGTATCATGAGATATAAACCATTTCCAAATACATTTGATAGATATATTATTTCTGGAACAACCATAACATAATTAAAATCCAAAATATACATGAATCATGAGAAAAATAAATCACATAGAAATCATAATCATGATCAAACACAAGACAACGAATGAGGTTTCATAATAATTATTATTGATATATATTTTGGATAAATCATAAGGATTATGATAATTATATGGAATAAAATTATATAGGACTTTTATATTTGAAAAAATAACATAGTCCATGAATATGGTGTTTTAATATAGAAAGTTATTGACAATGATCTATGAGAAGAAATAATAAAACAAATCCACTTGGGATATGGATCGTGAAATAAGTAAATTATATTTTTAAAGGAGGAAAAAGATTATTATTTTTAATGAATATAGAATTGAACTAATAGGGTTATACATAAAATATTTTTTTTGTTTCTGTAAATTTTTCATTGTTTAAATTCCTTTAATATGGGTGACTATTGAGATGAGACACTAAATAGTAAAGCTCACATAAATGGGGATTTCTTAATAGTGAAAATTTAGAAGGGAAATAAAAACATGTTTAACCCTATAAATATAAAGTATATTTCTATAGGAATATATTAAATGGAAATATATATATAAATATAAGTATTTAATGTTAATAATATTGTTTAAAAGGGATAAATAAAGATAACATGAAACCAAGAAGTAACCAGGGTGGCATGGAGAATCTTTGTCCTGAGGTCTTGATTCATTATGTAGATGAAAATACTCTATGAATAGTTAAATTATGTTTGTTAAATACTTTTCTAATGAACTTATTTAAGAATATTCAATTTTATAAATTCCATTTATTATCATTTGATTCTTTTTTAATATAATTTCCACTAATACGGTTACATATGATTTTTTGGTTATTTCCTATATAAAAACATATATATGTTATACAAAGTCAATAGTTCTATAAAATAGTATCAAAAACTATATAATATTAATATTTTTTTAAGATTTTTTTATACATATTAAATATATTTTTATATCCTTATTGTTTTTGTGATATAGATAAATGAAATTTTTTTATCGTGGACACAGTTGTCTGCACGTATGTGTGACTAACATCTCCAAATATCAAAGAATGTTGGAAAATTGAGGATTATAATAGATAAATATTGCATAATAATATTTATATTATAGATATAATATTTATAGATGATCCTCATCATTAATACCAACCATTATTAGTGTATACAAAAAATGAAAGACATCGATTCGTGGAGGCGATTTTTTATGCATACACAATAACAATATTTTTTTCATATTTGATTGAGTGGAATAAATAATGATTTTATCATTATTATAAAGACATATAAGTATAATAATGATACTTATTTCATTACAATAGTGTGTAAATAGCATTTTCATAATATTAGTTTTAAAATTAATATATTTATAATAAGGTAATACTTATGTCGAGATATGGAGTTTTCCCTCTGAAACCCATTTTCTAAATGGAGTATTTAATATTAATAATGGTTATTAATGGCCAAATTATGTGGGAGGGGTTATAAAATGAAGTAATGATATAATTTAAGGAAGAAAATATAATGTAAATGTGAAACATGAAGGGGTGAAAGGATCCCCATTTATAAGGGACGGGGCAGAAAATATTAGTGGATCCAATTATATATTCAATAATGTAAAGATGCAATTCAAGGGTAAAATGATCAATAAATGGATGAAATTGGAAGTTTATTTTATTTTAGCTTTATAAAAACTACAACTATTTATTTTTAGGCATTTTTTAATTTCTTTTATCATATTCTCTTAGTAAACCAATTTTCACCAATTTTTCTTTTATTAGTGAAATTAATTTTCAGCCTTCATAATTAATTTTTTATCACATAAATTAAAATTAAAATTTTAAACCCTATTTATCCAATTTACTAAATATTTTAATATAATTTTATCAAATAAAACTTTCAATGGATTGAAATGTTAATTTTAATATAAATTCACATAATGCATACAGATTATTATTAATAAATGTGCGTTTTTAATCATAAATTTTTATATAGGGTGAAATTAAAATTTTTCTGTGATTTCTAAAATATATATTGTTTTATTATTAAAAAATTAATTTCATGTTTTTTCCAAATTAATCCAACAAAAATTACAAAATAATGTTAAATTAAATGAAAAGGACAAAAATATATTTTTATTATAATTAAAATATTAAATTGGGTTTAAAGGTTAATCGTAGGTTCTGTGAATTAAAAATATATTTCATTAAAATGATTAAATTATTTCTTTAAATACATTATTTATCAATTAAAATTTATATAAAAATATATTTCTTTCTTATATAATTATATGGTAATAGAAGTAATCATTTTGGAAAAATATGTAGTTTTCAATATTAATCGAATTAGAAATTATTTTAGAAAAATAAACAAAATATTACACTAATTTTTTATGTAGAAACTAAAAAAGAATTTTATTTTACAAAATTAATATTTTAAAATTGAAATATATATATATGTGTGTGTGCATGTGTTTGTGTGTGCGCAATTATTAAAATAATAATCTTTTAAAATTTAACTATTATTATGCCTATTTTTTTGAATTTGTATTGGATTGCTCTATATTTATTTATTATCAGTTTTAATATATTTATAAGTTAATTATATAATATTATGGAGATAATTTACTTATGTTTCATCTAAAAAAACCTTTTAAACCCCATATATATTTGGGGGTAAATATTAACATAAATAATATTCATTACCAATGAAATTAATTCTAATGTAAAAGACTCTGAGATGAATTATAAACCTATTATAGACACCCAATTGGATCAATTGAAATTATAGTCAATTATTGTTTTTCCCTTGAAAATTCCTGATTAATTCATCGTGAAGAACAATTAGGGTGAATTACTATTCATTCCCATAATCAACTGTGCTTTATACATTTAAAATCCCCTAGTCCTGCTCCAAACCAGACTCCTATTAAGGAACAACCATTTCATTTTGGTGATTCTCTTATTTATCATCCTTCCCTTAATGTAATACAACCACATTTTGTCCAATAATGTCAATAAGGTTCCCCTACTAGTTTAAATTCTTCTAAATCTTTTGAAATTTTCTATCATCATTCACTTTCATAAAGAATATGGATCATAAGGAATCCATGATATTCAGTTTTTAGGTATTCCTTAATCAATTACCAACATCATAGAAATCTAGGATCCCCTCAAATTCATTTTTCCAAAATACTTTTCTTCCTCTTGATGGGAAAGAACCACTGTTTTAAATAGATTAGGGCTCAAATCTTCTTCCATGAGAACACTTTCATAGTACACAAACTAAAATATTTTAGTGTCTATATCCATTTTAATCATTGTTCAAAAAGTATATGAATCATTTGGAAAGATATGAGGGTGCTGTAGAATCTAATTTCATCCAGTGATTATAATCAAAATTTTCACCCAAATATGCTTCTAAAATGAACTGATTAAAGAAATAATAACATAATTAAATACCAATCATACCTAATTTTGTTAAGATGGAATGATTCCCCATCGCATGGTGCTTCTATTATTCATACGTAAAGAGGTTATAAGAGTATCTTCGAATAATTATTAAACAATAATGATTCCAGAATTGTTATACCACTGATGCCATACTAAATAAACTAGGTCGATATTTAATAACCTTGAACATGACTTTTTTAATTTTTTTCAAAATATCTATACAAAATAATGTAAATGTATTAATAATATTAGGTGATATATAAATGAGAAAAATAATTTTTATTACGGTATTCCTAGAGTATTTTTTATGCTAGGTAATTGATAATAAGCCTTTAAATAATTTAATACTTCTTATTATATTTAATAAAATTATTATTTAAAAATAAATTTTGAATCAGGATTAACTATAAGAGGAATAACATATAAATATAGTTGATTTGGAATTACTATTAAAGACATATGTTGATGCTACTTGTGAGAAGGTCTTTATTTTTTAAACTGATACATGTTATATTGAGTAATAACTAAACAGGAAATTTAATAAATGATGTTTAATGAAGAATGTGGATGTCTTGATAAATGAAGAATCACTCCTTATTTTTATATGAACAAAAGTTGTTGAAATTAGTGTTGAATATTCACAGATGGAAATTTGGTGAAGATGAGATTCAAAATAGAAATAGTAATAATCTGGATTGGAATGTGAGAGTTGTGTACAAAAATTTAAATATATGTATATGATAAAATACCTTATAAAAAATTATATTATATAGAAATATTCTTATATTTTCTATGAAATTTGAGTATTCATCGTTTCATATAAAAATATTATTGTGGGGTAAGAAAAAATTCAATTCATTCCTAGTTTAAGGATTAATATTGACCACAAGAATTATTGGTTTCCAATGTAAGAACAACTACTGTAAATACACAATGTCTATAATGATTGAGCTAAAAGATAGTTCAAGTTCATTGCATGAGAAGAAGAAATGGGGAGGAATAATGTAAAATTGCCACCATATAGGTAAGCATGTCGGTATGTGTCCATACTAAAGGGTGGTTCATGTGAGACAATGTAGAGGTAAGTGGTTACCATTTATTGATAAAAAATTTCCTTTCTTAAGAGAAATAGATTTCGGACAGGGATGTTGGATGTGAAATTTAGGATCCATTTCCTTTTTTCTGTCTGGTGTGGAATAACATTGGTTTTCATCTCTTTGATGTTTAGTTCACACAGAGATGATAGGGGTTTCATGTTATATATATTGTTGCATGGAGAATTGAGTGATCTCCCATGATATAATTAGGATATGAAAAAAATAAGATAAGAAAATTCAATGACTTAATTAAATTAGGATTGAGAAAACCACAATTCACATTCAAAGGCATAACTCCATAATTATATGAGTTTTGAAGGAATTAGTGGATACATTTGATATCTGTAATAGAAAATTAGTAGAAATAATCTATAAATACACATTCATAAATCATTTACAAAATATTTTTGGAGGGAGATTATGATTGATACTGACATAAAGGGAAGTACAAGTTTTACATGAATAACAATGGTTATCAATAGTTTAGAAAATACTTGAGTAGATTTAAACATGTGAAGATTTTCAGTTTCACATACTATTATATTTTCAAAAATAAAAATGGGAGAGTCTATGAACATGATTTATTCATATCAAAATATACTATTTTGTATTCTTATTTCATGGTGAAGTAGAATTTATTTAAAGAGGAAAAACTTTGTAAAACAACATTTACACAAATTAGAAACTATTTTAGTAGATGAGATATTGAATATATAAATATGGGTTTAATGAGAGTATCCATAAATTAACATAATGGATAAATGGTTTCCATGTAATATACTGCATTTTTAGGATTGAAGTATCATGTACTATGAGTTACATAAAGTCTAAATATTTGTGTCTTATAAATCGTAGTTAAAATTAATTCCATGAAACATGATTAGTCGGTATGAATATAGGTCATTCAAAATATAGTTGTGCGAACCCAAGTAGTTGGTTACAATTTAAGGAATCCAATTCTAAATATAAAAATTATTGTATGTAGTTTTATTGTTAATAGAATAAGTACTCTGGTTATTGATTTCACCAGAAGTTGACTTGAGATCTATGGAATCATAGGATTCAATATTTGAGGCACTATAATAATTTACTTAAATGAGTTTGAGTAATCGAAAACTGAGTATAATCGAGAGGCCAAAGATAATAAATTTTTAGAAATGAGGAGACTTGGAGTGTATAATATTTCAAGAGTTAAGGAAGAATTAGATAATTTAATATCTGATGAGATTTTTCAAGACAAAGAAACATTATCATGATCATAAGCTTTATGTGTTCTTGAATAATTCAACCCTTGATAAATAGTTGAGCTTTGAGGCTTGAGAAAGATGATCTATTTCAAGAGGTTTATGAGAAACTATGAGAAAAGGGTGATATTTCATATTTTGGTTCATAACTTATATAATAGTTAGGGATAAACTCTAGTTTATCAATGGAATATGGAATAAATTGATTTTTATAAACAATATTAATGATACTAAAAAAAATTTCTAGTGCAACCACTTTCTTTTATAGTATAAAATCATTGATTTTGGTGTTTAACCAATCACTATAAAGAGTAGGCTCCCACATTGAGGTCAATCCTTTTATAAATCACATTTTCCTTTTCCATGGACTTTAAAATATTTATGTAAGGATGATTGATTTGAAATTATTGTATCTAGATCTTAATCGATCATAGGGTTTGAATTAAAAAATAAATAATTCATAAAAGGGGATCATTAATTTACCCCCACCCCAACCCCTACGCCTTTGGTATATAACCATATATATGAACTCCAATTAGTATAATATCATACCTATGTTCCCTTTTTCTAATCAGACAATTCATAATGATAGGTAATTTGAATTTAGTTAATGTAAGGGTTGTTCTCAAATATTTTGGTAATAACTCTCATAGTTTGAAGAATATGATATTTTTTATATCCTCTATCACTAGGACCGAAAATAAAATATGATACAAAAGAGGGATTCCCTCCCATTAAAGAGGATGAACCAATTTCCCTTTTTGGAAAACTAATTATGGATGTTGATTTAAATGTCAAAATTTTATATTTATGGCTCCTTTATAAAATTTATACACAAAATTCATGTTATTATGAACTAGAAAGTAAATTTTGGAAAAATTGAAGTGTAGTCGTAATAGAAATGTATTAGTAAATGATTTTTAATTTTTAATTCGGAGGATAATATTTTAGGACATTTAAATGGTATATGAATAAAATACTAAGGACTATGTTTATATATTTAATGAAATATTCATCAATATATTATGATTAAGAGAAAGGATGGATGATTTCAAAATTGAAGAAAACATGATGAGAAATTTTCTTGAGAGATTTGTTCTGAAAGTTTCATATTTAGAAGATGTAGATGATATCACACTTGATCAAAAACATAATATTATAATTTTATATGAAATTATAATGATTTTAAATTTCAAAAAATAAACTCAATATGAGATAGCGTTTGCAGCAATGAGAACGATCAAAATAAGAGATGATAAAGTTATAGAATCAAGTGATTCTGAGGATTATGAAGATGATGAGTATTTCAGTTTAGTTTTTCTTACTATGGGAAATAAATATTGTAATTTCAAGATTAAAAATAATGGAAATATAGAATGATTTTTTAGATTTAATGTGATTGGAAGTTTTACAATTATCAATTCAAAGAAGATAGCTATAGAATATTATTTTAATTAATTTGATGACATGTCTCAGAATACGAAACAGGATAAGAGACCAAAAAATGCAAATAAATATTCTATAATCAAGAATTCCCCAAGTATAAATATAATAATTTTTTTAGAAAAGAATACCATGATGAATCATCATCAAGTATCTAATAAAAATATGTAAATAATTATTTAGATCTTGTGTAAAAGGTTTTTGATGCCACTAGAAATTATGATGAGGATGGAGAACCGGTTGATCTTGAATACTTGTTGAAGAATGAGTTATAATTGTATCTTCAATAGAACACACAGCTACAGAAGTTGAAGAAGAATCTAGTGAAGTAAAATTCTATTATGTGTGAGTAAAATAGATAGTATGTCATGAAATACTAATCTTATATTAATGAGATAATGAAATACTAACTGGGAGTTACTAAGAATGAAATGATAGTCATATAAATTGAGGAAAAGCTAGTTATGAGTGAATAATAATCCTCCAAGATACAATAAACATATATTGATTCTTAAAAATGTTTTAATAAGGTTATTGGAGACTTTAAAATGTTATTGTAGGTATAATTTAAGCTATCTCAAGTTGGGTAAAATAACGTTCCAAAGAAAAATGCTAATTTTATTATTAAATAGTATTAAAGTAAAACATTTATCCTTAAGATTGAAAACATTAAAACATAATTTATACTAGTCCAGAATAAGAAAAAAAATGAGGAATCCCCTTTTAAATTTCTATAAATAATGAATATCTAAAGATGACCACTTCCCCCTAGGAAAATATATTATTAACATTTAGTAGGAAATCAACCCAGATCTTCATAAAAGAACAATTCTCCTTATGGATTAACATATTTTGAATGATAATACTTGTTTTATGTTGTATTTAAACACAAAAACTACTCAAGGTGATTCAATGTCTCTTTAACAATGATAAAGCATGAATTAAGGGGGAGAAATTATAATATGGTTAGATAATATTTTTAAATAAATAAAATTATAATGAGGAAATCATCTAATGTTAGGACATAAAATAAGAATGAATTATTACATAGAATATATGGAATATGTGATTATTTAAGTCATAATATTTAAACATTCATTACTATCCTAACTATACATATTTTTTATGCTCTGAAAGAGATGTTAATTATTATGCTAAAGGAGGAAAAGTTGTGATTTGATTAAACTTCCCAGAAACCATGTGACAAAAGAAAGAAAGAAAAGATTGATACAATGTTTTTATTAACTATTTATCCCTTTTAATTTGAAAAATATATATATATTAACAAATAAAAGGTAATCCAATTTATTTCATTTGAAGAGGTCAAATTTCCTGATAGGATATCTAAAAGTGATAAACAATACATTCAATAGAAACTGTATAGATGGTACAAAAATAGAGACATGGTATAAAGGTCTCTATGAATATCCTACCATCCCAATAATAAGTAATTAAAATGATTATGAATGTAATAGGAATCTAATTTTCCTTAATGAATGAATTAATAAATACATATTTACACAATTAAATAGCTGAATGGAATAAAAAACCATAAAACCATAAAACCTATAAACTCTTAAAATAAAAAATAAAACATTAAGAATTATTTTCATTTTGAGATTAAAAAGAATAATGGATCATGATTGATTGAAAAACCCTCACCCTTGATGTTTTTACTAAGTAACTAATATGTTCAACCTTATTCTTTTTTTCCCTTATTTTTTATAACATGCTTGGAAATAAATGACGTAAATTACAATATGAGATAGATGAGTGTTATTGTTGTTGTATATCAAGAATTTTTTATCTCTATGAATTTCACTAACTCTCTCGAGGAATATTTTAGTGCATCTATTTATGGGGAGTACATATGTGGAATATGTAATAGAGACAATATCTAATATATAAATATGTAGATTGAAAAAAATAGATAAAATTTCAATGTTGACACCTAATAATCAAACTTTTCTACTCTTATTGTGACTATGATAAAATTTTTCATAAAGGGATGGTGATTCTTTATGGAAAATAAAATAAAACAATGCAGTTTTGTATATTAAAATTAAATTTCAACGATGTATTTATAAAATATGAGTACTTGAAATAATTTTCGTGATTAATATTTATGAATAACCCCTAAAATGGGAATGTTAAATTTGTATCACATGCTTAATAGAATAATAGAAAACTATTATGTAAAACTTTATTCGATTTTTTTCTACACTGGACTTTCATAAGAATACATATAGTAGAACATTTTAAGGATAATTTTTATGATAGATGTGATTTATTACTCATCTCAAACTATTAGTGTTTACAACGAATTTTAATAAAATATAGATAAGAAGATATTATTAAAACCATTGAATATGGTTGTATATGAGAGTACCATACCTTATATTCCCTTTTAGTTTTTTCTCAGTAAGGGGGAGACAAACATTGAATTTATAAGGTGAATTTTTATTAAAAATAAATCCCTAGTGGGGATTCCAGAACCTATGTATATTTTGAATAATGTTGACAAAGTTGTTTGTATTTGTTTTCAATATATCAATGTGAAATATATTTAATGTATGGAGTATATTGGGTTATTTATAAATGTGAAAATAATATTACGTTTTTGTTTTCCTTTATTATTTGGCTACATATATTCAAGGAAGGCATCCATTAAATTATTTTATGCTTGTTCTAAACTCTAGAGAACTAAATATCACAAAATAAATTGTGATTGAACATTAAATATGAAAGGAAACACATATAAAAATATAGAGACAATAATAAATTAAAATGCATGTGTTCATTTTATTTTTGAGAAGAATATTATTTAAAAACATGATAGATGGGATACTGAGTGTTAGGGTAAAATAAATATTGAGGAATAGAAGACTAGTGAAAAAAAAATTAGGTTACTTTTATAGAAGTACCCATCAATGTGTTAGTCTGAATAATGATTTTTGGAATTATTTTTAAATACACTTGGATCAGTATATAGAGAGTTTGATCATAAAAATTTATGTAAACATAGTTATAAATTTGATATTTAATTGATATACTCAAAATATAGTATATTTAATTATATATATTCTTCATGACCATGAGAACCAATTTTCATTCTTATGAAATAATCCTATATTTTTTCCAAGTTTTTATTTTTTTATTTTTCTAATGGTTGTTTATTAAGGTGTTTGGAAAACAATTCCCAGTCATTCCCAAATGAAAAATAAAAACCAATAAAAACTATTATTGGTTTTATGGGAAATATAAAAAATATAAAAATCCAGAAAACTATGAAGATTGATTTGATAGATAGTGAAAGGATTGTACATATCAGGAAGTACATTGTGAAATTTAATGGAAGAGGACCTCTATATAGGGTTTCATGGTGGAATATAGTTATATAGTACATTGGATACACATGATACATATTAGTGCCATAAGTATAGCATTGGATGATAAAAAAGTTCTTGTTCCTAAGATAAATCAATAAAGGATTAGGAATATGTTTATCTTGTTCATAGATTAATTTTTTTTTGTTTTATTTGGTTATTACAATATCATTTTGGATTTCCTAATCATGTATCCTTCGTCTCATATATATTTTTGGGTGTGTATTAATTATGTGTTGTTCCTATAATAGTGGTGAGACCTAGTATAAAAGCATGTTGATTTATACCAAAACATATATGTGAATCCAATCACCAAATAAAATGAATGTTAGATTAAATGGATATTATACAAGGAAGGATTCATGAAAAAATTGTTATATCCATAATGTAATGAGTTTCACCCCTTTATATTTGGAAGAAAAATTCTATGAAAATAATTTATGAATACCACTAGACATATCATTTGAAAACTATTGAGTCGTGAAGTTCATGATAAATAACATGTTAATGCGATATAATGGTTCAAAAACTAAACTAATTCTGGTAATCATTAGTCAAAAAGATACCTAAGTAGAGTTGCGGTTTCAGATAGATTCATTGTCTTTTTCTATGAGTCATTTGATGATTATGAAACAAAAATAATTTTCCTGAAGTGAGTAGTTGTTATATAGATTCATGAAGAATAAGGGAATAATATATGGAAATTATGTTATCAAACTAGGATCGATAATTCTTATAAAATGTCGATACATAATATATAACTGAGTATAAATGAAGCATATGTGAAACAAAATTTTCATGAAGAAGTAACTATTTTAGTAATATTTTTAGTTGGGACAAATAAAGTAGAAAATTGAGTTTAACAGAATCTGTGATACCAAATCTAAATAGTTATCCACAGAACATGAACTATACAATAATGTTTCTGGATGTATTATGTAATGTCAGTTGGGTGAGGTATAGGGAATATTTCATCCTAGAGTATATTTATATATAATTTTAGGAATCATTCTTATATTTTAAGAAGTCATGGTTGAAAAAATAGGGGTTTTATGCTAAATTTGGGAGTTACACATGTATGAACCCCATTCCAAAAATTAAAAGTTACATGGAGTAGTTTTTATATTACATGAAGAGGAAGTATTTTTGGTTTTTAGATCTCTAGAACTAGAATTTAGATCAAAAGAATTATAGGATTCAATATATGAGGTGCTATAATTTTTTTGGGAAGCATTAACTAGGAATTAATGAGACAATAATGTTGGGTTATTTCCATAAATTAGGGGACATTCAATTCCCAAACATTCATGCAATTTAGGAAAAAATCAAATTGTGTAAGATATTAAGAGAGAGAGTGGAAGAATGGTAGATCTGAATGTGGTCATAGGTTTTGGATGTTATTGAATAAGTGAGAATGATCAAAACAATAGATCTATAAGGATTGAAGCATAATATATTTTTCATATCATGTAGAACAAATATACCAAAATATAATAACTTTATCATTAGGTTAAAATATTTTGATGTGGGTAGTTATATGTTATAGCTTTCAATTGGTTCACTAGAAAATAGTCATCCAAATACTTTATATAGATTGTATCAAGAATATTACTTCTTAAAATACTTGAGTTTATAGTGGAGAATCTGTGATTGGGGGATTAAACAAATAATAGCAAGGTGTAGACTCTCGTATTCAGGCCAAACCATATAAAACATATTTTTTCAACATTCATTTTTTTTTGAAAAATTAAAATGAGGGAAGGAGATTCAAATTAGGTGGATTGATATATTAAATGATCATATAGGATTAATATAAAAGAAACAATTATTAAAAATGATCCTTGATTTACCCCCAATTATCTAACAATATATAGTTAATTCACATATAAACAAAATGATTAGTCTTTAATGAATTTTTACAAACATTTTGAACACTATTTTATCTAATTAAAAAAATCATATGTACACTCAATCTAAAATGGAATATAATTTTGAAAAAAATTACAATTTTTCCATTCTCGTGTTTTTTACGATAATTTTTTTAATGTTGCATAAAATTATTAATTTACATCATCATTCAATGAAATTACTCAATGAGGTGGTCTGAAATAATTAAAAATATTTTTATAAGGATAATCCTGATCCAATTCCCATTTCAAAAATAATATAATATTTATCACATAAGCTAATACCATCTTTGGAAGTTTTCCCTTAGATCCAAGAGAGTGTTTACTAGAGAATTTCTTGATACCCATCTCTATTCAATAATGATAATAAAAATGATAATAATAATAATAATATTGTTATTGTTAATTTTATATATACTCTTAATGGTAAAATAATATTTTTTTTCCTATTGTGTCTTAATTTGACAATTGATCATTTAAACTAACCCATTTTTATGTGGATTTCAATGAACATATTTTAATTACAAAAAAAATATTTGGATATTTTTTACATTTTAAAATAAACAATAAGTATATTATCAGTGAAAAATCCCATGAAAATATTAAATGTACCAATTTTAATTATCTTCATTAGTGTGTAACAATGTTTCTACCCAGTGGATGATTTTAATCTCTTAATACTAGAAAATTTAAAAAGTAATATTTGGTCATATGTATGTGTTTTGGTGGTCTGAAAATATCTACAAAAAATGTTGTTCACAAGGAGTATTTGATGAGAACTATGATCAAGAGTTTTATTATATTCAAATATGATAATTATCCATTTATCATAAAATAAGGGTTTAATGAATTTATTTTTGATGGTTGTTATTGAATAACCCTTCAGTGATAATTATTGGT
This sequence comes from Viscum album, assembly GCA_963277665.1. Lineage (NCBI taxonomy): Eukaryota > Viridiplantae > Streptophyta > Magnoliopsida > Santalales > Viscaceae > Viscum > Viscum album. The sequence goes on along the minus strand of OY728134.1, from coordinate 566,375,546 downwards.
TGAGTGGTAATGCGGTGGGATTGGATGTTTTTAATTTAATGTAACACATCAATTTGTTGTGTGATACTTTAATTAATCTCATATTAATGATTTAGACCCTCAATTTTGTATTAAATGGATCTGGAATTGTGATTAATTAGACTATTACATGTTAATGATGTGGAATTTTTTATTTGGAATTTGATCACGAATGTTACGTTATAAAATGAATGTCAAAATTATGTATTTTTTTCTTCACATTTATTCATTATAGTTGGGTACTGTATATAAAGTGTAGTTATTAGATAGGTAAAGATTTGTATAATTGTTTGATACATTACCTTGAATGGACACCTGATTGTGTATATTCCTCTCATTACATTCCATTTATTTTAATTTATATCTATAAAGGATTAAAATAGAGATTATTTTTCTTCAAGATGTAGTTTGGGACGATGAAATTAACTAATAGTGAAAAAAATCTCTGGTTGGTTCTCCCTAGATTTGTATTTCTATATTGATGATATATTATTTATTTATGATGTATGAATCTAGAAATTATGATAACTCTATGTTTTTCAAAAAAATTAAAATAAATAGGATGACTATAACATATTTTAATGTCTCAATTATGGATATGAGACTATGTGATATAATACTAAATTTATTTTTTGGGTTCTTTTAGTGATGGTAGTACCATTAATAATGTAACAATGACTTATTTTTAGTTTTTATAGGTATGACCCAACAATCAGATTGGTGACCAGACCCATCAAATATATGCATTAGTATCCCCCTATCTATCACAAAGTGGTAAAAATTTGATTTTGATTTGGTTTGGTTTATTTTGGTTTGGTTTTGTTATGGATGGGGATATGGTGTTATTATGTAATTGGGTGGATAATATGATGTAAAATGTTAGAGATAAAGATACTAGCTTGTTGGAGTTTTTTGTGGGCCCTATTATATTTTTATAGCATGTGCTATGTTTTATATGTATTGTTATTTTATTATGGTTTATTCGCTGAACATAGTAATACTATTCTCTAAAAAACTAATATTTTTTGTAATAACTCATAAATTAATGAAGAAAAAATTACATGGGTGTTGGAACACCCGAACCCATACCATTATGTCTAAGCCTGAATTCCATATGACATCACATGTGCTTCCTCATATGGAAGAGGTCATGATCTAGTTGGTAGGGATTGATTCCATTAGTTGGGTGACTAAACCCTCAACAAAATCTCATATTATCAACAATAAATCATAAATGATTATATAAATATATGTTGTGAACATGTTAAAAATAAATAATTGTATAAAATTTTATATAACAATAAGAATATATGAAAGTGGAATGCATTTAAAGTTATATAATGTTGTATATAGATAGATAAATAAAGATTTTGTGTTGAAAAATGGTATCATATAAATAGGAATCGGTAAGCTATTTCCTATCATGTATTGGTTTGGGAGTGGGAAGAAGTGAGATATGATGGGCGGGACTTAAGTAGAGGAATAATGAAAGGGATAGGTGGGCTCTATTTAGTAGACCTCTAAGTAGACATAATGTAGAAGAAATTCTAATTTGTTGTCATCAATGATTAAATTCACATTGGGTTATCCACATGATGCTGATATGTGATTTTTTGAGATTTTAGGTGTGTTTATACGTCATGACATGTAAGGTGGGTTTAAATTCCATATCTAGACACCGATTTTTATGAAATGTATTAATACTATAATTAAATTCATTGAGTTTTCATTTCTTCTTCAGATCATTTATCTTTTTCTGATATATTGTGTTTACTATTATGCTATAATATATTTTTAGTGTCATAAGTTAGTTAAATTCATCCTTTTTCAGTATATATATGATAATTGTTACTAATGTGTGGGGATGGAGACTAGGGTTAGTTCAAGGAGGGTTATACCGAGGCTTGCGGGTAGACTCCTAGGAGAAGTCTTGTGTGATCCAATAGAATGAAGATGGTTTATCCTATCAACTCTTTATTTTCTTTTTTAAACTTTTTCCTTCATGTTACTAAATATTTCACCTCAATGTAGTCTTATGGGAACACTTGGGATGTAGTTTGGAAGATTCGAATAGCGGAATATATTTCTCATTTACCTTTATAAATGTATAAGAATTCATTAGATCATGGTGTGACACATACCTTTTGGATTAGTAAGTAAAAAATCATTAATAATAATTATTTTTCATACTACATATTCGAGGTGTAGTACATCATAACTATGATAAAAAAATTTCCTAACATCAATACTAACAATATTCATCTATTTTGGGCACCAGACGCCCCTAGGGTGATAAATAATGGGTTGAAATATTTTTGGGAGTATTTTACCTAGTTTAGAGTCTAAAGGATCAAAACATTAATCCGATATTTAAATAATTCTAGCTATGTATGTATTTTAAATACCCTCATGTTTTGTGTATACAACTTAGATGAAGGATATTAAGGTGCAACAATATGACTTAGAGTGGAATGGATTTATCAGGATAAGTACTTCATCATGGGGTGTTACTATTTTTTCAAATATATAGGATAATAGTATTTAACTGTCAATAAATTACTGAAATTGAATCCTAATGAAAATGAATAAATGATATCCATTTCCAATTATTGGTGATCTTTTTATCAGTTTTGTGGAGCCTGGTGGTAAACTATCATTGATCGCCAATCCAACTATTATTAGTTTCTAGTTTGAGATGATGAAATTATAAAGATATTGGTTTTCAGTAGTTAGAGGTTGTATGAGTACTCGGTGATGTATTTTTTACTGAATAATGCACTGACAATGTTCATCGTTATCATGAGAAATATCATCAACTTATACCTTGACCAATTCATCATGGTGATCATCAATGAACTCCTCAACTACTCACTGACAATGAAATAGAATTCTAGGTCCCTTTAGATAGCACTGAGTATGATTGGATCACAATATATTTATACTTTCCTATTGGAGTGAGAGTTATGGATTCAGGAGGTGAAGGCCCTTGGACATATAATTCCTAATATGGGAATATCCAGGGACTAAAAGAAAGTAAAGTATTTCATGTCCAAGATAGATCCTTAAAACTTTTTCAAGATAATGATTCTTCTGGGATTAGTAGGATATTAATAATTGTGTATCTGGTAAATCTCACAACTATCAATTACCATGATAACGTAGAAAATTAAAGAAGTATGGTTCTAGTGCATAGACTAGTGTGGAGAGGCAATTTATGTGTTTAGGAGGAGGTTTTCTACCACTCCAATGTTGATATTACCCAGACTAGGGGCCAAATATTCAATATACTATGATCCATTAGGAATTATTCAGGGATATTTGTTAATGCATATATATCATAAAGTAGCATATGGGTGTGAAAAAATATTACCCCATTAGAATGGTTACCCTACTCATGACTTGGAGATAGATTCCATGGTCCCATATTAGAGGTGTTGGAAACACTATCTCTTGGCCATGATGTATGAGGTCTAAATTTACTACAAGTTAATTTAACATATATTTAGAAAAAGGGACCTAAATTTAAGGTAGAGGATATGGTTTTAGTATCAACCTTTTTTTTGAAATTAATATTTTTTATTAACCAAGGAATGGTAATGTCATTACTTGTGATTTTAGCTGTATGATTTAGGATGAAAAGGAGATTTTTGACCTATCTTTAGATGAATAATTTCACCTAATGATCTTATATGAAAAATGGGGATGGATGCTTCTAGTTACCATGGATCGATGATAGGAGCACCATTTGTAGTCACATACTCAATGGAACGCCGGGTAAAGTTAGGACATGATTCATACATAGAGTATACTATGATATAGGAACAACTAGTTATAGGTGATATAATACCGAGTTCACCCATAATAGATGATGATGTGATCCTTATGCATATGATAGTGTTAGTCATTTCTTTGATTGTATAATAGAAGATGAGATATTTCCATCCATTTAAATATTTGGAACAACCTAGTGCCACACAAATGTACCATAATGATATGGGATAGTATAGATGGCTAGGAGTGAACTGGGATATCATTATATCTTTGTTCTGAATAATTACATGTAAGAGGGAAACATTTCAGAACCAGTGTCTTGGTGGGTTACTCTAGCCACATCCATCCCATATGTGAAAGTGGGAGGATATCTTGATCATATTTGCAATTTTTTTACATAGGAACCCTTAGATTTATGATGATATCTGGGTGATTTTCAATCTACAAAAGAATGATTCCCACTTTTAGCAGTCTGAGAGACTCACGTAGTCGATGAGATAGAAATTTTCAATGTTTACTAGATTATATTATTACATGGAGTTCCCTTAAAAATTCATTCGGATAGAGATATAGGTTTTACATCACACTTATTGGAGGGCTTATAGAAGTCCCAAGGATCTCAGTTGAGATTTAACACAATCTACCATCCCTAGATATAATGATAGTATAAGAAAATTATTTGAATAGTATAGGATATTTTTGGAGATTATATTATATACCTCAATGGATCTTGGGATGATCACAACAAAATTGGGTTTCATTACAATAAAATTTTCCCAACTTCGATTCAGATGACACATTTATAATATCTTTACATATGTTCATGTCATTCACCACTTTATTGGGATGTGGTTCGTGAGGTAGTGGATGTAGTCAATAGTTCAGTTCAGAAGACCTCTAAGAGATTTAAGCTAATTAAAATGAGTATAATCGCTTCTCATAGTGGGAAGAGATCATATTTGGATTATTGGAGGATAACTTTGGAGTTCTATGTGGGTGATTGAGTTTTCTTAAGAGTGACTACTTGGTTAGGCCACAGATATATGAAAAATGAAGTAATGTTGGAACCATGTTCTTTTGGAACTCTTATGATCACCCAATAGGTTGGGATAGTTTCATACAATAAAAATATTCCTTCTCATTACCAACATATGAATGGTTAGTTTCATGTGTCAAAGATCTAGAAGTACATATCCATTATTATGCTTGTCATTGACTATAAGGACGTGGATTAAGATTTAAATTCATCACATGAGGAATGTCTGGTGATGATTATCAAATAAAGTTTAAAAGTATTTTGAATAAATATTGGATCATTTTGTATGATTTTTTGGCAACATTAACTGATCTATAATGATATTGGGTGAAGGAGTCTGATATTCAAGCTTAGTGACCTAGGTTATTTGAGCTAGGTTACTAGAGTTAATTCTTATGTTGAGAAATCAATGTTGTGGGATAATTATAATATTCCAAAATTTTAAAGGATAACTAAACCCTATTCTATTTGTAATTTATAAATATGTTTTGTGGAAATTTATTTAATAATAAAAACCATATAAATTATTTATTTTCAGGGCATCACATATGGTTAAAATTCTTATTGACACTTTGGAATATTATGTGTAATGTTTTTGGAGATTGGTGTGGAGTCAACAAAGGTTTCTAGGACCCAAAAATCCTAATACTTAATACCATTAAAACATTTAATATAATGTATCAGATACACATTAATTTTCCAAAAAAAATAATTCTCTTGAATGTTTTTTCAGATGGAAAATCTGAGACATCCATTAATTCTAGAATGTGGTTTTTACTTTAAGCATGACATAACCTTTTTGTGGATTGGGTGTTTTCTAAAATGAAACCTAAGGGTAAAATTTTACCAATATTTTATTCATTATCATTTATTGTTATAAATATTTCTTATTTTTTCCCATACTCTTCTCCACACATACTACTGCCTCCATTTTGAAATAGGGGAGATCTATAAATCATGATAAATCGTCTTTTTTGACTCAATTAAATGTTTAATTGTATTAATGGGGTAAATTTAAACACTCCAAAATCAATTTTCAATTGAAAAAAAACTAATTGGGGTTTAAAATTGGGGTTTTTGATATCCACGATCATGGTTCTAGAATATTCAAATGATATGGTTTCTAATGTTGGTTGATATTGTTGTGCATGTGAAATCTTGATACACCCTTTTATGTGAATAGAAAATCCCCCCTTTATCTACTTGTGTTATTTTTTGCAATTCAAGAAGTATAATGAACCCATTTAATCCTCCCCCTGCAACTTTTTCTTATTCTACAAAAAAGTATAGTTTTTTATTATTTTTATTTATTTTAATATACCTATATCTTTTTCATTTTATCAATTGTGGAAAACATTATTAACAATAAATTAATCAATAAAACGTAAATTGGCATGGGATAATTTATAAAATTATATAGGTTTAATTACCAAAAATTACATGAATTTAATAATGTGAAAAATTATACCAATATAATTCCTTCAAAATTATCAAAGGATAATTTAATAAACAATTTAGGGAAAATTATAAATAAGTATCAAATGATGTTTACATTGAATTACCAAGGGATAATTTATAAAAAAAAATTGAAATTCTAAAAGGAAAACTATAAATAATTACCAAACAAGGATCCCATAAATTTATCAAAAAATATAATATTAATATTATTAAAGGATAATTACCTGAATTATCAATAGAAAATTTTTAAGAATTATCAAAACATAATTGCACCAAATTATCAAAGAATTATTTATTAAAACAATATCAAAAAACAATTATGTGAGATTACCAGGGGTTAATTATAAATAATTATATAAATATAATTAAATTTAATTATCATGTTATAAATAAGGGAAAAAATTCAAGATAAATTTTAAATGATATATTACAATCAAAGGAAAATTATGAAAATTATATGAGGATAAATATTTGAATTAAAAATGTAAATTTATAAAGGATTACCATCTGAATTCTCAAATTAATTTAGATATATTACGAATCCAAATTTGGTTTCTTAATTATTCTATAGGTGAACACCATTAGTATACATGTGATCCTAAAATGATAATTTAGAAAGTATCCAGGAGATATAAAGTATCATCGCATGTGATATTTTTTTTTTAATATAAAATATGAGTTTTTGGTTATAGAAACCGCTAACAAACATCAAAAATTAATATATTGCCTATGCTTTTCATTCATGGATATTAAATGTTTTTAGATAAATTTTCCTTATATTACAGGAAAACAAAACTGGTGACTATAATAGGTTAGTACGTTCGGAAGCACAGAACGTGATATTATTAATTCATGAAATATTCTTAATGACTCCCATGGGGATATTCCCCATTAGTACTCTTAAAAAAATAATCTACATAAAACAATTCATTGTAAATTGGTAAAATGAAGCATAATAAATTATAATAAGAGATTCATGGCAAGGGTAAATAGGGAGTACCTAATCATTACATGAACATAAGGGTTTGAGAACATGAGAATAACATTTGAATCACATTCCCTCAATATCAAAGATATTAATCATGAATCATGAAATATATTTTGGAAGTTCATAATACATGATTCATAATGAAAACATAGAACACTATTTAAAAGAGAATAACATAGACATTCGACATAAAATTTTAGCTCATATAATCATAATGAAATCCTTCCCAATGTAGTGAAGGTTCTGTACCTAAACTTATAAGGGAACTCCATGGGTGGATACACCACCTGGGAATGACAAACCACTATCTCTAGGGGTATCCCATTTGTTATAGTGGAATGGGTTCACTCCTCAGGCCATCATAGTTGTAAAGGATCACTCTCAAAACCATCATAATGGACAAAGTCCCTTAATGAATTAGGTTCACTCCCCCTTCTGCTCATGTCTATCTCATGAGATATAAATATTTTCCAACGAATTATAGGAAGATATAGGTCTCATTTATATTTAGTTATAACATAACCACCATACTTGATTTTAATTTAACCACATTCACATAATAATTATCATACATATGTGTTCCAAAATATTATAAAACATTCATCAAATCAAAACCAATGATATGAAATGGGTTTCATAAACATTTTCTCGCAACATATATAGTACCACTAGTTTCCATTATCTAACCCTTCTATAAATATTTTCTTGTTTATAGAGTGTATAGGTGAACTATGGGAGTGTTTGGTGAATGTTAAATTTCTTTTTGGGGCCAATGGAGAGGTGCACTGGCAACGCAAGGTTTGTCCAATCCATGCGGAAAGCCTAGTAAAACTATGAAAAGTAGAAAATTATTTATAGTAGACTTGGAATGGTGTGTGCATGATTAGGGTGACCAAGTAAGGAGGCGTTCCTAGGTGATCTATAAGTCAGTAGCTAATTCACGGTTAGTTCAGGTCTTGCCTAACAGTGTAGAAAAACCATGCAATGGTTAGAAATAACCTCTGTAAAAAGTATATCGAGGTCATCATTTCCATTAATCCACTCATTTTTACCAAAACTATCACTAATATGGGATTTTTCTTCTCCTAAGGCCAAATAATGTTCTCCCATTAATCCATAGGAAATCTGAAGTCTTCCCTTGGTTATTTGAAACATAATTCTTGAGGTATGTGATCATTCTTCATTGTTCTTGATTGGTTTCATAGATATACAGAAATATACTTATCCAATCCACTCATTTTATCATATATATACTTGTAATGGGTATATATAATATTTTGAATGCCAAATATGATTATATTTGGTAATTATCTTAATAGTAGAATATATCTAAGGTGGTTTTCGTTTAATTATTACACTGTTTCATGAGAGTTCATCATCTATTTTTGGTTTATGAAAAAACCTTTAAGGTGGGTGGCCTCACTCTAGAATCCTCTTTTTGGAAATGAATGTTATGGTTTCACGTTTATTTATTTTGGTGGATTTTATTTTGAATAGGCTACATTATGATTGTAAGAGACCCTCTTTGGCGAAGGTTGTGGAAAATCATTAAAGTTGGTGATTTTGATAAAATGTTTGATTCTTGATTTTAAAATGTTGAATTTTAAATGGGATTCCTATGGGATAATGGTGAATGGATTTGATAAAAAACATTTCAAAAAAAGTTATGATTTTATTGAAATTGGATGAGTAATTTTACTTGTTTTTATTAAATGGGTTTCAATAAAATAATGATTTTATAGAAATGGTTTGAAATGGTTTTTCGAAATGGGTTTATCATAATATAGTTGTGTGTTTATAACGCACTTAGAAGTCTTGGTAGAAATATGACCTTCATCTCAGTGCCATAGGATAAATGGAATATGTTTTATAATTATCATGTGATCACTTGGTTGATCAGTAATAGACCACTCATGAGTATTGAACTGTCAAAATGAAGCATGCATGGTTGGATGTGTAAGTATGTGTAATGGAATGGTTATGAAAAAATGATAGTGGGAAATGGTTTTAAAGCAATATTTTATTGTTTTAATGGAAGTATGACTTTCTAAAAAATTGTTTCAATAGAACTTGGGCACTTTTTCTTTTAAATGGTTTTTAATCTCCTTTATATTTAGTTATAAACTATTTTCGGAAAGTGTTTTATATAAACTATTTTATATAAATTTATCTAACCTTTCTATCCTAGTGGAGTGAGTATGAAATTTATTCGGGAAATCATATTGAGTTTTATAATCACCTGTTATTTTTCACATTGGTACTCTTATAGATATTATCTAATGAGATATGTGAAAAAATAAAATGTCACACATCTTGTGATCCTTTGGAAAATTGGGGATTTTTGGATAGATCTTGTGTGGTATGGAGTCGTTTTATAATTTTGTAATTTATTTGTGTCATTCCACAGTTTTCATTGATAGTAGTTTGTATTCTACTATAGTATAAATGGTATGATTTTTGTTATAAAATAATTTGATGATTTTTTTTCTCATTTCAGGAATCATATGGTGTTTGGTTGTTTCCGGTTGTTGCTTAATGGTTTAATTTCTTAAATTGTATATCGTCCCCTGCTTGTTTTTGAAACCCTACATCATTTATTGGAACTGTTTGGAATCTTGGGATGTCTCTTAAGGCTTAATAATGATTTATTATACTCTCAATCCAATAGTAATAACTGGGTCATTACAAATAGTATTATCTTGTCCAGTCCTTGCGGAATAAGATTTCATAAGTTTTCTTGGTATTGGATTTGAGATTCATTCTTTCATATCCCTTGGGTTAGGATCATATAAAGGGGTAGGATTTTCAGGACATGAAAGGAAGAGAATAAAAAAATGTAGTTGATCTATTTATCTTGAACATAATGTTACGTGGGAGTTTGTTACATAGGTGTTTGGGAGACACTTATAGGATTTTGGAATTTCATTGTCGTTGGTTTATCCAATGAGACGAGCATGAAATTCATCATAGAGTAATGAATTTCTACTAGGATTGAATATTTCATTTTGAGGAATACAATATGAATTGATAAATTTTTTTATTTTTTCAAAAAATATAGAATTTTTTGGAAATGTAATATTTTGAAATGGTCATGGTAGATATATTTTGAAAATTGTTTAATTTTCAAATGTAAGAATGAAATTCTACAAAAATGGTTCAATGGGAAAGTTGTTTCTGGAAAATAATGTTTTTATAGTTGATGTGATAGAATTTGAAATAATAATCCATCAGTTTCAAGAAAGTGGCACTTTCATAGATTGTCGTTGTTTAGAAATTGGCACCAGGTTGGAGTCGTAGAAATCTATTGGAAGATGCTACAGAGAATGTGGTTGAACCGGAACCACAGGTGAACTAAGAGCTAGTTCAAAGAATCATTAATGTTTTTCAAGATATGGATACATGGAACTAGATGGATTGTCCAAGGCATGTGGATCATTCCATCCAGTTCATGAAGGAAAATCTACCCATCATCTAGAGTGATTTTGAACATGAAAAGTTTTTGTGTGGCTGAATTGGATGAATCTTATATTAGATTTCATCAGCACAACATTGGATATGAATATCAATATGGTGACATAAATGCTCTAGGATCTAGCACGTTAGTGGTGGGATATAGTGGTGAAAGCTAAATTAGATCAAGACCATACTTTGGAGGATTTTTAAGAATTATATAACAAAAAAATTGTATCCTCAACAATTCAGGATCCATAGGAGGATATAATTCTTCAACATGATGTATGGAAATATATCTTTCATAGAATATGAAGATAAATTCATTTATTTAGTGTTCTTTTCACCAATAATTGTAGTGACTTCCTACTTGAAAGCATTCATTTTCGAATCAGGGTTATGGAAGGAGATTCACTCAAATATTACATTGCTGCGTATTAGGGATTATATAGAGGTAGTGAATATAGTGAAAGTGGATGAACGTGATATCTTAGGATCTGTGGGAGGAGGAAGTATGATAATACCTACAAGAAATGGTGGGAACTCTAATTCTAGGAACATGCTGGATAGGAACGCATATATCCCAGGTGGGAGAGAGGCTCATAATCAGAGAGAAATATCAGTAAATATTCCTCTGATACCAATGAAAAGTGGTATGTTTCCATTATGGATCCTTTGACCACATGAAGTGGGAGTGTACAACACAACTGAGACCATGAAATAATTGCTACAAGATGGGACATATTAAGTTTTTTTGTCACACTACATTGAGGCCAAGTTCTTGAGACTCATCTCAGGTGTCGCTAGCATCGTATGCTTCGACTAGAAGATGCCAGGGGTATTAGACTCGCCAGTAGAGAATATCTATCCATGGGGATTATTAGAACATTGTTACTCCATTGGAGGGGCACTCTCAGCAAGGCAACAAAGAGAAGAGCACATCGATGAAGCTATTATTAGAATTGAGTAGATGAATATAGATGATAGGGTTGAAAAATATATGGTGAGATGTATGATTTGATTAAATTATACCCTTATGAAAGTGTGGAATGATACTACTCAATCTCATTTCTTTATTTCATCTCATACTACATTTTATTATTTTTGAAACTTTAAATAATGACATCCCTGATAAAACATAAAACTTCCCTCAGAGAAAGAGATAGAAAATCCTTTTTGTGTAGAGAATGGTTTATAAATGTTGATAGAGATGAACAAGAAATAGGACTTCTTGGTCTTAGAGATGGATGACATCGATTTAATCCTATGTATGGATTGTTTTACAACATTCAAGGCTCACATAAATTGTTATATAATAATGGTTAGTTCCACAACTGGGGAAGGAATCGAGCATATCTTCATAGTAAAAAGAGTGGTAAATATAGTTTTGATGAGGTTGTTGGCACTAGGAGTGGGAACAATCACTTACCAGTTTGTGGTGTTCAATTTAGTATCAAGGGAATAGATTGAGGTTAGTGGTTTTTCAGCATTTGAGAATCATTTTTCTAATGCCTTTCCCAATCACTTCACAGGGTTATGAACTATGAGGTAAGTGGAGTTTTTGATTGATCTCCTTTGAGGAAGAAAACCTATTTTCTTTCCATAATATAGTATGGAACTAACAGAATTAAGGGGATTGAAAGTGCAGTTTGATGATCTAGAAAGAAAGGGTTTTATTAAGCCAATCACGACTCTGTGAGCAGCACCAATTTTGTTTTTTAAGAAAGTAGATGGAACTCAAATTTTTTGTGTGAATTATCATATGCTTTACAAAGTTACGATTCATAATCAATATCCACATCCATGAATTGATGATCTATTTTATAATTGATTAAATCCTAGTGGTTCTCTAAAATTGACTTGTGATCGGGATCCAATCAATTGTGAGTTCTGATGGAAGTCATTCTGAAGATAGTCTTTAGAAGAAGATATGGACACTATGAAGATGAATTCATAAATTTCATCCTTATTAATGAAACATTTGTCTTTATGGAATTGATTCATGAGATATTTTAGAAATATATAGATTCATTTGTGGTTTATTTGGTCGATGAAAAAAAATTTTATTCATAGACTAGGGTTGAGCATGAGGAATAGATGGTTATAGTTCTATAAATCACAAGATATAACTTTTTGAATACCAAATTATTTAATTGTGTTTTTTGGATACAATATTTACACCATCATGGCTATGTGATTTTTTAAAAAGGAGTTATTGTGGATCTGAATAAGATACATGTTATTATCTCTTGGTAATTGTCGAAGAATTTTATTGGGATACGATGTTTTTATGGGTCTAGTTGGTTATTATAGATTCTTTATGTGTGACTTCCCATGAATAGCCATCCCAATGAAATCATTGATAAAAAATAATGCTCCATTACAATAGAGTGAAGAGTGAAATAATTAATTTCAAGAGACAAATTTTCATCTTAAATCAGCACTAATCTTGATTTTTTCAGAATTAAGATAAGTGCATATGATGTATAATGATGCTTTAGGATCTGGGTTTGGATTTATTCTCCTGCACATAAACCAATTTTATTCTTATCGTTCAATGTAGTAGAGAGTGCGTGAGAATATTAACCCAAAACATGATTACGAGTTAGTTGTGCTCGTCTATGCTTTGAAGACATGGCAACATTATCTATTTGGTTAGAAATATACTATTTTTATGGATCATATATTCTTGAAACATATTTAATGAAAATGGAATTTGATTCTGAAGAAGATAGGATAAATAGTGTATCTTCAGATGTATGAAATTGATTTGATGTATACACCAGAAAAGGAAATCCAACAGTTAATGCATTTTTCTAAAAGTCAAAAGATCAATTAGAAAATCAATCATTGGATAAATGGATGTTGATGTTAGTCATATCCAAATGCATGAAGAATATGAAGACAAAGGTTGTGTTTTTTTCTTTTCATTCTATTTTGTTCTAGATTTGTTAAATCTTATCAAAGAAAAAAAATCAAATGCAGAATGCTTGGTTATAATTTCAAAACTCAATGGTGGGGAGACAATTGAGTACTGGAACATTGATGTGAATTTTTTTTGTGGTTATGAGATCATACGGTTGTACCTAATGTTTTATTATAGAAATTTATTCATGATTATCACAATTTTAGATGGGATTTTCATTCAGTAATACATAGGATGTATAAGGCGTTGAAAGTGTTGTTTTGGTAGATTGGCATGAAATAGAATGTGGTTGAGTTTCTCTCAAAGTGCTTAAAATGTCAACAATTTAACGCAGAACATCATGTACTTGAATGTTTGTTATAGTCTTTTCTAATAAAAATATTTAAATGAGAGATGATTGAGATGGATTTTGTTACGGTCCTCCTAAGAATGATTTGGAATCACTCTTCCATATGTGTGATAGTGGATCAACTCACCATGTCGGCCCATTTTAGTTCTATTCATGAAACACATGTTGTGAATGATCATTGCAAAATCAATATCCAATAGGTGGTAAATAAACATGGCATTCTAGTTTTGATAGTATCAGACATAGATCGGTGGTTTATGTCTCACTTTTAAAAGTCCTTACAGAATTTCGTCGTATGTCAGTTTACTATGTGTATGGCGTCTCACCCTCAGCTGGAATCCAATCCAAAATGAAAATAACGACGTTTGAAGACAAGTTATGTTCTTGTGTAATGGATCTTCAGGCTCAGGGAAAGAGCATATACCCACAGTAGAGTTCCCATATAACAATAGCTACATGGACTTGATATATATGGCTCATGTTGAAGCATTGTATGGGTGTCTTTGTCATTCTCCACTGTGTCAGGTGGAAACATTTTAGACTTCACTAGTTGGCCTCATCATTGTTCAAAAATCAATAGAAAATATTTAGTTGATCAAAAAATGATGGATATGGCTCAGAGTCTTCAGAAATCGTAAGTAGATCATAAACGATGACTATTTTCATTTGTGGTTGGTGATCGCGTGTTCTTTAGGATCTCTCTAAGTCTTGGAAATTATTGTTTTGGAAATCATGGCATATTATTTCATAGATATATAGACCATTTTCAGATTTTGGAATAGGTGAGGGAGGTGGAATATCAGTTGGAAGTTCAATCATAGTTTTGTTCGGTACACAATGTGTTTCATGTATCTCACTTGAAAAAGTATCAACCTAATCCTAACCATGTGATCATATTGGATAACATTTTCTTATATATAGATCCTTTATTGGTACATATCATTCTATGGATTGTGGATATGAAAAATATATTCTTGCATGATAGAAGCATCAGTCCAATGCATGTTTTATGAAAACATGGTCAGATTCATGAAAAGACATAGGAACATGAGAATAAATGAAAGAGCAATGGTTGGAACTATTTCATAGTAGTAATGGTTTTATACTTTTAGAGGATAGAAAAACATAGTTGGGGGGAAATTTAGAACCCCTTTTTTCTTGTATGGAACCCTTAAATTTTTTATTCCATGATTATAAAGTATATGTGTGATGGATGAGGGAGTTTAGTGAATTTTCTAAAAGTTTTTAGGGAAAAAGGAGAGGTGCATGGGTTGTTAACGGTTTTCACAAACCATACAGAAATCCTAGTAGAAACTATGAAATCTTATATATTATTCACACTAGAATTAGTATCGTGTGCATATAACTAGAGAGCCATATGAGGAGGTTGTGTGGTGCGATCAGAAAGGAAATAGTTGGAACACAATTACCGCACAACTTGTCTAACCGTGTGGTAGAACCGTGCATGAGTTGAAAACCACCTCCTAAAAAAGTGGATCTAGGTAATACTTTCCATTAATCCCCTCATTTTTTACCTAACTGGAAAAAATGAGATTTTTATTACCCTAAGTCCAAATAAGGTTCTTCAATTTATTCAATGGAAATCAAAAGGCCTCATATGGTGATCTTATTCCAGATTCATGAGGTATGTGATCTTTCTTTATTGTTATAGACATGTTTCTTAGATTTACATAGAGATACTTCTCCTCCCCTCTTGGATTCTAAATTATATTCACTTTATGGTTAGATATAAGATTATATATTCTAAATATTATGATATTATGTCATTATCACACTAGTAGAAGATATATAATGTTGTTTCGTGGAATTATTACACGGTTTTGTGAGCGTCTATTGCCTATTTTCCGTTTTTTAAAACATTAAATTTAGCTGGGTTCACACTCAACTCCTCTTAGTAGAACATAATTTCATGGTTTAAAAATGATTTCTTTATATTTATTTTATTTTCAATTGGCTTATTTATGATTTATAAAAACCCTATTGGGTGATGGTTGTGGAAAATAAAGAATGTTGTACCTTCTGATTAATTTTTTTAATTCTTGATTTAAAATTTTTTATTTTAAAATAGGATTCCTCTTTGGTAATGGTGAATGTATTTTATAAAAATTATTTCAATAAAAATATTAATATTATTGAAATGGTATAGGTGAAGACTTAGATTTCTTAAATGTGATTCCACAAAAGAATCGTATTATTAATGTAGTTTAAAATGGTTATTTGAAATGGTTTTGGAATAATAGTGGTGTGTGTTTACATTACATTTATGATCCATGGTTTGAATATAACCTCGTACTCAGTTTCAAAGGTGTAAAAGAACAAGTGGTATAATTATCATGTGTGGAAATGGTAGATCGATGAGATACCACACATGAGTATTGAACTGTCCTAATGAATCATGCATATATGGATGTCTGAAGAAAGGGAATGGAATGGTTATTCAAAATATTTGGAAGAAATTTTTTTAAAGGATTGATTGGATGTTTTTTTAACAAAAAAGTGCTAAAAAATTGTTGAAATATAACATGAACCCTTTATTTAAGTGGTTCTGAAGCTTTTTTATATTTATTTAAAAATATTTATAATAAATTTATTTATATAAATGATTTATATAAATGTTTTTATCCTTTATATCCTAGTGGAATGTATAGGGATGTCATTAGAGAATACTACTAAGTTTTATACTCACCACTACTTTATAAATTTGGTGATTTTTTAGATACTATCTTATATGACATTGGAAAAGGTAATGCGTCATGTGTATTTTGGTCCATGGGATATTCAGTGGTTAGATCATTGAGCTTGTAGAGCATGGAATCTTGTTATCACCTTGGAGTATATTTCTATCCTTATAAAATTCTCATTGATATTAGTTTTTATTTCCTTTTTGTATACTTGGTTTTGTTTTGGTTATAATGGACGTTTTAGATTTTACATTCTTAGTTCATGAATTATATGGTGTTTAGTTGGTTATTTATGTTCGTTAATGTTTTTATTTTCTACTAGGTTTTTCATCCACCAAATGTTTTTGAAACCCATAAAAATTTATTTCCATCATTTTTCATCTTGGGGATTTCACTTAAGGCCTAGTAATGAATCATTATATTCTCAAGACCATGGGAATAAGTGGGTCATTAAACCATAACCGGTGAAAAATAAACAGGTTTCTTAATAATTTAATCAGTTCATAAAATAATAACTCATGGAAAACATAAAAGGTTTCATAAATATTTTTTCATGGTATAACCTATGGAAGGGGAAAGGGTTTCATAAACATGCCATTAATATGTAGTTTAAGAATTGTATCATCGGATCACATCCCCACTAAATAATAAGTAACCACAATGGATAACATCATAGATTGAGAAGTATTTTGAAATAAAAACACATGGAATGTTGTTTAAGGAAAATAACATTTCCTTAAAGATAACTTTTAAAACTACATTTTTTAAAATATTTGGGAGAACCTTTTCATTGAAAATAATCCTGCAAACATTTAATGAAATATTTAAAAAACTATTACAACATTAAATGAGGGAAATAATATTTCTAATTTGAAAAATATAATAATAAAATATAATACATTTTGAAAATACTATTCTACAAAAATAACCTTGGAAACATAAAAATTAATCCTGAAATAAAATAACATTCATGATTATAAGAATTTTCTTTCATGTCATACATGATAAAACAAAGATTTCATTCAAATTTTTTGTAAAATAAAACATAGAACTATTTGAAAAACATCATTAATATTCCTTTAAAAATATTTTATATAAAAATTAAAACATGTGACAAATTTTATTGAATAAATATTTTTCAATGAAATTTTATGAAACTTTTTAAAAACATAATTTGAAAACATGGTTTTGGGAGAAAAACTTCTTTGACCAAAAAGATGGTTTTACAAATGAAGATTGTTTTAAAACTCATGGGTTTATAAGTAGAATAAAATGAGTGGAAACAAGTATTATCATAAAATAACAAGATTAAAGGAAAATTAATGAGTTTTGGGTGGGGGGGTTATCATAAAATTATATTAAATGAATCAGAATAATAATAATCATGATAAATGATGAGATTGTAACATAAAATCATTACCACATTGGAAAATTTGAAACGTAAGCACTATGAAGGGAAAAACTAAATGAAACATAAAAACCATGAGGATAAATAAATCCATTATATTACATGTAAATATAAATTTATTTAATCCTCATTAATGAATATAGGTTCAAAACAGAACATATGTTTAAAAAAAGGAAAATTGAGACAAAATACCTTAATGATTTGGAAACTATTAAACCACAAAACCCATGAATGATAGAACCTTAATTGGACATTTAAATGCCTATAATTTTATGTATAATAATCATAAAATACATTCATGCTTAGTATATTCACCATATTAAAGAAATGGGTGGGGAATATGTCAGGTGTCTTGCAAAAGGTAAGAATGAGAGATAAATCCCTTACCTTATGTCTTGAATTCTATTGTACATATTCAAAACCACTATATAATTTTTTTTCTAAAATTATATTAAAAATAATATTTATATATATCATATCATATAATATTTTATTAGTACATTTTATTACTCGTTTATTAATAATTCCATGTTAATATTATCATTTCGGTAATAACCACTTTTTCATATATGTTTGGACATTTATTTTTTTCCTCTTAATTTGATCATGATTATATATTATAACTAATTTTAACCATGATTTATATATAACATATCATTATTATATAATTATTAATGGTAATTAGAAATATTTACAGATAGGAAATGAAATAAACTGTTTAGGGAGAAAGTATGTCGTACGTACGCATGCTTGTTGTTTCCATTTTTATGTAGGATTGAAATAAATAAATTTAAATAACATAATACCAACATGAAATATTGTTTCTATCCTATATATCACATATTTTATTAAACCCATCCTTAAAACCTTCTATTTATGCGTGAAAAAATCACATTTCTTTGTTAGGTTATAGTCCATTTTACACACGAGCGACATTATCGTATTCTGAAAAAATGGAAATAATGAAGGTATATGTGATATAATAATTAAATAAGAATCATAATATCATAATTATTTAATATAAAATACAAATTAATCATTATTTCCAACCTTTATATGTGGTAATGTAAAACAAAATACATCAGTTGGCGATATAGTATTATGTTGTAAACATGAATGATGATTTTATAAACCATTTGATGGAAGGGGATATGGTTGTAGGTAATAATATTAACAGAAAAATATATTTATATATTTAATATAAATATATTATTATATTATCATGTTAGAATAACTATTCATTTAAGGTGTAGGAAGAAATAGAAAACAACATTTGTTGATGAACATTACCTCTTCTACAGGTATCCTACATAGATTTGATCTAAAATCCATCTTATGAAATATTCATGGCCAAAATAATGATTATATTATGAGAATACGGAATTTGGAAAGTTATTTGGGATGGTATTTTCTAATAAAATGTTTTTATGGTGTAAATTGGAGATGATAATTGGTAGTTTTTTTAAGTGAGGTGAGTGACACACCTATAATTTTTTGAAAGAATGAATTTCCCCAACATTTTTATATTTCAAGAAGGTTCCAGTTATAGAAATTTACAAATAATCTAATGTATAAGGTCAAAATATCATAATAAAAAGGATTTTGAATAATGTTTTTTAAATTTTTACCCTTCTATTTTTAGTTTAACACTCTGTAAAACAAATTTTACCTTAACAATGGTAAATATATTTTACTATTTTTACTATTATTATTTGGTAAAAAAATAATTTTACTATATTAGATAATATATATATATATTATGATTAAAAATATAGAATCCTTTTTTATGAATTCCATTCACATAAGTGGAAAGTGTGAATTATAACTAAATCTCATAGACACGATGAGTAAGAGGGTTTTTATAGATAAAGTGATTAAATGATTAAAAAGTTTTAATATTAGAAATAAATATGAAATAGAATAAAATGGACTAAATTGAATCAATAGATTTATAAATGGAATAATTGTAATTCAAATACAATTTAAAATACAATTTAACTTCATAAATAAATTAAAAAACATTTCATTTTTCAATTATAAATACGTATTTTTCACCATACATTAAAAAAATTTAGGCATTCCAAAAAATTAAAAAAACCCTAATATAGTTTGTACATTATAATTTAAAAAAAATTGAAATATAATTTCTAAAAGTTTTAATAGTTATATATATTACAAAACCCACAGATGTGATGAAAACGTGTGTTTCTGAGAGGAGTACTTTTTCAGGAATATGATGATTTATATTAATTATATGTCTAATAATACTAATTTTATGAATATACCTTATAATTTATTAATATATAATATAAATATATAATTTAATACATTCTTAATAAGGTATTTTTATAAATAATTAAACTGGAGATACATTTTGTGCATTAAAATTATTTTATAAATAAAAATCCATTTCAACCCTAACAAATAAACGTATACCAAAATCAAATAAAATGTTGATTAAAAATTAATAAATTGGATTAAATATAAATAAAAAATAATTTTATTACATTAAAACATAATTTTAAATATAATTTATATAGTTTTTTGAAAATTTGTAATAGATATACAAAAATATTCATTTTTCACCATTCACCAAAAAACAACATTTCCCAAAAAATACAATGATTTTACCAGAAGTTAATTTTGATACGATGAATTAAAAAAATTATTTTATAAATTAAGTATTAAAAGTATTTAAAAATATCCGGTAATATTTTCTCATAAAAAACAACAAAACTAATTTTTAATAAAAACATATTTTTGATTAATACAATTACATTAAAATATATATTGAATATTATGTAATAATTAATAAATAAATTTATACTAAGTAGGGAATTTATATGTTTATTTGAAAAATTATTTTATACTATTCATACCCACTTATTTAATAGATATGTTTTAATAATAATATTTAAAATAATAGTAATTTATTATTCGTTGAAAGTTGGTGTCGCATGCCATCTGTGAAATCGTTGTTCTGTGAAGTGAAAATTAGACTTTTTTTCTTATAATGAAAGGTATGCACATAATTTCATGTATGGTAATCAAAAATCATTGTTTCATGTAACAAAAAATATAAAATATAATAAATTTAATTGAAATATATATATATTTCACAACATCATAGCGTGTTAACTTATACTCCACCTTAAAATGATTTTCTCCCTAGAAATTCATCAATCTCATCAATGGTTTACCATTTGGAACTTCCTTCATAGAAATCCATATCATTAAATGGTTAATAGATAATTCTATTTAAAACTATAAAAGAATTTTCAACTGTATTTGAGGACAACATGTACTATATTTCGAAATTGGATATCATAGGTTGGAAGATAAAATGTGAACTACGGAAGAGAAAACTAACACAAAAATAAGGATGGATAGTAATAAAGCACATAAATAGTTGATGGTTACGAACCCCAAATCCATCAAACAAAAATAAATATAAAATGAAATTGATATCATAAAAATATTTTACAAGAGGAAAAAAATTTATTTCAATATATTTTCCTTAAATTTTAAAAAATTTAATGAGAAAATATACTTACTTGATTTCATTCCATTTCATAAGAACAATCATATACATTGGTTGTGCCTTGATTAATTTTAACTTCATCGATTACTCCATGAAATTAAGGTTAATTTTTTTTTCTTAATTCTCTACTGGATCATAAAATCCATAAATATGATTATAATTCATTATTTCTCTATTTGGTTTAAAATAATTAACATTGGTTATCCAATATGTATAAATCATCATATGGTGACGTAATACATGAATATCTAAAACCTCAATAAATGCTTAACTTAAAAAAAATAATTACATGGTTCACCTTATAACACTTCAAAAAAAAATAAAAAACAATAAATGAGGCCAATATATTTCTCAAAATGTCCTTATAATTAAAAATCTAAACATCATTAAGCATCTCAGATTTATCACATACCAAATATGAGAATACTGTGGTCATATATTTCTTGCTGAGTCTTGGTTTTAACTAGAATTACCATATAACTCAATGAAAAGATGCATGCTTCCTAATTCCTTGAATAAAATCCTATATTATTAGACTTATTTAATATATCCAATAATATTGTAAACTCCACCATTGATAACCTAAACTACATTTCCCAAAAAAACTTTTTCAGTTCTAAGGTCATCAATACAACCCAATTTACATTATCCATATCAATATTCACTTTATCCAAACTAAAAAAAATTTAAATATCATGAAAATATTAAGGGTTATCTTCTCTTAAAAAATATATAACATTTATATTAAATATCTTCTCTAAAAATTTATACAATTTAACATATTCATTAAACTCTTTATTTCAAAACAAATGTGCATCAATCTATTAACTATTTATGATTCTATTATCAAAAATACCACTAATAAAATATAATTTTTTTAATCCCAACAAATATTTACCTCAATAATTCCGCTTTATTAATAGACTATTAATCAATATAAAAATATTATTCCTTATCATTTTTTAATTTAATATTTCATTTGTAGTCACTTCATCATCAACAATATGATTGTTACTCCAACAAAGTTACTGATTTTATTGTGTAGCATTTCCTAAAAGAAATAAATTTTCATAATTCCCATTATTTCCACATTTGGAAGAGTTAACCATCAATTATACCCTAGGTAGACCATTATTAGTATCCACTATGTTAATATTAATTTTCATTTTTACGTGGTAGTTAATCTCTTTGTGTGATTTTTCACACCCATACCATCTTCTCATCCTTATAGGACCAACCATCTATTACTTCTTACCACACTCTCTTCACATTAGAAACTACATCTTCTTCCCTCCATGGTCTTCCCTACCTGAACATTCTTTAAACACCATCATTCTCTTATCTGGTATGTCTGGTTGTTGGTTATGTGCCTTGTTGTCAATCATGTTTCATAATTACTAATTGGGTATAATCACAACATTATTTACCCTAGTTACCATCACATTTGGTTTCTCAATAGAAAATTTTCTATCATAATAAATGTAAAACCACTTACTTTTGCCTCTATCCATTGACTATATTCTAAAATCATTCTGTGAGCAACAACAATAATGGTGGAAATCCAATGAAACATAAAAATCAATTATAGGATGTCTGAATTATGAATTTTTTTTTTCAATATACAACACCATATGTTTTAAATAGTTTATTCCTTGTCCTAATATATTTAAATCAAAAATATGGTTCATAAAGAGTTATTTATGTTACAAATAATACCCATGGTACTGTCAAATAAGTTGTACAGCAAGTCCCGTTTTTATTCATCAGGTGATGTGCTAGTTTATCGCAATATTTCATTTTCATAGTTATTACCCTAAGGTACATCAATTCATAATCCATATCCACTTTAAGTGTCTTGATATGGATATAATTTGTTGGAAACAATTCAATCAATCCTTCACCAAAATTTCATAATATTTCATATTCTTTGACTCAACCTTAACCATGTTTTAGGGACCTCACGAAATTTTTCGATTCCTGGTTTCCAAAGGTTGACTACACCTATCCTATGATTCCAAATATAGTGACCCAATAATTTCATATGAGGATATTACATCTTTTTATAAGAATATTAATTACATTACACAAATACAACCCTAAATATAATAATAGTTTTTTTCCTTTGGAAGCATGAAACACAATTTTATTAATTCATGAAATAACATCAATGTCTACAATATGGTATTTAACTTTATTACTTTTCACAAAAAAACCCCTACAAAAAATAATTAGTCAACTCCTATGGAAAATAAATATAAGAAACTTTGAGATCATATTCTTAATAAGGGAAAAATGAGAGATATATAAGCATAACATGAACATAAGTGTCTGAGAACTTGTGTACAATATTTGAAAAACATACCCCATATATAAATTATCATAATATTGAGTCATGAAAAAAGTATTGGTAGTTTATAAGAAATCATTTATAATGAAATCAAATAGTAAGAGTTATCAGAGCATAAAATTAGAAAATGTCATAGAATTGTGTTATACATATAAGAATTTAAAATATTTCCCGTAGTAGTAAAGGAACTTTGCCAAAACATATCAGGGAACTCAATGAATGGATACACCTCCTGTGTGGGACACACCACCATCCCTAGGGGAATATCTTTCATCAATTTGGAATGGGTTAACTTACAGGACCATTATAATAGTAAATTTTCACTCTAAAGATTATCATATTGGAAAAATTAACTTACTAAAAAGGGTTCACTTCCCATTATATTCATTTATATATCATGAGATATAAATAATTACCCAATGAATTAGAGGGATATATATGTCCCTCCAATATTTTTTTATAATGTAACAAGTATCCTTGGTAATAATTATATAACCATCACATAATGAAAATCACATATAGATATTCATCAATATCAAAAAACATTAATTATATCAGAACTCATGAAATTAAATGGGTTTCATAAACATTTCATCCCAACTTATCCTATAGAAAATAATTTCCTTTAAATAATTTGATAATTTCATGAAATAATTTATCCCTATAAAATTGAGGAGGTATTGATATAAATTATATTATGGTATAACCCATAGAAGAGAAATGTGTTTCATAAACTTGAACAATTCAGATAAATAATATGGATGGAATCTTTAGACCATATCCTCACTAAATAATAAGTAACCTCAATGGTTTTAGTAATTTATAGAGAAGTATTTTGAAAGAAAAATATAATTGATAATCTCTTATTTAAAATAATATTTCGTTGAAAATAACTTATTAAAACTACACTTTATAAAATATTTTGGAAATTATTTTATTTTAATATAATATTGAAAATATATAAAGGATGTTTTAATAATAATTTATGGAATTTATTATTGAAAATATCCTTTTATATTGGAAAATACACTTTTTAAAACATAATTTTTTTTAAATTATTTTATTTGTATATAACATCAGAAACCTATAATATATTATTTAATGAAAGTAATGGTCATGATGATTGAATTTGTTTTCTTGAATTACAAACTAAAATAATTATTCCTTTAAAATGTTTAGTTAAATACAAACAAGAATTTATAGAAAAATTAAATTAAGATTCTTTTAAAATTTTAAAATTTAAAACCTGGTTAAAAAGTATTTAATAAATTTTTAAAAAAATTAAATCTTCTTACAAAAAATTATTTGAATACATGGTTTTATAAGAAAAATAGCTTTCAATTAAAGGGAATATTTTCACAAAAACAATTCTTTGAACTCTATTGTGCATAAACGGATGAAAATGAGTTAAAAACATGTATAATAATGATATAACCAAAGGATAATAAAATTCATGAGTTTTTTAGAGATTTATTATATCATTATATCATTATAAACATAATCATAACAATCCTGATAAACAATGAGATTATTACATAGAATCATTACCACTTTTCTTACTTTGAAATATAAGAACCAATATGTAAAATCATTAAATGAATCTTAAATACCACAGGGATAAATAAATTCATGATATAACATGTCAATAGGGTCATATATACACCAGATAAAACAATATTGGTTCATAACATGACATATGACTCAAAGAAATTAGATTGAGTCAAAAATCTCATACCTTTTTGGTAACTTTTTGAAACGTAAATCCCATGAAAAAGAAATATTCATATGGATATTTAAATCAAAATATTTTTAATTATAATCATAATAAAATAAATTCATGTTCAGTATATATACACCATAAAAGATATATGTGGTGAATATGGTATGTGTCTCACAGAAGTAATGAGTGGGGCAAAAATCTCATACTTTAATTCTTATCCTCCTTCATTCACATTAAAACGTCTGTTATATAAAATATATTTTTTTTAAAATATATTAATATAATATAAATATATATATATAATTACATATATTTTTTTATTTTGTCCTTTTATTTTATAATTTATTTATAATTCCATGGGAAAGTTACTTTTTGGGAAATAACTGGTTTTCTTTCCCTATATGTTTTGATTTGTTATTTTTGGTTTCATTACACTATTAATTATTTAATAATATCTATAATTTTAACAATGATTTAAAAATAATATTTATTTATAATATATTTATTAAATCTAATCCATAAAATTTTGTGATAATAAATGAAATGTGGTGATTATGGGGATAGTGGGATGTACGTATGCAAGAACGTTGAATCCATTTTCTTATCCAAAAAATGAAATAATGTTAAGGGATATATTAATGATAAATAATAATTTTTATTTAATATATATCACATATATCATTAAAACCATCCTTAATATCTTACATTTAATGTGTGAATGAATCGTATCGTTTCATCATGTGGTAGTTTGCAATTCACATGAGGGACATTATTGTATTCCAAAAAATAGAAATAATGAATCTATGTGTTATATATTAATAATAAAATCATAATAATATCAAAAATATATCATATAAATAATGAATATAAAATAATTTACAACATTTTTTTGTGGTTTTAGAAAAATGAATGACATCAGTTCGCAAAGCGGTAGCCCACCGTACACACGAACAAAGATTTTTTATCCCATTAAAGTGGAGATGATTGAAGGTAATGACTTCAAAATATCATCATATAACTGTATTTAAAATACTTATGTTGTGATATAATCATTTAATAATAATAATTTGGAGGATTTTGAAGAAGAAATAAAACAAAAACTCTCATTAGTGAACATTAACTCTGATTTAGGTATCATCCATAGATTGTAATCAAATACCTTATTTTGTTTCATTTGTATCCATAATAAGGATAATATTATGATAAGAGGTGATTTTGGATGTTATTTGGTTGGGTACTATTCAAAAAAAGGCATTTAATGTGTAATGTGTACAGGAGAATGTGCAGCTATTTATAAGCTAGATGAGTGGTACACATGTAATTTTTGTAAAGAAAGAATCGAAATCGATTTTTACGTAAAAAAGAACCCAAAAATAAAAAATACAGAAACTATAAGGTCTAAGGTATAAATGTTTTTGTAAAATTATTTTTAGATAAACTTTTTTCATTTATTATTCTTATCAATTTAATTTAACCCTCAGTATACCCAATTTTCCCTCAACCGTATTAAATAGTTATTAATATTTTTACTTTTAATTTTGGTCAAAAATTAAAATTATTAGAATATAAAAATTATTATTATGAAAAATATTGATTCCATTTTTCAAAATTCTATTCAAATAAGGGAAAATTTTTAATTTAAAATTACTCCTGTAAACATGAAGATAATAATTTTTTTTTAAGATAAACTTTTAGAATATTTACAAGGTTTAATATCAAAATTTAATATGAAATAGATTCAAATTATCTAAATTGGATTAATTGATATTTTATTAAACTAATTTTCATTTAAAATCAATTGTAAATATAATTAATCATTATAAATATATTAAAAAATAAACATTTTTCAATTAAAATTAATTATTATTCACTATTTATTAAAACATAATCATTCTAGAAAATTATAAAATTATTACCCAGGTAAATGTTTTACACGATAATTTTAAAAAAGAAAATTATTTTGGCAAAAAAATATCTATTAATGATGGAAAAATTAAATCTAGAAAAAAAACCTACAGATGTAATGAAAAATAATGTTTCTAAGAAGTGTATTTTTTTTCAAGCATATTATTATTTATATGCACTCTAAGTATACTAATTATAATTTAATGAATATGAATTAGAAATTATTAATATATATTATATAAATTAAATTCAATACATTCCTAATTATATATTATTCAAATTAATTAAAATGGAGAAATATTATGTAAATTAACTTGGTTTTCAAAAAAAAAACACTTTTAAAGACAAAAATAAACTTATACAAAAATCTAATATAAATTTTATTCAAAAGTAATTATGTGGATTAAAAATAAATAAATAGCACTTATATTAATTTTAATCGTAATGTGACATTTAAATTACTTAATTTATTGAAAATAAGTTATAGATTTATAAAAATTTATATTTTTCATTGTTTAGTGAAAATTCATCATTTACTAAAATATCCAAAAATTGAACTAAATGTTCTTTTAAATATGATGATTTCAAAAATTAATTTAATTTTATCAAATAATATTCAAATAATCCATATAAATTAAAAATAATATATTTTCATAAGAATTAAAAAAAATTAAATGAATCATAATTTTTAATAAAATATTTACATTATAAAAATTTGATTTATTATTTTATATGAATTTACATTTAAATTTATATTTCGTTGGAAATTTATATTTATATCCTATAAATTATTTTATACTATTCATACCCACTTATTTAATTAATATATTATAATGGTCATATTCAAAGTAATACAATTTCATTTTTAAAGGAAGATCTATGTCTCATATTGTGCATGCTATAATTCTTAAATGTAATGCCAGCTAGATATGGTGTTTATTATAATCCATAAAATACTCAGGATTTTTTGTAACATAAGATAAAATTAGTTTTCATGAAATAAAAGAATATATAAAATATTAAATTTAATTGTAAAGATATTAATTTCACAAAAATCATGGGGTGTTACAATTGATGGGACATCAACTATAATAAGAAGGACCATGAGATAGTGTTCTTGAATGTTGATTGTTTCACTTTAGCTTTTAAACCACACATGGTAGTTTATCCTTTCTACTGATTTCATTTACTATGATGTACAAATTTACATACCTCTTAGGGATTTTATTACACATGTTTCCTTGATATAATTTATATGTTGGAATAATTGATAACCATGCCTAGATTTGATCAAATATGGGTGTGTGTGTGTCCAATGAGACCCTTTTTGATATTTTATTCCATGAGTATTTCTAGAGTACCTTATTTCATGGTTTCATTTTAATAACATGTTTTTACGTGTTGGTACTATCTTTATCTCGATGGTATGTTATGAATTCCTTGAATGATTTACCCTGTGATGTTTGTTACCTTTACCTTGATATTTTTGTTAATAAAAGAGATGGGTGGCTCATCGAGTGTTGTTCATCTCTTAGAGGGGGCACACATTGCATGAAATGATGATGATAATGCACCTAAGAATAGGAAAGGGGCAAGAAGGTCTATGGTTTTGACATTAGGTACCATTTTGGGGAATGACTATCTAGGGGACTGTCCCTAATTTGACACATTTCCATGAGACTACAAGGATATATATATTGAGTTGAGTGTCTTTTTATTTATCAATTTGAATTCCAGAATTATCCTTATAGAATGGATATAGAGTAGGTACAACTAGGGGTTTCTTGAAGCTTTGTTAATACACAACCACATAGTTTTTAATTCTATGTTTAATTCTTATTACACAATTTTTATTATTATTACATACAGATGTAATGATTGATAATACAATATTAAAGGGGTAATTGGTGGTGTCTTCTTTCAGTTTTGTAAACAACCTAAAAAAACATTTATGATCACTTTTTTATTTCTTGACTAGCAACTGGATAAGTGCAAGGGCCCTATGGTGGATGATTGAGAAGATGAGTACATAGCTAGTAGCATACAAAGATGTACACTGGAGGCCCCCACTATTTATTTATTTATCTACTATATTACACACTATATTGGAATTCCACTTTTTCAACTTATTATTATTTTTTGAAATGTGTTACATTCATTTGTTCCAATATGTTAACACATGTTATTTATTGTATAGTTTAGTAGTTATTATGGACACGATGATGTGATGTTGTGGTTATAGCCTCCCCACTGATAGAATCAGACTCTCACTAGTAGATGGAAACCTATTTCATGTGGGTATGTATGTATGAGGTGTGTGGCATTTAGTCTCTGACCTGATTTTTTGGGTTGGGGTGTTACAAGAGCAATATGATATGAGACTTTAAGGATGACATTGTCCAGTAATTAATTATTAGCCAAAATTTTCCCTTTTGGATTTTGGATTGTTTGGGAATATTAATACATTATGACTTCACAAATATTATCATTATCCATTATTGATATATACTTCATCATTTAGTCTTTTGGGATGTCCATATACTTCTATATATGGTGTTATATGATATTGTTAGCGTGTTTTTCGGTGATTTTTCCTTAGTGAAGATTTTTAATGTTAAAATATTGGTGTTTGGGGATTTTTTAATGTATAACCAATAAATATAGGTCTTATAGATTCTAATGCATGTAGAGGCCTTTGTTTTCACTAATATATGCATTTTTATTACATTGTTAAGTTATATTATGTTCATGAAATATATATTTTTTATGATATAAACTACAGATGGATTGCTTATTATTCTTATTTTGGTGATTTATATTTTATTTTATAGTATGTTATTATGTTATCATGAGTTTAATGCCACTCATTTTTTATAATTACACCCTCACTATTAGTCACCATCCCAGAGCTAATTTGAGGTGGACTTCAAAGGTCGCACTCAGTTTCTACATCAACCCTAGTGGTGTACTGGTGGAGTTGAGTCATGCCAAGTCTAAACTATTAAAATCTATCATGATGGTAGAGAGAAAAATATAATAACTATTAATCTATATTAAAACAAATACTATAACTATATATGATTATAATAAAAATACACCAAAAATTTCTATATATTAATTCAACAACCACAACAACCATACATGTGATAGGAAGGAAAAATCCATTCAAACATCCTCATAATAAAGGAATATCATATCCATTTTTATTGCATCATCATCAAGTGAGTGTGATGATATTTTAATTCATGTTAAAACATTAATATCACATAAATTCACACATTAATCAAATCACATCAATAATAATAACATGGCACAATATTTCACATCTAATTATGATTTATAAATAATCATCCAAATCAATATTACCCATTTTTTATTTATCATACACTTCCAAAACCGACATCCACATTTCCATGGGTATTATAACACTACCTTCCAATGGAAAATCCATAATATCACTCTAAAATTACATAAATAAAAATCAACGTGACACATTTTTCAATGATTCCTCATCTCTTTATTTATCAATTATCATATTTCATATTTTTAGATATTTTTTTTATAAATAATAGATAAAATAATATAATCTCATAAATTACTATATACAAATTTGTAACCCTCAAAATATTCCCCATAATTCAATCACTAATTTCTTAACTCCTCATTCACATTCTTATCCCATGCTAATTGCCTTCCATGCAATTTATCACAAATCCCCTGTCCCACCATTTATTTCCATTATTCCATTTTCATTTAATTTCATCATTCCACAGATATTACTATTAATCTTATCAAAACTTTTTAATTTCATATGAATAACCATATAATTTAACCATCATTATATCAAAAAATAAAAAAAATTACTATACATGAAAATAACGAATATATATCCCCCAATATTTTCATATTTTGAATTCCACACTAAAAAAATTCTTTAATACTATGCTATGTAAAAGACTTAATTTCTTATCAATTACTAATAAATATCCTTATAAATACATATAAACAGTATTAAAATTCAATTTCTTATAAAAATAGAGATAAACATGTATTATTGATCAATCATATAAATAGATCTATAATTTCACTTATAGTAACTTCAATATTTCATAAGTACAATTCGATGAGTAAATCCATCAATGTGAATTAAATTAATTTGGATATATAATATAATATTCCATTTGGTTCACCAAATGTTCTATGGCTAGTTTTTTGGATTAAAAATTATTGGTTTTAAAAAAATTTCTTTATTTTTAATTTTACATTCCAAAAATAATGGAATGTCCTATTTCTCCATTATAAGTTTCAAATTTAAACATTATATCTAAAAATTATTGTTTCTATAAAATTTTCTTACAAAAAATATACAATTAATTTTTCCATATTAATTTAAATAGATCAAATCTCACCATGTTCTTCCAAGATACACCTTGATATAATATTTATATTATTTCAAATATATGATATGAAGTGATGACATGCAGAATTTATCTTGTAATATAGTATCAATACTTATAAACTCTAATATCTTACTATAAGTGGATATGTAAATTATTTTATGATAATCAGAATATACTCATTCTTGACTCAAAAAATACATGAATTCGACTCTGTTATTCTATCCAAGATCGATAATGAGTGTGAAACCCCATATTTCTTGAAAAAATCTCCATTTATAGATTTTATGATATCTTATGGGTCACGATTATGTATTTATTTTATATTTTTTATATTTAATTTTTCTTGTAATTTATGGTGGTGATGGATCAAAAAACTAAAATTTCATAGAAAATAGTCAGTCTGCACAGTTAGTGCATGGTTATTGGTAACTATGTACCTAACTAGGTAGATGGGGATGTCGAGAGATAGTACTATTTTCCATGATCTTATAATGGTTTTTCAAACTGTGAGGAATTTTCCAAGAGTCCATGAATCTTAATGTTTTAGATAGGATAATCCCACATAGTTAGCTAGTGGTTTGGAAAATAATGTGGTATTCCTGAATTGGTTCAAATTGGTATTTTATTAAAATTACATTATCCGTTATTATCTTCCCACCCAAATTTTTTTCCAATAATTACAACCATTCCACCTAAATCGTGCCTTTATTTCTTCCCTTGATCATAGATTGATTATCCATTTATTTTTGTGGATTCCATCATGGTTGGTAGTGTATTGTTTTTTATTTTACCATTAACCATGATTCTATCCATTTTCTTCTCCTTTATCATTAGGGTACTGACACTATTATACATAAGAGGGATAAACCCTAGGTTTTGGGAGGGGATTGGATAGTACCATTGGATTTTTTATGTT
Source organism: Viscum album (assembly GCA_963277665.1). NCBI lineage: Eukaryota > Viridiplantae > Streptophyta > Magnoliopsida > Santalales > Viscaceae > Viscum > Viscum album. Next base: position 566,342,611 of record OY728134.1, on the reverse strand, counting down.
GGTGAGGGTCCCTTTCCAACCTTTTTAATTATATTTTTTGAAATCAACAATATTTTAGCATTCTTGAGGTAGTTGAATCTATATACCTAAAAATTTACCTTATCATATCTTATTATTAGTTTTTACATTATTTTGTTTTAATTTGTCTTGATTATTAAATTTTTTGAAGAATTATATTCTTGTGTTATGGTTTTGATTGGATCATGTGTACAAAATATTTATTTTTCTTGTAATTCCCTTTCATAAATTTATTCATGAAATATGTTTAATAAATTGATTATACGGAAACTCTAGTTTCAAAATGATATTTCTATGGAAATTGTAAAAAATTTTATGAAAACATTTTGTTTTAGGTGAATGTTTTATTTCCTAAATATGACGGTGGGTTAAAATGGGTGGCCTTTAGTGTGTTTGTTTTAGGAATGGGGTTTCTCTATCTTTATGAATGAGCTAGCTAAATTATATTATTGGTTTCATTGATAGGTTTATATTTGGATATGTTTTAGGTGAATATAGTCAATCCATGTGATCCATAAGTTCTTAATGAAGACCAAGAGTCAATTTTCCGATGCTTAGCTTGTATTGTATATATTAATTGGATTTCTTATGGCTTACCGTTTTGTGATTACTATTCCTGGATTTATTATGGGTACAATTTTTATTAAATTTTTTCATCTATTATACATGATTTTTTATAAAAAATATGTATTAATAAAATCATTTTCATAAAATGGGTTTCAATGTATTTTTTCTAGACAATAATACATGGATTTCATTATGAAAGCTGATATATAGATTTATTCTGGCATCATACTAGGACTTTCATCACACCCTTCATATTCCATTAGGCATATACATAATTTTTTCATTATAACACATGGAAATAAAAAGTATATGTGTCATAGATTTAGTCATCTTCATAGTCACATCATCATTCTAGATATGTGTTGGTGGTGGAAAAGGGGAGCATGGACCTAGCTTGGTCTACCACTTTATTGATCCATGTTATTGCAATCTGGGTATTTTGGCTATTTATTGACCAAATTGTTGTTAAAAATATTATAAATAATATGTTTATTTTAAGTATATTGAGGTATTTAGTTTTAGTTATACAATTCATGATTCTTTTATTAATTGTGTTGATACTGCTTAAATTCTATTTAGTATATCTTATATCAGTATCATGATTTATTTGATAGTGTTGATGTATAACACCTAGATGGTCCATGTAAAATTATTTATAGTGAAACCATTCTCAACTAGTCATCATTGGTAACATAGAAACAGCCTCTACCTCAGGGAGATCAAGAATGTGCCTTGGGCCTTGAAGTGGGTTGACCATGGTGGTGTTGCATGTTAACCAAATTTTATATGTTGTATCAGAGTATTTTTTTTATTTTTGGGAAGTGTGATAGTATATATTAATGTCATCCGGACTTTAGTGAGGGTGTAATGGAAGTCTACAACATAACTTATATCATATTTTAGCATCTCCCTCAGGGATAAAGTTTCTTACATTATTTCAGTGTGGCATGGTTTGGCATTCCAAGAATAATTTCCTTAATGTTCAAAAATCCTATCATGTGTGTAGATACATGGGACTCCTTTATGATCATTTTAGGAACATCCCTTGGGGTAGTAAATAGGGATAAATATATACCAATGCTTCTGATGTGTAGTCAAATATATCTAAAGGGGATGGTATTATTCCCATGTGAAAGGGAATTCTTACACAACACAAAAACTCAAAGTGGGAATAAATCATAGAGATTAAAGGGGAAAAAGGTTCTCTAGAGGAGTCATATGTTGGTCCAATGACCATTAGTGGTATGCTTTCATATTCTTTCTATGGATCGAGCTTTGATTGACACAGGTGAATCACAATTGTTCATCTTTCATTAGCTAATTGAGTCACTATGACTATGATCTATGTTCATGTTATATGTTATAAATATCATTGTGCCACTAGGAACCATGATATAGTGAGGGTTTAATTTTTTTATTGTCGTGTGATCATCACTAATGATGATGTTGTTATAATTTCATTATTCTTGAACTAGACATCATTGACTTTATCTTTGTTATTTATTGGATGGTGAATGCCTAAGTTTAAATTGGTTGTTACCATTAGAAGGTTTTGTTAGACACCCTTACAAGAGACTCTAATGTATTCCAAGGTGTGTTAGACACTATAATGTGTAGATTAGGACTGATTTTCCTAGTGGTCAGTTTTCACTCATGTCATTTATTTGAGAAGTATCTTGATGTCTCTAAATATTGTTCTTGTGACCATATCCCATGGGTGGTGGAAAGGTAAATTTAGGTCTTCCCAATTTTTTTTATGGATTATCACTCTTTGCGGAATAGATTTCACTATCGATATACTTTTTGGAGTGACTCCTATCTCCATTCCATCTTACATATTATACCTACTATAATTAAATTACTTAAATGATCAGTTATATGAACTTAAGATTTAATGGTTTATATTCCCATGTCTATCTCTGTGGGCATCACCATTCCTATTTAAAAAAGAAGGAATTCACAATCCTTCATATACATATTAACTGACAGAATATGAATATTATGATAATAAAAATAAAATATTTTTTCCTCGAATTGATGAAATATTTTCTAATCGTAGGGGTTTATAGTGGTCTTCAATGGTTGACATACAGTTAGGGGTCCATAAGTTGAGGGTGATGGGGTATATATTCCCAATACAAAATTACGAAGACTATATAAGCATTTTTAGTATCTACTTATGTCATTCACTCTCAATAATTCCCATACATCCTTTATGTGTCTCATGAACCATATTTTCACTAATAACTTGAATGCATCATGTTTTTATTAACTGATGATATTTTGGTTTACTCTAAGATGTAAGTGGACCATAATTTAAATTCAAAAATTATTTTGGAAACATAATGTTACCACTATATATTTGAATAGTTATTAAAATTCCAGTTCTGGATCCATGAGGTACGATTCCATGGTAATGTGATATCTATGGAAGGTATTTCAATACAACCAATGATGATTTGGGCTATGATATCTTGTGAGACACTTAAGAATATGTATGAGATTCATATATTATGGGTTCTAGAAGAATATTATAGACTCATTCTGAGAGACCTTTAAAGGTTGTCACCTTATTTTATATCCTTGAACTAAAAGGGTATGAAATTTGAATAAAGTTAGAAATTTTTTAAGTTATTGGAAGATATAAAAGTGATACATACTTCAGTTAATATTCCTCTTGTCCCCATACTAGTTAATGTTTATTTTGTATATTTTGAAAACTTATATAGTAGTATGGTGTTTTTATAAAGAAATATCACATGAAATCTCGTCATTAATTTAAATTCAAACCTTATAAAAATAACTACCCCACTTATGATATTGAATAAGAATCAATTGTGAATGCTCTAAAAACCTGATTCCACTACCTTTTGTGGAGAAATTTATAATATAATGAGTTCAAAAAATCATGAAGTGTATATTTTAACTATGGGATTGGAATCTTATGATGATGCGGGGGCTGAAATACCATCAGACCAAAGATTTTGACTTGGTATGCACTCTTGTAAAGGGTAATGTTGTTTTCAATTCACTAAGGAAGAAATTATTGACACTGGAAGGTAAATAATCTAAATTACAATTGGGAATGATATTTGAGTTCATTGTGGTTCAATTGAAAAGGGAAAATGGTACTCATAATATACTCATAACTAGTACCTAGGTCACTTGTTCCCTTAATGATTAGATCCTGATCGAGTAGTCTAAGAATCAAGATTTTTAGCGAATAAATAGGTATTTGAATACTGGGGAGATCTTTGGATATTTTCTTAGACTTATGATAGTCCTCTTCATTTCCTAAAGTGGTTGTTAGTACCTAAAGCTTTGAGGTAGGAATTATTGTGTAGTGGTTACCACACTTTTTATTTCATTCACCTAGGGGGAGAAATATATTCTATTATCTAAAATATAGATATTGGTGGATTGGGAATAAATGATTAGTGATGGACTCTATTTACTAATGTCTCACTTTCTATAGAATTGAATCAGGGCACCAGAAACAAGATGTGTTGTCACATCCTCTTCTAATCCTAATGTGGAAACTTGATGATATATCCAAGGGGTTTTTATCATATTTACATGGTCTCATTGTGGGGAATATTCCATTTGGGTAGACATTGAATTATTAACATAATCATCTCATTTTATTACAATTATATAATCAACAAAGATTTGATACCATGGATGAATAAATATGAAGAATGTTGTTGGGCTACATGTGGTCCCATAAATAATCATTTTGGAAAGAGAACCAGACTTCACATCCATTATTACACGATACTTTATGGTGATTTTTTAATATTAATTGAATTTATGAATGACCTACCATCAATATATTATGGTTATATTGAGCTTAATATCCAAAATCAAGATGATATTCAATATTAATGTGTCCATGACATCAGTGGATCCTTGGGAAAGCATTTATTATTGGATGAGATCTCTAATAATAATACATATCATGACTCAAAAAATATGGATCACTACATATCTTTATCAAAATGCATATATCAATACATTATGTGTAGGTCTAATCAAGTTGAGAACTCATTTTTTGTACCATGTATCATTTGGGTGATGATGGTCAGGACTCAGTTGATTCAAAAAATATTTTTAATCGATCAGACTGTCCAAAATTCTTATAATGACTATCATCTTCACCCACTAGAGTTTTATATTAGTCCCAAGGTTTTATTAAAATATATCCTTTTATAGGACATCATTGTCTGTGGAAAAAATGTAGGATAGTGTTGCATTACTTTGCACCATTCAAAATAATTGAGTTTATCTGGATAGAAGCATAAAAGTTTGAATTTTCATCTTATATAATGTTATTTCATAAAATTTTCAATGTTTCCTAGATAAATAACATACATCCAAACCAATATCACATATTTCTATGGGAGAGGATAGATTTGGATCCTAAAACCTCCATCATTGATAAACCTGGTGGTATTTTTTTCACTTAGTTTTGATATTTTTGGCTAAATTGGTACCTATATGTTTTTGAGTAATCATGTCTCATACTGCCCTAAAATATTGGAGATTATGGATTTTAAGGGTTAAATGACCTTGACTATTTAATGAAACTGAACCTGAAGTACTTTCTTTGGAGGAAAGGTTCATAGACGATAGAATTATGACACCCAATAGGTCATGTGTGAGTATTAATTTTATATGTGTCCTTGTATTTAAATAAATGGATTTTATGTGGGTTAGAGATAAAAAATAGAAATATTTAGAGATAACATTTAGTTATTAGGGTTATCGTGCAGTTAGAGGAAGCTTTTTTCTTATCTAAGTCAATAAAGTTGTGGGGAGAGTGTTCCCTTTTTCATAGTCTCTGCATAGTTATTCAAACTATGTGAGATAACCCATGAATCTATGTGACTTAATGTAGTAGGAATGGGTTACACCTGTGATTGTAACATGGTTTGTACAACTCTATGGTTTACCCATAATGGGTAATAATGGGATTTTATAAATATAAACCGATATGGTTATATCTTATCTCCCCCTTGGTTCTCTCCTTCACTTGAACTAGGACACCCCATCCTTGGATTCATTTATCCCATTGGTCTTGGTGTGATTATTATTCAATTTTGGTGAATTCCATTACGGTTTTCATCGGATTCTTCTTGATCATCCCTTTCACCTTCCTCCAATACATTTTCTTCTCCTTTTCTGTTTGTTTTTTAAACATTAACAGACATGCGGAGGCTGAAAATAGGGTTGTTTGGTGGGGGTTTTGATGGTTTTTGTGGTTGTTTTAGTTGTTGACGGTCTCTCTTTTTCCTTTATAGTAATCTTTTGTAATGTAAATGACTTGTTATGCATTCATGATGTAGTTTTTTCCAGATACCAGGAATTTTCCCTTTATATTAACTTGGTTCTTGTGTTTTACATTGGTTTTAATTTATTTTCCTTTTTTTATTTATGAGGTATTTATGAAATAAAATATTTTTTTCATTGGTTTGTTTCAATAGAAATGTTGATTTTCATAGTTTTCCCTTAGAAAAAATATTTATTTCTCCAAGATGTTTTATCAAATTCTTTTTTGAATACACATATTTAAGTTTTATATCCTAAATAATTTGAAAGAGGCCATTCATAAAAACATTTTTCCTTGACATTTGTGTTGTTTAATATTACAAATGTGATTGTGTGTACACAATAGTGACATTTTCTATTTTTATTTTGGGATGGGTAATGTCATAGGCTTAGTAATGAGCTATCATGGTTCTATTTTTTTCCACTACAGGCCAAGATAATGAAATTTTTTAGGTTTATTTTCCTCAAAATAAAATGATCCATGCTTAAGTCCTAAACACCAAGATCCTATAAGTTGGATCAATCCTATATTGTACATATTATTTTAATAATATATGGACATAATTATGTGATTCTTTGGTATTTATTTTTTACAGGAATATTTTTTATATATAATTCCACACTATTATATTTATGATTTTATTATTCAAAAGAAATATATTTATGAATTTATTTTTAAATAAATAAATTTAAAGTAAAAAATTTCAAACTAGAACTATATATATTTCTTTATGAAATGTGGTATATAGATTTATAGATGTATACTATAATGATTTACCTCACACTTTGAATATTTAATTGGGTGAATATGGACATATTTTATCTAGTATAGGGAAGGCTATATGATCTTCCTTATATAGAATGGATTCTTGATTATCAGGTTCTCTTTTAGGGTATGTGGTTGTGGTGTCTAGGGGATATAAATATCGTGTTTGGATAGACCCTTTTGGCTATTTGTCTACTAAATTTTCAGGTTTTGGATATGTATTGGAAGACATGGTCTAGTACAACTTCATACTTTCTTGATTATGTAATCTATTTCATGAACTACTATTTTAATTTTATTCTATATTTTTTTTATATTTACTATTATGCTACTATTTATATTTTATTTTCTATATCTAGTGTTCTTTTTATGTTTTATTAGATGGGGTGGATGACTAACCCCTAGATGGGTTGTGCAATATTTTTAGGGTGAATTTTTTCCAACCTAGTATCAAATGATACTCGATGCTAGTTTCAATCCCTATGTGATCGAGAACATTCCATATGCCTTATGGTGGGCCAACTAGGTTTAAATTAAAGGTCAACCTAGGTTGGTTTGTTTTAACTTATATGTGTGTTGTTATTTAATAACTTTTTTTATATGAAGTAAAAAAATAATAATGACAAATGATTAATATTATATAAGGTATAATATCCCAAAATTAAAAAAATTAATCTATTAATAAAATTCCACAAATATATATGGGGGAAAATTAATAACTTTAGAAGATTTAAATAAATAAAAAATGAATTAAAGTGCTAAAAGTTCAAAATATAATTTGATGTAGTTCCACATGAAAATCATACCATTGAGTATAACATTGTAATGAATAAAAAATATTAGAATTATGATAATGGAATTTCCTGTATCCATGGATTATGTATATGAATAGGATATGATAATGTGATTATAATTTTATCATTATGCATATTTTTTCATTGGGTATACATATAATTAATGGGTATATTAATGTCATTATAATTTTAATACAATCCTTATTTTGATGTTACTAATTTATAATAATGAATATATTATTCATGAATAAATATATAATTATATAAAAGGGAAAATATTTGGTTTTCCGTAAAAGATTAATTACTTTGGAAAATAATTATTTAAGAAAAAATATGGGAAATATGACATAGAATGAATTTAAAATGAATAAAATTGTATTTTCTTTTTCCATAATTCATTTTTTAGGTTTTGAAGTTAATTTTTTATTATAATAAATATTTCCCATCATTACTCACCCATCACCCATGGGAGTCCATGATCATTATTTTCCATCTATTGTTTCAAATGAAACTTCTCTAACCTTCACCTTTACAAGGGAACTCCCTCTACCCATTATAAAAAAATATTTCATTTTTTTATCAATAATATATCCAATTTCCCTCTCCTATTATCCATATTCACATTTTGGAGCTTTGGTCACAAGATGAATTCCAAATTACTTTTAAATAAATAAATTTAGTCATTGAGGATTTCATCTCATTGAAATACATAACACCTTATGCATTAGAAATTTCTTTTATCTTATAATTTTAAATAAAAAAATTATGATTAATCGCTTTAATAATCTAAATTTAATATCAATATAAATTTATAATAATTATATAACAATAAAATAGTAATTTCTTATAATCACTCATTCCTTGTATCATTTTTTTTGTTCGTTTCAATTCAATAGGTTATGTCAACTATGTTTCCCTATTTTCATAATTATGATAATAAGGAGATTAAAATGTAATAAATATTTAGTGTAACTAAAAGTTCAATGTTGTACTTTTTAAATTATCTAAAGGTTTTATGTATGTTTAACACCATAATAGGATAACGTTCCAACGATTAGTTTTTTGTCAAACAGAAAGGGAAAGATTATAGATACCTAATAAAGAGAAGAAATTATGTAAGAGAAAAATATTATAATTCATGGAATAAATGTATAAAATTTAAAATATATTTAATAATATGCTTTGTATAATTTATATACTATAATGATTACTGGTGATATTGAGGAAATGTATCCAAATTAAGGGAATCATAGTATGCAATTACGCTAAGAGGGGATATGGACTAGAGAACAATGAATGCATATTGAACTATTTTAAAGGGAAGTATTCAAGTATATATTAGCAGTGGAAGATTTTATTAAATATTTTGAATATCTTCCAAGAAGTATGGAATATATTGTGTTGTGAAAAATATAAAATCATTTCAAGGTAAACTAAACTAGACAATGGTTAACAAATTTTTGTCATGTTTATAAGAATGTTTTAGATTGTGTTCTAAAATAATTAATATTAAAATAAAGTTATTGTTATTGGGATAATATGATTCTTAAATACATTTTGGATATTAGAAACACATTATATTTTATAGACAACCATAACTGTTGTTATTGTATTTGTTTGAAGTATGTTTGATAGAAACTTTGGGCATCATGAAATGACTAAACCATGAATTTGTTATCACTGTGGTTATAAAAACATTGAAGAATATATTGTTTCTATGTGGATTGAAAAAAAATTATTCAATTTCTATTTTTCTTGGTTCAGTATTAGTATTTTCTTTATTTTATTGTTCACTATTATAATAAAATATTGATTAATGGAATGTTAAATTTAACCATATTATAGAAACATCTTGTAAAACCCCAATATTTTAAATGAGGATAATTATTTTTGATATAGTATATGAAAATAAATAATAGGAATACATGATAATTTAACTCCCAAATACCTTACAACATATTTATTTTTTAAAACAAAATTCAATCTCTTTAGTAGTTTGTGGAACACGTACCTTTGATACTAAATGAACTGTAATATAGTAAACCATTAATTCCTAGTCATTAAATTGGCATGTATGAATGGTTGAAAATAAGTTATAAATATTATATAGTTTAAAAATGTTCAAAATAAGTAAATTTTTTATCTATTTATTATATATAATACAAAAAAATTTGAATGAAAAAGAAATGTTCTCTAAAACTTGTATTTTTTTTAAAAAATAAAGGTTCTTTTCTGCTTTCCATAGATAATTACATTACACTTTTACTAATTTTAAACAATTTATTTCATAATTTTAAATTAATTTTTTAAATAATAATATAAATACTAACTTTGGATGATATATTTTTACTTTTTTGAAAAGGTTCATTTTTCAGTGAATAGTGACAAATATATATTTCTCTAATACTATAATCTCTTTTCATTAAATTAAGTAATTATAAAATTCAATTATTATTTAAATTTTTTTAAAGATGAAAAAGTATTATTATTATATTTAACATAATTAATTTTATTTTAATCATCTTTATATATTATTTTTATATAAATTTATTTTTTTGGTTAAGAACACATTTTTCTAAAAGGTGTTTTAATGTTAAAAATATTTCACTATTTTAATTAATTTTAATAACTTCTAATCAATAAATATTAGAATTAAATAAATATATTTTATATCTTAAATATTAATTTTAATTCACATAATGATGATTACATGTTTGGGATTCAATATAAGAACATCTAATGCCTGAAAAATATATATTTGGAGAAATCACTTTATCATCACATTTGTGGGATTAATTTTAAATCTAATTCTTCTAGTTCGATGAATTAGTTTTTGATAAATTAATTAAATATTTGGGATCATGATTATTTATATTATATAATAATGTAAACATAATATTATCCCAATATTAATAGTGAAAATATTAGAAATTAATTATCATGGTTAAGTTTAAAACAGATTTACCATGGCGCTAACAAAGAAGTGAAGTGTTAGAATTAGAAAAAATATATATATAGTTCTAATTTTATGGTAATATTTAGACATTATATACTATAATTCATTTTCAGTATATTTGAATGACTTTTTGAATGTGATAAATGTGGGTTTAATTATTTCCTTCCAAAAATTCCAAATGTACCCTCTCCCCAACAAAAATAGGCCAGCCCCTCTCCTCTCATATTTATACTTCCAAGAACCTATAAATAATAAATATAATGATGAAATATATTCATTACTTCTCTCCATATATAATATATTCATTATATTGATTAGAAGACCCTCCGATGAAGTCTTTAGGTAGAAACTGAAATGCGTTCTCCAAAGAAGTGGTAATGTTCATATCTTGTGTATTTGTTTTACTTCTTCTTCCATCACCAGGAAATATTATCCAACTATAGTAATATAATAACACAATGATATAATTTATATAGATAATTTATTATGTTAATGGAATAATATATATTCATATCCACTTTAATAAAGTGTAAAATGAAACTATCGATCATTTATACAGTGGGCTACAGCCTTGCGAATCGATGTAATTGTTTTCCACCACCAGCTTTCGAGGCAGAATATAATGATGGATTTAATATATGTATATCATATTTATGAAAATATTATACTTATTTAAATAATATATCTTTTTTACATTCTTACATTGTATTCCATGGGAGAAACGATAACATTTCATTTTTGTATGATGAACCACTGCCTTGCGAATCGATGTGATTCATTTTTCACTTATTCTTTATAGGGAAGTTCATTGTACTAAAAAAATATTTAATACTAATTTTTTTTACTGGATAAATGTGTGTTGTATTATATTATTTTATATTATACACAAAAAAATATAGAAACCAACAAATAATTTTTTCATTGCTAAATATTGTTACATTAATCATTAATAAACCCAATTAAAATTCCCAAAAATAAATCTAGACAAAAAATATAAAATATAAAAACTAAATTGGTAAACTTTTGACCTCTGTAATCTATTAGAATAATCTCCCCCCCCCCCCAACACTATAGAGGCAAATAGAAATTTTATTCAACCAAGAAACATTATAAAAACTGAAAAATATAACAATGAGAGTAATTGAGTAGAATATTGAGTGAAAGAATGGAGTGGTATTTATTGGAGGTAATATGGTGATTTGAATATTAATGTGACCATTGAGAACAGTAACTGGACTATTTGGGAATAGTAACCAGACCAATAGAATAGTAATTTCACATTAAAATAATAATGTAAGATATCAATAATATTTTTCATGATTAATTTTTGTAAATAAAAATATTATAAGGCTAGAAAACAAATATTTTGATTAAAAATTCCAAGATAATATCAACTCATTTTTAATAAACTGTATTTTAAAGTATTTGTAAAAATCAATATTCTGTATTAAAAATTAAAATTACCTATTTATGAAATTGATTTATATGAAATAAATACCATTTTTTAAATCATAATGTTGAAACTATACCAGGGTTATTTTTTTGTAATTTTCTAATATACTATAATTTTCAGGTAAATAGTAAGGATACATTTTTTCACAATAAAGATGCATATGAAATTACATAATTAATTATTCAATAATGAAATAATACTGTATAGAACATCAATTTCGGCTATGATATATTTTATTTCATAAATGATTCCTTAAAATATGGAAAACATAAATTCCAAACATAAAAAAGAAATTCCCAAAACCAAAAGTCAAAAGTTATTCCTTAAAATAAAAATTTTAGTTTTTTTCCACTTTATATATTAATAAACTAATTAACTATAATTATAATGGTTATTTAATTTGAATAAAACATTATATTATATTAATATTTAATTTCTAATTTCAAAAAATCACTATAATAAGTTTTACTTTCTATATATATTATTATATTCAATATTTTATTCTAAAAATACTCATCTCCTCAAGTATAAATAGCCTTTCTCCCTCCCCTTGAAAAGTCACTCCCCCCATAAATTTTAAAGCCCAAGAACATCTCAAATACTCCCTCTAAATTCCCATAGAATACTAGGTTATATTATATTTTAATACAAATCCAATAACAAAATATTTATATTTTCATACAAGACAAGATACACTAATAATTAAGTAAGTTATGACACACTCGTATCTCTTTTTATTTCTCCTTCCAACTCACATTATTTTTACACCAACCGTTTCACAACCAATCCTTAAAAAATAATAATTAACAACTACTTTAAAATTATAATAATAATGTTAACCTGATTTATTTATCGTACTACAATATACATAAATTTTAAATATCTATTTTCCACTCTCATGGTAATGTACAATCAAATGTCTATTAATCACCTACTGAAACATTTCCAAGTTAAAACATATAACCATCATCATGGATGAATATTATGAACTATATATAATATAAAAACATGAAATTATATTCATTATTTTATTTTTAATTAATTATACTAATATATAAATTACATTTAAGAAAATTTAGAAATCAATGAAAAATTGGAAATTTTTAAGAAAAACATGACTTCCAAGAGCTTCAATTTCATCAAAAAAATTATTTAGTTTAATAAAATGATTATAACTAATAAATATTTGTATTAATGGTTATAATTCATTACTGTATCAATGTTTTATTAAAATTATTTTATTATACATGACACAGAAAAACTATGAAATTAGGAGGGAATTAAGGAAAGCAGATTCTCGAATCAAAGTCCCATTATTTAGGTTAAACCTCCCTAATACAATGTTTTAGTGTGGATATTCTATTAATATTCCATAAATATAATTTATTTAATTTCCTTTTATTTTAGAGGATATAAACGTTTCTAACTTCGTTTTATGAAAAGTATAATGATTTTTCAAAAAGAACTATTCTTTCCAAAACTCATCTTGACACTTCTTGAGGTTGTCTTTTCATCAATCACGATTTATGATACTTATAAATCAACGCCCCGACCCTAGTTACCCTTTTTCAATTTAAAATTACATAACGTTGGCATGATCACAAAAGATCAAGTCTCAAAAGGCCAATTAGTTTAGTAGCCTTGGAAACACTATATACATTCATAAGTCTTACATTACATCATAAAGTGAAAATCTAAGACAAAATAGTGTCCATATGCCACACACATATCCCCTTAGACTATCCCAGTAGGTCATTCATGAAATACTTCTTCACATAATATGAAAAATAAAACATTGAAAGGGGTGAGCTCAGATGCTCAGTTAGGATAACAATATAGCGGAAACTCTCATAAATAAGTACAAACATTTAAGGCAATGTATAACTAAAACAAAAGCCTTTTAATCTTGAAGTTCATCATAACATGTCAAAAATAAAATTAAATAATCCCATTTAATAATTCACATGGATATTCTGCTTGTCTAATAATCACATGAAATATCAATAACAACTTTCATAATGATGGAATACGTAATACCAGACTATCATAACCACATAGTCAAGGCCTTGTGCCAAGAGTACAAATAATATTTTCTCAAGGCCTTCTGTTAAGACACTAGTTTGTCTCATGAGACCTACCGATGCATCGATGAGATATAGCGGGCTCCTCCTGTCACATACTAATTCCAATGCATTCCTCATATGAATAGGTTTAAACATAACATAAACATTCATATTAAAACTGGCATATGAAATGTCAATAAGTTCTCCGTAATCAATCAATGGTATAAAAATAACACATCCATAGTCAAACATATCACAAAACCTTCAATACAATATGGATGTTTTTTTATCATAATATATCAACTTCAAATAAGCTTAAAATCCATCAAGGAATGTTGAAATAGATGAAATAAAAACTATTTGAGAGAAATAACTCTTTTCTGAAATCATTTAAAAGTGACATAATTATGAAAGAAAACATTACTTTGAAAATATTCTAATAATCTTTTAAGTGATGCTTCAGCAATTTTATAATGGTGGAAAATAACTTCACCCTCCGTATAAGATAAAAATACATTCTTACATTAATTTTGTCGAAAAGTTTAAAAAGGACCTTGTTTGGAAAATGACAAAATGATTCCTTTCAAACCATTTTATAAAAATTCAAAAAAGGGTATAAATTTCTTTAACCCATATTTTAGTAAAGAGAAAAATCGATTTGGAATAAATTTTTAAGAAATATGGATGTGGATGATAAAGAGTTCCTTGTAGATAATTACGTATAAACAACCTCTGATAATGAAGAGATTGTGAAATAAACCCTTACCTTGTAATTTTCCTTGGTTGAGGTTAGGTTAACCTTCTATATAATGGTAAAATAATTGTTATTAAATTATAAAAGAATCATATACATTAATATGATATCATATATGATCTTCTAATATTACTTTGTTAATAATATTTTAGTATTATCGTTGTTTCGGGTGTTCAGTTACTCGTTTTCTTTTTTATTTTTTGTTACATAAGATATGTTTGTTATGGATAGGTTGTATATTATTCATAACCATAATAGCATCAAGTATTTAAACATTATTTTTAATCATCAAATCAAAATTAGTCTTGAATGGAAACGAGGGGGAATGAATCTCATCGTGTTCGTGTAGACGGTAATTTGTACGTATGCATGAGCGACAATATCATTCATTTGATATTAAAATAATATATATTTGGATGGTATATCATATATAAAGAATCATTATCAGGTTATATTTATTATTTACATCAATTACACAACATTATTATACACATTCAAATAATAATCTATTGAATAACTATTACACCACGACGTGGAGACGATAAGTCGTACGTACGCACGTGTGGTGACATGTCATTCAAAGGATGGATTGAATAATGAATATGGTTGTACCATAATTATAATAAAATAATATTATATAGAAGATATTGGAGTTATTATTTTAGAATGGGAACAACAAAGAGAAAGAAAGTGGAAGAAGAAAGGAACATGAAAGAGGGTGGTGAAATTATTACCTCTTCTTCTAGTTCTTCCTTTTGATTTGATCAAAAGGGATCCATTTGTTGGAATTATGACTACAGTAAGGCCTATATGATGAATTGAGGGAAGATGAGAGGATATTTTTTCAGGGGTTGGCTGATCCAAAAGGCTTTGAAGGTGTGAATTAGAGAGAAGGGGGAGTTCTCTTTTATAAGAGGGGTGAGGGGCACCTTAGGAAAAGCTAGAAATTTTATTTTATAATAAAATTATTTTCGGTTTCTAATGGCTTAAAAGTAGATTATTTAAAGGATAATTTGGGGATGGGTCGAAAACCACTCAACCAGTTGGTTTTAGATAGGTTTTGGTCACTATATTAACTTTATATTTTATATTTAACTCTTACTTAAATAGTTTGACATTTACCATTTCTCTTTGTATTTTTATATTATATAGTTAATAACAATACTATATACTTCCAAGAGAATTCTAAGTGGTTCATTAATGATACACCTATAATTATATAAATCCTTTGGCAGTACTGTAGATTTTTAAGAATAGAACACAAATTAATAATATAATATTTGTTTTAAAAACACTTTTCTGTCAATTTTGACAATATTTGGTATTTTGTTTTTGATAAAATCATAAAATTATTAGGTCAAAAAACATTAATCTAACCAACCTTATGATGTAATATTAACTTATAATTTTATTGGAATTCATAAAATGTCTCAAATTACATTTATTTGTATATTTATAATATCAATTATTTTAATATTTCATAAATTTGGTAATTACTACATCATCATTGTGTCATAAATAATTTAGATTATTGGATGTATAAAAAATATAAATAAGATACCATTATTTAGGAAATATTTTTATCTTTATAATGATTATTTATAGTCATATTTATCTTATTCATAACCCTATATTAAAAAATTTTTTGTCATTAAACATTGATTTTAACTCTTTTAACTCTTCATTAAATAAAATAATAATTTGTGTCCTAATCTAATCCATGTGGACCTAAAAGTTCATATTTTATTACTAAGGTTATTTTAGGGAGAATTATACTTATCCAATATAATTATGACATGTTTTAGTGTAATAATAATATCATTTTACCCTTAATTACCCTATTTACTTTTAACCGTTAAAATAAAAGTAAAAAGATATTATTTACCAAAAATAATTTTTATCTTATTGAACCACATTTTACTCCTTGATATTAACTTTGTCTCTCTGGTTTTCGAAATTCCATTCACAGAAGTGGTAAAATTAGGTTTTATGTGAATTTGCAACTTCTCCTAGGAGTTGGGTAAAAGACGTTGAAAAGATCAATAAAATTTTTATATATCTAAAATTATTATAAACTGACTCCAATGAATTAAATTGAACGTATATAGGAAATATGTATCTATTTTGAACTAAAATAAACTAAAATAAAATAAATAATTATTTAAATAAAAATTCGGTTTTTAACTATAACTTAGTGTTTTTCACTATTCATCACAAATTGAAATTTTTTAGAAAAATAATCAAAATTCAACCTAAGATAATTTTGATATTGCAAATCCAAAAATGAACGCCATTTTGAACGATAAAATTTATAAAATTTCAAAAAGTGGGTATTACTATTCAAAACGGCTACTTCGATTGGTTGTGGTGTTTGTTAGATCTCGAAGTTGCGTTCAACACACGCTACTGCATTATTCAATGTATTATTCAAAGAGAAGTGTATCGTGGAAGATAGGGGTGTTACATTCTTTCCTCCTTCAAATAATTTCTTCCTCAAAATTTCTAGAATATTACTCCGTAAAAAGACTCAGGTGGTTCTTCATCGTAAGTTCCTCAGGTTCCCATGTTTCCTCTTCCATCTTATGGTTTCTCCATAAAACTTTTAACAGACGAGTAGTCCGGTTTCTCAGCAGTTGTTCTCTGGTATCATGAATCTTGATGGGATCTTCACAATAAGATAGATCAGGTTTCAGTTCTACTTCCTCCTAAGTGAGTACATGAATTGGGTCAGGCATGTATTTTCTCAACAGTGATACGTGGAACACATCGTGAACTTTGGAGAGACATGGCTGCATTGCCAACCGGTAAGCTACAGCCCCCATTTGTTCTAGAATTTTAAAAGTTCTGATGTACCTAGGAATCAATTTTCCCTTCTTACTAAAACGTATGACACCCTTCCATGGAGATACATTCCATAAAACATGATATCCTGCCTGTAATTCCAAATCCTTTCATCAGTTATCAGCATAGCTCTTCTGCCTACTTTGAACTGCTTTGATGTGGGTTTGGATAACCTTATCCTTTTCCATCATTTCCTCCACAAGTTATAGGCCTACGAGTTTTCTTTCACTAACATCATCCCAACAGGTTGGTGTGTGACATCTCCTTCCATGTAATGCTTCATATGGTGCCATTTGAATACTTTAATGTAAGCTATTGTTATAGGAAAATTCTACCAAAGGTAAATATTGATCCCACGTACCCTGAAAGTCAAGTGAGCCTGATCTTAAATGTCCTCTAAGGTTTGAATTATCCCTTTTGATTGTCCATTAGTTTGGGGGTGTTAGGCAGTGCCCAAATGATGTTCAGTATCCAAGGACTTTTGATGAATTTTCCAAAATCATGATGTAAAACGTGGATCATGATTAGAAACAATCGATAGGGGTACTCCATGAAGTCTTACAACTTCATTAATATATAGCCTTACTAGACGTTCAAGTGGTAGATCTTCTCTTATAGCAAGAAAATGTGTTGACTTGGCAAGATGATCAATAATGACCCATATTGCATCGTTCCTTATAAGATTCATTGGTAGTCCCATTAAAAAGTCCATCGTGATATTATCTCATTTCCACTCAATTATGGGAATAGGTTTCATGACACCTCCAGGTTGTTGACTTCCAGCTTTCATTTGTTGACAAACCATACATCTTGACAAAAAATCAGCAATCTCCCACTTCATGTTTTCCCACCAAAAGTGTTCCTTCAAATCTCTATACAATTTGGTGCTCCCAGGGTGTATAGAGAAATTGGATCTATGAGCATCATCTAACAATTCCCTTTTCAGATCAGGTATATCAGGAACACAAAGTATCTTCCCAAATTTCAAAATTCCATATTGATACACAAAGTCACTCAATCTCCCATCATTCACAACTTTAATCTTCTTTTGAAACTCTTCATCATCGGTCTGAGAACACTTAATCCTATATAATATAGATTGATTGTAAACCATTTGAATAAGAATTGATGTTTCACCTTCCATTGAAATTCTCATGTCCATCTTCACTAGATCCATGAAAATAGGATCCCTTTTAATTCTCATCTTGTTCAAAACTCCATAATCCTTTCTTCTCAAAGAATTTAACACCTTATTTTCCTTCCCCATGTGGTAGTATATCGTGCAATCATAATCATTTAGTAGTTCAATCCATCTCCTTTTCCTCATGTTGAGTTCTTTCTGTGATAAAATATACATCGAACTCTTGTGATCAGTATAAATCTCACATTTTCACTATAAAGATAGTGTCTCCATATCTTCAAAGAAATGATTACAGCTGCAAACTCAAGATGATGAGTAAGATATTTTTTCTCATTAATTTTTAGCTTTCATGATTCATAGGCAATAAACTTATCATTTTGCATAAGCAAAAAACCAAGTCCTTTCTTAGAAGGATCACTATAAATAACAAACCCATCATTCCCCAATGGTTGATTCAAGATAAGATCATTGACTAATATTCTATTCAGTTGTTCAAAACATTCTTCAAACTCTTTTTTCCAAACAAATTTAACCCCTTTTCATGTGATCTTTGATAATGGGTTAGCCAACCATGAAATATTTTGGATGAAATGTCGATAAAAACCTGCTAAATGAAAAAAACTGCATACCTCAGTTATACTCGTCGGTGATGGCCATTCATGTATTGCTCTTGTCTTAAAAGGATCAACAGAGATTATATCCTTGTAGGAAATATGTCCAAAAAAAGAAATCTTCAGAATCCATAATTCACACTTGCTAAACATCCCATATAATTCATGTCTTCTAGGAGTCTTCAGGATAATGCGCAAGTGATTTTCATGATCTTCGTAGCTTTTGGTGTATAACAAGATGTCATCAATAAATACTACTACAAAATCATCGAGATATTCCTTAAAAACTCTATTCATATGTTCCATGAAGATAGAAGGTGTATTAGTCAATCCAAATGGAATTACTTTAAACTAATACCTGGATCGAAATGATGTCTTCAGAATGTCTTCCTTCTTCACACACAACTGATGGTATCTAGATCGAAGGTGAATCTTTCAAAATTATTGAGCTCCCCGAAGTTGGTCAAATAAATCATCAATACGAGGTAGGGGATACTTGTTCTTTATTGTTATAGCATTGATCTCCCTGTAGTCAATGCACAACCTCATAGATCCATCTTTCTTCTTAACAAAAATGAAAAGGGATCCCCATGGAGAAACACTTGGGTTAATAAGTCCCTTATTACTTAATTCCTCTAGTTTTTTCTTTAGTTCCACTAATTCCATAGTTTCCATTCTATAAGGGGTCTCTGATATGGCCCTTGATCTATGAATTAAATCAATGTAAAACTCAATTTCTCGTTATGGAGGATGTCCAGGTAAATATTTTGGAAACACATCAACATATTCTTCCACAATAGGTATATCCCCTATTTGAACATTTCATTCCTCACCCACAGTTATTTCATTCTTTTCATCCCTAATAATTTATTTTAGCTGAGGTATTGGGTGTGGATCTAGATAATAATTAGTTGGTGACGATTCTTCCCTAAAGATAAGGTGTTCTTTATCATCATCATCGAAAATTGTAATCTCCTTCTTCTTACAATAAATATTCGCATCATGGTCCGAATGCCAAACCATACTGAGGATTATATCAATTTCAATCATGGGTATGATGATGAGATCATAAGATAAAGAACATTTATATGCTCTAATGGTGAATGATTCGAAAAAAATAGTTGCAATGATACTTCCCTTAAGTGTTTAAACTGAAAACACCCTTGTTTAATCAAATTGCAGATATCTAATTTTCATAGAAAATGGGAAGATATGAAACAAGGTGATGATCTAGAATCAAAAAAGACTTTTCTAAACTTGAGGAAACCATTAAATTACCTGTCATCACGTCTTTTGGAACTTCTACCTCTGTAGTAGTGATAGAATAATCTTGGACATGGTCCCTTGGCCTTTTCTGAGGTAAGTTCCCATGACGCTTAGGACATTAATTTTCATAATGTCTCATCTCCTCGCAATTGTAGCATTGATAATTTGTAGCATATTTCTTCCCCTTGCAATCACGAGGTTGGTGGCCTTTTTCCCCACACTTGAAACAGAGTCCCATTCCCTTCAAGAAAGTACTAGGGTGTTTCTTCCCACATTTACTATAAGATAGATATTCAACTTTTCCCTTCTTCCCTATATTTCCATTTCTAGAGTGTTCAGATGATCTCCTCTTCACTTTCATTTCATTGAAGTCGTAAGACATAGAGAATTCTTTGTCTATCTTGATAGAACATGAGACAATGTCTTCGTACGATGAGAAGGATTTTGAGACTAATGCTCGAAGAAGAAATGGTTTAAACCCATCAATCAAATGATCAATCTTACTCCTTGGGTTACGTATATAATCTACTGCATGCCTCAGTAACCATGTAATGTTAGCCTCATACTTTGCGACATTCTCATCCTCCTTTTGCCTCAGACTCATAAATTGTCTTTCTATATCTGCTCGATGGTTACGAGGAAAGTATTTTTCTAAAAAAATGTTGAAACTCTCTCCATTCCATATTTGATACTTCATCATCTTCCTTAGTGTTTTGAATCAATGACCACCATTGATCAGTATCTCCAGTGAGGCAGTAATCTGCCATAACAACTTTTTCCCTTTCACTACTCCCCAATGAATGGAATATTTTCTCTAAGGAATTTAAACATTCTCACCCACTATTGGATTTGTACTCCCATTGAATTTTGGTAATTGTTTCTTCATGAAATGGTCTAACAATGATCCTCCGCATTGTGGATTAGGGTGCTCCATACGGGTAAGGTAATTATTCATAACATGTGTGAGTTGTCTCAGTATAGCGATAAGATGATTAACACCAATTGTTTCACTAACTCCACTATAATTATCTTGAGTAGGAGGGAAATACCTACATTGGGTGTGTGCATTGATACAGTTTCCATTCCGTCCACTCAGTTCCATTTCTAAACAATGTCATAAACTATATTAGTTTATGAATCGAAATACATAATTACAAACTTGTAAAACACTTATCATAAACTGAACAGTTTATGGATATAATCAATAATCATAAAAGTATTTCTTTGAGAATTATATACTAATAAACAATTCATAATGGTTTATCAATAAAATGATAATTATCAAAAGCATATCCCCCGGGAGTGTTGTATCTAAGAGTGAAACAAGGCCTGTTGTCATGCACCAGTTTCAGTTTGAGTCTAGCTGAAAGAGTTGTTTTCGGGTTTTACCCCAACGTACATCTGTTACAGAGCCGCCTCTACATGCTCGTATCCAGACAGGGATGTATATATCATAAAACTCACAAAATCTATATAATACTAAAATTCTAGGAAGTTCATCTATACTAATCCTCAAATTCCATCTCAGGTCTATGTGCTCCAATCAGAGTTTATCTATACTTAGCTTCCACGGTTTGTAATAAACATCCTCTGATACGAACTGTAACTCCCCGACCCCAGTTACCTAGAGTCGGTGCATCATTACATATCATTGGCATGATCACAAAATATCAAGACTTGAATGACCGATTAGTTTAGTAGCCTTGGAAACACTAGATACATTCATAAGTCTTACATTACATCATAAAGGGAAAAAATAAAACAACATAGTCTCCATATTCCACACTCATATCCCCTCAGACTATCCCTACAGGTCAGTCATAAAATACTTCTTCACATCCTAGGAAAAATAAAATATAGATAGGGGTGAGTTCAGATGCTCATTAAGGATAACAATATATTAGAAACATTCATAAATAAGCATAAACATTTAAGGCAATGTATAACAAAAATAAAAGATGTTTAAACTCGAATATCAGTATAACATGTCAAAAATAAAATGAAATAATTCCATTTACTTATTCACAGAGATATTCTACAAGTCGAATAATCACAAGCAATATCAATAACCACTTTAATGATGATGGAATACATAATGCCAGACTATCATAACAATATAGTCAAGGCCTTGTGCCAAGACTACAAATAATATTTTTTCAAGGCCTTATGCCAAGACACTAGTTTGTCTCAGGAGACCTACTGATGCATCTAAGAGCTATAGTGGGCTCCACCCATCACTTACTATATCCAATTCATTCCTCATATGAATAGATTTAAACATAACATAAACATTCGTGTTAAAACTAGCATATAAAATGTCAATAATTTATCCATAAAAAAAGAATGGTATAAAAATAGCACATCCACCATCAAACATATCACAAACCCTTCAATACAATTTGAATGTTTTTTATCATAATGAATCAACTCAAATAATCCTAAAATCCATCAAGGGATGTTGACATAGATGAAATCAAAACTATTTGAGATAAATATCTCTTTTTTTCAATAATTTAAATTTCAAATAATTATAAAAGAAAACACTTACTTTGAAAATATTCTTATAATATTTTAAGGGATTCTTTAGAAATTTTATAAGGGCAGGAAATAGCTGCACCCACCATATAACTTAAAAATACATTCATACCTTAATTTTGTTGAAAAGGATAAAAACGACCTTTTTTGGAAAATGACGGAAAGATTCTTTCAAAACATTTTATAAAAAGTCAAACAAGGGTATAAATTACTTTTACCCATAGTCTAGTAAAGAGTAAAAATGTTTTGGAATACATTTTTAAGAAACATGGATGTGGATGATAAAGAGGTCCTAGTAGATAATTACGTATAAACAACCTCAGATAATGAAGAGATTGTGAAATAAACCCTTACCTTGTACTTTTCCTTGGTTGAGGGTAGGTAAACCTCCTGTGTAACGGTGAAATAATTTTTATTATATTATTCAATAATTATATACATTAATATGACATCATATATGATCTTCTAATATTTATTTGTTAATAATATTTTAGTATTATCGTCGTTTTGGGTGTTTACTTACTCGTTTTCTTTTATATGTTTTGTTAAATAAGACATGTTTGTTATGTATAGGTTGTATATTATTCATATACAGAATTACATTAACTCTTTAAAAATTATTTTTAATCATGAAATGAAAATTAGTCTTGAATGGATACGATGGGAAATGAATCTCATCGCGTTGGTGGAGACGGTAATCCGTACGTGCGCACGAGCGACAATATCATTCTTTTGATATTAAAAAAATATATAATTTGATGGTATATAATATATAGATATTCATTATCATGTTATATTTATTATTTACATCAATTACACATCATTATTATACTCATTTAAATAATAATGTATTGAATAACAATTACACCACGACGTGGAGACGGTAAGCTGTACATATGCATGTATGGTGACATGTCATTCAAAGGATGGATAGAATAAAGAATATGGTTGTAACATATTTGTAATAACATCACATTATAAATATTATTCTTGAGTTATTATTTTAGAATGGAAACAACAAAGAGAAAGGATGTGGAAGATGAAATGAACTTGAAAGAGGGTGCTGAAATTATTATCTCTTCTAGGGGTTCTTCCTTTTGATTTGATGAAAATGGATCCTTAATTTGGCTTTCTGACTAAATGAAGGCATCTAAGATGAAGTGAGGGAAGTTGAGACGATATTTTGGTAGTTTTTGGCTGAGACAAAAGGCTTTTAAGGTGTTAATTAGAAAGAAGGGGAGTTCCCTTTTATAAAAGGGGTGGGGGGACCATAGGAAAAGCTATAAATATTATTTTATAATAAAATAATTTTTGATTTATAATGGATTAAAAGTGGATTATATAAAGGATAAGGTAGTTATGGGTCTAAAAAAACTCAACCAATAGGATTTAAACAGGTTTTTGTCACTATATTAACTTTATATGTTAGATTTAACTCATAGTTAAATTTTTGGACATTTACCATGTCTCCTTGTATTTTAATATTATATAGTTAATAAACTTAATATATACCTCCAAGAGAACCCTAATTAGTTCATTATTGTTTCACCTATCATTATATATGTCCTTTGGCCGAACCTTATATTTTTTGGAATATAATATGAATTAATAATATAATATTTGTTTTATAAACACTTTTATGTCAATTTGGACACTATTTGGTATTTTGTTTTTGCGAAATTCATAACAGCATTATTAATTAGAAATAAAAATCATATAAAAAAACATAAAATGTAATATTAACCAATAAAATTAGTTTAATTAATATAAAGTCTCAAATTACAT
Source organism: Viscum album (assembly GCA_963277665.1). Classification (NCBI taxonomy): domain Eukaryota; kingdom Viridiplantae; phylum Streptophyta; class Magnoliopsida; order Santalales; family Viscaceae; genus Viscum; species Viscum album. The sequence goes on along the minus strand of OY728134.1, from coordinate 566,317,733 downwards.
TTATATGGAAATTTATAATATCAATTATTTTAAAATTTCATTAATTAGGTAATTACTGCATCATCATGTGTCATAAATAATTTAAATTTTTTATTGTATAAAAATATAAATAAAATAACATTACGTAGGAGAAATTTTTATCTTTCTAATTAATTTTTATAGTCGAATTTATCTTATGTATATCCCTATATTAAAAATGTTTCAGTTATTAAACAATGATTTTAACTTTTTTAACTCTTCTGTAAATAAAATAATATTAAGTGTCCTAATCTAATCCAAGTGGACCTAAAGAATCATATTTTATTCCTAAGTTTTTTTTGGTCGAGTTATACTTATCCAATATAATTAGGACATGTGTTAGTGTAATAATAGTATCATTATTACCCTTAATCACCCTATTTAATTTTAATTGTGGTAAATAAAAGTAAAAGTTACTATTCACCGAAAATTATTTTTATCTTATTGAACCCCATTTTACTCCTTGATTTTAACTATCTCTCGGATTTTCAAAATTTCATTAACATAAGTGGTAAACTTATGTTCTATGTGAATTTGCAACTTATCCAAGGAGTTGGGTAAAAGATGGTGAAAAGTTCAATAAACTTTTTATATATCTAAAATTATTAAAAACTGACTCCAATGACTTACATTAAAAATATATAGGTGTTATGTATATATTTTTTCCTAAAATATAGTTAAATAAAATAAATAATTATTTAAATAAAAATGTAGGTTTAAACTATAACTTAGTCTTTTTCACTATTCATCAAAAATTGAAATTTTTCAGAAAAATATCAAAAATTCACCCTTAGCTAATATCAATATTCCGAATCCAAAAATGAGTTCCATTTTGAAGGATGAAATTTATTAAATCTAAAAAAATGGGTATTACCATTCATAATGGCTACTTTGATTATTTGTGCTGTGTGATAGAACTCGGAGTATCGTACAACACACGCCACTACATTATTCAATGTATTTTTTTCCATTGGAATTGGGAATGACCTTGTAGGTTTAAGGTTCTAACATTCCAAGAGGTTTCTAACGGGTTTGTTAGTAGAACCGTAAACATCCAATGATTCCATGTCCATTTGGAGCTACTTACCTATGGTAGGTGCTCATTAGTTATGCATTGATGAGGCTTAAGAATTTGCATTGGTCGAGAGGATGGGAGGTCAGACTCATCACACCTTTTTGAGGGGAATTATATTCTACTATGGGACTCTCTTTATAGATTTAAGTTATGTTTGTGAATCCTTATTAAATTACCAAGTATAAAAATGTTGTTTCCTTTACATATGACAATCAATGATTGATAAGTAGGAAATTTAGAGAATATTTTATATGTATTTGAGGTTCTTCATCGATATAGAGTCATCACTATTTGTCAGATATTATTAGTCAATGGTATACTTTAATACATTATATAAAAATCTCTTGGTCATTATGATGACCATACTGGTTTTAAATCCACTTAGGGGGCACATGAAGTTTATTGTCATTCAAAAGGACAAAGATTATTTCAGAGTTGGGAACGTACCCTCATATAGGCTACCTACGTATCCTTTATTTAGAAAAGGAATCAGAACCCATGTAGTTTGTGTAAGGGAGTATGATATTTATATATGACTGATGGCTCAAAAAAAATATGTCATAATTACTTTTACGCTCAAAGCTCATGTGAGTCATGCTCGGTGTGAGAAACAAGAGATATTGGTAAAACCAGACAATTGTTCCATGAAAGATGCAATCATAAGAAATGATGTGGGGCTTATTTATGTATGACTACCCAAATAGATATAGATCAGGACTTATTTTAGAGAAGATGTCCAGGAATAGGGTCCAAAACGTTATAAGTGGTTTTATGGAGATTTGGATACTCTAACATGGGTCTTACTCCTGTCGAAGATGCCCAAATTAGGAGGGGACTTATGATTGGGTTTTATTCCTGAGAAGGAAGCCGAGATCAAAAGTAAATTAACACTGGTTATAAGAAATTAAGACTGGGGCTTACTCCTAAGAAGGAGGCCTAGGTTAAAGGGATTTGAAGACTGGGGCTTATTCTTGATAAGGTGTCCTAGGTTAAAGGGATTTGATGATTGGGGCTTACTCTTAAGTAGGAGGCCCAGGTTAAAGGGATTTGAAGACTGGGGCTTATTCCTGAAAAGGAGGCCTAGGTTAAAGGAATTTTTATAATTAAGGGACTTGGGGCTTACTCTTAAAGTGGATGCCCATATTTGAGACTGGGGATTACTCTTAAAAAGGAAGCCTAGATTTGAGAAATTATGGTTAGGGCTGACTCCTAAGAAGGATGCCCAGATTTTGGGAATTTTGAGACTGGGGCTTACTCATGAGGAGGATGCCCATATTAGGGGACTTGGGGCTTACTCTTAAGGAGGATTCCAAAATTGATGAGGACATGGGGCTTACTCTTAATGAGGATGCCCAATATTAATGAGAATTTGGACTGGGGCATACTCTTCAAAAGGAAGCATAGGTTAAGGATTCTCACATCTTAAAGGATGAGGTTGAATGAATGGAATCTCTAAACTTAGTGATGTAAAGATGTGGAAATCACTAGTTTTTGAGGGATGTTCCACATAATTCTTTTCAGATAAGGAATCCAACAAGGAAATCATTCCATGAATGACTTTGGAAATAATTTTGAAGGATTAATCTTGAAGAGGAGAGGAGGATAGGTGTAGGAGGGGTGAAATGGGAAGGAAGGGAACCCAAAAAGAGATGGGCGTGCAAGTCCTGTGTGGGCGCTCAAGTCTTGGTCTCATTGGTGTACTTGCGCGACCCATGGGTACTTGCGCACCACTCAGCCCTTAAGGTAGAACTTGGGCGAGGGGTGGCTCAAGCATTTAGTACGACCCCTGAAGGCTTTCAGAAGAGGGGCAGGCAAGTTCTGTTCAAGGGGTAAGGTGGCGTGTAAGTGTGGCCATTTCCCTTAAGGGATGGACACACAGGTGTGCAAGTGTTGATGAGTTTAAACACATAGGCCTTAATCCCTCTCATTAGATCTTCTGTTCTAGGTATGAAACTACCTTAGAAGAGTTCAAGAAGCTTTGAGAAGAGACTAGGGCACCAGGAGCTCAAATCTGAATTTCTGGAAATTCTCCTCCATCGAAATGGGGGGCCCATAGGGGTATTTATAGGCTGGAGAGACCCTGTGAGAAATTTCAAAGAGGGCGAGCAAGTCACAATCATGACCACTGGGAGGCACGCAAGTATACTGGCGCAACCTATGTGGAACTTGCGTGACCCAAGTATATTTGATCCTTGGTTCATGCCTCTATCAATTTTTCATATTTCTTCAAAGGATGATTCACTTTGGGTTCAAGGTATTTCCGTTTTCATTCCTTTAGACTCTGTGATGGATAGGAGGGTCAAAAAAATTCCCCCCTCAAGGTTGGATCTGGAGAGAATAGAGGATCTGACTCTAAGGTGAAAAGAGAAATATGAAATCTGGCAATTTAAAGCCATGAATATCAGACATAAAAAGGATAATGTTTATGGTCGAAATAGCATTGACCGAATGGATTTAAAATTGACTCAATTCGTTGAAAATTTATCTGAAAACATATTAGCACACTATAGTATGAGGGAAAATATGTAAACTATGACTTAAGAAGTTTTGAATATGAGTAATGACATAAAAAAGGGCTAAAAACTATTAGAAGAAGTAGATCCCAAGAATGTAGTTACCATTATTTAACAAACCCTTTAGGGGGTTGAATTATGTAGGGCCACCTAAGAGAATTGGCTTCATAGTCAAATAATAGCAACATCGGATGACCGGTCTGTTATGTAGACTAATTATGCAAGGCTGCCTAAGGGGACGTGGTGCATAGTCAGGCAAAATAACACTCAGAAATTTACATTTATACTAATAAAAAGCCAGTGAAAGATTATGGGGATTCAAATTTTCCAAAGAATACAGTTTTCTGAATGGATAGAGGTACATGAATATAGGGAAGATATTTCCATGCAAGATTGTCTAAGAACTGGATGAATGTCACTCCTACGAAGGTCTGACCCAAACGTAGGGAAGGAAAATATAAACCATAGACTTGAATGTTTTCAGATCATGAAAAATAACATGGGACAAATATGTTAAGGGTGTCTATTTTTGTGGATCCCTACACATAGTCATTAAGACCAATAAGTACAAAAGAGGTTTTCTTTCCAAGAATGAAGTTACCACTATTTAACAAACCTGTTAGGGGGTTAAATTATGCAAGTCCACCTAAGGGAATTGGCTTCATAGTCAAATAATAATATCTTTTGTCAGACAAGTCTGTTATGTAGACTGTTTATGCAAGGATGTCTAATGGAAAGTGCTTTATAGTCATGAAAAAGAACGCTCAGAAATTGGACATTTTGTGACCAGAAGTCGAGAAAAATGGTATGGAGATCTGAAAATATTTATGGTTAGGATTATGACACATAAAAAATGGTCATTTGTTCAGTGCATGTAGAGATACACAGACCAATGCTAACCAAAATCATGTTGTGACTAGGTCCTGAATTGAAATGCCGGACTTCACTGCGTATCCCATATGGATGGGAATCCAGCCATATGTAGTTCTTGAAATACAGTTGTACGTCACGTGGGACGAAAGTGTAAGAGATCTTAGTTTAGGGTCATAGAACTCAGACCATTATAAGAAATACATCGTGTGTGTTTTCATAGGGACTTTTTAGCCAAGGGACTGAAATTGGAATTTGGGGTTAGGCCCAAAAGACTTGGGGTTGGATTCGAGGGACACTCAAACAATCATACGTATCCCATGAGGATGGGAATCAAGCCCACATAGTTCTAGAAATACCCTCTGTACATATTTGGTTCGTACATGTGAAGGGTGAAAGGGTACTTTAGTGCAAGGATGGTATGACCCAAGATTAAAGGTTCAGGCATTTCCATGTATGCACGTAGTCTTTGTAATGTAACATGATTGGTAAACAATGTAAATTATGATTTCCTCTTAGGTGAGGGTATCAAAGAATGTTGTAGTTTATTGTCGTATAGGAAGAATGTGTTGTAGAGTTTAACGTCATATAGCAAGGATGAAGGTGAACCAACATAAATATATTGATTCTGGGGGTGGTGTCACGAATCAACATCATATGAGATGGAGGTGAACCGATGAGAAGAGATTGGTTTTGGGATTGAACCTTGGAAGGTTGCCTACGTACCCATCCTAGAAGGAAAGAAGCAAAGTCCGCGTAGTTCAATTAAAAAATGAATTATTGATCAAGTTGTTCTTGGGGAAAACAACCTAAAAAGGATGTTGGGACTTATGCATGGTTAGCAGCCTAGAGAGGGTTTTATGGTTTATGTTTACTCTAAGCTCATGTGAGTCATACTCGGTGTGTGAAATAAGAGGTATCAACAACCCTAACGATGCACAATTTAATGTCATGTAGGATATATAAAGGGACAATGCAATTTAAAGTCAGACAGTGAGGACTATTGGTGTTGCACAGTTTAGTGTCATGTAATATGGACAAAATATAGTCTAACTTCCTGTTGGATGTATTAATGGATTTTTGTACAGTTTAGCGTGGTGTAGTTAGGATGATGAGGAAAATACAATTTAATGTCATGTTGGAAAAAAGGGGGATGGTGCTATTTAATGTCATTCAATAAGGACAAAAGCGGACATAGTTGAATGCCATGTTGGACGTTTTAGGGTATTTTTCTCAGTTTAACGTCATGTTGGACGAAAAGGGATGATATAGTTTATTTTCAAGTTGGACGAAAGTGCGAATAGTTTAAGGTCATATGCTTGGACTATAACGGTGCAGTTTAACGTCTTTCTAGACATGAGGAATGAAAATAGTATAAGGCCATATTCATGGACCATTTCTATATAGTTTAATGTCATATATCAAGGACAATGAAGGGGACACAGTTTAACATCTTGTTGGATGAAAGTAAAACAAATAGTTTAAGGTCATATGCATGGACCGTAACAGTGCATTTTAATGACTTGTTGGACATGAAGGACTTTTGTACAGTTTATTGTCATGTAGCTAGGACTTCAATGTTTAACGTCATGTTGGATGAAAAGGGATGATACAGTTTAGCATCATGTTGGACGAAATTGGTGCAAATAGTTTAAGGTCATATGCTTGGACCGTGGATACTACAAATTAATGTCTTGCTGGATGATAAAGTATTTTTGTTACACAAAATAATTCTTCAGAAATATAGCATTGGTTGGAGTAGTGAAGAGTTCTCTATCCATTGAGATTAAAGAATAATCTCCATTGGAGTAGACCTTATGTATTGAATACGGTCCTTCCCATTTTGGCTCAAGATTGGGAGGTTTCTTTCCTGGTAAAATTGGAGTTCTAAGAACTAATACCAGTTCTCCCTGAACGAATGATGAAGATTAACTTTTTTTTGAAAGCTCGTGGTATTCGATTCTGGTAGACTTCCAAGTGGTGCATGGTGTACAATCTTTTCTCATCAATCCAATCCAGTTCATCTAATTAATTTTGAGATTTTTCAATTGTAGATGATTGATCACAAATGGCTACTCTGAGCGAGGGTAATTGAACTTTAATGGGCAAGACTACTTCCATTCCATATACCAGTGAATATGGAGTTGACCGCGTTGCAGTGTGGGTGGTGTTCCGGTAAGACCATAAAGCATGAAAGAGTTTATCAGCCAATGACCTCTTATCTTTATCCACCAACTTCTGCAGTATGTGTGAAAGGGTCTTGTCGAAGGCTTCTACCTGGCCATTAGCCACTGCATGATATCGAGATGAATGATTGGATTTGATGTTGTATTTTTTATACAATGTATTCACCTAGGATGAACAGAAGTTGGTTCTATTATCCGTCAATATGGTATGAGGGACACTAAATCTGGTAATGATGTTAGACTTGATGAAGCTAACAATGCATTTAGGACTGAATTCTTTGTGGGGTATTGCCTCTGCCCATTTGGAAAAGAAGTCAGTTGCAGTAAGAATATACTTAAACTGCTTGGCTGTAGCTAAAGGATAAGGTCCTACTACATTCATTCCCCATGTGGAAAATGGCAATGAGTATTTATGTGTATGAAGAAACTCTGGGGGTTGATGAATGAAGTTGGCATGTACATGGAAAAAATGACACTTCATTGTGAAATCAACACAATCTTGTATCATTGAAGGCCAAAAGTATCCAAGACTTCAAATTTTATCAGATAGTCTATGTCCAGACTGGTGGGCACCACAGACTCCTGGATGCACTTATTTCATGGCAGCCATTGTCTCTTCACCATCAATGCATCTAAAGATAAATTCATCAAACCACGCTGGTATAGAACTTTCTCTAAGTGATCTAGGCTATCATAAAGAGTAAAATTTACCACACGTCACCAGATTTGTTCTTTCCTGGCTCAATTAGGTGGAAGTGTTTCTTTTTGAAGGTATTCCGTAATAGGTTTCCTCCATCCTGTAGTATGACCATATGATTCAAGAATGGGACTAATTGCATTGATTTCCTCTGTTCTGATTTGAACATAAGTTGAAATTGTATGACGGTGGGAAATAATGAAGGTTGTCTTGTCCCGATTTGGATCTGCCAGAGTTGTGGCTATATTAGCTAGTGCATCAGCTTGGGCATTTTGTAATCTCGGGGCATAAGAAAATGTAAGTTCCATAGGAACTTCCACCATTAACTCTCTGACATAATCATACAATGGGATTAGTTCTTATTTTATCATTTCATAATACCCATTGACTTGTTTGATTACCAGGTCTGAATCACCTTTCACCTTTAAGTGATTCACTTGTGCTTGAAGCGCCAATTCCAAACCTGCGATAAGAGCATTGTATTCTTCTTCATTATTTGTACCGCCTCCCAAAACTGAGAAAGAATAGGGTAACACTTCCTTTTCTGGAGAAATGAGCACAATTCCTAACCCAACTTGGTTTAATTTAGGATTTTCCCTTTTCCACCCTATTCGACTTCTAGAAGAACCATCAAAGTACATTTCCCATGTTTGAAGACTATCTTGAATAGAAAATACACCCTCATTAAGAAGATAAATATCTGAAGATGTATCTTCTACTGAAGGATGTTCAGCAAGGAAATCAGCTAGAGCATGGCCCTTTATTGCCTTTTGAGACACATATTGGATATCAAATTGCTACAAAATAACAGCGCACCTTTCCAGACATCCTATAATCATTGGACGACTAAGGATGAATTTGAGCGGTTTATTACGAGATTCCAATCGGACCTCGTGATGTTTCAGGTAGTGTCTCAACTTCTGAACTATGAAGATTAATGCTATACATCATTTCTCAATACTTTAGTATCGGTTTTCTACTTCAAGCATAGTTCTACTGAGATAGTAGTGGCTGTTTTCATTCCCAGCATCATTATTTTGAGTAAGAAAGGCACCCAATTATCGCCCTAAAGTTGTCACATACAGGATAAGTGGTCTTCCTTCAATAGGTGGCATTAATACCGGTTAACTCATGAGATAATTCCAGAGAATATCAAATTCTTCATAACATTCTTCAGTCCACTGGTAAGTGACTCCCTTCTTCATCAATTTGGTGAAGGGTAAACTTTGGCCAGCTAAATTGGCGATGAAACGATGAATATAGGCTAAGTGTCCTTGAAGTCCTCTAAATTATTTCAAATTTCGAGGAGCTGACATAACAAGGATTGACTTTGTCTTCTTAGGATTGAGTTCAATACCACGATGTTGTACAATAAAGCCGAGAAATTTTCCTCTGTTACCCCAAATGCATATTTTAAGGAGATCAACTTCATATTATGTTGTCAAAGTTTGTGGAATATGATTTCCAAATCAGTCAAGTGATTAAAACGTTGGTTGGATTTAACCACAAAATCATCCACGTAACATTCAACAAAATTCCCTAAAAAGGGTTTTAAGATACAATGAATGGAACGTTGATATGTTGTGCCTGCATTCTTTAGGCCAAATGGAATTGCCCGATAGCAGAACACACCCTGAGGGGATATGAAAGCTATAGATTCTTCATCTTCTGGAGCCATTTGAATTTTATTATAGCCAGAATATCCATCCATGAAGGAATTTTCTTCATAGCCAGTTGTTGCATCAATTAACAGTTCGGTGATCAGAACTGGAAAATCATCCTTAGGACAATGCTGATTAAGATTTCTAAATTAAATGAAAACATTAATTTGTCCGTTTTTTTCTTCACAGGGAAAATATTAGCCAACCATTTGGGATATTGAACTTCTCTAATGATGTTATCTTTGATAATATTATCCACTTCAGCTTCGATTTTGGAAGCATAAGTTGGGTGTGTTTTTCTGGAAACTTGCTTGAATCCTCAATGTTCTTATGGAAAACCAAAACGATGAGTAGAAACATTAGTACCAAGGCCTGGATTTTCTGTATACTTCCTTGCAAATATATCTCAATTTTTTTTAAATGAACCATACATCTCATTCTCTTCAAGGTTCATGGGTGCAATAATTAAAGTGGGGCGTGGATCTTCTTTTGTTCCCAGATTTATTTCTATGAGTTCATCCATGGTAGAAGAGATACTCTCTTCAAATGCTGGAGGAGCATCCCCGAGATCTTCATCTTCTTCTTCAACATGTGTTACTTATTCTGTTTCTACTCTCATAGTAGATGATGAAGTAGACTTTTCATGATCATAAGAGATGATAAAATTTAAACATCTTGAAGAAGAAGATTCCATTTCCGACCCGATTAATGATGAAGGGGCTTTCTTGGGTATTAAGGAGGAGATGATGGATTTGAGAATCGACATCATCCTTCATCTCTGACATTGCTATAACTTCTCCTAGCCTGGTTGGTGAAGTATAACTTGCTGGATTTCAGCAGATTAAATGATGACATCCCCATTTGAGCTTTCATCATTTCTTGGTGAATCACCAATTTCTCCCACGCTGTTTGGATTGATTTCCGTAATTAACATTATGGAAGTTTCCATAAGAGTATTCAGATTTGGGTCGATCCTATCAATTTGACTGATAGGCAACACATAATTTTACTCAAATGTGTGAATGGATTTACTGGAATCATTTACAAACCATATAGAGCATTAACTTTGGTAATCTCCCTTGTTGTGGATTTCTCCTTTCCCTTCATGTGATAGAATTCTGCCTTAATGTATTGAGACTCACATGTCTTGAACAGGGCCTTATCACCATACAATGTCCCAACTTGACCATAGAAACAATATTAGATACATTGATGGTGTGATGAAGGGATAACCTCATGTGGATGTAGCTAGGGTCTTCCAAGAAATATGTTGAAGGCTGAGTCTTGATTGACAACCATGAGATTTGAATTTGATACAAGATCTCCAAACTGAGTTCTGAGTGTAATCTCTCTAAGTGGTTCATGTTCTTTTTTATCATATCCTTGTAACATCATAGTAAAAAGAGATAAATCAGATCTTGTGAGGCCCAATCGGCGAAGTGTGTGAATGGGCATGTGGTTGACTATTGAACCATTATCGATGAAATCGCTTTGGATGTCTACACCATTGACCTTTCTAGACAAGTACAATGGTCTAATATGTCCATGCATGACATCATCTTCATCGTCATCTATGAAAGATATCACTACATGGAATTCTATAAGATTATTCTCTACATGGTATCCTTTAGTTGCCGAAATTTCTTCTTCGAACTCCTAAGGACTTGAAAAAGCCTCAATGAGTGCCTATTCAAGATCCTTTGATAAATTCAAGACATCCAGAATTGTTAACATGGCCAGTACTTGGTCCAGGTGTTTCAATACATCATACTTTTGATCCAAAGGTCTGTGTTTCCCAACAGGAAAATGTTGTTTAGCAGGTGCCTTGGAAATTGATTCATTGGAAGTTGATGAATTTTGTATCAGGATTGGAATTGGTAATAATTATGGCTTTGTAAGATTAGACCGAATAGGTATATTTACTTGATGATAGGATGAAGGTGTAACATCCAACCGATCTTCCAGAATAACTATTCCAGGACTGAATCTACCTCGTGACAAAGAACCTGCTTGTTCTTGTTGAGCTCGTTGAAGGGCTCTGCCCTGAGTTTCTGCCGCATACACAGTTCTAGCAGGGGTAGAATAGGAATAGTGACCTCTGAATGATCCACATCTTCCTCTGTATCCTGAGCCTCTGGATCTTCCACTGATTCCTCTATTTGATACAGGGAACCCAGGTTCATCAAGATTGAAACTGTGATTGGTATAAGGATCTGTTAAATGAATCATATTAACAAAACCGAAGATCAACTCCTCATCTGATAAAGTCTCTACCTGATTAGCCAGTTTAGGCTGTGCTGTTTGGTGGGATGGTACCTGTTGCTTCGAAGTAGATGGCAAAAAATCTGCCAGAGTCAAAGACAACATGGGCTTTGAGACATAACCATCTTCTTCTATTGCTTCTTATTTATTTGAATCATTCTGTTTCTTTAAGAATTTTCCCTCTGTTGAAGTGGGTTTTGCTGCGGCATTCACGGTAGAAGACACAATTGGATTTTTCAATTATGTTCGCAAAATAGCATGAGTTCGGTTGATCTTAATTCTAACCATCCAATCATCATATGTTTGTGCATTTTTCTTCTTGACTTCATGCCACTATCATTCCTCCTCTGGATCAATAGTAGTAACACATGCTACCTGAGGTGAGGAACCTTTCAGTTTGACTTGTCCTGAGTTGACCATTTTTTGCATGAGGTATTTAATGAAAAAATACTCCAGAATGTGATGCCCCAATACCTGATGAAAGGGGGAATATTTGGGGCGGTCTTCATCTCCATTCATGATTGTCCTTTTAGGCCTTGGCAGTTGAACCAAATTATTTTTTAGAGCCGAAATGAAGTAGTCCTGAACTTTTTTATTTCAGAAAGAATAAAATTTACTCTTAAAATCCTTAAATTGTTTCTGTCTTTGATCTATTTGATCATCTTGACGAAATGGCCTCTGTTGTTGGTGCTCATGAGGTGGAGCCCTTTGGGAAGATGAAGGTTTTGAATTAGAAGAAGGTACATGTGCTTGTTTAAGCATGACTGTAGGAGTCTCTTCTCTACCCATTATCCTTCCTGGATCTGATGGAATTACACGAGTTTTGTCCTTAGTCTTTATAAGAGAATCTTAAATCTATTGAGTGATCGAAGTAAGGTCTCGAAACCCTCCTGTGTATTTCACAGGGGTCAACGGCGTGCGTAACTCATCAAGTAGATTTACCACAGAGATTGGAAATAATTCATTGTTGGGGAGTGCTACGCTCAGGGAATATGTTAGTCCCTTCAATAGATCAATGAAATCTGAGACCCTTTCATTCTCCCTTTGATTACAATTTTTAAGATAAAAAACTATTGTCTTTGGCAATGTTGAGCTGAACTGAAGAAGGAATTTTTAGCGAAGATCCTCCCATCCGGTAATTGACCGGGATTTCCAGCTTGTATACCAGAAAAAGGCATGCCCTTGTAATGACTATACAAAACACCTGAGCTTAACTGATTCTTGTTGCTGAAGGGTTCCCATCATTGGATCACAACGAGAAACAAAATGTGTTAAGTGTTTCTCTGGGTCTCCCGAGCCATTAATGATTGGGAATGTGGTACTTGAAAAATTTGATGGGGGAGGAATTGCATCAACCCAATTCAGGTTAAGATCTATTTTCTGGTTGAATTTGAGCTCATTTTCCCTCCATATACTCTAACCAAGTTGGTAATGACTCAATATTAGTTATTACCTTTTGAGAAAAATCCGGTTGATCTTGGACCTGAACAGGTGCAATGACTAGAGCTTGGAAAGATGTGGCAGCTGGTACTGCAACCGAAGGCATCACTGTCGATTGTTGTTTCACCTGACTCGTAGGATTAGACCTGTCAAGGCATACTAACAAAGGATGGTATTCTTGATCCATCATAGTAGCTGAAAAAAATTCCCTTGGATGACTAACTACAAAACTCTTAGGAGGAAGACTACACTGAAATAGTTCTGCATTCATCCTCCTCAATTACTTTATTTTTTCCTCTTGTTCTGCAAATCTTTTATCTAGTGAGAGCGATTGGACTTCTCCAGAGGAAGGGTATGTAACCTAACTCATTAATTTCCCCTTGTTGGATACCTTTCGGAGAGGGGGATGTGGGTAACTTGATGGAATACCCAGATTATCGGTAAGCCATTGATTTTGTGTACTCACACCTACTTCATTTGCATCTGTGCATAGAAATTCTTGAGCAGGAACCTATTTATCTAATCCTCCTGAGTGAACCTCATCTGGTGGATGATAAACAACGGAATTAATGAAATTAATTGACGCATAATCCATTTCATCCCTTCTATCGGCATTTCTGTGATATTGTCTTCTTCAATGTCTCTGAAGAGACATTTCCTTTTGTTGATTTGATCCCTCAGGAACTTCTTGACGAACCATAATTTAGAGGGAATCTTCTGATAATTTCGCTATTCATTCCTATTGAGGCTTCTTACCTAATTGAGAGAACACTAATTTTCTTTGAGGGATAGATTGAGGATTTAAATTAGTCCCCAGTCCGGTGGACTAGGGTTGTTCATGTTGTTCCTTCTCAACACCTCGAATCTTATTTGTTGATTCTGAGGGTTGGGTTAAAAGAGTCCCCAGTCTGGAAAGCTGGGGTGGTTCTTGACATGCTATATCTGAGACCATCTTGTAATATCTCCTGATCTTGCTGACGTTAGTCTGGAAATTGGCTGGATGCATCAACCTGCATCCACTTTTATCACCCAGCTCAAAAGACCGTTGGATTATTTCTGACACTTCTGTCTCTTGATGATGTGCTTGCTCCAAACGAGATTCAAGTTCAATATTCTCGTTTGCTTGATGTAGGAGTAATTCAAAAACTTGTTCTCTGTATGCTTCATTTTGAGAATAACTAGTTGAATCATATTTTGGGAAAGCCTTTGATTACAAACAATTCCAATTGATTGTGGCCACCCATGGGCAATAACATTGCATGAGACCATTTTCGGCAGGCTTTGCTTACTAGAGAGTACAGTGAAATGTAGTTCTCCATGAACACCCCATCCCCTGATATGAATACCATATGGGGAATTGGAAATTACCTGGCACAATATTCTTATTGTGCCTAGGCATGAATGTTGAAGGGCTCTCTGCTACTTTTCAACCTTCAGATATCGAGAAACTGATAGAGAAGCCAAGTCAATTTGGCCATGTAACCCTTCTATTATCTTGATATGATTTTCATATTCATCATAAGATAATATTTTATTTTTTAACTAACAAATAGATTTCCATATGTTGAGACGAATATCATGAATTCCATATTCCATCAACATCTATGTAATTTCATACTGAGAGTCTACTGAAGGCCAAACATGACCAGCACTTCACCTTTCGCCAATTGTTTTCTCATATTCAGTACCTCCTCTTTATCATTCAATGGATATTCTTCTACCAGATTGGACCAACGTTTGTGCTTCTTTGTTGCTCCATCGGATTCAATGAGATCGGTATAGAATTCACTGATCAAACTAGAAGATGAACGATCTAGGGGTGGTTGGGAGAATGAACTACACCTCGAGATATCTTCTGATTCAGAAATAATTTCACCTACTAGAAGTGAAGCATTAGAAATGGCTGGCTTCATATTTATAAGTACCTCAAGATAAGAGTGTTTTCTCATCACTACATTGTCCATTGGAGCATTTTCTAGGCAATGTGTATTATAACTACGGAGAGGACTTTCGCAGCTAAATTCATCATCATGGGGAGGAACACCATGGTGGGTTACAGCAAAAGATAAAACATTTTTCTTCTTGGTCTTCTGGCTACTCAGAGGGTTCCTATGGCTCTCATCTGATGACGAAACATCAAGATCGACTGAACTATCATGAAGAAAGCCTTCATGAGGAAGTATCTAATGAAGACCTTCATAATTTATGTTCCCAGTATTCAGAACTAAGAGTGTAGAATCTTGAGTTTCACCAGATAATTGTTTGAGTGCATCAAGAACTCCAGCATCGAGTAAGGCCTTGTTAGATATTGGACCTTGACTTCTTGACTGTGCTGGGTGGGTCTTCTTTTTAGACGCCTTCTTACTCAATTTAAGAACCAATTGTTGAAAAAAGTGGTCTTTATGGACTGGTGTATGTGCCTTTACAAGAGAAATGATCAGGTTAGGCTGATTATCTCTGCTCAAATCAGGTGTATGTACCTGACTTGGTTGTCCATATGATATGGGGGATTATGCCCCACAACCCACTTGGATTGGAAGAGAGGTGTGTGTTTGTTCCATAGTGAACTGTTTATTTGTCACTCCACTGGTAGGGATAGATTTATGTGTCTTTCCCTAAGATTCTACTGAAGCTGTTAGAATATCCTTGAAGGCTTCCAGAATATGAGTATGGATTTGATTCTACACTTTCACCATTGATATAATATGCTTGGTGACTTAAGCTACCGGAATGGGGATATATGTCCATTCTGTGATTGGAGTAGGTGTATGTTCCTACTCCTGTCCTCATTTTACTATCAGTGAATCCTGAGAGTACTCAAGTGAGGGGCAGAGAGTTGAGTCTGCCTCCTGTTTGTCCCCAGAGCATTCCGACTAACTTCTCCAAATGCTACCAAACGAGACTGTTGGTAGGTTTGATCAATACTAGCAGGTGAATGTTCTTGCTGATTGCACTCCGCTGAACATGGTTGACACGCTTCCTTCAATACTGACAGACAAGGCTGCTGGGAGGATTGATGAATGTAAGCAGGTGTATGTGCCTGTTTATTAGTTGTCAACACATTGGGTTAGAGATATCCATCTTATGTAGTCAGACAATCCTGCTAACTAGATGATTATTTATAAACAGGTGTATGTTCCTTTATATAGTATGCTGCCGGAATTGCCTGGCGTGATTGGCGTGTTGCTAGCAGACGAATCTACTGGACAACGGAATTAAAACGGACAGGTGTGTGTGCCCACTCATTTCTTGCCACCGTGTTAGGTTTGTGGAATTATCCGGAGATGGTAGAGATGACAACCTGCTCACTATTGACCTGATTTCATCTCTGGCGGTTCGGCTTGCCTTCTCGGGTTCAAGGAATCTGAGCCGAATGCCTAAAGATGATACCCTCATCATGCTAAGGGCGCACTGCCGTACGAGTCTGGTTGTGATTGTTAATGGGATCCCTCGGTATGGACTCCTGTCTCCTTGAAATAAGGCCCTGAGGGACCTGCTCATTCACCTCCCCAAAATATGGGAGTGAATGGTGATTGCGTTTCGAGGATAACGACCCAAAAAAGTTGGAGATGGTGGTTGGAACCACCTGATTCTTGATCACTGGTCATCACTATCAAGATGACCATGGTGAATTGTTCACGTGGAGGGTTTGTCGAGCATCCTCCATAGTTGGAATGGTACTATTTTGACGGTACTTATTAACCATTGAATTCGATACCCAACGTTGAAGATGCTGAGTAGGTGATGTCGTCCTTAGAGCGGACGACGATCCAGCAAGAGAAGCAGCAGATGCATTCACAGTAGAGGTTTTCACAACAAATGTTTTCACAACAGAGGCATTCACAAACGTGAACTAAAGAAAATCCATTCTTGTATTGCATAATATCATAGAAAAGGGTGTTTGTTTGATATAATAGAAGTAATCAAGGTAAGTCCGACAAATAAATACTTTAGATGAACATAGATGTTATTGATTGTCTTGTTGGCCCTCACATTGAGATTAAATAGGTGCTAACAAATAGATAAAATATCACTTTTACATGGTTAAGGATTCACGTTGGGTTCACCATTTTTTGTTTCCTCTAGAATTGGGAATAAACTTGTTGGTTTAAGGTTCAATCATTCAAAGCAGTTTTCAATGGGTTTGTTCGTAGAACCAGAAACATCCAATGATTCTATATCCATTTGAACCTAATTTACAAAGGTAGGTGCTCATTAGTTATACATTGATGAGGCTTAGTAATTTGAATTGGTTGAGAGGATAGGAGGTTTGACTCATCACACCATTTTTACGGGAATTATTGTCTACTCTGGGACTCTATTTGTAGATTTATGTTATGTTCATGAATCCTTATTAAGTTACCAAGTACAGGAATGATCTTTCCATTAGATCTGACAATCAATGATTGATATATAGGAAATTTATAGAATCATTTATATGTCTTCAAGGTTCTTCATCGATAGAGAATCATCTGTATTTTTTTGAGATTATTAGTCAATGGTATCCTTTAATACATTATATAAAAGTCTCTTGGTCATTATGATGACCATACTGGTTTTAAAGCCACTCAGTGGGGAACATGAAGTTTATTTTCATTTCGAAGGACATAGATTATTTCATAGTTGAGATCGTACCCTCAGATGGGCTACCTACATATCCTTTTTTTAGAAAAGAAATCAGAACCCATGTAGTTAGAGTAAGGGAGTTCAATGTTTATGTATGTTTGATGGATCAAAGCAAAGATGTCATAATTACATTTATGCTCTAAGCTCACGTGAGTCATGCTCGGTGGGAGAAACTAGAGGTATTGGTAAAACCAGACAATATTTCCATGAAAGATGAAATCATAAGAAATGATTTGGGGATTGTGTATGCATGACTGCCTAAATAGATAGATATCAGGACTTATTTCAGATAATAATTCCAGGAACGTGGTCTAAAAAGGTATAAGTTCATTTATAGAGATTTGGATACTCTAACATGGGGCTTACTCCTGAGGAATATTCCCAAATTAAGAGGGGACTTATGATTGGGTTTTATTCGTGAGAAGTAATCCCAGATCAAAAGTAAATTAAGACTGGTTACGAGAAATTAAGACAGGGGCTTACTCCTAAGGAGGAGGCCCAGGTTAAATGGATTTGAAGAGTGGGGCATATTCTTGAAAATGGGGCCCAGGTTAAAGGTTTTTGAGGATTGGGGCTTACTCCTAAAGAGGATTCCCAGGTTAAAGGGATTTGAAGACTGTGGCTTATTCCTAAAAAGGAGGCCCATGTTAAATGAATTTTTAGAATTAAAGGAGTTGGGCCTTACTCCTAAGGAGGATTCCCATATTTGAGACTGGGGATTAGTCCTAGAAAGGATGCCCATATTTGAGAAATTATGGTTGGGGCTTACTCCTGAGGAGGATGCCCAGATTTTGGGATTTTTTTTATTGGGGCTTACTCCTGAGGAGAATGACCAGATTAGGGGACTTGGGGCATACTCCTCAAGAGGATTCCCAAATTAATGAGTACTTGGGGATTACTCTTAAAGAGGATGCCCAATAATAATGAGAATTTTCACTGGGTATTACTCCTAAAAAGTAATCCCAGGTTAAGGATTCTCTCATCTTAAAGGACGAGGTTGAATGAATGAACTCTCTAACCTTAGGGATGTAAAGATGTGTAAATCACTAGGTTTTGAGAGATGTTCCACAGAATTCCTTTCAGATAAGGAAGCCAACAAGGAAGTCATGCCATGAATGTCTTTGGAGAGAATTTTGAAGGCTTAATCGTGAAGAGGAGAGGTGGATAGGTGTATGAGGGGTGAAATGGGCAGGAAGGGCACCCAAAAAGAGTGGGGTGCGCAAGTCCTGCGTGGTCACGCAGGTCTTGGTCATGCAGGTGTACCTTCGTGACACATGGGTACTTGTGCACTGCTCATCCCTTCATGTAGAACTTGGGTGAGGCTTGGCTCAAGCCTTTAGTACTATCCCTGAAGGCTTTCAGAAGAGGGGTGCGCAAGTTTTGTTGAAGGGGTAAGGCAGTGCACAAGTGTGGCCATTTCCCTTAAGGGCTGGCCACTCAAGAGCGCAAGTGTTGATGAGTTTCAACACTTAGGCCTTACTCCCTCTCATTAGATGTTCCTTTCTAGGTAATAAACTACCTTATAAGTGTTCTGAAGCATTGAGAAAATACTAGGGCACCGGGAGCTCAAATCTGAATTTCTGGAAATTCTCCTCCTTCGAAATGGGGGACCCACAGGGGTATTTATAGGATGGAGAGACCCTGGAATAAATTTCAAAGAGGGCGCGCAAGTCACCTGCGTGACCACTGGGAGGCGCGCAAGTATACTTGCGCGACCTAGGTGGAACTTGCACGACCCAAGTCCATTTGAACCTTGGATCAGGCCTTTATAAAATTTTGATATTTTTTCAAAGGATGAATCACTTTGGGTTCAAGGTATTTCTCTTTTCATTCCTTTAGACTCTAGGATGGAAAGGAGTGTAAACAAAATTATTCAAGGTGAAGCGTACCATGGAAGCTTGGAGTGTTACATATACCAAGTATGTTTTCAATTTTTCATTTTTCTTCAAAAAAAAATTTCATGACTGTTTCCTTTATGAAATTCATATGAAACCCATTAATTTCATTCGGTTATTTTATTACTACGATTGTTTTACGTTCTATGTGGAACACATTAATATGTAATTATTATGATGTGATGAGTGGTCCTAGAATTTTATATCACTGAAATTTATTGGTTAATGTGATTTATGTAATAATATAATGTGAAATATGTGTGAATATGACGCTATATTTTCTCTCAATGATGATTTTATGATTATTTACATATGTTATGTTTAAACATGATTCTAGGTTCATTCATAACTAGGTGCATTATATGACCAATAAAAAATGATGTTTCATTTTTATGAATGGCAACATACCATGACTTTTATATTGATTTTTTCATGATGTTGATGATAATATTATGCTTTTTTAATCATGGTGATATTTTTTATTCTCAATCATTTTATATTGATTATTGTCCCTTATTCATCCTCTTATATAGCTTTTAACTCACCCCATTAATTTCTGTATATCCTCATGTGAGTTCTTCTAATAAATAATAATTTAAAGAACACATAGAAGATTGAGAATAAGGAATTAAATAATTTTCATATTTTTTTATGTAAACATTAGGTATATTCTTAATTTTATAAACACACTAAACCTATGGATTGTGTATTTGTAAATATATAATTTTATTTATCTTTAAAATTATTTAATAGTAATTTCAGAATATTTAAGGTCATTATTTATGGAATCAGATCATTATTTATTTCATTTGGGAATTATAATTAGATAAAAAATAGTGAAACCCATAATTATAAACATATATATAGGAAAAAAATCCTCAAATAATCTTTTTAAGAAAGGGTAAACTTACGGATCCCCTAATATATTCCTTTAGGGTTAATTACATAAAATAATAAATTATTCATGATTTTTTACTAACGTTTTGTTCAAACATTTCTTTTTTAGAAAATTGTGGGAACTTTGAGTAACAAGGCCAATAATCCATGTGTGGGACAATGAAATGATTGTCTGAATGACATTCTCAATTCCTTGAGAACTGTATTTCAAAACATTATGAAATTATGGAGATTATTGACATCCTATATGTGGATTTAAATAATAACCTCAATCATGTGTAAAATCCACCTTCACCAAAGAAGCATCATCTATCCATTGAGTACACTATGCGGAAGCGGACACTAATGTTTAGTGGAACTTCTGATCCACATGTCATAGAATAGTGGATTAAATAAATGGATAATATATTTTATTTGATCCATTGTTCTCAGATGGAGAATGTGAATCTATTATTTTATCATTTCAATATAGAAGTCGAAAAAAGTGTGAGTTGATTTAGAACACCAATACAAAGGAAAAAATGAAAGAGATAGTGTGAATATACTAAGAAAATATTTTTTACCGTGTATTTCAATTGTACTCTTCAAACTATGATGGATAAGGAAATCATAGAGACAAATAAAAATTAGTGTGAATATATCATTAATTATGTGTCTAACATCACAAGGATTTCAATATACACCACGCGTTTGTTATCAACAATGATAGAAAAATAGAAATATTCTTTAGGGGATTAAAACTAAAACATTGAGAGGATTAATAAATCTAAGAAATTGGAAGATAGGAGAAATTAGTTTGATTTACTCTTTATATAGAGATAGAGTTATGATAACAGTCCCATGTTTATAGATATAAGAAGATAAGAATGTAATTTCAAGCTGGTGTGTCAAATGAAAAAGGAAGAATGAGGATCCAATTACCCACATGTCAAAAATTTGGGAACAAGCATCATGGAAATTGTCTGAAATTGGATTAAAATACTTCATGTGAGGGAGAAAATATCTCCATGATCATGAATGTAAATGATATATTATGAATTCAGAAAACATTATATATGAACGTAGGGAACCACCAAATTCTCCAGATATGGTTCAATGAATCAACTATAGGGAGAAATGTAACTATTAAAGCCAGTGCACTAAACCGTGATTCTTTGTGGGTATATATCATCAACAACCACTAAAGACAATGGATAAAGGGAAATATTATTCAATCACTACTTCTAAATTGGATCAAGAAAATGAATTCATTCATGGTACACTGCATATTCACTCGCGAATGGAAAAAGTTTAATCTGAATCTGGTTTTATACATACTATTATATAATGAATTTTTTCTTAAACTATTGAATTGATTCCCATATACATTTAAGTATATGTATGTATAAAAAATATTGTTACATCATTACTACCCAATCATTGGACTCTTCTCCTATTAGAATATGTGTAAGGTTCTTTCAATGAAATTATTAATTGTTTCCTTGGTTTAATTTGGTGCCTTAAGGGGAATAGATTTGTTCTCGTTATATAGTGCACATATCAATTATCAATAAAATGAAATTTATTTTCATATTCCAAAAAATCCCATGATATTATATAAAATTTTTTAAGCTCATGAATATCCTTTGGAAAATGCATCAACAATTTTGGTGTTGATTCCCTGTGGAGAAGCATTAAAAGCTCCAATAGTAAAGTCAAATGAGGGTATAAACTTGAAAGAAATGCCCATTGAGAGAGAATACAGTGATTTATTTCTGGATTATTTACCCAAAATCCCCCTAGACTCATACATAAATATACAATTATCATAATATTCCCCTATATTATAGCCCTAATATGACTAGAAGAATTAATAAAGCAACTACAATAGCATTTGGAAAAAGGTTTCATACACCCTAGTGCATCACATAGGTGTGCACCAGTGCCCTTTTTCAATAATAATTATGGGTAAATGTGTTTTTGTATCTAATATTAGGATCTCAATAATATTTTCATAAATAACAATTATCCTCTTCCATGTATTTATTGCATGCTCAATCAACTATGAGGAGATTAGTACATCTCAAAGTTGGATCATCGTTCTGGATATCACCAACTAAAGGTGAACAAGTAAGATATTTAGAACACTAATTTTCATACAAGTTATGGTCACTATGATTTCATTTTTATTCACATCAGACATACTAATTCTCCTAAAAGATTCTTGGATTTTATGAATATAGTCTTTAGTGGCTACCTTGAAATTTTATTGGTAGTGTTTATTAACAATATTCTCACTTAATCCAAGAGAAATGAAGAAATGAATATATTCAAAGGATTTTTCATGTGACATTATGTAAGGAGGAAATATACACTGAGTTTAGAATGTGTGACTTTTGAATGTATTAAGTCACATTTTTGGGGCACATGATCATATGTGAGTGAATGTTTGTGATCCCTTCAACAAAAAAATGAAATTGTTTAATGGGAAATACCCCCATGTTTTATGAAAATATCTGTTTTTCATTCCATAGCATGTTACTACCAATATTTTGTGAGAAATTAATCATGATTTTTTATCCCCCTAACTAAGATAAAGTGTAATGGGATAAAATATTTATGGATATAAGAATCTGATGAAATCATCAAGGAGATCATGAAGAGGTTAATCAATATAATTTTACTCACACTATTGAAAAGAGGAGAAGTATTTGTGATATAAAATAATGATTAAAAGAATTTATTGGATAGTTAACAAACTAAAAATGATAATGTGATAGCCTACATCTCTCGATAGTTGAAGAACCATGAGCAGAACTACTTGACACATGATCTAAACATAGAGGCTATGATGTTTTCCCTGAAAATATGGTGTCACTTCCTATATGGTTTAAAGTGTGAATTTTATAATGATTATAAGATCCTAATTTATATATCCACAGAAAATAATCTCACCATTATTCAAAGGAGGTGGTTATACCCATTCAAGGAATATGATTGATCTATTCACTACCATCGGAGAAAGGCAAACATGGGTGGTGATGATCCTAACAAAAAAACTACCACTCTATCCATGATGAAGATCAAGAAATAACCTGTCTTATTTTAGATGAAAAGGATTGATCTATAAATCATATTGGCTTGGAATACAACCTAACTTTCCCAAATGATTACTCAACTATCTATAAATGAGAATTACATGGAGGCACAAAGGGATGAATTTGACCTCCATAAGAACATAAATTTAGCAAAGGGAGGGGTGCAACATGACTTCCATACTGATGGAGATGATTTTTTTTGTTTTGAAGATGTATTTTTTTTCCTTAATCACATGGGATAAAGAATGATCTCTTGAATAATGCATATATCTCATATTTATCCATCCATCTAGAAAGTACCATGATGTATCATCATCTTCGAGAAAACTTTAGGTTCCACAACATGAATAATAAGATTTCTTATTACATATCAATTTGTTTCTCATTCCATAAAGTGAAATCATAGTCATATAAGTAGAAATGGATTATGCAACCACTTCCCATACCTACTTAGAAATGGGAGAATGTCATTGTGGAATTTTTTACAGGTCTCCCAAAACATCCAATTGAAACAAAGTGATATGAGTTGTTGTGGATCGACTCCCCAATACTTCACACATTATCTTAATTTAGGAAGATTTGTCACTTGAAATACATGGCAGGATATATGTGGAGAAAGTGGTGAGCTGGCATGAGGTTCCAGTTAAATTATATTTGATCGTGATCCATGGTTCACTTCAAAATTATTCAAAATAGTTCAACATGATTTGAGTAATAAATTGAATTTCATCATGGCACATCATCCCCATGCTGATAGTCAATCTCGAAGGACTATTCTGACACCTCATGACATGATAAGAATGTACTGAGTGAAATTTTAATGTAGGAAGGGATCATCATCACCCATTGGTTGAGTTCTAATACAAAAACAGCTTCTGTTCATGTATTCTAATGTCACCATATGAATAACAATTTTGTAATTGATTAAGAACATCATCTTGTGGGGATGAAGTTATAGAATGAATGATATTAGGAACTGATAATGCTCAAGAGATGATAGATAATGTTCAATCCATCCAAAAAAAAAATCAATGCTACTAAAATTAAGTAATAGATCTATGATTCAACCTTTAATGGTATAAGGGGTTTGATGTTAGAGACAACGTTTTCCATTTAATATCACCATAGAATAGATTCATATGGTTTTGAGATAAATTGAAGCTTGTCCCATAGAACATTTCCCCCTTTGAGATACTCAATTTCATAAATGTAGTGGCCTATCAGCTTAAACTTCCAAAAAATCTTGATCATGTTCATGATGGGTTCCGTATATCTCTCTTGAGGAATTACACACATGAACCCTCATGTGTACCAAATCTATAGGAGACAAAACTAGAGAATTATCTCTCATTTAAATAATATTCGGTGAATATATTGGACTATAGAGACAATGTTATACAAAAATAGACAATCCACCTTGTCAAAGTTTTATAGAGGAACCTTAATTATGAAAAGGAATCATTGGAGCCTACGAAAATGATGAAATATAATTACCCTCACCTATTATCAACTAAAATATGATTTGAAATTTTAGGGATGAAATTTCTAAAGGGGGGATAATGTAATGATCCAATGTTTTATAGTATTATTTATTTCCTAAATAAATGTGTGTTGTATTATATTATATAATAGTAAACACATATAAAATATTGAGAATCCAATAAAGACAAAGTTTCATTGATAAATACTATTAAAAAAATATTAAATTGAAAAAATTAAAATTCCAAAAATTAAAACTCGATAAAAATATAAAATAGGATAGATAAAATGGGAAAATATGGATCACCCAAATATACTAGAATGATCACCCACATTTCAAACAGTATAGAGAAGAAAAAATATTAGTAAACCAAGAAACATTATAGATAGTGTAAATATATAACCTTGTGAGTAATTGAGTATATTATTTAATGAACTAATGAAGTGCTATTTATTGGAGGTAATGTGTCCATTTGAATAGTAATGGTGCTATTGTGAATAATAACCTGATTATTTGGAATAGAATCCTGGACATTTGAATTGTAAATTCATCTAATTTTTTCATATAAATAATATTTATCAAGATTAATTTATGTTAATAAACATATTATAATTCCAAAAAATAATTATCATGATTAATAAATAAATTAAATTATAAGCACATTTTTAATATAATAATTTTTAAAGTATTTTGTAAAAATAATTACTTTTTGTGTTAAAAATTAATATTACCTATGATATAAATTTATTTTATTAAATTCATATCATTTTTGAAATCATAACATTGAATTTATACAAGGGTGATGTTTTTGATATTTTCTCAAATACATCAATTTTTAAGTGAATAGTAAAAATATAGTTTTTCACATAGCTAGTGTATATTAAATTACATCAATCTTGATCTAACAATGAAATAATATTTTATTTAACATTAGGTTTGGCCATGAAATATTTTATTTCTTAAATTAATCATCAAAATATTATAAACATAATTTCTAATCCAAAATGGAACCTTCCAAAACCTAAAGTCAAAAGTGAATCCTTAAAATAACAATTTTCATTATTTCCAATTTCCATTTAAGAAACTAATTAATTGGAATTATAAATCATATTTAATGTCCTAAAATAATTATATTATATTAATATATTATTCATAATGTTAATAATTAACTATTATATATTTTTCCATTGATATATAATTTTAGTCAATATTTTATTCTAAAAATACCTCGCTCCTCATGTAAAAAAAACCCCTGCTCCCCCACCCCCACCCTCTCTTGGAAAACTACTCCATGGATCCATTCTAAAGACCATGATCTACCCAAATCCTCCGAATCAATCCCAATATAATCCTTTTGATATTGATGATCAATCCAACTCTAATCACCAAGGATTTTTAATTTTGTAAAATAGAAGATACACCATGGATTAAGTATGTTTTGATCCACTTCTCTCTCCCTCTTTATCTTTATTTCTTCTTCCTCATATATTTATTTTTACACCACCACATTCACAAAAAACCCCTAATATAATAAATTAGGTAGTAATATAACATTATCATAATAATTCTATCCTACTGTAAGTATCATAATACTATATATATATATATGTTTTCAACATCTCTATCCGGATCTCTCGACAGTATCCCATCAAAGTTCAATTAACCAGCTACAATGATATTTCCATGTCAAAATAATTTACCGTCATCATGGTTGAAAAATATTTAATACATATGATATATAAAAATGAAAATATATACATTATATGAATATATAATTAATAATAATAATCTATAAATTACATTTAAAAAATAGAGAAATCAATGCGAAATGGGAAATAATTAAGAAAAACATGGTATCAAAGCGCTTCAATTTCATAAAAGAATATCAATAAATATAATACAATGATTATAAGTAATAAATAGTTTTACATATTAATATAATTCACTTATGGATCAATTTTGTAATACATCTATGTCTATTTTTCTTGAGGCAAGAAAATGATGAAATAAAGTACGAATTAATTTAATGGGATTCTCAAACACAACTCATTCGTTGGGTTACACCTACATCAAAAAATAATTGTTGTGGTTATTCCATTAATATTCCACAAATATAATTTAAACATTTCTCAATTTTCCTTTTAAGTATATAAATTTTTCCAACATGGATTTATGACCAGTATAAAAAAATTTCAAAAATAACACTTTATTCCAAAACACATCTTCACTCCTCTTGAGACATCTTCTTCTTTAGTCAAGATTAATGATTCTTATAGTAATTATGTTTTCCATTTTTCATTTGGAAACCCTAAT
Organism: Viscum album; assembly: GCA_963277665.1. Lineage (NCBI taxonomy): Eukaryota > Viridiplantae > Streptophyta > Magnoliopsida > Santalales > Viscaceae > Viscum > Viscum album. The sequence continues at coordinate 566,290,723 of OY728134.1, read as the reverse complement.
TTTTATTCATGAATATATTAATTATTAAATTCTTATGAAACCCATTTTTTCCCTCGGAGATTTTTTGATTAAGATGGTTATGTGTTCAATGTTTAATGACTGAATATTAAAAGGTTATGATCTGATAGGTGGGACTAGAATTATAAATCGCTCCAATGAATTTGGTAATTTAATGTGTCTTGATAGATAATGGTAAATATGTGTGAACTTCATTCACTTTTTTAAAATAACGATTTTATGATTATGCAAATATGTTTTGTGTGAACATGATGCAACCTTTGTTCACAACTATTTGTGGTATTTAACTAATGAGATAGGATGTTTCATTTTTATGCATTACTTCATTGAATGACATTATACATTTTTTCTCTCGTTATTTTACGATAATAATATTTTTATTTCATGATGATGATGATGTTTATGATCACGAATGTTATACTGATTAATTTCCTTTATTCATCCTGTTATTAAGACTTTAGTTCACCCCTTTCATTGATGTATATCCTCTAGTTATTTCTTTTAAAATACAAAATTTTAATTACACTATGAAGATAGAGAAAATGAATTAAATAAATTTTATATTTTATTATTTAAATTTTCTGTAAAATTCCAATTTTCCCATGACACTAAACCAATAGATATTGGATTTGTAATGATATTATATTGTTTAGTTTTAAAATGATATAGTAGTATTATAATAAAAATTTTGGTTGTTATAGTAAATATGGTAATGTTAATGACTATATGTTATATTTTTGACCTTAAAATAGTTTGTTAAATATAATAACACATATAACTTCGTGAATTCTAGTATGTCGGACAACAATAACATCACTCATGCGTACGTCTAGACTATCATCTCCACATAGTGATGTGAAATGTATACATTTTCTATTGACATGTATTTTAATTCAGATACATTATACTAATATAAATTATATATATGTAATAATGATTATTTTTAATGTTGAATTAATATTTATTTTCCTTTAGCTCCATCCATTGATAAAATGGAAACAACGTTCATTTGTACATATGACCTATTGTCTCCATGAAGGGTGTAATGAATTTTATATATTTGGACTTATATATAACTATAAAAACATATATAATGAATTTATATGATATTTATATCATGTTTTTAATTATTTATATGATGTACCCATTATTAATGAAAAAGGACCATAAATACCAAATCAAAACAAATAAGAAAAACAAAGTAGGTGTTACATGAAATGTTCTATTAATAGGTAATTGTTAATAAAATCATAATAAAATGACATAATTAAATCATATACAGTATTATTTTATGGTTTTGTAAAATATTTAAAATAATCCAATATTTATTAAATAGTAGGATTAGAAATTTACAGAAAGAAGTTAAAACTGAGTTATGGGAGATTATCTCAATTTCCATTCCTTGAGGCATATTGTAATTTTATACACCTAATTTATTTAATATAGGATATATAATACAACTTTTACATGTAATTTAATGATAAATTATTACTTCATGCTATTTTTTGTTTCAATTTGATTTAATTTATTCAAGAGAATTTTACCAGAATGTTTTTATGTGGTAAAAATTTCATAACTCAATTTATTTTCAATGAGTTATATAACTTATTAATTATTTTTGACATTTTTTAAATTGGCTATATTTTATTTTTTACACTAGTTTTTTATGGTTTTATATTTGACTCACATAATCTATTCATTGATTAATTCTTACTTCATCATTATGATATTTGAATGGGTTTATTTCACAATATCATTTTAATCGATATTCTTTATAGCTAAATGTCTATTGAAGGAAATAATTTGATCATTGGATAATAAACCCCTTTTAGGTTATTATTCTCTAGTTATTCATGAATTTTTCAAGTACTATTACCATTTTCCCTCTCATTGCTAAATAATATAATTGATAAAAAAATTTAAGAAAATAAAACATCTTTTACCTCTTTTGTAAAGAATAATTATTCTTCCAAATCAATATATTCTTAAAAAAAATTACAAAAATGTTTTATATTGGTCTTGAAATGTCGTTTTTTCTGATAATTGGAATTCAAACAAAATTAAAATGAATCTTCATTTTTTTTAAATGTACTTTATTACTTTTCTATAGAAAATGTGAATGAATTCTTTGGTTTTAATGTATTTTTAATGAAATAAAATTTCCACTATGATAACCACTCATTTATCTAAAGCGTCCATTCCATGTTTACATGGTACTTTTCTTATAAATCTTCTTACAAATATTATGAAAACTTATAATTTTTAAAAGTGGTTTTTAATTTGAAAAAGATATTTTACTCAAGATTGTTCTCATTGATATTTTATGATACATATATTCACTGAAGACAACAACCCTTAATTTTACACAAACACTAAAAGGGATATATTTTAAAGATACCATCACTATAAATTTCATTGGATTTATTAAGATTACATTGACCAATGAAGGTATTGACATTCACTTTGTTAGTTTGTTTTTGTATTCATTAACATTCCCTTGAAAAAATAACTTTTCAATGGACCTTAGAAAATTAATTTTCCAAAAATATCCATTTTATTTATCTTGTATATTATTATTTCTTAAAAATTATATCATTTCTACATATAGTATTTTACTGATAATTTTTTTTGATTCACTAAGAAAATATTGATAATCTATATTCATTATTAAATATGGATAATTATTGGTAAGGCTTATTTTTCATTAATTAAATCAATCATTTTATTTATAATGAATTCTTTGAATGTGAATTAATTGATGTGTCCCAGATAACTATATCCACTCGATGCATTGGTAGTCTCATGGGACTAATCAAATGGATATAATTATTTAATTTGGTTTCAAGTGTATACCTACTCATCAATAAAACCATGTTGTGAAAGGTATTAGCAGTATAAATATCATGACATCTGAGATGATGATGCCCAATACTAATAATTTCCTTTATTCAAAATTCATTACTTATTATCCAAGATATTATCACATTAATATTTTCCATGGATTCATTTTTCTCATATTATCGATTAAATAGAATGTGTTTTTTTATTTGACTTTCTATATTTATTATGATGTATCTAATTATGATAGTAATTCTATTTTTTTGAAATTAAATTTCTATTCAGTTATTTATATTTCCATATTGATTATTCTTATTTATTCATTATATCTTCAATTATGCATAACCCTTACTCAGAATTTTAGGTCACCCTTATTTTGTTTCCTTTCCCTGGAATATGAAGAGAGGATCTTTAAATGCGTTCATGGGTTAATAATTTTAACATTCACTATTTTGTATTTCATTTTTTCATATATAAAGTGAGATTTATGTTTTTATCTCATTTACCAAGACTACTAAAGTATTATACCTTCTGTGATGTGATCACTTTTATATAGTGATAATGTAACAAATTAACCACTAATTCCTGGTTACTATAGTTGGGATCTTTACAGTTGCTATCATAAGATGTTTAGTTCAAACTTGGGGATATATAATTTGGAAAACATATATTAGGAAGCATAACCATATTGTATATTTTGAGAATTTGGAAGAATATCCTAATTTTTTGGTAAGGAGGAGATTGTCTAGTATTAACTAGCAATACATTCATTTCTCGATTCTACATGTTGATTTAGTTATGGTACCGATATACCTAGGGGTAATAACTATGAAATACTCAAATCATTATTGACTTGATTATTGCCTATTACACATAAAATGGGCCTTACTATACAAGTAGTTTGACAATATCCAAGGATATGTTTTAGTTAATTTACACTCTATTCAAAAAACAATTATAAATAATTTGAATAGGTGGTGACCATGAATGACCTTGGTAAAATATAAAATTTCCATGGTTGATAATTATAAGTTTTTTCATGTGTTTAATAGCATAAATACCCATTGGATGTATTATTTAATGGTATTTTATGATTATTAAGTATATTATTGGATAAATTTAAGGTAATTCAACTCATTGGTTTAGTATGAGAAAGTTTTGTTTAAAGAATAATGACTTTACATTTTTTGGACATAAGAGTAGAGTTATTTATAACCTTTAAGGTTTATATTATCATTACTATTGTGTTCAAAAAGTGTCATCAATATTTGAGAATTGTAACAACCTGAAATTTGGAATAAATCTTGTTTCCTAATTTTGGGTGTTATTTAATTTTTTTTATCCAACAAAACTGTTTAATTGGATAACATGAGTATAATTAAAATGATACTATTGGGTTTTGACTGTTATATGACCAGTGGTCAATATGACCGCTGGAATCTAAACATTTCGATATTTTCCTCTAAATACAAGTGATCTTGGTTAATTAATATGGAAAGAACATTCGATGGCCTCACCCAGTAGTCTTGGACTGATCGAAGCCCATCTTACAGAACATGGGAAGAAGGTAGCACCACTGGGCTTTGCTCTGGACCAAACCCAAGCCGAACTTCATCGTGTTAAGCTAGAATGGAATCGCCTTTGTGAGAATTTCAAACTGATAGAAATTACTAATCGTGCGATGTTGGCCAAGCCTCTCTAGGATTCTCTCACCTTAGCACACCTTACACATAGGTCTTATGCTGGTGTGAAAAGGGGCTATGTAAGGAGACCGTAACTGCCTTGTGTAATCCTTTGTATTAAATAAAAATTGGGATTTCTTTTTATGGTGATTTTTATGAATTTTTAAATGTCTGGATAAATATAGTATGCATATTTTTTATTAATTTTAGAGAAAGGATATTTTAAAAATTCTTTTTTAAACCTTCAATAAATAAAAATGTGTAATGATTTTCAAAAAATGGTATTCTACAATTATGTTCAGTACGAAATTTAGAGTCTAATAAGATCAACATAATTTTTTATGAATAGTAATTTATGAATAGTGATTTTATGCTTAGGATTAGTAATGTGACCAAATGGATTAGTAATCACACTTAAATAAAGCATTAATATAATCTAGGCACCTTGATTAAGTAATGTGATTCAATAAAATGGTTAAATAACAGTTTCATAAATTATTAATCAAGTATTAGTTTAATCGAGTGAATAGTGTTTTTAAATTAAAAATTTATTTAAAATTATTTATAAAATTATTTTTATAAAATGGATTTCATTTTTGAACTCAGAGCATCGATATTATGTTAAGGAAAAGTTTGGGGATTTTTTGAAAAAAATGAATTTTCAGTGAATAATGTATTTATTTAAAAATTAAATTAAAAATATTTAGAAAATTATTTTTATAAAATGTAGTTCCTTTTTGAAATCAGAGCATCGATATTTGGTTAAGGTGAAATTTTCGGATTTTTTTTGAGAAAGTTGAATTTTCGATGAATAGTGAAAATACAATTTTTAAGTTACGGGTGTTTAATGAAATCATTAATTGATTAGTTAAGTATGTAATCAATATGGTACAATTATGAATAGTAAGATAAGGTATGAGGGCCCCAAGTGGCCAATACTATGGGCAAATACGAAGGAAAAGCCCATGGTTTTGCCAAAACCACCAATGAGGTATCCCTTGCCAATTAATGCCTTGTCCCCTCACTTTCCCTATAAATGCCAAGCCATCCTGTCATCCATTCGAATCCAAAATCATCCTCAACGATGTTCGGGTCCCGTTACCTCCCAAAGAGTCCTCCAATGGTGCCCCCAAGCCCTCAATGTCCCAACCATTGAGTTTTAAGAGTTACATTTAAGGTAAGGGATCTGACCCCTCTTTTTCTTTTCAAGTGATCTCTTTTATGTCATTTATTTTATGATCCATGTTATTATGTTGGAGGATGTTCTTTTATATTAATTATACTGTCCTTTTTATTTTCATATGATGAGAGACCACCTCTTACTCTCATCATTTCGTTTTATGAAAGTTTATGTGGCGTCGTTAGGCTGCCGAAATTTTTGAAACGGATTTTTTCACCCTTCTCGTTTTCAAGTTCTACTTTCATGTCAAGTCGTTCAAGTTCCTTTTTATTATGTTGGGGTATGATTTCTATATCTATTATACTGATATTTTATGATAATATGATTAGAGGCCCCATTTTATCTCTTCAATTCAATATTTTGAAGTTTTAAGTGGCGTCGTTAGGCTGCTGAATTTTTAAGTGGTTCTTTTACCTTTCTCCTTTTTCAAAGTTCTAATTCCATGTCAAGTCTTGCATGTTACATTTTATTATGTAGGGGTATGATCTCTATATCTATCATACTGATATTTTATTTTCATATGATGAGAGACCCTATTTGATCTCATCAATTCATTTTTGGTTCATGTTTAAGTGATGCTGTTAAGCCGCCGAAATTAATAAGAGAAATCTTATTTTTTTGTCTTCCTTCCATGTTTTTCATTTCAAATGTTATGTCCTTCAAATTTCATTTCCATGTTCATTTATCCTTCATGTTATTTCCCTATACTATTTTAGGGGTCATTAATGAATGTTTTATCCATGTCCCCTCTTTTTTTAATGTTTTCTAAAACTATAAAACTTAGCTGTTATGTTGCAGAATTTTCATCTCAAAATGTCTCTCTATTTTTTTAAAGTTCTTTTTTGGTGAATACTCAAAGATCTATCTTATATATGGGTATTAACATATATACCAAAATTCTCTATTTTAAATTCTGGGATTTACATACATGAAACTTTCTTTCCCTTTCCGTGGGTTTAAAGTGACATTAAGATCATGTCTTTAAAGAAGTTTTTAAAGCGTTATGATTATGAAATGAAACCCATTTCTTTTATGATATATGGGTTGTTTATGAAATGATTAATGATGATATATGTGGCTCACATGATGATAAAGACAAATTTAAGGGTGCGCCTTGATAGCGCTCCAATGCATTGGGTAAACACTTATTCTCTAGAGATGACCTTTTAGACCGATACCTTGGTGAATAACCTTGGTAATTTTTAATGACACCTTGGGGATGGACCTTGGTGAAACGAGATGATTATCAATATTTATTGTTGTATCCACATCTTCAAGTTATGAAATAATTTATTTTTATTATGATATGCCTCATGATTTCATTCTCATTCCTTAAATTTCTTTTCATGACTTTATTGATGTATCTCAAGTTCACATGTTAAATGTTTACCTTATTTCCCTTACTGGGCCTTCTGCTCACCCTTTATTTTGATGTATGTACCCAGGTTATGAGATGCAGTAATGAACCTAGGATGAACATAAGGAGAAGCCTTTCAAGTGTTTAAGAAGAATGTTTTTTTGTTTCGTGTATAAAGTTCTTGGTTTCCAAGACACTAAACATTAAAGATACTCAGTTTTGTATAATGTAATGAAAGTTTATGTGACAAAAATACAGGATGCTATAGTTGGTATCAAAGGATGGTTTAGTTATTTGTAGAAATTAGGATATGAAAACTTTAGGAAGAACCCTATAGAAAAGTTTAAATATAGGAAATATTCCTGTTATTTTGGTGAGTATTGAGTAATGGGTTGCCAAGAAAATACATCCCTGTCTGGATACGAGCAGGTAGAGGTGGCTCTGGCACAGATGTACATAGGGGTAACACCCGAAAACACCGCTTTGAGCTAGACTCGAACGAGAACTGGTACACGACAGTGGGCCTTGCTGCACTCTTGGTTACGACACTCCTGGGGGATATGCTTTGGTAAATTCATAAGATTACTATAAACCATTGTTAAAGGAACAAAGTTAAAATAAAATAAATATTTACATAAGAATATATGATCATGGATAACCTAGATTGGATCCTAGGGGATCACAAGTTAGGGTATTCTTTCCTTCTACAAGTTTATCCTTCAATTCTTAATGTTTCCTTTTAATGATTATTGGCTAAGTATTCAATCCCCTAATTATACTTTCTTTTCTTAGTTAATGGTGGGAAATAGAAGAACATGTCCCAATAACCAATGTGATAGGAAATGGGATGATTGCCATTTTGATATGATAGAGATGAAGAAAGATCAATTTGAACATATTGTGATTATGCCAAACCAGCTATCAAATATCACAATTAATAATTGGTACCTGGTTGAATGCCCAAATTCATCAAGGAAGAAGAAGACAATGTCTCATGGTTGTTCATATGATAAAGTTGATAAGGGAAAAAAACCCAATTTCCTTTGTGAAAAAACTGTTGAAAGGGGCACCAAGGAGAATGTCACAAAGGAACTGAGAGATGTTTTAAGTGTGGGAAGATAGGGTATAAAGTAGCCAATTGCTTTAAAAAATGGATAATGTGATGAATGGAGATAAGGTTCGATCTAATGTGACTTATACATTTCGATGTCGTAAATGTGGAGAAGTTAGAAATTATCCAAGGAAATGCTCCCTTAGAATGGGTGAGAAGCATGATGAGCATCAACAATCTTCAAGGACAAAGTAACAATGCATGTTCTATACTGATATGGATCATGATGACTGAAGTACATGTAACTTCATCTCAATAATTGTCAATGTCATGTTGTATTTTAGTTTGTGCTCTATGAGAATATCTTTTATGTTTTCTAAGATCAACGAGTCACTACCTAAGATGATTTTATATCATTAAGGAAAACATCTATTGTTATGTACCACTTGTTGTTGTAGTAAAGTTGTTCTCCTAAAAAAAGGGTGATTAGGGGATTAAAAGATGATTATTATTTTTGAAGACATTAACTATTTTGGGAACCCTATTTGATCAGGGTAAATAGATTACTACGGTATTTTCTTTAAGGAGTAAAGGATGACTTATATTTTGAAGAATTGATGAATTTAAGGTGGACTTATAGTAATTTAGGTTACTTATGTAAATGATTAACCTATATTGGGGTAAATATGTTTAGGTTACTTACTTTTGTTATAAGATGTTAGGAGTGGATGATGTTGTTTGGAGATGAATGATAAAGTTTACCTTGGAAGACTATGTTATCAAATCCTTCTTGTGTTTGGGTTTCCATCTTAGTTTGGTCTATTTTGAGGATTTTTAAGGACAATTATTTACAGAATAGTCTATGATGAACTTTGGGTAGTACCGTGGAACTTTGAAGATTTAAAGTAGTTTCCCTTCCTCTGGGGTTCTTTATTTTGGAATAGTTGTTTTACCTTACCCTTTCAGTTTTTGGGATAATGTTTAAAGATAGAAGAAATTGATAGTTAATATTTGGTGGATTATGTAATTCTCTGTAATATGATTCTTGTGCTTTGATGAGACCAAGTAGTTTTGAATGCTCATCGTTTGGAGAAAAGATTTGTTTTGGTAGAAACTTTTTAAAGGATGAAACTATAATTGAAGGTAGGTATATTTTCCTATGTTTTATTCTATGTAGTAAATAAATTCCTCAAAACTATGAAAAGGAAAGTAAAACAAAAATGTTGTCTGTTAACGTTTCCTACTAGGAAATCATATACCATTTGACCCATCATAAGTTTTTGATTTTCATGTTGTTAACTTTCTCCTAATCATGTTTTCTATCACTCTCCCTTAGAATGTGACCCTTTGTTTTTTCCTCCATGTCCATGTTTTCCAACATGGAATCCTAGTATGGGTTAACTCGGGTGACCTTTTTACTTCCCTTTATTTCGATTAATGTAATAATTTTACTAAGCCCTTTTCCGGTGTGGGACATTCAATGAAATTTCAAAACCCAGTATTAAAAATTGCGAGGACACAATTTCATAAGGTGGGAAGATTGTAACGACCCGAAATTTTGAATTAATCTTGTTTCTTAATTTTGTCTGTTATTTTATTTTTTTTATACTCAACAAAACTGGTTCATTGGATAACATGAGCCTAATTAAAATGAAACTATTGGGTTTTGACTGTTATATGACCATTGGTCAATATGACCGCTGGAAACTAAACATTTCGATATTTGTCTCTAAATACACGTGATCTATGTTAATTAATATAGAAATAAGATTCGATGGCCTCGCCCAGTAGTCTTGGACTCATCGAAGCCCATCTAACAGAACTTGGGAATGAGGTAGTACCACTGGGATTTTCTCTGGACCAAACCCAAGCCGAGCTTCATCGTGTGAAGCTAGAACATAATCGCCTTTGCGAGAAGTTCAAACTGATAGAAATTACTACTCGTGCGATGTTGGCCGAGCCTCCCTCAGATTCTCTCACCTTAGCACACCTTACACTTAGGTCCTATGATGGTGTGATAAGGAGCTATATAAGGAGACCGTAACTGACTTGTGTAATCCTTTATTTTAAATAAAAATTAGGATTTCTTCTAATGATGAAGTTTATGAATTTTCAAATGTCTGGATAAATATAGTATGCATATTTTTGATGAATTTTAGATAAATGATATTTTAAAAATGTTTATGAAAACCTTAAATAAATAAAAATGTGTTATGATTTTCAAAAAATGGTTTTCTACAATTATGTTCAGTACGAAATTTAGAGTCTAATAAGATCAACATATTTTTTGATGAATTGTAAATTATGAATAGTGATTTTATGCTTAGGATTAGTAATATGACCAAATGTATTAGTAATCTCACTTAAATAAAGCATTAATATAATCTAGGCACTTTGATTAAGTAATGTGATTCAATAAAATGGTTAAATAATGGTTTCATAAATTATTAATCAAGTATTAGTTTTTTAGGGTGAATAGTGTTTTTAATTAAAAATTAAATTAAAAATATTTATAAAATTATTTTTATAAAATGGATTTCATTTTTTGAACTCAGAGCATCGATATTATGTTAAGGTAATTTTTGGTGATTTTTTTAAAAAAAAAAGAATTTTCGGTGAATAGTTTATTTATTTAAAAATTAAATTAAAATTGTTTAGAAAATTTTATTTATAAAATTGAGTTCATTTTTGAAATCAGAGCATCGATATTTGGTTAAGGTGAATTTTTGGGATTTTTCTGAGAAAGTTGAATTTTCGATGAATAGTGAAAATACACTTTTTAAGTTACGGGTGTTTAATGACATAATTAAATGATTTATTAAATATGTAATCAATGTGGTCGAATTATGAATCGTACGATAATGTATGACATGTCCCAAGTGGCCAATATCATGGGAAAGCCCATGGTTTTTCCAAAACCACCAATGAGGTATCCCTTGGCCATTAATGCATTGTACCTTCACTTTACCTATAAATACCAAGCCATCCTCTCTTCCATTTTACTCCAAAATCATCCTCAACGAAGTTATGGTCTCCTTACCTCCCATGGAGTCCTCCCAAGGTTCCCCCAAGCCCTCAGGGTCCCAACCTTTGAGTTTTAAGAGTTATGTTTAAGGTAAGGGATCTGACCCCTCTCTTTCTTTTCAAGTGATCTCATTTATGTCATTTCTTTTATGCTCCATGTTCTTATGTTAGAGGATGTTATTTTTTATTCATTATACTGTCCTTTTAATTTTAGTATGATGATAGACCCCCTCTTACTCTCATCATTTCGTTTTATTAATGTTTAAGTGGAAACGTTAGGCTGCCGAAAGTTTTGTAACGGATTCTTTCACCCTTCTCGTTTACAAGTTCTACTTTCATGTCAAGTCTTTCAAGTTCCTTTTTATTATGTTGGGATATGATCTCTATATCTATCATACTTATCTTTTTTTATCATATGATGAGAGACCCCATTTTATCTCTTCAATTTAGTATTTTGAAGTTTTAAGTGGCACCGTTAGGCTGCCGAATTTTTAAGTGGTTCTTTCACCTTTCTCCTTTTTCAAAGTTCTAATTCCATGTCATTTCTTGAAAGTTACTATTTATTATGTTGGGGTATGATCTCAATATCTATCATACTGATCTTTTATGTTCTTATGATGAGAGACCCTATTTGATCTCATCAGTTCTTTTTTGGTTGAAGTTTATGTGACGCTGTTAGGCTGCCGAATTTTCATAGGAGAAATCTTATTTTTTTTCTCTTCCTTCCATGTTTTTCATTTCAAATGGTATGTCCTTAAAATTTCATTACCATGTTCATATATCCTTCATTTTCTATCCCTCTACTATTTTAGGGTCCATTTATTAATGTTTGACTCATATCCCCTCTCTTTTCAATGTTTTCTAAAACCCCAAAACATAGTCGTTATGCTGCAGAATTTTCATCTCAAAATCTCTCTCTCTTTTTCTAAAGTTATCTCATTTTTAAGTGAATACTCAGAGCTATATCTTCTATATGGGTATTCACATATATAACAAAATTTTATATTTTAAAAACTGTGATTTACATACATGAAACCCACTTTCCCTTTCTGTGGGTTTAAATTGACATTAAGATCATGTCTTTAAAAACGTTTTTCAAACGTTATGATTATGAACTAAAACCCATTTCTATTATGCTATATGGGTTGTTTATGAAATAATTCATGATTATATATGTGGATCACAAGATAATAAAGACAAATTTAATGTTTCTCCCTGATAGCGCTCCAATGCATTGGGTAAAGAATTAATCTCTAGAGATGACCTTTTAGACTGATACCTTGGTGAATAACCTTGGTAATTTTTAATGACACCATGGGGATGGACCTTGGTGAAACGAAATGATTTTAAATATTTAATGTTGTAGCCACATCTTCAAGTTTTTAAATACATTATTTTTATTATGACATGCCTCATGATTTCATTCTCATGCCTTAATGTTCTTTTCATGACTTTATTGATGTATCTCAAGTTCACATGTTAAATGTTTCCCTCGTTTCCCTTACTGGGCCTTCTTCTCACCCTTTATATTGATGTATGTACCCAGGTTATGAGATGCAGTAATGAACCTAGGATGAACATAAGGATAAGCCTTTCAAGTGTTTAAGAAGAATGTTTTTTGTTTCTTGTTTTAAGTTCCTGGTTTCCAACACACTAAACCTTAAAGATCCTCAGTTTTGTATAATGTCATGAATTTTTATGTGACAAACAGGTGGGATGCTATAGGATTGATATAGTAATTATATTAATATAGATTTTTAAAAAGTAAAACATGTATATCGGCTGATAACCATTCACGTCCAGTTAGGTAGTGGGTCTTGATCCCATAACCAATGGGCGATAATGTTTTAGTTCCGACTATTGACTTATGTAATGTTCTGATAATTATTTTTATTTTTTAAAATAAAATATTTGATGGACAAATATTAAGTTTAACTATGGGTGTTATTGTTAATTTTTAGGGATTAATATAGTATATTAACTTTTGAAAAAAAAAATTTTCCATAAATACTTAGAAACAAGAGGATAGACATGTCACTCATTTATGGATTTGATGATCCATTAGAGGTAAATTTTAGTGTCTCAAGAAGAAAATTTATTTTTGGATATTCCTTTCATAGAGTATTATATGAATTAGAAATGGATTGAAACACAACCAAAGAATTAAAATGTGATCATGTGACAAAAAATATATACTTTTTATGTTTCATTATGTTCATAGTCAATATGGTAAAAGAATTCCTACACTCATGGAAAATTATATTAAGAAGGAAATATTATCCTAGAACCTTCATATATAATGAATAAAATAGTATTTTCACTCATTATATATGTATTTCATTTTATTATTAAATATTATTTATCATTTACTTACTTTTTATCAATTACATCTGTCATGAAATAATTATTTACTATTGTCTTCCATCTCCATAACATTACATTTCACTAATGTTCTCCAGTTTGGAAACATAGTGTGTGTGTTCCATTATGAACACTTTATTTCCATTTCCATATTTTAAGAGGAAATTTTATTAACTATTTTTATTATTTTTTATCCATTAATGGAGTTTTCAAATATCAATACCTTTATTTCTGATAGCATGTTCCAATTATGAGGATGCAATTGTTTGATGGCGATGAGAATGTAACACCCTGAGATTTTAAAATAGGAACTTAATGTTTGATAGCATAGATGACATGAAACACCAAGACTATAATTTTATGAAGCATTAAAATATATTATGATATTTTTATTTTTATTTTCTGATAATCATTATCTTTGAAAGATTGCAGAACAGGAAACCCCAAGTTTAATTGAATTGTAATATAATCTTCCATTATAAACTAGCTATTAAATTGGTGTGTATGAATGGTACTTAATCAATTATTAATATTTTATGGATTATACTTATATAAAATAAAATCAATTTTAATATATTGATAAAATATAATATAAAAAGAATTTTAAATAAAAAGAATTGTTTTTTGAAAAATATTGTTTTATCAAAATAAGATTTTGTCATGCTTCACACATAAATTTTATAATTAATTATTAATATTTTTTTAAAAATATTTTATAAAATTAAATTCAATTTCAAAATTATGATATCAAAATTAACATAGGGTGAAATTTTTTTATTTTCCTGAAAAGGATTATTTTTCAATGAATAGAGAAAAATAATAATTTTTAAAATACTATTACTTGTTTTTATTAAATTAAATAATTATGATGTCTCAATATTCAATGAATATTATTTAAAAGTAAAATTTTATTTTTAAATTATATTTAAAATAATTAATTTCATTTGAATCAACTTTATACCTGATTTAGAAATAAGTTGTTTTAGGCATGAAAGCATATTTTTCTGAAAACTATTCCAAAGTGTATAATGTTTCACCATTTTAATTATTGAAAATAACCACAAATGAGTAATTACTTGATAGTAACTGTAAGGTAATATGATTTTTACTTGAATTCAATTTCTATAGGAATTTGAAATCTTCACTTGGTGGGCGATTCATTTTTAAATTTTGGGAATTTGATCAAGGTTTTGAGGGTATAGGCATCCATAAATGATGTTTTCAAGTGTATTATATGATTTAGATGAAGTCATGGGGTTTAAGATAAAATCTTGGGAAAATTTAGTTTTTGGATACTATAAATACCAATTTTACGAAATTCACATTATGAATCCCTTTCACAATGTGAAATTATTTCACAGGGTGAAGTTGGTTGATATAGGACAAGAAATTATGTGGGCTCTTCTTGAGGAATTCAGAAGAACTAAGTAGGTCATATTTTGAATTTTCTTAACATTATAAAATATTTCACATCATGAATCATGAGGTCATTTTTTTAATGGATGAGAGGAAAGGGATGAGCCCCTCATTTCTCTTCACACATAAGGGGGACCAGGGTCTCGGCAGTGACTCCTCACCTCTCCTAAAGATCATTCGGTCTCCAACATATAATATCCAATTAATGTGTTATTGTATGTGTTGGATATCCCTCATAATTCTCTCGTGTTATCTTTCTTATGCACTTTTTTTACTAAACCATATAGAATTCTAAATCCAAACAAGCTATGTTTCCATATTTTCAGGGTGTTTATCAAAACATAGATTTTCTCACAATTCAGCTTACATAATCAGTGATAATGGATGAGTGTAAAGCCCTTGGTATAAGGTAGGAACTCCATATTATTCCCATTAAAGTATCATAATTTATAACATTATTTATTATCACATACACTAGAATTTCTTCTCATTTACCATAAAATGTGAAATTAAATATGAAGAACCTAATTCCATAAATTACCTAGTTGTTGTGTATCTAATTTTATCTATTGGAATATTATCCCCATGACTCAATCCACCCATTTGGTGCGTTTCTTACATTAACATTTCCACTATGCCTATTTAATTAGTTAAACCACCCCTCTATGGTGTTTCATTAATACTCATATTTAAAATTCATAATTACTCTTGATCATCTTTTTAGGTGTGATAAATGAACCTCTTGTAACGGATATTTAAATATAGTTAAATGAATTAAAATAATTTTTTCTATCCTATATAATAATAAAACAACCTATGAGGTGTGTTTTCCTCTTTAATAAAATGGGGAAGTTGAATGGGATAATTGAATTGATAAAGGGACATGTCCCTCTTTGGGAATACTTGACTAGTGAGATGGAATACATAAGTACATGACCCTACTTATTCTTTAAATTTTAATATTGATATGGAATTATTTTTGAAATGGACACTTTATTACTATATTATGAATTATTATAGGTTATTTTTACTAACACTGCCTTCCATATTACTTAAATTTATATTATTAAATGAATAATGTATGCCTTGAGTTACCGTCAAGTTTTCTTTCATGGAATGCCAAAGACCATATCATTGTCTGTTTAAGAGTATATGTACCATGACTGATATTAGTTTTTATGATGAAATAGTTTGGACGGGCTCAACGGTTAATGGAATTATATTATTTTTTGAGAAATACATTTTTTTTCCTTTTTTTGGAATTCTTTGGATGGGCTCCTGGGCTAGATGGTGTCCACATTATCTAAGAGATACTTGGATTTCCTTTCTATAGAGAATCATGAACGAGATCATAGGGTAATTGGATGTTTAGAGAGATACTTGGTTTTTTCTTATTATATAATGCCAAGCCGAAGATCACAAATTATTTTCAATATATTACTCCTTGTTTTATACTTTGGTCCCCAATTATGGGATTCCATGGAAATGATCATAGGTTGAAAGAATTCTATCTTGCATGTTTATAATTATAATATATTATTTGTATAATTTATAATAGTAATAGTACTTGGATGCCTTAGGTTTATACCATAGGTCCTTGACCAAATAATGGTTTTATGTTCTGTTTGATGTGACTAACCGGAGTTTCTAAGTGGTTTATAGACCTTATATATGCTTGGATTCCATTGTTCTACCCAATGTATTGTAAAATTATTATACTTTTTTCACCATGGAAATTTTCTCTTAGATTGGAATCCTTATAATAATTACTTAATTAAATAAATTACCCTTATTCAACATTTATGTTGATGACTTGGCCTTCCACCCTCAATCCACACCGTTGATTGTATATATATTAGAAAATGATTATTGGGCATATGAATTTATATATATATACATGTGGTCATGTTCAAATATCTTCTAGCTTAAGCTGATTTATGTATGGTTATCTTGGTCTCCAT
The DNA here is from genome assembly GCA_963277665.1 of Viscum album. NCBI lineage: Eukaryota > Viridiplantae > Streptophyta > Magnoliopsida > Santalales > Viscaceae > Viscum > Viscum album. The sequence continues at coordinate 566,273,835 of OY728134.1, read as the reverse complement.
GAAGAACTTGAGCAATAATTTTTATGATTTATTTATTGATTACAACTTTATTCATATACCTACACACTAATTTATTTTTTATTTAGGGACTGGATAACATTAGATACCATTAGTGGTGGCTTACTAATTATATCTCACACAATGTTTGGGCCACCATTGCACTAGGTTCCCCAAATAGATATCAGGATCGTAGGATTAGGTTTATTTATTTTTCATGTTCATTTCAGTTGAAAGTTGGGGCTTTGGAGTAGGGGGATGAGTTAATTCTTAGGATGCTCATAGAGTCATCCCCTTGGTAGTTTTTCATTTTATTTTCAAATGTATAGTACTATATCACATATTTTATTCTTACTTCTTTATAGGTTATTGAATTATGTCAACTTTCATGTGTGGTTGTATATTTGGTGTTTAATATTTAATTATTTATTATTATCTTCTAATCCCTTTTATTTTTACACCATATTCTATATATTGTTCTGTTATCTCTAAAACTGATGTGATACTATGATCGTGAGGTTATAGTCTTCTTGACATACAATCATTTGACCTTCACGACAATTTGGAAGCATATGGAATACGTGGAGGTGCCATTGATTCCATATGACTGACTGGATCAGTGCCTCATTTCAATTTCTCTCAGGTCAAGATATTACAAACTAGAATCAAAAAATTTTTATTCGCTTTTTATTATTATTTTGGGCTTGTTGAGAGGTGAACAAGAATATTTTTGGATATTTCTAAATAGTTTTTTCTGGGAGTGATCAGCCCCTGCACTGGGAAATGGAAAGTTTTTTAGTGATGGGATTGTTATTTTTGTTTTCCATTAATATAGTTTATTATGATATAACTTTTAGTGAATGGTTTACTTTTTATGATGTATAATGTATCATATTACGGCCTATTACGCTTGTACTACATTGAAAGGAAGTATTGATAGTTGAATAATTATAAGAACATTGAAATTCACATGTCATGCATATTCCATTTCATGCCGGTTTCATAATACTTGTGATATGTTACTTTAGTGTTATTACATAATTCTATGATTATTATTCCATTTTTAGCATGTTTACCTATATACTATACTAGGTTGTTTCCTACTTATGTATGTTCCAAGCATAATTTCCATGTTCCATGTGATTACTGCATATGAAATCCTTCATTATTATAACATTGATATATAATTTGTTATTAAATTTTCTATATCAACCTAAATGATTTTTTACCATATAGCTTTTTTATGGAACCTTAAATAAGAAATTATGAAATGTTTGAGACATAGACCATTGGTTTCATAGAATAAAACCTGTGGTTTTTGAATAAATAGGAGTCTAAATGGAATCTATAATGTCCATGGTCTCATTATAAATTTGGAAATGGTGAAACATATAATCAAACCATCATAGATGATTCTGATGTCCCTTGATACTATTGTATAAATATAAAAGATTTTAAATATTGATATTAAATGACTGGGATTTTTATGGACCATTTACAGATCATGAACCCTGTAGGTCAGTCTTAAAAAGGTAAGGTTGTGGGATAGATGTGTCTCAACCTCAGTATGTTGGTCATGAATCTAAATTATTTTGAGATGAATCCAGTAAGGATGAAATTGAATCATTGAATAATTGAAGAGACTATAATAGGTCACATTTACATTGAAATGAATTAATAAAAACCCCAATGGTGGTATCTTCATGAGACACATATATGGTTATTTAAGGTATCACCATCCACTTATATGATTTGTGTATAAATCTATAGTTACACCATACTAAATTGATACCATTTAATTAATAAAAACATATTACCTACTCTTGATAAATAATTATTATGAGGCATTGGATAAAAAAATTCCTATTAAAATCTAATGTTTATTTCCTCTACATATTGGAATTAATATTTTATTTAAATAATAGAATTGTGATAACATTATGGATAAAAAATTGATAAAAGAAACTAATGTGATAAAATTTTCTGATTATGATGGGATGTCAGTTAAATAAATCATTCATGAAAGGAGGTCTAATATAACTTACCAATGTTTCTTTAGTTATTTAATTAAATAATGTATCAAGCACGCTTTCCTTATTAATGTTACATGATGTTCATAAATTTAAATTAGTTAAATGGTCTAAAAAAACTTTACATGGTGTTCAAAGCTCTACACTCATATATTGGAAAATCATTATGATATTTCCTAATTACTTTGGAAGATGAACATGAGGATTGTTTTTAGAATTCTTTTACCTCATAAGACTAAATTATAGGTGGTAGATCCATGTGATCATTTTGGTGAGAATATACTTTCATGAATTGAGACTTATGTTTTAAAAGAAGGTTATTTCCCTGTTGTGGTAGGTCCCTAATAAAATAATTCTTTTCTAAATGATATGAATATTTTTTACATGTTAGGTTTCTTTTGTGCATTGTTTTTTCAAATTAAGACTCTTATTTCTAAGAGGAAACCATGGTTGGAGGGGTGGTCGTGTGATGAACAGAACCTCATTAAGGGAATGAGGATTGTTAAATGATCATTTTCACTGTTTTATGCATTCTTAGGGTATGATAATTTTATTTATAGATCATTTAATTTTCCCATTATTGATACGCATTGTAACAACCCAACGTTTTATCAATGGAATTCCCTTCTTATAATTATATCCTATAGTATAATGACATTAGGAAGCATAATGATATATATTGATACTAAATACTATATAACCATTAATCATAAATTTTCCACTTCTATGTTTTTTATTTTGAAAATATGACATACATAGTTGAGATCAATAACATGTTTGGAGTCTGATAAGACAAACATAATTTTGGGTGAATAGTAACATACCCGTATGAATAATAACATATCCTTATTAATAGTAATATAACCGTTATGAATATTAAATCTTCTAAAATTATAATATCATTAACCATGAATGATTAAATAAATTTTACTCATCTAAGAAGTCATAATTTTATCTTAGTAAAAGAATTGGAATTCTTTCGTAATTCATAATTAATTGAATACAATTAATTAATTAATTTAAAAAAAAATAAAATGTGTTCATAAATTAACAATTTTTAGTCTAATGGTTTTAATAAAATGTTATAAGACCTTATGTAATTTTTGAAAGCATTATGAAATCAGTTTTAATTAATAAATTATATTTTTCAATTTAATTATGATTATAATTAAAAATTTAATGGATAATATTTAGAAATTATTTTTTGAAAATAAAAATTATTTTTAAATTCCACATATTGGAGAATTGTTTGGTCAATCGTTGGGATTTTTTTGAAATACTTGAATTTATAGTGAATAGTAAAACACTTTATTTTACCACATAAATACATTATAATTTAAATACACTATTCCTAATATAAAAAGTGTTGTAAGAACCCAAATCTGGAATAGACATTTATTTTTTACTATTCTTGGTCATTGAATCATCACTATTTCTTATCATGTTGGAAATTAAAATAATTATTAAAATATTTAGAAAACCCCTCTCCCCTCCACAATAAATACCACCAATCACACCCACATTTCATCACACCTCTAATGCTTCAAAACATGTCTAAACTCTACCAAAATATCTTTCATATCCCCTCCCCCACGTTCAGGATCTTCTGGTGACATCAAAATACCATTCCTAGGTTCCTTAAGGAGGATCTCAAGAGGAGGTGTCAAGAGATAATTCCCCTCTATGTCTTTCATTTATTTTCTTTTCAACATCATGTTCCTTTCATAATATTTCACCACATGTCCTCATCCACAAGGTATAGTAACTCAAATATCTCAACTATACTAGAATATTATGATACTAATGGGAAAATATATCATCCAACCACCATCCCCTCAGCTTTTTATTTTAGAAAAAAAATGTTGTTTGTGAGGTATTAATTTACCACCTTCAAGAATGACATGTTTTATTTTATCCATTACCACCTTTAGATCTAGTCTTGAAACCATTTTTATGTTTAAACCATATTATTTTATATGTATTATATTGTATTTAATTTTTTGGAACCAAATTATGTATATATTACTAAATTATTTAAAAAACAAGTTCATTGTTGTCGAAAACCCACCTCAATTAACCCCAAACGATGATCATTGAATTATTATTTAATGATTCATTATCATGGTATTTAAACAAATTATTTTTAATATATTTTCAAGTTTTGTAACTTCATAAATAACATATTATTAAATTTCTATATGTTTATCCACGTTTTAAATGAACTTCCATTCATAAATACAAGTGAACCATACCAGAAAACTATAAAAAACATTCACGAACAATGAATTTAAGATTTATAACTCATCCAGAGGCCCATAAAAGAACATAATGAAACCATATTAAAACAAATTCATGTAAAAAAGGTTCATTAATTTCTAATTAATTAATATAATGTCATTATACATGACCATAATGTGAATAAATCATTCGGATACAAGGTAAGGGGAACTTCTCGAACCCAAATTTCTTTCTTTCAGTTCCCCCTCATTCTCTAAATTTTTTTATGGTTTATCCTTAAAAGTCATTATTTTATCATTATCTTTCCTTTTCTGGGACATAAATGTTCTCCACTAGAGTTATTTAAAACAAAATGATCTCCAAAATAACTCTTTTTTCAAGAACACACCTTTTACTTCTAACTCAAACTCGATAGTTCTTGAATCACGTATATTATTCCCCATTTATTTTGGGAACCCAATGTTTTTGAATGTGTTATTATGAGTTGAAGCCTATTCATTTCCATTACTATTTATGTTTATTATTGATATATGTTCTATGTTGCATACATGATAATGAAAATGTTATGATGTGACAGGTCCGCCTAGAAATATATTGAGGAATATAAATGTTTTAATGTGAGAGGTGTGCCTGGAATTATACAGTACTTCAATGTATTGGGGAAAGTGACGAATATCATGAGTTGAAGTGAAATTATGTTTGAAAATGATGCTAAATTTTTTCACAACTATGTGTGGTCGAGGACCACTAATACATGATGTTTCATTTTTATGCATTGCCGCATTCCATTTATTTATCTAATGTAACCTCTCTTGATTTTTTGGATGATGCTGTTTTGATTATTCTTAGACCATTCTATATTGTTCTTATCTATCCTAATACTGGGCTTTTAGCACACCAATTTTTGATTTATATCCTCTGGTGATTATGTAAACTAAGTAATTTTCAAGGGAAAATAAGAAGCTGGATAATAATGTATTAAATAAAGGTTTATGTTTGATGTTGTAAATGTTATGTTTGGTCCTATTTTTTCCAAGACACAAATCCTCTATGTCCTTGTAGTGTAATTATATTATTTTTTTCATTATAATGGTTTAATAGAAATTTATGAAAAATATTGGCTAACTATATCTTGTATCAGTGAAAAGGTTTAGTTAATTTGGGAATTAATTTTTGTGAACCCTAGATAAAACCTCTAATATTAAATGAAGTACAAATATGAACACAATAAGATTTACATAGGGATACAATAAGTTATTAATTTAGTTAAAATTTAAAAAATGTATAAGTCCTTTATTCATGAAACATTGCCTTTTGTTTTCTTCCAATATTTTCTATTTTAGAAAATGGTGGGAACGAGGAGAAACCAGACCAATAACCCGTGCGAGGGCCAATGTAGCAATTTCTAGAATAACATTCCCGATACATTTCGAGTTAGAGTTCAAAATATCTTGGTGATTCTTACCAAAACATCTCAGGTTACGAACAATAACCGGATTAGTGGAGAACTTCCTCCTTCAAAAAATATGGAGAACTGGCTATCTAGTGCTTTATGAGGCAATGATCACCGAGGATTAGTGGATATTTTGATCAAATAGTTTCAGAATAATGGGTTAACTCCATGGAGAAGATCTTTTATATACATCACATTTCAGAGATGGAGAAGGTGACACTATTTGTTTATTGTCTATATGGAGAGTCCAATCAATGGTAGGATTTGAGTAAGATGACCATGCCAAGTGACAAAATTGAAGAGATAAAATGGGAAGACTTTAAGATCATGTTATTGAAAATTATATCACATGAACACTTCATACGAAGATGGAGAGAGAATTTAAAGAGATCAAGAAAAAGGAAGGAGAATCTATCATGACCTAAGATGATAATTTCAAAATCCATGAGAAGTATACATTAGATTTTCTTATCAATAATTATAACAAAATTGATAGATTATTTTTTGGGTTAAAACCCCACCTTGGAAGGGCTCATACAATTTAGGACTTTTGAAGTAGTGAAAAAGTAGGTTGGTGTTCCCTCAAAGTGGATATGGAGTTTTGAGAATGGTCCTATAACTATGTTGATAAGAAACAAATGACAGAGTTTCAAGTAGAGGTATGAAGTGATAAGGTGGGAAGAAAACTCTACTAACCACATGAAAAAATATGGGAAATTGCATCATGGGAACTACTTGGATGTGATAGGGAAATGGCTCAAGTGTGGGAAAGAAGGACACCATGCTCAGAAGTTCCAAAAAGACTTGAAGGGGATGGAGAATGTGATGGAAGAAAGGAGAGAACGACCCATGGTCCAATGAAAAAACTATAGGGAGAAAGGTTACTCAATAATATAGTGCACTAAACCTTGAGTCCTCGAGGGTTATCAGCATCAGTAGCCACCAAAGCCAAAGGATCAGGTAAGTCTTATTCCCTAACTACTATGTATATGGAGTAAGATAATGAAGTAATACAAGGTACACTTCCTATTCACTCAAGTATGGAAAAAAATATTATTTGACATGGGTTCTATGAACTCCTTTATATCTTTCATGTTTTCTAGAATTATATAATTGATGCCTTGTATCCTTGAAGTAGAGATATCTATAAAAACACCAAGTGGTTCAATCATTGAATCCCAAGTGTTTGAATATTCTCCAGTTGGCATATGTGGGAAGTTTCTTCCAGAAATTCTTGTAATACTTCCCTTGGAGAAATTTCATGTTAGAATTTGAATTTATTTTCTCTTGTTATATAGATCACATGTCAACTTTTGGGAAAAAACGTATTTTAATAGTTTTAACCATAAAATTCTCTTCAATAAATTAAAAGAAGATCATGAATCTCCTTTGAAAAATCCTTCAATGTTTTGGGTGTTTATTCCTTATAAATAAGCATACCTCTCACAAATGGTTGTGTTAAAGTAAAGTTACAACCATGCACAGATTCCCATTATGAGGGAATGTAGTGTTGTATTTCCTAAATAGTTAGTCGGACATCCCCCAGATCATGAGGTAAAATTCTCAATAGAACTCATACCCATAGCTTCTCCTATCACAAAGTGTCCATATAGGATGGCTCATATCAAACCTGTGGATTTAAAGAAAAATATTTAAGAGAATTTGTAAAAAGGGTTCATACACCATAGTGAATCACTTTGGGGTGCTCTAGTGCTCTTTGTGAAGAAGAAGGATGGAACAATGCAGCTATGTGTTGATTATCGAGAACATAACAAGATCACCATAAAGAAAAATCGTCATCTTCCCTGGATTGAAAACTTGTTCAATCAGTTAAGAGGAGCTCAATACTTCTCACAAGTGGATCTTTGTTCTGGATATCATCATCTAAAGATGAATAAGGAAGATGTTCAGATGACCTCCTTCCATACAAATTATGGGAACTATGAGTTTCTAGTTATTACCTTCGGACTTACAAATGCCCCTATAATATTCATGGATTTTATGAATAGAGACTTTAGACATTACCTCATAAAAAATTGTTAGTGTTTATTCATGATATTCTAAAATAATCCAAGAGCAAGGAGGGACAGTATGAAAATTTAAGACTTGTGTTGGTGATACTGAGAAATGAGAAGTTGTACACCCTGCTCATGAAGTGTGAATTTTGGATGAAGCGTGTCATTTTCTTGGGACATGTGATCCCAAGAAAGTTAATTTCTATGGACCCTTAAAAAAAGCGATAGAGGAATAGACTAGACCCTCTAGTATCACATAAATACGTCGTTTTCTTAGATTAGCTGGGTACTACTGACATTTTGTGAGAAATAACTCATGATTTTCAAGACCACTAATTGTGTTAAGAATTAAAGGGTTAAAGTTTCTCTGGATGGAAGAATGTGAGGAAAGTTTCATGAAGCTAAAGAGAAGGTTTATCCCTATAATTGTAATCACATTACCTAAATGTGCATAAAGTTTTGTGATATACAGTGATTCTTAAAATAAAGGCTTGCATTGTGTACTCTTGAAAATTATAATGTGATAGCCTACACCTCATGGTAGTTTATTATCAATGTGGAGAACTACCAACCACCTGATCTAGAGATGGAAACCGTGATTTTCACATTAATATATGGTGGAGCTACATTTATCGTGAGAATTGTAACACATACACCAACCAAAAGATCCTAAAGTTTATGTTCACACAAACAGAGTTCAAAATAAGTCAAATGAGATTGTTAGAGCTAATAAATGAGTACTATTTCTCTATTGACTATCATCATGGAATGTGACCAAGGTAGCTGGTTCTTTTTCCATAAATGAACCTGCTTCTTTATCCATGTTATAGATTGAGAACGACCATATCTTCTTTGATATGTAAATGATAGTTTTGGAAATCAATAAGGCAGGGGATACATCCTACCTTGAGTAAATTATTATGAAACCATCAATCCAATAGATGATTAAGGAGGAACAAATGGATGATCTGGAGTTACAAAACAAGGTGAATGTAGTAAAGGAAGGGAAGTGACAACTGTTTCATATCGATGATGATGGTGTCATTCGGTTTGGAATATGGTTTTTTGTGCCTTCATAACACAGGATAAATAAGTAGTTATTAGACAATGCACATATATCAACATTCTCTATCCAACCGGGTAACAACAGGATGTACTAAGATCTCAGGGAACACATCTGGTGGGATAACATGAAGAAGGAGATTGCGGAATATATCTCAATGTGCTTGGTATGTTAGCAAGTTAAAGAAGAGTGAAAAATTTCCAAAGGGAGGATACAACAATTTTCAATACCCTTGTGTGAATAAGAGAATGTAACTATGGACTTTTTCATGGGTCTCCTAATGATGTCCATGGGAAATAATGCGATGTGGGTTGAGGTTGACCAACTCATAAACACTTCCCATTCTATCTCTATTTAAAAAGATATATCACTTTAGAAACATGAAAAGATATATGTGAAGGAAGTGGTGAGACTACATGGTGTTCCAATCTCTATTATCTCTAACAATGATCAAAGTTTCACATCTAAATTTTAGAGAAGTCGTCAACCTGCTTTGAGTACTGAATTAAATTTCAGCATGCCCTATCACCCCAAAAATGATGGCCAATCTGAAAAGAGTATTCAGGAACTTGAAGATATTCTAATAGCCTTCTCTATATAATTAAAAGGTTGATGGAATCATCATCTCACATTGGTTTAGTTCTCCTAAAAAATAGATTCCACTCGAGTATTCAGATGGCTCCATATAATTCATTGTATTGAAAGTGATGTGAAACTCTAAACTATTGGGATGATGTTGGAGAAAGAAAGCTACTTGGACCCAATCTTGTGAAAGGGATGACAGGGAAAGTTAAATTCATCATGAAACATATCAATGCTACTCAGAGTCGGAAAAAGCATTATGATGAAAACCATCGAAGGGACTTGGAGTTCAACGTTGGAGTAATGTCCTCCTTTGAATATCACTATGGAATAGAGTCATGTTGTTTACAAAGAAAGGGAAGTTAATCCCAAGGTACATCGGCCCCTTTGAGATCCTTGAACTCATAGGATATGTGGCCTATCGACTTGCACTTCAACTAAATATGGCTCATTCTCATTATGTGTTTCATGTATCACTCTAAGGAAGTATATACTAGACCCCTCACATGTATTGAACTTAGAAGTGGTATAGTTGGAAGATGATCTCTCTTTTGAAGAGCAGCCATTGAAGATTCTGGACTAGAGAGATAAGGTTCTACTCAAAAAGACAACCCACATTTTCAAAGTGTTGAGGAAGAAACTTATATTTAAGGAAGAACGCTGGGAACCAGAATTGGCGATGAAGGAAAAGTACCCCCACCTGTTTTTATAAAATAGGATTTTGAGGGTGAAATTTTATAAAGGGGGGAAAATGTAACGATCAAAAGTTTTATCAATGAAAATCCATTATTATAATTCTTCGTTATAATATAATTACAATAGGAAGCACAATGACATATACTGATACTAAATACTATGTGACCATTAAACATTATTTGTCACCTCTATGTTTTGAATTTCAAAATTTTGACATACAAGGTTGTGATCAGTAAGACGTTTGCAGTCTGCTTGGAAAAACATAATTTTTTCTGAATAGTAACATACCCTTATGAAAATTAACCTACCATTATGAATAGTAATATAACCCTTATGAATATTAAATCATCCAAAATAATAGTAACCTTACCCCATGAATGTGTAAACGAAATTTAGGAATCTTAGAAGTGATAATTTGACCTTACTAAAAGTATTGGTATTTTTTACGAATCATAAATAAATAAATAAAATTAATTAACTAATTTAAAAAAAAATTTGTATTCCTAAAATGTTTTCCTAAATTAAAAACTTTATGTCTTAGGGTTTTAACATAATTTTATATTTCCTTATGTAATTTTTGAAAGCATTATAAAATCTGCTTTTTTTACTATATTTTTCATGTAAATTATGAATTTAATTAAAAAATAAATAAATCATATTTATATCATTATTTTTGATAAATGGAATTTATTTCTGGATTCTACACATTGAAAAAATTTAGGAATAATTTTTGGGCTGTTTTCTGAAATACATGAATTTTTGGTGAATTGTAAAATACATAAATTTACCACATAATACGTTATAATTTAAATCCACTATTCTAAACATCACAGGTGATGTAAGAACAAAAATATATATCTCACATGCGCTCATTTCTATTCTTGTTTTCTGAATCATCCCTATTTATTATCTAGGTGGGAATTAATAAACTACTGATTAAAATATTAAGAAAACCCATCTCCCCTCCAATATAAATACCACCCTTAACACCGTCATTTCATCACACCTATAAAGCTTCAGGACATGTGTAAAATCTACCAATACATCTTACTAGCCCCTCCACCACGTTCAAGAGATTCTCGTCTCATCAAAAGACAAATCCTAGGTTTCTTAAGGAGAATCTCAAATGGATGATTCAAGAGGTAATTCCCCTCTCTCTCTTTCATTTATTTTCTTTTCAATTTCATGTTATTTTCTTAACATCTCCCCACATATCCTCATCCACATGGTATGGTAACTCCAATATCTCACATATACTAGAATTTTATGATACTAAGGGGACAATATGACATCCATCCCCCTTTCCCCCATCTTTTTATTTTAGAAAAAAAATGTGGTTTGTGAGGTATTAATTTACCACCTTAAAAAATGACATGTTTTCTTTTTTCCTTTACCCCCTTCATATCTAGTCTTGAAACCATTATTATGGTTGAACCAGATTATATTATATGTATTATATTGTATTTAATTTTTTGGAACCAACTTATGTGCATATTACTAAATGATTAAAAAAACAAGTTCATTGTGGTTGAAAACCCGCCAAAATTAACCCCAAATGATGATCATGAGATTATTATCTAATGATTCGTTATCATGGTATTTAAAAAAATTATTTATAATATCATTTCAAGTTCTGTAACATCATTAATAACACATAAATACAATTCTATATTTTTATCTACTTTTTAAATAAAGTTAAATTTATAAATACTAGTGAACCATTCAGGAAAATTAAAAAAACAAATATTCTCAAACCACGAATATAGGCTTTATAACACATACAAAGAACCATAAAATAACTAAATTAAACCATAGAAAAGAATATTCATTTATAAAAGGTTCTGTAATTTCTCAATAATGAATATGATTTAATTATACAGTACATTAAACTGAGGAAAGCATTTACATGTATGGATAAGGGAAATTCTCGAACCCTATATTCTTTCTTTGGGTTCTCCATATTTTACTCTATTTTTATATGGTTACTCCATAAAAATAATTTTTTCATATTTTTTTCAGGGATACACATGTTTAACACAAGATATTATGTCAAACAATGTGTTTTCCAAAAGACATCTTCTTTCCAGAACAAACCTTTTACTTCTCACTCAAGGATGATAGTTCTTGTATCAAGTATGTTATTCCCTCCTAATTTTGTGAAGACAATGTTTATGAATGTGTTCTTATGAGTTTAAACCCCTAAAATTCCATGTTTATTTATGTTCACGATTGATATATATTTTATTTTTCATGCATGATAATGAAAATCTTATGATGTGATGGGTGCACCCAGAATTATATAGCACAATATGAATGTTTGAATGTGACGTGTATGCCTTGAATTATACAGTTCTCTAATGCATTGGGTAAAGAAAATAATATCATGAGTTAATTTGAAATGATGTGTGCGCATGATGCTATATTTTTTCATGACTATATAGGTTAGATTATTACTAATACATGATGTTTCATTTTTATTGAATTACACATTCCAAAACATTATGTAATGTTCCCTCTCATGAGTTTTTAGGACGATGTGGTGATTTTTCCCCCATGGTATATTTTTCTTGCTATCCTATTACTAGGATTTTATCGCACCAATTTTTGATGTATATAATTAGGTTATTATGTGTACTATGGAGTTTTCAAGGGACAATAAGAAGATGGATAAGAATGAATTAAATAAATGTTTTTGTATGATTTTGTAAATGTTATGTTTAGTCCTAGTTTTCCCAAGACCCTAACCCTCAGTATCCAAATGGGGTAATAATATTATGTTGTTTGTCTTTATAATTATTTAATAGTAATGTATAGAATGGTTGGGTAACTATATGAATGGTGTCCTTGGACCTACAAATTTATTGAAAATAAATATTCTAGTTGTTCGGTTGTGAAATCACAAGGTAGTACATGTCAATATACACAGTACCCATCAAGTTGATAAAAATTGTATAATAAACCATATGAGTTTAGTAAAAAATCATCAAATAATTGTGATATTACACATTTATCAAAGGTCATATATGATGTAGTGTGAGATGAGTGTAAAAGGAAATATGACTCATCCCAAAGCATGAGATGATCTTATAAAAGGACCAGCTGTCATAACACCACCAGTTAGGTATTTTGGCTATATTCTTGATGTTAATGATAATTATGATCATGAATCAAGAAATATTTATGAATTATTCTAGATAAAATATGTTGTAATGTTCTTTTTAGCTTCTAGTCTACCTCTTCATTTAGTTTAACAGTCAATAAAAGTGTGATTTGCCACATCCAGGACTCAAGGTCAGTGGTTGATAAAGTTTGTGCAACAGAATGATTTTATATTCTCATTAAATGATGAATAAGAAAATTTTAATTTGGGTATCATTGAATTTAATTTGTGTTAGTGTATCCATCAATTTACAGGGAACACAATGTTGCCGAACCAGTTGAAAATTGTAATATCCTAGCCCGACTATCCACTAAATTGGTGGATGGAGCGGTCATCACATTGCCTCAAGAGTGCCTCCCCAAATTCCATAGGTTCCCAACTAATAGTGAGGGTCCAAATATGGTGTGGTGTGGAGACTATATCCTCATGTTCAGTGTCATACATTGGTATAATAGGTGTAAATTAAGAGAAATCAATAGAAAATGTTTTAATAAAGAAATGAAAAAGTAGTAAAAGAATAATATATTAAATAAATGTAAACTATTCCAAGGCCAATCATACAAGAATTACTATATTCCCAGAAGATGAAAATTTTACAAGAAGAGGTAAATACAATAGGAATATACCATATAATAAGAGAGGAAGAACCAAAGGGTTAGCTCCTTGAGCATTATAAGTACTAGATAAGTCTTGTGCTCTTACTCTTAGTACATAAAAAAACACACGAAAATAACCATGTATCCAGATCCTTAAACCAAGGAGGTCTATATGGTATCCCTAGTTCAATGGAAGCCCGAACAGGGTGTGTGATAAAATCATAGTAGGCTAACAACCATGGGGTATAGATCTTTTCATAACATGAATTTTTGAAGTTTTCATAGTTCTATAGAAATTAAATTCCAGAAATAAATTAATAAATAAAATCATTGGATAGGGATCCACTTGGATACCCATCTAATCTACCTACTTTTACCTCAGTCGGCGATTCTAAAACAATGTAACCTGCAAGTGAAAATTAAGTGATCATGATTTAGAATATGAGTTTCCCCAAGCATATACATGGGATTGGAGGACATGCCCATACATTTTCATAAACTAAATAACCAATTATCTTTTTAAAAAATTTAATCCATTCATTAATTTAATTTCAAACTCTTTATACATTATGATGAGTGACCCTTAGCATGTCCTTGAATATCCTAAGATACATTCCAAGTATCTTTTAAGGGGCTCGGAATAAAACTATTACCAAGGAGTCTTTTCGGGTTACCGAAGTATGAAGTCCATCGTGTCACTCTAGCATGGTATGAAAATAGAAAAATTCTAACTGACCTCAATGTCCACACCTTGAATTGTACATAAGGTCATAATTCATACATGTGGAATTATACTACTGACCATGCCATTGATCCCATCCAAGGGTAATCCACTAGGGAATTGGTATCAATCTTATAGAGTTAAAAATTTATGCTTCATAGCAATAACATATTAGGATATGTTTTTTTCTCCCTAAAATGTTTATAACCATTTAAAACTAAGGAAATAGAGCCCATAGGAAGTCCTTAAGTCGGAGCTCCTTGTATAACTCTAGCACTATGGTGGATATCAAAAAAATTCACTAACATAACAAAACCAATTGAATGGAAATTACATTTTTTCTAAATAATTTATATTGAATTAAGTGAAAATATCAAGGAATGTCATTGAAAAAAAACCATTATATCATAAGGCACATGGAATAAAGGGTCATCAGTTATTTAAGGTAATAAATATAGGAATCCAACTAATGTATATAAATAATTAAACATGGATAAGGTGAATCCTAAATTAGAAGAAATTAAATTTTAAAGTGTGATGCATATACCACAAGGGGAAATCTCACGGCCATCCATTTATGGTAATTAAATTTAAAAAATTAATCATTTAACAAAGGATAAACTCACACATTGTGATTTAACAATTTAATGCATGGGAAAAATGGCTCCTAATTGTGGGAACAACCAATGGGGGTGCTACTAATCCTGAAAATGACCCACATATGGGTTCCTCCATAATGAAAATTAAAATTGGTTATGGAAAAGTTTTTAAATTAATTTTTTAGGAAAGAAAAAAGCATTTTTTAAAAATTTAGGAATGCAGATTGGTGAAGATTTATTGAAAATGTGACAGAATGATGGGAAAGATCCCAGAAAATATACCTTATATCATAGAGAACCCACATATCTAATAATAATATTTTATTTCACCTAGTTTGAAATATATCGAATAAACTATCCAATTACCTAAAAATAGAGTGAATTAGGTCACAGAAAAATAGTTAAACAGATGGAGGAAGAATCTTGAAATAGATTATATAGGATCAAATATATTACAATAACGGATCTGATGCTGCTGATAGGGAGTGAAATATATGATAAATGAAGGACTAGGATTTTCCCTAGTTGAGAGGGATGATGAGTTCTACATGATGAAGGAGGAGATGAATAAATCTGCTAGAGAGGAGGAGGAAAAAGAATGAAAATGTTTAAATATTTCATTAAGGGGAAAAGGTTAATTTTAGCCTCAAAACAATATCACACGATTCGAATACACAATTTTGAAAAACTATATGATAACCAGGAAACTGGAACAAGCTAGGAATCCTACCTTGCATGGTTGTGCCACACGGTTTTCTGAAACAATCAACCTACCATTTATTGAATAGTGTGATGTTACTACCTAACTGGTACTAACTATGTGAGACAAGCACATAGTTTGAAAAAATTGTGCATAACCCATGCAACACCTTCTACTCCTTTGTTCTAGGACACAAATTTTTTGGAAGATTCTGCACTATTTTAAACAAACCATGCACCCAATGATGACCATCCAAACATCGGATATTTGGGGCCTAACCCTCCCAGAACTCAACAAGAGGAATAAAGGACACATCGAGCCTTGACAAAAGTCTAAAACAAAACTTATAAGTGTTCTGATTCATAGAAATATGTTCTGAGGCTCATTTTACATAGTGGACCATCCACCAAATGAAAAATATCCAAATCCATAGTAATTTCATCTACTCCGAAAAAAACGGCATGCTAAAATATCCCCACCTTTGAACCTCTTATCCTCAAGATTCTTTGAGGAAATTATGTACACATCACTTGACCTAATTTGGCCATTAATTATTATTCAAATGGTTGTGGTTTGTTTCCAATTTTCCAATGCACCATCAAGAATCAACATAACACAGGACACATAAAATGTAAAACCTCAATCCAATGCCAGTTTTTGAGATTAATCCTCAATATAGAGCATACCCAAGCCCATACTGACTGAGATATGATCACATAATTGTCTCTTAAATCCCACAACCTATGATGCTACTACTATAGGTTAATTATTTTAAGGGCCATCATTGAGTCACGGTAACTCTAAAGTCAATGTTTTTAAAAAAAACATGATTGTAACCGTTCAACGGTGCTCGAAACAAGATACACTATTTAATTTAAGGTTCAATTACAAACCAAACTTATTTAACAACCAAAGGAAGAAAATTCAATCCACTTCTGGTCGACTATTCACATAAATGTAAGACTATATAGAGAATGTATTCAAAGGATAATCCTAAAGAATTAAAATGAAGAAAACATGTAATTTTATCATAGGATAGTCATCAAATACTGTAACCATCTTCTAGTGATAACTCTACAAAAAATTCATCATAAGTTGTCATGGCTCGGAACTACTGTAGAAACATTTCTCCCTCTGCCACATTTGGATCATCATAGTTAGAAATCCCCTTTCGAACCCAGCAGAATTCTGAGGTAATATTTGATCATAAATTTTATTTCAAGGAGCTCATCCAAGGGGGATCTACATTCCGTGTTTACGAGATGTATGGTTGTACAAGGCCGAATATCTTACATTATGAATATTGAGTGAAACTATAGTGGAAACTTCCTTGCACTCATGCCAAGAGGAAAAATTATAGTGTGCATGAGTTTTTAAATATAGTTCCAACATGGGAACCTATGTATCACTCAATACTAACTATACCTCATAAAATAACCACACTTTAGGAGTAAAAACTAATAGAAACCACCTAAAAAAACCCTAATGCATATTAAAACCATAGTTTTCCCTAATACCAATGCTCTCTCGGTTCACTTATATAATACCATTGTGAATATGTTCATCTTAAATATGAGAATATAGTAAAAGCTTCTAACAATCTATGAAAATGATTTGAGACAGTTTCAAAACATTTAATATGACTCTCATAGTAAGGATTTGATGCTTTTATAACCAACATGCAAAGAAGAGGTCAGGAGAACCCCCACAGGTCGACATCTATAGAAGAGCTTGTCTACATTGGTTGATACATCACCATAAACTGAACATGATGCCTTTACCACACAAGGAATTCGGGCATTCTTAATCACAACTACTGAAGTCCATCTATAACCAATGGTGTTTAAAAAGGTAATATCCACATCTATCCATTCAACTTCAGGATGCCTACCATGTACTATCATGATCCCACCTTGTCGGCCTCATGGGAGACCAAGAGAACTGTTGACCATTCAAGAAAGTCCCTCTTGGGTATGGGTCCTCTACTTTGAGGACACATTTAACCAGAACAAACATGAAACTTCCCACATTTAGAGTGCCTTTATTAGTAGGAATCATTGAAGAAGGGACTCATTAAATGGAAAAAACTCCATTGAATACCATTAGTGAGTCTTGGATATGTCTAACAAGAATTCAGAAAGAGTTATAAAAAAAAGATAAAGACAACCAATTGATCAATAGATCTAGATCATATTAAAAACTCGAGGGACACATGACGCTTCTCCTTGTCACATTCTCACACACCAAGAAATTATGTGTAAAATCCAAAAAAAAACATACCAGAAAGTCAGACACTTGATTCCCCATAAACCATCATACCAAAACATAGATGATCCATAACCTTTATCAATGCTGAGTTCACTCTACTGTAGAGTTGACCAATGTTAAAAGTGTAACAAATCACAGTGTGAGCGTGTACCATAGAATTTGAATTGTTCACAAAATGATTGACATGACGACATGTATCACATTTATCAACACATACTACCCTAATATTTAATGAGCCAACGTCACATCCCTAATATAGTTCATAGGCTTTGCAACCCTCTATTTTCTGGAATATGATGTCCTGTGTGAAAAACTAACTCTGATTCGCTTTATTCCATATGACAATAAAACTAGTCGATGACCTCCAAAGTCACCCAACACTCAATGATGAATAATGAAGGGTCATGAGACCTACTAACCTGACCACCATGCCCATGGAATGTCAACCTCATTTGAACAGTGAATTCTAGAATGCTCACACTCTGAGAAAATATCAAATAACACAGGACCACCCATCAAAACTGGGGTGTCATTTTAGAAACTAAGAGTCCTACATAAGACTATGGAACCGAAGAAGTACCATATAAGATAATATGATCATAAATAACAATAAAGGGCCAAAACGATATTAGGGTGATACCTAAAATGGGTTAGCCCCTTTCTAAAGATGAAAGTGTTGCCCCAAAATGTTGTCATTCCTATAAAATGGAAATGGGATTAAAGAACTAAAATTTAGATTCATACATAGGAATGAAGATTCCAGTTTAACTTCTTGTGTTCCATTTTAAGTAAAAACTCAGGGAAGATTAATGGTACCATTACATGAGGGGTTATGGCTAATAGTAACACAAAAGGCTCCATTTTTTATGAATCACACCAATACCCATTTAATTAATTAACCATTTCAAGGTGTAGTTTTAAATAATTAATAATAACATTCATAAGTAAAAAACATACAATTATGGATACATGGAAAACTTGTATGTTATTATATACACCCTTTTATGCATTATTATTTTGTGACATCCCACTATAATTAGTCAATTTTATCAAATAAAACCTATTTTAAGCACCATTTATTTACTTAAAAGGCCTCTCAAAAAAACTCAAGGATGATTAAAAGAGGTTATATTAATTAAATAGGTCTTTTAAAAATGTAAACTACCATATATTTCTATGAGAATCCATATAGAAAACTTTGGGAACAATTAAAAGTATATCCATGAAATTTATAAGAACACCCCCATGGGGATAATAAATAAGGTATACCAAAAGAAAAATTCAACCTACGAGTGCCCCATTTAGCCCTTTTGGATTCACCCAAAGGAAACCTGATCATTTTAAACACTATAATTTTAAAATACACCCTTCGTGTTTTTACATCATTAACAACATGCCACAACTAAACTATATGGGTCATTTGGGCATTTTGAAACATAGTGATATGGGTCATTATTCCCAAATAAAAGAGATAAATCCATTTAAATGACAACAAATACATTTATGGTCAAGAGTGAATTACATTTAAATTTAAAGAAAATTTCTCATAACTGATGGTTTAATTTTTATGGGTGACCACCATTTAAAATATAAAGTACCCATACACATTATAAGTTGCAGGAAACCCCCATCTAACCACAACCACTTTCTTATTGAATAAAATAAAATTCAACAGTATTAACCTTTTTTCTATATGAATTTAGTTATATAAAAAACATCTACTATGGTTTTATTATAGGGGTCACTCGATTCCAATCTAGAAAGAAACCATACACTACACAAGTTGGATGTTGGTTCCAATTTAACCGAAACAAATATGTTCAGCCCATTCCGAACTTGAATAAAAGTTTCAAAAAAATCATGCACTATAATAAGTTACCAAATCCTAATAAGTAATCAGACATTCCAAAAAAATCACGGGTCATAAAAATTAACAATTTCGTGCAACTACATAAGCCTGAAAACACAATAACATGCTAATAAAACATGCAAGGCACATTAATAGATTCTAAAAAACATATAATTTCAATATACGTGGAAAGGTATATGCATGGAATGTGTATGAGATGTGAATTAATTTGTTCTTATAATGATGCATTTAATTCTACTTCCTTTTCATACCAGGAAAAGTAATTGAAAATTTTTATAAACTAGTAAGTAGTGAAAATTACTCCAATCAGTCATGGTGAAATCACAATCATTTATAATAGTAATATATTAAACCAAAAACTCATCCCTGGCCACTTTTAATTTTCCCTATATATGGTTTGATCACTCCCACACATGGCTATTTACCATGTTCCAACACATTCCCAGTCTCTTATCTACCAACCCAAAATACTAAGTCAAGGAAAAAAATAAACCCTACAATATCACTTCGTAACATCCAGGATTGAATAAACAAAAAACCGACATCCAGAATTGTTTCCCCATTTCCTCAAGCATGCCACCCCACACACTAGAGGAATCTGACTAGTAGAAATGGTATAAATATGTCAAATTGGGGAGACTATACACTCATGTTTAGAGTTCCACAATTGTATTATAGGTGTAAATAAATAGAAAAAATAGTGTTCAATGTAACAGAAGAAAAATATAATAACTAAATATAAAATTGTCCATGGGAAACCAAAAAAAGATTAATATATTTCTAAGAGATTATACAAGTAAAAACAGAGGGAAATAAAACAGGAGAATATAATACACTAAGATAATAAAAACCGAAAGGCTATCTCCTCAAGAAACTTATGTACCAGCTCAATCATGTTATCCTACTCCCAATACGTGAAATAAATCATAGTAAATTACCAATAATCTTGTTCCTACATCTAGGGAGGTATGTTCTGGTACCCCAGTGCAATGGCATCTCGAATAGTGTGTGAGATACAATATCAGTTGAATAACACCCATGGTGTCTATATCATTCCATAACGTGCATTCTAAAATGAGAATTATACCATGATAATTAAATTCAAGATTGAAATAACTAACTAACATCATTGGACTGGGATCCACATTGATACCCATCTAATCTCCTAGCTTCGGCCCCAGTCAGTGAGTCTTAACCAATGGAACCTGTAAATTTAAATTATGTGACAATGAATAACAAGTTGTCTCTCCCCAAGCATGTTCTTAGGTATGGAGGAAACTCCCCAATGTTTTAAAAAACCAAATAACCCATTATCTATTTAAATGTTTAAAAACCTTCTTTAATTCAATTTTAAAACTCTTTATAGGTTACGAAGAGAAACCCTCGACCCTTCATTGACAATTATAAGAGGCATTCCTACTATAACTCAAGGGTATAGAAAAATACCAAGGAGTCATACCATCGTGAACCACGTATGAAGTCCCTTATGTAACTCTAGCATGTTACAAAAACAACAAAAAACTAATAAACCTCTGAGTATGTTCCTAGTATCTCACATTGGGACCCCATTCTCATTCATGTCATGGTAAAACCAATCTTTCCATAAATCTCATCCAAGATATCTCCCCTGGAGAACTGGTATCACTCAACTAGAGTAAAAAATAGATGATTCCTAGTGATCCCATATTAGGCATAGCTAATATCACCCCCAGTATGTTTACAACCACAAAAAAAACTAACATAGGCACAGGAGTCCCTCCAAGAGGTCCCCATGTCGGAACCCCTTGTATCACTTTAGCACTGGGGTGAATAGATGAACATGTAATGAACTTATATATAAATCTTTGTTAAATGTCCATTAAATATTTTCCTAAGAAATTTTATTGTATTATTTTTCAATACCAAGGCATTTAATTGGAAAAAACCATCTAGTCATAATGCATAAGGCCTAAATAGAAACTAATGCTTTAAGAAAATAACCACAGGCACAAAACCAATATGCATATACAATTAATAATGGATAAGTTGATGAATTAATAATAATAAACTAAATTATGAATTGTGAGGCATAAATTTCAAGGTCCATTTTTAAGGACATCCATTTATCATAATTCAGTTTAAATGATTAATTCATTTAAAAAAGGTGAAACTCAATCATTGTGAATTAACCAATTAAGGCAAGACTATAATTGCCATTACTGGTGGGAAAACCCAATCGGTGTCCAATGATCGTGATAAAAACCCATGAATGGGTTTCTTCATAATAAAAAGTCATATTGGTTATGGAAAACGAATTAATTTATTTTATTAGGATAAAATTAAGAGCCATTAGAAAAGTATGGCCCCCGACATAGTGATGTGTCATTTAAAATGCAATGAAACAATGGTAAAGAGCCTAAAAAATCTACCTTATACGATGGATGACCCACATGTCTTATATTAATCTTTTATTTGATAAAGTTTGATATAAATTGAAGCAACCATCTAACACAATGAAAATAATGTGATGTTGGTCTCACAAAAATAGCTCAAAAAAGGAGGAGGAACCATGCAATATAATAAAGGGGAAGAAATATCTTGTAATTATGGGTTTGATGCATCCGATGGTGATAGAAATTGATGATAAATGATGCAGGAGGCTTGATCACTTATTAAGAGTGAAGAGGTGGCTCTACATTAAGAAGGATGAGAAGAAACCATCCTGAGAGTATGAGGGCAAGAAATAAAAGTTTTAAAGATTTAATTACAGGGAAAAGGGTAATTTCATCCTAAAGATCGGTCCACTTGGTTTTCTCACACCATTTGGAAAAACATTGGGCCAACTGTGATGATACCCCTACCTCAGAAATGATAATTTATAGTTAGTGTAATTGTATCACTTAGAGGGGGAGGGGTGAATCATTGATACATTTTATTTTATATTTCTAATTGAAACAACCTTCACCTCTTGTTCATGATTTTAATTCCTTTCTAAACAAATAAAACACACATCCACATGAACACCAGTATTTACAAGTTTCACTATTCAATAAGAATAGATACTTCCTTAGTATGGTTTGGAAATTTTCTAATAACACACAATCCACTAGAAAAAAATCCTTGTATTACAATGATTAGTATATACCCTATAACTCATGTATCACTATGTAAACAATTATTATAGTGTGTGTGAAACCACTTAGTACAAATAGAGTAAAAAATATTTATGTAACAATTCATGTTAGCCGTGATTATTTTTAAACTTCACTATTGTATTATATTAAAAAAATTTATTTATTTTCTTTCTTAGAAGATGGTATGATCTTCTTGGTCATTATTAATGTAAAATTTTTCTAATTCATCTCGATATGATTATCTTGATCCTGATTCTTCTTGATACAATGACCAGTCAATTACAATTGATAAGAAGGGTACGTTAATCTGCAAAATATGATAATCACTAAATATGATGATTAGTTCTGAATAAAATATCCTCCTCTTTTATCTAAAAAAATATACTTCTTTAAGAATGCACCATTTGAAAAAACCTTCTTCACTTTCTAGAAATGTGATGCTTCTCTCTCCAATTTCTCAGTAAATTTAAGTCACCAAAAAACACACAAATTTTTATCCTCCTTTTATAGGCTCGACAAAATAGTTTAGGTAGTATTCCCAAAATACTTTTCTCTCTTCACTAATGTTATCAAATCATCAATTGAACCCAAAATCATAGGTATTTCTTTCACTTCATCAATGCTTTCTTGAATCTTCAAATCACTTCAAATCATAGATCAATCTTTGACTTCATAAATTCCTTTTAATTTTTATTTTTACCTCTTCAATGCTTCAAATTTTCCAGAAAAACATTAGTAAAAGTTTTCCCATACTAAATCCTTGTATGATTTTTCATTTAGAAATCCCAATATTATTTTTCATTTAGAAATCCAAGTAAGAGTTTTCATTCAGAACTTCTAATACAATTTTTATTTTCGAAATCAGAGTATGCAAATTATACTATGAATATCTTAGTATGAAAATATATTCCTCATGCTAAGAAATATCTATATCTATCGGATCCTGAGTATGATCATCATGGGTAAAAAAAATTTCTTATTCTTATGATGGATGATTAGCTTCCACAGTGCCTAACTATGATAATGTTGTGGATGATCACTTCTATGTATTAGCATTTTGTTGTACGATTATTTATTGGTAAAATCATTTCTAGGTACTATAATTTGAAGGTATGATCATATCTTGGAACGATCATTTTTGGGTATGATCATTTTCTTCTAGTACCTGAGTATGATTTTATAGAATTCATTCGGCCGAAATACTATCACTGTCACCCTTTTCATTTCATCACTCTATTATCATATGTTTTCCCACTTATGATTTATATGAAAAAAAATCCACATGTCGACTCATTTTAATTCAAATGTATCATAACTTTCCATTCATTCTAGATTCTTTATTTTCGTCATATCCTAAGTAAAATCATTCCAAAATCAAATTTTTAGACCAAAAAAAGTGAAATGATATCCTTTCCTCTAACACCTTCCTTTAAAACAAAAGACAACATTTTGAAACAAACAACTTCATCATTATCTTGGTCTTAACAATCTACGCCATTGGATTTTTTTGTCAACCATGTTTCATAAATCACTGATCATTGTATCCACACTAAATGGATCACTTGTTCACAATTATAATCCTACTTGAGTTAACTAATTGTAGGAAACCGTAATTATTGATAGAAAACTGATACTTTCCAAGAGAAGTGGTTATGAAAATGTTCTTCGTCACATTTCTTTCTCATATTTTCTTCTATAGCATGACAATATTCCTAGAACACAAAAAACATTGTTTCAATCGAACCACTCCAACCAATATTTATAATTGTTCATTCACAATAAAATGATGAATTCACATCTTACCCACAACTCCCCCTATAGACATGCATTCAATGTATTGATTTTTGAAAAAATAATACCCCATGAAAATACAATCCAAATGTAATATGATAGAGGGGATATAAATATATACCTTAACTTTGATAAGAAAATAGTGGGAAATCAATGTTCATCCTCAATATAGAAGAGGATTCCTTCAGTAATTTTCTTTTTAATTTTTCAGTAACTTATTCTGATGGTGAAACATACTGCACCATTAATTTATTTTTTGCAACATTCTATTTGTTGAAATGATATTTGACATTAATATTTTTTGAACAAAAATGTTAAATAGGATTCTTAGTGAGATTGTATTTATTATGATTATAACAACCAAATATAAAGGGTAATATCACTTTAACAAGTAAATCTTGTAATTGGGTTTTCTTCCATATATACTGAGTAGCAGCTTGAGTGGAAAAAACATACTCACATTCAACCATACTGAGAGCTACTGAATTCTATTTCATTGAATGTTATCTAACAAAATTCCTTCCTATAAAAATACTCCACCATATGTTGATCTTTTATTTTTATTTTTTCCTACCCAATCAGCATCTGAATACCCAAAAAATCAATACTTCATGAGATATCATACATTATTCCACAATTAGTTTTTAATTATATCAATTTGTAAAATTAGTTTTTCAGTAATGTAAATTTTATTCTTTTAGGGAACTCTAAAACCTTTCACGTAGTGTGACATTATAAAAACTGATAGGACAGGAGGTAGTCAAATATAACAAACTTCTGATCAGATATAAAAATTCATTCTGATCAAATTTTTTCCCTCTCCAACATTAGAAAACATTTTTCCAATTGATATCAGTGTGGAAATAGGTTTTGTGTTTTCCAATGTAAACCTCTTAATATTTTTCTTAGAAATGTTTCCTAACAGAGAATATTGTATTCCTTCTTGTATTATATTTGTAACCCAAGGAAAGTATTTCATTTCTCCAATCATTTACATTTAAAATACATTTTTTATTTCTTCAGTAAACCTTTCACAACATCATTCATCACTCCATGCAATTGTTATGTAATCAACATAAATAATTAAAATGAGAGAATAATTTTGAATTTATAAATTTTAAATATTTATATCCACTCATTCATTCTTAAAATTAATCTTCCTTAACAATGTATCCAATTTGGAATATCATGCCCCTAGAGCTTGTTTTATTCCGTAAAAATATTTTTAAAATCTACACACATATCTTTCTACTTTTCCAAAAATTAATCCACATGGTTTTAAAATATAAGCTTCCTCATCAAGACCACTATTCAAGAATGTGGATTTTATATCCATCTAGAAGATCATGTATCCTCATCCTAGATAAATAGGTTTATAGATTCTGATTATTTATAACACAAAAACTGGAGAAAATTTTTCTTCAAAATCAATAACTTCAATTGTTGAATACCCTTTGAAAAACAATCTTGCTTTGTTTTATCAAACCACCTTTTTCATTTAGCTTTTTTTGGAAAACCCACATTGTGCAAATAATTTTTTTCTATCTTGGGTAAAATTTACCAGGTATAAATCTTTTCAATTTTATCGAACACTTCATTTATGGCCTTAAACCATTTTGGATACTCAATTATTCCTATACATCATTTTAATCCACATTTGAATAAAAATATGTATGTGTAATGGAATTGGTAGTTATTCGAGTTTGACCTTTCTATTGTTGATAACCAATAATGTTCTAAGATTCCACTTGCTTTCTCATACTAGAATGATATTTTCAAGTATCTTCTTCATCATTGCAAATAGATGAGTCTTAGTCTTTTTCTTGTGTAGTATTATAATTTTCGGTATCCTTTTCATGTTTTAGAAAACTCACTCTATCCTGATAAACATCATTATCTATATGAATACAATTATTTTCTTCATATATTTCAATTATTTCACCTCAACTGAATCAATAATTATTCATATTTCATTGTTGAAACATCTTTTTCCTCATCTTTTTAGAACAAAGATAAAAAAATCATCTTCTCCTTTCTTCCCAAACATTCAATGGTTTCCACCTTTTTTGTTTATAATACATGGACACCTGAAAATAATAATGTGTTTCAAACTTGGAGTTTTACCTTACAATAATTCTTATGGATTAATATATGTACAAAGTCTATAGAAACAACAATTTAGAATATTAATAGTATTCCTCATTGATTTCCTACAATTTTAATGAGGAATACCATATTCAAGTAACATAGTTCTTCCAATTTACACAAAACCTCAATTATTTATTTCATCAACCCCATTTTTTTATAAATATATGGGGAAATATATTCACGATGAATTCCTTGATTCTTAAGATAACTCTAAAATTACTCCCTACTTTTTTGACCACCATTTTCTGTTATCTACTTCCTTTTAGAATAATAAAATTCCTTTTTAGTATTCCTTCTAAAAATATTAATAATTTTCAAAGAATCTATGATATGTTTCATATAAACAACCAACGTAGTGAGAGTAAAATCAATAGTTAATGTAATGAAATATTTATCTCTATTTGTTTAATGTTTTATCATTGGTCTTTATATATCAGAATGAATCAGCTCTAGGAGTTGTCCTGCACAAATCTCAATTTTCTTATGCACTAAGTTTGTAATCATTCCTTTTTTACAAATATTGTATCATAAATCTCTTCTTATTGTAAAATAAGGAATATCATGAACACTATCATGCATTAATAATTTTCTCATGTTTCTTTGACATTTGTTTCCCAACCATTTATTCTATAGTTGATTGTCTTTTACCATACTCTGTTAACTAATGTTTTGTATTTCCCCAACCTAAAATAAATTTCATTTTATATGTTGTAATCTTATTACAATCTTTCCATAATCCTCAATTTTCAAAAAAAAAATTTCTAAAGATAACTTTTTTACCCTCATTAAAAACATCAAAACACATAGAAATTTTTGATTCATCCCATCAATATACAAAGTTTTCTTTGATTTCATCTTATCTTTTCCAATAATGGATAATCCAGCACATTTTATTTTCAATGATTAATTATTACCTAATTTCATGGATCTTTCATTAAAATCATTCAAATTATTCAAAAATATCAAGTATACAATCATTTGAGGAGAACTCCACCTATTATAAATCCATGTTCATTCTGCTTTTGTAGCTTTCAATGTTGTTTCAACAACAACAGTCTTTTCTTCTTCCATTTTGTTTCTTTATCATCAGCTTCTAAGAGTTGTGAAGAATCCATTATTGTAATGGAAACAAAAAAATAAATAATTTTTCAAAATTCATAGTTTGGTCACGTCATTGACAAATAGTTTCCAATGGTTGGAAGCAATTTTCAACATTTACTCCACCCTACTCAGTTTTCCTTGAAACAACATTCTCAGACATCCTCTACTAAGGAGATTGACCCTCCATCAACCTTTTCCTTTTAGAACCCATGGAATAATATTAATGGGGTTGGTTGAGCCAACACATATTCTCCATGTATAAAAATCCACCATAATACCAGTAGTAGCCATAAAATGTTTATTTTCCTCTGAATCATCAATAATGGCAAGAATTGGGAGAATATTTACCTTCTTCTCTTTCAATTCTTGGCCACTAGGACTTCTATCATCAATTAGAGTCTTCATTTTATTCTTAGCGTTATCGAAACCAGAAGTATTTAAAACTTTTCAAGATTTATATATTTTCAAAACATATTTAGTCTCAGGTTTCATTGAGAATTATGAATTCCTAACTTTCTTTCTTTTGGCCACAAACATAAATTTCATAGCTTACTTATTTTCAGAAATAATTTCATTTATCTTCTCAACAATTTAATATGTCATTTTTTATCATTCTTAGGGTTATCATTATGAGAAAGTTCACTAACATGAGTAATAGAGTTTTTTAAACATCTAAATTTCCCCTCATATTTTGAAAAAATTTGGATAAGTTCTAACTCTTCTCCTTTTACCTTCATCTTATCCTCCAAATTATCATTAGAATTATTTTCTTCCTTAAGAGATTTCTTCAAATCATCAATCTCTTTCAGTAGCCATACTTTCTCAATAGAAAAACATTCTTGATTTCTTATTGAGGAATATTCATTTTCAAATTTTTTTTCTTCTCAAGTGTTCTAATTTCTCTCTTGCATTATTTCAACTCTTATTTCAAATTATGTTCACGTTGATTTTCTTCTTCTTTATAATTACTATATTCAAACTCTCCATCTTTCCCTATTGTAATAAATGTATTTTCATTAACATACTCTACTAATTTTTTATATTTCATTTTACATCCATCTCTTTCTTCATCTCCAATCAATAAATATATTCTTTTGGATATAATAACTTTCTTTATTTCCCTTTTCAATTAAAATTTCTTTGGTCTCCCTATTTCTTCCACAATATTCATGGATTTATTTCTTCATCATCACTATCCTCTTATTTCTTTCTTCGATGATAGTTAGCTAGAAGGTGACCAATCCCTCTACATTTATATAAATTAAAGGTATGTTTCCCTTTGTATTTCCCTCAACCTATTCTAAAATTTTTCGAAAACAAAGATAAAATTTAATCAATAGTTATAAATAACTCATTTTTAGAGTCCAAATCACTAGCTTCGTCTTCAATAAGAATCTTCATTGATTTTTTTTCTTAGATTCATTGAATGACATTTCTCTATCAATTTTTTTTGTATTTTCATAGATTTATTTCTTTTAATTTCATAAGTGATGATATTATAATTAAAATCATCAAGATATAATTCTTTAGTGTCTCTATCTTCTAATGAATAATCTTTTATGTCAAACTTCTCATGAATGACTATTAAGATTGTATCAACAGCTGTAAAATCATCTAAATTTTCGCCAACACATCTAATAGTACTAACAATGTCATTTACGATTATAAATAATCCGTAAATAGATTCATGCTCATCCATATTCAAATCATCATATTTTAATCTCTAGATTTGAATCTTTTCTTCTTTACTTTTATGTTTCCTTCATAAATGTTTTTCAATTTTTATAGTATACCTTTATCTATAGTCACACCTATCACCCTTAAGAATTCATTTTAAAAAATGATATTATATTATAGCATTCATTTCCCTTCCATAATTCCCAAGATTCTTCTTATTAGAAAAATTAATTGTGTATTTTTCATCTGTAGGAGTAAACACAACTCTTACAGCTTCATGAAACTCATATCTAATAAACATTAGATATATAAAATTTTTATCTTTCCTAATATGATAATTCTTTACATGAAAAACTAAAATACTATTACTATTCACATAATTAAAATTCAATATCAACCTTATCAACAAATCATTAGAAAACCATAATTGAGGAGAACCTTCCCTGTGATACCTCTTGAAAATTCACAGTTATTGTAATCATATCCCTGATAGGGGTAGGGGTGATGTAATGATACATTTTATTTTATGTTTTTAATTGAAACAACCGTACCCAACAGTTATTAATTTCAATTCCATTCTAAAATAAAATCATAAACACAACCACATGAACACAAGTATTTATAAGTTTCACTATTCCATAATAATGTCTATGTCCTTGTTTGGTTTTGGAAATGATCTTATATCACAAAATCCACTAGAAATAAATCCGTGGATTACATTGAGTAGGATATACCCTTTCACTCATGTAGCACATTGTAATCAATTCCAATAGAGTGTGTGAAACAACATAGCAAAAATTGTGTAATGAAATATTGAGGTAATAATACATGTTACATATTCTTCTTTTCAACTTCACAAATGTATTCCTCCTAAAATAATTCTCCACATTCTTTCCCAGAAGATGGAAGGAACTTTCTAGAATTTATTAAAGAAAACTCAGTCTGATTATTCCTATCATAATTCTCCAAATTCTGATTCTTCATTGTACGATAATCATCTAAATACAATTGATAAGAAGATTACAGTAATCAGATATTAAGATATTCATTGAATACAATGATCAGTGTTGAATAAAATATTCTCCTCTTCTTCCAAACAACGATGTCATCTTCAAGAATCCACAATCCGGAAAAACATATTCACTTTCTAGAAATTCATAGCTTATATATCCTCTTTAGTGAGCATTGAAAGTCACAAAAAACCTACATAGTGTTCTGATCCTCTTATATTCTTGAAAAAACGTTTATATAGGATTCCTAAGTGATTATTCTCACTTCAGTAAACCTCCAAAATCATCAATTGATTCCAAAATCTCTAGCCTTTCTTTGACTTCTTCAATCCTCTCTTGAATCATCAAATCTCCTTAAATATCATATCAATATTTTAATTCTTCAATTCCCTTGAATCATGGTTTTGACTTCTTTAATTCATAAAAAACTCTTGAAAAACATTAGTACAATTATTCCATATAAAATCCCAATAGGATTTTTCAGTCCAAAATTCATGTATGATTTTTCATTTAAAAATAACAATAATAGTTTTTTGTTTATAAATACTAGTATTATTTTTCATTTGGAAATACTAGTATGAAAACGTTAGTACTAAAATATCAGTATTTAAATCGCTTCCTCAATCTTAGAAACATCTTATTCTTCATGATCCTAAGTATGGTCATCCTGGTTATGTATGTTTCCATATTCTTACGATGGATGATTGTATTAAAAAATACCTAACTATGATCATTCTAAGTTCAATAATTTCTGGGTATGATCATTTTTGGGAACGATAATTTCTTGGTAAGAAAGATTCTATATATGATCATTTTTGTGTATGATCATTTAATTCCTAAGCCTGAGTATGATTTTTGAAAATTCATTTGAACTGAATACTATCACCAACACTCATTCCTTTTCAAGAACATTGGATAATAAGTTTTACTAATTACATATTATTAATATGATATAAATATTATAAAATCATTGACACATTTAAATTGGAACATATCGTAACATTCTATTCACTCCAACTTATTTCTTTTCTTCTCATCCCATGTACGATCTTTCAGAAATAAATTTTTGTGTCTGAAAAATTCAAAGTGACATTACTTCCTTTCTTCAATCACGTTTCTTCGAAACACAATACAACACCTGATAACAAACACCTTCAGTATTACCTTGGTCTTAATAGGAATCCCATCTCACATGGTTGTCCCTCACGGTTTCCTGGTATGGAAAGACAGACATTTTTTAGTAAGGTTTAAAATAATGTGTAAATTAATTCTAGATTAACGGAATCTTTAACTATTATGGTTACTGAGTAGAATTACTTTAATAAATCTTGTAAATAATTCTTACATTATTATAATATTTCATATAATTTTTTCTATATGTTTTATATTTCACTATATCTTACTTTTGAATGTTTTTACTAATCTTTCTAAAAATTATTCTATTGGAATGTATGTGATCTTGAATAAGAAATCATATATACCAAATGAATTCTAAATCTGATACACACACTCTAATCATCAAAAAAACTATCGATGGGGATCATTTTAACTAAATATGTTTGGGTGTTTCAAATGTTCACATTTATTATTAAGTTTTTATAAACAAATTATTTTTATCTTATTAAGTTTTCACAAACAACTTATTTATAAATTTATTTTTTCCATAATATATATAGAAGATAGAGTTTCTATATTTTATAATATGTAAGGATTAGGTGTCTTTACACTTTTTAATTTGAATCCTTGTCGACCACCGATCTTTGGTGGTAATATTTATGAATAGTGGAGATATATAATGAATAATTTTTTATAGAAACTAGAGTTTATAATTTTTTGATGTTGACTGTTAGATATTTGATTGTAGAGAAATAATTTAATAATATTATTATTTATGAAAAGTTTTAATATTAAATAAATTATCAAGTAAGGAATAATCTATTACATTCCCGAAAAAAAATGTTTATTGATAGATATAATCACATGAAGCTACTAATATTATATAGAATATGTTGGAGATAACTCATTTTGGATCTTCTATATTTATTGAGACAATAAGGGAAATGCTTTTAACTGGCTATCAAGATTTTTGTTTCCTACCCAAATATTTTTTTCAAAAATAAACCAATGGTTAAGGACTATAATTAATCGTTAATTGTATCTTAGTGAGACATATTTTATTGATTGAATCATAATGGAAAATATTATTAAAAATATTTATGGTGAATGGTAATAAAAAAGAACATAGTAGGATTACACAAGAAGGATTGAAATATTATTATTGATGATCTTATTGGAACCCTTCTGTAGTATGAGGTATGACTAAAAATCAATACTGAGAAAATGAAAAGCAAAATATAGAGGATTTAATTTTTCAACTACAAATAATGTTCCCTACAAAGGAAATTCTACAAATAAATATATAAAATCCTCCCAAAATAATAATTTTATTATTAACTCACACTAATGTTAATCAAAATTGGAAGGAAATGAACTTGATAATTTTGATAAAAGAATTAATAATGTTATTGTGAAGAAGTATTTTTAGCTCATTTATAAGAAAAATTCACAACAATAAAAGTGATAAGAAATATTATAAATAAGTGATATGTTATTAGAGTATTAAATATGAACATATCACACTAGATTGTCTTGAATTAAAAATAAATTATAGGAATGTAATAAATTATTACTAAAATACTAAGAATTATTGCAACCAAAAAAGAAAATAAGTCTCTAAAATATTCAAAAACCTT
Source organism: Viscum album (assembly GCA_963277665.1). NCBI lineage: Eukaryota > Viridiplantae > Streptophyta > Magnoliopsida > Santalales > Viscaceae > Viscum > Viscum album. The sequence continues at coordinate 566,240,254 of OY728134.1, read as the reverse complement.
GGGTACAAGTGGATGAGATGATTATTCTATGAACTCATTGGATAATAAAATATCATAATAGAATAAAATATATTACTTTTCAGAAAAACAAAAGGATAAAAATTATTTTAAGGATATGGTTACTACATAATATATTACAAAACATACATTAAATTATTATTACCCATATAGTATTTATGAATATAATTATAAATATTCTCATGAATAATATTCTTCATCTAATTACGGAAGATGATTATTCCTTGATTTAAAGCAGTTTTGATATTTTAAAAACTTCATAAAAATTAAATTTATATGGTTTCTAAAAAACATGAAAATGCTAAATCCAAACATCTGAATGAAAAGTATAAAATATCTACTTTAAATAGTAACATATTTGATCTTTATAAATAACATGATAATTAAAATTTTAAAAAATGTATTATATCAAAAGATATATAAATGTTTTTCAGAAAACTTGTTTACAAAATTATATTTTAGGAATTAGTTTGAAAAAAACTACTAATGAGGATAAACAATTAGTTATTAAACTAAATTATGAAATTTCTAGTTTGAAGAAACAATTATTTAGATTTACCCCTAAAAAAGAAAACATTGATAAAATGTATAATCAAATAATACCTCATAGAGAAATTTTTATAATTGGTTGTACTAATAGAAAAAAAATATTAATGACTACTTTTTTTTCCAAAAATTTCATCATTTTACACAAATTGCATTGTGGTGGACACTACAATAAAAATATTCTTACAAAAAAATTTAATATTTAGGATTTCATAAAAACAAATTTTAAAAAAAATTACTTTTTCTCATCTTAATAATGTTTGAAAATGTGTATTCCAAATATATTACATTCAAATAATACCAGGCCCATGAAGGTTTGGGTACTGAAGTGCTAATATTTTTTATTTCAGGATGATAAAGAAAGGACCAATAAAAAAATATGTGGTACATGGATAGTGTTATATCTAGAAACATGACTTGAAATAATGAATCCCTTAGTAAGATTATAAATATTAATGGTGGAAATGACAATTTTTGATATAATGCTAAAGGTTAAATTATTTGTCTAGGGAATATTGTCCTTAATTGAGAAGATTTAATTTCAAATTTTTTATTTGTCTTTTTGCATATGTAAAAAATTATTAGAAAAATAAAATTATGTTATTAGGGTTATCTTGTGAACCTAGGAAATGGTAAATGTATTTTTTATAGTTCTAAATCTGAATTTAATCTATCTGCCAACTGGTATGATATTTTCTATACATTAAACGTAAAAGACCTCAGGATTTAAGATCTTCCTTCCCCCAGTGTTATGGAATACAAATATTGATTATATAATAGAGTATTAAAATTCTAAAATCAGTCAACTTTAGCTATGTCATCTGTGAATATACTTGAAAAAGATCTACTGAAACTTAGGTCTGATATTTTAAAAGTGTGGCATCCTTCCCAATTTGGAATGAAACATAAGAAAAGTTTTAAATCTATTATTTATGTGGCAAATTATCATTCTTTACCATTAGTTCACATAGAATTTTTTGGTCCTACAAAAGCTGGTGGTATCAATTGAAAATACTATTAATATTTTCCAATTTATGATTACACTATATAAGAATGGGTATATTTTATAGAATTGAATTAAAAGGCCTTTTGTTATTTTAAAAATTTTATAGACAGAAAAGAAAAGGAAAAAACCATATTCTCAATAATTATTAAAATTTACCATCATGGACAATTTTTAAATTCTTATTTTGGAAAAAATAGTAAAAATTATTATAAATAACTTTTCATCACCCATGACACTATATAAAAATGGTGTTGTTAAAAAGAATTAATATAATTATTCAAGAGATTACTATACATATACTGATTAGAGACTCCATTTCTATACATCACTGATATGAATCATTTATTACTACCTTATATAAAAAAAATAATGTCCTATTAAGACCTCTTATTAATAAATATCCTTATGAATTTGTGGTCCCGAAGGAAACCAAGACATTATTACATCAATGATTTTGGGTGAAAAGTATTCATTCTGTATACTAATTATAACATATATACATTTTCATCAAAATCAATTGATGGAATATTTTTAGATTATTCTATAACTTTTTATTCGCAGAGTTTTTAATAAAAATTATAGTGAATTTGGAATATCATGCCCATAGAACTTGTTTTATTCCATAAAAATATTTTTAAAATCTATACACATATCTTTCTACTTTTACAACAATTAATCCACAAGGTTTTAAAATATAATCTTCCTCATCAAGATCACTATTCAAGAATGTGGATTTTACATCCATCTAAAAGATCATGTATCCTCATCCTGGATAAATAGCTTTATAGATTCTGATTATGTATAACACAAAAACTGGAGAAAACTTTTCTACAAAATAAATACCTTCAATTATTGAATACCCTTTGAAAAACAATCTTGCTTTGTTTTATCAAACCACCTTTTTCATTTAGCTTGTTCTGGAAAACCCACTTTGTGCAAATAATTTTTTTCTATCTTTGGTACAATTTACCATGTATAATTATTTTCAATTTGATCAAACACTTCATTCATGGCCTTAAACCATTTTGGATACTCAATAATTCCTTTACATCATTTTAATCCACATTTGAATACAATTATGTATGTGTAATGGAATTGGTAGTTATTCAAGTTTGAACCTTCTATTGTTGATCACCAATAATGTTCTAAGATTCCACTTGCTTCCCCATACTAGATTGATATTTTCAATTATCTTCTTCATCAATACAAATAGATGAGTCTTAGTATTTTTCTTGTGTAGTATTACAATTTTCAATATCCTTTTCATGTTTTTTAAAACTCACTCTATCCTAATAAACATCATTATCTATATGAATACAATTATTTTCTTCATATATTTCAATTATTTCACCTCAACTAAATAAATAATTATTCATATTTCATTGTTGAAACCTCTTTTCCCTCATCCTTCTAGAGAAAAGATAAAAAAAATCATCTTCACCTTTCTTCCAAAACATTCAAAGGTTTCCACCTTTTTTTTATAATACATGGAATCCTGAAAATAATAATGTGTTTCAAACTTAGAGTTTTCCCTTAAACTAATTCTTATGGAGTCATATATTTAAAAAGTCTATAGAAACAACAATTTAGATTATTAATAGTATTACTCATTGATTTCCTACAATAGTAATGAGAAATACCATGTTCAGGTAACATAGTTCTTCCAATTTACACAAAACCACAATTATTTATTTCATCAACCCCATTTTTTAGAAATATATGGGGAAATATATTCAAGATGAATTCCATGATTATTGGGATAATACTAAAATTATTCCCTACTTTATTTACCACCATTTTCTGTTATATACTTACTTTCAGAATAATAAAATTCCATTTTAGTATTCCTTCTAAAATGATTAATCATTTTAAAAGAATCGATGATATGTTTCATATAAACAACCCAAGTGGTGAGAGTAAAATCATTAGTGAATTTAATGAAATGTTTATCTCCATTTGATTAATTTTTTATTACTGATCTTTATATATCATAATGAATCAGATCTAGGAGTTGTTCTGCACAAATCTCAATTTTCTTATGCACTATGTTTGTAATCATTCCTTTTTTAAAAATATTGTATTTTAAATCTATTCTCATTTTAAAATAAGGAATATCTTGAACACTATAATGCGTTAATAATTTTTTCATGTTTCTTTGACATTTGTTTCCCAACCATTTATTCTACAGTTGATTATATTTTACCATACTCTGGTAACCAAAGTTTTGTATTTCCCCAACCTAAAATAAATTTCATTTTATACGTTGTCATCTTATAACAATATTTCCATAATCCTCACTTTTCAAAAATAATATTTTATAAAGATAACTTTTTTACCCTCATTAAAAACATCGAAACACATAGAAAGTTTTGATTCATCCCATCAATATACAAAGTTTTCTTTGATTTCCTCTTATCTTTTCCAATAATGGTTGATCCAAAAACTTTTATTTTCAATGATTAGTTATTAACTAATTTCACAGATCTTTCATTAAAATTATTTAAATTATTCAAAAATATTATTTATACAATAATTTTAGGAGAAATCCACCTATTATGAATCCATGCTGATTCTGCTTTTGTAGCTTTCAATGTTGTTTCAACAACAATAGTCTTTTCTTCTTCCATTTTGTTTCATTATCTTCAGCTTCTAAGAGTTGTAAAGAATCCATTTTTGTAATGGTAACAAAAAAATCAACAATTTTTCAAAATTCATAGTTTGGTCACATCATTGACAAATAGATTCCAATGGTTGGAAGCTATTTTCAACATTTACTATATTCTACTCAGTTTTCCTTGAAACAACATTCTCAGACTTCTTCTATTAAGTAGATTGACCCTCCATCAACATTTTCCTTTCAAAACCCATGGAATATTATTAATGGTGTTGGTTGAGCCAACACATATTCTCCATGTATACAAATCCACCATAATACCAGTAGTAGCCATAAAATGTTTATTTTCCTCTGAATCCTCAATACTGGCTAGAATTGGGAGAATGTTTCTCAACTACCTTCATCTCTTTAAATTCTTGGCCACTAGGATTTCAATCATCAATTAGAGTCTTCATTTTATTCTTAGCGTTATCGAAACCAGACGTATTTAAAACTTTCCAAGATTTATATTTGTTCAAAGCATTTATAGACTTGTGTTTTATTGAGAATTATAAAATCTTAACATTCTTGATCTTGGCCAAAAACATAACTTTCATAGCTTACTTATTTTCAGAAATAATTTCATTTATATTCTCAACCATTGAATATGTCATTTTTTTATCATTCTTAGGGTTATTATTATGAGAAAGTTCACTAACATGAGAAATAGAGTTTTTTAAACATCTAAATTTCTCCTCAGATTTTGAAATTTTTTTGGATAAGTTCCAACTCTTCGCCTTTTACCTTCATCTTATCCTCCTAAATATCATTAGAATTATTTTCTTCCTTGAGATATTTCATCAAATCATCAATCTCTTTCACTAGCCATACTTTCTCATTGGAAATACATTCTTGAATTCTTATTGAGGAACATTCATTTTCAAATTTTTTTTTTCTTCTCAAGTGTTCTAATTTCTCTAATGAATTATTTCAACTCTTCTTTCAAATTATTTTCAAATTTATTTTCTTATTCTTCAGAATTACTATATTCAAACTCTCCATCATTCCCTATTGTAATAAATGTATTTTCATTAATATACTCTAATGATTTTTTATATTTCATGTCACCTCCATCTCTTTCTTCTTCTATAGTCAATAAATATATTATTTTGGATATAATAACTTTATTTATTTCCCTCTTCAATTAAAATTTCTTTGGTCTCCCTATTTCTTCCACAATATTCATGGATTTCTTTCTTCTTCATCACTATCCTCTTATTTCTTTCTTCGAGGATAGTTAGCTAGAAGGTGACCAATCCCTCTAAATTTAGAGAAATTCATGGTATGTTTCCCTTTGTATTTCCCTCAACCTATTTTAAAATTTTTTGAAAACAAAGATAAAATTTAATCAAAATTTATACATAACTCATTTTCAGAGTCCAAATCACTAGCTTCGTCTTCAATAAAAATACTCATTGATTTTTTTCTTAGATTCATTTAATGACATTTCTCTATCAATTTTTTTTGTATTTTCATAGATTTATTTATTTTAATTTCATAAGTGATGATATTATAATTAATATCATCAAGATATAATTCTTTAGTATCCTTATCTTCCAATGAATAATCTTTTAAATCAAACTTCTCATGAACGACTATTAAGATTGTATCAACAGCTATAGAATCATCTATCTTTTCTCCAACACATCTAATAGTACTAATAATGTCATTTATGATTATAAATCATCCGTAAATAGATTAATACTCATCCATATTATAATAATCATATTTAAATCTCTTGATTTTAATCTTTTCTTCTTTACTTTTATGTTTCCTTCATAAATGTTTTTCAATTTATCTAGTATACCTTTGTCTATAGTCACACCTATCACCATTAAGAATTCACTTTAAAAATGATATTATAATATAGAATTCGTTTCCCTTCCCTAATTCCCAAGATTCTTCTTATTATAAAATTTAATTGGGGATTTTTCATCTGTAGGAGTAAACCCAACTCTTAGAGCTTCATGAAACTCATATCCAATAAACATGAGATATAGAAAAACTCTATCTTTCTTGATATGATAATTCATTCCATGAAATACTATAATATTATTACTAATCACATAATTCAAATTCTATATCAACCATCTCAACAAATCTTTAGAAAACCATAATTGAGGATAACCTTCTCTATGATACCTCTTGAAAATTCACACTTATTGTAATCATATCCCTGATAGGGGTAGGGGTGAAGTAATGATATTTTTATTTTATGTTTTTATTTCAAACAACCTTACCCAACTGTTATTAATTTCAATTCCATTCTAAAATAAAATCATAAACACAACCACATGAACAAAAGTATTTATAAGGTTCACTATTCCATAATAATATTTATGTCCTTGTTTGGTTTTGGAAATAATATTATATCACAAAATCCACTAGAAATCAATCCAAGGATTTCACTGAGTAGGATATACCCTTTCACTCATGTAGCACATTGTAATCAATTCTAATAGCGTGTGTGAAACAACATAGCACAAATTGTGTAATAAAATATTTAGGTGACAATACATGTTACATATGCTTCTTTTCAACTTCACAAATGTATTCCTATTAAAATAATTCACCACATTCTTTCCCATAAGGAAGGAACTTTCTAGAATTTATTAAAGAAAACTCAGTCCGATTATTCCCAGCACAATTCTCCGAAGTCTGATTCTCCATTGTATGATAATCATATAAATACAATTGATAGGAAGATAATGGTAATCAGATAATATGATATTCATTGAATACAATGATCAGTGTTGAATAAAATATTCTCCCCTTCTGCCAAATAACAATGTCATATTCAAGAATCCACGATCTGGAAAAACATATTCACTTTCTAGAAATTCATAGCTTATATATCCTCTTTAGTGAGCAATGAAAGTCACACAAAACCTATATAGTGTTCTGATCCACTTATATTCTTGAAAAATCGTTTAGATAGGATTCCTAAGTGATTCTTATCACTTCGGTAAACCTCCAAAATCATTAATTGATTCCCAAATCTCTAGCCCTTCTTTGACTTCTTCAATCCTCTCTTGAATCATCAAATCTCTTTCAATCTCAGATCAATATTTTAATTCTTCAATTTCCTTGAATCATGGTTTTGACTTCTTTAATGCATAAAACACTCTTGACAAACATTAGTACAACTATTCCATATAAAATCCCAGTAGGATTTTTCTGTCCAAAATTCATGTATGATTTTTCATTTAAAAATCCCAATAATAGTTTTTTGTTTATAAATATTTGTATTATTTTTCATTTGAAAATACCAGTATGAAGAATTTAGTACAAAAATATCAGTATTTAAATCCCTTCCTCAATCTTAGAAACATCTTATTCTTCCTGATCCTGAGTATGGTCATCCGGGTTATGTAAGTTTTTATATTCCTATGATGGATGATTGGATTCAACAATACCTAACTATGATCATTTTACGTTCAATAATTTCCGGGTATGATCATTTTTGGGAACGATAATTTCTTGGTAAGAATGATTCTATATATGATCATTTTTGGGTATGATCATTTAATTCCTACGCCTGAGTATGATTTTTGAAAATTCATTTGATCTAAATACTGTCACCAACAATAATTCCATTTCAAGAACATTGCATAATAAGTTTTACTAATTACATATTATTTATATGAAATAAATATTATAAAATCATCGACACATTTATATTGGAACATATCATAAAATTCCATTCACTCCAGCTTATTTCTCTTCTTCTCATCCCATGTACGATCTTTCAGAAATAAATTGTTGTGTCTGAAAAATTCAAAGTGACATGACTTCCTTTCATTAATTACCTTTCTTGGAAACACAATACAACACCTGATAATAAACACCTTCATCATTACCTTGGTCTTAATAGGAATCCCGTCTCACATGGTTCTGCCTCACGGTTTCCTGGTAAGTAAAGACGGACATTTTTTAGTAAGGTTTAAAATAATATATAAATTAATTCTAGATTAATGGAATCTTTAGATATTAAGGTTACTGAGTAGAATTACATTAATAAATCTTGTTAATCATACTTACTTAATTATAATATTTCATATAATTTTTTCCATATGTTTTATATTTCACTATAATTTACATTAGAATGTTTTTACTAATCTTTCTAATAATTATTCTATTGGAATGTATATGATCTTGAATAAGAAATCATATATACTACATGAATTCTAAATCATATACACACACTCTAATCATCAAAAAAACTATTGATGGGGATGATTTTAACTAAATATATTTGGGTTTTCCAAATTTTCACATTTATTATTAAGTTTTTATAAACAAATTATTTTTATATTATTAAGTTTTTACAAACAACATATTTATAAATTGGTTTTACCATTGTATATATAGAAGATAGAGTTTCTATATTTAATAATATGTAAGGATTAGGTGTCTTTACATTTGTTAATTTGAATCCTAGTCGACCACCTATCTTTGGTGGTAATATTTATGAATAGTGGAGATATATAATGAATAATTGATTTATAGAAAATAGAGTTTATAATTTTTTGATGTTGACTGTTAGCAATTTGATTATAGAGAAATAATTTAATACTATCATTTTTTATGAAAAGTTTTAATATTAAATAAATTATCAAGTAAGGAATAATCTATTACATTCTAGGAAAAAAAATGTTTATAGTTAGATATAATCACATGAAGCTACTAATATTATATGCAATATATTGGAGATAACTCATTTTGGATCTTCTATATTTATTTTGAAAATAAGATAAATTCTTTTAACTGGCTATCAAGATTTTTGTTTCCTACCCAAATAGTTTTTTTCAAAAATTAGCCAATGGTTAAGGACTATAATTAATCCTTTATTGTATCTTAGCGAGACATATTTTATTGATTGAATCATAGTGGAAAATAATATTAAAATAAATTATGGTGAATGGTAATAAAAAAGAATATCTTTAGATTACACATGAAGGATTGTAATATTACTATTGGTGATCTTATTTGAACCCTTCTGTAGTATGAGGGATGAATAAAAATCAATGCTGAGAAAATGAAAAGCAAAAAATAGAGGATTTAATTTTTCAACTACAAATAATGTTCCCTACAAAGGAAAATCTACAAATAAAAATATAAAACCCACCCAAAAGAATAATGTTATTATTAACTCAGACTAATGTTCATCGAAATTGGAAGGTAATGAACTAGATAATTTTGATAAAAGAATTAATAATGTTATTGTGATGAAGTATTTTTAGTTCATTTATAATAAAAATTCACAAGGATAAAAGTGATAAGAAATATTATACATAAGTGATATTTTATTAGTGTATGAAATATGAACATATCACACTAGATTTTCCTAAATTAAAAATAAATGATAGGAATGTAATAAATTATTACTAAAATACTAAGAATTTTTGAAACCAAAAAAGAAAATAAGTCTCTAAAATTTTCAGAAACCTTGGGTTCAAGTGGAGGAGATGATTATTCTATGAACTCATCGGATAATAAAATATCATAATAGAATAATATAGATTACTTTTCAGAAACACAAAAGGATAAAGATTGTTTTAAGGCTATGGTCACTACATAATCTCTTACAAAACATACATTAAATTATTATTACCCATATAGTATTTATGAATATAATTATAAATCTTCTCATGAATAATATTCTTCGTCTAATGACGGAAGAATATTATGCCATGATTTCAAGAAGTTTTGATATTTTATAAACTTCTTAAAAATTAAATTTATAAGGTTTCTAAAAAACATGAAAATGCTAATTCAAAACATCTGAATGAAAAGTATAAAATATCTACTTTAAATACTAACATATTAGATCATTATAAACAACATGATAATTATAATTTTTAAAAATATAATCTATCAAAAGATATTTAAATGTTATTTAGAAAACTTTTTTACAAAATTATATTTTAATAATTAGTTTGAAAAAAAACTACTAATGAGGATAAACATTTAGTTATTAAACTAAATTATGAAATTATTAGTTTGAAGAAACAATTATTTAGATTTACCCCTAAAAACATTGATAAAATGTATAATCAAATAATACCTCATAGAGATATTTCTATAATTGGTTGTACTACTAGAAAACAAATAGTAATGACTACTATTTTCCAAAAATTTCTTCATTTTACACAACATTCATTGTGGTGGACACTAAAATAAAAATATTCTTTCAATAAAATTCAATATTTAGGATTTCATAAAAACAAATTTTAAAAACAATTTACTTTTTATAATCTTAATAATGTTTGAAAATGTGTATTCCAAAAATATTACATTCTAATAATACCAGGCCCATGAAGGTTTGGGTACTGAAGTGCTAATGTTTTTTATTTCAGGAAGATAAAGAAAGTACCAATAAAAAATATGTGGTACATAGATAGTGTTATATCTAGAAACATGACATGAAATAAAGACTCCATTAGTATGATTATAAATATTAAAGGTGGAAAATAAAATTTTGTATATAATACTAAAGGTTAAATTATTTGTCTAGGTAACATTATCCTTATTTGGGAAGATTTAATTTCAAATTTTTTATTTGTCTTTTGACATATGTAAAAAATTATTAGAAAAATAAAATTATGTTATGAGGGTTATCTTGTGAACCTAGGAAATGGTAAATGTATTTTTTATAGTTCTAAATCTGAATTTAATTTATCTGCCAACTGGTATGATAATTTCTATACATTAAACGTAAAAACCTCAGGACATAAGATCTACCTTCTCTTAGTGTTATGGAATACCAATATTGATTATAGAACAGGGTATTAAAATGCTAAAAACATTCAACTTTAGCTATGTTATCTATGAATATACTCATAAAAGATCTACTGAAACTTAGGTATGATATTTTAAAAGCATGTCATCCTTCCCAATTTGGAATGAAAAATAAGATAAGTTTTATATATATTATTTATATGGGAATTTATGATTCTTTTCCATTAGTTCACATATAATTTTTTGGTCCTACAAAAGCTGGTGGTATCAATGGAAAATACTATTAATATTTTCCAATTTATGATTAAACTATATATGAATGGATATATTTTATAGAATGGAATTCAAAGGCCTTTTGTTATTTAAAACATTTTATAGACAGATAAGAAAAGGAGAAAACCCTATTCTCGATAATTATTAAAATTTACTTTCATGGACAATTTTTAAATTCTTCTTTTGGAAAAAATAGTATAAAATTATTATATTTAACTTTTCATCACCCATGACACTATATAAAAATGGTGTTGTTAAAAATAATTAATATAATTATTCAAGATATTACTAGACATATACTGATTAGAGACTCTGTTTCTAAACATCATTGATATGAAGAATTTATTACTACCTTATATACAATAAATAATATTCTATTAAGACCTCTTGTTAATAAATATCCTTATGAATTGTGGTCTCGATGGAAACCAAAACATTATTACATCAATGTTTTTGGGTGAAAAGTATTCATTCTGTATACTAATTATAACATACATACATTTTCATCAAAATCAATTGATGGAATATTTTTAGATTATTATATAATAATTTATGCATATAGAGTTTTGACTAAAAATTATACTGAATTTGAGGAAATAATACATGTTAAATGAGTTGAAATTGGTCCATTATTTCAAAAACATCAACCTAAACCTTTGGATGTTTTTCCAAACAGTAGTTTACAACCTATTTTAGAATGATCTTCTTATGAGAGAACAATTGAATAATATATTTATGGAGTTCTACCTCAACTAGTTTTTCAACATGTTATTAATGAATAGTGTTTTGTAAATAAAATAAATCAGTTGTTCTGTAGGAATCATCCTAGTGATCATATCATTAGTGATGTAGATCAACCAGTTAGAACTATAAGTTCTTTCATAAATGGAAATAAACATTTATCATTATTTTCAAAATTCATTCCAAATAATTTTAATGATGATTTACGTGATCATAATTTGAAAAATCTATATAACTTTCCCTCAATAATTTTTAGAGGAATAATGTTTAGATTTTGATTGAACAACCTAAAGATACTTCTATAATTAGAGTAAGATGGGGGTTTTAGAATAAATGTGATAAAAATAGAATAATTTTTAGATTTAAATCTAAAATTATTACTGAGGGATATAATCAACAATTGGGCATAGATTATGATGAAACATATGCACTGGCCCCATGAATTTAAGTTATTCATATTCTTCTATCATTTTTAGAATTAATAAATTCAAAAATATTTTTGATGGATGTGATGTTTAAATCCCCAAATATATATGTATAGGATGGATTTTATGTTGAAACCCCCTTATTTTTAAAATAAAATAAAGATTTAAAATTTTCCAAGGAAAATTATGAACTCAAACAAGCCCCTAATGCCTAGTATGATTGATAAAATGGTTTTTTGTTTAAAAATAACTTTCTATGGGAGTGATAAGTCCAAATATTTTAATAAAAATAATTCAATATAATATTATTATTTTATAAATATATGTTTATGATATTATATTTTATTCAAATCAAAATTTATTTACAGATTCCTCAGTAGATCTTATGAACTCTTAATTTTAAATGAGTATTATGGGTGAGTTAACATATATTATGAGTTTTAAAATTTAAAAAAAACCAGAAGGCAGTTTTATAAATAAACATAAGTCTTTTAAATATATTCTTAATAAATTAATATATGAAAATAATATAAGTATTAGTAATTATATTAGAACATAAAATACATTTGACATTGGTGATGTTGGGAAACCTGTAGATTAAAAGATCATTGGGGGAATAATTAGAAGCACACGTTACTTAACTGGTAGTAATCTGAATTTAATGTTCACTGTGTTATTATTTTCATATATAAATAAATTCAAAAATATCCCAATCACAATGATGTAAAATGAATTTATTTTTTCCTTAAGGGAGATAAATTTATGATTATTGTACTCTTTTGAAAAGGATTTTGAGTTAAATAAGTATTAAAATTCATACTTTGGTTGATATAGAATGGATAGGAAAATTATATTCCAAAATATTCATTTATTTATAGATGATTAGTTTCAGGGTATTGTAATTAACAACACTTAGTAGCATTTTACACTACTCAAGTCGAATATGTGGTACCTAGAAGTTATTATTCTCATGTGTTGGGGATGCAACACGCACTCACTACCTATGGAAGCAGTTGTAGTAAAACTCAAATATTGTGTGATAAGAATATTTCAATTTACCTATTTAAAAACCCAACATATCACTCATGAGAAAAAATCATATATATAAGACATCATATCCATATGGATTACACACAAAAAAATATATCAATTTTAAATTCAATGGAATGAAAGAAAAAATTGAGGATATTTTTATTAAATAACAAAATTAAAATATACATAAATATATTAAAAAGAAGCTAGGAATGATCAATATTAGATCATCATTCATACCTACTTTATATTTACCAATACCATTACATTAATTACTCCTTCTCAATGGGGTAATAAATATATTTTGGTTTTAAAAAATCATTTCAAATACATTTATTTTTTATTATATTTGGTTTTCAAAAACTATTTTTTATATAATTTTAGTTTTCCTGGATGTTTTGGTTTTCAATTTATGAATATTTTAAAAAAATTTGGAATAAAAAAATTACTATTGTTTTTGGAATAAAATTTTTAACTCAAATATTATCACAATATTTTTGTTTATTAGAATCAATAAATGTTACAAAAAACAAGAAGAATTGGTTACTCATACCAAGAGTAGATTTATACACTGAATAGTATTCTTATAACCTTTATGTATTTGTTACTGCCCATTAATTTTATATTTAAATTTTGTTTCACTTATTCTTTATTATTTAAGAATATTGTGTTTCATACAATTTTTCAAAACAATTTACAAAATCATGCAATACAATAGTCCAAAGTGTAATTTTATTATAAAAACATTAAGTGTTCATAATAATTTTAGAACAATGCTTAGATTAAATCCCAATAATTGGATCAATGTTTTGGATTTCAATATGATTTGATAGATTTATAAAATATGAAGCATCACCCCCATGACTATAAATATATATATATATATATAATGGGTGGTTCAACCATTTACCACATTGAATATATGGTTTCTTATCATGACCCTCAGAAAACCATTAACTACACGATCAAAAAACAATTATTCAACCAATCAGTCTCACTTTCATCATCACTTTTAGTTAAATTTAAACAATTGAAGATTTAACTAAGAGACATGTTGTAACATAAATTTTGATTGAGAAAGTGTGGTATGAAAAGTATGATTCTATTTTTAAAAAAAATTATTACCTCTCCTGGGGGTGAATATTTTAGGATAAAAATTGGATTTTTACAAACCATATTTGAAATGTAATAGTGTTTTATTATTCATTAAAATTTAATAAAAAATATAATCGGAAGGTTATTTTTACCCAATTTAGCGAATTTCTCAAGCTAACATATGAGAAATTCTCAAGAATATTTTAGGTTTCCTTTAAAGGAGAAGTGAATCTTCCATTCCATAATCTTTTTGAGAAGCATGGGGTTTTAATAAGTCAAAATTAGAAGACTATTTGTTTACTTCCTGTGAAAAGGTTATTAAATATTTTCAACTCACTCTAGATGTGATATTGGTAAATAATTGGATGAAAGGATACTTAATTCCATTTAATATTGATAGGGATAATTTGAAATTCCATGTCATCTTTATATTGAACTTTTTAATTAAAATGAGATTAATAAAACATGTGATTTTTTTATTTTTTTAGAATCCATGAAGAAAGAATCTTTAATGTATACAATATTCCTATTTTAATATTTTATAAATAAAATTTTAGTAAAATAAATAGAGGTTTTCCAAATCTAGAATCTGTCAAATTCTCTAACTGAAAATATTTCTTAAATTTATGAAGAAACAATTACCACAATGACGTTAGTTAACTATTAGAAGATAAAAAACATTTTTATAAATTGGATAATGTTGTTTATGATGTTGAACTCGTGATAGGAAAAGAATTTTTATATGTAAATAGTATTGCGGATTATTCCCCTCAAAAAGTGTGAAAGAAAAAAAATCCATTTTGTCAGGAGAAATTTAAAACGCTTATAGATTTTAATGCTCAAAATAATCAAATAGTTATTTTCATCATATTTGATAAGGATGAAGCAATAACTATAAGGATCAAAATAGTTGATGAATTAAAAGTCGTTGAGATGAAGAATAACAAAAATAAAAGTATGGATATGGTAATACTAATGGAATATTTTATGGAGTGTATAGAATGATCACAGACTGATTAACACATATCAGTTTCTCATTTGTCTATGGCTCAACCAGTTACAGGATTCGAAATATTTCATGATTTTGACCAAACACTTCCTTTCATTGGGATAAATATTATTTTTATTTTTTTAGTGTCAATATATGTGGATAAGAGATTGTAAAATAAGTTATTGGATGGGTACAAGTTGGAAATACTATTCAATAATCGATCCCAAAAAAATTAAGAATTCTGTGAATAAGAATATTCAAATGTCAATTCAGAATGTTAGTAATGGAGACTTTAGATCCATGAGACAACTGGGGAGCGAACTAAAATAATAATAAGAATAATAGGAATAAGAAGAAGAATAAACAGAAGATTGAAAAGCACAAGAAACTTCATTAGATACATACTCAACGTAAAATTCAATATCAAATCACTATATTAAGAACCCATTTTTGATGTTTTGATGGATGTCCATTAATCACCCCAAAATAGGTTAAATCATAGTATTCCAAAAAGAATGTCTCTAAAAATGTCGAAAAAAATAGAGATGATGATATGGAGAATGTTTCATAGGAAGATAAATTTAATGAAAAAGTCAAGACTGGTGTTTGACCTTCGCACCAACATATTTCAATGGCTTCATCTGAGTCATAAGACTCATCAGACATAACAACACTAAATGGAATTTATTACGTTTTTTATACTCTAAAAATTTATATTCTTAATTCCATATCTTTTGAATATTGAAGTAAGATGTACATAGAGTCAAAATAGTTTGAACACAAAATTAGAATCATTGAATATGTTGATAGAGTTAGTGATTCAGAATGAGTGAGATATCAAAATATTCAATGAAAATTATATTACTCATAAAAGAAAATTAAATCAAGTTGAAAAATAAAAAATAAAATTATATGGGGACTTAAAAGATCATGATGTTAAAATTGTGTAAGTTAATAAAGTTACATTTTACATTTCATATTCATTTTCGAAGTTATCTTACAATGTTTTTGAAAAACTGAAGTTTTTGAAAGAATTATAAGACATGAAATATTCTAATAATGATGATGTATTATAATTGAATGGATAAATTTAGAAGTTGAAATAGGAAAATAACAAATTCTATTATTTTTAAGTAGAGTTTCTGAGGTTGAAGGTGGAAAACAAGAATATTAGTGCTCTTGAAGAGGAGGATGAAACAATAAAGGTTGATAATTAGAGAATCTCAAGAACAAAATAATGAATAGCCATTATTGAAACTAAAGAAGCTAAAACTGAGAATGATCAGGATGATTTGAAGAAGTTGACGTCTATTGTGAATAAATAGTTTATGAAATAATGAATATATTTTTACTAAACTCTTGATGTATTTCAAAACATTTTGAATGAAATTTAGGCTGAATGACCTACTATCCAAATACTTGTTGTCTTGATGTAATCCAATTTAATTTAGATTAATGTTCTTTCTTATTAACCTAGAAGAATAAAAATTTAAATTCAAATTTTTTCTTATTATGTTTTTCTAAAAGTTCAGGGAAATATATTACATTTCCATTCCTTTTTTAAAACCACAATTGGGTGATTTTGTTTAATGGAAAAATTTATTGAAAGTGATATAAGTATTTCTAGAAGAGAAGTAACCTAAAGGGGAAAAACTATTCAAGGATGAAATTTTATTAAGGGGGAATCCCAAGTTATAATAATTTCTAATCAGATGAAGTATAATCAACATTGTTTAGTCATCAACTTAGGGGGAGTAAAAATAAAATAAGGGAAGATATTTCTTATGAAGTATATCTTTGAATTTATAAAATGAATAAAGGATTTCAGGTATATCAAAGTTAATATTTTTTCACTTTAAGTGTGTGTTTTATTCTTTCCAAAAATATTGAGATTGTTCGTCGAAATTTATACTTTATAATTTTCATTTCCTTTGTTTTAAAAATCACAAACACATAAAAACATTATTAAAACTATATTTATTAACCATATTTTATTAATTTTATTTAGTGTTTTATTTGAAAAATAATTTCCATTGAATTAAGAAATGACTCTAATATTAATTGATTTTAAAACTTTTTGTCTTCAATATGATCTTTTAGATAGACTATGTGTCTATTCCTTCAGAATGACCAGTTTTTTGTCTAATGGGTAGACTACTTTTTTTCTATCAATCAAACCAAACATAAATCCATTAATTTAAAATTATTTCTAATCCATCATATTAACAAATGATTAGTTATTCGTATTTATAAAAAATCATTATATTCTATTGGACTGTTTAGTGTTTATAATCAGATTAATTATAATTATTTATATTATACATAATTGTTCATATAATATTAATGGTGTGAATAAAAGATGTTGGATGGAAAAATGTTAATGATCTATTAACGGAAGAAAATTCCAGGCTGTTGCAACCAAATTAGATATTCATGGAAATATATCTATTTGAACTATGAATGTAAATTGATGTGTATTTTAGGAGCTTGTAGCTAATGAAATTAAAACTCAACATGTTAGAGATTTTTCACAGCCCAAACATCTGATTCATAAAATATACAATTGTTTACAACATTTTTATATCTAATAAATCCATTAGAGGATAGTAACTTTATTAGCTAATTTTTTTAACATTCTCTTTTCTCGATTATGGTTTAGATCGAGAGTTTATAAGGGTAGTAATATATGAGAATATCATCTATTAAATAAAGGGATTTTGGGGATGACAAGACATAGCTGGCACCAATCATCGTATCAAGGGTTTCCTTGGTTTTTGAATATTGATATTTTCTTATATTCTTATTAGGGGATTTCCTAATAAATAAAAACATACATTTACAATTATGGTTAAAATTGTGGATATAATAAGTCAATATTTATGGCTTTTTTACTCTTAATGATTAATAGTAGAATTACTTTTATAATGATTGTATGTAATTGTGGATTTATTATGATATTTTATATAACATGTTTCTATAATTTTTATATTTTGATTCATTTTACATTAGTCTTTTTGTTTTTATTAATTTTTTAATAGTTATTTTTTGTACTGTATATGATCCTGAATAACAAAACAAATATAATAAATGAAATATGAATCTAATACACAAGATCTAATCATTGTATGACATCAATGTTTAATCATTTTATTCAAAGAGATTTTGGATTTTGTGGTTGTTTAAATTTTTTTAACTATATTTTACCTCCCCCCCAACTTATAGCTATTATAAACTCTCATAATCCCGTCTTTTTTTCCTAGTTTACACAAAAATTCCAATATTGGAAGGTCTTGGATAGACTCATGGACACCAACCATGTAACACCCCGAGATTTTATGAAAAATATTCTTTTTAATTTCATTAATGTCGTGTGTTATATGCTACACCAAAAGGAGCTTGCAAAACATGCATCCTTGACTTGCCTTGCATTACACGCAATCGTGGCCTTCCTCGATAGCTTGCATCATACGCAATACCGAGTTTCACTAAACAATGATATACTATTAAAATATTATTAAAACTAGCCGTTATGAATAGTAATAACCACTTTTTGAAATTTTGTAAATTTTATTTACCAAAATGGACTTCATTTTTGGATTCGGAATATCAAAATTATCTTAGGGTGAAATTTTGGTACATTTCTGATAACTTTCATGTTCTGATGAATAGTGAAAATTACTAAATTTTAATTAAAAACAACTTTTTTAATCAAAATAATTAATAGTGATAAATTATTAATTTTAGTGGTTTTAAAGTATATTTAGAATATATTTTTACAATTTAATACAATGTTGGTCATTGGATGTAATTTCACATTTAAACCAGATATAAACAAGTGTCAATCTTTTGATAGTTATTATCTCTTAAAAACACGCTATTTGTTTTGACGAAAGGAATTATTTTTTAAATTAGTTAATGTAGCTGATATGTTTTGAATTTGATAAAATAGACATCATTTTTGAATTCATAATATCAAATATAGCTTAGGCCTAATTTTTTGTATTTTTCTGGAAACTTTCATTTTTTGATGAATAGTGAAACCACTAAGTGATAGTTAAAAAACTGAATTTTTCATAAAACTTAATTTTACCACTTTTGTGAGTGTAATATCAGAAATCCGCGAGACACGGTTAATATCAAGGACTAAAATTTGGTTCAATGAGATGAAAATAATTTTTGGTGAATAGTAACTTTTTACCTTTTTTACCACGGTTAAAAGTAAATAGGGTAATTAAGGGAAAAATGATATTATTATTACCCTAACACATGTACTAATTCTATTTGATAAGTGTAATTCGACCAAAAACAACCTTAGGAATAAAATATGACCATTTAAGCCCACTTGGATTAGATTCGGACATTTATTATTAATTTATTTAAAGAAGGGTTAAAATAGTTAAAATCAAAGTTTAATAAGTAAATCATTTTTAATATAGGGTTATACATAATATAAATTAGACTATTAATATTCATTAGAAAGATAAAAATATTTCCTACATAATTATATTTTATTTTTAATTTTTAGACTTTAAATAATTTAATTTATTTATTACACAATGATGATGCAGTAAATATATTATTAATGAAATATTGACATAATTTATGTTATAAATACCCTAATAAATGTAATTTTAGACTTTTTATGAATTAAAAAACTTTTATATGCTAATATGACATGTTACTGTTGATTTAATTAAATTTTTGAGAACTAATCATTCTGTTATAATTTTTACAAAAATCAATTACCAAATACTGTCAAAATTGACATAAAATAGTTTTTAAAAAAAATATTATATTATTAATTGTTATTATATTCCTAAAAATCTATGTTTCAGCAAAATGTCTTAGATACGGTTATATATATTACTAATAAAAAACCTGGGGTTCGTTTGGCTTGTTATAGTAAGTTTATTAACCTTATAGTGTAAGAACACAAAAAGACACGGTAAAAGTAAAATTATCTAACTTAAAGTTAAAACTAAATGATAAGGTTAACATAGTAAAATAAACTTGTCCAAATTATATTGTATGATAGGATTTCTACCCATACCCACCTTATCTTAGATATAACTCAATTTGGATCTATTAAAAACCTAATTTGACTTTGTAATAGAATAATATTTTTGGTTATTCCAATGGTGCCCCTCTCCTCCCTTATAAAAGGGCACTTCCTCCCTCTCTTCCTCACACCACATTGAGCCTTCAAGCTCGGCCAACACCTACCAATGTCTTCTCTCCACTTCCCTAGAGACATCCTAGAGGTCATGGTATTCTTCAAAGGCCAATTTTAGTTCCCTAAGAGGAGGTATCAAAGAGGCGCTTCAAAGAAGAGGTAATATTCGTTACCGATTCTTTCACCTTTTTTTCTTCTTCCACTTCTTCTTCTTAGGTAGTTTCATTATGAAGTAATAACATCAGTATCAATAATATACCGATATGTTATTATAAGTATGAAACAACTATATTTCATCATCTATCCATCCTATGGAAAACGAAATCACCGCCCTTGCGTACGTACGGAATACCGTCTCCACGACGTGGTGTAATCTATTTTCCACCACCACCTTACATGGATGGGTATAATGGTGTAAGTAATGACTATATATTATTATTGTAAAGTGATATTGATTCTGAAATAGTATATAAATACTCCAATACAATTCCACAATCGTGGGAATGATATCATCGCTCATGCATACGTATGGAATACCGTCGCCACGATGTGATGCGACTCGTTCTACATGATCTTCATTGCATAATGATTATATAAATGAATTGAATGATTTAATATGATATATATTACCCTAACACCATTCTGGAAATGAGGTATCTATAACATAAAAAGAAAAATAAGACTTTATTCGACAAAACACGCATAAGAACAAAAAGTAATAAACACCCGAATAACAAGTAATAATGAAATATTACCAATAAGAAGCTAATAATATGACCATATATGATATCATAATAATAAGTATGATTCTGGAATAAGTCAATAACATTATTTAAATCATTATACAGGAATTTTGGACACTTACAAAGCAAATAGGGCCTAAGGTAAGGGAAAATATCACAATCTCATTTTTATCCGAGATTGTTTATACTTTGATATTTACTGGGGTGTATTTTATCATCCACGTCCATGTTTCCAAAATATGTAATATTATTTCCATGCACCTATATTTTTTTAAATCCAATTTTACCCTTCGGTGAGTTTTTAGTAAAAGATATGAAAGGAATCTTTTGTCGTTTTTCGTACGAGGAACTTTTTGACTTTTTCGACAAAAGTATGAGAAGAATGTTTTTTTAACTTATACAGCATGAATGGATTTTTAAAACATTATTTCCAATAAGATTACTTTACAAAATTTCAAGTTTATTTTTAATCAACTTATTTTAGTTTAAAATTTTGTGACATGTTAAGAAAGGAAAAAAAATTTGAAGTAGAAAGGATATTTTCCTCAAGAATGGAGTTCAAGTGTTTTATCAAAATTATTTTCCATCTAAGATAATATAGGGTTCTGTTTCTATCCCTATTATTACATTGATTTGATTATGTTGTGATGGAATTATTTTTTATGAATTCCTTTATCTTATATGAATTTTTTTATGATGTCATGTTATTTAAGAATCCCATTTTTATTACATGGGTTATGCAATGATGTATGATTTATGATTTTGTGGAACACATAAGAATGGTATCATTATGAGATGGGGGGGACCTATATCTCCCTCCAATGCATTGGGTAAATATTTTATATCTCATGAGATATACATGGCTGGAATGGTAGGTTATACCGGTTCAGTGAAACAGGACTGAAATGAGGAGTGAACTCGGTTCAAAAAGGGAATTTTTTCCCCTAAGATAGTCTTGGCAATGATTCTTGACTAATAAGAAATGATTCTCTATGATTATGTGTGTATTCCAAAAAGTTTCAGGTTTTAAGTTATGATTATTGGGTTTACATTTCACTACTATGATTTATCCCATGTTATGAAATTATGATCCCTTTTGCAGGTTAATATTTCAAAAAGATATGTTCTTATGAATATGATGTGATTGATATTTCGTTTGTTTACCCTTACTGAGCATTTGAGCTCACCCTTTTTGGTTTTCTTTTCCCTAGGATATAAATAAAGGATTTAGGTTTAAAAAAAGAAGATATTTATAGGAGATGTTGAAGATCTTTCACCATGATTAGAAGATTATATTCCGAGTTTCCAAAGACACTAAACTATTACGGTCCTTGTGTGTGTGTTTTTGTTATGTACTAAGTATTCCGCAAAAGTAATATAATTTCTATGTAAGTTAAGCTTCGGGTCTCTACAGTTGGTATTAGAGGAAAGTTTTATTCAACCATTGGAAACTAGGATGAGAGAACTTTAGTGAGATCCCTAGAGATATTTCTATGGTATGTCTAGGGATGTCTCTAAGGTTAAGTATACGTATAGGTTATAGTCCTAGAATTATGCTAAAGATCATATAATTAAACCTATGATGTTAGATATTGAAGGTACTCCCCCTTTGTTATGTTGTTTTCCCTAGCATGATTTTTTCCTCTCACACTATTCTTTTTGGGTTTTAGACGATGGATGGAACCCGAAGGAACCATGTTGATCAATGCAATGGAAAATGCAATGATTGTCCTCCTGAACAAACTAATGTTATGGGAGATAGAGTGAAAAATCTTATTGCTATACTTACACAAGCTATAAATCATTATGGACTTCCAAATGAGCAGAGAAGTTAACAATATTCTATTGAGTCCTTCATGAGGTAACATCAACCTTCTTTAAGTGGGCCTTCTAATCCACCTGTTGCTGAACAATGGAACAGTGCCACTGAAGAGATATTTTTAGTTCTTCAATGTTCAGAACATGATAAAGTCATCTTAGCGGTATATCGTTTGGAAGGTGAAGCTGATCAATGGTGGAATCTTATCAAGAATATGAGGCCAATAGATGAAATTGAGTCCATGGAATGGGATGCATTCAATAACTTATTTTTCAATAAGTACTTCCCTTATATTCTTCGAACAAATATAGAGAAGGAGTTTCTTGAACTAAAGCAAAAGGATGATGAATCTGTTGGTGTATAAGAAGCGAATTTTACATGGCATGCAAGGTATGCATCTGGCTTTATGATCCAACCTGAAAGTAAAGTTGATCGATTCTTCAGTGGCTTAAAACCAAATCTTCGAAGGGAATTAGCTATAAGGGACTTTAGTATCTATGAAGAAATTGTGTGTTGTGCCATCAAGGTAGAAAGGTAAGTTGGTGTTACTTATCCATCTAGTAGTTTTGAAATGAAAGAAAAGATGGAGTTCAAGGAGAAATCTCAGAATAATGGTGAAAAGAAGATGAATGTTTCCTTATGCTCAAAGTGTGGAAAGAAGAATGGTGGAGATTGTCTTAAAGGGACTAGAAAATGTTTTATGTTTGGAAAAGAAGGTCATCGAGCAGCTGAGTGTCGAAGTAATGGAAAAAGGGTTTCTAATGATGTGAATAAAGAAAAGACTACAGAGAACACACCACCAACACTTCAATGCTTCAAGTGTAAGGAAATGGGGCATTATGCTTATAAATTCCCTAATCCAAGGGTTAGTGATGATCGACATGATCAACCACTTAAGGAAAAGGAAAAAAGGGAAGTCACATGCGATCACTATTGGCGATGTTGAATATAAAAACGATGTGGTGGAATGATTAAGTTTTTATGTAATGGGATTCCAAAATAATGTTGTATATAGTATTGTGGAATATTAGAATGTTTATGTATTGGTTTATTGTGATTTTCAATAATTTTATGGTACCGGTAACCAGGGAAAGTGATTGAGATACTTTTGAAAAAAAAGATGATATGCGCATAATGAAGGGATAAGGAGAAAATGAAATGTCTGACAGTATTCATGAGCTCATGACTGATATAAGGAAATAGTTATATCATGGTTTGAGGTTTTGGTATGTGAAAAGAGTTAACATTTGACAGCACTCATGTTTTCACTAAGATTCAATGGGTATTAATTTTTCAAGAGAATACATGATTAAGGCCTTTGAATGTTTGGAATGTGACCAACAAGACATATCTCATGATATACGGGGATCAACGATGGTATTAACATGCTTGTTATATGAACTCTTTGGAAATCATTTTCACTATAATATGAGATTGGACAGCAGTATTTTGGATAAGCGTATAGATTTGAAATGATTATGTTGGACATAAGTTAGTATTGTTTAAGCATAGAACTTTGTTTTCGATATTATTGATGGGATGTTATAGTAATGTAGTTTTAGAAAAAGGACAACCTGCAGGATGGGCGACAGCCCATCGCGTCGGACAAGGCTGTGGGAATCGAACCCACAACCGAAGTGCGACTGGCCTTTATCACCTACCACTGGCCTACAGGAAGTCCCTGGTTAGTAGAAACTAGTTTTATTTTTTTACGCGGTATGATATATGAAGTATAAGTTCATTTTTGGAATCGTATACGATTAACCTCACCATAGATGGTCTTATGTATTTTTGATAACTTTTGTAACCTTTTGTTTGAGACAAATAGAATGAACCATCATTCTATCACATGACCTACTAACACTTCACGAATGACAAATCCAACTTTATTTCTTTAAGATATTGTCCAAAGAATGACCAACGGTGACATTGTACCAAAATCACAAAAGTATTTCTTCTAATTTCAATTTCATCAACTTTTGGGAAATGATCTTGAAAGCCAAAAATGTTGTCCTAGTACTCTTATATCTAATGAATCAGATGGTATCTTAGATAATCACAAATTTATGGCTTTGTGATTGCTGGCTTTTCCATAGCCATGTTCTCTACCACTCTCCATCAGAACGTGGTGGTTAGATTTCTCTTCCATATCCATATTTTCACCTATGTGGAAACCAAATGATTAGATATTTTGGGTAAACATTACATTTCATACTTTTGTTTTTCAATATTGGTTTTGGTATTCCTTTTTACGATGTGGGTTTCTATTAAATAAACTTTCTATTAGTAAACCACTTATAACCGCGACGAATTTCTTGGGGGAAATTCATTTTAAGGGGGGTAGAAGGTAACACCCTGAGATTTTATGAAAAATATTCTTTTTAATTTCATAAATGTCTTGTGTTGTACGCTACACCAAAAGGAGCTTGCACAACACGCATCCTTGACTTGACTTGAATTACATGCAATCGCGGCCTTCCTCAATAGCTTGCGTCATACGCAATACCGAGTTTCACTAAACAATGATATGCTATTAAAATATTATTAAAACTAACCGTTATGAATAGTAATAACCACTTTTTGAAATTTTTTAAATTTTATTTTCCAAAATGGACTTCATTTTTGGATTCGTAATATCAAAATTAGCTTAGGGTGAAATTTTTGTACATTTCGGATAACTTTCATATTCTGATGAATAGTGAAAATTACTAAATTTTAATTAAAAACAATTTTTTTTATCAAAATAATTAATAGTGATAAATTATTAATTTGAGTGGTTTTAAAGTATATTTAGAATATATTGTTACAATTTAATACAATTTTGGTCATTGGATGTAATTTCACATTTAAACCAGATATAAACAAGTGTCAATCTTTTGATAGTTATTATCTCTTAAAAACACGCTATTTGTTTTCACGATGGGAATTAATTTTTAAATTAGTTAATGTAACTGATATGTTTGAAATTTGAAAAAATATACATCATTTTTGAATTCATAATATCAAATATAGCTTAGGCCTAATTTTTGGTATTTTTCTGGAAACTTTCATTTTTTGATGAATAGTGAAACCACTAAGTGGTAGTTAAAAAACTGAATTTTTCATAAAACATAATTTTACCGCTTCTGTGAGTGGAATTTCGAAAATCTGATAGACACTGTTAATATCAAGGACTAAAATTTGGTTCAATGAGATGAAAATAATTTTATGTGGATAGTACCTTTTTACTTTTTTTACCACGGTTAAAAGTAAATTGGGTAATTAAGGGTAAAAATGATATTATTATTACCCTAACACATGTCCTAATTCAATTGTATAAGTGTAATTCGACCAAAAACAACCTTAGGAATAAAATATGACCATTTAATCCCACATGGATTAGATTAGGACATTTATTATTAATTTATTTAAAGAAGGGTTACAATAGTTAAAATCAAAGTTTAATAAGTAAATCATTTTTAATATAGGGTTATACAAAAGGTAAATTCGACTATAAATATTCATTAGAAATCTAAAATGCTTTCCTACATAATGATAGTTTATTTGTTATTTTTATACATTAAATAATTTAATTTATTTATGACACAATGATGATGTAGTAAATATCTTATTAATGAAATATTGACATAATTGATCTAATAAATACCCAAATAAATGTAATTTGAGACTTTTTATTAATTAAAAAATATTTATATGTTAATATGACATGTTATTGTTGATTTAATTAACTTTTTTTGAACTAATAATTCTGTTATGATTTTTACAAAAATCAATTACCGAATAGTGTCAAAATTGACATAAAATAGTTTTTAAAAAAAATATTATATTATTAATAGTTATTATATTCCTAAAAATATAAGGTTCGTCCAAATGACTTAGATAAGGTTATATATATTAATAATAAACAACTTGAGGTTCCTTTGGCTTGTTATAGTAAGTTTATTAACCTTATAGTGTAAGAACACAAAAAGACACGGTAAAAGTAAAATTATCTAACTTAAAGTTAAAACTAAATTATAATGTTAAAATAGGAAACTAAACTTGTCCAAATTCTATTTGATGATAGGATTTCGACCCATCCCCACTTTAGCTTCTAAATAACTCAATTTCGAGCTATTAAAAACTGAATTTGACTTTGTAATAAAATAATATTTTTTGTTATTCCAAAGGTGCCCCTCTCCTCCCTTATAAAATGGCACTTCCTCCCTCTCTTCCTCACACCACATTGAGCCTTCAAGATTGGCCAACCCCTGCCAATTTCATCTGTCCAGTTCCCTAGAGACATCCTAGAGGTCCTGGTCTTCTTCAAAGGCCAATTTTAGTTCCCTAAGCGGAGGTATCAAAGAGGCGCTTCAAAGAAGAGGTAATATCTGTTACCGATTCATTCACCTTTATTTCTTCTTCCACTTCTTCTTCTTAGGTTGTTTCATTATGAAGTAATAACATCAATATCACTAATATACTGATATGAAACAACCCTATTTCACCATCTATCCATCTGACGGAAAACGAAATCACCACGCGTGCGTACGTACAGAATATCGTCTCCACACCGTGGTGTAATCTATTTTCCACCACCACCTTACATGGATGGGTATAATGGTTTAACTAATGACTATATATGATTATTGTAAAGTAATTTTGATAATGAAATAGTATATATATACTCCAATATAATTCCACAATCATGGGAATGATATCATCGCTCGTGCGTATGTACGGAATACCGTCTCCACGATGTGATGCGACTTGTTCTACATGATCTTCATTGCATAATGATTATATAAATGAATTGAATGAATTAATATGAAATATATTACCCTAATACCATTCTGGAAATGAGTTATCTATAACCTAAAAAGAAAAATAAGAATTTATTCGACAAAACATGCATTAGAACAAAAAGTAATAAACACCCGAATAACAAGTAATAATGAAATATTACCAATAAGAAGCTAAGAATATGACCATATATGATATCATAACAATAAGTATGATTCTGGAATAATTTAATAACATTATTTAAATCATTATACAGGAGGTTTGGACACTTACAAAGAAAATCGGACCTAAGGTAAGGGGAAATATCACAATCTCATTTTTATCCGAGATTGTTTATACTTTGATATTTACTGGGGTGTATTTTATCATCCACATCCATGTTTCCACAATATGTAATATTATTTCCCTCCACCTAAATTTGTTTAAATCCAATTTTACCCTTCAGTGAGTTTTTAGTAAAAGATATGAAAGGAATCTTTTGTCGTTTTACGTACGAGGAACTTTTTGACTTTTCCGACAAAAGTACGAGAAGAATGATTTTTTAAATTATACGACATGAATGGATTTTTAAAACATTATTTCCAATAATATTACTTTACAAGTTTTCAAGTTTATTTTTAATCAACTTATTTTAGTTTAAAATTTTGTGACATGTCAAGAAAGGAAAATGTTTTTGAAGTAGAAAGGATATATTCCTCAAGAATGGAGTTCAAGTGTTTTATCAAAATTATTTTCCATCTATGATAATATAGGGTTCTGTTTCTATCCCTATTATTACATTGATTTGATTATGTTGTGATGGAATTATTTTTTATGAATTCCTTTATATTATATGAATTTTTTTATGATGTCATGTTATTTAAGAATCCCATTTTTATTACATGGGTTATGCAATGATGTATGATTTATGATTTTTTGGAACACATAAGAATGGTATCATTATCAGATGGGTGGGACCTATATCACCCTCCAATGCATTGGGTAAAGATTTTATATCTCATGATATAGACATGGCTGGAATGGTAGGTTATACCAGTTCAGTGAAACAAGACTGAAATGAGGAGTGAACTCTGTTCAGAAAGGGACGTTGTCCACTAAGATAGTCTTAGCAATGAGTCTTGACTAATAATAAATGATTCCCTATGATTATGTGTGTATGCCACAAATTTTCATGTTTTACGTTATGACTATTGTGATTACATTTCCCTACAATGATTTATACCATGTTATGAAATTCTGATCTCTTTTGCAGGTTAACATTTCCAAAAGATATGTTCTTATGAATATGATGTGATTGATATTTCTTTTGTTTACCCTTATTGAGCATTTGAGCTCACTCTTTTCTGTTTTCTTTTCCCCAGGATATAAAGAAAGGATTTAGGTTTAAAAAAAAGACGATATTTATGGGAAATGTTGAAGATCTTTCACCAGGATTAGAAGATTATATTCCATGATTCCAAAGACACTAAACTATTACGGTCCTTGTGTGTGTGTTTTTGTTATGTACTATGTATTCTGAAAAATTAATGTAATGTCTATGTACGTTAAGCTTCGTGTCTCTACAAACCAACTCTCTGAATCAATCTCCATGAAAGATACCACAATTGAGCTCAGTCAGTGTTCTTGATATGTAGATGTATCATCTATCTTACAACCTCTCACTTTTTAATGATGGAGCATGGACTTCCATGGATGAGCTCCTTGTAATCTTGTTGGAGATAATGAGGATAACCCAGACATTCATTCGGGCTTAGTCGATTTTTATTAGAGTGTAGAGATTCAAGGGTACTCAATTAGGTATACACCCATTTTTATGAGGTGTAATAAGAACATAAATGATTTTTTGGGAAGAAGATATCATCAAAATATGGTTATGAGATTCAATGAACATGATGGAAGTTATCTCAAGTATCTTGGATAAAAAGGAATTGGGTTCGAGTTTTGATTCCTTGGATGCAAAAACTATGTGTTTTTAGGATAGTTAGCCAATATTGGTATGGATCTTTTCCATTTTCACTGAATCTAGTTTTGGAGGAACCACGTCAGGGATGTTTTTAGAATAAGAAGAGTGAACTTAAAGGTTGGTTGGGTCTTTTCTACGAATGGATGATAAGGAAAATTTAAAATTTGATTATTTGGAATCAACTAGTTGATCAACCACAAAATATTGCAATAGTATCATTAGAACACAGAGGTTGTGATTACAATGGAAATTATGTTAGTTTATGTACTATGGCATAGAATTGGATTTTCAAGTTCGATCATGTGGTGAAAAGAAAAATGGTTTGGTTGATTAAAGAGACCAATAAATGATCATATCTTAGGTTAGATAGGATCATGTAAGAATCATCGTGATGTTTGTTTTTGAATAGAAGTTTTGGATTTAGTTTTAACAGCATAAAGACCATATGCTTAATAATGATTCTAACAGGTGTGTTGGTTTTTTAAAATGAAACTAAATATATTTGAAAAATATGTACAACCTTTGTAGGTTTTATGAAATTTCATTTTTCCCCTTGACTTCTTTAGGATGATAAGCTCTATTTTTTTATGGATGAAACTTCCTATATTTTGTACTAGGATTATATTTCTAATAGAATTTTAAATCATCATTTTATGGATGTGTCATTTTGGAATTTAGGGTGTTCGAGTGAGTTTTTAGAGATTTATGTTGTTTTCAAATGTTTTTTTTTTGATTCTAAGGAAGTCATGAGGGATTATGAAAACACTATAGGAATTATGAACATGCCAAGTTATAAGAAACAACTACTCCAGGAAATTCACATCATGAATCTAATTCATGACATGAAATAACTTCAATTGGTATTGCTGCTGCGTAGATACCCAAAATCTTATGGTAATACCCTATGGAATTTATTACATGTAACAAGTTTAGATAGTGAATTAGTTTCACGTCTTGAAACTGGTTCATTTCATGAATCATGTGGTAATCGTTTTTAGAAATAGGGTTATAGGTGCTCAGCCCCTTATTTTTCGTCAAGCGGGAGGGTGATCAGGGTATCGATGGTTACCCTTCTCCCTCTCCTTGGGCTCTTTTTATATCTGCTATCGGAGCTTCAATTCGATCATCTCAAGATGCATTTGATAGGCCTTTGTAGGATATCGGTTTCTCTTACTCATTTTCATCTTTTACCATCATGTGTGGAATTCCAAATCCATGCGATCTCAAGTTCCCAATATTCTTGATGTTTGAAAAATATTACAGTTTTGCTTGATTCATATTGAGTTAAAGGCTGATAAGGGATGAGTGTAACTCCTTGGGTACATGGTTGGTGCTCTATATTATTTTCAATAATGTCTCATCATTTATAACATGTGTCATTGTACTTTATTTTATAATTTCCATGTATTTCCCACAACATGTGAAACTAAATATATAGAACATAATACATTAAATTACATAGTTGTTGTGTATCTGATTTTCTCTGTTGGATGTTTCATAACTCGACTCAAACCACCCCTGGGTGTGTTTCATATATTATTGTGTCTACTATTATTTTTTAGGTAATTAAATCACCCTTCTAGGGTGTTTCTAAAATGATAATATTTATAATTCATAACTACTCATGATATCTTCTTTAGGTGTGGTGAATAAACCCTCTTGTTAGGGATAATTAACTTGAATTAAATGAATTCAAATGATATGTCTTTATATGTTTAAAAATAAAACCAAATAGATGTGGGTTTCCTTCATTAATAAAATGGGGAAAATGAATGGGATAATTGAATTTATAAATGGGAATGGCCATATTTTAGCATACATGACTATTGAGATGGAATTATTAAGTACATGTCCCTCCTTATTATTTATATTTTAATTGTGATACAACATGATTTTGGAAATTTCCACCTTATATCACTTTTATAAATTATGATAAGTATTGGTTACTAGCATGGTATTACATATTACTTATTCTTAAAAGATTAAATGAATTATTTATTCCTGGATTGACACTGGGATTCCTTTTTAATGAATTATTAGGATAGGATCATAAGCTATTTAAGAGTATATATACCATTAGCGATATTGGTTTTCTTATTATAGAATACCTTGGGAAGGATTATATTCAACAAGAATTATATATTCCATGAGTTATACATGGGTTTCATTTTATGGAATTCCTGTGATATGATCATATGATAAATAGTGTCCACATTTTTAGATCAATACTTGGGTTTCCATTCTATGGAATTCTAGGGATGGGCTCACAGGGAAGTTGGATGTTATAAGAGATAATTTGTTTCCTTATTAAATAATTCTCTAGAAAAGGTCATAAATTAATGGAATTACATCTCTACATGGGAAATACAGGGGCCCTTAATTTTGGGATTTATTGGATGGGGTCAGAGGATGAATTATTTATATCTTGCATGTTTATAATTAAAACCCAATTTTGGTATATTTTTTGTTGGTTATTATACAAGGATGAATTATGTTTATACATTGGTTCCTCACCCAAATAAAAGTCTTTTGTTTAGTTTTTGATGACTAATCGGAGTTTCTCCATGTTTTATGTACACAACTTATACATGGATGCAATGGGATTACCATGGGTACTATACCACAGTTTTACTTTTCACACCATGGTTATTTTTCACTAGCTTGGATGCCTTGGTTGATTGCTTTAGTTAAATAAATGACCATTATTCTAATTTTATATGGATTCCTTGTACTTCTTCCCTAGGTCCACCCTGATTCATGTATATCAATGAAAATTATTGTCTCATGTATGAATATATACATGTGAACATGTTTAGAGTTATTTGGGATTAGGCCAAAGTATGTGTGGTTAATCATGTGTCATTAATGAATCTGATCCTAAATTTTTTACATTTATTTATTATCTGTTGCTTCATTAATATAAATTCACACTAAAATATTTTATATTCATGGACTTAATAGCATTATTTGTCATGGATGGAAACCTACTGAGTATACCTCATTTATATTTTCAGAATCCATTTCACTTTAGTACCGAAACAGATCTCATTATTGTAGGTTAATGTTTAATGATTTTTCTTATATTGTTTAGTTGTTCGTTGGATATTAATAGAACAGAGCTATGTTGGAGATCCAGATTCTCGTGGAGCTATCCCCTTGGTATTTTGTTTATTTTCATTGTGCATACACTATGTGGTATATCTTGTTGTACACTTCCTTCATTAGAGGTTATAGAATCATCTGGACATGAATGCATGGTTGTACATTTGGTGTTGTAAATTTTATTAGTTATTATTATCATAAAATTATTTTAATTTAAACCACTTTCTCTATTGACTATTAAATTATTTTATACACCACTATTATACTATGATCACGAGGGTATAGTCTCCCTGATATTCATTTATCTGACCCTCACTTTTACTTGTTAGCCTCTGACATATGGAGAGGCGCACCTGAGGCCAGGTGATTGATCGGTGCAGGTTGCCATTTTAGTCTCTCCTAGGTCGGGGAATTACATATATGAATATATTATATAGTTGGATATATTAATTGATATTAATATAATTATTATTTTTAGGCGTGGGGAAAATATACAATCATCTAATGCTTGAAAAATTCATTTCTTGAAAAACATCCTTTTCATCACGTCTCCAGTTTCAATTTTAAATTTCATTTTCCACATATAATAATTAAATTTGGAAAAATAGATAGCATGTTCTGAATCAAACTAATTTATTCTATTTAATAATTCCAAATTATTGTTTACCACAATTAATAGGGAAAATAGTAAAAATTAATTAAAGTGGTTATGGTCAAAAAAATTTATCGAGGGTTAAACTAAAAAGATAATTTTTATAAAAGACCAAAATCTTGTATAATTAATATTTCTTTGTCATATAGTGATCTTATTTATTCTAGGATTTCAGAATTTTCAATTCTTTATCAATTCTTCATGTGAGAAGCCTGGTTATAATTATTACATTCTAAAAATTAGATGTGTGTCATGTCCCAAACATATAAAATCCCACCCAACTCATATCCTCTTCACACATAGATATCCTTTAGATCAGAAAATACCTTTAAAAATAACATCCCTACTCCACTTCCTACATAAAATAGGCTTTATTGTTGTCTGGAAACCCTCCACTGAAGTCTTTTTGTATAAACCTAAAGGGTTTATCTGAAGAATACATAAAATTATTTACATACATATTTGATTCATTTGTTCTTCCACCTACTTCAAATATTATTAAACATTCATAATATAATAATAATAGTATCAATCATATATATTGTGTTATTATTATTTGAATATAATAACATATATATATATATATCCACTTCAATCAAATGGGATGTGAAACTGATGCTTGTGTGTATGGAAGACTACCACATCACGAACTGATAATAATTATCTTCCATAACCACATTCAAATAAATGACATATGAGGAATTTTACTTATTTATAAGATATTTATGAAATTATTATTCTTTTTGAATTATGATATCAAATATACATTCTAAAATTTGTTTTCATTGGTGTTATGATAAAGTGGCTCTTGTGTACGAAGGACTACTGCCTCGCGAAGCGATGTGATTCGATTTTCTATTATGATTTACACGGAATTTTTTAAGGATAAATTTAATTAACATGTAAGGGCCTGGATCTATGTGAATTGAACGTTTTTGGGTTTTTGATGACTGAGGTTCTTGGAGAAGACTTGGATGAAGTTTGGAGGAGTTTGGTTGTGAGAAGCTGGGAATAGGGGTACATTAAATGACTAAGGGGGACATGATGTGTACTGTTTGGGTTTCAAAAAAATAAAACAATGAACCAAGGTGACATGTTTGTCAGCGTAAGTCTACCCAAGGAAGTACACTACGTGACGAGGAGGTAAACATCATGTACTGCCCTACTGCTGGGTTTTTTAAAGACAACGAGCCACTTGGTTATTTTAAACCCTATGGCTTGAGAATTCCACTTATCGACTCTAGATGACCCAAATGCCTCCATATTCAATGTTTGGGGATTCCATTGTCCTGTATTGGTTCCTTGCATCCTTCATTGATCCATTTTCAATCTATGGTGAGATCTACTACCGTTCATTGATTTTCTCAAATCCATTTTATCCTATTTCTCTTTTCCATTCTATAATGTTTTATCTACAAGGTTTTAAAGGAGTTTCTTTTGGTTATTATTGATGAATTTGTGTCGTGACATGATCAGGTTGATGCAGTTGTTGTAGGTATGTCGATCATGACACGTTTTGTTGATCTGTTCACGTGTGAAGAACGTCAAAAACCTTTTGAGGTAGGGGATTTATTGATTATTTATTATTTTGTGTGTAATTGTAGGTTTATCATGTTTTCCCCCTTGTATTTCAATGGAATTGACATAATTAAATACTTAAACAAGATTAAAATAATTGGTTTGATCACATGTTGTTTCTTTGAACCATTATAATTGTTTTCCTCATGATTTTCTAGATAGTGTTATATCTATTCTTTTTTTTATCATGTTGTTCTTGATGAAATTGGAAAAGAACATAAATCCAGAATTAACTGATAACTAAATGGATAAAAATAAAGATGCATGTAAATGTATCTGGTTGTTGTTATTGTAATTTTATGATAATCAAATTGATATGGTAAGCATGATTAACTTATTTTGGATAGCTATGATAGCTTTTAATTTATTTTTCCCACTGTTGGCACCAAAAAATTATAAATTAGTTAATTCTAGATGAAATAAAGAACTAGAAACCTGATATATGATAATTCCCGGTAGGGTTCTAGGTTACCCTCTTTCTTGTAAGGTTGAGTGCCTTATGCATTGGATCCCTGAGTGATCATTATGTATGAAGGCTGGATGCATTGTGTAAGGGCCAAGATCCCAGTTGAAATGATGTTTGTTTCATACTGCTAGTGTTTACATGTGACCTGGATAGATGTTGGGAGATTTGGGGGCCTAGAGGCCCATTATTTGTGGTAGCAGTTGACACATAGACTATCAAGATGCATCTGTTTATGCATGTGGGTGTTGGGGAGGACATCATAGATTATGAAATGGGATGGATGTGAATGATTGTATATTTGTTGAATCTTGTTGGTTGTTTATCTTCTTTAATTTCCAAACTACTCAAGGTAGAGGGTTTCACTCCCCTCCTTCCAAAAAGAGGCGAAGATGCACATGGTATTTTACATGCTTTCCATGATTGTATTCTTAAGATATTATGGGTCTATACTCCTATTATAAGAGGAAAATATTTACGGTTAGTTCATCTACTCGTCGTTTGAGCCCCGTTATGTTTCGTAGCTTATAATTATTTTCTAGAATGATTGGGAATATGGGAAATTAATAATAATGTTAATAAATGATTGAATAAATGATATAAACCCATGGGGTTGGATCTTGTTGGGACTTAATGCTAAAGTTTCAATTTAAAGTAACAGTGAATCTTTTGTGTGATTCTAATGAAATTTAATGTGAAATTGATAATGGTTAATTAATAATTAAATTATTAATTAACATAATGTGAAACGGATAAAAATCTAATTAATTAATTTAATAAATCTCTTTAAATGCTTGTGTATTTATAGGATACGTAGTCTTAGTAGTGGCAGTTGGGAGTTCCGGGGATGTTAGCTACATTTTTGTCTATGACTTCATAATTCCCATATTGTGTCTATGATCTATAGTATATTCTGTAATTTTTATATTTCTATATGATACTACACCTCTTCAGTTAGTCCAACTAAGACCCTGAGTATTCTGAGCCATGGGGGGTGTTTTCCCCAACATTATGGTGGGAGAATTGATGGCTAACTACCCCATTTGGCCCCAATCCCTTCTCTTGGTAGTTACTTATGCCGGTAGGAATACTGTTTAATTTTCCCTATATATGTGTATAGAGGGATATAATTACCTATGGTTATTCACACACATATATTCTATATATAGTTCCATATGGACTATTATATTTGTAACGTTTAT
The DNA here is from genome assembly GCA_963277665.1 of Viscum album. Classification (NCBI taxonomy): domain Eukaryota; kingdom Viridiplantae; phylum Streptophyta; class Magnoliopsida; order Santalales; family Viscaceae; genus Viscum; species Viscum album. Next base: position 566,203,256 of record OY728134.1, on the reverse strand, counting down.
AGGATGTGATGGCTTAAGGATCTTTACTCTGTGTATGGGATGTAATGGCTTGATGTATAATGCTCGATGTATGTTATACGTTATGTGAGGAGTGGTGGATCCTGAAGACTACCCATCTACATTGGTTACATTGATGTAGTGGTTGTGTTGTATGAGGTGGATGTTTTTTTTCTTCACCTAGGTCTCCATTAGGGATCCCTTTTGGAGTGAGATTCTTAGGCCATGCGACATTAGGGCCACGAAGAAAACCAGGGAGAAGTTTTAGTGGGTACCATTTATATAATTTATTATATTATATACTCTTTTATGTAATACATGGTGAGAGTTTCTATGGTGAGGCTACGAATATTGTATACCTATTTAGCTGACAAGTTTGTTTCACATATTTTTCACATTGCATTAGAATTATTTCTATACATTTGCACGAGAGAATTGGGGGAGGATCCTACGATTTATACTATTATAATCACCCTATTTATATATATAAATGATTTTTTAGGTCAGTTGTAGCTGGTTAGAGATTAGGTTGATTATTACTTGCTTGGGGTTGTAGGATGTGTTCAGTCTTCATGGTCCCTACTGTTTTTAGATTCTTTTGGCACTTGTAGTTTTCCATACATGACATTACATATGTGTACTTGGGGTTTCTTTATATTGAAATCTGAGTTGGAGTGGTTGGTGACTATCTTATCTCTATACTTTTTATGTGTTCTATTAGAGGGTAATGCCTCCCATTTGTGAGTTTACTATACCCTTAGTGCTTGTCACCAAATCGAAGCCTACTGAAGGCAAGAATCGAAGGTCACTAAAAACCTTGTCACATTTCCGGCCTTGGATGGGTACACCATGTGGGGATGGGGTCTTGAAAAAGTGGTATAAACGGTCAGGTTTGGGGATATGATTGATTTTGGTGTTAGGAATAGGTTAGGATGCATGGGTTGGTAGGGGAACAATGTCAGCTATGTTTAGAAAGTGATGTAAAAACTAGAGACTGACTATGGAATATGCATTTAGGTTCCCATGTGATCTGATACCCAGACCTTTAAGTTTACTATGGCTACTAAATGTGGTGAAACTAGTTTCAAGGTAGAGAACTAGGAAAGGATTTTGGATCATTTTTTCATGTTTTGAATGGGTAGACCTTGTGATAAGCTAACTGAAAAATGAAAAAATGAAAACATTTAATAAATGATGAGTCTTTGATATTCTAGGGTTCTGAGCTCTAATTGTTTTTTAGTTTCTGGGTATCACACCAGGATGATGTCCTCGCCTTTTTTGTGATGAATATGTTTAGCAGGATGCACTAGTAGATCATCGTATGGTAGAGGTTGAATATGAAAACACTTGGAGGAGTAATATACGAGAGTTTTAGCACCAGGGTCTATAGAAGTACACGGGTTTTATCTCAGATGCAGTCATAGAAAACTGGTTAGAGGAGGTTAAGATAGCTTTTTGTTTGATCCATGCTCAGAATAAGCACTCGTAGTCTTTGGTTGTGACGATTCTTCATGGGACAATGAGGTAGTTGTGGTTCTTGTTCCTCAGGGATAGCAATGATTCAGTGATCTCGTGGGAGGAGTTTCAACACAAGTTCGTAGTCAAGTTTCTTTCTTTGACCACAAAGGCTTTAATTCTCCAGGAACTACATAACCTTTGATAGGGGATCTCTAGTGTGCAATAGTTTGGAATCCATTTCAAGAACCTTTTATGACAATATTAGGACATTTTTCTAGATAAGGAGGCCAGGACGAGGCATTTCCAAGAGAATATGCATCAAGAGAACCAGCAGCAGGTCACCCCATTTATTCTTAGTACATATCATAAGGTGTTGTCAAGAGAAGTGGTCATCAAGAGTACATTATATAGAACTTGATCATCATGAGAGGGGAGTCGTTATGTTTTCTCATGAAGTAGAGATGCTGTTTAGGGTTCCCTGTTTTCATGACAGAAGAGCTTCCGTTTTGTTAAGTGTAGGTCCCATCCCTAAGAATCTCATTTATCAGGGGAAGTGGATATTAATAATATACCATGGGATTAGGTGCTTTCTTTTCATGTGGAGTTATAGTTCATCAGTAGTGAGAGTGGATGACTTTTCAGATCTGTCATCGTGCACCAGGTGTTATGATCTATGTTCCTCAATTGAGGCATTTCCAGCTGAGGTAGTAGTAGAAAGTTGCACCAGCATTAGTTCATTAGAGAGTAGACATGGAAGGCATATGAGAGCCCTCAGATGCTCCTTTTCCTCTGAGAATATAGGATGGTCTTGGTTTTGGTCATCATCAAGGGTAGAGAGGCCATGGAGAAGGTCATGGTCTGCTTCATGCTTTAGCGTTTCCAGCGCCGATCAAGGAAGTCATCATTCAAGGTACCCTTTTCATGTTTTCTACATGTTTGTATGCTTTTTTTGATTCAAGAGTGATGAAATTCTTAATATCACCTACCCTTGTCCATGCTTTGGGACTTGATGTAGAGAGGCTTCCAGTTCCCTTGGTGTTGACTACACCAATTGGAGGTCGAGCTGTCTTTTTTTAAGTCTGTGGAGGCTGTGAGCTAGTGTTGGGGTAGCACCTCTCATGAGAGAATTACTATGTTTACATATACAAAAATATGGTGTCATACTCATCATGGATTGGTTTATTTAGTGCAGGCTATTGTATATTTCATTAGGAGGTAGGTGGTGTTCTTCGATGCTGATAGAGAGCCAGCAGTGTTTGTTGGCGAGACCGACCATTACATGGGTCGGAGGCATGTTTTATCATTGTAATCTTAGATGTATGAGCTATTTCTTAGTTCTTCATGGGTTCAGTATTGGGTGTTTCCTAGGGTTATAAAAGATTACCCTGATGTCGTTTCCAAAGATGTTGTAGAATTACCCCCTCAAATGGAGATCACATTTTGGATCGAGATATATCCAGGAGTGTCTCTAATATCTATGTCTCTATATAGGATGGATCCTTATGAGTTACAAGAGCTTTGTGAACATCTTGATTGTCTTTTAGATTGTGGTTTTGGTCGGCTGAGTGTATCTGTGACAACCCTGCTTTTTATTACAACTTAACCATGCTTTATTACATAAAACATCACTTGATACAACAAAGAAGATCGAGAGGTTTAGTGTCTTTGGGGATTAGGATCATTACATAAAAACTTTAAACTTGAAATACAACATCTTTATTGAAAACGTCCTTTACATGACCACTACATTCCTTCGTACTTAGCATTACATGGGATAACCTGAGGACATGCATAAGAAAAGGGTGAGCTATAAAGCCCAGTAAGGGAGTACACAATGAATAACATGAGGAGTACAATACATGTTAGGCAATAGGCATATCAATAGAGAATAAGAGAAACATTCACATAAAGGCATGATAAATCATGATAATCATAACATGGAAATGTGGAAACAACACTTAACATTAAATTAGCATGAGCCAAGGCTCATTGCACATGGAGCATGAGTAAACCCTCATTGCACTTGAAGCACGAGTAAACCCTCGTTGCACTTGAATTAGCATGAGTCAACACTCATTTCACATGACTTATCATGATACTATACTTTACCCAATGCATTGGACCGCTATAAAGGGCACACCCTTCTTAAACATTTCATTTCATGCATAAGTGTGCCACATGGATCATAAAAAATGGATTCATAAAACATAATCATTTATTCCACGATAAAGGAATTTGTAATTCATACATGAAACTTTATAATCAATTAGTAAATGTTCATAAAGGTGAATACCCTTGATGGAGAAATGGGCATGGTATTAACTACACAATGACATTGGCTTAGAAAATCGGTGCGATTTCGGCAGCATAATGGCGTGATATAAGAATTCATAAAAAAAATTGATGAGAGAGAAAGGGGTTCCTCATCATATTTACATGTAATGGACAGTAAGGATGTCATATATATACATGTCCCAAAAATTGAGATGGAATTTAAATTCATGATACAAAAGTATTGCTTGAATGTAAAAGAATAGAGAGAAGTTCCTTTCGGAATTTCAGCATAGTAACGGGTGTACATGGGAGGCATTTAATGAGAGAGAAAGGGGTCTCCCATCATTCAAACAATAAGAGGGAAGTATGGGAGAGGTGAGAAACCATACCCAATCATTCATAATTGAAATTAAAAGGGCAATACAACTTAAAAAAAATTGACAAAAATGAGAAAGGAAGAAAAACCCCTTACTTGGAAGTGTGATTCCAAAGGCTAGAGAGAGGCTTGTGAGAGGCTTCTTGGGAGCTTGGGGCACCTTGGGAGGATTCTAGAAAGAGTAGGGACGAGGTTGGACGAACTTAAAGGGCTTTGAGTGAGGAGGAAGTGGGAGCTTGGGTGGGTTTATATAGGAAAGGTGAGAGAATTCTTTATTATTTAGGTTTGGGACCCCTTATATTAAAATAATCCAACCCACAAACCATCCCATGGTTTTTGCCCATGGTTTCTGGAAAAGGAAAGAGGAAAACAATATTTTACAAGTCCAAGGTCCGAAATTATTAAAAAATTAGGGTTGCTTATGTGGAGGTGAGTCACACTCCCATGGAAATTAATTTAAAAAGGTAAAGTGTTGAATAAGTCTTGAGGGCTCCATTAATGCTTTGAAAAGTAAGTCAAACAAACCCAAAACCTCATTATTTTAATGATAAAACACATATTGGCCAAACATAAGGATTATGGTATTTTATTACATTACCATTGGGTAATTATGATGTCATAAAACACATTATATATTTAAATGGTATTTAATTTTTACCCAAAAATTTGACTGTCTCAGAAAATTATGAAAAATTCACCGTTGGATAATTTCGACATCCTGATTCCAAAAATAATATTTATTTTATCTAAATAATTTTATAAATATGTGAATTTTCACTTTTAAAATAAAAACTGACATTTATAAAAAAAATTCACGGGTTTTGAAAGAAATGGCTTTCAAACCTAAATAAAAATTTTAATTGCATTCATAAAATTATAAGATCATTTATACTTAAAAAATTAATTTAATATTAATAATAATATTTTATTAAAATATTATTTAATTAAAAAATCCTTTAATTTAATAAAATATAATTCTTAATTAAATAATAACTAAAAACACCATTTGTACTTTAAAAACTAAATACAATGTATCAAAAATTACTAGAAATTATATTCATTATTATATACAGAAATAATGTACATGAACATGGTGCTACTTATTTGTTACATAACCCCTTAAGATAGCCGCATAAGACCTAAGGGTGAGGTGTGCGATGGTGACAGACTCTTGGGGCGGCTCGGATAACATCGCTCGAGTGGTAATTTCAATCAACTCCCACTTTTCCCGTAGACGATCACGTTCGAGCTTGACTTGATGAAGCTCATCTTGGGCTTGGTCAAGGGAGAAGCCCAAAGACACCACCTCTTTTCCGAGCTCGGACAAATGGGCTTCATAAGGGGAAATTCTACTGGATGAGGCCATCGCTTCCTTTGTCTGAGTAGAAAATTGGTTCGTTAAAGCCTTATATTTAAACTACCTAGATGATCACTGTTCAACGGCTATAAAAGTAACGGTCACAAATCATAACGTAAAACTAAAGATGTTGACATCTTATAAAAACATTTTTCATAAAGAAACATTTAACTGGATCAAGAGGGATTTTCCATTAATGAAACTTTGGGTCGTTACAATATTCCCCCCTTAAGAAATTTCGCCCTCGAAATTTTCCTTTTCCCACACTAAAACAAATGTGGGTAACTCAGCTTCATCATATCCTCCGACTCCCATGTTGTTTCTTCAAACATGTGGTTTCTCCACAACACCTTGACGAGGGGCATTGTCTTATTTCGTAGAACCTTTTCTCTACGATCTAAGATCTTCACTGGTTGCTCGTCATAAGAAAGATCATATTCTAATTGTACCACCTCGGAAGAGAGTACATGTGAAGGGTCCAGTATGTACTTCCTTAAGAGGGATACATGAAAGACATCATGAACCTTGGCCATAGTAGGTGGAAGTCCTAGTCGATAGGCCACAGCCCCAACACGATCAAGAATCTCGAAGGGGGCGATGTACCGTGGACTTAACTTCCCTTTCTTTCCAAACCTCATGACCTTCTTCCACGGAGATATGCGTAAAAACACCATGTCTCCGACTTTAAACTCAAGGTCTCGTCGACGATTATCTGCATAACTCTTCTGTCGACTTTGGGCTGCCTTGATATGCTGCTGAATGGTTTTCACCTTCTCCACCATTTCTTCGACCATTTCTGGTCCAAGCAGCTTACGTTCACCGACCTCATCCCAACATGCTGGTGTTCTGCACCTTTTCCCATACAAGGCTTCATATGGTGCCATTTGGATGCTCGAGTGAAACAATTATTATAAGAGAACTCAACTAGAGGAAGATGTTGATCCCATCCTCCTTTAAAGTTCATTGAGAACGCTCTCAACATATCCTCAAGTATTTGTATAGTCCGCTCGGATTGGCCATCAGTTTGAGGATGATAGGCCGTACTGAAGTTCAGTTCAGTATTCAGAGCATGGTGAATACTCTTCCAAAACTTAGAGGTAAATCTTGGATCTCGGTCAGACACAATAGATAGTGGTACTCCATGAAACCGTACCACTTCCCTGATATATATACGTGCCAGTTGATCCAATGAGAAATCCTCTCGAATAGCAATGAAGTGTGCAGTCTTTGTAAGACGATCCACAACAACCTAGATTGCATTATTGCCTTTGGATGTCCTTGGAAGACCGGTGACAAAGTCCATGGTGATGTTCTCCCATTTCCATTCTGGTATTGGCAATGGTTGCATCATCCCCTTAGACTTCTGCCTCTCTGCCTTCACTTGCTGACACACCAGGCACTCTGATGTATATTCAGTGATCTCCTTCTTCATATTATCCCACCAATGGTTTTCTCGGAGATCTCGATACATCTTTGTGCAACCTGGGTGAATGGAGAAATTTGAACTATGTGCATCATCCAAAAGTTCCTTCTTCAGCTCCAAACTTGATGGGACACATAGTCTTTTCCCAAATCGTACAATTATTTCTTCATTAACATTAAACTCTGAGGATTTTCCCTTTTTGATAGCTTCCACTTTTTCTTGGATTCCTGCATCCTCCTTTTGAGCATCCTTTAACCTTTCCAAAAGAGATGGTTGAGCAATCATTTGTGAAAGGATTGATGATGTTCCCTTCTTTATGATTCCCATATCCATCTTCATCAAGTCTAAGAAGATTGGATCCTTCTCAATTCTCATCATTGATAGAATAGCTGGATCCTTTCTACTTAGGGCATCCGCCACCTTGTTCGCTTTCCCAGGGTGGTAATGTATTGAACAATCATAATCCTTGATGAGCTCTATCCATCTTCTCTGGCGCATATTAAGCACTTTCTGTGTGAATATATATTTAAGACTCTTGTGGTTAGTATATATCTCACATTTCTCTCCATTGAGATAATGCCACCAGATTTTCAAGGCAAAGATCACCGCCGCCAACTCCAGATCATGCGTTGGATAGTTTCACTCATGGATTTTCAACTGTCTTGAGGCATAGGATATCACTTTATCATTCTGCATCAGCACACATCCTAAGCCCTTCTTCGAAGCATCACTGAATACCACAAAAAGCTCCCCACTTGTGGGTAAAGTGAGCACGGGTGCAGTGATAAGCCTCCTTTTCAACTCCTTGAAGCTTTCTTCGCATTCATCACTCCAAGAAAACTTTACTCCATTTCGAGTTAGCTTGTTAAAAGGGTTGGACAATCGTGAGAAATTTCTCACAAATTGTCGATAATATCAAGCTAACCCCAGGAAGCTACGGATATCAGTTACTGATGTTGGCCTCGGATATCCCTCAATTGCATCTGTTTTGGAGGGGTCCACAGATATCCCATTGCTTGTGATGATATGGCCCAAGAATGAGACCTCCTTCAACCAGAACTCACACTTGCTGTACTTGGCATAGAGCTTCTCCTTGCGCAAAGTCTCCAGTACAGTTCTTAAATGCTCCTCATCGTCCTCCTTGGTTTTGGAGTATATTAGAATATCATCAATAAAGACTACCACAAATTTGTCTAGGTAATCTCTAAAGACTCTATTCATCAAGTCCATGAATATTTTTGGAGAATTGGTGATTTTGAAAGGCATTACTATGAATTCATAGTGCTCGTACCTTGTACGAAAAGCAGTCTTGAGGATATCTTCCTTCTTCACCCTTACTTGATAATATCCCAACCGCAAGTCCACCTTGGAGAAGTATTGTGGTCCACGCTGCTGATCAAACAAGTCATCCATTCTTGGTAGAGGATACTTGTTCATTATGGTGATTTTGTTAAGTTCACGATAATCGATGCAAAGCCGCATTGACCAATCCTTCTTCTTGACGAAGAGGACTGGTGCACCCCATGGTGAAGCACTAGGGCGTATAAACCCTTTATCCAGATTCTCCTGTAGTTGTTTTTCAGCTCTTCAAGCTCAACAACATCCATTCTATATGGAGTCTTGGATATTGGTAGCGCCCCAGGTATAAGTTCAATTGAGAACTCAACATCTCTTATCGGAGGAAGACCAGGAAGTTCCTCGGGAAATACTTCAGCGAATTCCCTCACAATAGGCATTTCTTAAAGGGTGGTTTCTTCCTTGGACTCAATCATCTGAGCCAGATATTCGTTCTCATAAGGAATTAATATCCATGCTTGAGATGATGGAGCTAAAGGAGATTCATCTTCCTCCTGACACTTGTAATGAATCGGGGGTCGATTCTCCATATGGAGTGTGATTTCCCTCTCCCGACAATTTATCTTGGCTCTATATAAGGAAAGCCAATCCATGCCAAGAATTGCATCAAATTCCACCAAAGGGAGTATGCAAAGGTTCGACGGGAAATTCAATCCATAGATTATAACAGGGGAGGACTTATATTCATGGGATGAAATGATTGCCCCATTTTCCGTACTCACCGACATCTTTACTTCCCTGATTTCTGGTGGTGCAGGGATTGTTCTACTAAACTTTTTAGATATAAAAGAATGCGTAGAACCTGAATCAAAAAGTACGTTCGCTATTATTGAATGAATATCTAGCGTACCTGTCACCACTTCGTTGTCGGGGTTCACTTCGGCAGAAGTGATGGAAAAGGTTCTTCCTTGTTGTCTTGGAGGTTGTTGTTTGCCTCCGATAACCCTTGGATTAGGGCACTGATTTGCAAAATGACCCGGTTCTTTGCATTTGTAGCATTGAACAATGCGTTGAGGTTCGAACGGAGTGTTCCTCTCCTCTGTCGCAGCCGCGGGTCCTTCTTGTTGACTGTTAACAGCTAGGTGCCCTTCTCTTCCACACTTGAAGCATTTTCTTGTCCCCCTAAGGCAATTTCCAGGGTGCTTCTTTCCACACTTTTGGCAAGTGGGGTGATGTAATTTCTTAGTGCCGTTGGATTTATCCATCGGACCACCAGCATTGAAGTCCACCTTACGCTTATTGTCCCCATGATACCCCTATGATTCTCCGATCTCCATTTCAACCTTGAGGGAACATCGGACAATTTCCTCATAGCTGTCTAAGTCACGGATCGCTAATGCTTTCCGCAAGCTAGGCTTCAGCCCACCAAAGAAGCGGTCAACCTTGCATTCGGGGGTAACGACAAAGCCGGAAGCGTATCGTGCAAGCCTTGTGAAGTTTGCCTCGTATGCTCCCACAGATTCTTCATCTTTCTGTTTGAGGGAAAGGAATTCCCTTTCCATCTTAAGACGGAGGGTGCGTGGAAAATATTTATCGAAAAACATCTTCCGGAATTCCTTCCATTCCAAAGCCTCAATCTCCTCCTCAGGCTTTGTATTTTTGATCAACGTCCACCATTGATTATCTTCACCCTCCATACGAGAAGCCTCCAGGAGAACCTTCTCTTTTTCAGAGCATTGGAGGATGGAGAATATCTTTTCAATGGAGTTGATCCATTTTTCAGCGATCATGGGATCGGATGATCCACTAAAAGTAGGAGGCCTTTGTCTCATGAAGCTTTCAATAGCGACTTGTTCTTTCTTGGGGGGGGGGGGGGGGTTGAACGTTCCTCTTGACTAGTGTTTCAATTCAAAACTTGAGTTAGCTGAGAGAGAAGTGTAACAAAGTTCGCGATTCCCACTCCCATTGGATTGGGCATCTCATAAGTACAATCATCACACTGATCTTCACAACGGTTGTTAGCCCGAGTTCTCCTATTACAGACCATTGGCTGGAATAAAAGGAAAGTTAGGGGTTACACATAAAGGGTAATCCAAAGAAAAAAGTTGATGACTTATAAATAAACTTTAATCTCTTTAACTCATGAGTCTATAGGATTCAATCCTGGCTTTTCATGATCTTCCTTCTATCATATATTCTTAGGGAAATTTTTCCCTTAATAAGGGTTCATAATAAGATTGTGAATTTATCAAAACTTATCCCCCGGGAGTGTCGTAACCAAGAGTGCAGCAAGGCCCGTTGTCGTGCACCAGTTCCGGTTCGAGTCTAGCTCAAAGTGGTGTTTTCGGGTTTTACCCCTAGGATACATCTGTGCCAGAGCCACCTCTACCTGCTCGTATCCAGACAGGGATGTATTTGTTTGATAAACCACTTACTTAGTATTTACCAAAACTTAGGGATGTTTTTATTATGCTTAGTCTTGTATCTAAGTCTTTACTAGGGTTTCCTAATCCCAAAAATAACTAAACCTCCCTCTGATACCAACTGTGATAACCCTGCTTTTTATTACAACTTAACCATGCTTTATTACATAAAACTTCACTTGATACAACAAAGAAGATCGAGAGGTTTAGTGTATTTGGGGCTTAGGATCATTACATAAAAACTTTAAACTTCAAATACAACATCTTTATTGAAAACTTCCTTTACATGACCACTACATTCCTTCGTACTTAGCATTGCATGGGATAACATGAGGACATGCATAAGAAAAGGGTGAGTTATAAAGCCCAGTAAGGGAGTACACGGTGAATAACATGAGGAGTACAATACATGTTAGGCAATAGGCATCTCAATAGAGCATAAGAGAAACATGGACATAAAGGAATGATAAATCATGATAATCATAACATGGAAATGTGGCAACAACACTTAACATTAAATTAGCATGAGCCAAGGCTCATTGCACATGGAGCATGAGTAAACCCTCATTGCACTTGAATCATGAGTAAACCCTCATTGCACTTTAATTAGAATGATTTAACACTCATTGCACATGACGTATCATGATACTATACTTTACCCAATGCATCGGAGCGCTATAAAGGGCGCACCCTTCTTAAACATTTCATTTCATGCATAAGTGTGCCACATGGATCGTAAAAAATGGATTCATAAAACATAATCATTTATTCCATGATAAATTAATGTGGAATTCATACATGAAACTTTATAATCAATTAGTAAATGTGCATAAAGGTGAATACCCTTGATGGAGAAATGGGCATGGTATTCACTACACAATGACATTGGCTTAGAAAATCGGTGCGATTTCAGCAGCGTAACGGCGTGACATAAGAATTCATAAAAAAATGTTTGATGAGAGAGAAAGGGGTTCCTCATCATATTTACATGTAATGGACAGTAAGGATTTCATATATATACATGTCCCAAAAATTGATATGAAATTTAAATTCATGATACAAAAGTATTGCTTGAATGTAAAAGAATAGAGAGAAGTTCCTTTCGGAATTTCAGCATAGTAATGGGTGTACATGGGAGGCATTTAATGAGAGAGAAAGGGGTCACCCATCATTCAAAAAATAATAGGTCAGTATGGGAGAGGTGAGAAACCATACCCCAACATTCATAATTGAAATTAAAAGGGCAATACAACTTAATGAAAATTGAAAAAAATGAGAAAGGAAGAAAAAACCCTTACTTGGAAATGTGCTTCCAAAGGCTAGAGAGAGGCTTGTGAGAAGCTTCATGGGAGCTTGGGGCACCTTGGGAGGATTCTAGAGAGAGTAGGACAGAGGTTGGAAGAACTTAAAGGTCTTTGAGTGAGGAGGAAGTGGGAGCTTGGGTGGGTTTATATAGGAAAGGTGAGAGAATTCTTTATTATTTAGGTTTGGGACCCCTTATATTAAAATAATCCAAACCACAAACCATCCCATGGTATTTACCCATGGTTTCTAAAAAAGGAAAGAGGAAAACAATATTTTACAAGGCCAAGGTCCGAACGTATTAAAAAATTAGGGTTGCTTATGTGGAGGTGAGTCACACTCCCATGGAAATTAATTTAAAAAGGAAAAGTGTTGAATAAGTCTTGAGGGCTCCATTAATGCTTTGAAAAGTAAGTCAAACAAACCCAAAACCTCATTATTTTAATCATAAAAGACATATTGGCCGAACATAAGGATTATGGTATTTTATTACATCACCATTGGGTCATTATGATGTCATAAAACACATTATATATTTAAATGGTATTTAATTTTTACCCAAAAATTTGACTGTCTTAGAATGTTATGAAAAATTCACCATTGGATAATTTCGACGTACTAATTCCAAAAATAATATTTATTTTATCTAAATAATTTTATAAATATGTGATTTTTCACTTTTAAAATAAAAACTGACATTTATAAAAAAAAATCACGGGTTTTGACAGAAATGGCTTTCAAACCTAAATAAAAATTTTAATTGCATTCATAAAATTATAAGATCATTTATACATAAAAAATTAATTTAATATTAATAATAATATTTTATTAAAATATTATTTATTTCAAAAATCCTTTAATTTAATAAAATATAATTCTTAATTAAATAATAACTAAAAACACCATTTTTTCTTTAAAAACTAAATACAATGTATCAAAAATGACTAGAAATTATATTCATTATTATATACAGAAATAATGTACATGAACATGGTTCTACTTATTTGTTACATAACCCCTTAAGATAGCCGCATAAGACCTAAGGGTGAGGTGTTCGATGGTGACAGACTCTTGGGGCGGCTCGGATAACATCGCTCGAGTGGTAATTTCAATTAACTTCCACTTTTCCCATAGACGATCACGTTCGAGCTTGACTTGATGAAGCTCAGCTTGGGCTTGGTCAAGGGAAAAGCCAAATGAAGCCACCTCTTTTCCGAGCTCCGACAAATGGGCTTCATAAGGGGCAATTCTACTGGATGAGGCCATCGCTTCCTTTGTCTGAGTAGAAAATTGGTTCGTTAAAGCCTTATATTTAAACTACCCAGATGATCACTGTTCAACGGCTATAAAAGTAACGGTCACAAATCTTAACGTAAAACTAAAGAAGTTGACATCTTATAAAACATTTTTCATAAAGAACCATTTAACTGGATCAAGTGGGATTTTCCATTAATGAAACTTTGGGTCGTTACAGTATCACTATGGGGTGCACTAGTTTTTTTCATGAAGAAGTATGATGGAAGTTTGTTGTTGGGAATATCTATCGTCCCTTAAACAAAGTGATAATGAAGAATCACTATCTTATTTCATGGATTGGTGATTTATTCGTTCAACTAAATGGTGATAGTTGGTTCTCAAAGATTGAATTGATGTTAGGATAACATCATATGCATGTGAAGGATGATGATATCCCAAAGACTGCTTTCTGTTGTCATCAAGAGCATTGCATGTTCGTTGTAATGTCGTTCGGTGTGAAGAATGCTCCAGCTGTGTTCATAGGGCTGATGAACGATATGTTCTATGAGTTCCTGGATAATTTAAGGGTGGTTTTCATCATTGAAATACTTGTGTATTCAATGTGTGAGGAGGATCATGCAGAGCGTCTACACGTCGTTTGGTGAGTTCTGCATCAATAGCACCTATTTGAAAAGTTGTCAAAGTGTGAGTTTAGGGCTCAAGAATTATGTTCCTTGGGGTATGTTTTATCCTAGAAAGCAATATCTATGGATCAATATATGATCAAATTTGGTGTGTCTTGGGAATCCCCCAAGACAGTGGTAGAGGTACAAAGTTTTTTTGGTTTCCCAGGCTACTAAAAGTGCTCTCTTGTCGATTTCTCTCGGGTTTCGACTCCACTAATAGTATGTACTAGGAAGGATCATGCGTTAGTGTCGATTGGTCAGTGTGATTTAGCTATTGAGTATCTAATGGCAAATTTGGTAAGAGATCTAGTTCTTTTGGGTCTCAACATTTGTGTCCCCATGAATGTAACTATTCCCCCAATGATATTGAGTTAGCTGAAGTAGTGTTTGCTCTAAATTTGTAAAGACGTTACCTCATTGGCGAGCACTATGTGGTTTTCACTAATCAAAACATCAGGTATGTTTTCTTCTAGTGTGACATGAACGTGCGCCAGCGTCAATAGATGGCGTTCTTATAGGAATACAACTTCAAGATATTGTATACACATGGAAAAGGGTTTGTTGAAGCTGATGCGCTGAGCTGGAATTCACATAGTGATGGATTTTGTAAATCTTATGATTTTTGGAAAGTGATGGAAGAACTTTTAGAATTACATCTCGATATGGGAGAAGTTGGGGGATGTTTTTTACTTTTTTAGATGATGGTGTAGTCATCTCTGGTGTAGCAGGTGGAAGTGTCCTGGTTGGAGGATCTAGAGGTGGAGGTCTGGAGAGACTAAGTTGTTTTTGGTGAGGTACCTGATGGTTGGTCTAAGGATAAACATCATTGAGTGTTTTATCAAGGAAGAATTTTATGTCCTTTGGCTATGTGTAAGATGTTTCTAAGAAAGTTCAATATTTTACCATTATTAGTGCATCCTGGAAATAAAAATTTATACCAAGCCATGGAGAGTAAGTTTTGGCGGCCTGGGTTGAAATGTGCAGTTTTAGAGTTTGTGTCTAGATTTTTGGTCTACCAAAAGGTTAAAGGGGAGCACCATGATCCTAGTGGTTTTGGCCAGCAATTATATGTTCCCCAACAGAAGTGGGAGGACATCTCAATGGACTTTTTTACTGGTTTACATCAATCTCAGCGATTCTGTGGTGCCATATGGGTGGTAGTGGATGATTTGACAAAATCAACCCACTTCATAGTGACTATGGAGTCGAGATCAATGGAGGTTATTTTCGAGGATGTATCTACAGGAGGTGGTGAGACTCAATGGATTCCCTAGGGTGATCATTTCTAATCGAGGTCCTCATTTTACTTCTAAAGTGTGGAGGGGTCTCTAGCATGCTTTTGGTTAAATGTTATGCCTTAGAAATACTTTTCGTCCATAGAAGGACGTCATATATAGCAGACCATCCAGACTCTGGATGAAATGTTTCACTCTTGTGTCCTAGATTTAGGGGGTTTGTGGATGAGTTACTTACCCTTGGTGGAGTTATATTAGAATAATATTTTTCACTACAACATCGGTATGGATCCATTTAAATCCTTGTATGGTAGACAATGATGTTGTCCATTATACTAGACTAGGGTTGGAGAGACAATAATTATTGGACCAGGACTAGTTTAAAATCTGACATAGATGGTTCAAGTGATTCGTGAGAGGATGAAGAAATAGTAGGATCATCACAAATCATATTACGATCAAAGGAGGATACATTTAAAGGTTGATTTTTGGGATCATGTGTTTCTGAAGGTGACTCCACATAATGGAAAACGATGGCTTATTTGTTGGAGTAATATTTATCCCTGTTTTTTGGGCCTTTCGAGGTGTTGGCTCATGTTAGAGCTATGGTGTATCGAGTAGAGCTTTCCCCCATAGATGATCTGAATACTCAATGTTTTTATGTTTTGTAGCTCCAATGATATCTTCTTGATGACTCTCACATCATCTATTTGGGAGGTATCGATGTTGACGATGATGTGACCTTTGCGGAAAGGCCTATGGATATCTAGGACCACAAGGAGAAGGGGTAGCACGTACTTTCTATTTCCTTGGTTCATGTCTTGTGGTGGAATGGTGGTGTGAAGAAGAGTACATGTGAACATGAGTCATAGATATGTGCTCTGTATCCAAAGCTGTTTGATTTTTAGATCATTCTTTCTAGAAATATCAATTTTGTGGTTGTAGACCATTCATTTCTATAAGATGTCCTTCTTTATTTTTTTAATTTTGTTGATTTCTCCCTTTGATAGGTATCTCCCCGATGAGATTGTTTATGATCTATTTGTGGTTGTGGTGAGGTGTTTCATTGTTCTTTTTATGTGTTTTAGATCATGCGGTGGTAAAATCCCTGATTGGTATCTCATCGGGTTGTTGTTCAGACAACCCCTTTTCTATTTCCTCTCTGGGTTGGTTTTGGATTCTCAAGGATGAGAATTTTTTGAGAGGATTCTAAAGTAAGGCCCTGAATCCACATGGAAATACCCATTACGTTTTTCAAAGACTGAGGTTCTCGAAGAAGGATCTATGTAGTCTGGTGGATTTTTCTCGTGTGAAGTTAGAAACATAGAGGGTACACGATACGACCTTGGTGGACCTGATGTGTACTGTCTGGGTTTTAGAAAAATAAAATAAATCACCAAGGAAACACGTTTTTGAGCTTATGATTCCTCAAAGTGGTACACTATGTGACAAGGAGGTACACATTGTGTACTTCCCCACCGCTAGATGTTTTTATGACACCCAGTCGCATGGGTTTTTTACTCTACATATTGATCACAAACCCTCTACACACCAGATGACCCGGATACCTCTGTCTCCAATTTTTGGTGATTATAACATCTTAGATAGGTTCCCCAATTTCTTATTTGATCTGTCTTCAACCTGAGGTAAGATCTACCTCTGTTATTTGGTTTTCTTTGATCTGTTTTATCACGTTTCTCGTTTCCATGTTATATAATTTGTTATCCATGGTTCTATGGGAGTTTCTTTTGATTATGGTTGATTCAGTTGTTCCACGACATCCTCGTATGGATGTACTTGTTGAGGGGAAGGCGGTCATGATATATTTCTTTGATCCATTCTCAATGAAATAACATCAGAAAAATTTTGTGGTAGGGTGTTAGCTTTATCTAAATTATATAATGTGTAACTATAGAGTTATTATGATTTATCCCTTTTGATCATAATGGATTTGACCTAGTTAAAAATATCAACCATATTAAAAGAATTTATTTAATCACATGTTGTTTCTTTGCATCGTGGTAATATTTATCCTCTTGATTTTCTAGTTAGTATCATATCTATGCTTTTCTTATTAGTGTGTTGTTCTTGATGAAATATGTGAATAATGTAAAGCAATAATTAATTGATAATTAAATGGATAAATAGAAAGATGCATGTAAATTAATCCATTTGTGGTTGATGTAATTTGAGGATAATAAAATTGATTCGATAAGAATGTTTAATTAATTTTTTATAGATATGATATCTTGTTGTTTAGGATTCCTATAGTTGGAACCTACAAATAATAATTCGGTTAATTCTATATCAATTAATAAATTGATTGCTTGATAAAGGCTAATGTCAAGTAGGGTTCTGAGTTACCATCTTGTTGGTAAGGCCTAGTGCCTTATGCTTTAGAGATATGATTTCTCATTATGTATGAAGTTTGGATGTCTTGTTTAAGGGCCAAGAGCTTACTTTATATGATGTGTTTTTTATATTTCTTGTGTTGTGATGTGATCCTAGATTGATGTTGTGAGATGTGGGGGTAGGGAGGCCCATTTTTTGTGGTAGCAGTTGAAGCCTAGAGTGGTGAGATGCATCATTTTATGATTGTGGGTATCAGGGAGGACACCGAAGATGATGAAACGATTTGGATGTGAATGATTGGATTTTTTCTGAATCTTATTGGTTGTTTATCTTCATTATATTCCCTACTGCTAAAGGAAGATGTATTTTATACAGTCATTCAAAAAAGAGTCCATGAAGCATAGGGTATGCCATGTTCATTCCTTGTTTAGCTTCTCATGGGAGGATGGGTCTATGCTCCTGCTATAGGTGGAAACTACTTGATGGGTATTTCATATACACACCGTGTTGAGCCCCCTTTTGTTTGGTATACTATAATACTTTTTTATAATTCCTAGAAATATGTGATAGTAATAACACTTTTAATAAATTATTGAATAAATGATGTTAACCCATGGGGTTAGATCTTGTTAGGAAACAATGCTATGGTTTCAATTTAAAGGAACAATGAAATTTTTTTGTAGTGCTGTTTAAATATAATGTGGAATAGATAATGGTTAATTATTGTTTAAAAAATTTATTAACATAAAATGGAAATGATAAAAATGGAATGATGTAATGTAATAAATCTCTTTAAACTATTGCATGATTATAGGATGCCTTGTATTAGCAGTGGCAGTTGGGAGTCTGAGAGATGTTTGCAACATTTGAGACTAAGACTAGGTTATTCCTATATTGTGGTTGTGAGGTATAGTATATAATGTACTTTTTGTGTTTTTGTATGATACACCACCCCATTAATTAGGGAAACTGACACCATAGGGATTCTATTCCATGGGGGGTGGTTTCCCTAACCACTTGGTACGAGGATGGATGGATTACTACCCCCTTTGGCCTCGGTCTATTCTCTTGGAAGTTACTTTTGATGGTAGGAACATTGGTTAGATTTCGCAATATACATGTTTATAGGGATGTAATGGCTTGTTGTTATTCATACACGTATATTCTGGATATAGTTACCTATGGACTACTATAGGTGTAGTGTGTACAGGATGAGGTGGCTTGAGGATCCTTACACAATGTGTTGGTTGTAATGGCATTAGGTTTAATGTCTGGCATATGATACTCATTTTGTGATATGTGGGGGCTCTCAGAAAATACCGGGTTACTATGGATAAATGGACATAGTAGTTTTGTTTCATGAGGTGCATGTTGTTTTGCCTTTCCTAGGTGTCTACGGGAAAGTCTTTTAGGAGAGAGATACTTAGGACTTGCGACATTGGGGAAAAGATGCAAACTAATGGGGAAGTGGTAGTGGGGTACCCTTTATATTAATTATTCTATTATACACTATTATATGTGATAAATGGTGAGAGTATCCAGGATGAGGGTGGGAACTTAGTATACCTATTTATCTAACGATTTAGTTCCAAATGTTGTTCTATTTTCTTTATCATGATTTGTTTACTTGTTCATGATAGGCTCTGAGGAGGATCCTTCTAAGTATACTGTTATACTCAACCTATGTATATATATAAACTATTTTTGAAGATACTTGGATCAGGTTGGAGATCAGGCTTGTTATTAATAGCTTGGGGTTGCAGTGGCTATTCATGATTTGTGGTCACTACTGTTTCTACATTCTTTAGGTACTTATAGTTTTCCTTTTCAGTTATAGTAGTTCTTACATGACATTACAATTATGTACGTGGGATTTCAATTATATTGCAGTATTATTTGGAATTGGTTGTTTTCAATCTTATATCTCTCTGTTTATTGTGTTCACAGAGAGGTTAATACCCCCCCCCCCATTTTTTTGATTACTATACCCTTGGTTCTAGTCACCAACCCAGGGCCTACTAGAGGCAGGACATAGGGGTCACTATCTCCCTTCTCACATTTCCGACCTCATAGGGGTACACCTTGTGGGGAGGGGGTCATGACAGAATATATTTCTTTTTTAGGTATTAACCATACATATTGAAATATTATATCACATCTAACATATTACCTTCCAATATATTGTAAAATAATAATGTTTTTGTATGTATATGTCGGAAACCACCTCCACATAGCAATGAAAAATTCTATTCATATTATTTTTACATAAATTATAATAAGTTTATCTTTTATTAAATTAAATGATATATATGAAATAATAATGATTATATAATGGTGAATTAATATTTATTTTCCTTTTTTATTTTCATCGGGAAAATTTAAACTGTGTTCATGCATACGGACAATCTACCATCTCTATGAATGGGGTAATGCAAATTATACCTATAAATTTTCTGGATTAATATACATAAATATATAAATATATAATTAATATATATGAAATTTATATCAAGTTTTATTTTCAATAGATTATTTTTCCATGATCAAATTAAAAGTAATTCAAATACGAAATCAATAGATACATGAAAAATAAGGTAGCTAATACTAGAAATGTGATATAAACAATGAATTGTTAATAAATTGGTTATAAAAAGGTCAAAATTTAATCATATATGATATGATATATGTTAATAATTATCTAAAATATTTATAATAGACCTATATTAATAATAGAGTAGTTTCAGAGACATATGAATGAAATCAGACCTAAGGTAAGGGACATCGTCTCAATTTGCTTTCATTGAGGCATACCGTAATGTAATGCCTCTATTTCCTTTTATATGGTATATATACTACCAATTTGACATGTAATATCCTGATTTCATAAAAGTTAATTATATTTTAATATTTATTTTTAATTATATAATTCAAGTTAATTTGACTTTAAAGTTACCATGTGGTAAATAAATTCATAACTTAATTTCATTTCATTGTGTTATATCTCATCTTCATTGCCTTTAACATTGTATTATTATATCTAAAATGAATTTCGACAATATTATGTTTTATTTCAACATATTTTATGTGTATATATATTTGATACACATAATTGATTCATTTATTAGTTGTCAAATCAATGTTATGATCTTCGTAATAGTTTATTTACAAATATGATTTTAATTATGATTATTTATGATATAATATCTATTGAATTAAATTATTTTAAAATTGGATAATAAAAACCTTTTATATTATAATATTCTAGTTCTTATTGAATTTTTAACGTAATACTACCAATTTTCCTCACTTTTTATCAAAATTTATTGGGAAAGTGTTTTTAAAATGTTCTGACTTCATTTATCTCCTCAATAAAATACGTAGTTTTCATACAAATACATTTTTTATAATAATGTTTTAAAAAATTATTTTAATATATCTATTTAAAAAAAATTTACCAAAAAATTTGTATAAAAAAATTTAAAATTAATTTTTCGATCCTTTTAAAAACAGTCTACTTTTTAATATCTCTTATAAAATATATGAACATAACCTTTTTTAACATAGTATTCATGAATATAACTTTTACACCATCATGATATCTTATTTTTTTGAATGTTTTTTTAATGTCTATATGATTATTCTCAAAAAAATATTTTTCTAATATTTTGTGAATTTATAGTTTAAAATTTTTATTTTCAATATAAAAGGGGTATTGTCCTCAAGATTGTTTTCAAATAATTTTTTATATAATTTCAATTCATCAATAACAATAAACTATTATTTTACATATCATCTAATAGGGATAAGTTATAATGATTCCATTACTATTATTTCTCTTGATTGTTTAAGATTATTTTGACTTAGGATGGTATTGAAATTCACTTCCTTGTTCTATTTTTTAGTGATCAGAATTCATTTAAAATATTCACTTTCCTTTGATAATTGGACATTCAATGTCCCTTAAATATGAATAGTATATAACCTTAATATTCTTATTTCATAAATCATATACCATTCTTAAAAATAGTGTTTTATATTGAAATTTATTTTATTGAATGGGGAAATATTGATAATTTGTATTCATTACTCAATATAGATATTTATTATTCAGGAATATCATTCATGAATTAAATAGATAATTTGATATATATATTTATGGAATGTTTTGGACATGTATTAATGGGTGGTCCTGATTAATGATAGTTCCTTGATGAATTGGTATTCTGAAGTGATGATTTAGTTGGCTAAACTTATTTAAATTAGTTTATGGTATATACTTCCAATCAGTTAAATTGTCTTGTAAAGGTTCTTATTGGGTTAGATATCATGATGTTTCAGATCATGATATCCAATATTAATAATTTCCTTCAATTATAATTTATTTATTATTATCTATGATATTATTACATGTATATTATCCATGGATTCATTTTGTGGTTGAGTTATTTATTAAATGTAATGCATTTTTAGTTATTTAACTTTCCATATTGATTATAGATTATTTAATTATGACGATCTAGTTATTTATTAAATGGAATTTGTGTTTGTATTTTTACCTTTCCGTATTGATTATGATTAGGTATTAATTATATCATTTTTTTGTACTTATCCTTTACTAAGAATTTGATATTACCCTTATTTTGTTTCATTTCCAGATGATAGGAATAAGGAATCCTTAAATGAGTTCAAGGATGGTGAATTTTTTACTTTCCCTGTGTTTTATTTCTTATTTTAAAATGTAATGTGAGACTTAAGTACTAATCTAGTTTACCAACACTACTATAATTTTAATTCATTTGGGATTTTATTACTTGTATCTAGTGTTCGTATAATAATATAACCACTAATTTTAGGTAACTAGAGTCAGGCTCTTAACACATATTGGAGTTCATGATAAAATAGGGAATAATCAAGATCTAATCAAGATCTTTAATCATCGTTTTGGTGAAAGTCTAAAAATTATCAAAATTTAGAATACCATGATATAATCTATATCATAGTTTAATATTATGATTTATGTATAATTTATTCAAAATATGTATTTGAAATTTTATGGTCATGGTTTTATACTGTTTTTAGAAAAAATCGAAAATCAAATAGTGGCCCAAATGATATATGATGCCATTTTTCAAGAGAATTTAACTATTTGAAGATATATATTTTGAATTTAAAACACATCATGGTTTGGGTGATACAGAATAGTGGCATATACGAGATATAAAATTTCAAAATAAATAAATGAACACTTTTTTAGGAGGTATAATATATTTAACTTGTGGTTTGTGATGTTAAACCTTGAACAAACAAACATTTTCATAATTTTTACACCATATCATGGTTTACATGGGATCATAATATTTTATATATTTGTTCTGAATTAAAAAATTATGTATATATCATGAAATTAAGATAAATGACTTGAAACATGAGGATTATTCTCCCATACTTAAATGTGAATTGTACATAGAATGATCATGGAGGATCTAAAAAAACTCCAGTCGGTTCAAACCATTGATTAAATGGATTAATGGTTTAGAACAAATATATAATGTTCTCCATAAACACTAAAAAAATATATAGATATACATTTATATAGTATAGGTCAATATATTTAGATATTGAGAGGGGATTCTCTTCAACTATGGAAATTTAATGATTTGTCTATGTGGTTGAACATAGAAATAATACATTAAATAAAAAACATTCCCTCTAACATGGAATTGATATAATATGGATTATTTTAAGCAGAATTAATTTCTTGAAAATAAATTATTTGATATTAGTTAAACAAATATTACAAGGAGTGGTGTTCATCTTACATGGAATCAAGGATGTGGTAATGTGGATGATAATGACACATACCAGCTATAATATGTTGATTTATACATATTGGTTTTCTCTTTTTGATCTTGAATAAGTCATCAAGATTTAAAAAAATTTAATTTTAACTTCATTGAAATTTTTGGTGAGTGAGGAATTTGGAGTGAAACATGGAAGGTAGTGTTCCTACTACAAAAAAATTAAAGCTAGTGGGACTTGGTGAGTAGATATCTTTATAAATATTTTTTGTTTCTTCGGAAATATTTTTCAATTGTATATTTTTATATATCAAAACATCACTATATTTATGATTTTTAGATTTATCACTACATTATTGAACCAGATAAAATATAAGTTTTTTAATATTCTTTAATTTATATGTATTATTTTCTTAATAAAAATGAATGAAATTAATAAGGATAGATTGAGATGTTATTCATTTAATTATTTTAGTAACATCTAATAATGAGTGAGGGTTTAAAAATAAAATATTAATTTTTTCATCACCCTAATTTATCCCCCTCTTAAGGTTCCTTGGGTATCACATATTAACATGATGGCTATAATAAGTGGAATCAGATGCCAAAGATCCTTACAGGTACATCAATCTATCAAATCAAATTTTATAATTTTTAACAAACATGAATTCATCTATGAATCCATATATTTTAAATGGATCTTGATTTCAATCATCGAAGAATATGATTGTTTATTGTTTACATGATCCTAAAGATGATGTTATAATGTATATACAACATTTTTTGTGTTTTATAAAGAATAATTAAAGATTTTTTAGGATAAGAACCCGATTATTTTGGTTGGAACAACAAAAGGTATTTTATTTAATGAAATCCTTTATTTTCCTTATATTTTGAAACATCAAAAACATTAATAGAGATCTATAGAGAACCTATTAAAGGAGAATTTTTTATGTTTTCCCCCTAAAAATTTTCAAATAAAATAATGTGCTTACTAGTTATATATAGTCAAGATGAAATATAATTCCCTTATTCTAAAAAATATAAATAAAAATAAAAATAATAAGAAATATGCGTTAAAAATGATAGACACAAGCCTTCAGGTGTATAATCTGGATTTTATTAAATTATCTCAGTCTAATATTTATTTGAGTCTCTATTAAAAATATAGAAATTCATATTATCCGTTCATTGTAGAAGGGAATTATAATTTAATCGAAGAATGTGTAGATACACAATATGGGTAGTTTAAAATGTGTTCTTATAATAATCATGAAGAGTTAAAATACTTATAAAAATGTGTAAAATTTTTAAATCAAAAATAAATTTTATTCTTATTTGATAGTAAAATAATATTTGTGAAATAATATGAATAAAATAAAAAACTGTTGTCTATGAAAGAAGTTATTTTAATATTGACTATGAAAAATTATTAATAAAAGTATTTACATGAAGAACCAACACATTTTGTTAAGGTAAAAATTGACAAGGATAACTTACATAAATCTAACAGTATCTCTCTCAAGAAACTGCTTGAAGAGTGTATGAAATCTAGTAAATGCGTTATTCTAGAATAATGACCATGTATTCCTAAATGAATTAAGAGTATTTTAAATTCATTAAAAGTTGAATGAAGTAAAAATCATTAATAGAGATGTAGTAATTTGATATCCCTTATAAGTTTCCCACAATAAGTGATGTAAACAAGGAATAAAATATAGAATTAGAGAATAAAATGAGGTATATATATAAATTATTATATACCATCCTTCAATGGAGGGTGCTAAGGATTTGTTACTACTATGGAGGTAAATGAAACATTTGGTTTGTGTGTTTGGAAACTAGATAGCAATGAAAATAATGTAATTTTTTTAATATATATTCTACTTGAATATTTCGTGAGTTTTGGGTTTTTTTGGAGATGATTTGTTTTTAATAAAAATAGACATATTTTAATCTATTTCCGCGTTATAAGTGATCGTTTATCCACATTAAAATCTACCAATAATACATTAATGGTGAGAAGAGATAAGAAAATGAAAAAAAATATATGTTAAAAAATAGATTCCAGTATTTGAATAAAATTATGATGGAATGAAATGTAATATTTTCTACGAACTAATGGTATCATTTGAGTAAGTGTCCTTATATAAATAAAGTAAATGTTTCAAGAAAATAAATGGGAAATAAAACTCCACTAAATTAAACAAAGATGGACGTTTGAATAAATATTGGAAAAATATAAAAATAACTTGGGTATTATTAATATATTTAAAATAAGACAAGGATGAGGAAATACTATGTAGATCTCCAAATTTCACTTAAAATTATTGGAGAAAAACCAAATTATTTGTGTTCGTATAGAAAAGAAATCATTAATATTGAAGTAGTGGTGGTTGATCATGGGAGGAGACATTTCTTATGTGGATAAATCCATCATTTTAGTTCAAATCCAATATAAATAAGATAAATGATACAAAGTAAAATATCCTGAAAGAGTTTTATTTAAGTGGTATCATTTAAAGAATAACCATAAGAAAGGATTTTACAAATGTTGTAAGCAAATGGTTGGACCACAAAGACCAACCAAATTCCTTAACTTGAGGATGATTACGAAGTTCCTCTCTCCTTATTATATTTAAAAAATATATGATTTATTGATATGATATAGTTATTAGTGGATGATATAATCCATGGGGTAGATGCACTGGAAAAAATTGTATATTCTAAAAAAGTCTTATGGTATAAGGATACGATGAAATTAAATTTGGAGTCTATTATTTATCTATAAAATTCATGTTGTTTGAAGGTAAAATAATAGTCCTATAAGGTCAAATTAAATCTCTAAGAGTTATATATAGAATTATTTAAAATCAAGTAGAGAAATTGTTATATTTATAGAATAATTTTATTTATAAAATAGGTGATAAAATTTTATATAATTTTTATACAATGGAATCTCATAACATTTTTTCAGAAAAAAAATATTTTTATCAATCTATAAAGAAGAAATATGATATCTAAATAATGGAATAGTAGTGTTAACTTGGTTTAAAGAATTCAAAAAATGATTTTATTTTAAAAAACCTTTTTCTATCATATTTTCTATATGGTGATTTCATGTAGTTAAAAATAAAAACCCATGATAAATATCATTATTGAATCTAGTTATTGATATAATAAAACTCAAAGGGAGATTTAACTGAATATTTTAACTCATATTTTGGAAGGATAAAAAAATTATCAAGCGGTGCGACTCACTGTCATGAACCATCTTCGATACTCGGGAACACTGATAGGCATGCAAGTCCTGACATATCCCAAAGTGCGTTCCTGATTCCCATGGTTTGTTGACTATAACATAGAATGATATAAGAATAAAATAGAATTATTTTTCCACATAAAAGTAGAAAATAAATGATACAAGTCTAAATTAAAAAACTCTTAAAGGATAATGTTCTAGAATCAATCAAGTAATACAATTTCTAAATATTGCATCATCAAAAACAAAAAATATGTCAACTCAGGGATCAAAAAACACATGTATAAGGTGGATCACATATCCATTGTACACCTCAATCATTCTAGGTCTCTTGAATCTAGTACACCTGCCACCTCCATGTTTCACTTTCCATTATATTGGACCTAGGATAAGATGATCTTCACACACCTAAAGGAAAAGGTAAGGTGTGATAAAAACTGTCCAATAGGAGACCGCCGAATATTTCATAATATATTCCATTCCAATAAAACATATATACATTGAATTTGAATAAGATAAGTTATGGAAAAAAAATAACTTTTCAAAGAAACATGATTTCAGATCAAAAATCTAGAAGATCTGTTAAAGTAGACAATAATGAACAATTTATGCCAAAAAATTAAATAAAACTATTATCGTGAATAAAGAAATTCTATAATCAATGAAATGTATAATCAAGTCAAACAATACAAATCACTATGCTCATAATCCATGATTTATGCTAGTTTCTAGAAATAGGATCCCCACAGTTCTCAATCATCATCACTAATCAAGATAGGTGTGTAAACATAAATCGGCTTCCCAGTATGAGACACATTACAAGGATAAAATATACTCTATATTATATGACCCATCATGTTAGATCATGTTAAACGTGGTTTAGTTGGTGTTTTCATCCACAATAAATTTATAGGGATCTAGATTCCTACTGTTATTATCATGATCTCCCACTAACTACCAACTCTCACATGTTCTTAAAAAGATCAATAAATCATGGTAAAGGCAGACCAATTCAAATTATTTCATTATCCATAGTGTAATTTCCCAATTTTATTTTCAAAATCCCTTCTACTTTCAAAAGAAAATCATACGTTTTCATCAAATTAACGCATGCTAAAATCATCTTTCATTTTATGAAAATTTTATTAAGACACAACATTATATCATTTAAGCAAATCAACTATGAATTCAATCCATCATTTTTAATCAGAATCCACCCAACAATTTCAATTCCAATGAAATTTGGGGTTTTTAACAATTCAATTACCCTTTTAAATCAATCATAGAATATTCTCAAATATGTGTTTTAAAATTAATAAGAAAACTCTTTTTTAGATCAATCATGTAATATATGATTTTGATTTTGGGGTAAACCCTTATTTAACAACCTCTCTTTAATCATGTAATCAATTCAACTCTCACAATGATAATTCCTATGAGAACGTATGAGAAAGAGATAAAGAAATAAAACCTAAAATAAATATCCATCAAAACATATTTTAGATCCATAAATAACATAATGATATATAATACTCTATGGAGGAGATAAGAGGATATCATATGAAACCAAGTGAGAGGATAAATACTAACCAAAAGGAGATCAAACACAGTCATCGGTTCTTCACTTAGACAAGGGGGTGGGGGATTCAAAATTTCATCTTGGGAGCATCTAAAGACCAAGGAATCATATTAGTGTCGAATAGGGGTGTTTAGTGGTTAAACAATTATTCATTTGACTGAATTAAAAATGTTGTATAAAGTTTACTATTTGAAATAAAATGTTATTAGTAAGTATACTCCCTTTCCATGCACCCCTACTAGACTAATGAATGGGAGACATGGTTTTGATAAATTTATTGTTTAACCATAAACCATGTAAATTCTCACTATCAAAGTGTATATGTTTTGTAGTTGTGGCATCATAATTTAGAAAAACTCTATTCCCACTTCCGGTTTCTTAACACTGGTTGCATGGTTTCCTAGGCCAACCAGCTTTACTTTCCATATCCATTCGATAATTGTTCATTAGAACAAAAAGTTCCACAATTTTCCGTATTTCAGCATAAAAACCCTATGATATTCCCCAAATAAGGTAAGATCAAGATAAGGATCAAGAAGTACCTGAAATATGGAAACAAGATGTTACAACCTCCCCCCCCCCCACACCATAAACACTTTTTACCCCCCAAAATCTTATTAATAGGATTCAATATCAAAGAGATGAGGTTACTACTCTCTCATAAGTGCATCATCATTCCAAGTCTCAAAAAAATAAGATCCATGTTTCCATAGCACATGGACCAAAGGTTCCATATTCTAACAAATAACCTTCATCTCTTAATTGGAAATCCTAATTGGAATCTTAGTTATAGAAAAATCAGGTTCAACATCAATATCTTATTGACTCAAGAAATTAGATGGGTTATAATGATACCTCCTAATATATGATACATGAAACACATAGTGCCATAACATTAATTTTTGTTCAAGTGATAAATGGTAAGAAACTTTCTATACTAGTCAGTACTCACAAAAGGTCCACAAACCTTAATGCAAGATTTTCCTACTTTTGAAGCCTTATGTTACTGAATTGAGGTTATACTGTCAAGAAGCCCTGGTCACTAATTGAAAACTATAACTATCAACAGTGATGATAAACAAAGTATGTGAACATTCTTTTTACGATCATTGTTAAAAAAATTAATGAAATATTTAACATGGTCTCTTGGACCAAACTCAGTCAAAATAGGGAATATTCACTAACCTCGAACTATCAAAGAGTAGATCTATATGTCATGCTATATAAGCCCTCAAAAGCATCCATTTTTATTGAATACTTGTTACCATTGTTATATGAAAACATAAAAAAACCTAAATTGAAATCCCAATATCCAATCAATTCATCAATGTAAGAATACGGTATGTCGTCAATGATCTTTATAGCTTTATCTACTTGGGAATACATTTAAAGATGGTTTTCCATTCTCAAATATACATGAGATCCCATCACATAATATAGGCCTCTCCAAAAAGAAGATGTAAACTAGGTATCCCTATCAAACACTATAATATATGGAACTCCCTAAAAATATAAAATACCTTTCACATATAGACATTTAGTGTACATAACATTGATTATATATTGAATTGGTACAAAGTTATCCAATTTTGTTGGCCTGTCATTTACAAGACAAATCACATTATTCCCTTAAGCGGTATGTGGAAACCCAACTATAAGGTCCATATAAATATCATCCCACTTCATAGTCCACACTATACATGTTGGATGAAAAATCAATGGAGTCTATTTATAGACATTGACCGGTTGGTAGGTATAATAATCAGAAACAAAGTCAATGATGACATTTTGCTTACCTAGACACTAGAATTATCCCCACATATCATCAAACATATTCATGGTACCTGGGTGAACCTCCCACTGGGTGATATGTAAATCCCCCATCATGTCTTTTATAATAGGAAAATTCTATAAAAGAATTTATTTCAATAACATAGGATACACTCTAAAAATAATTTCCACTCACCGGTGGTCTCCCCCCCATAAAAAAGGTCCCTAATCCCACAGAATTCACCGTCAAGCAACAACTCAAAAATAATAATCTCATGAAGAGAGGAGTTCAAGTGAACATTTTTCAAGACAAATATATCTACGTCCACTTGGACTCATAAATGAAACAATGAATACAGATCCATCATATTAAAATATTTGGATGATTATTTCATGGATAGTATCATAAGCTACTTTCTCAAATAATCAATTACGGCATTCCCCATAGTATGGGTGTAGGGATTTTTGAAATCAAATGACAACCTGTACTCCCTCAATGCCTCATTTATATATTCCAAACGTTTTGGGATAATATAAAACCAATGATCTTGTGTTTAGAATAAAAACTAAACATTTTTATGAAAAGTTTATACTAAAAACTCTTAAGAGAGTGAATCATGGTTATAAGTTCAATATCATTGGTTGCAATGTTATTCCCATGTAGGATAAATTTTTTTGGAACCATAGGATTCCATGAGATCATCTTGTATATGGAAACATCACAAACCCAAAGCTTATGTGACACAAAAGATCACACATCCTTGCCCTACCTCTAGAACATTTAACACTGTCACATAATTCAATATACATTTCAACTAATAAAAATAATTATTACATTTCACATTCTAAAAGAACATCACTCCTTTTTGAGTGAGACCATTCATCGTAGATTCAAAATATGAGAAATATTTTAAAAACCCCATTTGTAATACCCCACCAAACTCTTGAATCTCTATATATAGAAGATATTAAATGTTTTCTCCCATGTCTTAATAGATTTCAACATCTCAGGTTAAACTAAAACACCACATTCTAATACCATGTGTCCAAAGAACATTAATTCTAAAATTTGAAATCTTTTTGTATATTCTGTGATTTCTCAAAATCTCTATAAATTCTGTCAAATAACACCAATGATCCTCATATATTTTGGAGTAACCCAATATGTAATAAAAAATGACAGCTGTAAATGAGTCATGGTATACATAGAATACCTTTTTCATCGAAAAAATGAATATTGTAGGAGTGTTGATTATACCAAAAGAAATAATAAGATAATCATGATGTCCAGACCTACTCCTAAAAAAATCTTTAAAATTTTAGATTATTTAATTTTCAATGGGTGGTAACCATATCAAATATCATTCTTTAAGAAATAATTAATCCCATTAGATAGTAAAATAAATAATATATCATTGGAAACATATATTTTTTATTTACTAGGACTTGATTGAGTTTCTAATAATAAACAAAAATGTGAAGACTACCATCATCTTCATTCATAATGATAATAGGAACCACCGAATATAACACATGTGGTCATTTAAATTCATTTTACAGTTGATTATCCGACTCTATTTTCAACTCCTTTTATTCAACTAGTTCCATATGGTATAAATGAGTATACACTGGCTGAGTTTCTTCTACTAAATCAATAGAGAAATACACCTATCTTACTGGTGGAAATTTACAAAAAACAATTAGAAAAAATTCATGAATCAAATTGATGACTTCAGGGAGATCATCACTCAAAAATTCTTACTCAATGTCAAAATAGAACACCAATATTATACATCCCAACATGGAAAAATATGGTCTGACTCAACTCAACCTTGGGTAGATTTCTCCCTATAAAACATTTCATACCTCCATAGAGTTTATTATAAGATATGTGCTGAAGAAAACAATCAATTTGGGACTTATGATAATTCATACAATCTATCCCAAGAATTATATCAATAGATGATAGAGTGAAAACATAGGACATGAAATGAAGACCCTACTCTATCTTCATTCAAAGGGGTGTATTTATATCCATCACATAAGACAAAATCAGCATTAGAAGATTTATTACATTAAATAGAATGTGTCGATATGAATGATTGAGATGCACCAGTATAAAAAAAAGTGATTTCTAAAGATGAATCAGTAGTGAAGGTACCTCTCATTGTCACTTGACCCGCATTAACTGTCTCTTAAGACTCTTCCGCTATGTGAAGAATCTTATTTTCATATCCCTATTACTATAACAACATAGTTTTTTAACAATATAATTTAAACATTGAAATTTCAAGATACAATGAGTTCATTACACAATTAAGAGTAGAAATGTCATGAAATAACCTCTACATGCGACCTGAGAATTAGCACGAACTACAGATATTGGGTGCCTTAGTGCTAACCCATTTTTATTTCCTAACATCTCCATAATAAAATCAATAATAGAGCCTCTTCAAGGAGATTTAGTAGTTCTGGATTATTCATTCTATTTAAAAACTATAAGATCCTAGTCACACATTCTCATTCCATTATTGAAACTACTAGAACCTCCACTAGGATAAAAAGAAAATATCATCATCCCTGATGTGTCGGTCAAGTCAAGATTAGCCATTAATGCTCTATGTAGTATTTCTAAATAAAAATTAATATTTTTCATGAAAAACTAAGATCTAATATATAATCAATGTCCCATATAAAATATTTAATCATTGAGTTTCTCATTTTTCACTACCACATGGCAGTAATAAATAAGTTGAGAAAACAATTCACATACAAATTCACAATCTTGTCCCCATGCTAGACGCTGATAAACTCCACAGATTCAAAATGGACCATATATTCTATATAAAAGTGATGATTGAAATTAAATATATAGTCTTTCAACTATAATCCCTCATTTTTTCAACACCACTGAATCCTACAACCTTTTACTAGGACCTTCTAGATTAAAGGCAATACACTTTACCTATAGTTCCTCTTGAATTTCAAGGAACCCAGAAAACATCTCAATATATTTCAATTTATTTTCATCCTCTTAAGGATCATTCGATCCATGGAAATATTATGGCTTCTAATGAATAAAAACATGATCATGATTTAGATATTCATCTCATATGGGTAACACTACTGGAGAAAAAATGGGAACATTTTTAGGTTCTAGTCCCAAATATTTGAAATCTCATACCACTATCTCATCAAAATTCAGGTCCACTAGAGGATTAACCTACTATGATTCACCAAAAACATCCTCTTGTGTCATATTCCAACAAATTATCAGAGGAATGATTTTATAAAAACTCAAAAAAAACTGGATCATCTGCAGGGATACACAAATCATCATCACACATTAGAGACACAATAATCGAAATTTTTTCAATATATTTCATGATTGGGATTTCAGAAAAATCATATCAGAGGTAGGGAAACACTATAATTACATAAAATTATTCGCCAATGAAACATTTACCAAACACCCTTTTTGACTTATGGATTTAAAAAATGAGATATGGATATAAAATCACATAAGCCCTAATTATTCTACCTCATGTGTAATAGAAAATCCCAATAACTACATACTAATATCATGTGATGGTGAAAACTAACCATTTTATATCACCATTTTGTAAACTATTTAGGATGACCTCGTACACTGATACACAAGCTAGTCCAAACATATTATGAAAGTCGTCCAATATCTTCAGGGGTTGGAGACCAGCATGTAGCATCATACAAGAATAAAAAGTGGTTGATTTTTCCCACATAACAGTAGATGATAATTGAAAAAAGTCATTATGACCACACTTTTCAATGTGAATGTTCTATAATCAAATAGGGAAAATAATACCCAAATAGTACATCATTAAAGACATAATATCTTTCAAATCAAGGCTTAGAATTCCCTTGTAATAGGTGGATCACATCTCTACTAATTATATCCATTACTCTTGGTCTCATGAATCAAGAACACCCAACACTACCAACTGGTTTATTCCCTTTTCATATACCTGGAACAACATAATATTCAAATACCCAGAGGAAAATTCATGTGTGTGAGAAAAAATATCATATTAAAATACAACTAAAAATTACACAATTTATTTAATAACAAAAAACCACATATGGTTTTAATTTATATAAAAATACATGGAAAGGAATTTACATATTTTCACAGAAAATTATGATTTCAAATAAATATGATGAGAGATATGTAAAAACATTATTAAATTATTTTTTTTAACATTTGGAATCAATAATGTAGTTTTATATTGAATGGAATGTATAATCGTGATAACAAAACCATGAACAATTCTCATAATCCTTGAGTTGTGTTTGTTTCTAGAAAAAGGATCCTCATTCATATAGATTCATCATCATTTCTCAAGATATGTTGAATACTAAAATAAACACCTCTATAGGGGACCCATTACTAAAAAAGAATCTACACCCCATTGTGGGACCCATCACAGGGTACCATTCGGAACATTTTTTAGTTAGTGTCATTATCGTCAATCCCTTTTTTAGGATTCAGATTCCCAGTGTTCTTTTTTTAATCTCCCACTAACTACCCGAACTAACTTGTTATTGAAAAAATAAATAAATCATATGAAAATAAATTGTTTCAAATCATTTATTCATTCCTAGTTCAATTTTGGAATTTTATTTTTAACATTTTTTTTAATTTCAAAACCAAATCATATGTTTTCATCAAATTAATTCCTTTACAATTCAATTTAATTTTTAGTCAATTTTTTCTAGAGTCATTATCAAATAATTTCATCAAATATAATTTCAATTCAATTAGTAATTTTTCTAAAAATCCACCCAATAATTTCAATTCAATTGAAATTATGGTTTTTTTACAATTCCATACCCTTTTTAAATCAATAATAAAATCTTTTAAAATACTAGCTTTCCAATTAATTAAAAACTTGTTTAAAATCAATGAAGAAATATACCATTTAAATTTTAGTGTAAATCCGTAAGGAACCACTTATCTTTAATCATGCGATCAGGTAAACTCTCATAATGGGAATGAGAATTAGAACAACGGCCAAGGAAATCATGAAATAAAACCTTGAGTCAAGATCAATAAATACAAAGAGTATATCTATCAAAGAATACATTATACCCATCTATAACATGATTAAAAATCACTTTATAAGTAGGAGAGAAGTGGATGTTAGAATAAACAATATTATATTGGAAAACCTCACTAGAAAGAGATCAAACACAATTACTATTTCTAATATATTCCAATAGAAGGTGTTATAGGAGTCATGATCACTTATTGAGAGCCTCTAAAGACCAAGGAACTGTATTAGGGTCAAATAGGGGTGTTTAGTGGTTATAATAGGGGACCCATGAAATTTTAATTTAATCATTGTGGTCATTAAAAACCACATCTTGGTTTACTATATGAGCTACATTGTAAAGACCCGCAAATTTCAAGGAAATTTTTTTCTTAATTTTCTTTGGAATTTTACAAGAGCGCAGCTTCAGACGGAACCTGATTCCGAGGCCCGGTGTGCCCGGAATCAATTTCCGAAGTTTGGCTCGGGTACGTTCAGTGAACGGACGAGCGGGTTTTTCTATCTTTTGAACCGGTGCCCGGAATCAAATTCTGAGGGCACCGATGAAATCGCAGCGCCGGTATTTGCTTAGAAACGCCTCTTCCGGAGTTGCGTTTGCTCAGACGTGGTTTTTAAATTTTGCGGCTTTAAGTCAGAAATAAAATAAAGTTTGTGCGACAACATTATTTTATTTCACTTAAGCTGTTGGAAGCCACTTGAAGTCACTTAAAGACGGCTTGAACTGAGTTGAACTGGATAGGATGCTATCCGGAAATATCCTACCCTCTTGGTAGGATATTTGTGCGGTGGGACCCGCACGAGCCCCGCCGTTTCTTTCGCTAAGTAACGCACCCGCGAAAACCCGTCAAAGTAACTGAAAAGTCAACCGACGCGTTTTCTTTAATTCTTAACAGACCATTTAATTGGGCGGTTTATTTCGTGAATTAAATGGACTGTTTCTTCGTGAATTAAATGGGTCGTTTCTTTCGTTGAATTAATTCAACGAATTGATGGATCGTTTCTTAACCGGTTTCGTGTGTTGGCATGTTTATAAAATAAGACCAACCTAAAAATCCTTGGAAAGGATTTGAGAGAATCTTCGTTCCTTTATCTCCCCGCGAAGAACGCGAAGAACGCGAAGAACGCGAAGAACGCGAAGAACGCGAAGAACGCCAGCGACCGGAATTCGACGACGCACGCCGAGATCTGCGACGTCGACGAGATCTACCCGCGACATTCTTCGGCGACGCCTCTTCTTCCGCGGCCGATCCTCATTCGGCAACTAAGGTGAGAATCGGATCTTTTCTTCTCCCTTTTTAATTTCAATATCAACGGATTTAAACTAATTAAATCCGTTTGATCTTGATCCGGAGATTGGCGACGCGACGCCGGATACCGCGACGACGCGACGATCTCCTTCCTCCGCGACGAGCGATTCCGCGACGATCCCTCGTTCGGCAACGACAGCTGCGAGGTAAGGGATGCTGGATTTGTTTTATCTTTTTCCCGTGTTTATTCTTTTTAAATAAAGAACATAATCTCCGACAATTTTAATTTAATTAAAATTGTTGTTGATTTTCCCTCCCGGTGACGTTTATGACTAACGCGGAGGGTGCGGGTCTAACGAACAAGACCCGGCAACCCTCCGTCGATCTTCTCTTTTTGTGCGGATTTGGCGGACGACGACGAACCGTCAGCGGCTACGCGATCCTTGGATCGAGACGGTCGTTTCGGTATATTATACTCAAGGTTTCGGGAGACTTTGGGTTCGGCCGGGTTGGTTCGTACACGAAACCAACCGGGCCCTCGGAGCGGAAACGCTCATAACTTGAGCTACGGACGTCCGATCGACGTACCGTCAGCTGTGGTAGATTCCTCTAACTGAGACGGAACTTTTGGCATACTCCGCCCGAGGATCGGATACAGGCGGAGTACGGTCGGGTTGGTTTTTCCCTAAAAACCAACCGGGCCCCTGGGACGAAAATGCCAATAACTCTCAGACCGGGCGTCCGATCGACGCGCCGTCTGTCGCGTTGAGATCCTGTTGTCGATACGGAACTTTTGGATACATCAACTTCGGACTACGTGTCAGTTGATGTATCAGCCCCTCGGCTCGTGGAGAGGACCCTCCTAAACGAGCTCACTACGTGCGGGAACCCTAGCGCTGGCTGTGACCTCGACGACAGAGCAGAGATCCTCCGTGGACTGCGACGACGGCAGAGCAGAGATCCTCCGTGGACTGCGACGACGGCAGAGCAGAGATCCTCCGTGGACTGCGACGACGGCAGAGCAGAGATCCTCCGTGGACTGCGACGACGGCAGAGCAGAGATCCTTCGTGGACTGCGGCGACGACTGTGCAGGGACCTCAGTGGACTGCGTCGACTACTGCACTCAGCGATCCTACGCGGATCAGTGCCCGATCCTGTGTGGGTCCTACTACC
Source organism: Viscum album (assembly GCA_963277665.1). Taxonomy (NCBI): domain Eukaryota; kingdom Viridiplantae; phylum Streptophyta; class Magnoliopsida; order Santalales; family Viscaceae; genus Viscum; species Viscum album. Next base: position 566,165,921 of record OY728134.1, on the reverse strand, counting down.
GGTTCTGTGTGAGCCACTGCCTACCGGTTCTGTGTGAGCCACTGCCTACAGGTTCTGTGTGAGCCCGATCCTGTGTGGGTCTTTTGCGGGGGTTAGTACCTATCGATCCTTCGTGGGTCCGACGACTTAGACGGATCAGTGATCGTCTTTGACGTCATCTGAAAAAGTATACCTGGTTGAGCTGAATCTTATGTTACTCTCCTTTGTGGATTGTGTTGAACTATCCTATGTGGATTTACTATTTACTCTCCTTTGTGGATTGTGTTGAACTATCCTTTGTGGATTTACTGTTTACTCTCCTTGTGGATTTGAGTCTTGCTTTCCTTTGTGGATTGAGTTGTTCCTGAGCTCGTGAGCAGAGCTAGAATTGGGGACTTAGGTATATGTATGGGCATATACCTAAGTCGAGTCAGATGTTACTTTGTGATTGCATCTTTCTTTGTGCTATATCCTTTGTGGATTTCGGGAGACCTTCGGGGGTCTCGGGGTCCTTACTGAGTAGTTGTACTCACCCCTGCACGGGCTATGCCCGCACCTTGTTGTGTTGGTTGCAGACGACGGACAGCGCTGATCACGGTTGGGGCGTGGAGCAGACGGTACCTGGAGGTGGACCACTGGTCGGGACGTACTCGGAGCGGACGTGAGACCCGAGGAGCCTGGAGGCTATCCGTACCCACCCTTCAGGTGGGATTGCCAGTGGACGACACGAGACCGCCGTCTTTTCTTCAGTTGCTGTACTTTACTTTTCAGTTGTACTTTACAGTTGGGCTTGTATTTCCGGCCCCTTTTCTTTTCTGCACTTTACTTTCCGCTTGCTGACTCTGTGTGGTTGTTACTTGTAAAGGCAATGCCTTCCCTGTTTACTGGGATTTTACGCCTTGGTGCTAGTCGCCAGCCCCTGGCCTATGGAAGGCGGGCTTGGGGTAGTCACGGCACGGGCCCCGAGGACGGGTCGTGACATACATGGTCATTAGTAACAATTTACCCTAACCATTCACCTATAGTATAATTTTGGATTTGGTGCTCAGTTTGGACACATGGTTATTTTACCCATGTGACAACTATTCTAACCATTATAGTCTAAGGTGTCACAGTTTTGAGGGATGGCCACACAATTTGGGAAAACCTTTCGCTCACTACTATTGTCTCAATATTGGCCACACAATTTCTTGGTCCAAACCATGCAGTTTTCCCAAACCATGTGCAAAATATTAACAACCCCAAAAAGTTCGTGTTTTTTTTAAATTACACCTAAAATAACGTAAGTAAATCCCCAAAAAAGTATGATCAATATATGGGTTAATAAGCACTAGATATAAACTAATCATATGTTACACTCACACATATTATTATTTGATAGTTATTTTCTGATAATGTTGTAAATGTATGATTTTTATCACAGTTATGTCTATAAATTAAATAAATGATCATGTTTTATAATCTATTTAGAGTAATTACCAAACAAATACTAATGCTATGAAAATATTTTTCAATTAATTAAATTGATATTTGAGTCACATTGAATTTGATTATTTTTTTATATATATGTACTAATTGTTCAGTTCACTCCCTAAGAATCATTGAAATTTTTGCCAGTTATAAGCAGTTGAAGATATAATTTTTCAAATATTTTTTTCTAATAAATGATATAAAATCAAATGAATCACATTTTTTAATTTCAAATAAATAAATGATATATATAAAAGAAAAATATGGGTATCATAGAATGACTTGAATAATTGTAAGAAGAACATTTGTTTTAGAAAATTATAGAGAATGTTTTTATAAAATTAATTAATATAGTTGTAGGTTGAATATAATAACAGTGTAAAATAAATCATAGAATTATATATTAGTTGGGGTGAGAGTACCCGACATATCTAGAAAAAAATAAATATGTAAATTTAAATTAACCTAAACTCATTGTGCTTGGACATGGAATAGATCTATTTAATATGTCCATTAAATTTTATTATCAAATGAGGAGAAGATATTGATTATAATCTGTAGAATATAAATTATCATTTAGATATATTGATAAGATAAATTTTATAAAAAAATAATATAATAGTTGATTAAAAAATCAAAAGTGAGGAATGTTATAACCAAAGGTTGTATGCTGGATTTATTAATAATTATCCATGTACATAATGTTCAAAGAATATGAAATGTTGATAATGTTGTAACAATAAAAATATTTTTTACGATAATTATATAGATCATATAATACATTAAAAGTGGGAAAATTGGATAATAGTTGAATAAAATAACACATATAATACACATGGTTAAGTGAAAATGGATTGAATATTAGTTTCTATAACATTTCCATGGTATAGAGTTTTTTAGAGAGATTGATGAAATGTCTCTAAATTGAAGGTTTCTCAGAGAGTAACCACACTAAGAGAGTATATTTCCTTGATTAGAATAAATATATACCGAAATATTTAAAAGTGGATTGTTACAATTATATTTGTATATGATGAGATAAAAGAAGACTATATGATTTTTGAATAAGGATGGATGTTTTTATTTTTGAAGAACAAAATTGAACACTCCAGGTAACCAAACCATTCAATGTCTTATAAATCACCATTTTTTAGAGATGTTTTGGATATCATGGTTCTAAAATAATCGATATTCGAGATTTTTTTTATTAGGTAAAAAAGCTGTGATACCACATATTTTTTATATCAACCATAACACACTTTATAAATCACTGTCCGGGTGGTTGCTATTTTTTTGACGAATGTCTGATAGGATTTATTGAAATTAAGAGGTGACTAAGTCCCATCATATTTGTCAAAGTATTTTTTAAATATGCATAAATATTTTGGTTCTAATTGGAATACAAAGTGTTTTATCAAGACTGTTTTACACATTTCAAAATCCTCCATTCTATTTTTCTATATCATGGTTTTATAAAATTATTGAAAAATGAAAAATCAATCTTTCTAAGTTGTATGCAAATTGAATGGTTTGGGATAAAAAATTGACCAATTATGCAATATCCCGGGTAAATAAAGAATAATACATTTTCATATTTGTGAATTAAATTGGAATTTTTCTTTAAATGGGATTATATGTTTGGTGGCATTCTTAACACGCAACAATGGGTTTCTCCAAAGTCTATTGTTTCACACAATACTGAGTCATACTGAAAAATAATAATATAATATAATTTTAAATGGTAGTTAAAACCTAGATATTATGTCTGAGAGAATGAATAGAACTAACTAAAATATGATTATACATGTATTTTTAAATGATTTTTCATTTATCCAATAAAAGTTAGCGACTTAAAATGTGAATGAATCTAATTTTATATATATATACTCTAATATTCATTAAATGGTAGATTTATCGCCTTTAATGGTGAAACCTCATTAAATATAAATTTGGTCACATTAACATGTTATATTGACAATATAAAATTCTTCTTTATAATCGATATATAAAAATATATATTGGTTAAATTTTTGGTATTTTTCTGAAAAGAATCATTTTTAAATGAATAGTGAAAAATACTGTATTTTAATTGAAGTCTGCCTTTTTATCTAATTTCTTTATATGGTTATATTATCTTTTAATTTTGTTTTGAAGTCTAATTAGATTTTATTTTTACCATTTAATCTAATATTGTTCATTGGATGTAATTTAACATTGATATTTAACCAAAACAAGTGTCAATCTTTTGATCGTTTTTATTTCTTAAAAACACACTTTTTGTATTGACAATGAGAATTAATGGTAATTCAAGCTAAAAATAATATTTTAATAATATTAATTTACCCTAACATGTGTACTAATCATATTGGTTGATACATTTCCAACCATGGGCATCCTTGGGTTGATTTCTAGACCCCATTGAGCCACTTAAGAGTGATAATGACACTTTAAATTAATTGTTTTAAAGTAATGACAAAAATGACATTAACATATACCTTTTAGTAAATAAATATTAACATGGGGTTATATATTTTATATTTTATACTATAAATATTAAATTTAAAGATAAAAAAATTTCCTACATCACGGTATTTTTTTATAATATTTAGAAATCAAATAAAGTAAATTATTTATGGAATAATAAGGATGTCGTGTTTACCTCATTAATGAATGATTTAAATAAATAATATTATACTATTTTAAAAAAGATCCAAACAATATCCAAATCATATTGGATTATTTTATTTTTAAAAAATATTCATATTATCATTGACTTTAATGAGTTTTGGCCCTTTAGAAACCGAAAATCATTATATAATAAAATAATATTTTCAAACCTTCCTAAAGAGCCCCTCCTCAACCCTATAAAAAGCCATCAACTCTAACTAATTACTAACACCTCTCAAGATCCTTGGATCATCCAAACTCTACCCAATTAGGCTCCCTACATCTCTCTATTCCTCCTATAATCAATATCTTATGCATAAGGCACTTAAATAACGTCTCTTGGTTCAAACCAAAGAGATTTTACCTATTTAAAGGTAACATCTTCTCTTAAGTTATTTTATTTTATTTTCCTTCTCCAACCTCCTAAAATAATTTTATTCATTTATTTTATAACAGAACTAGTATCCTAAATATACTAGGTCATTGTTATGAGAGGGATTTGAACTAAACTTAAACACACCTCCATCTAATGGGTAAAGAACATACTGTTTCTGTGGACGGCAAACTAATACCTAACGAAATGTTGATTGTTCAATTATCTCCTACTGCCTCTCATGGGGGCCATTATAATGGAAATATATTTATAAGTGATATATATTATATTTATGTTATATATATATACTTCTATATTTTTCATTTATATAATACCTTAATGGTTTCCATAGTGGGTAAATAAGATAATTTCATTTGAGAAAGTGTGGACTAACACCACCTCAAAGTCATATTACTTGTTCATTCCATACATGGAACATATAAAGGATAGAGTTAATGAAATTATATATGATATTATACCAGAATTATAATATAACTATGTATTATTATTTTTTCCATTCCATTAAATGCAAAATTGAAATGAAAGTAGCATTCATGTGTTCGTACGGCTAACTGTCTCCATGAGCGGTGCATTTCATATTTTACCTCAAAATGTTATGTACTATTATAAATAAAAATGTATGCTGGATATATATGATATATATTATATCTACAACATGAATATCATTCAGAAGATAATGGGCTTTGGAATCCACAGAAAACATGTAATTATAAAGAGTTCATTTTTTACTCAAGTTCCAAATATCGACAAAACAACCATTATTAACATAAATGATTATATAATGCTTATAACAGGGTAATAAGTGATATTAAAGGAATAATAAACTTGAAAAATAATGTTAATAAATTATACATTAGCTTTAGATTATAATTCATGAGATTGATGAACGAATTGGTAAAGTTAGACACGAGGTAAGGGACTTCATCTCAATCTCCTTTCATTGAGGCATATTTTGATTTATTCATGAGTTTCTTTTATACCGTCTATAAAACCCTTGTACTTTTACATTTATTCAAAAGGAATCTTTTCTATATGAATAATTTTACTAAATGAAACAAAATAACGTTTCTTTTAACGTAAGCGGTGACAACAACCTTTTCAGCTGCTGTTAGTATTATTTGATCTTTGGCTTCCATAAAAACCATTAATGTTTTTAAAAGGAAAACAAATACCATAAACGCTTTTACATATTTTGGTATTGGAAATGGTCTTGATAATAAATTTTTTATTTCAACATATTTATCTGATATATTTTGATTGAAATGTGGAAATGTTATCATTTATTTATAATTGTTTTATATGTTATAAATACATTATGGTTATTGGGAATTGTTTAAATATATGGGTGATTCAATGATAAACCTAGGTTGGGTGAGCCCTATATAGCTCTCTGATGCATTGGGTATAGTGACTGAGGTTAATTTGAATGTTTCTCAAAAGAGAATTAGGGAATATACTATTATGGGTATTCCAATTGTAGCTCCTTATGTAGTTGTGAAAGATACAATGTAAGTATTTTACAGATGAAACAAGTTGCATTTATGATTTTTGATTACTCCGTTTTATTCATAAATCCTATGATTTCATGAGGAATGTTAAAAGGAATATGTTTTTATGGACTAAGGTTTTATTTCTATTTTATAACCCTTATTGATATTTTTATGCTCAGCCCATGTTTTGAAATTTTTTTCATGAGACTTAACGATGATTAGGGTCAAGGATGGGATTAAGGAAAAGTCATGTTTTCTAAAACATGGAACTGGACATGAATAATTTTTTCTAGAGTTTTTATTTTATCAAAAAAATGGATACTGAGTAAAAGTGTCTACATTTTAATTTTTGAGATGTAATGTAATAGTTATGGACTAATTCTCTAAAAACATAAACCATTAAAGATCCTCAATTTGAATTATTTATTTAATTCAAGATTATGTGATTTTGTAAGGTTGGGTTCTTATAAATGGTATCAAAGGCCGGTTTAGACAACTTTAGGAGTTAGAAATTTTTTATATTAATGTCCAAATATTAATTTATGGTAAGATTAAAATGATATAGAATTTACTGATTACCATTTTTATTCACCTAAGATATTTATGTGTTTATAATGGTTTTCCACAATGTAAATATGGTAGCTATTATGGGGAGACCTCGGGAGGAATACAACCTTCCAAATCAGTAACCTAAGATGATTAGAATTGGAACTGAAAAGTTTGTTGCAGTGATGGCACAGTTTACTCAGGAAATAAATGTTGGTGGTATCCATGTGCGAGATCATCCAGGTCAACCACATAGGAACATGTCAGTAGTGGATCATTTCATAAGGCAACATCCCCCCTCATTCAGAGAACCATCTAAACTTGTGCTAGAATAAGGGTGGATTAAAGAACTATAAAAGATTTCTGATTTCACAGGGTGTTCATAACATCAATAGGTTACTCATGTTGTTTATCATACTGAAGGTGAATCCGATTAGTTGTGGCCGATGGTAAAAATATCAGGGACATTGAGGAGATTGACTCTCTTGATTGGGATGTATTCAAAGGTATGATTATGGAGAAATATTTTCCTATGGTGGTCCATCTTAGGATGAAAAAAACAATTATTGGAATGTTGGCGTGAAGATGACTCAATGGATACTTATGAAGAAAAATTCACTCGACTAGAATGGTATGCTCCAAACTTCATATGATATCTTGATAATAAAAATAAATTATTTTTAATCTGGATTAAAGCCAATGTATAGATGTTCTTTAGCTTCTTGTGACGTAAAAAGTTATTGGAAAATTGTTCGATGTGTGGAGAAGGTGGAAATGATGTTTTTGGATGATAAGGTGTTCTTTGAAAAATAATAGAATAAGAGGTCCATGTGGTAGATGAAATGGAAGAACTCTTCAAAAAAGAATGATGGTAAGAAACATAAGTTTAAAGTTTGTGAAAATTTTGGTAAAAAGCATGTTGGGAATGTCTTTTTAATTTTGGTAAGTGATATCAATGTGGTAAAATGGGACATAAGGCTCATAGTTTCACTGAAAAATATCAGGTTAATGGTAAGAAAAAATTTGATTTATAGTTAGAAAAATGTTTTAAGTGCACTTAAAATGGGTCATTATGAAATTGAGTGTGCAAAGAAGAACTCATCTAAGGGAAAGAAGCCAGACCACAAGTAGAAAGGGGTGGTGAAATCCTTTTCTACTACATAATCATATGTTGGTCCATCAAATAAAGTAGTATCAAGTATAATACTTGTTTGTTCAGATTATGCCATTTTTTTTGATTTAGGGTCTACACAATCATTAATTTCTGATTTGTTTTCCAGTAAATTGGAATTTCTATCTCATGATATGAATCCTTAAAATGTGGTAAAAACATTGGGAGAAGTGTTGGGATAAAAGTAAAATTATAAGAACCTTCATCTCCTTGTGTATGGAACGAATCTACTTGCAAACTATATTTTTTTCCTCTAGTAGAGTTTGATGTTATTTTGGGAATGGATTATCTTTCAATTTATCATGCTAGGATTGACTACTGATCTAAAGAGGTTTATTTTTAGAAATATTTTCAATTTGTGTATAAGACTGAACTCTTACTTTTGATAACATATCAGGAAGATGAGAAACTAGTAAAATATGGGAATGAATGTTACATTGCACATATTTTTTAAAATGAAGGAACTTTTTAGATTAATGAAGCGCATGTGGTAAATTAGTACCTTGATGTTTTTCCTGATGTGTTTCCTGGTATTATATCAAATCGAGATGTTGAATTTACTATCGACTTAGTTCCTAATGCTAAGACAATTTAATAACCCCATTATCAGATGGATCAAATTGAATATTTAGAGTTAAAGAAGAAATTTCAGAAGTTATTAGATAAAGGTTTCATTCTACCTAGCACATCACCATGGGGTGCTCCAGTCTTGTTTGTTAAAAATAAAGATTGTTCAATGAGACTTTACATTTATTATATAGAATTTAGAAACATCGTTGTTAATAACAAGTATCATTTTCCGCATATCGATGATTTGTTTGATCAGATCTAGGGAGACAAATATTTTTCAAAGATATATTTGAGGTTGGGGTACCATTAGATGAAAGTAAAGGAAGAAGAAATTCCAAATATTGTGTTTTGTACTAGATATGGACATTATGAATTTGTAGTTATGACTTTTGGGTTATCCGATGCACCTACTGTATTCATGGATATTATGAATAGTATTTTCTATGAGTTCTTGGATATGTTTCTGACTGTGTTCATTGATGATATTTTTTATTATTACAAAAGTAAAGAGGAACAAGAGAGTCATTTAATGGTTGTCTTAATAACCTTAAAATAAAATAAACAGTTTCAGAAATTCATCTTCTGTGAGTTTTGGTTACAGAAAATTTCATTCCTTGATCACATTGTTTCAAAAATTTCATAACTATTTCTCCTGCTAAAACAAATGTTATTGAAGAAGGGACAAGACCCAAAAATAAAACTAAGATACATATATTTCTTGTTTGGCAGGATATTTCTGGGGTTTTTTTGAAAATTTTCAAGGTTATCTATACCACTAAATATGTTAACCAGAAAATGCGTTAAGTACATTTGGAAAGAAGAATGTGATGACTGTTTTTAGGAATTTAAATGATGATTGGTGAATGATCCTATTTTGGAATTACCTTCTGAAAATGGTGATTTTGTTATCTACATTTTTCTTCGTTGAAAGGTCTTGGATGCGTCCTTATGCATAATGACCAGGTAAATGATTATGCTTCACATCAGTTGAAACCTCATGGGTTAAATTACCCTACACGTGATTTGGAATTAGATTCTTTTGTGTCTACTTTAAAAATTTTGAGGCATCATTTTTATGGAGTAAAATTTGAATTTTATACCGACCAAAAATGTTTGAAGTATATATTCACTCAGAAATAATTGAACATGAGACAGAGGAGATGACTGGAATAAATCAAGGATTATGATAGCACAATTCATTGCCATCCAAGAAAGGCAAAAAAGTGGAAAATTATTTGAGTCTAAAAATTAATTCTACAATATCCTAGTTACTTTTGGAACAATATAATTTGATTAAATAATTGATAAACTTTGTCATAGAAGTTGTTGGTGAAGAAAATTCCTCTGTTTTTTTTCAAGCGCCAATGAAATAATCCCTTTTAGTTATAATTAAGCAAGCACAGAAGTAAGATAGTGAGTTGTAGAAAATGGTATAGTTGTTTAAGAAGGTTATGTTTTCTGATTATAATATTGATAATAATTTTATTTTGATATTAGGGAAGATATTATGTGTGTCTTTTGATTGATAGTAGAATAATTAGTTGTAATGTGAAGCTCATAGTTCTCCGTTTTCAGTTCATCCTGGAAGTACTATGATGTAAAATTATCTTGAGGAGTATTACTGGTGGTATTGAATGAAAATATATATTTTTAAATTTAATGTGAAGTGTTTAACTTGCCAACAATATCATGCAGAGCGGCAGTTACTGAAAGGGATGCATTAGTCTTTACCTGTGCCCGAGTGGAAGTGGGAAAATATATCCATGGACATCATTGTGGGATAACTAAAAACATTTCGAGGTAACAATTCCATCTGGGTCATTGTTGATCGATTGAATAAATATACTTGTTTCATTTCAATTATATATACTTTTTCTCGGGATCAAATTTCTGGGTTTTATGTTAAATAGATAGCCAAATTGCATGGATTTCCCCTCTCCATTGTATCTGATCTTGATACCTGGTTTACTTGTAACTTTTGTAAAGGCCTTCAGAAGTCATTGGGTATTGAATTAAATTTTAGTATAGATTTTTATCCTCAATCAGATTGGCTGTCAAAATGAAAAAATTAGACCATGGAGGATATGCTACATGCTTGTTCACGAGATTACTAGGGAATTTGGGACCAACATATTTCTTTGTTTGAATTTACATATAATAACAATTATTTTTCCATTATATAGATGGATTCATTTTTGGAATTATATGGGAAGCGATGTCGAACTCTAGATTTTTGGGATGAATTAGGTGAAAAGAAGTTGATGGGACTAGATTTCATATAATAGATCACAAAAAATTTTATTTGATTCAGAATAATATGAGAATGGCTTAGAGCATTCAGAAAAGTTATGCGGATAACTGGAGGAAGGGTCTTTCATTTGATATAGGTGATCATGTATTTCACAATGTTTCTCCAAGGCTAAATGGGATGAGTTTTGGAAAGAAGGTAAATCAAAGTAAGAGGTTTATTGGATCTTATGAAATCCTGGAGATAGTTGGATCAGTTGTGTACAAAGTGGCTTTACCTACTTGATTATCCCAGGTACAAAAAAAAATTTGGTTTCAATGTTGAGAAAGTATATGCCGGATCCATCACTTGTTTTGAGCCTAGAGGTAGTTCAGTTGGAATAGAATCTATCTTATTAGAAGAAACCGATCTAGATTCTTGACCGAAGAGAGAAATTGTAGTGGAATAAGGTAATTAATCAGGTAAAGGTTTTGTGGAAAAACCATATGGTTGAAGAGACCACATGGTAATCTGAAAATGCTATGAGGGGTAAATACCCCCACTTATTTGATAAGTGAATAAAAATTAAGAGCACACAATTTCCGAAATGGGGGAAGGATGTAAAATTCCAGGAAAATAAATTATAATACATTTTCAATTTTGTAAATTAAATATTAATTTTACTTTAAAGGGGATGCTATTTTTTGGAGTGTACCTCACATGCAAAAATGGTCTACTCTGAAGTCTAATGTTGCATAGAATACTGAGTCATACTGAAAAATAATAATATAATATTATTTTAAATGGTAGTTAACGCCTAGACATTGTGTTGGTGTGAATGAATTGAACTAACTACAGTATGATTATATATGTTTGTTAAAAGTTTTTTCTTTATCCAATAAAAGTTAGATGCTTAAAATGTGAATGAATCTAATTTTAAGCATAAATACTCTAATAGTCATTACATGGTTGATTTACTGCATTTTGATGGTGAAACCTCTTTAAATATAGTTTTGGTCTCATTTATATATTCTATCTGATAAATAAAAATTCTTCTTTAGATTTGAGACATTAAAGTTTACATTGGGTAAATTTTTGGTATTTTTCTAATAAATTTAATTTTTTAATAAATAGTGAAAAATATTGTATTATAATTCGAAACATCCTTTTAATATAAATTATTAATGTGATTATATTATCTTTTTAATTGGTTTTAAATTTTAACTTTATTATATTTTTACCATTTAATCCAATGTTGGTCATTTGAAGTAATTTCACATCGATATTGGAAATAAAAGTGTCAATCTTTGGATAGTTATTATTTATTAAAAAGACGCTTTTTGTTTTGACAACAGAAATTTATTTTAAATTAATAATTCATCTTATATGTGATTAATTTGTAAAAATAGACATCATTTTTGAATTTGGAATATCAAATATAATTTAGGATGAATTAATTGTATTTTTCTGAAAACTGTCCATTTTTTAATTCGAAATATCAAATATAGATTAGGCTCAAATATAAGTTATCACATAGACTATAGAGATAAATATATTTCCTATATTATCATATTTTTTTATAATTTTTAGACATCAAATAAATAAAATTATTTATGGCACAATAATGAAGTGTGTTTGCCTCATTAATGAATGATTTAAATAAATAATATTTTAAAAATTAAAACAATATCCCAAACCTATCCAATTGTTATTGGATGATTTTACTTCAAATAATATTCAACTCATCCTAGACTTTAATGATTTTTGGACCTTTAGAAATCAAAATCATTATATAATAAAACAATATTTTCAACCATTCCTAAAGAGCCCCTCCCCCTTATAAAAATCCCTCACCTCTAACCCATTACTCACACCTCTAAAGCCCCTTGGCTCATCAAACCCCTATCCAATTAATCTCTCTACATCCATATCTTCCTCCTAGAATCCTTACATTAGGTATAAGTAACTTCAATTTTTTTTTTGGTTCAAAACAAAGGAATTCCCCGATTTAAAGGTAACATCTTCTCTTAAGTTCATTTTTTTTTATTTTCCTTCTCAAACATTCTAAACAGTACTTATTCCTTTATTTTATAAAAACAAAAATATCCTCAATATACTAGGTTGTTTTTATGGTAAGTATTTGAACTAAACTTACACACACTTCCATCTAATGGGTATATAACGTACTATTTATGTGGACGAAAACTAACTCCTCCTGAAACAATGATTGTTCAATTATCTCCACCCACCTATCAAAGTGGCCGTTATGATGTCACTGTATTTACATGTGATATATTATATATTTATATTATCTCTATACTTCTTTATTTTTCATTTATAGAATACCTTTATGATTTTTATATTGAGTAAACAAGATTATTTTATTTGTGGAAATGCGGACTACCGCCCCATCAAAGTTATATGACCCATTAATTCCATACGTGGAATGTATAAAGGATTGAGTAAATGAAATTAAATATGATATTATAATGCAATTATAATATACATATGTATCATTAATTTTTCCTTCCATTAAATATGAAATATAAATGAAAGTAGCATTTATTCGTACGTAAGGCTTACCATCTCTATGAACGGTGCATTTCATTTCTTAACTCAAAATGTTATGTACTATTATAAATACTTATATATACTGGATATATATGATATATATGATATCTACATCATTAATATAATTCTGTCGATAATGTAATTTTGAACACATGGACAACTTGTAATTATAAGGAGTTCATTTTTGATTCAATAACCAAATATCAACCAAAAGACCATTATTAACATAAATGATTACATAATATTTATAACATGGTAATAAGTGATATAAAATGAATAATATACTTGAAAATGGTTCTTAAGCAAGTATAAATTAGAATTTGTTTATTATTTAGGAGATTAAAAAAAGTATGGGTCATGTCGGACATGAGGTAAGGGTCTTTGTCTCAGTCATCTTTCATTGAGGAATATTTTGATTTATACACGACATTATTTTATATGGTGTATAAACCCCTTTAACTTTGACTTTAACTATAAATGAATCTTTTGTCTATAAATCATTTTACTAAATGACAAAAATGAATGTTTCCTTTAACTTAAGCGATGACAACGACCTTTTCTACTGCCGTAAGTATTATTTGAAAATTGGCTTCCTTAACAAGCCATAATGTTTTTAAAAGGCAAAATAAATACCATATAATATTTAACATATTTTTTTTATTGAAAATGGTTTTGATAATGGATTTTTTATGTCAATATATTTAAATGATATATTGTGATTGAAATATGGAAATATTATCTTTACTTTAGGTTTGTTTTATGTGATATGAATATGTTATGGTTCTTGAGAATTTTTATATATACGGGTGGTTCCGTGATAGACCTAGGATGGGTGAGCCCGAGATAGCTCTCCAATGCATTGGGTAACGTGACAGAGGTAAACATGAATGTTACTACAAATAGATTTAGGGAATATACTTTGATGGGTATTCCAAATGTTACTCCCTATGTGGTGGTGAAAGAAACAATGTAATTATGTTATGGATGCCACAATTTACCTTTATGATTTTTCATTACTCTAAGTTATTCATAAATATTATTATTTCCTAAGGTATGCTAAAAATATTATGTTTTGACAGAATAATGTTTTCTTTTGATTTTATTACCCTTATCGAGATTTTTATGCTCATCCCAAGTTTTGAAAAGTTTTTTACAGTACTTAAAGATGAATAGGGTCAAGTATGGGATCAAGGAAAAGTCATGTTGAATTAAACAAGGAACAAGACATTACCCTTTTTCAAGAGTTTTTATTTTATGAAAAAATGGAAACTAAGTAGAAGTGTATACTTTGTAATTTTTTATATGTAATGTAATATTTATGGCCTAATTCTCTAAAACTCTAAACTTGATGAGATCCTCAATGTGAATATTTATTTAATTCAAGATTATGTAATATTTTAAGGCTGGGTACTTATAAATTGTGATCTTAGTAGGATATCTAATCATGGTTTGTAGAATGTCTCAAAAATTGGATGTTAAAATAAAACCATGTTGTACTATATATCTTGATTAAACATTGATATTTATAGAGATCTTTTTAAAATAAGGAATATGAATTTTATAATCATGGTAAAAAAATTAGGAAATATGGCATTATAATACTATTTTAAATCATGGTTTTTGATTCATTTTTTTAAATTTCATCTTCCTGATCATTATTTTGATGAGTCACAATACAAACTATATTTCTATAATGATTAAATGAAGTCTTTTTTATGTTGGAAAAAATATTTATTCTTTAAAATTATCTACCAAAACTAATATCCAATGTTTTACATGTTCTTAAAAATATTATAGATTCACCTGAACATTTAATCAAATATATGATGAAGTTTAATCATGCTAAGTAGTTACTATAATAATTTTCATCCAAAATAACTCAATGATTCGGTTATATGTTTATATCACCTGTTTCTATTAAATATGATATTGGGGACTCAAAGAACATTGTTTGAAGTAATGAAACACTAACATTCATGTCCTTTTTATTTTATCAGTGATTTTGATATTCCATTACTCTTAATATTGAATCTAATCTATGTACTTTCTTATTTTTTTAAGAATCATTATGAATGATATTATTTTTCATTTTTCATTGTTGTAATTTCAATCCCATATTATCAATGATGTTTTATGGATTTGAACATGGGTTTAACAATCCTACATGATTGACTAATTCATGGGATGGTTTTTGTTTTCTTCTAATACTTTATCAAATAAGTTCTTGGGATAAGAACTGTTGTTTCTAATATTTTGGTTAAATAATTCATGGGGTATAGACTTTTTTTCAACACTATTGAAGTAAAATTAGGATAATATATTTATATTCTTATCAAATAAATAAATTGGATTTCATAATTTTTCCTTGTGTTGACAGGTCTAGGATATATCCTTATACATATTTGGGATAAAATCATTGACATTTTGTGTATAGGATCAGGGTTTTATCCTTTAATAATTGTTGTTTTGGTGTTTATGAATTTTTATCCTAAACGTCATTTTTTTTGAAAATTTATATCTACTTTTGTTATCTAATACATCTGGTTTTTTACTTATTTTTTTCCATGTTTTATTAAGATAGTTTTAGATTCCTAATTATTGATATTCCACTATATTTATATTTTATTATTACTCTAAATATCTCATAATATTATATATTTCAAACTATACATTTCTAAAAGTGTTGATTTTTTTATAATTGTTTATAAACATTAATTCCACTCCCTCCCCACTAAATTCTTTATAATTATTACTTTGTATGGAAATATTTGGTATTATTAAATGTATTTATATTTGGTTCACTATAGAAACAAATAAATAGAGAATTTCTTTTAAACACAAGTAAATATACCTATCGAGACATTGGAGAATTTAAATACACTTTGACCCCTCATTCATAATGGATATAATTATGAATATTAGAGATTCATGTTAAATATATTCATTGTAAATACCTACATGGATAACTATCAGATATTGGTTGAAACTGTAAATTTCATTGGAAATAAAATTTAAATTTTTCTTATGAAGAGAATGTTTTGTATCAGGTAAATTAAAGTTCAAAATAAAATATTTTGTTATATGAATTTATAAATTTATTTTAATCTCTATTATTATAAAAAATCTAATGAAATATGGAATAACTATCAATCTACTCATTTCATAACTTCAAATTTTTTATAACCCAAAAGATCTATGTTATGAGTAGACTATCAATATTTTGATTTTCTACACATAATTTCAAAAATCCATCAGTGTTTTATTGTTGTAGTGAATAGGATATAATTTATTACTAAAAAAGAAATTACTTATGATGTGTCAGTTAAAAAGATATATAGATTAATGAGGTTTCATTTCCTATAAAACATCTAAAATATCTAAACCATCAATGTAAAAGAATTATTTGATGAAATATTATGATATTATTAATAAGGTTATAAGTGAATGATAAATTTAATAACTAGTGAAATACACTAATATGGTGTATAAAATGTCTTTCGGAAGAAAAAAAATAATAAATGTAAGAAGTGACAATAATGAAAAGCCTGTAATAGGAGATTATAAGATGGAATATCACAATTTTATTTTATATGAATATAATATCCCATGTAACATAACCCCTAATTGTAGAAGTATGAGAATGAAAGATAATTATTCAAGGCGATTATCATTGCATAATGGAAAAACAAATATGAATTCTATAGATACATAGTGTGTTTGTAAAGATCCATATTTTAATAGTGTCTCAGATAATGATGATAGTTGAAATGTTATATGATTCTTTGATACAATTCCTCATAAAAAATCTTTTATTGAAAATGTGACTCTTGAATGATAAAAAAAATTATAATTGTCTTTATTCTTTGGGTGATGAATATGATACATTATCATTTTAAAGAATAGATAAATATGTGACTAACCTAGTTATTAAATACAAAAATTTGATGAAGAAATATGATATATATAATGATGAAATTATCATGGTGGATGATACTATGTAATGTCCCAGAACTCTCTAGTCCATTACCTTGTGAAAATGTGCTGTTAGAGGTGTTACGGGAGGCCAAGGTGACTTATCCCTAACATATTGCCAAAATTTCCATTTCGGTGAACAGTTCTAATGGTATATCATTGTGAACTATAATGTCACTTTACGTTTTCAGGTACTTTTGATGTTTCTAACTACCTTTTGTTGGGAGTAGTGACTTGGGGGTGCATTTTGGGGGACTTTTAAGGAAAACAAAAGGGAAATAGATTTCGCACGGGCGGCAGACGGTTTGTCTAAAGCATGCGGTTAAACCATGTTTAGTTTGTCATGGAGGCAGTAGCTTCTGCATGGGAAGCGCACGGTTTGTCTAACCGTACAACTAAACCGTGTGATAGTGGTGGACAAGGCAGCATCTAACGCACATTTAGTGCATGGTTTGTCAAACCCTGTGAACTAACCTTGCGGCCACTTAAACGACATCCAATAAAGGTGGATGTCACGCATTTTTGCCGCTAAGTGGATTTTTTTCTTCCTAAGAGACCCTAACTCGGTATTTTGCTTCTAATAAGATCAAATAGGTTTCTCACTTCATTCCAGAGGCGATCTGAAGGCTTCTCGTGGCAAATCATAGCCAAATTCTTGAGTTATGTGATCGTTCTTCTTCGTTCCTTATTGGTTTCTTAGATCCACTTAGATATACTTCTCTTCTTCTCTCGGTTTCCAAGAACTATGTCCGTTATGGGTAGATCTACATGTTTCGACGCCAAATATGATGAGATTTGGTCTTGATCTTTCGAGGAGTAGAGATCTAAGGCGTGTTTTTGGAGAATCGACCCGAGTTTCTTGATCGTTCAACGACCATTGTGGGTTTCGTAAAAAAACCATTGAGGTTGGAGATTTTTTTCTTCTCTTTCTTTTACAAACAACTGTAATGTTATCATGTTTTATCCTACTAGATGATAATGTAATTGACATAATAAATATTGAAATGGATATATAAATTTATATCGATTGTATGTTGTTGCCTCTTATTTTGATAGATAGTGTGATATATATGCTTGTTCCTGATGAAAATTAGTAAAGAATGTAAACCAAGATTAATGAATATTTTTTTGGCTAAAGATAAAGAGGCACGTGAAAGAATCTATATCTTGTTGTAATTTGATATTAGTTAATTTGCCGTTGTAAGCATGTTTAATCATTTGTGATAGCTTACCAGTTAGGTATCCCGATTTTGGAACCGAAGAATTATAAATCTGTTAATTCAAGATGGATTAGAGAATTGATTGTTTGATAATCCCTTGAAGGATTTTGAGTTACCCTCTTTATTTTTAATGGTCCAATATCCCAAGTGATGTGATGTTTGTTTTTCCTACTTCTTGTGTTGAGACGTGATCCTAGATGGGTGTTGTGATATGTGGGGGGTGGAATCCTTTTGGTTGTGGTAGTAGATGACGCCTAGAGTGGCGAGATGCATCGGTTTATGCAAGTTGGTGTTATGGAGGACACCCGGGATGATGGAGTGGGATGAATGTGACTGTTGGATGCTTGCTGGTTCTTTGGTTGTTTATCTGCTTTCCTTTTCCCCACTAATCAAGGTAGCTGGTCCTCCTTACCCTTCTTCCGAAAGAGGCGAAGACGCGTGGCGTATTCCATTTGCTTTCCGTGTTTAGATTCTCCAGGGAGGATAGGTCTACACTCTTGCTATAGGGGGAAAAGACTCGACGGGTATTACATCTACTCACTCTATTGATCCCCCTTATGTTAGTAGCATAGAATGATTTTCTAGAATGCCTTGGAATATGGGAAAGTAATTCTGTAATGAATATTTGAATAAATGGTGTTAACCCATGGGGTTGGAGTTCGCTGGAACATAATGATGTGGTTGTAATTTTAAAGGGATAGTGGACTTTGGGTGTGATTCTAATGAAGTCTGATGTTTAATGTTTCAAGGTTAATTAATTTTTAATGAATTAATTAACATAATGTGGAATTTATAAAAATGGAATGAATTAATCTAATAAAGTTCTTTAAATGGTTGTATGCTTATAGGATACCTAGTCTTAGAAGTGCCAGCCTGATGTCCGAGAGACGTTAGCTGCAGTTGAGTCTATGACTAGGTTACGCCCATAGTGCGGTTGTGAGATATAGTATATTCTTTACATTTTTTGTTTATATACACTACTCCACCCTATCATTAAGGGAAACTGACACCTCGGGGATTCTGAGCCCTAGGGGTGTTTTCCCCAACATTTTGGTTGGAGGAAGAATGGCTGACTACCCCCATTGTCCCCGCTCACTTCTCAGGGTAGATACTTTTTCTAGTAGGCACAATGGTTAGTTTTTCCCATGTATGTTTGTAGAGGTCTGTAATGGCTTGTGCTTATTCACACACATATATTCTAGATACAGTATCCTATGTACTACTATAGATGTAACATGTATAGGTTGTGATGGCTTGAGGATCCTTACTCTGTGTGTGGGTTGTAATGTCTTGAGGTATAATACCCAACATATGATACATGTTATGTGAGCTATGGTGGCTCCCGGAAACTACCTGGTTACTTTGGTGTGTGGATGTGGTGGTTTTGTTGCATGAGGTGCATATTGTGATTCTTCTCCCAGGTGTCTGTGTGCAAGTCTTTTTGGAGAGAGATGCTTAGGACGTGCGATTTTGGGGAAAATTATAAAACAAGTGGGCAAGTAGTAGTCGGTTACCCTTGATATTCTTTACTATAAGCTATATTCTTGTATGCGTTACTTGGTGAGAGTAGCCACGGTGAGGTTGGGAACTTTGTATACCTGTTTAGGTGATGATTTAGTTTCACTTGTTCTTCACTTTTCTTTATCATGCTCTCATTACTTTTGCACGAGAGGCTTTGGGGAGGATCCTACTAAGTATACTATTATACTCACCCTATGTATGTATAAACTGTTTTTCAGGTCACTTGGAGCAGGTTGGAGATCAAGCTGTTTTCTAATAGCTTGGGGTTTCTGGAGTTGTCCGGGCTTGTGTTTGCTGCTGTTTTATTCTTCTTTTGGGTACTTTCTGTTTTTTCCTTCCAGTTGTAGTACTTTTGCATGACATTTCATATGTGAACTTAGTTTATCCTTTATATTCTATTTCTAAGTTGGAGTTGGTTGTTGTCTATCTTATCTCTCTCTTCCACTTGTGTTCTCTTAGAGGTTAATGCCTCCCATTTGTGTGTTTATTATAACCTCGGTGCTATTCTCCAACACGAGGCCTACTAGTGGTATGACTTGGGGGGGCATTATCTCCCTTCTCACATTGTCGACCCCAGAGGGGTACACTTTGGGGGGAGGGGGTCGTCACAGAGTGGTATCAATGGTCTGGTTGAAGGATAGGATGGAGTTTGGAGTTAGGAACAGGTGAGGATACATGGGTTGGTAGGGAAATAGTGTCATTCATGTTTAGTATGTGAGGTAAACACTGGAGACCAGATGAGACATATGCATTTAGGCCCCCCTATGATCTGATATACAGACCTTTATGTTTACAATGACTACTAAACAAGTGATACTAGTTACAGGGTAGAGACCTAGGAATGGATCATGCATCCTTCCTCTTGTTCTTGTGTTTGAAAGTGTAGACCATATGATAGGTTAACCTAAAATGAGTAAAAGAAAATAAATAATTAATTGATGGTGTGTCTTTTATATTCTAGGTTTGGGAGATCTAATAGTTTTTTATTTTATAGTTATGGGTCCAGGTCGATGTCCTCATCAGGATTGCGTAGAAAATGCCCAGCAGGATGTTCCATCAGGTCGCCACAGGGTAGAGGTTGACGATGACGAAACATGGAGAAAGACACTCTGAGAGTTTCAGCGATAGAGTCTAAAAAAGTACGAGGTCTCCATTTCAGATACAGTAATGAAAGATTGGTTATAGGTGGTCGAGATAGGATTTAGTTTTATCCGTGCTCAGAAAGAGCACTGGTTGTCCTTAGTTGTGATGATACTATGTGGATTAGCAAGGTAGTAGTGGTTCTTATTCCTCAAAGATCGTGAGGAGTTAGTGATCTCATGGGAGGAGTTCCAAGACAAGTTTAGAGTCGAGTTCATTTCTTCGACTGTGAAGGCATCTAGTCGCCAAGAGCTTCTTACCCTTCAACTGGGGAGCTCTACTATTCGAGAGTTTGGAATCGGTTTTAGGAAGCTTTTATGATATTCTTCGGACCTATTACCAGATGAGGAGGCCAAGGCGAGGCATTTCGATGAGGTTTTGTGTCTAGATATCCAACGTTAGGTCACCCCATTTATGATAAAGACATATCTTGAGGTGCTGGAAAGGGAAGAGGTTGTTGATGGGACTTTGGCTAGGACCAGATCATCAAGAGAGGGGAATCATCATGATTCCTCACGAAGCATACCTATGGTCCGTGGTTCCCGGTTTTCAGGGAAAAAGAGTTTTCGTTCAGCTGGGGGGAGGCCCCAGCCCTTCACATCTCGTTTCCCCAGAGGTAGTAACTCTCATGCCTATGCCAAGGGATTAGGTGCTGGTTTTTCTTGTGGTGGTCATGGTCATTAGCAGCGGGAGTGCCCGACCATTCAAAGCCGTCATCTTGCTCCAGGAACTATGCTCCTTGTTCTTCCTTTGAGGCAGTTCTAGCTGAGGCAGCAGCAGCTGTATGTTTCACCAGCTTTATGTCACCATAGGGTAGATGGGGAGGGCATATGATAGCCCCATGATTCTCCTCATCCTCAAAAAGCAGAGTGAGGCAATTTTGGTGGGTGTCATCATGGTTAGAGAGGTCGTAGAGGTGGTCCTGGTCAGCTTCATGCTCTAGCGTTGCCATCTCCATGCAAGCCAGATGTCATCTGAGGTACCCTTTTCTTGTTTTATACCTTGGTGTATTCCTTTTTTGATTGAGGAGCGACACACTCATTCATATCACCTACCCTTGTCCATGATATGGTACATGAGGTAGAGGGGCTTCCAGTGACATTGGCATTGACTATGCCTATTGGAGATCGAGCTGACCTGTTTGATGTATGTAGAGACTGTGAGATAGTGTTGGGGAAACACCGCTCTTGGGGAGATTTCCTATGTTTACGAATAAAACCATATTATGTCATCATCGGCATGGATTGGTTGTATTCGTTGCAGGCTATCATGGATTGCTTCAGGAAGAAGGTCATTTTCTTTGGTGCGGATAGAGATCCAGTGGTGTTTGTTGGTGAGCAAGATCCTCGGATGGGTCATAGGTGTGTTCCATCCTTATCATCCATGGTGGCTGAGATGATGCTGTGTTCTTTAGAGGTTCAGCAGTTGGTGTTTCCTAGGGTCATAGAGGAGTACCCTGATGTCTTTCCAGAAGAGATTGTAGCATTACCCCCTCGACGAGAGATCATGTTTGGGATCAAACTATAGCATGGAGCATCTCCTATCTCTATTTATACGTATAATATGGCCGCTTCTGAGTTATGAAATCTATGTATACAGCTTGATGGCCTGTTAAAGTGTGGTTTTCTTTGGCCATGTTTTTCACCATGGGGTGAATCAGTTTTTTTCATGATGAAGGCCGACAGCAGTTCACGGGTGTGTGTCAATTATCATCTCTTAAAAAAATGAAAATAAAGAATCATTATCCTCTTCCATGGATTGATGATTTATTTGATCAGATTAAGGGTATAGGCTGGTTCTCAAAGATCGACTTGCGGTCAGGATATCATCAGATGCGTGTGAAAGATGAGGATATCCCGAAGACTACTTTCCATTATCATCAAGGGAATTATGAGTTCGTGGTAATGCCGTTTGGCATAAATAATTCTCTAGGTTTATTCATGGGATTGATGAACATTGTGTTCCATGAGTTCCTAGACAAGTTTGTAGAAGTTTTCATCAACAACTTCCTTGTGTACTCCACATCTGAGCAGGAGCATGCAGAGAATCTACACGCTGTTTTTGGAGTCCTTCGTCAACATCATCTATTTGGGATGTTGTCTAAGTGTGAGTTTTGGAATCATGATGTCTGTTTCATGGGGAATGTTGTGTCCCAACTGGGAGTAGTTGTGGATCCATCGAATATAGAAGCGTTTGTATCTTGGGCATCCCCCAAGATAGTGTTAGAGGTGTAAAGTTTCATTGGTCTCACAGGCTACTATAGGAGGTTTATATCCAATTTATCACGATTTGTGACTCCTCTAACAGCAATGACCAGAAATGATCAGGAACTCATATGGACTGATCATTGCCAGGCAGCCATCAAGTATCTAAAGGAGAAGTTAGTAAGTCCTCCAGTCCTTTGTCTTCCAGCTAAGGGAGTTCAGTTTGATGTTTTCTGTGATGCTTCAAATCTAGGGGTAGGCTGTGTTCTCATGTAGCAGAGGTCCATTGTTTCTTAAGGGTCTCGGTTGTTATGTCCCCATGAACACTACTTTGCCACCCATGATCTTGAGTTTCCATACTTGGTGTTTGCTCTGAAGTTGTGGAGACATTACATCATTGGTGAGCGCTTTGTGGTTTTCACCGATTATAAGAGTTTGAGGTCTGTTTTCTCCTAGCATGACCTGAACTTATGAAAGCATCGGTTGATGGAGTTCATACAATTATACGACTTCAAAATATCGTATAGACCTAGAAAAGGGAATGATGTAGTTGATGCACTGATCCAGAAGTCAGGTAGTGATGATGTGCATGAATTTGGTGATTCCTGGAGAGTAATAGAAGAAAGGTTAGCATTACATCTTGATATGGGAGAAGATGGGGGTAGAGGATGTATTTTTCAGATGACGGTACAGTCATACTAGATGCAGAATGTGGAAGAGTTCAAGTTAGGAGATCCATAGGTGGTGGTCTGGAGAGACTGAGTTATTTGTGGTGAGCCCCCTGATGGTTGGTCTGGGGATGAACAACGTAGAGTGTTGTACCACGTAAGGAATTTTGTTCCTTTGATGATGCGCGATACGCTCCTCAGATATTTCCATATATCACCTTTATCTGTACATCCTAGCGTGAAAATGATGTACCGATCCTTGAGGAGTCATTTTTGGTGGCCTGGGTTGAAGCGTGCGGTTGCAGAGTTTGTGTCTCGATGTTTTCTCTGCCAGAAGGTGAAGGCTGAACACAGTGTTTCTAGTGGTCTTCTCCAGCCATTAGAGATTCGTCAGTGGAAGTGGGAGGACATCTCAATGGACTTTGTTACTAGTCAACCTTGAGCTCTG
Source organism: Viscum album (assembly GCA_963277665.1). Classification (NCBI taxonomy): domain Eukaryota; kingdom Viridiplantae; phylum Streptophyta; class Magnoliopsida; order Santalales; family Viscaceae; genus Viscum; species Viscum album. Next base: position 566,141,663 of record OY728134.1, on the reverse strand, counting down.
GGAGGACATGATTCTATTTGGTTAGTAGTTGATCGTTTAACAAAATCATCATACTTTATTATAATCAAGGAGTCATGATCGGTGGAATTTTTGTCAAGGCAGTATCTAGAGGAGGTGGTGAGACTTCATGGATTCCCTAGGATAATCATTTCTGATCGAGATCCTCATTTTACCTCCAGAGTGTGGAGAGGTCTCCAACATGCATTCGGTTTTCATTTATGCCTTAGCAATGCTTTTCATCCTCAAACAGACGGTCAGATAGAGCGAACCATCCAAACTCTTAAAGACTTGTTATACTCTTCTGTTCTTTCTTTCGGAGGTTCATGGATGAGGCATGTACCCTTGGTTGTGTTCGTATACAATAATAATTTTCACTCCACCGCCAGTATGGCGTCGTTTGAAGCCTTGTATGGACGACCTGGTCATTCTCTATTGTGCTGGACTGGGGTCAGAGAGTCCGCAATTCTCGTATCAGAACTAGTGCAGAATACAATAGAGATGGTTTAGGTGATTCGTGAAAGGATGAAGACAGTGCAAGATTTTCAGAAATCATATGCTGATCAAAGAAGGATACCCTTAGAGTTTAATGTTGGGGATCATGTGTTTCTGACGGTGACTCCCTGTCATGGGCAGTGAAGGTTTGGTCGTGTAAGTAAGCTTTCTCCCCGGTTTGTTAGGGATTTCGAGGTGTTAGCTCGTTTTGTACTAGTCGCATATCGAGTAGCACTTCCCCCACAGATGAGACAGATACGTGTTTTTTCCTTGTATCACAACTCCATTGTTATCTTCATGACGACTCTCACATGATCGATTGGGGAGAGATCAGTGATGATGATGATGAAACCTTTGAGGAGCGGCCTGTGGAGATCTGAGACCACAAGGATAAGGTTTTGCACAGGTGTTCTATTCCTCTAGTTTGTGTCTTGTGGCGACATGATGTCTTGGGGGATAGTACATGGAAACGTGAGTCACAGATACATTATTAGTACCTAGAGTTTTTTTATGTTTAAATCTTTTCATTTATCAATGTAACTTATGTGGTTATCAAACTTTCATGTTTATGAGATGGCTCCCTTTTTTGCTTTTGTGGATTGCTCTCTTTTGAGAGGTATCTCGATGTGTGGTTGTTCAGACCCTGCATCATTTTCACATTAGGGTTGTTTTGGATTCTCAAAGATGAAAATGTTTTCAGAGGTATCTAATGTAATTCTCCGGACCTCTCCAATCCATTACATTGCGAAAATGTGGTGTTAGAGGTGTTCAGGGAGGTCAAGGTGACTTATCTCCAACACTTTGCCAAAATTTCAATTCAGTTGAACAGTTCCAACGGTAGACCATTGTGAACTGTAACATCACATTATGTTTTCAGGTACTTCTGATGATTCTAACTACCTTTGGTTTGGAGTAGTGACGTGGGGGTGTGTTTGGGTGTACTTTTAAGGAAAACTAAATGGAAATAGCTTTTTTATGTGCGGCACATAGTCTGTCTAAACTGTGAGGCCAAACCGTGCATAGTTGGTCTTGGATGTAGTAGCTTCTGCACGAGAGGCGCATGGTTTGTCTAACTATTTGGCCAAACCGTGCGAGAGGGGTGGCCAAGGAATTAGCTAACGTATGGTTAGCGCACTGTTTTTTAAACCGTGTGAACTAACCATGCTGCCACTTAAACGAGATCCTATAAAGGTAGATCTCACACGTTTTTGCCTCTTAGTGGCTCGTTTTCCTCCTAAGTGACCCCAACTCGGGATTTTGTTTCTCCTAAGGTCAAAGAGGTTTCTTCATTCATTATAAAGGCGATCTAAAGGCTTCTCTTGGAAAATCAATGCCATATTCATGAGGTATGTGATCATTATTCTTCATTTTTGATCTGTTTCTTAGATCCACTTGGATCTACTTCTCCACTTCTCTCAGTTTCCTAGACCTATGTCTGTTATGGGTAGATCCATGTGTGTCGATGCCAAATATGATGATATTTGGTCTTGATCATGCTAGGAGAAGAGATCTAAGGTGGGATTTTTGAGAATCAACAAGGATTTCTTGAGCGTTCTACGACCATTATGGGTTTCGTCAAAAAACATTTGAGGTAGGGGATTCGTTGCTTCACTATCTTTTACGAGCAGCTATAATTTTAGCATGTTTTAACCCATTGGATGACAATGGAATTGACAAAATAAATATTGAATCGGATAAATAAATTGATATCCATCGTATGTTGTTGCCTCTTGTTTGGATAGATAGTGTGATATCTATGCTTTTTCCTGATGAAAATCGGTAGAGAATGTAAATAAGGATTAATTGATATTTGTTTGGCTAAAGATAATGAGGCTTGTGAATTAATCTATTTATTGTTGTAATTTGATTTTAATCAATTTGGCATAGTAATAATGTTTAATCATTTGTGATATCTTAATGGTTAGGGTTCTCGATTTTGATACCAATGAATTATAAATATGTTAATTGAATATGGATTAAAGAATTGATTGTTTGATAATTAATTGAAGGTTCTTAGTTACACTCTTGATTATTAAAGGGCCAATAGACCATGTAATGTGACGTTTGTTTTTCTTGCTTCTTGTGTTGGGACACGATTTTGAATGGGTTTCATGGTATGTGTGGGAATGGAGGCCTTTTGGTTGTGGCAGCAGATGACACCTAGAGTGGCGAGATGCATAAGTTTATGAATGTGGGTGTCAGGGAGGACACCAGGGATGATGGAGTGGGATGAATGTGATTTTTGGATGCTTCCTGGTTCTTTGGTTGTTTATCGGCTTTAATTTTCACCACAACTCAAGGCACCTGGTCTTGCTTACCCTTATTCCGAAAGAGGCGAGGATGCGCGGGGTATGCCACATGCTTTCTGTGTTTAGCTTCTCTAGGAAGGATGGGTCTATGCTCTTAATATAAGAGGAAAATACTCAACGGGTGTTACATCTACTCACCGTGTTGATCCCCGTTGTGTTATTATCATAGAATTATTTTCTAGAATGTCTGGGAATATGGGAAAGTAATTCTGTAATGAATATTTGAATAAATCGTCTTAACGCATGGGGTTGGAATTCTATGGAACATAATGATGATGTCGTAATTTTAAAGGGACAGTAGACTTTCAGTGTGATGCGAATGAAGTCTAATGTGGAATGGTTCAAGGTTAATTAAATATTAATGAATTAATTAAAATAAAGTGGAACTGATAAAAAGGGTATGAAGTAATCTAACAAAGTTCTTTAAATGGTTGTATTCTTATAGGATACCTAGTCTTAGAAGAGGCAGTCTGGAGTCCAAGAGACATTAGCTACAATTGATTCTAAGACTAGGTTATGCTAATTGTGTGGTTGTGATATATAGTATATTCCGTAATTTTTCTGTTTTCATATGCTACTCCACCCTGTCAGTAAGGGAAACTGACACCCTAGGGATTCTAAGCTCTAGGGGGGTATTTTTCCCAACATTCAGGTGGGAGGAAGAATGGATGACAACCCCCTTTGGCCCCACTCTCTTCTCTTGGTAGATACTTGTGCTGGTAGGCACCGCAGTTAGTTTTTCCCATGCATGTGTGTAGAGGCTGTAATGTCTTGTGGTTATTGGCACACATATATTATGGATATAGTATCCTATGGACTCCTATAGGTGTAACGTGTATAGGCTATGAGGGCTTGATTATCCTTACTCGATGTGTGGGCTGTAATGGCTTGAGGTATAATACCTGACGTATGATACACATTATGCGAGTAGTGGTGGCTCCCGGAAAATACATGGTTAATTTGGTGTATAGACATGGTGGTTTTGTTGCACGAGGTGTATATTGTGGTATTTCGCCAAGGTGTCTGCGGGCAAGTCTTTTTGGAGAGAGATGCTCAGGATGTGTGACGTTGGGGAAAAGCGGAAAACCATTGGGGATATAATAGTGGGGTACCCTTGATATTCCTTACTATATGATATATTCTTGTATGAGTTACTTGGTGAGAGTAGCCACGTTGAGGTTGGGAACTTTTTATACCTATTTCGGTGATGAGTTAGTTTCACTTGTTGTTCACTGTGCTTTAGCATTCTCTCTTTACTTTTTCAAGAGAGGCTTCAGGGAGGATCCTACTGAGTATACTATTATACTCACCCAACGTATGTATAAACTGTTTTTCAGGTCACTTGGAGAAGGTTGGAGTTCATGCTGGTTTCTACTAGCTTGGGGTTGCAGGAGCTGTTCTAGCTTGTGGTTGATGTGGTTTTATTCTTCTTTTGGGTACTTGCTGTTTTTCCCTTCTAGTTGTAGTACATTTGAATGAAATTTCAAATGTACACTTCGGTTTTCTTTTATATTCCAGTTCTGAGTTGGTTTTGGTTGGTCTCTATATTATCTCTCTCTTCTGCATGTGTTCTCTTAGAAGGTAAAGCATTCCATTTGTGTGTTTATTATACTCTCAGAGCTAGTCTCCAACCCGGGGCCTACGGGAGGCGGGACTCGGGGGGTCATTATATCCCTTCTCACATTTCCATCCCATGAGGGGAACACTTTGTGGGGAGGGGGCCATGATATACTATATATAAAATTACTTTTATGTTGAATGTTAAATATATTCAAATTTCAAAATCTTTTTATGATCATAAAAAATTTGAAAATGTTTTGACCAAATTTTAATGTATTGTGATATTAAATTATAATTTTACTTATAAAAGGGATAAATATAATAAAATTATAGACTATCCTAAACCATTTTATGCATGATATTGAATTTTTTATTCATATTAAGATTAGTTACATTTCTTGACCAACTGTTGTGTTCTCTATAGTACACACATTTGTAATAAATTTTAAATTTAAGGATATTAGGAGTGTATATGTTGTTTATAAAAGAATCAATATTTCATAATATCTATAGTTTTTGTTTTTAAAGTGATTGTAGTTCTTTAATAACTTAATGTTGGATTGATGTGGATTACTAAGGTTATATTTCATGAAATTTCTAGATCATTGTATGTTTTAGATCCAAATTTGTTTATTTCATTGAACGATAAAGGGATGGGAACCATTCTATTAAACACATGTGACATGGATACATATTATTAACATGAAATTTTTTCTGGAAATCAAATAATAATCTACAACTATTTATGATTAACCTCTAACACGATTTATGATTTATTAATTAGTACAAACTGAATTATAAAATGATAGATCTGAAAATTAATGTGTTTTGTAAGATTAAATCCTTGCGAAATGGGTACTGTATTTATTATGTATAACATCAATGATGGTTTGTTCAATTAATATACATATGCTTGAATATTTGAGAAAAAGTTAAATATGTATCTTATACATCTTCTTGATATATTTATTTTAAAATCATAGTTTTTTATGTGTATGTTGGAAGATATGATTCATATGAAAATTTATTTCTCAAATTATAATTTTTCAAAATGATATATATATATATATATAATTTCATTTTACTTTTCCATATTTTGTATATCTTTTAGAGTTTAAAATTTTGGAATTAAATCCTAAATGTAATTGTACTTTATAGGATGGGGAAAAATTTAATATTTCATGTCTAAAATAATAGTATTATTTGAGGAAATTATAATATGGTAATTAATTTCAATCAGGGGAGAATTTTGTATAAAATATAACCTGCCATATTCTAAGGGGGGCGAACATGAAGAACAAGACATTTTTTCTTAATTTAATTTCATTTTAACTCAATTTATTATCATGTTTAATTATTATAAATAACATAAATTCCATTGAGTAATTTTTATAAATGGCATCTTTCAAATCCTTATTTTTACTAATCATTATAAATTATATATTTACTCTTATTTTGATTTTTTTAATGTATGAATAATTCTATCATTTAATTTATCATCATGTAACTGATTTTATTTTATACCTGAGATATTCTAGAATAAAATGAAGATTCATAATAATCATTAAACAAATAGAAGAATATGTTGAATCATTTTAACTATTTACTCTAATAGTTTTCATTGTGAAGAAATAGTGTAACTGGTAAAAATATTGTTACACTATTTTCTTGTATAAAGGAGATCAAGAACTCAAAGACCACAGGCTAAAATTCTATAATTTTTGTTCAATATCTATTCAATTCCTTGATGATAGAGATCAAATGTTTATTTAATTATCACCATGATATAATTTATTCCTTCTTTGTGATTTTTTGTTATAAAATCACTTGGATGTTAGTAGTAATAATTATACATCTGGTACTAAGTGAAGGATGATTTTATAGGGATAGGAAAATAAGAATTTTTACAAACCTGTGTGGATACCCTAGTACATAGGTACTTGATTAGACCCTAATGTTGTTGGAAGGGCTTTCATGATACCCGTAGGTTGGTGACTATAACATGGACTCATAAAATAATCAAGTGGGAATATTTTTTCCACAAAAACCTAGAAGATAAAAGATACAAGAATGGATGTTAGAACTTCTCAAGTACAATGTACTTGAATCAAACACGAAAAAAACACCCATATTAATATATCATCAAGTACATGACATATACCAAGATAAAATCTCACGAATCCATTGTAATAGATTAATCATATCTCCATTGATCGCCTCAACCACTCTAGGTCCTACAGATCAAGGACATCCACCACCTCCAAGTGGTACATTCTCATTTCTATGATGTGGAAAAAGAAAATAAGAAAATTTTCTAAGGAAAAGGTGTGGTGTGAGATAAATAGTACAGCAGGGTCTCACCAGGTGTTACATAATAAATTATATTGAAATAAACCATTTATTCAATAAATATAAATAAAACAAGTCATGTCATGTAATTTAAATATAAAAAAATAGTATTTTAACTCAAATTTCTGGAAGTTTCATAATAATAGGATTAAAAGAATATTTTATTTCAATGAACTTATATAAATATATCTTCATGAATAACAAATTTCTACAATCAATGGAATAAATAATCTAATCAAATTATTAAATAAAATAATCATTCTATTAAGCCTTATGGTTTGTTAGTTTCAAGAAATAATATCCTCACACATCTCAATCATCATCATGGATTAATATATGTGTGAAAAAATCCTAAGGATAAACAATTAAGATAATCAGTCAACAACCCATTAGGGTACCCATGGTCACAAATTCTTTAAATAGTAATGGGAACATCAATGATTTCAAATAATTTCATAATTCACATTTAAATTAATCAAATTTATTTTGCAACATGACTTTATATTTCAAAACCAAATCATAGGTTTTCTTAATATTCATTCCCTATAAAATCATCTTTCACTTTAATCCAATTTTTCACAAGAATCAACAATTAATAATTTCATCAAATCACTTCTCATGTTAATACATATTTTTCAAAATATACCCAAAATTTTCAATTTTATTAAAATTGGGTAATTTCATAATTTTTATTCAATTTTCAAATAAAAAATAAAATAATCTGAAATCTAGATTTTTTTTCATTTAAAAGCTCATAAAATGGCACAAAAAAATTAGAGTTTCATTTTTATGGAATATAATTATTGAAAGACCAACCTTTAATCCCATGGTAAAATCATCTCCTAAAATAGGAATATCAGTGATATTGGAGTAATGGAGATCAAAAAATAATATTACGAATAAAGATCCATTAAAACCGATAATAAATTCATAAATAAATTGATAATCTATCACTCTCTTATTAAGAGAGAAAAAGATCAAAATAAATGAAATTATAAGAGATACACTTACTATAAAGGGTATAGATCTTCCACTAGGACTTGGATTCAAACTAAAGAATCAGAAAGAGAGACGTAAAAAGTAAAAGAAATTGATTGGGTTTGAATAGGGTTTTTAGGTTTTTTAAAAGGGTTTCTCATGATTTTTAATTAATTTTTTTGACGGTTAACAACCCACACACATGGTTTGCTTCATGATCCATATAACCAATAAAACATTTGTACCTTATCCATGCACCATAATGTTCTTCTAGATGGGTTTAATGGACTTTAGGAACTGGTATTTTAACCACAAACCAACTATATAAACCCTCAATATCCAAGGGTGTGTGGTTTGGAGGGGTGTCCGCACAACTTGGAAAAACAATTCTCTATTCGTGTTCCACCCTTTTGACCCACTCAACAAGGCTTGTGGGTTTCTGATCTAAACAATATGGAATTCCATAACTGTACACCAACCACGTGTAGGCCCATGGGATTCTTAAATTTCTCAGAAATCACCCAAAAATAACTTAATAGAAACCCTAAAAATTTAATATCAAAAAAGGGTCAATAAGTAACAAAAAATTTGTAATGGGATGTTATAATATCCCCCCCATAATTACTTTATGATCCCATAAAACATTCTACGGATATTTCACATTAAATATATGAGGCCATTAATCTATCATCAGTTCCAAACACTACAAATTCAAATGAAAATCAAAAACATGTTTCTACAGAAAACAAACCGAAGGTATTATCCTCCCATCTTGAACATTTCTCTCCAAATCAACAATCCTAAATGGATGCTCAGTCATAGATAAATCAAGATAAACATAAAGATCACCTATCTTTAACATGATTTGGGTTAGAAAGATAATTCCTAACCAATGATGTATGAAACACTATATGGATAAAATTCAATTTTTCTGAAAGTTTCAAATGGTAAGCCACTTTCCCCATGAGCTCAATCATCTCAAAAGGACCTTGAAACTTTGACATAATCTTTCCAAATTTCCCATCACATTAACGAAGCTACCATGGTAAAACTCTCAAAAATATATGGTCAATAATTTTAATTTCCAATGGTCATCGATGATGATTAGAATTAGATTTAAACTTGCTCTATGTCATTACGGTTCTCTAACAAATCAAATAAATATTCATCATCATATCTTTGACCAAACTCAGTCCAAATAATCATCAACAATATCTAACAAAATTTATACTTCTTTATACATCGATCCATAAAAGGCCTCAAAAGGATCCATTCTGATATAGTACTCGTAATATTTATTATAGGAAAACTCAACCAATCCCAAGTGGACATCCCAAGCTCTACTAAAGTCAAGAATGTAGGCACATAGGATGAATTAAATAATATTTATAGTTTGTTCTATCTTCCAATCCATATATAGATGATATGTAATGTTCAAATGTACATGACATTCTATTTCTTCTAGGAGTTCCTTCTAGAAATGATAAGTAAATGGGGATCCCTATCAAAGACTATAGTATAAGTAATTCTATGAAAATGAAAAATCACTTTCATATAGAGATTTTCCAAATCCTCAACATTGGTTGTATCTCTAATGTGAAAAAATTTAGATAATTTCTTCAGCCTATCGATAATTAACCATATAACATTCTTCCTCTTATGGGTAAATGGAAATTTAACCCCAATGTCCAAATAAATATCATCTCACATCCAATTCGGTACTGGAATTGGTTCAAGTAATCTTGATGATCTCCAATGGTTATCTTTCACCAGTTGGTAGATATAACAGTGAGGGACTAATTCAGTAGTGTATTATCTCATTACAGACCACTAAAATCATAACCACATATCATAGAACATATTTTTGGTACCTGGGTTTACTACCAACTGGGAATTCTGTAGATCTCCCATTGTATCCTTTCTCATAGGAAAGGTTATACCATACTAATTTTAAAATCCGTTGATTCCCTCTAAGATAAAAAACCACTCACCAATTATATCTATACTATAAATAGAAAACATATTTCCATGAACATCCCCTTAAATTTTTTTCTCCAAAAGAATCATCTCTATAAGATTAGAGGTAAACTGAACACATATAAAAAAACTCGATGTTATCCCCTCGAAATACCAAATGAAATTGTGAAATTAGATCAATAAAGTTCCACTACTATAGTGTCCCTTTATGGTCTTGGGGAAGAATTTTCCAACTCAACACATACACAATATAATTTCCCATACCAGGGGTATTAGAAATGTTAAAATCAAAAGTCTACAAGTAATCCACCCAACACCTATGTCAGAGATTCAAATATTTTTTAGAGAATATGTAACTCAAGATTTTGTAGTTAAAATAAATGGTAAATATTTCTCAAAAAAGGTAATTATATCAACTCTTAAGATCATTATTCAAGGTTGTGAGCTCATGAAATGGGTTGGGTAGTTATTATTATATGTCTTATGCTATTTATACCATATGGATCCATGTGATGACCATGCATAAGGACATGTCCCAAACTCAAACTCGATACATCAAAAAAGATCACATAGCCATACCCTATCCCTGGAAGATTCGATACTAGTATAGAAGTAAAAATAAAATACATAACATAAAAAATAACTCTAATATTTCACATCCAATAAAATGTTCACTCCTATCTGAGTGAGATTGGTCATTAGAGACTCTATCATTGAGAAATAATTAATATTCCTATGATAATATCCCAAAACTACCAAGTAGATTTGTGTCTAAATGATATTATGGGGTTCCTCACATGTCATAAAATCATTCAACTTCTTAAGATTATCTGAAATTTCACATTTTTTACCATACGTCCCAACACCTTCATATACCAAATCTAGGAATTACACTTTTATGCCTTCACCTAAAGACAACTAACTATTAATATGTTATAACATCTCTCAAATGAGACACATAAACATCCTCATTTTTTGAGTAGATTTTGACTTCTAACACAAATACTCTAAAAAATTAGTAGAGGTACATTTTTAAAATCTTGTCCGCAAATGGAATAATGATGGCTGGATAATAGGTCAGACCAAGATGCATAACAAGATACTCATAATGGAAATGACTACTCTTGATGAAAATATTTGCAATGTAATATTCTTTAATTAACAACCTGTGATTACTATATTAAAAATAAATTTTCGAGGACCACTTATCCCCTTTCAACTGATCTAAAAAATCATCAATCTATTGTAATGGATATTTATTCATTATCATAACTTGATTCCATTTCGAAAAATAATCATAAAGGTGGCGTATTTCATCATATTTCTTTGTAAAGAAAATAGGTTTATCCTAAGGTAACACACTAATAAATATAAATGCTTTCACATAATATCATCCATTTGAGTTATAAATTAATTTGTTTCAGCTCATTCCATCTCGTAAGAAGCAATAGACAATGGTTGAGTACTAAATACCAAATCAATGGATAACTTCAACTCTCTTACTGTTGGGATTCAGAGATATAGATGGAAACAAATCATGAATCTCAACCAAATATAGTGGGAGACCACCACCCAAAGGCTCCCACCCCATGTCAAAAGAAACCAACAATATTAACCACTCGATTCTGGAAATGTGTTCCGAGTCTACTCAACCTCGTGTCCATTTCTCCTAAAAAACACATCATACTCTATCATATGTAGTAAAGGAGACCCATAGTAGATAAAAATCAATATGGTCTATATGATAAATCATAAAATACACCCTGAAAATTAATTAATAATCATTCATGTGAATAACCATAAATTGTTTGGGAATATTAAACATAAAGAGAGAGACATATGTAAATAAGAAAACAAGAGTGGAATAATGAAGACCCTATTCTATCTTAGTTTCAATTGGCAGAGTAATATCTATCAGATATGATAAAATATCCATAAAAATATTTAGTAGGTTCATAATAATAGTTGATATAAATTATTGAGATAAACCAATTTCAAATAAATTAGTCACTAAATTATAATAATTAGTGATGTCATCTATCACAATCATTGGACCTAAATCAACTTCCCCTAAAGACTATTTAATTACGTGAAGAAGCTCTGTTCCAGATTCCTTTGGTCGAAACCCCAAAGTTTATGAAGAATATGATTTCACTACATTCTAATTTGGTGTTAATAGTCTGTTTCCATGATGTAGAGTACATAATATAGGGTATAACATCTTCATGTGGCTAGAGAGACTACACAAATTATATATCTTGGGTTACTCAATGAAACCCCATTTCTAATCCCAGCCCTTTGAACATTGAAAGAAGGTTAATGGGACTCTTTCAGTAACTCTAGGAAGTACTCATGATTCCATCTAAAAAGATCTACCATGAGACTCATAACACATTCTATTTCTCTTAAAGGAACTCATATAACATTTATTAGGAGAAAATGAAACTCCAATAAACCTTGAAATTCCATCGAAATCAAGCTCAGCAGTCCACACTTTATCTAGAATATCATCATAAGAAGTGAGAATCAACATAATTACATGAGATAAAATATCTTATTGGAAAAAAATATCAAATTTTTGTACCATTAGTTTCTCGTTTCTCACCACCTTATGAGAAAAATAAAAAAGTTGATACAAATGATTCACATACTGCATCACAGCTTTATCACCTTGCTAGAGGCTGGGAAAATGGATGTACATTACCAAGATCATAAATTATGGAAATAAATTATCTTTAAAAATTTCTATATTTTACATCCACTCTCATACCTCATGTTTCTTCTCTATCACTATTGAATCCCACCATCTCCTTGTAGATCACTCTACCATAAAGGTAGATTATTTTTCATTAGTAAAATCATATATTTTAAGGAACTACAGAAGCAACTCAATGTTTTTCAACCAATCCTCGACCTCTTGAGGTTAAATAGATCTTTGTATGACTAGTTTATTTTAGTAAAGAAACTATTTGATGAAGTTTTGAGTGTTATCCCTTAATGGTTCCACTACCAGATCTTCAATGGGAATGGGTGAAGGTATATATCCCAAATCATGGAAAGCACACTCCACTATCTTTACATGATTTTTGTCCACTACGGGTTTTCTTGATGTGGATCACTATGAAATACATCATGTATCCTATTCAAATTTCTTCTCATAGTTTTTTCACTACAAAACATAAATATAAAACACTGAAACAAAATAAGGATTCAAAAACATCAACTCAATCAAGAGTAACTAGGATATCAAATTACTCAGATCAAATGGGAAAAAACTAGAATCAGAAAAAACATTCTTCATGGATACTCTTATTAAAATCCCATGGTGACTTAATCCTTGTGATGATGAGAGATATCCATGAACTCACTCATAACTATCTCCTAAATACAGACAATTCTAACTTCTATCTACCTGGATAAACCAACTATATATTAAATTTAAGGAAATATACACAACTTACACTTTAGATTCCACTTTTTAACACACCATATCAGATACCATGGTACAATGGTTCATGAGCTCACCCTAACATATCTTGAAGGCCCTTCCCAATCCCCATGGGTTGTCAAATAGCATGTGGAATCATACAAGAATCATGTGGGAAGGTTTTTTCCCAAAGTAGTAGAATACAAAAGATAAAAGTTTGTATTTCATAACTCCTCAAAGAGAAAGTAATAAAATAAAATTGGAAGAACAATACCAAAAATAATACATCATCAAGGAAATATATTTTTTCAATATAAAATATCGTACATCCCAATTAGTAGGTTGATCACATCTCCATCATTCACCTCCATCACTCAATGTATCATGGTTCAAGAACATCCACCACCTCCAAAGGGTTCTTTCCCTTTTCTAGGACCTGAAAAAAGATAATCTACAAATACCCAAAGATAAAGGTAGGGAATTATCTAAAAAACGAAGTAGGGTATCACCAAGTTATCTTTAATAAATAACATACAAATAAAACATTAATTGATTAAATTTAAATATAATAGGGAATGCCATGGAATTTACATATTTTTAACAAAAAAATAAATTCAACGAAAAAAGATGTGAGATACATAAAAATATGCATGAATGAAAATTTAATCTATAAATATGTATATAAATCAATAATAATGAATAAAATAGTTTTTAAATCAATGGAATGTAAAAAATAAAAAATTAATGAAACATAATAATAAGCCATGTAGTATATTAGTTTATGGAAATAGGATCCTCTCACTAATCATTCATCATCGTAGATTAAGATATTTTTTCACCCTAACTAAGGATAAACTTATCAGTTGAATCAATCAACACCCCATTATGGGACCCTTCATAGGAAATTGGTCCAATTTTGTTTAGTTTGTTTTTTCATCGTCAATCCATTTCTAGGGTGTTATATTCCTATCAAACATTTCCTAGTCACCAAATAACTACTGAGGATCATTTTTTCCATAAATAATCAATCAAAAAATCATGGTAAAATCAATAATTTCAAATCATTTCATCATCCACAATTCAATTTTATGAATTTAGTTTTCATTATTCCTTTTTGTTTCATAACTAAATCATAGTATTTCAACAAATTCATTATATTTCAAATCGTCATTCAATTTACGTAATTTGTAATCTAGAATAATTAATTAATAATTTTATCCAATCAATTTTCAAATAATAACTTCATTTTTATAAAAATATAATCATCAATATCATTTTTATTGAAAATTTGGTTTTCCACAATTCAAATTCCATTTTCAAATCTCATGTCAAATTATCTCAAATTTTGGGTTTTAAATCATTTAAAAATTCAATTAAAAACAATAATTTTAATAATGGTTTATATTATAAGTAAAACCCTTATGGAACCTACTACCTTGAATCATGAGATCAAATGAAAAATTATAATGCGAATGATAATGGTAACAGTAGTGAAGGATATCATGAAACCAAACCTAAAATCGAGATCCATCAAAAAATACATTATATCCCTCAATAACATGATGGTACATCACTCTATTAGAATGATATAATATAATACTATATGAAACTAAATTAGAGTAGATCTGCATACTAAAAAGGGGTTTAATCTCCCACTAGCACATTGATTGACAAGAAAAGCATTTTGGAGATCCAAAAATACTCTACTGATCCCTGAAAATAAAAAGAAATATGGTATGGTAAAATGGGGGTGTTAGGTATTTTAAATGGTGGTCCCATTATTTTTAATTAAATTTTCAGGGTGTTAAAACCACATGCCCGTGATTTTACTCATGGGACACATGGTTAGTATTAACTGCGTACTCTAATCACACACCCCCACTATACTTATAAATGGGCTGTGTTTTTTTCTTCATGGATATTTTAAATGGTCACCAACTGTAAAAAACCTCATTTTACAATGGGAATGATTTGAATGGGTGGATTTATTGTCTGGAAAAACATTGTGCCAATAATGTTCCACCCTCTAGACCCTCTCAATATAGTCCATGGTTTTATAGGAAAAACTCGACTACTTTTTGTGCACCAATTATTAATATCCCCATGGGCTTATATAATTTTCACACATCATAAAAAATAGCCCGAGATAAGCCTAGAACAAAGAAAAACCAAAAAAAGTTTTTCAAAACATTCCTGAATGAAACTAACATGATGTTATAGTGTTTCTGATCATACTCAATTGAATATGTCTAAGGATAGGGCTTGTTTTCATAGAATAATTCATTAGAGGGTTTTTTTGATAGAAAAATTCACTTCTAATATTTTGATCAAATAATTCACGGTGAAAGTGCTTGTTTCTAACTCTATAATATAGGCTATAGGGTAAGTGTTTAATCTTATGATCAAATGATCATGAGGTTTCAATTCTAAAAATTTATGCTTACAATTTTTCATTGACCCTATAGTCACATCAGGTAAATAGATACTATATTTTGAGGATAGAAACCTGGTTATAACATTTAATAATGTTTTTATAGGTTTACATATTGTTATCCTAAACCTAGTTATTTTGAAAAGTTTTTTTAAATTTTTTTTCATATTGTCCATTTTGTATTATACTTATTATTTTTATCTAGTTTTAATAATATTTATTTATATTTTGAATAATTATTATTCTAGTAAATTTATAATTTTTTTGTTCCTATTATTATTTTATAGCATTTAATATTTTCAAATGTGATGTTCTAAAAGATATAAATGTGTATAATTTTAAAAACAGCATTTCACCCTCACCAATCTTGAGGATGACATACTATGACAATAATGAGACATGGAATTTTTATATATAAGTTAATTAGATATATTTATCTAGATACTTTCCAAAAAAAAACAATGTTTTAGGGGAAACAATGTTAATCATAAAATGGGATATGAAATTTCAGAGAACAAAATGGATAAATTTATTAGAGGTCCAAGATATGGATCTCATGATTTGTAGAGTTAACCAATAACATATAAAAATACACCATTTTTTGATACACCACATCATGGTATACATTATATAATTATATATTTTATGTTTTTTTAAAATCCAAAATGGAAATATATATCTTTAGAATTGGACATATGACTCAACCATGAAAGATTTATTTTTATCAATCATAATTTTTTGTGAGACATTGTCATGATCATGATGGATTGGGAAATCTCAAATCAATTTAAAACATTGATTAAATTTGTTATATATTTAGAAAATATTAATAATATTCTATGGTTGAACTAGAAGAAATATAGAGATACAATAATAGATATCATATCTATATATCTAGTTATTAAGAAAAGAGGAACTTTATCTGATGATTCATAGTGATGAATATAGGTAAGTAAAAGAGATATATTATAGGGTATAAGAAATAAAATTATCATATCTTTTAATTGATCTATTTTTTATAATTATGGATTTAATTTTTTTAATAGATATCAATTCAAGGACATTGAGTCAATTTCCATAATAAGAATTCTCCTTCATCTATCTTAGAAACAAGGGGGAAAGTTGAAGACAATGACACATCATATCTTGATTTTTTTGATTTATTCCTATTTTTTTCTTGTTTATTTTGAGGAGACCATCTTGATTATAATGTATTGTGAATCCAGTCAAAATAAGGTCAAGGAGAGTGTGGATGAGACTCCCCAGACTCTAACTCTCATGGTCGATGTTAAAAACAAATATATTATAACTTACTTCAATACCATGTAATATTTCCGAACTAAAAATATTTATGTTTCAATAACATTAACATCACATATAATAAAAACACACAATATCAAGAATCAAAGATTTAATGTATTTAAGGATTAACTAAATAAGAAACTTATTGTATGATACCATTGAGTATTTATCTATAATCAAACCAAACTATACCCTCTTCTAGAGTCTGTGTATCTTATACTCATCTTCATAACTAGGTGAATAGAAACATAATAAGGATATGATCTTGAATACCATGTAAGGGAAAAATCATCAACATTTCATCCAGTTTTAGAACATATTCATATGAGAAAATATGATCAGAGAGAAATATATTATTTAAAAGATCATGGAACAATAAGAGTTTTCAATAATTCATAATATATGGACATGTAATCAAAAAATACATGTACTATGGAAAAATAGTGTGATAAAATTATCATGATATATAAAGAATAATCATAGCTATATTTCATAGAAATGTGACACAATAATAAGAATAATAATCATAACATAACATATTGGGAATCAGGTCTAGTTTAACATAGTGGATCAGGCATCACAATATATTTTCTATAGTTTATTATGAATTACATCCTACTTCCCATAATGGATCAAAAATTAATTTATGTTTTCTATAGTGTATCACAAAATACTAATTGTTTTCCATATTGGTTCGAGCATCATTGCTCAGTTCCCATTACTATCTCATGATAAATAAATCCTTAACCCATTCATTACATGGGGATATTGGACCGCACATATTTTCATTCATATATTTATGTGAAATAAGATATCAATGATTCAACATATCATGAAAACCCATTGATGGATAATGGTTTTCATAAAATTAATAAATTGAATCGCATAATGTGATATCAAAAGTATATCAGTTGATACAAAAAATATTTTCTCCTAAAAGGCATATTTAATAAATTCTTTTAAAAGTTAATTCAAATAACATAACTCTGTAGTAGTTACATTTTGTAGAGTCAAATAAGAAAATTGAAGCGAAAAATAAAATAGACATTACAAAACAATTAAAATTATCATAAAAGGAATAATTTTTGTGTCACTTTAAAAAACAAAACATATTATAAATTGAAAATAATTTATATTCCTTATAATTCTTTGAAAAAAATAATTAATTATGTATTGAAGAAAAACATAAATGAATGAAAACATTAAAGTGACAACATTTTGAAACCATATTCCTTTAAAAAAATGCCATAATAGATATTTACAAATTATTTAATCGTTTAAAAAATTTGAAGTGCTTTATTTTGAAAACTATTAATTTTAAAATTAATATTCAATAGTAGAGTATTAAAAATATATAAAGTTATTCTTGAGTGAATGTATAGTAGATGATAAAACATATGATCATGGAAGGAAAACCATTTTAATATTTTGAAAATAATTTCTCAAAACCATAAGTAATAAAATTATATATAATTTATTCATTTTAAAAGATGTGTATAGAAATTTAATGGTCACCTTTAGTAAAAAATATTTTTATTTCAAAATAAAAAGAAGAATATATGTAGGAATAGTTAATCTTTATAGGGAGGAAAGGATCTCATTTGGAAGAATATATATTATCCTTCACATAAATAACATTTTTGATAAAATAAAACCATCCATGTAATTCCCAAAAAAACGAAATATGAAAGGATTTACGATATCATAATTAAATAGAAGAAAATCATACTATAAAATCATATTAAAAAGAACAATTATGACTCAAGAAAACAAAGTTCATTTAAAAATCCAAATACAACTTAATAAATATTTAAATAGAAATCCCTTCTGAGTGATATATTGAAATTAATAAATAAATACAATGAATAAAATATATTTTAGTATATTACATATCCAATAAGAAATATGTACACAATTTAAATTAAATTAGTTTCATTAAGTAAAACAGATCTCAATGAAATGAAATTGAGGCGAAAACCCATTTTCAATATCATAATTATGAATGTAATAATATATAGGAATGGAATTCATGATATTTAATTATAAATACATATAAAATGTGTTGGGACCATGTTGGACGGATAATAAAGTAATAAAATCTTTCTTTTATAGAGTGTTGTCTTTTGTTGTTAAAGAAGCTAAATCAATTCACTTTGTAAAGGGATGGGAATCCAGAAAATTCTTTTCTGATATGTATTTCAAAAATACCATAAGTTATGATAACTTGTGATGAAATTCTTATGAAGTAAAGGGGGAGAAATGATTATGCTAGTTGTATACAGTTTTGATTGGAAGGAGTGATGTTGCTGGATGATAAGGATGTTTTAGTACTTCCCATTGTAACTCTGACCTTGCTAATGCTGATCTATCAAAGGATATATATCAAGATAGTAGAGTTTGGGATGAAAGCTGAAGAATGGTTATGGGAAGTAGTGAAGAGAGAAATTACAAAGGAACAGACCATCTGGAGGCGGCACAAAAGAACAGTTTAAGGTGGTGCCGTTTTCTAGTGTTTTCCAAATTTTTGGTCTTTAAAATTGGAAAATGTAAAGAAGTAATTTTGGAAATGGAAATAAAGTGGTGCTCAAGACAAGTGTGGAATTCTAGTTTTGGTGCGCAAGTATTGTCACACAAGTATAAGTGGCGCGCAAGTCATATTTCAAAGATCATACAATCAAAATATGACAATGGAAAAAAAGTGGAATGCAGTTTAGAAAGTGTCATACAAGTCAAGAGTGTCGCACAAGAATTGGTGTAAAAGTATAGGCACATAAGTTCATGTTGCATGGAAGTCATATTCCAACATCATCATATCAAAATATGACAAAGGTATGAAAGTGTCGCGCTAGTGATGGAAGGGTGCGCAAGTGATATAACGGTGCCCAAGTGAGGTGTGCAAGTCTATGTGGCACGCAAGTCACTAAAATGCCTATAAATAGATGACTAGCCTCCTCATTTATTGACACTAAACACTTAAGAGAATAATTTGAGCTCTGATCGAGCAAGTGCAGATAGTTCCGCGCAAGTGTCCAAAGGTGTGCAAGCTGGGAGGTGTTTTCTAGAAGTGTGTTGTGTAGAATCCAAAGGTGGTGTGAAAGTTGTAAGATGTGCACAATATTGGCACACAACTAGTTATTTTCACGCAATCTGGGTGGCACGCAAGCTGGTGGAGCGCAAGATGAGTGGCGCGCAAGTTGAGTGACGCACAAGCTGGATGGCGCGCAAGTAGGGAGTGGTGCGCAAGTTGTTTTCACCAGGAGGTTCTTACTAGCTTCGGGGTAGGAAAGTGAAGAATTGTTTTGAATGATTTTATTTGTGAAAGTTCATTAAGAAGCACATAATCATTATATTAACCTATTTTTTCTATGAGGGAGGACACACACTATTGGATTGTTTTCAAAGTGCTAAACAAGTGTAAGGGTATATCCTACTCATTGTAGTCAACATCAATGGATTGTTTTCTAGTGGATTGTGTGGTACTAGATTGATTTCGTACCACACTAGGGACATAACTATTCTTTTTGAGTAGTGAACCTTCTAAATCTTGTGTTAATGTGGTTGTGTGTGTTCAGTAGGGAAGAAAATATTTAATAGGAGGTGAATGTTTTTTCAAAAAGTAGTAAACATAAAAAGAAAAAGATATCACTGATTCACCCCCCTCACCCTATCAGTGATACTTGGATCCTGACTAGGAACTTCAAAATGTTGGGTAAATAAAATATTATAAAATTATATGTCAAAATAAATCAACTTATAAGATTGGTTTTCATGAATAATCATTATAAGTCAGAGAAAGGAAATTGTGTAATGAATACCCATTGCAAACATTATCTTTTGCAAGGAGACTAATTTTTAAGATAATTTTATATGAAATAAATTATAATCAATATAAAAAATTGAAACTCATAATAATAAAATAATAGGGTACAACATATCCAACTTAAATGAATAAAGATCAAAAATAAGAATTCTAACTCAAAGAATGTAAATTGAGTCAGGAAAACCCTTATATCATCATTACCTTCCAAATTGAGATCTCATGAAAGTTATATCACGATATACATTTTTAAATCTCTTATATTGAAATAAAATGTTTTAAAAAACAAATAAAGCTCTAAATTATACACTACATAAATGAAACAAGTGGTGAATACATGTCATATATAAATGAAGAAAATTGAGATATAAACAAGTGGTGACTACATGTCATATCTAAGTGGTGAATACATGTCATATCTAAATGAAGTAAATTTTTTAGATTTTTCAAAAATAGTTAATTTTTTTGGTAATATTTAAATAATGTAATTTATGATATTTAACAAATAAATATTTTTTTTGTAATGGATGGTGTAAGTTACCATTATATAGAACTCTCATTCCTTAATTACTAAATGTATCCTTAATAATCAGAACTATTGATAGTCTTCATCAAAATTAATAAACAAAAGATTAATATAATAAAAAACACATCTCCCCTCCCTTATAAATACAACCCCTAATCACCTATTCTCCTCACAACTTCTATGTCTTTTAGCTTTTCTAAATTATTCCCCATTTCATACCCAAGACTCTTCCCCACATTCAAGAGTTTTTTTTCAAACCAATACAAAAACCATGTTCCTTAAGAAGGTTCTCAAGGATTATATATTCAATTGGTAAAGTCGTCCTTCTTTCTCTTTTAATTTATTATTCTATCCTCACCTCCCCTATGAATAGTGGAATGATAAATAAATTATAATATATTTAATTTTATTTTATTATTGTAATGGATTATCAATCATCAATTCTATTCTATATTACTTTTATTCTAATAAAATGAAACATCACCAGTGATGTGTTGATTCACCTCTTTCATGGATGACGAGTTGTCATTTTCCATTACTGCCTTGAAGACAGATCATAAAACCCTTATTAAAAATAAATTATATTTTAACATGAATATTATATGTTTTTAATTTTTTGGAACTAATTTATAAAAATAATATTTATTAAAACAATATAATTTCATTATGGATAGAAAAATTGCAAAAAGAAACTGAAAATTTATCATTAACGTTTTATCAGATGAATCATCATAATATCATAAAAATGTTATAAACATATATAAGTTAATTAATAACATTTTATTTTACTTCTATATAATTATTATCATTTTTCATGAACTTCAATAACTGTACCCAAGAACACTGTCCATGAGTCCAGTAAAAATTATGCTCCCAAAATGATGATATTAGACTCTTTAACTCATCAAAATGTACATTAATGAACATAATAAAATTATAACAAATAAGAAATATATAATATGTTATGTATTAATTAATTAATTAATCTAGTTTTCTTATCTAATATATTAAGTTCAAGTGAGAAATTATTTCAAACACAAGTTAATCAGATTCTCCAACCCAACTCTTTTTCTTTGGGCTACTCTACTTTCATGAAAACTTTTAATGTGGATATTATTTTTAAATTATTTAAATAATATTTCAGTCCTATTAGATTTTAATTTGGTTATATACATGTTTCAAATATAATTTTATGATAAATTCAATGATTTTTCTAAATGAACTCTTCTTTCCAAAACACATCTTCACTCATCTTGGGTAATTTCTTCTCCAATTAAAAATGATGATTCTTATACGAAATATAATATTTTCCATTTACCATTTGGGAATAAAATTAATACAATATTGATAGATTAAATCCTTATAGAACCCATTTCTTTATAATGGTCACTTTTTATGTTTGATTGATATATGTTCTACGTGGCATGCATGATTATATAATTGTTTTGATGTGATAGATGGGCCCAGAATTATATATCACTCTAATGCATTAGGTGATGGGATGTATCCCAGGGGATATTGTGTATCATGCATTAAAATTATTCTACCATTTTCGCAATGATACTTTTTTGATTATGCACATATGTTATGCGTGATCATGATGCTGGTTTTGTTCACAACTATGTGTGGTATTTAACCAATTAGACATGATGTTTCATTTTTATGCATTTCCACATTTCATGAAATTATCAATTAATTCCTATAATTATTATTATTATTATTATTATCCTATGTTTTGACGAGGATGATTATCATCACCAATGTTATTTTGATTCATGTCCTTGTTTATCCTCTTACTAGGATTTTAGCTCACCCCATTCATTGATGTATATCCACAGGTGATTAATTTCACTAAAGAGAATGCAAGGGAAGATAAAAATATATTGAATATGGAATTAAATACTTATTTATGTTTTATTATATACAATATATATAAGCTCCTAATTTTTTCAATACACTAAATCTTTGGATCCAATTTTTATAATTGTATTATTTTGTTTATCTTTAAAATGGTGTAATCGTAATGTAATAAAAAGTAGGGTCTCTTTAGGTGGTGTATGTTATTATTCATAGATTAAAATTTCATCATAATGAAATCATTATAGGTAATACAATAGATTTTTTGTAATGATTTATAATTTTTTCATTTTATTAGAAATGTATTTTATTTATGATTCATGACAGTAAAGTTAGTGGGGAGCCTATTTTCTATGATTTTTTATGAACATAAGGGCGGTATAATTATAAATATTTAATTTTTAATGTAAAATTTCCAAGGCGAAAAATAAAAATTTATTTTATAATTGATTTCTAAGCACAGTAGTCTTTAATTTTTTATAGTAATCCATGATATAAATTAATAGCATTGTTCATATAGGAGGTTAAACTATTCCAAACAAGAACATGCATAATATCTAGGTCAGTATGATTAAAAAGAGGTTAAATTATAATAATAATATTATTATATAATAACAAATATTTTATTTGTATTTCATTAATGTGGTAAACTATATTTTAATGAAGTTATATACATAATAAACTGCATGAGTAAAAAATAAAATGCCTCACTTTGATGGACACCATAGTCCGTACATTTGCATGTGTGACAAGATTTTTTCCATGGAATGGATTATAATTTATGAATCTAAATAATGTAATATGTATCATATTATTCTATTAGAAATAATTTTAAAACCAACTGAGTAAGATGGTGTTTAAAACCCAAGCATGTTATTTGTGGAGATAGTATTATGCTTGTATGCATAATGAAGTCATCGTTTTTTTAATAGTTTGGGAGGAAAGTCAAGAAAAGGATATTACCTAAGTGTAATAAAATTTATTAATATTATTAACATTAATTCTATAATGTTTTCCAGAATATAATAGGTTTGGGGGTAGAATAATAAAATTCAAATACCTTGGTTTAGAAAATTATATCTTATTTTGGATATTCTCCCTTGAGAAATACCTTAGGGCCTCATGGCATGGTCTTTTTCAAATACCAAGGAATATATGATTTGGGGAAATAGTTTAAAAGATTATAGGGAATATTTTTTGTAGATATAATGTTTTATTTATTGTGGAGAAGTGGGGGATTTTAAATCCTTTTATTGGTGATGGGAATGAATGTTTTGTAAATATAACCTTTTTATATAAAGAGTTCACATACTTAACATGGAATGTGGAGCCAGAGTAAAAAATAATTGACTATGAGATGTCTTATGTTTTATAATACCACAATATTTCATTTTAAAACATTTTTAAATATGTTTTTATGTCCTTCTCTTTTATATTTTTTATTTTTAGTATTTTATTTTTTTCCATGGTAAATAATTTTTACACATGTAATTTATATTTCATTTTAAAAAAAATTGATACATATTACATAATTTTTTATAATTATTATAAAAATTAAATCAATTTTATTATATAATATTTCTAGGAGTAATAAATATAAATTTTAACAGTAGTGCATGTAACACATAATACCCCATTTTTAGAAACAGTGTATCCTTAACTTAAAAATTATATTTATGATAAAATTATCAATATTTTTGATTTTATGGATTTTATTTAATATTAACCAAATCATAGTTATGTGAATTTTAAAATAAATCCAAAACATAATTTCACCATGTGAGAACTTAATTAAAAATCACCAAAATTATTTTTATTTGAAAAATATTCATTTTTTTTAAAAAACTGTAAAACATGGATATTATAAATTCAACATAGATTTAATAATTAATAAATTTCACTCTGTAAATAAATTTTTTATCAAAAATAAATTATATGTTTTTATGATATGATTCATGAAAAATACATAAATGTTACTATTTTATTCAAAACTATATTTTAACTATTCACCTAAAAATCAATTATTTCAATAAAAATCATAGATGTTAATCATATGCTAATTTTGATATGATGAATTCGAAAATGAAGTTTATTTTGTGAAATTAATATTTTAAAATTTTTAAATATTACTTTTCAATGAATATCAAAACTGTAAAGAGAATCTTCTTTTATTTAAAATAACCTTCTTAAAAATTATGTATTCTCAAAATTATTTCCTAATAATTTATAATCAAATGAATTTTAATATATTATTTTATATATTTAAATATTAATAAGGGTAATACAAATTATTTAAAATTGGATGATTTAATTTATTAATATAGTAAAAAATAATTTCTAAATGGACAATACTTTTAAATATTAAACCATATTAATTATTTGTTTAATAAATGGATATATATTTTTGTTAAGAAATATCATTTTTAATAGATATTTTTTATATCAAAAAATTTATTAATAATATTCATGTAATATTTTATTTCTTATTTTAGTTTGATGTTGTGTGTGGAGAAAGGTATTGAACATGGTATTAGATTAAATAAAAATACATTCTAAAATATCAGGGTCTTATTTTTTCCCCCATTCAATAAATTATAACCTAAAAACATTTATTATCCTTCACAATGGAAAGAATCTATGGAATCCAAAAGAAACATATGATATATTCTATATATATATATCAACCTCAAAATATTAGATACATATAGAATCATTATTTACTTCATTAAAGGAATGTGTTGTGATTTTACAATATCACAATAATGTATACCAAATGTGACTTTGTAGCTAGTTATATGGGTTTCTAGGGACATACCATTCAAAACTTCATTTTCATGATACAATTTCCAATTATATTCTGAAACCAAAATCATTATTACAATATCTAATAAAATTAGTATAAATGATTTTATGAAAACACAAAACTAATAAGTGTTCTCCAAAAAAATCATCATTTCTATATATGGTACTTTTTTTTCAACTATGACATATTTAGATCAACCTATAACTCAGTTAATTTTACTTAGGTTATCTGAGGTCACTTATTTAATAGATTTTCTAAACTAACATCCTATATATTACATAATCAAATTAAATTTAAATCCTTCATAATGGTTCATATAGATAATTTTAATTTACAAAAACATATCCCCTAGGAGTGTATAGATAAGTGTTCAATTGTAGTCCAACTCATCATATGCTGACCAACGATCAAGTTGATAATCAACCATCCTTGTATATATTGATTACTTATAGGTTCATATATTCTACAACTGCATCCACTTACAATTTTCTTAATAGGGATGTAATTACTATGAAAACCACATACTCAAAAAATTACTCAAATTTCATAATGGTATCCTATACTTATAATTATCCATGGGGTTTTCACTAAATTTCTCTAATCTTAATTCATAAAAAATAACATTAATACTCAAAAATAAATAAACATTTCTCTGATATTAATTATGGTACCCCAAACACACACTATAGTGTCTGCTTCTAAAGACACTTATTTTTACACCTAGCTTCAATACCAAGTTAGATTCGACAAAAAAAACATTCAAATATTTCAATAATTTTTACCATATAACACAAAATAAACAATAACCCTAAAAAGGAATTTTTAGTGTCTTTAGGGATCATAAATATAAGATGAATATTCTAAAATTCGTATTAAAATTTCTCTATACTTAAATCACACTAAATCCCCTTCTAGAATCAATATAGGTTATACTCATCTTCATAACCTATGGAATGAAAACATAATAAAGTGTGATCTCAAATGCTCTATAAGGGAAAAATAATCAATATTTCATCAAGTCATGGATAATAAGATTATTAAAAAACATTTTAGTAGAGAAATATATTATTAAAAAAATTGAATAATAATATTATTGAATAAGTCTTGGTAGAAGGACATGTAATCTCAAATGAAAAGGCATATCAAATTGAGAAATTGTGTAAGAAAATAAACATGATCTATAGAGCATAGTCGTATTAATATCATATAGAAATGTGGGATAATATTAAGAATGGGAATAATAAAATAGTTGTATATTGGAATTCAAAATTTCTAATTTCTTTTATCATTATATTTTAATTTCTATATTTAATGTATGAACCATTACTTTAATATTTTATGGTTTACTAAATAAAAATGAAGTAATTTACATACTATAACATTTTTGTTTCATATATGATATTTATTTTTTTCATATTTCATATAAAAATTTGTTTCAATTTCATTATTTAGAAAATAATAAATTTAGGGGTAATTAAACCTTGTTTAAAAATTTTATTAATTTTGAAATGTATGTTATACTTTTTTTTTCAAACAGTAGGTATCCAAATATTTCAAATTTTATAAAATCATTTGAAATATTTTTCTACAAGAGATTTATATTTTATGAAGGAATTCTTGTTCCATTTAATATCATCTAACAGCCTATTTTTACACTTTAGTGGTGGGGAATTTATTTTCATAAATATGCCAACAAAATAATTCTCTAATAGATTGTTTATTATAGTGGTTCATTGAAACACTTTTTTTAATACACATGATGATTCAAATAAGAATTCTATTACTTATAAATTTCTTCTTTTATGTGTTACAATTTATTTTTTCATATTTTGTAATTAAAATCAGTTTGAAATTATAAATTGATTAAAATTATTAATTTATAATTAAATTAATGTGTTCCTGTAAATGGTCAAATTTTATTAAGCATAAAAATAATTGAAATTTTTTGGATTGAATAATTTTTTTATACATGTTTATATTTTTTTTATCCTATAATTTTTTTTATTTCAATAATAATAGAATTCAATTTTATGTTGATTTTTTTATTTTTTTAATAATATTTTCTAGTTTCATAACTTGTTGGGAGTTTATTTTT
Source organism: Viscum album (assembly GCA_963277665.1). Lineage (NCBI taxonomy): Eukaryota > Viridiplantae > Streptophyta > Magnoliopsida > Santalales > Viscaceae > Viscum > Viscum album. The sequence continues at coordinate 566,113,740 of OY728134.1, read as the reverse complement.
GAACTCTAAAATACGTTTTCTCTATCATTATTTCCCTTACATATGATATGTATGGAGAACAATGTTTTTATTTGTTATATATGGAATTGTTTTTGTTTTATCATGTTTTAAATCGTATTAAATGACTCTATTTGATAAAAAACAATAAAAATATTTTATAATATGATTTTGATAAAATTATAAAATCCATTGAAGTAAATTAAATATACTTTATAATATTTTTTTAATATGATACCAAGTATTTGGTTTGTGAGAAGAATTATATTTAAAGAATTATCATGATTGATAGATAAATATGGATACAATTTTTAATATCTTCTACCATGAATATTGTTATCAATTTTTATTTTTATATAAAACTTATATTCTATAAATCTTTGGGTTTTTGTAAAATTCTTATCAGTGTAGAATGTTTTGGTGATTTAGTTTTTTAGAATGCTAATATTTTTTCATTCTTATATACAAGTAAGAATAACAAAATTTTCTCGAGAGTTATCCCCTGGATGATATTTTATCAATATTTCCCTAAATAATATTTTTTTAGCATTTTGATAAATTTAAATAGTGGAGAGAAAATATTGGATTTCTTAAATTAAAATTTTCGGTTTGGTTTTTCAATTTTAAAAAAATGGGTAATTTTTTACACTGACTGTTTATATTTTATTTGGTTTTTAATTGAAATACCTTAATTTAAAATTTTGACTGAAAGTGTTTCAAAATATTAACTATATTTTATTATTAATCTTTTTATTATTTTCATTTATTTGAATTTAGGTTTTTTTTATTTATATTTTACCATTTTAAATTAATGTTTTTTAATTTTTCAAAATGTGTTTTGCCCTATATTTTGTATTATGTTTTATATTTAAAAATTATAAACTTATATTTCTCTTTTAATCTTATAATTTTAAAATTCATATTTAATATACTATTAAAATTTAAAAATTTAAAAAATATATATTATACTATGTTTATGTGTTTAAAATACATTTTTTTAATAAAATATTTAATATATCTTATTTTTTTTAAATATATATATATCATTATTTATATATATTCACATAAACGATATTTATTAATAAAATTATATATATTATATTATATGTGTGTGTATCTATTTATATATAATTTATAGTATATATACTTCTTCATAGATACTTCATGGTCAGGAATCTCCACCTCTATATGATAAATGCCTTCTTACATCAATGACTCCATTGCCTTATTTTACGCAAGATTCAACATGACACCTTGTATTTCCTTCACAACTCTATTTGAGAATCTCCTACATGATTCTATAATCCTATCCCTCAGCATCCATCATCTATATTTTCAATGTGGCACCATGTGACAGCTTCCCTAGATGCACCTTGCGCTTTTCAGGCTCATGACACAACAACACCTCTCACCCTCAGATGTATCCTCATCTCCAGCACATGAATTGGATTTTCATCCTTATTTATTATTAAAACAACTATTTTTTAACCTCTTCCATGAAACTATCTCCACTTCAGCTTCTTCGTTTGTTGTAAAGAACCAAACAGCCATGGAAATACTGATTCTTTATTTCAATGATACCCGAATTATTTCATATAAATTCTTAACCAATTGCATGTGCAAGCCCAGTCGGTTCAACAATGTAGTAGTATCAAGGAACCCTTGGTGGAAGTTACCATGATGACATTAACTGAACATACCACGAGATTATTTCATACCTATCATGACTGAACAAAATTTATCAGGAGTACATGTACCGTAACCTACCATGCATTTAATTCTACTCATCACAAGTTGCATATTCGATCCTATCCTGAGCATAAAATTATTTTGGAGTTACCACAAGTGAAATGTAGTACTCACTATGAATTACCCATCCATCACCTACTATGTAGGTATTCTACTTACTATGAATTAAATAATATTCCTTCCATTAATATATTTTTAGTTACTATATGAAAACAATTATTCACATGATCCGTATACTGACCACATAACTAACTCTTCACATGGTCTTTATATAGTATGCAGGACTATTTCACCACACAATCAATAAATTAATTCTTTGACTTGGATTAAACATATATTTTGCAGCACGCTCTGTTTTAACATGACATTGATATTTTTAATTATTAGAAGTTTTCTAAATTAATTTTAAATACTAAATTAGTTTGAAAAATTATAATATATTATAATGACTACATGAAAATAATTTATTGGAGAAAATATAGTACAAATTATTCTATAAATAATAATTTCTATAATAATTATCATATACTCTATTTTATATAACTTCTGAAATATCACATTACTGCTAGTATGTAAACAATTTAATATTTTTATTTATCTGAATAATTATGAAAAATATTAACAAACTTTTTCTGTGTGTTGAGAAGTTATTTCATATAGAATTAAAAGACTTTTAAGACTCTCTAAAAATGAGCACATTATTTTAAAATACAGGTAACGGTAATATATCATTGTTTAATATATTTTTTATAACATTTCTTTATATTATTATAAATGAAAACACTCACATATATTTAGAGTTAATGATTCTCAATTAAAAATTTCAGTACTAATCAAATAATTTGATAAAATAAACTTTTAAAACATTTTTTCAAAAAGTTGGATGATGAAAATTGAAACAATCATATTGACAGATAAATAAAAAATTATAATAATCTTTGAAAAGTACTAAATTTCTACAATGACATATATTCTAATGATTTGATCATCTAGGACTTAACATATTGATCATCCACTATTTAAGTGATCGAAGATGATGAGCTATGTCAAATTTCAACATCACCTACTCCAATATTCTTCTAAATTATTCCTAGTTTTAAATATTTTATTTATATTTATCCTATTTGTATACTATAGTGTCGGTTTAATATTTTCCCATACAAAATCTATCATACAGGGTATTCTTATAATCCAAAAGGAATTTCATCTTGTGATCTCTATATAAAATTCAAGTGGGTCGTGACTCCATCAAAAGAAAGGGGTTACACTACCATGTGTACAAAAGGTATGTTTTTTTGTGATTGGCCTCTCAGTCCCTATCAAATATAAAAAACTAGTAAATAATAGTCACCTCCCAATGTAGAGGTTATTTTAAAAATTATTTGGATCTTTGTGACCAAAAATACTACAAAAAACATCTTGTGTTATTTATTTCATTTCCATTTCACAATTAATATTTTTTTACAGAGCTAATCATATTAGATTAAAAAAAATTAAAATAATATTCACCCCTACCCACCCAAGTAAATATTTCTATATAATGGGACCTAATATATTTTATTTTGAAATAAATTTAATTTACGAGAAAAATCTTATTTTCTTAAAAATAAATAAAAACCTGTTTTGAAAGTAATGTATTTTTGAAGCATAATATAATCTTACATAAAATTGAATGTTTATTTTGTAATCATTAATAAATAAATGGGTATTAATTAGGATCATTTTATATATTTCATAACTTTTTTATTCCTATTCATTTAAATTAATTCAACAGCTAGATCATATTGGTCAAAATATTATTTCATGTTTTTTTAAACTCGGTGTTGTGTGTCACATACATTATTCAACATTATGTCCTTCTTTTTAAATCTCAGGGTTTTATATCTCACCCTTTACTAAAATGAGTCCCCATAAATTTAATTTCTTATCAATAATAAATAATGTCATATTTGAATATAATTTTTTGGAAAACCCACATTTTAAAAAAGACTAATAAAAAATCACCTTTAAAATAGGGAAATATATATTCTAAATTCATAAATAATAACACACAACTCAATTTCAAAATTAAAAAAACAGTTAGGGGATTAAATGTGGACTTGTAAAAGAAAACTAACACCTAAGTATTGGTAGATATTGATATGGAAATGGTTATTATAATTTTAACAACAACAAAACGATGAATCACTAATTGGATAAAAGGACATTGATTCATCAAAAATAAAAAAAAATTGGGCAAAAGTTTTGTTTCAAGATCCTTCACCTAGATTTTTGGAATTACTTCCCCATTTATACAAAAAAAATAAGAATATATATATAATTTAAAATGTTATTTGATACTTTAATCAATTTCCACCATAAAATAATCTTTTTTATAAAAATGATTAGTATTAAAGATGAAATTTTGTTTATGCATGAAGAACTAAAATAAAATTTCTAATCCTAAAGTGGATATTAAGATATTCCTATTATATTTAAATATCATCTGAAACATAAAGGTTAATATAATTTAAAATAATATCTAAAGTGCATAAAAATGCATGTATAACTCCAAATTTACTTAATAAAAACAGTAATTCCACTTAGATAATTTTATAAATAAACCTGCCTCCAAATAACATCAATTACCTCAAAATTAATGAATTATTTGATATCAAAAGTGATCTCATACCTTTTGTCTTACATCCCTAAAATTTTAATTTCATTATTTAAAAATATAATTTCATGTGAAATCAAATGTTAAACATTAGGGATATATATATGTAATCCCATTGATAACTCTCCCAAAATAACATTAATCACTATGTTAAATCTTATAGGGTAGTGAAACTCAGAAAAATGTCATGAATAAAATTTAAATAATAACTTAGAAGGTAATACTTAGCTTGACCATAAATATATATAATTATATTTCATTGTTAATGAATCAATTTTCCTCCATCAAAATTTTTTAATTCCCTATAAATAATATGCCATATTTTACATAAAATAAAATCATATAATAATCCAATTAATTATTCAAATGTTAATAGGGTATTCTTCCTGAAACCCAGTATAAGATTCAAATTGACTCAAATTGCCATCACTTTAAACCTTAAAAGCAGTTTCAATACCCTTAAACCAATGAACCCTAGGTGATATCCATAACTCATAAGTATTCCTTACATGAAAAAATATATGATTCCAAAAATTACACAATCCTTATTCCTCAAATAAAATCAGAGACCATTGAATATATTCCATTATTCCAAAAATATGATAAAAATCATCACATATAACCAAAATCACATTTTCATTAAATCATTACCCAATTTATTGATCACCAAGGTTAACCCATTATTTTCAATCAAATCCTTTCCCCTTCTAGACATTACTATCTTACCACTAAATCTCTTTTTTTCATCATAACCATTCAACATAATTTTTTAAATCATTCAAGATAACAACTATGAAATAATGATTCTTCTATCTAAAATATAATTAATATAATTAATAAAAACAAATAAATAAATACATTAATACTTTCACTAAGAAATTAATAGCTTCTATGTCTATGATTGGACTATGATATAAATCATTGGTTAGGGAAATATCTTAGATAATACCCATTATCCCTATAAAAGAGACATTTTACTATAAATGGTACCGTGGGATATAATTAATTTTCCTCTAACAAGATTTTCATTTTTAATTAGATAGTACTTACTATATTCCCATCATTTCCAGATAAAAACATCTTTATATCCCTTTTATTTAATCCCTTGAGTGATTATTCTATAATTCATGACATGTAAGAAGATTTATCTCCTTTCCTTTATAGTCATAATGAAACTCCATCTTCCTCTAATTATGGGTGTCAGAAAACTCACTTCTGTAGAGGTTGTTAATTATATAATAGGATAGCTAATTAGACATAATCACAATTTTTCACATTACATCATCTTTTTCATTTGGTTTTTTATGAGGCAAATCATTTCATTGTCCATAAAAACATTCATATAATGATGTATTATAATTTTAGCCATTGATTTATACAAAAAATGAAGGTTAAGCATTAAACTATAATAATCATAGTGAGCTATTATATAATCAATAAATATAATTCATATTATGTGAAAATAATTATTCCTTCTTCTAAATATATGCCACATTTGTTTTAAACTAAGACAATTTTATCCAACATGTATTAAAATAATTTATAATGATTCATAAGTAAAATGTTAATTAACCCAATCATATCCCCCATGAGTGTCAAACAATGTGAATAATATAGTAATACTCACCATTCCCTAGAATAATGGTGTAGATATACTCGACCAACTATTTTTGTGATTTTTACTCTAATATACATATATTCTAAAACTATTTCCATGTGTTATATCTTGATAGGAATGTATTTCTTAGAAAACCACATAATATATTCTTTAACAATGCTTTATGAAGTTATTATATACTCATACTTATCCATAGTTTTTTCACCAATGTTTTCTACTTCTAATTTTATCATATTAACTTCATGCTCATATGATACCAACATTAAAGGATAATGCCTTTCATACATAAGTATTAGACCTTTATAGATGAATATTCAATAAATTTCACTAGTACATTCCCATTAACTGTAAAGGTTTAGTTTCTTTTTAGCCTAGATACACAATATACTTTTTTTAAGAATGATATTAGATATCTATTATAATGATCAACCGATATAGTACTCTTCATAGAAAACCCTATTTAAAACAATTATGTATAACATAAGGAAATGAATCATATGAAAGGGCGATCTTATATGTATATTAAAGGTAAAATGGTAGATATTAATAAATGGTAATATGAAATCATAAGGTAAGCATAAGTGTATGAGATCAAGAAAATAACATAAAAATTTTATACATAATCATTAAAACATCATAATAATGATCCATGTCATAAATATTTAATATTTAAAACTATATGATTCATAAGATTAATAAATCATAAAAAACCATTCATGAACCATAAATAGATTTCATAAAAGTGTGGCATCATCATTGGTATAAAATCAATTTCATATGTTGAGGTTAACTACCAATAACATCGAATCATAATTAATCATGACTCAAAACTTGTTTCTATTATTGCATCAATCGTATCAACTTGTTTACAATAGTGAATCAACCATAATGACTTGTTTCTTGTAATGCATCAAGACATCAAATTTTTTCCTTTATTTGTCTACATTGATATAAAACATTATATAATTTATTATAGGGATATATAATTCTGGGACCACCTATCACATAATGGATACCATTCATATGTGTTCTAGAATATTATAAAACATTCATATATTCTCACCTCAGAACCCGTGTGTTGATAATGGGTCTTATAAACATTACATTGATTCAACATAGAATAACCCATAAAAAGAAATGGGTTCGATAAAAAACTCTTCATTATAATATTAAACCATTATGAGAAATAATAATGGTAGAATCATTGGATAAGATCCCCAGTAAATCGTAATTAACATCAATGGATTCTATTATTGGTGAAAATTCCTTTAAAATAGTATTGAAACATTTCTATAGTAAAATGTCCTTTCCACATAGAAAATCCCTTTTCATAATTAAAATTTTCAAAAATAATTTGGAAATTTTTTTTTAAACGAACCTTGACACAATGTAAATGTATTCTAGATGTATCGATTGATCATAGTGATGAGAACTTTTTTTCATGTCATATAAGTAAAAAATAAAACATTCATTTCATTCTTTCATAGAAAAAATAAAACAGTAACTTATTCAAAAAATAATAATTAATTATTTTTAAACTATTTTATAAAAATTAAATAATTGGTAAATGAATTTAAAATACATAACTAAATATTAAAAACATTTTTTAAAACATTAGAAACGTGGATATGGAAGAAAATATGTTTTTCAATTGAAGAGATAAATAAAGACTATTTTCCCAAAAAAACAAGCCTCCAAAATCTTTAGTACTTAGAGTGATTAATATGAAATAAGAACATCTATTCATATAAAAAAATATATGAAAATAAAAATGGAATGTATTTTTCTTATAATTATCATATATTTTCGTCAATGTAAATTCAAACAAAAACAATCTCGTTTAAAATAGTATGGAAACATAAATACCTTATCGAAAGTCTTATATTTTTTTATATTCATAAATAACAATATTATAATAAATTTAGATTTATTATAAATGTATTCTTGAAATATAATAATATTTTTAATTCCATTTATGATTTAATTTTTACATCTTATCATATATCTCTTAATAATTTTTTATCAAAATTATTGTTCTTGGTGATACCTATATCACTTTTCATTAATGTTTCTGTTATGGAGTCTCTTTACATGTAATTTTATCATGATCTCATATTTTATATAATTTTAATGATTATATAATTAGAATATTATATACATATATATTCATCCTTAATATTTATAGATATAAATACAAATTACATCGCTCATCGATATGGTTGATTGTTCGTACACATGAACACTGTTTTTAATTTTTTATGTCAAAAAATGTAAACAATATTTCACATTTATAGAACAATTATTATATCACATAATTCACATATATCAATAAAACTCATCTTTATAACCATCCTTTTAAAGGGGAGATAAAAAATTAATTTCATCACTTCATAGAGGTTGTAGTCCACACATGTACAGGAGATACATTATCGTTTTATAACATTTTTGAAGGTAATAAGTTAAATATTAAATTATGATTATATATGAAAAATTATTTCATAAATATAATATATAGACTTTAAACCCATCATAGTAATCATCCATGAAAATGGTGATGCTAATTGAATTATATTGCTTCATGGATATAGTAATTTCTAAGTACATATGAGCATTACATTCAATTCCCATTAAGCTAAAAAGATGGTGGATAGTGGTGGTTCCATAATAATTATAACATTTAATAATATTTACGATATATAATTTATTATTTTATGATAAATACCATAGATATATATGAGTTAAAAGAATAATTAAAAAGGAAGTGATTGATTAGGGTGATTAAATCTTCTTAGAAACAACTCCCTTATATCACCAATTAATAGCCATATGGTCGGTCTTTTTTTAATACCAAAACCTATCAAATATTTCTATGGAATTTTATAGTATATTTTTTATAGGTATTTTTGAGAAATAAGGAAAATGTTATGTGAATAATAGAAATTAGGGGTTCTCTTTTATAATTGTGGTGAGGGATACATTTGAAATTTCTTAAAATATTAAATTATAATAAATAATTATCCCAAAAAATTGATTCAAAATGTAAATATTGTTTTATAAATTGTAGTACGAGTATTTAATATCAGCATATAATATAATTTCGATAGGTGTTTCTTTATTTCAAACCTTATCTTTCTTATCTCTTACTTAACCAATGTATGCCATAACTACGGTAAAATAGTTTTTAGACTGAAAGGATTATGGTTTTACTTATAAGATAAAAATTGTTCATAAATATCCATGGGATAAAATTTTAGACCATATATTATCCACATTTAACTTTTTAGATATTTTTATATTTTGTAAAAAAATAATAAAATACTATTTTTTGAAAAAATATCATTAATGTCATTTTTGATAATTTTCATTTATTTTACTTAAAATTCATTAAGAAAAAGTTGAAATTAAAATATAACACTTCGAAAAACTAAAATCAAATATTAATCTATAATTTTTCTAACTCTTTAACTCATAAAATTATATTAACCACCAATTTAATTTTTTTAATTTCAATACACATTTAAATAGTGAAGTGAAAACCTATACAAAAAACATAGGGAAACAGAAACAACCAATTATAGTCAACCCAAATTCAAAATTCAAAAAAACTAAAACCCACATATTACCAAATTAATCATTAAAAAAATATTAATTAAATATCAAATATCAAAACAGAATATCGGACATGCGTATACTTGAACTATGATCCTAACGCACTGAACATGTAATAGCCTATCTCTGCCTCGAGCCAGCTGCCACTTGCCCAGACTGATAGTCCTCCAATTTACAATGCTAATGAAAAATATAAAATCAATTACATTGGTATCCTTTGGATAAAAAGGGATGATGTAGTATGCACCACCTAGTACACCCACACCCGCACGATCAATACATCCCCAAACATCTTTGGAAACCTTTTCACCAGAGCGATTGGGAGAGGAGGGATGGAAACTCAAACAAGATCAGAGATCAAAGCAAATTCATCCTCACTTGAGGTACATGATCTATGCTAGCACCATAATCTCATTATCGTTTCCCTTCTTAACTACAAAATTGAACAAAAAAAAAACTATGTCCTATCAATATCCTCAACGCCGTTAGAAACCACTCACAAGAATCCATTCCTATTTAAAAATCACCTCATAGCCAAACCATATTTAAAAAGAACCAAAAAACCAAAATATCTTTAACATTGAGCTGATACACCATCACCAAACATTGTAATTGACATCGAGCATGAAAACTAAAAACCATCAAACCAAACCATCATGAAAAACTGGGGACAAGAACAAGCTATTGATAGCTTAACCTTCATCAAATCCAAAACTTCATGAGGCCAAACATCAGCAAGAATGAATCACCCCACAATGATTGAAATACTACCATAAAAAGAAAAGGCACAAGGAATCCATCATATAAAACTAAGACCCAAAGGTAGGATATACCCTACACGAGATTTGACTCCTAAATAACTGATGAAATATAAAATAACACGTCCCACAACCACAATCAAGAACCACTCCATTTGGATGAAAGGGATCCTACTAAAATAGATTTTGTAGTAATGGAAATTGTTAAGATAAATAATATCATTGGTAATGGTCCACAATAATGTAGATAAAAAAAGAATATGAAAAAGCACCAGAAGAACGACAATAACCATGACCATAAACACATCCCAAACCACCAGAAAGAGGGTCAAACAGAAACATAGGTGGGGTCCATCATGGGGTCTTTAGAATTACGGCTAGTATATGATTGTGATAAATGTGATTAATGATTGGGGGAACCTAAAGGAATAACTTAAATAAAAAAATGGGGGAACCCCAGAGAAGATTTAGGGAATAATCAAACCAATCAAGAGAGGGAGTAGGAGGCCTAGAGAATACCTTACAATCGAAAAAATGAAACAGGAACCCCATATAAGGGTATTCCAATAGTTTGTAGAAGTGAGGTGAGTGGGGTGAGATTTTTCTAATTTAACTTTCATTCAAATTATGTTACATTAATATTTTTGGAATCCTTGATTTTATTTTTCTATTAATTGATGAAATAATATATTAGCTTTGCACAAGAATTTAAGAAAAAATAATTAATCATTAAAGTTATAACTATTTTATCCTCATGAAGAAAGTTTCCTTATTTAGAAAATATATATTTATTTCCATTCGAATCTTTATTTTTTCCCAATGTTGACATCTTAAATCTATTTAAAAGTAAGAGTTAAAATTTATAACATTCTTGGCTCCATGTATTATATTGGTAATTTTAAGGGAAAATTGAACTTTAAAAAAATAAATTTTTATCCTAATGAGATAAGGGATGAATTAAATTCTTTCTAAAATAATTAGGATGAAAATTATGAATTTATCACTTAGTTTTAACCAAGATTTTCCCGATTTACTTTTTACCAAGTTGATAAATTTTACTACGTTTACTATTCTAAATGACTAAAACTAAAAGTGGAATATTTAAAAAATTTGATCCCCTAATTCAAAATATGGAATCCATTTTATCAAATTTATTACCTTTATGTTTCAAAAATTATCATTAAAATATGTGTGAAAAAACATGACAAAAACTACTTTTTGAAAAAATATTGTTTTCTGGTATAAAATTGAATTTAAGCTTATTCCATGCATAGTAAAAATATTATAATATTATTAAAACATTTGAATAAATATATAATATAATATAATATATTAAAATCATTAACCAATATTTATTAATTAAATTTATTAATATAAAAATACATTGTGTTAAAAAAGAATATTTTTTTAGAAAAATGTTTCTTTAAATGTTTTTATACTAAATTAAATAATGAAATTGATTACAAAGATATTAATTTGATTATTAATAATATATGAGAATTAATTTAACTTTTAGTTTATTTTAATGAAAAATAAATCATTTTAAATTCTTGAAAAATATTATTTTCAATAAAAAATTCTATTTTTCACAATTCATTGAAAAATAAATATTTTTCAAAAATTTTAAAAAATCACCATTAGAGAATTTTGATATGATAATTTAAAAAGTAAATTTTATTTTTTATTTTTTATTTTCTAAAAGTAGAAATATATATTCAATATTTTATTAAAAATAAATAAAAAACAGTTTTTAAGAAAATGTATTTTTGAACCATAATAAATTTTACTAAAAAGGAAATTTTGATTTCTTAATAATGAATCAATTAATTGTTATCGAGTGTGATATATATAAAATTCATAATAGTGTTATTCCTATTTATACCTGACAATTCAATGTATTAGTGTTACTAGCCATAATAATATTTAATAGTCATTTAAGCTTACTGATATGTGTTGTATATGCAATAGAAAATAGTATTCCTCTTTTAAAATCACAGGGTGATACATAGTCTCTATCCCCTAACATTTTAGAGGTGAGAATGGGGTATCAAAAATTGATCTTCTCGAGTCCAATAGGGGTATAAGTGGGTTTTTTCATGTAAAAATGGTATCGTATAATTTTTATTCTAATGGAAATTATATTAAGTTACTTGTCTTACGATACATGGTTTTGGGAAATTGTTTAATCGTGTTAAGATTTTTGTAGTTTGATCAACCTAAATGGAATCCAATATTGTTACATCAGCCAATATATCTCTTCACCATAACTCTGATATTATTTTTTTCAACATTGAATCCATATAAATTAGTTTCATGGTTCATCTAGGATCACACATATATCATAGAGTAATGGTCTTTATGTTTATTCTAAGTCAGCTCACCCAAATACAGTTTACCCATTTTGTATTTACCCTATCAATTGCATGATTCCACACACATAAAACCATATCTATTACAAAGGAATGGCTATGAGATACTATTTTTTCCTATTACTATTTTAACTAATTAGATAAGAAATTTGTAATTGATTATGAGAATCGAATGAGAGATATTATTTCATATATAGGGAGGTAGATTCTCATCACTTCATTCTCACCAGAACCCAATTTTTAGACCCAATGGTTGTTTCGATGATTCATGTGATATGATTAGTATATTGTATATGATATAAGAGTTTTCTTAGCATAGTTTTACAATAATTTTAGATCATCATAATCTTTTTATGATAGAGGGGTTGTTTGATTCAATGACTTGTGCGTTTTATCTTATTCAGACACCCATTATTCATATATCAATTATTTATTGAGTCATCGAAAGAGTATAATGAGAAATCTGTGGATGGTGTTTTTATCAACCTTATAACATGTATTTATCTAATGTAATTCAATTTTTATCCCTTGTTAAATTTTTTTCCAATTGGTGACATACAGATGATTCAATCCCAGAAGATACAAGACCCTTCATAGGTAAGAATGTCTAAGTTAGTGTACTCATTGTGAACAGAAAACCTTAGGTGGTACTTCCAAGAAATGTATATTAATGAATTATTTTTATATTTATGGTCTTATAATAGATTTTATATAAATGATTAATGATAGGTTTAGAATATTACATATTATCAATTGTTCTATAATACTTAAGTGATCATTGATAGTTATGTGTTTTAAAGAATATAAGCATATTGTGCTTTGGAATGGGTCAGACATCTCCATGTAAATATATATAGTGGTTTAAAATATTAAATTCTATATTTAATATAGTTTTAACATGATAGTCCTTCCTATTTTAGGCACTGTAGATTACTTTAAAATTATGATTAGTTGAGGATCATGTGGTGAAGAAGAAACTAATGGTATATGTCTCTTTGATCAAATCATGCAACTACTACCCTCATAAAATATTTATCAAACATAGAGTACTAAAAATCATAAATTTGGGTTTGTAAATAAAAAATATGGATGTGACCATATGATGATTAATGTGGTACAAAAAATGTTTCATGTCCTCTTTTTAAAGACAATATTGTTTATCAATGCTGAAAGGAGTAATTCATTCCATACCATTTGTTTTAGAACAAAATATTTTATTTGATCTCATGGATAGAAATTTTTCAAATAGATAATCTACATTTATAGAAATCATAAATCACTTAATGAATTTTTGGTTCCCTTTCCTTCCTTTTTCGACCTTGCTTCTAGTCTCGTGTGGTGTTCTCGGGTGATGTTTCAGATCCCTCCTCCTCTCCCCTTTTCCTATCCCCTGATAATCTATTCAATCTAGGGTTTTTCCATCTCCCATAATAACCCTTATATATTTTCTCATTTTTATTCAAGAACATGTGGATCTTAAAATCCATTAGGCCCCTTCCACTCATTCCCTGTTTCATGACCATTTATTTTGAACCCCATATTGGTCCGGTGTGGGGGCCCACATTGTGTCTTGGGATGTGTTGATTGAGAATCTGAAGGTTTTCAAGGATCCAATACATACAATTTTTTCCATATTATTCATGTGGTTTTATTATTCATTGATGGTGGGTTTTTTATATACTATTTTCATTGTGTGTTGTTTTTCTGATTGCTTGAATGTTTTTCTAGTGAAGACTGCATTAGTGAATGGTTCATCTCGACGATCACTGATTTTGACAATGTTTTCTGGTTTATTATTCATTTTTAATGGTTATTGTTTTTTTATTTTTTGATTTCCTGATTCTATTTATTCTCACTCAGTGATGTGGTCAATTTGTTTTTTATTCATTAATTTTTTTTGTCTGGTATAGTGACAGAGTAGACATTTATAATGATGATGATTATGAAGTGATGATGGTTATTATGGTATTGTTTGAGTTGGCTGATATTTCCTTTAGTTTCTATGAAGATAGTTTTTTATTATCATTGAACAAGTGGTTTTGGTGAAGTGAATTACCGGTGACAACGAAAGTAGAATTTTTATTGATGATGATAGAAGTATTTTTAGAAGATGATGATAATAGTGGTGATGATGACGTTATGAAAGTGGTAATGACACTGACATTCTCAAGACCTAAGATATTTTGAGGTCTTTTAATCTTTTAAATTTTAATTTTTGAATCCTTATTTTGGCTCCCGCATGGTATGTTGGTTAATACAAAGAAAGTGTCGTCTCAAAATCAAATAAACATTGAACTTTTATAAGTCATCTTCAAAAAGGATTGAAAACTCACTTCTAGTATTTCAAGGTGATGTGTAGTTGAGAAGATGATGTGATATCCACCCATGTTGTGGGTGGGTCCCCCATTAATAGCGAGTGGAGCTAAACCTTATTATTTTTTATACAAATACCCTTCATGTGGTTGGTTTGGCTTATTTTTTTCGAAGTATTAATAGATGGTTCACTTCTTATGATTTTGGAGGAGTTTGTGTAATTTTTTGGAGGGTGACAATGGTTTTACCTTGATAAAGTACTAGTTTATAGAAAACATTTTTTCTAAGGGTATCAATTGATAGTTCCTTTATGACCATATATTTCAATGAAACTCAATTAAAGGTTTTTTTGAAAGGTGGTGAGAGATTCATCCACTTCCCCCAGTGGAAAATGTTTTCCCTTTAAAATATATTTTTGTTGTATTTATTGGTGTTAGATCTTAGATCTTCCCCAGTAGAGTATAGTCCTTGATGAATTATGTCCAATTATACCAACAAAAACCTTTCATATATAAATACAATGTACTATTAGGTAGATATATATTATATATTTATAGTGGCCCAAAATTCTCATACATAAATATTACATATTAATAGATGAATATTCATTACATAACATAACTATCCATACTAGAATCATTTAGGTTTAGTGCCTTTGGAAACATGGATAGATAAAAAAATTCCATAAGAGAGTTGTGTCATCTCCGAATATTTTCTTCATTACAAAAGTTATTCTAAGACGTATCCTACAAATTGCCTTTCATCTTAACCTGGGAAAAGGAAACAGGACAAAGGGTGAGATCATATGTTCTTTAAGTGTAAACAAAAGAGATCTAATCATATCATTCGAAAATAGATATAAGAATAATAGAATAACATTTAAAAAACATACCCTATATATCATAGATCATAAATATTAGTCATGGAATAAATATTTGTAGTTCATTAGACATGAATAATAATGAAATAAAGTGAAATAAACCAATAGAACATAAAATTGTTATGATTCAAATATTTATGGTATTTACATAACAATAAAAATTCAATTACTTAGTAGTCAAGGATCATTTCTAAAGATATCATAGTTTAATGGGTTCACTCCCCACACTATTTTAGTAGTCATGTTTTTCTCACATGACTATAATAGTATAAAAATTACTTTATTAAATAGAGTTAACTCCCCATTCCATCCTTTTTTATCTAATGAGATATCAATATTTATGAAATGCATTGGATAGAGATATAGGTCCCATCTGTGGCGGATATAATGTTACCACAGTGCTTGGATATAACTTAACCACTATCACATAATGAAGATCATATATATGTATTCCAAAATATCATAATTATTTTATCATATTAGAACCACTACAAATAAACGGGTTTCATTAAAATGTCATTATAACAAAACTTGTGCAAATGAAACATGTTTCATAATCATTTCATAATTTCCTCAAAACCTCACCCTTAGAAAAAGAGCAAGGTTTAATAAGAATTTGATAATGGAATAATTCATGAAAGAGAAAGGAGTTTTATAAATATCATTTAAGCATGAATTTAAATCAACAAGATAATTAATAATAATGCTATCAATTGATAATATCCCCAATAAATCATAAGTAACATAAAAAGATTTCATATTATATGGAAAATTATTTTTAAATATCACTTAGAAAATTTTATTGAGGTTAATAACATTTCATTGAAACTCAATTTTTAAAACAAAAAAATAAAAAATATTCTGAAAAAAATTTCATTGAAAATAAATTTGAAAACTTTAGAGGAATCATACCAAAATCATTTATAACATTTCATGAGTAAAATAAAAATTCCAATTTTAAAAACACATTTTTGATACATAATCATTTTAAAATTAAATAACCATAAAATTTTATAAATATAACTTCGAATAAATTATTTTTCTTTATGGAAGAAAATATTGTTAATTTCCAACACATTGAAACAAATATTACATTAACAGTTTCTATAAATGGAAAATCGGGACTCATTTATTTTTCAAAATGACATGACGATTTTTTTTTAAAAAAAATTCAAAATTTATTTATGGTTAAAAATTTATTTAATAAATCACTTTAATAATGTTAAAAAGATTTTTAAAAAGATTTTTACCAAAAATAGTTTTAGGATAATTTTTTTTACCAAAGATAGAAATACAGATGATTTTCTAAGAAAACAAAATTTTGAAACTCGTGAGTAAATAAAAATGGGAATTTCAATGGAAAAAATTTATTATCATGAAATAAACTATTTATGAAAAAATTACAATGTTTCTTGAGATATGGATCAGAATATTTCACCATCGAAAGCATTAACATAAAAATCAATAAACCAAGAGATTCTATTATAAGATTATTACCGCTTCTGTAACATTGAATCATAAGACCCATGTAATAATAACATTAAATAAAACATATAATATAATTATAATAAATAAATTCATGAAATTACATGATAATGTTACCTTATATGCACAACATGAAAGACTATTGGTGTATAACAAAACATATGTCCTAAAGTAGGAAAATTGTGACAAAAATATCTTACCAGTTTAGTAAAAGTTTGAATAATAATCACCGAAAAAGAATAACATCAAATGAAATATGAAATATCATTAAAATATGTTTATTCTTGATATATCATATCAAGTGGGAAGTACATACTCCAAAAAAAACAAATGAGCAGTGAATTGGCATATGTCATTAAAAATAAAAGAGAGACTATAAATACCTTACCTAAGTCCCTACTTCCATCACACACTTTAAAAACTCATATATAATAAATATAAGTTCATTATAAATATATTAAACAGCCATAATGATATTTTACATACCTTATATGATTTAAATATGACCTCTTATTACCCATTTATCAACAATTCCTTTTTAAAATCTTGTTTCCAGTAATAACTGCTTTGTTTTCATATATGTTTTGATTTGTTATTTTTAGTCATATTACATTGATCACGGTTCCATCATAAAATTAATTTTAATAATGATATAAATGTTATATATAAAGATTATATATTTATTTATTATAATCCATAAAATTTAGAGATAGAAAATGAAATACACCTTTCATGGAGACAATTGGTTGTATGTATGCATGAACCTTGATTCGACTTTCACGAAAGATGAATTGAAATAAAGGTAAATAATATATTAACATTATAGAATTATTTTTATTTATTATTTATCAAATATTTTTATTTAAAAATTTCTTTATTTCCTTCAATGTATGTCATATATGATGAGTGAGTCACCTTGCTTCATGGGTGGTACTCTGCCGTACACATGAACGATGTTATCATATTTATACAAAATAGAATCTAAGAAGTAATATGCAATATAATAATTCCATAATAATAATAATATCATAAATATCATATATAAAAAATAAATACATCATTTTATCCATCCTTAATAGTTTGTTATTGAAAATAAATAACATCAATTAATGAGGTAGTGGTCCATCGTACACCCAAAAGATGATTGTCTGTCCAACTTTATGGAATACGTGAAGGATTGAGGTTATAAAATTTAAATAGAAAATATAATTATATTTAACATATAGATTTTATTATATAGTAATTTTTTTATGATAAATTATTGATTTTAGGATGAAATAAAATAAAACTCTTTCTTTGTGATGTTACCTCTTCCACAGAAAATGTATTTTAGTTTGCACAAAAATGAATTTTAGGAATGATTTATGAAGAAAAAAATTGATTATAGTGTTATATTAGGTAGTAAAGGATGTTATTAGTTTGGTAACTATATTAACCAATTTTTTCTGGGTTTTTAAATAGGAGAGGAGAGGGGTGGCCTTTTATAATTGAGATAAGGGGTATAATTGTTATTTTAGAGAAGAAAAAGATGTACCCATATTTTCCAAAAACCCATAAGGCTCTAAAATGGTCCATTATAGATAATATACTATATATACAGTAAAAATATGTTAATAAAATTATTTTTGGGACATGTTTTGGATTATTTTTAACCATTATATTTTTTGTTTAACCCCCTGGTAAACCAATTTTTACGTTAATTGCTATAAAAAATTTTGTTTTTACAATTTATTATGGACAAATAATTATGATACCATATTAGATAATATATAAAATACTGTATCAAAATTTATAATCCCTCTTAAAATTTTAATTGTATAATTGGAAAATTTTAATTTAAAATTAATCCCATAGACCAACGAGAAAGAGGTGTTCTGAAGAGAAAATGTACAAACGTTTAAAATGTTTTATATCAAAAATTAATATGAACTTTATTCCAATGAAATTAATTTTATTAATTAATATATATTTTATCTTACTTAAATTTTAAAACAATTTAAAGAAAATAGATGTTTTAAAATTCTTTAAAAAAATTTCAATTCTTAATGAAAACCAGTATTTTTCACTATTCATTAAAAATTTATCTTCCCGTAAAATTATAAAAAATTAACCCAAAGTTTTTATTTATGTGATTATTTAAAAATTCAACATAATTTTTTAAAATAAAATTTATAAAATTGGAAAAAATTATTTTAATATAATTTCATAAATATTACAAAACTACTACCATGATTAATACATTTGTTAAGTGTAATATTGGATTCCTTCTTATCTCTTTCCATGAAACCACATAATATGAATGAAATAAATTTTATGGAATATATAATATATAAATTTATTTTAAATAATTCACCAAAATTGACTTTTTTAACATTTGAGGTAAAACATGACTGTGTGTATAAGAATAAATTTTCTGAAAAATATTTCAATTTTTTTCAAATGGATTTTAGTTTAATTTATAATTCTTTTTCATCAAATTATTATTTGTTTATACATGTATAAATAATATACATTCATAATTTATTTAATCTTATTCACAGCCACAATTCCTATGGCTATACGATAATAATGATATTAAAAATTAATATTTTCATACTATTTCATCTTTTATTTAAACTAGGGGTTGTGTGTAATGAAATATAAATAGAGTGTTACATTTTATTCAAGAGAAACTATGTGTTACATGTAATGAAATTTGATGTATGTAACACCCCGAGATTTTATGAAAAATATTTTCTTTAATGTCATTAATGTCTTGTGTTGTACGCTACACCAAAACGAGCTTGCACAACATGCATCATTGACTTTCCTTGCATTACATGCAATCGCGACCTTCCTTGATAGCGTGTGTAGTACGCAATACCGAGTTTCACTAAACAACGATACGCTATTAAAATATTATTAAAACTAGCCGTTATGAATAGTAATAACCACTTTTTGAAATTTTTTAAATATTATTTTTCAAAATGGACTTCATTTTTGGATTCGAAATATCGAAATTAGCTTAGGGTGAAATTTTGGTAATTTTTGGATAACTTTCATATTTTGATGAATAGTGGAGATTACTAAATTTTAATTAAAAAAAACTTTTTCAATCGAAATAATTAATAGTGATAAATTATTAATTTTAGTGGTTTTAAAGTATATTTAGAATATATTTTTACAATTTAATACAATGATGGTCATTGGATGTAATTTCACACTTAAACTAGTTATAAACAAGTTTCAATCTTTTGATAGTTATTATCTCTTAAAAACATGCTATTTGTTTTGACGACGGGAATTCATTTTTAAATTAGTTAATGAAACTGATATGTTTTGGATGTGGTAAAATAGACATCATTTTTGAGTTCATAATATCAAATACACCTTAGTCCTAATTTTTGGTATTTTTCTGAAAACTCTCAATTTTTGATGAATAGTGAAAACACTAAGTGGTAGTTAAAAAAACTGAATTGTTCATAAAACATAATTTTACCACTTCTGTGAGTGGAATTTCAAAAATCCGAGAGACACGGTTGATGTCAGTAAGTAAAATGTGGTTCAATGAGATAAAAATATTTTTTTAGTGAATAGTAACTTTTTACTTTTTTTACCACGGTTAAAAGTAAATAGGGTAATTAATGGTAGAAATGATATTATTATTACCCTAACACATGTCCTAATTCTATTGGACAAGTTTAATTCGACCACAAACAAACTTAGGAATAAAATATGACCATTTAGGTCCACCTGGATTATATTTGGACATTTATTATTAATTTATTTAAAGAAGGGTTAAAAGAGTTAAAATCAAAGTTTATTTACTAAAACATTTTTAATATGGGGTTATACATAAGATAAATTCGACTATAAATATTAATTAGAAAGCTAAAAATATTTCCTACATAATGGTATTTTATTTGTAATTTTTAGACATTAAATAATTTAATTTATTTATGACACAACGATGATGCAGTAATTATCTTATTAATGAAATATTGACATAATTGATGTTATAAATACCCAAATAAGTATAATTTGAGATTTTTTATGAACTAAATAAATTTTATAGGTTAATATGACATGTTATTGTTGATATAAGAAACTTGGTTCGAACTTATCATTCTGTTATGAATTTCATAAAAATCATGTACCAAATAGTGTCAAAATTGACATAAATTAGTTTTTAATACAAATATTATATTATTAATTGTTATTTAATTCCTAAAAATCTACGGTTTGGAATAATGACTTAGATAAGGTTATATATATTAATAATAAACAACTTGGGGTTCTTTTGGCTTGATATAGTATGTTTATTAACCTTATAGTATAAGAACACAAGAAGACATGGTAAAAGTAAAATTATTCAACTAAATGTTAAATCTAAATGATAAGGTTAAAATAGGAACCTAAACTTGTCTAAATTCTATTTGATGAGATTATTTCGACCCATCCCCACCTTAGCCTCGAAATAAATCAATTTTGAGCTATTTAAATCCGAACATGACTTTATAATAAAATAATATTTTTAGTTATTCCAAAGGTGCGCCTCTCCTCCCTTATAAAAGGGCACCTCCTCCCTCTCTTCCTCACACAAATTTGAGCCTTCAAGCTCGGCCAACCTCTGTCAAATTATCTTCTACACTTCCCTATCAACATCCTAGTGGTTCTGGTCTTCCTCAAAGACCAATTTTGGTACCCTAAGAGGAGGTCTCAAAGAGGCGCTTCAAAGAAGAGGTAATTTCCATTACCAATTCATTCAACTTTATTTCTTCTTCCAATTCTTCTTCTAAAGTTGTTCCATTATGAAGTAATAACATAAGTATCACTAATATACTGATATTTTATTATAAGTATGAAACAACCCTATTTCGCCAACTATCCATCCTACGGAAAACGAAATCACCGCGCATGCGTACGTACGGAATATCGTCTCCACACCGTGGTGTAATTTGTTTTTCCACCAACACCTTATATGGATGGGTATTATGGTGTAGAGAATAACTATACATAGTTATTATAACATAATATTGATTCTGATATATTGTATCATCCACTCTAATTCAGTTCAATAATTATGGAAATGATATCATCGCTCGTGCGTACGTACGGACTACCGTCTCCACGACGCGATGAGATTAATTCTCCATGTTAAAAATTTAAGAATGATTATAAAGTATATATAAGAAATAATAATGAAATATATGACATTATAAATCTACTGGATTTATGTATATATGTATGTCCTCTACTTAATTCCATTCAACTCAATAAGGAAATGAAAACAGCGTTCATGCGTACATACGGCCTACCGTCTCCATGAACGGTGTATTTCATTCCATTTATCGATCCATTATATATATGTATATAATGAATATATATTATATATAAACCATGTTTTATATTATGTAATTTAGTAACCATGATCTAAGTAATCATATGAATAATTACAAGTTAAAACACGAATGACAAATGAGACGATTTTACCCAAAACTCTACTTTAACATGAATTTACAAAAACGGGTAATATAAAGTCATAAGTGAACCATATATGATATAATAACAATGACTATGATTCTTTAATAAGTGAATTACATTATTTAAATCATTATACAGGAGGTTCGGACACTTACAAAGAAAATCGGACCTAAGGTAAGGGAAAATACCACAATCTCATTTTTATCCGAGATTGTTTATACTTTGGCATTTACTAGGGTGTATTTTATCATCCACATCCATGTTTCCTCAATATTTAATATTATTTACATCCACCTCTAATTGTTTAATTCCTATTTTACCCTTTGGTGAGTTTTTAGTAAAAGATATGAAAGGAATCTTTTGTCGTTTTTCGTATGAGGTATTTTTTTGACTTTTCCTACAAAAGTACGAAAAGAATGTTTTTTTAACTTATACGGCATGAATAGATTTTTAAAACATTATTTACAAGAAGCTTACTATTAATCTTTTCAAGTTTATTTTTAATCAAATTCTTTTAGTTTAAAATTGTATGACATGTTAAGAAAGGAAAAGTGTTTTTTTGAAGTAGAAAGGATATTTTCCTCAAGAAGGAAGTTCAAGTGTTTTATCAAAATTATTTTCCATCTATGATAATAAAGGGTTTTGTTTTTATCCCTATTATTACATTGATTTCATTATGTTGTGATGGAAATATTTTTATGAATTTCTTTATCTTATATGAATTGTTTTATGATGTCATGTTGTTTAAGAATCCCATTTTTATTACATGGGTTATGCAATGATGTATGAATTATGATTTTGTGGAACACATAAGAATGGTATCATTATGAGATGGGTGGGACCTATATCTCCCTCCAATGCATTGGGTAAAGATTTTATATCTCATGAGATAGACATTGCTGGAATGGTAGGTTATACCAGTTCAGTGAAACAGGACTGAAATGAGGGTGACTCGATTCAGAAAGGGACTTTGTCCATTAATACAGTCTTGGAAATGAGTCTTGACTAATAAGATATGATTCTCTTTGATTATGTGTGTATGCCACAAAGTTTCATGTTTTAAGTTATTATTATTGCGATTTCATTTCACTACTATGATTTATCCCATGTTATGAAATTATGCTCTCTTTTGCAGGTTAAGATTTCCAAAATGTTATGTTCTTATGAAAATGATGTGATTGATATTTCTTTTGTTTACCCTTACTGAGCATTTTAGCTCACCCTTTTATGTTTTCTTTTCCCCAGGATATAAAAAATGGTTTTAGGTAAAAAAAAGGAAGATCATTATTGGAGATTTTGAAGATCTTTCACCATGATTAGAAAATTATATTCCGAGTTTCCAAAGACACTAAACTATTACAATCCTTGTGTGTGTTTGTTTTTGTTATGTACTAAGTATTCCGCAAAAGTAATGTAATGTCTATGTATGTCAAGCTTTGGGTCTCTACAATGTATGTGTTTCATGTGACAAAAAATAACAAAACTTTTATTTATTTTGAAATATATTTCATAAACTCTTGGAGTGTTACAATATCAATATGATCCACACAAAAACTATAAAGGTATATTTGAAAAAATAAAAACATAAAAAAATGATAAATAAAAGTTCCACAACATCAGTGACTAATTTCATCATAACCATCACCCTTATTATGCATATAATTCATGAAAATATAATTCATGTCCCATGTAAAGGGAAATATAATAATATGTGAGCTCAGATGCTCAATTAGACTAAACAAGAGAGATATCCAAAAATGTTCAAAAGAGAAAATAAGAGAAGAAATATAGTATGAGAACATGATATTAATATTATAAATTACTACCGAAAAATTTATATATCTTAAACATGAATCATGGCATAAAAAGTTTTCAAACCAAATATATAATATATATGAATGTGGAATCATAAATAAAAAATTATGAATAATAATAACATCACATAACAATAAGGAATAACATTTTAGAAAACACATAACCATAGAAAATCAATTTTTTAGTCAAGAATCACTGTTATTAATATTATAGTTGATTGGGTTCACACCCAATTCCATCATTTCCTTAGCCAAGGTTCACTCCCAAGACTATCTTATTGTTAAAATTCCCTATTTTAATTGGGTTCACTCTCCCTTTCAATATTTTTTATCTCATCATATATCCATATTTACCCAATATTATGGAGGTCTATATAATTTTAGGCACACCCATCAATTCATGAAAACTATACACTATCTGCCAAAAGATTATAAAACATTCACTATATAATCAAATAATAAAATTTTGAAATCATATAAGTTTCATAAAATGTTTATCATCAAAATAATAATCTATGTAGAAAAATAATAAACATTATGACATTGGGTCTTATCCCTAGAAAATCATAAGTATCATAAAATTATGTTTTTAAAGATAAAAATACCTTTAAAGGATTACTATAATATTTCATGAATAAAATACCCTTTTTATTTTGAATAACATATTTACAATATGAAAATTTTTATAAATATTAATGAAAACTTTATCTTTGAAATTAATAAAGTAAAATCATAATGGAATCTTTAATGAAAACAGTATAAATTATGAAGGGGAATGTTATTCATGCAGTGTGGGTTAAAATAGAAATTCCTTCCTCTATTTCTATAAATAGTCAAAGGTACCTTTTTTAGAAAACTAAAATGTGATTCTATTAAATCATTGGTAATTAAATTCAAATATAGTTATCAATGAATTTAAATAATATTTCTAGAATATTAAAAATATTCTTGGAAACATTTTAAAGAGAATATGGACAGGGATGAAAAGATACACAGATGAAAAGAAAAAAATGTATGTCTTCTTTAAAATCATTCTTTATCCTTATTTTATTTCATAAATTGATAAGAATAAAATAAAAAAATGTAATCTAAAGAAATAAACCAAGGATAATAATTTAAATAATACCTAGTATACATATATCATAAAATTTAATTATCTTAAATTTACTCATGAATAATCCTTATAAATATTTCATTGGAACATAAAACCTTAATTATTTTTGTAACTTTTGATTTATGACCCCCATGAAATAAATAAATTCATATTAAAATGTAAACACTGTGAATATAATTATATTCATGATACAACATATCAAAATTATAGCATATGAACATAAAAAACATAAATAGTTTATTAATAGTGACCATATCTCAACAAAACAAAATAGAGATGAAGTACCCATGTGGTTATTGTAATATTTAGAATTAGAAGTAATTGGATGTTTTAAAGTAATAATGTTATATAAATACCTTGAATTAAAAAATTTGTTATTAAAATATATTCTCGTGCGAAGTATAAACACCCTATAAATAAAAAATAAGTGCATAGTGTTAAAACAGGTCTAAATGGAGATAAATTGAGACAAAACCCATACAACATTGGTATCTTATAAATAAAACACCATATAATTCAGGAATTTCATATGGATCTTCAAAAAATACAAATTTCATGATTATGTTAATATTAAATCATTAAGAAGCAATCAAACATCATTAAAATATTTGTGGTGTTTAATACAAAACACATCTAATGAATTTCAAAATGAGATAGAGAAACCCTTACCACACGTCCATCTTGATTAATGATCACTCAAACCACCTATATAATAAATTTATGATTATTATAATTTTATAACAGAACAAAATTTATACACATAATATCATATATAATACACATATATTATTTCAACTCCCCTTTATTAACAATTATCTTTTAAATTTGTTATCTCTCGTGTTAACTTATTCATTTTACATGTTTGTTTTAGTATAGAAGTTACGATCCTTTTATTTAATCATGGTAAATCCATATAAAAATTTTTAACCATGATATAAATACCTTATATATTCATGATATACATATTTATAACTTTTCATATTTATTCCTAATGAAAAAATTAATTTCAACTCTTCAGGGGGGGATAATCCTTACAAACACATGAGTGATGTTTCCACATTTCAATAGTTTGAATTGAAGAAATATAAATGACAAGTACACACTAAATAATAGTTAATAAATCATAAATATCATTTATTTTCATCAAAAATATTCTATTTACCATTCCAATAATTCATAAATGATAAAAAAATCAAATCACTTCATGGAGGTGGTGGTCCACAAGTAATCGTGATAGATGTTGTCATTTACTAATTGATCGGAATGTAAGAAGAGAAATATTTTAATAATAATATTGAATTATAATTATTTTAAAAAAATTTATTTCAATATTAAACTAATCAAAACAATCATCTAGAAAATGTGGTAATGGAAAATGAATTGCATCGATATGTGTAGGCATTAGCCCCACGTATGCACAAGTGACACTTTCATCTCCAATTTGATTGAGAAAAGGGGATGAATAGTTATTTAATAATCATAATAACATATTATTATATATTTGATACTTTATTAATCATTTTTTATGGAAAAACCATGAGTAAATATGGTTTACGAAGAAGTAAAATCAAACTAGATTGGTTAAAAGTTATACCTCTTTATTGAGATGCATCCTTTAGCTTACAACGTCATACATGAAGGATACTACGTAAGATATTACCATGTCATGACCCATCCCCCGATGCCCGTGGTGTGACTACCCCATGTCCTCCTTCTATAGGCCAGGTTTGGCGACTATCACCGAAAAGACATATTCTTAAAATGAGAAGGCATTGCCTCAAAACCCATACATACACATATAGGGCACACTGCGAAAAAGTAAAACACAATGAAAGAAAGAAAAATACAACCACAATTAAAAACCACCAATGAGTTTAAAAGTAATTAATGAAAGTAAAGGGACCAGTATAAATGCCTAACAAGAAAGAAGGTACAGAAAAAAGGGAAAATAGCACATGAGATTGCCCGCTAAGGATCCTAACATAAGGGTAGGTACAACTCATCTATGCGGCTCTCTACGCCAACCGGTCACCTCCGTACACCATCTAATCCAGGATCCTATGTCTTGGTAAAATATATTCATCATATATAATAGATAAAATATATTGTGGGTGAAACTTGTGAAGGGGTGAGTACAATAATACCATGTTGAGACCCCGAGACCCCCAAAGGTCTCCCATAATTCCACAAAGGAAAAACCACAAAGCATGATACCAATCCCAATGCACATGTAAAGAATCATCTCAAAACAGGTATAACCTAATTACAAAGGTATATATGATTAGACGTAAGCTATATGATCTTATTCTTTTGAGAGGCTCTACTGTAGAACCATACAGGATCGATCGATGATGACCCAGAAAATATCGATAGATGGTGACCCACACAAGATCGTTAGGTGTTGACCCACATAGGATCACTGAGCACAGACCCACAAAGGATTGATAGGCACTAACCCACATAGGATCGCTGAGCACTGACCCACATAGGATTGGTGAGTATGGACCCACACAAGATCGATAGGTACTAACCCACATAGGATCACTATTCACTTTTCACATCACAACCAGCCACTGGATTCCTTCACTAAGAATAGCTGATTACAAAAGGATCCACTCCTCAAGCCATTGTTATTACCTCAAACACCACTAAGTTACCTTGTAATATAACTTGATGAACTACTATGTCATGAGAGTTCCAATGCATAACAAACAACGCGTCAATAGGATGCTCGGTCTATAAGTTATATGCATTTTAGTGTCGGTGGCCCGGTTTGATTCGAGTCTGATCCAACTGGTCATACTCCAAAATTCTACAAACCCAAGTGGATTATCTCAAAAGGAATTCCTTGTCCTAAGGGTTCCATATCCACATACGGTTCATCAAATAGACATTTGGTATAGGAGATTTAAGCCTTTAAGTGAAATTAAGCCGTAAGTGGGTCTGGGTCCAGTCCGACTTGGTCAGACCAACCCGGACCAGCCCAAAGGTGTGGTTCATGGCCTATTTTAGCTGGGCACATCCCAAAGGGGCTAGGAAATGGGCTTGTCCCTGCCCACCCAGGTTGGCGTAGCTCGCCAGTCCGCTGGACCAACCCGGCCCGATGGTTGGGCATGACCTGCATGTTGGGAGTGGCTAGCAAGCTTGGCACGACCCTCAAGCTGGGTGTGGAGGTCGGCTCCCCTCCCAAACAGACCATAGTCTATTTGGTTTCTCCCATCAGCAGCTCCATTTTGTGCCGCTCCACCAGGTCGGTCCCCCTGGACCGGTAATCAGCCTGACCCGCGGGGCGTGGGTCCACCTTTTGATGCGGCTTAGAGTCTGGCCATCCCCTTTGACGCAGTCCCTCGATTCACCATCGTAATCAACAAGGATAGCTTCCCTTGATGCACCCTGTCCACCGTGGTACCTTTGGGTGCCTCGATCCCCTCATGGCCAGCGGGAGCTGACCACATCCTCATCCGGTCGCCGGTGTCGTCACGATCATGAGGCTTCCACAAGCCTCTGTTGAAGCTTCGAATGTCCGTTTTCTTTTCTAACTATTCCAACAGGCCTCTCAAAAAGCTTCCATCACTACGTGGCTCCCGATATTGTCTTTCCGTATTGTTTCTTGGTCGCCTATGAAGAATGCACCAAGAACAAGATCACCCGAGGGTCCTGGCCTTGTTCGGTTTGGCCCATGCCCTCCACATTAGCATTATAACATAGGAAGGAATATTATTAACTAAACGCCCATAAATAAACCCCACATCATCCTCCAGCATTCAAGAAAGAAATGTGGATCAAAAAGTTGGATGGTTGGTCCGAATTCTTGATAATTTTTAAAAATGAAAAAGAGGGAGGAATTAAGCATATAAATCCCCTCTACCTAGAACTCGTCGTAAGACATTGCGGATGAGAAAGATGAACTCGTGTTCGAAGGGTGTTCATCACCATTTTTTAGTTCCTCATTTTTTGTTTGATCAGGTTTCCATTGGTGTTTCTTCAATGCTTCCTCATGTCGATCCCTAAAACCCATTCAATAGGTTTGTCTCAAAAGAAGAAAAGGAACAACCCATGTTGTGTTTTATTAATTCGGTTCATTAATAAACTACAATTAATGATCCATTAATTCAAAAAATTCCATTTTTACATGACCCAAGGGTCATTTAATTAAATAAATAATATTCATGCCTGACGTTACTCCACAGTCCTTCCATCTAACATGCAATGTTGAGAAGGTAATAAAATAACTCATGGATTTATTTTATTGTTATTTTTTGGAACGTCCAAAAATTAACATTTTCACCCAACCCCTTTTGGTCAAAGTTAATATTTTCCTATGAGAATATTGTCACTTCAAATTCAACGGTGCTCTCTAATTTTCAATCCAATCACCGGTTCAAAATATATAAATCGTCATTCGCACGTTTTTTGAACGTTCCTTAAAAAAAGATCACAAATTATTAATAGTCACCCTTGACTAGGGTACTTTGAGGATAGTCTACACCAAAGGGAAATACTTCTGATCTCAATGGTACTCTCATATTTTCAATATTTGTTACCATTTAAGAGTTAATGAATTTAATAATAAAATAATTTTTACTTAATAAGTTTATTTACGACCAAAAACTAACTTCCACTATTGGCCTGTGCTAACCATGTTTACGATCTTCCTAAGGATGGCATACTCTCATGAGTTCAGTGTTGCTCTCATATTTTTAATCTACATCACCATTCATGAGTAATAATTAATTTAAAAATAGATTAATTTTATTTAAATATTTTTTTTACGATTCTGCAATTTTTGGGTTTTCTCACCGGAGGCATGATCCAACTAATCCAATGTTGCTCCTAGGGTAAACCCTCTATCCTGAACATAATTGGCCCCTCAGATTTTAGAGTTCGGCAGTCATTTAGGAGTTATTTCACATTTTTTGTTACACTGATCACACACACTATATAAAGCTTAACATTTTTTTGAAGGATCATTTCAAGAACTCCAGGCCTTAGAATCACATGTTGTCTATTTTTTCAATCTCGTAATAATGATATATAATTAAAAAATATATACAAGAATTTTAAGTCTTTTCATCCTCCCCAACATAGGGATTTATATCCACAAAAGCCACAATAATACAAGGGAAACAAATAGGGGTACTGAGCATGTATTTGATCCTCCCACCCCCATGTTCTCTCTTGAATGTTCTCGGGCTTCCACTGAACTCACACTAGTGGAATTGACCACCCAGAATGGACTCACTCCTATCAATGCTCTATCTCCATCAGGAACTCCATAAACATCTCCCCATCATCAATTTCCAACTCACCAAGTCGATAATGTCTGACGGATCGTGCATGTACCGCCTCAGATATGGCACATGGAAAACATTATCCACCTGGTGTATCTAGGGGGCATAACTAGGTGGAATTCCACCTCACTTACTCTGCTGAGGATTTCGAAAGGTCTGATGAACCTTATAGATAGCTTGCCGCTGTAGGAAGTCATGGTCTCCCTCCTCAAACTTCAAGGCACTCTATATCCTATCGGCATAACACTTCTGTCTGCTCTGTGCAATCTTCATCCACTCTCGGTTGATCTGTATCTTCTCAGTGGTAGCCTGTTCCAACTCTCGACCCATAAGTGATGACTCCCCTGGGTCTGCCCAGCATAGAGTTGATCTGCACGGTCTCTCGTATAAGGCCTCAAATGGTGGAATAAAAATGGTGTATTTATAGCTATTACTATATGTGATATCCACTAATGGTAAGTGATCCTCTCAACTATGGCCAAAATCAAGGACACAAGAACAGAGCTTGTCCTCAAGTGTGTGTATGGTCCGCTCTATCTGACCATCTGTCTGTGGGTGAAATACGGAGCTCCAACATAGCTAATTCATGAACAACTCCTATAATACCTTCCACAACAGTGATGTAAAATGAGTTTCACAATCTGATACGATTGTCAATTATACCTCATGAAGCCATACTATCTCATATAGATAGAGGCGTCCCAAGCCCTCTAAGGATCCCTGCTCTCAGATGAGTTGGAAGTGGTCCGACATGGCGAGTTGTTCAACGATAACCCTAAAGGAATCCTGACCCCAAGACATACATGGTAGACTTCTCAGGAATTCCCTGGATATGTCATCCCACATTCATTCTGTCACCGCAAGTGGCTGAGTCAAGCCTGATGGAACCTCGTGCTTGACCTTCACTTGCTGAAAAGTGAAAAATCATGAAACAAAATCTTCCACTGATTTCTTCATCACTGGACACTAGTACTGATGCTGGAGGTCATGGTATATCATTTCCACACCAGTATTCACCAACAAAGGGGATGTGGAGAACACCCACAACACCTCCTATTGTTGCACCACTGGTACCACGGTGTGTCCTTTGAAGAGGATGACATGCTCCCCACCTTCATAAAATCTTTCAAGATCATGTCCGGAGGATATCTAATCATGTTATGTCTTATAGTCGGCATTCAAAAGTTGTGACTCCCTGAATCACTGAAATAGTGGGGATGTGACTGTAGTATACTGGAGGTGATCTGTGCCATCACTGTCTACGAATGAGAACTATAATGCAGCTAACTTCTCCATTTCCTCACTCAGAAACTACAACCCAGAACTCATGTTTTGTGTCACTGCTACTACATTTTCCATTCCAGTATTATAGACCCTCTAAAAGATAGATTGTTTGATGAACAAAATCCACCATCACTGTCTCACATTTAAGTCTTTCTGTGATGAGATATACTTGAGGCACTTGTGATTAGGTTAGATAGTATATCTTTCACCCAACTATACTCTCAACTCTCAGAGCACCACAGGAGGCATCTGATATGTAGTTGTAGATATTGGTTCCTTCCTTTGGTAAAATCCAATGCATAAGTCCCTCTTCATATAGAGAAGTAATCCTAGAAACATGTTTTTAAATGGTTTTCTTGAACTCTCCCACTATTTATGGGAACTGAAAACTCTAAACACCTACTTCTTCAAGGGTATGGTTGGCCGACTCAAGATTGATCAGATGCACCCTCCTATGCATGAGTTTATACTATGTTGAATGTGTTTCCTTTTTTGCCGACCAAGGAAAAACCAATTATAATTCTGTAGATATACCGCATCCTTTTTTCCTAAAATAGTGAATCAGATCATGAACTGTGGATGACCCGGCCATTCTGAAACTAACATCGTAAGGCCTCAATGCTGCCACCAAAAAGGTCCAACTGAAACTGTCGCCTCAAGGGTCAGATCACACCATCGGCATAAGTGTGATTATTGATTCTCCTCTCATATGTATCTATAGATTTAAGGTTCAATTCAATGGTTTAACTGGAAATTCAAGGTCTTGAAAAAGATTAGTGACTATAAGGAATGATTAGTACCAATGCCTATTAATTATGGTAGCTAGTAGTAGACATAGACCATACCTCAAATAATTCATGGAGACCTTGGGTCACACTCCTTGATGACATGTATCTACACCCTTTCCATGTCCTCCGGCTCCCTAACCCTGGTTGGGACCACATTATGGTGGTGTTTATAACATGTCAAAATGTATACCACCTCCTACTGCTCTCCTAGCTCCCCTTCCATGTCTACATCCCTACAGATTCATTTGTCCCTATCACATCCTCTTTCCAAAACATTTTACACATCTAAGTATCAAAGACTAATGTTGGTTTCTAGCGTTCCCAATAATAACATTCACAAACTGCATCTACCCACCCAAATAATTTTAAACCACACAGGTTCTCTCTAGAACCCTAACATAAGTAGAAATGCATAGAGGAATAGATTTTTATTCTATGTCCTCAAACAGATCTCTCTTGGAGGTCCAATCCTTGAAGCACTGGTCGTATCATATTCATAGAGTTCCTAGAATTGTCGAGACACCTAGACAAATAATAAATTAAAGAAATGTCATCCTATCAAAACTATAGAAGCTCTTGGGAACATAAAACGATTAGCATTTCATGCCAACAGACTGCCTTCTCTAAGAAAGTTATCATGCTCTGTCCAAAGAAAAAGTCACCTCATTATATGAGAGGAGTAATCTAATCCCTACCATCGCTCTGCTGTGCCACATATAATTCTCACTACTAGGACCACCATCTATTCTAATGGTGCCCTAGCTGGATAGAAACTCAGTCACCACCTCAAGCTAGTCCTTAGTCACATGTGAGTTGGGATCGCCTCAAATCCAAATGGGTATCTTTCACTATAACTTTTGTAAGGCACTGAGCCTATATGTTTCCTATATCAGTAGTTCTGATATTAACTACTGACCAATGGGTAGTGGTATCACTGGGACACCACTCGAATGAACCATCTCGGGCAACAGTCCTTGTAATGAAGCCTCGTCACACTAGGGACCATCCCCATGGTCACACATTTGAATCCTGGAAGGCTGTCTACATGGAGGGATTTTGAAAGAGAATCAAGATAAACCATGGTAAATAATTATACCTGGTGAGATAAATAAAAAGATATCAAAAGAAAATGATTTAAAAAACTCATACAATTAGTGTTTTTGTGTACCAATTCCGAAATATGAATTCAGTGTCCTAGTGTATGGATATGTCAGCCACCGCACCAACACTGGACTCCCTGGACTCAAATCCGAACTCAAGACACATAACATTATTTCTCAATTGAAAACATAGAATCCTATTTCTTCTGGTAGAACTGAATTCCCTCGGATACCACATTTTCACGACCAATCCCCCAGGGCCGATAATATGACTACCCCAAACCCGCCTTCCTTAGGTCAGGGGTTGGCTACTTGCACCGAAAGTCATATCCCTAAAATGGGAAGGCATTACCTCAAAACATCTACACACACAGTCAGGGAACACTGCCAAAAGTGACACACAACAGAAGAAGAAAGATACAACCCCAACCAAAAACCACCACTGAGTGTAAAAGTAAGTACTAAAAGTAAAAGGGCCGATATACAAGACCATCTGGAATGACGGTACAACAAAAAGGGAAAAACACCTCCGGAGATCATTTTACAATGATCCTACTTGAAGGGTAGGTACAGCTTGTCTCTACAGCTCTCCATGCCAACCAGTCACCTCCATATTCCATCTAGTCTTGGCTCCCAAGTCTTTTTCAAT
The DNA here is from genome assembly GCA_963277665.1 of Viscum album. Lineage (NCBI taxonomy): Eukaryota > Viridiplantae > Streptophyta > Magnoliopsida > Santalales > Viscaceae > Viscum > Viscum album. The sequence goes on along the minus strand of OY728134.1, from coordinate 566,078,803 downwards.
GATGAATGTCACCTATACTAGACACAATATGGTGCCGGTGAATCCCATGTAGGGCAGAGTATAACAATACCCAGTAGGGATCCTGAGACCCCCAAAGGTCTCCAAAAATTATAGAAAGGGAAAACCAAAAAGCATGATCCCAATCACAAAGCACAGGTAAAGACTCGGCTCAAACCATGTATAACACAATTACATAAGTACAGATGATTATATATAAGATACATCATCTTATTCTACCTATAGGATCTACAACTGACCCACATAGGATCGATTGATGTTGACCCACACAAGATCGATAGATGGTGACCTACACAGGATCTTTAGGCGCTGACTAACAGAGGATCCTTGGGCACTGACCCACATAGGATCGATAGGCACTGACCCACATAGAATTTCTGGTGTTGACCCACATAGGATCGTTGAGCATATTCCCACATAGGATTGATAGGTACTGACCGACACAGGATCACTATTCATTCTTCACGTCATATCCAGCCACAAGATTCTTACACTAAGAACGCTTGATTCTAGAAGCATCCTCTCCTCAATCCATTGGTCATAGCTAAACCTCCATGAAGTCCCACGATGTAGTAACCTGATGAACCTCCATGTCATATGGTTTCCAATATAATAGATGGTGTGTCAATCGGATGCTCTTTCTGTAAGATATAGTCATTTTAGTGTCGGGGGACCAGTTGGATTCGAGTCTGATCCAACCTATCCATACTCCAAAATTCTTCAAAATTCAAGTTATGTATCTAAAAATGACCAACTCATCCTAAGGGTTCCAACACCACATACGGTTCTTCAAATGGATGTCAAGTATAGGAGATAGAAACCTTTATGAAAAACTGGGTTATAAGTGGGTTCAGGTCGGGTCCAACCCTGCCTAGCTCAAAGCAGCTGGTCTTGGCCTGGTTTGTCTAGGCCCAGCCCAAAGGGGTTGCGCCATGGACATGGCCCATCCCACCAAGATTGGTAAGGCCTACTGGCTGGGCGCAGCCCGCTTGTTGGGCGTGGTAGTCAGCTCCCCTCCCGAATAGACTATAATCCATTCAGTTTCTTCCAACAACAACACCAGTTGGTGCAACTCCACCTAGATGCTCTTCATGTAGAAGTCATCAATGGGACCCGTGGGGCATGTTTCCCCTCCTCCACAGCTACTCGGAGTTGTGGCCCTCCTCTGTGGTGCGCCTCCTCCATCAACGTGGTTGGCATCGGCCGTCCACCCCTATCCGCCACAACACCTTTAGGCACCACTGGTGGAAGACGGTCGCTACCTCCTCCAGTCATTGCTTCCGCTACACCGGCGGGGCTTCCGCGGGCCTCCAGTGAAGCAATGGAGGTTGGTTTTATTTTATTACTATGCCAATGGGCCTCCCATGGTGGTTCCATCAATGTGTGGCTCTCAATTTTGTCTTGCATCCCCATTGCTCAGTCCCTGCAAAAAAAACTATTCAAGAACATGTTCGGAGGAGGGGTTAGGACTTATTCAGTTCGGCCTATGCCCTCCACGTTATCATTATAACATGGGAAGGAATATTATTCATTACAACCCTATAAATAAATCCCACATCATCCTATCTCATTTAAGAATGAAACACAGATCAACCCATTGGATGGTTGGTCTACGTTCTTGATAATATGCAATAACGGAAAAGAGGGAGGAATTTAGCACACAAATCCCCCAACATGGGACTCATTTTCAGACACTGCGAAAGAGAAAGATGAACTCACATTTGAAGGTCATTTTTCGATGTTCGTTTGTTCCTTGTTCTTCATTAGAGGCGGTTTACAATGGAATCTCATCCGATCATTCTCACGTCGATCCCCAAAACCCATGCCATAGGTTTTCATAAATAGAAGAAAAGGAACCACCCACATTGAGTTTTATTAATGATTTTCATTAATGATCCGCAATTAATATTCCATTAATTCATCGAACGTCATTGTTTTTCAACCCAACTGGTGGGTAATTAAATGACTCATGTACAAGCAAGATATTACACCATGGTCCCACCATCCGTTGCTCAATGGTGGGAAGAGAATAGAATAACTCATAGAGTTATTTTATTACTATTTTTTGGTAAAGTTCAAAATTTAACTTTTTTGTCAAACCATTGTTGGTAAAATTTAAGCTTCTCATAAGAAAATCATAGCATTTTGAATTAAATGGGGCTCTTGGATTATCGAGCTGACCATGAGTTAAAAGGATAGAAATTGCGGCTTGCACATTTATTGAATGTGCCCTAAAAAAAGATCAAAATTATTAACAGTCACCCTCAACCCACGCTGGTCGAGGGTAGGATCTGCCTAAGGTAAAAACGCCCTCAAGAGATCAATGGTACAATCATATTTCCAATATGAGTTACCATTTTGGAGTTAATTAAGTTAACAATAGAATAATGGTTACTTAATTATTTTATTTACGGCCAAAAACTAACTTCCACAGTTTCCATGTGCTAACCAAGGTTAGGATCTTCCTAAGGAAAGAATATCGTCACATGCTTAGCGGTTGTCTCATATTTATAATCCGAGTTACTTCTTTTTAGTTATAAGCATTTGAAAAATAAAATAATTTTATTTAATTATTTTATTTATTGTTGTGAATTTTATTTTGGTGTTTTTTCAATGGAGTCATGCACCGACTAAACATAAGTCATGCTTTGGGTAAACCCTCCATCCTAAATGAATGGTACATTGAATTTCTGATCCAAGCACCCATTTAAGATGTATTCTTCTTTTTTAGCGAAACTACTCACACACACTATTTAAAGCATAATTTTTTTTGACGGATCATTCAAGGTACTTTGGGCCTCAAAATCATGTGGCATCAATTTGTACAGTCTCATGATAATCCCATATGATTAAGAAAAATTATACATAAATTTTGGGTCATTAAATACAATATGATCTTGGGTGAATGGAATAATTATAAGAATGATGATTAGAATGTATTTTATATTATATAAAACTCAAATGGTGTGAATAAGGGATGAGGATAGGTTCCCCTTTCTGAGTGAGGGGATGGGAATATGTGGAATTTCTTAAAACATATCAATTAAATAAGGGAACTTCCAAGGCAAAGTGGATCCAAAATGGCTAGGTATTAGAATTTATTAAAAGATAAAGTTTAATTTCATTCAAAAAATAATATTTATATAGTTTTGGGTTGAAATATTACACATATCATTTAGTTTAACACCTTCCACCCCCCTAAAAACCTGGTTTTACCTTTAACCAAGGTAAAACTAATATTACTCTTTTTACTATTCACTATGACATAAAATTAAGTTGAAAATATTAGATTATATTAATTATTTTTATTCCAAATCTGAAATTATTTTTTGATATATTGATTTTCTATAATTGGATGAATTTCATTTTATATAAGTGTACAACATGCCACGAAATCTCATTTTAGAATAATGGTTCTTTAAGAATAAAACTAAATTAAAATTAGTTAAATTTATTGTAGAACCATCAATAATTATTAAAATAAATTATATAATATATAATATATAAATTTCATTAAAACCATTATTATATTTAGAATAATTTAATTTATTAATATAAAAACAGAGTGCATGCAGAAATATAGTTTTGAGAAAAATTTGTATTTATACCCAGAAATAATCTTCTTCAAAAAAATAATTATAATGATTATTATTATAAAACAAATTATATAATTTATAATTAATGTATTATAATGTTAATTTAAGATAAAACTCAATCAAAATACGGGACATTACTTGAAAACAAATGATATTTTTTACAAAAATCAATATTTTCACTATTTACTGGAAAATTAATCATTTTAGAAGAATCTTAAAAATAAATTAAAAGATAAATTTGATATGATTATTTAAAAGATTTTATTAATTTACTAAAATAAAATTACAAAAAATAGTAAAAATTAATTATAATTTTGTTGAACGTAAAATGTAATAAAAACTATTTTTGGGGAAAACACATTTTTAAAGCCTAAAATGATTTTATGGAAAATTGATTACTTATTTATTAAACAATAATTAATAAAATTTCATTAGTTAGTACCTTCATATATATTTTTTCATAACTTTCTTACTAATATTCATAACTACAATTTTAATATCTAGCTTATAATGATTTACTTTATCATGGCTCATATATACTTATGGGTGGAAATAAAGAAAACAACTGAGAACTTGAATTTTATCTAAGGAAAAATATATTCTAAAATATTCGGGTGTTACGGGAATAGATCATGGTTGTTACTAACATTTATGGATTGCGTCAATTAAATTTTAGATATTTCTTCAATGGTTTTGGGATTAGTTACTTGAATTCCCATGGTCTTATCTTAGTTTCTTGAACTAACAATGTAGGATTGTGTAATTGGGTCGGACCATCCACTTTAGAAAGTGGAATAATGGGTCATTGATGGTACGTAATAGGTTTTTGGGTAGATTTATGAGTTTGGTTTTCCTTCATTCATTGCTCGTTGTTATCTTTCAAGAAAAAGGCAAAAAAAATATAACCTTATTATTTTTGGAATTGGATACAATATTGATTAGTTTGTAAATATTAATTTGAATTCCTTTCATATGTTTATTAAAAAAAAGTACATGTTTTCCTTTTTCTTAATTCTATTAAATTTTACATTTATTAATTTATAATAGTTGTGGATGGTTAGATAAATAATTCTCTAATGGACATAATTCCCTGTATACCTTCTGTTATCGATGTGAAATTTCTAAATTGAGCTTGGACAATGAATATACCACAGATTGTATACTCCCATGTGACCAATATCTATAGTACTCTTAAAAGTAAGGAGTGTAATTCTCTCACAAGAGGTATTCTTTGAGAAGAACCATTTTTTCATGGATTCTAGTGGTTCATTGTTTTTCTCATTCCAAGTAGCGGGATGACCATTAGTTGAGGAAAATTTAGGGTTGTTGATGTTTAATGAGACTCATGTGAAGAATTTGTATTCTTCTACTAAGGTGATGCTTCAGTAATCATTTGATTTTTTAGATCTTATGATACATATCTTTATTAGTGAAGGAGTTTTTAGGATTTTATACTCAGAGAGTAGGCTTTATAATTATATGGTGGTGTCCTGAGTTGTGTCAGAATACACACCAAAAAATCATGTTATATATATAGAAGGTTGGTTTATTTTCCCATATAAGATATTTTTTATTCTTAGAAAAAATATTCATTATTTTTCAGTTATAAAAATAAATAATTTAAAAGAAGTTTCTATATAGAGGCATAGATTCTTATTTTATCAATGCTAAGCTCATTTTTATGTTTTGAATTTTTTTGTCCATAAAATTGTTAACTAGTACTTTTTCCATAGTAAAGGGCATTGGAAAATAATTATGATTATTGTTTTGTCTCAAATTTTGTTATTTACACTTGGTTTAATTTTCTTTTATTTTACAAGATTTTAAAATTTTGTTAAATAGTTAATATTCACTAATATGTATATATATATATACTTCCAATGTAAATATTATTATCTCCCAAGAGAGAGATTTAATAATAAAATTATACATTTTGGTTATCTTCATTATGGGGGTTTTTTCTATGAGGGGTAAAAATTTTGTGATTGTGAGATGAAAAATCAACCATGAAATTTCATGTCTTTAATTAGACCCACATGATATCAAAAAATATAAATAAATAATTTTTTTTAATTGTTGAGGTAGAATTACCATGGTCACGTGATAATAACATGGTATAAACATTCCATGAAGGTAATTAATCAGATCATTTAATGATTCCAAAGAATTATATATTGTATGAGGATAACTAGGCATTTATGAGGGATTCATAATTCCATTAAAATTATAATTATAAAATTGCATTATTGTTTCTTTGAATTTTATTTATAATTCATAATTTGGAAGTTAAATTACCTTACTAAATTTGTCATTTACCCTTTTGAAAATAGAGAGAAATGCCTCACCTCTCTCTCTCTCTCTTTATTAGCGAAACAAAGAATGGTTCCTTGTGTTCTTCTCATTTTTCATGGTGGTGGTGACACTGATGGTTGTAGATTTATCATGGAAAAAATGATAACACAACATTCCTCCAATAGATGAATAAATTTATAATACTCAATCCCTAAGGTAGTAATATTCTTCTCATCATTGTTCCATATTTATTTTATATATTTCAATCCTCTCTATCTCATGATCATATTAATTAAATTACTTTGGTGGTATAAATATTAATTTCATATAATACTTCAAATAAAAATATTTTTGAAATATTTTATGGAATTTAATATAAGGCTTCTAATCAAAAGTGATCCCTGGTAGGATATACCATTATCAGTTTTAATAATTCTATCCATGTATGGCTTGAATATTTTAGTCATGTAAATAAATTTGTTAAATAATTTTAATTAATTTATAATTATAAATGTTAATTTTGAAATGAAAAAATTAGTGATTAAAAATTTATTCTATAAATTTATTTTTGCAATAAATAATATTTACTCAAACCAATGAAATTAATAATTATGTGAACCATGATATATTTTATGAGAATAATATTATATTTCCTTATTATTTATTTGGAATAAAAATGATAGATTAATTTAAGAATATTACACTAAAATATTTACCCTTTTGTATTGTGTTAAATCATTTGTTGAAAAAAAAATTATAGAATTTATTCTCATTTTAAAAAATTATTTTTTAGAAATAATTTCATTATGGATTCCCAAATAATAATAGTTTTGGGTTTGATTTGATTATATTCAATAGTTATTTCTATATTTCTGATTGATCAAGGGTATATTTCATAATAATATTACAAATAAATAATAATATCATTATTATTACGATTATCCAGGAAACATTATGATTGATGCGTGATAAATTAATAAATACCCATATTCTTATTACGACTTTGATATTTATTTTCCATGTTCACCACCCTAAAACATTGTCTTGGGTGATTATACATCCCATTAGATACATTTCATTATTTCAGCATCCTTTTTATTCACACATTATTTTTGTCGATTATGTGGTGTTACAATGATGAATTTTGGAGTAATTATGTTTTCAATTACTTAGATACAACTTTATAATGATGAGTTTTAGGAAAGGTTTGATGAAATGTTATAAGGAAATTAAAAAATGGTAAATGATACAAAATAATTTCCTATGTGAGGAGGGATGGTGAGCTCAGGGGAAATGGAATTGATCGATTAAGGTTGTGTGGTTAGATATTGAGATTATAGCAACATTCATGGGGATAATTCTTGGCATCATGGTTCACTAGAATGTGTGTAGTCTCTAGTCACATGTGGATTATGAACCTAACTCAATTATCCTTATTTTAATAAATAAATTTTTTATTATAACCCACTATAAATACCATCATGTGAATAAGACACTATAGTGTTAGGTTTACATGAATTTTTAACTATATTGTGTTAGGTGACTCTATGTCACACACCATGTATCAAGGTAAAGGCATACCTACATGTATATCTTTTACACACCCACAAATCATGCCATCCCCACACATTGTGCACCTCCCTTAACACATCGATTAATATGTATTTACATGAGTTGGGTGATGATGATACAATAAAAACCAACCTTAGTAATCATATATGTTGTGTACCTTATTGGGACACACTACCAACTTGGTAGGATATAGTTATCTTCATATATTTCAACTATGGTATCAATTTAAGGGATAAAAGTATCCCATTTTTTACATCCTTCATTATAGAATGATCTTCTTTGAATATCATTTTCATATTAGGTTTATATTCATTATTTTCTAGTGTGTCGATTTTTTAGATTTGTACTGATGATTATGTGTGTGGGAAAATATTTAGAGCAAACATAGAGTATGTAACCCTATAGAAGTAATGTGATGTGTTTATTATATGTTCATAGTTGAGTTTGTATCCCACTCATGTTTAAGGGGTATGAATCATATACTCATAAAGTAGGTAACCCTGTCATTCAATGAATAAAAAACAAGCTAATGTGTGGGTCCTTCATTGGAGATAATAACAATCTAAACAGAGGTGTCTTCCAATGGGACGTGGGCCCCCATTACTATTATTATTAAGGGACTTTTTTAATCATGAAAGATGTGATAATATTTAGGTATTCATGCTCTTTGTGTTATGGTTTATCCATATTTTTTCATGTTAGAAATTTTTAGTGATAACATGAGGCATTTTGTGGACATTTTTTCAACAAGGTTTCATCGTAGTCCTTATGATCAAAGTGGTTATGTGAGGATTTTTTGTGATTGTAGGTTGTTTTTATTGAATCTCTAATATGATATTTTTCGGTTTCTATATATAAATATCTATGAGGATCTATACAAATGATGGTTAAAGTGTTCTATATAATACCCTTGATTAACACCATAGTGTAACTTATATCTGGAATAAGGATACAATAGGTTATACACTGATATATGTGTTCTAGGATTCATGAATGATGTTTTCCTTATATAATTGGTCTATAATGATAGTAAAATTTTTTATCTATCTATTTTTTTCCCTATATTGAATATCTAGGTTTTCCTTAACTTCTTTTTTTACTCTCATGTAATGGAGTTTTTTATCTAACCATCTATTGAAACATTCATTATTTTATTTTGGGTAATCTTACTTGGTATATTTATACTTACCCATGTACTATCCTTGTTCCCAAACACATTGTCTCTAAGAAGGCACTACAAAATTTATAGTTGTGCTTCATTATCATTAATATAGATTTATTACGCCGATTAGATGACTTCGGATCTATCATGGAACTCAATAGTGGTGGTTACTATTGATAGACTTTCCCAAGTAATACTTAGTGTATAGTGACTCAAGTTGGATCTTCATAGGTATCCTTATTATGAGGATTTGGTGTTCCCTATGTATACATATTATTTGTAGTGTAGTAATGTTTTTGGATACATATAGGTGTTTCTTATGATGTTTGGTATTTATTAATTTTTTTCATACATTCATTGATCTATTGAATTTTTGTTCATTTATATCAATTTATGTTTCCAATTATTTAGATAAAATTTATTTCTTATATGTTTTAATTTTTTATAGTATTGGGCTTACCATGTATGATTTTTCATTCTTAGTGTGGATTTCTAAATCTTGGACTATTAGAGGCTGGATTGGGGTGGCCCACCTAAATCATCACTAACCTAGGAGTGGTCTTAGTGGGTGATGATATGTACATTTTTTCTATTTACATGGGGGAAATATCAAATAATATATGACGGTTTAAACAAAAACATTTAAATTGGTCAACACCATGACTCATATCCACTATCAAGATACTATTATTCTCATATATTCTTCTAGTGGTCGCAATTATAATTTATATTTATTATTTTGGATAAGAATTTAGTTTTTTTCTTCTTTAATATTAATACACAAATAAATATTTATTTTTAAGAAACACTATATAGTATCTAAAGTTATCAAAATTGATAAATTATGAATTACATATTTTCAAATCCAACTCATAACTTATGTGTAATGAACATAGAATTTAATAATTCATTATAAAATTATAATTTTTGTACCTTGAACATAATAGAAATTATGAATTCATGAACATGGAATGATAACTGATCCTGCCATACCAAAAAAATAGTAGAAAAATTGTAACTTTTAATATCCAATTATCCATAAAAACTTTTTCTAACTAATAAATGAAAACTAAATGAATATAAGTGATTATAAATAAATTAAAAAAATATAAATAAGGATATATTATTAATTAGTCTGAGTTGATTATATAGGGATTTATCACAAGGTCAAGTGAGTTTAAAGTTAATGTTAGTGGATTCGTATCTCAATCTCACGTTTTAGAGTTATATTATCTCTTATGTTTATATATTATTATAAGTTTGTCATGATCTATCCTATGACGGTATCTTGTTATATTTTTCCTTGAATTTTTAGGATTTACATTTACACCTCATACTTTATAATTGATTGAACCCTAATCCAAACCATACAAATTAATAACTCTATACGGGTTCTTCTTTACTGATCTATATTATTCATTGATATTATCTATGTATAATCTTACTTTAAATAGATTTCATGAACATTCCATTTGAATCCCTATATTACTTCACTTTTTGTCATGAACCAGCCAGAGTTGACCATGAACCGGTCACATGGGTCAGCCCCCAACAAGTCCTGAGAGGTGTTCACGATCCTGCCGAGATGGCGACAAGCACAAAGGGAAACAACATAGTACACAAGGGAATGATTTCCCCCATATATAAATAATCAAACAAACAGCAGAAAGAAATGGACAACCCAAAATACATATATATAAAAATAAAACTGAAAATTTTTTGTACAAGAAACTTAAAGCAAAACTAAACCAACAAATCAACTGACCAAACCCGATAACCAACTAACTTCATGTTACCATACTGGTCACTCTCCAACCTAATGATCACACATCACCCAAGGTGATTGAACTCAATATGAAACCTTCACATGAAATAAAAAAATATGAAGACTATAGGAATGAGTATTAAAACTCCATAGGTCAGCCCGATATTCTATTTCCAATGCACATCCTTTAAAATAAAAGAAAAATCAATTTCAAATTTTAAATACAAATATAACGGTATTTTCCTCTTCTATATTTTTAATACCCAAATAAATATTTATTATTAAGAAACACCTTATAATTTCTATAGTTATCAAAATTTATAAATTCTTAATTACATATTTTCAAGTCAATCACATAATTTACACTTTTAAATAAATTAGACAAAATAATAAAATCATCAACCAAACACATTGTATGCCAATGTTGAGTAAAAATATCAAATTAACACAACTCATGGGAACACCCATAGGCACTAGTTAGTTGGGAGCCCTAGGTACCAAGTATCTCAGTGAAGGTAACCATAATGAATATCTATTCTAGTGCACACGAGCCACTAGTAGAGAGCATACCCATAACCTAGTGGCCCCCCAAAATGATCATCATCACAGTTTAGTTTTTGTTTTCATCGTCAAACTTACTACGTGAAAGAGGGGACAAACCCAATGTGATCACTAGAATACTAGTACATGACCTCACACCTTGATACCGAAGATTCTCTTTAGTGCTAAATCAAGATGCACATATTATCAAATACACTTTTCAAATAAAAATTCCATTAACAAGCCTTAAACACACAAACATCCCGCAAACATTCTTCACATTTCTTTCATGAATCTATAAACCACTAAAAAGTTTTGTAAAACAATTTCACCGAGTATAACAAGGACATGAACATAAAATACATTAAAGAAATTCTATTTCAAGGCCAAAACCCATCAATAACATAAAAACCCAGATTTGGATGCCTGAAAACTAATTAAAAAATCACTTTTATGGATCATAAAGAGGCCCCAAAAGATAAAACATGAAATACAGATGGAAACAATTTTTGAAAAAATGCAAAACGTGCTGTTAATCCTTTCCGAAAACTAACATTTGACAAAGTAATGCACTTCAATTTTATGAAGGAGGTGAATACACACCATTTATAGTATGAAACCACATTCATAAATCCCTTAAAACACTCAGGTTACATATTCAAAATACAACCATTTTTTTAAGGATGTGAAACGAGCCATTTTCCTACAACTCAGGCCAAAAAACGTTGTAAACCCAAACCCATTTGTTTGTATAACCAAATAATAATGGTAAAGCCATTTAAAGACCAAAAAATAACATTTATTATTCTTAAAATTTATTGATCAATCCAAACAAATAATTTCAAAATCACACATCACACAAAAAATCCTACCGAGCAATTTACCGAACACATAACATGCTCTTTCTAAACAAAATAACTTATTTTAAGAACATGACAAGGAATAAAAAACCAAATTCATTGAATATTTTATTATTTCTACTATAACATGTTAAATACACCGTAAACAATGTTTTACACCTCACAAAACAAAAGCAAAAGATAGATGAACATTTAATCAAACACTTGGTGTGCACTTTTGTGACAAAATAACTCTACATTTCAAAAAACACGGAATAAAAAACCATTTTTCACACTATAAAAATTATCCAAAGGTTATAAAACAATAATAATCATATATATCAGATGTAAAAAATAATAAAATTGTGATACAAAAATGATAAAGGCATGTTCAAGGGATATCCTACCTCAAATCCTTGGCATAATGGAAACACACACCCAATATCACTGTCTGAGGGTTTATAAACCCTAAAACTATGAATACCAAACCCAAATGAACAAATAATCCATCAAAAATCATTGTATAACAGATCACAAGATCTAAAATGACTATAGTATAATAGAAAACCGTGAAATAACTAAAGGAGGAAGAAGAGGTAGGTGAAAAGTGAAGGAATCTCACCTTGCCAACAATAAAACTCATCTTCTTCCATTAGATCTACACCCTTAGAGAAATAGGAATGTCTTTGAAATTCTTGGAGAGTCTCCTATGGTCTAGAAGAACTAGTAAAAGATTATTTGTGTGAAAAAAGTGTACTAATTGAATGGTTTATGGACGAAAAAATTTACCATCTCAATAATTGATGTTTTGAGGAAACCCGAAAATGTTCGCCCTAATATTTGATTCAAATGAGATCCAAAGTGGTAAAATAGATATTGGGGATGATGATAGGTATTTGGGATTATAATTGGAGGTTTAATCACCAAAAAATATTAAAACCTAAAAAATTTATAAAATAATCAACTTATATTTTTGAAACTGGAAATGGGCCCACGGGCTGGCTAGATACCTAAATAAGTAACCCAAATTCACCATGATTATTAACTATTAATGCGTCCAAAAGGATATTTAGTCTTGAATATGTCATGGGAGGAAAAATAGTAAGTGTAATGAGTCAAAAATGATAAAAAATGAATGATTAATAAAACAAACAAAATATTTTTATATATCTAGAAATGGGATCATGGTTTCAACCAAATCATGAAGTAACCACCTTTTCCCCAAAAACTCAATACAAAATTGAGGCACCCAAAGATGGATTATTAGATATATATGAAAAATAAATGCTCAAAATTAATTTCCCCCAAGACCCTAGAAAAGGCTCAAGATTTCCAATGAACCGGATCAAAATAAAGACATGAAAAATCGGGTGTGACAATTCTCCCCACCATTAAAGCTTTCCGCCCCTGGAAAGACATTGCACATTCTAGTTGATTGATCAACACCTATTTATTATTTATAAATATGGTCTAGACACCTAATAAAATGACACATAATCAACCATTAATGGAACTTAATCCTATTACGTCAACCAAAACACTAACTCTTAACCACTTCCTGGAAATCAACCGAAAGATCGAGCCACCACCTCCACAACCAAGCCATAAAATAGATTATTGGGCCATCTCCTAATGAAACCGATGATAGTCCAAACAATAGTTCACTCAAAAAATCTAATGAATTAGGTTGGAGTCCAGAATGGGCTCCCCACCATTAAATCAAAACTACCATCCGGAAAATTCTAAAGGAAAGATCTTCGAGATCCGCAATGGGTCTTCCCTCCATTAGAGAAAAACTAGAAATGAAAAAAAAAATATTTCAAAATGAAATAGAATTGGGCCTCACCTACACAGGACCACCAAAAATCTCCCACAATAGCCTACAAACCCAAGTTAATAGTTTTACAACATGAACATCTAACCCACCCACTCCCAAACAGAGGGGACAAGAAATGGCCCAACATTGTCAGCACAGATCCGAACCCCCACCACTCGGGGAGGGGAGGGAAGGGGACCCAATAATTAGGCTAATGAAACTATAAAAGAAACAAATTAACTACCTAACACTCTCCACCAATGAATAGGTAACACCGGGACCGCACCTAGTAGCACAAAGATGTATAGGGATTTGAAGGAACATTTTCTTTAATAATATAAAGAGGTAAATTAAAGATTATGTATCACGATCCATAGTTTTTTAAAAGGAAAAGTTTAAGAGACTACATCCTAGAGGAGTCATGAAACCTACAAATATTCTTATATGGAAATGGGATTGAATTTTTATTGACATTTTAACTTTATTTCCAAATAATCCATAAAACAATGATGAAATATGGGTTATTGTTTTCCACCTATCCAAATTGTCACATTACTACGTTATAGGGGAATATTTTCCTATTGATAACATTGCATTACACTTTAATAATTATGTTTCAAAACATTAGGGTGAAACTATTTCAAATGTTTACTATCTTGTTCCCTGGTTAACATTGAATTTCAAGAAGATTTTTCCAATGGATTTTAATTCTAAGAATCATTTGAGTATCTCCTACCATATTTAAACTAATCAATTATCCAAAATGACTATTCAAAACTTAGGAGAAATGTAAGCATCATGATCACATTGTATTCCAGGTATGCAGTATCACTATTTATCTTTACTATAGTTTTCCTATAAAATTATGTTTCATTAAATTGTTCAAATAGTGTCGCATAAAGAATTATTTGGTAAGAGATATCACTCTCCAACATGTTGAAGCAAGTGATAGAAAAATTATAAGCCCGTAACTTGTTGAGAAAAAAATGACAAAGGTAAAGAATATTCAAATTCATAAGAATGAATCTAATAGAATAATAAAGAGTAAAAGAGATAATGAGATGAAATATTTGGAATACAAAGTGAGAGAAAAAATTTTATTAAAATTATCTATACGTAAGAGTGTTATAATTTTCAGAAACAAATAAAAAATGATCCTTGGGAACCTAGAACCTTTTAGAATTATGGAAATAATTGAACCTATGGATTATTATTGGGTAATTACATTAATCATACATAAAGTAATGAACTCTTCCATATATAATTGTTAAAGGAGTGCATTGTAGACTTGATGCATGTCATCATCTCTAAAGAAAGATAATTGGAACCCGATCAATCTTATTATGAAGAGCCTATCCAGATTCATAAAACCTGGGTGAAAGTAATGAGGAATAATATAACTCTACTGGTACAAAAACCTTATATAAATAATAAAATAGTGGAAGAAACATGGTAACTAGAGTATGTCATAAATAATAACTACCCTCATTTGTTTTGAATGTAATATCCATGAAAATTTTTGGATGAACTTTTTTTATCAAGGAGAATGTAACACTTAAACCTCAATTATTGTAAGTGAACATTTTTTTAAAAATTATATAATATAATTAAGGTATTAATATTTTGTGGAACAAAGATTATAATTTTATAATATGAATTTTGATTTTGAACTTACTTCGTCAAAATAATCCTAGAATAAATTTTTGAAATTTTAAAAAAACATTTTTCGGCAACTTTTGTGGGTTTCTGTTTAAAATTACATTCTAACAGTTATATTAATTTATTTTTGATAAAATGGATTAAATATTTGGAATAATAATAGCTAATATTTGGAAACAAGACCAACTTAATTTTTGGTCATAATTAATAGTAAAAATAGTGATAAATAATTAGATCGTTTTAGGTAAAAATCGGTTTACTTGTGGGTTAACCTAAAAACATTAAGTGTTAAAGTGACATAAAAACATGAATAAACTCCACTTATTGGTTTTATTTTTATTATACACTTATCCCCTAATAATATAATCCATTTTGGAACCATATTTCTAAGAAACTGACCTGTGATTATTGAAAAACATTAAAATTTTAAAAGTGATTCATTCACAAGATTTATAAAATGAGACCAGTTATATTCACTTCTTAAGGATAGTAAATACATTTAGCTTAATAAAACCAAATAGTAATATATTTAAAAAATCGTTTTTTAATTTTTATAGGTTCTTTTCAATCCAAAATTCCAACCCTATTGTCCTTATTAAGATATCTACTCGAGGTTCTTCTAACAGAATGTAATTGTCTTCACCAAGATCTTTCTTTTTACTTATTATTTTACAACCTTAAATTAAGTATTAAAACATAAAATATAATAAAACCAAAATATAAATGTACGGATATGTTATTATTATTATTTTATAATACATAACCATATCCTTCTCCATCAAATGGAAATCAAAACCATCGCTCGTGTGAAGAAAAGACTATCGTGTCACTAACCAATGTAATTTGTTTTCCTTCACCAAATTTCCTGGATATACACAATTATAGAAAAAATTAATATAGATAATTATAATTACATGATATTTTTTCTTTAAAATTAATATATCATCTAATTCATTAACTATTTTCCCATTATATAAATGATGACATATCTCATGCATATATAAGGCCAACCATCCCCATGAAGTGATGAGATTCATTTTCTACGTTCAAACTTCAATATTTATTCTAAAAATGTATATAGTTAAAAAAATATTATATTAATAACTTTAATATATTTATTAATATTATTTAATTATATCCTATGCATATAAACCAAAATTCCCTTTACAAAATATGCATGAAAAAACTATGTAGTTAACACAAGACATAATTGTAACAATGAAATATTATCAATGAATGGGTAGTATGATTTTATAAAAGGATTATATATGGTATTATAAATATGAATATCATTTTGGTATAAACCAATAACATGTTTAAAAATATTATCTTGGAGGTTAAATTATGTATAAGTAATGATAAGTATGAGGTAAGGGATTTTATCACAATTTACACTCCATTGAGACATATTTGTTATTATAAAAAAATTAACTTTTATGTAGTGTACATTCTACCCAATTTATATGTTAATCTTGAATATAAAAATCATTTATGATTATTAATTTTTCAAATCAATTTTATTATTTCAATTGGATTCAATTTAAAATGTATCAAATATGTAGATTTTATTTTTCAATCCCAATTTTTTGGATTTCCATTATTCTCATTAAAAGAATATTGTAACTAATCGAACTTAAACATATTCTGTTTTATTATCATATAGATATTTTAGGTGTAAATATTTTTACAAATTTACGTCTATTTGATACATAAATCCAGAAAATAATTTTTTAAAATTAAAACTGATTTTATTTCTCTTTTAATCAGATATATATTTATTCCATATTTTTTAAAATTATTTTACAAAAGTAATTTTATTTTCTCAAATTATTTATTAAGGAAATTATAATTTATCCTTGAGTTTATTAAAAATTTTGGAAGGAATTGTTATAATTTTTTTTAAAATGTAATTTTTTTTACTTCATTTACAAAAATTCAAAGGTATGTTTTTAATCAATATGGAAATAATGAACATCACCGACGTCATAACCATTTTATGATATTTCGTTTCATATAAACATTTAAAATTATTCAAAAAATAATAATCTTAAATGAAATATTATTTTAATATTTATCTACCAATTTATTTATTTTTTAATTGAAATTATTTTTTAAAAAACCTATATTTATAATGAACGGATGGTCACCTCTTATCCCTTATTAATTTTATAGAGATTAACTTTTTCATGAAAGATTCACTTTCTTATGATGATGGAAAATAAAATTTATCTTAAATATCCATATTATATGTATCATGATTATGAATATTTCCTAAATAGATTAATATTTTTATATATGATGTTTTATTATGAATTTTCTATGACTGACTAGAGAAAATCTTGTTAAATTTGAATTCTTTACTAAAAACTAATATTTATTGAGTAATAATATTTTTATGAATTGAATTTTTCATTCAATATATGTGGGATTAATTGGACATGTAGTTAAAGGTGGGACATGGTTATAGATAGTCCCTTTAGGCATTAACATGTATCATTAGACAAATCAGTCTTCCAAATTAAATGAGATTTTTAGGTCTACCGACCCATGTTTAAAATTATCTCGATACTAGGTTTTGATAGTATATAGATCATGAAGAATGGGATCAAGATATCCAATATTTAAAATTATCTTCTTTAATATTTTAGTTATAATTTTTCAGGATATTTTTTCTTTGATATTATCCATGGGTGCAATTTGTGCTCATGTTACTAATTAAATGGAATGTGTTTTCAACTTTTTACCATTCTATACTGATTATTAATTTTTTAATCTGGATATATTCTAATGTATGTAACCCTTAATAAGTATTTCATATCACCATTATTTTTTTCCCTTCCCTATGATATGAGAACTAAATATTTAAGAGTTTCAAGGATGAGGAAAATTTGATTTTTTATATTTAATATTTTATTTCCAATGTAAAATTGGCATCATGTATGTATCTGGCTCTCCAATACAACTAAATTAATCATTCCTTCAGAATTAGAACACTTGAATAGATATTAATATACAAAACGTAACTCCCTATACTAGGTTATTGGATTTGGGGTTATTACATGTATGCATTGAAAAATACATCTCAAGGATTAGTAACCAAAGGAATCCATGTAGAATTGATTTGATAGTGGTGGATAAAGGAAATCATGAGGCCATGTTTCATCATATGTGACTATGATACATTATAATCGACCTGGCCACAGTTTTATGCATAATTATGATCTGGATCCAATATATCATCATGATCTATGGATCATATTCATCTAGTTTTATTGAACTTCCAATAATATCCCACTTTAAAAAATTCATAATAACTTTATTCAGAACATCACAACTCTTTATAAATCCATCCAATATCATTTGGATATATTTTATCAATCACTATTTAACCTAGAATAATCACTTTATCAAAATTTTACTAATTATTAGAAGACAAAATTACATGACCCTCTATGCCTTAATATCATTGGAAGTAAAAAAACCAGATTTCATAGATTAATAAAAGAATGGAATCTAGCATAGAATCAGTTCTATTCCAGCTACTATGGAGTCTATTGTGATGACTATAAAATAAACTCATGTCTCTATATGATCATGTACTCCACAATATATATCATATGAATCATATATATACCAATATAAACCCTTTTTTCATGACATCGAGTGACCTTTAGACACTAAATAATGTTAATATTCTATAATAATTATCATATTTTCATTGTTCCCTAAAAATTAATAATCAGGTTGATGAATTCACCACATTTCATTATTATCAAATATAATTATATCACATTTCCCTCGCACACGTATTTTACTACATCATATTTTAAAAATCTAAGCATTTTCTTACACTTTGTCAATCTAATTTAATCAATGTTTTTATGTATTGTCTTATCATACAAGTGAAAAAATACAATATTGGTTATCCTCTAATCAACTATATGATTAAAAAACACAACCACCCTTGATTAGGTAAGTCATAATGGTTTGTTTACTAAATGTGTCAAAATATGAATTTTCTCATTTTAGGTATCTTTCTAGCCTTAGGTGAGATGGATTCATAATAGGTAAACAACCCTAAGTATATCCATGACTATATAAAATACATTGGATATACTTTAATAGTTTATCCAAGTAAAAAATATTTACACATTACTTTATAAAACATTCTTAAAACCTCATATATAACCATTTTATATTTTTATAATCTTATATTCATAATAATCATAACATATCATTGTAAGCCATTATAATCTCTGGTTATCATCGATTAGAAAAAAACTCAAAATTATAATATTAGTTGTTCTTTTAATTCAATTATTCATGTAAATTAAATTTCATTAGGCCTGAATGAATGATAAATCAGAATTTACTTTATCATAAAACCATGATACATTTGATATTATTAATCATTTTAAGAATATTTAAAAACAAAATATAAGAACCTTTTCTCATATCATATATGATAAAATACCTATTCAAACTCATGCTTGCTATATTTTGTCATTTTTTCAACTAATTACATCTATATGTAATTTCAACCATATAACTATGTGACCACCTAATAATATTCACCAACTAAACCCTTTAATTACAAATATATTTTTTAAGTAATCATGTTTTAATAATGGTGAGACTTATGAATCATATTTCTAACATTCTACATTTTGAAAATTTCTAAGGATTTTAATTTCACAACATAAAATGTTATAATGTTAAATTACATTATAAACATATAATGATTTCAAATCATAATATCATCATATTAGGAATTTATCCAACCAATAGTTTCCTTATATTCAATGGAACTACTTGAATTTTTATTAACTAGCATATCTGAAGTTCCTTTACGATAATGTGATATTCACATTAATATGGTAACTAAATGTTCCTATTTATATCTCTATTTACCACTATACATTGATCCTTTTATTATATCAAATCAAATACACTTTGTAATTTAAATGGCTTAAACCATTGGAAATTAGTGATATTCACTTCTCAATGTAACTCTATTTAACTATTTATATTTTCATCTATTTACTATCATATATCCTAAACTCATTAGGATATTAGGTAAAGAATCACTATAACATTATAATTAATAATCTCTTATTTATTAAAATTTAACTTCTCAATGTCCAAAAATACTCACACTATGTAGTAATTAAACATATTCTCAAAAAAAACATCTTTTTAAGATTCAACACAAAGTCCATTGTGTTAGTTAATTACTATTATTCCATTTTAGAAATAATATTTAACAAGTAAACTTTTACATACATATCATATATCGAAATATATGTGTTTAGAGAAATTTTTGGATAATAACATTGTTATGTAAAATATTTAATTGAAATTTGGTAACCAGAAAATATTTCCAAATTTGTTAAAAAATATTATGATAAATACTTTTTCATAGATGAAATGATTTTATTACAATATTATTATAAAAATGTGTTATTAAATATGATGGTTCAATATCCATGTGTAATCAGTTAATCATCTCATTTTGTTCATAATAATACATTGTTTACTAAAAACCTCTTATCATAGAGAATAAATGAGATAATAATAGCCATAATTTACTCAGATTAATTTGAGATTGTTATATTCCTTTACATTCAAATCCTTGATAGATTAAATATTTTAATAATCACATTAATGAAAACTTTAAGATCTGTCAATTCCTTCCTTGATTTCATACTCTTGTATTTTTAATGCATTTTTAAAATATTCCATAGGTAAGAAATACCCTTTAAAATAAAGGAATAATTTTTTAGAACATAGAAACATGATATGGAAATTCAATATAATTAAATAATCTCATTCAATTGTTATATATAATACCCTCATATGGAATTTCTACTCCCTCTTATTCTTGGTAACTCTAGAGTCTAACAAACTTCGTTGGATACCTTAAAAAAGCTTTATTGGATACTCTAACTAAAATTTATTTTTAGTGTTTGAAAAATTGACCTTCTTTACTATCTCTATAGTACAAGAACCTGATGTTTAAATTTCTAGTTCATTCAATCTCAATACATGAGGATATTGTGTGATATTTATTTGAATTCATTTATCTTTTCAAAACATTTCCATAGATGAAAATAGAATGAATTCCTCAACTAGAGTAATATTTAAATAAACCATTTTCCTTACATCGGTATACTTTATCTCATTGAGTATATGAATAGAGACTGAACATCATTAATTAATTCTTTAATCAACTTATTTTGAAACTTATGTGAATTATTCTATACTTAACATAAGTATCATAGATTCACCTATAGAATAACATAAAAATTTTGGTTACTCAAGTTTGTTTTTCTCTAAAAAAATTATGTTAACTAAAAACATATATTATGTTACCTATCTCAAGAATTTTTTACATTCAACTTCTCATTCTTATTCTTTAATCTCAAATTTATTTTTAAAGATGATTATGTAGTGTATAAAAAATATTTTTACAGATGTGTACCATGTTTTATATATTTTCACCAAAGAATTTTAATAAAATTACCCCCATAAAAAATTATAACACTAAACATCATATCTTTTTAGTGAGTTGAGATCTATAATTCATCGTGATATATATGGATTCAAACATTTAAATAATCCATAACTATATTTGATGTATTTTTTTTAAATATTATCATATATGATTTTCTGATATCTGTGTAATGACCTAGATATTTATAGAATAATAATTTTTTATTTTTATTAACAATTATCAATAAGATACAAATTTTATGTTAAAGGGGACGTCTTTTCAGATAGCATACTTGACACACAACAATGAGCTTCTCTGAAATATTACATTGCACCCAACTTTGAGTTATACTAACAAATAATACAATAATATTATTATTATTTTAAATAGTAGTGAACACCTAGCCGTTGGAATGGTGGGAATGAGAAGTATCAACTGAATTTTCAAATATGTTTTACACATGTTTACATAATGATTCATTGATTTCCAAATTTATTAGAAATGGAAATGAAAACCAATTGAATATAATGGATGTGTTTTTATGAAAACCTATTTTATAGTGAATAATTGTGTTTTTGTATCACTATTTATGAAATTTTATTAAATAAAATATATATGATATATATTCAATGTAATGTTTGAAATTAATCTTATATGTTTTCAATATATGATATAATAATAAATTCATTTTTTCAGATAAAAGAAGAATTTTCCAAAAAATATAGTTTTTCCGCTTTTTAATGGAGAACCATTTTTAAATATAGTTTTTAAACCATTATATATTTTATTTTACAAAATAAACTTCTGTTTTATATGAGTAACATCAAAATTTACTTTGGATGAAATTTTGGTATTTTTCTGCTAAAGATCATTTTTTAATGAATAGTGAAAAATACTGCATTTTAATTCATAACCGCCTTTTAATGTAATTTATTTATATTGTGAGATATTAATTTTAATTTTTTTTAATGTATCAATGCATTATATTTTTTTCATTTAATACAATTATAGTAATTATAAGTAATTCCACATTTTAATTGGACATAACCATATGTCAATATTTTGATATTTATGACTTCTTAAAAACTCTCGTATTGGTTTCGACAATAGAAAATAATTTTAAATTAACTTGTGAAACATCACTGTTATAAATTTTGAAAAATGGATTCCATATTGGGAATCAGGAGGTCCAATGTTTCAAAATAGTTACCTTTTCATTTTAGAAATTATGAATAGTAACTTCAGAAATTATTTTATTTACCTTCGTTAAAAGGTAAATCTCTTAAATAAGGGTAAAAAATAATATTATAATAATATAAAACTATCCTAAAACGTGTATTAATCTTATTGGATGAATAATTTCCCACCATGGGCATCCTTGTGTCAATTTTATGACCTCCTGAAGCCACTTGTGTGTCAAAATGATATTTAATTACTTTTCATTTAATGTTAAGGAAAATTTAACCTAAACATGTATCTTTTTATAAATAAATTTTTATATGGGGTTATATAAGTTATATTTTCAACTATAAATATTTTTTATAAATATAAAATTATTTCTTACATCGTGTTATTTTATTTATAATTTTTATACATCAAATAAATAAATATATTTATGACACAATAATGATGTAGTGATTACCATATTAATGAAAGATTTAAATAAATGAGATTATAAATATTAAAATAAATTTATTTCGAAACATTTAATGAGATAAAAACTTTTTAGGAAATCTTATTACTTGTTATATTTAAATTTAATATGTTTTTTCTAAATAATCAAGTTTTTGTGGATTTCTAAAAAGTTGTGATATGAATAGTATAAAAATTTACTTAAAAGAGTTCTTAAATTAAATAATATTTTAGTAAGTGATATAATATCTTAAAAATATAATATTCGGACAATTCACTTATATAATGTTTAAAATTTCATTATTGAACTTCTTGAGGTTATATTGTAATTTTATAGTAAATATATTAACTATATAGTATGAATATACAATAAGACATGGCATATGTTAAATTTCTTAACTAAGGGTTAAAGCTAAAAGATAATGTTAACATTGTGACCTAAAATTATCAAAAAACCATTGGCTGAGATTATATAAACCCATACTCATATGATCTTATAAATATATCACTTTGGTATTATTATAATTCTAAATTAAATTAATAATAAAATAATACTTTCAAACATTTCTAAAGTGACCACCCTCCCTCTTAAAAAAGGACACCACCTCTAACGCTTATGCACATCTCTAAATCAACATTTCCTAGTCCAACCTCTACCAAATTAGTCTCCCAACATCCCTAGATTCCTCTTAAAATACTTAATTTGGGAATAATGAAATTTAATATGGTATTTTATCTTAAATCAAAAGGAGTTACCCGATTTGATGTAATCTCCCCTCTCAAGATTCTTTCATTTTTTTCCTTATCCAAACCAATAAACTTCCTTTTTAAATTATTTTATAAAAAAGTAGAATCTTCAAAATACTAGGTTATTTTTATTATAAGGATTAAAACTACACGTACACACACATCTGTCTAATGGGTATTGAACATGTTGTTTATGTGGATGGTGAACTACTACCTCACAAAACGATGATTGTTCAATTTATCCTACCACCTCTTATGGTGGCCATTATGTTTCAACAATAATTACATACGATATTTATGAAATTTATTTTATCTCTATTTTTTATTAATTCTCTTTTATAACATACCTTGATGCTTTTCATCTTGTATAAATACGATAATTTCATTTGAGGATATATGGACTACCGCCCCCTCAAAGTGACATGAGTCGTTCTATCCATACATGGAACATCAAAATAAAGGATTTAATGAAAATATATATGATATTATAATGGAATTATAATATGTCTATGTATAATTTATTTTTCATTTTTTAAATATGAAAAATAAATGAATGTAGCATTCTTGCTTAAGTATAACTTATCGTCTCCATGAACGTTGCAATTAGTTTCTATAATACAAATGTTTTGGAATTTTTTAAATAAATTTATATTGGATATATATGATATATATGATATCAAAATCATTAATATAATTTTGGATATAATTTACTTTTTACCACACCGACAATTTGTAATTATAACAAGTTCATTTTTGACTCAAGTTCAGAACATCGACGAAAAGTTCTATACGAACTCAAATAATTAAATAATTTTTATAGCAAGTTATTAAGTAATATATGTGGAATGATAAACATGAAAGATTTTGTGAATAAAGTATAAATTGACTTATGTTTATTATTCCAAAATAACAAGGAACATATGAGACACGTCATACTCGAGGTAAGGGAACTTCTTAACCCGATCTCTATTCTTTGGGTTAAACATCTACTTCATGATTTTTTCGTGTTATGATTATGTGAGATATAACTTTTTATATAAAATAATTTATTTATAATTTAATTATATGTAATTATAGTGTATCCACAAAATTGATTTATTTTACTTACAAAAATATCTTTGTAAGGGAACCTTTAACTATCTTCATTTGGTCAAAGACTTCTTTTATGTTATGTCTTTTAATATACATTTTATTATGATGGGATATGTTGTTTTATATCCTTATTTATATACATTTTATGCCCATGTGATTAAGGATCATTTATTTATCTCATCAACTCATTTTATTAATTTTCAAGTAATGTCATTAGGATGTCGAATTTTCGTAAGGTACTTCATCTCAATCTCCTTTCATTGAGGCTTGTTTTGAGAATATACAGCTCATTCTTTAATACGGTGTATAATAACAAGATTTGACTTTTACATTCATTCAAAGGTAATATTTTTTCTTCAAATATTTTTACTAAACAACAGATGAATTTTTTTTACGTTTTCCACGATAATGACCCTCCACGGCCATAATCATTAGTTTAATTACTCCATGATCCTTAATGTTTTAAAAATGAAAAGAAATCCCTTATTCCAATTTTGGGTTTTTTCCTATTGAAATTGGTTTTTTAAAAGGATTTAAATTTTCAATATCTTGAAATTATATCTTTTGATTTAAAATTTTTGATATTATCAATATTTTATGTTGTGATTATGTAATTGTACAGGGACATTTGACAGGTAGTTACATGATAAACCAAATGAAGGGTGGTTCTATGATAAACCAAGGATGGGTGGATACCTTATAACCTCCAATGTATTGGGTATGTAAGTCAGTCGTATGGCTATTATATTTAGCAATATGTGTGCAAGTCAACCATTTGGTTATTCCATTTAATTCTGTTTATGACCCAAGTTACTTTATATGATATACATTTTTTCTATTAGGATTTATGGTGAAATTTAGGTTACATAAAGGGTATGTAATGATATTATATTCATTGAAGTGTTTTTTCTACATCATTAAGGTTAAATTTATTACATTATGGTAAATTATTCATGGTTTACATGTTGATTTGAAAAACTAATAGTTTTCCTTCTTTATATATCCCTTAATGATATTTTTATGCTCATACCGAGTTTTGAAATTTTTTTCATAGGAATTAATTATAAATAATGTAAAGCATGGGATTAAATAAAAATTCAAACTCTCTAAAACATGGAACTATGCATGTTTCTTTTTTTATGAGTTTTTGTTTTATGAAAAAAATGGACAGTGAATAGAAGTGTCTCCTTCTAATACTAAAGTTATTTTTTATAATTTATGACCTAATTCCCTGAAGTTCTAAACCTGAAACGATTCTCAATGTTAATTGTTATCACAATTCAAGATTATGTAATGTTTAAGGCTAGGATTTAGAGTTGGTATTGGAGGTCGGTTTAGATAACTTTAGAGGTTAGGGTGTTATTTATGTTTAAGTGAAATAACCATAATGGTTAGAATATTATAAAGATTCTTAGTTATTTTAGAAAAATGGAAGGAGTTTAAGATAACATAAATAATTATATCTCAGTACATACCCTCCTAATAAGATATTATATGATGATTTCATTGATATACTTACACTGAACTTCTTTTGTTTTATTAAATCGCTAGACCTAGTAGGCACCAATATAACAATAGATGTGAAGAAAACTATCACAGTTTCCTGAATAATCATCCGAATGAAATGGGATCTGTAGTGATAAGTCTTGTGGTTATTCTCATCAAACTATCTAGAGTCATGATTGACCACCTGATCCATGGTGATTTTTATAAGGAATCATATAAGCGGAAAAAAATCTCAATGGATGTTCAGTTAATAATCATAAAGGTATGTATATTCAAAAACCTATGTACCATGGATGTGGAAAAGAACACCTAAGAAAATGCTTTAAAGGGACATGAAGATGCTACAGATGTGGTAATGAAGGTCATAAATTTAGAACCAACCAATGAAAAACGAACCATCCAAGTGACTCTATGAAAGGGAACGATGTTATCTCTGAGGGATCAATTGAATTTTTTAAATGTGGTTTGCATTTTTATTATACAAATGGAAGTCCTATTAAGAAGGCTCGGGAATGGGATCAATAAGACCAGACAAATATATTTTTACCAATACCTATTCCATTCCAATTTAGGATGAGGAAAATAAAAATTACCAATGAATGGTAAGGATTATTTCTCTGTTGATGTTTTATCATTATTGAAACTTAGGGTATGATTCATGATTTATTTGGTATGAAATAATTTTTACTGAATAAGTTGGAAATGAATATTAAATGGATCGGGATTAACGTTGAATGAGTGAGAAGTATATATACAAGGGATTCAAGAGTTATGGTATATTTTAGGATGATTAAATGCTTAGAAGTTTGGAGGCTCTTTTGATAATGGGATTACATTGGAAGACTTTTTCTACTATGTGTAACCCTAAAGTCTGATATGTGAAAATTTTATTCAAGAAAGAATTATATTTTAATGTGTGGACCTAATAGATAAACTTAGGGGTTCATATGAACATTTTTTAGGTGATAAATGGTTATTGCATTTTTGGATGTGAAATGAAAGGTATTACATAACCTTTGAGGGTACAATAGGTTATGGTCATTTTTTAGGAAGTTTTCTTTTTTGAGAATATTATCTGAATTATATTGTTTTGGAAAAAGGACAACCCATAGGATGGGTGAAAACCCATAGGATGGGTGACAACCCATAGGATGGGTGACAACCCATAGGATGGGTAACAACCCATCACAAGGCCATGGGAATCGAACCCACAATCTAAGGGAGACAATGGCTCATTGCCTACCACTAGTCTACATGAAGTCCCTGGTTAGAATGACTTATTATTTTAAAATAAATGATTTTATTGATCAAGAATATGTTGATTTTGGATATTATGTTTTATCAAATATAAATCCTTAGTATAGTAAAAACGATTTGGTGATTAAGTGATAAATGTCATTTTGGAACATGTTTTCTCTTTTGGGAACACTATATGCTATAGAAAACAGACTACTTTGGGATTTCAATTGCGGAGTAATGGTGGAATTTTATTTTTGAATAATATATATTTTTATTGTGGACATATTTGAATTTCGTTTATTTAAGGAAATGAATAACATATCATAGATAATATTATAATAGTTTAATTAATTTTTAGTATGAGACTTTTAGTGTAGTTGAAGTTATATAAATATATGATATAAGAATAAATTAATTTTTTCTAGATAAAAGAAGTATTTTCCTAAAAATACAGTTTAACTACCTTTTGATGGAGAACTCATTTTAAAACTCATTTTTTATACCTTTTTATTAAGAAGTGCAGAGACATGAGCTGGTTTCCTAGTTCATGAATCCAAAGGAATTTATTAAAACAAACAAGAAATACAGTACAAACACGAGGTGTAAAGTGATAACACCAATAGGGGATTAGAGGGGGTACAAATGACAAACCTAGAACATGATTTTCAACTGAAAACACCAAAAAAGATCAAAACAAAGAGAAGAAAGAAGTGGCATACTGATAACCATCCTTCAAGGCAATGAATTTTCAAAGTGAGAGTCCTGCACTGTCCAAGGAATGTGAAATCAGGGAATTAGAGATAGGTAGCATGGAAAAATTCCCCAAGCATCACCAGGAAGTTTCCCCATATGGTCCCCCATTCCAGTCCTACACTTTCAACAAAACTAATAAACTATGAAAGGAGATCTTCAAATAAATAGATCAAGGGATTTCAGTAAGAGCAAGAGTGCAATGAAATCAAGAAGAAAAATCTAGGATAACACCAAGCACGCAAATGTAGACCTGATGTCTGAAATTCTTAGTAGAATAAGAAACCAATCTTCAGAAAATACAAACTGCAAAATTCTGCATGTGCAAAACTTCCAATCCAAGCTATTGAAGACCCCCTGATCACCAAACACAGCTTTCCATGCATGCTTCTAGGGGATCTAGAGATAAAAACCGATCTTTGATTGATGCAGGTTGATATTCAAAACCCATCCAACATAGAAACTCGAAAATTTACTTTGGATGAAATTTCGGTACTTTTCTGCTTAAGTACATTTTTATAATGAATAGTGAAAATACTACATTTTAATTCAAAATTTTCGTTTATTATAATTTATTTTAATAGTTAGATTGTAATTTTAATTTTTTATATAGTATAATTGGATTATAGTTTTATCATTTTATCCAATTATTGTCTTTGTATGTAATTCCACATTTTCATTGGACTTAAACACATGTCAATCTTTTGAATGATATTACTTCATAAAAACCTATTTTTTTTGTTTTGACAATACGAAATAATTTTAAATTAATTACAAAAAATTATGTGTTTTGAATTTGGAAAAATGGATTCCATATTTGGAATTAGGAGGTCTAAATTTTCTTAATAGGTACCTTTTATTTTTATACATTATAAATAGTAACTTCAGTAATTATTTTATTTACCATGGATAAAGGGTAAGTATTGAAATTAAGGGTAAAAAATAATATTATAATAACGTATGACTACCCTAAAAAAAGTTTTAAACCTATTGGATGATATATTTCAGACCGTTTTCATCCTTTGGTCGATTTTAAGACATCATGGAGCCACTTGTGTGTGAAAATGACATCTAATTACTTTTAATTTAATGTTAAGGAAAAAATAACCAAAACATGTATTTTTTAGTAAAACAATTTTTATATGGGGTTATATAAGTTATATTATAGACTATAAATAACAATTTTAAATCTAAAATGATTTCCTACATCATGGTATTTTATTTATAATTTTTATACATGATATAAATAGATATATTTATGACATAATGATGATGTAAGGATTACCTTATTAATGAATCATTTAATTAAATGAGATTATAAATATTAAAATAAATTTATTTTGAAACTTTTTATGCTCTACATGTATTTTAGGTATGATGATGACTTTTTATATTTTAATTTATGATGTTTTTTAGAAATAATAATATTTTTATGGATTTTTAAAAAGTCATGATATGAATAGTATAAAAATTGACATAAATGAGTTTTTTAAAAAAAATATTTTATTAAATGATATAATAGTCTTAAAAATATAAAATTCATCCAAATTACTTAGATAATGTTTAAATTTTTATTAATGGACTACTTGATGTTATATTTTCATTTTATTGTAAATATATTAACCACATAGTATGGATATACTAGAAGACATGGTAAAAGGTAAATTTGTTAACTAAGGGTTAAAACTAAAAGATAAGGTTAAATTTGTGACCTTAAATTTTCTAAAATATCTTTTTTGAGAGGATTTCTACCCATCCTCATATAATATTTTTAATATATCACTTTGGTGTGTTATAATTCTAAAATCAATTAATAATAAAATAATACTTTCAAACTTTCCTAAAGTACCCCTCATCTATCTTATAAAAGTACACCAACTCTAACTCTTACTACGTCCTCTCAATCCCCCTTGGATCATCCAAACTCTGCCCAAATAATCACCCAACATAACTCAATTTATTCTATAATCATTACATTGTCCATAAGAAAATTAAATAAGGCCTTTTAGCTTTAATCAAATGTAGTTACCCGATTTTAGGTAATGTCTTCTCTCAAGATTCTTTCATTTATTTTACTTCTCTGATCCACTAAAATCTCTTTATTAAATTCTTCTATAACAACAAAATTATGTTAAATATATTAGGTTATTTTTTTAGAAGTATTCTAACTACACTTACACACACCTCCATCTAATGGGTATAGAACATACTATTTCAATGGACGGTGAACTACTACCTCACGAAACGATGGTTGTTAAATATTATCCTACCACTTATTATGATTGAAATTATGATTTAAATGTACTAATATATGATATTTATGATATTTACTTTATCTATATGCTTATTTATCTATATTTTATAACATACCTTTATGCTTTTCATGTTGTATAAATACGATAATTTCATTTGAAGAAGTGCGGACTACCGCCCCCTCAAAGTGATATTACTAATTTTTTCATACATGGAACGTATAAAGGAAGGTGTTAATGAACTTATATATTATATTATACTGTAATTATAATATTAAAATGCTTCATTTAGTTTTCATTCCATAAATATTTAAAAGAAATGAATGTTTCATTCAAGCATACGTACAGCTTTCCGTCTCCATGAACGGTGCATTTCATTTCTTATATCCAAATGATGTGGACTATTGTAAATAAATATATAATGAATATATATGATATATATAATATAAAAATCATGAATATCATTCGGTATGAAAGTTAATTTTGACCACATGGACGATTTATAATTATAACAAATTCACTTTTGACTCTAGTTCTGAACATTTAAAAAATGTATGATATGAACTCAAATAATTCACTAATTTTAAAAGAAATGTAATAATATATATAAAAAGAATAATAACGATGAAAAAGGTTCTGAAAAAAGTATAAATTAACATATGTTAATTATTCAGGAAAAATAAGGAACATACGAGACAATTCAAACATGTAGTAAGGTAACTTCTTAACCCAATTTCCATTCTTTGGGTTAATAATATACTTCATGATTATGAAATTATATAATTATGTGACATATAACTTTTAATATCCTATATTTTATTTAATATTGATTTATATGTACTTATAGGGAATACAAATAATCGATCTATTTTATTTACAAAAATATCTTTATAAACAAACCTTTAATTTACCATCCTCTGTTAGCTGAAGACTTATATTATGTTATGTATTTTAATTTCAAATTTATTATATTGGGATATGTTAATTTATATTATTATTGCCGTATATTTTATTTCCATTTGATGAGAGACCATTTTCTCTCTCATCAATGAATTTTTTGAATTTTAATGTGTTGCTGTTAGGCTAGAGAATTTTCATAAGGGACTTCATCTCAATATCCTTTAATTGAGGCATGTTTTGAGAATATACACCTAATTCTTTAATACCATGTATAAGAAAACCCTTGGACTTTTACATCCATTCAAAGGGAATCTTTTTTCTATGAAGTGTTTCACTAAATAAAAAAATGAATGCTTTTAAGGTTTTTGGAAACAATAACCTCTCCACCACTATAATCATTTTTTGGCTTCTTCTATAATCCTTAATGGTTTTAAAAGGAAAATAAATACCTTATTTCCTATTTTGGTGTGTTACTATTGAAAATGGTTTTTCAAATGGACTGAATATTTCAATATCATGATAGGATATCTTGTGATTGAAAAATGTTGATATTTCCAATATTTTATGTGTTATGATTATATAATGGTACTTGGACATTTGATTGGTGGTTACGTGATAAACCAAATGATAGGTGCTCCCGTGATAAACCAAGGATGGGTGGTTATGTGATAACCTCCAATGCATTGGGTATGGAAGTCGGACGTATGGTTATTCTATTTAGTGATATGTGTGTAGGTCGGCCATATGGTTATTTCATTTATGAATGTTTATGTCCCAAGTAACTTTTTTATTCTATAAATTGTTTTCTATTAGGATTTATGGTAATATTTTGGTTACATAAAGGGTATGTAATGATCTTATATTCAGTGAAGTATTTTTTCTACTTATTTAAGGTGAAAGTATTACTTTATGATAAAGTATTCAGGGGTTACATGTTGTTTTGAAAAACTAATAGTTTTCCATCTTTATGTATCCGTTACTGAGATTTTTATTCTCATCACATGTTTTAAAATGTTTTTCACAGGACATAAAGATGAATATGTTCAAGGATGGGATCAAGGAAAACTCATATTGTCTAAAATAAGGAACTAGACATGTTCCATTTTTTAAGAGTTTTTGTTTTACGAAAAAATGGATAATAAGTATAAGTATATACTTGAAAAAATCAAGTTCGTTTTTATAAGTTATGATCTAATTCTCTAAAGCTCTAAACATGAAAAGTTATTCAATGAAAATTATTAACATAATTCAAGATTAGTTTATGTTTAATGTTGGGGCCTTATAATCTGAGTGGATAAGATTCTTTATCCAAATCAATTATATATATTCACTCAACATTACTCCTCTAGTACCCTTACTATTAGAGTATCCCAGGTAGTGAAACCCAAAAATACCAAAAACCAATAACGTAAATATCAGGGTATCTTTATAGCTTTTTTCTCTTACACAATATAATCCATGGGAACTTAAATATAAGGGTCACCATTACTGAATGATTGAGGTCTATACAAGTGATTTTTTGAAAGAAACGTTAAACATAATATTTTAAAATAATTATCATTTATATTAAATTCATATCTATTATATCATATATAATATTCATATTCATATTTTTTATTCATTTGTGTACACAAGATTATAAAATACTAGTTTTTAAATACCTATTATATCTACTACGTTAGTATACTAATACTAGATTAATGTGTATCTTTTTATACAACCCACAAGTTTAGGTTACATTCCAAAAACATGTATCCAATTACATTAATAAATATCTAAAATTTAATCATGAAAAAGATACGTAAATATTTCATGTAAATTGATAGTTCTATGAGATTAAAAAACTTCCATGAATAAACCCAAATAGATATATAGCAACCTCATCACATTTATAAAAAAGGCATAAGCCTCCAAGCCTTTGGGTAGTCCAACTTTAAGTTCCTCTCTCTAGGGAGACATTACCCAATTAATAATTCAATCCATGCTATCTCAAACACCTAATATACACAATCTATTTTAAATAGTTATTCTAAACATCACAACTCCAATTAAAAATGAGATCAAGGTAGATCAAAAACTAATTCTTCTATAATCTCACCTAGAATGTAATATAGCGATCTATCTCATATAATCAATTTATCACATAAAAAAATTATACACATTATTAAAATTCTAAAAAAAATTAACATGAATAATATAATAGAATGAACAATTAAATAAACACTTTATTTAATATGAGAAATAATCATGAACATTTTCATATTTATATTAGGCTTGTAAAGACACATTTTATTAATCTTAATAGTAATAATTTCTATAAAAATAATAAACATTATGAAATTTTCAAATAAGTAAATATTTTATATTATTACTCTAATAATAGAGCTAGCCCTTATCTAGCCCACCAAAGTAGCTATCCATCACATAGACATAGGCCAAATAGAAGGATAGGTCAACAAATAGTGGAATAGGGTATGCTTATTTATCAATATAATATTAAGGATATCATTGAATCTCTACAAAAAATGTATGGTGTGGGATGACACCGTGGACCTCTGGCATGGGATGATACTAAAGGATTTCAATATAAATGCTTAGAGAATCCAAAGTAATGGAACAAACCTCTCCTAAAGTAATGTGTAATGTAGAATGTGTTTGATATGGAATTGTTCATCCCCATATGGGATTGACGTTGTGTTTCAACTATGGGATTCATCAATATGATATTTTGGAAATTATTATACTCCATCTTTATGATACGCTTGTCATTACATAATATCACAATGTAATGCCAAGCCCATCTTGATATTACCAAAACATCAGTTAAATAAAAATGATGATATATTTTCTAAGGATCACAACATAAGAAGTGTTATCCAATAACTATTACTATGTTTTCTTCATCTATTTCATGTAAACAACTTAATTTAATTAAACTGGTAGAGTTGAAGAATTAATTATTATGTTACCACGTAATATAACATCTATAGAATAAAAAAAGAATCATATAATTTAATTTGTGGGGGAGGGGGAATCGTCGTCTCATGGGAGAGCTAGGTCCTTTCGGCCTTTATCGAACCCGGAGTTCCTTCCCCCTTTTCTGAATGCCCTGTTAAACCATAAAGTTCCAGATTTAATTGACAGATTATTGAACCTTCATCTTTCCTCATCTGAGTTTATGGATGAATCACCCATTTTGAATCTCACCCAGGTGGCTCGATTCAAGAACAAGAGGCCTTTAGTTGATGAATTCAACCAATTTGTCTTCGGAGCCTTGGATCTTCATGAAAGAGCAGTGGTTGGCTTCCACAACAGCAAGATAATCATGACTAGGTTCGAATCAGAGGAAAATCTCATTCAATATTGGTCGAGGGCTCCTCGAAGCTTCAATGGATCTCATTTTCTTCTTTTACATTATTCCTTCGATTGTCATATGAATTCTGACTCACCTTCCATTGTGTTTTGGGTAAGTTTCCCGACTCTTCCTTTGTCGTTTCAAGACCCTTCGGTTATTCGCATGTTGGGAAATCTGGTAAGTTGATACCTCTTATATGATAGTTTTACCGAGGTGGTTTCCCATTCGGTGAATCCCCGGGTGTGTCTTGAAATGGATGTGTCTCGCATTCCTTTTGAATTGGTTTGTATCTCGATTGGAGAGTAATACCGAGGAAAATAGAGGGGTTTTTATGATAATTGGACTGAGTTTTGTGGCTCTTGCAAGATATTGGACCACTCGGTTGAGGTATGCTGAAGTGGACATCCTTAACAGTTGATGAAGGTCCATCGTAATTGGAAATTTACTTCTATGAGCACGGAGGATGGTGTAAGAAGTGGTGTGAAGGTGGGTCTGGATTCGAGAACTGCAGAGCCAGTCGATGAATGAAGGCCCCCCCATTTGTCTTGTTCAGCTATGGATAGAAATTCATCTGGGTCTCGTAAGGTGTCTTTTGAGGAAGTCCATGATATTGGGGATTCCGGTGTTAAGGCGAACCTTGCTAATCCGATGGTTTTTGAGGTTCTCCAAAGTGTAAGGTAGGACTTATGAATACCTGCTACTTCCATGGCTAGTCTGGGTTCAGAAGAGATTGTGGAAGGAAGTGACTCCAACACTACAGAGGTGGACATCACGACCAGTTCTAAGGAAACTAAATGTCTTGATACTCTAGCTAAACATTTTATATCTTTGAGAAATAGTTTTTAAGGGATTTTTGAATACATATTAGCCATGGGACTGGAAGAGGATGTTTTTGTAGGAGGTGATAGTGGTGCGGAGGCGTTGGAGGTTCAATAGGTTGAATGTAGGGGCATAAACCAGCTTTAGTTGGTGAAGCTGTCTTCAAGGATTAGCAAGTTGAATGTTTGGCGCATGAAACAGGTACCATGACTGTGGAAGAAAACCACAATGTGGTCATGCACGATCCTTTGGTTGAGAGTACAGATCGGAGGTCGGGGGATAACATTGAACCCATTGTGGAAAAAGCTACTACTGAGGATAGGTGTCTCCATTTGATGGCGAGTAACACACCAGACCAAAGGCCAAGGAACAACTCTGGGTGTACTGATGTTGTTGTGAGGCAGGGAGCCGGAATTGGAAGGGAAAGTTCAAAGGGACGGAAAGAAAATGTGAACGGTCCATTCGACTATTCATTCAGCGATGTTGTTCAAAGTGGGAATCAAACGATGGCTACAGCTGACAGACCATTTTATACTAAACTAAGAAGAAGACCAAAGAAGGATTACTCATTTATTCTGAGACCGATGCAGACTATATCTGCCTCAAAGCGGAATAATGAGGTGACTTTGGCTTTCAAAAAGGGTAGCGTGGTCAAGAAGTAATTCCAAGAGAAATTTGTACTTGATCAGCTTAGGATTTGGGTTCAAAGTGAAAGATTTTGGAGGCATCCAGAATCGGAATCAGATACTGGAGAAGATTACTCATGCATGGGATGCGAAGATGAATATGGATATTATGATGTGTAATTCTATATTGATATGCATTGTCTGAAATTTCTATTTTAATTGTTTGTGTTTGTGGGGTAAGTTGGGCTACCGAAAACCCATAAACCTCCTTCTAAAAATGAGAAAAAAATGATTTTCAGTATTAAATATAATGGCACTAATATCACTTATAGTTATTAGGAGGTTCATTCTATGATTGTGGGAATTAAAATTAAACTAAAAATAACCATATCATTCCATGAATAAATCATATATACTTGAAAATGAAGTACCCCATAAAATTAAAGAATTCCCAAAACACCCTTGTAGTAGCTTATATCTTCATCTTCGGTGTAGTATGGTTTGAGGATGATCATAAAAGAAACAAACCCAAGTTTATCACCTCCATAGGCTATCCACCATTCCGTTGATCCATAATCATATTTTATGGATATCATAACACATAATGAGCATTAACACTTTCGCCTTTTGAAAAACAACATTTCCGGTAGAATAATTCTCTATAAGCATTAAATTAACTAGTTATTTTCAATAGTTTCATATCCATGATATACCAACCCTTACACTCCATTGAAAAAACTTTGTTTATATAGGTAGTACTCGATTCTATTCAATAAATTAGGATAATCAGTAGCGACATAATATATTATATATTTTAAGAAGATCTTAATTGAACACTTAAATGAACGTGTTCATGTATTATATAACCCATATCATAGGTTAGTAAGTTATTAAAATCATGAGGGGATGATGTGGTAGTTACATCAAAAGGAAACCATGAGTCAAGTTACATTGAAGTCAATAAAGGTAAATTGTCACAAATAAAATATATATGGATTATGATTATGTTGGTTTTTGAGACAATGTATATCCTAGTTATATTCATAATGTGATTATAGTTTTAGTGAGATTCAAATAATAAAACCATCAGTTCATTTCTCCATATCCCCTTTAATTTGAATGAACTAACCGACCATTATGAATGAGATTAAATGGAAACATTGACTAACTAAAAATATAATATTCCTCTTAGATAAAACCAACTCATCGACATCAATATTTTTACATGTAATGAATCTATATGACATAAAAATCAATTTAGATTTTTTATAAAAAAAGGAGAGATTCTATTTCTCATCAACTCATCTTGATTAGAAATGAACATTTAGTAATAGAAATGTATTAGACTCTATATTTGTATGAATGAACCCATAAACTCAAACAATCAACTTAAATTGAACTCTATCTCAAATAAATTCCCAAGATTCATTAAATTTCAATAATAGTTATAAAAAATATATACCAAGAATTAATAATTCTATTTAAAAACACCATACTAATGTACAAATACTTAAAGGGGTTGAACTATCTCGAAGAAAAATAATATCAAAATGTATATTTGAGTAAATATTAAATGTTATAATCTATATTAATTCATATGTATTATAGATTGAGAAAATTAGAAAATAATTTCAATTTTTAATGTTGGTTCGGGGTTAGTTTTGGGAGTAGTAATTTTGATATATATTACAGGACTTTGAACATATTAAGGAATTTTTTCTGAATGTGGAAGAAAGCATGGGAGGTATTTTTGGTACATAGTTTTGTAATGAAGTGAATATGGGTGATCCTATATCTAATATTAACTATAGTTACACCACCATGTGGAAGAGAATTTCATGTTGGACCCTGTGGTGGCGGGTCAAATACCCAGTACTGGTTGGTATAATTCCAGATTTGGGTATGGTTCTGAGGAGAGGCACTTACTAGAACTAGAGAGGCCACTATGTCATAGACTGGTTTCTCTGGGAATTTATTCATAACCATGGGGATCTACAGGGTATTTTCTAAGATGTGGAGATCCCAGAGGTCTCCTTGTGTGAAATGGTGATGGATCACCACACTATGGTGCTCCCCTAGGTGGGTCCATTATTTTTTTGGTCCAGAACATGGAGAGATACATGTTTTGGATCATACATTAGAGTAGGGAATATATGAAATAGTAAGGTGAAAAGTCATTGTGGTACTCTGATGGTACCTATAGTGGCATGTTTTGATGAAGGGGGATAACGTCATGGTTTATGTGGACCACATTGTAATGAATATTGTCATAGAAATTGGGTCATTATTTTAGCAGGGGAATTTTGGTAATTTCTAATGGCTTCTGTTTGGATCCCCCTTAGATTCCAATAACTATGGATAGCTAAAGAAAGAGGGGATTAATTCCTTAGATATCTACCTCCTTTTATTTCTCTCTCTTCTAATCCAATTGATTTGGGGAAGATTCTCAAAAATATTATTAGTAATATTTCCACCTTTATCCTCTTTATTCATTCCCTTATTCCCTTTTTCATTTTATTTAATCTATACAGGATTTTGTAAAACATTCCACTGAAATAGGGTGGGAATCATATAATATGAATTGGATTTTTCTTGATGTGTTTAATGTATTTCCCAAGATAATGAATGCATATCATTTCACATCGTTGCAATGAAGGTGAAATAACTCTATTATTTTCATAGTAATTTTTAATTTAATTGATTAAATTTGTCATTTAATTTTATAAAATGGTGGGTATTTGTGTGAATTAGGTCTATGTGTGTTTCAGGAGTAGAACACACCCTTTTTTTGTTTCAGTAATTGTGGTTGGCTGGGTGAATATTTAGGCAATACTCCAATTTAAATTAAATTCATAGATTGATTATAATTTTTTGATGGTGAATTTAATAATTATTTATGAATTGTTTTTGATTAATTATTAGATTTGTGTCTTGAAATATGTTCTTCTATGTTGAGAAATTTTTTGACAATTCTAGAAAAATATTGGGTGAGAGTCATTGGGCCATGGATTAAATGAAATAACTCAAGGAATGGGGTCGGTGGTCCCTTGTTCATAACCCCATTAATAAATATATAATTTTTCCATGCATATGATATCAGGTCTCATATTTTAGGGAGATTGAAATTCCTTTTAAACATTATTTTCTAATGAATGGAATGAATAATGTGGAAAGGAACACTAAGGACCCTTGTTCACTAAATTGATTCCTTGTTCATCGACGGTCAAGGAGATAATCATATGTATGTGACATCATATACGTAGCACCTAGGGGATGTAAGTTAGTTGGGTAATCTAGTGTCTCTTAGTATAGGTAACTTGGTGACCTATGAGTAAAGGGATGTGATAGGTTGGGAGTGTTTAGACATAGTATACCTTTATGGAACCTTGAGATTCTTTATAGCATGGGGCGGTTGAAATTAGTGTGGGTTGATTATAACTCACCCATAAATATGTTACTTACCTGGGTTGGTAGACCCTGGATAGATTATTGATGTTCTAGTTATGTGAGTGTCGACTTAGGATGACCATAAATGTTGACATGGGAAGTATACCATCTCTCGGGGGTATTTCCTGTTTCGATTTTTCCTACATAATTAGTGAGGGTGAAATGTAAACATGGTAATTTCAAGGGACATTATTCTCTTTCAAGTGAATTATATTGACTTGAGATATGAGAACATAATAATAGAACCCATGTGAGTATCTTTGTTACGATGTGACATAAGGGACCCAATGAGTACCTAGAGATATATTAACCCTTTTATGGGTAAGTGTGAGAATTGGTAGTGTTGATTTGGGTTTCACCTTACAACCTGAATTGATAATGTGAGATTGATATGGCTATAGTAACTAGGTTAGGTCATGTTCTTGAGTGGCCAGCCACAGTTATGAGAGACATGTTCAGGAGGATGACTAACCCCTTTTCATGTATATTATACAAGAAATATTTGGATGGATGAAATATCCAACATTTTTATATTTATAGGATTTATAGGGATGTTTAGTGATCTAGAATTTATGCCTGATTACATTGGGATGCCTAGGATGTGCTCAGAAGATTTTGATGTTTAATCTGATACAATATAAATTCAATTGTAAATACCCTTGCATTGAGATTATTCATATATATATGATTTCCAAGACATTGGGATGTGGCTATGAGGTAAATCATGATTTCCTAGGGTCATCCCCCTAATAATCAGTAGTATTGATGATTCCACTACTATATTTATTAGGACCATCCCCCCTATGAATCAGTTAAATGATTATTACCTATGGAATACGCGGGATTATCTCTTATATATTCATTCATTATTCCTGATGATATTAAGATAACATGGGATACCATTATGTATAAGGTGGTTTCAAATACTACTATACGTACATTTCGACTAGTCGTGTTTGGCTTGATTATATGATGTGCTTAGAGACACTCCATCACTGCAGAATGTTTATATGGTAGATCATGAGTGTTAGGTTAAAACCCTAGGACTGATGTCCATTACTTATTTAATCTTACATAGTTATTATATTTAATTATTTTGATCATATCACATGTATACAACCTATTCATACTCTTATGTTGTGGCCATGGAACTGGGTTACCTCAGTAGACTTTATTATTTATAGGATTATGTTCATAAATAGCCAAGTGGATCTGGATTAAGTGATATAGATTGGACGAGATAAGATATTTGGATATAGTTATAACTTGGGGATGGAGGTAGAGACATTATAAATTTTATTTATTTCATTTAATTATTATTTTTTTTGTTTGTCTTGGTAAGAGATAATTTTAGTTGTTCTATAATGATTTTTGGTTGGTATGATTGTGCACTTTTGCATTCTATTTATTATAGCTTGTTGTGCTATATTTATTTTCTAAAATATGGTTATTTACTATAGATATTGATTGGTTATTTATCCACTTTTTACTCTGATATGAGGAACGGATGTCCGGGTGAATTTTGTTTCCCAATAAAAGAAAATAAAAAAACATGATTTCATAAGTAGGTATTGTAAAATGGGTGAAATTGATGCCACTATATTTATATTGTTCATACCATCCATGTGTGTTTCCTTTCCCTAAGGTCTTGTGGGGTTTTTCCTAGTTCCAACCTTGATATGTGGGTGTAATCTCCTCATGGTATATCCTTAAACCTCGGTTACTATTCGTGATGCTCAACCATTTGATAATCCATGCCTGAGATCCCAAAATATTTCTAGTCAGGATGTTAATCAATGTTGCAGGTTTAGGGAATTATAAAGTGGTATTAAAATATTTTATTTTATTTTTTTACTATTTTTAAAGATAGTGGATGGGTGATGTATTAATATGTAAAATATTAAGATGGACCTCATACTTGTCTGTCATGAACCCATTTTCTAATGGAAATCCTAGATTACCAAGAATATGGGACTATTATACTTGGTTTTGATTTTATAATTTAATGATTTCACCAATCGTAACACACTTCTATTTTTATTTTATGATTTATGGGTTTTTAGCTCTTGTAACATTAGAAAGAGGCCATGTATGTTAATCATATTTGGTATATATGAATCACATGATATTTTTATTATATTTTAGGAAAGATATAATATATGATAATTGGTTTATTTATATAAATTTTCATTAATCTCTTATATGGTGTTTTCCTGTATAACTTATTGGTGAAATTCTACTAAACTGAACCAAAGTATATTTTGTGGAATGACATATCATTATTGATGGATTATCCTTTATGAAAACTATATACTCTCTCTATGTAAATAATATATTGTAGCCCTTTGTGGGTTACTATATCCACTTAGTACCTTGGTATTATTTTTGACTGAAAATAGTTTTTGTTGGTTATACATTCATCAATAAACTATATGGTTTTCTCTGTATAGATTTTTGGTGGAATTCTACATAACTAAACCATAAAAATTTGGATTACACAAAATATATCAGTATTGATTGATTCTATTAAAATATATACATATATATATATATAGTTTTATGAGAACTTGGTCCTCAAGGTGTGGTCTCGTATATAGATTTCAAATTATGATTAGTTCCCTAGTAAGTTGATGACTTGTAATGTTATGCTTTATATATATATATTTTTGACCATGGAGTTGGTTTTTTAGCATGGTATTTTTCATATAATATTTTATATGTAAGTATTGGTTTCCCCCATGAGTAGTTACATTATGATGTTTTGTTTATGGGCTATGGGTGGATCATAGTTCCTTCGAGATACATCTTATGATATTGGTTATATGAGTAATTAATATGAGGGTAACCTGTGGAGGGGGATAGCAAAATCTTGTGAGTACCTTAGATATGAGAACCTTGAGTGGACACACTGGTTAATGATATCAATTCATGAGAGGTGATATAAAGAATCACCCTTAAACATTAGAAAAAATTGAATTAAATGAATAACTCACAATGAGGATCCTTTCAGGTTTAGAGTTTTAGAGAATTAAGCAAAAACTATTAATTTACATTTCAAAAATACAAAGTAGAAACTTCTACTCAGTTTCCATTTTTTTACAAAATAAATACTCTTTGAAAAAAAAAGTTTCATGTCTAGTTCAATGATTTAGACATCATGACTTTTCCTTGATCACATCCTTGACCCTATTCAACTTTAAGTCCTGTGAAAAACATTTCAAAAATTGGGATGCACATAAAAACCATAGAAAGTGTTATAAAATAAAGAAAGAAATCATTAGTCCATCAATACATACAAAACATAAACTCTTTAACATACCTAATGAAAATATAATATTTATGAATAACACATAGTAATCAAAAATCATAAAGGTAACTTGTGGCATCCATAATATACTTACGTTGTAGCTTTCATAGCTATGTAGGGATTCACATATGGAATACCTGTCAAATTATATTACCTGAATCTCTTAAAAGAAACATTCACGTTAACCTCCTTCATGTTACCCAATGCATTGGAGAGCTATTTCTAGCTCACCCACCATAGGTTTATCACAAAACAACCCATATACGTAAACAATGCCCAAGAACCATAACATATTCATAGCATATGAGACAAAAATAATGAAAAGATAACATTTCCACATTTCAATCACAATACTTTTTAAATATATTGACATTAAAAATCCATTATAAAAACTATTTTTATACCCAAATAAGTAAAAGTGTAAATCGTATTTATTTTCCTTTTAAAAACATTACTTCTTGTTAAGGAAGCTGAAGATCAAATAATACTTGTGGATGCGGAAAGGTCATTATCAGTGCTTATGTTAAAAAGAAACATTCTTTTTTGTAGTTTAGTAAAATGACTCTTAGAAAAAGATTCAATTTTAATTAAATGAAAATTCAATGGTGTTTATACACCATCTAAAATAATGTCGTGTATAAAACAAAATATGCCTCAATGAATGGAGATTGAGACGAAATCCATTACCTCATGTACGACTTGACCCGTTGGTCCATTAATCACGTAAATAATAAACTAAAGATAATTTATACTTTTTTGAGAACCTTTTTCCATGTTTATTATTACTTTTATATCACTTGTTACCATTTTATAAACATGATGCAATCATTTAAGTTAATAATTGTTGTTTTGTCGATATTTGGTACTTGAGTCAAAAATGATCACCTTATATTTACAAGTTTTCCATGTGGTCAATAGTTTATTATCACCCGAATGATATTCATTATTTAGACATCATATATACCAAATATATCCATTATATATATTTATTCATAATATTACATATCATTTTGAGATGAAAAATCAAATGCACCATTCATGGAGACGGTAAGTCCCACGTACGTATGAACGCTACTTCCATTTATATTTCATGTTTTAATGGGATGAAAACATAATGATATGAAGTTATATAATAATTTCATTATAATATAATATATCATATCATAAACTCCATCCTTTATACTTCCCACATAGGGCATTAACGAGTCATATCACTTTGATGGGGCAGTAGTCTGCAATTCCTCAAATGAAATTATCGCGTTTACCCATTATGGAAACATAAAGGTAGGATATAAATGTAAAACACAAAAGAATAATTAAAACATAAACATAATATATATAATATATAAATATATTTCCATCTTAATAGCCACCATGAGAGGTGGAAGGGGATAATCGAACAATCATCATTTCATGAGGCGTCAGTTTTCCATCCACAGAAATAGTATGTTTTCCACCCATTAGATGGAGTTGTGTGCAAGT
The DNA here is from genome assembly GCA_963277665.1 of Viscum album. NCBI lineage: Eukaryota > Viridiplantae > Streptophyta > Magnoliopsida > Santalales > Viscaceae > Viscum > Viscum album. The sequence goes on along the minus strand of OY728134.1, from coordinate 566,033,897 downwards.
GTAGTTAGAATAATTCTCATAAAAACTTCCTAGTATATTTATGATAATGTTTGTTTTAAAAAATAAAGTAATAATAAGAGTTTATGGGTTGGAGAAGTAAAATAAATAAAAAGATATTATGAGAAACTGTTACCTTTAATTTGGGTAACCCCCTTTGGATTGAACCAAAATGACTTCTTGAAGTGACTTCTGCCTAAGGTAAGGATTCTATGTGGAAAATAGGGATCTTGAGAGATTATTTGGGTAGGGGTTGGATGAGACAATGGGCATGAAAGGTATGATGAATGAGTTAGAAGTGAGGGCTTTTTATAAGGTGGAGGAGGGGCTCTTTAGGAAAGTGTGAAAATATTATTTTATTATATATATTGATATTCAGTTTATAAAGGGCCAAAAATAACTAAAGTATAAGATAATATTACTAATGGTAGAAATAAAATCATCCAATAAGAATTGTACTAGTGTAGGATATTTTTTTAATATTTATAATCTTATTTTTTAAAATCATTTATTAATATGGTAAATACTGCATCAATATTGTGTCATAAAATATTTAATTTTTTGGATGTCGAAAAATAATAAAAAAATAACATGATATAGGAATGATTTATATATTTACAATTAATATTTATAGTTTAAAATTTGACTTATATAACCCCATGTAAAAATTAATTTTCAATAAGATATTTGTTTTTGTCATTTTTGCCTTTACTTTATGTTAATTAAAATAACGTGTCGTTATCACTCCCATGTGGCCCCATGGGGTCCCCAAATCTACCCAAGGATGCTCAAGGTTGGATTTTTGTCAACCAATAAGATTAAGACAACTGTTAGGGTATTTTTATATTATTATAGTAATACATTGTTACCCTTATTTACCAGATTTACTCATTAACCATTGTAAAAATAATATTTACTAAAGTAAATATTCATAATGTCTAAAATGTAAAGTAACCTATTTATACAATTTAGACCTCAAAATTAAAAATATGGAATCCATTTTTCTAAATTCAAATCATTGAATAGGAAGAAATTAATTTAAAATTAATTCCATTTGTCAAAATAAAATGCGTCTTTTTAAGAAATAAATACTATCAAAATATTGACACTTGTTTGTGTGAAATTTCAATGTGAAATTAATTCAAATAACCAAAATTAGAATAAATGGTAAAAATATAATCTAATTAAACTTTGAAACCAATTAGAAAGATAATCTAACCATATAAATAAATTAGATTAAAAGGAATTTGTGAATTAAAATACAATATTTTTCAATTTTCATTAAAATTTGAATTTTATCAGAAAAAATAATAAAATTTTACCCAAAGTAATTTTCGATGTCTGGATTCGAAAGAAGAAAGTTATTTTTTAAAATAAAACATATAAAAGTAACCAAAAAAATATTTAAATAGGGTTCTCCATTAAATGGCGGTAAATCAACCTTTTAAATTCAATTATGCTTAAAATTAGATTCATTAACATTTTAATCCTCTAAATTTTATTCAATAAATGTAAAAACATTTAAGAAACCTATATAATTATATTTTTGTTAGTTCAGTCCATTCTCGTCAATTGAACGGCTAGGTTATAACTACCATTTAAAATAATAATATTATATTATTATTGTGTAACCTATGATTTCTAAGAAACACATTGTTGAGTATCTGGTACACCGTGGAACATAGAAACCCCTTTAAAATAAAATTAATATTTAATTTAAAAATATTAATAAAAGTTAAAATGTATTATTTCTTTATTTACATGGTATGTTACATCTTCCCCCATTTTGGAAATTATTTCCTCAATATTTTATTCACTTATCAAATAAATGGGGGTATTTATCCCTCATTGAATTTTCATATTCGCATGTTGCCTCTTCAACCATATGATTTTTCACAAAACCTTTACCTGGTGAATTACCTTATTTTACAACACTTTCTCTCTACGGTCATAAATCTGGACCGATTGTTCCTAATAAGTGAGATCCGCTTCCAACTGAACTACCTATGGGCTCAAAAAATGAGATGGATCTGGAATATACATTCTCAACATTGAAACATAAAAAAAATAGTCTGCCTGGAAAAAAAATGGTGATAAATCTACTATGTATGCAACTGATCCAATTTTCTCTAGGTTTTCATAAGGTCCAATGAACCTCAGACTCAACTTTCCCCTCTTACCAAAACGCATCACACATATCCATGGAGAAACGTTGAGAAAGACATGATCTCCTACCTCAAAAGAGAGATCCTTCCTCCGGTTATCCGCATAACATTTATGCCTACTCTGAGCTGTTCTCATGTTCTTCTAAATCAACTGAGCCTTTTCTATCATCTATTCTTCCAATTCTGGTCTATTCAGCTTCCTTTCACCTACTTCATCCCAAAAATCTAGAGTTTTAAAATGCTTTCCATATAATGCCTGAAATGGATCCAAATGTATAATGGAATGAAAATTTATAATATTTGAAAATTCTACCAATGAATGATGTTTGTCCCAACTTTCCTGGTAATCAAGTTAACAAGAACATTGCATATTCAACAAGGTCTGAATTTTTCATTCTGACTACCCATCTGATTGAGGATAAAAATTTGTACTAAACTTTAATTTTATAGCCAACGAATTCTGAAGGCCTATCCAAAAGTTAGAAGTTAACCTGGGATCACAATCAGATACAATGTAGAGGGGAACTCCATGCAAACTGACTATATCTTTAACATACAACTGAGAAAGTTGATCTAGAGACATAGTATCTCGAAAAGGAAGGAAATGAGTAGATTTAGTCAACCAATCAACAATAACCCAGATTGAATTATTACCTCGTGAGGTCTTTGTTAATCGCACAATTAAGTCCATTGATATAGTTTCCCATTCCCACTATGTCACCTGTAAAGAATGAAAATTAATGCTCTTCTTTAACCTACTGACAAGTCAAACACATCATAGTAAAATCAACAATATCTCTTTTAATTCTATCCCACTAGTAATACTCCTGAAGATCTTTTTATATCTTACTACTATCAGGATGAACTGAAAATGGGGATCTATGAGCTTCACATAACAACTCATTCCTCAACTGTGAATCACAAGGCACACATTATATTTTCCCAAACCTCAAAACACAATCATTTTCAACATTAAAATCAGGAAACTTACCCTTCTGAACCAAATCTGACTTTTTCTGTAACTCACTATCTTCCTTCTGCGCTTGCTTAATTCTGTCTGATAGAGATGATTCCACTAACACCTGAAATAAAAAACAATAATTTCCTACAACAACAACATCTATGCCAACGTTCATTGAATCAAAAACCATAGGACCTCATTCCAAATGTATCATGGTTAATGTAGCATTACATTTCTAACTCAAATCATCATACACTTTATTTTCTCTTCCTAGATGGTAAAGGATTGTGAAATCATAATCTTTGATTAATTAATGAAATCTCCTCTTTCTCATGTTCAATTATTTCTGATTGAATATATAATTTAATGTTTTGAAGTCTTTATATATATCACATTTTACTCCATAAAAATGATGCCTCCAAATTTTTAAAGCAAAAAAATAGCATCTAATTCCAAATCATGTGTAGGGTAATTTAACTCATGAGGTTTTAACTGACGTGAATATTAAACAATTATCATATCATTCTTCATAAGAACATAACCATGTCCTTTCAATGAATCATCACAGTAGATAAAAAACTCACCATTTCTGGAAGGCAATGTCAAAAATGGAGCATTCACCAATCTTCTTTTCAATTCAAGAAAAGAATCATCACATTCTCTTATCCAAATGAACATAACACCTTTTGAGTTAACATAGTTAATGGTCTAGATAACCATGAAAAATTTTCAATGAAACTCTGGTAATGTCATACCAAACCATGAAAAATATGGATCTCAGTTATATTTGTGGGTCTTGAAATTCTTAAATAACTATTGTTTTAGTAGGATCAATAGTTATGCCATTTTTTGAAACAATATAACCAAGGAAGGAAATGGGTTGTAAACAAAACTCACCCTTACTGAATTTCCCATATAGTTTCTTTTCTTTTAAGGTTTCAAAGGAAACCCTTAAATGACTTTCATGCTCCCCTTAACTTTTAGAAAAAACCAAAATATCATAAATGAGCACAACCAAAAAATTATCCAAGAACTCACGGAAAATTCTATTCATAAGATCCATGAATACAATATGTGCATTGGTTAACCCAAAAATCATAACTAAAAATTCATAATGGCCATATCTAATACAAAACACGGTCTTTGGAATATCTTTTTCCTTTACTTTCAACTAATGGTACCCCAACCTAAAATCAATATTTGAAAAATACTGAGCTCCCGAGAGCTGATCAAACAAATCAATGATATAAGGAAAAGGATACTTGTTCTTAATAGTGATGTTATTCAATGCTCTATAATCAATTCAATGTCTCATTGAACCATCTTTATTTTTAACAAATATGATAGGACTACCCCATAGTGATGTTCTAGGTTGAATGAAACCTATATCTAATAACTCCTGAAATTGCTTCTTTAAATCTAAAAGTTCAATTTCAGCCATTTGATAAGGGGGTTTTGAAATTATCTTACTTTCAGAAAATACGTCAATAGAGAATTCAACTTCCTAATCAGGTATACTCCTAGGAAAATCATCTGAAAAAACATCAATGTACTCATTTACCACTGGCACATCATTAATTTCAACAGTTCCTTTATTTTCAACATTCTGGGAAAGGAAACATTCATTTCCATCTTTTACTAGTTTCTTAGATTCCTGATATGTTTTCAAAATAAAGGGTTCATTCTTGTACACAAACTGAAAATATTTCTTAAAATAAACCTCATTAGCTCTGTATTCAGTATTAACATGATAAATAGAAATCCAATCCATTCCCAAATTAACATTAATCTTAACTAGAGGAAATACAATAAGGTTTGCAGGTAGATTTTTCCCGCACACAATGACTAGAAGGTTCTTATGTTTTCTTTTTATCTAAAAATTTACTCCTAGTGTTTTTACCATAGGTGTTGTATAATTATCTTGAGATGGAATTCCCAATTTAATTGAAAACTTCTTAGAAATGAAAGAGTGTGTAGACCCTGAGTCTAGAAACACATTGGTATAATCTGAAAAAACAAACAGTGTACCAGATACTACTTCATTCGATTACCCAAAATCTGCTAAAGTAGTTGAAAAGGATTTCACCACCCCTTTCTATTTGTATTCTGACTTCTTTCCTTCAATTTTAAGTCTTCATTGGACACTCCTTTTCCTAATGACCCATTTCATTGCACATAAAACATTTTACTAACTATAAATCACATTTTTTCTTACCATTACCTTTATCTTTTTCAGTGCAATTACAAGACTTATGTCCCATTTTACCATATCATTAACACTTACCAGAATTCAAAATAAATTCCCCAGTATGCATTTTACCACAATTTTCACAAACTGAAAACTTTAGTTTCTTACCATCAGACATTTTTGAAGAGTTATTCCCTTTTGCCTACCACCATGACCACTTATTCTGTTATTTTTCAATGAACTCTTGATCATCAAAAAATCCATTTCCACCTTCTCCACACAAAGAACAAGTATTTCATAACTTTTGAACTCATGAGAATCTAAAGCCCTTCAAAACATTGGATTCAATCCTGAGTAAAAAATGGTTGATTTTTCTATCAAGATCTCGTATGAAATTTAGAGAATACCTTGTCAGTCCAGTGAATTTTGCTTCATAACCAGCCACTGATTCATCCTCCTAACTCAATTCCAGGAATTTGTTTTCCATCCTAAGACGAACCACCATAGGAATATATTTCTCAAGAAAAATACCTTCGAATTCAACCCAATCAAGATCATCAATCTCATCACTATCCCTGATATGTTTCACCATCGACCACCAGTGATCATCTTCACCTTCAAAACCGTAAATATAAAGACTAAACTTTTGATGTTCTGAACACCCTATGACATCAAACATTTTCTCTAGTGCTTTAATCCACCCTTTTCTTAGCACAGGGTCAGATGATCCTCTGAATGATGTGGGATGTCGCCTCATGAAATGCTCCACTACTAACATGTTTCTTTGTTCTTGATCTAGCTGATATCATGCATGGATACCACCACCATTTATAGCCTAAGTAAACTATTCCATCACTGTAACATATTGTTCAGTTCTGATTTTGACCATCTCAGGTTGCTTATTTGGAAGGTTTTCTTCCTCTTAATGTCATCCCAACATAGCTGCCCTATTTCTTCTACGGAAAACAATTTTGAACAGAGAAATATCTTAGGTGAAGAAAAATGGTAATCATTAAATGATATATCATTTAAATCATAACATAAACTAAAATTAATTTAGGGATATTAATTTAACTATATTCTATCTCCTAATGTTGTCTAAACAGTCCTCTAATACCAACTACATGGACCAGACCATTAACATAACATAATATTTAATTAAATGAATAATCCACATTGAGGTTCTTTTTAGGATTAGAGATTTAGAGAATTAGCCCATAACTATTACATTACATCTCTAAGATACAAAGTAGACACTTCTACTCAATTTCCATTTTTTCAGAAAATAAACTCATTGAAAAAAAAGTGTCATGTTTAGTTCCACGTTTTAGACAACATGAATTTTCTATGATCACATCCTTGACCCTATTCATCTTTAAGTCCTGTGAAAAACATTTCAAAACATGTTATGAGAAAAAAAATCTTAGTAAGTGTTATAAAATGAACCAAGATATCGTTAGACCATCAATACATAAAAAACACAAACCCTTTAACATGCCTCATGAAAATATAAGATTTATGAATAACACATAGTAATCACAAATGATTACGGGAACTTTTTGAATCCATAACATAATTACGTTGTATCTTTCATAGCTACATAGGGAGTCACATTTGCAATACCCATCACAGTATATTCCCTAAATCTCTTAGGAGAAGCATTCACATTTACCTCTATCCCATTACCCAATGCATTGGAGATCTATCTCGGGCTCACCCGCCCTAGGTTTATCATCAAACCACCTGTATACGTAAACAATTCCCAAGAACCATATCATATTCAATAAATATGATACAAACATAAAGGAAAGATAACATTTCCATATTTCAATCACAATAAATCCTTTATATATATTTACATAACAAATCCATTATCAAAACCATTTTCTATAACAAAATACATAAAAGCGTATATGGTATTTATTTTCCTTTTAAAAACATTACATCTTGTTAAGGAAGACAAAGATCAAATAATACTTGTGTCGACGGAAAGATCATTATCACCGCTTATGTGAAAAAGAATCATTCTTTTTTTTCATTTAGTAAAATGCCTCGTAGAAAAATATTCCATTTGAATTAAATTAAAATTAAAAGGTTAGTATACACTATATAAAATAAAGTCATGTATAAAATACAATATGCCTCAATGAAAGGAGATTGAGACAAAATCCCTTACCTCGTGTCAGACTTGAATTGTTTGTCCTTTATCCTGCAAAATAATGAACTAAAGTTAATTTCTACTTGCTTAAGAAAATTTTTCAAGTTTGTTATTCCTTTTATATCACTTATTACTATGTTATAAATATTATCCAATCATTTAAGTTAATAACGGTTATTTTTTCGATATTTGGTACTTGAGCCAAAAACGAACACCTTATATTTACAAGTTGTCCACGTGGTAAATAGTCCATTATCTCCAAAATTATATTAATTATTTAGATATCATATATATCATATATATCCAGTATATATATTTATTTATAATATTACATATAATTTGGAGATAAAAAATGAAATGTACTATTCATGGAGACGGTAAGTCGTACGTACGCATTAACGCTACTTTCATTTCAATTTTGTATTTTAATGGAATGAAAACATAACGATAAAAATGTATATTATAATTCCCGTATAATATCATATATAATATCATTAACACCATCATTTATATGTCCCACATATGGAATTAACAAGTCATATCACATTGAGGGGGCGGTAGTCTGCACTTCCTCAAGGAAATTATCGCGTTTACCCATTATAGAAACGATAAAGGTAAGATATAAATTTAAAACACAGAAGAATAAAGAAATTATAAACAAAATATATAAAATATATAAATATAGTTCCATATTAATGGCCACCATGATAGGCGGTAGGAGATAATCGAACCATCATTGTTTTGTGAGGTGTTAGTTTTCTATCCACAGAAATTGTATGTTTTTCACCCATTAGATGGAGGTGTGTGTAACTGTAGTTTGAATCCATCTCATTAAAACATCCTAGTATATTGATGATACTGAGTTTTTTATAATAAAATAAAATAATAATATTTTAGATGTTGGAGAAGTAAAATAAAAGAAAAGAAGTTAAGAGAAATTGTTACCTTTAATTTGGGTAACTCCCTTTGGTTTGAACCAAAAGGACCTCTTGAAGTGACTTATGCATGAGGTAAGGCTTCTAAGTGGAAGAGAGGGATCTTGAGAGATTATTAGGGAAATGTTTCAATGAGCCAAGGGGCTTTAGAGGTGGTATTAATGAGTTAGAGATGAGGTCTTTTTTAAGGGGGATGAGGGGCTCTTTGGGAAAGTGTGAAAATATTATTATATTATATAATGATATTCGATTTCTAAATGTCCAAAACTAATTAAAGTTGAAGATAAGATGAATAATGGTCAAAATACAATCATCCAATAACAGTTTAACACGTTTTGGATATTTTTTTAATACTTATAATCTTATTTATTAAATCATTTATTAATGAGTTAAATATTGCATCATTATTGTCTCATAAATAATATATTTTATTTGGTGTAAAAAAATAAAAAAAAATACCATGATGTTGGAGTACTTTTTATATTTCAAATGAATATTTATAGTCTAAATTATGACTTATATATCCCCATGTAAATATTAATTTAGAAAAAGATATTTTTTAATGTCTGTTCTACCTTTACTTAATGTTAATTAACATAAAGTGCCATTATCACTCACAAGTGGCTCCATGGGGTCCCAAAATCAACCCAGGGTTGATCAAGATCGTATTTCTATCATCCAATAGGATTAGGACACATGTAAAGGTAATTTTATATTATTATAGTAATATTTTTTTACCCTTATTTACCAGATTTACCTTTTTACCATGGTAAATAAAATATTTACTAAAGTAAATATTAATAATGTCTAAAAATTAAAGTTACCTACTTACACACTTTTTACCTACTAATTCCAAATATGGAATCAATTTTTCCAAATTCAAATCACAGAAGTGGCAGAGATTAATTTAAAATTAATTTCCGTTGTCAAAATAAAAGGTGTGTTTTTATGAAATAAAAACTATCAAAATATTAACACTTGATTATGTCCAATTTCAAAGTTAAATAAATTTAATTAACTAAAATTCAATTAAATGGAAAACATATAATCAAATTAAACATTAAAACAAATTAAAAATATAATCTAACCATATAAATACATTATATTAAAAGGAAGTTTTGGATTAAAATGCACAATTTTTAACTTTTCATTAAAAATTGAATTTTATCAAAATAATAATAACAATTTACACAAAGTAAATTTTGATGTAACTATTATAAATAATAATTTTATTTGGTAAAATATAACATATAAAAGTGACCAAAACTTAAATTAAAGAGGGTTCGCCATTAAAAGGTGATAAATCAACCTTTTAAAGTAAATTATGCATAAAATTAGATTCAATAACATTTTAAGCATCTACATTTTATTGGATAAAGGTAAAAATATTTAACAAACATGAATAATAATATTTTAGTTTGTTAATTTGATTCCCGCCAGTACAATGGCTAGGTTTTAACTACCATTTAAAATAATAATAATATATTATTATTGTGCAACATAAGATTTCAAAGAAACATGTTGTTGCGTATCATGTACACCATTTAACATAGAAACCCCTTTTAAAGTAAAATTAATATTTAACTTAAAAATATTTATAAAAATTAAAATGTATATTTCTTTATTTACCTGGGATGTTATAGGTGATACTATATGAATATTATGGGAAAGAAAGTTCCATGGGATTTCTTAATGTATTTAACATGAGATACTTTTGGTATCAAGGAAGGATTTAGAGGGAAGGATTATTAAGACTACCGTCCCTAGTGATTTGGGTGTGGTTAATAATAAGGATAAATTTCTTCTTCCTAGAGGTTTATATTTATGATGTATAGAGTGTGTGTAGATTATTTTGTTTTGTAATGATGAAATAGTTGGTGATTGATCATGTGAAATACCATAGAATGTGTGAAATGTCTCAATTTTGAAGAGAACTATCAATGATGTTCTTAGTTACATGAGTTTTAAATGTCATCTATAATGGGGGGTTTTTTGGAACTTGATATTGGAATTGATAATGTGTGAATCATGAGATCATGAGTCATTTTTTTAAATTAGGTGGCATGGGATCATACGACCATTGGGATTAGATGAGATCGTAGTAGAATGTGATAGTTATGTCTAGGGCCCAATATTTAGTGATCGATGAATGGATGTCTGTGAGTTAATAACAGATACATTTAATGATATACTTATGTGTATGGTTTCCTATGTGTTTTCCTAAAAGGGAAAATATACCTCTATAGTGATAGGTGATGTTGGAGATGATTTGGGGGATAGGATATGGTTAGCTTGAGTGTGTTCCTTGATAAGTGTTATCATGAAGGCTTCTGGATGGAACATGTTGAGTTTTCACTCATGAAGTGGTATATGAGAATTTATATGTTCAGGATTTCACCTTTGGTCAGACAAGGGTGTCACCCTCATTTTTCATGGAACATTTTCTGTTGTTAAAGGTGATGTTCCTATTTTTAATGGTAAAGGGTAGCATTTGACATTTCATAGTGGTGATTAAATTTGAGTGGGAGAGTAATAGACAATTATTACATGTGGTGTTGGAAGGATCATGGGTTTTGAGGACCTAACCCCATTTTTAGAAACATTATAGTTTTGATGAGATCTGTCATTGGATATTCAAGCTGACATTCGATCCCTATGAGAAGGTAAATTTGGTCGTATATATTTTTTGGTAAATATAATATTTAAGGATAAAATTAGTTATAGGATGAATTTTATGCATTGTAAATAGGATAGGGGTGATTCGTATACGATTCAAGCATGAGTCGGATCGAAGATACATTAGTGCTTATGAGTGGATTATTATAACGGCTATGGTTTTAAAGATCTAATCATAGAACTAAACCAAGATTTGGGTAAAAAAATATGTTTGGGTTATTATACAATCAAAATATTTCATATTGAATTAAAGAATAATGAATTGATATTGATATATCAAATTAGTGGGTATGAACTAGAAATTTTGGGAAAGGTTTATGAAAAAATGATTGGTAATTGTTTCAATGTATATTTGGTTGTATTGTGATATAAACCACACTGATCGGGTCATTGGATAGCATGAAATTTGTTTCACTACACACTTTTGATGGTGGAAAGAATCTCATCTCAAAATTGGAATTTATAATATGTGACTTATGGTGGGGAGAACCATAACCATTAGGGTTGATTGGTTAATGAAATCATGGTGTGTCAAGATAAAAGTGAATTTATAATCATCATATTTTTTATTTGGTGATGGTGGAAACAAATAGATCCATTTTAAATGAATATCATGCCTCATGTTCTGAGTTTTATAGACCAATATCATATGCTGTTTTGGGATATAATGTGGTGAGTTAATAAAAAATTGATAACAGAGACATGCTAACCTTTATGGTTAAAGGATAATCAGGACTTCTCATGGTTGAGAAGTTTTATGGTGGGGAGGTTTTAAAGACCCATCTCTTCTAAGTTGTGAAAATCTAATGTAATATGATATTTTAATGTTGGTGATGGGTTAGTTTTGTGATATCGGGTTTGGATCAAAATCCTATATGTTTTAAAATATCAAGGAGATGTTTTTGGATAAGTAATAGGGAACAAGAGGTGTTATTGGGTGCTAGGGTGGATGGCAGAGTGAAATTGGGTAAACCTATAGTTGAAATTCATTATAATTGCACCACCATATGGAGGACCACATTGTGTTGGAACCCATGGTGGATATTGAAATTCTCAATGATAGAGGGTGTGGTTCCTATTATAGGTGTGGTTCTTGGGAGAGGCTCTTATTAGAAAATAGTGAGGCCAATATATTTTTACTGGGTTTCTATAGCCATTTTGGTGGGACAACTGGGGGTTCCATGTTATGTTATAGGTCTTGGAGCTGTATGTGGGTTCCCTATGTGGAATTAGTAGGGTGTACCTTGTCTTAATGGTCCCTAGGTTTGTGCTTTTTTCATTTTCTTATAGTAATATGATCCTCAAACCATGGATCTTTTGTGGTGTAATATTGTGATCCTTGGTGTGGAATGATTGGGCAACACATCTATGATGGTGATTGTTCACCATAAAGGAATAAAAATTTATGAAGGATGTAATTTCCACATTTGGAAGAGTTGAATATATAATTTTTTCAATTCATTAAATAAAGAGGTACATATGGTAACCATGCATGGTATTTTAGTTAGCATGGAAAATAAATATCTAATAGATATAGATTATGTAGAATTATACATAGTTAATAAATATATTAATTATTTATGGGGTGTGTTTGAAAATATTATCAACAATAACGTTATTACTTGTAGGAATTATTATTTTACGTGGGAGAATATCTTGAATATTTGGGAAGGATTTTGATGAATTAAAAAATATTTACATTTTTGAATACATATAAGGATTTTTGAATGATTTTAAAGGAAATAGATGTTGATTTCTTTGATCAAATACATATATTGGAAGAAGGCGTTAATATACTTTTAGAAAAATTTTAAGATATTAAAATTAGTAAAATTATTATAATAATAATTCCTCCACGTTTTAATGGAAAAATATAGTGCTTTAAGTCAAATATTTGAATGAGAATTCACTAGAACACATATATATTACACTCATTTCATATAAAAGTAGGAATAAAGATAATGTGTCCATGATAAAGGAGGGAACCTAGGTAGTTGATAATAAATCCTTGAAGAAAAAAGGTGAGGTAATTCATTATGTATAAAGATGAAAATAATATGATTTCATTTTTATACGCTAATCTAAAATTAGGAAAGTAAAATTTCAAAGGAAATATTCCACATTCTTGCTTCATTTTAGGAATGGTTTGACATCTTGTGGAAACATGTTTCAAGAAATATTACGAATATAATGAAGAAAAAATACCTCCTAAGAAAATATTAAACTAAATGAATGCAAAGAAAGTCTCACAAAAGAAGATTTTTTTAAAATAAAAATTTTCTCCTATAAGAAAATAAAAGTTATAATGTATTTGAAGTTGAAGATTCTGAATATTATTTTGATATTGATTAAAATTTTCCATTAGCTATTGTAAATAGGTCAGCAACCAATGAGACTATTTCTAAAGTAAAAAAATATGATTAAAGAATGGATCTTTAAGTATAATTAAAATAATTATTTGAGGAAATTGTTATTTTGATTGAAAATATTAAAGGAATAAAATATATTTGATTGTTATTCCATGATTTACATGATATAGTAGAAGTAAGAGATGATCTATCTAGGTGATGAACCTGAAATACTCAAATCTTGAAATTATACTATCCCAAAAAAATAAGTTTACATGAAACTCAAAGTTTAATAATTGATTCATATCAATGGTGGACCAGATTTTTTTTTAAAGGAAATGATTCAAGGAATTGACCATTTTATGAAGAATTAATTTCATGTATATATTTTCATGAATAGTGGAAATATTCCTCATTCTTAGAAAAAAAATTGGGAAATTTAAGTGAACTGGAAACAATTGAAAATTATGGGGTGTCTACATAAGAAAGTATAAATCTCCCATTGGTAAAATTGTGTAATGAAATGAATAAATCTATTATGCAGAATGAGTATAAGAATTAAATATCCATGGTTGATATTAATCCAAAATTATTAACGCCCCATAAAAAGGTGGATATGTATATCTCTTACAAGTGGCATGTTGTTTCCAAAAAATAAGAGATGAGGAAACTAAAAATATTTTTTATGGAATGTAGGGGAACAATCAATATATATGTTCCATAAAAAATATATTTCAGAGAGAAAGATAACTAGAAAAAATAAATTAGAATTTAAGAAATTTATTATATTTTTAACGGTCGGTATTTTTTCTATGATGGTTTTTTGGAATAAAGTGATTCATTATTCTTAATGGGTGAAATAAAAGGTGTCTGAGGAGGCTTAGAAATTTTTAATATAATGGCTTCAAGATTCATTGAATAATTGGAAAATTAAATTGTATTTTTAGTCTTTTACGATGAACATAACTCCATTAAACTAGAAGTTATGCAATCTCACCCACCATAAAAAATGGATCAGTTGTTATGGGTGATGAATTAAATAACTAAAAAGGAAAATATTATTTAGATGTGCATAATATGAATATATATGTTTAGTTTATGGAATCTATACTATGGGTTTACTTCATATAGGATATAAAGTTAGGGACTCTTATTAGGAATCATTCATGATAAAAATTGATTTTTTTAGTTTAAAAATGAAGGACTTAAAATCATTGGATTCAGAAAGTAAAATTTTAGTGAAAACATTTCCCAGAAAAACATATATGTTCTCAGTTGATGTTCTAACCCCCAATATTCTAAGAACAAGTTTTTTATGTCACTCAAGGTATATGGTGGAATTCCCCATGAATGGGGAAACTGTTAAATATAAAGATGGAATGATCATTTGATTCTAGAAATTAAAAATGGTAAGATCTTACTCAAGATTGTACATATGGATGTATATGTCTAATGACACTTAAGGTATCATGGGTAAAAAATGTACTATGTTATTTATGTATTATTTTCAAAAATGTGTAGGGATAAATGTTATTACCCACTAAACTAATTTAATATTAAATTGTATCACTTGATTCCAAAGAGAACCTAAAAATATTCATTGTGAAAATTTCCAAAATCTTACACTGAACATTGTAAAGAATTCTTAAATAGACAACTATAGTAATACATAAAAATCATCGAATTTAACATCAAGTATCATCAGCAAGGACTCCTCAACAAAACAATTTTATCTGGAGGAGGAAGAAGATTATAAATAACATATCCTAGATTATGTTTATTGGGATGGAATTATCATATAAATATTAAAATATATAGTTCTAATAGAATTATATATAAATAATAAATTCTTTCTATGAATGGAAGAAGTAAAAAATACCTCTGAGATCTAGTATGGAAATACGCCCATGTTAAAGTACATTTTGGTCTTCGGAAGTATGTTTTTTATTCTAAATAAAGAAAATATTATGAAATTTCAACATCATGGTGGTGAAGGAATTTATCAAGGATATTAATCCAAAATCAATTCTTACAAGTGTATTATACAGAGTCTTATAAAGTTAGTGAAAAGTCATGATGTTCTAATTTTTCAAAATGAAAATCTTTTTAGTTTACATGAGAATGTTTCAGGTTCTTAAGAGAATCTTTTACATGTAAATGGATCAGATTCTGATGAATAAATTGATAAATAATTGTTTTTGTGTATCATGATTATTTTGAAAATCTATAAATGAATAATAGTAGTATTTTTATAATGAATAAAATATAGTAGGAATAGTAGCTCCAAATTTGAGACACAAATGGTAGAATTTAGTGAGAATAATATAGTTGGTGATTAATGAAACTTCGTTAGACTGGAAGAATGATGGATTCGAAGAAGTAATCACCCTTATCCCAAGTAGAACAAAAATCATTCGAATAAACATTTATATATGAATGTAAGTTCAATATTATACATTATTGAGTTGACCATATCAATAATAATTTTACTCTTGAAGTCATATCAAGGCCCATTAACAATAATGGTATCAAAACCAAGTGGATTTATTGTAATAATCATAATGAATAAAGCCATTGGACTTGAAAAAAAGTATATATTATAAAAAAATTGTAATTTCCAAAATTTTAAATGATATTAAAAACCCACTTTTGTTAATAAATTATAAGTATTTTTGTGTGAAAAATTAATTTCCAATACTTTAGTTTATTATGAATTTATGAAAGAATAAATGTCTTGTTTTCAACTTTATAATATTCAACGAAATATTTTTAGAGTCAAGTGACGAGTCACTATGGGATTCTGAGTCCTATAGAGCCTCAATGTTGATTGAATAAAAACATTAAGCATATTTTATTCATGCGCGTGTATTTTTTCCCAAAAAATTGTATATCTCCTAAATGATGCATCATATGAAAATTGAAGACAATTATTTGGTTCCAAAAATAGGTTTTACATAAAGTGCAAGATATGTTTTTTATTTTTCAGGTGTTTGATAACATATCACAGATGAGTACTAATAATTGGAATATAAATATATTATTCAAAATCTTAAAATAATAATAATAGATTAATAGTTATTTTTTTTGAAGACAAATATAATTATATATATATATACGCCTATGATTAGTAATGGTGTTATGGTGGAAATAATTAGTTGAAAAATTAAATGATATGATATTACTAATTGGTCAATTAAATAAAAATGCGTGGTTAATATTAAATTATTAAATAATTAATTGTATTTTTTTAACATTAATGGTGATATTCAAGTGAGATATTTAATTATTATAAATAAAATTATTATTATTTTTATTTTAAATTGGGGAAAATAATATATGTATTATATATATACATATTTATATACATGTGATGGTGTATATATATATATGATGTGTCATTATATTTGTTAAATATATATATATATATATATGTTTATATTTTTTCGGGATAAATATGTGTGTGTGTGTGTGTGTGTGTGTGTGTGTCTAGACTATTTTTAATATATATATATTTATATTTATATTTAATTATGGATTTTATTTAATGTGTTTTTAAACTATGTTTAATGATAATTTTTGAGGATAACGTGTATACGGTACAATGTAGGTGTAACACATGTTTATATGTGGAAAGATAAAGAAAAAGTGTAATAAAAGAGATAATGAATTAATAGTAACAATAATAATTGAAAAAAAATAGATAATACATTGAAGGGGTTTTGTGCACAACCAACATTTGTTTGGAACCCCATTTATCATTCCCACCTACCTCCCTCTCACACCCTCTCTCCTCTATTTCCTTTTTATTTTATTTTCATTAGTTATTCAAAACTTTTATCCATTATAAATTCTCTAATATTTATCAGATTGATGTGTCATTAGTGTTTTTAGGTTTTACTCAAGAAGAAGATCATTAAACATATTTATTTACCAAATCATCAAGGATTTGGTGGTTCAGTTAAAATCAGATGTCAACTATCAATGTCATTCATCATTTCACCTATGGTATGAATATCCAAAAATTAGTGCATATTACATATCGGTTTTCCAGGGTTGTTTCACATTTTTTAATGACCCAAGAGACCTATGTTTTATGTTTGACCACATGAGGTGTGCATATGTGAGTGTATAACCATGACTTGTACATTTTTTCTTGTACATGGATTGGGTATATATTTATACTACTTGTTTTGTGTGATATTAGTCTAGCATATTAAATACATGTTTTCAAGTAATGTGTCTGATCCTCAGTTGATTAAGGTGGTTCCATATGGACTATCCCCTTCTGAGAGGGATTTGTGAGATATTTATTAGCTCATATATGATCCATCCCATATAAGTGATGTTTCAATTTGTTTTTGTTAACTATCCCATCAAGAAGGTGGTTTCAGGCATGGTTGGTGATTTTTCTACTAGAATTGTGCAGAAATATGTATTTTTCTCTCAATATGGTGCCTAAGAAAGTAGAGTCAGTCCCCAAAGACCTCACATGCGGTTTATACTTGCATGATATGTTGAATTTTTATATGTAACTTTTATATGTTCAAGGAATGAACTTGTATATTTTATGGTCTAATGTTAAGATTCATTGGTGGTGTCCTATTGAGTGTTATACTCACACCATACTTGGGAATTTCATTTATATATTGATGTTATTATTTATCATACTCTTGACATGATATAGAGGGTATAGTCTTCCCATGGTTCTTATTGATACCCAAGATACAAGTTGTCAGCCTCTGGTATAAGGGGAGGGACACCTGATGTCATGTTACATTATGTCTCAGACCCAGTAGTTCAGGTCGGGATGTTGAAAAATGGTATCAGTGGATTAAAATTATCTATCTTGTTTTATTCTCTTTTTCTTGATTTGCAATTAGATAAATATAATTTATGATAGTTGAGACATAAATAGGGAAACTATTTTAGTACTTGATCATCATTAAATAATGGACCTCCAAGTTTCTATAAAATAGGAAAATTATGTTTTTTGTTATTGTTGATTAAATTTAGAATAGGTTATATAAATGATGTTGATATGAAATTTATGGGTTTTGGTGGAATTCATGCATAATTTTAGGCACATTGGTTCACATTACATATATACCTATTTACTGAATTTTATAGACCCCAAATAATTAGATTCATCTTATAATTGTGATATGTTCCCAAGTTCATTATTTATTTCATTCTTATATTTGATCATGTTGTATTTAATAATTCAGTGTATATATGTGGTTGTGACTAATGTGTAGATGTTGGTAAAATTGAATTAATCATTTAGTAGGTGGTAAGTGTTGGTGTGTTCCCTTTAATGAGTATGAATGGAATTTTAATGAATTGATTTTAAGCGCATATGGTGGGATTAAACATATTTTAATTAAAAAAATTATAAATATTTTAATTTTATTATGGAAACTCTTATGGTGATAATTAGTGACTCTGTGATCTTAAATGATTCTCGAGGATGAGATGAATTATCCTGAGGATAATTGTAACATCCTCAATTTTAAGTGATATTAAAAAACCACTTTTTTTAATTAATTACATATTTTTATATGTGAAAATTTAATTCTCTATACTTGTTTTTGTTATGGTTTTATGAAAGGATAATGGTCTTATTTAAAACAGTGGAATATTTTTCAGAATATTTTCAAAGTTATGAGATGAGTAAGTGTGGGATTATGGGGCCCATAGATCCTCGACATTTTCCTAAAAAAACATTATATATATTTTATTCATACACATGTGTTGTTTTAAAAAAATTAATATCTCTCAAACAGTGCATCATAGTATAAATATGAGTCCACCATTAGATACTAGATGAGGGGATTACCTTAGGTGCCGCATAAATTTTTTTGATTAGGGTGCTTGACAACATCACCTATGAGGATAACTTATTTAATTTTTTACTATATATATTTTTTGAAAATAATGGAATATATCTAAAACAATTTTTTTTTATCAAAAATATGAGACCATAATTAGGTTCATAATTTGGGTTTTACCCTAGGATCAAAATATGTTTTGGTTGTGTTTGTTGTCTGGTAACATCGCACATATGATCATTAATAACTAGTATACAAATATTTTATTTGACATATCAAAACTAAAAATAATAATTTTATTATTATTATTATTATTATTATTTGTGTTAAAGAAAAAAAAAATGAAAATATAATTCTGTGATTAATAGTGGTGTTATGGTGGAAATAATTTGTAGACAAAGTAATTAATAAAATATTATTAATTATGCCAATTAAAGAAAAATATGTTGTTAATATTAATTTATTAAATACTCAATGGTTGTTATATTTAAAATTATAGTGGTGAAATTAATGTTATTTATTTAAAAATATTAAAAAAGAATTATTGTTATTACTATTATTAATTTGGGAATATAATATATTTTTTACATATATAATTATGTATATGCATGTGAATATGTATATATATAGGATGTGTGTATATATTTATGTTATATATATAATATGAGTATATATATATTTCGATTATATATATATTGGTTAATATGTTTGTGCGTGGGTATATTTATGGATTATTTTTAATATATATATTTAATTATGTGTTTTATTTATTTGATTATTAAATGTTGTTAAATGATAAATTTTAATGAAAAAAGTGTATATAATGCAATGTGAGTGAAATACATGTTTTAATGTAGAAAGATAAGGAAAAATGTAACAAAATAGATAATTAATTAATAATAATAAATGAAAATAAAATAGAATATCTTTATATAAGGCATTAAAGGGGGTTTGGTGTGCAATCTGCAAGATTTTTGAACCCCATTTCTCACACCCACCAACCCCCCTCTCAATCCATCTCTAAACTATTTTTTCATTATTTATTCCAAACAACTATGTTATAAAAATTATTTGATATTGATTGGATTGATTCACAATCAATGTTATTGGGTTCATCTGAACAAGAATATTTTGAAACATATTTTTTATGAAAGAACTGATGTTTATGTGGTGTAGTTAATCTCATATGTCCCCCCTCATCGCAAGACATCATTTCACCTAGGTTGTGAAGATCTTGACAATATATCTTATTATATATGGTTTTTTCATGATTTTTTGGAATGCATGCATGACCTGTGAGACCAATGTTTTATGCTTGATCACATGAGGTCTGTGTGTGTAGCCTTTACTTCTTTCTATGTTTCTTTCACAATGATTTTTTAGAATATCTTACTACTTGTTAGTTGTGATTTTGATCTTCCATATTATATACATGTTTTTAGGTACTATTTTTTCTATGTAGTTGATGCATGTGGTTTCAAATTGACTATCCCCTTAGGAGAGTGATGTGTGTGATACTGATCATCCCATAAATGGGTTATCCCTTCCAATGGATGTGTCAAATGTGTTTTATAAACTATCCCATCAATTAGGGGTGTGTTATAGATGGATGGTGATCTTCCAAGTAGTATTGTTTGGAAGTAGTTAAATTTCATCCAACATAGTGTTGAATGAAGTAGATTTGGTCCCCAAGGACCCGACATGTGGTTGGTACTTGTGTGATATATTTGGTTATATTTGTACCATTTTTTATGTTCATGTAATGAACTTGTATATTTTATGCACTATTGTTTAGGGCAGTTGGTGGTTCCCTACTGAGTCATGTACTCACACAACACTCAGTCATTTCAGTACACTTGTAGAATTCATGATTAACAACTCATTATAGGTAAAAGTACCTATGGTGGATGGTTTATCATGTTGATCTAGAGGATGTGATAATTTATTGATCTAATCTGAGTGTATTTTCTACCAATGCATTTATTTACTATCTTTAATTATACAAGTGATCCTTGTTTGGTTTTAGTTATTATATTGGGTATTCTATATTCATTTTTTCTTTATTTACCCTAATTATTTATTTTGCATTTATATTTATGTCATTATTTATATGTCTCATGACATGATACAGAGGGTATGGTCTCCCCATGGCGCCACTCGAGGCCCCATCTACTATTCCTCAACCTTTCTCATATGATGATGGGTGCCTGAGGTCATGTGACATTTTATATTAGACTCGTTGGTTCGTATTGGAATGTCACAAAAAATATTATACTCAAATAGAAGGAATTGATGTCGATAGAACATTTAAAATTATAGCATGACATAAATCTATTAAATTAGTATTATCTATGGTTATGAAAAAGGGATTAAATTCATTAATAGGTTTTTGATGTCAGGATTCATAAATTGTATTCCTTAAAATAATGTATACATTAAAAAACTAGATGGTTTTCTCATTGATGGATATGATAATAAAGTGTTTCATTTAAAGGATATATTATATAGACAAAAACAAGAATGAATATGTCTATAATCAAGGTTTTATCAACACTTAACGAATCTTGGTTATCAAATTGGTCAGATTTATCACATCCTCTATATCGAGACATGGTAGAATTAGTGTATGTAAATGCTTATCTATGTTGATAACATCATATTTGGGGGCTTATATAACACCTGACGGAGGAGGATTCAAGAAAATAATGAGGTACTGATTTGATATGTCTCTAATTGGTGAATTATTATTTTTCATTATCTTTCATGTAATTTAAATAAAAAAGGGGCATTTATTTCCCAAACATAATATTCTAAGGAAGTGATGAAAATTTTTCATATCGAATATAATAAACTAATTGTCACTCCAATGGAGTCCTGGTTGAAATTTTCCAAATATATATATGGATGTGATGTTGATGTAACTCTCTACAGATTGATCATTTTTATGATTTAATATTTGAAATACACATTATCATAAATTTCATTTTCCATGTTTCTGGATAAATGTTATCAATGTTGTCCCATAGAAATTCATATGCAATCTGTTAAACAAATTCTTTATTATGTCAATAAAATAATGAACACTATGATGTTTTATTAAATAAAATCACATCAATGACTCCCCATCTAAAATTATATATATTATTATGGTTTAGTAGATGAAATCAAGTCTTCTTTATGAGTTTTTTTATATTGTTCATTCTTTTATTTCATTACAAATTAAAAATATTGATTGTTTATCCTTGATAATAGTTAAGGTCAAGTATATAGAATCTAATGACATAGGTACCCATTTTTCATGGATAAAGAAATATGTTTAAGGCATCGGTATTGAAGTGGTAAGTCTTATTCCTGTCAAGTGTGACAAATAAAGTTATGTAAATCATAGAAAAAATCACCTCCATCAAAAGAGATATATTTATATTGAGATCAAATATCACTTTATGAAGGAGATGGTTAAGAAGTAGTTAATTCATATGGAGTATGTGTCTACTCAAAATCAAGTTTCTTGTATTTTAGAAAGGTCACATCCCAAAACTGGTTTTGATAAACATTGGTTCACTCTTGGAGTCCAATAAAATACATCAACTTATATGTATTCAAAAATAATCCCCAACATTCAATGGTAAATTTCACTATGATATAAGTTATGAATAATCTCTTATGATTATTATTTACGTTTCTTGCTCTTTTTTATGATCATTAAGCAAACTATTTTCTTTTGGATCACTGATAAAGGAGGGGAAATATTAATAGATCTATCCAAATAAAGAAATTTTTTTATTGTAGTGAAAAAGGTGTAGAGTTATTAAATTTTTATTTATGGGGAGATTGAAATCATTGAATCATTGGGTGATTGAATATGTAAATGTAAGAATCCATGAGGATCCTTTAATTTTATTATTTATTCTCTCACTAATTATGGTTTATGTGGGATTAGAATTAATTATTATTGATTCGTTGTTGCACTCCTTAAAGGATAGGTATTCAAATTGGTATTTTTTTGGCTGAAGTCATTTATCATTTTTGGATGTTTTTTAACTCTTCAGCAACCCAATGGTAGTGATTATTGTAAAAATAAATTTCAGATGTGTTTCAGAATTTTATATTGAGAAATTGTAATGTGTATTCATCTGAAACAATCTTTGATGTCATCTGTAATTTTATGTTTTATGGATGGAGGAATCTGAAGAGGTTTTAATGAATGAAACCATAAATACAACATATACTACATGTTGGTGACTCTATAAAATCAGTTTTCAAATTTTATAAAGATTAAATGATGTTTCAGTGGATGTTTTCGTTGTTGTTTTAACATGAAAATTCACATGAGTGAAATGGTGAAGAGGTCCATGCTATAATAGTAGTTGTTTTGTATTTTTAATAAAGGTAACCTTGAAACCTAAGAGGTTTCATAGAGGTAATTTTTTCATTCATTATGCTTTTAAGGGTAATTTTAATTAAAAATAGTAATTGGTCATAACTCTATAGTAGATGGTGTTTTGTAGATGGATGTTGACCTATGTAATGGTAATGTGTGTCTTTACTTAGAGGAAAATCAAGATTCATACTTTTCGTGTGGTGTCAAAATGTCCAATGGTTTGTCAAAATTCCAAAGAACATTGAGTTTTAATATTAAGATTTATCTTTGAAAAATGTTAAATCCCACTACGGTAAAAAATGTGACGATAGTTAAATGTATGAAGTTGAAAAATTATTACCTTTTTCTGATGAATAATTCAAAATGGCCTATGTTCATGTTGTGGATATAATAAAACGTATTTTTTCATAGGAATTTACTACACCGCACTATACTGTTAAGGATCAAGTCATTTTAGAGGTTGTGGTGTTATAAAATAAAATTTTATGAATACTTATGTGGATATAGTGCTTCAAAAAAAATTAGAATTTATAGATAAATATTTAGAAAACATATTTTAATCTAATGGTGATTCTTTGAGGAGAGTTGATCCAAATTTTAGATTTGAATTCTTAGAAGCAATTAGTAATTTGAGACTTAAATTTGAATCCTAGATTTAATGTTATTCTGGGTTTTATAAGTATTGTGCATGTAAAACATTGAAAAATGCATATATGTGGGAGTATTTTTAGAAGATTAGGTTGATATATCAAAATATATTTAGTATAATAAACTAAAATTATAGATGAAGGGAAAGGAATTTTGGGCATATTTACTGAAACAATTAAGAAATAAGATATAATATCGAATTATTTACTTCACTGAATGATTATAAAATCAATGAAATAAGTGACATAGCATTTATAATGTATTTATTAACTTAATTTCCAGGAGAAGAAAAAAATCAAATAAGAAGTAGGTATAATATTTTTATGAGTAGGAGTGGTGTGTTTCACTTTATAGAGAATAAGATGATTAGTGATTTTTTCCCTATGTAGATATTGAGTTAAGATAGTTAATGAGAATAATCGATTTTGAAAGAACATAAAAGTAGAGTTATCTAGAGTTTTAGTTACATCGGAAACTCACCCTTTACATATTACATTGGGTTTCCTAGTTGGGTACACCAAGTAAAAATTACTTGTATTATTTACTTCTCTTCTTACTCAATACAAATTTTAAGGGATAGAAAGTTGTGGTCGTATTTTTTAGAGAATTAAATCTCAATAAAAGGATAAATATTAAATTTTATAATAAAAAAATTCACCCTCTATCATATGATTCCTAATACTATATTGTAATGATAACTTTTTATTCCACATGAATCATATTCATTCAAATACTTCATGTTTCCTTTTTTATCCCATATTGGGATTTATACACACCTATTTGTGTTGATGTGTATACCTATGAAATTATATTTATTGAAGTGAAATAATATTTAAATAGTGGATTATTTCAAGGGGATTTAATGGAGTTTATATATGTCATGTATTTTGTTCCAAGATTCTAAGACACACAACCTCAAAATTTCCTATGTAATTTTTCA
Organism: Viscum album; assembly: GCA_963277665.1. Classification (NCBI taxonomy): domain Eukaryota; kingdom Viridiplantae; phylum Streptophyta; class Magnoliopsida; order Santalales; family Viscaceae; genus Viscum; species Viscum album. The sequence continues at coordinate 566,008,672 of OY728134.1, read as the reverse complement.
ATGAAAAAGTATGGAATTGGATTATGTTGAAATTCATGTGTGGGAAAAGAGAATTTACAAAAGACCCCTCCCCACATATCCCCTCAATATGGATCAATTTTATATTAGGGGATATCCCTTTTTGGATCTCAACCTCCCTCTCTTTTACTCCCTTTTCATCTGTTTTATTCACAGTTGATTCACTATAACAATTATTTGTGTGATTTTCCCATTTCTCTTCTTTATTCTTTCCCTTATTCCCCTTTCATTTTTTACAAAACATCTAGGGTTTGAAAATTATTTCCATAGGATCATGGTATAAATAATCTAAGATTATAGTTCCTTTTCTTGACATGGTTATAGGATGTTTGTAGATTATGAATGCATGTTGTTGCATGATTTTGTGATGTATGTACATCCCCTGCTGTTTTCCTAAGTTATTTTGAATTAAACTGACTAAATTATCAATTTAATACTTATAATATTATGTGGTGTTCATTTTTCTTACGTTCTAGTGTATGTCAAGAGTAAATATCCCCATGTTGATCATTTTTTTGAGAGATGATGTTACATAGGGGGTTTTAGGCATTATTTCTCTTTAATTTGATTTTATATAAATATTTATGAATGATTTGAATAATTAATTATTTTTTTATAATTAATTGTTGTATGTGTGGAATTATTTGGATTCTTGAGAGGTGATATGAGATTATATGAGGCTTAGAAGTTCTTTAATTAGAATCATCCGGTGGTGGTTGAATGGAAATAACCCCATTAAAAAGGTAGTTGGTCTATTGGGAATACCCCCTCTGGTAAAAGATTTTTTCATTTATACATGTGATATGTTGTTTCTCATTTATGGGTAATTGACCATTCATTTCAATTAATTTTTTAATAAAAAAATTAAGTGATTTTGAATAGAATGAAAATATTTCCAAGGGACACAAATGACCACTATGAATAGGCATGATGCCTAAGTCATTGATGGTCAATAGATTAATCCTAAATTCATTAATTGATACATATAGACCCAATAGGGTTCTGATTTTGTTTTGTAAGTGTATTTTCCCTTGGTATAGGTTCCATAGTGGCCTTTTAGTGGAAGGATGTGTTGTATTGGGAGTTTTTTCACTAGTAGTACTATTTGGATCCTTGAGATGATTTACAGTATGAGGGATAGTTGAGATGACTGTGTGGAGGGTATTAATCCCCTTGGATATGTGAGTTACTTAGTTGGGTATACACTTGGTAGTTTATGGATGGGTTGGGTACATGAGGATTGACTAGGGATGACCATATTAATTTAAATGGTCATTGTTCCATCTCAATATATTATTTCTATTGTGGCCTTTTTAGTGAGTTCAGTGAGGTGGAAATGTAAACATGGTTATGTCAAGGGATTTCATGCCCTTCAAGTGTTGGGTGTTGACCCAAGAGATGAGAATGGGATAATTTATCCCTTGTGGGTTTCTAAGATTTTATGTGACATAATGGACCCAAATGAGTTCCCCAAATATATATTAACCCTTGAAAGGGTTAGTGTGAGAATTAGTTGTTTTGATTACAGGTTTCACCTTAGAACCTGAATCGATTATATGAGCCTGATATAGATATAGTGATGAGATTAGGTAGTGATCATGAGTGTCTAACCCCAATTACGTGAGATACTATTGGGAGGATAGTCATACCATTCTGATATTTATTTTATGATATATTTTAAGAGGGACATACTACCCACCAAATGTATATTTATGGTATTCATAGGTAATAACAAGGATCTGGCCTTTGTGTGTAATGATTCTAGGATGCCTAAGATGTCCTCTTTGTATTTTACTTTTAATATTGATACCATATAAATGCATTTTAAAATTCCATTGGATTCAGATTATGCATATATGAGATTCCCTTAATGTTGATATCTTCTCATTGAGGTTTATCATGATTTCTTAGTCTCATACCCCTAATAATTGGTTGTATTCCTTATGCTACTATTAGATTTCTTAGGTTTATCCCCATATTAATTGGTTTCATTCCTTCAACCTAGGTATTAAAAATAATATATCTTATAGATTGATTTATTATGCTGTATATGATTGGGATTCTATTGGATACTTCCAAGGATCTGTTTAAAAAACCTTCTACTATATGGTTAATGGTAATGGTATAGGTTTGAGTGATTACATAATGTGCTTAGTCACTCTAGCACTTGAAAAAATAAGGTATGGTTAATCTTGAGTTTTATGTGATAATAAGATGATTAATGGTGGTTATTTATTCATGCTTCCATATTTATTTTACATATTTATTATTATTATTTCACATGTGTACACCCTACTTTACTAGTTATGCATAAAACCAGACTAGTGGTTCCCTAGATAATTTTACTCACACCCTTACTAGGTGGCCATGGAAACTGAATAATCAAGCATATTTCACTTTTCATGAGTTGTGTTTGGGAATAGGCACTGCATTTTATGATTTAACAAGATATCTCATATAGTTATTGAGATTAGTGTGGAGGTATACATCATTTATGGAGGTAGATAATTTATAGATTTTATTAATTTCATTTAATTTTATCTATGATCGGTCTAGTGGGTGATCATTTTATGTTTTCTAACATGACTATGAGTATGATTGTGTGATTCATTATGAAATTTTTTATAGTGAGATTTTTTTTTATGGATTCAACATAGTCTAGTTAATTATTTCGGATATTTTTGGTTATTTATCCATTTCATTTTACTAAATATGGTGTTATAGTCACCCCATGGTTTAATCGTATACCGCGGATCTTAGTTTATAGCCTCTGATATGCTAGGAGGTGTGCCTAAGGTCTCAGTAGCTCTCTAGATAAGACATCGATCATTGATCTAAGGCTACGACATTACTTTGTTCCTTCTAAGATATTAGATCATTGACTGGGATTATTTGAATGATACTAAGAAAATGAATTTCAGAGTATTATGATCTAGTAACTCATTATTATACTAAGGCATGATAACAAATGTATACATCCCATTTGTTAAGTGTGAACTCTAGTGGGTATATCTTTAGTTAACTAACCTAAGCTAATCCCTTAGATACCTTGCACACATCACGATCATGACAAAAACAAATGGTCATGATGAATCTCAATTTTCATGTCTTCGTTATTTGTCACGTATATTTAACAAAATATACATGAATTATAGACAAATCATATAAATTAAATTAATCCTTAGATGATATGAAATTCAATTGTGTATTTATTTTATTAAAATTGTATATTTAATTAGAAATATTAAAAAATACAGGAATATATATGAATATCAAAACATATATATTTTCTAATATTTGAGTAAATATAAAATAAATATGTCCATTTAATGAAAAACAAAAAATAGAATATTAGGGAAAGATAGATTCCCCAAAAATATTTATTTAATTTTCTAAAAATAATCATAAATCAAATACAACTAACATTTCTTAAATTGAAAGTGGTTAATAATAATTTAAGAGTTTGTAACTCATCATGATTCATTTACGATCCATTTAATTTTAAAATGATAATTAAAATGAATTTAATTTATTTTTATGTTTATAAATACTTCATAAAAAAATTCTCGTAAATAATTGGACACCCACTCTAAAATAGTTTAAGAAAATTTCCTTTCATTCATGATAAACAGGAATATTTTAAATAGGTTTTCTAGCTAACTCTTTATTATACTCTTTTGAGAAAAGAAAAATTTATATCATAAGTAATTTTGAAAAAGGTATATTTTTTATCTATAGGTTTGTTGTTTAAGATTAAAAATGATTAGGCTTGAAAAGAAATATTATATATTTATAATAATGAATACTTGAATGTTTATAGCTCATTACAGTGTACTTGTTTCCTTCCCTTATATTTCACCAACTTATTCTCTTAAATTTCCCTTTAAAACATTTTAAATATAGAAAGTGAATCTATTTCTCATTTATTTCCATATTCATTTATCCACCATTATATTTTTCTCTTAATTATCATTTTTGTTTTGCAAACAGAAATTAGTAAAAAAATCATGGTTTTACATGTATTTAATTCCTCATTTTCATACAAAATCTACAAATAATTTCACATTTATTTCAATGTTTCCATGGGAATATGATTTTTGAAATTATCCTCTACACAATTATTTTTCTTCCTACCTGAAATATACTTAACTTCAATGTGATAATGGATTTAGGTTTTTATTTGGATAAAAACATTCCATTTATGGTCATTGTATCTTTAAATAAACGATAGTTATAAATGCCTCTCAAAATACGTATAACGTTTTAAAATTTTATGATTATGTAACCATTATCATTTAAATACATCTAAATGACCTTGAGTTATATAAAATTATGGTAACAATTCATTAATTTTTGGATATGTCTCAATTTGACTCAAGAATAAGGTTATATAAAAGAATATAGCTATAAAAGGATCCCATTAAATGAATAAATGAGATTTATTAATTAAAAACGTAATTATCTCCAATATTATTATAAAGGTAGAGTAACAAGTTATATGTTGTTGGATATGTCCCAATTTTACTCAGGTATATTGATATATAAAATAATATTTGTAAAAGGGTTAAGATCCCTTTACGGTGTGTGCATAAATATTGGATAGTGTTCATTTTCATGAGTTTCATATTTAATAAAAATTTAATTTCAAACACATTTTAACTATATCATCCAATGATTTTATGGTATGTCACTTTTTAAATAAATTTATTCTCTTTGATAGCTTTTGTTGCATATAATACTAATTCTAAGTGAACTGCAATCTATTATTAAAATAGTATTATATTACTACTATAACATAGCCATTAAAATTATCAGCTATGATTAGTAATACAAAAATTATGAAAATTATATGTTTTTTAAAATTATAAAAAATATTATTTATTTATCAATAAAAAATCCATTTTAAAATAAAAGAATTTTTTTCCTAAAAAAACCTATTTCAATGCATGCAATATTTTTATATATTAATAAATTTTATTAATCACTTTTGGTGAACTATTTAAATTAAATTCAAATATTATATATTTAATAAAGTTTTTTAACATTCATATTTATTTTTTATTGGGCATGAGATATGAATAAATAAAATTTTATGCTTAAAATGGTATTATTCTAAAAAGTGATTTTTGTCGCATTTATTCACGATTACTTTCAAATCAATATATCAAAATTATAGAAATTAAATATTCAAAAATTGGTTCCATATTTTTAATTAGTAGGTTCATGGTAAATATTTCCCATTTATTTTTAGTCTATGTAAATATTAATCTTGGAAAAATTTATCCACATGGTTAAGGGTAAATTGGATTAATCTAGGTTAAAAATAAGTGATATGGTCATAATGTTTTATCTTAAATATTGTTGGACGAATCAAATTCAACCATTATCACCCCAGTCTCAATATAAATATTTTTAATGGATTTGTTTTATTAAAAAGACCAATATAATATTTAAATCAATGAAAGGTACAAAATGACACTCTCTTAGTTTTAGATATCTATTATATACCCATATAGGGAAAAATACAAGTTATTAATTAATATAAATATTAATTATATGAATAATGAAATTATATTCATGAATATAATTTATTTTTAATTTTAAGTCATTAAACCATTACCTTAAGTTATAGATCAATGCTAAAACAATATTTATTCAATTAATAGAGAAATAAAATAAATGATATTAAAAATATTAAAAGTGATACAATATGAAGGATTTGTAGTGTTAGGTGAATGTTTCAGGTGAATATGACATGTTAATTATTTTTAAATGATTTATATTCTGAATAAAACGTATAATTGGTGTATTATAAGTCCAATTAAATGAATAGTGTCAAAATTGTCATTAAAGATAACATATAAAAATAATATTTTATTAAATTATTAAAATTATGAAATGTGACTTGTGTGATATTATATAGCCTAAATTTTCATTCAATTTCCATATATAATTAAATAGTTACCATTTCAATAATATTATAACCCTTTAAGCGTAAAAAATATATTACCATGGTTTATGTTAAAATAGTTTAATTATGGGGTTAAACCAAAAGATATGGTTTACAACACCAAATTAGCCTGTCAAATTTTTATTGGTTGATTATATTTCAATGATATCCAACCCTAGTTTTTAATATCTATCCATTTTTAGGCATTTTACAAGAAATTTAATTTGTTAAAATTTAATCTTTTATGAAATTCCAAATGTGCCCCTCACCTCAATTATAAATGGGTGCCTCCTCTCGCACTTAATTACAACAAACTAGGCCTTATATCTCAATAAACCACTATAAAAATAAATTCAAAGCCTCATTATCCACATTCTAAATGTTTCTTTCATCCCAAAATACAAAGTATATTACCCTTAAGTGGATATTTAAAGAAGATCGTTCAAAAAAAGAGGTAATCTCCTTAACCGACCACTTTTTTACATCTCTTTTTACCTCATATAAATATATGAAATTTATAGTAAAATAATAAATATATTATCTTAAATATTTTTAAATTTTATTATGATTATGAAATTTCTATTATCCACCCTTTTCCCATCGAATAGGATGTGAAGGTATCGCTTCTACGTATATATGAATTATTATCACCACATAGCGATACAATTCATCTTCCACCACTATATTCAACAGAAGGTTATTATGATGGTTTTAATATTTATATATGATTATTATTACATAAATATTCCATATAATTATAATATGACATCTAACTTCATACCTTACAATCTATTTTAAAACAATAATATTGCTCGTAGTTACGTGTGGACTACCACCTCCACGAAGAGATGCAATTTGTTTCTCATTTATGTCTTAATTGTATATTAATAAGGACTTATTTGATGAATATATATGATTTATATGATATAATAATTATTCTATAAATCATAATTATTATTTAACTTTCTTTCATTCCATTCTTTAAAAATGAAAATAGCACCCATGCGTGCGTACAACCTACCATCTCCGTGAATGATGTAATTTATTTTTATATTTATAAATTTTATAGATCAATTTAAATATTTATATAATGGATATATATTATATTTATGTCATTATTAACATTTTATAGATTATGTAACCATGAAAATTGTTCCTTTTCTAAAATTATTATACTAAATAATACATGAAAAATGAATCAGTTACCACCGAAAACAGTGATTTTAATAAATAGTTTTTATTAAATTGGTGATAAAAGGTTATAATTAAATAATATAAGGTATGGTATATATGATTATGGTTCTTTAATACATATTTAATAAATATATATTTTATATAAAAGAGGTGCGGATGCATATAAAGGAATTTGAACCTAAAGAAAGAGTTTATTTTACAATCTAATCATTATTAGGGATTGTATTTTATGGGGGAGTTCTTTATTCCATATCCATATTTTCTCAAAATAATTATAGAATATTTTTACTATATTCTAATGAATTATGAAATAAGTTGTTATCAATGTTTTAACTTTAAAAAATGTTTTTCTTAAGGAATCTTCTTATCGTTTTCTGAATGAGGTACTTTTGACTTTTATACAAAAAATTAATATTTTTTACTTTATACAACATGTGACTTCATGAGAACTAAATAATATAAATATTCTTTAAATATTTTACACATTTATTTTCAATTAAAAATGTTTCTTTATATATAAATTTTTTTATTAAAAAATCTCATATTGAAAAGATTGTTTTCTTCAAAATATATTCCATTAATCTCTTTATTGTATTTTCATCACTGTCAATATCCTTTATTGTAAATTTTATTTTCCATTTAATCTAATTATTCCATAAAAAATATTTCTCTCAATGGTTTATGATCATTTTTACTAGGTAATGTATTTATAATTTTTATGTCAGTTCTTCTGATATGAATAGTTATTGATTTTTAAGGCATATTTATTAAGTTGTATTATTTTCTCACATGTGAAATGAATAGATCATATTAGGTGATGGGTGGGGGATGATACATCACCTAGATTAATCTTTAGGTCTCAAGATACAAATTATCTTAGATTTTGGTTAAGGACTTACCTATTTATTTTCAGTCGTCTTGGTAAAGGCCTCAATGGTAAATTTTAGATATCTGGTATTATGAATTCCCTCATTATGAAATAAGTTAGTAATATCAATGTAATTATTAAATTTTAATGATATCCATGGATGAGTTTGTATTTCATGTTTTTTATTTATATTCCATTATTTTTACCATCATTTATTCAATCTAAATTATTCATTCCTTATTATAATTTGTTGTAATCATACCCTTAAAAAACTTCTAAGATAACCCATTTATTTGTTTTGTTTTAACAATTATATGAAGATTAATATTATGAATAAAATAAAGGATGAAATAATCCATTTATGCTATGTATTTTATATATCTGATGTAATATAAGAATCATGTTTTTATCATGTTCTTTAATACTACTAAACTATTTTGGTATTTTGGGATAATATTACTTTTATCTACTAATAATGTAATAATTTAACCAATTGATCTTTATTAATAGTGGTGGGTTCTTTACATATGGAATTAAGGAAAGCTCAGTAGAAACCTTGGGAACTTTATCTTGGAAAACATCGATTAGGGAATTTTACGATATGAAAAAATTTTAAAATATTCCCAAAAAACCATGATTTTGATTTTTTTTATTAGTTATAAAAATATTATCAATTTATGTAAAATGTTTCACTATACATTAGATTATACATTATGATTCATAATGTTATGATACAATATAATTTATTCTATTTTTGAGAAATTGTGCCTAGTGAAATGAATGGAAACTGTATCAATGCACATAATCGATTTTGGGAATACCCTCCATGAAAATATAATAAAGTTGGTGTTTGATAGAAAGATGAAGCTAAACAAATTATAACTATTTTGAGGTAGTTTAATCAGGTTATGAACAATATCCTTAACTATATAGAGCAGCCTGGTGATCCAAAATGTGGTGTAAAAATGTCATATTGCTTCATACGTCAGTAAAATCTATAATTTAATGTGACTAAAAACCATTTTTGGATTAGAAATTGGTAACTTCCATATATATGATATTCCTTCCTTTTGGAAGTGTTGAAAGTGAAAATTTTTTCATGGAAGTATATCACCTATCAGTGGATGTGGATCAATGTTGTTTATTGATTCAAAACACTGAATATGAGGTAGAAATAGAAATAATGGAATAAATGTATTTTAAATAACTTATCTTGGAAAAACATTTTCCACCTGAGTAATGAGAGAATATAGAAACACAATTCTTGAGTATGAGACAAATGGATTATGAAAATATTATTTTTTATGAATCCAAATATACTAGGTTAGAAAGGAATCTTTTAGAGTACATACATAATCTAGGTAGTAATATTGACCATTTCTTTGATGTGTTAAATCCATTACATTAAAGGGAAATAGTCACCCAAACCTTCTCATCATACAAAAACTTAGTATAATGTTCTATAAATATAGAGAATGTATTTTCTAAGCCTTATTAATTCATGGTAAAAATTGAGAATAAGTGAATAGAGGAAAAAAATGGATAATAGGGAAGAAGACAAATGGTAATTTTCTACGATGTGATACTTATATAAGAAAAAACCATGGTACCTATTTAAAAGGAAAATGAGTTTTCTTCAAGTGTGGTTAAAAATTCTATCATGCTTATGATTAAAATGGATATAAAGAAACTATCAATGTTTAATGATTTATTTATAAAGATATGGGGAACTGTTAAAAAAATTGTTTTAGGCATTAAGGAAATTTTTAAATTAAAATTTCAAGCGATAGAGTCCAAGTTTTTCATATCACAATAATAGAGGTTGATGTTCATAAAGATGTGGTAATAGGTGCATTATTTATATCTTCTTATTTTACAATTTCATAATTTGGTTTTGTACCTTCCCACTCTTTTATGTCATCCATTTTTTCAATGAGTAATAGATATTTACCTATATAATTATAAAGGGAGTTATCAATTAAGAATCCTAGTGGAATTATTTCCATAACAAGGATGTGTCATTATATTACTATTATAAAAAATAAATATTCCCTAATTTATCACATTATTATTATACCTATGGTGTGTTTTTGTATAATTCTTGTCATGCATTGGATTTAAAAATATGATATCAAAATAAATTATAATGTAAATGAATTTATGAATCTAGATGAAGGTATATAATTTCTTATCCTTATATGGGAAACTTCATCATCTGATTCAGGTTTATATCCACCCATCATAGCTCTATTGAATGAGATTCTCAGGGAATAATATAAAAAATATGGATGGAAAAGGTCATATTAAAATTGATTATATGCCTATTATACTAGATTACATTTATTTTTTTCTTGATAAATTACATAAACATCCAAAAGAACGTGAATTTGAGTTTTCTATTGATTTAATCCCAAAAACAAGACCAATATCAAATACACCCTTTATAATATCCACCATAGAATTAATTGTGTTCAAGAAAAAACTATAGTATATTTATGATAAGGGATTTATGTGACCTTATGTTTCACCTTTTTGATCCAATGTTATGTTAATTAATAATAAATATTTACCTATGTGGTTGTGTATTGATTATAGTGAAATCTATGCAATTATGATAAAGAACATGTATTCTCGTCCTCGCACTGATGACTTGTTTGATCTGCTTCATGAAGCTCAATATTTTTCAATAATTGACTTTCATTCTAGTTATCATCAATTGTGAGTAAAGAACAAAGATATATTGAAGAAAACTTTTTTAAACTGGGATTGTCATTATGATTTCACATTAATTCCATTTGGATTGACTAATCCACCGTTTTTCATCAGGGATCTAATGAACAAATTATTCATGTAATATATTAATGATGTTTTTTGGTATTTATTGATAATATATTGGGGTACTATAAGAGCTATAAGGGTTATAAGAATCACTTTTGGATCATTCATGAGAATTTTAGAGGAAAAATTTGTATGAGAAATTTATAAAGTTTTAATTATGTCTTGATAACGATTCTATTATTGTCCATATTTTCTCCGAGGATGAAATCTCAATAGATCCTATGAAGAAACAATTAATACAAGAATATCATGCACCAATGAACATTGATGAGGTTCATAGTTTCATTACTTTAGAAGATTACTATTGAATATTTTTTCAAAATGTCTCATGATTTTATAACTTGTTAAACATGATTACTCATTAAGGTATTACGTTCTTATAAAAAATCAATGTGAAGAAAACTTTTATGAATTGAAGAGGATATTTTTTGAATTCTCTGATTTAAACTCTACCATTAGAAAAATATATATTTGAGATAAATATATATTAATAATGTAAGGGTCTTGGTTATTTACTTAGTGAGAATTATAAAGTTATTTCTTATGTTTAAAGGCTTTTAAGACTCATGAATAAAACTATTCAACTAGTGATCTTGAATTGGCAGTTGTGATATTTTATCTAAATATATGGTGACAATACCTCTATGATGAGAAATCTGAGATATATATAAATCATAAGAGATTTAAATATATATTATCATAAAAATAACTCAACATGATGAAATGGTAATGGATCGAGCTATTTAAGGATTATCATTTCTCGATACACTACCACCAATGAATGGAAAATAATGTAGTAGATTCTCTGAGAAAAAAATATCATAGAGTTTTGGATAAAATGGGTATTGATAGGGATCTTGTGTTTAAATATTTATTAAATGTGGATCTAGATGTTATTAAGGTATGGAAAATTTCACACTTTTTTCAAATTATTTCTGAACTGTCTTTAACAGAGAAGATAAATATTTCTTAGCCTAATAATGATAATATTTAAAGGATAATTAATGTTATGAATGATGGGAAAATTTCAAACTTCATATATTAATATTAAAATCACAAATATGGAAAAAGGATATGTGTTATGTATATATGTTATTTGAATATTGAATTAATAAGTGCTTCCCATAGGTAGATTTTCTTTATAGACCCTAGAAGCACCAAGATATATATAGATTTGGAGGAAAATTTTTAGAGGGATAATATGAAGCATGAAATTGTTGATTAAGTCTAAATATGTATATTTTATCAACAATTTAATGATAATATATTTCATCCTAGATGACTAATGAGACCTATTACAATTAATATGTGAAAATTAGATTACATTTATATGATCTTTTTCAGAATATTTCCATAGACTCCTAGAAATAATGTTGAAAAATGAGTTATTGTGGAACACACCAATAAATTGGATAATTTCCATGATATAAGAGAAGATTTACCTTATAAACACTTTTTAAAATCTATATTAATGAGTTTTTATCTCATCATGTTGCACTTCTTTCAGTTGTGTATGGTCGTGATCCATATTTTACCTCAAAATTCTAAAAAGGTCTCTAGCATGCACTAGTTACTGAGCTTCATTTGACCACTTCTTATCATCCTCAAACTTATGGGTATTACAAAAGGACTATCCAAACATTAGAATACATTTTATGGTCATTATAACATGATAGTCAACATATGTGGGATCATTATTTACATTTTGTATATTTTTCATAAAAAATTAGATTTTATTTAAGTATTCAAATGGTGCCATGTGAACAATTATATGAAAATAGATTTTTTAATCCAACTAGTAGGGATTAAGTTTGTTAAATGAATATTGTAAGCCCAGACCTCATGGATGAGATAATGATAAAGTTAAATACTATTCAAACATGTATCAAAATAGCTTAAAGCAAGAAAAATTGATATGATGATAATTGGAGGAATGATTTGGAATTTCACGTACGATATCACATTTTATTGAAGGAATCTCCATGGAATACTGTTATAAGATTCAGTACGAAAATAAAATTAAGCCTTAGGTACATTGGACCTTTTGAAATCTTAGAAATAATTCTGATTGTGTCTTACCATTAGGAAATTACACCTATCATTTCTATTATACAAAATGTGTCCCATATCTCTTTGCTAAGGAGTTACATGATTGACCTGAAACATGTACTCATGTCTAAAAAAATATAATTGGAACCTTATTTAAATTACTCTAAGTCACATATCCAAATTTTGAATAATAGGGTAAATGTTATGAGGGATTTAATGACCCAGCTGGTAAAGGTACTTTGGAGAAATCGTAAGATAGATGAAACGAAATGGGAACCTAAGAAATTATGATAAAGAACTGGCCAAATATATTCATTAGGTGAAATAATATAAATTTTTTGGCTGAAAGTTTTTGAATGTGGGAAGAATGTAACATCTTATAATTTTATGGGATGTGTTTTTTGAAATAAATTTAATCTCTTCAATTGCCTACGTTGTACATAATAGTGATCTTAAATGAACTGAGATCATTTAATCAAAATATGTTATAAGACTATTATAACATAACCATTAAAATTTTTAAATATGAATTGTAAAATTTATAATATGAAAAATATTATCTTTATGCACATACAAAATTAGTTCATTAGTTATCAATAATAAAATCACAATTTCAATATAAAAAATTGTTTTTTTTTAAAACATTTTTTTTAAAAACGATATGATTATATCTAAATAAATTGAATTATTATATATTAGTAAGAGAATGGAATGAATTTAACTATTAAATATTAAAAAAAAGAATTTAAAATTCATATATATTTTTTACTAGGCATAGTATAATAATAAAACCGGTTTTATACTTAAAAAAATAATTTTCTAAAAAGTACATTTCATCATATTCTATTGACATATATTAAAATTAATTTTAGATAATTGTAAAAATCAAAACTTTGAAAATGTATTATATATTTTTAATCATGGGGTTAAAACTTATTAAATAGGTCCATTTTTTCTGGTATAAATGAATTGTAACTGTGATAAAATTTATCACCTCATTAAAGGGTAAATCGGGATAATGTAGGTTAAAACTAAGTGATAACGTTATAATATTTCATCTTAATTCATATTGGATAATGTTAATTAGACCCTTATGACCTTATTATTAGTATTAATATGTTTAATAAAAATTATTTCATGAAAATGACCAATATAATAATTAAATAAAATAATGATACCAAATATCACTCTCTTAGTTTTAAATATCTATTATGTGTCCACATAGGGAAAAATAAATTTATTAATTAATATGAATTTCAATTTTGAATATAATGAGAATCAATTTTTGATGATAAATTATTTATAATTTTTAGTGATTATATAATTACTTTAAATTCTTGTGAAATTCTAATATACCATTAATTCAATTAACAAAAAAATAAAAAATAATAAAGTTATTTAATTTGAATTATTTTTAGTATTGTTCAAATTTTTATATGAGTATTTGATGTTATTATTGTTTAAAATAATTATATTTTAAATACTACTTTATAATTTTCTTTTCAAATAAATTGGTTTCATTAATATTTTCCCATTTTTTAGATTTTAAAAATTGATTTTCAAAGATAAAAGGGAATTTTCTTCAAGAAATATTTCAATAATATATTTTAATTATTTATATCTATATATAAATCATTTATTTAATCTTCTTTTTATGATGTTATCTAATTAAAACATCCAATATATTTCTCTGTATGTCTTATAATCACCTTCAGTGATGAATCTATTGAAATTTTGAATACTAGTTTTTCCAATATAGATAGTTATTGATTTTTAATGTATTTTTATTAAGTTATATTATTTATTAATATTGGGAATGAATTACAGTTAATAAGTGATGTGTGGGGCCCTATATATCACCTCAATTAATTAGTCGGTCTCATGAGACAAACTAGATTTGGTTTTTACCAATGTGTTTCCCATTTATTTTTAGATATCTTGGCTACAGCCTTGACAGTAGGTTTCATATCTCTAACATCATGCCTTCCCTCATTATAAAATCTATTGTTGATGTCAATGGGATTATTCTATCTATTATGATATCAATGTATTAATTTCTATTTAATGTGATCATTTTTTTTGGAATTATTTTTACTATTATTTATTCATTTAACTTTACTCATTCCTTATTATATTTCATTATACACATACCCTTACTGAGCATCTGACCTCACCCTTTTATGTTTTTCCCCTAGAATAAGTAGAAGAGTATTATGAATAAAATTTAGGATTAGAGAATTTATTATAATATGTATTTTATGTTTACAGTGTAATCTGGGAATCATGATTATATCATATTCTTCATGACTTCTAAACTATTTGGTCCATTGGGATGTGATTACTTATATCTAGTGCTAATATAATAAATTAACAATCAGATCATGAATAAAAGAATCAATGTATTCAAATTTACACTCATGAAATAGGTAACATGATCATCCATTTCAAATTTAGATTTAATAAAAAACTATATATCACATAAAAAATTTAAAAAACTCACTTGGTAGTGATATGCAATTAAACTCGGAAAATAAAAAATGTTTTTGGAATTGACAAAAAATTTATTAAAGGAAAAATTAATGTAAAAAAAATAAAAAAATGGATACTCCTTCAAACATCACCTAACCCACATAGACATAATTTTTATAGTATCCTTAGTACATAGTAGTTGAATATAAATAGTTCTATTTAATATGATATTAGACAACCTAAAAAATAAAAAATGATGAAATTTCGAAGAGAAATTAAATAATATATAATATATATAAAAACATCCCCCTTGTAGTATCTTGAAAATTATCCCTTGGTGATTCATTCTATTACTATTTATTAAAAATATATAATTTACAACTTTATCATACATATTTACAAAAATATAGGAAAAATTTTGTGTTTCTATAAAAGGTTCATCTCATTTGAAATGAGATGTATGTGGGAATATCCTACAATAAACACCTTGTTTAAAATCAAATCATCATTAATGTGATTGTAATTATCCTTTTAAATTTTTTGAATTTTCATATACAATATTTTTAATTTATTTAAACTCTTATAAATATAATTTTCTCCCTTTCCATTTATAAAACATTTTAAAACTTCAGTTTCTAATATATTAAGAATACCTTTGATCTAACCCCATAGAAAAATGAAAATATCCCCCAAATACTTCATTATAATTTGACATACCTATTGAAATTTTGAAGGATTCCCTATATTACCAAAGTGATTCATCTTATTTTATACTAAAATTATTTCAATAAGGATGTATAATTTTTTAGAGAATGTATTTTATTAATCTACTTGACAATTTATCCATTTCCATTTGTCTGTGTATGGTAATGTATAGACACATAGTGGATAAAATTGTACTTTATTTACCCTTCCCTTAGGGTTTTAATATTGAAATGGATCCCTTAGTTAGCCACAATGAACATAGTTGGTCAGAATCTACAAAACGTATTATTTATAATAATTTATAAAAATTTTGTAGCATAATTATTTTTGGTAAGAGTGGTTTCTACACACATTGACACACAGTCCGAAACAAGTATAATGTAAAGGTACATAAATGAAATAAGAAATTGTCCAATGAAGTCCATATGTCATGAATCAAACCCATTACAGACCAAAAATCTTATTGAGGAATTTCATTAATCTCATAAATTTATAGTTAAATCTACAAGGATGGATGAATTTTATAAATCTCAAATGAATCCTTAAAATGGTTGGATAAAATAGTCCTTGATATAAGATTTTTATTGTAGTTCATTATAGACTACTGGCCAATGAAGCTCAATGTGTGGAAAAAATTCATAACTGAACGAATTATCACATTTTTTAAAAACATCCTAATTATTTAATCATTCCCTTGTTTTTCATGTATTTTTCATCCAAAATATATTTCATATACACAAAAAAAACATGGTATAATAATTCTTTGAAAACTAATGAGGTATATCATTAGAATCCAAATAGTTAAGAAAAATCATCAAACTATGAATATAAAAATTAGTAGTATACAATTCTCTATCGTGGATGTTTTCACTAATATGATGACAACATGGTCGACCATTTTTAAAAATAGGAGGTATCCAACTCAAATAGTAATATTCTAAGTTCTCTTTATGATTCTTATCCCTTATTTTAATGCCCAATTCCTATGAAAGTATATCTTGTGTCAAATATTTTGGTTTTCCCTCATGTTTTCTAATGAGAAATCACATCGAATAATGTTTGGTGAATAATATTGCTTTTGAAACCAATATATAATATATAAACATCTCTATGTAAAAGTATCTTCCATATAACTCTTATTTCGAGGTTATACAGGTAGTTTATGATAACTTTAGGGTTTTTGATATAAATTCTATAATTTGATATCTCTTTTCAATTATTTGTATTAACACATACCTAAGAGAATAATATGATTCAATAAATATTATTTCAAAGGGTATTCATTAACAACGTGTTTATATTATTAATAAGGAAATAATATTTTTTTATCTCCCTAAATACTTCCATAAAACTCTCATAAAACCAAAACAATGAGTCTTTTTATGAAATATTGACAAGGGAAGAATAATATTATTGAGATCATTGATAAATATCTAACAAAATCTATTATGCTTAATGAAATATCTAATAAAATTTATTTTTCATGGGTTGTGTAGGGAGGATATAATATCAAACATGGACTTCTAAACTTTGATCCACTCTCTAGAAACCACATGTTTTAATACGATACCCTTATCAATAATATAATGTTACTTCCAAAAGTTGAGATCCATGTTTTTACCAATGTTGGTTTATGAAATCATATAAATTTGATAAATATCTCTCAAATGATGATCCATGGACTATAAATTCATCTATAAAAAACATCTGTACACTCATTTAAAAATTATAAAATGATACTCATCATATACCTTCGAATATTCCTTAATTAGTATATAATAAAAAAATAATTCTCAAATATATAATGCTACCAAGTGGACAGTTAAATGTTTTTTGTCTTAATCCTATGATGCTATGTGAATTTGGAAATATCATTGAAATGCGTCTAATAAATATTAGTGGGAATTTTAGAAGTATTAAAAGGATTTAAGAATAGAATGGGAGAGGTAACTAGTTTTCCCAAGTCATAATATTGATCTTCTTATAGTCTATACACACTCTTCAATTGTTAGGAACTCGAGTTGGAACAAACCCTCTAAATGAATTTTTAATCATAGTAAACCCCTTTTTATATTCACTATTTGGATAGGACGAGCCTATTTACTATCTAATATTCAAAATTTATATCTATCTACCAGAAGTGTTTTCACTTTTTTGTTAACCACTTCTAAATGTATGGGATTGAGTTTCCTTTGACACTGCCTAATAAGTTTATCATTATCATTCACTTAGATCCTATAATTAGAAATTAAATAATTTATTCCACATATATAATCCAAATCCCAACCTCAGGATATTTTTCCCATCCTATGTAACTCTAAAAAGTTATTTTTATATTATTAATACATTCTATTAGTAAATATAACTGAAATATTTTCATTCCCATCTAAAAAGGATTATTTAACATTATCATGTAGAGTTTTCTACTCTATGTTTAATGAAATATCTACACATGAAATTGAAGGTTTTATTAAATCTTGGGAACCCAATTAAACACCTAAAAATATCTCATCATAAAAATATTTATAACCTGTATCAGTAATAAATAAACACTCATCATATTATATTCACGTGTTTGTATATTATGTTTTATATAATCAACATAACAATTAATAGATGATTCAAGTAGATCATTTTTTGAATTTTTAAGGAAAATGAAAAATGATTCAGATTAAAATATTTCAATAGTTAATTTTTCAGCTTAATAAACATCATCAAAGTATGGTTTAGTTTGTTCAATGGTAGGAAAATTATTATTTTCAAATTTATTTAATTGTTTTTATTACATTAAAAATTAGGAAACATGTCATTGAAAGACTAATAACTTGTGTTTAGTTGAAAAGCATAATTATTATACACTTTATGTTATAAATAATGAAATATTTCAAAGTAAAACTTTTCACTTCTAAATAAAAATATCCGTTTTCTTTATCATTTATGCTTACATTTAAAATTTTCATATTTTTTTTTCCAATTATATGTTGTTCAAGTGTCTTAATTATATCATCATCTATGTTTAAAATATAAAAATATATATTAAAACCCCATTAAGCCAAACCTAAAAACCTTAATAAATAAAAAAGTTTTAGATGTGTTTGTTTTTAACTAGATGGATCAAATTTCATAAATTTTTAATTATCCTATAACAATGTGGACTAACTATCTGAGGAATCCCATTTATTAAAGAGCCTAAATATAACAAGGAATATTAGAACTAAAACTCCCATATTATGAATTGGATTTTAAAAAATTTATGATATGTACACTTTGTAGGAAGAAAACGTTTTATCAATAAAGAAACTTTCCTCCCAAGAATTATTTTATCTTCTCCTTTTAGCTTTCTCTTCTGTGTAGAAATTTACATTAAAATATTATAATATTTTATAAGGGTTTAATTGTATCTAACAACTTATTATTAACATAGAAATTCATAAAATTATCTAAAATATTTTTATCCATTCCACTATTAACCATTTTTTCACTCTAGTATTGACTTGAGGCCGTGGAAGTGATATCTTGTGTATTATTGAGTCATTTTTTAAATTATTTTTATCATCCTAAGATTCTATTATATTTATAAACTCTTTATTGGTTCTATCAAAATATATATTCTCTTTTGAAATTCTTTTATCACAAATAGTGTGATAAATTGATTAAGTTGGTTCAATTAGTTTTTGAATTTCTTTTACAAGTTCTAAATCATCGAACATAGTCATGGAAAAATATTCAATATTTTATGGGTTTTAAACTACAATCTATGGGATGTTGATTTCATTGGAACATTTCCTTTGGGATTAATCTCACATTTTTTTGGTAAAAATTCATTTCATTTAATCTTAAGTCTACTAATATAATTTTTCATTTGACCCATTTCTATTAATATATTTTAAAAAACAGATTCATCTTAATAGGGTATTAAATGTTAGATTTCTGATTTTTGAGGTAATTTAGAGGGTTTAAATTTTCTAACATATTGGTTATTATTTTTTTGATAGGGAAAGAATATATTATTTGAATAAGCATTTAAATAATATTGATAATACCATGGACATTTATTGTTGATATTGACCTAGATTTTTTACTTACTGTGAAGAATTTTTAAAACTTGTGTTTTGTTGATCGTTAATTCCTTTGTTGTAAATAGGACCACAATAGAAGAGATTAGGTTGTTTATTAGGCTGGAAAGGCCACCTTGAGACTATTACATTATAAAATTTAGGTGAGTCTTGTATTAATGGGAAATAATCAACAATGTGAACTTCTATGGTTGGAAATTTGGTTTAGTCTATGTCTATATCTGAAACGGTGAAGCATTGGCTAACATAATGTTTCTTAACATGGTGGTATGATCACAGATCTTTTTAATAATCAAACTATTTTTCAGATCTAGAATTTGGCACTTCTTGGTAATTTTACATATGTAATAGACCCCTAGATCCAAATTGTTTGTAATATTAGTTCATATTATCAATTTCAATTCAATAAACAATAATGATATTTGGTCCAAGGTCACCCCTATAGAAAACTTTTTATCATGTATCTATATATATATACTAGGCACTCATTAAAGTACATAATCAACAGTTACTCACAAATCTGAGGTTGAGAATATCTTAAAAACCCTTTTTAATTAATATAAATATGCATGTAAGGACTAACCTTGGTTTTTTTAAATTTAATAAATATCCTTCATAATTTAGGTTATCTAAAATTTTGGGAAGAACTTTTATAATAATACCTTTTCAAGGTAATTCCAATTCCATTTTAAGTAGATTTGTAGTTGTAGAACCAATCCATTTATACTCCCTCTCAAAAAAATAGAATGGTATTCATCATAATTCAGTATTCAATGGCCCCCAATGGTTATATTATTATAAAGACCAAATGCCCATTGTTTAGATGATAATTTGAATCTTCCCCAAAATGTTCATGAAACTTAGGTAGTTGATGAATGAAGCCTTCCTTCAACTCAAAACCAACTGTTATTTCTAGGTATTCTATGTACCTTTTTGTTATTTATATATATATATATATATATATATCCTGTGTATCTCTTTATATCAGTTTTATTTGGTATTCTATGTCTTTAGCATGTTTATGATACTTTATTTGTGGTTAATTAATATTTTGACACCTTTAAATAGACATTTCAAGTCTATTTTCTAAAATTTTGATCCTAATAATCATAAAAAATGTTTATTTTCATTATCATTATTCTTTTTCCTAATTAACCAATATTATATTTCTCATTATCAACTAGAAATATTTTATTGTGTTTATAAAAATACATGATTAGTATAGTATTATGAGGTGATATACAAGTTTTTCAACAATCAAATAAGTGGAAATATATTATTTAAATAAAAATTATAGTTTTTAGTTTAATAATTCTGATTTGTTACTATGGTATTAATACATTATTGTATCATAGTATGAAAATTATGTGTCGATTTAGGCAGCCTCTCCACAAATATCAACAGTTTGATGAAATTATTTTATTGTGATGTATTATGGTATGTGATTATGTATTTATAATGTGTGAGAAAAGTGGGGGTGTTCATTAAAGGTGGAGGAAACAAGGATTAAATATTTTGTGTTTATATACATTGTTATGAGGATTATATGGATATATAGATATAAAATGATGAGGTTTGGATGAGTTTTAGAGATTCGATATGTGGTTATGCCGACGATGTGGGTTTTAGATGTGGTTGTACTATGGTTATGGTATGAAATATGTGGTCATGGATAGGTAGTTGTGGTTTTGTAGTGGATATCTAGATATAAGGATATGGATGTAATGGTAGCACCGTGATGTAAGCTATTGGGTTTTGAGGATGACTAGTTCATTGGTGAGGTAGATGTTGAGTGCCTTTCCATTTATATTTTATAATTATTATGTTACTATCCTAATATGTGAATTTAATGAGTGAACCTTGGTGAGGTTGTATAGTAAATGACCTATTAGAGGTAATGAATTGGTTTTTTTATTTATAAAGGATTTTGTTTTCATCTTCTATATTTCGATGAGATATTGTTGAGATGTTTCTATTTATTATACTTGTATCTGCTCTCACTTATATATATATCCTACTTTTAATGATTTAAAGAGGGGTCATATGATTGGAATAGACCTTGCGAGCTCATTAACTTCATGATCAATGTTATAGTATCTCCAATATTAGTTTTTTTAATATTTCACTTTTAGATACCTTTGTTTATGTATGAAATTATATGCATTATGGGTTGGTTTTATTTTTATTATATAAATTTGATTGGTTATTCACATTTAATTTCATAGGATTTATGTTTTAATGCATATTAAATGTGTATTTTATACCCTTGATTCTATTTTCCAACCAATGTCCTATTGGAAAGGGGATTCAAGGGTTACACTTGACTTTGATTCCATCCTATTAGGGTTTCTAGTAGGGGTGGGAGGTGTCATTAGAAATATATTTTAGATACAATATGTTCTTTCTGAATAAATTTTAAATAAATATTTTTCTAAGAGGTTAGTGGGAGTATGTTTGGAATCATATAATTTTAAATTATAACAAGTAATTTATTTTACTAGTCTAGTTTAATGTAAAAATCACTTCACATCCTAAAGGAGTTTAATTGTATGCTGGTAAAAAGGATCTTAATATAAAGAGGAGATTTTAAATTTGTTGTGAAATGATCTCAAATGAAAATGTGAATGAAAAAATTTCAACATGATGATGATGATGATTTTAGAATATTTTATAAGTGTAAATAAAAATTTATTAACATTACATCTTAGGATGTTCTAAAGTGAAGAAGTTTGATTATTATGTTGAATGTGCTGAACATGAGGATTATGAATCCTAATCTCACCATTATTCAAATGATATGGAATTATAGATTTTACCCATTAAATAGGATTAATGGGAGTGTTCATCACAAGGCCACATAACGATATTGTACAAATTACATAGATATGTAATGAGTCTAACAAAACCTTAAATGTGTACCAAACATAATGAATCTATTGCAGTCTTTCCTAAGAGATATGATTATATGGGTACTTATGTATAATTTTTTTACAGTTCTTAATAGAGTTTTAGAATATAAAATGAACTATGTTATATAAAATTTAGTTATTTATTTATCATTATTTCATGTTGGTTGTATATATTCATGAAGTGGAATGATCATTGACCTCCCAAATATATCATTGAGTTATCCATAATCATTGATCATTATAGTGCATTATAGGATATGTAAAATGTAAACATTAATGTTGGTTGGGTTTCATATAGAGATATGAAATTCAATCACAAGGAATAAAAATTGTTTTCTACACTGGATAACCCACAATGTGTACCACATGTTGTGGAATGTACCATGTATTTGGTTCGACATAGGTACATAATTCATATTTAATCCCCATAACTGAGGTTTATAGGGTACCTAACATGTGAAAATTCATACATTGATACCTTTATTATGTCATCCTTAAGGCTATGTTAATCATGGAGTCATTGTGGATGTTTCTAGTCAAGTATGTTGTCTAAAATAATTACTATATGGATAACTCTACAGGTCGGATTAATTGAGTTCTTAAAAGTTTCTTCGATTACCACCATCTTCAAAGTATGTATGTTCAATTTGATTCCTTAATATAATATGTATAATAAATGAAAATATAAAGAAATTAAATTGAACATAGAGATTTATAGTGTATTGGGTAATAGAAATACCCTAGTCCACTCAACCAACACTCCACTCCTCAAGCTTGATGAATTTCATAAAACAACCCTTTTACCGAGGGCTCCTACCTTAGTAAAAGTAAATTCAACTTAGTAAAGAGGTCCAATATATTTCAACTAGGATATCCCTTTACAATACTTATCCACAATCTTAACCACACTGATACACATAGTGAAATCATGGTACAAATGAGATACATGATTTCAGAAAAAAGATTGTGGAACTCAGTTTCTTATAACAACTGACAGTAAATGAAGATCAATCCTAAGAAAAGATAAACTTCAATTATAGATTAGGATTACCATCAGTGTGATAGATATAGAAAATAAGATTATTACTAGATTAATTTATTCTTGATATTTAGAGATATCTGTTGCTAGAAACAGGAAAATAAGTTGACATTATTTTTTATTTTTCATTTCTCTTTCCCTTTATTAAGTTATTGTTGACCATTCATTTTATATGGATTTTAAACATGATCATAGGATGAAACTGATGGTTTAATGATCCATGCAGCGATCCTAATAAGATTTGATGATAAGATTTTGTATTTTCTCTTTCCAAATATATAATTTCTTTTGAGATTATGATGCTGGAGATTTTATCATTCTCTAAGAGTTCCTATATAATCAAAGCCTTTAGAAGTTTGATCTTTCCACAAATGGATATCCTTCTTTTGATGTAATAAAAATATATGAAATGACTTATCACAATATTTTCAAATATTATCTTTACATTCTGTAATATCATATCTTCATAGGATATTGAATTAATGTATTATTTACCTTAGGATATATTTTCTGTAAGATAATAAATCTATAACATAGCATAAGATAATTCTCCAGCATAATATAATAAGTAACTACTATGTAACATTCACTTTTCATCAACTTCTTTTTGAAATGAATATTCTTCTCAAAAGTATAAATTCTATTCATATTTTAACAAATTTTCTGAGTATCTTGAATAAACTTCATAAGACAAAATCTTACATTTCTATTTTTGTTTCTAAGTAACTGAAGATGTCACTTAATTCATAAAAGACAATGTTCTGTCATAGGTTAAATACATGAATGCATATATTAAGATGAATAAAATATTAATCACTTAACAAACTTGTTTTAATAAAAGTATGTATTTTTTGAATCATCAAAACATATAAAGTAGAAATTTATTTGGATAAAACACTTTATAAAAATCTCCCCATTTTTATGATCACAAAACATATGAAATGAAAAAAAACAAAATTTTCTATAAAATGTTTAACTTTTTATAAAGTATTTTTTTTATTTTCTCATGAAAACGTTTCTTCACCCATTTTTGAAATAATAAATAATTTTTAAATACAATAGAAATCTTGTATTTTTCTATTTTATCCTCATTTTTATGATATAATAAAGAAATGAAATAAGGAAGAAAATTTGATACTACACACTAAAATAATTTTATGGTATGGAGTTTTGGAAGTAAGTGGATTTTATAATGAAATATTGAAAAATAAATATAATAATATAAGAAATTTATATATTGAATATAAATTATGATCCATAAGCATAAACTAGGTAAAAGTAAAGGTTTGAAAATGATAAATATATATATATATATATATATTGTATTAAAAGGATAGTATTATATAATATATAGTACAAAGAAAGGTTTAATGATCATAAAAAATATATATTTAAGATAATCATATGCATATGTTTTAAAGACACAAAAATTCAATGGTTTTAGAAGGTCCCAACCATCGGGCAACCAGCTTCACAAACATCAAGAGGGATAAGTATCAACTGTTCTATTGAAAATAATTATTGGTAGGTAGTTTCCTAAAATGATGAGTAGGATGTGATGTAATGAAGATAAAGAAATAGGAGTGTCATCTACTATACTAACAACATCTCCTAACATCATTAAGGATGCTCTAAGACCAGCACAATCTTCATGATAAAACCTGACCACTGTTGACTAAATGTTGCGACTAGCATGTTATTACCTCTCTATTTAAAAGTTATCAACATCAGTAAAAGGTATTTTAAAGGATGGTTCAAGGAATAATGAAAAATCATCTATTTAAAACTGTTGATGTGCCCATGTTTGATCTACTAATGGATCAAATATTTATTTGAAATGCTAAGAGGAATATAGGTAATGATCATAAATTTGAGGTCCACATAGCCTTCTACCACACAATTGAAATAGATATTCAGTACAAACATCAATACTTTCAACCATGTTTTTATTTTAATAATCTATGATATTTTTAAAACCATTCCAAATTCCCTAGGAAAGGTTTCCAAAAAAATTATAGAGATCTCCTTTCGTAGCACAACAGGTTATCAGGTTCCATAAAAAATCAAACAGATTTTCTAACATCCCCATAATATATAGAGTTTTCTTTTCCTTAAAAGGCTCTAATATTTTTTAGGATTCTTTAAATACATCAACTTCAAGTTCTCATCATCATATGTATACTACGTGAGACTTCTCATAATTTCTTCATGAAGGTCTTCAAGCTTCTTTTCTATATCCCCAAAATTGTTTGACAGTGTACCAACTAACCTTTATAAATGATTAATAATGAGAAATAAATCCTTATTGACTTATAAATAATTTTCTAGAGTTTATGAGAGATAATAGATAACCATTGGACTAATCTCTTTTGTGTAAGAATTACCAGATCCAATGGATTCCATTATTATAGCAGGTAGTTTTCTGACATCATCAACTATAGTTCTCTAGAATTTTAAAACACTTTTCTTTTAAAAACATCACCTATAATAGTATAAATAGATATATTAATGTAATATATATCTAAATATAATTAAATGATCCTTAATTTAAAATCATAACTAATCATTGTTCTAGTAGTAGATCGACCTAAACATTTTTCCAAAACAGACTGTACCAACAATATTAATTC
Organism: Viscum album; assembly: GCA_963277665.1. NCBI lineage: Eukaryota > Viridiplantae > Streptophyta > Magnoliopsida > Santalales > Viscaceae > Viscum > Viscum album. The sequence goes on along the minus strand of OY728134.1, from coordinate 565,981,927 downwards.
TTAATGGTCTGAATTTGAGGTTTTTTGGTCGGATAGAGTTATTACTACATTATGTGATTCAGATACATGATCTATTTTGTTTTCTTCATCATATAAACCCCATGAGAGGCTCTGTTGAGGTCCTTTAGAAATAGTCTTTTTCATCTTCTTGTGGTTCATCATTTCGAGTTTCATGGTAAACAGGGTAAACCCTATCATGTTGGACTTCAACACTCTCTTCTTGAAAGTATTGATTCTAAATGACATTTTTTATAGAGTCATCGTGACATAGATCTTGGAAAAACACTCTTATAATTATTTTTATAGCTATTCTCTCTGTTTCTTGTGTGTGAGACTTAACTAGAAACAGAGATACTCTTGACCTTTTATAGATTCTCTTATCTTGACCAATGTATAAAATACACATTATAGATATATATATCCTTTATTGGGGATGTTTATTAGGTGAAGAGGAAAGAGAATGAGTGATATTCTGAGGAACATCTTGAGGACTCAACGAAAGAGGAATCTGGACTCTTCTTATCAAAATTGGAGTTTCTTCTTCCACATCACAACTATTTCTTATCTCATAATTTTGAGGTAATTATACAACCAAAATTGGTGTTTCAATTTGATTAAAATAATCCCCATGAGTCTAAAAGGGTATAATTAGGGCATTGAATAAAAATGAATAAACGTTTTTCAAGGAAAAATCACATTTTAAGACAATTTTTCTAAATAAACATCCATTAATATTTTTCAAACCATGACACTATGTTGCATTGTTGATATCCAAAAAACCTTTGGTACTCTGAAACACCAGTGTTGAGATTATTTCATACAGTTAGAAATTGAGAGATTTATTTTTAACCTGGAATATATGTCTCATAATATATCATGATAATTTCATAGGTTTTTAAATAATAAACAAATCCTGAAATGAAACATCTTGAAACAATATTATCCTGATATCACCACTTTTTTGAGTAATTTCAGACTGAATGAACATAACCAAGATATTTTTTTCTCTGTCCATTTTCATAATTTTATTTTTCTCTATGATATTAGTTTTGAAAATTTATTTCCTAATCTCAAGTAGAGTAATGCCTTCCGGGGATGATAAGGAGGTGTGAAATAAGGGTAATCCTTGTTGTGAAACTTTTAAGATTTCAGTAAGTTTGACAGAAGTTAGTGATAGTTATTTCTAATATACAACTATAGCAATGAGGCCTTCATCATCACCAAAGTGGAAAATGAAACATTCATATAAATCAATAAAATTTTTCATGAAATCTTATGAGGTTCATGATGCATCATAAATGTATTCCCATATTTGATGATTGATAAACTTATTTAATAGAATACTAGTTCGGTTCTGCCATTCGAAATCAATGGATATTCCATTTAAAACATTTATAGATATCCATTGATGTTTCTCTTACTAGATTATGAACCATTGTATCATTTCATTTTTTCTATTTTTAGAGAGGTTGAGGGATTAGAAGGTCATGATACTAGGGTAACGAGGGATTAAGAGAAAATAAATAGGTTTCAGATGGTTTAAGGGTTATTTCATGCATAGATTTGATACAAAATACTTTTTTCATTGTAAATTTGGGGTCACGTGGTAATGTCATGGTAATTATGACAAATGGTATGTGACATAGCCTACTATATTTGACTATTTCTCAATACTGAGGCTAAATAGAGTATTTAAATAAAACAAATAACATGATTTATTTATATACAATGAATATAAAATAAAATATTACATTGTAAAATTAAACATTCATAATTATAATTTAATGTAATGAAATCCATCAGCATAGAAGAGTTTAGTGAATATATCATATTTTTTATATGAAAAAAAATCTAAAGATATATCTAATTTCTATGAATGGTCTCTTAATAAATGATCTCATAAATCAATGTTCTTTTTCTTGAATGATTTATTGGATTCTTTGATATGTATATTGAACTAATTTTATCACATCTGATTAGAATAATATTAATGTTGAAACCAAACTCCATTAATTTATGTTCCATCCATAGAACCTATGCACAACTACGTTATACAGAAATATATTAATATTCAGTATTTGATAGTTTTATATAAGGTTGCTTCATACTTGACCAAAATACGAGATATTTACCAATAGAATTATATATTTTTGGGGTACTTTTTGTATCTAATCTATATCCAAAAAATGTGGAATTAGATTATAAAATCAAATTATAATTAGAGGTTCTTGTAAAAAGGAGTTAAAGATTTATGTTTCCTTTTAAATATATTAAATTATTTTCACATTATTTAAATTTGTTTATTTTGGATTAGATTGAAATATTACACAAAAAAATATTGAAAATGTAATGTTTGTTCTATTTATAGTAAGGTGTAACAAACATCCAATGATTCCCCTATAAAACTTGTTGTTAACTAATTTTCTTATTTCATCTGAGTCATGTTTGATGTTGGAACTCATAAAAGTTGAGTATGTCTTACTGTTTTCAAGTAAAAACTTCTTATGTGAAATATGTATTTTATTTAATTTTAAATACTTCCAAAATATTAATTTTAAACCTGAAATCCTAGAAAATAGTTTAGTTATCCCATCATATTCAATTAAAATTATTTATTCATAAGTTTTTAAAAAAATCCTTGTTTTTCATTATTTGATCCGAGAATAACATCATCAATTTATATATGAACTGGAAAAAAAATATAAAAAATTAGTTTTAATAAATAATGTTGGTTATTATATTTCTACTATATAAACATTTGATAAAATAAAATAACATAATCTTTCATAGCACACTCTTGGAGCTTGTTTCAATCCATATAGAGACTCAGTTATTTTGAATAGAGAATTTTCAGAATGAGGGTCTTCAAAACCATGATATTTTTTCTTTGTAATCTTCCTCCACAAAAAAATCATTAAAAAAGAAGATATTACATCCATATAATATTTTTTAAAATTCATATATTATGAAAATGATATAAGGATTCTAATTTCCTCTAATCTAGCTATGGGAGAAAAGTTTTCTTTATAATATTTTTCTTCTTATTGATTATATCCTTTAGAAATTAATCCATATTGATTTCCTATTATTACACCATGGTTATTTTTTTGATTCTAAAGACCCATTTTTTCAAATGATATGATGGTTTTAGGGTCTTTCAACTAGTTCTCATACATTATTTGTTTTAAACTGATTTATCTCATTCCTATATTTCTAATAACCAACTTTAATCTAATAATTATTCTTCTACAGATTTAGGTTCTAATTGGGATATAAAGGAATCGAATTATACTAAATTATCTATATTTCTTTTGTTTAATAATCCTTCTCCTAGATTTCATAGAACCATTTATAAAATATGGTAATTAAGGTTTCTAGGTGTTATAGGAAAAACATTTTCTCATTCTCTAGTGTCTAATCTTATTTTATTTTTTATGATAATCAATTTCAAAATCATCATCCTTTTTATCATAAAGAGGGGTTTAGGTCACATATTTTTTACTGAACCATTTTGATCATCAATTTGAGTCATTTTGTGACCGAAAGGATCAATTTCATCAAATTTCACATGAGTTGACTACAAAACAATCCATGGCCCTTTGTGGAAATCTTTATAAGCTTTAGAATTAGTAGAATATCTCAGAAATATACCTTCATCATCCCTTGCATCGAAAATCCCAATATTATACTTGGTTTTCAAGTTGTAAACCATACAACCAAATACATTGAAGTATCCTACCCTGGGTTTTCTTTTATTGTACATCTTATAATTTGTTTTCTTCAAAATAGGTTTTATGATTATTCTATTAATCATAGAATAGTTTGTGTCAACAACATCATGCTAAAAGTGATTGTGAATGTAATAATCACATAATATATTCCTAGAACTTTCTTGTAGTATCATATTTCTACTTTAGATGACACAATTATGTTCATGTTTCTTGGGGTAAATAATTGTTTAATTTCTTTCAAGGAGTAATAAGAATAAAATTCATGATTCTCAAACTCAACTAATTGATAACTTTTGAAAGACATGATTTTGACAAATTTTTTGTTTTTAACAAGTTTACAACAATTAATAAAAATAGAATAAGTTTTATATTTATGTCCTAAAATGTAAACCCATGTAAATATTAAAAATTCATCCATTAACACATAAAGAAATGACTTAACAACAATAATTTTATTTCTAATTTGTCCGAACAAATCCATATGGATAATTTCAAGAGGTCTAGAAGTATTAACTTATCTAATTGGTTTTAATTATGACATATGTTGCATTCCCATTTGGAATTCACTGTATAGTTTCTTTTGGTCAAATTTTAGATCATTCAAGTCAAAAATTAAATAATTTTTTATACAAATTTTATCATGGAATGATCATTGTAATGTTCAATATTTCTATGCCAATTCCATGATTTTTCAACTTCATCATTTAAAGAGTTCACATTTTTTATACACAACATGTTAAGATCTAATGTGTAATCATTTTTTATTCTTAGTTCTTTAAATTTGAGGAAGTTATCTTTAAAAACTAAGAATTGTTATAAAAATCCAAAAAATAACCATCATCAAAATGTTATGAAATACATATCAGATTTTTATTCAATCCTTCCACATAAATCAATTTTTTGATAAGGATAGACTATGGATTTTCAACTAAATCAATTCCAACTGTCCATCGATTGGAATTTTCTCCAAACATGACATATCTTCTATCAGATTTTGATTGGGAATGAATGTTGGAGTAATCTACACAAATATTAATTGAATAAACCCTATCTATAAACAATTTGGAATTATTGTTAACATAGATAGATTCATACAATAACAAATCAACCAACATAGTTATTTGGTACCTGAATTCTTTGGCATCTGAAAATTTTATCTATAAAAGATCAGGGTATCTAGACATACTTCTGTATTCCATAAAACATTTTAGTTCTCTTGAAAAATATTTTGAAATAAAATAATTTTTAATTCTTACAATTTGATAATTTTTCAGATCAAAAATATTTAAAAATGTCTTATTTCACCATAATGAAAACAAGTGACTTTATGAAGATATTTATTTTTTAATTAGGGCACAAAATATTTTGTGTAAAGCATAGATTTTTCACATTTTCTTCCAATTCCAAAAAATTTTAATCAAAGCTGATTTTCCCATGATTTGTTTTAAATATTCATCTCCTTTTTTGAACACACTTTTAGTATATTTAAAATTTTAAACTTCCATCTATAATATTTCAATTGTTCTGACATGTTCAGAATTTATGACATTAGATTTTTTTAACTGAATTTTTTCTCTGAAATCTAATTATTCAGAATTTATTCTTTACCAATTATTTTATAATATGGACTTTGAATGTATTTTTCTTTTTTAGGATTTAATAACTAATTTTCAATAGTTTTTAGTATTTATTTATTTATTTGTATGAGAAATAATCATTTTTTATTTATGTTCACGCTCCGAAGAGTAGTAGGAATTTACCTCATATGATTGTTCTATAAAAAATTTAGGTCTTTTGATTTCAATATATAGCCTTTGATTTTGATGATATTAGTTTGCTAAAAATTTTAAAAAACTCCATGTGTCCTAAATATCATTCTTTTACTTCTTATATCGATCTTTCTTGAAAGAATTATTTCTATTTTCTTTTCATCTTTGAATTACATATTTTCAGGCTTGATATTTCCCATATTTTTTATTCATAATAGCTCAACTCTTCAGAGTTGTCACCATGATTTCTCTTCTTGTTGGAGGGTCTTCTGAAAACTGATCTCTTATTAAATAATTTTTTAAAAATTCATGAAAATTGAGCCATATTTTCCTTTGATCCATCTTTGATTGAGAATTATTCATCTTCTTATACTTCAAAAAAAATTCACTTCTTCTCTTTTTATCATCTTTGGATGTAGAGTATTTCAAGGAATAATTTTCCTTTTTAATCATTACAGTCTCTTTAATTAAAATTTCATTTTCAAATTCAAACTTTATAATATTTTTGAATATATCATTTATATTGAAATATTTATCCTCCCTATATTTTTTGATAGCATCTGAGATTCCACTCTACTTTATTGGTAATACATTGAGAAATTTCGATGCTTATTGAGGCTCAGTGATAGGCATTCATAAAGTGGAAATGTTGTTCACTATCTCACTGAGTCTCCTGTTCAGTTGGTTAATGATCTCTCTTTTATCCATTTTTAAATTAAAAAACATAAACTTGGTTATATCATGTAACACACCGTGATTTTATGAGAAATATTATTTTTAGTTTTTTGATGTCTTGTGTTGTATGTTATATCAATATTATCTTGCTCTATAAGAAACACCATATTAGCTTGTATTATATGCAATACTCTTCTTGGATTTCATTACATGCAAGAGAAACCTTCATCGATAGCTTGCATTGTACGCAATACTGAGTTTCACTAAACAACAATATGTTATTGAAATATTATATAAACTAGCCATTATGAATACTAATAGCCATTTTTTGAAATTTTATAAATTTTATCTTTCAAAATGGACTTCATTTTTAGATTTGGAATATCAAAATTAGCCTAGGGTGAACTTTTGGTATTTTTCTGAAAACATTAAATTTTTGATGTATAGTGAAAAAAACACTAAGTTATAGTTTAAAACTGAATTTTTATTTAAATAATTATTTATTTTATTTAAATTTATTTTAGGTCAAAATAGACACATAATACCTATATAAGTTCAATTTAATTCATTGGCGTCAATTTATAATAATTTTAGATATATAAAAATTTTATAGAACTTTTCACCGTCTTTTACCCACCACCTAGAAGAATTTTCAAATTTACATAAAACATAATTTTACCGCTTCTGTGTGTTGAATTTCAAAAATTCGAGATACATTGTTAATATCAAGGATTAAAATGTGGTTCAATAAGATAAAAATAATTTTTGGTGAATATTACCTTTTTTACTTTTATTTACCATGGTTAAAAGTAAATAGGGTAATTAAGGGTAAAAGTGATATTATTATTACCCTAACACGTGTCTTGATTCTATTGGATATGTTTAATTCGACCCAAAACAACCTTAGGAATAAAATATGTCCATTTAGGTCCACTTGTATTAGATTAGAACATTTATTATTATTTAATTCAAAGAGGAGTTAGAAGAATTAAAATCAATGTTTAATAAGTAAAACATTTTTAATATAGGGTTATACATAAGATAAATTCGACTATAAATATTCATTAAAAATATAAAACGATTTTCTACATAATGTTATTTTATATATAATTTTTTGACATTAAATAAGTTAATTTATTAATGACACAATGATGATACAGTACTTACCTTATTAATGAAATATTAACATACTTGATATTATAAATACCCAAATAAATGTAATTTGAGAATTTTTATGAATTAAATTATTTTTTAGGTTAATATAACATATTAGGGTTGGTTAGATGAATTTTTTTTGAAGTAATAATGTTTTTATGAATTTAGAAAAAACAAAATACCAAATAGTGTCAAAATTAACATAAAAGATTTTTTAAAAAAATATTAACTTATTAATTGGTATTCTATTCCTAAAAAACTAACATTCGGCCAAAAGACTTATATAATAATATATATGTCATTAATGAACCAATTGGGGTTTTATTGGTAGTTTATAGGTAGTTTATTAACCATATAATGTAATAATACAAGAAGACACACTAAAAGTTAAATTATTTAACTTAGAGTTAAATCTAAATGATAAGATTAAAATGGTAACCTAAACATGTCTAAAACCTATTGGATAAGATTATTTCGATACATCCCCACCCTAGACTCGAAATAAGTGACTTTGGAGCCATTATAAACCGAATATTAATTTATAATAAAGTAATATTTTATGTTTTTCCTAAGGTTCCCCTCTACTCCCTTATAAAAGGGCACCTCATCCCTCTCCTCTTTACATAATTTTGAGCCTTCAAACTGGGAAAACCCATGAAAATTTCTATTCTCAACCTCTCTATTTATATCATAGAGGTTCTGGTCTTCTCAAAATATCAACTCTGGTTCCCTAAGAAGAAGTTTAAAAGAGGCAAGTTGAAGAGGAGGTAATATCTTCAACCGATTCTTTCATGTTTCTTAATTCTTCTACTTTCGGTTATTTATTTGTTTCATTATAAAGTAATAACATCAGTATTAATTATATACTTATATGTTATTATAAATATAAAACAACCCTATTTCACCTTCTATCCATCCTACGAAAAATGAAATCACCACGAGTGTGTACGTATGAAATACCGTCTCCACGTCGTGGTGTAATATGTTTTTCTACCACCACATTACTTGGATGGGTATAATGGTGTAAATAATAACTATATATTATTATTATAACATGATTATAATTCTGAGATATTATATCATCCACTCCAATTCCATTCAATAATTATGGGAAGGATATCATCGCTCGTGCGTACGCACGGATTACTGTCTCCACGACGCGATGAGATTCATTCTCCATGTTAACCATTCAAGAATGATTTTAAAGTATATATAATGAATAATAATGAAATATATGACATAATAAAGATACTAGATTTATTTTTATATATATTTCATCTAATTACTTCCCTTCACATAAATAAGAAATGGAAAACGGCATTCATGTGTACATACAGCCTACTGTCTCCAGGAACGGTGTATTTCATTTCATTTATCTATCTATTATATATATCTATACTGAATATATATGATATATAAATCATGATTTAAATTGTATAAGTAAGTAAATCATGATATAATTAATAATAATATCAATAACAACAAGTACAAACACGTATGATAAATGAAAGGATTTTACCCAAAACACTTCTTTAACACGGAATTGACAAATGAACGGTTAATATAAAGTCATAAGTGAATCATATATGATATCATAAATATTATTATGATTCTGTTACAAGATAATAATATTTTTAAACCCACTATACAGGATTCTCGGAAACATACGGGAGAAATTTGACACAATGTAAGGGATAATTTTGCAATCTCATTTTTATTCGATATTGCTTATACGTAAGTATTTACCGGGGTTATGTTTATTATCCATTTCTATGTTTTATAAAAATGATTTCATAAAATTTTTACTATTATTACATGTATGTTTAAAGTAATTTTTACCTTTTTTTACTTTTACCACATGGTATGAAAGGAATATTTCTTTAGTTTACCATACGAGGTACTTTATGACTTTTCCGGAAAAAGTACGTGAAGAATGTTGTTTTAACTTATACGACATGAAAGGATTTTTACGTTTTCATAATGCCTAATTTTCATGAAGCTTCCTCTACAATATTTCATGACTATATTCATCAAAAACCTTTTCTTTTAAAATTTCATGGATTTTAGTGAAAATAAAATGATTTTAACGAAGAATGGATATTTTCCTCAATAATTCATTTCAAGTGTTTTATCAAAACCAATTCCCATCTAAGATGAAATTATTTCATATGTGTATATTTCAAGTATAATTTCTCTAATATTTACTTGGTTTTAATTTTCTTTTGATAAAATGATATCCATTTGTTTTATATGTATTATGTTATGATGGGATGATTTTTATGAAATTGATTTTATTCTTTAGGTTATCATGAATGATTTATGCTTATATTGTGGCACACATAAGAATGATTTCATTATGAGATGGGTGGGACCAATATCTCCCTCCAATAAATTAGGTAAAAATTTATATCTCATGAGATAAACATGGATATAATGGAAAGTAAATCGGGTACAGTAATACAGGGCTGGAATGGAAAGTAAACCCGATTCAGTAATGGACTTTGTCCACTATGATGGTCTTGGAAGCAATTACTTGGCTACTATGGAAATAATATCATGTGGTTAATGGTTTTACACAATTACATTTTTTATTCCCATGAAATTTTATCATTATTGATGTTCCATTATGATCTATGCCTTATGTACTGCCAAGATTCATGTCATTGCTCAAGATTTTGATGTATTATGTTCCTGTTTTTACATTCAAATGTTTATAGATTGTTAATATATTCTCAATGTTTACCCTTACAAAGAATTTTTGCTCACCCTTTTTATGTTTTCTTTTCCCCAGGATATAAATAAATGTTTTAGGATAGAAAAAAAGGGTAATATCTTTAGGGGAGATGTTGAAGATCTTTCAACATGATTAGAAGTTTATGTTCCAAATTTCTAAGGACAGTAAACTATTACAGTCCTTGGATGTCCATTTTTTTATGTATTAAGAATTCCAAAAAAGTAATGTAATGTCCATGTACATCAATTTTGGTTCTCTACACATCATATCTTAGAGATTTCACTTTTTTGGTTCCTTCATATGGTACTGCTATAGTGGTCCACATTTCATGTGTTGTTTTACGTTTAGAGATTCGATTAAACTCCTCTTGTCCTAAACCACAAATGATAGCAATCATATCCTTCGAATTTATATCATAGTTTTCATCAACTATTTTATCCCATGTTTTAGGTTATGAATTAAAAATTTCATAGGGATTAACTACTTTGAGATAGGTATTCATACCATGATTCTTTAGATTTATGTTCATACAAGCTTTCTAGAAACTGTATTTTGGACTATTAAATTATAGAGATCTATCCATTGTTATATATTTTCTACAATTAACCATAGAATCCATTCAAATATATATATTTAGAATTAAAAATTTGATAGTTGTGAACTCTATAGTCACTATGATACCAATTTTTATCCCAAATAATGACTAGATGGATAATTTAATAAGGCGTTGAATTGAGTTCTTAATAGTTTCGTCAATAACCACCCTCTTCAAAGAAATTATGTTCAATTTTATTCCTTAAGATTATATGAAAAATAAAAGTAAATATACATCAAGTAAATTAAAATTGTGTTTTATAGGAATTAAGGGAACCAAAATACCCTAGTCCACTTCATCAATGCTCTACTCCTCGACCTTGGTGATTTTCACTCAATAGCCATTTTCCTAGGGGATCTCGGCTAGGTACAAGAAGAATTCACTTAGTTAAATGGTCCAATATCTTTCAAATAGGTTACCCCTTCACAGGACATGACCACGGTATTAACCACACTCATACACTAAGTGAAAACATCGTAGAAATGAGATACAAGATATGAGAAATGTTTTTGGTACATAGTTACAAGTAGAAATAGATTGTAGAAAAAGATTAATCCCAAGAAAAGATAAAGATCAATTGTATCTAGAGATGATATTCAGTGTGATAGATAGATATGAAAAGCATAGAACCAGATGAATTGATTCTTGTTCTATACAGATCTTTTGTGTTAAACATAGGTATAGAATAAAATATTTTTTCCCTTTAGTTTATCCTTATATATTTTTTGAGTTGTTGTTCGTTTTTCCTTTTATATACAGTTTAAAATTAAGCATAGGATGATTGTAATGGTTGAGTGAGCCATACAGTGATCTAGAAAAGATATATTTATAAGATTTTCTATCTTCTCTTTCCAAATATAAAATTTCTTTTTCAATTATGATGTGTGGTATTTTCTCATTCTCTGAGAGTTCCTATATATGGTAAGCCTTTTGAAGCCCAATATTTCCTCATATGGATATCAGAATTTTGATGTGATCAAAATATATCAAATGAATTATCATGAGATTATAAAATATTAAAATGACATTATTTAATATCAGATCTTCATATGATATTATCGGAAGAGATTGTTTACCATAGCATATCTTTTCCATGTGATAATCAATCATCAACATAGATTAATATAATTCTCTAACTTAAGATAACAAGTTACTGTGATGTTACATTCACTTTTCGTCAAATTCTTCTACCTATGAATATTATTCTCATAAGAATAAAGTCTTTAAATATTTTAACAGCCATTCTAAGTATCATAAATAAACATCATAACATTAAGTCTTACATTTCAATTTCTCTTTCTATGTAACTAACTATTTCCCATAATTAACATAAGGAAAAGTGACTCCATAAGATAAATACTTGAACACACATCATAAGATAAATATAATATAAAACACTTAGAAAACTTATTATAATAAAAGTTCATATTTATTGAATCATCAAAACACATAAAGTATAGATGTATTATATTAATACAGTTTATAAAAATTCCATTGGTTATGGTTTAACCAAAATGATATTTTTCTTCTAATTTGAATAGTATAACATTTAATCCCTCAATATAGATACATTTAGTATGGGTATAGTCATACCTAGTTAAAATTCATCTCATGTATGCATTATTTAGGGTGAATTAAATGTTCTATGTTCATCCATTTGGAATGTTTATACTCAAATTTTCTACAATATATGAGTTAATTATATTGGATTGGATTACTCTATACCCCATGTTCACTCATTTTCTTATAGAAAGGGGTTATATGATTATATATATTCATATATAATGTAGCTAGTGGAAAAAGGTATGTAGATATATGAGTTTGATAAAGATCGTAGTATATCCCTCTATAGCTTTGGTTTCATTGATACTTCATAAGAATTTCATTTTTTCCCTTAAAATTATTTATTATAGAATTCATGATTATTTTTTCAATGCTAAAAATTACAATCAGGTCAAAATTAGTGGGTTTTTTAAATAAGGACAATGTTTTCCTTCTATGTGTTTGTAAAGAACCATTAAAAGTATTCCCAAATTTCTTTTAGAGGATATCCAAAATATGTTTTGGATGGATTTTCATATGTTATTACATATAGTATAACATGTGATAAAATAAATGATATAATTTCAAAAATATTTTTTTTAAGTTATCCAAATATAGTTTTAGATATGGTTTCACAAGTTTATTTATATGATGTCATATAAGTTGAAATCATGATAAGTATTTGAGGCTTCAGTGTAAGTGGTAGAATGATAATAATTTGAACTACATACTAACCCCTATGTGTTGGTATAAACAATTTCAGGGTTTGAGTTGGTTTAGACCATGTTATAATAAGGTTTTCCATGATGTGGTAAATTGTGTTGCATTATTTGATAATTCATTGTCATTTCTTATTTATCTTACTATAAGAAATAATATTTACTCTGATCATCACAAGATAATGATTTGAGGTGTTTTAATGTAAAATTTAATTATTTAAATGTTAAAATATCTATCACTACAAATAATAATATTTTAAAATGTGTTTTAATGTAATAAATGTTTAATCAAATGTCTCACTAATAGATAAAAATTTAAGAAAAAATTTATTTTTAAGGATTGAACTTGGATAAACCATATAAATAGGTAAATAGTTTTTGTATGTGTGTATGGAATAATTATTTGATCACTAAAATTACTCAAATTTTAATCTCATTCCCTCTCAATTTTTTTATCATTAACATGATGTTTCTTGAAGGAAATTATATTAAGTAATCCTTAAAATTAGCAGTAGGTTCATTCAGCTCATAGATTCCCTAGGAGGAATGGATTTATTGGTTACATATCATAGACCTTTATCAAAGTCACATCAATGTTCTTAGAGGTACCGAGTAATGAACATGACCTTGGTGATTATGTTTTTGATGAAAATTTGGATATGTTATTATGTGGAAATTTTATTTTTTTATTTTAGATGAGGTTTCATTTCTCTTTTTAATATTTTATCATTAAACATTAAGTATCATAATAAAATTTTAAGTGTTCTTCATGTTTTTTGGGTTTATATAATGGATTTATATTGGTTTGGAAATGTTTGGGGTGGTGGAACCTATATTTATATCATTAAAGAAGCAATTGGGTACCTCATTGGGGTGGTATTTTGTACCTATTGTGCTTGGAAGAAGCAATGGTGACAAATTGGTTCAATGGGTACCTGGTGAACCCATATCAGGTACCCGATTGGCCTCATAGGATGTTATTACTGAATTTTATGGAAAATTGTGTAATTTCATTTTTCCATTTAATCCCCAACCTCACATCCCTCTACCCTCATTTCCACTCTACTGTACACCCCTATAAGGATTTCTCACCCCTCTCATCAAGTCGTCACAATCTTTATTAAATATTTGGCATGGTTTGAGTTGTATTATTCAAGAAAAATGATAAGTAATAACTTTTATATCCTATATTCAATCATTTTGTGGTTTTTTTTATTTTTATTTTATTTAATGGGTTATTTAAACATTGTTTTCATTAATGTCAGAGTGAAATCCATTCTGATACTTTTTTCATATATATGGGTTATAAAGGACCTCAATGAGTGTTTTCTTATTGAATTCATATTTTATTTATAATTTTTCACTAGAAATAATATTAACTAGGTTAGTTTGTAATTTGGGACTTTGAATTAGGTCATATTAAGTCCAATTTCCTTGGATTCTTCTATAAATTTATTGTTAGTATGATTTTAGTTGTTTTTTCCATGGTTTCAGATGGATTTCATTTGGGATTCAATATGATAATTTTGGAATAATTAGTAATTGATTATGGAATTTTATTTTTGGTTTGAGGGGCTATTATGATATTATTAGATAAACTATATTGGTTTTTCATGGGTTTTCTCATGGTAGTTGCTTCATACACATATGAAATCTCTTAAGACCAAATTTAGAATCATCAGTCAAAAATTTATCTACATTAGTAAATCAAAATACTCCCATTTTTAAAGATATAAATAAATAGTTTTAAATAAAAACTATAGTTTTAAATTCAAATTTTATTCCAATGAAACACCCTTTAATTTTTTTAATGAATTTTTTAACAAATGACTTAGTTTTTAATTCATTATTAAATACATTTTTCAAGATTGATTAATTCTAATTTATGATCTATGAATTGTTTAAAACATATTGATATATATATATATATCATTTATCCCATTTTTATCTCTTTTTAACATGATTTATGTTTGAAATTAGTTCCCTTTTCTCCCTTTTTTGATATAATGTAAAAATGTTCATAGAGAAAATGTTTAAAAAAATATATTAATTTCAATATAAGGAATAACTTGAGGTAACTTCACTATTTTTTGGAACATGTGATGGACATTATATATTCATTACTATAAGGTCCTTATTGGTTTTCATAAAAAATATAAATTTTTAAATGAATTTGAAAAGTATTACTATTGTGCATAAGAGTTTTTATCCACTCGGGGTTGTAAAACAACATTTTGGAAATATTTAAAATTTTAACATAACTCCTATGTTGTTTTATTTTATCTTTTATATACCTATAATCATAATGGTAATAACATCATTTTTGGCTTAATTTGAGTACTTTTAGTTGTAAATTTCTCTTTTAAAATGAATCATCTTTCCTTTTGACCGAAAAATTTATAATTAAACAAAAACAATCATCCCAATTTAACCAAAACAAGGTAAAATTCAATGATCAGAACATAACTCCAGTTAAGTGTTTAATTGTTGGCTAGCTAATAGCTAGGTTAATTTCTAGTGGAATGGAATGATAATGTATCTAAACTTAATTGTTTTTATAAATTTTATTTTAACTCTAAATAATTACCTTATTTTGAAAAGGAATCATTTTATTCTTCATATAAATTACTTAAAGATATCTTTAGTTTTTCACAAACCCATTCTTCATAATATAACAATTTAATAACTTCTAAATTCAAATAATATTTTAAAAAACTTTTAACCAAAGTTATGAGATTTAAAGAATCAAATTATATCCATGAAACAAGAATATGTTTTCCATTAAATAAAATTTTATTTGTGTGGAACATATTTGGAGAAATATATTTTAAAATTAATTTTTGAAATTTAATACTCATATATTCTAAACTTTTTAACATGAATACTCAGGGTATTTATTGTCTATATGTCTTAGTATTCTTGGTTTTTCACCTGATAGTATATTAATATAATTTAATTACCACCCATGTCGAGTTATGCAAAAACTTTTCTAGGTTTAATATAATGATGGGTTAGTTATAAAATTAGGAGTGCTTATAGTAAATTTTAACTCTAATATATGATAAAAATTATTTTATTTAAACAATTCTATGTTAAAATTAAAATTGTATACATATTTTAGATTTATGTGTTATGTATATCTTTATTTTATGACCACGTGAACTAAAATTAATTGTGTTCTATGTTATAAAGATGGAAATTTTTATCATGTATAATTTTTTATTGATCAATTTTATGGGTTATTGTGATAGCATTGGAAGTTATGCCTGATTGTTTTTATATAAATAAGAATGATAATTGTTTTATTGGAATATATGAGCATTTATATTACTTTGTTGTTTGTAAACATGTCATAAGGGGTATGTGTACTTTCTTTAAAGATATAATTTATTAATAAGTTGAATTAGTATTAAAAATATTATTATGGGATACAATATCAATGTTTTAACATTCTATTCTATTTTTCATATTCCATGAGACTGGTTGAGGCCCTAATTTTGTATACACATTCCCTTCCCATGTGATGGCATTAGGTTCAAACTCTAAAAGGGAACCTATGTTGGATGGGAAATAATGTTTTCTTACCCCCATTATATATGGTGTGGGTTGAAAGATTTCCCTTAATTCAATCGATCGTCAATACTAGGCTCTCCCAAAGTAGTTAAACCCGGGTAAGTTCATATTTGAATCATATTTTTATAAGAAGTAGTAATGTTATATATTTTAGTTTATCCATCAACTACTTGAGTATATATATTCTATGCTTTGATAATTATTTTTTATAGAAATTATTTTACTTTATATTTATTTAAATGATAAGATAATTTTAAATTACACACCTAAGAGCTTTTATTCGATATTAAAACCATGGTGGTTTATTAAAAAGTATGTTATGATCACACCCTTCAAGCCCACTCCGGCAGAAATGCATCCCTATGGTGTATTTTATTAGTAACATAAGTACTATGTATTTTTCTCAATTACATGGGTTGTTTTGAGTTTGGTTACACTATTTTTGAAAATAACGATTGATGAACTTGTTGTAACTAATCCACCGTTGTGTCTTCTATTTATTTTGAGTACTTGTTCCAGTTTTGATATATGGGTATGTTTTGACATAAATTTTTTTCTATCCATTTTGTAACTATTTATTCATTGGAAGTGATTTTTGTTTGATATCCAATATCTACAGACATTGATTCATATTTAATAGAGTTTTGTTAGTTTTATATTCTCTAAAACAGGTAAATTAATCACTCCCCAAATCACGCACCTATACTCATGGTTCTATTCACCTTACCCTATGTATTAGAGAGTGCTTCGTTGGGTTATAAAGCTATTGTAATGAACTATATTTTCTTCAGAAATTTATTTATTAATTAATTGAGAAATTTCTGATATCAGGTGCCAGGACTGTGTGAGATTCCGAGGCCCATTGTTCCTTAAATGATACGATGGAAAATGTTAACTTTTAAATAAATCATGTGGGTGGTTTTACATTAAAATGGGAATATCATCTAAAAGGTTTCCCGGATAATAATTCATATTTCACCATTTTGTTCAGAGCAATAATTTTACCTTGGGAATGGTCAAACATCGACCATCTTGGTTCGACTGTAAAAGTTAGAATTTGGATGTAACCATTATTAAAATGTTTTAATAAAAATATTTTGTTAGATATAGCATAGTTTTTTTAATGAATTTTTTGTTAGGAATTTAGGGTTATCACAATAACCCTAGAATTCCTCTAAGGTATGGAAGGAAACTCTCTCGACTATGAACATCAGCGGATCGACGATTAACGACGATAGGTAACTCTATTCTTCATCAACAACTGATCCAACCCCAATGTAAGATTTTGATTCTCATTTGTGATTCCCTTTCCCTCTTAGATTAAAAAGTTGTGTGATGACCAACCCAAGAATAGGTTGATCTATGTTTCATCCATTCTTATGGGATGCATAATTGCTTGTGGGATTTTGAATTGGAATTTAGATCTTTGTGTCGATTTATTCTTCATTAATCCTTCTAACATGAACATATCAAGGATGACAAAAACAAGGCCAAGATCCAGTCAATAGGAATTCATATGATTTATCTCTCCCCATAAATCTATATAATTTTTTGATCATTATTATACATTGAAACCCCTATACAAATGAAAAAATATTGTTCCCCCAATCCATGGAGTAACGTTCCAAGATCGAAAGTTTGACCTTGCAATGGCATAGAAGAGGTGTGGTGGGATCATGGAATGGTTCTAGTGAGGCAGAGGCCTACAAAGGATAAAGGAAGACCATAAGTAGCCTGGCTAGTGGTGAGGGTAGGATGTGGCTGGTGGGGCCTGTCGATGGGGAGCACGACACGGTGACAGGCTGCTGGTAGGGTTGCTGGCGGTAGAGGATGTAGGGGCCCTTCGAGGCTGTGCCGGTTGGAGCACATCAAGACAGGCCACTGTTAGAGCAACTGGTAGTGTCACCAAGATGCAGTATAGGAGGGACTACATCGGAGGGATCCTGTGGCGGTGGAGACTGCAGGCGGAATCTATTGGGTGTGTCAAGAGGTCATAGCGATAGCAGTAGGACATGGATCAGAGTCGTGTTGGAGGGAACCAGTGATGATAGTGAGGTAGCGAGACCAACCGAAGAAGGATATCTAGCCTCATAAAATGTCTCATGGATCCACATTTACTATAGCGACACGGCCAATGTGGGCAGAACCCAATGTATTCAAACTAGCCCAAATTCATCAGGATGGACAATAAAAGTCGGGTTGCTCCAAAGGCCTGGTAGGAAGGACCTAGCAGGCCAGATATTTTCGGCCCAATGGGTCAATTTGGTTCAAGCCGGGTGGAACTAGGTCAGTTTGAGTTGTAAAACCTAGTTGGATCAAGTTGGATAGGGTCAGGTTGGGTACGACGGGTCAGATCGGACCCGCATCAAACCTTCTCAGAAAAATAGGCATAACTTTCAGACCGTGTGTCCATTTGATGAGAACTTAATGGCATTGGGACCCTTGTGATGAGACCGTACTTGTGAGATAATCTATGTGAGTCTTTGTGAATGATGATATATGAAATATTTTATTGAGGAGTGGGTTCTCCTGGTAATAG
This sequence comes from Viscum album, assembly GCA_963277665.1. NCBI lineage: Eukaryota > Viridiplantae > Streptophyta > Magnoliopsida > Santalales > Viscaceae > Viscum > Viscum album. The sequence continues at coordinate 565,962,895 of OY728134.1, read as the reverse complement.
AGCATTATAAGCTAGATCCTGCAGTTGGCTATGACTTGGTGACTATGTGACTTGCGTGTTTCATGACCCGTATATTCTCCATGATCCATCGATGCTCCATACACCATAAACACTATCTGTTCCATCAATTCTATGTCTGTCATCGATGCACCGTGCACCATTGACACTACATGCGCCATCAATTATCTAGGCACCATCGATGCTCTATGCATCATCAACACTCCGTGCGTAATAGATGATATATTTTTAATCGACACTTTGTGTGTCATAGAAACTCTATTTTTCATGGAAATTGAATGATCTGTTGACTAAAACTAAAAATAATTCACTTCGTGCTTCATATTTATACATGTGTGATCCGATTTTACTTCATGTGTTTCGTTGGTGGGGTACTTCATGTGATTAATTTGTGGGGTATATTTTTTGTTTCCTTTATGGTATACTTCGTGTATTTTTTAAGGGGTATTTCATTTATGTTTATAGGTTTTCCTACCCAGTATTTTATACCACACATAAATGGGATTTTCCAGCACGTTTCATGATGTGTACAGATAATTGACTCTTTAATAGAGTCATAGGTGGACCAGGACTATGTGATCATTATAGTGATCAAACACTTGTGTTATGATATTATAACATCAGGCTGTTTTCCTACACCTACTCTTCATTAAGGGTTATCTGAAGATGATTTTCAGGATGATGTTTGTTCACTTGATAGACTCTTTCTTTTGGTGGCCTTGTATTTTGGCCCTATTCACAATCTAGTTTTTCTACACTCATAATTTTTTGTTTGAATTTTAGTTTACACAAGCATTTTTTAAATTGTTTCTTTAAATTTCATCATTTCAGGCTTGGATATTTTTGTGTGTGTACATTTACATAGTTAAATTCCTCACATTTGTGCTATTTTCCTACTCGGTTCTAGTTGCCATTCCGTGGCCTATTGGAGGTGGGATTGGGGTAGTCATGGCATGGTCCCTTTTGGTACAAGTCATGATAGATTGGTATCAGAGTAGTTCGGTTCTACATAAAGAACCAAGAGTCTATGAGATTAGTTTGTTGAAATAGTGTTAAGTGTTTCGAGTTCGACTTTCAGACCAGGGACTCATGTGTGGGTGTGGGGGCCAACATATCTGTACACTATGACTCTAAATAATGTTTTTCGACTCAGTACATGAAAATACTAGTTTCATGGAAATTAAATGTACATGCATCATATAGGATATGGGTGTGTTATCATTTCCTTCTTGAGTCATCTCATCAGGTGTACATTATTGATTGTGGTGTATCTTGATCTGTTTCTCAATGCCTCCACGCATACAACCAGTTATGATTTTTTTTGTGATCATGAGGATGATCCACCTAGCTATTAGGTATTGATACAGTGACCAGTACTAGAGATTGAACCTCTAGGTGCAGTATTAGGGATACCACCACTTGAATAGCTTCAATTACCACTAGCGCTACCGATAGAGGATGCACACATGCTAAGTGAATTTAATGAGTTATAGAGAAAGGAACCTCCCAGGATTATAGGTTATCCAGACCCCCAGATAGTTGAGGATTGGATGGAGGTAGTTACATGTGTCTTCCACCATGTAAGGATGCCTTCTTAGTAGAGGGTAGTTGTAGTCGTGAGACTTCTTCATGGATCAGCAGAGAGATGATAGAGCACAGTGATCCAAACTTATGATGAGATGAATATCTCTTCAGTATACTTTGAGAACCTCTTCATGGAGGAGTTCTTTTTGGAGATGTTATGCTAAGTGTGCACAGAGGAGCTCCTACATCTTCAGTAGTGTAGTTAAACAGTATTGGAGTACATAGTGAGATTTTTGGATCTTTCATATTACTCCATGGATATGGTTCGAGACTCATTCTTCTGGGCGCAGACCTTTGATAATGGAAAATTATGGCAGATCAAGGCATCTATGATATCTCTTCACATCCCTATATATGTTGCGGTACTAGAGTGAGCCCAACTAGTGGACAGATTTATCTTAGAGAAGACACCACTAGTAGGGGCTACCAGTAGGCACTAGGAAGCTGAGTCTTTGGAAGTAGGTTGTTGACAGCCGACACATGAACCATAGAGGGTCAAGAACTCTAGGGGATGACTCCATTTTTGTAGATCTGTGGTGTGGGGATCCCAGGATAGAGCTGGTCAGCTGAACGACATGTTTTGTTACTCGTGCGGTGGTCAGGGACATATGGCAAGAGATTATCTGACATTTCATATAAGTGATCAGAAGATGGTCAAGAGATAGTTAAAAAGAGGGGGAAAGAAGAGAATAGTGGTCCATAGGGTGGTGTACATGGTAGAGGAGCAGGTAGGACAACAAGCAATGGGTGTAGGATTAATTTATTACCACTACTCCCCCTAGGTGGTCCACCACTGGCTCAGGGATCTGGTGGAAAGGGACGAGGCCGGCATCCAATGATAGAGGCTTATGACCCCGGTGCTCCAAATATTATTAGAGGTACGATATTTGTATTTCCCACCATAGCTATAGTTTTGATAGACATAGGTGTTGGTAACTCTTTTCACCTTGTGACCCCTTTTCGAGACTCAGATATTTTAGTGGAACCATTGAATTTATCCCTATACTTGGAGACTTTTAAGGGTGAGATTTGACAATCACACAATGGTGACAATAGTGTTCCCTTACACTAGGGGTGAGAGTTTCAGTTTGTATATATTGGGGATGGTGTCGATGACTTGTAAATTAATTATTTTTATGGACTAGTTATCCTTATTTCATGACCAGATTAACAATTTAGGAATAGAGTGTGGTGTGTCCATGGAGAGGGGAAAAGTAATTCCTTTGTTGGATAAAATGAAACACATGCAGTGCTAGATGGACTCACACATAATAGGATGAAACCGATTACTCATCAGTTGACTAGTCTGACCCTTAATGAAGTTGATGATAGGATTCAGCAACTTCCTACAGTGATGGAGGAGTATGATTTTGTCTTTTCAGATGATGTACCTGGATTATATTCCAACATTGAGGATGAATTATTCATTTATATGTACCCCAAGACTATGATGATATCTAAACCTTTATATCGGATGCATCTTGTGGAGATTCATGAGTAGAGGGTACAACTGGAGGACTTGTAAATGAAGGGCATCATGACACATAATGTTTCACCTTTCTCAGCCTCAGTTTTGTTTTCCAATAAGGTAGATGGGATATTGAGTTTATGTGTGGACTTCTGATGCCATAACTATGTAATTTTGTAGAATAAGTATCCACTAAAAAGGATTGATGAACTCTTCAATCAACTGAAGGGAGCAAGGTGGTTTTTTAAGATTGACCTCTGATTTGGCTATCACCAACATCGATTACGGGATGATTACATCCCAAATATAGGCATCATATAATTATACAGCGACTATGAGTACATAGTGATGTGGTTTGGCATGAAGATCTCCCCAGCAGTGTTCATGGGACTCATAAACGGAATCTACATCCTTACTTAGACTGGTCCATCGTGGTCTAGATTGATAAAATCCTTGTATACCAGGCATATATGGAATAGAATATTATCCACTTGAGGATTTTCTAGAAAAACTCTATGAGATCCATATTTATGGGAACCTCTCGAAGTGTCAGTTCTATATTTGACAGGTCAACTTTCTAGGACACATCATTTCAGATGTTGGAGTTACAGTGGATCTGTAGATGATTGAAGTGATGCTTACTTGGGAGCCACTGAATAGTGTTACTGAGTTTCATAGTTTCCTTGGGTTTGTTGGGTACTATTATAGGCTTGTGCCCATCTCTTATAGAGTAGTGTCATTAATAACATCATTTACAGAAAAAGGGAAACGTTTTATGTGGACAAAGAAATGTCAGGATAGTTTTCAACAGCTGAGGCAGATATTGACAAGCACTCCTATCTTGAGATAACTTTATGAGGGTTTTGAGTATGTTGTGTTCTATTATGCATAAGAGGATGGGATTGTTTGTGTCTTGATTCAGGGAAAAGTGGTGATTGCCTATGGTTCGTTCCAATTGAGGTAGCATGAGCATAACTACGTGACCCATGATCTTGAGATTGTAGTGGTAGTCTTTGAATTGATGATTTGGTGACACTACCTGATGGTTGAGTTGTTTACCATATAATATGGCCACAAGAGTTGCAACTATATCTTATCTCATAAGGATAGGAACATTAGATAGAGACTATGGATACAGTTCCTCCAGTAATATGACTTTGAGATTGTATATTCTCCTGGGAACGGAAATGTAGTGGGAGACACTCTCAGTAGGAGATCCATCTTGAAGTTTTTGAGTGAGGCATCCGAGAAGTTTGTCACATTATATACATCCTTCATGGATGGAGATGGAGAAGCATACCTCAAGTCGATGTTTGTCACACCTCCATTCTTATAGTGAGTCAATGATGCCCAGACCGGAGACACCTACTGTGAGACATTATGTTCCCAAATTTTCACAATGAATCCCCCTGATGGATATTCAAAATGTGGAGAGAATTTCCTTATTATCAGAGGATTCGTAGTAGTACGAGTTAATTTGTAGGAGTAGGTCTTGATGGTGTTCCATAATTCCCCATTGGTGGTACAACCTGGATTGGAAAATATTTATCAGGACCTCCAACATCAGTTATGGTTGTTGTGTATGAAGAAGGGAGTGGAAGAGTTCATTTATCATTGCCTCACTTTTCAACAAGTGAAATCTGAGCACTAGGTTCTAGCGGTCTTGACCCAACCACTTGAGATGCAACTGTAGAAGTGGGATGGAATATCGATGGAATTTGTGATGGGTTTACCACACATGTCCAAGGGACACGATACCATCTGTGTGATCATTGAATGACTCACCAAGTTATCACAATTCCTACCAATCTATGAGAAGAACTCAGTAGAGAGCATGAGATGCATTTACCTGCAAGATATATTTCATCTTCTTGGACTTCCATCAATGATCTTTTCAAACCATGATGATTGTTTCACATCCCAGTTGTAGAAGAGATTTTAGGAGTTGTTTGGGACTCAATTGAACATGATCACGACATTTCATCTCCATACAGATATCTAGATAGAGTGTACCGTCAATGTTATTGAGTACATGTTATGTTCTTGATCCTAAACAATCATCGTAGTTGGGAGGATTGCCTATCACTGGTGGAGTTTGCGTAATACAACATCTATAACTCTATAATTTGTATGGAATTGTTCAAGGCCTTGTACAATCGACAATGTAGGTCACCACTATTCTGGAATGACCCTTGAGTGTCATCACTCATGGGTCTAGAGTTTGTGTGGGCTACCACTAAAAATGTCCAGATCATCTAAGAGTAGATGAGAACTACATAGAGCTGGAAAAAGTCATATGCCAATAAAAGATGGAGGCCCTTAGATTTCAAGGAGGTAGAAAATGTGTTCCTGTAGGTCACACCTCGAGGGGGTTTATGGAGATTAGGATAAGGGCAATGTTATCTCTGAGATACATCATCAATTTTTATATTCTGCATAGATTTCGTGCGGTGGCATGTTTCCTAGATCTACTCACATAGTTACACTAGCAGTATAATATCTTCTACTTTTCCCATATGAGGAGGTACGTGCTTGATCCATTTCCCATAATCAAATGGGTAGATATGGACATTATTTATAGGGAAACTTTTTCCGAGTACCTAGTAGAGATCGGGGATCGATAAGAGAAAATCCTTTGTGGGTGGTTGATTCCTCTGGTGCATGTTTGTTAGTGGTAATGTAATCTATAGAAGATAACTTGGGAGCAGAAGGCTGAAATTCATGCTCAGTATCCTTATTGTTTTGTTGATAATCTCTTTTTTATGCTTTCAGGGAATTAAATCCAATGTTTTAGGAGAATATAGTGAATTAGATTTTCTCCAAATTTTTTTTTATATATTAATTGGAAGAATTTTGGCTTCATGTGTTGAGATGATGTTAGATTCCAAGGACCAGTGTTCCCATATTGTTATAATTAAAAATTTTAAGTATTAAATAAATCACACATGTGGTTTTTATTTAAAACAAGTATAACATCTAAATAGTTTCGTGAATGAGAAATATGAGGGCACCATTACATTCAATATAGAGATATTACCTTATGTGGGGCCTAACATCGACCAGTGTGGGTCAACTGTAAATGATAGAATTAGGATGTAACAATCATTAGAAGATTATAAAATATTTTATTATATGTAGCAGTGTTTTACTTTTTAACAAAACCTTTGTTAGAAATTCAGGGTTATCACCATAACCTTAGAATTCCACTAAATCATGGAAGGAAACTCTTTTTGTGGTGAACATTCGCGGATTGAGGATCAATGAAGACACATAACTTTGTTCTTAATCAATTACTGATCCAACCTCGAGGTGAGATTTTGGTTCTATTTGTGAATTCCATTACCTCTTATATTCAAATGACGAACATTGACCAACCCATGATCATGTTGATCCACGATTCGTTTTTTCTTATATGATGGACAAATGCTTATGGAATTTTGAATGGGGATTTATATATGCATTTTGATTTGTTCTTCATTAAACCTTTTAAAATGAATGAATCACAGATGATTGGAATAAGGACAAGTTCTTTTCATTGGGTGTTCATGTGCTTTATCTCTCCTCCCTAAATCTATTTTGTTCAATGTACGTTCTTCTACCTTCAAACCCCTACATGAATTAACGACTGTTTCACCCCCCCCCCCGATCCATGGCACAATGGTATGAGATAAAATGTTTAACCCCGAAATGGAATAACATGGGTGTGATGGGATCATTGTATGGTTTGGGAATGTCGGTAGCTTACGACAGTATAGGGAAGACCACAAGCAGGGTAGTCAGCAGCGATGGCAGGATGTGGTCACATGGGGCCGGTCTAGAGGGAGTGTGGCATGGCGATAGGCAGCCCGAAGGGTGGGCGGTGATGGAGGTATAAGCATCTTGAAAGGGGATGGGCTATATGGAGCACAGTATGATAGGTCTCTTGTAGGGTGGCCCGCGGTGATACTAAGACGTGGTCCAGATGGTACCACGTCGGAGGGAGCCCGCAACAATGAGGGCCATGGGCAATGACTAGGGGCCACGATAGGATACTACAGCGGTAATATTGGGATGTTTCTCTAATCCTCCTCGAAGGGAGGCTACGAAGGCGAAGAGGTCGCAGGACCAGGAGAAAGTGGTTGTCCATCCATGTGAAATATAGCAGGGCTCCATGTTGATTAGATGGATGGAATTTTTTCCAAACCCCAGAAGAGTTCCTATGTGATATTGGTTATGAGATTTCCCTACCCCAAACCTGGATACGATGGGCTATAATATTTCCATATCACTAGTTTAACATTGATATAGAGATCTCCTAATGTTGGTAAACCCACATAAGTTTAGGTATGGATCCTCCTAGTATAAGGAGTTGTCTTTTTATATCCTTTTATATATGTATATATATATATATATCAACTACTTGTGTATATAAATGACAATCTTTACCAACTATTATTTTATAAAAATTATTTTTTTATACTTATTTAAACTAGTAGCCTAGTTTAAATCACACACCAAATAGGTTTTCTAGTGTGTCATAACCATCGTGGTTTTCTAATATGTATGTTTTGTCCACACCATGTATAATAATGTCCAATTTATTTTAATAAATTACACGTATATTTGGAATTAATATTTAATTTTACAATAATTGAGTTTATTAGGGATTTATGAAAGGTTAAAAGTCCTATTAACAGTTTGAAATATTTTATGTATAATTTATGGTGTTATGAAATGAATCATCTCTAGATTCTGAGAATTGAGATCATTGACATTGATAATGTAAAAATATTAAATAGTTGTATTTATGCGTGCATATTTTATTCCAAAAAAATGAAATATCTCTTAAAAAGTGTCCCTCATGAGAAATATGATCCCTCCTTGTAATGACTCATATTTTTCGTTTACAATTCACTGAAATTATATGGATTATTTTCGTGACCAAGCGTTGAGATGGCTTGTGATTCCAATGCTCAGTGTTCCCGGAATAAGTGTTTGAAATATATTAAATATATTAAATATCATGTGCTTGTAGTTTTCTTAAAAAATGGGAATAACTCTCAAAAAATGGGATTCAATTAGAAATTTAATTCCACCACTGATTTTAGAACATGTTTTTTACCCTATGTGAGACATAAAATTTGTTTGTGTGGGGTGTTTGTGAAAAAGATAATGTGAGCATTAAATTATTGAAATAAATTCATTAAATAATTTATTTTATTTTTATTCAATTAAGTAACTAGATAAGTCTTTAAATATGTGTCTATAGATTTTGCATCAGGTTTGGCCACTAAACCCTAGAGACCTTGAATCCATTATAGGATAGTTTTCATGGTGAACGATGATGGATCAAAACCGTATTGTGGATCGTTATGCCAACAGTGTTTGTGGATAACATAAATGATGGAAACAAAACTTTTCAACATCAATGATTCATCAAAAATCAAATTAGGATGTTTTATTCTATGTTTTTTATCCCATTTGTTTATCTCAGATGTATGAAAATCAATTCTAGGATTACAATTGATACATGAATCATCAGTAGTATTGAATTGATTGAATTTTATTTTTTTCATTGACGTTATTTTTTCCTATTCATCTTTCTTCTTCTACAACAATTAATTGAGGTCAAACAACCAATGGTTCTGGTTCACTTCTTACATTTTGTGTCATATGGATTTCTGTCATATTTTTTCATTTGATTATCGTTGGTATTTATTTGGTCCAACGGTTCTATCAATAATTAGATTCAAATCATTGTGTGATTGTTCTTTGGCACAAAAGATCGAAATGAAGGGTATGCAATGACATGGTGGTTCTAGTTTTAGAATCAATGATGAAGGTGGATGGATTGAGGGATAACCATACAAAATTTATTTTTATTAATATTTCCCATGTGATTCATGGCGCAACTATATAATGTGTGAAAAAATAATTCTTGAGTGGATTTAAAGCATGGATCAACGTTCTCCGGTGACAAGAGGCTTGTCTGAATCTAGATATATTGTTTTTGTTGAGTGAGGTGGCTCCAAAGACATGGCAAAAAACACAGATGAGGTTCATGGATTATATTAAATATTGAGCTATAGGGAATGTATTTCAGGATTACACATCATGTGGGGCCCTCTAAGAAATGGCTATGGTTTGGGATAATGTTAAGTATCATATATCTTTTGACTGGGTCACATTTAGTGTGAACCCTCTGTGGGGATTATTGGGTGCCTCAAAAAGTACACAAACATGGGAAATAGTTCACGTCCAGTGGCAAGGAATATACTTTGACACAGACATGGCCACCTTTTTACTGGATGGTACATGGAAAGACCATGGCACAAACACACGTCCAGAAACACATTAAAATGTTTTAGGTGATCTCTACATGATGTGTACCCATCCTACAATCCTTATAATCCAATATTCACTTGTCGTGTGAGTATTTTCCACACAGAAAGAGTTGGGGATAGCTAGACATAATGTATACCCATACTTCAGGCCGTGTAACCTCTTTAGGTGTGTTTTTATATCATTATTTCTTTAGTTTAGACTAGTCTTGGTTGCCTATGTTCCTTTGGTCTGATACCTCAAGGGTATAATGTGGAATTACATCCATATCATAGGATTATAATACCGTCTTCAGTTCAAGTCTCAGATAGATTTTTGGTTCCCCACCATGAGAGTGGAGTGTGGTACTCTATCATATTTGTTACTTGGTTTGGGTTTTCATAATTTGCCTGACCTCCCTAAGCTTGGCATTGATTCCCCACCATGCATGAAATATTGGTAGGGTTTATGGTATCATTATAATATGATCCCCTACCTAGCAGTTTCATCCTGATTGGGCATCTGGTGTCCCCCAGTGATTCCAGGTATGACTCCCTATTTGAGTATTAGGGTCTTCAGAGGGTAGTGGTTTTTCTTTGGAAAGGCCAAATGATCTAGACCTCTTCGTCAAGTTTCTTTGATATTAGCATGGGTCATAGAGTGTGCTCTCCTAGAATGAGAATTACTTCAATAAGATTCCACGAAATGACATTTTGTTATGACCACATGGTGGTGTGTTGTCTTTCTTGAGTATATATAGGTCTTTCTATAATACATTGATTCTGATACCTTAAATTGAGTTGACTATACTCAGTGATTTTCACATAGTGTTTTTTGGTTTTCCAATTTGGTTTTGTTATACTCACCCATACATGGGGTTTTCCCACATGTGTCGTGTCTTATGTAAAAAAAGACCCTTTTGACAGTTTCCTAGGACAACAAGGAGATATTAGATTATAGCTGGAGCATTATAGACCAAATTTCTTATCGGGGGATTTCACTTGACTTTATCCATTATAATTATTGTCGGTTGGACTCATTATAGTTTCTGTTTGGGCTGGTATTTGGTCTCATTTTTCTCCTTTCAGTACTGTACTCCCACACTCTGTTTTGGGATCATAGGTGCATGCATGCATTGGTTTAAGTTGTTTTACATTTCTACATTTTTTGGTCTTGGAGATGTGTAAATTTTTGTAGGTACTTTAGGTCAATGCAACCAATTTTGGGATATGGATTCTCAACACGGGTATCTAGCCCTTGGCCAATTGGATGCGGACTTGGGGTAGTCATGAGTCAAAACTCGATTGGTCTTGTCATTATATATTGGTATCAGAGGATTCAGTTCTACATTTGGATCAATGATGGAGAGTTTGGTTTGGGGAAACAATATTTAGTGTTTCGAGTTTGAATTTTAGGCCAGGGACTCCAGTGTTGGTGTGGCGCCTGGTGTATCTATACACCAGGACTCTAATCACCAACCTTTCGAATCAGTACATGTAAACATTGGTTTATATGAAAATTTTTGGTATGTGAATCATATTATAATTGGTTATGTTTTCTGTTTACTTTTATCATGTTTTATTTCGGGATGCCTCTACACATATATATTTCCAGGATTCCACAGCATGATCATGGGGATGATCTTCCTAGTGACGAGGCATCGGTATAGGGGTGTGTACCAGAGAAAGAACCAGTGAGTGGTTTACTAGCTATATTACCATATGTTGGGAAGTAACAAGAACTAGAAGTACCATATGAGGATACATTTTGTTTGAGTGCATTTCATGAGTTTCATAGGTAGAAATCTCCTTGGTTTCAACATTATCAAGAACAATGTTTTGATGAGTACTAGCTAGAGGTAGTCAATTGAATTTTATTCATTTTAAGGATTCCTACATATTAGGTGGTTCCTCTTAGAGAGTCATCTTCAGGGATCTTTTGGGAGATGATTGAGCTTAGTGACTCAGTCACACGACAAGATAAATCTCTCATTGTTCGACTTTGAGAATCTTTTCAGAGAGGATTTCTATCCAAAAAAAGTTGTGATCAGTATGCATATAGAAGATTCTATATATACAGTAGGTCAGTTTGACCATGGTGGAATACTCTGTAGGGTTTATTGATCACTAGTGTCACTACTTATATATGGTGTGGGATCAATTATTCAGATCTTCGACCATTAAGTAGGGCATACGTTGATGTAAAAGGGATTCAATGGTATCCCTTTTCATTCCCACTTATGTTTTGTTGTTGAGTGATCAATGGTAGTGGATAGATTTTTGGTAGAAAAGGTTCCAACATTGGGTGCTAATAGTGGGTACCTAGTTGCTAAGACATCAACAGTAGGAAGATATTGGATATCATAAGGATCCAAGAATGTCAGATGCATTAGGAGGACATCATAAGACATAGGTTCAATAGTGAAAGGATCTCTGGGTGTCTCAAATCAGTCAACGGAGATGCATTGTTTCTTAAATGATGGTAAGGGGAACATTAATTGGGATTTTCGAACTCATCATATAGATGTTCAAGAGATGGTTGAGGGACCCCAGATATAGATACATAGGTAGGATCAGGGTGTTCTTTAGGGTAGAAGATTTGGGAAAGGGGCCTTAATGGTGTATTCCAGATTTTTCAGTTGAGGACATACTTGCATGACCCATCACATAGTATTTAATGGGGAGAGATGGACATAGAGTATGGGGTTACCTTTGCAGGATACCGAGAAGAGATCAAGGATCAGTATGAGAGGATCCTTCATCTGTGATTGATTCTCTTTGTGCATGTCAGGTAGTGGCATAGGAATCTTCCGAAGAACACATGGGAGTGGGAGACCCAGATGTAAGCCTGGTACCCTCATCTTTTTTAGTAGGTTTTTCTATTTTGGGATTAAAATTCCTATAGTGGGGAGAATGTAATGACTTGGATTTTCCATGTATTATTTTTCAATAATATATGTATTTTTTTCGAGACTAGATGCTGAGACGACGTTCACTAATGAGGCCCAGAGTTACCAAAAAAATGTTTGAAATATATTAAATATATTAAATATCATGAGCATGAATTTTTCCTAAAAAATATGAATAGATACCAAATTGTGGAACAATAAAAAAATAAAAGGCCACTATTGAATTCATAACATGGGATTTACCCCAGGTATGATATAAACATTTTCAATGTGGTCTATTTGTTAAAATAGTTATCGCGGGTGTGAAATTAATAGAATAAATTAATTAACTAATTTATTTTATTTTTATTAAATGAAGTGACCACCTTCCTATTAAAATATGAAACTATGAATTTTGTCTCAAAGTTTTCCACTAAACCTTAGAGACCTATAGGACATTGGAGGAGAGAATTCATGGAAAATGGTGATGGGTCAGTACCAAATCAAAGAACAGTACATCAGTGGAGTTTTTTGATCTCTTAAATGAAAAAACACAATCCTTTTTTGTCTATGATTAATAAAAACTATAACTAGGATGTTTTATTATATGTTTCCCATCACGTTCTTTAATCCCATATGAACATGAATCAATTCCATGAAAAAAAACAAATACATGTGTCATCTGTAGAACTAAATTAATTGATTTGTTTTGATTGTTGTGATTATCTTTACCCTTTCATTTGTATTCTTCTAAAATTAATTGAGTTCCAAAAAAGGATGAGGTTCATTCCCCATAATTTTTCACTTATGGATTTCTCCTCTATTTCTTTGTTCAATCGTCATTGGTATTTATTTTCGGCAACAGTTCTACCAATAACCTGTTTTCAACTATTGTGTTCCTATTCTTTGGAAAAATGGATCAAAACTTCTAGTATGACATGTGATGGAAGTTTCGATTCAAGGATCGATGATGAAGGTGGATAGATAGATAGTGAAAAAGCTTGAATTTGGTGTTCTTTGTTTTTTCCAAGTGATGCACAGTGCGACTATGAATGGTTGGAATGAATAATTACTATATGTATTCAATGACCTGATCTAGGATCTCTAGTGATTTGAATCTTGGTTGACCTAGGATCTACAGTTTATGGTGGGGGAAGTGGATCCGGAAATGCAGTGGATGAAGTGAACGAAAACAATGGTTTTTGGAAAATCCTAAAAGATAGAGATTTTATTTTAGGATTACATGTCATGTCGGGCCCTCTCTATGACATCTAGGGTTTGGGATGAAGTTAATTATCACACACCATGTGACTCGTTCACACACCATATAACCCCTTTGTGAGGCTAGGAATGTACCTCAGAATGTACACATATATGGGCAGGAGTACATGGCTGTGGAACATAGTGTACTCAGACATATACATAGTAACACCCTGAGATTTTATGAAAAATATTCTTTTAATTTCATTGATGTCTTGTGTTGTACGCTACATCAAAATTAGCTTTTACTATAAACAACACTGTATTACATTGCAGTATACACAATGCTATTCTTTGCTCGTGTTACACGCAATTTCAAGTTCATTTTGTGGAAATTATTCTACGCAACCTTAAGTATAGATTTTGTCTAATGTATAAATGAAATAAGTTTGGATTATGTTATACGCAACACCAAAAAGAGATTTCACTATAAATAGCCCTGACTTGGCTTGCATTACACGCAATCAAGACCTTCCTCGATAACATGTGTAGTACACAATACTGAGTTTCACTAAACGAGATATTATTATAATATTATTATGAACTTGCAGTTATGAATAGTAATACCCACTTTTTGAAATTTAATAAATTTTAACATTCAAAATGGACTTCATTTTTGGATTCAGAATATCGAAATTAACCAAGGGTGAATTTTTGGTATTTTTCTGAAAAATTTCAATTTTTGATGAATAGTGAAAACACTAGGTTACGATTTAAAAACCGACTTTTTATTTAAATAATTATTTATTTTATTTTAATTTATTTTAGGTCAAAATTGATACATAATACCTATATAAGTTCAATTTAATTCATTGAAATCATTTTATAATAATTTTAGATATATATAAAAAATTTATTGAACTTTTCACAGTCTTTTACCCACCTCCTAGGAGAATTTGAAAATTTACAGAAAACATAATTTTACTGCTTCTATGAGTGTAATTTCAAAAATCTGAGACACACGGTTAATATGAAGGATTAAGATTTGGTTCAATAAGATAAAAATAATTTTTGGTGAATAGTAACTTTTTACTTTTATTTACCACGGTTAAAAGTAAATTGGGTAATTAAGGGTAAAAATGGTATTATTATTACCCTAACACATATAGTAATTCTATTGGATAAGTTTAATTCGACCAAAAAACCACCCTTGAAAAACATATTACCCTATAGGTTCACTTGTATTAGATTCAGACATTTATTATTATTTTATTTAAAGAATAGTTAAAATATGTAAAATCAACGTTTAATAACTAAAATTTTTTTAATGTTGGGTTATACATAAGATATATTCGACTATAAATATTAATTATAAAGATAAAATGACTTTTCACATAATGGTATTTTATTTATAATTTTTAGAGATTAAATAATTTAATATATTTATGACACAATGATGATGCAGAAATTACCTTATTAATGAAATATTAACATAATTGATATTATAAATACCCAAATAAATGTAATTTGAGACTTTTTATGAATTAACCTAATTTTTTAGCTTAATATGATATTTTAGTATTGATTCAATTTACGTTTTTCGAAGTAATCATGTTGTAATGATTCTCACAAAAATCAATTACCAAATAGTGTCAAAATTGACATAAAATAGTTTAAAAAATATATTTTATTTTTAATTGATATTGTATTCTTAAAAATCTATTTTTTAGCCAAATAACTTAAATAAGGTTATATATTTTAATAAGAAACCACTTGGGGTTCGTTTGGCTTGTTATAGTAACTTAATTAACTATATAGTGTAAGAAAATAAGAAGCCATGGTAAAAATAAAATTATTTAACTTGGAGTTAAATCTAAATGATAAGTTTGAAATAGTTACCTAAACATTTATAAAACCTATTGGTGGAGTGGATTTCTACCCATCCCCACTTTATCTTCGAAATAAATCAATTTGAAGCTATTATAAACCAAATATGACTTTATTATAAAATAATATTTTATGTTTTTTCTAAGGTTCCCCTATCCTCCTTTATAAAAGGGCACATCCTCCCTCTTCTCTTTACACAATTTTGAGCCTTCAAGATCTGCCAATAACTGACCATTTCCCTTATCAACTTCCCTAGAAACATTATAGAGGTTCTGGTCTCCTCAGAAGACCAACTCTAGTGCCTTAAGAGGAGGTTAAGTAGAGGAACATCAACAAAGAGGTAATATCGTTTACTGATTCTTTCCAATTTATTTCTTCTTATAATTCTACTTCTTTATTTTTTTCATCATAAATTAATAAAATAAGTATCAATCATATAATTATATGTTATTATAAAAATTAAAAAACCCTATTTCATCTTCTATCCATCCTACGAAAAATGAAATCATCGCACATGCGTACGTACGGAATACCGTCTCCACGCCGTGGTGTAATCTATTTTCCACCACCACCTTACTTGGATGGGTATAATGTTGAAAATAAATAACTATATATGATTATTGTAAAGTGATATTGATTCTAAAATATTATCCATACACTTCAATACAATTCCTCGATCAGGGGAATGATATCATCGCTCGTGCGTACGTACGGACTACCGTCTCCACGAACGTGATGAGATTAATTTTCCTTGACTAACCATTCAAGTATGATTATAAAGTATATATAATAAATAATCATGAAAGATAATACATAACAATTATTCTGGATTTATGTAAATATATGTTTCATTTACTTAATTCCATTTAATTCAATAAGGAAACGAAAACAGCGTTCAAGTGTACGTACGACGTACTGTCTCCATGAACGGTGTATTTAATTCCCTTTATCGATCTATAATATATATTTATAGGATGAATATATATTATATATAAATCATTTTTTACAATCTGGAATTAATTAAATAAGGATATAAGTAATAATATCAAGAACAACATGTCGAAACACGTACGATAAATGAAATGATTTTACCCAAAACGCTGCTTTAACATGGAATTTACAAAAAGAACAGGTAATCTAATGTCCTATGTGAACCATATATGATATAATAACAATAAATATGATTATGTAATAAGTCAAAGACATTATTTAAATCATTATAAAGGATTTTCGGATACATATGAAGTATATCGGACATAAGGTAAGGGATAACTTTTCCAATCACGTTTTATCCGAGATTGATTATTCGTAAGTATTTACTGGGGTTATATTTATCATCCATTTCCCTGTTTTCTAAAAATGGTTTCATGTATGTTTAAATTCCCTTTTTCCCAACTTTTACTATTACTAAATGGTATGTAAGGAATCATTTTTTTTACCATATGATGTACTTTTTGACTTTTCCGTCAAAAGTACGAGGAGAATGTTTTTTAGCATATAAGGCGTGAATGGATATTTATGATTTCATAATGCCTTATTTACAAAAAGCATCCTCTACAAGATTTCATAACTATTTTCAACAAAATACTTTTCTTTTAAAATTTCATGGAATTTTGTGAAAAGAAAATGATTTTGAAGAATAAAGGATATTTTCCTAAAGAATTCATTTCAAGTGTTTTATAAAAACCATTTTCCATCTAAGATGACATTATTTAATATTTATATATTTCAAGTATAATGTAACTATGATTTACAAGGTTTCACATGTCTTATGATGAAATGATATCTATTTTTTATATGGATTATGTTATGATGGGATGATGTTTATGTAACCCATTTTATTCTTTGGGTAATGATGAATGATTTATGTTCATGTTGTGGCACACATAAGAATGATTTCATTATGAGATGGGTGGGACCTATATCTCCCTCCAATGCATTGGGTAATGATTTATATCTCATGATATAGACATGGATAGAACGACAAGTAAATCTGGTTCAGTAATAAAGGGCTGGAACAGCATGTAAACCCGGTTCAGTAAGGGACTTTGTCCATTAGGATGGTCTTGGCAGCAATTCCTTGGCTACTATGGAAATCATATCATGTGCTTAATGTTTTTTCACAATTAAAAGTTTTATTCCCATGATATTTTTTCATGGTTAATGTTTCTTTATGATCTATTCCTTATGTACTATCATGTTTTATGTCATTGCTCAAGATTTTGATGTTTAAACAATATGTTCATGTTTTTAAGTTCAAATGTATATGGTTTGTTTTATTTTCTCCATGCTTACCCTTACTGAGCATCTGAGCTCATCGTTTTTATGTTTTCTTTTCCCCAGGATATAGAGAAAGGTTTTAGGTAAGAAAACAAAAGGGGAAGATCTTTATGGGAGATGTTGAAGATCTTTCACCAAGATTAGAATATTATGTTCCATGTTTCCAAAGACACTAAACTATTACAGTCCTTGTGTGTTGGTTTTTGTGATGTATTAAGTATTCCAAAAAAGTAATGTAATTTCCATGTACGCCAAAACATGGGTCTTTACAGTTGGTATCAGAGGAAAGGATTAGTTAACCTTTGGAAACTGGGATGTGAAAACTTTAGTAAGATCCCTAGAGATATTTCTAAGGTAAGTCTAGGGATGTCCCTGAGATTAAGTATAAGTATAGGTTATAGTCCTAGAATTACAGCAATGATATTATAATTAAACCTAAGATGTTAGATATTGATGGTACTCCCCCTTGATTATGATTATTTCCTCTCACACTATTCTTTTTGGGTTTTTGAAAATGGCTGTAAACCGGAAGATTCATGTTAATGGAGAATATGATGGACAATGGAATGATATTCTTCATGATCAAGAAAATGAAATGGGATTTGGGAGGTGAAACATCGTTATTATTCATAATCAGAAAAATCATAATGTGAACAATAATCCCAACTTTGGTAAGTTTCCCGACTTAGCTAATAAGAGAAAGATGGAATTTTATGATGATCATAGAGGAAAGAAAGTTCAATTTCCCTCATGTCAATTATGTGGGAAGAAAAATCTGGGAGAATGTTTCAAAGGAATAGGAAGATTCTTTCGGTGAGGAAAAGAAGGACACAGAGTCAGTAATTGCAAAGGAAAAGTTTCAGTTAACACCATTGACAGGAATAATGGTATTTCTAAGACATCAACAACGGTTAATTATTTTAAATGTGGAATGTACGGGCATTATACAAACCAATGCTCTAAAAGAAAATCTCATGAAGAGAATCAGCATGGTCATATGGGTAGTATTTATGTGGATGATGATGAAGATACTACAAATGATACATGAGATGAAAGAAATGATTAAGCTCAATCAGTGGTTTAAGAAGGTAGTGGAATGATTGTATGTTTATCAAGAATAATGTATGGTACTATGGAATAAATAAAAATCTAAGGATTGTTACACTGTTGTCTTTCCTTGAGTTCCTGAAAGTATATGATGAATGGTACTGGTAACCATGAAAGGTTATTCAAATATTTTTGGAAGGTAGATGATATGTACATAATGAAAGGATAAGGAGATAATGAGATGTTTGATAGTATTAATGAGCTCATGACTGATATAAGGACAAAGTTATATCATGGTTTGAGTATATAGAAATTTTAGGATTTTGGTATGTGTAAAGAGGTAACATTTTAAAGCATTCATGTTTTCACTAAGGTTCAATGGGTATTCATTTTTCAAGAGAATACATTATTAACGTATTCACATGATTGGAATGTGACCGACAAGATATATCGGGGATAAATGATGGTATTCACATGCTTGGTAGATGACATTTCTAGTAATTGTTTTCTTTATTCTATGAGCTTGGATAGAAGTATTTTGGATAAGCCTAAAGATTTGAAACAGATTATGTTGGACATAAATTAGTATTGTTTAAAGGTAGAACTTTTTTGATATTATTGATGGAATGTTATAATGATATAGTTTTAGAAAAAGGACAACCTGTAGGACAGGTGACAACCCGTCGCGTCGGACAAGGTTGCGGGAATTAAACCCATAACTGAAGTGCGACAGGACTTCATCGCCTACCAATGGCCTACAAGAAGTCCCTGGTTTGTAGAAATTAGTTTTATTTTATTAATTGGTATGATATATGAAGTATAAGTCCATTTTTGGAACTATATACGATTTATCTCACCATAGATGGAATTATGTATATAACTATTGCTAACCTTATGTTTGAGACAGATGGGATGAATTATCATTCTATCACATGATCTTCTAACACTTTAGGAATGAAAAATTCAAATTCATTTATTTAAATAGAGATGAAGTGAAAATTGTTCATGGTATGACCAATGATGATTTTACACTAAATTTAGGTAAGTAATTATACTTATGGAATAAAATTCATCAAATTTTGGGAAATGATCTTGAAAACAAAAAATGATGTTCTATAGCCCTCATATCTGATGAATCGGATGGTACCATAGATCATCACAAATTTATGGCCTTGTGATTATTGGCTTTTTCATAGCCATGTTCTCTACCACTCTCCATCATAAATTGATTGTTATATTTTTCTTCCATGTCCATATTTTCATCATTGTTCTCTTATGTAGAAACCTAATGATTAGTTAATTTGGTTAACCGTTACATTTCATACTTTAGTTTTTAAAGTAATGTTTTTGTATTCCTTTTTAAAATGTGGGTTTCTATTTAAAAAACTTTCATGTAGTAAATCATTTATAACCCCAACGAATTCCGAGGGAGAAATTCATTTTATGGGGGGTAGAATGTAACACCCTGAGATTTTATGAAAAAATATTCTCTTAATTTCATTAATGTCTTTTGTTGTACGCTACACCAAAATTAGCTTGTACTATACACAACACCGTAGCAGATTGCAGTATACACAACACTATTCTTGGCTCGTGTTACACACAATTTCAAGTTCATTTTGTGCAAATTATTCTATGCAACATTAAGTATAGATTTTGTTTAATGTATAAATGAAATAAGATTGGATTATGTTATACGCAACACCAAACAGAGATTTCAATACACGTAGCCCTGACTTGGCTTGCATTACACACAATCAAGTTCGTCCTCGATGGCCTGTGTAGTACGCAATACCGAGTTTCACTAAACGAGATATTATTATGAACTAGAAGTTATGAATAGTAATACCCACTTTTTGAAATTTTATAAATTTTACCTTTCAAAAAGGACTCCATTTTTTGATTTGGAATATCAAAATTAGCCAAGGGTCAATTTTTGGTATTTTTTTCAAAACATTCAATTTTTTATGAATAGTGAAAACACTAGGTTATTATTTAAAAATAAAATTTTTATTTAAATAATTATTTATTTTATTTAAATTTATTTTAGGTAAAAATTGATACATAATAACTATATAAGTTCAATTTAATTCATTGGAATCATTTTATAATAATTTTAGATATATAAAAATTTTATTAAACTATTCATCGTCTTTTACCCACCTCCTATGAAAATTTGAAAATTTACATAAAACATAGTTTTACCGCTTCTGTGAGTGGAATTTCGAAAATACGAGAGACACAGTTAATATCAAGGAGTAAAATGCAGTTCAATAAGATAAAAATAATTTTTGGTGAATTGGAAATTTTTACTTTTATTTACCACGGTTAATAGTAAATAAGGTAATTAAGGGTAAAATGATATTATTATTACCCTAACACATTTACTAATTCTATTTGATAAATTTAATTCGACCAAAAAACAACCTTAGGAATAAAATATTACCCTTTAGGTCCACTTGGATTATATTAGGACATTTATTATTATTTTATTTAAAGAATAGTTAAAATAGTTAAAATCAATGTTTAATAACTAAAACATTTTTAATGTAGGGTTATACATAAGATAAATTTGACTATAAATATTCATTATAAATATAAAAGGATTTCATATATAATGGTATTTTATTTATAATTTTTAGACATTAAATAATTTAATCTATTTATGAAACAATGATGATGCAGTAATTCCCTTATTAATGAAATATTAACATAATTGATATTATAAATACCCAAATAAATGTAATATTAGACTTTTTCTGAATTAAACTAATTTTTTAAGTTAATATTATATGTTAGTATTTATTCAATTAATTTTTTTTCTTACTAATCATGATACTATGATTTTCACAAAAATAAATTACCAAATAGTGTCAAAATAGAAAATAAATAGTTCTTAAAAAAAGATATTATATTATTAATTGTTATTCTATTCATAAAAATCTAAGGTTCTGATAAATTATTTAGATAATAATATATATATTAATAATTAACCACTTGTGGTTCTTTTGGCTTATTATAGTAACTTTATTAACCATATAGTGTAAGAGAACAAGAAGACACGATAAAAGTTAAATTATTTAACTTGGAGTTAAATATAAATGATAAGGTTAAAATATAAACCTAAACTTGTATAAAATATTTTGGTTGAGATTATTTCGACCCATACCCACTTTATCTTTGAAATAAATCAATTTAGAGCTATTATAAATGGAATATGACTTTATTATAAAATAATATTTGAAGTTTTTCCTAAGGTGCCCCTATCCGTCCTTATAAAAGGGAACCTCCTACCTCTTCTATTTACACAATTTTGAGCCTTAAAGCTTATCCAAACCCTGACCATTTCCCTTCCCAACTTCCCCAAAAAAATTATATAGGTTCTGGTCTCCTCAACATTCCAACTCTAGTGCCTTAAGGGGAGGTTAAGAAGAGGCGTGTCAAAGAAGAGGTAATATCCTTTACCGATTCTTTCCAATTTATTTCTTCTTCCACTTGTTCTTCTTTATTTTTTTCATCATAAATTAATAACATTGGTACCAATCATATAATTATATGTTATTATAAATATGAAACATCCTTATTTCATCTTCTATTCATCCTACAAAAAACGAAATCACCACGCGTGTGTACGTACTGAATACCGTCTCCACGCCGTGGTGTAATCTGTTTTCCACCACCACCTTACTTGGATGGGTATAATGGTGTAAATAAATAACTATATAGGATTATTTTAAATTGATATTGATTCTGAAATATTATACTTACACTTCAACACAATTCCAAGATCACGGGAATGATATCATCGCTCGTGCATACGTACGGACTATTGTCTACACGAACGCGATGAGATTAATTTTCCTTGATTAACCATTCAAGTATTATTATAAAGTATATATAATAAATAATCATGAAAGATATTACATAATAATTATAATGGATTTATGTACATATATGTTTCATTTACTTAATTCCATTTAATTCAATAAAGAAACGAAAACAGCGTTCATGCGTACGTACAGCCTACCGTCTCCATGAATGGTGTATTTCATTCCATTTATCGATCTATGATACATATTTAGATGCTGAATATATATTATATATAAATCATTTTTTATATTCTAGAATTGAGTAAATCAGGATATAAGTAATAATATCACGAACAACATGTCGAAACACGTACGATAAATGAAATGATTTTACCCAAAATGCGGCTTTAACATGGAATTTACAAAATAACGGGTAATATAAAGTCCTAAGTGAACCATATATGATATAATAACAATGAATATGATTCTGTAATAAGTCAATGACATTATTTAAATCATTATACAAGAGTTTTGGATACATACAAAGCATATCGGACATAAGGTAAGGGATAACATTTCCAATCTCATTTTATCTGAGATTGTTTATTCGTAAGTATTTACTAGGGTTATATTTTTCATCCATGTCACCGTTTTCTAAATATGGTTTCATGTATGTTTAAAGTCCTTTTTACCCATTTTTTACTATTACTACATGGTGTGTAAGAAATATTTCTTTTTTTTACCATACGATGTACTTTTTGACTTTTCTGGAAAAAGTACGAGAAGAATATTTTTTAACTTATACTACGTGAATGGTTTTTTACGACTTCATAACACCTTATTTACATAAATCTTAATCTAAAATATTTCATAACTATTTTCAAAAAAAAATTCTTTTAAAATTTCATGGCATTTTGTGAAACTAAAATGATTTTGAAGAAGGAAGGATATTTTCTTCAATAATTCATTCCAAGTGTTTTATCAAAAACATTTTCCATCTAAGATGAAATTATTTAATATGTTTATATTTCAAGTATAATTTCTCTATGATTTACTTGGTTTCAGTTTTCTTATAATGAAATGATATCCATTTTTGTATATGTATTATGCTATGATGGGATGATGTTTATGAAACCCATTTTATTCTTTGGGTAATGATGAATGATTTATGTTCATGTTGTGGCACATGTAATAATGATATCATTATGAGATTGGTGAGACCTATATCTCCCTCCAATGCATTGGGTAAAGATTAATATCTCATGAGATAGACATGGCTGGAATGGTAAGTAAATCCAGTTCAGTAATAAAGGGCTCAAACGGCATGTAAACTCGGTTCAGTAAGGGACTTTGTCCACTAAGATGGTCTTGGAATCAATGCTTTGGCTAATATGGAAATCATATCATGTACTTAATGTTTTTCCACAATTACATGTTTTATTCCCATGCTATTTTATCATGGTTAATGTTTATTTATGTTCTATCCCTTACGTAATTCCATGTTTTATGTCATTGATCAAGATTTTGATGTTTAAATATTATGTTCATGTTTTTTAGTTCAAATGTATATGGTTTGTTGTATATTCTCCATGCTTACCCTTACTGAGCATTTTAGCTCACCCTTTATATGTTTTCATTTCCCCATGATATAAACAATGTTTTTAGCTAAGAAAACAAAAGGGTAAGATCTTTATGGGAGATGTTGAAGATCTTTCACCATGATTAGAAGATTATGTTCGGAGTTTCCAAAGACACTAAACTATTAGAGTCCTTATGTGTTGGTTTTCATTATGTATTAATTATTCTGCAAAAGTAATTTAATTTCCATATATGTAAATACATGGGTCTTTACATACATGGAAACCTATATGTAGGTTGGTATACTGGTAGGATAATCTATAGAAACATGTCCAGTGATATGTGGGAAGTTGTCAGGTGATCTCTACATGATGTTTACCCTTTATACATGTCATGCATTCAGAGATTCAAATTTAATGTGAGGAGTTTCCTCATGGGGAGACTTGGAGATAGTTGGGTATGTGGTGTACCCCTAGTACATGTCTTGTACCCCCTTCAAGAGTGCCTGTAACTCTTTGATTCCTTAGTTCGGAACAGTCTTGGTTTAGTGTATTCCCTTGGTCCATTCCCTCAAGGGTACAATGTGGTATCACAACCACATCAATGGATTGGGATACCCTCTAGAGTCTGAGTCTCACATAGAGTTATGGTGTCCTACTATGAGACAAGATTGTGGTCCCCAATCATCTATGTTCCCTATATGGGTTTTATGGATTCATTGTTACCTCCCTGAGTAGAGCTCTAATCCTCTATCTAGAAGGTCATAGATGTAGGATTTGTGGTATCCTTGGAATGAAATCCCTTACCTATAAATTTAATCTATATAAGGTTTGCGATGTAACCCAAAAGTTCAATGTGTGACCCCCTATCTGAGTATTAGGGTATTCTTAGACAATTGAGTTTTCTTAGGTAGGGGACAGTGGTCGAGACCCCCTGGTTTAGTGCCTCTTTTGATAGAATGAAACATAGAGTGTGTTCACCCAGAATGAGAATTTCATCAAGAATAATCTTATGGCCAATAATTGGTTTTGACCGCCTAGTTGTGTAGTGTCTTTCCTAAGTCAATCTTGGTGTTTTTGTTATACATTGGTTGTGATATCTTGTACTAAGCTGACTATACATGGTTTTTCATTCTTAGTGTTTTTAGGGTTTCTTACTATGTATTGTTATACTCACCCCTACATGGGATTTTCCCGTACATATCCTGTCTTATTTAGACTTTGAAACTTTTAATGGTGTCCTAGGAAGACAGGGAGCGGGTGGATCATATCTAGAGCTTGGGAGACCAAGGTATTTACAAGGAGCATATATTTTACCTTATTCATCACCCTTAGAATAGGTGGGATTCTATTTTCGGATCTTAGATGTATGCATGCATTGGTTTCAATTTTATTACATTTAAGTATTTTATATGATTGGTGATGTGTGTGTGTGTTCGTGTAGATGTAATTTTTTATAATGATTCCCATGTGAGGGATATGCCAACTTGGAACTGGTCCCCAGCCTATGGCTTAT
The DNA here is from genome assembly GCA_963277665.1 of Viscum album. NCBI lineage: Eukaryota > Viridiplantae > Streptophyta > Magnoliopsida > Santalales > Viscaceae > Viscum > Viscum album. The sequence continues at coordinate 565,937,322 of OY728134.1, read as the reverse complement.
TGAATCTAGGCATGGGGTATTCATGGTCTGGACCTTGGTTGGTCAGGTCATAACACTCCATTAGAATCAAGATGCATGATTTACCCTAAGAATGCCATAAAATTATTTTTCATCACGTGTTTGGTATAATCGCACATGACTATATATGTTTTAATATTTTAACTACATATTTTTTAGTAAAAAAAAGAATATCTCAAGAACAGTGTATCATATGGAAAATATAATACCATAATATGCTTTGAGATATGAGTTTCACCCTAGGAACTTAAAAAGATTTGTGCACATCGGGTGTTTAGTAACATAGCACATGAGTATAATAATAATTGTCATATAAATATTTTGTTGGGAAACCATAAATAAGAAATATATTAATATTATTATTATTTGTGTTGATGTAAAAAATGTAAATATATTTCCATAATTAATAAATTCTTTTGTGATGTAAATAATGAGTGGTTAAACTAACTAATGTGATATTATTAATTGTTCCAATTAAATTCAAGTTGTGGTTAATAATAATTTATTAACTATAATCAGTATTAAATGTTGATTGTTTTTAAAACATTAATGGTGAAATTATAGTGAGATATTTAAAAACAATAATAAAATATTATTTTTGTTAATATTATTTTTAATTTGGGAATATAATGTGGGTTTCTATATCTAATGTATAAATATATGGAATAAATATATATTTATAGTGTTTATATGTATGTACACATGGGTGTGTATATATATAACAAGTATTTATATATGGGTTATATATATGTGTGTGTAAATTTATATATTTATGCAAGAGTATATAGGTATATATGGATATTTGTATATAAATAATGTGTGAATATATATATGGTTATATATATGTGTATATATGTGTATATATGTGTCTGTGTGGGGGTGTAAATAATATATATGTATATGTGGGTGAATGATATATATATAATACATATAAAAATATTTAAATGAATTATTAATATATATATTTATATATATATATATATATATTAAGGGATGAATTGATATATTTAAATAGTGTAATTAAATAGAAAAAAACACATGTTATTTATTCATTATGGGGTGTAGTTCTTAAATTAAGAAGTAAAAAATTAAAAATAAAGGTGTAATAAATGAGTTATGAATTTAATGAAAGAAAGATATAAAATATTAAAATGGTAAAAGGAGGGTGGGGTGGAGTAGCTCAGCCTATGGGTTGATAATAACCACCTCCCACATCATTCTCTCTTCCGCACTCTCTTTTATAATTTTTTATTATTTTATTTCTTTCCCAAAATGTCACTCCGCATTATATTCTTTGATATTTATTGGATTTGGGCATCATCGGTTTTGTTGGGTTCATTTTAAAGAGCATAATTTTCAACCTAATTTTTCAACCATAGGTGATATGTATATAGTGGTCCAATTGAACTCGTACATCAACCCTTACCATCAATCATCATTTCACATAAATGATGTACTTAAACAAATTTCATGTTATATACGAGTTATGTAAATGATTGTTTGGTGTATGTGTGTGGACCATGAGGCCAATGATTTTATGGATTTGGATGACTATGATTATGATATTGTTTAAATTAACATGATGTTTGATATATCATTTACATTATGTATCGTATATGTTGTATTTTTCCTACAGTAGTTGAGCATGTGGGATTGGCTTATTTGGATAGAATATGAGATGTGACGCATTCATGAGACTATCATCTAATATGGATCTGCCAGACTTTAGTCGTAATGTATTTAGACTATTCCAGTTGGCAAGATTTGTCACATGCTTTGGGATATCCATACTGAAGGGATGTGCTAGACAAGAGTCGTCATGTGTGATTTGATGCATGTTTGGGATATCCAGTCGAGAAGGATGTGTCAAAATTGGTAGGCATGTACATAGACTATCTCTACCAGAAGAATCTATCACATTCTTGTGGATATCCACTTGAGGATGATATGTTTGTTTACTTACTGATGTTTCATCTATAATTGTTCCAAAGTTGGTATGTTTCTCCAAGTATGGAGTCGAAGCAGGTAGAGTCGGTACATGAGGACCCATCATGTTCATGGAAATTTTTTTGATAGATTGTTTTTATATTTATACCCTATTTATGTTCATGGAATTAAATTTTATATCTTATACGCTAATGTTATGTTTCGTTGGTGGTGTCCTACGAAGTCTTGTACTCATAACCTACTCAGTCATTTTGGTGAACGTGTAGATAGCAAGCCTAGGGATCTAGTGAAGGGAGAGGGCCCTGTTATTGATGGTTGAGAATGTGTAATAGGAGGACATTGATGATGATAGTTTAATATAGAATAGTATGTCTGCTAATATTTTTGTTTTACTAGATTTCCTAGTACATTAGATCCATGTTTTTTTATTTGTTGTATCTTGTATTTCATCCTTTAATTACCACATGATGTACTGTAATTTCTATTTATATATTAATGTTATTATTTATTAGTCTCATGACATGATACGCAGTGTAGAGTCTCCCCATTAATGGATCTAGACTTTCCCTACTAGTTGGAAGCCTCTTAAATATGGGGAATGAACAATAGGACTTGTAACATCCATCTCAGACCTGGTGGTTTGGGTCGGGATGATACCAAATTGTATCATAAGATCCAGATTCACTAAATTTTATTTTCTCTCTATATTAATTTGGAATAGTATAGGTAAGATTTAGGATATTTGGGACTCGGGTAGGGGAACTATGTTAGTGTCTCATCAGTACTGTATAGCAGACATCTGATTTTCCAAAAAATGTGGATTTTGTGTTTTTTGCAGTTTCATGTTATTGTTGATTAAATTCATCTGGTGTTAAGCACATGATGTTGATATACTAATTTATGGGATTTTTTGTGCACTAATTCATCATGTTAGACATGTAGGCTCACATGTCATACATACCATTTGTTTCCATTATATAGAGCCTAAATAATTAAATATATGTTAAAATTGTGGAATGTGCTCAGTTCAGTATTTATAGAATTATTTTATTTGAGGATGTAGTATTATATGTTTGAGTTTATATATGTGGTTGTAAATAACATGGAGATGCTGTTAATATGGGACTAAGGCTTGAATATGTATTAAGTTATTTTTGTTTTACTTTCAATGATCATTAATGGATTTTGAATTTGTCTACTGTAAACATATATATTGAAATTAAAAATATACTAATTAAAAAAATTAATTAATTTTTTTATTATGGAAACTCTTATGATGGGTAATAGTGGTTCCATGATAAGATGCAATCCTCAGGGATGAGAATAATTATCGTGGGTGGAATTGTAACATCGTGAATTTTAAATATCAAAAAAATGAATGTTTTCTTTAATAAATTATAAGTATTATTGGCATGAAAATTTAATTTTCCAATACTTGTGTTTATTATGTGTTAACATTGTTGTTAAAATAATTTTAACCCTCTGGAATATTTTTGGAGTTAGGTGGTGAGTTAGCATTGGATTCTGAGACTGATAGCACATAGATGTTGAAAAAATTAAAAAATGAAAAATAATTAATTTAGGTTTTCATGTTTTTTTAAATGAAATATATTATAAATGTTATCATATATGAAATTTGTTACCACTGTCAGATCTAAGATGCAGTGTTTACCCTATGTAAAACATAATATATCTGCACATCATGTGTTTGGTAAAATCACCCATGAGGATAATTTATTTAATATTTTTAAAATATATTTCTTCTAAAAATAATGGAATATCTCTCGTATAGTGTCTCTGATGGAAGAAAGAGACTACTATTTGGTCCAGAATAAGAGTTTTCCCTAGGCTCAAAACAATATTTTTGTGTGTCGGGCATTTTTTTGCATCATACATGAGGATAATAATAATTTGTATATATATATTTTGTTGGGAGGATATAAATAATAATAATAATAATATTATTATTATTATTATTATTAGTGTCAATGAAAAAAATGAAAATATACTTCCATAATTAATAAATTATTTTTTTTAAATAATTAGTTGACAAAGTAATAAATGTTATATTATTAATTGGGCCAAATAAATTCCAATGTGTGGTTAATATTAATTTATTAACTATTTTCGGTATTTAATTGACGTTGGTTTTAAAATTTTAATGGTGGAAATAATGTTAGATATTTAATAATATATATTTATTGTTGTTGTTAAGATTATTATTAATTTGAGAAAATAATATTGGTATATATATAATGTATATATGGAATATATATTTTTATTTGTATGTATATATATATTCAAGTGTGGTTATATATATGTATAAACAGATGTGTGTATGTATATATATCATGTAAATATATATATATGTGGTTTATATATATATATATACATGTTCGGTGGTATATATGTATATACGTATTTGTGTGTGTGTGTGTGTGTGTGTGTGTGTCTAACGTATATATAAGGGTTAAATATATATATGTTTGTATATATGTTTGTGAGTGGGTGTAAATTATATAAATTTATATATATTAGTGTATATATGTATATGTGGGAGCGTATATATATATAATTCATAAATATATGTCTATGTTTGTGGGAATTATGATTAAATATATATCAATTTATGAGTTAACATATTTAAAAAGATGAATTTAATAAAAAAAATTAAAGATGTTTATTTTTTATGGGGTGCAGTTCCTAAATTAAGAAGTGGAAAATATAAATAAATATTTAATAAAATAATTATGAATTTAATGAAATAAAGATAAAAACTATAAAAGGTAAAAGTGGTGGGGGTGGAGTTGTGTAGTGTATGGGATGGGAATCACCCCTCACACATCACTCTCTCTCTCACTTCCCCACTCTCTTTTACATTTTTTTTAATTTTATTATTTTTTTAAAAATTTATCTCCTCAATATATTCTATGATATTCATTTGATTGACTCATCATCTATACCATTAGGTTCACCTCAATGAGCATAATTTTAAACATAATTTTGTTGTATTTAGTGAGGATTCAATGGTGCAATTGAACTCATACATCATCCCTTTCCATCAATCATCATTTCCCATAAGGTAGAAATTCTTTAACTATTGTTCTTCTACAATGAAGGTTATTGAGCTGATTGTTTGTTGTGAGTGTATATCCCATAAGACTTATCTTTGATACATGATTGCATGAGGTGTTTGTATAACCTTTTATTTGTGCTTGGGTTGTTTTCCAATGGATTTTGATGACTAGGATTATTATAATTTTTTACTTTACATGGTGTTTAATCTATCATTTTCGTTATGTATCATTTATTCTGTATTTTTTTATACTATATTTGATCATGTTGGTTTTTCTTATTGGGTCAGAATGTGAGATGTGACACATGTATGAGACTATCCTATGATATGGATGTTCTAGACTTGGGTTGTCATGTATTTGTAATATTCTAGTTAGCATGATTTGTTGCATGCTTGGGGTTATACATATAGGAGGGATGTTCTATACTTGGTTCATCATATAATATTTGACTTTTGGTTAGGCTATCCACTCAAGTCATATGTGAAGGACATTGGTTTGCATGAACTTGAACTATATCTGCCAGAGGAATGTATCACATGCTTTTGGATATCCACTCGGGGAAGATGTGTCTGTCTAGTTTCCAATGAATCATCTAGAATTGTGTCGAAACATGTATGTTTCTCCTGCCATGGTGTCGAAGAAAGTAGAGCCGACCCCCGAGGACCCAACATGTGCTTGGAAATAGTGTGATATGTTTTTGTTATATCAATACCATTTTTATATTCATGTATAATTCCTATATATATTAGTCACTAATACTAAGGGTCTTTTGTGGTGTCCTACTAAGTCTTATAATCATACCCCACTTAGGAATTTCAGTGCCCTTATTGATAGCATTCCTAGTGATCCGTTGAAGTGAAAGTTCCAAATGATGGATGGCCGAGAATGTGGAATATAAGGATTCTGGTGATGGTGGATGATGTTTGAGCTAGATTATTTGTTTTACTATCTTACCTCGTACCCTATATCGATGTTTTTGTGTTTATTATATCATGTATTCCATATTTCAGTATCTGCATGATGTACTCTAATTTTTATTTCTGTATTAATGAAATTATTTATTGGGGTCATGAAATGATATGGATGTTATAGACTCCCCAATAATGGATTTATACCCTCAATAAAAATTAGAAGAATCTTGTATATAGGGAGATGCACATGAGGTCATGTATCTTCAGACTCTGATATGATGGTTCTTATATGGTGGTTCAGATTGGGATGTCACAATTCCCACTATGGTGAATATGTTTCTTTTTTCTGTTGTAGTTATCATGAGTAATGGTTGGTTTTGGAGTCATTGTTCTATTTCATGGGTTGGCTCAGTTTTACTTCCACTAGGTTTACATATGGAGAATAGGGACCATGATGGTGTTTATTCATTTTTTCATCTTCTCTTTATATTGAGTACTTGTGTCAGTTTTGATATATGTGTGTGGTATGAGAGGCATGTTTGGTTATGCACTTTTCAAAACTGCTTATTTTTTGTAAGTGATTTTTTTCTAGGTGTCTGACTTCTTTACACATATTGTAATATTTTCAATTATTTATTTAATTCTATATTATTTGAAACATGTGGGTAAATAACTCCTACACTCGTACACCTAGACCTGTTGTGCAATTCACCAAACCATAGAAATCAAGGAGTGATTTTATGGTCGTAACATTGTGAATCAGGTATGGTATAAGTAACTAGGTCATGGCGGTTACATACTCAATTAAAGTAGAAAATGTTTCTACTATATTTTTATTTATTAAATACAAAATATGTGGTTATATATTGAGAAAAATGGATTCTTTATTAATTATACTCTGATTGTATAAGTGTTGTCCCCTCAAAAACTAAACCAAAAAAGGTTCCCTATCCCTTCCACATAAATTCATTCAAAAAAATACGCTGATATTAATTTCCAAATAAAAAATAATTAATCTAATATCATCAATATATAATAAATTACAGATATATAATCATTCCCTCTCAGTGAACATGGTAATACATTCACAAAATTCTTGGAGATATCCTAGAACATTCACTTTAGAATACTTAGGTAATGAATTAAAATATTAAAAAAAATTGGGGCATGAATCTCTCTTTATAACGTCTTTGTAATTTGGATCAAAATGTTTCCACAAAATTCATCATTCTATCCCAGAAAAACTACCCCTTCAAGGAATTATACAACTTCTTGATTCTTCCATATACCATTAAAGATTAATTTTTTAAAATCAATCAAAATTGATTCTTGCATGTTTTGTGGAACATAAAACTTTCCACTAAACAACACTCAATATTCATCTTCATATATCCAACCATGAAGAGAATCTAAATTAACTACCTTATTTATCTATAGGACTAATTTATTTGTTCCCATATGAGACTCTTCTAGATTGTGAAATAGGGAATAATTAATTACTATCTAATATAAGAAACCCCCTTCACTTACCTTATCCATAAAAAATTTTAATTACATAGGTGGCTCTATTATATTATATAAAATACTATTATCCTATGAAAAAAATATTGGTCTTCATGTTCAATTCATTCGAATATATATATATTAACTATAATATATTGAATTTAAAAATCATAATCCTTGAGGACTTCCACCCATATTCGTTGATATATGTTCAAATATATTTATGATAATATATAGTGAAATATATTTTAGTCTATGAACACTATAAAATATTCATCAAGAAGTAAATGTCAAAAAAACATTAAATTGAATACCAAATCTATATGATTGATGTCATTGATAAAAATTTTATATTCATGAAGATGTAATTATGTGGCTCAGTGATATGTGATGGCCCTCTCATGTATCAACACTCACCCTAATACATGATGTGACGAATCAAAATAAACATCAATTATGATTCCTTTCTCTATTAAATGAATAATATGGTATATAGTGAAATTCATCAATAAAATATCAAGTGTTAGTAGAAAATTAAATTTCTAAATAGAAAAATGATCCTTGTTGATCAAAGTTGATAAAGGTGTTATACTAAAAGACAATTAAGATGAAAAAATTAAATAATACCTAGCTAATCGAAGAAAACAACACACCATTGATACATTCTTGGTAATATCTCAAGAAATAATTTATTCACTCTTAAATAGATCCATAGTTACTCTTTATTGGGATATTATATATCCAACTAAGTGAACATCTCAAGCCCAAAACATACACATCAACTTTTTCCCATACAACTATTGTTGGAAAGGTGTCTCTTATTGATGTTCAATTTCCTCTTATTTGGCCCTGTATTAACTATAATTTTATTAGCAAACCCTGCTATAAAAAAATCATGATAAATCCAAAACACTCAATATAGTAAACCAAAGAACAGTTCCAGTACATTAATTCATCCAAAGGGAATTACCATGAATTCAGAATGTGTATAACAACATTGAAATATAGTACTCTGAATATATCCTTTATTTACTATCATATAATTATATCTCAAATGGAAGCCTATCTTTTAAAGCCACTCAACTAGTCAAATAATTCATCAATCCTCATCAAGGTGTATTTATTATTTATTATTAGTTAATTCAACTACAATTAATTAACACAAAACCCCAAAAGTCTATCAGCCTTCTTAACAAATAATACTAGGGTTATATATAAAGAAGTTCTATAGTGAACAAAATCCCTCTAAAATATATCATCGATCTAAATTTGAAGCTTTAGAACCTCACTAAGAATTAAGAAATAAGAATCCATTGATAAATGAGATATCCCATGGTATTACTTTTTATAAAACTCTACCTCCCACCTCAGTGGTAAACTGGTAGTCTCCTTAATTAATTGATAAACAAAATCCCATACCACCCCATGGAATAACTACACCACCAATATATATTCGCAAAGAATTAAACTCTAAAGTTCATATGATTTGGGTTTCAATGCCACACAATTGATGATCCCAAAAAGATAATTGATTTATATTTGAATTTTAATTAAAATATGATTAATTTCACACATAATATTGTAATTTAAAACATTATTTAGAAAAAAATTATAATAATATAACACACCCATAGTTTATAGGAATAGAAGAATAAATTGAATATGATTTGTAACTGGAGAGAAGAAAATGAAAATAATAAAAATATTGAATAAATTTGTGACATATACTTTCATAATAATATCTTATGTGAAGGGGAATATAAAACAATACCTAGGGATATTGATCATAAAAACACATTCTAAAGTAAATTTCATGTTTGTGTTGGTTTTCACATCATGTATCCATCCCCAAATTCATAGTTTGTATTTCATACCAACACAACACTCTATGTGGGTACTGAAATACATTTCTTGTATCTACCCACAACTTAATAGCTATTTTTAGATTCTGAAATAACATTCAATGATTATGGTGGCCCTCATGTGGTGTACCACTTACCCATGAAACTATTAATAGTAAAAAGGCAAACATATGTGAACATCAACATAGATATTTTGGAAAAAATATTGATTTCATCGACTAAAGGACATGAAATTATGTACACATAATTTAGTTTAAAATTCATATAAATAGAAGACTTTGTAAAGTATTCTAAAAGGAGGTGTTTGATCCTTGAAAACTATCCAATTTATGTTTATCTATCCTAGACTGTTTTTGGTGAATTTTATTTTCCATATTATTTTTTTATTCTCTTCCACAATACTTTTAATACACATCTACCCATGGGAAGAAGTTAATTTCTGTTAATATTATTTTTGAATCTCATGGCCATTAGATACTAAGAACATAACTTTGAGGATTATGGAATTTTTAATTATTTTAATATGTGAATTTCCTCTATCACTTGTCTTGTTTTTATTTCTTCATTATCATATTTCCATTACACCATCACATAAACACATTCTACCTAAATTTATAAAATAATAAAATTTATGGATAATCAAATCAATAATCTTGTAATAAAATTACATGACCATTATAATGTCATGATGTGCATTTTTTTATGTAAATCCATAATCCATTTTTTTAATCTAATTATTTTCCATCCAATTATTTCTTAGTTGCTGAAAATTCAGTTGATTTTATGATCATGATAATTATACATTCATTATATTACTTATAGTAGTAAAGTTAATTTTAATTGAGGTAATAAAAAGGTAAATTCCATGTATATTACTTATTTTTAATTATATAAGCCCTACATGTTTTTGTTTATTAAATTTTAATCAATTCATTCCACCATAGTTTCCTCAAAAACATTTAATTCAGCCATATAAATAACTAGTAAAAATATTATCAACTAGAAACTCAAAAATCCCTCCAATTGTATAATCAATATCATAATTATATTAGCTACCTAGTTAGTTATATTAATAGGGAAAGTGGTGATTTTAATTTAACACATCTTTACACATGTCTAAAGGCATGATCACACTAATAGATCAAGATGAATAGAATTAATAATTGTATCAATATAATTAAAAGGTATAGACTTATATATTTCAATACTAATTAGTTTGGTAATTTTTTTAATTCTTTTTATTTATTTAATTATTAAAAAATACTAAATTATTTAAAAATAATTATCCTTTAAATATTTGTGAACAATTTAAATATCCACATTTGTTTAATTATAAATGGTTAGATTAATCATACTCATATCCTTGTGTTGATCCCACGATTTCAAATGATTCTTTAGAAAATTATTCGGAATAGTGAGTTTTTCAATGAGAATGATATAATGAATATGTGTAGAATTAGTATAATGAAATAAAAATATTTAGTCAATTATAAATAAGAACAATCAAGTATGCTAGGTGAGAAAAATATTTTTCAAATTTTAATTTCCACAAATAATGATTTTACCAATCAGTAATTAAAACAACTTTGTTAGTTTGAAAGATATGGTTTTTTTATTTTGATGTTTTTAAAGGTAGTAAATAACCCATGTTTTTAAAGAGAGAATTTTTTACATGGTTATTTCAATATAAGATATAATATTTCACCCATGTTTATTTAATAAGAATATAATGCATTTCATTTCCCACTCTTATCATTGAAATCCCATGGAAATTTTCATTTTTAAAATAAGGGTGAATATTTCATTAATGTTAAATTAAATATCACATTATATTTATTAACTGATGGATTATTTCATGAAATTAATATGGATTTTTCTTAATTTCATTATCAAAATACTAATTATCATTTTTTTAATATGAAAACAAAATTACCTCTTATCTTGATAGTGTTTAATTTCAATATTTTTTTATTTAGAAAATTTAGTTTACATTTCACTTACCTTATAAGGTTTTATAGATTGTTTTTATATATATTAGAATTATGATGATGATCAAACCATTTATTAAATACATATCTTTAACCTCTATACCTAAACCAAAAATGGCATGCATTATATTTTCAATGGGTGGTGGATGAAATGAAAAGAATAATTATTTGATCCTTAATGTTATGGGTTGGATTTATTAAAAATAATTGTTGATGATGGAATAAGAAGACATCCAAGAAGAAAAGGGATCTTTTAGGATTGTTTAATATAATATTTATTGATAGATATATGATTCTATTATAAGTTTGATGGTTGTTTCGATGAACTAATTTTACACATAATGAATGGATATGAAGAGGTAAACTAGAATTATGAAGGAATTTTACTAGGAGACTACATGGGTGAGTGAAGGACCAAAGATGTGTTAGATTAATCTTGGAAAAAGTAATGTTCAATAAATTACACAGTACATGGTGTTTTATGTTGGAGTTTCAATCAATGGGTATTATTGAAAGCATCTCATTGTGGTTTTACATGTCGGGGAGTTCCAGAGAACCTGTGAGAAATGCTGAGACCAAAATTGGTGTGGTGGTGCCCATGGTGTGATGATTTTTTATTTTGATGTTAGAAAGTGGTATTTAGACCACTAAAAATAAAGGTAAAATGGTTGGGAGGCTATATATAGGGGGATTTCAATTATAATTTTTAAATAATATGAAGTAAACCATTTTATAGTTTTAGGGTGAGAGTTAATTTAGATATGTTTTAAACTAGAGATGTTTCAAATTAAGAAATGTGATATCAGAAAATGGATGAATGGACCTTTAATGATTACAAAATCAGGGGCCTCAGATTTATTCTGTAATTTAATTATGAATCAAGGAATATTGAATAATTTATCTAGTTGATTATTTAAGAATTAATCCATGTTATAAAGATATATATTTTTGACCACTAAGTAATTATATTTTATAACCCATGTTATGGGAATCGTGGGGATTTATGGGTTGTTTATGTATGACCCAAATGATTCTAACAGGTTGATATTTGACTACACATGATCTTCTTATTTTATAAATAAGGATCAACACCTAAAAAAAGATACAAAAATACCTAAAGATATTGAATATTTTTATATCTACAAGGTGTTCTAGGTGAGGTTCTAGAAGGAAGAAAAATGTGTTCAAATCATTGATGACTTTTTCAAAAAAAAAAGGAGAATAGATCACTATTATTTAGTGAAGAAGAGGTGTTACAAACTTGTTCTATAAATTGGCAGAGAAGGTGTTCAAGGCGATATCACAACAGGCCTATAAAGTTAATTAAGTAGAAATCAAATAGCTCCCATCTATACTCAGTGAAAACATTCATGTAAAACTAGTGAAGTGACATATAGGTCCATAAACTATTGGAAGGTATTTCTTTATAAATAGTAGTGATCCTAAGATAAGAATGTGGGGAAAGTGATCCTGATTTGGTAGCGAGCCAACCTAAAACAATTATAAAGACATGAGTGACCATGATATCCCTGATGTGTAGTGAGCCTTAGTGATTCAATGTATTGGCACATTATTGATCACATACTCCTTGGACTATCATGTACTGGTGAACCAAGTAAAAATAAATTATTATATATATATGGCATACATGAACACTAAAAACTGGGTCAAAATATACAATGAATATCTGGTGAAAGGGATATTCAATATTATTATAGTCTGAGCAACATCCAATAAAATTTCATAACAAGTGGACCTTAATGTTAAGAGTACAAGATCAGATAGGGTGATGAATATTAAAATAAGAATTTTTTAAAATTTGGTAAGACTTACATATCTTTATTCACACCCTCACCCTCTCCCTCTCAAGGTATACCTCAATCTATGTACCTTGAGGGACTACAAATTAGTATCAAAACAGTGCTTTAATTTAATTGGATTTTTTTCTAGGAATTGATCTGAAGTGTGTGATATTCTTTAAAAAATATCCTACAAAACCTGATAATATTTTGATGGCACGCTATTATAATGGTGTAAAAATGTGATTTTAACCTGCATGTGGGATTCTCATGGAGACCCTCAAGATTCTATACATAATGAAATTTTTATTCCAAGATAACATTGATTTATATGTGATATGGAATAAATGAATATTGGAATTGAAAATTTTATTGAGGGTAAATTAATGATCACTTTAATAGAATACTACTAAATGAATTTATTTATATAATTTTCTATAAGGATATGTGGATAGAGTTAGAATAACTCTATAGTAAATTTGACGATGATTACAAAAATGATATGGTGTTTTATACTCTTTTATTTAGTTAAATAGAAGGTGCAATGAAATAGTGAAAAAAATAAAGTTTCCATTCTAGATGGCGTTCATATACTAGGAAAATAATATCCCATATTTACAGTAGATGGTAGTAAAATGAAAATCCTTGAATGAAGTATACCTTATATGCGTAATGGACTTCGCCTTGGAAGATAAGAGACTAAAAAAAGAGAAGGTGGACCTGAATTTCAACATAAAAATGGGATTGAAGTTGAATTAATAAAGTGACATGATTAAATAGATTTCCCAAAAGATTTTAAATCAAATGGACATAGATAAGAAATATAATTCATGTATCATTTATCTCAAAAAAATACTTGAGGGGAGAAAGAAATTTAGTATGGGTGTTACTTAAAGTATTATGGTAAAGTATGAACAATATGAGATGGATGATACTTTAGCAGAAAGAAGGAATATTGATCTAAAATTTAGGGGGAAACAATAATTTCATGACAAATATTATGTTTCAAAAAATAATTTGGAACCAAATCTCTAATACTGGGGAAGACTTGGGAACAATATAAGCATGTTCTCTTAATATCAAAGTCCTCAATTTTAAATATGATATCTAAGAGTGATATAACCTTCAAGGAATGACCAAATGAGGTATGGTAATCATTAAAGATTTTTTATTTGTTTGAACCTTTTCCACAAGGAAAGTTACTATGGTTGTAATAATACATGGAATGATAAATATTCCATAAGGATACACTCTACTCATATGTCATAAAAATTAATATATTATCCAAGAAACAGGTATGTTGATCTATATAAATAGGATAAATGTTTTGGAAAACAATAATGAGGCTTTGAAACAAGTGTATCAAGAACTAAGATTAATTTACTCATAACAATTCTCTTAGAAGGAAAGAATGAAACTCTTGGAACAAAATTCAGGAGTTATACCATCTATAAGAAATGTTGAAGAAAATTTATATGAAAATCTCCCAAGGATGTGGATAAATTCTAAGACGGTAATTTTTTCTATCAAAGAGGATTCATTATTGAGTGGTCTCACAAAAACAAAAAAATTAAATATCAGAATCTTGGAGAAAGATTCCTTCCATGGAAAATAAATCTATAAGAGGGATATAATATAAATGAAACACATGATGATTTCTATTTAAGTGGGATAAATTCCATAATTGTGGAAAATTCCAAGATAAGTAAGGATAAAAATGCTCATACCCATAAGTAGAAATGTGTGAGTGGATTCACAGAAGGGAAAAATTGACAAGTATTTGAGGATTCCGGCAACTGTAAATGATGAAGATAAAGTTAATGAGATATGCCATTACTTACTAAAAATATAAAATATAGAAACATAATGATATAAGATGATGGTTTGGTCATTCTTGACCATCCTCACTTCTTATAATGTGTAATTTTAAGTTACCCCTCTCCTCATATACTTTAATGTTTCTAACATCCTTGAAGAGATGCAGTCTTAAGGGGGATATATGATCCATGGGTTTATTGTACTATAAAATCACATGTTTTTGGATCTGGATGAATATTTGATGAAAATAATTACTAAAAGGTACTTTTGGAGTCAATTTTTTTAATATTATTTTGTATTGGAGAAAAAAATTCGTGAAAAGGATAATTTTTCATGTTAAAAATCACATGTAAAAAAGGCTTGAATGGTGATAGAAAAGGTATCAAATACAAATCAAAATATACCATTGGTATGATGATAAATATGGTATATATAAATTGGTATCAAGGAAAAAATTATCTTATTGGTGTGAAGGAAAGATAAGAACATGTGTGAAGTATCAGCACAAGAATTTTATATTTACATATTTATTTACTAATAATTTTACATCAGTTATGATGATATAAAAGAAGCCAAAAGATGATGATATGAAAGAGTTATTCTCTAAAATTATATCTAAAAATTGAGAAAAAATATTGGTGTCAAGTGATAATGTTTAAAGGGGGTTGTGGTAAAAAAATCAACAGATTTTTATCCTTGTTTGGATTTTGAAGATTGTTGTGAAGAATTGGAAAAGAATTAGCTACAACTAGTATCAATGTTTATTCAAAAACATGTATTAGTTTATCATTTGGTATTATTCCCACAACCAAGTTATTTTTTATTTAACATTTTACTATTTAGTGTTAAATTTATGGGTATCTTCAGTTGCGTTAAGAATTGGTATGTTCAAAGTTGTTATGGATTCCTTGGCATTCATGACTGACATGGACATCCATAGTGTTGTTTATAAAATTCTTATATTCTACACCGAGACCAAGCTTAGTTTGATTGTAGGATATATTGACATCTCAATTTCCAAGTGGAAAAATCAATAATTGAGTGTAATGATAAGGTTCAACTATATTTAAAAGAAAATTTGTTAATTGGGAATTATATTGATAAATTTTGGTCAACAATAGAAATCAAAGCATCTGGTTAATCACCTAATGTTTGGTTCCAAAGGATGAAGGTGTATTTTCGGATAGGGAGATCAAAAATACTTATATAACCCTTCACTATACTCATTATAGGATTTAATATTTCTTATATTTTCTTCCAACACATATAGGGGAGAAATATTTGAGGTAAAAGTAAGAATGTTGAGGACCCCATCCAAATGGGATGTTTGTACTGAAATGGAATATTCTTATTTATGAAGGGCGAGAAGATATTGTCACCTATAGGTGGTAGATAATTCCAATTTGATTTATAATCTATTTATGAGCCTAATTATATTTTCAATAAGGGGTATAATGGACCATTTTATTTCATTTCCAATAAGGGGGATTGTTTTAGAGAGTAATGTGGATATGCACTAGAGGAGATAACTTATGGTTTGTTGTAAAAAAATACAAATTGAGAGATTATTATAACCCTAAATATTTTTGGTAGATTTTTTTATAAAAAATTTTTATGATAGAATAATAATACGCAGAGAAAAACATGTTCATGCAAGGAGGATTTCAAACAATGATCTATATTACTTTATCATGGATTTTTTAAAATGGGGAAGAATGTTTTACAGAGTTAATGGGAGACACATTATAGTATAAAATGTATTTGTTATTATAAATAAAATCTAAAGGGGGATTGAAATAACCCTACAAGGTTGACTTATATTTTCTAAAAATAAGAATTGATGATGTTGAATAAGGCCCCTGATAAGACAATGTGTTGTTTTGAGCATTGTTAACAGGGATCTTTATTTATTATGTTGAATTTGTTAAAAAGGTTGATAGTTGTTTTTATGGAAACATTGTACAAAAAATGTAACGATATCTATTAGAAATATAATAGTGTGAATAAATTATAGAAGGATCCTATAAGTTTGAGAGAAGCACTAAAGAAGATTTAGAGGCATCTTTGATAGAGGAAGGTGTTGAACATTCTATAATACATGGTGTTTTGTGTAGGAGTTTCAAAAAACTATAAAAATGGAAATCTAATTATCATGGTTGTTTTTAGTTCATAGAATAAAAAAAAGAATGCGGTGGTGGGTAATATATTAAAATTTCATTAAATAATCATTTCATGAAGACAAGAGTTAGAATATTTCACATCAAATTTATAATTAATTTATTTAATATATGAATACATAAATACCTGGACATAGAAAATTCTTTGT
Organism: Viscum album; assembly: GCA_963277665.1. Classification (NCBI taxonomy): domain Eukaryota; kingdom Viridiplantae; phylum Streptophyta; class Magnoliopsida; order Santalales; family Viscaceae; genus Viscum; species Viscum album. Next base: position 565,920,073 of record OY728134.1, on the reverse strand, counting down.
TGATGATTGTTAACCATGTGAAAAGGACCTTTTAGATTACCTTCATTCCTCTTGAAAGGATAAAAGGGTAGAATCCTTATAGTAGTGATCCACACATGTTTCAATGGTCTCTGAGCAATTACACTCATTCTCTTGGTGCTAGCGTGGTGAATCGAATGTCTTATGTTATTTGTTCATGATCTGTTGTTCTTCAGTCTTGAAGAAATTATATCTTGGGTTTCTCATTCATGATAGGGAGGGAGGAGGAGGGTTTGAGAGAGAATTTTTTGTTCACAACAATTCTCTATTCCAAAACATAGAATCAGTTTTGAATAAATTACACAATAGACGTAGTCATCTATTTATATAGATGAGATTTCATTTAAAAAAATTAATTTCAGAAAACCCATTAAATATAATTATAAACATTAATGAAATCCCATGACACAAAATAATAAAAATAGTATTATTATTTTTATGTGTTCCAACTTGCAAAAAATGGATAAATAATAGTTTATGACTCATAAATAATTTTTTTATCATCAGTCACAGTCTTGATCCATTCAAACTATTATTGTATTTATTAAAAACCCAAATAAATATTTTATTATTTTAAATAAATAATTTATCCATAAAAAAGTTAAATAAATATTAATTAAATATTCAATAAAATATATAAATTAATTTTCTTCACAATCTGATGAATAAATATTTATTTTATTTATACAATAACATTAACTTTAAAAACTTATTCATCAGTCTTTAGAATAATAAATATTCCATTAATTAAATTCAAATAGAATTTAATCAATACCACTAGAAACACATAGTGTGTGGCCCTCTAGGATTCTTTCTCATTGGTATTAGGTGGTCTTGCCTAAAGTCCAAGATTATTGTCTATCAATGGGTCAATGAATCCATGACAAATAACATAAATTCATAACAATGACAACCACATATGAATGATCACTATGTAATATCATAACTTTTTCACATAATCTCATCAAGAAGGATTCATGATGGTGTCATCAACCAATATGCTTGATACATCATTCTTTGACTATCTGAAATAAAGTCACCATTGCACCATGGATATAGAATTTTGGGCAAAGGTTCTATTTCAATTAAATGGTCAAGATATCAACTACCATATATATGGATTGGTAATATACTTTATTGAAATATCTATTAATAACATCTCTTTCGTGAGGCACCCAATGTACCATACTTCCTTCCAATATATGGCGCGATAGTTTTTGTCAGAAAATATAAGTGTGTGAGTCAGGACACACATTAATGATAATATTAAATTCTATGGACCATTACACATGCTCACATTTATGAATATCTGATTACACCAAAACATGCATAATTCCTACTGGAGGGTATGTTTTCATAATCTCTCATCATTGTAGTTTACCAAGTATAAAATTTATGAGAGGAATTCTCATCTACAGATGAGTAATTGCACCTGATGTTATATGTACTGTGTTTACTTTAGTAGTGTGTTATCCAAACACATAAGTATATAAATAATATCTTCATAACACTTCAAGGTTCACATAATAACAAGGAACTAATATAACCTTATCAATGTGAAAAATAATATATGACATTATTAAATTATAGATATGCACTAAAATGAGAAATACAAAATATGAGGTTTAATTTAATTTTTAATACATCAAATATTCATGTAATCAAAGTATAAATAGATGTATCTAGGACACCATCTCTAAAAACTCCCAATTTGACTATATCCAACTACCTATGACTTTCAATCCTTTAGACATCACATGATAATCATGCTTTTTCTGAGTCAAGGATTTATTCAAGGGGTCTTCCACATTATCATTTGTGAAAATACTATTCACTGCAACATCACCTCTCTAAGAAAAAACCATGATGATATGATACTTATGAATTATGTGCTTCATCCATGAATGTGACCTTGTCTCTTTTGTGAGATCCACAACTGCAGTATTATAACAATAGAGTGTGATGATATATTTACTACTAGGTACCATATCTAGAACATGGATGAAATTTTGCATCTAAATTTCTTCTTTAGCTACCTCAGAAGCTGAAATATACTCAAACTCTACTATAGAATATGTGAACATAGCCTACTTTGAGCTCTTCCAGCTCATAAGACCTCCATTCAAAGTGAAGATGTATCCTGTTTGTGACATCATGTCATCATGATCAGTCTTGAAACTAGTATATACATATCCTCTAATGACTAGTTCCTCATATCCTCCATAAACTATGAACATCTCCTTAGTATGCCAAACATGCTTAGGAATAGTCTTGACTATTATCCAATGGTTGTCACCTAGATCAGCTTGATATATACATAATACACTTAATGTGTAGGTGGAATATAGCCTAGTGCATAGCATTGCATACATGACTGACCCAATAGAGGATGCATATGAAATAATTTCCATTCTATTTCATTCATCATGGGTCTGAGGACACATTTTATTGGAATCATGAATGATATTTGACGCCAGAAATAATCCCATATTAGATTGTTCTATACTGAATGTATTTAATATCCTGTCAATGTATGTACTTTGACTAAGGCCAAAAAAAATCTTGGATCTATCCAGATAAATCTAGGTCCAATGAATAATTATTTTCTCACCCATTACTTTCATGGAAAATAATTTATAAAACAAATCCTTGACAGACTGTAAGACTGGTATTTGATTTCCAATATATAATATATCATCAAAATATAAAATTAATAAAATTATTGCACTCCCACTAAACTATATAAACAAGGCTCACATTAATTCTCTATAAAACATAATTCAATTATGGATTCATAAAAATGAATGTTCCATGACTTGGATTCTTTTTTTAATCCATAAATGGAATTTTCAACCTGTATATACTATTTCCTTACATTGAAGTCAAAATCCCTTCAGGTTGTCTCATATAGACATCTTCCTAAATGTTCCCATTAAGGAAGGATATTTTTATATCCATTTTACAAATCTCATATTCATGGTATGACACAATGAAAAGTGTAATTTTTATTTATTTAAGAAATAAAATCACTGAAAATGATTCATCATAGTCAATACCTTGACATGGTTAAAACACTTTTACAACTAGTTATGCCTTATAGGTACTAAATTTTCCTTCCTTGTCCAGCTTCTTCTTGAATGTCCATTTTCAACCAAAAGGATTTACATCTGTAGGAGGATCAACCAAAATAAAGACAGGGTTTTGGTACATGGAATCCATTTCATAATTCATGACATATTTCCACAAGGAAACATCTATGACACTTACTGCTCCCTTATAGGTTAGAGAATCATTATTGTTAAACAATAAAGAGTTACCATCCTAGGTGACTAGAAAACCATATTGTTCTGGTTCTTTAACCTCTCTTGTAATCCTACATAGTTCTTATATCTCTAGAATAATTCCTACTTCCATGAGAGTTTGTGAAATGTAATCATGTACCAAATTTTGTGTTCCTTGATCCTCAACTTCATCCATGTTTATCTCACATGGACTATCTCTTTTAGATATGTTCTCCCTCTCAATGAAGATGGCATGTCTTTCCACTATAAAACTTTTTATTATGGTTTATATAAAAAATATCTCCTTGTTTCCTTATGGTATCTTATAAAGGTACACTTTGTCACTTGGGTTTCAATTTTGTTACCTAAAGATTCCATAACAAAGTCTTCACTTCCCCATGCATGTAAATTTGATAACATTGTTTTTCATCCACTAAAAGATTCATATGTAATACCATTTATTTATTTATTTGGTACTTGGTTTATTATGTGTGTCACTCTTTGTAATTCATATCCCTAAAAGTATAATGGAATACTTGCATGACTAATCATTGATCTCACCATGTCCAATAAGATATGGTTCTCCTTTCTCTTATACCATTCCACTGAGGCATGTAAGGATTAATGAGTTGGTATAGGATCCCAAACTCTCTTAAGTAATAATTAAAGTATTGATTAAGATATTTTCCACCTCAATCCTAGCATGGTTTCTTAATCATCCTACCATATTGGATATCAACTTCATTATTCTATTCCTTGAATTTATCAAAATAATATAACTTATACCTCATTAAGTAAAAATATCCATATCTACTAAAATCATCAGTAAAAGTTATAATGTATGATTACTCACCCCTTGCTACAATCCGAAATGGTTCACACACATCGGTATGAACTAATTCAAGAATCTCTTTACCTGTTTCACCTTTATAACTAAAAGGGGTTTTCTTCATTTTTCTTTTGTAAATATATGTGAAATACACTAAGTGGTATTAGTTTCATACAATATAAATATCCACCTTGACTTAATTTTGTCAAGTGTTTTTCATTTTACATCAAGAATCCAGTGATGCAAATGTTTGGTGTGGTATGAGTCATGTGATGTAACTTCGTTATTGATTTCCATTACATGGTTCATGTAATCCAACATGTAAATACTGTTATGGAAATATGCCTCACCATTTCAGATTTTATATTTATAAGTAGCAACATTTATTTCCAAATTTGAAAATTAATCCATTTTTATCTAGTATAGATACAAAAATAATGTTTTTTGTAACTGAAGGAACACAATAGAAATCCTTTAAAAATAAGATCATTTTGGATGGAAATGTGAGGTGGTAGTCCCTGATAGATATAGATGAAAATTTAGCTCTATTTTATTCTCATAGATATACCTCCCCTCGGTCAATTTTTCAGGATCTAAGTGTTTCATGTATTTGAATACATATCTGAGAACCATAAGCAGTATCTAATTCCCAATTTTTAGAAATAGGTAAATTGAACTCAATAACAAACATGCCTGAATATTCCCCTTTCTCCTTTACCTAGGTGTATTTTTTTCATCCTGTGGCCCTTCTTTCCACATGTGAAACATACAACATCATATTCCCTTTCTTCCCCTTTGATCTTCTTCTTCTTGGAAGGGTGTGAAGAATTTTGGGCTTAAATATATTTTTTCCATTTTCATTTGATTACTATAAAGACATTGGTCTTTTCACACTTCATATCTTTTTCTACTTGTCGAAATAAGACAAAAATATCCCGAAGAGAATCCTAAATGTTGTTCATATTAAAATTCCCAAAAAAATTGAAGAAGATTTATGGGAGTGATTCCAGAATAGGATCAGTACCCAGTTCATTAGGGAGTTCAAACATTAGAACCTCTAGGTGCTCAGTGTAGCCAATGATATTGACTACGTGATGCCCAAAGGGGAAAAATGCTCTATTAAAACATTGAAATATCACCTTGGAAATGTCAAACTATTCCTCTCTAGGTCTTTCCTAGTAAAGACCATGGAGGCTCATAAGTATGCTATAGGCATCCATATTTTTGTGAGACTTTATGAGTTCACTAGAAATTGATGAATGAATCAAACATAGAACATTAAATATGTCTTTCATATGTTTTTCATAGACAAGGAACACTTCATCACTTGCCTCTTGAGTAGGTGGATCAGGCACTAAGGATTCAAGCATATAAGATATTAGTGCATGGAATTGAACATTATGGAGGCCTCTAAACTGCTCTTGGAAGTTACTTCCAGTGAAGAAATGGTTTTTATCCAAAACTGATCATTGAAAAAGTGAGCTTGTCATTTCATTAAACAATTAAAATATCATATTATTAGTACTTTTGTTGATTATAAATTTTTTTAGAAATAATTAATTGATTTTATTAAATCTCATGATTTTTTATCATGTTTCAATATCCCTCACTATTGAACTTGTAATGTCTATTTTTTGAGATATTCTAGTGGAAAGTATCCATATTCTCCTTCTCATAACCTCAACAAGGGTTGGTCAAGCTATTTGGAAGGTATTTCGGTAGGAAATACTTTTCCATCTACGGGATTGCAGCTCCTTCATCTGTAGAGTGCACACCCCAATCCAGATAACCTACCTTTTATATTCTCAATTCAAGCCTCCAAATCAAACTAGGTCTAGCAAGGGATAATCGTCTTGATGTAAAATAGTTATGTAAACCCAAAAAATTCATTAGAACTCCCCTTATATTAGTAATTAGCTCAACAAGGTTTGATCGAACACATAGATGTATTTAGTTTTGTTCCTAATCAAGTAACGAAAGGCTTAATCTGAATTAGTATTAGATTGAATGATTTTATTTTATAATGAATAAATTTTTATCTTGATTTATCTTTTACATGTCTTGTTAATATTTAAGGGGGTTTTTTCTTAATTAATTAACCATGTGTGGATAAAACATTTTTTCATATTCAATTTTATTATAATTCATTCTTTTCATATTAATTATTTAATTTATCTGATTGTGGTCTTTCATCAATAAATATAATTTTAATGCGTTAGATAGAAAATAAATAATTAATTAAATAACCCTGTCATGAATGCATCCAATGGTTGATTTAATTATCAGACACAAAATCAACCTATGAACTAGGGGAAGTGTCTCTTTATATCAAACATGGCATGAGCTATAGTATTCCACATGTTCACCTATGTATCACTATGTTTTCATCATTATGGTTCCATATTGAACCATCCCCATGAACCTTAGTATGCTCCATTAATTAAAACTATTTATTACTCACTCGCAGGTGAGGGGAACCAAAGGATTTGTTAAAGGAACTTACATAAATATCCTTGGACACAAAGGTCTTACATAATAATGGAGGGACAAATGACTCACAGGACATATATAAATTTAATTTTAAATAATCTCGTAACCATTAAATAAATTTAATTAAATAAATTACAACATATGCATAGTTCTTGGTAAAGCTCATGAATAGTCACACATGAAATAAATACACAAAAGTAAATGATTATAATTAACTTATTAATTATTTTGTTATTTAATATAAACATGGTTTCATTAATTAATTATGTAATTCCCATTCATCTTGATAATAATCTAATTTAATTTGGAGATACCCATCATTGATGGAGTTTATGGAAAATAAACGGATGAACCAATATTGCTATATTAAGTGCAATAAATTAATTGATCATTTTAAAATTATTTAAAATATTATTAAATTTTCAAACACACAATTGTATTCTAAGTAATAAAATAAGGTTTTAATGCTACAATATCAATTTTAATGTAATTTTAATTTTTTTTCCATTTAGAGGATACTACACATCCTATACATGGCACTACTCACCATGTACCTCAGTTTTCATATATTCTAATCACACGCCTAGGGCCTTGATGTTTGGACTCAGCCAGACGACATGGTGGTTCCATGCCAACTACACCCTTGTCTCTGATTTCTCTTCTTCAGGTTGGCCCAATCAACACACAGTGTGCAATAAAATCACTGCGTATAATTAATTACTCGGCTCATCTAGATACATTTTTAATGGGTGTATAACATGTGCACCAACTATAAACCGTGTTAGCTAGTTCTGCTAGAAAATGATTTGGAACTTCCTAAGGTCATCTCTAGTCATTCTTCATTTGTTCATAAACCAGTATGAAAATGAAACACAGAATTAACATGATTAATTTATCAATAACATGTAAACTCAAATAGGAGTAAATAACGAATAACATGAAATAAAATTTAACAATAATTATGCATAGATAAAAAATCAAATAAATAATTATAAATTTAAATGTTACTCTTCTAATACCACTTATTGGTTCTAGGTATATCACAAACATGTGATGGTGGGTGATATAATAAAATTTATTTTAATAATTCTCATCTCAAACCAAGAGTGATGATTTTTCACATCAAATTTTTAATTAACATATTTAATATCTGAGGGAATAAATACATGGTCTTAGGAAAATTCTTTCTTGTTGATTATTGTTCATTAGAAAAGGCCCTTCCGAATTGCATTCATTACACTTATGGGGATGCAAGGGTATAATCCCTCAAGTGGTGATCCACGTGTGATTCAATGGTCTCCGAGAAACACAACTCGTTCTCTGGGTACTAGTGTGGTGAATTGAATGTATTGTGTTGTTCATTCATGATCAATTATTCTTTGGTATTGAATAAATTCCCTCTTGGGTTTCTGATTCTTAAGAGGGAGAGGGGGGAGGAGTCCATAGAGAATTCCTTGTGCGTAGAAATTATCTATCCCCAAACATGGATTTGGTTTTGAATGAATTACACAATAGACATAATCGTCTGTTTATAGAGCTGGGATTTTGAATACAAAATTTAATTTCATAATAGGAATTAAATATAAATATAACAATTAATGAAATCCATTACCACATAAAAATTAAAATATTATTATTTTTGTTTTGTGTTCCAACTGGTGAAAAATAGATAAAAAATATTTACAGACTTGTAAATAATTATTTTATCACTGGACGCGGTCTTAGTTCATTTGAACTCCAATTGTATTTATTTAACTCAAAATAAATATTTTATTTTATTAAATAAATATTTTATTCATAATCTTGTGAATAAATATTTATTAAATATTCAATAAAATAAATAAATATCTTTGAGTCACAATCTGGTGAATAAATATTTATTTAATTTATGCAATTAAAATAACATAAATAAAATTATTCCTAGGTTTTGAGAATAATATTTATTCTTTTAAAGAAATTAAACTATAATTTAATCAAGACCACTAGAAACACTTAGTGTGTGACCCACTAAGATTATTTGTCATTGGCGTTAGGAGAGCTTTCCTATAGTCCAAGATTACTATGTAGAAATGAGTCAAGGCACCCAAGAGAAATAACATAAAGTCACAGTGATGAAAACCACATACGAACGCTAACTGTGTAATATAATCCTTTTAGCACAAAATAAAATCCAGAAGATTTGATTGTGGTGTCATCAACTTATATTTTTGATGAATCATTCTTTGACTATCTCAAATAAAATCATTATTACACCACATCAATAGAATTTAGGGAAACGGTTCTATTTTAATCAATGGGACAAGATATAAACATCCATAAATATGGAAGGGAAAATTCTTTCTTGACTAATTCATTAATATCATGCCACTTGTGATGTACCCAACGTAAACTACTTCCCACTAACATATGGTGTGATGGTTTTTGTCAGAAAATATAATTGAGCGAGTTGTGAAATGTGTTAATGATAATCTTAAAGTATAAGGACCGTTACACATGCTCCGAAATAAGAATATCTGATGACACCAAAATAGGTAGAATTCATATCGGCGGGTCTATTCTCTTAATCTCTAATCTTGAATATTACCATGTGTGAAATTCATGAGAAGACGTCTCATCTTCATTTGAGTATCTTCACTTGATGTTCTATAGACTATGTGTCCCATCATAGTATGTTAGCCAACCACATAACTATATTATGAATTCTATCATAGCACTTAAAAGTTATCATCATAGTGTGGATCTACTATGACCTTATCAATGTGACAAATACTCTATGACATTATTATATTATGGTCACGTAAAATAATGAACAATATATAATAATTTTTTTAAATTAATATTTAATACATAAAAAATTCATGTAATATAAGTACAAATAATTGGTTCTAGGACACCAACTCTAACAATTGTCCCCCTGTTGGTGTTTATAGAACCTGTAAGAAATGGTATAGATTAATATAGATATTTCTTTGGTCATGTTTGGGATGTAATTCACAGTAAATATTTGTAAGCAAAAATGATCAGCTGAAGAAAAATACAACATGGAGTTGAGCAAAGTGCATTAGAAGTTAACCTATATGAAATTTGGTATCCCAAAATACACATGGAGAAATTCATGGTGTACTCAATAGAACTAGACTCTAAATAAAACTTGCATTCCATGGTGATAGGGGTTTTGAAATTTCACTAGACATTTAAATATAAAGTACCACTAGTACGATATATAGAGACAAAAATGGTTATGGTGGTTCTCATAGAGAATTGTTTTTCTTTGAAAATCAAAATGTGGTATTTTTAGATATACTGTGAAATAAAAAATGGCTTACAAACCATGGATATTGTCCTATCACGGGGCATTTTGCAAGTATTTTCAGTATTCCATGTTTTGGTATCCATGTGAAAGCTATTTTAGATATCATTTTAGGTGGATATGAAATTACTCAAGTGATGTGATATCTGATTATTCATGAGTGGTTATTTAGGGATTAAATAATCATGGGACTTGAATTTATTCCATTACTCAATAATTGATTGATGGAGATTAAAGATTTTATCAGGTGGATTAATTGATAATTACATCACATTGAAAAGATAAAAAAAATTTGAGCATGAAGAAGATAAATTTTACTATAGGAGTTATGAAAATTATGGGGACTTATGGGTCGTTATTTGATGATCCATAATGATGCAGACAAGTGCAGATTTGAATTCTCATGATCTCCTTATTTAAGAAAAAAGGATCAACAACTTAAAAAAGAAATGGAGAGGCCTGAAGATATTGAATATTCATATCTCCGTAAGGTATTATATGTGAGGGGTAGAAGGAATAATAATAAGGGGTAGTAACTCATTGAATACTATTACAAAAGAAGACGAGATAGATCAATATTGTGTAGAGAAAAAGATGAATTGTAGAATTTTTTTGGGATGTGAAGAAGAAGTTTTTTTGATGCGATTACTATAGGTCTGTGAAGATTAGTAAGTGGATATCAAGAAAACAATAAATACTCAATGAAACCATGAATGTGAAACTATAGAAGGGACCTGAAATTCCATAAATGTTGTGAAGGTACTTCTTTTGGAAGAGTGGTGAACCTAACTGGGGATGTGACGGAGGTGATCCTAAGGTGGCAGTGATCCAACCTCAAACTATTGTAAAGGTAGGAGTGGCATAACCAACCTTAAAGGGATGTTAGATTTATTGGTTTGGTATATCGATACAATATTGATCACATTCTCCTAAAACTATCTTGTAGTGGGGAACAAAGTAAAAAATGACTATTCTTGATTTAATTTCTTCATGCAGACCAAAATGTGGGTTAAAAAATTTTATGAATATTTGGAAAAGGGGATAGTTAAGTTTATTATAATAAGATAAACTTTTAAGAAAAGATAATAATAAGTCAAACTTGTGGTTAAAAAGTCAAAATTATATAGTTTAGTGATAAGTAAATGAAATGTGTTAAAATTGGGTAAGACTTGCATACCCTGATTCACCCCCATTTTATATCTCTCTCTTTTCAAACTGATGAAATATGGATAATAAATATATGGTTGCACTTTTAGTTACTTTATAAATATATGTTGGTTTTTATAACCACTATTTACACCTCCTAAAATAAGACAATTATATAAAATGAGTTGACGTAATGAATGCATATGTTGTTTCACATTAAGAAAACTCAATCCTCTAACAAACTATAGATAACAACGTGGGTTTCATTGTTAATACAAAGACCCTAAAGTCTGTACTTATCACGAGGTAGAGTGGAGTTATTCTCCGATTTATTTTATTATAAATATATAATTATTTAATTCATAATTTAATAATAATAATTTAATTTAAAAAATCAAATCAAAAAAACTAAAAATTTAATTAAAAAAATTAATGACTTTTTATTTTTTAAATTATTTGATATATGAGTAAACATCCAAGGAATAAATAGGAAATGGAATATAAAATACACATCATAAAATTTATATACATGTACACATAGTGTACAGATATACATGTCATGTTTTTCATATTTTTTAAAAAAATATTTCAGAAAACATGCCAATGAATTTTCCTCATATGGTTCTTATATACCGATCACAAGTGACTTTAAATAAATAAATAATGTCACCTACACCAGAAGAAATTAAACATTGAAATCACTTGTTTTCAATATTTATTTCATTACATTAACACACATTTCACTTTTTCATATTTTTTATGCTTAATAAATTTTTTTAGCCAATGAATTGAAGGAAATTCCCAAATTTTATCCTTTCCATGTTGGAATTAATATTAATTGTTTCAGTTTTCCTTCTAAAAAAAGATATTGATTTAATTAAATTTTATTTTAGAATTTAAATTAATTTTCATTTAGCATATTTTTGATATAAATATTATGATTACAATTAAAAAAATTACCCACCCACCCTACCAATGAATTTATTTTTAGAGATATATTACAAAAAAATCATTTTGATATTCTAAATTCTCAACATTCATCTCGAACAAGTGCTTAAATTTTATTCATATTTATCATATAGTAAAATAAAAAATATATAATAAAATCCATCTTATATTCTTTATTTACCATATAATTTTTTCCTTTCAACCCAACTAATATAATTTGTCCTTGGTAACCAACTCTAGGAAATGAAGAATATTAATTCATTGAATCAAAATTTTATGATCAAATACATTTATATCCATTTCTCGGTGTTAATTAATACATGATTTTATTTTGAGATAGAATGAATACTATCTTCGTATTTTGTGCTCTAGATGACCATAAAATTTAATTATAAAAAAGTCGGTTAGTTTTCTAATACATTTATTTTGTATTCAATTTTACAAAATGATAGGTTGACATTATATTAAATTTGAAATGGTGGTACCTATTAGCCAAATGTATTTTTGATGATAATTATTGAATATATATATAATTGAAAATGTTAAAAACTGATGTAAAAATGGAAAATTCTAATTAAATAATGATCATAAAAAGTTCAATTTTAGGGGTAGTGAGGAGTATTATTTTATGATAAATTATGAAAATAATTTTATAAATAACCAACTCTAATTAAATAATTAATTTTTTGGTATTTACATATCATCCATAAACCGAAGAAATTACTTGAAAATTTCCTCTACATTATTTTTATTTCCAATATAAATTATAGGATAAAACAAATAAAATGAAATATTATAGAAACATGGTTGACCAATACAGATTAAGAAAAAAAATATTCAAATTTCATGAGTTAAATTATATACATGAGGATGGATAATTTGAGGAAGAATATTCTTAATGGAATAAATATGGAATAAAATCATTAAAATATATATAAAATTTAAAATATAATGCCTACATACATAAACTAAGTTCAAAAAATAATAATATTAGAATGGTTTTTTGTATGATATATATAAATAGGAAATACGTTTTCTTCCCATTGGGCCTATCTAAATTGATTTTTCATATAGTCAAAATGGTAAGTGTGTGATAATCTTTCGAGGCTCATTTTAGGGTTTATTTTCATATAAATTTCAATTAAAATATTATCATGTATACCCTTGATCTTGTTATTTTGAGAATCTTTCAGTGAAATATATTATAATTTATGACAAACATTATTTTGAATAAAAAAACTCATAAATTATGCATTATCAAGATATATATAGAGTAAAAATATAGAAAATATAGATTTTGAATAATTACAAGTTTTATACTGTTATTGTTTTATGTCCTATATAGAAGAGGAAACATAACAAGACCTGTGAATATTACACAATAATTACCTTTCTGAAATATACACTATATTGGAAGAAGTTTGCATGTTGTGTATCAACCTACCAATCCATATTTGATGTTTGATACCAATACTATACACTATATTTGTGGTTGATAAAATTCCATACATCTATATAACACATCACATTGAATGTTTGATACCAAAACTACACACAAAAGTTTTTATAGCACACACACCATGTACCACCTAACCCACTAGCTGACAGTGGTCAATATTCAAATATGGGTGAACTAAAATGTGAAATATCCAAAACGTGGAATTTATTGACTACATGTCAGGTAATTTTGTATATTACATGTACTTTAAAATTATAATAAATATATTCCTTCCATAGAAGGTCTAAAAGGAGGATGAGTAACCCTAGATATTGTTCAACTATAATTCATCTAGACTAGTTTGATTTTAAATTTTATTTCATATATTGTTCCTATTATCTCTCACATTACATTGAATACTCAGTTACCCATGAGAATAAGTCTGTCTCATATCTTGTTCTTGGTTACTCTCATGGTTATCATGGGATAGGATGATATGAGGGGGGTTATAAAATTATGATGTATTTTAATAAGTTAATTTTATTTATTTGTGTTATTTTTTAGTTATATATTATTGTATTTTCATTATTCCTATATAAAAATAAATTCTCTCCACATTGATAGATGAAGGAAATTTAGGTAGTATGAGACTCATATTTATTATTATAAAATTTCATGTCCTATATAATATAATTCTTTATATTTTATAAGGTAAGTACTTAATATATTTTATTATTTAATTAATAATAGACCAATTATTAGTCAATGTTTTCATTCTTATATGATTCTATATCCTCTATAATCATATGTACATTTGACTGCTTATGATTACAATGAAAAAGTTTATCCAGTTATGAAAAAGATAAATTCCTTGTTATTTTTTTATTAATTTGTGTTGCCTACACATTTTTTTATATTAAATTTTTATTAAACTAATCCACCACATTTTTAAAAAAAATGAGCTACCTAAATAGCCAGTTGAAACATAATTTACTAACGACACATAAATATCTCTCTCTATGAGATCAACCCATTACATCCACTAGATAAATAAATGGATAGATTATTAGGAAAAAAATAATTCTAATTCATCATAACTTCTTGAAGGTTTGAAAATACGATCACACTCACTAATTAAGATCATAAAATTGTAGCATTATTAACAAGAAAGTAAATTTTTTAGACATATGATTTATTAAGACCAATTAATTTATGAAATTAATTCTTTTATTTTTACTTATAATATTTTTTATTAATAAAAAAATTCTAATAGAAATGAATCATCCACTACTGGTGATAAATATATATATTTTTATATAATCATTAAATCTGGGATGAATATTAATCATATCCTAATGTAGAACCTAGTATTTCAAATGATTATTTATCCAATTATTGATATTAATCCATTTTGTTTTCATAATTGTATAGTTATTCACCGGGATACCAAACCAGGACTAACCACCCTACATTCCTGGGTGTGATATACTAGAAAGTAGTGGGCCCCCACATAAGGAGTGTGTCTATTTAAAATGCGATTGATAAATCAAGTCAACTATCCCCCTGATAAGGGGTATTTTTTATATTAGTGGGACTCCCAAGAAAAAAAAGATGCATGGATGGGATGTAGGGAGTGGGGAATATCATGTACAATAGTATTGTTCATTGGACTCACCCCTTCCTTTCTTGGTATCAAAGGGAGGATGTAGCTTTGGAACCCTTGGCTAGCACTGGGGGGGTCTCCAAATTTTTCAACACTTCTCTATGATCTCTGACTGTGACTGACCACCCATCAACTAGGGGTGTGATCCTCTAGTGAGTCATGATTCCTAAATGGAGTATGGTGGTCTTTAAAAAATTATTAATAAGCCAAGTCAACTCACCCCCTGAATTGAGTCTCTTTCTAGATGGTTGGGACACCCATGAAGAATAAATCTGTGTGGGTGGGATGCCCATTAAGTACAATATCATGTACAAAAATAATAGTGGTTTGATTCACAAATTTCCTTTACTAGTATCAAAGATAAATTTCAACATTACATCCCAAAACTAGAACTAAATGGGGGATTGATCCAAATTTGTAGTGTATTACTCAGATCTATGACTGAAACTAATGTCCATGTTATTTGAGGTGTGATATGCCAATTAGTCACAAGTCCTATATAGGGTATAGGGGTATCTCAGATGTGATTAATAAGTCAAGTCGACTTACCCCATAGATAATTCATTTACCATATGGGTGGGAATCCAAGGAAAAACAATGTTATGTGTTTGGTATTTCTAGAGTGGAAAACGTTGTGGGTAATAATGTTGGTTAGTGGATTATCCCTTTTCTTTTTCAGGTATCAATGGGGAGGTTGTAGGTTTGGAGCCCATGAATAGTATAGAGTCGGATTAAATACTTTATGTGAGTTTTATTTTTTATCATGTATTTATTATTACGGCATTAAAATAATTTGATAAAGAATAAATATCTTCGATGTTAAATGAAGTTGATGATGATAAATTATTTCAGCAAGTTCCTGTATTCATTCATATAAACCAATAAATATGAAGCTTGTTTTGTGTAGTAAAAGATGAATAATTCTCAAGATTATCCTATGTCTCCAATGAAGAAGGATTCATGATTTAATTTACTATATAATTATGCATACTCATGTTTATTTTAAATGTATAAACATTATAATGGATTGAAGGGGAATTTATGAAGAATGATGAAGTAGTGTCAATTATGGTAAATTAATATACAATTATTAAGTGTTTTTGTTACATGGGAAGTTGTGTGATGATGTTTATTATCCTAGTAGTAGTTAACACCAAGTATTTATCAAATATGAGAATATTTTTAGGCTAAATATTATAAATCTTGATAAGGACCATTGAGTCTATATCCATGTGATTTGAGTTACCAATAATATTTTTAATTCAAATCAAGTATTCATATTAGATTGTGAATACAAAAATAAATTAGTGGGAGAAAAAATAAGTAAATGGTGATCTATATATTATTTATGTGTGTGTTTTATGATATAAATGTTAAAAAATGTAGTTTAATTTATCATATAAAAATTAGAAGAGAATATTAATGGGCATTGAACAAGAATAGAGTGACACATCTCAGGTCTTTTATATATATCCTAAAGATTCAAAAAATGTAGAAGAGATCCAATGAAATATTTTTTTACACTGAAGAAGAAATAAATAAGAATAATATAGTAATAGAAGAAGATTTAGTATAATTTGAAGTGTACTAAATAGAGGAGTGGGAACAAGGTAAGGTTCCATGCATATCTATTTTCATAGAAAGAATAAAAGGAAGGGATGGTACTCAAACTTTTTATTGAAGATGTCTGTGCACTATTGTGTATAAAAAATAATTATTTTATTTTATGTTTTGTGAAATTAAATTAATATGGAAGTCAAGAATAATGAATCACAAAAAAAAATACTAATATAGTGGAGGACTTTATTAATGGTTTAAAAAAATTTAAGAAGTTAAAAATTATCAAAACTAGTAATATAAAGATCCATTAAGGACCTGTAGTTGGACAATGATATCACTAATCTAGGGATAAAGTACTTTTTTCTATCCACCATCATGAGTAAAGGGTACCATATATCAGGTTTGAGATTGTTTTCTATTCAACCAACTGTAATAAGTATCTCATTACAGTAGCCTATGTGATCGAGAAATATTACCTAATAACAAAAGGAGTTTCCTTTCTTATTGAAAGGTGAACCATGTAAATCTTATTTAATCTTTTTCTGTGTTATAATGAGTAAAGTAAATTTACTATAATGTTAAAATAAATATCCAAAAATTTCTATGATCCAAAGGAATAAAATATATAAAATTCCAATAAAAAACCCCCAACACAGATTTATCCATTCGCCCTCTTAGTGTGGATCAGATCCCAGAGTAGCCCTATTAGAGTTTCCCTCATAAGGGTATGATTAAAATATGATAAATTATTATAATGAAAAAAATTCATTTACTCAAACACCATAAAAAGAACATTCACATAATTCAGGTGAGAATAATTATTTGGAAAATTAATATTATAGGTTGAAATATTTTACCAATCTAAATTAGCACCAATCTAGATAGTTTAAAATATTGGGTATTTTATTGGGGTTGGTTTAAAAAGTAAAATATTACATGAATAACCCATATTTAATATGATAAAAAGTTTTTAATATTTTTTGAACATGAAATATAATGTTTTTCCCACATTAATTGAAGAATAGGATAATTCATTCCAATTTCCCACTCCCATCAATGAAATCACCAAAAGTTTTTATTTTTGAAATTACTGAGAGGGTCAATTTAGTGATAAAATTAAATATTTAATTATATTATTAACTATATACTAATTTCATTAAATTAATCTATTTTTCAAATTGAATTATTCTGGTACAAATTTTTGAATTATTGAACTGAAAATTATAATAGTATCATTCCATGCTAGTGCTAAATTTCAATATTCTAAGAACTAATTTACATATTCAATTTATCTAGATGTTTTTATTTCTAATTTTAAGATATATAGAAATTATAAGCATGAGAAAAACAAAGATGATTCTTACATCTTTCACCCACCTTCTATGATTAAATATATGGATCATATCATATTTTTATAAAGAGGTAAATGACATGAGGATTATAAAAAAGGAATAGATCTACTTACATAGAATGTTTAATATGGAGAAATTTTTTTTAATCTTCCTTGTATCCCTCCCAAAATAATTATATCACATAAAAATACGGGAGGTAGTGCAATCATATAGTGGTTCTCTCTGAGAAAACTCCATCATTCAGCATAGTATGGATGAAAATGTGAGTTACTTGGTCAAATCAATGACTATAAACAATGGTAAATCCTATTAGGTAACTTGATATTTTATTTAATTTATTTTTTATAAATATATTAATAATAAATATATAATTACATAAAAAATATAATATAAATAAACCAAAAGATATGTAAACATTTTAAAAAAAATTACATACATTTTTTCTTTAGACACAATGTTGTGCATGAATATAAATCAAGGCACAAAAAGTATTTGAAAACTAGTATAAAAGTCATGAAAATATTATATAAGTATAATTAATGTAAATATATACATTTCATATAGTTAATATTTTAAAAAATCATAGGAAATTTGCAGAATTTTCATCCCAAAATTTCCATATTCCCCTAAAATGAAATCTTATAAAAAAATAAAGTGCCTCCACCTTAGGGAAATAACCATCATCCACGATTTTTTTTATTTATCTATTTCTTTACATAAATCCACATCTAACTTTTTTAAATTTCAAATGATTAAAAAAATTTAATAACCCAAGAAATGAAGGACACTCTAACATTTCATCATCATCATGTTAGAAATAATTATACTAATTTAATTTTCCCTTCAAAATAATTTTCGTTATTTAATTAATTTTAATTTTTTAATTTCAATTTATTTTAAATAAATTTTTTTCATATTTACAAATTATTATTAAAATTCAAAAGAAATCCCCTTCCCAATTTATGATATTATTTTCCAAGCCAGATTACTTGATAAATTATTTGTGTCTTTTGACTTATCAGTTTCAATATAAAACATTCCTTTAAAATCTATTTTTAATTTTCTATATTTTAAGATAATTTAAAAATATTAGGACATATTTGTTTCTATTTTTAAAACCACTTATTTTACTTTCATCCAACGTTAAATTAATTATCAATAATTATAACTTCCTCATCCTCTATTGGAAATAAATTCTCTTTAATTTCTTCCCTTTATAATTCTTATCTTATCTCTTTTGAGTTTAAGGGGTTTTTGGAGATTATGGGTGGTTTTGGGTGTATTTATAAGAATAATGGTAAGGGGATGTGTTATAGTAAGCATTGAGAACCTAGTATATTATTATTGGGTACCTGATAGCCTCTTTGGGAAATTTATATTAAAATGGGGAAATTTTTTCTTTTCAACCACCTAAAATATACCCCAAAATCTCCCCATTTAGGATTTTCCCCAAGCTTATAGTCAGAAACACAACACTAAGAGTCCCCCTCGTTATATAATTATAATACATTGAGTTAATGTAAAAACTGAATCTAAGGCTCCTCAATTGTCCACAAGAGTTCCAATCTAGTGGGGTGAATCTCTAACACACATATATCACCATTACATAAACTATTCTTCATAGTAGAAATGGAAACCATGCCTTCAAATCATTAGGGAATATGGGGTCTTACTACCTATTCAATATTCTCAAGTTCTGGTGGCTACTAAAGGTTATATTCAGTGATCTTAATTTATATCCTTATTTTTCATAAGTGATTTCATGATTTATGTCGATATCATTCTGAGACCAATTTATTTAATAGCTATTTATTAGGTCTTAAATACAATTGGTGGCCTCATTATATTTCATGGACCTTAAGGAGATATTATGTAAACTACTTGGTAGGTGAAACTCTTATCCCTATTATACTCTCATTTTGTGGGTTTGGAAATGATTTTAAGATGAGTGAAAACATAATAATGATATGTTTGAAATTAATAATATGTTTAAAGAGTGAATTTCTAATATACCCAAGATTCATTCCTGGTTTAGGCTTATATTTTCCTTGGTTTTGTGCTCATAAATTATTCTATTATCGTTTTTATTATTTGGTTAGCTCCTTAGCATTCAAATTGAATTTAAAAGGTTAGAGACACCTAAAATGGATGAATGCATCATGTATATATTATGTTCCATATTTTTTTATAAAAAAATTTCAAAACATTCTTCGTATAATATAATCTTAATGATTTCTTTATAAGTATTTTATTTTCTTATTACCTATGATATGAATGGATTTTATATGATATCCTTGTCTTACAAAATTATTGTACACTATGATTACATTTTATTTCAGATTGATAGAAATTTATATGAGCATGGAGCTAAATTTACTAACTTGATTATGTGTAGTTATTATCTCTTAATCAAGAAAGTTAATGAGAAAGGTGTATTTTGTGTTTCAATAAAAGGTTCCTAGGTACACCTTCATTTAAAAAAATGACTAATGATATGGGATGGGATCATAATACCTAAACTCTTTTATACCTCTTTCTCTATTAACAAAGGGGTGGTCTTTAATATTTCACTAACTCAATTATACAAGAATCCCAATACACAATATGGAATAGGTAGTGCACATAAACAAATGTTTTCACATTTAGGGGGAATGAAATTATAATTTCTTAGTCCCACTCGCCATATATAAATATTCAAGGCATAATGTAGGCGTGATAGGTATGGATCCTTTCTATAGAGGGAGTTATCAATGACTGTTGTTTCATTATTATACCTGGATAATTTGACTACTTATACTCACTAGATTTGGTTTGTTTCTTTATACACTCTGGATTATGATAGACTATTATAGGTGGGTAGTGATGGACTACTGGGTATATTTTTCTCACACCCTACACATTCTTTATTTGGGAATATGCAGACACATTAATTCACTATATGAGTAAATATAAGGGTCCTGGGAGTTATCTTTGCATGAACTCTTGGAGTTTATGCAGTACATTCTGAGACATCTTCGTGTGTGTTCGAAGCAGGATCATCAAGGTTATCTCTATAGGTTCCAATGGATCGTGTATACATAGGATGTCACCATTTACGATATATAGTAAATGTTTGACTATTTCAATATATTCAGTTCTAGTTTTTTAAATGTCTTATAATTTTTAATAGTTTTTTTTATTTCAGACCTTATACGATATAAATGCATGTTTATATAGCTATTAAACCTATTTTTTCAAAATAGAATGATGATAAGGTGTCCTGATTACCTAGGGTCTGGTGTCAGGGTCATACAAAAAATCAAATCAAACACCATGGGGTATATACTAATAATAAAGAGGTTAAAACATTTCCCACAATTTTCTTAGACCCTCAACATGTACTCCATCCACTAGTGATTAAGAGGTGTTCTTGTGGTGTTGTGGATACACTAACTAGAATTGTTTGGTTTGTTAAGGAATTGTTATTACAAAAAGTATCAGATCTCATTTCAAGGGTTCTCTAATATAGAACATCAATGTATCAAGGGGGTTGGATTTGTAGTAATTGAGAACTAAACCTTAAATATGCGTCACTGGCATAATTATTATAGAATATTGAGTTACTAATGGTGGTTTGGGGTATCTGATTCTCTTTTTTTCCTTTAAGTTTGTTACATAAATCTCATGAATCATGATAAACATTGATAGGTAGGAACAAGTAAGATACCATGCCATATTGTGTGCTTTCATTTCTTTCATATTATAATACTATTGGAACTTGTTGAAAATTCATAATAACTAAAAAATTAATAATAAATTCTTTAATTTTCAATATATATTTATAGTTAACATGTAAGTTAATATGGGTTATCAATAAATTATTATTGTTGATAGTACCTAAATATTCTGATGGAAGCTTGAATACTTTATGTTACATCTAAACCATGACTGTATTTATTTTTAAGTGATTTTTTGATATTTTGAAAGTATTTTAAAATTATTTATGTAGTATTTAATAATGATGGGTCTTTTGAAAAATTAATGTGAGGGAGAGAGGTATGGTTTTCACTTATCCTTATAAAGTCCCAAAACTGGTTCAATCAAAAGTAACTGATCCCATTGGGTTAAATAGCCCCAAGAATGATTCCTTGTAATATAGATTCTTCAAACTAGTAGTGGGGGTCTGTGATGGTACTATGGGGAGAATATACTGCCTTTATCAGAGTAGACAGGATCATTGAATAATAATAGTATTAAGTGGAAATAATATAATGTAAATGATACAAGACAATAATTCAGATAAATATAACCAATCCAAATCAATATCCTGAGTATAACATCCCCTTCATGGATGCCATTAAACTAGTTCCCCAAGATTGGTTGCCATATGACCTCAGTAATTCCTCCTCATATTCTAGAGGCTACCAACTAGCCGTAAAGGTATAATAGAGCACATAGGGAGACTATATCCAATTTATAAGAGTAAACGACAAAATAAAATGAATAGAAATAAAGGAAATAAAATAACCAATAACACATGATACCAAGAATTTTTCAAAACTAGGTACAAGCCCATTACCAAATTGTAAACATGTCATTTCATTCCATACAGTGAAAGTGAAAGGAAACCCAAAATAAGGACAAACTAAAATCCCCAAAATCGGTTCTGACACCAAGTCTAGTCCCCTCCTCCATGCACATCCCATGACCAATGAACCATCTACAATAGTGACCTTACCCTTATCCTGACCAGTAACTATGAATTCTTCTTGGGTACCCAACAGCAGCCTAAACCAGGTTTGAGTATAACTCTGTAGGCCACCAACAATGGTGTCTACAAAATATCTAGTCTAAATAGATAGAGTATGAATGTACTAAATATGACAGGGTAAACAAAAGATAAATTGGGACATTAGTTAACAATTTTCACATAAACCATATACACCATGTGATCCAAGGGTTAGGAAAATACTTTTTAACTCAACATCTTATGTTAGTGAATCCCTAAGAATCCAAATATAAAACAAGTTCTCTATCTCACTAGGGAAACCAATTCATAATCAATTAAATCACACTACCTTGGAGCCTCAGTCCATATAGTCTCAACCTATGAAACCATTGGTGGCCTAGAGCATCAGTCTAACTACCCAACACATGAATTCTAGGGATGGGTTTAGATCCTCAATCCAATGCATCCCATGGGCATAGAACATCAGCCAATACCCTACATACCACCAAAATATGTGCACATAATTTATTAACCATTTATTACATAAACCATTTAAATAATCATAATAAAATAATACACATAACATTATAAATTCATGGTTCATTCAATATATAAATCATCTTCATGCCTTACCCATTTAAAAAATCTCATTCACAGCCATAAGTCATTTCATATTCCCTTAAATTCACTTAACCCATTCATGATATTCTAAGTGATCACTTATGACAAGTTAACAACCTACATAATCCAAGTTAGTTTACAATTAATAACCCATGACAACATGTCAACACATTCATTATGGGATCTATGTCATAACAATTCACTTTTAAACGTTTAATTATAATATCCATATTCAAGAAGAAGCACACCCCATGGGTGCCCATTAACCTATTGAAATCTACCTCAACACATCATATAGGGATTATAAAGGGACTAATTAAACATTTTCCCAAAAAATTTACCAAATCAAACTAAAGGAATCAAATTCACGATAAGGAAGAAACAAATCACAACCCCATGCACATAAACTAAACATAAAGAATATGGTATATAACTTGTCTACCACCTACCTTGATTCTATAGAAGAACTCTAACTTAACCTAAGACTTTGAATCATATTTGAACACCCTTATAATCCCCAACTTAAGATCCACTGGAAAATAGGTTTGAACTTATTTGGAAGAAGAAGAGAAACTAAAAAATCCCTATTATAAAAAAGATGATGAAGAGGAATCTTATACTCACCTGGAGCATCGATTCTCACCCAACAGTGTTCCAAACATCCGAGAAACAAAGAAGACGGATCCTTGGGACGCTTGGGGTGTTTTTTTCATCCATATGGTTTTATGAGGAATAATGTATAAAAATACCATGTTAGATCACTTAAGGATCAAGAGGTTAAATGGTAAATTCCCACATTTAAAGGGTTGCATGTTATGGCCACATAGTTATCCAAATCATGCTCTAACATTGATCCACGATCTTCCCAAGAGGGTACTAGGCCGCAGGGTTTCCTTGTAATCCTGCATGGTTTGAAAAACCATCCTCATACTGTGTGGGATGTCTTTGTCCAAGCCTGCATGGTTTTTCCTTCCCCCTTTCATGGTTTCTCAAACCGTGAACCCCTCCTCTAGGTATTCATGGTTTGGGAACATTGTTACTACTAACCATGCACCAAATGTGAAATAGTCACTAGATTGTCATTTTTCTGTTTATTGTATATCCTAAACCCCCAGAACACCCCCGATCCTCCACATACACCCAGTAAACATTTCACAAACCAGATAAAAGGTATTTAAACAAAAACTAATATACGAAAGTAACTCAAAAAAAAATTCAGTCTTACAACCTCGCAACCTTATAGTGGATCATCCTTGAGTTACACTCCCTAGCTTTTCTAAGATTCCAAATAAAATATTTCAGGACAT
The DNA here is from genome assembly GCA_963277665.1 of Viscum album. NCBI lineage: Eukaryota > Viridiplantae > Streptophyta > Magnoliopsida > Santalales > Viscaceae > Viscum > Viscum album. Next base: position 565,895,402 of record OY728134.1, on the reverse strand, counting down.
TGGGACTGCATATTTGTCTATATCTCCCATGTTTCTTCCTAAACATTACTATGCCTCGATAACACTCAAATCCATGCAACAATATTTCCTTGAAATACATTCTCACCATGACCCACAATAGGAACTGGATGCTCCTCAAAGGAAGAATTAGCCTCGAGATCAACTTTGTAGTCATTATTCACGTTTGATGGGTTATGGTGATAATTTCGAAGATGCGACACATGAAAGACCTCATGCATGCCGCTATATCATTGTGGATGACCGAATTGGTACTCCACCAGTCTAATCCTTTCCAAAATCTCAAACGGTCCAAAGTATCTATGCACTGACCTCAACTACATCCGAATTTGATGGTGACCCATCCTTGGAAATAGCCAAAGAAACACATGATCACCCACCATAAAATCAATAGGTTTATGGTGTTGATCTGCATGTGAATTTTCCATACTCTGGTCTATATTTATATGTTTCTGAATAAATAAACCTTCTATGTTGTCTCCTACATAAGACTCAATCCCAACATCATTAACTCCGGAGCCTCCATCCAATATAACATGGATCTATACAGCCTCCCATAGAGAGCCTCATATAGGTCCATATGAATTTTCACCTTGTAACTATTTTTATAGGAGAAATAAACTAACACCAATTTATTCTCCCATGATCCTCCAAAATCTAGGAAACATTCCCTCAAAATGTCCTCTAGAACCTTAATAGTATGCATCAACTTCACATCCCTCAATGGGCCAAAATTCATACTCAAAAACACCTGGCTAAAAATAACTTTCTAGAACTGTAATGTAAAACATGGATCACAGTATAAAACAATCGTTCATAGAACACCATGAAACTAAACTATATCTAGAACATAAAACTCTCCCAACTTATCAATGATGAAGGTCTCTTGAATCGATAAGAAATTTAACACATTGGTCAAATGATCCACAACTACCAAGATCAAATCATTATTCTGAGGCTTACTTGGAAGACCCCCCACAAAATCCATTACCACATCATCCTATTTCCATTCTCGAATAGGCAATGGATGTAACAAACCACCTGATCCCTAATGGTCAGTCTTCACCTGATGTAAGGTGTAGCATCTTGTCAAGAAACCTGAAATATATTTCTTCATCCCTGACCACCAATACTGCCTATGAGGATCATGAGACATTTTTTTCAAACCAGGATACATTAACCACTTTGAGGAATGAAACTCATGCATCAACTCTTTTTACATTCAAGTAGGCATGATAACACGACCACACACATAGACAATATCATTATCACCAACAGTCCTACCGTATGGTTACTCCCCACCTTCATCACTTTCCTTCAAAGTAAAAAACTTAATATCATCATATTTTCTCTCCATGATCCATCTCAAAAACATGGACTCAGCTACCAAGGATGAAAGGGTTATATACCCCTTCCTATCATGCACCTCCATATGCATCTTAGGGAACAATGTCATCATCCTTCGCTCAGAACTGGATTCCTAAATCACTTTATTTTTAGTATTTTGACTTGAATCAACCACAAAAATTTTTCCATTTCCTATCATGTATATGAGAGATAAATCAATGGATTGCATATATTCAACCCATCATCACAACCAATGATTAAAATCACACTGAGAGAATATGTACTTAAGACTCTTATGATTGGTATAAAAAAAACATTTTTCCCATCATGTGATTAAACCAACATATTAAGGCATAAACCACAATAGCCGATTCAAGATCCACTACTAAAAAATTTGGTTAAAAAATCACTAGGGATTTAACATCACTAGCTAAAATATTCTTTTAAGGACCGCCATTCCATGTGCTAAAAAGCACTATCAAAGGGAGTTTTTAACAGTTCTTTTTATGTACTATTAAATGGGGTCTTAGAAGTGCTAAAAAATAATTGTTAATGGGGGGCCTTTATCAGTGCTTTTAACAATGTTCTGATAAATGGGGTATTTTATTAGTGCTTGTAAAAAAGTTCTAGTAAAGGGGGTATCATTGTTTTTTAGAAGCGCTGATAAAAGAAACCCATTTATTAGTGATTTTTTAAGAGCACTAATAAAATTATACTTAAAATATATTTCATTACAAATAATATATTAATATTTTTATATTGATAAAATTATAATATATTTTTTAAAAAATATTTTTTAGATAAGGTAAATTGGCATTTATACTTAATATATAATATATTTAGTGGAAATAACTTATAAAATAATTAAAAAAATATTATTAATTAATAAAATGGTTATAATTACCAACTCCTAGTCATAAAATATCTATTTAAATATTGAAATCCAAAAAATAATAAAATCTTTAAAATAATTTGAAAATGTAAATCGGCATTTAAATGGCCATAACTTTTGATCTGGGTCTCTATTTGGAATCTACCACATATTAAATCAAAGATTGTAATGATCTCTACAACATATACTGTCCAAAATTGAGGTCAAAGATATATATCTTGTTTTTCAACCCTAAAAAGTCCCAGAAGGCCTGTAAAATTGAGTTTGTTGTCGCGAACCCTGGTTTCCTAAAATTCAAATGGATATAACATTTGATTCAGAAGTCTGTTTGACCTATAACACATGTCATATCAAATATAATTTAATTTTATTCGATTTTAATGGTAGTGAAGCTAAAATAGACTCCTTAATCAAAAGTTAGGTTTTTTTCTATTTTTTACAGGTTTTGGGTTTTCAGTGTTTCATTCCATTATTTTGTGTTTTATGGGTTTTTAGAGTTAATATCTATTTTAATATATATATATATTTGTGTGTGTGTGTGTGTGTATTTAAATATATATATATATATGTAACTATATATATATAAACATAAACATTTACATATATAAATATATGGATAAAAAAATATAAAGAAATATATATTAATAAATATATATAACATAAAATGTAAAAAAAACAGTATAGTTTAGTGGAAAATTCAATTGTATATAAGATGGTGGTCTCTGGTTCGAAACTCATAGGAGGTAGGGGTACGTGCTGGGGGTGTTATTATCTACAGAACTGAAAAAGGTGTGAGATAAGACATAATAAAGGGGGGATAAAATATATATATATATATACCCTTTATCCTTAGGGCCTTTACTAGTTCTTTTTTCGTAATGATAATGTAGTACTTTAACAGCACTAAAAATGCATTGATAATGGGGACCTTTTACAGTTCTAAAAACTCTAATAAATGCCCCTTTATCAGCACTATTTTTACCACTTTTAAAGGGTCCCTTTATTATTTCATTTAATGAGAACTTATAAAGCCCACCCTTTAGCATCACTTACATTATCAGCACTTTTATAGAACTGATAATGCCCTTTTACTAGCATCATTAAAGGCCCGCTTTATAGTCATGATCAATCGTAGGGTAATTTCATTCATGATGCCTCAACTCCTGTGAGCAATACATCACAACCCAATCATCCTACATCAACCCTTCCCCAAGACCAACACCAGATGCATGAAAAAACAAGGTTTACTTTTTTCTTGGATCTGGTAGGATCAAAATACACGCAGAATTCAGTCGCTTCTTTAACTCCTAAAATGCATCCTCACATTCCCTGAACAACTAAAACATGATTCCCTTCTTGGTGAAGACCAAAATTGGTGCTTCCAAATGAGGTAATTCTTTGAGGAAACATAAATAATATCCCATGAAACCCAGAATACTTCAAACATAAAAACATTTTTGGGCTTCTCACACGATACAATAGCTTTCACTTTCATTGGGTTTATAGAAACACCTTCCTCGGAGAAGTTGTGGCTCAAAAAATGTTCCTTGTAAATATATAAATGATACATGGATATCTGGGTTTATATCCTATTCCCACATAGTGTACTCTAGATGATGTCAAGATGTTTGGCATGATCATCATTAGTCTTGGATTACACTGAGATGTCCTCAACAATAAAAACTACTATCTGATCTAGGTAAGGGTAAATGATTTGGTTTATTGGGTCCATAAATATAGTTGGGGGATTGGTCAATTTGAAAATAATAACAACAAACTCTTATAATCCATAACTACTTCTGATGGAATTTGTGGAATATTATATGGTCTCACTGTCAACTAATGATACATTGATCTCAAAGAACTTTTGGAGAATACTAATGCACCTTTCAACTGGTTGAAAATATCATCGATTTGAGGAAGAGGTTATCTATTTTTACTCTCATATGATAAATATTCCTATAATTTAAATAAAATCAAAAGGATCTATCATTCTTCTTGGAAAAAACACTATAGATCCCCAATGTAACATAATCTAATTAATAAACCCCTTGTTCGCCAATTCATCCAACTGAGTATTAATTTCCAAGAGTTCTGTTGGTGTCATTCTATATGGTTTATGGAAACTATTTCGGCTTGCGGCAGAAACTATATCATTAATTCAATGTTCAACTTGGGTAGCAGTTCCATTGATTCATTTTCAAACACATCTTGAAACTAATCCACGACAAAAGGAAATACAAGTAACTACCCTATCATCCAGTACAGGACAATCCACTTTGTAGTGACCCAAACATTTATCAAAGGAATTTCTCCCTTATTATAGTAATGTCACATAGTATCAATCACATAAAATCACTTATGGACCATAATAAAAACATTAAAAATATATAATTATAGAAATAAAAAATATTTCTAGAAATTAATAAACCTATACTGATGAAATAGTAACTTGACCTTCAGAATAATAATATGTCCCTTATGAATAATAAACTGGCCAAAGGAATAGTAAACTCACCCATGAAGGTATAAATAAAATTTACACATCTTATAAATAAATTAATGATATAATTATATAATTGTCTAAGTAAATTAATATTTTAAAAATTATTAATTATGTGTTGGTATTTTTGTAAGTCATTTAATTTCAATTTCAATTTTATGATTAATATAATAATTTAAAAGAAAATTTATTTTCCAAATATTAATAAATAAATTAATATTTTGATTTCTTATGATTTTATGACAATTTTATCGGATATTAAATAATTTTTCAATGAGTTATATAATCAGTTATAAATTTAAAATCTGTATGTTTCATATTAGATGAGGATTTTAATTAAAAATTAAATTACTCTTATTTAGAAAATTTTTTCATAAAATGAACTCTATTTTTTAATTCTACTCATAAAAAAATGGTCAGGATGATTTTTTTGGGTTTTTTCTGAATTACTTGAATTTTTAGTGAATAGTTAAATACAATAATTTACGATAAATATACATTATAAGATAAATACACTATTCATTGACTCATCGCTGATATAATAGCCATTAGTTCGATCTCACATGATCAAATTAATGTATGTAGTATCAATCATCAACACTATTTCTTGTCTTGATAAAAATAAAAAATTAATGAATTAATTAATGAGAAAACACCCCTCTCATCCACTATAAATACCACCCATCTCCCCCTCTTATACTCACACATCTCATACTTTGATCCTTGACGAAATTCTATCCAATACTCTTCCTTATCCCCTCCCCCAAATCTAGTATCTCTTTTTATCATCAATGTACCATGACTAGGTTCCTTTAGGAGGATCTTAAGAGGTGAATTCAAGAGGTAAACCCTCTCTCTTTTTTCTTTTATTTTCTAATCAAATTATATTTATTTCATTATTCTCTACTCACCTACCTTCATAAAAATAGAATTTTAACTCCATTAACCTGTATATATTTTAATTATATCATGTTAATATAAAATACAACATTATAATCACCCCTCTCTCTCTTTTATCTTAGAAATGAAATCGTTGCTCGTGATGTGTCAATTTACCGACATCGTGCACGATATACTTTCATTTTTCTTAAACACCTTCAAGGTTATTGATAATACCATTAAATATTTTACAAAATATTTTATAGTGTATGTTATAACCATTTTAATGTTATGTAAATAACTTATACTCATAATACTAAATGATAAAACAAAACAAGCTCATTGAGTTTGAAAAACTCCTAAAATTAACCTAGAACTATCATCAATAACATTTATCTAATGAATCATCTTCATGTTATATAAAAAACCTTTCTAAATTCATTTAATATTCATTATGATAATTAATAACATATAATAATAAAAATATGTTCATCCTTATTTTAAATTAACTTCAATTCATGTATACAAATGCACCGATCATGAAAACTACAAAAAACGAACATTGCCGAACGATGAAATTAAACTCTATAAATCATCCCAAATAACCATAAAAGAACTTAATAAATAATAATTAATTATATACATGTATAAAAGTTTATTTATTTTTTAATTAATGAATCTAATGTGATTATGCATGACATAATGTGAAGGAACCTTTCGAACACAAGGTAACGGGAATTCTGAAACCCATCTTTCATTCTCTGTGATTTCCCTCTTTCAGCCCATTTTTAGTATGGATATTCCATAAAAATAATTCAATCATCATTATATTCCCTTTTTTGGGATATTTATTTTTTATAAATGAGTTTATGACAAACAGAATGTTTTCCAAAGGAACACTTCTTCAAAAAACACACCTTTGATTTCTCGAGATTGTTTCTTATTCACTCAAGGTTGATGATTCAAGTATGTTATTCCCATAATCATTTGGGAAACCAAATATTTAAGGTATTATTATTAAATAAAACTTATTCATTTCCATGGTTTATTTTCTGTTCAATATTTATATATGTTCTATTTTTCATGCTTGACAATGTAAATGTTATGATGTGACAGGTGTGCCCAGAATTGTTATAGCACAATGTAAATATTAAGATGTAACAGGTGAACCTAAAATTACATATAAATCCAATTTATTGTTTAATGTGATGTATCTCACGATAAAATACAAATATATGTTAACATTATGCTCGCTTTTTTCAAAACTATGTTTGTTATTTGACCACTAAGACATGATGTTTCATTTTTATGCATTTCCTCATTTCATGCCTTTATATAATGCTTCCTCTCATGATGATGATATTATGATTATGCCCACCCAATTTCATATTATTACATAATCTTTTATATCATCTTATTGATATTTTTAGCTCACCCATTTTTGATTTATATCATAATGTGACTACACGTACTAAGGATAACAAAAGGGATAATAAGAAGCTAGAGAAGAAGGAACTAAATAATATTAATGTTTTATGTTTTAATATTTATGTTTGGTATTAGTTTTTTCAGGACACTAAACCTTTGGACCCCCATTTATTAATGTTTTTGTGAAGTTTTTCTTTAAAATTATTTAATAGTAATGTAAGAAATTAAGGGTTTCTATAGTAGGAATTAGAGGACGGTTTAGTTAATTTGGTAATTAGGATTAGAGAAACTTAGTGAAATCCCTTTATATGAGACAATGTATAAGTGATAACATATAAATCATTGTTATGGAAAATATTAACCATTAAGATCCTAAAATATATTCCTTTATAATTAATTTCACAAAGGAATAATTTCTTTATTCCTGACTTGTTGAATTATTTTATGTTCTAACCTTTTCGATTTTAGAAAATACTGGGAACTAGGAGAACCTAGGCCAATAACCCATGTGAGAGAAAATGCAGTGATTACTCAAATGACATCCTCAATGATATGGGAGGTGGAGTTAAAAATTTTAGGTCGATTCTTACCCATCTATCTCAGGTTATGAATAATAACATGAAAAATGTGGAATTTCCTCCTACATCAAAGATGGAGAAACTGGATATCGAGAGTTTTATATGGAAATGACCACTAATGTTTAGTGGATCTTTTGATCCCCTGGTTGTAGAAAAGTGGGTCAACTCAATAGAGAACATTTTTTTTTCTTTAATGTTTTGAGGTGGATAAGGTGAAGCAGGTTTTTTATCTTCTAGATGGATAGCCCATCCAATGGTGGGATTTGATTAAGAATAGAAATATGTGGGATGAAATTGAAGATATGGAGTGGGAAGACATTAAGATAATGTTTATTAATATGTATTTCCATTGAACTCTTCTTACGAATATGGAGAGAGAATTCATAGAGATGAAACAAAAGGAATGATAATTCGTCCTAGATTAGGATGAACATTCTACAAGTCTTGCATGGTATGCTTTAGGTTTTGTTATCGACAATGATAGAAACCTGATATTTTCTTTAATGGATTAAAACCACAAATTCAAAAGGCTCTTGAAATACAATGCATTGGGAGTTATGAAATTTTTTTTGATGTGATCTCAATGTGAAGATGGAGTTAAAAGAATTTTCCCATGCCTATTGTGATATGAAATGAAAAATAGAGTTTCAGGCTGGAGGATCTAATAAGAAAGGTGGAAAGAAAACTCAATCACCCACATGTCAAAAATGTGGAAAGAATCCTCATGGTAATTTCCCCAAAGTTATGGTGAAATGATTCAAATGTGGTAGTGAATTCCACCAATCTCATGAATGTCAAAAATACATGAGAATCGTTAAATAGAGGTGGAGTAAAGGAGAGCACCACCCATAGACCAATGTGAAAACCAATCGGAAAAAGGGAACAATGCAAGTCGATGCACTAAACATTGGGTCCTCAAGGATAATTAAATCATCATCCACCAAAGCCAAAGGAGAAAGGTATGGCTTATACCATCACTAATACTAAAGTGGATAAAGAAAATGATGTTATAAAAGGTATACTTCCTATTCAATCAAGAATTGAAAAAATATTATTTGATTCAGGTTATATGATTTCCTTTAAATGTTGCATGTTTTCTAGATCTATTAAATTGAAGCCTCGAAAACATGAAGTAGATATATCTATATATGTAAAAAGTGGTTAAATAATTATGACCCAAGTTTTGGAATCTTCCCCTATAGTGTATGTGGGAATATTCTTCCATCAAATCTCGTGATGCCTCCCTTGGTAGAATTCGATGCTATACTAGGAATGGATTGGATCTATTTATATATATCACACTTAAACTATAGGGAAATGAAAATATCTTTTCATGTTCCAACCCATACCAAGGTCCTCTACAAATTCAAGGAAGATCATGAGTCTCCTTTAAAAAATATTCAACGGTGTAGGTGTTAATTACCTGTAAAGAATCATGCATTGATCAAATGGTTGATTCAAAGTATGGTATCAACCTAGGTGAAATTACCAATGTGGGGGGAATATAGTGATTTATTTTTGAATAGTTTCCTTTTCTACCCCCTGATCATGAGGTAGAGTTATCAATAGAACTCATACTCAGAGAAACCCCTATCTCAATGTGTTCTTATAGGATGACTCATATCAAACTGCGGGATTTAAAGAATTAGTTGCAAGAGCATTTGGAAAAAGGGATCAAACGCCCTAGTGTGTCACCATAGGGTGTGACAATGTACTTTTTAATGAATAAGGATATATAAATGTGTCTTTTTATTGATTATCAAGAAGGAAAAATATCACCATAAAGAACATGTATACTCTTCCAAGGATTGATGACATATTCGATCAGTTTCGATTTTCTCAATACTTCTCAAATGGGCATCTTCATTATGGATATCATCAGCTAAAGGTGAATAAGGAAGATATTTAGCATACATACATTCATACATGGGATGGGAACTATTTGTTTCTTGTGATTCCCATAGGACATAGGAATTCCCCTATAGTCTTCATGGATTTGATGAATAGATTCTTTATACATTACCATGAAAAAAATTTGGTAGTGTTTATGGATGATATTATCTTCTACTACAAGGGAATATTGAGAAATGGAGAATATCTAAGGATTGTGTTGGAAACATTAAATAAGGATAAGTTTTATTCCAAGTTCAGCAAGTGTGAATTTTGATTGTAGCAAGTCACATTCCTAGAACATCTGATCACAAGTGAGGGAATTTTTGTGGGCCCTTCAAAAAAAAGGCAAATGAGGAATGTCCCAAACCCTATATTGCCATGGAAATATAAATTTTTCTTCGATTGGCGGGGTACTATCAATGTTTCATGATAAATTTCTCATGATTCTCAATCCAACTAACTATGTTAACTAGGAAATGGGTAAAGTGTGTCTAAATGGAAGAACGTGAGAAAAACATCAAAGAGAAAAGGTGAAGGTTTATCACTGCCCTTTTACTCACATTACTGAGAAGTGGAGATTGTTTTGTGATGTACTGTGATTATTAAAATATTTTCTTGGGTTGTGTACTTATGAAAAATGATAATGTTATATCCTATGCCTCATTGCAGTTAAAGATCCATGAGCAGAACTACCCTATGCATGATCTAGAGCTAGCAGCTGTGATGTTTTCCTTTAAAATATACCAACTCTACCTCTATGGTAAGAAGTATGACATATATACTGATAAAATGAGCCTAAATTATATATTAACATAAAAGGATCTCACATTGCATCAAATTATATTGTTAGATCTAAACAAACACTATTATTTCTCTACTCACTATCATCCTAGAAAGGAAAACAAAGTAGTTGATGCTCTTAATATAAAATAACCTACTAATCTATCATGGTTGTATGGTGACAAAGACCCTATCTTAATGCATATCAAAATAATGGATTTGGAAATCATAATGGCATGGAATACATATAGCCTTTTCCAAATGATTTCATAATCATCTATCTAATAGATTATTAATAGGACACAATTGGATTATTCATAGTTGCAAAAGAGGGTCAATTGTGTAAAATAAGGGAAAATGTCAGATTTTCATATCGATGATGGTGGTGGGATTAGTTTTGTAAATGGGCCTTGTGTGCCTTCATCACCTATGATAAATACTGATCTATTGGATAATGCATGTACCTCAACTATATCTATTCATACTGGGAGTAAGAAGATGTATTCTGATCTTGGAGAACAATTTTCCTTGGACAAAATGAAGAAGGATATTGATGTGTATATCTTAAGGTTCTTGATATGTCATAAATTTAAATCGGAGTGACATTATCCCACAAAGGGATGATTCAACCATTTTCTACACCCATGTGGGAATGGGAGAATGTCGCTATAGACTTTATCACAAGTCTCCTAAATACATCCAAAGGATATAATAATATATGGGTTGTGGTGGACTGACTCGCAAATACTTCCCCCTTTATATTTATTCAAGAAGTTCTCTCACTTGAACAATATGCAATTATATAAGTGAAGGAATTTTTATGACTTCATGGAGTTCCATTCTCAATTGTCTCTGATCATGATCCCCAGTTCAAATCTAAATTCTACAGGAGCCTTCAACATACTTTGAGTAATTAATTATATTTCAGAATGAACTATCACCCCCAAACTTATGTCCAATATTAATAGAATATTCAAACTCATGAAGATATTCTATGATCCTACACTATATAATAAAATGGTTTATGGGATCATCATCTCCCATGGGTTTTTTTCTCATACGTTAATAGATTCCACTCGAATATTCATATGTCTCTATTTTAAGCTCTATATGGAATGCGATGTAGAACTCCATCCTTTTGGGATGAAGTTAGTGAATGAAATCTACATAAACTTGATCTTGTATAGGAGATAATAGATAAGGTTTAAGCCATCTAGAAATATATCAAATTTATCAGAGTCGGAAAAAGAGATATGTTGTCAATTGTCAAAGGGACTTTGAGTTTGATGTAGGAGATTAACCCTTTCTTAAAATATCACTATAGAATAGATTCATGTAGTTTGGAAGGAATGGGAAGCTAAGCCCAAGGTACATTGGCCCATTTGAGATTTTTGATCGCATAGGATTTTTTGCCTATTAACTTTCACTTCCACTGATTATGGATCGAGTTTATAATGTGTTTCATGTATAACTCTTGATGAATTACATACCAGATCCCTAACATGTACTCAACTCATTAGTGGTATAGATGGAAGATGATATCTCTTATGAGGAGCATCCATAAAGATTTTGGACCAGATAGATAAGGTTTTACTCAACAAGAAAACCCACCTTGTGAAAGTGTTGAGGAGGAAATGTAATTTTGAAGAAGTAACATGGAAACTAGAGGTGGTGATGAAGGAGAAGTACCCTCACCTGTTTACACAAAAAGAAATATCGAGTGAGAAGTTTCAAAAGGGGGAAGAATGTAACGACCCAAAATTTTATCAAAAGAATTTATTTATTCTTATAAAAATTTAACATAGTATTAATCACATAAAATCACTTATGTTCCATAATAAAAACTTAAAAATGAATATTTAATTAAATAATAAGTGAACCAATAAGATAGGAAAACAATACCGATGAAATAGTAACATGACCTTAGAAATTGTAATATGACCCTTATGAATAGTGAAGTAGCCAAATGAATTGTAACCTCACCCATAAAATTATAACTGAAATGTATAGAACTTATAAATAAAGGAATGTTATAATTATATCACTATATAAGTAAATTAATGTTTTCAAAATTATCATTTAAGTGTTTTTATTTTTGTAAATCATAAAAAATTAATTAAAATTTTATGATTAATTTAATAATATAAAATAAAATTTATTTTCATAAAATTTATTCATAAATTAATCTTTTGAAATCTTATATTATTTTAAGATAATTTTATGATACCATAAATAATTTTTAAATGTGTTATAAAATCAGTTATAATTTTAAAATCTGTATTTTCCATGTAAATGAGGATTTTAATTACAAATTAAATTACACTTCTTTAGAATAATATTTTCATAAAATGGAGTCCATTTATAAATTATAAATATTGAAAATTATGTAAGGTGATCTTTTTGGGATTTTTTTGAATTACTTGATTTTTTTGAGAATAGTGAAATATTGTAATTTACGATATATATATATTATAATAGAAATACACTATTCATTTGGTCGTCATTGATGTAAGAACCATTGTTTCGAACAAAAAAAAATAATTACTATATTTAGTCTCAGGAGTCAACACTATTTCTTTTCTTGAGAAAACTAATAAACTAATGAATTAAATAATGAGAAAACACCCCACTTCTCTTGTATAAATACCAAACCTCACCACCTCTTCTCTACAATAAATACCAAAACTCACCCCCTCTTCTACTAAAACCTCTCAATAATTGAACCATGCAAAATTATACCTTGTACTCTTTCCTAGAACATAAAACATGTCTAAGAGATCATTGTCTCATCCAAATTCCAAGCCTAAGTGCGTTGAAGTGGATCTCAAGAGGACAATTCAAGAGGTAAATCCTCTCTCTTTTTCTTTTATTTTCCTTTCAATTTCAATTTGTTTTCTTATTCTCTCTTCACATACCTTCATATAAAAGGATTGATAACTATATTAACTTAAATATAACGATATTATGTAATGTTAATGGAATATCCAACATTAAAATTTTCCCTCTCTCATTTAATATTAGAAATTAAATCATTATTCTAGATGTGTCAATTTACCGACATCGTGGGTCATGCACTTTAATTGCTCTTAAACACCGTCCAAGATATTAATAATAAAATTAACTGAATTAAAATAGATTTTAAATTTAATTGTATAACTCTTTTTATTTTATTTAAATAACTTATACTCATAATACTAAATGATAAACCAAAATGAGTTCATTATGTTTGAAAACCCACCAAAATTATTCTAAAATGATCATCCTTAACTATTATCTAATGAAGCATCCTCACAGTGTATAAAATATCCTTTTTAATATCATTTAATCTTCTGGAGGATCATTAAAAACATATAATAACAATTATTTATGTTCATCCTAATTTAAAACAAACTTCCAATCATGTATACAAATGAACTGATCATGAAAACCATGAAAATGAACACTCCCAAATGAAAAAATTAAACTCTATAACTCATCCAAAGGACCATAAATAAACTTAATAAAACCATAATGAATTATATTCATCTATTAAATATTTTATAATTCATAATTAATGAATCTAATGTGATTTTATGAAACATTAACATGGAAGAACCTTTCAAACACAAGGTAAGGGTAATTATCAAACCCAACTCTCTTTCTTTGGGTTTTTCCGCTTTAACCCAATTTTCAGTAACGATATTCCATAAATATAACTTATTCATGATTATCTATCCTTTTTGAGATATAAATTTGTTTACTTGAGTTTACGACAAACACAATGTTTTCTAAAAGAACTCTTCTTTCAAAAACACACCTTTTACTTATTAAGATTGTTTCGTCTTCACTCAAGGTTAATGATTCAAGTAGGGTTTTCCTTCTTTCATTTGGGAACCCAATGTTTGTGATGGTATGCTTATTAAATTAAACCCATTCATTTACATGGGTTATTTTATGATCAATATTGATATATGTTATATGTTTCCTGCATGATATTGCAAAATTTATGATGTGACGGGTGCACCCAGAATTATATAGCACAATGAAGATGTTATGACGTGAAGGGTGTGCCCAAAATTATATAGCACTCTAATTAATTGGGTAATGTTTTGTATATCATGAGAAAAATGAAATATGAGATAGAATTGTGCTAGATTTGTTCACAACTATGTGTGGTATTTTACCACTAGGGCATGATTTTTCATTTTTATGAACTGCCACATTCCATACATTTATCTTGTGATTCCTCTCATGATAGTGATGTTATGATTATTATATCCCCATGTCATATTCTTTCATGATATTATCTATCCTCTTACTATTCTTCTTATCTCACCCCTTTCTTATTTATATCCTCATGAGACTACATATACTAAAGAGAACAAAAGGGGCAATAAGAAGATGGAAAATAAGGAATTAAATAAATGATTTTGTTTTTTTGTTGTAAAATTTCTGTATAGTCTTAGTTTTCCCAATACACTAAACCTTTGGATACTCATTATCTAATTTTTTAATGCTATTTTTCATTAAAATTATGTAATTTTAATGTAAGAAATAGTGGGGTTTCTATACACCTAGGATGTGAGTTCACCCAATTACTAATAGACTTTCCCTGCAAGACCTACTCAGATATCACACTCCCCATGGTGAACATAATTATTCCATTCAAGGGAAGTAAAAATTACCCTACAACGGCAATTCTCAATATGTCCTTGGTAAACACAAACCAACACATGCCCAAAATCAGGTCGAACCATAACATCTCCAGCACAAAAACTTCCCACAGAAAATGGAACCCAACATCCTTAAGTGAACACCCCTTACAATGTTGGATATCCTCTTCTCGCACCCTTAACGAGGTATCTATGAACATAAATCCACACATATTCTCCACCACTAGGTCCAACACACTCACAAATTGGAAATATATAAAAGAATTTGTGGTAATGGTATCAAATTATGTGATAACAAGCATAAAAGTTACAAGGATCATACCTCGAACTATCGATAGACCAGCCTCACCACATCCAGGTGAAAGATATACTACATGAAGTTGACCTACCCCTATACCCAAACAAATGTCTTGAGTAATTGGTGCTACACTACACTACTGATATGCATGATCTTGTCCCATATTACCACATCTATTAACCTTACCGGGATGGCCAGTAGAGTTCAAACTGCCTACTTGATATAGGGTAACCAACCCCCTTATTTTATTCTATGTTGTCCTCGACCCTCCATCAGTACCCATATGTTGAGGGTTCCAATAGAACCTCTTCACATTCCTCATCGGATGCACACTCGACACTCAACAGTTGGTTGGGGACACTGGCCATGCATATGTCCCAACAAACTGCATATATATAAGAAACATTGGTCACTACACAAATAGGATAGTTCCTTTTTATGACTACTCTGTCCACCACCTCCCTAGTATAAAATCTAAAAGAGGATCTTCCTACCATCAGAATCTACACCACTGGGCCACTTGACTGGAGCTACATAGCCACCACCAAAAGCCTCATTTATAATTTATTTGGAAATAAGGGCATAATCCACCACAATTTTAAATCTCATTAAGTAGAATATTTTCACATGTGACTTGATCTCATGTCTAAAAACATCCTAAAAATTCCTTTATGTATCCAACTCATCCCCTTAAAAGGCAATAATAAAGATTTTTATTCGAGTGAAGTGATGAACATAATCCATCAGTGACATGGAACCTTGGTTCAACCTCATAAACTCTACATCCTCTTTATATCTAAAGGTATACTAATAGAAATACTCAAATAAAGTTTATTAGAAGTTTTCTAATATCATACCATCAGCCTACGAGATCTAAACCAAAGCATCCCACAGGTCCTTTTCCTATCCTCAAAACATGTAAGGTTACAACTTAACTCTATTCTCTGGAGGAGTCTCTTAGTGATCATAATTCATCTAAATATACTCTATCTAGAACTTAGCTAGATCAGGTCCACCCTATCTAGAAATATTATAAGGGTGTTTCATCTAAAACTCCCTAGTCATCTCAAACTTACTTGACACAACCCACCCTGGGTATCATTCAATTATTATTATAAAAAATTTGAATTTCTCATGGAACTTCACCTCTCCCATATTACCCAGGATCATCGGGTTTTCTTACTCTACATCTAGAGGATCATTTTCAGTGACATCCTCTTATCTTACAACTATCTCATGATGTCATGGTGGAAGATTCCTAAAATTAAAAACATACATCATGGAACACATAACAAAAAAACATCCATAATTGCACAAAATAACTCTCTCCTCTATCCACAAACAACATATTATTCATACACTATCCCAATGGACATATTCTTGTCACTATAACTACCCTTATCTATCTCTACCATGTTTATGGTAAACTTAGGAAAACAAACTCACAAAACCACAAGCCATTTTATTAAACACCCTTTTTAAAAGTTCTAATTTTCACAATGTAAATCTTTATCCTTAAAGAATCTTCCCGTATTTACAACTTATCACAAGTGGGATTTTTTAAACCCATTTTAATATTTCATTATGCACTTTTCTTTAACCATTATTTTACATTTATTCCATTTCCTAATTTTAATTATCTTTATTAAACACTACATCTTATGAATTTTTCACAGTAAAATAAATTTATTTTCTCCCTCATGTCTCACACATCTTCCCAATGTGTGTCTACCAGGATTCATGCCACCAATATCCATAGGTTCTTAAAATGATGCATGAATTCCCAACCTCATACCATGTTTTATATAAGAAAAATATCATAAAATAGTCACATTACACAATATGTGCATCACCCAATGGTGAAATATCATTCAACTGTAACAACAAACCTCAAGAATAAAAGTCCCACCTCGAGGGTACTAGGGTTTTCCCTCAAACATGGGTTAGATACTCCCATGCACAAGCTCATTTCCAAGACCCAGCATATCCAAGTGTACCATATATCATCCCCAAATAGTAAAACAATAGAAAATAACCCTTTTACCACATTATAATGTTCCTGGCATAGATTTCACTAAACTGGTTCCACAAGATGGGTCACCACATGACCTCAGGTGTGCCTCCCCATATACCAGAGGCTATCAAGTAGCAATGAGGGTCTAATGAAGCACATGGGGATATTATACGCTCTTTATCATAGTAAAACAAAGTGGATAACAAATAAAAATAAAGGAAAAAATAATAATGATCTACACACATTACCAAATATTTCCCAAATCCAGGTACAATTCCCCAACAAAATATTAAACAATCCATGTCATTCAAAATAGTGTTATATACAAGGAAACCCATAAATAAGGGAAAAATAAAAATCCTCAAAATGTGTTCTGACACTGATTCTAGTCTCATTCTCTATATGCATCCCATATCATATCAACCATCTACCACGGGGCCATTTCCCTTATCATGACATGATACCATGTAATCTTCTTGGGTACCCAATGGTGGCCTGAGAAGGGTATGATTACAACTTATTAGGCCACCCTCAATAGTTTCTACAACATATCTAATATAAAAATATATATTAAGAATATAAAAAAGAATAACATGGTAAAAAAATATAAATAGGGCCATTAGTCAACAATATTAACTAAAACCATATACATCATTTGATCTAAGGGTTAGGCAAAAACATTTATAACTCAATTGTCTATGTCGGTCAATCAATAAGGATAAAAAAATAAAACATGTTCCCTAAATCACTAGGGAAAGTATTTCACAATCAATTACATCACAATACCATGGAGCATCAGTCCAGGTAGCCTCATCCTATGAAACCATTAGGGGCCTATAGCCTTATGCTGACTTTATAACCTTTGCATTCTAGGTGTGGGTTTAGAGCCTCTGTCCAACCCATGCTATGGGCATAGAACATCAGTCAATACCCCACATACCACCAATCCATGTGCACATTCTTTATTTAACATTTATCACATAAATCACTTCAATAAAAATTAATCTAATACTATATATGACATTCATGATTCATGGTTCATTCAATTCAAAATTCATCTTCATGCCTTATCGATTTACAAAAATCTAATTCACAACCGTAAGTCATTTGAAATTCCATTTAATTCAATTAACTCATTCACGATATTTCAAATGGCCCCTTATGACAAGTTAATAACCAACAAAATACCCATTATTTTACAATTCATAACCCAAGAAAACATGACAACACATTCATTATGGTCGCTATGCCATAACAATTCACTTCTATAATTTTTATTTTTATTTTCATATTCAAGAAGTAGAACACCCCATGGGTGGAACTTGACCCAGTAAAATTAACCTTAATGCATACGAAGGGGATCATGAGGGGAATAATTAAACATTTATCCATCCGATTTACCATGTCTTACTAAAGGAATAAAATTTGCAACTTGGAAACCCCAAATAATAACCACATTCACATAAACCAAACATCAAGACTATAAGATATAACTTATAGACCACATACCTCAATTATGAAGATGAACACTCACAAAACCAAGGCCCTTGAATTATATTTGAACACCCATTAAATACCCAAGTTAAGATCCACTGGAAAAAACATGTCTTTAGTGATTTAGAAAAAGAATAGAGACCACAAAAGTCCTAATACAGAAATGGGAAGGAAGAGGATTGTTGGACTCGCTTGATTTTTATATTTGTAATCAAATGCACTCCAAATGGAATAAAAATTAAGGAGATAAATCCTTTTTAATCTTGGGAAATTTTGGTTCATCTCTAGGGTTGTAGGAAGAATAATGAATAAAAATCCCAGGTTAGATCACTTGAGTCCCTAGAGGGGGAAATGAAAAATTCCCAGTTTTAAAGGGGTGTATGGTTTGGCTGCATAGTTTTCCAAACTGTACGCCAACCATGAGCCACCCTCAAACCATGATGGGGATAGGATGCATGGTTACCTCAAAATCCCATAAGGTTTTATAGACCATTCTCAGACCATGTGGGATGGCTTTATCCAAGACCGAACAGTTTGTCCTTCCCCCTTTCACGGTTTGTTCAAACTATGAACCCCTCCTCTATGTATAAACAATTTGGTTGCATGATTACAACTAACTATGAAAAAACCATGAAATATGCACTGGATGGCCATTTTTTCATTTGTTTGGTATGTTGAACCCCTAGAAAACCCCTATGCCTCCACATATACCCAGTAAACATTTCCTTAACCATATTTAAGGGATTTAAACCAAAACTTATACAAGAACATAACTCAATAGAAGTCTGGGATCTTACACATATTCATATATAAAATGAATATGTCATGATTCTATATAGAAATTGGGATCAAGGGATACATGGAAGAAACAATTTAGTATATTTCATGCCATAAAAAGTATACAGAATTCTAAAAAAACTAATCTCCAATGGTATATTGAGAACTATCTAAGTCCTCTACTCCCACAATGCATCCAATTATTGAAGTCAATAATTCATAGAATTCATCTTTTATTTATCCCAAACTATATCCACAAAATCTATTTGTGTACCAAACGGTGTCCACAAGAGAGTGTGAGTAAAACCCGGTAGTCCACCACCAATGGTGACTATAACTAATCCATTCCATGAATATATTATTAAATAGTTTTAGGTAATAATAAAAAAGGTAATGAATGAACTAAATAAACCCACATCGAATCAAGTTCTTCACAGAATAGCAATCTGATACTACCTTCATTATACAATTATATATTTTCTTTGAACATTTATAATTTTAATAATCAATAAAGATTATCATGTCCCTGAATTACAAGTAGATGAAAAGTATCATCAAGCCCCCATTAATTTTGAGTACAAATTAAGGAACGTCATTTCCATTTATCCTAAATCATTAATAAGTAATTTTGTATCCACTAATTACAAATAAGTAATATTGAACATCATATCCAGTATTTCAAGTATGTATTATGGAACATCATATCCATCAGTTATTAGTGAGTAGAATAAAACATAATGTCCATTAGTTTCTAAATAATCAATACATAACATCATATCCATATCGGAAGATAATCATGAAGTAAAAGATCTCAAGTTCCATTTTAATGTTCATTCCCAAATTTAATTTAATTCATCATTTTATACACTTGATTGAAGTATAGTAAAAAGGGGCCAAATGTAACTTACTTTTCAATGCATCGTTTTTCATGTTCAAGTGTCATTGTCTTCAATATACCTTTTAACTAATTTATTTTTAAGTGATCATTTGGTTCTTGGGAATAAGAATTCCATAAAACATTTCATTATTAAAATTTATAACATTTCATGAGCCAACGCTAAGTCAAACACACCTTAATGGTGTTTTGGTCATAAGGGAAAAATAGTTCGTTAAAGAATTTAATTGAACTTATTGGGAGGAATGGTTCAGTTTTTGGTTTTCAACCTCTAACTGGTTACTGGGGTCACATAGTATGTCAATTCAAGGTTAGTGTGACCAATTTAATATATTATATATTTTTGGAGAAACACGTCCAAGGTTTGGCATACAGTATAATGGAAACAATATATAAATGTATACAGTTTTAGGAAAAAGGTTTAGAAAAACTAACTTAGATAGGTAGAAGAATCGTCATCTAGTATCAACATTTAACACGTACTGGATTGAGATAAATAGAATAAATATACAAACACTCTTTAAATACATCATATTTTATCACATGAAAATAAAATTTGATAAATTGAAGAAAAATAAGAAAAAAATTAAGAGGACCCATAGTCATACCATCAGTTATCAAACAAGAAGAACATTTCATAAATGAGATATTGGATACTGGTTATAGATCAAAGAATATATTGATATAGACAAGGCCCTCAAGTAGAGGAGAGATACTTTGTGTTTGAGGAAATAAATATAATTAAGAAAGTTTGAATACAATGAGAGAAAAATGGAAGTTTCCACCTTTTTAATGGTGAATACAGTTTGGCTGCATGGTTGGCTAAACCATGTGCCCACCATACACCACCATTGTCTATGTGTAACACCCCATTGCATAGACTAGGGCATGGTTTGGAAAACCATTCACAACTCGTGAGTGGTCACTATCCAAGATCTCCACCCTCACAAAATTAAGCGCATTATTTGGAGACATTGTGCACCAATCATGAAACATACACCTACAATTTATTACAGGTTTCACATAGTCATGTAGCCATCATCTCATAGTTAAACTAGCTGTGAAACTTCTCCATAGACTACATGCTTGAGTCAAATTGTTAGCACTAAAAATGCTCCAAATTTGTTCCCCAATCTATTTCTCCAAAAACTAGAGCTCTAGGATACGAACAATACCAAGATACTCTGAATCCCTTTGTTATTCTTTTTGTAATTCATATATAGATAAAAAAAGTTATAAATTAAATTTAAAGGATCTACACCTATATGAAAAAATGGGAACCTACAAACTCCCCTCCATAAATAAACTCATCCTTTAGTTTCCCTTCTGAGGTTGGTTGATCATAATCAGAGAATAATTGTTTCCATTGAGCATTTACATAGGCCACTTCCTCATATGTCTCATCCTATACATGTTTATTCAACCATAAAAAACATGTTATAGGAATGAAACTACCATAAAAATACTTCATGCTACAATCAACTATCTAAATAGCATACTCCTCAAAATAGGCATCAACATCCACCTCAAACTCATCAGGAAGAAGGACATGAGACTAATTTGAATAACAATGATGAAACTGAGAATTATAAAAAAAACATCATGCATAGCCTCGTATATATAAGGGAATGTGATATGATAAGTAACTAGCATTTTACTCTCCAGAATATCAAAATAAATGATTAATATATGTTCTAGCATGAATTTTCAGCTAATTTGTCTATGTAATAACCTAGAGTTTACTAGTGATATTCTTCTCTTCAAATAAATCTATCTTATAATATATTATGTAGTATTATATAAATAAAGTTCCCAATAATGATTTGTTTAATTAATAAATATTGTTTAATTAATAAAATATGAAACCAATTAAAAATCCAAAAATTTAAACTAGATAAAAAATATAAATTATGAAATCAAAAATAGGAAAATATGGATTGCCCGAATCTACTAGAATCATCACCCCGCTTCCAACACAATTGAAAGGAAATAAAATATTAGTAAAGAGTAAAAATTATTGAAAATGGAAATACATATCCTTGATATGAATTGAGTGATATATTGATTGGAATAATAAAGTGGTATTTATAGGAGGTAATGTGACCATTGGAATAGTAATGTGACTACTAGAATAGTAACTTGACCATGGTGAATAGAAACCTGAATGTTCAGAATGGTAACCTGACTGTTAGAATACTAGTTTTACCTAAAAATAATAAATTTCAATATAAATAATATTTATCATAATTAATTTATTTAAATATAAATTTTATAATTCCACAAAATACATATCATGATTAAAAAACTTAATGAAAATATAAGCTCATTGTTAATAAATAGTATTTTAAAGTATTTCATAAAAAATTATAATTTTTATAAAAAAACTAAAAAATAAATATAATAGTAATTTGTTTTGATAAATCTAATATCTTTTTCAAAATCAGAACGTTAAAATTTTCCAAGGGTTACTTTTTGGTAGTTTTTTGAAATACAACTATTTTCAGGTGAATAGTAAAATTACAGTTTTTCACAAAACTGGTGTATCTTAAATTACATAATTCATGATATAATAATGAAATAATCCTTTATAGAACTTGAGTTTCATCCATGATGTATTTATTTTCATAAATAAATCCTTAAAATAAAATAACCTTAAATTCCAAACCTCAAAATACTTTCCAAATCCTAAAGTCAAAAGTGATACCTTAAAATAACAATTTATTTTTTTCAACTTTCATTTTTTTATAAAATAATTAATTAGAATTATAAAGGGGGTTAAAATTATTAAAACTATTATATTATATTTATAAATGATTTATAATGTCAGAAATTCACTATTAAAATTTTTACCTTTGATATATTATTTTATTTAATATTTTATTCAAAACATACCCCTCTCCTCAAGTATAAATAACCAATATCCCATCCATAAAAAACCACTTCTCCTAACCATTAAAAATCCCATGACCTTTCCAAATCCTCCCACTAAATACCCTTAGAATAATTTTTTCCATTCTAGAGCAATCCAACTCCAATCACAAATGGAATTATAGTGTCGTACAAAATTTGCTACACTGAGGAGTGAGTAAGTATCTATTAAATATTCCCCTTTTTCTTCTTCTATGTATTATGTTCCAAATTCCTTTAAAATATTTATTCTATAAATTTAATTATGTAACAATTTAACATTATGTTAATGATGTTAACCTATTGTAATAATCATATTTATGGAAAATATAAATTATATACGTCACGATCTCGCCCATTGGGCAATGTCCTGTTAAAGGTCAGTTTACCTACTATAGAGACATTACTGAGACAATTATAATAATGATATTAATTAGTGGATATTATTACTTATACATAATATGTAAATAATTAATTACATGTATTATAATATTATGAAGTTAATCATAATTTTCTATAAATGAATCTGAATGAAAATAGATAAATCTAAGTTAAATGGGTATTTAAAAAAACATGATATCAAAACACATCAATTTTATAAAAGAAAACAAAAAAAATATAATCCAATTATTATAATTGATAATTATTTGTATAAAAGAATATAATTCACTTTTTTACCAATTTTTTAATAACTCTACATTTATTATTTAGGAGTCCCAAAAACGAGGAAATAAATTGGGAATTAATGTAAGGGGATTCTCGAAACCAACTCCTTTTATTTTAGTTAAACATATTTAATGTCTTATTTGGTATTAATACTCCTATAATGATCCTAATATTTAATTTCATTATTATTACTTTTTATTTTGTGGGATATACATGTTTACTACATTATTTTATTACAAATACAAAAAAAATCCAAAAGCACTCTTCTTTCAAAAACATATCATTGACTCCTCTTGAGTTGTTTCTTGTTTTCTTATAATGATGATTCTTTCTCGAAATATTTTTTTACATTTCTCATTTGGAAACCCAAAGTTTATTCATGAAATCATGATTTATTAAATCATTATGAAATTCATTCCTTTCCAAGGGTTAATTATGGAATATGATTATTATATATTATGTGTGGCGTGCATGATTATATAAATATTATGATGTGATGGGTGGGGAAATAGTTATATAGACCTCCAATGAAATGGTTAATTTGATTTATCTTATGAGATGAGGTGTATTATGCATTAACATGATTCTATATTTTTTCACTATGATGATGTTATGATTATGTACATATGTTATGCATGAACATGATGCTAGTTTTGTTCAAAACTATAAGTGGTATTTGACCATTAAGACATTATGGTTCATTTTTATGCATTGAAACATTCCATACCTTTATCAGATGTTTCATTAATGTTTTTTATGATGATAATATTCGTATGATTTGATGATTATTATTATTATGACCAATGATATATTGATTCATGTCCATTAGTCATCCTCTTACTGAGATTTTAGTTCACCTGATTCATTGATGTATATCCTCAGGTGATTAGTTATATTAACGAGAACACAAGGGACACAAATATTATAGTGAAGAATGAATTAAATAATATTTATGTTTTATTATAAAAAATTTGTGTATGACCCTATATTTTTCAAGACAATAAACCTTTTCATCATGGATTTGTATCTCTATTATGTGGTTTATTTATAAAATGATGTCATAGTCAGTAATAAAAATTAGGGTCATTATAGCTGGTATCTGAGCATAGTTTAGTTAATTAGAGAATTATGATTAGAAAATATTCATAAAATCCCTTAGGATAAGACTAAGTAAACATCCAAGAAAAATATTTTTAGAAATATGAAAAACAAATGTATCTCATATGAGATTCCTTTAGAGTTTATTATGAAATATAATATGTTATTCATTCTGGATTTGTTGACTTACAATTTTTTCAAAACTATTCTATTTTATAAAATGGTGGGATTAAGAATAAATAAGACCAATAACCAATTTTGGAGACAATTCAATGATTGACTGAATGATATCCCTAATTCCATGAGAGGTGGAGTTTCATGCTATGAATAATAACACTAACCATGTGGAAATTCCTCCTTCGTCTAGGAAGGATAAACAATCCATTGAATACTTTATGTGAAAATGACCACTGACTTTTAGTGTAACATTCAATCCACTTATGATGGAATAGTGGGTTAACTAAATGGAGAAAATATTTTTTGTGATTCATTGTTATGAGAAGGATAAGGTGACTCCAGCTCTTTATAATTTGGACGTATAATTATATCAATGGTGGGAATTGATAACTAAAACCATGCTAAAGGATAAAATGGATGATATAGAGTGAGAATACTTTAAGAAAAATAAATTACTAATTATTTCCCTTGATATGTTTGAATAAATATGAAGATATAATTCATAGAGCTGAAGAAAAATTAAGGTTCATCTATCACAGATTATGAGGCAAACATCACACGGCATTCAAGATACACCTCGAGTTTTGTTGTCAATAATGATAGAAAAATAGGTAGATTATTTAGTGGTTTAAAATCACAAATTTGAAAGTATATATCTATTTGAGACTTTAGGAGTTATAAATAATTGGTTTGATGTGCCCTTAGAGTATAGATTTAATTTAGATAATGGTCCCATGGTTATAGAGATAAAAATAAAAGAATAGAGTAGCATGATGGTGAATCAAATGATAAAGGAGGAAAGAGGATCCAACTACCCACATGTCAAAAATGTGTGAATAAGAATCTTGGGAATTTCCTCAATTCCATTGGGAAATACATCAAGTGTGGGAGAAAAGGTCATCAAGCTCTTGAATTTTGAAGAGACATAACAAATTTGGACAACATGATAGATGAAAGGAGGGTTCCTCATAATGCACCACCTATTGTTGAATTCTTCAATTGGAGGGAGAAAGGGAACTGTGAAAGTTAGTTCACTAAACATCAAGTCCTTGAGGGTAATCAACTTCAGAAACCACCAAAGAGAAAGGAGAAATAGAAATCATATACCATCGCTACTACATTATTGGAGAAAGAAAATTATGTCACATAAGGTACACTTCCTATTCACCCATTAATTGAATAAGAATTATTTGATTCTAGTTTTACACATTTCATTATATCTTTCATGTTTTCTAGAATTTTTGGATCAAATACTTTATACCTTGAAGTATATATATCATTAAAAACACCTTGTGGGGGAATTATTGCAACCCATGTGATGGAAACTTCTCAGGTAAGCCTCTATGGGAAGATTCTTCTAGATAATATTTTGATACTTCCCTTGGTGGAATTCAATGATATACTAGGAAAGGATTGGATCTCATTATATAGAAAACAAATCAACTATATGTAAAAGGAAATATGTTTTCATAATTCATGTCACTCCAACCTCCTCTACAAATGAAAGGAATATCATAAATCTCATTTGTAAAATCCATCAACTGTGTGGTAGTTGATACCCTATTAAGAGGCATGCAAGGACCAAATGGTTGCATCTAAGGTAAGAATAAATCTTGAAGAAGTTACCATTGTGATGGAATACACTGATGTATATCCCAATGAGTTACTCAAACTTCCGCAGATCATTAGGATGATTTCTTGATAGATCTCATACCTAGATCCACTCCTATCTCAAAATTACTCTATAGGATGACCCTAAGCGAACTAGAAGAGTTGAAGAAGAAAAGACAAGAGGGCTTGGAAAAGGGTTCATATGCCCTAGTACATCTTCTTGGGTGAACCAATGCCCCTTTTCAAGAATAATGATGGATCAATGTGGTTTTGTATCAATTATTGGAAACTCAACAAGATCACTAAAAAGAAAAATTATCCACTTCCAAGGATGGATGTTTCGCGCGGACTCCGGGGATGACCTCCTGGACGGGAGATTCAAACGTTCCGATCGGTTTCTAACGGGTTTGTTCGTAGAACCGGAAACATCCAATGATTCCACATCCGTTTGGACCTACTTTCCAAAGGCAGGCGCTCATTAGCTTGTGGGCTAATGAGGCTTAGGAATTTGCATTGGTCGAGAGGATGGGAGGTCGGACTCATCACACCTTTTTGACGGGAATTATTGTCTACTCCGGGACTCTCTTTATAGATTTAAGTTATGTTCGTGAATCCTTATTACATTACCAAGTATAAAATGAGTTTTCCATTAATTTTAACAATCAATGATCAAGTATGCAAGAAATTTAGAGAATCTTTTATATGTATTCGAGGTTCTTCATCAATAGAGAATCATCTATATTTGTTTAGAGATTCTTGGTCAATGGTATCCTTCAAAACATTTATATAAAAGTCTCTTGGTCATTATGATGACCAAGCTGGTTTTAAAGCCACTCAGTGGGGCACTTGAAGTTTATCGTCATTCAGAAGGACAGAGATTATTTCAAAGTTGGGATCGAACCCATAAATGGGCTACCTACGTATCCTTTGTTTTGGAAAAGGAATCAGAACCCACGTAGTTCGAGAAATGGATGATGTTTATGATTGATGGCTCAAAGATGAATGTCGTAATTACTTTTACACTCTAAGCTCACGTGAGTCATGCTCGGTGTGAGAAACAAGAGGTATTGGTAAAAATTAGACAATTATGCCATGAAGGATGCAATCATAAGAATTTGTTTGGGGCTTATGTATGGATGACTGCCCAGATAGATGAAGGTTTAGGATTTACTTTTAGGGAGAAAATCCATGAACAGGGTCCATAAAGTTATATGTGCTTCATGGAGATTTGAATACTCTAATCTTGGGGCTTACTCCTAAGGAGGATGCCCAAGTTAGGAGGGGACTTATGATTAGTTTTTAATCCTGAAAAGGAAACCCAAATCAAAGGTAAATTAGGACTGGTTAAGAGAAATTTAGGGGACTTGGGGCTTACTCCTGAAAAGGAAGCCCAAGGTTATGACTGAGTCTTATTCCTGAAAAGGAGACCCAGGTTAGGGGACTTGGGGCTTACTCCTGAAAAGGAAGCCCAAGGTTATGACTGAGTCTTATTCCTGAAAAGGAGACCCAGGTTAGGGATTAAGGTTTGGGGCTTACTCCTGAGGAGGATGCCCAAGTTTGGGAACTTTTAAGAATTTGGGGCTTACTCCTGAGGAGGATGCCCAAAGTTGGGGTTGAGGCTTACTCTTAAGAAAGATGCTCAAGATTTAGAGGACTTGATTGGGGCTTACTCCTGAGGAAGATGCCCAAGTTAGGATTCTCTCATCTTTAAAGGATGAGGTTGAATGAATGAACTCTCAATTTTTGGTGACATAAAGATGTTTAAATCACTAGGTTTTCAGAGATATTTCACAGAATTCCTTTCAGACAAGGATGTCAAATCAAGAAATCATGCCATAAATGGCTTTGAAGAGTATCTTGAAGACTGAATCTTGAATAGGAAAGGTGAAATGGCTTAAGAGGGGTAAAATGGGCATGATGGGCACCCAAAAAGATAGGGGCGCGCAAGTATTAAAAGTCGCGCAAGTCCTGCGGCGGCGTGCAAGTATTGGTCGCGCAAGTATACTTGCGCGACATGAGGGATACTTGCGCGATTTACAACCAGAGTTGAAATACTTGAGCGATTCTTTATTAAACCCTTTATAATCCTCTTGAGGTTCTTCCAGAGAGGGGACGTGCAAGTTATATTGAAGGAATTAAGTCGGCGTGCAAGTGTTTGATCAGTTTCAACACTTGGCCTTCCTTCTTCCCTTGAGATCTTCCATTCTAGGTAAGAAATTACCTTAGAAGTGTTCTGGAAGCTTTGAGAAGAGACTTGGGCGTCGGGAGCTTCAATCCGAGTTTCTGGAAAAAGATCCTCTCGAATGGGGGGCCCACAGGGTCTATTTATAGGCAAAAGAAGACCCTGGGCGGTTACCGGGCGGTTATCACTTAGGTCGCGCAAGTCACTTGCACGACCATAAGGCATCGCGCAATTACTTGCACGACCACTAGGCGGCGCGCAAGTGTACTTGCGCGACCATGAGGGAACTTGCGCGAACTATGGGCAATGTTCTCCTTGTTCATCCCTTTGTCGATTTTTGACGTTTCTTCAAAGGATGAATCACATTGGACTCAGATATTCCCCTTTTCCGATTTTTAGATTCTGTGACGAAAGGAGCGTCAACAAAAGTCCCCCCTCAGAGTTGGATCCGGAGAGAAATGAGGATTTGACTCTGAGGAAATTGAATCCATCCAAAGGAAAAGGGGGCGCGCAAGACTTTAGGGCACAGAGGGCAGTGCACAAGTGTGCTGGAACTTGACTTTTATTCAGAGTTCCTTTGTCTTTTGTGGGCAGTTTAAAGTCATGCATTCCGGACATAAAGGGGCTAATGTTTAAGGTCGAAATAGCTTTGACCTAAATGGATAAAAATGGATTCAATTCCTTGATAATTTATCTGAAAACATATTTACCATACTCAAGTATGAGGTAAAAAATGTAAACTATGGCTTAAGAATATTTGAATCTGAGGAATGATATGAAAAAAGAGCTAAAAGGCATTTAGAAGAAGTATTTTCCAAGAATGAAGTTACTATTATTTAACAAAACCCGTTATGGGGTTGAAATATGCAGGGCCACCTATGGGCATTGGCTGCATAGTCAAATAAAATAGCATCTTTTGGCTGACAAGTCTGTTATGTGGACTGTTTATGCAAGGCCACCTATGGGCACGTGCTGCATAGTCAGGCAAAAGAACTCCCAGAAATTTACTTTCCTAGTGCTAAAAGCCAGTGAAAGTTTATGGAGATTCAAATTTTCTAAAGCATAGAGTTTGTTGTATGGAAAGAGGTACTTGAATATGGAGAAGATATTTCCAAACAAGAATATCGAAGAACTGGATGAATATCACTCCTACGAAGGTCTGACCCAAACGTAGGGAAGAAAAATAAACCATAGACTTGAATACTTTCAGATCATGAAAAAGGATATGGGACAAATACGTTAAGGATGGCTATTTTTGCAGATCCCTACATACTGTCGTTTAAGACAAATAAGGACAAAAGAGGCATTCTTCCTAAGAATGAAGTTACTATTATTTAACAAACCCGTTAGGGGGTTGAAAACATGCAGGGCCACCTATGGGCATTGGCTGCATGGTCAAATAAATAGCATCTCTTGGCTGACATGTCTTTTATGTGGACTGTTTATGCAAGGCCACCTATGGGCACGTGCTGCATAGTCAGGCAAAAGAATTCTCAGAAGTTTGACATTTTTGTGACTAGAAGTCATGAAAAGGGTTATGAAGATCTGAAAATATTTAAGGTTAGGATTATAACACATAATGATGGGTATTGTCCAATGTATATAGAGATACATAGGTCAATGATAACCATAATCATGTTGTGGCTGGGTCCTGAATTGAAACTTGGACTTCACTATGTATCTCATAAGAATGAGAATCAAGCCATACGTAGTTCTTGAAATGCAGTTTAACGTCGTGCATGACGAAAGTATGAGTGATCTTAGTTTAGGGTCATAGAATTCGGACCATAATAATGAATACACAGTATGTGTTTTCATGAAAACTTTTCAGCCAAGGGACTGAAAGTGAAATTTGGGGTTAGGCCCAAAAGACTTGGGACTGGATTCGAGGGACACTCGAATGTTCCTACGTATCCCATAAGGATGGGAATCAAGTCCACGTAGTTCTAGAAACTACCCTTTGTACAAATTTGGTTCGTACATGTGAAGGGTGAAAAGGGACTTTAGTGCAATGATGGTTTTAACCTAAGATAAAAAGTTTAGGCATTACCATGTATGTACGTAGTCTTTTTGAAAATGAAAACCATGATTGAAAAAGAATCAATGTTAATAATGGTTCCTTATCAAATGAGGAAATCAAAGAATATTGTAGTTTATTGTCGTACCGGACAAAAGTGTTGTATAGTTTAACGTCATATAACAAGGACGAAAGTGAATCAATGTAAAGATATTGATTCCAGGGGTGGTTTCACAAATCATCATCATATGAGATGGTGGTGAACCAATGTGAAGAGATTGTTTTTGGGCTTGAACCTTGGGAGGTTGCCTACATACCCAGCCTGGAGGGCAAGGATCAAAGTCTGTGTAGTTCAATTAAAGAATGAATTAACGATCAAATTGTTTTTGGGGACAATGATCTAATAAAAAAAATGTTGTTGGGACTTACACATGGTTAGTGGCCCAAAGGGAGTGTTATGGTTGATGTTCGCTCTAAGCTCACGTGAGTCATACTCGGTGTGAGAAACAAGAGGTAATAACAACCTTAACGATGCACAGTTTAATGTCATGTAGGACCTATCAAAGATTTTCTGTACAGTTTAGCGTCATGTAGTTAGGACAATGGGGATAAAATAGTTTAACGTCATATTGGACTAAAAAGGGGGACTGTGCAGTTTAATGTCATGCAGTAAGGACAAAAGAGTGTACCATTTTAACATCATGTTGGACGAAAGTGCGAATAGTTTAAGGTCATATGCATGGACCGTGAATGGTGCAGTTTAATGTCATACTGGAATTTTGAGATTATATAGTTTAACGTCTTTCCGGACGTGAGGGACTTTTATACAGTTTAGCGTCATGTAGTTAGGACGTCACAGTTTAACGTCTTGCTGGACATAAGGGATTTGCAAAATAGTTTATGGTCATATACATGGACCAGGGATGATGCAGTTTAAGGTCATGCTGGACGGTTTATGGAACTTTTTCACAGTTTAATGTCGTGCGGGACGAAGTTGCAGTTTTAAAGTCATACTGGACCATTGCTGTATAGTTTAACGTCATATAGCAAGGACGATCTGGTGCTGTACAGTTTAAAGTCATGTAGCTAAGACTAAGGTGAATCAATATGAGGATATCAGTTCTGATCTTTTTACAGTTTATCGTCATGCTGGACGATGAAAGTGTCACACAGTTTAATGTCATGTCGCTAGGACAAAATATAGTTTAATGTCATCTCGGACAAAATATAGGAACTTCTATACAGTTTATTGTCATGTAGGACAAAATCAGGGACTATGCAGTTTAAAGTCTTGCAGTTAGGACTATTGGTGCTGCACAGTTTAGTGTCATATTGCAGGGACATAAGTGCGAATAGTTTAAGGTCATATGCATGGACCGTACAGTTTATCGTCATGCTGGACGTATTATAGTTTAATGTCATTTCGGACAGAAGTGTGACACAGTTTAATGTCATGTTGGACGAAGTTTTAGTTTAAGGTCATACTGGACCATGGTGTAGTTTAAGGTCATACCAGACCTTTTCTGTATGAACCAATTGTAAGTCTTGGTTCTGGGAACAATATTTTGTGTTTATACAAAATACTTCTTCAGAAATCTGGCATTAGTTGGAGTCGTGATGTGTTCTCCATCCATTGAAATCAGAGAATACGCTCCATTGGAGTAGACCTTATGTACTGAATAAGGTCCTTCCCATTTTGGCTCAAGCTTGGGAGGCTTCTTTCCTGGTATCATTGGTGTTCTGAGAACCAATACCAATTCTCCCTGAATGAATGAACGAAGACGAACTTTTTTGTTAAAAGCTCGTGCTATTCGATTCTGATAGATTTCCAAGTGGTGCAAAGTGCACAATCTTTTCTCATCTAACTGTTCCAATTCATTCAACCGCTTTTGGGATTGCTCATCTGTTGATAACTGATCACAAATGGCTATTCTGAGTGAGGGCAATTGAACTTCAATTGGCAAGACTGCTTCTGTTCCATATACCAATGAATATGGAGTAGACCGCGTTGCATTGCGAGTGGTAGTATGATAAGCCCATAAAGCATGAAAGAGTTTATCCGTCCATGACCTCTTATCTTTATCCACCATCTTTTGCAGTATATTTGAAAGAGTCTTGTTGAAGGCCTCTATCTGGCCATTAGCCGCTGCATGATATCGAGATGAATGGTTAGACTTAATGTTGTATTCTTGATACAATCTCTTTACCTCAGCAGAATAGAAGTTGGTGCCGTTGTCTGTCAATATGGTATGAGGGACACCAAATCTAGTAATGATGTTAGACTTGATGAAGCGAACAATGCATTTAGAACTGACTTCTTTGAGAGGTACTGCCTCTGCCCATTTGGAAAAGAAATCAGTAGCAGTAAGAATGTACTTAAACTGCTTGGCCGTAGCTGAAGGGTAAGGTCCCACCACATCCATTCCCCATGTGGAAAATGGCCATGAGTATTTAGCTGTATGAAGCAACTCTGGAGGTTGATGAATGAAATTTGCATATACTTGGCATGAATGACACTTCTTTGTGAAATTAACACAATCTTGTATCATTGAAGGCCAGAAGTATCCAAGCCTTCGAATTTGATCAGACAATCTATGTCCAGACTGGTGGGCACCACAGACTCCTGCATGCACTTCTTTTATGACAGCCATTGTCTCTTCACCGTCAATACATCTGAAGAGAACTCCATCAAAACCACGTTTGTAGAGAATTTTCTCGAGGTGGTTTGGACCATCATAAAGAGTAAAATTGACCACACGTCGCCGAATTTGTTCTCTCTCGGCTCTATCAGGTGGAAGTGTTCCATTTTGAAGGTATTCCCTGATAGGTGACATCCATCCTGTAGTATGACCATATGGTTCAGGAATGGGACTAATTTCATTAATTTCCTCTGTTCTGACTTGAACATAAGGTGAAATTGCACGACGGTGGGCAATACAGATGGTTGTCTCGTCCCGATTTGGATCTGCTAATGCTGTGGCTATATTAGCCAGTGCATCTGCTTGA
Organism: Viscum album; assembly: GCA_963277665.1. Classification (NCBI taxonomy): domain Eukaryota; kingdom Viridiplantae; phylum Streptophyta; class Magnoliopsida; order Santalales; family Viscaceae; genus Viscum; species Viscum album. The sequence goes on along the minus strand of OY728134.1, from coordinate 565,861,290 downwards.
GCATTTTGTGATCTTGGGACATAAGAAAATGTCGGTTCTGAAGGGAATTCCGACATTAACTCTCTGACGTAATCATACAAAGGGATTAATTCTTCTTTTCTGATGGCATAATCCCCATTGACTTGTTTGATTACCAGGTCTGAATAACCTTTCACCTTTAAGTGATTCACTTGTGCTTGAAGCGCTAACTCCAAGCCTGCAATGAGAGCTTGGTATTCAGCTTCATTATTGGTACCACCTTCCCACAACAAAAAGGAATAAGGTAACACTGCCTTATCTGGAGAAATGAGCACAATTCCTAAACCAACATTGTTGAATTTAGGACTTTCCATTTTCTTCCCTGTTGGACTTCTAGAAGCACCATCAAAATACATTTCCCATGTTTGAGGATTATCTTGAATAGAAAAAACTTCCTCATCAGGGAGTTCGATATCTGAATACGTGTCTTCCACTGAAGGGTGTTCAGCCAGGAAATCAGCCAGAGCTTGGCCCTTAATTGCCTTTTGAGACACATACTGGATGTCGAACTGCTGTAGAATAACCGCCCACCTTGCCAGACGTCCTGTAAGCATTGGACGACTAAGGATGAATTTGAGTGGATTATTACGAGATACCAATTGGACCTCGTGATGTTGCAGGTAGTGTCTCAGTTTCTGAACTGCAAAGATTAATGCCAGGCAACACTTTTCAATACTTGAATACCGGGTTTCTGCTTCAAGCATAGTTCTACTGAGATAGTAGAGACTATTTTCATTCCCAGCATCATTCTTTTGAGCAAGAAAGGCACCCAATGATCGCTCTAAAGCTGTCACATAGAGGATAAGAGGCCTACCCTCAACAGGTGGCATGAGTACTGGTGGACTCAAGAGGTATTTCTTGAGAACATCAAATGCTTCTTGACATTCTTCAGTCCAGTGGTAAGTGACTCCTTTCTTCAATAATTTGGTAAAAGGTAAACTTTTGCCTGCCAAATTGGCGATGAAACGCCGAATATAGGCTAAGTGTCCTTGAAGTCCTCTTAATTCTTTCAAATTCTGAGGAGGTGACATACCAAGGATTGATTTGGTCTTCTCAGGATCGACTTCAATACCACGATGGCGTAAAACAAAGCCAAGGAATTTTCCTGAGGTTACCCCAAAAGCACATTTTAAGGGGTTCATCTTCAAATTATGTTGTCGAAGCTTGTGGAATATGATTTCCAAATCAGCCAAGTGATCAAAACGTTGTTTGGATTTAACCACCAAATCATCTACATAGCATTCAACAAATTTCCCTAGAAAAGGTTTGAAGATACGATGCATGGCGCGTTGATATGTTGCACCTGCATTCTTTAAACCAAAGGGCATCACCCGGTAACAAAACACACCTTGAGGAGCTCTGAAGGCTGTATATTCCTCATCTTCTGGGGCCATTCGGATCTGATTATATCCAGAATATCCATCCATGAAAGAAAGTACTTCATAGCCAGTCGTCGCATCAATTAATAGTTCTGTAATCGGAACTGGAAAATCATCTTTGGGACAATACCGATTAAGATCTCTGAAATCGATGCAAACCCTAATTTGTCCGTTCTTTTTCTTTACTGGGACAATATTAGCCAACCACTTGGGATATTGAACTTCTCTGACGAAGTTAGCTTTGATAAGCTTATCCACTTCAGCCTCGATTTTGGAAGCATAGGTTGGGTGTGTTCTTCTCGCGGCTTGCTTGAATCCTCGATGTTGTTTTGGCAAACCCAAATGATGGGTGGCAACATCAGGATCAAGGCCAGGCATCTCTGTATAATTCCAAGAAAAAATATCTTTATTTTTCTTTAGAAAAGAAATATACATCTCTTGTTCTTCAAGGGTCATGGCCGCACTAATTAAAGTGGGGCGTGGATCTTTCTCTGTACCCAGATTTACTTCTCTGAGTTCATCCACAGTGGTAGAGATACCCTCTTCAAATGCTGGAGGAGCATCTCTAAGATCTTCCTCTTCCTCTTCATCATGTGTCATTTCTTCCGTTTCTACTTGCAAAGTAGATGAAAAAACTAAATTATCATGATCATAAGAGATGTCAAAATTTTCACATTTTGAAGAAGAAGCTTCCATTTCCGACCCTATTGATGAAAAAGGGTCTTCTTTGGGAAATAAAGAGGAGATGATGGATTGAGAATCGACATCAACATTCACCTCTGGTGTTGCTATAACTTCTTCTGGCCTGATTAGCGAAGTATAGACTTGTTGGATTTCAGCAGACGAAATGAAAACGTCACCACTTATGCTTTCATCACTGCTTGGTAAGTTACCAATTTCTCCCATGTTGTCTGGCTCGATTGTCGTAATTGACATTATGGATCTTTCCATAAGAGTATTTTGATTTGAGCCTATTTTTTCAATTTGACTGATAGGTAACACACAATCTGTACTCACATGTGAAAATGGATTTATTGGAATTTTTTCCAAACCATATGGAGCATTAACTTTGGTAATTTCCTTCATTGTAGATTTTTATCTTCCCTTCATGTGATAAAATTCCGCCTCAATTTATTGAGACTCACATGTTTTGAACGGGGCCTTATCACCATATAATGTTCCAACTTGACCATCGAAACAGTATTTGAGACATTGATGGTATGATGACGGAATAGCTGCATGCTGATGTAACCAGGGTCTTCCAAGCAAGATATTGAAAGCTGAGTCTTGATCAACAATCATGAAATCTGAATTGGAAACAAGATCTCAAAACTGAGTTCTGAGCGTAACTTCTCCCAGTGGTTCTTGTTCATTTTTATCATATCCTTGCAACATCATGGTAGAAGGAGATAAATCAGATTCCGTGAGGCCCAATCGACGAAGTGTGCGAATGGGCATGAGGTTGACTCCTGAACCATTGTCAATAAAAGCTCTTCGAACATCTATACCATTGACTTTGCCAGATAGGTACAAAGGTTTTATGTGCCCATGCACAACATCATCTTCATCTTTATCAGTAAAAGATATCACTGCATGGCATTCTGCAGGATTATTCTCTATGTGATAAATTTCAGCTGCAGCAATTTCAGCTTCAAACTCCTGAGGACTTGACAAAGCTTCGATGAGTGCTTCCAGAAGATCTTTTGATAGATTCAAAGCATCCAAAATTGATAATTTGGCTGGTACTTGGGCCAAGTGTTTCAATATATCATACTTTTGATCTAGAGGCCTGCGTTTCCCAATAGGAATATGCGGTTTAGCAGGTACTTTGGAAGCAGATGCTTTGGAAGCTGATGCCTCTTGTATTGAAGTTGGCAACATCTTTGGTTTTGGAAAATTAGACTGATTAGATCCATTTACTTGCTGAGATAAATAAGATGGAACATTTAATCGGTCTTCCAAAATAACTGTGCCGAAGCTGAGTTGGCCATTGGCAGAAGAACTTGCTTGTTCATTTTGAGCTCGCTGAAGGGCTCTACCACGAGTTTCTGCTGCATATACAGTGCTAGCAGGGGTAGAATTAGAGTAGTGGCTTCGGAAAGATCCACGTCTTCCCCTATATCCTGAACCTCTAGAACTTCCTCGGGTTCCTTTATTTGATACAGGGAATTCAGGCTCATCAAGCCTGGAATATGAATCTGTTAATTGAATCATATTAACAGAACCAAAGATCAATTCTTCGTCTGATAAAGACTCTGCCAAGTTAGCCTGTTTAGGCTGTGCCATTTGGTGGGACGGTGCCCGTGGTTTTGAAGTAGATGGCATGAAATCTGCCAGAGTCAAAGACAATTTAGGCTTTGATACATACTCATCTTCTCCTGATTCCTCTTTCTTCTTTGAATTGTGCTGCCCTTTTGAGGATTTGTCCTTTGATGGAGGCTTTACTGCAGCTTTTGTAGGAGACACAATTGGCTTCTTCAATTGTGTTTGCAAAAATGGAATGGGTCTGATTGATTGTCTTTCTGACCATCCAATCATCATATTTTTTCGCAGTTTTTCTTTTGACTTCCTGCCACTCGCCTCCTTCCTCTGGATCTGTAGCGGTAATACACGCTACATGAGCTGAAGAACCCTTCAATTTGACTTGTCCCAAGTCAACCATCTTTTGTAGGAGGTCTTTAAAGACAAAACACTCCTGGATGGGATGTCCCAACATTTGATGAAAGGGACAATAATTGGGACGGTCTTCATCTCCTTCCTTGTTTGGTCTCTTCGGCACTGGTAATTGAACCATATTATTTTCCAGAGCTGAAATGAAGTAACCAGGAACTTGCTCACTTCGGAAAGAGTATGTTTTACTCTTCATATCCTCAAATTGTTTTCGTCGTTGATCTTTTTGATCATTTGGACGAAACAGCCTTTGTTGTTGGCGTTCAGGAGGTGGAGCCCTTCGAGAAGATGAAGGTTTTGAAGTAGAAATAGGTACAGGTGCCTGTTTAAGCATAACTGTAGCAGTTTCTGCTTTACCCATTCTTCTTCCTGGAGCTGATGGAATTACACGAGATTTAACCTTAGCCTGTAAAAGGGAATCTTCAATCTGTTGAGCGATTGAAGTAAGGTCTCGAAACCCTCCTGTGTATTTCACAGGGATCAATGGCGTGTGTAATTCGTCACGCAAATTTGCCACACAGATTGGCAACAATTCCTCCTGAGGGAGTGATAAACTCAAGGAATACGTTAATCCCTTCCAACGAGCAATGAAATCAGAGACTCTTTCATTCTCCCTTTGCTTGCAGTTTGTAAGATCGAAAACTGTCGTTTTTGGCAAAGTTGAGCTGAACTGAAGAAGGAATTTTTGACGAAGATCCTCCCATCCGATGACTGACCGGGATTTCAAGCTTGTATAGCAGACAAAAGCTGGTCCTTGCAAGGTTCGCACGAAGCATCTGAGTTTCACTGCTTCTTGTTGCTCTGGAGTTCCCATCATAGGATCACAACAAGACACGCAATGCGTCAAATGTTGTTCAGGGTCACCTGATCCATTGAAAGTAGGGAAAATAGGGTTTCCAAAACTGGATGGAGGAGAAATTGAATCTACCCATTCAGGGTAAACTTTCTTTTCAGGTTGAACTTGCGCCCGTTTCCCTTCCATAGTTTCTAACCGAGCTGTTAATGACTCAATAGTAGTTATTAACTTTTGAGAAACGTCAGGTTGAACTTGGTTTTGGGTAGGTGCAATGAATGGAGCTTGGACAGCCGTGGAGGTTGGTGCTGCAACTAATGGTAGTGCTGCCAACCGTTGTTGCGTTTGACCCGTAGGATTAGACCTCTGTGGGTGTACTGATAAAGGAGGATATTCCTGATCCATCTCAGTAGTTACAACAAATTCCTTCGGCTGTCGGACTTCAGCATTCTTAAGAAGAAGACTACTCTGAAGTAGTTCTGCATTCAACCTTCTTAATTCTTTCATTTCTTCCTCCTGTTGTGCAAACCTTTGCTCTAATGAGAGCGATTGACCTCCTTCATAGGAAGGGTGATAAGTAACCTGATTCTTTCCTTTCCCCTTATTGGATCCTTTTCGGAGAGGGGGAAGTGGGTTACTTGAAGGAATACCCAGATTTTGGGTAAGCCTTTGATTACGTGTGCGCACACCTTCTTCATTTAGGTCTGTGTGCGCAACTTCTTGAGCAGGAACCTCTTCATCTGATCCCTCTGATTGAGCCTCATCTGGTGAATCAGCAGCAACGGCAGTGATGACATTAATGGATGCATATTTCATGGAATCCTTTCTATCAGCATTTCTGTGATATTGTCTCCTTTTATGTCCATGATAAGGCATGGCATTCCGTTGACTTGATCCCTCAGGAATTTCTTGGAGAACCGTCACTTGGAGATAATCTCCTGACATCTTGGCTCTTCGTTCCTCTTGAGGCTTATTCCCTAATCGAGAGAATACTGACTTTCTCTGAGGGAGGGATTGAAGATTTGAAAAAGTCCCCAGTCCGATGGACTGGGGGTGTTCTTGTTGCTTCTGCTCAACTCCTCGAATCCCATTCGTTGATTCTGAGGGTTGGGTTAGAGAAGTCCCCAGTCTGGCAAGCTGGGGTGTCTCTTGACATGCTATGTCTGAGATCTTTTTAAAATCTCTCTTGATCTTGCGAATCTTAGTTCGGAAATTAGATGGATGCATTAACCTGTATCCACTTTTATCACCTGGTTCAACAGACCGTTGGATGATTTCCGAAACTTCTGTCATTTGATGACGTGTTTGCTCCAGACGAGAGGCTTGCGCAATATTCTCGCCTGCTTGATGTAGGAGCAATTCAACAACCTGTTCTCTATATACTTGACTTTGAGAGGAACTAGTTGAAGCTTGATCTCGAGCAAGCTTTTGATTATGAACAAAGTCCATTGACTGTGGCCGGCCATGGGCAATAACATTGCATGAGACCATTTTCGGCGGGCTCTGCTGACCGGAAAGCACTGTGAAATGTAGTGCTCCGTGAACACCCCATCCTCTGATATGAACATTAGATGGAGCATTGGATATTAACTGACGCAATCTTCTTAGTGCGCCAAGGCATGAACGTTGAAGGGTTCTCTGTTGCTTTTCAGCCTTCGGATACCGAGAGACTGATAGAGATGCCAAATCAATCTGGCGTTGTAACCCTTCTATTATCTTAAGATGATTTTCATATTCATCGTAAGATAATACCTTCTTCTTTAATTGACAAAGAGTTTTCCATATGTTAAGACGAATATCATGGATTCCATCATCTGTCAACATCTTTGGAATGTCATACTGTGAATCAGCCAAAGGCCAAAACATGACTGGTATTTCACCTTTTGCCAGTTTTTTCCTCATGTTCAGCATTTCTTCTTTATCATTAAATGAAGATTCTTCTACCTGTTTGGACCAGAGTTGGTGTTTCCTTGTTGCTTCATCGGATTCAACAAGATTGGTAGAGGAATCACTATTCATGCTGGAAGATGAATGACCCAGGGAAGGTTCAGAGAATAACCTGAACCCCAAGCTATCTTCTGATGGAGAAAGAGTTTCACTTGCCGATAGTAAAATTTCAGACATGACTGGTTTTACGTTTGCAAGTGCCTCGAGATAAGAGGGCTTTCTCGTCACTACATTGCCTTCTGAAGAATTTTCGAGACAATGTGAATCACTACTGCGGAGAGGACTTTCGCAGCGAAGTTCATCACCATGAGGAGGACCTTCATGATGGGTTACAGCAAAAGATGAAATCTCTTGCTCCTTGGCCTTCTGACCACACAGAGGGTTCTTGTGGTTCTCATCTGAAGAAGAAACTTCAAGATTGACCGAATTTTCATGAAGCAAGTCTTCATGAGGAAGTGTTTGTTGAAGACCTTCGGGATTAATGTTCCTGTTATTGGGAACTGAGGGAGTAGAATCTTGAATTTCGACAGATAAATGTCTGAGGGCTTCAAGAACTCCAGCATCGAGCAAGGCCTTGTTGCAGATTGGCCTTTGATCTCCTGACTGTGCTGGGCGGATCTTTTTCTTAGATGCCTTATTACTCGCTTTAGAAATCACTTGATGACGAAAGTGATTGCTCTGAGCAGGTGTATGTGCCTGATCAGGAAAGATGGTCAGGTTAGGCTGACGATCATTGCTCAAATCAGGTGTATGTGCCTGACTTGGTTGTCCATATGATATGGGGGAGTAGGCCCCACAACCCTCTTGGACTGGAACAGATGTATGTGTCTGTTCCGGAGTGAATTGTTGATGTGTCACTCCACTGCTAGGGATAGATTTATGTGTCTGTCCCTGAGATAATGCTGAAGCTGTTATGATATCCTGGCAAGCATCCAGAATATGAGCAGGAATTTCCTTCTGCTCTTTCACCATTGACAAAATATGTTTGGTGACTTCAGCCGCCGGAACGGGGATATACGTCCATTCCGGGCTTGGAGTAGGTGTCTGTGCCTGCTCCTGTCCTCCTTTTCCTATCAGTGAATCCTGACAGTACTCAAGTGTGGAGGCAGAGAGTTTAGTCTTCCTCCTGTTTGTCATCGGGGCTTTCCGACTGACTTCTCCGTGCGCTACCAAACGAGACTGTTGGTAGGCTTGATTAGTATTAGCAGGTGTACGTGCCTGCTGATTACACTTCGTCAAATGCGGTTGACGAGATCCATCATATGTAGTCAGACGAGCCTGCTGACTAACTGTTGATGTATAAGCAGGTGTATGTTCCTGCCTATAGTACTCCGCCGGAATTGCCTGGCGGGATCGGCTTGATGCTGCCAGACGAGTCTGCTGGACAGCAGGATTAAAACGGGCAGGTGTGTATGCCTGCTCGTTGTTTGCCACCAAGTTAGGTTGGTGGACTTCTCCGGAGATGGCAGGGATGTCAACCTGCCTATTGTTAACCGGATTCCGTCTCTGGCGATTCATCTTGCCTGCTCGGGTTCGAGGAACCTGAGCTGAACGCCTGGAGTCGGTACCCTCATCATGTTGAGGGCGCACTACCGCACGAGTCTGGCGGTGATTGTTGATGGGAGCCCTTGAGAAGGACTCCTGTCTTTTTGAATTAAGGTCCTGCGGGACCTGCTCATTCACTTCCTCGGAATAAGGGAGTGAATGGAAATTGCGTTCCGGGGATAACGACCCGAAACGGTTGGAGACGGTAGTCAGCACCGTCTGCTTCTTGATTGCTGGTCGCCGTTGTCCGGACGACCAGGTAGAATTGTTAACTTGGAGGGCTTGACGAGCGGCCTCCAGAGTTGGGATAGTACCATTGCGACGGTACTCCTTAACCAGTGCATTAGAAACACAGCGTTGAAGACGCTGAGTTGGTGATGTCATCCTCAGAGCGGATGACGTTCCAGCAGGAGTAGCAGCATTGGTTTTCACAGCAGTAGACCTCACAGTAGAGGTGTTCCCAGCAGCAGTATTCACAGGGGTGAATTTAAGGAAAGCCATTTTTGTAGAAGATCTTGAAAAAAGAGTGCATGTTCCATGTAACAGACATAATCAAGATGAATCCGGCCACTGCATCTTTTGGATGAGCACATGTCAATGATTGTCTTGTTGGCCCAAAGGGCCTAACAGATAAGAAGAACATCACTTTAACATGGTTAAGGATTCACGTCGGGTTCACCATTTTTTGTTTCGCGCGGAATCCAGGGATTACCTCCTGGATGGGAGATTCAAACGTTCCGATCGGTTTCTAACAGGTTTGTTCGTAGAACCGGAAACATCCAATGATTCCACATCCGTTTGGACCTACTTTCCAAAGGCAGGCGCTCATTAGCTTGTGGGCTAATGAGGCTTAGGAATTTGCATTGGTCGAGAGGATGGGAGGTCGGACTCATCACACCTTTTTGAGGGGAATTATTGTCTACTCCGGGACTCTCTTTATAGATTTAAGTTATGTTCGTGAATCCTTATTACATTACCAAGTATAAAATGAGTTTTCCTTTAATTTTAACAATCAATGATCAAGTATGCAAGAAATTTAGAGAATCTTTTATATGTATTCGAGGTTCTTCATCAATAGAGAATCATCTATATTTGTTTAGAGATTCTTGGTCAATGGTATCCTTCAAAACATTTATATAAAAGTCTCTTGGTCATTATGATGACCAAGCTGGTTTTAAAGCCACTCAGTGGGGCACTTGAAGTTTATCGTCATTCAGAAGGACAGAGATTATTTCAAAGTTGGGATCGAACCCATAAATGGGCTACCTACGTATCCTTTGTTTTGGAAAAGGAATCAGAACCCACGTAGTTCGAGAAATGGATGATGTTTATGATTGATGGCTCAAAGATGAATGTCGTAATTACTTTTACACTCTAAGCTCACGTGAGTCATGCTCGGTGTGAGAAACAAGAGGTATTGGTAAAAATTAGACAATTATGCCATGAAGGATGCAATCATAAGAATTTGTTTGGGGCTTATGTATGGATGACTGCCCAGATAGATGAAGGTTTAGGATTTACTTTTAGGGAGAAAATCCATGAACAGGGTCCATAAAGTTATATGTGCTTCATGGAGATTTGAATACTCTAATCTTGGGGCTTACTCCTAAGGAGGATTCCCAAGTTAGGAGGGGACTTATGATTAGTTTTTAATCCTGAAAAGGAAACCCAAATCAAAGGTAAATTAGGACTGGTTAAGCGAAATTTAGGGGACTTGGGGCTTACTCCTGAAAAGGAAGCCCAAGGTTATGACTGAGTCTTATTCCTGAAAAGGAGACCCAGGTTAGGGGACTTGGGGCTTACTCCTGAAAAGGAAGCCCAAGGTTATGACTGAGTCTTATTCCTGAAAAGGAGACCCAGGTTAGGGATTAAGGTTTGGGGCTTACTCCTGAGGAGGATGCCCAAGTTTGTGAACTTTTAAGAATTTGGGGCTTACTCTTGAGGAGGATGCCCAAAGTTGGGGTTGAGGCTTACTCTTAAGAAAGATGCTCAAGATTTAGAGGACTTGATTGGGGCTTACTCCTGAGGAAGATGCCCAAGTTAGGATTCTCTCATCTTTAAAGGATGAGATTGAATGAATGAACTCTCAATTTTTGGTGACATAAAGATGTTTAAATCACTAGGTTTTGAGAGATATTTCACAGAATTCCTTTCAGAAAAGGATGTCAAATCAAGAAATCATGCCATAAATGGCTTTGAAGAGTATCTTGAAGACTGAATCTTGAATAGGAAAGGTGAAATGGCTTAAGAGGGGTAAAATGGGCAAGATGGGCACCCAAAAAGATAGGGGCGCGCAAGTATTAAAAGTCGCGCAAGTCCTGCGGCGGCGCGCAAGTATTGGTCGCGCAAGTATACTTGCGCGACATGAGGGATACTTGCGCGATTTACAACCAGAGTTGAAATACTTGAGCGATTCTTTATTAAACCCTTTATAATCCTCTTGAGGTTCTTCCAGAGAGGGGATGCGCAAGTTATATTGAAGGAATTAAGTCGGCGCGCAAGTGTTTGATCAGTTTCAACACTTGGCCTTCCTTCTTCCCTTGAGATCTTCCATTCTAGGTAAGAAATTACCTTAGAAGTGTTCTGGAAGCTTTGAGAAGAGACTTGGGCATCGGGAGCTTCAATCCGAGTTTCTGGAAAAAGATCCTCTCGAATGGGGGGCCCACAGGGTCTATTTATAGGCAAAAGAAGACCCTGGGCGGTTACCGGGCGGTTACCGGGCGGTTATCACTTAGGTCGCGCAAGTCACTTGCACGACCATAAGGCATCGCGCAAGTACTTGCACGACCACTAGGCGGCGCGCAAGTGTACTTGCGCGACCATGAGGGAACTTGCGCGACCTATGGGCAATGTTCTCCTTGTTCATCCCTTTGTCGATTTTTGATGTTTCTTCAAAGGATGAATCACATTGGACTCAGATATTCCCCTTTTCCGATTTTTAGATTCTGTGACGAAAGGAGCGTCAACAATGGATGAATTGTTTGATCAACTATAAGAAGCACAGTACTTATCAAAGGTAGATATTTACTATGGATATCATCAATTGATTATGAAAAACAAATATATTCATAAGATGGATATAGATACCCAAGCCTGATGTACATGTAAATTGCATTTCTATTGCGGAATACTTAATACATGACACAAACAGATGCCCAAAGACCGTATTAGTTTAGTGCCTTTTGAAACCTGGAACATAATCTTATAATCATGGAGAAAGATCTTTAAAATATCCCATAAATATCTTCCCCTTTTTTCCAAACTAAAACCACTCTTTATATCCTAGGGAAAATAAAACATCAAATGTGTAATCTCAAATGATCAATAAGGGTGAACATGGAGAGAATAAAACAAACCATCTACATTTGAACGTAAAAACATGATTATAACGTTTAAATCTAACAACATTGACTAATGAAATAAATCTTGGAAATATGTAAGGCATAGATAAATATGGAACATTATCCATGATTGAATAACATTGGAATGAAACATTTAATTGTGGAAAACTAATAAGCACATATTATGATTTTTATTGTAGCCAAGGCATTGCTACCAAGACCATCATAGTGGACATAGTCCATTACTGAACCAGGTTTACTTGTTGTTCCAACCATGTATTACTAAATTGTATTTACCTACTATTATATTCATGTATATATCATGAGATATTAATATTTACCTAATTCATTGGAGGGAGATATTGGACCCACCCATCTCATATTATAATCATTTAATCATTTACCTCCAAAACATAAATCATTCATTATAGAATAACCCATGAAATAAAATGGGTTTCATAAATATCATTCCATCATAACATCATAAACATAAATTATTATTCCATCATTAAGATAATAAATTCATTGTAATAATATGGGTAGAAACATAACCCTATTAAAGAGCTTCATCTTAGATGGAAAATAATTTTGATAAAAAACTTTAACTTAATTCTTGAGGAAAATGTCATTTCTTCTTAAAAAACATTATCTTTTATCAAAATGACTCAGAATTTTATAAGAAAAAAATTTAGTTGAAAATAAACTTGAAATATTATAGAGTAAACTTTTTATAAATAATGTGGCATGAAACTGTAAAATATCCATTCATTCCATATAAGTAAAAAACATTCTCCTCATACATTTTCCGGAAATGTGAAAAAGTACATCACATGGTAAGAAAAAGAACGATTCCTTCCATAAAATGTTATAAAATTCAAAAATAGGTAAAAAGAATTTAAATATACATATAAGATTTTTAAAAAATTTATGAAAATGTTTTTAGAAAACATGGACATGAATGACAAATATATCCCGAAAAAATACTTATGAATAAACAATCTCGGATAAAAATGAGATTGACAAAGTTATCCCTTACCTTAGGTCTAATTTCTTCTGTATGTTCCTAAAACTCTTTTATAGTGGGTTTAAACATATTATTAACTAGTAAAAAACAAAAATAATATTTATTATATCATATATGATTCACTTATGACTTTATATTACCCGTTCATTTTTTATTTCCATGTTAAAGTAACATTTTGGGTAATAATTGTTTCTTTTATCGTACATGTTTGGACTTGATATTCTTAATATGATAATATAGATCATGATTGACTTACTTCAATAATTTAAAACATGATTTATATATATCTTATATATTCATTATATATATATATATATATCATATAGATTAATTGAATGGAATACATCGTTCATGGAGATAGTGGGGTGTACGTACGCATGAACGTTGTTTACATTTCCTTATTGAATTGGATGAAAGTAAGTAAATAATATATATATACACAAATATAGTATAATTATTATATCTTATATTTCATGATTATTTATTATATATACTTTATAATCATTCTTGAATGGTTAACATGGAGAATGAATCTCATCACATCGTGGAGACGGTAAGTCGTATGTACGCACGAGCATTGACATCGTTCCAATAATTATTTAATGGTATTGAAGTGTAAGGTTTATAATATATCATAATTAGTATAATGTTATAATAATCATATATAGTTATTATTTCCACCATTATACACAACCAAGTAAAGTGGTGGTGAAAAATATATTACACTATGTCGTGGATACGGTAATCCATATGTACGCACGTGCGGTTATTTCATTTTTCGTAGGATGGATAGAAAATGAAATAGGGTTGTTTCATTTTTATAATAACATATATGTATATTATTGATACTGGTGTTATTTCTTTATAATTAAACAACTAAAGTAGAAGATATAGAAGATGAAATAAATTTGAAAGAATCGGTAGAATAGATTACCTATTCCTCAACGTGCTTCTTTAAATTTTCAGTTTGCGCACTAGAGATGGTCTTTTGAGAATACTAGAACCTTTATAATGTTACCAGTGAAGATTAGATGAGAAATTTTCTAGGTTTGGCAGAGATTGAAGGCTCAAAATGGAGTGAAGAGGAGAGGGAGTAAGTGCGCTTTTTTAAGTTGAGAGGGGGACTTTAGGAAAGTTCCAAAATATTTATTTAACCTAAATTAAATTTAGATTTAAAATTGTCAAAAGGTTATTTAGTTATAATATAATATGATTTGTGTTCGAATTCCCATCATTAAATAATTGTTTAACAAGTTTTGAATATTTTTTTATCCTTATCATTTTGGTTTTACCCTTATTTTACCCATTTTAATCTTACTGTGATATCATGTTATTTACACATTATGGGTTAATTTAATTACCATCTCAAGTCAAAAGACCCAAAAAAGTTATTTATAAAAGATTTGTGCTTAAATTATTCATTTGGACGAATCTTATATTATTAGTAATTTAATATCGTGTAATAAAATACTCGGAAAGCTTAAGGCATAGCCCAATTTATTAAAAGAAAAAGAAAATAGCCCTTTTTAATGGGATAGGGTAACCCATTACGTGACCGAAGTCTAGAGACAAACAGCCAAACCTCAAAAAAAAAGTTGGAACTGAACCTCATGTTATAAACTATTTTATGTTTTAAGTTGTGAATTGTGTCAAATTTGGACACTATTCATACTTGACTTTTTAAAAATTCATAAAGACATTATTCCTTCTAAATAAAGGCATTAACTCAAATATAATATGTCAATGTAATCCAAATAAAATTTAATGACATCAAAATAACCTAATTATATTTTTTTTCTATTTATAAATTCATTTTTTCGAATCCTTTATTGATGAGCTAACCACTGCATAATATTTGTGTAAAAAATAAATATGTTTATCTATTTTCCAAAAATTATAAATAAAATACCATGATGTATTAAATATTTTTATCTTCATGATGAATATTTATAGATATAGATATTTTTCATATAAACCCATATTAAAATCTATTTAGTTGAAGATATATGTTTAGGTTATAATTATCATTACATTGAATTAATTCTTATAGAGTGTCATTTTTACAACCACGTGAATCCATGTGGTACCAAAATCGACCCAAGGATGCCCATGGTCCGAAATATCTCATCCAATATGATTATGGAATTATTTATGGTAGTTTAATATTAATATTATATTATTTTTGTACCCTTATTTACCAGATTTACCCTTTAACCATGGTAAATAATATAATTACTGAAGTTGGTATTAATAATGTCAAAAACTAAAAAGTACCTATTTACACAATTTCAACCTTCTGATTCCAAATATGGAATAAAATTTTCCAAATTAAAAACACAGAAGTTGTAGTAATTAATTTAAAATTAATTATATTGTCAAAAAATGGGTTTTTGTTTAAAACATTGCAAAAGATTGAAATGTTTTTACATATGAATTCAATGTAAACATAATGAAAATGAATTAAATTGCCTAATAAAATAAAAATATATTTTATTTATACATTTAAACCATTAAATAATATATCTTAATAATATAAATTATTTTTATGAAAAAAAGTTGTTTTCAATTAAAATTTAGCTTATTTTCACTATTCATCAAAACATAAAAGTTATCAGAAAAATATGAAAATTTTATCAAAAGTAAATTTTTAAGTCCCACCATAAAATAAGAAGTTTATCTTTCCAAATATAACTTATAAAATTTTCAAAAACTATATTTAAAATGGGTGCACCATTAAAAGTCAGTAAAATTGCATTTTTTGTTTAAAATACTTCTTTTATTTGAAAACGTTGACTTATTTCTAATATCATGCATAAGATGAATGATAATGTTATATAAAATTAAAAATTTTGGTTAATACTATTCATAATGGATATTTTATATCCCATTAAATAATAATATTTTAAACATATATCATTGTTTAGTGAAACTTAGTATCGCATACAACGCAAGCTATCGAGGAAGGTCACTCTTGCATGTAATGAAAGACAAGTCAGTGTTGTGCATATTAAAATATTGTTTGGTGTTGTGTGTAACATAATCAAAACATAGTTCATATATAAATTGAATAAAATTTATAATCAGTGTTTCATGAAATTAATTATATCAAAAGAACATGAAATTTTGTGCAGCACAAGCCAAGTATATTGTTTCCTATACTGAAATCTAATATAGTGGTCTTTATAGTGAAAGCTGATCTTGGTGTAGTGTAAAACACAACAAATCAATGAGAAAAATAATATATCTCATAAAATCTCAGGGTGTTACATTCTACCTCCCTTAAAATGAATTTCTCCCTCAAAAATCATCGGTGTTATAAATGGTTTTCTACTTGAATGTTTATTTCATGGAAACCCACATCGTAAAAAGGAATACTAAACTTCATTTTAAAAAGAAAAGTTTAAAACATAATGGTTACCCAAAGTAACTCATCATTGTGTTTACATATAGGATAACATAGGTGGGAAGTGAAAACATGGATATGGAAGAGACATTTAACCATCATGTTCTGATGGATAGTGATAGAGAATACGGTTTGGAGAAAATTAACTACCAGAAAGCCAAAAATCTACAATGATTTAAGGGACCATCTAATTCATCAGAAAAGAAGGTTCTATAATAACATTTTTGGTTTTCAAGATCCTTTTCTAAATGTTCTTCAATTTTACATGAGAATAAATATTTACTTGATTTTAGTACAATCTCACCATTTTTTATGCCATGAACAATTTCAAATTCATCTATTAATTAATGAATTGAAGTCAACTTTTTCTTTTTTGAAGTGTTAGTAGATTGTGCGATATAATTATAGGTCATTCTATCTGTCTCTATCATAAATAAGGTTAGCCCAAGTTATTAAATATACATAAGTCCATCTGTGGTGAGATTAATCATATATGGTTCCAAAAAAAGACTTATACTTCATCTATAACACCTCATGAAAAAATAATACTAATTTCTACTAACTAGGGACTTTCTGTAGGCCAGTGGTAGGCAACAAAGGCCTATCGCACATTGTTTGTGGGTTTGATTTCCATAGCATTGTCTGACATGACGGGTTGTCTCCCATCCTGCGAGTTGTCCTTTTTATAAAACTATACTATTATAACATTCGAGAAATAATATATAAAAAAATTAGCCTTAAAAAATACTATCTAATGTCCATATAAATCCATTCCAACCTTTAGGCTTATCCAAAATACTTCTGTCCAATCTCACAGTACAAAGAAAACAATTACCAGAATGGTCATATAACAAGCTTGTGAATACCATCATTTATCCTCCATATATAATAAGATATATCTTGTTGGTCACATTCCAAACATGTGAATACATTAATCATTTATTATATTTAAACATGAATTACTATATAACCTTAGTGAAAACATGAATGCTATCAAAATTTAACTCTTTCCAAATACCAAAATCCCAAAAATTCTATATACTCAAACCATGATATCACTTTTTCCTTATACCAGACATGATCTCATTAATACTTTCAAACATCTCATTATCTCTTTATCCCTTCATTATGCATATATTGTGTGCTTTCCATAAATATATGAATAACCATTCATGGTTACTGATACCATTCAACATATAATTTCAAATAATTTAGGAAAAACAATAGTGTTACAATCCTTAGATGTTTATTTATTCCATAGTACCATTAAATTACATATACAACATTACTCCTAATAAACATGAAATAATTCTACTGCCTTCTTAAACAATTGACAATGATTTATCCTTTTATTCCTTAAAACTTATTTTTCATATATATCTTGGGTAGTCTCTTCATCTTCATCAACATAACTACTACCAATATGACCATGATGATTCTCTTTATGAGAGTTTACCTTCGGTAATTTATTTTCATAATGAGCGTACATTCAACGTTTAAAACATTTAACCGGTTTTGATGTCTTAGTATACCATTATCCTTGTAAATTGTGTTAACAGAACATTTTCCTTTTCAATTAATAGCTTTGTGTCCTTGTTTTCCACACCCAAAACATTTTCCAGTTCCTTTGAAACATTCTCCTTGATGCCTCTTCCCACATGATTTACATGAGAAAAATTGAACTCTCTTTCCTCTATGATCACAATGAAACTCCATATTTCTCTTATTAAATGCTTTACGAAATTCAATAATGTTGAGATTATTGATCATATTATGAGATTGATGATTAGGTATAATAATGATGTTTCTCCTTCCAACTCCCATTTCATTTGGGTTCTCTTGGATAATATCATTCCATTGTCCATCATATTCTCTATTAATAGAAACTTCCTGTTTCCAGCCATTTTCTAAAACCCAAAAAGAGTAGTGTGAGAGGCGAAAATCATATGAAGAAAACAACATAATCAAGGGGGGTACTTTCTACCTATAACATATTAGGTTTAATCCTAGGTTATTCAATATCATTATCATAATTCTAGTACTGTAACCTATACATATACTTAACCTTAGGGACATCCCAATTCATACAATAGAAATATCTCTAGGGATCTCACTAAAGTTTTCGCATCCTAGTTTCAAAAGGTTGACTAGACCTTTTCTCTGCTACCAACTGTAGAGACCCAAGCATGAAAAACTTGGAAATATCATTTCTTTTCATGAATAATTAATACATGAGAAAAATGGATTCCCAAATACTATATTAGTTTAGTGCCTTCATAAACTTCAAACATAATCTTCTAATCATGGTGAAAGATTTTCAACATCTCCCATAAAGATCTTACACTTTTGTTTTCCTACCTGAAATTTTTATTTATATCCTGGGGAAAATAAAACATAAAACTGGTGATCTCAAATGATCATTAAGGGTAAACATGCATAAAATAAAACAAACCATCTACATTTGAATGTAAAAACACGAACATAAAGTTTAAACATAAAATTCTTGATTCATGAAATAAAAATTGGCAGTACTTAAGGCATAGATAAAAATATAACATTAACCATTATATAATATCATTAGCATAAATCATGTAATTGTGCAAAGTAATAATCACATGTTCTGATTTCTATAGTATCCAAGGAAATTCTGCCAAGACTATCACAGTGGAAAAATCCCATTACTGAACCGGGTTAACTTGTCGTTCCATCCATGTATTACTGAATTGGATTTACCTGTCATTCCAGTCATGTTTATCTCATTAGATATAAATATTTTCCCAATGAATTGGAGGTAGATTTAGGTCCCACCCATATCATATTGAAATCATTCTAACATGTTCCACAAAAACATAAATCATTAATCATAGCATAACCCATGAAATGAAATGGATTTCTTAAATATCATTCCATTATAACATAATGAAGATTAAATATCTTTCCATAATGAAGAAAATCAATTCATAGTACCAATAAGAGTAGAAACATACCCCTATTTAAGATATTTATATTATATGGAAAATAATTTTGATAAAAAACTTTAACTCAGTTTGTGAGGAAAATATCATTTCTTCTAAAAATGATACAAAATTTTAAAAGCAAAGAATTTAGTTAAAAATAAACTTGAAAAATTGTAGAGGAATCTTCATGGAAATAAGGTGGTTTGAAACCATAAAAAATCCATTCATTCCATATATGTAAAAAACATTCTCCTTGTACTTTTTCCATAAAAGTCAAAAAGTACATTGTATGGTAAACAAAAGAAGCATTCATTCCATACAACGTAGAAAAAGTAAAAATGAGTTAAAACTAAATTTCAATATACATAGAATTATTTTAAACAATTTAAGAAAACATTTTCTGAAAATATGGACATGAATGACAAATATGTCCCCAATAAATACTTACAAATAAACTATCTTGGATAAAAACGAGACTGACCAAGTTATCCCTTACCTTAGGTCTAATTTCTTTTGTATGTTTCTAAAACTCCTATATATTGGGTTTAAACATATTATTAACTTTTAACATAACCACAATAATATTTATGATATCCTATGTGATACACTTATGACTTTATATTAGCTATTCATTTGTCAATTCGATGTTAAAGCAACGTTTTGGTTAATAATTGTTTCACTTATCGTACGTGTTTGGACTTGTTATTCTTCATATGGTAACTTAGATCATGATTTATTTACTTGAATAATGTAAAAAATTATTTATATATATTCTATATATTGGTTATATATATATAATATATATATAGTTAAATTTAATACATCATTCTTGGAGACGGTAGGTCGTACATACACACAAATGTTGTTTTCATTTCATTATTGAATTGGATGGAAGTAAGTAAATGAAATATATACATATACATAAATCAATTATAATTATTAGGTCATATTTTTTATGATTATTTATTATATATACTTTATAATCATACATTAATGGTTGACTTGGAGAATGAATCTCATCATATCGTGGAGACGGCATGTCGTAGGTACGCATGAGCGATGATATTGTTCTCGTAATTATTAAATGGTATTGAATTGGATGGTTTATAATATCTCATAATTAGTATAATGTTGTAATAATCATATATATTTATTATTTCCACCATTATACTCATCTGAGTAAGGTGGTTGTGAAAACAGATTACACCACGGCATGGAGACAGTAAGTTGTACATATGCACGCCTGGTGATTTCAATTTTCATAGGATAGATAGAATGTGAAATAGGATTGTTTCCTATTTACAATAACATATCAGTATATTATGGATACTGATGTTATTAATTTATAATTAAACAACTAAATAATATTATGTAAAAGAAGAAATAAATTTTGAAGAATTGGTAGAAGAGATTATCTCTTCCTCAATTGCCTCCTTTAAATTTACTCTTAGGGCAATAGAGTTAGTCTTTTGAGAAGACCAGAACCTCTAGAAATAAAATAGAGAAGTTGATAAGATAAATGGGAAGATTTTTGCTGAGAATGAAGGTTCAAAATTGAGTGAAGAGGAGAGGGAGGAGGTTCCCTTTTATAAGAGAGGAGAGGGGCACTTTGGAAAAGTTCCAAAATATTAATTTATTATAAATTCAATTTTGATTTCAAATGGTCGAATGGATTTTTAATTATAGTATAAGATGATTTTGGTTTGAATACGCATCATACAATGTGTTTTTGATAAGTTTTGAATATTTTATTTATCCTAATCGTTTTGGTTTTACACTTATTTTACCCATATTAATCTTACTGTGATGTCATGTTATTTACACATTATGGGTTAATGTAATTACCGTATCATGTCAAATGACCCAAAAAAGGTTATTTATGACATATTTGGACTTATATTAACTATTTTGACGAATATAATATTTTTATAAATTTAATATCATTTAATAAAGTATTTTATGATTTAAGTTATGAATTGTGTCAATTTTGGACACTATTCTTATGTAACTTTTTAAAAATTCATGAAAACTATATTCCTAAAAAAATAAGGCATTAACTCAAAGATAATATTTCAATGTAATCCATAAAATAATTCATGACATGAAAATTACCAAATTATATTTTTTTAATAATTATAAATTTATTCACTTGAATCTTTCATTAATGAGGTAATCACGACGTCATATTTTTGTCAATAATAAATATATTTATCTAATTTCTAAAAATTATAAATAAAATACCATAATATAGTAAATAATTTTAGATTAATAATGACTATTTATAGACATACATATATGTTATATTTCCCCTATTAAAATAGATTTAGTTAAAGATATATGTTTAGGTTATAATTATCTTTACATTAAATTAATTCTAATAAAGTGTCATCTTCACATCCAAGTAAATCCATGGGGTCCCAAAATCGACCTAAGGATGCCAATAGTAAAAAATATCTCATTAAATAAGATTAGGGAATGAGTTAGGTTAGTTAATTATTATTATTATTATATTATTTGTTTACCCTTATTTACCATATTTAACCTTTTAACCATGGTAAATAAAATAATTACTAAAGTTACTATTCATAATGTCTAGAAATAAAAAAGTACCAATTTAGACAATTTTATCCTTTGTATTCCAAATATGGAATCCATTTTTTCAAATTCAATACAAATAATTTGTAGTAATTAATTTAATATTAATCTTTTTGTGAGAAAAAATGGTTTTCTATTTAAAACATTAAAAAATATTTAAATGTTTTTACATATGAATTCAAAGTAAAATTAATGAAAATGACTTAAACTAACTTCAACTATAAAAATATATTCTATTTATACTTTAAAACTGTTCAATAATATATTTAAACCATATAGATTATTTTTATGAATAAAGTTGGTTTCAGTCAAAATATTTCGTATCTTCATGATTCATCAAAATATGAAATTTATTTGAAAAATATCAAAAATTTATGTATAGTAAATTTTTATGTCTTGCATCCAAATAAGAAGTTTATCATATCAAATATAACTTATGAAAGTTTCAGAAACTATATTTTAAATGGGTTCATCATCAAAAGGCGGTAAAATTGCATTTTTTTGGAAAAATACTTATTTTATCCGAAAAATTGATTTTGTTCTCATATCATGTGTAAAATAAATGATAATGTTATATAAAATTCCACATGTGGTTAATAATTTTCATAACAGCTAGTTTATGTCCCATTAGATAATAATATTTCAAAAATGTATCGTTGTTTTTTGAAACATGGTATTGCGTACAATGCAAGCTATCGAGGACGGTCACTCTTGCGTGTAACTCAAGACAAGTCAGTGTTGCATGTAGTGAAATATTCCTTTGGTGATTTTTATAACATAATAAAAAAATTAGTTTATTTATACAATGAAAAAAATATACTCAGTGTTGTATGAAATAAATTCTATCAAAAGAACTTGAAATTTTGTGCAACACAAGCCAAGTATATTGTTTCCTATACTGCAAGCTAATATGGTGTTGTTTATAGTACAAGCTAATATTTGTGTAGTGTACCATCCAAGAAATCTGTGAAAAAAATAATCTATCTCATAAAATCTCAGGGTGTGACAATGGATATATGTACATGGTATGTTCACTATGAGTTTATAATTTTTCCCTTCAGACTTACTAATTCCCATGAAATATTCATGGATTTGATGAATAGAGTCTTCAAATACTATCTCAAAAACAATTGGTAGTATTTATCAATGATATTATCATTTACTCCAAGAGAAATGAGGATCATTAATAGCATATAAGGATTGTTCTGGTGATATTAACGTAGGATAAAATATATACTATGTTCATAAAGTGTGATTTTTGGATACAGAAATTCACATTCTTGGGAACATGATCAAGAGGGAGGGAATTTATATAGACCCTTCAAAGAAAAAAGGCAATCACGGAATGGCTCATAACCACTATTTTCATGAAAATACAAAGTTTAATTGTATTTTCTAGGTACTACCAATATTTTTTGATAAATTTCTCTAGATTTTCAATCCTGCTAACTAAGTTAACACAGAAAGGGGTGAAGTATGTTTAGATGGAATAATGTGAGGAAAGCTACAAAGAGATCAAGAAGTGGCTAATCACTACACCCATACTCACACTATCAACAAGTGAATAAAGTTTTGTGATATATAGTGATGATTCAAAGAAATTATTGGTTTGTATACTCATGAAGAATTATAAAGTGATAGCATATACCTCACGATAGGTGCAGATCCATGAGTAAAACTACATGACACGTGATCCAGCGTTAGCAGTTTTGATCTTCACCTTAAATATTTTGTGGCACTACCTCTATAGAGAGAAATGTGACATATATACTAATCATAAGAGTCGCAATTATATATTCACATAGAAGTAGATCAAAATTCATCAAAGAATATGGTTAGAGCTAATCACATAATAAAATTTCTCTATACACTACCATCTGGGAAAGGAGAACAAGGTAGTTAATTCTCTTAGAAGAAAAGAACATATTACTCAATATTTGATGTGGATTGAGAGATAACCTATCTTCTTATATATGAAAATTATGGATCCTAAAATCATAATGGATAGGAATATATGATACCATTCTGAAATTATTGTCCAACTATCTATCTAATAGAAGATAGAAAAGGTATAAAGGAATGATCTTGAGCTAAAAAATAAGGTGAAGGAAGTAAAGTAAGGGAATCTACATGAGTTCCACATAAATTATGATGGTTTGAATCAGTTTTAAATGAGGATTTATATAACTTTATATCATGAGATAATGAAGGGTGTATTGGATAATGTGGATATTTAATCTTTCTCTATCCATCCTTTAAGTACAGTTATGTTCTATGATTTTTTAGAGAACATATAATGGTACAACATGAAGAATGAGATTGCGGAGTATATCTCATGGTTTTTTTTATGTTAGAAAGATAAATTAGAGTGAAAAAATTCATAAGGTATGATGAGAAAATTTCTTATACCCACATAGAAATGGAGAATGTCACCTTGGACTTTGTTACTAGTCTCTCAAAGAAAACCAAAGGAAACAATTCGATATGAGTTATGGTGTATCGACTCACCATTACTTCACACTTAATTTTAATTTGGCAGGATTTCTCGCATGAATGATTCTACCCGATATATGTTATGGAAATTATGAGGCTACATGGGGTTAGACTTTCAATTTTCACTAATCATGATCTAAGGATCACTCCTATATTCTGTAGAAGTATTAAACATGCTTTGAGTACTGAATTTAATTTCATCACATCCTATCACCCCCAAACTAATATCCAATCTAAAATGACTATTCATATACTTGAGGACATGCTAAGAGCTTACTCAATGAAATTTAATAGAGGATGGGATCCACATCTCCCATTGGTTTAGTTCTCAAAACCCAACATCTTCTACTCAAGCATTCAAATGGCCCCATATGAAGATCTGTATGGGAAGCGATGTAGAACATTGAATTGTTGTGATGGTGTTATGGAACAAATATTAATTGGACCGGGTCATGTACAGGAGATGACTTAGAAGGTTAAATCCATCTAATAAAATATAAAATATCACTGAGTTGAAAAAATAGATATGTTGACAAACATCTAAGGGACTTGGAGTTCGATATGGTAGAAAAGGTTTTCCTTTGAATATCACCATGGAAGATAGTTATGCGGTTTGAGAAGAAATGTAATCATATCCCAAGGTACATTTCCCCACATAGGATCCTAGATCACATAGGAGCAGCGGGCATATCGTCTTGTACATACACTAAATATGGCACAAGTTCATGATGTGTTACATGTATCACTCCTGATGAAGTACATGCCTACTCCATCATAAGTATTGAATCCAAAGATGGTACAACTAGAAAATGACCTCTAATATGAAGAGAATCTAGTAAAGATCTTATAATGAGGAGAAACATTTCAATGCAACAAGACAAATCCCCTTGTCAAAGTGTTATAGAGGAACCATAAGTATGAAGAGGGGACCTGGGAACCATATGAAATAATTGAACATAAGTATCCCCATCTATTTTAAACTATGAATATGTGTAGAAACTTTACAGATGAAATTTATAAATGGGGGAATAATGTAACAACCTAGAGTTTATAAATGATATTTTCATCTTGAAATATATGTGTGTGATAATATAAAATAAAGTATTATATACCAAAACAATTCAGTAATAATTCATTTCATTACGAAATACCATTAAATTAACTTGTGATGAAACCAATTATATTTTGAAATATTATAAATAGAAAAAAATATAAATTAATAAAAGAAAAAAAGGGAAAATTTGGATTTCCCCAATCTACTATAATCATTTTCCCCACTAAAAACACTATAGAATAAAAGAAAAATATTTGTAAAGTAATTAAAATTATAGAAAATGGAGATATAGAACCTTGATAGGAATTTAGTTGAATATTAACTGAACAAATGAAGTGGTATTTATAGGACGTAATGTGGTCATTGGAATAGTAATATGGTCATTAAAAATAGTAACCTAACTATTGGGAATACTTTCTTGACCATTGGAATATTAATTTTACCTTAAAAAATTAACTTTTGATATAAATAATATTTATCATGAATAATCTAATTAAATAAAAATATTTTAATTCTATAAATTAAATACAATGATTAAAAAGGTCAATGAAAATATATGCCCATTTTTAATAAAATATATTTTAAATTATGTCATAAAAATCATAATTTTTTTGTTAAAAATTAAAATTTACATTATTTTTATAAAATTCATATCAATTTTGAAATAAACACATAGAAATCATTCAAGGGTGGTTTTTTGGTAATTTTCTGAAATACTTCAATTTTCTGGTGAATAGTAAAAATACAGTTTTTCACATAACCAGTGAATCATAAATTACACCATTCAAGATTTAATAATAAACTAATAATTTCTAGAACTTATGGTTCAACCCTGATATATTTAATTTCATAAATGATTCACTAAAATAAAATAACCATAATTTCCAAACCAAAAAATAACGTTTCAAAACATGATATCAAAAGTAATTCCTTAAAATAAAAATTTCTCTTTTCCCACTTTCGTTTTTTAATAAACTAATGAATATGAATTATAAATGGGATTTAAAGTCTTAAACCCATTATACTATATTTAAATATGATTTATAATTTCAAAAATTCCCTATTACAAGTTTTAGTTTGATATATTATTTTATTTAATATTTTATTCAAAAAATACCTCACTCCTCCATTACAAATAACCCCACTATCCACCCTTGGAAAATAATTCCTAACACCCAGTAAAAGGACCAAAATCTGCCCAAATCCCACCACTCAAGACCCATATAATACTTTGGGACATTATAGAGGAATCCAACTCCAATCACCAAGAGAGTTATAGTTTCGTACAAAATAAGTAACATCGAGGAGAGAGTAATTCTCTGTTAAATCTCCCCACTTTTCATCACCTCTTTCTTCTTTTCCCAATTCCTTTAAAAACTATATACAATAAAATTCATTATTTATTAATTTAAAATTATATTAATTATTTTAACTTACTTTAATTATCATATTTATGTAAAATACAAATTTCATACATCTATTTCTCGTTGTTTGGACAATGTCCCCTTAAAGGTTGTTTAACCACCTACAGAGACATTACCAAGAAAATTTTTATAAACAACTTCGTGTATGAATAATATTAATTATATATAATATATAAATAATTAATTACATGTATTATAATCTTAGGGGGTTAATCATACTTTTCAATAAAAGAATATGAATGAAAATAAGGAAATCAAAGTGAAATAATTTTTTTCATGAAAAACAAGATATCAAAATACTTCAATTTTATCAATGGATGTTAAGAAATAAAATACCATTGTTATAATTAATAAATACTTTTATAAATGAATATATTTCACTTCTGGACCAATTTTTTAATAAATCTTTGTTTGTTATTGATGAGGCTCAAAATCAATGAAATAAAGTAGAAATTTAGTTAAGGGGATTCTCGAACCCAACTCCTATTCAGGGGGTTATCCCTATTTCATGATATCTTTGGTATGAATACTCATTTAATGATCCTTAAATATAATTTAATTATTCTACCCTTTTATTTTTAGGCATATACATTATTCTTAAATTTTTTAGAAATAAAAATATTTTCTAAAAGAACTATTCTTTCCAAAACACATCTTTGACTCCTCCTAAGTTGTTTCATCTTTCATATATATTTTCCTCTTTTTCATTTGGGAACCCCATGTTTATTCATGAAATCATGATTGATGAAATCCTTATGAATCCTATCTCTATCCATGAGATAATTCAGGACTATGATTTTTATATATTATTTGCAGCATGCATGATTATGTACAAGTTATGTTGTGATGGGTGGTCACGAAAATATATAGATCTATAATTAATTTGGTAATTTGACGTATCTCATGAGATGATTTGAATTATGCATAAACATGATACTATCTTGGTTCTCCATGGACATGTTATTATTCTTCACATATGTTGTGCATGAACATGATGCTATCATTATTCACAACTTTTGTAGTATTTGACCACTAATACTTGATGTTTCATTTTTATGAATTTACACACTATATGAATTTATCACATGTCTCCCTCACATTTTTTATGATGATAATTTTCTTATGATTTTTTGATGATGATTATTCTCACCCATGTTATATTGATTCATGTCATTTATTCATCTTTATACTAGGCTTTTAGCTCACACATTTAATTGATGTATATCCTCTGGTGATTACTTATACTAAGTAGAACATGAGGGACACTAAGAAGATATAAAAGAAGGAATTGAATAGTGTTAATTTTTTATCGTGTAAAATTTATTTACTATCCTAATCTTCCAAAGACATTAATCCTTTTAATCCGGGATTTGTATCTCTATTATGTTTTTATCTAAAAATATATATAATAGTCATGTAATAAAAAATAGGGATACTATATTCGATGCCCCAATATACGTGAAACACCTAAAAAGATCAGATCCCTATCCTCAGAAACTAGAGGTCATATATGTTGACAGGAATAAGACTTATTCCTAAATTCAGTAATAGTCATATTCTTCATGTTATGTTTTACCTTATTAAATTTATCCTGAATGAGATTTGGTCCTAATTTCACTACTTATCCTTCCTCTAACTAGAGCATGATTAAACAAAATAGCCTATCATATAGGGCCTCATAAGGATCCATCTATATAATCTCTTGGAAACTTATATTATAAGATTATTCATAAATAAGTAAATATTTCTCCCATGAACCTCTAAAATCAAGGACACATTATTAGATCATGTATTATAACACCAATATCAAACGCTTAGAATGATCATCGACTTGACGGTGATTGGTTGTTCTCAAAAGATCTGGTGAATCAAGATCCATATGAAACCCTTGAAAAAACTAAGATTTAAAATGATCAACCATATTCAATAAAATGGTACATGAAACTCCATGAAGGTGTATAATCTCTTTGAAATATATCCTCTCTAGCTCATCCAGTGAATGGGTCTCTATGATAGGTAAGGAATGTGTGTTTGTCATCAGTAGATCCATGATAACCCATACATCATCACAACCATAAGGGGATATCGATAATCCCATCACCAAATCCATAGTGACATTATCACATTCCCACTCCAAAATGGGTAATAGATAAAAAATATTTTTAGTTCAATGTTGTTCCACCTTATCTTGATAACAGGTGGAATACCGAGTAATGAAACTAGTTATGTCCCTTTTCATCCTTGGCTACCAATACTAACAATGCAAGTCATGGTACACATTGGTAAGACCAAGATACACTTCTAAATAAGGAGCATGAGACACTAAAATCCACTCCTCTCATATTTATACTAAAACCTAGAAACACCAGTGAATATTCTGGACCACATCCTTATCAATTCCCGACTAAGAGGTGGGTCCTCACACAAAAGACTCTCCCTTAAGAATAAGACATTAGGATCTGAAATTTCTGTCATATTCACTCAGCCCAGTTGGTGAGGTATCCTTAAGTGCATCCACAAGAACCAGGTTCAAAACCAGGTAGAGGCATATTTTTGGTACTGTAGTTGTACTGTAGCATGAACTGTAGCAGTACTATACAATGTGTGGGGTACTGTAGCAGACTGTACACTATACAGGTACTGTAGCAGAACTGTACATTGTGCGGGTACAGTTTCAGGTACTGTAGTAGGTAATGTTCGGTACTATAGCAGTTGGAACTATTCACCTTGGGCAACCAGTTTGGGATTGGAGTCTTTAAGGCTTTTGGGCCACCCAGGCCTTCGGGTCAGTAGGGCCTTCGGGCCACCTTTAAGGCCCTCAGGCCACCTCAAGGCCTTTGGGCCACATGCAATTGCCCCAGACACACTGCAAAAAAAGGAACAGCCCTAGAAGAGGATTCAGAGCAGGTGCACTCACCATAGGAGAGCTAAATAGATTTTTAGAATGAGAGGGTATGGTTATGCCATCAGTACCAGCCTATGCTTGCACGGGAAGCCTAGCCAGACAGCCATACAAAGGTGGAGAGCTACTATCATGACGCAGATGCTGGGGAGGGGCAGTTCCTTATGGACAGTCTGGTTGAATTCCATAAGACCTTCGGGTCATGTAATCTCCTAAGCCTATGGGCCATATAATCTCTAAGCCTACAATCCTTTTAAGGGTTCCCCCTAATTCCATGAAATGGGGGTTATCAAAAATTAGTAAAAATGAAGGCCTTTGGGCCATTCGGGCAACAGTAAATAGATCACTTATAACAATGTGAGTATAGGCTACTCAATATACTCCAACACCTATAAATGTATCTCAAAAATAAAATCATACAGTTTTCATTCACTATAAGCCACCTGGACCATTTGTGTCTAAATCATTCATCTCAGAGCATCATCCATTGCATTTTCCTTTCTAGGTGTATAAGAAATATAAAATTCAATAGAATGAATTGATACAATACATATTAACTAATATAGGTTTAATTAGTGCTATGTGAATATGCATTTATGGATTTTATGGTTTATTAATAAACTAAACTACTCTTCATGGAAATAATACCTCCAACAATGAAAGGCATAAACCATTGTTTCTTGCTAGAGATCAAATTTGGGGTAATTATACACATGAGGCTTCAACCCCCTTGACCCGTACAACTCTATTCAATATGATTTCGTAAAAAAATCTCATATACTAATTCTTGATGCAATATAATAAACTATGTATCCTCTTCCCAGATTAGTTATAATCATGATCAACACAGAGTTAAGTATTCTTTTTATCTCCTAAAACAATTTTTAAAAATCATTATACCATGAAAATTTTACACCCTTGTTTTTTAATCCCATATAGGTTCTAAAAGTCATGATATGTTTAGAATAAAAATTCTATAACATCTTTATATCCCTAAGAATATCCAAATATGAAACATGTTCTTGATCATTTCCCAAACAACTATGCGTCTAACCTTATATGGGTCCATAGATACCATAGATTTTGATATGATGTTACCTAGAAAGTGAAATTTTCAATCCGAAAATGGAAATTCATGATCTTCAAATATAAGATATGATCAATCAGTGTGTTCAAAACAATATCGAGATGTTGGGCATGATCATGTCGAGTTTGAGAGTACATCAAGATTCATCCTTGAAAACAACCAAAAAATAATCCAGATATAGGTGTAAGTCCCAATTCATCAGATCCATCAAGATTTTTATCATTTTTCTTATACTAAATGACATTAAAAAATACTTATATAGGCTATATATTCTTTAAAAATGTATACAGGGTATATCTAAAGGTCTAAATCACACCTAGAGATAACCTGACCACAAATTAATTTTTGAGCCAACTTGAGATCCTCATAGATTAACAAAGTGGTCATTTATTTGAGGTAGTGGATACTTGTTCTTAATTGAAATATTATTCCAGAGGTGGTAATCCACAAATATCCAAAGTGTACCATCTTCCTTTTATGATGAAACTTACAGGTGAACCGCAATGATAAGTACTGGTTTAGATAAAAACTTTGGCTTCTAAGCCCTCAAACTGCCTTTTGAGTTCTTAAAGCACAGTATGATTCATCCTAAAATGAGAAATAGATATTGGTCCAACTTCTAGACTTAGATCAATAGTAAAAAATTTCTCTCTCATAAGAGGTCTCCTAGAGAAGTATTCTAGGAATACATCCCTAAAACAATGTACTACATGAGGTAATTCCATATGAAATGTTTCTTGATCACTTTTAAAAATGCTATAAATTTTTTCAACGCACTATTTTTCCCATAATGCCTATGTCTGACATGAATAGATTGAATAGACCATTATAATTTAAGAAATTACTCATAACCCTCTTGGTATATAAAAGACACTCTCTGGAAAAAAAAAATTAATAGTGACCTGATTGGGTACCAACCAATCCATTTTGAGTATGATATCGAATATCGTTATCTCAAGAATGACAAGGATCCATAAGAATAAATAGCTTCGAATATTTAGGGGTATCTACTTACATTAGAATTCACTTTCTAATCACACTCCCAATGGAGTATCAACAGTTCTCAATATATAGAAGTACAGAATTCAAATCCCAATACTTTCCATAATAGAAATAGATATAATGGACTGTGACATTCCTATATTAAATAAGGCAGATACTAAAGTAGAGGCTACCAAAATTGTACCTAGGATTGTAGAATTCATGGCACTCTCCTCCTTATGTGTAGGTTGTAATTTATACATATGTCCCATTATGAGACTCTGATTCACTATCTAACTAACCTGAGAAGGTTTACTTAGCTAGCACTACATATTAGAAGTTTTTCCACCTCATCCATCACTACCTCCTCAGCTAAAATGGAATATAGTACATTAGATATCTACCAGTAATGGAGATACTAATCCCCCTCAAAAACCTAGATCCATTATGAACCTTTATCACCAACAACTAGAGGAATTTTCATGCAAAACTAATGAAAATGATCCATCACGTAACAAGCCTGACACACCACTAGGTCCTTGCTACACTAGGGATTCATGTGCCTTTACTTCCCACAGTGATGCCAAACCACCTTTCTACCTGAGTGTACACTTTAACTACTACTAATATTGTGAGAAAGCTCAGAATGAAAATTATGAACATCAAAAAAATTTCCCCTCTATCTAGGAATTGAACTTACATTCCCTAAATCTATATATTCTCTCTTGTTACACTAAACATTGTTCACATGGTTCGTTATTTTATATATGATATTAGAACAAAAACATTCACCTAAGAATGGATGGCCTACCTAAGCCCATCCTCAAACCACCTTACTCTAGTCAACTCATCACTATCAATAACTGGTTTGAAATATTGGATCTCCATAATGTTAGTTTAATAGTCCATAATCGATAGAGTACTAGTACATTAACTCACTATCTCATTCATCTATCAATGTCTTCATAATTAATTAATCATAAAAATTAGACTTAAAATCCATCTATTTCAACTCCATATTTTACTAATTCATTACATCCCTCCAA
This sequence comes from Viscum album, assembly GCA_963277665.1. NCBI lineage: Eukaryota > Viridiplantae > Streptophyta > Magnoliopsida > Santalales > Viscaceae > Viscum > Viscum album. The sequence continues at coordinate 565,828,631 of OY728134.1, read as the reverse complement.
TTCTTTTTGAAACCATGAATAATGTACACTATAAGATTTACCATCGTATTGGGATGCATCTCTAGATGCTCAATGATAGATAAGGTGGTCTCTATCAAGGGCTCGGTATCTTGGGGGCCACAATCCCCTAAATATTTAGGTGACTTTTACTACTAAAACTCCCATATCAACTCTACCATGGTGCGGTAGTTTTTCGAACCCCCAGTATATTCAACATGAATTCATAGGAAAACTGCTTGAAACTATGTTTCAGTACCCAAAACGGGTATAACCAAAGGTTCCACAGGTGAAACTACAAGAGGTAATAATGGTGGTTCGGGTCCCACCACCTTCAGTTCATATTCATCACCTCCCTCTTAGCACATTACTCAAGTATATCATAATGTAATGTTTTAACAAAGTCAACTTAATGCCTCATAATAGGATTTTATAATAGAAAAATCTTATACAAATTAATAGGACAAATAGAATCCTTTATATATAATAGTCCATACTCATAAATTCCTACTATTAAATTTAGTTCTTGGTGATATAGAAGGTCATAAAAGATCACAAGACATAATCTCACCACCCACTACTAAAATTGGGTCTCGTTCAAGGTCTAATATCTTGTATCATAGCTTCCAGTATATTGAGTTTCAATTGAAAGTAATAGAGTAAAATGACCATTATGTTTCAATTGGCATTCCTATTTAATGAAACTCATTAAATTTCAGAAATAAAAGTCAATAGTTATATATATATATATATACTAGTGTAGTTTTGTGCATCTTCTAATCCAATGTTATATATTCCTACACTTTATAAGTTTCAATTGGTACTTTATATAACTATAATCAGACTTTCACTATGGTTTAATTATGTGGATTGCCATTACTAATTTATATAGGTCTATAACCCATATAAATTATAAGTGAAATAAGTTTTATTTCAACCACTAACGTTTCATCCAATGAAACGGGTGTTCCATGGTTGAAACATGTGATAATTAGTTAGTTAACATGTCACCATCAAGATATGTAGGTAAAACCCCTTCATGTTTACGTAGAAAAATTATTTAACCAATTATTTATCACATTCACCCTACATAAATGTTAGTCAACTACCAGATATGGAATTCAATTCACTACAACATACTACATGAAATGCATGAAATAATTAAACAAGACATGGAATATAAATGAAATAGAAATACTCATGTGTCTATCATGATGAATGACCAAATACTTACTTGTCATACCAGTCCACACTTAAATATAAAATTCATAATGATAATTAATTTCACAAGTAGGTGCATCACCAAAATGAGAAATTAGAACAACTAAAACATGCTTAATCTAGAGAAACAATTATCATCCTAGGAAACATAGATTATTTTCATGAGCATGGGTTACCAACTCCCAGATATAGGATCATTAACAACTTATTACACATTCCAAGTCACTTTTCTATCATCAAAAAACTGTTAAGAGAAAAGGACATAGTTTTTGATCCACTTATAACATCCAAGACCCAGTTTACTCAAAAGTAACCAAATGTTTTTGGTCGTGTGGCCTCAATAAAGCCTCCGCATATAACAAAGGATTCCAACTAGTATCAAGGGTCTATGATAGTACATTGGGAAGACAATACCCCATTTATTAGAGTGGATCACAATAGTGAATAATAACAGTAAGAAATGGAAACAATATAATGAAAACGGTGGATGTATATTATCTAGATAAATATAGTCAATCCAAATAAATATATGGAGACATATATAGAATGATGATGTTAGGATACTATATAGAAATAGGGATCATGGGATGCATGGAATTAGGAATACAATATAGTAAATGTGATAAAAAAGTGAACAAAATACAAAAATATAATCTCCTATAGAATTATGAGCACTAGCTCAATCCTCCACTCCCTCTATCCATACTAGTGTATAAATTCATGTGTCTATATTATGTTACTTTCCTTTTTCCCAACTTGCATTCGTGAAATTTTATTAGGAACTAAATAGTGTCCACCTCCAATGATATCTATAGCTAATATGGTATGTTTATATATAATGAAATAGTGTGCGAGTAATAATAAAAAAGGTAATAAATGAACTAAATGAACCCTTGTTGGCTCAGGTTCCTAACATGACACCCATAGGATAATTCCTTCTTTAGAATTTTTTTTGTCCCTGATTATTTGTTATTTTAGTAACCAATAAGGATCATTATGTCCTTCAATTATTAGTAGATAAAAAGGAACATCATGTTCTTTAATGATGATTATAAATTAAGGAATGTCATGTCCATTTAAATAAAATAATCAAATAAGGAATTTCATGTTTGATAATTTTAAAAAACTATTATGTAACATTGTTTCCATTACTTAAAGTATGTAATATGGAATGTCATGTCCATTATTTATGATTAAGTAGCATGGAATGTCATTTCCATTAATTTCTAAACACGTACTACTGAATTTTGTGTCCATTTGAGAAGATAAGAATGAGGTAAAAGTACTATAGTAGATATTAATTTCCATTCCCAACATTAATTAAATTCATCATTTAATCCACTTGATTGATGTGTAGTAAAAAGGGGACAATTGTAACATACTTTCCACAAAATCATTTTTCAAGGTCAAGTGACATGGTCTTCCATTTTCCATTATCTAGTTCCATTCCACAAGACATTTAATTATTTAAATTTATAACATTTCATGGGACATTACCAGGAAAAACACACTATAATGGTGTTTTGGTCATAAGGGAAAATAATTTTTCAAGTCATTTAATCGAACACACTAAAGGGTATATACCACCAACCTTAGACGGGTAGAAGACTCCCCATCAAGTATCAGCTTTAAATTAGGCTAGATTTAGATAAATTGAGGTATATAGAAAAACACCCTTAAATTGATTATATTATCTTTAATGAAATTTAAATTTAATATGGTGAAGAAAATAGAGGCAAGAATTAAGAGGACTCATTGTCTTACCATTAGTTATCCAATGTGATGAACGATGATTTAATCAAATGCCAAATGTAGGAGATAGATTAAAAACTAGATGGGGATAGAGGAGGAGCTCGAGTAGAGGATACATATTTTACTTTTTAGGAAAGAAATTAGAGGAATAAATTTTAAATAAATTGAGGTTAAAATGGTAATTTAATACTTTTTAAAAGGGAACAAAATTTTGGTGTCACGGTTGTCAAAACTATGTGCCAACTATACACCACCACTATCTAAGTGGAACACCTCCTCGTATGACTATGGATACATTTTGAAAAATCATTCCCATACTATGTGATCGCACTATCCATGTCTCCTACCCCTCACATGGTTAGGCGCATGGTTAATAGATACCAGACATCAACCATGTGACAAACACCATAAATTTATAAAAAAAATTTCATATGGATATGTGGCCTCCCTAGAATGGTTAAACTAATTGCCCACAACCTCTCTGGGTCATACGGTTGAGCCACATAGTTATCAGTAACCCTGTGCCTCAATCTGTTTCTCAAATAACTGGAGCTTTCATCTCCAAAAAACCCTTAGACGCTCCTCATCCATTCCTTAAACCTTTAATAATTCTCATATAGATATAATTGAATATCTAAAATTAAATAAATGTATTAGTACCTCTATGAAAAATCAGTATCTTACAAACCTATATGGTATAGTTAAGGTCATATCATTATTCCTTATGGGAAGAATGTATTGATATTTTTCTATACTTTACTATAGAGGACTCCACCAAGAAGACCGTCGAATGTTGATTAAGAAGAGGTTGACAAGCCTGTGTTGCCTTCTCAGTTTCAAATTATGCCATGGATCTTGGATGGGCTTGATCATTTTATCTAGTTTTCTAGTTAGGTAACTCCATAAAAGGATCATATAAAATCTAACATTAAGATGCATTTTTAGTTTCACCATCCTTCAATGTTTTGAGGTGAAATGTCACTATAAGAGGCAAATGATTGGATTAATTTTATTCACACGCATCATCAAAATAATTAAAACACCATTGAAGCATGAATATTGTCTAGAACAATTCATTTTATAAGGGGATTCACGTTGATAGTGGAACATGAAAATTGAGGATAATAGAGGATTGTCCATCACCTGGGTAGGGTTGGAAGATTTTTTCTTAACAAAATTTTATTTAAATACACTTCAATAGGTGAAGGAAAAATATTTGTATACCCCCATAATGTTTGATGTTAATCATGGAGTCTGGCACAATATTTACAAACCTTCTATTTTTTTATCCTTATATAAATAGGGGAATGTTCCATGTAATGATGCTTTGAGAAGGGATTAAAATATCCATTGTAAACATTGGGGACAGTCTTCAAATAGTACAACTTATCTAATGTGTGAAAATATATTCCTTTTATCTAAGACAGGATCATGGGGAGGCTTGAGTGCTAGTGGCCCAATTCCTAGATAGTCTTGTGTTAATACCTTATCTAGTGGAATGAAAATAATATAATAGTAGGTGAGTAGGAACCACTCATTCCAAGTAAGTCAAGGAATTATCTTGTTGCCTCCAATTTTAAAAATACCTTCTATTAATTATCACTAGTATAGGTGGAAGGGATATATTAAGAAATGAAATACCTTTGAGGTGAAGTAATTCCATTATGAAAGGAGTTAGGGTCTCTTTCAAAGGTTTTACAAGTGTTATTCATTGAATAGAATTGAAAAGCAACCTCAGTTGACCCAAGAATCATAGGCTCAGTATGTTATGAATTATACTAGGGGAATATAACCACGATTAAGGAGATAAAGTTGAGGATTTTTTTCTTGGTAGTTAGGTCCATTTGGATGATGCACAACCTTCTGAGTAGAGATTTATTCCTCAAGGTCTGTTCATAGGTTCTAATAAGAAATCGCCTATAAAAACTTCATCTTCTTATATGAGTGTGAGTCCTTCAACTATGATAGGTATTGTTTTTATATATTATATACTATATTCCACTTTACGTAATATAATGGAATAAAATTAATTAATAACAGATAAACTGGTGTCATATATTAAACATAATATGGAAGTAATCTCCTCTTATATGAGACTCTACACCCCTTTGCGTAAGATAATTAAGTATATTGGGAATTTTCCATATTGTGATTTAGAGGTAGCATCTTACTAAAATTTTTGGGATTTCCTAGTACTAGATGTGAAATAATTTGATTTCATTCTATGTATTGATAGGTTAAACTAGGTTGGAACCTCTATTGATTGGTATTATATAAGGATTCCATTCTCTTCCATAGTAAGTGCATCGTATATGCATTATAGGCAATAGGTATTGCATGTTAGTTGATTAGGATCTAAAGAGGGATAGATTAGATATATAATAGTGGAGATAACAAGATTAATTATCAAAGTAATGGATTCTAATAAGTGTTGGACTTTACCTCCTATTACAGATCACTATCCATACATTTTCTATAAATATTTTTTAATCATACCTTAAAATTTCAAGTGTAATTAACTATTAATCTCCTACTTAAAACTGAATTTATATTTATTTATCCATTACATATGGATCAAATAGAGTTTTGTGAGTTTAAAATATAGTTGGAGTATCTTGAAGAAAAATTCATCATTAGGTCAATTATTTCTCCATGGGGTTCTCGAGTTTTGTTAGGGCTTACCAGAGTCTGTGCCTTTATATACACAAGAAAAACGATTTAGGTGATAATGAAAATTTTCTACCCATTTTCTATGATTGATGATATCTTACACTAATTAAAGGGTGAATAATGGTTTAGCAAGATCAATCATCACTCATGCTATCATCATATTTATGTGGGACTTGAGGATAGTTCAAAGATGAAATTTCAAAGATGGCATGGGTATTTTGAGTATTTATTCATGCCTTTGGGATTAAAAAATTATACTGCTATTTTAATTAAATTAGTGAAGTGAATATTTTATTATTTTTTACTAACATTCATTGTCATTTTTTTATGAAATTTTATTCCACTCAGGGTCTAAAGAAGATCACAGGAAACATATCCATATTTTCCTAAATTTTTTACTAGAAAATTATATTTATGAAAATCTATCAAAATGTTCACTTTGGATTTAGGAAGCAAGATTTCTCGAAAATGTGATATTAGAATCTATAATTTCTATGAATCATAAAAGGTATCGTTTTTTATGTCCTAGAAGGTTCTATTTAATGTATTTGTGACTCGAATCTTTTTGGTGCTCCTGAGATATTTTTGACACTTCATCCAGGACATATCTAAATTATTACTCTAATATGGAATTGACTAAAAAGTGTTAAATTTGATTAGTCTAGTCTGTGTGGGGATGATTTCAAATAACCAAAGAATAGGCTAACCGAATCTCCAGCTTTGATATTGCCTCAGCCGTGCGAGGGGTTTGAGGTATATTTTCATGCTTTCTTTGGTGTCCTTGGCTATGTTCTTATTTAAGATCAGTGGGTAGGAGAATACAGTTCCAAGTAGTTGTTCCATTTTGAATGGAATTACCCTACCCATGATTTGGATTTGGAATACATTGTTCATGAACTAAAGTATTGGAGGCACTATTTATTCATTGAACTCTTTATATTTTTCATTCATCGTAAGATCCTTTAGTACATTTTATCCCAAAAATATTTGATTATGTGGTAGGGATGTTGGATTGAATATCTTCAATCATTAAAAATAGAAATTCAACACACACCTCAAAATGAAAATGAAATTATTGATGCTCTAAGCTAAAAGATTCACACTTAGTAAGTCCTATAGAAAAATAAGAGTGGGGGTTGTTGTCCTTTTTTATTTATCTCCACCTAAATTTTGTTTAGAATTATCATTTGTTACACATATATCACACTGATCTCATATCATCCATCATCAGTCATGTCAAGGACATATTGGTATCAAATGAGGATTATATCATTATTCGAGAAACACAATATGGTGGGGAGATCCATAGAAGTTGGTATTAAAATTTTTATTCCTCCTTGTATATTCATGGGATAATTATAATGTCAACTACATTGAGAGAGGTGGTTATGAAATAATTTCATGCTTTGAGGTGGTCAGTACACTATGTAATCCCTAAAATGATTCATTCCACCTATCATTAATTATGGTGGGATGGTTTAATGAAACATATCATGGGATTCATTTATAAATGTATGAAATTATAGTATATTAAACTGGAATATCAAAAACCTGTAGGTACAATTTTACCACTACCCTTGCCGGTATGGAAATGGGATGATATCATAATAGACTTTGTGACCATTATTCTTCAATCTACTACCTTTTCGGATACAGTATGTATAATACTGGACCATATAACTAATATTCACCACTTCATACCTATCTAAAATTATTCATCAATAGAATAATTTCATAACATATATGTCAAATTGATTTTCAAGCTTCTCAGGGTGCCTACAAGTATCATCTCGTTTTTGGATCATAGATTTAAAGGTCGGTTCTAGTATGACCATTAAAAATAAATGGGTTATAAATTGAAAATGAGAACCACTTTTCTCTCAAATACCAATGGTCAATTTTAGTTGACTCTTAATATTATTTTGGATGTGATTCGGGAAAATTTACTTGACATTGGTCATTAAATCATGGATTATTTCCTTAGTTGAATTTTCATATAAGAGGGACAAAGTACAAGACTTCGGCTACTCAAACATTTATTATTTATATTTAGTTTAATTTTCATATAAGAATGGTTTCTACTCATATACCTATGTGGATACTTATGTACCCTTGTATGTAAGGTCATGTCGTTCTCCTCCATGATGGATGGAAATAGGTTAGTCAAATAGGATTGGTTGTAATATAATTTTATCGACATCAGAGAAATTGAAGTTAATTTATAATTAATTTATAACTACACAGATCCCAAAAAATATTTTTTAAATCATTGAAGGTGAAATTTATAATTCAATATGGGTGATCATGTGTTTTTTCAAGTCTCGGTAGGACTGGATCTTTGATGAATGGGAAGTCAAGGGAAACTAACTCCATGATTTTTCGAAAAAATTAAAATATTAGCCTAAATCAGAAAACCTTTACCATCTTACTTTGTCCCTAAATTTTAGAACTATGCATAATACATTTCATGCATCTCAATTGAGGAATATTTTTATTGACCCATTACATGTGATTTTGGTATGACAACATTTAGATTAAGATCAATGCATCTTATATAAAGTATCAAATGTGCATTATTGATCGGAGTCAGAAATATTTAAGATGAAAATTCATTCCTCTTATTGGGTTAGATGGTAGAATGATGAACTCCAAGATGATACATGGGAGTATGAAACTAAAATTAAAATCCAATGAATGAACAAATTCCCTTGGGATTCTAATTGAATATTCTATAGGATGAAAAGCTTGATAGTGGGAGGTTATAATGATCATTACATCTATTGTTAGGTAATTTTCAATATTTTGTGCCCAATATAATTATTTTTAGTTCAATTTTGTGTTTAGAGGGGTTGTTCATGAGGTTAAAACCGACTTTAGGTGAAATTGAAATAAATAGTTAAAGGGGTGTGTTGTAGCGATCATCAGGTACATAGTGTCTTAGTACTAGGAACCTGATAGCCTCCTAGGAAAAATTACCATAAATTGGGGAAATTTTATCTTTTCAAACCACTAAATCTCATCTTTTTGGATTTTACTGTCATTTGTAGTGGGAAAAAACTTCATGGGAAACCTAATATTTTTTCTCATCACCTAAATTTATTTTTTTCAACAAGATTAACCGATGGTACTCCATTTGGTCAGAAGAGTTCCACTCAAGTGAGGTAATGACCAAGATTACCTCTATCTGCCATAATTTCTCTATTTTTTATATCATTAGGTGTAAAACTTATCTCTTAATATTTAAGGATTCTAATATCATCTTTTATTTTCAATCATCTCATTTATTAGAAGCTGAAAAAGTTTTTATTGAGTGATATTATTGTATTTTCCTAGTTTTCTTCCTCGATTTCAGGTTTTGTGTATCGATTGGTCCAAGACCTAATTATTATCTGGAACTAGGTTATGTCTAAAATCAATGTAGTTGTAGAATCATCCTCTCTAGACCCCAAGGAGCTATAATGAAAACTAATTTATAGGTGAACATATTCTCCCATCATATTTTTAAAGATTTGGGTTAACAAATTCTTTGTATTGAGTGGAAACAAAATAAATGAGATGTTTGTAATTATAAATTCTATCATCCCTAACTTTGTAAAAATAAAAATAAAAACTTTTGATGGTTTATTATTATGTTTCTCATGTTTATATGCTCATAAAATACTCCATTATTTGGTTTAATGTTGGGTTAATTCCATATTATATAAATGGAATAGAAAATGTTAGAGACACGTGAAATAAATCACGAGTCATGTATTTTATATTAAACTTCATTGATTATGAACAAATTAATGATATTGATTATAGAAATATTTTCTAGACAATTGGTTGTTAATCATGTTTATCATGTTAGTTATGATGATACTATAGTTGAAATAATATCCTAGTCTTATATGACTATTGTAAACTATGTTTAAATTCTTCTTCATCTTGACAAAAATGTTTGTGAGAATGGATCTAAATTTAATAACATTATTTTGTGTAATTTTTGTCTCTTAATTAAAAAGTAAATAGGAAAGGGTTAATATATGTTTGAATAAAAGGTTCACATGTATACCTTGGTTTTAAAAACTAGTTGATGATATGGTATGAGCTCACATCATCCTAACTATTTTATAACCCTTTCCCCATTCTTAAAGGGATGGGATGAAATATTTATATGACTCGAGTATTCATCAACCCCTATTTTCTATATGAAATTGGTATTACATCAGCACTGATTTATTATCATTTAGTGGGAATGTCTACAGGATTGACTAGTCCCACTAATCTTATACACTAAGATGAGCCTTGAAGTAGGTATAGTAGGTCTAGATTCTTCTGTTAGTGGGAGTTATCTATGATTGATAATTCATTTTTGTACATGAGTAATTATAATTCTTATACACATTATCTCTAAAATGTTAGTGTATACACTATGTATTATGATGGACTATTATAGGTGGGGTGGTAATTACCTACTAGGTGTTTTTTTCAACAAACATACATGTTTCTTATTGGGAGGTGTGTAGATACTTTATGTTATGATCCGAATAAAGGAAACGTTCATGAATATGGGAGCTGGTTCTATATGGATTACTAATGTTTGGGTGGTACTTTTGTGTACCTCTTGGTGGGTTTTTAGTGTGGTATTATTATCATGATCATTAGAGATTCTGGTAGTGATTTTATGCATGGGAACTCATATTTTAGGGATTATTAGGCCGTTTTTTGATGTTGAAATATGTTAACATATATTTTTTGTATAATCTTATCCTCTTATATATCTTTTAGATATTTTAGACCTTGTTTAGTTATGTGGGGTATAGTTTCAGGGTCCCATTGAAACATTAGATCAACCACCAAGTGTTATGTATGGTTTATGAAGGGGTTTTTCTATCTCTTGCGCTATTCTATCGGACCCTTGGTACTCATTCTAGACATTAGTGATTGGGAGGCATGATTAAGGCGTTGTATCAAATTGACCCAACAATGTTCTATTTATTCATAAATATTTTTTACTCTTATAGTCAACATTGAGGTATAAATAAATCATATCAATTAACACATATACATTTTAAGCTCAAATTTCTCCTTATATATTTCTTCATGAAAATTAATACATCATTTAATTTTGTGAAGGGAAAAAATTACGATCATGGTATGTATTTCTCAACATGAAAAAAAATTAGTATTGATGAGGAAGTTATTTTACCTACACATTAATTTTTTATTTCATTTATCAAAGAGGAATCATAACTTTTTACTGAATTTTAAAGGGTACTATCTATAGTCCAAATATATTTTTGGTGATCATTCTCAAAAATCAATATATATATATATATGCTACAAAAATAATGATAATAAATTTAAAAAATGAAATTTGAAAATAAATGAATATCTAAAAAAGGTGTGTTGGAAGGCTACTATGGAGTATTATTTTTCAATAAATCATGAAAAAAAATTATGAATAATCAAATCCCTTTAAAGACATGAATTTAAAACATTTACCTACTATCCCTCATCCCTTGAAATTGCATGATGAAATCCCAATGATTTATTTTACTCTTTTAGAATATATAGGAGAAAGTATATAATGTAAAATCTTATAGTAACATGCTTAACCAAATTTGATTATGAAAATATTGGTTAAATTTCAATGGGTATATTTTATTCATGAGATTTGGTAAATTAAAGATAAGTACTCTTAATAAAATAATTCTGGATTTGATGTATGGAAAGATGTTGAAAATAAAGAATAAAATGCATTATATGATTGAACTTTTTTATTTAAACAATAAGAGTTGTATGGTTTAATGTGAGACATTTGTAAATAAGAAATAACATTATTTTCTGGAAGGACTATCTAAATAGTTTTTCTCATGTGTGAAAAATGTTTATGTACTGATTAATTAGATTAACCTAAATATATGATTCATTTGAATTTGAATTTACTTTAAAATATAACCAATTAAATCCTTGATATTTTTTTTGAGAATCCCTTGGTGAAATTCGTGATATTGATCACATTCATAGTATTCAAAAAATTAATAATAAATTGAGCATCATCTAGAGTTGAATAGATGAAAAATTAGAAATACAATTTAAAGAAATACATTTTGTGTACTTTCATAGTCACATTTCTTGCACCTAAGAAGACACCCAATAAGGCCTAAGAATATTTAACACTGATAAACTTTCTAAAGTACATAAAATTTTGGGGGTGGTGCACACACCATGTATACACCTACAACTCTATTTTTCGACTCTGATGTCGACCCTACATTTCATGTAAGTGGTACTGCACATGTTTTTTTCTTACCTATGAATTCATATATGATGTCCGATACCAATGAAACATGTCAAGTTAAATGTGGAACACAAATCATGAACCACCCACCTCACCAACCATTTATGATAAGAAGTAAATTGTGGGTAAATTATTAGCTTGAAAATCTAAAAAAAATGGTATTTTTCAACTACATTTCATTTAATTATGTATACATCATATAATTAAAAATTTATATAAATATAGGCCTTGAGTTGTAAATATATAAATAGGTAGATAATCCTTGGATTCTTACTAATTTTCATTCATCCATCCAAATTTCATTTTAGTGTATTGGATTTTCTATTTTTTTTACCTTTCTTATTATCACCCACCTTACTTTAAATACTCTTTTACACATGGGTTGGAGTGAGTAACTTATCATATTATTTTATGTATCCCATGTACAAAAGAAGATAAGAAGTTAAGTGTGGTTTTTTTGGAATTGTAATGCAATTTAATAAATGGATTATCTCTCTCTTGGATTTTTTTAATCCATTCACTATTGGATTTTCATTTTTCCTACTTAAAAAGTATTTCTATCAAAATAGAGAAAACAATAAAGTTTATGGGGGATGAAACCAAATAATTTCATAGAAAAAATTATATAGCCATTAAAATGTCTTATTATCCATTTTACAAGACAAATCCATCATTAATTCCAATAGTTAATTATTTTCGGACCAATGATTAGCTACTACTAAAATTCCCATATAATTTTCAAACAATGATAATAATATATACATTTGAATATTTATTTTAATAATGGTGATTTTAATTTAGCCAATAAAAATATAAGTTCCATGTTATTTAATTTTTTTGAATTCCATAACCCCAAAATGTTTTCATTTATTAAATATTAATTAGATAAATCCCTCTTGTGTTCTCTAAAAATCGTAAACTCAATAGCTAAAATAACTAGTCAAAACATTATTGATTATTAACTCACAAATCCATCTCTCTATGGGATAGACCTATTACTTTCATTATCTACCTAGTTAGTTGTATTGTTAGTGTAAAATAATAATTCTAATTTGGTACACCTGGCAATGGGTGTGGAGACACAATCAAATATTGCATGGTTTCCACCAATAGTAAAATTCATTACCCTCCTTCGATAAAAAAGTTATATGTTTGATTTTAATTTTTAGATTTAGTTTTAGAAAATCACCACTAATTCATGGTAGTTTGTCAAAAATCATTACTATTTAAGAATAGTTTATTTTGCAGTGGATAAAATCATCACTAAATATAATTTTTTTATTTTATACTTAATTTTAGTGGTGATTTTTAAATATTGTTGAGAAATTAATAATAATTATTAATTATTAATATTAATTAACTAAAATATTAATTACATATTAATAATTAGAAATTATTTATTATTTATTCTTTTGTAATTATTTATTATTTAAAATTTCAACTAATTATTAATTTTTAATTATAAATTATTTATTATCAATAATTATTATTTAGTAATTTTTTAAAAACTAATGTAAATATTAATTATTAATTGAAAATTATTTAATAATTATTAATGAATAAATATTTTCACGAAGATATATATATTTATATATATATATATATAAACCATTGAAAAAACTGCCTCACTTATATAATGGTTTAATAAAAGTTGAAAATCAGACTTCAGCTTAAAAAAATGATAAATTTTGATGTCGGTGTCCATTTTGGTTTCAAGACCTGTCAAGTAAATGCTTAAGAAATGAACTATGATGATATTGGATAATAATTCCTTAATAATTAATAGTAAATAATTATTAATGTTTTAGATAATCTTAGAATCATACTTCAACTTCAAAGGTCAAAAATTTTGATTCGGATGCCTGTATGGGCTCTGTGACCTATCAAAAATAAATTTTTTGACAAGATCTATGATAATTGATATAGGGGAGAAATAATACCACATTTATTATTGGTCAAAATTGGGTTGAAATTCCACCGAAATTGAGTTTTAATTTAAGGTGTCCCAATTTTAGATTTTTTTATGGTATTTTTTCATTTAGAAGGGTCTTCTTATCCTTTTTCAATTGGTTATAAATTTATTCCTTGAGTTTACATTGCTATTAATATGTTGGTTTTGAAATTATATTGGTATTCCCTCTTTTGGGATTTATTTTTTTGATGTGTCGTATGTTCCAATGATTTCCTTGGATTAGTTAATCTCATATACTTTTCTCATGGGAATGTCAAACCCATTGGTGGGAAGTTGAACGTTAATAATTGTTCGTGTGTGTGTGTGTTGTTATATATTTGTATGTGTGTGTGCATAAATATATATATATATATAATTATATAAAAATATACACATATATATAAATATATGTATTTATATATCTTTGTCAAAATTAATTATATTTGTAGATATTTATATATATTTATGTATATTTATGTATATTTTTATATATTTACATTTACTAGTATTTATATATATTTATATTTATTATATGAGTAAAGAGATATATATTTGTGTGTATGTGTTTATATATGTATATTTATTTATATTTATATGTAATTATCTTCACATATATGTTTGTGTGTGTGTATTTATATATATTTAGGAAACGTTATTTATAGTTATATATATTTATTGATATTTATGTGTCTTTGTGTGTGTTTATGTGTATTTTTATATATTTATATATGTTTATATATAGTTTTTGAGTATATATACATCTGTGTATATTTATATGTATTTATATATATTTAATTTTTTTAAATAAAGAAAAATAAATGGCATAAGCCACACCTGTGGAGGAAAACCATATTACATCTAGTACAATAAAAATAGATGAAAAAGTGAGGAAGGGATATAAAAACTTTAAGATTCTCTGATCATTCCCTCAAAAAGAAGTCAGTTGGTTTTAGCTCCATGGGTGTAGCATAGTGGTTGCACCCTGTGGTCGTTTTATGGGAGGTCTTGGATTCAACCCTCCCTGTGTGCATTTATTTAGTATTTTTGTTTGTTTCTCTATTCCCTAACCATTGTATAAAACTCATTTGGATTTAGGTTCCACGGTTAATTCCCCAAAAAGGTCCTTAATTTTCAAGTCTGAGTTAGTTGAAATAGGGCCCTATAAATATTTTAGTATCTTACCCTAGCACAAAGACCTTGATTCAAGATGATCCAATTAATATTGTTTCCTATTAAGAATATTTCTTTTCTAGTAAAGCTACAAAAAAAATGATGGTTACTGTTGTTTTTTTTAATATTGTATATCTCTCTCTCATTCTTTTCCCCACCAAACTTATTTAAAAGACAACCAATCCCTTAATTCACCCTCTCTTAATCAATCGTCATGATGAGGCCCAAGTGGCATAGCCTAGTGGTTATACCTTGAGGGGTGTCATAGGAGGCCTCGAGTACGAGTCTCTCTAAATACCTATTGTTTTTTTAGATTTTGTTTATTTTTTTTATCTCCCTCCACTAAATTGATGATGTCCAAACTATATGAAGCATCAATTAAAGAGTTATTAGTTTCCAAATTTTCCAAACCATTTATGTCTCATTCTACACTAATGGATCGATCAAGGATATTTGCTTGCCTAAAAAAATTCTATGTTCTTGATTTCGTCAATTGATAAAGTTTGAATACATTAGAATCAACTATCGGATTATTCCCCTTGTGAATTTTATATCAACAAAATTCATTTACCTTTTCTTATGTAGAATATGGTCAAATTTAATCCTCTTCATATCCATCATCCATTCAACACACTGGTTTCAAAAACCTGTATATCCACTTTCCTTTTAATTTTAGTATCATCCTCAGAATAAAAAATATAATTTTCAACTAAATCCAAAATAGAAGTATCAGTAGTTTCGTTTTGGAATTCTTGGAGAATTTCAGGGGATGTAAGGATCACACCCTCTACCTCTAGTAAGGACCGAGTCCTGGGAAGTTGTAGAATTATCTCTTTTATCAACCGAAGATTAATAGGCAAGTATTCTATCAACATTCAGGAAATAATAAGACTTATCCTCAGAGTCCCTTCATGAGAAGTAGAATGTGAGTGATTACCAAAAATTATAATACCCTTCTATGAATCCACACCATCATTTTCTATAGAAACAACCTCTGTAATCTAAAATTCACAAGGTATAGCCCTTGGGAGGAAATTCGATCCTGAAAAATCCTCCCTAATTGAAGAAATATTATTATTCATCGCTTCATTTGAATCCTTAAATTTGATTCACCATTCCTGATCAGGTCGATGTCCCCCCACATCTACACCTGAAGAAAATTTTTAGAATATCCTCGTATATAAAAATGTGAAAGAACCCCTCTTTACCATTATGGATTCACACTCATTTTGGCATGGAACCCACCAAATCAAATTTGGTGAAAATTTGATCGACTAATAATCCGAACAGAAAGGATGTAGATGAGTCCAGTGTTATTGGGGAACCCAAATATGAACTGGTAACCCTTCAAATTATACCCAAATAAGAAGTACCGAAGCAACAAACCCTTCTGATGAGAACAATGACCAACAAAAAACATGCATCAAGTATCGTAAAATCATTAATGATATTTTTTTTTCAATAGAGGTAGAACCCCTATCGATTGTAGAATCTAATAAAAATGCAATCCTCATCCAATATTCCAATCAAAAAATAATAAAATTATATCTATTCCAACATATTTTGAATTATAGGAAGTGAGGGTGGTTATAATCGAAAACACCAGCAAGAGAAAATAAAAATTCTCCATAGTGGATCTTTACTTTATCATCAAAAAAATTAATGGTTGATCCACCTATAAATTTATAAGTCTATCATGGGTGAATTAGTGGAGAGGGTTTATATGATATCACCTCTTGAGAAACTATCTAAGAGGTACAAGTTTTATTAGTGAATAATTTCGGAGTGAAAAACCTAATTGGGTCTTATAGCTTTGTAAGAGTTATTCAAGACCTAATAATTATATGTGTGTATTTATTTATATATATTAAGTATAATTATTTATAATTGTATATTTTTATAATCATTATTGGTTTTAAAAATCCATTGTGGATAAATAGGTTAATTTGTTTTTAATTTATTTATTTAATTTCAGTAGCAATTTTTCAAAATCCTCATAATAATTTATTATGATTTAAAATAATATATAATTTATATATATTATAAATAAATAATAATTTGTAATAAATAATATGTATTTAAAATTAAATATTTAATAAAAAATATTAATTAAAATATTATAGTTCTTTTAATTAATAATTAAGTATGATTAACTATTAACATATCTTATTAATTAGTAATTATATATGATCAAAAATAATTATTAAATAGTAATTAATATTCAAAAAAAAAATATTAATGATATGTAATATATCATAAATGGATTCAGATCATAAGTTTGAAGCACCACATTAAAATTCTACTAAACCTGTGAAAAATAAATTTAAAACATAAGGTGGGTATTAATTATCTAAGGTTTTAAAAATCATTTGAATATTATTTTCCTTGAAAATTATAACATTTCTATGAAAACATTTATTAACTAAATCATTTGATAAAAACTATTTCTAAGAAACAAAATTTCCAAATATTGACAAAAATTCTAAAAATCCATAAATAATGCATAATACTTTGAAAAATGTATATATTTCAAAATAATAATTCTTTTGAAAACTAATTTGTATTTCTCAATTTTGAAAATAATTTTTTCTATGGATTAACCATCATACTCAACAGACCATTAGAAAAATCATAAGGTCACAAAGTTGTATCACACGGGAGACGGTGTCCCCAAGAGGTCATGGGTCCACTCCTCATACCACATAATAGTATTTGATAATCTAGTGTAATAATTTCAGAAAACATTTTAAATTTTTCTATCTTTCTCACTAATAACCCAAAAAACACTCGAAATTATACTTAGATTATTTTTGTTGAAGAAAATATTCATACCATAGCATATGATTTTTTATGAAAGATTTATGAGAAATTCATGCCTTCATAGGATCACTTCAATTTTAAGATAGAATAACTATAATTTCATAGAAATTTAAAATAATTACTTATGGTAAATGTATGAAATGTGAATGGTATATATATATACATAGATTATGGTAATATCTAATTATGAATGACATACATAGATGAACAAGAACATTTTTCACATAAAATGATAACTTTTATTTAAATATATTGTAAATAGAAATCACAAAAAAATGATAACTATTATTCACATAAATCAATAACTATAACATTGAAATAAAATCAGGTACTAATTTAGGATTTTCAAGTCAAACAATAACAAAATATCTTGTTATTATTGTTTTACATCTTAGATAAAGATTAAATTGAAAATAAAATTATTAATATATGACCATCAAATGGTTTTATAAGACCAATTCCCTTTTAAGGGTTTTCAAATAATTAAAATCATTATATAAGTTAATATATATATTTAAAAATAAATTAATATATGATAGAATTTATTAGAAGAGTTATAACTCAAATCAAAATTTGAAAATAAAATAGAGACTTTGTTCTCTAAAACATAGTCTTGCTAATATTAATGAAATACTAACAAACTTTTATTATATAATTTTAAAGTATAAATATGGTTAAACATATATATACATATATATAAATTTCAAAATAAAATATAACTCTTACCTTGAATGAGGATGAATTCATGGATGTTGGTTCCAGGATAGAGAGAGAAAAAATGAGGGGATAATTTTGGGGAATGTTTTAGGTCCTTTGGTTGGGAAAAATGAGGGTTATATAATGTAGGTTTATATAACATAATCCCAATAATCGTTCACGTGTAGAAAAATAGAAGGGAATACTATGAATTTGAAAAGAACGCATGGGGGTTTATTTCTTCATACAAGGGTTCAAAATACCCTCTTTGATATTAAATATAATATGTCTATATCATATTCATCTTCCTTCAATGTTGTATTCTTGGAAAACAAGTGGATTTGAAATCATGATATTTTGAATAAGGAAAAGTTGTTAATTTATATAAATCATAAAGAAATTGAAATATATATGTATATGAATATATTATTTGTAGCTTATAGTGGAAACGGATAGATATAGGTGATGTATTAGTGGTTTGGTTCATTCTTTTTATAAATTAATTATGCTACCTAGAAAAACTAACATCGACTGGGCCATGGATTAGAAGGGGACAATCACAGTGGAGTAAGAAGTGGATTGTGGCAAGTCAGGGTCTACTGGTTTAGAAGAGTTAGAAAGAGGAATAGTATAGGGGTCGAACTGTGAGAGAAGTATCAGACGACATAGATGATCCCGATCTTGATTGGATGTTCGATATCATATTTGTTACATCCCACATAAAAATGGGCTTCATTAAATCACCCCTTTATAAGGCAGGATGCGACTTCCTCATTTGAGAAACATGAAAAAACATAGATTGGGACCTTACACATGGGCTCCCACAGGCTTTGGCCCATGCTATTTGCCGACACATGGGGTATATATACACGATACCCGCCTTAACCCCTATGGGATCTATGTCTGTGATGCCTACTAGAATACATGGTGTTTTATACCCATGTAATCCCACTCGCTCAAGGTCTTGGTTGGTGCCCACATAAGTAGTGGTCGCATGGCTTCCTAGTACTTAAAGTATTTTTTTAAAGTAAAAACTTCTCTAAACAATGGAAAATTAAAAAAAATTATCGAAGTAACATTTATATATTTTTTATCATTTCCATTAGGATATTTACACCATTTTAAAAGTTAATTTATTATAATTATTTGAAACTATTAATATGGTTCCATATTTTAAACTTATTAAATTCTAAAAGTTATGTTACAATGGTTTTAAATTTTTAACTATTATTAAATCATTTTAACTAAATGATATCATTTTAAATTTTATATTATTATTTATCAACAATTATCTTATATCTGAATTACATTAATTTTTAAAACACCTAATAGATATTGAAACCCCAAACAATTATATTTTTCCAATGGCTTAAAATAAAAGTCGTATAAATACTATGACTAAGGGAATTTGAAAAACACATCCAAATTTCTCAATGTTTATTTCATGATTTCATAATGGTGTTATAATTTCCTATTCCTCTTAGTATTTTTGTAATTCTTATTTCTATCACTTTTCTAATTATAGAAGATTTAGGGGAAGTGATCTACACATTAAGCCATCATGTCTTACTTGGTGGTGCTCTAGTTGTTTTGCTAGCACTTTTAGTGAGTTTATTGAATTAATAGTGGTTTCTAGTTTTGTATTGATGTAATATAATCATTACTTTATTAATAAAAATATTAGTGGTTTTGTTCATAATTTTTGAACTCTATATTTTAAATCATTTATTAAAAATGAAAAAATACATCATAGATCTGTGATGTTACATTCTTTACCCTTAAGAGAATTTTTCCATCTAAATTTATTTGTTAGACTAAAAAATCATAATTTCAATCTTCATAATTAAGAAAAACTAGAATTTCGAAACATTTATAATATATCACTTAGATTGGCATCATCTAACCACAAAAGTTTTCTAGATTGTTTCTTTGATGTCAAGTGTAATTACATGAACTTGCACTAGTAGATTCAGTATATAAAATGTTGTGTATTTTTTTAAAAAATACTACCAAAAAATAGAAAAAACATTTCACATACCAGGACATTTACCGATCTAGGTTTCATAGAATTAGTAAATTACATTACAATTTAGAAAAGTTCTGCAAATATTTGAAAAAAATTATTTATGTTTGATGCCTTCTTATATTGAATACAAACAACATTGAAATTCTACTAAACCTGTGAAAAATAAATTAAAAAAATAATGTGAGCATTACATTTCTTAGTAAGGGGTTTTGAAAATAATTTTGAAATGATTTTCATAAAAAACTATAATGTTTTTAAAACTTTTCTCAAATAAATCATTTGAAAAACCATGTCTTAGAAAAGGTTTTTCCAAATACTGAAAACATTTTATAAAAATCCATAAATATTATATAATACTTGTAAAACCATATTTATTCAAAAATAATAATTCTTTTGAAATACTACATTGGATTTCTCTATTTTTAAAATAATAATTTTATTTATGGGTAATCATGATATACATCATGCCATTAGAAAAACCATAATGCTACATTGTCATATAACCTATGGGATTGCGTCACTAAGAGGTCATGGGTTCAATCCCATACCACATCATACCATTTGATACTCTAGTTATATAATTTAATAAAATATTTTAAATGGTCCTCCATTTCTCCCTCATAACCCAAAAACCATTCAAAATCATAATTAGCTTATTTTCATTAAATAAAATATTCATACCATAACAGAAATTTTTTTTATAAAATATTAAGGATAAATCCATACATCCGAAGGATCACATCAATTTTAAAATGGAATAAGCACAATAAAATATAAATTTTATAAAAATACTCATTTTAAATGCTTGAAATGTCAATGATATATATATATATGACCATATCTAATTGTGAATGACATTCATAGATGTACAACAACATTTTTTACATAATATGGAAACTTTTATATTAAACTATTTTAAATAGAAATCACACAAAAAATGATAACTTCTTTTCACATAAATTAATAGTTATAACATTGAATAAAAATAAAATACCCATTTTATATTTTTAAGTAAAATAATAACAAAAAATGGTTTTGTTATTGTTTTGCATTATTGATTTTGATGAATTAAAAAATATAATTACTAATATATGACCATAGAATGGTTTTATAGGGCCAAATTTTTCAATGGTTTTAAAATAATTCATAGTATTATATATGTATATATATTTATTTTAATGTAAATAAATAGATGATTGGATTTCTTAGAAGGGTTATAACTCAAATAAATTTTTTTAAACAAAATAGTGACGTTTTTTCTAAGACATGTTTTTGATAAAATTAATGAAATAATGATAACCATTTATTATAGAATTTGAAAGTATAAAAATATTTAAACTTATATATATATATAGGTAAATTTTTATATCAAATATAAACCTAACCTTGAATGAGGATGAATTCAAGGATGTTAGTTCTTGGACACAGAGAGCCATAATGAGAGGATATTGGGGAATGGTTTGGGTACTTTGGGTGTGAAAAATTAGAGTCATATAATATAAGATTATATATTTTAATTACACTAATCATTAACAGATTGAAAAATGGAAGGGAATACTATTCATTTGAAAAGAAAACATGAGATTTTATTTACTCACCCAAGGATTTGAATATCCTATTTGATATTAAATAATATATACATATATATATATATAATATTCATATTCATTCAATGTTGTATGTTTGGAAAACATGTGTATTTGACATATGGAAATTTTGAATAAGGAAAAATTGTTAATTTGTATAAATCATAAAGATATCAAGATATATATTATATTTATAGCTTGCAGTGGAAGCAGAGAGATATAAGTGATTTTTCTAGGGTTTGGATCATACTTTTTATAAATTAATCAGGCTACTTGGAAAAACATACATTGACCTGGTCATGGCTTCGAAGGGGACAACAAAGATAGAGTAAGAAGTGGATTTTGTTAGTCGAGGTCTATTGGTTCAAAATATTGAGGAAGAAGAATAATAGAGGGATCGAATGAGGAGAAAAGCAGTGAACAAATAAAATGAGACCAATATCGGTTGGAAGGTTGAGATCAAATTTGTTACGCCCCAAATCTAAATAGAGTTAATTTTAAAACCTCTTTACAAGTCATGGTGTGGCTACCACATTTTAAAAACATGAATAGACACATAAGTGGGCCATACACATGGGCTCCCATGGGCTTTATCCCACGATATTTTTGGACATGAGAGGGACCTATAAATGGCCCTCATCTTGACCCCTGGGGCCTTTATTCACATGCCGCTTGCTAGAATACATGGTGTTGTGTACTCGTATACTCCCACTCTCCTGAGGGCTTGGGAAGTTCCCACCAAAGAAATTTTTTCAAGACCTCCCTTGGTGGTGTGTGAGTAATTAATGATTTTTTTTTGGAAAAGAAAAAGTTATTTAAACAATGGAAAAACTAAAAAAAATCAATGTTACATTGGTGTTTTTTTTCATTTCCATTAGTTTATTTACCCAATTTTAAAAGTTAATTTATTATTATTATTCGAACTTATTTATATTGGAATATCTTTTAAATATATTAATTTCAAAAATCATTCTTATGCATTTTAAAAAGTTTTATTTTTATTAAAAAAAATTATTAACAATGGTCATTTTAAATACTTTATTACTATACATCAACTATCATCTGAAATCCATTTTAAATTTTATTTTAAAACACCTATTTATTATTAAAAACCCCAATGATTATATTTTTTCAATAATCACAAATAAAATTCATAGAAATACTATATCTAAGGGCATTCAAAAAACACTTCAAAATTTCTCAACGTTCAATTATTTCCTTCTTAATGGTGTTATACTTCTCTATTATTGTTTGTATATTTATTATTCTTCTTGTTATCACTTTTATAATAATGGAGAATTTAGGAGAATTTGGATACACATTAGACCATCTTGTGATACTTTTGGTGCCCTAGTTGGGATACTATCACTTTTAGTGAGTTTATTGAATTAGTAGTGGTTTCTAGTTCTGTAAATATGTAATGTAATCTGTGTTTTGTTAAAAAATCATGTATTGTTTTTAATTTTTGAATTTATTATATGATTTAATTTAATAAAAATAAATAAATACATCAGGAATTCAGGATGTTACATCCCCACTAAAATAATTGTGTCTTCACAATTCGTTCATAGGACTAAAAATTTATGAATTTCCATCTATAGGATTATGAAAAACTAACAACATGTAATCTATAAAATTGCCTAGATTGACACTTTAATATGAATTTTAAATACCAAAACTCACTCTACTAGATTCAGTATATAAAATGTACTTTATTTATTTTATAAAATACAATTGAAAAATATATAGAATATTTCACATATGAGGACCTTTATTGGGCTATTTTTTGTAGAATTAGACAATTACATTACGACTTAACAACGTTTTACAAAACATTAAACAAAATTATTCATGTGTGATGCCTCCTTATATGAAATAAACACCTTATTGAAATTATAATATACCTATAACAAATTTAAAACATTTCATGAGAATTAATTTTTTTAGTATTGGGTTTTAAAAATCATTTGGAAAAAAATTTGAAAACTATAATTATTATATGAAAATATTTATAAAATAAATCATTTAATAAAAATATTTTCTTAGAAAATGGATTCCTAAATATTTAAAATATTTCCCAAAAATCATTAAATTGTAACTAATACTTTGAAAACCATATATATTAAAAAATAATAATTCTTTTGAAGTACTACTTTGGATTTTTCTATTTTAAATATAATAATTTTGTATTGATTTATCAGGATACTCCACTGGATATAAAGAAAAATAATAAGGCAATTTAGCCTTATCACATGTGGGAAAATGTCCTCTAAAGTTCATGGGTTCACTCACTATACCACATCAAAACATTTGATACTTTAGTTCCATAATTTAAGAAATCATTTTAAATGGTTCTCCCTTTCTCCCTCATAACCCAGAATTCATTCAAAATGATACTTAGATTATTTTCATTGAAGAAAATATTTATACTATAGAATAATAAATATTCTAAAATATTTTGGATAACACTACACCTTTATAGGATCAATTTAATTATACAATGTCATAATCACAATAGTATATAAATTTTAAAAAATTATAAATGCTACAATTATGAAATGTTAATGATATATATATATAACCATATTTAATTATTAATTTCATTCATTATTTTGAAAAAAAATTTCACATGCAATGATAACTTTTACTTAAAAATATTGTAAATATCAATCACACATAAAATGAGAATTACAATTCATGCAAATTAATAACTATCACATTGAAATAAAATCAAATACCCATTTTAGATTTTTATGTAAAATAATAACAAAACAATGTTTTTTATTGTTTTATATTAAAGATTAAGATAAATTAGAAAATAGAATTACTAATATATTACCATAATATAGTTTCATAAGTCTAATTCTCTTTCAATGGTTTTAAAATAATTCATATTATTATATATGTATACTGATTACTTTTAAAATAAATAAATAAATGATTTTATTTATTAGAAGGTTTATAACTCAAATCAAAATTTGTAAATTAAATAGAGGATTTATTTTCTAAAACATAGTCTTGATAATAATAATGAAATACTAGTAACCATTTATTATAAAATTTGAAATTATTAATATACTTAAATAGACACACACACACACATAGATATATATATATATATTTATTTATTTAAATTGAATATAACCCTTATCTTAAATGGGGATAAATTTAAGGATGTTGGTTCCTCAACACAGAGAGCCATAGTGAGGGGGTAATTTTGGGGAAAGTATTGGGTCCTTTGTGTGTGTAAAATGAGGGTTATATAATGTATATTATAAATTTTCATAACATTAATAATTCATGGATAGAAAAATAGAATGGAATGCTATGAATTTTAAACGAAATCGTGAGGGTTTATTTATTAATCCTAGGGTTTGAAAGACCCTATTTAATATTAAATATAATATATATATATATAATGTTAGACTTCCTTAAATGTTGTATGTTTAAAAATAATAGTATTTTGAAATCTTGACATTTTGAACAAGAAAAAGTCATTAATTTTTATAAATCATAATGAAATCAAAATATATATATATTATATTTGTAGCTTTCAGTAGAAGTCAGGAGATATGTGTGATTTTTAAATGGTTTGGTTCATAATTTTTATAAATTAAACACACTACTTGGAAAACCAATCATCGACAAGTCATGACTTTGAATGGGACCTTAATGGTAGAGAAATATGTGGATCACTATAGGTAGAGGTATACGGTTTAGAAGAGTGGGTAAGAGGAATAGTAGAGGGGTAGAATGAGGAGAGAAGAAGAGGATGGATCAGATGATCATAATCTCGATCGACCAGTCAAGATTGCATCTATTTCGTCTCTCATTTAAATGAGGTTCATTCGAGTGACCATTAATAAGGCATGGTGCGGCTACCTCATCTAAAAAAATACGAACACACACATAAGGGGGGCTTACACCTGAGATATCCATGGTGTTGGTACATGCTATCTGCAGATACACAGGGGAACTATAAAAAACACTCACCTTGATCCCTAAAAGATCTATGCATGTGCTACCTAAATCCATACTCGGTGTTGTGCACACGGGTACTTTTGCTCACCAGAGGGCATAGCCACTTCCCACCAAGGCAGTGGTTTCAAGACTACCCTTAGTGTTGTTAGAGTGCTTAAAGTATTTTTTCTAAAGAAAATATTCTCGAAATAAGGAAAATTTTAAAATAATTATCAAGGTAACATTTATATTTTTTTATAATTTCCATTTCATTATTTACACAATTTTAAAAGTTAATTTATTATTATTATTTGAAACTATTTATATGAGACTATATTTTAAATTTATTTAATCGTCAAAGTTATGTTTCAAAATTTTAATGTTTTTATTTATTATTAAAATATTTTCATTAAATATTATCATTTTAAATAATATATTATTATTCTGAAATTATCATCTTAAATCCATTTCAAATTTATTTTTAAAGCGCCTAATGTCAATTAAAAACAAAAACAGATTATATTTTTCCAATGGTCACAAATAGATGTCTTATAAATACTATGTCTATGGGAATTTGAAAAATACATTCAAATTTATCAATATTAAATTTTATTTTCATAATGGTGTTATACATCCCTCATGTTCATAGTATTTTTTCTATTATTATTGCTATCACTAGTCTAATTATGGCATATTAAGAGTAGGTGGGTGACACATTCAACATTATTTTATTACTCGGTGGTGCTCAATTTTCGTTTCTAACACCTTTAGTGAGTTTATTGAATGAGTAGTGGTTTCTAGTTTTGTAATGATGTAATATAAAGAGTTTTTTTAAAATAATATTTCATGTTAGGTTCTTAATTTGTGAACTCATTATTGGAATGCATTTATTAAAAATAAAAAAATACATCATAGATTTGAGATTTCATATCCCCCCACCCCCTTAAAATAATGGTTCCCTAACAATTCGATCGTAAAAATAAAAAAATTGAATTCATATCTATAGATTTATGAAAAACTAGAATTTCTAAACTTTTATACTCAACTTCTTTGTTGGAAAAAATATAATCTCCATTGTTTTCTAGACTGTCGCTTTGATACCAAGTGTAATTCCCTGAACCCATTCTATCAGATTAAGTACATAAAATTATGTGTATTTGTTTTAAAAAACACTACTTAAAAATACGTAGAACATTTCATTTACCAAGACCATTACCCATCTACGTTTTGGAGAATTAGATAATTTTATTAAAATTTAACAAAGTTGTACAAAATATTAAACCAAATTCATTGTTTGTGCTATCTTAATATATAAAATAAATTCCACATTAAAATTCTAACAAACTTGTGAGAAATAAATTTAAAACATTGGGTTAGAATTAATTTTCTTAGTAAGGGGTTTTAAAAATCATAAGAAATGTTTTTCTTTGAAAACTATAAAATTTCTATGAAAATATTTTTCAAATATATCATTTGATAAAATATATTTCTTAGAAAATGGTTTTATAAATATTGAAAACATTTTCCAAAATTTCTGAAATTATGAATAATAATTTTAAAACCATATACATTCAAAAATAATAATTATTTTAAAATACTACATTGAATTTCTCCATTTTGAAAATAATATTTTTCTATGAATTAATCATTATTCTTAGCACGCCATATGAAAAACCATAAGTCTAATTATTTGTATCTGAAGTGGGATAATTTCCCCTATAAGTCATGGGTTAACACCTCATACCACATCATACCATTCGAGACTCTGGTGCAAAAATTTAATAAAAAAATTAAATCATCCTTACATTCTCACTCATAAAACAAAAACAATTCTAAATCATTGTTATATTATTTTCATTGAAGAAAATATCTATACCATAACATAAGAATTTTTATAAAATATTTAGGATAAATTCATACTTTCATGGTACGATTTAATTTTAAAATGGAATAATCATAATTGCATAGAAATTTGAATTAATTACTTAGGATAAATTTATGAATTTTGGAAAATATATATATTGATCAAGGCCATATAGAATTACCAAATGATATTCGTCTATTTACATGAATATTTTTCACATAAAATGATAAATTTTATTTAAAACTATTGTAAACATAAATCACAAATAAAATGATAGAAACTATTAACATAAATTAATTACTATAACATTAAAAGAAAATAAAACACCACTTTTACATTTTTAAGTAATATAATAACAAAACACAGTTTTATTATTTTTTAACATTGTAGATTAAGATAAATTTGAAAATAAAATTACTAATATATGATCATAGAATAGTTTTTAATAATAATTCTTATTCTAGAGTTTTAAAATAATTTATATTATTCTATATAGATAGGTAGTTCTTTGAAAATAAATAAACAGATGATTGGATTTCTGAAGAGGTTTATAACTAAAATCAAAATTTAATATTAAAATATAGAATTTGTTTTAAAAAACATAGTATTGATAAATTTAATAAAATACTAATAAAATTTGATTACATAATTTTAAAGTATAAATATACCTAAACATATATATATATAATAACCATTACATTGAATGGGGACAAGTTTAAGGATGTTGGTTCTTGGACACAAATATAATTTATAAGGGGATAATTTTGGATAATGGTTCAGGTCATTTGGGTGTGAAAATTGAGGGTTATATAACGTAAGATTATATAATTAAATTAAAATAATCATTCACGGATAGAAAAATATAAGGTAATAATATTCATTTGAAATGAAATAATAATGGTTTATTTAATAATCTGGAGGTTCAAAATAACCTATTTTTTATGAAATATAATATACATATCTTATATTCATCATTCTTCAATGTGGAAATCTTAGAAAACATGTGGATTTGAAAAGAGATTATATATAAACTAACTTGGGTGGATTTGAAATGAGATTATATATTTATAAACTAACTTGAAATGTATTTTGAAGTACCTCATATGATCTAATAATGATGTAATTTTATAAAATAATTAAATTCATCACCACTTTTATGAAACTAGTGAGAAAGATAAACATTACTTATACCACGTGTTTAAAATTGGTAAAAACTGGGTAATATATATATAGATATATTTATAATTCCTATAAATAATGAGTATAAATTTTTTTATTTAGGATAAAGGTTATTGGGTATGTATTTAATTGAATTAATTTAATTATTCATGACATTTGGTTCTTATACATAATAAATTAGGGCTGAGGTAAGAGTTTTGATCTCAAATTCCACCATTTGAGAAATGTTTGGTATTGTAAACCTAATTTAATTTATGAAGTGAAATACTACCTATTTAAGGTATAATATCATAAATTATATTTTAATAATGTTATTTGAAGTTTAATTAGAATCCCACTCTTTTAACAGCTTTTTGATTAAAATGTTACTCAAGCACACAATGGGTTTTTGTATCAAACATTAATTCCTTGAGATGTGTTTATGTTATGTAACATATTTTTCCTTTAATGGTTTATTCAAATAAAATGGGTATATCTTTATCATATATATATTTTTATTCATGAGAAAATATAATCCGAATTAGTTCTTTTTCATCATATGGATTTTGACTCATTTGATATACTAGTTGAAATGATTTTTCTAACTCAATTTTTATTCATTGAGTGATTATAATTTATATTATAATTATTTCTTATTATTTAGGTACATCATACCCTTTGATTATATTTTTTGGTATTTTATTTCTTAAAATTTATTCCACATAAATCCCCTAATTTAAATAATTCTTACTTCATGGAGTATATTTCTCGTAAAGGATACTCATAACTCAAGTATCATTTCCTTGAGTTATATTTTTTGTCACGAAATTATTTCTCCCATTCTTGGGTTATTCAACTCAAATATTTTATTATATAGTAATTTATCTACCTACACTAGGAAATAATATATTTTGATGCAAATAAATGCTTTGTTACTCTTATTACAAATGGATTTTTAAACAAAGGTATTTTGGAAATAATAAAAAGGGTTTTTCCTTTCACTTTCATATATTCTATCTTCTTATCCTCATTTCTCTAAGATAAACATTATGTATTTTGAGAGATTAATTATTATAGATTATTTATAAAAGTATATTTTTTAGAAATCTTTTATGTTGACTATTCAAAAGTTTCCTTTGAAATAAAAATAAAAATATATTTTTTATATTAATGTCAAAAATGGTTTCTAAAAGCTCGTTTAAGTTTCTGCTTCTATTTCAATTATCACTTTAAAAATTATTTACCATAATTAGGTTTAGGTTTCCTATTAATACTATAATATATATATATATCATTTGAATAATTTAACTCACAATATAAAAAAATCAATTTTTAATCCCTTCTTTTGTGATACTATTAAAAGCCTTCTTTTTTGCAAGGATGATTTTATTTTATGTCAACATCCTTAAAATTTTCCTCTATTACAATATGGATAGTTTCTTTTTCAACCATACACATTATTTATCTGAATTTTTTATGCATACACACCCCAATTCCAATAACTCAGGTCTAATGTTCACTTTATTACACTGGGATATGATATAAAGGATCACACCATGTATGATTGATCAGTTTAGTAGTCTTTAAGATCCAGATCCATGATTCACTTATTACATTATAAATGTAAAATAAATTGCATAAAAATCATTCTAACATCATTGATATTGTTTATAAAATACTTCTTCATAACCCAGTGAAAATAAAACAAATAATAGGTGAGCTTCGATACTCAGTAAGGGTTACATTTATTGGAAACTATCATATATAAATAAGTAATAATCAATATATTAAGGTAAATAACTAAAAATAGTTTCCATTTAATCAACAACCTGAGCATGAAATGTATCCATAGATAATATTAATACAAAAATCTCATGGATAATAATAAATTAATTCTCAATGAATGAAATTATTAATATTGGATGTCATGATATCATACATCATGATATTTATACCATTAATACTTTCACCAAAAACTTTTAATTTATGTGTAGTTATACATTGGAAACCCATTTAATTTGGCCAACTTATTTGTATCATGATATTTGTATATTTATAAAGGGTCTATCTACACTCGGGCCCCACTCTTTACTACATATCCAATATATTCATCATATATTTAATATTCAATTTAATTCATAAAAAATCATCCATATTAATAAATTTCTATATTGATTAAAGAATGTGGTGTATCAATATTTTCTAAATCATCCAAGTAGTTTTCATAGTAAAACTTTATATTATAAAATGGTATATGGTTTAAGAAATAAGTATATCCCTGATACAAAGAATTATTATATATAAGATAATTGTGATGACTATTGATCATAAGAAATTTAATGTTTCAAGATAATTGTAATGTCCACAAAATTAAAAAAGGGATAAAATATTACCACCAATTCATCTTAAATATATGTTTTGTACTAAAATAATTTCATTTGGGGAATAAAGAAAAATGAAAAAAATAAAAATAGGATATTTCATAAAATAATTTTATTTTTAATATAATCAGAATCTTTTTGAAGAATCAAAATGGGTATAAAATTTATTTGGTGGTGGGAAAATATGTTAACACCATATACATTAAAAATATTCCTTTTCAATTTTTAAGAAGAAATTTGAAAACAAACCATTAAAAAACATTATAAAGATTTCAATAAAACCTTGTAAAAACTAGATTATGACATAAAATATCAATAATAAATCATTTGGGTAGACAAAATAACATTTGTAAAAATTTTAAAAAAATATGGATGTAGAAGAATAATATACCCTTTTAGAAGAGAAAATAAGATCGGATTTTCTTTTAAGAATTTATTTTCTTGATTAAAGTTCCAATGAGTGTAAAATTTGGAATCTAATATGGAATATCCTTAAATATAATAATTATAAAAAAATATATGGATTTTATAAAGAATATATTATAATATTCCAACAATGAAAATAAGATAAATCCCAAAAAAATGAGATTATAAAATAATTATTTACCACTTTGGTAACATTCAAATTATAACCCCTTAAAAGAGTATAATTGAAAAAATCATAATTAATAAATATATATTCTTGTTAATTAAATTAAATTGGATGTGTATACACTTTACCAAAAATAAATAGGTTCACAATAAAAAATATGTCTCAATGTAGTGGAAATTGAGATGAAATCCATCACCTTTAGTTCGACATGCCTTTTAGGGGATCTACACTCATATATAATAAATTTAAATTTATTAAAATTATATACAATAACAATATAAATATCTATAATATCATATATTATCCATTTATAAAATTGTATCACACATTTTTTATCAATAATGTTTTATTGTCATTATTTAGTGTGTTAACTACAACATTTTTCTTGTATATTTTGATTCAATAGTTGATATCCTTGAATTTTTATTATGCTTCCATTATATCCAAAATTTTATTCATGATGTAAATATGATATACATTCAATATATTTATATTTATATTCATCCATATAATATAGAGATATAAACTAATTTTCATTTTTTGTGGAAATGGTGGATTGTACGCATGCATGAATGCAGTTTTCACTTTTCGACGGATGGAATGAAGGAATGGTAAATAATAATTAAACATTAAAGGATAATTTTATATAATATATATGTTAAATATTCTTTAATTCTATCCTTATTACTATATATATAAATTTTAAATGAAAAATAGATCGCATAGCATTATGGAGTTGGTTGTCCACATGTATAAACGAGTGACATTATCATCTTCCAATGGATTGTAAAGTAATAAGGTAGATATGATACCAAAATTATGAAATCATAATATTATCTTTAATATCAAACATATTCATAATTTATTTAATTATTACTATCCATGTGAGGATGTTGTGGTAAAAAAATTACATATGTTCACAAGGCGATAGTTCTCCATACACACAAGCGATGGTTTTGTTTCCCATTTGACGGATAAACATATGGATAAAAATTATCTCATAAAAAAATCTAAGTATATTTAAAATATTTTTTTATTATATTTATTTATAACATAATTTAAGGTTTAAAAGAATAAGTAAAAAAGAAAAATCTTGGTTAAGACAATTACCCTCTCTTAGAGAAACATTCTTTGGATCTCTTCATAGAGACACAAATGTTGATATTTTGGGAAAAAAAACACCTGAATATGTTTTATATGGATTTATGGAAGACAATTGAGTAGTTTTTGTTCAATATACGCTTCTAAAATTGGTTTAAATAAAATATATAATGATTATCCTTTTATAATGGAGAGGGGGTATTCTTTGGATTTCTTAGTGTTAAATTAAAATAAACTATTTTTCATGTAGAAATACATCAAAATTTAAATAATTATAGTATAATATTTTTATGATTTTAAATCCTCTCCTATAAAAAAAATTCAACTTGTTTAGGTGAAGTTTTCACCCTTATCCTTATGTTTTACCCTATGTTAACCATTTTGACAATTATCATGATAACAAAGTTTTTTATACAATAAGA
Organism: Viscum album; assembly: GCA_963277665.1. Taxonomy (NCBI): domain Eukaryota; kingdom Viridiplantae; phylum Streptophyta; class Magnoliopsida; order Santalales; family Viscaceae; genus Viscum; species Viscum album. Next base: position 565,794,978 of record OY728134.1, on the reverse strand, counting down.
GCAATGAAAGTTACCATAAAAGAAAATTTTGACAAAATGTTCAATGGATTACATTATAAACCATATATTGTCCCCCTGGTTCTACATCAATATTTATTTGATTTTTATACAATTTAATAAAAATTATTTTTATAAAATATCATTAATGTCATTTTTGACACTATTCATTTAATTTGACATTAATGAAACCTAGAAAAATATGTAATTAAAATACAATATAGTAACTAATACATAATGTTATATATTAATAAATAATTCATATAACAAAATAATTCAGCCAAATTATTTTACTCTTAATATTTTTAAATTCATTTAGTTTATTTTTTGTTAATAGAATAAATATGGTATCATTGTAACGTAAGAATTTAAGGAAATTATTAAATTGTTAAAAATTAAAAATAAATTACCATGATAAAACCAATTAATTAATATTTTCAATAAATATTTAAAACATAACATAACTTCTTATTGACCTTATGGGAAAATATAATAGATATTAAATTTAAGAGTGACATTTTTTTATTTTGTTCCTAAAGTAATATAAAGGTAAATATCACATAAAAATAGAATAAAGTGGAAATATTTTACAGAATTAGATGTAAATAGATGAACTAAATTCATCTAATAGGATAAATAAAAGTCCCGTAGAAATTTTAAAGCCTTATCCCAAATTTTTAACCCAATTTTACGAGTTTTACCCTTACTCATATGAGAAATATCCACCAAGGTTACTACTCATAATAAATAAAAATAAAAGACACCTGTTTACCAATTTTGAACTTCAATATTCCAAATATAGTAACCATTTTATCAAATTAAATTTGAATAAGTGGTAAATATTAATTTATGATACAATGAAAAACAAAAGAATTTTTTTTTATAAAAATGAGTTTTTAAATCGAAAGATGAACTTATACCAAAATTTGGTATCATTTTAACGAACCATAATTATATCAAGGGAATTCCCCTTATTTAGTTTGTTTAATATAGTATATATCCCATAAAATCACTTATATAACATAATAAAAACATTATAAATGAATAATTAATGAAATAAGAGGTATTTCTATTACTTAAGAAACCTATACCAATGAAATAGTAACTTTATCTTAGGGATAGTAATACAACCCTTATGAATAGTAAATCAAAAAATTGACTAGTAACCTCACCCATGAATTTAGAAAGTAAAATTTATACAACTATTAAATAAAGGTATGATATAATTATATCATAGTATAAGTAAGTGAATATATTAACAATTAATATTTTAGTGTTGGTATTTTTGAAAAACATAAATATTTAATTAAATGTTTTTAATTAATAAAATGAAATAAAAGAATAAATTATTTTAATAAAATTTATTCGTAAATTAAAATTATTTTAACATATGATTTTAGGATAGTTTTATGAGACCTTAGTTAATTTTTCAAAGTGTTATAAAATCAGTTATAATTTTAAAATCTGTATTTTTCAATTAAATTGTGAATTTTATTAAAAAATAAATTTTTCATATTATAAATTTATTTTCATAAAATAGAGTTCATTTTTTAATTATACACATCAAAAAATGGTTATGCTGAATTTCTGGAATTTTTCGAAAATACTTGAATTTGTTGTGAATGGTAAAATATAATATTTTATTATATATGTTTAATACAAGAATTATTGAGTAATATGTGATTTATGGATGATGTAAGCGTATAATATCAAACTATAATTAAATATTTTAATATATATTTTGATAATTCAGAAACCACTCGTAGTCTTCAGAAAAAAATAAACAAATTAATAGAATATTCAAAAAACACATCTCCCCTCCACTATAAATGCCTCTCCTCACCACCCCTTCTCCTCACACCTTCCATGCTTAAATCCTTATAAAATTACAACCCAATAATCTTCCCAGGTTCCAATAACATGTCCAAATTCCTTTGGTATCAACAAAATTCCAAATCCAATCCCCTTATGATGGTTCTCAGGGAGGAGAATTCAAGAGGTAAAAATACACTATCTTTTCATTTATTTTCTTTTCTATTTATTTTATTTTCTTATCCAACCTCACCTACTAAATCCAAAAATACAGGATATTTCCATAATCATTTATATACTATTATTATATCACAATCAATCATCAAACTCATTTTTCTCTCTCTTTTATTTTATAATTGAAAACATCACTCGTGATGTGTCAATTTACCGACATCAAGGACGATGCATCTTCACTTTCAATTAGAATCTTTAAAGATGGTCATAAAAAATTTATGGTTACAAAAATTATAATATATATATATATATCCTATTTAGGTTTCTATAAACATTATATAAACATGATTTTAATTAATAAAACAAAACTAGTTTGTGATGGTTCAAAAAGAACCTAAATAATATAAACGATTATCACTAACAACTTATCAAATAGTCATTCTAATCCCCAATAAACAATTTAAGTATATAAAAAATTAATCCTTTTTATGTCAATAAAAAAATATAATTCCAATTCTAGAGAATTAAACCTATTTTACATGAAATTCCATACTTGTATACAAGTAAACATATAATGAAAACCAAGGAAACCAACACCCCCGGATGATAAATTTTCATTTTATATCTTATAAAAAAGACCATAAATGTAACACCTCGAGCTTCTATGATACGCTTCTCATTCAATAATGTAATAGCTTGCATTGTACGCAACTTCGAGTTCTAAAACACCGTGACTAATCAAAGTAGCCGTTATGAATAGTAATAACCACCTTTTAAAATTATAGAAATTTTATATTTCAAAATGGACTTCATTTTTGGATTCGGAATATCGAAATTAGCCTCTGTTGAATTTTTTGTATTTTTCTGAGAACTTCTAATTTTTTATGAATAATGAAAATTACTTAAAAACAACTTGTTTAATAAGAATAATTTATAGTGATAAATTATACTATTTAGTGGTTTTAAAGTATAATTATAATATATTTTTACCATTTTATCCAGTGGTGGTCATTAGAATTAATTTAACATTGAAATTGGACATAAAAAATTGCCAATCTTTTGATATAAATTGTTTCTTAAAAACACGCTATTTGTTGTGACAGCAGGAATTAATTATAAAATTAATTAATGAAACTTATATGTTTGTAATTTTTTAAAATAGACATCATTTTTGAATTTGGAATATCAATTATATCTTAGGGTGAAATTTTGGCATTGTTCTGAAAAACATCAATTTTTGATGAATAGTGAGACCACTAAGTGGTAGTTAAATAACTGATTTTTTGTTTAAATGAAATATTACCACTTCTGTGATTTGATTTTGAAAAATCCGACATACATGGTTTTCATTAAGAAGTAAAATGTCGTTCAATGAGATTAAAATAATTTTTGGTGAATAGTAACTTTTAAGTTCTTAATCGCGATTAGAGGTAATTAGTGTAGTTTAAGGTAAAAATAATGTTTTAATAATATGAGATGAGCTTGACACATGTCCTACCCTCATTTTATGTGTCATGGCCAACCATGAAAATCCATGAGTCAACTTGGGGACCCCATGGAGCCACTTTATTTGGAAAATGACATAAATTCCTTTTGTTTAATGTTAAAGTAAAAAATGACACAAACATGAAATGTTTTACTAAAACAATTTTTACATGGGGTTATTCAAGTCATAGTTTTGACTATAAATAGTAATTGGAAAGATAAAAAGATTTCCTACATCATAGTATTTTTTTTATAATTTTTATACATTAAATAAATTAAATTATTTATGACATCATTATGATGCAGCGATGACCTCATTATTTAACGATTTTAATAAAATGAAAAGATAATGTACAATCCAAGGATTGAACTTTTCCAAAGACTATTGGATGGGTATATTTCGAACACTTATCACCTTATCCACGAATTATATATGTTTGGGACCTTTATAATCCGAAAAGCATTGTATAATAATGTAACATTCCCTTACTTTCCAAGAGTGCCCCTCCTCTCCTCTTATAAAAGCCCCCCCCCCCCCTCTACCACCTCATTCACACTTTCAAACCACTTGGCTCGGCCAACCTCTGCCCAAATACTATCCCAACATCTCCCCCTTACTCCTAGAATCCTCACATTGGGCATAACTCTTCCCAAGGAAGCCTTTGGCTCAAATCAAAAAGAGTTACCCGATTTTGAGGTAATGTCTTCTCTAATGTTGTTTTGTTTTATTTTTCTTCTCCAACCCCCTAAGAACTTTTTATTAATTTATTTTGTAACAACACCAGTATCCTCAATATACTAGGATGTTGTTATAAGAATTATTCGAGCTACACTTACACACACCTACATCTAATGGTTAAAGAACATACTGTTTCTGTGGATGGAAAATTTTTGCCTCACGAAATGATGATTGTTCAACACTCATATAACACCTCTAATGGTGGCCATTATGATGAAACTATTTTTATATATGATATATATTATTTTTTAGTTTCCCTTATTATTTTTTATTTTTCATTTATGGAATACCTTTATGGTTTCCATTATGGGTAAACGCGATATTTTCATTTTAGGAAGTGCGGACTACCGCCCCCTCGAAGTGATTTTAATCGTTAATACCATATGTGGGATGTATAAAGGATGGAGTAAATGATATTATATATGATGTTATACTGGAATTATAATATACTTTTATATCATAATGATTTCATTAAATACGAAATAGAAATGAAAGTAGCGTTCATGCGTACGTACGGCTTACCATCTCCATGAATGGTGCATTTCATTTCTTACCTCTAAACGTTATGGAATATTATAAATGCATGTATATACTGGATATATATGAGATATATGATATCTATATCATGAATATAATTCTGGATATAATGGATATATCCCCACATGAACAACTTGTAATTATAAGAATTTTATTTTTGACTCAAGTCTAAGATCGATAAAATGACCGTTATAAACTTTAATAATTACATAATGTTAATAACAAGGTAATAAGGGATATAAAAAGGAATAATGAACATGAAAAAGGTTATTAAGTAAATAGAAATTAACTCTAGTTTTTTATTCAGGAGGTTAAAGAACGGTCGAGTCAGGACAAGACGCAAGGTAAGGGAATTTCTTAACCCAACTTCTATTCTTTGGGTTAATCTCTTAGTTTCAAATTATGTCCTAATATTATTATGTCCTATTTTGTATTTTTACGTTCTTTATGTGTACCTATAGTAAATACACATAATAGATCTATTTTATTTTAAAAATGATCTTTTTAAGGACTTCGTCTCAATCTCCTTTCATTGAGGCATATTTGGTTTTATACACAATTTTCTTTTATACGGTGTATAAACCCCTTTGACTTTTACGTTTATTCAAAAGGAATATTTTTTATATGAAGAATTTTTCTAAACGACAAAAAGGGAATGTTTTTCTTTCCGTACATATGCGGCAACAATGACTTCTCCGCCACAGTTACCATTATTTGATTTTTGGCTTCCTCTACAAGACATCACTTTTTTTTAATGAAAAATAAATACAAAGTTTTAACTCTCTTTTATTTTGGTATTGAAAATGGTTATGGAAGCATTTTTATTATATCAATGTGTTGTATTGAAATATTGTTATTGAAATGTGGAAATGTTATGTTTCCTTTATGCATGTTTTATGTGATACGATTATGTTATGGTTTATGATATGTTTAAACCCATTCATATGAGGAATGCATTGGACTTAGTAAGTGACGGTTAGAGCCCGCTATAGCTCCTCAATGCATCGGCAGGTCTCATGAGACAAACTAGTGTCTTGGCATGAGGCCTTGACAAAATCTTATTTGTGGTCTTGGCACGAGGCCTTGGCTACGTGGTTATGATATTCTGGCATTATGCATTCCATCATTATGAAAGTGTTTATTGATATTGCATGTGATTATTCGACCAGTAGAATAACCATGTAAAGAAGTAAATAGCATTATCTCATTTTACTTTTTCCATATTATGTTGAAGTTCAAGTTTAAAAGGCTTTTGTTTTTGTTATACATTGCCTTAAATGTTAATGTTTATTTATGAAAGCTTCCGCTATGTTTTTATCATTACTGAGCATCTGAGTTCACCCCTTTCAATGTTTTAATATTTTCCAGGATGTGAAGAAGTATTTTATGAATGACCTGCAGGGATAGTCAGAAGATGATATGAGTGTGGACTATGAAGACTTTGTTATTATTTTTTCACTTTATGATGTAATGTAACATTTATGAATGTATCTAGTGTTTTCAAGGCTACTAAACTAATCGGTCTTTCGAGACTTGATCTTTTGTGATCATGCCAATGTTACGAAGTAATGCACCGACTCTGGGTAGCTGGGGTCGGGGCGTTACAGTTGGTATCAGAGGCAGTTTAGTACTAACCTTGGAAGCTAGATTTAGATAAACTCTGATTAAATCACATAGCCCGAAGATAGACTTTAAGGATTGGAATTGAAGAACTTCCTAGAATTTTGGTATTATAGAGATTTTGTGAGTTTTCCGAGAAATACATCTCTGTCTGGATACGAGCAGGTAGAGGCCGCTCTGGCACAGATGTACCTAGGGGTAAAACCCGAAAACACCACTTTGAGCTAGACTCGAACGGGAACTGGTGCACGACAATGAGTCTTGCTGCACTCTTGGTTACGACACTCCCAGGGTATATGCTTAGGATAATTCACATTTTCTTTACAAACCACTATGAAGGGTTATGAGCAATACTTCCTAAAAGAAATTATTTTTTATTATTATGGATTATATCAATAAATAGTTCAATTTATTATAATTGTTTTCAAGTTTGTTATTATGTATTTCGATTCATAAACTAACCTAGTTTATCGCATTGTATAGAAATGGCACCCAGTAGAAGGAATGTGAACTCCATCAATACGTATGATCCAAAGAGTAAGAAGGATCATATCTTTCATGGTATTAAGCCAACATTTAGAAGGGAAATATTCTCCCATGTGTTATCAACATATGAAGAAATAGTATCATGTGTTAATAAGATAAGTAGATAATTCTCTGAGTCTTATGGATTTGAAGGGATGAAAGATAAGAAAAGTATGGAAGAGAGAATGTTGGATAAAGGGATGAGGGAAAAGAAGAATTTTCCAATATGTGATAACTGTGGGAAGAAACACCTTGGAATTTCCCTGAAGGGAATGGTATTTTGTTATAAGTGTGGAGAAAAAGGACACCAAGTGCGTGACTGCAAGGGTATGAAAAAGGTTTCAAATGTACAATGCTTCATCTGCAAGGAGTGGGGACACTACGCAAACCAATGTTCAAATCATCAGAGTATGCCCCAAATGATGTTATTGTATAATAATCAAGTTATGATACTACCACGGATGAGGAGGAATGATTAGAGTTCTTATGTTGTTATTAAAGAATTTTGTAATTTGAGTGTTGTATCAATGATGTACTGGTTATAATAATTATAGAGTATATAAGGATTGTACTGCAGTACTATTTCATCTAGGACTTGAGATTGTGTGGAACCAAGAAAAGTGACTCCAAGTAGGTTAAATTTTTGGAAAATATATGGTTGAGAGAAAGATAAACCATAATATGGTTCTGATACTGAGATAGTGATTTTGGAATAAGACATGATTGATTCGGATAAATTATGTTGGATATTCTTAACATCCTTGAAACTGATCAATGATTTGTATACATTTTTGGATATAAGGAGTATATCTAGTTTTATATAAGGAATAAGGGATGATGAATGTAATCAATAAGGATTTATGGTAATTCAGTATGTTGCAGTGTTTTAAAAGAATACATGATGAAGGTGTTCACATGTTGTTACGCAGAAAAAAAAAGAGCTTCATTATGTTTACCTTCCTCATAAAATCTGGACTGTGAGTTGGACAGAAGTATTTTGGATAACTATAAAGGTTGGAATGTATTATATTTTACATTGGATACTATTGTTAAGGTTATTTTTGGATATTTATAAAAAGTACAACACGCAGACCGAGTGACAACCCATCGCGTCGGACAAAGCTGTGGGAATCGAACCCACAACCATAGTGCGATTGGGATTAATCGCCTACCACTAGACTACGTGAAGTCCCTGGTTATTACAAAATAGTTTTTCTAATCTAAATTGTATGTGTCAATATTTGTAACCTTATACAATTAGGATAAATAGAATATTTTTGAGTTCTATTACCTTTTAGAGTGAAAGATGGGTTTTTGGAAAAAATTTATTAAAGAATGAAAGTCTACATGACAAATATTATATTCCCATACGTTCTTAGTAAATATCCTAAATAAATTCTTTAACTTTATAAAAGGTAACTTAAAACAAAAACGTTGCCGGTTAACTTTTCCAACTGGGGATTCAATGACCGTTTAACCAATCACAAGTTTGTGATTTTCTTATTGTTAACTTTCTCCTAATTCAATTTTCTACAACTCACCATCAGACCTTGATGGTTTGTTTTTCTTCCATATCCATATTTTTATATAATCCTAGTATGGGCTATCTAGGGTGACCTTTGTACTTATCTTTCTTTCTTTTAATGTTATATTTTTATTAACCTTATTTCTGATGTGGGTTTTCTACAAAGGTATTTTCTATTTTCAACCTTTTATTTTCCAAGAAAAATTTCAAATTTTGAGGACGCAATTTATTGAAGGAGGGGATAATGTAACACCCCGAGCTTCTATGATACGCTTCTCGTTCAATAATGCAATAGCTTGAATTGTACGCAACTTCGAGTTCTAAAACACCGCGACTAATCAAAGTAGCCGTTATGAATATTAATAACCACTTTTTAAAATTATAGAAATTTTATATTTCAAAATGGAATTCATTTTTGGATTCGTAATATCGAAATTAGCCTACGTTGAATTTTTGGTATTTTTCTGAGAACTTCTAATTTTTTATGAATAGTGAAAAATACTTAAAAACAACTTTTTTAATCAAAATAATTTATAGTGATAAATTATACTATTTATTGGTTTTAAAGTATAATTAGAATATATTTTTACCATTTTATCCAATGGTGGTCATTAGAATTAATTTAACATTGAAATTGGACATAAACAATTGCCAATCTTTTGATATAAATTGTTTCTTAAAAACACGCTATTTGTTGTGACAGCGGGAATTAATTATAAAATTAATTAATTCAACTTATATGTTTGGAATTTTGTAAAATAGACATTATTTTTGAATTCAGAATATCAATTATAGCATAGGGTGAAATTTTGGCGTTGTTCTGAAAAACTTCAATTTTTGATGAATATTGAAACCCCTAAGTGGTAGTTAAATAACAGATTTTTCATTTAAATGAAATATTACCACTTCTGTTATTTGATTTTAAAAAATCCTACATAAATGGTTGTCATTAAGAAGTAAAATATGGTTCAATGAGATTAAAATAATTTTTGGTGGATAGTGACTTTTAAGTTCTTAATTGCGATTAGAGGTAATTAGTGTAGTTTAACGTAAAAATAATGTTTTAATAATTTTAGATTAGCTTGACACATGTCCTACCCTCATTGTATGTGCCATGGGCGACCAAGAAAATTCATGGGTCAACTTGGGGACCCCATGGAGCAACTTTAGTTGGAAAATTACTTAAATACCTTTTATTTAATGTTAAAGTAAAAAATGACACAAACATGAAATGTTTTACTAAAACAATTTTTACATGGGGTTAGACAAGTCATATTTTTGACTATAAATAGTCATTGGAAAGATAAAAAGATTTCCTACATCATAGTATTTTTTTTATAATTGTTAGACATTAAATAAAGTAAATTATTTATGACATCATTATGATGCAGCGATGACCTCATTATTTAACGATTTTAATAAAATGAAAAGATAATGTACAATCAAAGGCTTAAACTTGTCCAAATACTATTGTATGGGTTGATTTCGAACCCTTATCACCTTATCCACGAATTATATAAGTTTGGGACCTTTATAATCCGAAAAGCATTGTATAATAATGTAACATTCCCTTACTTTCCAAGAGTGCCCCTCCTCTCCTCTTATAAAAGGCCCCCACCTCTACCACCTCATTCACACTTTCAAACCATTTTTCTCGGCCAACCTCCGCCCAAATACTCTCCCAACATCTCCCCCTTACTCCTAGAAGACTCACTTTGGGAATAACCCTTCCCAAGGAAGCCTTTGGCTCAAATCAAAAAGAGTTACCCGATTTTGAGGTAATGTCTTCTCTAATGTTGTTTTTTTTAATTTTTCTTCTCCAACCCCCTAAACACTTTTTATTAATTTCTTTTGTAAAAACACCAGTATCCTTAATATACTAGGATGTTTTATAAGAAGGATTCTAGCTACACTTACACACACCTACATCTAATGGTTAAAGAACATATTGTTTCTGTGGATGGCGAATTTTTGCCTCACGAAACGATGATTGTTCAACATTCATATAACACCTCTAATGGTGGCCATTATGATGACACTATTTTTATATATGATATATATTATGTTTTCATTTCCCTTGTGATTTTGTATTTTTCACTTACGGCATACCTATATGGTTTCCATTATGGGTAAACGCGATATTTTCATTTTAGGAAGTGTGGACTACCGCCCCCTCAAAGTGATTTTAATCGTTAATACCATATGTGGGATGTATAAAGGATGGAGTAAATGATATTATATATGATGTTATACTACAATTATAATATACCTTTATATCATTATGATTTCATTAAATACAAAATAGAAATGAAAATAGCGTTCATGCGTACGTACGGCTTACCATCTCCATGAATGGTGCATTTCATTTCTTACCTCTAAACGTTATGGAATATTATAAATGCATGTATATACTGGATATATATGAGATATATGATATCTATATCATGAATATAATTCTGGATATAATGGATATATCACCACATGAACAACTTGTAATTATAAGAATTTTATTTTTGACTCAAGTACCTAAGATCGACAAAATGACCCTTATAAACTTTAATAATTACATAATGTTCATAACATGGTAATAAGGGATATAAAAGGAATAATGAACATGAAAAAGGTTCATAAGTAAATATAAATTAACTCTAGTTTATTATTTAGGAGGTTAAAGAACGTTCGAGTCAGGACAAGACGTAAGGCAAGGGAATTTCTTAACCCAACTTCCATTCTTTGGGTTAATCTCCTACTTTCAAATTATGTCATGATATTATTATGTCCTATTTTGTATTTTTACGTTCTTTATGTGTACCTATAATAAATAAACATAATAGATCTATTTTATTTTAAAAATTATCTTTTTAAGTACATCGTCTCAATCTCCTTTCATTGAGGCATATTTGGTTTTATACACAATTTTCTTTTATAAGGTGTATAAACCCCTTTGACTTTTAGGTTTATTCAAAAGGAATATTTTTTATACGAAGCATTTTACTAAACGACAAAAAGGGAATGTTTTTCTTTCCGTACATATGCGGCGACAATGACTTCTCCTCCGCCGTGACCATTATTTGAGTTTCGGCTTCCTCTACAAGCCATCACTTTTTCTTTAATGAAAAATAAATAAAAAGTTTTAACTTTCTTTTATTTTGGTAATGAAAATGGTTTTGAAAGAATTTTTATTATATGAATGTGTTGTATTGAAATCATTTGATTGAAATGTAGAAATGTTATGTTTCCTTTATGCATGTTTTATGTGATAAGATTATGTTATGGTTTATGATATGTTTAAACCCATTCATATGAGGAATACATTGGACTTAGTAAGTGACGGGTGGAGCCCGCTATAGCTCCTCGATGAATCGGCAGGTATCATGAGACAAACTAGTGTCTTGGAATGAGGCCTTGACAAAATATTATTTTTGTTCTTGGCACGAGGCCTTGGCTACGTGGTTATGATAGTCTGGCATTATGAATTCCATCATTATGAAAGTGTTTATTGATATTTCATGTGATTATTAGACCAGTAGAATAACCATGTAAAGAAGTAAATGGCATTATCTCAGTTTACTTTTGCCATATTATGTTGAATTTCAAGTTTAAAAGGCTTTTGTTTTAGTTATACGTTGCCTTAAATTTTAATGTTTATTTATGAAAGCTTCCGCTATGTTGTTATCCTTACTGAGCATCTGAGCTCACCCCTTTCAATGTTTTAATATTTTCCAGGATGTGAAGAAGTATTTTATGAATGACCTGCAGGGATAGTCAGAAGAGGATATGAGTGTGGACTATGAAGACTTTGTTATTATTTTTTCACTTTATGATGTAATGTAAAATTTATGAATGTATCTAGTGTTTCCAAGGCTACTAAACTAATCGGTCTTTCGAGACTTCATCTTTTGTGATCATGCCAATGTTACGAAGTAATGCACCGACTATGGGTAGCTGGGGTCGGGGCGTTACAATAAATGAACATAATAAAACAATAATAAATAAAATAAATGTTTAAAAGGTTATTAATTAATTAATTAATAAGATTATATATGATTATATAGGACATTAAAGTCAAGTGAAGAACACTTTTAGACATAAGGTAAGGGTTTTCTTCCCTAACCTCTATTTTCATTCGAGTTATACTTTCTTCCTATTTACACCAATATAATTATTATTTACTTTTATATAATTCTTATAAATTCTATTTATATGCTCCAAAATCATTTATCTATATCATTTCATATTTCTTTTATGGGGAAGTTCTTGTTTTACAAGGTTCCCTTCTCAATTCTTCTAATACGCAAGCCTGATTGAAGGGAACATCTTCATTTCTTACCCACTTTCAATTACCATCAATATTATATTATAAGACGGAATTATTTTTATAAAATAACTATTTTTTCATGAAAAACTATATTTTTTTGTTTCTAGTTTTATACAAACAAAGAATACAAATACAAATTAGTTTTCAAAAAAACACTTCTTTACAATGCAAAAAAAGGCATTTAACTCATGAATTACATGATCAATTTATTAGAGTATTTTAACCTATTTAATCTTATTATTTATTGATATTTATCTCTTATTATAATCAAATAATATATTTTATTAAATTTTTTGTGATCAGTTTTATTGTTGATGTTTTATCTTGATACCATTCACCATACTACTCAGAATGGTTTTTGATTATGTTTACAAATTGGAGAAATTTATTTAAATTTCATATGTATATGTTGTTTATGTTTAACCCCATTCATATGAGGAATTAATTGGACTTAGAAAATGATGGTTGGTTCCCACTATGGCCCCTTGATTCATTGGTAGGTCTCATGGGACAAAGTAGGCTATATTTTTACCCATTTATGTGTGGTGTCTTGGTTGAAGCCTTGATGATATGTTTATGATGTTTGACATTTTACATTTCCTCATTATGATATTAGTCTTTAATATCCCATTTGATTATTCACATAATAGACTATCCATGGTTATGTTTCATTCTTAAGAGATTATTTTTTATTGAATTATTTATCCAACTTCTGTTTCTTCAATATTATGCTCAAGAATTTGTTTTAATGGAATGTGTTTTTAGTTATTCACCATGACTTATTATTTATGTTTATTTATTCTACTATATTTCGGACCCTTACAGAGCATCTGAGATCACCGATTTCTAATATTTTATTTTTCCCTAGGATGTGAAGAAGTATATTATGAATGACTTGTAGGTAAAATATAGACTATGGAATTACATGTTTTACAAGGTTTATTTCTCAATTATTCTCGATATGTAATACCGATTTAAAAGGATAATTCTTGATTTATTACCCATTTTCAAGTACAACCCATAGTCATACTAATAGCACATCCGTAGTCAAACTCATCAAAAACAATTTAATAATATATGGTGGATGATAAACTTAAGGGATAAATCATAATAAATCCTAAAATTCAACATTGGTGTTAAAATAAATGAAAATACTATAATAAAAGTATTGATAAACTCTTGAGATAAGTACCCCTTTTACATTTAAAAGAATATTTCTTTTGGAAAATTCATTTTTATATTTCATAATTGTTCTTATAAAACCATAAATGAATAAATATGGGTTTTCATGAAAAAATTAGTGAATTATGAATAGCATGTAGGTATGATCATTTGCATAATTTCTCATCTCATTGTAATTATAGCATTGAACATTGATATATTTTTTCTTTTCCTTGTAATCATGGGATTAGTGTCCTTTTTCTATGCACATTTAACAAACACCAATACCCTTTAGGAAGTACTGGGGTGTTTCTTCCCACAATTATCATTGGATAGAAAATCAACCCTTCTCTTCTTCCCCTTTTCCTTTTTTCCTTTTCTAGAGTGTTCAATAACCCTATTCTTATCTTTATTTCCTTTAAATTCATAATACGTAGTAAATTTTTTTTCTATCGTGATAGCACATGAGAAGGGGTGTTTCTAATATCTACAGGTTTTATTGTTAATAGGGTGAAAACATAACCTGATTGAAAATAGAGGTTTGTGAAGAAAAGCTTGTTAGAGTTGGTTCCCTTGAACCAACTTCTTTATAATTTATGATAAACATAAATTCATTGTATGGATATCAAAAACACATTATCACATTTTGATTATTCATCTATTTAACATTGCTTGTGATAATGTACCAAGAGTTTCAATCACACTAAAAGGTCATAGTAGTTCTGCGCTATGATGAGAATCTAGAAGTGCTACAAAATTATTCTTATATATATATTCTATAGTTGGATGATATAATTTGAGGGACACAAATGATATAGGCTACTGGGGGTGGAGATTTTTAGGATTTTTAATCACATTCTCATGGTGTATGGCCTTAGTGATATTCAATAGGATATTATTAGAATGAGACCTAATAATAATAAATCTACATTTATTAGTGTCATTAGATGTTCCTATCTATGAACATGTCTATTGATCATTAGAATTTAATATTATTATTAATTGGTATTATGAAACACACACATAGATGTATTTGAGAAAACTACGAAGACATATATTCGTAGTGATGTAGGATATGTTTGGTGCATCATGAGTAATATTTTATTAATGAATAATGTGAGAAAGGATTTTTCCCATCAATTCCCTAAAAGAATTTGATATCTCAGGACCTTTTATTGTAATTATATAGCCTAAAAAACCATGGCCATGGTGTTCTATAGGAAAGTTCTATTTTTGAGAAGTCAAAGAATGAGAAATCAAGCACATTGGTTGATGACACATTCATGTAACCCTCTTGATTTGAGATATTGAGAGAATGGGATTGTATTACATGATTATCATTTGTATGAGGAAACATGTCTTTGCGGCATTAACTTCTTTCTTTATGGGTGCCTTGGCGTGTTTCTAGACACTAACCTTGGACTTTACATTACTCTGCCTAATGCCAGTGAGAAATAAGCTAAGAGGGTAAGACAATAAATGTATTCAGAATCTCAGTTAAATAATATATTAATTATTATTTGACAAGTTGAATAAATATTATTCCTGGTTATGGATTAATAATTATTAGTGGATTCCTGATCACATTTATTTCGACAGTAGTTATTTGAGGGAATATAATGTGGGCAGAATAATTAATAAATATTTATTTTCTATTTATTGAATACAATATTTAGATATTTATTGGCGAATAATGCAGTGATATTTATGTAATGAATAAATAGTCATTATTCAAGGTTCAATAAATATGGTACAGTATTGGCAGACCGAGGTAATGTTATGGTGAGGAATGCGAATATTAAATATTACTTTATTAAATAATATTTAATTATAACTCGAAAGTTAAGTGTATGTAGGTAAATAATAATGTTGTTGTTATTATTTGACATGGGGTTTCTTCTATGATTAATAAAATAATTGTGGCACTTGTGAAAAATTTTTATTATTACCCTAGTGAATTAAATAATTGGTTATATTGTTATCTTATTAGCCAAGCACTAAAAAATTAATGATAATTATTATTGTGCACGAAGACTTGGAGAAACGATCTCAAGAATATAGAGTTCTTCCCTCTCCAAGAACGTTGTCAAAAATGAGCGAGATCCTCCTCCACCGGATCAAGGAGAATTATTTGGAAGCAGTACTCAAGGTGATCGATGGTAGACATCACAAGTGTAAGGATATTTTGTGCTAGTACCTAGATACTCCTTCAGCAACATCCACATAAATGTGGAACAGTTTCGGATCGCCACTTGATGATATCTACCATTGATCTCTACAACCCAATGAAGGTGCACTGCAGATTTGTGGTCGAACGCATCAATGAAGAAAGAATCACCTTGGATGTAATTCACTGATTAAATAAATTAATTATAAACAAAATATGTCGATCATAACTCTTAGGTCTAGGATTCAATTCATTTATCTAAATCCTTGATTCAAATCTATGGATACTTGCGTTCAACTTCATATTGATCCTGGATTCATCATCGATTATGGAAAAAATTAATATTGTGCACCATCCCTCCCATGCTTCCGTTGCACCTAGAACCTACAAGTGGTATCAGAGCATGAATATTATTGTTTATAATTATTTAAATTATTTCTCTATAATTTACAATTTAATAATTTAGTTTTTCAATTCATGTTTAATCATAATTTTAATTTGAATTACAAGATCTATTCTTCCTCTATCTTTTATCGCAAATCTAACAGAAATGATTAATTTTTTGATTAAAATTAAATCAAGGAACCCATTCGGAGGTGACAAGGGTTTTATCCTGGTAAAACTGAAATACATGTTTTGTAGTTGGATCTACGCATCGTGTAGTTGTGTTCAATGTATTAGGAGTAGATTCTAAATTAATCAAAACGTGTTTTGTATTGACATGTGGTGTATTAAATTATTACACCGTATGTTGACAAGGATAGGCTGGTGCATGGTCAGCTATACTACAAACTATGTGGCCCACTGGACACGATGTCTAGTCTCTTTTGGGTGATAGTTGGGCCATGTATCCAATAACTAGCTTAGCTAATCAGTAACTGTGTAATATGGAGTCAACACAGCGTGTGGCCCACTAGACACATTGTGTACTCTGAATATTTCTAAAGTAAACCTCACATGCAGTTTCCCCAGATGTGTACATCGGATGGACGATGAGTAGGGTAAAAGCTATGTAGTCAGATCTATATGTCGTTCAATTTTTTCAGATTACACAGATTTAAAATTTATTATTATATTATGTAACCCTTGTGATATGTACCTTCATGTGGGTATAAATCTAGTACACAATATGTGATTGGTGTTTGATAAATATATTTATAAAATTTTAATTATCATATTTGTAATTTTCAAAGATTTATACATCATATATGAGTGGTATTACAATTATAATTCTACATGTGTGTTATATGTCACAATGGATAAAGTGTATACAAGTATAATACATGTTGGTTATTTTTGGATGGGTATTCACTGGGTTACCTCCAAGGTACAAGATATGTGAAAGGTAAATTCTAAATGAATTCAAATTCTATGAACATTATAATGGATGAAATCTCGTAGAAATTCAGAAAAAAAATTTAAGATAAAAGGATTTATTAATTAAAGATAATAATTAATCAATTCAAGCATGAATTATCTTAAATAAGAATGATTAATGAATTGATTCTTAGTTTTATAAAATGCACAATTGGTTGTATGCATGTGGATGATCATGAGCTAGACCATACCATTGTATGTGATTGGTTTCACATTTAATTTTTTATTAAATTAAATTGTTGGCATGTGTGACTTCTCTCCTCATTAATATATAGGGTTTTCATTCCCATGATTTCTTTTATGTAAATACCTTTTACTCCTCACCATTGTATGAGTAAAATATTAGGAACTACTAGATAAACTAAATCTTAGAACAAGATCATGATCATACCCTTTATTTTATTTTTTCATTTCTATGGTTTATTCATTATGGATATATTGTTGTGATCATGTAATTAATGATTTAAATAATCCTGAAAGATAAAACTAAAATAAACTATCTTATGCATAAATATTATCTAATACATGGTTAATCACTTAAGATTATCCCACATAATATTAATAATCATGATAAAAGATCATAAATATAAATTTACACATAAAGGATAACATCCCTCAATAAAATATTAAGTCGGTGTAGTCTTCCACTATTTTGGTTAGAATCAATCTGTAGTTTAAAGTTCATGACCAGCCAAAGTTGGGGTGCTATCAATTATCATGGAATTATAATTTTAGTTTTTGGGTTGACGTAAAAATGTTTACAGCATGTTTTGACTTCCAAAGCAGGACTTTGTATAACTAAGAGGTGAAGGTTGAGGAAATCCAAAATTAAAGATTCCAGGTTTGGGATGTCCACTCAACAGATTATGTAACTTTTATTTAATGTTTTTGGAATTTGGAATTCCTACCTAAAACCATTCAAATTTTTTGACCAGCAAAATTTGGGGTAATTTAAAGGACAATATGAATCCTTGATGTTAGAATGTTTAAGAAACAATATATTATAAAGCCAATGGTGAGGGATTTTGGGTTTCGATAAGATTTTTGGAGATTGATATTTATTTATTTATTTATTTGACTTAATTTTATTAGATAAAGTAATAAAACTTTGTTCATATTATTTTTATAAATTGAATTAAATATGACATCAAAAATATTGTTTTTATCCATACGTGAGAAGGAAAACATTCTCACTGGAACTAATTTCCAGAAGTGGAAAAGGTGATTTCGGATCATTCTTCTCCATCATGGAAAATTATATGTCTTGGAATAACCTTTACCAACTGCACATGGAAATGAGGAAACTGCTGAGAAGCTATCTGTGTAAAATAAACATCTGAATGATGCAATGGATATTCAATGCCTCATGCTATCATCCATGAAAAATGAGAACTTGAAGAAACATGAGGATATGGATTCTTATAGAATGATATCTCACCTTCAGGTTCTCTATCAAGAGAAGGAGAGACAAGATTTGTATGATATATCTAATGATTTGTTCACCACTATGCTTGGAGACTCTGTGCCAGTTGGGCCACATGTACTCAAGCTTATTGGATTCATTGAGCGTCAACACATCTAAGGGATTAAATTCCCAGATGATTTTCATATAGATCTCATACTATCATCACTGCACAATACCTTCTCTAGTTTTATTATAAATTATAATATGATCAATAATGAGAATATTTTATTGGAACATCTTACCCCGATTCACTATGTTGATAAGGACATGGGGCGTGACAAACCCATAGTCCTTATGGTGAGTAGGAAGTGTAAATAAAATGAATGGGGGACTAAGATCTATAAACAATCAAAATCCCCCAACCACCATCTAACTAATAAAAATAATATCCAAAGTCCGGGCAATGAAAAGGACGCAGTGTGTTTTTTATATGGAAAGTCGGGACATTAGAAGAGGAACTACACCATAAGGCAGGGGGGAAGCCAAAGGTGAATTCATTGTCGATTTAAATCTGTACATTTGTACACATTGGTCTTTAGATACAGCTTTTGGTGATCACATCTTTATTCTAATGAATGAGACAAGTAGATTTATGAATATTGCTTTAGGAGAGGTGGATCTACAAGCTACCAATAGTTCAAGGATAGCTACTCATACCATTTGTGACTATTACCTTTCATTGTCGATCGATATGATTTTTGTTTTACAAGACTATTATTAGGTACTAAGTGTTACCAAGAACATATTTTTTGTATCATGTTTAGATACAGATGAGTTTATTTTCAAATAAGGAAATAAAAGTTGTTTCTTTTGTATGGATAACATATGTTATGGTATGGAACATTTAAATAACTGTCTGTATGTATTAAATTATGAAAACCATGTATTGGAAATCGATAATGAATAAGGTTCACATGAACTATATAACACCAAGTTTCAGCATCACTATCTAGGTCATGTAAACGAGAAGTGGTTGATAGAGCTCTTCTAAGATGGTTATTTAGACTCCTCCGAGCTTAAACCACTAGATATATTTCATGCTATTTTACAAGGGAAAATGACCAAAACACCATTTTGTGGATATGTTGAAAGGTCTAAAAATATTCTAGGATTGGTACACACAAATGTGTGTAGACCATTTCTAGTCGAAGCTAGAGGTGGATATTATTACATTATAACTTTTACTAATGACTTGAGTAGATATGGTTAAATTTACTTGATGAGGTATAAGTTTGAGTCCTTTATGAAATTAAATGAATTCCACAATGAATAGAGATTCATCTTGGTAAGAATATAAATATGATTTGATCATATCAAGGTTGAGAATATCTTAACCAATAGTTCATCAACTTTCTTCAGGATTTTTGGATTCTTTCTTAAATAACTACACCACATACACCACAATGGAATGGCATTAGTGAATGGAGGAAGTATACCTTGTTGAACATGGTAGGTTCAATGATGAGTTTTGTAGATATTCTAATATCCTTTTAGGGATATGAGTTACAAAATATGGAATAAACATTATACTGAGTACCAACTAAGGTGGAAAATGGAATTCCCCTTGAGTTTTCAAGTGAAAAGAAACCCATTTTTTTACATACACATGTATGTGGATGTGAGAAATTTTTTAAGACTTTCACAGTCAAAAAACTAGAACCTTGTGGAATAAAGTGTATATTTATAGGATATCCCAAGGATATAAGGGGATACTTTCTATAAAACCCATCAGACAAGAAAGTAACTATCGTCATACAAGCCATCATTCTTGAGAGGGAGCATATCCTCAAAAAGGATAGTGGGAGAAAGATTGACTTTGATGAAGTTTATGCTCAAGATACACAAGAGTTGCTATAAGAACAAGTTCCATAGATCCCTGTAGAAGAATTATGTACTGAAACATAAGTACTTCATATGAGTGTAAGAGAGGTAATGGAACCATATATATATATATATAGGGTTTTCATGTCACCGAGGATGGTGACTCCATATTTTTAGACAATGAAGAATCTCTATCCAACAAGGAGGAATTAAAGATCTTAGAAGTTCCAATATGACTAGAAGTAATGAATTATGAGTTGGATTCCATCTATCAAACCCATTTTTGGGTTCTAGTTAATGTTCTAGTTATTGCAAAGCATCTTGGATGTATATAGGTATTCAAGAGGAAACTGGAAATGGAAGGTAAAGTACATATAAGGCAAGGCTATGGGCTAAAAGGTTTAAAAACATCAAGGAATTGATTGTGATGAAACCTTTTTTCCATTTCAATGTTTAAATCCATCAGAATCATATTTTCCATAGTATTTTACCACGACTATGAGATTTGGAAGATAGATTTCAAAATTTTATTCCTAAACGGAAACCTTTGGGAACACGTCTATATAACACAACTAGAAGGGTTTGTTACACCAGGTGATACCAAAAGGATTTACATGTTACACAGATCTATTTATGGATTGATGAAAAAATCTAGGTTAGGGAATATTAAATTTGATGAATCCATAAAGTAATTTGTTTTCATTAAAAATGAATGTGAGTTTTGTGTTTATAAAAGTTTAATGTGAATGTGGTCTTTATCCGAGTAGTATATGTTGATGACATTTTACTTATTTGAAATGACATACCAGTATTGGAATTAGTTAAAAACAGGTTGAACAAATGCTTCTCCATGAAGGAATTAGGTGAAGTAACCTACATTCTAGGGATCAATATAATTAATGATAGATACAAGAGGCTACTTGGACTAATCCAAAGTAAATATATTGACTAGATACTAAAGAGATTTAGTATGGAAAAATTGCAGAGGGTATTGGTTCCACTGTCACTTGGTTTACACCATTCTACGAAAATGTGTCCCTAGACACAACATGAGAAAGATTGAATGAGTAAGATTCCATACTATTCAATGATAGGATTTATCATGTATTCCATGTTATGTACTAAAATTGGTATTTCCTATGCAATGATCACGGTAGGAAAATATCATGAAAATCTTGGAGAAAAGTATTGGACTATTGTCAAGACTATAATTATGTATCTGAGAAGAACTATGGATATATTCCTGCTGTCTAGAGGAGACGAAGATATTTTCATTAGAGGGTATGAAAATGTTGGTTTTTAGACAGATCAAAATGATTTGAAGTCACAATTATGATATCTTTTCTGTATCAACAGAAGAGTTGTGAGCCAGAAGAGTTCAAAGCATCCATTTTTCAATGATTCTACTGCGGATTCCGAGTATATAGAGGCTTCTAATGCAGCCAAGGAATCCATGAGGATTTGTAACTTTGTCCCAGATCTTTATTTGATACCTATCAGTAAAGTACTTATCACATTGTATTGTGATAATACTATTGCAGTGGATCTTGCAAAAGAGTTAAGGTCACATCAACGGACAAAGAAAATACTATATAAGTATCACCTCATAAGGGTTTTATATAAAATGGATGAAGTAGTAGTGAGAAAATTATACATGGAAGATAATGTGGTGGACCACTTGACAAATGTCATATCTTAGCAGAAGCAGGAATATCATGTGAGAGCTAGTGGATAGAATATTGTTTGTAGTTGGCTCTAGTGTAAGTGGATGTCTGTTGGAGTTGCTTCCTTAGATCTAACTTCTTTACAATTTATGATTAAAAATATATTCATTATATGGATATCAATAAACTCTTTATCGCATAATAATTATTATTCTGTGTAACATTTCATGTGATAATGTCCCAAGTAAAGTTGTCACAATACAATGTCAAAGCAGTTCCCCTCTTTGATGAGAACCTGGAAGTGCTATGACACTATTCTTATATATATATATATATATATATATATATATTCTATAGATGTGTGATATCATTTGAGGGACACAAATGATACAGTCTATCAATGTTAGAGACTCATGGGACATTAAGATATCTTCTCATGGTGTACATCCATCATGATATCCAAAAGGATATTATGCGAATGAGACATGATAGTAGGAAATACACATTTATAAGCCTCATTGGATGTTTCTATCTGCGAACGTGTGTATTGGTCCTTAGACATTAATATTGTTATTAATGGGTACAATGTCTTACACGTATAGATGTAATGGAAAAAACTGTGATGACATATGTTTTCAGTGAGGTAAGATACAATAAGTGTGTCACAAGTAATACTGCAGTAATGAATAATGCAAGAAAGGATTTTTTTCCCCTTATGTTCCATAATAGAAGTTTATATTTCAGGCCCTTTTATGGAAATGATATAGCTTAAATAAATATTTGACCATGGTGTTCTATAGTAAAGGTCAATTTATAGGAAGTCAAAGAATGGAAAATTGAGCACATGGGTTGATAGAACTTGCATGAAACTCACTTGATTGGAGTTGTCAAGACAAAGAGATCACATTACATGGAAATAATTTGTATGAGCTGACATGTCATTGCATAATTATCTTCATTCTCTATGCGTTAATTGGCTTGTTTCTAGATGCTAACCTTGGACTTTAGGTTGCTCCACCTAATACCACTGAGAAAGAGGCATAGAGGGTCACACACTTAGTGTATTCAGTATCTCAGTTAAATTATATATTATTTATTATGTAACTTGTTGAATAAATATTATTCCTAATTATGGTTTAATAGTTATTAATGGATGCATGATCACATTTATTTTGACACTATTTATTTGATTGATTATAATGTGGGTGGAATAATTAATAAATATTTATTTTATATTTAGTGAATATAATATTTATATATTTCTTGTTGAATATTGCAATGATATCTATTTAAAAAATAAATAGTCATTATTCAAGGTTCCATAGATATGGTAGAGGATTGGCGGACCGAGTTAAGGGTTCAGTGAGAAATAATAATATCAGATATTATTTTATTAAATAATATTTATTTATAACTCCCAATTTTAGTCCATATCTGGAAATAATAATGTTTTTGTTATTATTTGAAATGGGGGTTTCAATAGGATTAATAATATAATTATGGAACTTGTGAAAATTATTTATTGTTACCCTGGTAAGTTAAATGCCTGATTATGTAATTCTCTTATTATCCAAGTGCTAGAAAAGTGACGATTATTATTGTTGTGCACAATGAATTTAAGAAAGGATCTCAGGCCAAGAGATTTATTCCCTCTATAAGAACGCTCTCAATAAAAAACGTTATCCTACTACACTAGATCATGGAGAATGCTTTGGAAGTGGTTCTCCTGGTGATCAAAGGTTGACATCCCAAGTGCAAGGATCTTCCATGATAGCACCCAGAGACTCCTTCGGTGATGTATAGAGATACATGGAACATGTTTGGATCACCACTGGAGGCGATCTACTCTTGATCTCTAAAATGAAATGAACTCGCACTATAGATCTATGGTCAAACACATCAATGTAGAAAGAGCCACTATGGGGGTAATTCTTTGATTTAAATAAATTATTTAAAAATAAAATATGACAATCATCTCTCTTGGTTCCAGGTTTTTATTCCTTTTTCTAAATTCTCTATTAAATTTCTTAGATACTAGTGTTCATCATCATATTGGTCCCATATTGATCATCGATTATGGAAAAAATTAAAGCTGGGCACCATCCCTCTGGTGCTTCTACTGCTCCCAGAACCTACAACCCTTACCTTAAATATAAAATTGTTCATCATATGACCTTCACATCCAAGATAATCAAATTAAAACAATTAATTAATTAATTCAAAACCTTTTCTAAATTTATTTGATTTATTATAATTTTATTAAGTTCATTATAGTCTTTTTTTTATGGGATATAATACATAATTTTATCATTCCGGATCATTGATTTCCTTGGTTTTCATGATTGGTTTACTTGTATACAAGTATTGAAGTTCATTTGAAATGTGTATAATGCTCTAGAATTGGAATTACATTTTATTGATGAACATACAAAAGATTACATGGTTATATTTTTATTCTTAAGCTCAAGTTAATATGTCATCGGTATAGGTTCCTTAACATCTAGAAATAGATCTGATTTTATTCATTCTTCATTTATAATGTTTATATTGTGTTAAATAAATGATTTTATGTGACTTATATGATAAGAAATAGACATAAGAAGATAAATTTAATTGATAGACTTTTGGGTTGTTACATTCTCCCTTCCTATAAAAATTTCATCCAAGAAATTTCTAGATTGTCACCCCAAAAAAATATTTGGGTAGTTCTTCATCATAAGCACATCAGGCTCCCATGTTGCCTCTAAAATTTTATGATTTTTCCAAAGTAACATTACCAGCCCAGTAATACAATTCCTCAACACCTATTCTTTAGTTTCTATAATTCGAATTGGCTCTTCATAATAAGATAAATCATGTTAAAATTATCTTCCTTCATAAGTGAAGAGATGTGATGGGTCTAGAATATACAATAGAGATTTGTAACAAATTGTGTACATTATAAATCATAGGGGTCATCGAAAAATGATAAGACACTACTCTTACTCTATACAGGATCTCAAAAGGCCCAATGTTCTTGGGGATCGGTGTCCCCTCCCAAATCTTATAATACCCTTCAATGGAGATACCTTCAATAAAACATAATCTCCCACTTGAAATTCAAAATCCTTCCGTCGATTACAAACATATCTATTTTTTCAAATTTGAAATTATTTTATATGGGTTTGAATAGCCTTTACCTTTTCTATTGTTTCCTCTATATGCTCAAAGCCTACAAGATTCCTTTTCACCAACTTCATCCCAACATGTTGTTGTATGACATATATTTCCATACAATGATTCATATGGTGTTATTTTAAAACAAGAACGAAAAGTATTGTTGTAGGAAAAATCAATCTAAGGTAAATACTAATCCCACATACCATGAAAGTAAATTGATCATGATCTCAACATGTCATATAAATTTTGGATCATCCTTTCTGACTGCCCTTCAGATTGAGGGTGATAATAAGTACTCAAATGAAGCCCAGTATCTATATATTTTTGGATACTTTTATAGAAATTTGATGTCAATCATGGATCACGATCGGACACAATTATGAGAGGTTCTCCATTAATTCTGACAATCCAATTAATATAGAGTCATGTAAGGTTTTCAAGTAAAAAATCATCTCTTATAGAAAGGAAATTTGTAGATTTGGTAAGTCATTCAATAATTACCCATATTTCATAATTCTTTCCTAGTGTTTTTGGTAATCTAGTGACAAAATCCTCGGTGATGTCATCCCATTTCCATGTAGAAATAGGTAGAGGTTACATGACTATTTTTAAATGTTATCTTTCATCCTTCACTTAATGAAAAACTAAACATCTTGATACATAATCAGAAATTTCCTACTTCATGTTACCCCACTAGAAATGTTCCTTCAAATCTTTATACATCATAGTGCTATGAGGGTGTATAGAGAAATTTGAACTATGGGAATCATCCAATAACTCCCTTTTTAACTTTATATAGAGGGAACACGTAGCCTCCTCTCAAATTTCATAATTACATCTTTATACACAAAGTCTTCCAACATTCCATCATTATCATATTTACTTTTTGTTTAAAGACTCTCATCATCAAATTGAGAACTTTTTATCCTTTCCAATAAATATGGTTAGGAAACTAATTGAAAATGTGATGATGTTTCACCTTCCTTGATAATTACCATAACCAGATTCTCTAGATAAATATACGTATGATCCTTATAAATCCTCATTTTATCCAAAAATCTAGGATCTTTCCTACTAAATGAATCTGCTACCTTATTCGCCTTCCCTAATGGTTGTGTATTGAACAATCATAATCATAGAGTAGTTTGATCTATCACTTTTTACTTATGTTGAGTTATTTCTATAAGAAGATATATTTCTAGTTATTGTGATCTATATATGTTGGACTCCTCATGTATTGCTCATTTTTAATGATAAAAAATCTCAATAATAATTACACATCATGTTTTAATGATTGCAAATCTTATTACTGTCGATTACTCTCTTTATTATTTACAAATCTTTTTCATGATCACAACTCTTCCTTATCTTATCAAACCGTTGTATTTATGTTTCAAGTTATCTTACTTGAAAATGGTTAAGCTTAATTCATATTCTGCATATTACTATTTATGATTGAATATAGTTAAATTGTCTAAGTACCTAGACACTGTGAAGGACACACAGTGATCCAAACACTATGAAGGACACACCGTGACCCAGACACCATGAAGGACACACCGTGACTCACACACCGTGAAGGACACACCATAACTCAGACACCATGAGCAATACACTGTGACATGGACACACCGTGAAGCACATACCGTGAAGGAGACACCGGTTCAAAGAGACACCATTTGCACAACTACTATGACACCGTTTCATAACCTTTTGTCAATATTATTTAAATAATAATAACAGTCATATTTGATGTTTTTAATGCAATTAAGGTTATTTAATGATATTTGTTGGTATGTCAGGAAACCGTACCTCATACCTATGGAAAGGAGATCATTCCTATTTTCGGAGCTCATGGAATATAAAGGAGGATACACTCGCGCTTGAAACATCTCAATAGACATACTACAATACACACGAGCTCTATACTAAACCGAAGAACAATACTAAGAACAAATGTGAAGAACACATTGCATGATCTTCAAAGAAGTTCCATACATGCAATCATACATTACTGAAGAACACACGAAGTACTCTAGAGTCAAGATAACATCTTCTCTCCTGGAGAAACAAAAGCTGAACCACGACTCTCTGTTTTTCAATAGAAAAACTAGAGAAGGACTCAGAAGCATTTCTTCCGAATCCAACAAGTCCAGAGCTACACTGCCAATCACTAGAGCTTTCTAAACTTTCATATCCTATCTCTAAGTGATTTATTATTTACTTTCGAGCAGTTGGTGTATCCTGTTTGATTTACACACACATTGTCTCTTATGTAGAACTGGAGGATACTAAATCCTCATTCCAAACTTTCTAAACCTTCTTGTGTTCCACTGAGGATAGTGGTAGAGGTAAAGTAGGACCTGGACTACCTGTGAATTGTTGTCTTTTTCCCATGAAGAACAGTGGTTGAGGTCCCTGCGTGGCCGGGACAGTCTTGTACTATTGTTAACCCCAATCCAGGGTGTGGATAAAATTTATATATAAATTTGAGAGGACTAAGGCTTTGCTCGAGACTGAACCTATTGGTTATATCTGTTGTGCAATTTTAGTTTAAGTTCAAACTATATAATATCTAGTTTATATTCCGCTGCTTATTACATTAAAATACAAATTTGTTTTAATATTACTTTGATAGGTAATCTAGAAAGTTTTTGTAACTATTGTAAATCAGTAGGTTAGTTTCAAAAGATAATTTAATCTTTTGATTAAATTAACTGAGACCTCATCACTCTTTGAAAATCTAATTGAACCATTACAGTTTTACAAATTCATTACTGTTTAACTTGTTTTATAAATTTGGGGACTTTAATAGAAAATATTTGTAACAGAAATTTTAATTGGAACTCAATTCACCCCCCCCCCCCCACTTGAGTGTCCACTCCAACCAACATTTGGTATCAGATGTTGTTTTTGTTTTTTAAAGTATTCAAAACATTCTGTTTTTCAACTGTCATTTTAGTTGCATCTTTAAAGATCATAAATTTCTGTTAGTTCTAAATTTTATCTCTTTAAATATATTTTAAAAAATATAGTTATGGACAATACACTAGAGGGTGATTCTACTAACAGGACACCTTTCTTCAATGGTACAAACTATGCTCAATGGAAACTTAAGATGAAAATTCATTTAGAAAGTATGAGTTTTGATATCTGGAGTTCTATAGAATCTCAAAATAAAATTCCAGAAACTGAAAGAACAAAGTGGGATGAAACTACTAAAGTAGATTACAATAATAACTATAAAGCTATAAATGTGTTGTATCTTGCATTGGGAGATAAGGAATTCAATAGAATATCTTCTTATAAAACAGCTTATGAAATTTGGGATACTTTAGGTGTTTCTCATGAGGGAACAACTAATGTTAAAAAAATGAGGTTAAATAATTATACTATTAAATATGATAATTTTAAAATGAAAACTGATGAAGCTATTTTTGATATGTATCTCAGGTTCAATGATATAGTCAACACAACAAGTTCACTTGGAAAGGCTGTTCCAGCAAAGGATCAAATCATGAGGATAATGAGATGTTTGCCAGATAGATGGAGAGGCACTTATGTTTCAATCAGAGAATCATGTGACATTGGAACTCTACCTGTCAAAGAGATTATTGGTAAGCTTATGATGTATGAGGAAGAACTCAAAGTGAATATGGAAGAAGATGATGAACCTAAGAGAAAATCTGTGGCATTTAAATCTACTGCTTCAAAGAGAAATGACAAAGACAATGTTCAAATACAAACTGAAAGTTCTACAAGTAAAGATTCAAACTCTGACAGTGATGCTGAAATGGCTCAAATAGCCCGGAGGTTTACGAAATTATATAGGAACAAGAAATTCTTCAGAAAAACAAATTATAAAGGTAAATATAACAAAAACGGTCACTGGAAAAAGGATTGGAAAAGGCCATATAAAAGTGATGAAGTAGTCTGTTATGAGTGCAAAAGGAAAGGACATATAAGAGCTAATTGTCCAAAGTTGATGTTCAAAAAGAAATATGACTACAAGGACAATAAGTACAGGAAATCTATGAAAGCTAATTAGAGTGCTTCAGAAGACAAAACAAGTGAATCTGAAATTTCTGATTCTGAAAAGAATCATGCCAACATGTGTTTCGTGACCAACACATCTGAGGTAACCTTAGATACTTCTGTCTTAAATTCCTATTATTCTAGAGTTGATGCTGAATCTGATTCTGATTCTGGAGATATGTCTAAAGATAAAATATCTGAATATTGTAACATGTTGGAGGAAACATTCAATGAACTTAAGGAAAAATATAAGTCATTAAAGAAACATCATGTTCTCACTGTAAATGTTAAATCCTCCCTTGATATAGAAAAAGAAAATAATGCTCAACTGTTAAAGGAAAATATAGAACTAAAAATGTCTAATGAGCAACTTAGAAAGGACTTAAAAAAGTTCAAAAATGGAAAAGATACACTAACTCAAATTCTAGGAAAGCAAGTGGCACCAAAATACACTAATGGAATAGGCTACCAACCTGGAAAAAGACAGTTCACTAAAACTAGATTCATTCCTAAATCTGGACATAATACTGTTAATTCTAGTTCTGGAAATTCACATGCTTCAGCTAGTTATTCACATAGTTATAAATCAAATATAGTTTATCTTTCAAAATATTTTGATTTTATAAAATATATGAGACCCATAAGACAAATTTGGGTACCAAAATCATTGATTGCTAACCTGTCTAGACCCAAGAAGATCTGGGTACCAACGTCATTTCCCATATAAATATGTTTTGTAGGAAACCTGTTTGAAGAGTTACCACAAGAATACACGGTACTTGTACAGTGGATGTTCAAGACATATTTATGGGCATTACTCATGCTTCAAGAGCCAAATCAAGGTTGATGGAGGCCATGTCACCTTTGGTGATAATTCAAAAGGAAAGATCATCGGCCTAGGCCAAATTGGTAACACTAACTCAGTTTTAATTTCAAAATTTTTATTTGTTGATGGATTGAAATATAACTTGTTAAGTATATCAAAATTATGTGATGATGGATTTAATGTTAAATTTGAAAATGTTTCTTGTAATGTTTTTAATTCTAAGAATGTTTTAATATTCTCTACTTTAAGAAATGAAAATTTTTATGTTGTTGATTTAAATTTTTAGCTAAGAAAAATGTTACTTGTTTAAATGCTTTTCATAAAGAGTATTGGTTAAGGCATAAGAGATTAGGACACTACAATATACACTCACTTAAAAAACTAACTAGGAAGAACTTAGTTAGAGACTTACCCAAACTAGAGTTTCCAAATGACAAAGTTTATAATCCCTGTCAAAAGCGAAAACAACACAAAATCTCTTTCAAATCAAAGAAAGAAGTTTCAACTTCTCAACCTCTCGAGTTGGTTCACATGGACTTGTTTGGACCATCAAGAGTTTATAGCTTAAAAGGGAAGCACTATGTCTATGTCTTAGTGGATGACTTTTCTAGATATACTTGGGTATATTTCTTAGCTCACAAAAGTGAAGCTTTCTATTACTTTTTCAAATACTCCAAGTCTGTAGAAAACCTTAGTGGCCCTAAGATTAAAACACTGAGAAGTGATCATGGCCGTGAGTTTCAAAAATCAAGAGTTTGAATCTTATTGCTCACACAATGGCTATAGTCGCAACTTTTCTGCTCCTACGACACCTCAGCAGAATGGTGTAGTAGAAAGAAGGAATAGAACCTTTCAAGAAAAAGGAAGAACTATGATAAATGATTATGACCTACCTATTTATTTTTGGGATGAAGCTGTAAATACAGCGTGTTATATCATCAATAGAGTCTTAGTCATACTTGTTATCAAAAATACCCCTGATGAACTATGGAATAATAGAAAACCTAAAGTTAGCTACTTTAGAGTCCTTGTTTGTAAAGCCTTTATTATAAATACAAAGGATAATCTGGACAAGTTTTATTCTAAGAGTGATGAAGGAATCTTTTTAGTATATTCTATAACTATCAAAGCCTATAGAGTTTTCAATAAGAGAACCAAGTGTGTGGAAGAATTTTTTCACATCAAATTTGATGAAACTGATCCACATGATCCTAAGTCATCTCTTCAAAATCTTGAAGAAGATTTATCTATTTTGAACCATAATGATAAAATCAATGAACCTTCTATAAAGACAACTAGTTCTAGAAATATATCATAATCTGCTCCTAATGAACCCGAACCTAGGGAAGAACCTGAAATCTCTAGCCCTACCTTTACTAGATAAACTAGGATTCTAAAGAATCATCCTTTAGATGCTGTTGTTGGTAATCTTGATAGAGGGACACCGACTAGAGCTTCTCTTAGAAATTAGGTTGAACATCAAGCCTTCTTGTCGTAGCTTTAACCTAAAAAAATTGTTGATGATATTAATGATGAATTTTGGGTAATTGATATGAAAGAAAAACTCAATCTATTTGAAAGGAATAATGTTTGGAAACTAGTATAAAGACCTAAGGACACTTTCACCAGAGGCACTAAATGGGTGTTTAGAAATAAAGTAGGTGAATCTGCAAATATAGTTAGAAACAAAGCTAGGTTAGTTGAACAATTCTATAGTCAAGAAAAAGTAATTGACTATGAGAAGACTTTTTCTCCAGTAGCCAGACTAGAAGCCATTAGGATCTTACTTGCTTATGATGCACATATAAATTTCAAACTATATCAAATGGATGTTAAGAGTGCATTATTAAATGGATATATTGCTGAGGATGTTTTTGTTGAACAACCGCCTAGATTTACAAACCCAAATTTTCCAAATCATATTTTCAAATTATCAAAAGCTTTATATGGTTTAAAATAAGCTCCAAGAGCTTGGTATGATAGATTAAGTACTTTTCTAATTTTTCAAGGTTTTACAAATGGAATAGTTGATCCTACTCTTTTTATAAAATAAATTTCTAAAGGTGTTTTAGTTGTACAGATTTATGTAGATGATATTATTTTTGGATCTTTAAAAACTTCTTTAGGCACTGATTTTTCTAAAATGATTCAAAATGAATTTGAGATGAGTTTAATTGGTGAACATAAATTCTTTCTTGGATTTCAAATCATTAAAAATAATGTTGGAATTATTTTAACTCAAAGTAAATATACCAGAGATCTTTTAAAACGTTTTGGATAGGATAGCACTAAAATTAGAGAAACTCCCATGAGTACCACAAGTAATTTTCTCTTGATGAAGATAGAAAATATGTTGATCAAACCACTTATAGAGGAATGATTGGAATTCTACTCTACTTGACTACTAGTCATCCTGATATTATGTTTAGTGTGTGTATGTGTGAACGTTTTCAAGAAAACCCTAAAGAGGCACATTTAAATGCTGTAAAGAGAATTTTCAAATACCTCAAGCATACTCCCAATTTAGGACTGTTCTACTGTAACGCCCCGACCCCAGCTACCCAGAGTCGGTGCATTACTTAGTAACATTGGCATGATCCCAAAAGATCAAGTCTCGAAAGACCGATTAGTTTAGTAGCCTTGGAAACACTAGATACATTCATAAGTCTTTCATTACATCAAAATTAAACAAACTACAAAAAAACATGGTCTTCATAGTCCACACTCATATCTTCACTGATTATTCTTGCAAGTCAGTCATAAAATACTTCTTCACAACCTGGAAAATTTTTAAACATTGAAAGGGGTGAGCTCAAATGCTCAGTAAGGATAACAATAATGCGGAAGCTTTCATAAATAAACATTAACATTTAAGGCAATGTATAACTAAAACAAAAGCCTCTTAAACATGAACTTCAACATAATATGGCAAAAGTAAAATGAGATAATGCCATTTACTTCTTCACATGGATATTCTACTGGTCGAATAATCACATGTAATATCAATAACCACTTTCATAATGATGGAATGCATAATGCCAGACTATCATAACCACGTAGTCAAGGCCTCGTGCCAAGACCACAAATAAGATTTTGTCAAGGCCTTGTGCCAAGACACTAGTTTGCCTCATGAGACCTGCCGATGCATCGAGGAGCTATAGCGGGCTCCACCCGTCACTTATTAAGTCCAATACATTCCTCATATGAATAGGTTTAAACATATCATAAACCATAACATAATCGTATCACATAAAACATGCATAAAGGAAACATAACATTTCCACATTTCAATCACAAGATATCAATACAACACATTGATATAATAAAAACGCTTTCAAAACCATTTTCAATACCAAAATAAAAGAATGTTAAAACTTTGTATATATTTTTCATTAAAAAAGAAAATGATGGCTTGTAGAGGAAGCCGAAACTCAAATAATGGTCACGGCGGCGGAGAAGTCGTTGTCACCGCATAAGTACGGAAAGAAAAACATTCCCTTTTGTCGTTTAGCAAAACGCTTCGTATAAAAAATATTCCTTTTGAATAAACATAAAAGTCAAAGGGGTTTATACATCGTATAAAAGAAGGTTGTGTATAAAACCAAATATGCCTCAATGAAAGGAGATTGAGACGAAGTCCTTAAAAAGATCATTTTTAAAATAAAATAGATCTATTATGTGTATTCACTATAGGTACACATAAAGAAAGTAAAAATATAAAATAGGTCATAATAACATCATGACATAATTTGAAAGTAGGAGATTAACCCAAAGAATGGAAGTTGGGTTAAGAAATTCCCTTACCTTGTGTCCGACTTGACTCAACCGTTCTTTAACCTCCTGAATAATAAACTAGAGTTAATATATACCTTATTAAGAACCATTTTCAATTTCATTATCCTTATTATATCACTTATTACAATGATATGAACATTATGTAATTATTTAAGTTAATAACGGTCGTTTTGTCGATCTTTGGTACTTGAGTCAAAAATAAACTTCTTATAATTACAAGTTGTTCATGTGGTGAAATATCCATTATATCCGGAATTATATTCATGATGTAGATATCATATATATCATATATACAGTATATACATTCATTCATAATGTCACGTAACATTTAGAGGTAAGAAATGAAATGCACCGTTCATGGAGACGGTAAGCCGTACGTACGCATGAACGCTACTTTCATTTCAATTTCATATTTAATGGAAGTAAATCATAATGATATAAATGTATAATATAATTCCAGTATAATATAGTGTATAATACCATTTACTCCATCCTTTATACATCCCACATATGGCATTTACGATTCAAATCACTTTGAGGGGGCGGTAGTCCGCACTTCCTAAAATGAAATTATCGCGTTTTACCCATAATGGAAATCATAAAGTATGCCATAAATGAGAAATACAGAAGCATAAGTAAAACAAAAACATATTATATATCATATATAAAAATAGTGACATCTTAATGGCCACCTTTGAAGGTGTTATATGAGTGTTGAACAATCATCGTTTCGTGAGGCAGAAATTCGCCATCCACAGAAACCGTATGTTCTTTAACCATTAGATGTAGGTGTGTGTAAGTGTAGCTCGAATCCTTCTTATAACAACATCCTAGTATATTGAGGATACTGGTGTTGTTACAAAAGAAATGAATAAAAAGAGTTTAGGGGGTTGGAGAAGAAAAATAAAACAAAACAACATTAGAAAAGACATTACCTCAAAATCGGGTAACTCTTTTTGATTTGAGCTAAAGGCTTCCTTGGGAAGAGTTCTGCCCAAAGTGAGGTTTCTAGGAGTAAGGAAGGAATGTTGGGAGAGTATTTGGGCAGAGGTTGTCCGAGCCAAATGGCTTGAAAGTGTGAATAAGGTGGGAGAGGTGGGGGCCTTTTATAAGTGGAGAGGAGGGGCACTTTTGGAAAGTAATGAAATGTTACATTATTTCAAAATGCTTTTCGGATTCTAAAGGTCCCACATCTATATAATTCTAGGCTAAGGTGATAAGGTTTCGAAATATCTTCATCCAATAGGCTTTGGACAAGTGTAAGCCTCGGATTTTGCATTATCTTCTCATTTTATTTAAATCGTCAAATAATGATGTCATCGCTGCATCATTATTATGTCATAAATACTTTAATTTATTTAATGTCTAAAAATTATAAAACAAATACTATGATGTAGGAAATCTTTTTAGCTTTCCAATGACTATTTATAATCAAAATTTGGACTTGTATAACCCCAATTAAAAATTGTTTTAGTAGAACAATTGATGTTAGTGTCATTTTCACTTTAACATTAAATAAAAAGTAATTTATGTTATTTCCCAACAAAAGTGGATCCATGGGGTCCCCAAGTTAGGCCATGGCTTGTCTTGGTCGGCCATGACTCAACCAATGAGGTTGGGACATGTGTCTAGGTCATTTCATATTATTAATGTATTATTTATACCTTAAACTACACTAATTACCACTAATCGCGATTAAGAACTTAAAAGTTACTATTCACCAAAAAATTATTTTGATCTCATTGAACCACATTTTACTTCTTAATGACAACCATGTATGTCGGATTTTTGAAAATCAAATCACAGAAGTTGTAATATTTCATTTAAACGAAAAATCAGTTATTTAACTACCACTTAGTGGTTTCACTATTCATCAAAAATTGAAGTTTTTCAGAATAAGGCCAAAATTTCACCCTAAGCTATAATTGATATTCCGAATTCAAAAATGATGTCTATTTTACAAAATTCCAAACATATAAGTTGTATTAATTAATTTCATAATTAATTCCCGCTGTTACAACAAATAGCGTGTTTTTAAGAAACAATTTATATCAAAAGTTTGGCAATTGTTTATGTCCAATTTCAATGTTAAATTAATTCTAATGACCACCATTGGATAAAATGGTAAAAATATATTCTAATTATACTTTAAAACCATCAAATATTATAATTTATCACTATAAATTATTTTGATTAAAAAAGTTGTTTTAAGTATTTTTCACTATTTATAAAATTTTAGAAGTTCTCAGAAAAATACCAAAAATTCAACATAGGCTAATTTCGATATTACGAATACAAAAATGAAGTCCATTTTGAAATATAAAATTTCTATAATTTTAAAAAGTGGTTATTACTATTCATAACGGCTATTTTGATTAGTTGCGGTGTGTTAGAACTCGAACTTGCGTACAATGCAAGCTATTGCATTATTGAATGAGAAGCGTATCGTGGAAGCTCGGGGTGTTACATTCTCCCCTCCTTCAATAAATTGCGTCCTCGCAATTTGAAATTTTTCTTTGATAATAAAAGGCTGAAAATAGAAAATACCTTTGTGGAAAACCCACATCGGAAATAAGGTTAATAAATATATAACATTAAAAGAAAGCAGGATAAGTACAAAGGTCACCCGATATAGCCCATTCTAGGATTCTATGAAAATATGGATATGGAGGAGAAACAAACCATCAAGGTCTGATGGAGAGTTATAGAAAACAGGATTAGGAGAAAGTTTAACCATAAGAAAATCACAAACTTGTGATTGGTTAAACGGTCATTGAATCCCCAGTTGGAAAAGTTAACCGACAACATTTTTGTTTTAAGTTACCTTTTATTATGTTGAGGAATTTATTTATGAGATTTACTAAGAACGTAGGGGAATATACATACTTGTTATGTATACTTTCATTCGTTAATAAATTTTTACCACAAACCCAACTTTTACTCCAAATGGTAACGGAACTCAGAAATATTCTATTTATCCTAATTGTATAAGGTTCCAAATGTTAACACATACCATTTAGATTAGTAAAACGATTTTGTAATAACCAGGGACTTCCTGTAGGCTAGTGGTAGGAAATAAAGGCTTGTCGCACTATGGTTGTGGGTTCGATTCCTGCAGCTGTGTCCGACGCGACGGGTTATTCCCCACCCTGCAGGTTGTCCTTTTTCTAAAAATATAGTATTATAGTATTCCAGAAATAATCTTCAGAAAAGTTTTAACCTTAAACAATACTATTCAAAGTTCAACTTAATCCATCCCAACATTTATAGTTATCCAAAATACCTCTGTCCAAACTTTCTCTAAAAGGTCTCTTAATTCCAAAATCAATTGTAACATCAGATTCCCCAAACAAAGAAAAGTTTCTCTTATTGTCACATACTAAAAATATGATTACCTTAATCATATTAAAACCTTACTGAAACCAACAAGTACTGCAGTACAATCCTTATATAGATCACATTATTCTAATAACCAGAATATAATCCATGAGTCTGAAAGCATCAATACATTAGTTATTCTGCTTCAACTGTAGTAATAGCATAAGATTGTCCTTGATCCCTTGGCCTTTTCTGAGGTAAGATTCCTTGACGCTTAGGACATTCATTTGCGTAATGACCCATTTCTCTACAATTGTAGCATTCAACTTTGACAGCCTCTTTCTTTCCCTTGCAATCACGTGCCTGGTGACCTTTTTCTCCACATTTATAACAGACTCCCATTCCTTTTAGGCAAGTACCAGGGTGATTCTTCTCACAATTATCACATAATGGAAAATCCTTCTTTCCCTTTTTCCCTTTATCTGTCTCTTGTTCCACCGTTCTCTTCTTCTCTTGCTTTACTTTGTTGTCATAAGACTTAGAGAATTCCTTTTCTGTCTTGATAGCACATGAGACTATATCTTCGTATGATGAGAAGGATTGTGATACTAAAGCTCGTCGGAGAAATGGTTTTAACCCATCAAAGAAACGATCAATCTTACTCCTTGGGTTACGTATATAATCGGCAGCATGCCTCGCTAACCTTGTAAAGTTAGCCTCATACTTTGCGACATTCTCATCCTCCTTCTGCCTCAGACTCAGAAATTGCCTTTCCATATCTGCTCGATGGTCACGAGGAAAGTATTTTTCTAAGAAAAGCTCTTTGAACTCCCTCCATTCCATATTCGATACGTCGTCATCTTCCTTTGTGTTTTGAATCAGTGACCACCACTGATCGGCATCTCCAGTGAGGCGGTAAACTGCCATGACAACCTTCTACCTTTCACTACTCCCCAAGGCATGGAATATTTTCTCTAAGGAATTTATCCATTGCTCAGCTACTGTAGGATTTGTACTCCCATTGAAGGTTGGCGGTTGTTGCCTCATGAAACGGTCTAGCATTGATCCTCCACGTTGCGAATCAGGGTGCTCCATACGAGTAAGGTTGTTATTCATAACCTGCGTGAGTTGTCCCAGTATGGTAATAAGTTGATCAGCACCAGTTGTATCTCCAGGTCCACAATAATTATCTTGAGCAGGAGGGCAATCCCTACACGGAGTTCGTGCATTGATACAGTTTCCATTCCTTCTACTAGGCGCCATTTCTAAACAATGGCATAATCCAGATTAGTTTATGAATCAAAATACATAATTCCATACTTGTATAATACTTAACATAAATTGAACTATTTATGGATATAATCCATAATCATAAAAAGAAATGTTTCCTTTGAGGAAGTATGTACTCATAAACCTTACATAATGGTTTGTAAAGAAAATGAGAATTATCCTAAGCATATCCCCCGGGAGTGTCATAACCAAGAGTGCAGCAAGGCCCGTTGTCGTGCACCAGTTCCCGTTTGAGTCTAGCTCAAAGCGGTGTTTTCGGGTTTTACCCCTAGGTACATCTGTGCCAGAGCCACCTCTACCTGCTCGTATCCAGACAGGGATGTATTGCTCGGAAAACTCACAACATCTCTACAATACTAAAATTCTAGGAAGTTCTTCTATACTAATCCTCAAAGTCTATCTTTGGGCTATGTGCTCTAATCAGAGTTTATCTAAATCTAGCTTCCAAGGTTAGTACTAAACTGCCTCTGATACCAACTGTAACGCCCCGACCCCAGCTACCCAGAGTCGGTGCATTACTTAGTAACATTGGCATGATCCCAAAAGATCAAGTCTCGAAAGACCGATTAGTTTAGTAGCCTTGGAAACACTAGATACATTCATAAGTCTTTCATTACATCAAAATTAAACAAACTACAAAAAAACATGGTCTTCATAGTCCACACTCATATCTTCACTGATTATTCTTGCAAGTCAGTCATAAAATACTTCTTCACAACCTGGAAAATTTTTAAACATTGAAAGGGGTGAGCTCAAATGCTCAGTAAGGATAACAATAATGCGGAAGCTTTCATAAATAAACATTAACATTTAAGGCAATGTATAACTAAAACAAAAGCCTCTTAAACATGAACTTCAACATAATATGGCAAAAGTAAAATGAGATAATGCCATTTACTTCTTCACATGGATATTCTACTGGTCGAATAATCACATGTAATATCAATAACCACTTTCATAATGATGGAATGCATAATGCCAGACTATCATAACCACGTAGTCAAGGCCTCGTGCCAAGACCACAAATAAGATTTTGTCAAGGCCTTGTGCCAAGACACTAGTTTGCCTCATGAGACCTGCCGATGCATCGAGGAGCTATAGCGGGCTCCACCCGTCACTTATTAAGTCCAATACATTCCTCATATGAATAGGTTTAAACATATCATAAACCATAACATAATCGTATCACATAAAACATGCATAAAGGAAACATAACATTTCCACATTTCAATCACAAGATATCAATACAACACATTGATATAATAAAAACGCTTTCAAAACCATTTTCAATACCAAAATAAAAGAATGTTAAAACTTTGTATATATTTTTCATTAAAAAAGAAAATGATGGCTTGTAGAGGAAGCCGAAACTCAAATAATGGTCACGGCGGCGGAGAAGTCGTTGTCACCGCATAAGTACGGAAAGAAAAACATTCCCTTTTGTCGTTTAGCAAAACGCTTCGTATAAAAAAGATTCCTTTTGAATAAACATAAAAGTCAAAGGGGTTTATACATCGTATAAAAGAAGGTTGTGTATAAAACCAAATATGCCTCAATGAAAGGAGATTGAGACGAAGTCCTTAAAAAGATCATTTTTAAAATAAAATAGATCTATTATGTGTATTCACTATAGGTACACATAAAGAAAGTAAAAATATAAAATAGGTCATAATAACATCATGACATAATTTGAAAGTAGGAGATTAACCCAAAGAATGGAAGTTGGGTTAAGAAATTCCCTTACCTTGTGTCCGACTTGACTCAACCGTTCTTTAACCTCCTGAATAATAAACTAGAGTTAATATATACCTTATTAAGAACCATTTTCAATTTCATTATCCTTATTATATCACTTATTACAATGATATGAACATTATGTAATTATTTAAGTTAATAACGGTCGTTTTGTCGATCTTTGGTACTTGAGTCAAAAATAAACTTCTTATAATTACAAGTTGTTCATGTGGTGAAATATCCATTATATCCGGAATTATATTCATGATGTAGATATCATATATATCATATATACAGTATATACATTCATTCATAATGTCACGTAACATTTAGAGGTAAGAAATGAAATGCACCGTTCATGGAGACGGTAAGCCGTACGTACGCATGAACGCTACTTTCATTTCAATTTCATATTTAATGGAAGTAAATCATAATGATATAAATGTATAATATAATTCCAGTATAATATAGTGTATAATACCATTTACTCCATCCTTTATACATCCCACATATGGCATTTACGATTCAAATCACTTTGAGGGGGCGGTAGTCCGCACTTCCTAAAATGAAATTATCGCATTTTACCCATAATGGAAATCATAAAGTATGCCATAAATGAGAAATACAGAAGCATAAGTAAAACAAAAACATATTATATATCATATATAAAAATAGTGACATCTTAATGGCCACCTTTGAAGGTGTTATATGAGTGTTGAACAATCATCGTTTCGTGAGGCAGAAATTCGCCATCCACAGAAACCGTATGTTCTTTAACCATTAGATGTAGGTGTGTGTAAGTGTAGCTCGAATCCTTCTTATAACAACATCCTAGTATATTGAGGATACTGGTGTTGTTACAAAAGAAATGAATAAAAAGAGTTTAGGGGGTTGGAGAAGAAAAATAAAACAAAACAACATTAGAAAAGACATTACCTCAAAATCGGGTAACTCTTTTTGATTTGAGCTAAAGGCTTCCTTGGGAAGAGTTCTGCCCAAAGTGAGGTTTCTAGGAGTAAGGAAGGAATGTTGGGAGAGTATTTGGGCAGAGGTTGTCCGAGCCAAATGGCTTGAAAGTGTGAATAAGGTGGGAGAGGTGGGGGCCTTTTATAAGTGGAGAGGAGGGGCACTTTTGGAAAGTAATGAAATGTTACATTATTTCAAAATGCTTTTCGGATTCTAAAGGTCCCACATCTATATAATTCGAGGCTAAGGTGATAAGGTTTCGAAATATCTTCATCCAATAGGCTTTGGACAAGTGTAAGCCTCGGATTTTGCATTATCTTCTCATTTTATTTAAATCGTCAAATAATGATGTCA
The DNA here is from genome assembly GCA_963277665.1 of Viscum album. Lineage (NCBI taxonomy): Eukaryota > Viridiplantae > Streptophyta > Magnoliopsida > Santalales > Viscaceae > Viscum > Viscum album. The sequence goes on along the minus strand of OY728134.1, from coordinate 565,753,114 downwards.
TCGCTGCATCATTATTATGTCATAAATACTTTAATTTATTTAATGTCTAAAAATTATAAAACAAATACTATGATGTAGGAAATCTTTTTAGCTTTCCAATGACTATTTATAATCAAAATTTGGACTTGTATAACCCCAATTAAAAATTGTTTTAGTAGAACAATTTATGTTAGTGTCATTTTCACTTTAACATTAAATAAAAAGTAATTTATGTTATTTCCCAACAAAAGTGGATCCATGGGGTCCCCAAGTTAGGCCATGGCTTGTCTTGGTCGGCCATGACTCAACCAATGAGGTTGGGACATGTGTCTAGGTCATTTCATATTATTAATGTATTATTTATACCTTAAACTACACTAATTACCACTAATCGCGATTAAGAACTTAAAAGTTACTATTCACCAAAAAATTATTTTGATCTCATTGAACCACATTTTACTTCTTAATGACAACCATGTATGTCGGATTTTTGAAAATCAAATCACAGAAGTTGTAATATTTCATTTAAACGAAAAATCAGTTATTTAACTACCACTTAGTGGTTTCACTATTCATCAAAAATTGAAGTTTTTCAGAATAAGGCCAAAATTTCACCCTAAGCTATAATTGATATTCCGAATTCAAAAATGATGTCTATTTTACAAAATTCCAAACATATAAGTTGTATTAATTAATTTCATAATTAATTCCCGCTGTTACAACAAATAGCGTGTTTTTAAGAAACAATTTATATCAAAAGTTTGGCAATTGTTTATGTCCAATTTCAATGTTAAATTAATTCTAATGACCACCATTGGATAAAATGGTAAAAATATATTCTAATTATACTTTAAAACCATCAAATATTATAATTTATCACTATAAATTATTTTGATTAAAAAAGTTGTTTTAAGTATTTTTCACTATTTATAAAATTTTAGAAGTTCTCAGAAAAATACCAAAAATTCAACATAGGCTAATTTCGATATTACGAATACAAAAATGAAGTCCATTTTGAAATATAAAATTTCTATAATTTTAAAAAGTGGTTATTACTATTCATAACGGCTATTTTGATTAGTTGCGGTGTGTTAGAACTCGAACTTGCGTACAATGCAAGCTATTGCATTATTGAATGAGAAGCGTATCGTGGAAGCTCGGGGTGTTACATCTACCCAAATGGAAAATCATTTGAACTAATTAGTTATTCTGATGCTGACTTTGCTGGATGTAAGTTAGATAGAAAAAGAACCTCTGGAACATGTCACCTTTTAGGCAAGTCACTAGTATCATGGAGTAGTAAGAAACAAAATTATGTTGCATTATCTACTATAGAAGCTGAATACATAGATGCTGGCAGTTGTTTTGCACAAATTTTTTAGATGAAACACACTTTACTATACTATGGATATCAATTCAGACATGTCCTAATAAATTGTGACAACACAAGTGCTATTAACATTTCAAAGAATCCTATTTCACATTCTAGGAAAAATCATATTGATGTAAGACATCACTTTTTGAGGGATCATTACCAAAAAGGTGATATCACTTTAAAATTCATTGGTACTGAATATCAACTTGCTGATATATTCACTAAACTATTAAATTCTGAGAGATTAGATTACATCATACATTATCTTGGTATGATCAACCATAAATAGATATCTTTCTGGTCTTACTGTTTAATATTTTACTATATTTTACTTTATGGTTTCATGATTCATTGTTTCTTAGTTACTGTTTCATGTTTACGGGCTCACAGTTAACACCTTGTGTTCACGGTCTGTCACCTAACAGTCTCACCGTGACAGAAAAAGTTAACTCACTGTCTCACCATGACTATACAGAATGGTCATTGTCTCACCGTGATGACTGTTTTTCATCACACCATAACGCCTACTCACGGTCTCACCGTGATGATTCTTTATACATTTATTTCAACTCGCATCACGGTAATTTTTATTTCACCATTGTTTAATTTCCCGCGTTTTTATTTTTATGATGTTTGGCATTCCCAAATGATAAAACATAAGGGTTTTCACTCGATTATTTCCCCAATCTCTCTCCTTCTCACTCTATCAAACCCTCAAAACCTTCAAAACCTTCTCTCCTTCTCTCTCACTCAAATCTTCATTGGATGCCCAGGATGAAGTGTCCATCTTCACCCTCATTTGAGAAGCACCGTACGAAGAAATAGAAAAGAGCACCGAGGATAGCACCTGAAGGACCTCTAAATCTGAATCTAGTAAGATATATTGTAGTACCGGAAAAAGAGATTTTCCCTGATTGGCTGCTGTCTAGCAAGTCTTTGGTCCTGAAAATCTTAAGAGAACAAGGATGGCTCGAATGGTTCTCTAGGCAGGAATGGCCGATTTATCTGAGGATGGAATCTCAATTTTACCAATATGTAATGTTTTCCTTTGATTCTAGAGAAATATTTATGGTGAAAAGATGGATCAAAGGACAAAAGTGTTCATTCTCTTCAAGGTTATGGGCTGCATGCCTAAGAATTCCTCATGAAGGGATTCGTGATGATTACCAAAGAGACCCTCCTCCAACAACTGACATTTTTGATCTGGAAAATACACTAGAGATCCTTCCTAGAAATGGCACCAAGCGAAGGGCCATAGTAGCTGAATTGAATGGGGAGACAAGATTATTGTTCAAATTTGTTCAAAATTTGGTTAGTCCATGAAAAGTAGATTTTTTGTGATGAAGTATCAGGATGCGTTCCCGATTCATCTAATGAAGAATGGCCATACGATAAACCTATTCAATTATTTCATTCACCACATGTGTGAACTCATTAAGGTCACTTCCAAATCCACATCTTTGTTTTACTCAAGGTTGATCTCTGACATTTTAGATTCCAAGGGAGTGGTTGGATCGAATGAAGAAAAGCTAGAGGATTTTGATTTCTGTTTATCCAAGCCTATCATCAGAAGGATGAAGATAAATTGGAACCCTTGGAAGAAGAAGTGGGTTGAGGATAATAATAAACTTTATAAGAAGTATAATCTTGTTGATTATCCAAGAAGGCCAAAGAATCTAACTGACCCTAGTTTGAAACCAGATGAAGTGGCTGAGTACCCAAAAGAAGAATAAGAAGAAGAAGAAGAAGAGGTTGAAATACATCAAGAGGAAGTAGCTCCTATTGAGAAAGAAAGGACTGTTGTCCCTACTGATGTTCCTGATGAAATACCTCTTAGATAGGAAGTTCATGTGGTTTTTAGAGTAGAAGATCCTACATCTAGAGATGTTGATGATCAAGAAATTCAGTTTGAGGCTATAAGAGATTTGGTTTTCCCTATTTTAGAGCAGCAATCCATGGAAAAGACAGATCATGTTGAAGAAGATCTCCCTGTTGAAAAAGAAGCAAGTCTAGAAGCACAACCAGTGGAATAGTCAGTTCTTGAGTACATACACTCTGCTGAAGAGAGGATGTAAATTTCCATTCAGTTGGAAAGGCAAGAATTTTCTAAAGAAGTTAGAGCTGATCATATGGATCTTAACACAATTCATGAGCCTCGAGAATCTGAAATGGAATCAAATTTTTAGGGGGAGGAATCTCAAAACCTTGAGATTGATGAAGCTGGATCTGCTAAAACCTCTCAACCAACTATCACTTATTTTTTGTATACTCATTGTGAATTTACAAGATTTTATGATGTGAGTGAATCATAGTAAGTGATTGCAACTAGTATAGATCTCTCTTCTTTGTTTCAAATGAAGTCAGTATCTCACCCAGAATAAGAACCAGAACTGGAGCCTCAACCTCAACCTCAATATGAATCTGAAACTAATTCCAAACCATAAACAGAATCTGCATTAGAACTTGTACCACTACCTTCACCCACTCTCTTACCTGAGCAACAATCATATGTAACTAAGGATGGCGTGAATGTATTTGGAGAGACTATCTTGGCTGGAGTTGAGAAGATTATATCCTCTCAACCTCATCCAGTGACTCAACTAAGTCAGGAAGATGACTCGATTATTTTAGAAAATATTATTCTGCATATTCAACCAAGGATGATCCATGAAATACAAGAATTTAGAGTTGAAAATAAGTTTCTTAGTGCTGATGTTGAAAATTTGAAAGGTTTTGTGGAAAACCTGCAAACAGGATTGTCTTCAAGATCAGAGCATGCTCATGTTTCTGCTCCTGCACCTGTTGATGCTTCTCCTAAACCAGATGTTTCTAACATTTCTAGAGAGATTGTGTCTCAAGTGCATATTTATCTATTATATTTTGATGAGAAGATTGGAATAAGACACAAAAAGATGCTGCAATGCATGAGAGAGCTTGTATAAAATCTGAATAAGCTCACAGATGAGTACACTGGATGTCTGCAAAAAGTTTTGAAACTGCTTATTGTTCTAACCGAAGCTGTCAAGGCTTCTCCTATCTCTGTTCAGACCTCCACACCTTCTCCGGATGATTCTTTTCTTAAGTACATAATCAAGGAAGAAAGTCATAATGCTTTCAGTGGTTTAGATCTGTCTCCTCTGTCTGAAGTTATGAAGAATAGTGATAGATCACTTGATCTTGTTCAAATTCATTCTAAGATTTCCAATGATGCTCAATAGGAGATCACTAAGAAGATGGACTTTTATCTCACTCAGATTTTCTCTAAAAGTGACATGACAAATCACTTTAATTATCTTGTGGAGAACCTGAAAATCCCTCAAGGGACTCATGCTTTTAAAGCTCAAGTTCAGAAGCTTACACAGTTCACCAGATTGTTGGAAAAATTCATGGAGAATAAGGATGATTTTGAAAAGGATATGTAATATGGTGGAGAAATAATTACAGATATCATCAATCTTTTGAAGCCGTATCTTCATGTCCAGAGCTGAATTTCCAATCACTAGATATTTCTAAACTTTCATATACTATCTCTAAGTGATTTATTATTTACTTTCGAGCAGTGTGTGTATCCTGTTTGATTTATACACACACTGTCTCCTGTGCAGAACTAGAGGATACTAAATCCTCATTCAAAACCTTTTACACCTTCTTGTGTTCCACTGAGGATAGTGGTAGAGGTCATGTAGGACCTAGACAGCCTGTGCGTAGTTGTCTTTGCTTTCCCACGAAGAATAGTGGTAGAGGTCCCTGCGTGGCCAGGACAGTCTTGTACTGTTGTTAACACTGATCCAGGGTATCGATCAAATTTATATATAAATTTGAGAGGACTAAGTCTCTGCTTGAGAATTAACCTCTTGGTTATTTCTGATGTGTATTTTTATTTTATGTTAAAACTATACAGTATCTATTCTATATTCCTCTACTTATTACATTAAAATACAAATCTGTTTTAAAATTACTTTGCAATTTAATCTATCATTTGTTTGTAACTATTTTAAATTAGTAGGTTAGTTTCAAAAGATAATTTAATCTTTTGATTAAATTAACTAAGACCTTATAACTCTTTGAGAATCTAATTGAACCTTTACAGTTTTTCAAATTCACTACAGTTTAACTTGTTTTATAACTTTGGGGAATTTAATAGAAAATATTTGTAACATAAATTCTATTTGGAACTCAATTCACCCCCCCCCCCCCCTCTTGAGTGTCCACTTCGACCAACAATATGTATCTCACATTTTATCCATAGAGATAGTTTCATTATACCTTTAGAGAAAATATTACAGATGATAACTCAATTTCATGATTTGGATAGTTCTATTCATCAATTTTTGACTACATTGATGCATAGAAAATAACTCCATAATTATTTATAAGGACACAACATAACCATTTCTTTAATGCATCACTATAAATCAAAAATCCACCATTTCTCAATGGTAGAGTCAAGATAGGGAATTCACTAATATCCTATTCAATTTTTAAAAACATTATTCACATTATTTTTTCCATAAGAACATAACCTATTTAAAAGTAATCTTCATTAATGGATTAGCTAATCGGGAATTATTTTGAACGAAATTCTGATAGTAACCGACTAAACCAATGAAACTATGTAACTTCTTTATTTTAATTATTATAAGCCATTCTTAAAATACTTTTTTCTTCATAGGATCAGCTGAGATTCAGTCCTTAGAGACAACATATCCAAGAAAAGAAACTGATCGAATCCAAAATTCACACTTTCTAAACATTCTATATAATTCATTTCTTCTAAGATTCTTCAAAACAATACTAAAGTGGTTTTCATGGTCTTCATATATTTTAAGTAATAAAAAAATATCATCAATAAATACCATAAAAATCATCAAGATATTCCTTGAAAAATATGTTCATTAGATCTATGAAAATAGAGGGTGTATCTGTCAGTCCAAATAGAAGTACTATAAACACGAAATGTCCATACCTGGTTCAAAATGATGTCTTTGGAATATCTTCCTTCCTCGTGTTTAATTGATGATATCCATATTGAAGTTCATTCTTCAAAAAATAATGAACTCAATGAAGTTGATCAAATAAATCATCAATACTAGGTAAGGGTTACTTTTTCATTATTTTAATAGAATTAATTTTGTAAATAGTCAATGCACTACTTCATGGATCCATATTACTTCTTGACAAAGAGAACATGGGAACCCCATTGAGAAACACTAGGGTGAATAAGTCATTTATCACTCAATTACTATACTTGTTTCTTTATATCTACTAATTCTATAGTGTCTATCTGATAAGAGGTATTTGATATCGGTATTGCACCAAGAATTAAATCAATTGAGGACTCAACATCCCACTCTGGAGGATTTTGAGGTAAATTTTTTGGATATACCTCAATATATTCTTTCAAAAAAGGTACATATTCAATTTAAAGATTCATAGATAATTTTTTCTCTTCCTCACTAAGAATTTATTTTAGAATAGCTATTGAAGGTGGATCTAGATAAGAACTGGATAATGTTATTTTTGTTGTAAAGTTAAGGGATTTTACATTTTCCTCACAAATTGTGGCCACTTTATTATGGAAATAGATTTTAACATCATATATTGAAATCCAATCCATACTAAGGATTAAATAAAATTCAATCCTAGGTATGATGACATGGTTAGTAACTAAATCATGTTTATGTGTTGTAAAAGGCACTAATAGACACATCTTTATTACAATGGGACTTCCCTTAGGAGTTTTAATTGACAATTCCATTAATAAATCAAAAGGAAATTTTATAATTTTTTTGGAAAACTAGGAATATATAATATAATGTGATGATCCAAAATCAAATAAATCATTGGCGACGTTTGAGGAAATGATTAAAGTACCTTCTACCGCATCTTTAGAAACATCAACCTCGGTAGTTATGACCATGTAATCTTGACCTTTCTCTCCTGTCCTTCTTTGAGTAATGTTTCATCGACGCTTAGGAAAATAATTTGAATAATGTCCCAACTCATTGAAATTTTAGCATTGAACATTGGTATATTATTTCTTTACCTAGAAATCATGGGATTTGTGGTCATTTTCTCCACACTTTTAAAAAACACCCATACCCTTCTTGAAATCTCTAGAATGTTTCTTCCTAAAATTATCATAGGATGGTAATTCAACCATTCCCTTCTTCCCCATTTTCCTTATTTCCTTTTCCAGAGTGTTCAAAAACCCTATTATTCTCCTGATTTTTATTAAATTCATAAGACATAGATACTTTCATTTCTCTCTTGATAGCACATGAGACTATATATTCATGTGATGATAAATGTTGGGAGACCAGCACCCTTCAGAGTAATGGTTATAAACCATCAAATAATTGATCAATAATGTTCCTAAGATTATATATGTTGTCTGTGGAATACCTTGATAACCTTGTAAAGTTGGATTCATACTTATCAATGTTTTCATCATCTTTTTGACTCATACTCAACAATTTCCTCTCAACATCCACTCACTCTTCATGAGGGAAATATTTTTCCAGAACAATTTCCTTAAAATAATTCAATTTTACATTTTTTATTTCCTTATCCTCTTTTCTGTTTTGAATTAATGACCACCACTAATCCTCTTATATTAAGATATGATAAACTGCCTTGATAACCTCTTCCCTTTCATTACTTCTCATAGAAAGATATATCTTTTCTAAGAAACATATACAGTGCTCTGCTACAAATGGGATTTTTGTCCCATTGAACGATGGTGGTTTTTGTCACATAAAGAGGACTAACATTGATCCTTCATTTTGTGGATCATGATGATCTATACATGTATGTTTATTGTTCATAAAATGGGTCATCTATCCTAGTATAGATATTAGTTTCTAAACACCAGTCACAACTCCAATAAAAATATCATATTGATATGGTTTCCATTACTTCCACTAGGGGTCATTTCAAAATAACGAAATACATTATATTTATTTATGAATCATAAGTCATGATCTCAAACTAGAAATACAATTAACATAAATTGAAATTTTATGCATAGGTAATCTCATAATCATAAACATGGATTTTTTTGGGATATATTTAGTTCTAAATCCTTCATAATGGGTTATAAAGAAAGTGTGGCTTATCCTAAGAATATACCCTCAAGAGATTCAGACCAGGTGTGTAGTAAGGCACGTTGTTGTGTAATAGGTTACCCCAAGTCTGGAGTGGGACACATTTTCAGAGTTGTTACCCCTACGTACATATGTACTAGAACCAGATCCAATTATAGTATCCATCAAGGGATGTATTTCTAGAATGTTCCACATAATCTCTATATTACAAAAATTCTAGGATATTTTTATATTCCTATCCTAAAATTCTATCTTAGAGTTGTTTTCTCTAATATATATTTTCTAAATGTAGTTTTTAAAGTTTTTTATAAACTCTCTCTAATACCAACTGTAGATACCCCGAACCCATTAGCCCGGAGTCAGTTCCTTACATTAATACATTAGCATAGACAAAAGACTTGAAGACCAAAGGACTTATCAATTTAGTATTTTTGGAAGCTATATTACAAACATGATCTTTAAATTACAACTTGAAATGAAAAAAAATATAAAAAATCCATTGGAAACACCCATAAACTCCAAGATTATGTAACGAGACGAACTTTTGAATAAATCTTGTTTCCTAATTTTGTGTGTTATTTTATTTTATACTCAACAAAACTGTTTCATTTTATAACATGAGTATAATTAAAATGAGACCGTTGGATTTCGACTGTTATATGACTATTGGTCAATATGACCACTGGAAACTAAACGTTTCGATTATTGTCTCTAAATACAAGTGATCTTGGTTAATTAATATAGAAAGAAGATTTTATGGCCTCATCCATTAGTCTCAGTACAATCTTATCCCATCTAATGGAACTTGGGAAGTAGGTAGCACCACTGTTCTTTGCTCTGGACCAAACCCAAGACAAACTTCATCGTGTGAAACTATAACAAAATCGCCTTCGCGAGAAGTTCAAACTGATAGAAATTAATACTCGTGCAATGTTGGTCGAGCTGCCCCAAGATTCTATCACCCTAGCACACCTTACTCTTAGGTCCTATGATGATGCTATAAGGGGCTATGTAACGAGACTGTAACTGCCTTGTGTAATCCTTTTATTTAAATAAAATTGTGATTTCTTCTTACGATGAAGTTTGTGAATTTTCAAATGTCCAGATAAAAATAGTATGCTTATTTTTGAAGAATTCAAGAAAAAGGATATTTTAAAATATTTATTTAAACCTTATATAATTAATTATGTGTAATGATTTTCAAAAAATGGTCTTCTAAAATTATGTTCAGTACAAAATTTAGAGTCTAATAAGATCAACTTAATTTTTTATGAATAGTAAATTATGAATAGTGATTTTATGCTTAGGATTGTGACCAAATGGTTTAGTAATCTCACTTAAAAAATGTATTAATATAATCTCGGCACCTTGATTAAGTAATGTGATTCAATAAAATAGGTAAATATCTATTTTAGAAATTATTAGTCAAGTATTAGTTTTTTCGAGTGAATAGTGTTTTTTATTTAAAAATTAAATAAAAATATTTAGAAAATTATTTTTATAAAATGGATTTCATTTTTTAACTCATATCATCGATGTTATGTTAAGGTAATTTTTGGGTATTTTTCTGAAAAAAATGTATTTTCGATGAATAGTGAAAATACAGTTTTTAAGTTATGGGTGTTTCATGACATCAATCAATGATGTATTAAGTATGTAATCAATATGGTCGACTTATGAATAGTAATATAAGGTATGAGGTGTCCCAATTGTCCAATACCATGGGCAAATACCATGGGAAAGCCCATGGTTTTGCCAATACCACCAATGAGGTGTCCCTTGGCCATTAATGCCTTGTCCCCTCACTTTCCCTATAAATAACCACCCTTTACTCCTTTATTTTTCACTCCCAACTCTCCCCCAACTAAGATCTGGTCTCATTACCTCCCATTTCTTCCTCCCAAGGTGCCCCCAAGCCCTCAAGGTCCCGAACATTGAGTTTTAAGAGATACGTTTTAAGCTAAGGGATCCTACCACTCTCTTTCTTTCCAAGTACTCTCTTTTATGTCATTTCTTTTAAGCCCCAAGTTCTTATGTTGGGGATGTTCTTTTATATTCATAAAACTTTCCTTTTCATTTTAATTTTATGATAGACCCCCACTTTCTTTCATAAATTCATTTTATGAATGTTTAAGTGGCGTCATTAGGCTGCCGAATTTTTAAGGAGTTCTTTCACCCTTCTCCTTTTAAGGATCTATTTTCATGTCAAATCTTTCAAGTACCTTTTTATTTTGTTGGGGTATGATATATATATCTATCAAACTGATATTTTATGTTAATATTATGAGATACCATATATGATCTTGTCAATTAATTTTTTTGATGTTTTAACTAACGTCGTTAGGCTACCGAATTTTCATAAGAGAAATCTTATCTTTGTCTTCCTTCAATGTTTTTCATTTCATATGGTATGTACTTAAAATTTCATTACCATGTTCTTATATCCATTTTATTATGTCCCTATACTGTTTTATGGATCATTTATGAGTGGGTGACCCATTTCCCCTTTCTTTTAAAAATTTTCTAAAACCCTGTAACATAGCCATTATGCTGTAGAATTTTCGTCTCAAAATTCCTCTCTCTTTTTTATCAAATTCTTTTATTTTATTAAGTGAATTCTCAAAGCTCTTTCTTATATAGGTTTATTCACATATATATCAAAATTTTATATTTTAAATTCTGGGATTTACATACATGAAACCCAGTTACCTTTTCTGTGGGTTTAAAGTGACATAAATATCATGTCTTTAAAGCAGTTTTGAAAACGTTATGATTATGAAAGGAAACCCATTTCTTTTATTCTATATGGGTTATTTATGAAATTTTTTATTATTATATTTCTGTATCACATGATAATAAAGTAAAATTTAAGGTTTCTCCCTGATAGCGCTCCAATGTATTGGGTAAAGACTTAATCTCTAGAGATGTCCATTTTTAATGACGCCTTGGTGAATAACCTTGGTAATTTTTAATGACACATTGGGGATGGACCTTGGTGAAACGAAAATGAATTTCTATGTTAATTGTTGTAGACATTTATTAAAGTTATGAAACACGTTATTTTTATTATGATATGCCTCATGATCTCTTTCTCATTCCTTAAAGTTATTTTTTATGACTTTTGATGTGTCTCACGTTCTCATGTAAAATGTTTCCCTTGTTTCCCTTACTGGGCCTTATGCTTACCCTTTCCTTTGATGTATGATCTCAGGTTATGAGATGTTGTAATGAACATAGGATGAACAAATTAATAATACTTTCAAGTGTTTAAGAATAATGTTTTTTTGTCTCATGTAATATGTTACTGGTTTCCAAGACACTTAATCTTAAAGATCCTTGGTTTTGTATAATGTAATGAAAGTTTATGTGTTAAAAATCTGGGATGCCATAGTTGGTATCAAATTATGGTTTAGTTATTTGTGGAAATTAGGATATAAAAACATTAGGTAGAACCCTATAGAAAATTTTAAATATAGGAAATCATCCTGGTATTTTGGAGAGTTTTGAGTAAGTGGTTTATCAAGCAAATACATCCCTATCTGGATACGAGCAGGTAGAGGTGGATCTTGCACAGATGTACATAGGGGTAAAACACGAAAATACCACTTGATATAGACTCGAACGGGAACTGGTACATGACAACGGGCCTTGCTAAACTCTTTATTACGACACTCCCGGGGGATATGCTTTGGTAAATTCCTAATCTTAGTATGAACCATTATTAAAGGAACAAAGATAATATAAAATAAAGATTCACATAAGAATATATGATCATGGATAATCTAGATTGGAACCTAGGGGATCACAAGTTAGGGTATACTTTTCTTCTACAAGTTTATCCTTCTATGCTTTAAGTTTCCTATTCATGACTATTGGCTAAGTATTTAAGCCCTCTAATTATACTTTCTTTTCATAGTTAATGGCGGAAAATGGAAGAACATGTCCCAACAACCAATGTGATAGGAAATGTGACTATTTCCCTATTAATATGATAGATATGATGAGAGATCAAGTTGAAAATATTGTGATTATACCAAACCAGCTATCAAAAATCACAATTAATAATTGTTACCTAGTTTAATGCACAAATTCATCAAGGAAGAAGAAGACAAAGTCTCATGGATGTTTATCTGATAAAGTTGATAAGGGAAAGAAGACCCAATTTCCTTTGTACAAAATGTGTGGAAAGGTAAACCAAGGAGAAAGTCATAAAGGAACCGGGAGATGTTTTAAGTGTGGGGTGATATGACATAAAGTAGCCAATTGCTTTAAAAAAGTGGATAATGTGATGAATAGATAGAAGGTTCGATCTAATGTACCTTATAATTTTCAATGTCATAAATGTGGAGAAGTTGGAAATTATCCAAGGCAATGCTCTCTTGCAAGGGATGAGAAGCATGATGAGCATTAACAATCTTCAGGGACAAGGGAACAATGCAAGTCCTATGCTGAGATGGATCATGATGACTGAAGTACATGTAACTTCTTCACAATAATTGTCTATATAATTTTGTATTTTAGTTCGTGCTCTATGATCATATCTTTTATGTTTTCTAAGATCATCAAGTCACTACCTAAGATTATTTTATATCATTAAGGGAAACCTAAATTTTTATGTACCACATGTTGATATAGTGAAGCTATTCTTCTTAAAAAAGGTGATTATGGGATTAAAAGATTATTATTATTTTAGAAGATGTTCACTATTTTCGGAACCCTATATGATCAAGGTAAATAGATTACTACGGTATTTTCTTTGAGGAGTAAAGGTTGACTTATATTTTGAAGAATCGATGAATTTAATGTGAACTTATGGTAATTTAGGTTACTTGTGGAAATTATTAACCTATCTTGGGGAAAATTTGATTAAGTTAGTTACTTTTGTTATAAGAAGATAAGAGTGGTTGATGTTGTTTGGAGATGAACGATAAAGTCTATCTTGGAAGACTATGTTATGAGATGGTTCTTATAATTGGGTTTTAATCTTAGTTTGGTTTATTATAAGGAATTTTAAGTACAGTTATTTATGGAATGGTCTATAATGAACTTTTGGCAGTATAGTGGAATTTTGAAGATTTAAAATTAGTTTCCCTTCCTATGGGGTTCTTTCTTTTTGAAGAGTTGTTTTATCTTCCCCTTTAGTTTTTTGGATAATGTTTAAAGATAGAAGAAATAGATAGTTAATCTTTTGTGGAATATATGATTCCCTAGAAGATGATTCATGTGCTTTTGTTGAGACCAAGTGTTATTGAATGCTCATCGTTTGGAGAAAAGATCAGTTTTGGTATAAACATATTAAAGGATGAAACTCTACATGAAGGTAAGTATTTTTCATTGTGTTCTTATTCTATGAAGTAAATGATTTCCTCAAAATTATTAAAAGGAACATAAAACAAAAATTTTGTTGGTTTAAGTTTTCTACTGGGTAATCAAAGACCGTTTAACCCATCACAGGTTTGTGATTTTTTTGTGGTTAACTTCCTCTGAGACATGTTTTCTATCACTCTCCCTCAGAACTTAACCCTTTGTTTTCCCCTCCATATCCATGTTTTCCTACATGGAATCCTAGTGTGGGTTAACTCGGGTGACCTTTGTACTTCCCATTCATTATTTTAAAGTAATATTTTTACTAACTCATTTTCCAATATGGGACTCTCAATGAAATTTCCAAGCCCAATTTTAAAAATTGCGAGGATGAAATTTCTTAAAGGAGGAAGAATGTAAAGACCCAAAATTTTGAATAAATCTTATTTCCAAATTTGTGTGTTATTTTATTTTATACTCAAAAAAACTGTTTCATTTGATAACAAGAGTATAATTAAAATGAGACCGTTGGGTTTCGACTGATATATGATCGTTGGTCAATATGACCACAGGAAACTAAAAATTTCTATTATTATCTCTAAATACAAGTGATCTTGGTTAAATAATATAGAAAGAATATTTAATGGCCTCATCTAGTAGTCTCGGGCCAATCGAAGCCCATCTAACAGAACTTGGGAAGGAGGTAGCACCACTGAGCTTTTCTCTGGACCAAACCCAAGATGAACTTTATCGTGTGAAGCTAGAACGGAATCACATTCATGACAAGTTCAAACTGATAGAAATTACTACTTGTGCAATGTTGGCCGAGCCTCCCCAAGATTCTATCACCCTAGAATACCTTAATCTTAGGTCCTATGCTGGTGTTATAAGGGGCTATGTAATGATACCATAACAGCCTTGTGTAATCCTTTTATTTAAATAAAAATTGTGATTTCTTCTTATGATGAAGTTTGTTAATTTTCAAATGTCCGGATAAAAATAGTGTGCATATTTTTGATGAATTCTAGAAAAAGGATATTTGAAAATATTTATGTAAACCTTAGATAATTAATTATGTGTAATTATTTTCAAAAAATGGTCTTCTGCAATTATGTTCTGTATGAAATTTAGAGTCTAATAAGATCAACATAATTTTTGATGAATAGTAAATTATGAATAGTGATTTTAGGCTTAGGATTAGTAATGTAACCAAATGGATTAGTAATATCACTTAAAAAAAGTATTAATATAATCTAGGCACCTTGATTAAGTAATGTGATTCAATAAAATAGGTAAATAACTGTTTCAGAAATTATTAGTCAAGTATTAGTTTTTTCAGGTGAATAGTATTTTTTAATTATAAATTAAATTAAAAATATTTAGAAAATTATTTTTATAAAATGGATCTCATTTTTGAAATCAGAGAATCGATGTTATGTTAAGGTAATTTTTTGGGATTTTTCTGAAAAAAAATGAATTTTCGATGAAGTGTGAAAATACAGTTTTTAAGTTACGGGTGTTTAATGACATCATTAAATGATGTATTAAGTACGTAATCAATATGTTAGACTTATGAATTGTAAGATAAGGTATGAGGTTTCTCAAGTGGCCAATACCATGGGCAAATACCGTGGGTAAGCCCATGGTTTTTCCACTACCAACAAAGAGGTGTCCCTTGGCCATTAATGCCTTGTCCCCTCACTTTAACTATAAATACCCACCCGTTACTCCTTTATTTTTCACTCCCAACTCTCCCCCAAATAAGATATGGTCTCATTACCTCTCAAGGAGTCCTCCCAAGATGCCCCCAATCCCTCAAGGTCCCGACTTTCGAATTTTAAGAGATACGTTTTAAGGTAAGGGGTCCTACCTTTCTCTTTCTTTCAAAGTACTCTCTTTTATGTCATTTCTATTAAGCCACAAGTTATTATGTTGGTTATCTTCATTTATATTAATACTAATTTCCTTTTCATTTTTATTTGATTAGAGACCCTCTATTTCTCTCATCAATTCATTTTAATAATGTTTAAGTGGCGTCGTTAGGCTACCGAATTTTTAAGGGGTTCTTTCACCCTTCTAGTTTTCATGATCTATTTTCATGTGAAGTCTTTCAGGTTAATTTTCATTTTTTTGGGGTATGATCTCTATATATATCATACTGATATTTTATTTTCATATTATGAGAGACCCTATTTGATCTCATCAATTCATTTTTTTAGGTTTTAAGTGACGCTGTTAGGCTGCCGAATTTTCATAAGAGAAATCTTATCTTTGTCTTCCTTCAAATTTTTCATTTCATATGGTATGTCTTTAAAATATCATTACCATGTTCTTATATCCAATATATTATGTCCCTATACTTTTTTATGGATCATTTATGAGTGGGTGGCCCATGTCCCCTCTCTTTTCAAAATATTCTAAAACCCTGTAACATAGTCATTATGCTGCAGAATTTTCCTCTCAAAATGCCTCTCTATTTTTCTCAAATTATTTTATTTTATTAAGTGAATACTCAAATATCTTTCTTCTATTGGGGTATTCACATATATATATAAAATTTCTATTTTAAATTCTGGGATTTACATACATGAATCCCGCTTTCCTTTTTCGTGGGTTTAAAGTGACATAAAGATCATGTCTTTAAAGCAGTTTAGAAAACGTTATGATTATGAAAGGAAACCCATTTATTTTATGCTATATGGGTAATTTAAGAAATTTTGGATGATGATATATGTGTATCACATGAAAATAAAGTCAAATTTAAGGGTTCTCCCTGATAGTGCTCCAATTCATTGGGTAAAGACTTAATCTCTAGAGATGACAATTTTTAACAACGCCTTGATGAATAACCTTGCTAATTTTTAATGACACCTTGGGGATGGACATTGGTGAAACGGAAATGATTGTCTATGTTAAATGTCGTAGCCACATATTCAATTTATTAAACACATTATTTTTTTATGATATTCCTCATGATCTCTTTCACATTCCTTAATGTTATTTTTCATGACTTTTGATGTGTCGCAAGTTCTCATGTAAAATGTTTCCCTTGTTTCCCATACTGGGTCTTATGCTCACCCTTTCCTTTGATGTATGCTCCCAGGTTATGAGATTCATTAATGAACTTAGGATGAAAAAATTAAGAGGCCTTTCAAGTGTTTAAGAATAATTTTTTTTTTCTCATGTAATAAGTTCCTGGTTTCCAAGACACTAAACCTTAAAGATCCTCAGTTTTGTATAATGTAATGAAATTTTATGTGTTTAAAAGGCAGGATTCCATAGATTATCCCTAAAATTAATTCATAATATACATCTTCACATCTTGGGGAAAAATAAAACATATGAAATGGGTGAGATTAGATGATGATTACGGGTCATAAATAATGTGAAAGCTGTAAACATAAATAAAAATGCATGGTGAATAACAAAAAACACATGCCATTAAAACATAAGATTGAGCGTTATATGGTAGAAATAAATGCTGGATAAATAATTCCATATAAAAAATTACATGATAATGAAATTTAACCATAGATATTCTGAAATTTGAATAATCACACTAGATATCAATTACTAATATCATAATGATGGAATGCATAATTTTTGAAATCATAAACATACCTTCAAGGCTTTGTCCAAGACACTGTACATAAATTGGTAAAAACCCAGTATAGTTTGTCTCGTGAGACCTACCGATGCATCGAGGGGATATAACAGGCCCCAAAAATTACTCAATAAGTGTAATATAGTCCTCATATTATTGAGATTAAAAATAAACAACATATATATATATATATGAAATTTAAAACAAATCCCCAACCAATAAACATAGTCGTTAACCATTTCGTCTAGTATGGTGATTGAAATCAAGATAGCACATTCACATTCAAACTAATCATAAAATATTTAATAAAATAATTTAGATGATATTAATAAGAGATAAATCTTAAAAAATAATAATAATGAACATAGGTTTTTAAATAAATGAAAATAATCTAATAAAATCATTGCCGAATTTTTAGAGAAATACACTTTTTCCTTTGTAGAGAATAGTTCTTTTGGAAAAATAATTTGTATTTTCCAAAATTGTTTGTATAAACCCAGAAATGAACAAATGTATATTTCATGACAAAATAAGTGATTTTAGAGAAAAAAATAGTGTCTTAAAATATATTATTATTGGTACTTGGAAATTTGTATGAAATCCAGAAGTTCCCCTTAAACCGGCCATGGTTATCAGGAAGAATTGATATGGAAACCTTGTAAAACATGTAATTCCCCATAAAATAGATTTGTATTCATATGGATACCTGATTTTGGAACATGTAAATAGAATTTAGAATAAGTATATAAAAATAATGAATAAATACATTGGTTTAAAGAGGGAGAAAACATAACCCGAATGAAAATTGAGGTTCAGGAAGAAACCCTTACATTATGTCTGAAAGTATTCATCATTAGATCTTAGTCTCCTAGTTAATAAAATTAAATACATTAAATAAATAATTATTTAACTTATAAATATTTAATTGATTTAGTATAATTCATAACATAGTAAAAAATTATAAATGAAGAATGAATGAAATAAGAGGTATTTCTAGAAGTTAGAGAGCCTATACAGATGAAATAGTAACGTAAAATTAAGAATAGTAATACGAACATTATGAACAGTAAATCGGAAAATGAATAGTAACCTCACCCATGAATATATAAATACAATTTAGGCCAAATATAAATGAAGTTTTGATATAATTATTTCATAGTATAAGTAAGTGAATATTATAGAAATTAATAATTAGGTGTCGGTATTTTTGAACATAATAAAAATTTAATTATAAGATAATAATTAATAAAATTATTTAAAAGAATTTTATTTAAAAAAAATTATTTATAAATTAATTTTTTTTTCTCTTGATTTTAGGATAATTTTATGAGACCTTAGATAAACTTTCAAAGTGTTATAAACACATCTAAGATTTTAAAATCTCTAATTTTTGAGTAAATGAAGATTTTAATTTAAAATGAAATTTCTCATATTCAAAAAATTATTTTTATAAAATGAAGTTCTTTTTCTAATTTCAAACATCAAAAAATGTTTAGGGGTTAATTTTTGGTATTATTATAAAATATTTCAATTATTAGTGAATAGTAAAATATGATAATTTACTATATATGTTAAATTCCTGAATTATTGACTCATATATGATTTATGGATGATGTAAGACCATAATATCAAAGTATCCTTCATTATTTTAGTATATTCATTGATAATCATAAAAATATTCATAGTCCTGAGACAAAATAATAAACCAATGTATAAAATAATCAAAAAACACCTCTCTCCTCCATTATAAATACCACCCCTCACCACACCTTCTCCTCAGACCTTCAAAGATTTGATCCTTGCCAATTATTTTCCCAATAATCTTCCTAGGGCCATAATACATATCCATGATCTTATATTATCAACAAAATACCAAATCCAATCCCCTTAAGGAGGTCATCTTGGAGGAGAATTCAAGAGGTAGAAATATTATTTCTTTTCTTTTATTTTATTTTCTATTTATTTTATTTTATTATCCTTACCATAAATAACTGGTACAAAGTGAAATGATAACTAAAGTTTCATTTATATACTGTAATTATATAATTATTAGTTACCAAACTCTTTTATCTCTCTCTCTTTTATTCTAAAAATGGAAACTTTGTCCGTCAGGTGTTGTTTCATCACTTTCAAGGAAAACAAGTTTTCATTTTCCTTCACCATCTTCAAGGGTGTTAATAAAACCATTTTAATGGTTGAAAAATATTGTAAAATATATATTAACACTATTTTTATGTTCTATAAGTAACATATTTATATAATACTAAATGATTAAACAAAACATATTTTTTGTGATCAAAAACCTCATAAATTATTCTAAACGAATATCATTAACAAGTTATCTAATGATTCATCATTATATATGGGGGGAAAATATTAATACAATTAAACTTATGTATTTTCATTAATAAAAAAATAATTCCAATTAAATAAAATTATTTTCATTTTACATGAACCCCATTACTTATAAACAGGAGAACTAATCATGAAAACCAAGAAAGTGAATGCTCTCGAACGATGAAATTAAACTATATAACTCATCAATATAGAAATGAATGAACATAGTAAACATATTATGAATAAAATACATTTATATAATGTTCTTTATTAATTAATTAATGGATTTAATTTTATTATCCAAGATATTAAGGTCACGTGAAGAACATGTTCAGACATAAGGTAAGGGCTTTCTTCCAGAACCTCCAATATCATTCAGGTTATGATTTCTTTTTTTATAAACCAGTGTAATTATTCATTATTTTTATATAATTATTCTAAATTATATTTATAAAATCCAAACATATGTATATATATTATTTAATCTTTCATAATTACATATTTTAAAAATTTCCCTTATCAATTCTTTTTGATATGCATACGCGATTAAAAAGAACATCTTGATTTCTTACCCATTTTCATGTACCATCCATATATTTTTTAAGACACCATTATTTTTATAAAATCAATAATTTTTCATAAAAAAAATATTTGTTGATTTCAAGTTTTATACAAACAATTATGAAAAATATGAATATTTGTTTCTAAAGAACTTATCCTTGCAGGAAAATGGGGTATTTATCTCAAAAATTCCATGATGATTTTATTGGAGTATTTTTACTCTATTTTAACACCTCTATTGAATTATATTATTTATTAAAATTTATCTCTTATGATTATCATCTAAAATATTTTATTAAATGGTTTATGATTAGACTATTTATGGTTGATCTATCTTGATACCATTCACCATACTACTCAGAATGATAAATGATTATGTTTACTTATGAAGGAAAGTTATTTACATTTCATATGTATATTCTATTTATTTTTATCCCCATTAATATAATTAATTCATTGAACGTATTATGTTATGGATGGGGATCTCTATCTCCCCTCAATTCATTAATATCCTTACAGGATAAACTATATTGCATTTTTACCCATTATATATGGTGTCTTAGATGAGGCATTGGTGGCATGTTTATGATGTCTAGAATTATGTGTTCCCTCATTATGAAACCTAATATTGATATTCCATGTGATTATTCAACTAGTAGAATATCCCTGGTTTTGTTTTATTGTCTAATTATTTAATCGACTTTTATTCCTAACATTTTATGCTCAATATTATGTTTCATTGACCAATGTTTTCATTTATTCACCATTACTTATAGTTTCTTTATGATAGTTTCTACTGTATTTCTTACCCTTACTGATCCTCTAAGATCACCCCATTTATATGTTCTATTTTTTCCAGGATAAGAAAATGTTTATTATGAATGAATCGTAGGGATAATCTAGGAGTTTTGTGTGTTTCCAAGGGATTCTATATGTTTATATCCATTTCAATATCTAATATAAAATTCATGTATTTATTATGGATTAAAAACTACTAAACTGATTGGTCCTTTGGGATTCAAGTCTAGAATCTATGCCAATGTATTAATATAAGGCACTAACTTTGGGCTACTAGGGTTAGGGTATTTACATTTGGTATCAAATAAAGTTTAGTAGCAACTTTGGAAACTATATTTAGAAATCATAGATTATTGAATACTAACCTATGATAAATTTTGAGGATAAAAAATGAATAACATCCTGAAATTTTAGTAAGCTAGATATTATGACGATATTACTAGAAATACATCCCTTTATGGATTCTACATGTGGATATGGTTCTGACATAGATGTGCCAAGTTTTAACAACTATGAAAATGTGTCATGGGCCTAACTCAGTGTAACCTGGTACATGAAAATGGGCCTTACTATGCACCTGGTTTGAAAGTATTAAGGGATATGCTTAGGATGAGTAATATTTTATTTAAAAACCATTATGAAGGATTTAAAAGTAAATATTTCCCTAAAAACCAATGTTTACAATTATATTATTATTTATGCATAAAATTTCTATTTATGTTAACAGTTCTGATAGTTTGAGATTATAAATTATGATTCATAAACTAATATAGTGTATGCCATTATTTAGAAATCACGCCTAGTGAAATAAATGGAAACTGTATCAACATTCATATACCATGTAGGGAATACCCTCTAATTCAAGACAATGATATTGGTATTGGAGCTGTAATTGTGGTTGAGAAACTTCTAACTATACTGGGAAAACGAACTCAGGTTATGAACAATAACCTTACCCGTATGGAGAATCCTGATCCAAAATGTAAAGGAGAAATTTTATACCACATTATGTGACAATAACCTCCATCATTCAATAAGACTACAAACCCATTTGTAGTGGAGTAGTGGATAAATTCCTTAGAGAAGATATTTCTCTATTTGGTAAGTACTGAAGGGGAGAAAGTTGTCATGGAAGTTTATAATCTCTTATGATATACAGACTAGTTATGTACATTAATTCAAAACATGAAGGAGGAGGATGAAATTGAAAATATGGAATGGGGTGATTTTAAGGAAATTTTCTTGGAAAAATATTACCCTTCTGAATAGCGAGTGTATATAGAGAGGAAATTTTTGAGTTTAAAACAAAGAGAGGATGAAAAATTTGTGAAGCATGATTCTAAATTAACAAGGTTAGAAAGTCATTCAAAGGAATATATTTGTAATCCAAGGATAGATATTGATTGATTCTTTAATGGTTTAAGTACATTCCTCCAAAGGTAATTGGTCTCCCAAAATTTATCATAATATGAATATATAGTCTCATCTACTATCAAGATAGAAAAATATTTATCTATGTCTTATAACATTGAAGGAAATAAAGTGAATAAGATATTTGTTGAACACTCTGGAAAATGAAATAAGGAAAAGGGGAGGAAGGGAAGGTTTGATTTTTAATCCCATGTTAATTTTGGGAAGAAACATTATGGTCCATGCCTAAGGGGTATGGGTGTTTTTTAAAAGTCTGGAAAAATTCCACCAAGCCTGTGATTGAAAGGGAAAGAAAGCAGCTACAAATATTCAATGCTACAACTGAAAAGAGATGATAAAGTAAAAAAACTATTATTCTAATCATCAAGGAGAAATTCCCAAAAGAATTACAAGGAATCAAGGCTAAGATCATGTGGTCACAACTACTGAGGTTGAAGTTCATAATGATGTCGTGGAAGTACTTTAATCATTTTCTCAAACTTAACTAATGCTTTTTTTGATTTTGGATCATTACATTCTTTTATATATTCATGGTTTTCCAAGAAAACTAGATATTTACCTTTTGATTTAACAAAGTATTTTTTAGTCAAAACTCTTAAGGGATGTAACATTACAAGAAAATAAACTGATTGAATCCAAAATTCACACTTGATAAACTTCTAATATAATTCATTTCTTTTAAAAGTCTTTAGAAAAATCTATAAGTGATTCTCACGTTCTTCATAGCTTTTGGAGTATACCAAAATATTATCAATAAATAACACAAAAAATCCATCAAGATATTCCTTAAATATAAGGACCCAACCTTAATCATTACATAATATTGAATTAAATGAATAATTCACTTTAAGGATATTTTCATGTTTAGATTTTTAGGGAATTAGGACATAACTATTACATCTCAAAATATTACAAGGTAGACACTTCTACACAGTTTCCATTTTTTTCATAAAATAAAAACTCTTGAAAAAAATAGTCATGTATAGTTCCATGTTTTAGACAATATGACTTTTCCTTGATCCCATCCTTGACCTTATTAATCTTTAAGTCCTCTGAAAACATTTCAAAATTTGGGATGAGCATAAAAAGCTCATTAAGGGTTATAAAACAAATAATGAAAACATTTGTTCATAAATACATACAAAACATGAAATATTTTACTTACCTCATGAAATCATAAGATTCATGAAAGAAACATAGAAATAATAAATAATAAATGTAACTTGTGGCATCCATATCATACTTACATTGTAGCTATCACAGATACATATGGAGTTACTTTGGAATATCCATCATAGTATATTCCATAAATCTTTTAAGAGAAACATTCACATTTACCTCCGTCACGTTAACCAATGAATTGGAGAGCTATCTCGGGCTCACCCGCCCTAGGTTTATCACGGAACCACCCGTATATGTAAATAATGCCCATGAACCATAACATGATCATAACACATAACATAAGAATAATAGAAAGATAACATTTCCACATTGCAATAAAAAATATCATTTCAAGATATTGAAATAATAAATCCATTCTCAAAATCATTTTCAATACCAAAATACATAAAAAGAATATATGGTATGTATTTTTTCCTTTTAAAAACATTAGGTCTTGTTAAGAAATCCAAAGATCGAATAATACTTGCGACGACGGAAAGGTCGTTGTCACCACTTACATTAAAAAACATTTAGTTTTTGTAGATTAGTAAAATGATTTGTATAAAAATATTCCCTTTGAATGAAATGAAATGTAAAATGGTTTTATACACAATATAAAAGAAAGTCGTGTATTAAAACAAAATATGCCTCAATGAAAGGAGATTGAGACGAAGTCCCTTACCTCGTGTCCGAATTGACTCAATCGTTCATTAATTTCCTAAATAATAAACTAACGTTAATTTGTACTTTCTTAATAACCTTTTTATAGTTTATTATTCCTTTTATATAACTTATTACCATGTTATAAACATTATTTAATCATTTAAGTTAATAACGTTCATTTTGTCGATATTTGGTACTTGAGTCAAAAATGAACACCTTATATTTACAAGTTGTCCAAGTTGTCAATAGTCCATTATATCCAGAATGACATTCATTATTTAGATATCATATATATCATATATATCCAGTATATACTTGTATTTACAAAACATTTGGAGGTAAGAAATTAAATGCATCGTTCATGGAGACGGTGAGCCGTACGTACGCATGAACGCTACTTTCATTTTTATTTCTTATTTTAGTGGAATTAAAACATAATGATAAATAGGTATATTATAATTACATTATAATATCATTTATAATATCATTAAATATATCTTTTATACACCCCACATAATTCATTAATGAGTCACATAACTTTAAGGGGGCGGTAGTCCGCATTTCCTCAAATGAGATTATCGTATTTACCCACTATGGAAACCATAAAGGCTTGATATAAATGGGAAGTATAGAAGCATAAGGAAATCATAAACATTATATATATCATATATAAATACAGTTCCATCAAAACGGAAACCATGAGAGGCGGTAATATATAATTGAATAGTCATCGTTTCGTGAGGCATTAGTTTTCCATCCACAGAAACATTATATTCTTCACCCATTAGATGAAGGTGTGTGTAATTGTAGTTTGAATCCATATCATATAAACATCCTAGTATATTATTAAGGTTACTTGTTTTGTTGCAAAATAAAGGAATAAAAAGAGTTAATGGGTTGGAGAAGTAAAATAAAAGAAAACAATTTAACAGAAATTGTTACCTTTAATTTGGGTAGCTCCCTTTGGTTTGAACCAAAGGACTTCTTGAAGTGCCTTCTACCTAAGGTAAGGCTTCTAGGAGTAGGATAGGGATGTATGTAGAGCTTAATTGTCTAGAGTTTGGCCAAGCCAAATATCTTTATAGGTGTGAGGAATTGGATATAAATGGTCTCCTTTTATAAGGGAGAGGAGGGGCTCTTTAGGAATGTGTGAAAACATTATTTTATTATATAATGATATTCAGTTTCTAATGGTCCAAAAATAATTATTGTCGAAGATAATATGACTAATGGTGGAAATAAAATCATCTAATCATAATTGGACATGTTTGGGATAATATTTTAATCATTATAATCTTATTTATTTAAATCATTTTTTAATGAGGTAAATACTGCATCATTATCGTGTCATAAATAATTTAATTTATTCTATGTATAAAATATATAAAACAAATACTATCATGTAGGAAATATTTTTATATTTCCAAATAATATTTATAGTTGAAATTAGAACTTATATAACACCATATAAAAATTAAATACTAAACAATTTTTGTTAATGTCAATTTTTCTTCACATTAAATTAATTAATCTAAATTGTCATTATCACTGCCAAGTGGCTCAATGGGGTACCAAATCAACCCAAAGATTCCCATGGTTGTAAATGACTCAACCAATAAGGTTAGGACAAGTGGTTAGGTCATTTGGAATTATTATAATATTCTTTTAACCTTGAATTACCTTATTTACCTTTAACCGCGGTAAATAAAAGTCAAAAGTTACTATTCACCAAAAATTATTTTCATCTTATTGAACCATATTTTACATCTTTATAACAACCATGTGTGTTATATTTTTTAAATTCAATACAAATAAGTGGTAAAATTTCATTTAAATGAAAAATACGGTTTTTTTAACTACCACTAAGTGGTTTCACTATTCATCAAAAATTGAAGTTTTTCAGAAAAATACCAAAAATTCAGACTAAGAAATATTTGACATTCTAAATTCAAAAATGATGTCTATTTTTCCAAATTCAAAACAAAGAAGTGGCATTAATTAATTTTAAAATTAATTATCGTTATCAAAATAAATAGCGGGTTTTTAAGAAACAATAACTATCAAAAGATTGATACTTGTTTATGTCTAACTTCAAAGGGAAATTAATTCCAACGACCAACATTGGATTAAATGTTAGAAATATATTTTCATTCACTTTAAAACCAATTTAAAATATAATCTAACAATATAAATAAATTTTATTAAAAGGCACTTTTGAATTAAAGTATAATATTTCTCACTATTCATTAAAAATGAACTTTATCCGAAAAATTCCAAAAAATTGAACAAAGTAAATTTTGATGTCCCCATTATAAAGAAGGATTTTATTTGGTCATATATAATGTATTAAAGTGACCAAAATGTTATTTAAAAATGGTTCGCAATTAAAAAGCGATAAATCGGCCTTTTAATGTAAATTATGCTTAAAATTTGATTCATTCACATTTTAAGCCTCTATCTTTTATTGGATAAATGCAAATACATTTAACAAACATGTATAATAATATTTTAGTTAGTTTTTGTTTATTCACGCCAATACAATAGCTAGGAGTTAACTTCCATTTAAAATAATAATATTATATTTTTAGTGTGCAACGTAAGATTCCAAAGAAACCCGTTGTTGCGTATCCGGTATGCTATTGAACATAGACACCCCTTTAAAGTAAAATTAATATTTAATTCAAAAATTAAATAAATGTGAAATATGTCTTATTCTTCATTTGCATGGGATGCTACATCCTTCCCCCCTTTTGGGAATTGCATCCTCACAATTTTTATTCACTTATCGAAATATGTGGGGGTATTTATCCCTCATAGAATTTTCAGATTCCCACGTTGACACATCAACCATATGGTTTTTTCACAAAACCTTTACCTGGTGAATTACCTTATTCCACAACACTTTCTCTCTACAGTCAAGAATCTGGACTGGTTGTTCTTCATAAGAGATATTTTCTTCCAACTAAACTACCTCTGGGATCAAAACATGATATTGATATGGAATATACTATCTCAACATCGAAACATGGAAAACATTGTGTACCTGGGATAAACTTAGAGGTAAAGCCACTCTATACGCAACTGATCCAACTTTCTCCAGAATTTAATAAGGTTTAATGAACCTCAGACTCAACTTTCCCTTCTTACCAAAACGCATCACACTTTTCCATAGAGAAACTTTGAGAAAGACATGATCACCTACCTCAAAGGAATGATCCTTCCTCCAGTTATCTGCATAAATTTTATGTCTGCTATGAGCTGTTCTCATGTACTTCTGAATCAGCATAACTTTCTCTACCATCTCTTCTACCAATTCTGGTCCCATCACCTTCCTTTCACCTACTTCATCCCAAAATGCTGGAGTTCGACAATGCTTTCCATATAATGCCTCAAATGGAGCCATCTATACACTGAAATGAAAGCTGTTATTATAAGAAAAATCAACCAAAGAAAGATGTTGGTCCCAAATTCCCTAGTAATCCATCGAACAAGAACGTAATATATCTTCGAAGGTCTAAATTGTTCATTCTGACTGCCCATCTGATTGAGGATGAAAATCTGTAATAAAATTTAATTCAGTACCCAATGATTTCTGAAGGCCTTTCCAAAAGTTAGAAGTGAACCTTGGATCACGATCAGATACAATGGAGAGGGGAACTCCATGCAACATAACTATCTCTTCAACATATGACTGAGAAAGTTGATCTAGAGACTAATTATCTCTAATAGGAAGGAAATAAGCATATTTGTCCAATCGATCGACTATAACTCAGATTACATTATTAGCTCGAGATGTATTTGGTAATCCCACAACGAAGTCCAGGGATAAATTTTTCCATTTCCACTCTAGAACCAGTAGAGGTTGAAGCATCCCTTTCGGTAACAGCCTCTCTGCTTTAACCTACTGACAAGTCAAACACTTCATAGTAAAATCAGAAATATCTCTTTTCATTCCATCCCACTAGTAATACTCCTGAATATCTCTATACATCTTAGTACTGCCAGGATGAACTAAAAACGGAGAACTATGAGCTTCACATAACAACTCATTCTTCAACTGTGAATCACAAGGTACACATAATATCTTTCCAAATCTCAAAACACAATCATTATCAATGTTAAAATCAGGAAACATACCCTTCTGAACCAACCCTACCTTATTCTGTAACTCACTGTCTTCTTTTTATGCTTGCTTTATTCTGTCCGATAGAGATGATCTCACTGACACTTGATACAAAATAGACTAATTTCCTGCAAAAACAACTTCTATGACAAAGTTCATCAAATCAAAAACCAAAGGATCTTGTTCCAAATGTAACATTGTTAATGAACTATTACTTTTTTGACTCAAAGCATCAGCCACTTTATTTGCTTTCCCCGGATGATAAAGGATCATGAAATCATAATCTTTGATTAGTTCCAACCATATCATATGTCTCATGTTCAATTATTTCTGAGTGAATATATACTTCAAGATTTTGTGATCAGTATATATTTCATACTTCACCCCATACAAATGATGCCTCCAAATTTGTAAAGCAAAAACAACAGCAGCTAATTCCAAATAATGTGTAGGGTAATTTAACTTATGTGGTTTCAACTAACGTGAAACATAAGAAATTACCTGATCATTTTTCATTATAACACAACCCAGTCCTTCCAACAAAGCATCATTGTAGATAAAAAACTCGCCATTTCTGGAAGGTAGTGCCAAAACTAGAGCATTCATCAATATTCTTTTCAATTCCTGAAAACAATCATCACATTCTTTTGTCCAGATGAATTTAACACCTTTCCGAGTTAACTTAGTCATTGGACTAGATAACCATGAAAAAATTTCAAAAATCCTCCAGTAATAACCTTCCAAACCAAGAAAACTACGAATCTCTATTATATTTGTGGGTCTTGGCAATTCTTCAACAACTTTCGTTTTAGCAGGATCAGCAATTATGCCATTTTTTAAAACAATGTGACAAAGGAAAGAAATTTGTTGTAACGAAAACTCACACTTTTTGAATTTCCAAAACAATTTATTTTCTTTTATGGTTTTCAATACAACCCTTAAATGAATTTCATGTTCCTCTTTAATTATTGAATAAAACAAAATATCATCAATGAACACAACTACAAACTTATCCAAGAACTCACGGAAAATTATATTCATAAGATCCATGAATAAAGAAGGTGCATTTTTAACCCAAAAGGCATAACTACAAATTCATAATGGCCATATCTAGTACGAAACGCGATCTTTGGAACATCTGATTCTTTTACTTTCAACTGATGGTACCCCGACCTCCAGTCAATCTTCGAAAAATACTGAGCTCCCTAGAGCTGATCAAACAAATCATCGATATGAGGCAAAGGATACTTATTCTTAACAGTGATGTTATTCAATGCTCTATAATCAATGAAAAGTCTCATTGAACCATCTTTATTTTTAAAAAACAAGATAAAAGCACCACATGGTGATGTGCTAGGTTGAATGAAACCATTATCTAATAACTCCATCAATTGATTATTTAACTCTAAAAGTTCAATTTGAGACATTCGATAAGGGGGTTTTGAAATTGTCTTAGCATCATGAACTAAGTAAACAGTAAATTCAACTTCCCAGTCAGGTATAATACCAGGAAACTCATCATGAAAAACATCAAAGTACTCATTTACCACTGGCACATCATTAATCTGAATAGTTCCCTTATTTTCAACAATATGTGCAAGGTAACATTCATTTCAATCTTTTACTAGTTTCTCAGCTTCCTGATATGTTATCAAGAAAAAGGGTTCATTTTTGTATATAAAATGAAAATCATTCTGAAAATAAACCTATTTAGCTCTTCATTCAATCTTAGCCTGATAAACAGAAAGCCAATCCATGCCCAAAATTACATCAAACTCTACTAGAGGAAAAACAATATGGTTTTCAGGTAGACACTTTCTGCACACAAGGATTGGAATGTTCATATGTTTTATTTTTGTCTCAAAATTTCCTCTATCTGTTTTCACCGTAAGTCTTGTATTCATATCTTGAGATGGAATTCCCAATTTACTATAAAACTTCTCAGAAATGAAAGAGTGTGTAGACCCTGAATCGAACAACACATTGGCATAATCTGAACAAAAAAATAGTGTACCTGACACAATTTCAT
Source organism: Viscum album (assembly GCA_963277665.1). Classification (NCBI taxonomy): domain Eukaryota; kingdom Viridiplantae; phylum Streptophyta; class Magnoliopsida; order Santalales; family Viscaceae; genus Viscum; species Viscum album. Next base: position 565,722,643 of record OY728134.1, on the reverse strand, counting down.
TTGGTGTCCAGACATCTGCTAAAGCAGTTGCAAAGGATTTCACCACCCCTTTCTGCTTATAGTCTGGCAGCTTTCCATCGGTTGATTTCTTTGTTGGACACTCATTTGAATAACAACCCATTTCATTGCACTTAAAAACATTTTACTAATTGTAAATTAGATTTTGTCTTTCCATTACCCTGATCTTGTTCAGTGCAATTTCGAGCCTTATGCCCCATTTTACCACATCAGTAGCACTTACCATAATTCAAAAGACATTACCCAACATGCTTTTTACAACAATTTTCAGAAACTGTAAACTTAATTTTCTTACCATCATACTTTTTTGAAGAGTTATTCCCTTTCGCCTGTCACATCAGCCTCTTATTCGGTTGTTTGTCAAATAATATCAGATCATCAGAAAACTCCATTTCCACCTTCTCCACACAAAGAATAATTCTTTCATAACTTTTGAACTCACAAGAAGCTAAAGCCCGTCATTACTTTGGCTTCAATTTTGAGTAAAAACGTTTGATTTTACTATCAAGATCTCGTATGAAATTTGGATTATACCTTGCAGGTCGAGTGAATTTTTTTTCATAAGCAGCCACTAACTCATTCTCTTGCCTCAATTCCAGGAATTTTTTTTCCATTCTAAGATGAACCACCTTAGGAAAATATTTCTCAAGAAACATACCTTTGAATTCATCCCAATCCAGAGCATCAAACTCCTCACTATCCCTGATATTTTTCACCACCGACCACCACTAATTAGCTTCACCTTCAAAACGGTAAATAGAAAGACTAACCTTTTGATGTTCTGAACAACCCATGACATCAAAAATCTTTTCCAGTGCTTTAATCCACCCTTCAGCTAGCATAGGGTCAGATGATCCTCAGAATGATGGGGGATGTTTCCTCATGAAATGCTCCATTACTGACATGTTTATCTGGGGTTGATCTGGTTGATCTCGTACATGGATACCACCACCATTTATAGCCTGATTCAAATGTTCCATCACTGTAACAAACTATTCAGTTCAATTCTGACCATCCCAGGTTGCTGATTTGGAAGGTTTTCTTCCTCCTGATGTCATCCCAACACAGCTGCCTTATTTCCTCTGCAGAAAACCATTCTGAACGCAAAAATATCTTAGGCGAAGCAACATGGTAATCTGTAAATTCTATATGATGTTAATATTAACATAAATTACTTTATAGATATTACTTTAACAATACCACAACACCTAAACATATCTAAACCAACCTCTGGTACCAACTATAAGGACCTGGCCTTAAACATTACATAATATTGAATTAAATGAATAATTCACTTTGAGGATCATTTTCGGTTTAGAGTTTTAGAGAATTAGGACATAAATATTTCATCACAGAATATTACAAGGTAGACACTTCTACACAGTTTCCATTTTTTCATAAAATAAAAACTCTTGAAAAAAAGAGTCATGTCTAGTTCTGTGTTTTAGACAGCATGACTTTCCCTTGATCCCATCCTTCACCCTATTCTTTTTTAATTCCTGTGAAAACATTTCAAAATGTGGGATGAGCATAAAAATCTCAGTAAGGTTTATAAAACAAAGAATGAAAAAATTTGTTCATAAATACATACAAAACATGAAATCTTTTACTTACCTTGTGAAATCATAAGATTTATTAAAGACACATAGAAATCATAAATCATAAAGGTAACTTGTGGCATCAATATCATACTTACATTGTAGCTATCATAGCAACATAGGGAGTTAGTTTGGAATACCCATCATAGTATATTCCCTAAATCTCTTAGGAGAAACATTCAAGCTTAACTCCGTCACGTTACCCAATGCATTGGAGATCTCTCTCAGGATCACCTGCCCAAGGATTATCACGGAACCACCCATATACGTAAATAATGCCCAAGAACCATAACATGATCATAACACATAACATAAGCATAAAGGAAAGATAACATTTACACATTGCAATAACAAAATATCATTTCAAGATATTGAAATAATAAATTCATTCTCGAAATCATTTTCAATACAAAAATACATAAAAAGAGTATATGATATTTATTTTTTCCTTTTAACAACATTACATCTTGTTAAGAAAGCCAAAGATCAAATAATACTCGCGGCGGAGGAAAGTTTGTTGTCACTACTTACGTTAAAAAAACATTCCTTTTCATCATTTAGTAAAATGATTCATATAAAAATATTCCCTTTGAATGAAATGAAAATTAAAATGGGTTTATATACCATATAAAATAAAGTCGTGTATTAATACAAAATATCTCTCAATGAAAGGAGATTGAGACGAAGTCCCTTACCTCGTGTCTGACTTGACTCGATCATTCTTTAATTTCCTGAATTATAAAATAACATTAATTTCTACTTGCTTAAGAACCTTTTTCAAGTTTATTATTCCTTTTATATAATTATTACAATGTTATAAATATTATGTAATCATTTAAGTTAATAACGTTCATTTTTTCTATATTTGGTAATTGAGTCAAAAATGAACAATTTATATTTACAAGTTGTCCAAGTGGTCAATAGTCCATTATATCCTGAATGAAATTAATTATTTATATATAATATATATCATATATATCCTGTATATACATGTATTTACATAACATTTGGAGGTAAAAAATGAAATGCACCGTCCATGGAGACGGTAAGCCGTACATACGCATGAACGCTACTTTCATTTATATTTCTTATTTTAATGGAATTAAAACATAATGATACATAGGTATATTATAATTACAGTATAATATCATATATAATATCATTAAATCTATCATTTATGAACCCCACATAAGGCATTAACGAGTCACATCAATTTAAGGGGGCGGTAGTCCGCACTTCCTCAAATGAGATTATCGTATTTACCCACTATGAAAACCACAAAGGATTAGTATAATTGGGAAGTACAGAAGAATAAAGAAATAATAAACCTAATATATATCATATATAAATATAGTTCCATCATAATGGCCACCATGAGAGGCGGTAATATGTAATTGAACAATCATCGTTTCGTGAGGCATTAGTTTGCAATCCACAGAAACATTATGTTATTCATCCATTAGATGGAGGTGTGTGTAAGTGTAGTTAGAATATTTATCATAAAAATATCCTAGTATATTAAGGATACTGGTGTTGTTTCAAAAGAAGGTAATAAAAAGAGTTTAGGGTTGGAGAAGTAAAATAAAAGAAAACAATTTAAGAGAAACTGTTACCTTTAATTTGGGTAAATCCCTTTGGTTTGAACCAAAGGACTTATTGAAATGCCTTATTCCTAAAGTAAGGCTTCTAGGAGGAGGAGAGGGATGTTAGGAGCTTAATTGGGCTAAGTTTGGACGAGACAAATGGCTTGATAGGTGCGAATAATTGGATATAAATGGTCTCTTTTCATAAGGGAGAGTAGGGGATCTTTAGGAAAGTGTGAAAACATTATTTTATTATATAATGATATTCGGTTTCTAATGGTCCAAAAATAATTATAGTCAAAAATAAGATGACTCTTGGTAGAAATAAAATCATCCAATCAGAATTGGACATTTTTTTTATAATATTTTAATCATTGTAATCTTATTTATTTAAATCATTATTAATGAGGTAAATACTGCATCATTATTGTGTCATAAATAATTTAATTTAATCGATGTATAAAAATTATAAAACAACTAATATCATGTAGAAAATCTATTTAACTTTTCAAATAATATTTATAGTCAAAAATAGGACTTATATAACACCATATAAAAATTAATTACTAAACTATTTTTGTTAATGTCAATTTTGTCTTCACGTTAAATTCATTAATCTAAATTGTCATAATCACTCCCAAGTGGCTCAATGGGGTCCCAAAATCGACCCAAATATGTCCATGGTCATAAATGACTCAACCAATAAGGTTAGGATAAGTGTTAAGGTAATTTTGAATTATTATAATATTCTTTTAACCTTGAATTTCCCTATTTACCTTTAATCGCAGTAAATAAAAGTCAAAAGTTACTATTCACCAAAAATTATTTTCATCTCATTGAACCACATTTTATATCTTGATAACAACCATGTATGTTGGATTTTTGAAATTCAATACACATAAGTGGTAAAATTTCATTTAAATGAAAAATTCAGTTTTTCTTAACTACCACTAAGTGGTTTTACTATTCATCAAAAATTGATGTTTTTTAGAAAAATACCAAAAATTCAGCCTAAGATATATTTGATATTCTGAATTCCAAAAATATGTCTATTTTTCAAATTCAAAACATATAAGTGGCATTAATTAATTTCAAAATTAATTCCCATTACCAAAACAAATAGCGTATTTTTCATAAATAATAACTACCAAAAGATTGATACTTGATTATGTCCAATTTCAAAGTGAAATTAATTCCAATGGCCAAATTGGATTAAAAGGTAAAAATATATTTTAATTTCACTTTAAAACCAATTAAAAAGATAATCTAACCATATAAATAAATTAGATTAAAAGGCACATTTGAATTAAAAAACAATATTTCTCACTATTCATTAAAAATGAACTTTTTTGGAAAAATTTGAAAAAATTGCACAAATTAAATTTTGATGTCCCCATTCTAAATAAGGATTTTAGTTGGTCATATAGAATGTATTAAAGTGAAAAAAAACTATATTTGAAAACAGTTCCCCATTAAAAAGCGATAAATCAGCATTTTAATGTAAATTATGCTCAAAATTAGATTCATTCACATTTTAAGCCTCTAACTTCTATTGGATAAATGTAAATACATTTAAAAAACATGTATAATCATACTATAGTTAGTTTTGGTTCATTCCCACCAATACAACGGCTAGGAGTTAACTGCCATTTAAAATAATAATATTATATTATTAGTGTCCAACGTAAGATTCCAAAGAAAATGGTTGTTGTGTATCTGGTATGCTATCGAACATAGCCAACCCTTTAAAGGAAAATTAGTTTTTAGTTCACAAATTTAATAAATATGAAATATGTCTTATTCTTCATTTACTTGGGATGTAAAATTAAAAACACTATTCATTGGATCCATGAAAATAGAGGGTAAATTAGTCAATCCAAATGGAAATACTATAAAAAAGTAATGTCTATACATGGTTCAAACTGTGGTCTTTGGAATATCTTCCTTCCTCGCATGTGATTGATGATATCCAGATCGAAGTTCAATATTTGAAAATTATTGATCTTCATGAAGTTGATCAAATAAATCACTAATGCAAGTAAGAGGATACTTGTTATTTATTTTAATATAATTTATTTCTCTATTGTTAATGCAAAGCCTCATTTATCCATCAATAGTATTGACAAAAACAATAAGGGATTTCCATAGAGAAATATGAGGGAGAATAAATCCTTTATCATGAAATTACTTTAGTTTTTCCTTCAAATTTACTAATTCCATAGTGAACATTCTGTAAAGGGTATTTAATATAGGTGTTGAACCCCAAATTAAATAAATAGAGAACTCAACTTCCGGATATAGAGGATGTATAAGTAAATAATATGTAACTATTTCAATATGTTCTTGAACAGTAGGTACATATTCAATTTGATGATTCATTGAAAATGTTGTATCTTCCTCCTCATGAATTTCATTTAGAATATCTACTGAATGTGGATCTGGATAAGAACTAGATGATGATGTTTCAACTCTAAAGATAAGGGATTCTTCATTTTCATCACAAATTGTGAATTAATTTGTATTATAATAGATTTTAGAATTATATTTTGAAATCCAGTCTATACTGAGGATTATTTCAATGTCAATCATAGGTATGATGACAAGGTCAACAACTAAAGCATGTTTCTATTTCATTAAGTGGAATTACCGACACATATTTTTTGTAGTGATAATTCCCTTAGAAGTTTTTATTAACAACTCCTTTATTAAATGAAAAGGTAAATTTCTAATTTTATTGGAAAACTATGATGATATAAAATAATGTGATAATCCAGAATCAAATAAAGAATTGGATAAGTTTGAGGATATCATTAAAGTCCCTTCCACCATATCATTAGGAACTTTTAACTCAATAGTTGTGACCACATAAGCTTGTACTTTCTATCTTATCCTTCTTTGGGTAAATTTTCCTTGAATCTTAGGATAATCACTTGTATAATTTTCCATCTCTTTGAAATTGTAGCATTGATCATTGGTAGCTTCTTTATTTCCCTTTTAATCATGGGATTTGTGGTATTTTTCCCCACACTTGTAACAAACTCCCATACACTTCATGAAAGTACTAGGGTCTTTCTGCTCAAAATTATCACAAGATAGAAAATCAACCTTTCACTCATTCTCATTTTCCTTATTTCCTTTTCCAGAGTATTCCACAACCCTCTTCTTCTCTTTCATTAATTTAAAGTTATTAGACTTAGGGAATTATTTTTTTGTCTTGATAGCACATGAGACTATATCTTCATATGATGAGAAATTTTGGGAGACTAGTTCCCTTTAGAGGAATGGTTTTAAATCCTCAGATAATCGATCAATCTTTCTCCTTAGATAATGTATGTAGTATGAATCATGCTTTTATAACATTTTAATGTTAGCTTCATACTTCACAATGTTTTCATCCTATTTTTGTTTCAAATTCAAGAATTACCTACATATATTTTCTCATTGTTCTAAATGGAAATATTTTCCATGAAAATTTATTTAAAACAGTCCATTATATACTTATGATTTTCTCCTCTTACTTTGGGTTTTTAATTAATGACCACCATTGATCTGCATCTCCCAAGAGATTATAAGATACCATGATAACCTTTTCCATTTCATTGCTTCATAAAAAGAGAAATATATTCTCCAAGGACCATATCCACAACTTCTTTATAAAAAGGGTTTTATTTCCATTAAATGATGGAGGCTATTGTTGTATAAAGCGTTCTAACATTTCTGCTCCATGTTGTGGATCTGGTTACACCATATGGGTATGGTTATTGTTCAAAACCTGAGTCATTTTTTCCAGTATAGTTATAAGTTTCTCACTTCCAATCACAAATAAAAAACCAATATCATTATCTTGTATATGAGGGAATTACCTACATGGGATACATGCATTGATATGGTTTTCATTTCTTTTACTAGGCACCATTTCTAAATTATGGCATATACTAGCTTTTTTTATAAATCATAATGTATAATCTCAAATGAGAAAAACACTTGACATAAATAGAAATTTTATGCATAAAAAATCTCACAATCAAAAACATGGTTTCCTTGGGGACATATTTACTTTTAAATCCTTAATAATAGTTTTTTAATAAAATTTCACTTATCCTAAGAATATCCCCTATGAGTTTCAAACTAGGTGTGTAGTAAATCTCGTTTTCATATACCAGATTACCCTGAATTAGGCTCAGGTCACCTTTTCGGAGTTGTTACCCCTAGGTACATCTTTTCTAGAACCTCGTACACTAGTAGTATCCATACATGGAGGTATTACTAGGAAGATCCACATAATCTCAACCTTACCAAAATTCGATGATGTTTTCATATTCTTATCCTCAAAGTATATCTTAGGTTTCGTTCTCTAATCTATGTTTTCTAAATCTAGTTTCAAAATTTTTTCCCAAACCTGATATGATACCAACTATAGAGATCCCAACCCAAGTAGCTAAGAGTTGGTGCCTAACATTAATACATTGGCATGGATACAGTACTCTAATCCCAAAGAGTCAATCATTTAAATATTTTTGGAAGCCATATTACGTACATGAAATTTTCATTACAACATGAAACGAAAAACATTGAAATTCCATTGGAAACACCCATAAACTCCTAGATTATCCATTAAAGTTGTTCATAATTTACATCTTCACATCCTGGGGAAAATAAAACATACGAAATGGGTGAGCTCAAACTTTTAATAAGGTAAAAAATATTGCAGAATCTATAAACTTAGATGATAAGGCATTGTGAATAAATAAAAACGCATGCCATTAAAACATAGTCTTGAGCATAATTTAGTAGAAATAAAAGCTTAATAAATAATTCCATATAAAATAATCACATGAGGATAAAACATAACCATGTATATTCTACTAGTTGAATAATAACATGGGCTATTAATTACTAATATCATAATGAGGGAACACATAGTGTCATGCGTCGTAAATATACCCTCAAGGATTCTTCCAAGACACCATACACAAATGCATAAAAACCCTTTCTAGTTGGTCTCATGATACCTACTAATGCATCAAGGGGTTATAGTGGGCCCCACCCATCACTTACTATATCCAATGCATTACTCTTATGAATAGGGATAATCATAATCTACATATACATATGAAATGTAAATAGCGTTCCCCAATTAGTAAACATAATCATAAACCATTCTGAGTAATATTGTTAATGGTATCAAGAGAGAACATTCACCTTCAAACTAATCATAAAACATTTAACAAAATATGGTAGATGATAATCAGAAGAGATGAATCCTAGTAATTCATAATATTCATCAGATTTTTTAAACTAGATGAAAATACTCTACTAAAATCGTTGAGGAATTTTGATAGAAAAACCCTTTTACTTTACAAAGAATTATTATTTTGGGAGAATAATTTTTATTTTTCATAATTGTTAGTATAAAATAGGAAAATCACTATCAAAAAAGAAAATAAAATAAAACGGGTATAAAATAACTAATTTTATCCTGAAAACTATATTTATTCATTTCTAGTTTTATAAAAACAATTAAGAGAAATGAAAATTATTTTTCTAAAAAAATCTTATTTGAAAAGTAAAAAACGGTATTTCTCTCAATAATTCCTCAATGGATTTATTAGAGTATTTTAACTTATTGAATCTTATGATTTTTTTGTGACTGATACCTTATGATTATCATCTACCATATTTTATTAAATGGTTTATGATTCATTTGATTGTGGATGTGCTATCATGATACCATTAACCATACTACTCATAATGGTTAGTGATTATGTTTACATATTATAGAATGTTATTTACATTTCATATGTATTTGTTGTTTATTTTTAACCCAATTCATATGAGGAATGTATTGGACTTTTAATTTTATAGGTGGTGCCTACTATAGACCCTTGGTGAATTGGTAACTCTCATGAGACAAACTAGACTGGTTTTTTACTCAGTATGTATAGTGTATTGGCTGAGGCCTTGGGGTATTTTTATAATGTCTGACATTATGAATTCCCTCATTATGAAACTAAAAATTGAGAGTCTATGTGATTATTAAACTTATAGAAGATCCATTGTTATGTTTTATTATGTAATTCTTTTATTCTTTCCATTTTATGCTCAATATTATATTTTTAGTTATTCATCAAGCCTTTTTTATGATTGCTTCCACTATATTTCAGACCCTTAATAATCATCTGCGGTCACCCATTTATTTTTTTTTAATTTTCCCCAGGATGCAAAGATGTAAATTATGAATGAATTTCAAGGATAATTTATAATTTTATGGGTGTTTCCAATTGATTTTCTATGTTGTTTTCCCTTTCAAGATGAAATGTAAAATTCATGTTTGTATTCTCAGTTCCAAAACTACTAATTTGATAGGTCCTTCGGGATTCGAGTTGTATATATAGGACAATGTATTAACATAAGTCACTAAATTAGGACTACTATAGTCGGGGTCTTTATATTTCGTATGAGAGGATGTTTACTATAAATATTAGAAACTAGATTCAGAAAATATTGATTAGAGAACATCATCCTAAGATTGACATTGAGGATATAAATATAAGAACATACTATAATTTTGTTAAGGTATATATTTTTTGTATATTCATCGAAATACATATCTATCTAGATATTACATGTAGATGTGGTTCTGGCACAGATGTACCAAGGGGTAACAACTCTAACAAGGTGTCCTAGGCCTAACTTGGGGTAACCTAGTAAACAACAATATGTCTTACAGCACACCTGGTTTGACACTCCCAATGGGTATTCTTAGGATAAGCCAAATTTTCTTTACAAACCATTATATAAGTAGTTTTATTCAAGATATTCATTTACTATTTCATAATCATATGTTCTTTTCCTTCTAGAAATACCTCATATTTCATTCATTCTTAATTTATAATGTTTTTATTATGTTTAATAAGTGATTTTATGTGATCTATACTGTATGAAATAAACAGAAGAAGCGATATCTCATTGATAGAATTCAAGGTCATTAAATTCTCCCCTCTAAGAAAATATTTAGACACAAAATTTCCAAATTACCACCCCTTAAAAATATTTGGGTAGTTCATTGTCATAATCTACCTAGGATCCCACGTCTCCTCTTCAGTTTGATGATTCTTAAAAAGTATATTTACCAGATGAGTCATCCAATTCCTCAACACCTTTTCATTAGTGTCCAGGATCCAGATAGTATCTTCACAATAAGATAAATCATGATCAAATTCTATACCATCAGAAGCGAGACATGTGATGGGTCTGACATGTAATTACTTAAAAACGATATATGAAATACATTGTATACATTATAAGTGATGTGCAGTGTCTATAAATGATAAGACACAACTTCAAATCTATCTAGGATTTCAAACATTCCAATGTACCTAGGGATCATTTTTCCTTTCTTCCCAAATCTTATGACACCATTCTATGGAGATACTTTCAAGAAAACATAGTTTCCAACTTGAAATTCCAAACCCTTCCATTGATTATTTACATTACACTTTTTTATTACTTTGATCTTATTTAATATGGTTTTGAATAGTATTTACCTTTTCTATCATTTTCTCATCAATATATGGGCCTACAAGCTTCCTTTCACAAACATCATCCCAACATGTTGGTGTAAAACATCTCTTTCCATACAATGCTTCATATGGTTCCGTCTGAATACTAGAATGGAAACTATTGTTGATGGAAAAATATACCAGTGGTATATACTGGTCCCACATCACTTTAAATTCAAGTGAGAATGATCATAACATGTATTCTAAAGTTTGGATCATTCTTTATGATCGCCTATCAGTTTGAGGGTGACAAGTAGTACTCAAATGATGCTCAGTATCCAAATATTTATAGATACTTTTCTTGAATTTTGATGCAAATTGTGGATCACAATCAGACACAATTATGATAGGTGATCCATGAAGTCTTACAACTTCATCAATATAGAGTTTTTTAAGGAACTTTAGTGTAAAATCCTCTTTTATAGATAGGAAATGTTCAGATATGGTATGTTGATCAATAATTACTCATTTTTCATCAGTATTTCTTTGATTTTTTGGTAATATAGTAAAACAAATCCATGGTGATGTCATCCCTTTTCCATGTAGGAATAGGTAGCGGTTGAATGAATCCTTTAGGATGTTGTCTTTGAGCCTTCCCTTATTGATAGACTAAACATCTTAATACTTAATCAGCAATTTCCCACTTCATGTTATCTCACAAGAAATTTTCCTTCAAATTAATATATATATTAGTTCTACTAGGATGTATTGAAAAATTATAACTATGTTAATTATCTAATAACTCTCTTTTTAGCTCAGGTATAGAGGGAACACATAGCCTCCTCCCAAATTTTAGGATTCCATCTTCATATGTCAAGTCTGCCAACTTCCCATCACTCACAAATTTTATTTTATTTTAAAGATTCTCATTATCAAATTGAGAACTTTTAATCCTTTCCAATAAATATGGTTGGGAATCCAATTAAAAAAGTGATGATGTTTCACCTTCCAAGATAATTTCCATATTCATCTTTTCTAGATCCATATACATAATATCCTTATCAATCCTCATTTGGTTCAGAACTCCATGATCCTTACAACTCAATGCATATCCTGCATTATTCAAATTATTTGGGTAGTAGTGTATTAAAAAATCATAATCTTTGATTATTTCAAGCCATCTCCTTTTCCTCATATTGAGTTATTTCTGTGAGAATAAATATTTCAAGCTCCTATGTTTTGTATATATCTCACAAGTTTCTCCATATAGATAGTGTCTCCATATCTTTAGAAGAAATATTACTAGTGCTAAATCAACATTAGGAGTTGGATAGTTCTATTCATGAATTTTTAACTGCCTTTATATATAGGAAATAACTCTATCATTTTTCATAATAAAACAACCGAGTCAGTTCTTTTATGCATCACTATAAATTACAAATCCACTATTTCTCTTTGGTAGGGTCAAGATCAAGGAATTCACTAATATTTAACTCATTTCTTCAAAACATTCTTCACGTTATTTTGTCTATACAAACTTAACCACTTTATGAGTAACCTTGGTTAATGGGTTAGCTAATAAAGAAAAATTCTGAAGGAAAATCCAATAGTAACCTGTTAAACCAATGAAACTATGTACATCAGTTATGTTCGTTGGTCTAGGCAATTTAGAAATATTCTTTTTCATTGCATGATCAAATATGATTCCATCCATAGATAAAATATGTGTAAGAAAGAAAATTTATTGAATCATGAATTATCACTTTATAGACTTCCCATATAATTTATTTCTTCTAAGATACGTCAGAACAATCCACAAGTGATTCTCATGGTCTTCATATCTTTTAGATTATACCAAAGCATTGATTTTTATTTGTGTCAAGTTTTTTGCTAGTTTTAAATTATACATCATGATTCATAAACTAATCTAGTGCATTCCATTATTTATAAATGGTGAATATCAGAAGGAATGGAAATTGTATCAATGTGTGTATCCCATGTAAGAAATTCCCTCATATGCAAGATAATGATATTGGTATTGGAGTTGGGACTAGAGTTGGAAATATTATAACTATACTGGGCCGACTCACTCATGTTATGAAAAATAAGCTTGCCCATATGAAAAATCATGATCCACAATATGGAGGGGTAATGTTAGACCACTTTCTTTGATAACAACCTACATCATTCATGGAATATCTTGATGATTTGGTTTTTACTGATTATGCATGGTGTCTTGGTCGAGGCCTTGGTGGAATATTTATGATGTATAGAATTATGCATTCCCTCATTAAGAAAATAGAAATTGATAGTTCGTGTGATTATTCAACTAGTATAATATTCATGGTTATGTTTTATTATGCCATTATTTTAATAACTTTTACTCCTTCCATTTACTGCTCAAGATTTGGTTTTATTTTCCAATGTTTTTAGTTATTCATTATGCCTTGTTGTTTCTTTTGTTTATGATTGCTTCCCCTATATTCATTACCCTTACTGATCATCTGATATAACCCATTTATTATGTTTTATGTTTCCCTAGGATGTAAGGATGTATATTTTGAATGACTTTTAAGGATAATTTAGAAGTTTATGGGTGTTTATAATAGATTTTATATTTTTTTCCATTCAAGATGTAATGTAAATTTCATGTACGTATTATGAATTCCAAAACTACTAAACTGGTCAGTCTTTTCAGATTTGAGTCCTGTATTTATGCTAATGTTTTAATATAAGGAAATAAAACTAGGCTACTAGGGTCGGGGTCTTTACAATAATGATGGTTCAAATATATTTAATAATGTTATTTATAACTAAGGGAGGATTATTTTAATTTATGACTAAATTAGAAGCATTATAGTTATTTTTAAATGAAAATAAATGACAGTTTTACAAAAGCCATTATTTTTCACTATACATAAAAAATCTATCTTTTCAAAAAAATCAAAAAAAAAATAAACTAAGTTAATATTGACATGATGAATTCAAAAATTATTTAATTTTCACATAATATCATTTCAATAGGTTTTCTTGGTTCATTGAGACTTGATGTTGCATGTAAATAAAGCCATCAAAAAAATTTATTTGAAGAGAAATATGTCATAAAATCCTAGGTTATTACATTCTTCCCCCTTATAATAATTTTTCCCCCAAAATTCTATCACTCAAATACAAATAACTAAGGATAATTTTTTCTCATCATATAATAGGGTACCCATATAACTTCTCTAATTTTATGATTTCACTATAAAAATTTGACCAGAAGAGTGGTCTTGTTTTGGAACACTTTTTCTCTATGGTCTAGAATCACCACCTATTATTCCATATAAAAATGATATTGCACTAGTGTTATGACCAATAAATTCAGTACATGTGTTGTATCAAGTATATACCTCATTAGTAAATATCCGTGAAACATATCATGTACTTGATAGAGATTTGGTGGAAGTACCAATCGATAAGATATCATCCATATATGATCTATAATTTTAAAGGGACCAATATATCTAGGGATCACATTTTCATTCTTTACAAATATCATAACCTCTTTCTAAGGGGATATTCTTAGGAATACCATTCCACCAAATTCAAACTCTATATCTCTCTATTTATTGTTAGCATAATGTTTTTTTCAACATTGAAATTCCCTTATGTGTTGTTTAATGGATCAAACCTTATCTACTATTTTCTCTGTTAGATCAAGTCCCAATAGATATCTTTCTCTAACTTCATCCAAACATGTTGGGGCTATGAACTTCATTAAATAGAGGGATTCATATAAGGCATATGAATGCTTGAGTGAACGATATTAGTATAAGAAAATTAGACCAAAGTAAGGTATTAATCCTAACCTTATTTGATGTACACAAAACAATATCTCAACATGTATTCTAGATTTTTAATGGTCCTCTCTGATGAAACATCTTTCTAAGGATGATAAGAAGTACTGAAACTCAACATGGTATCTAGATCATGCTGAAGCCTTCTCAAAATTTTCAAGGTAAACCTTGGATTACTATAAGATATTATTGAGACTTTTACTCCATGGAATCTCAAAACTTCCTTAATGTATAACCAAATAAGATGTTAAAGAGATAAATTTTATTCTAATAGTGATAAAATGCACTGATTTGATAAGGTGATCAAATAAGACCCAAATAGAATTATTCCATTTAGATGGTTTGGTGAGTATGATGATCAAATCCCTGGGAAAGTTTTCCCATTTCCATTTCAATAAGTTTGATGGTTGTAATATACCCCTAGAATTTTTTTTCTTTTCGTTATCTTATCAACAAACCAGTCATCGAGATACATTGGGAGTAAGTCGTTGTAGTAGTACTGGAGTGTACTGTAGTAGTGGTGGAACTGTAGCAATGACAGGCACAGTAGCAGTGGTAGGTACTATAGCGGCGGCAGGGTAGTGTAGCAGTGGCGGGTACGGTTCGGAACTGTAGTCGGAATGTACTATAGCAGTACTATTCACAGAATGGGCTTTGGGCTAAAATATTAGGCCTACAGGCCATGTAATCGTCTAATTTCCCACTGGGTCATCGGGCTATGTAATGGGTCTCCCTCTACCTAGTTAAAAGAGGTCTTTTATTTTCTTTAATAATAAATGAGGCTTCAGTCCCAAACTTTTAAAAAAATACATACTTGAAAATATCCATTTTTATGTTATCTAAATTTAATATTATTTTAAATCTCAATATATATTTGTACTTCCATGATGATTGGAGAATGATGAAGTATGAGATTCACCCATCATATCCTTCTACAATGTTAGTATTTAAGGGACACATACTCAATTATTGAACTTTATCATTCTAGTGTGATCATGTTTAAACTCAGGAACATTCTTCACCATTTTCAATAGTTCTACATCTTACTTTTGTGGATTCTTAATTTTCTCATGGATGGATGTTTGAACATTCATCAGAGAAATGTAAAATTTTTCTCATTTTCTCAAGATTTCAAGATATAAATTCTGTAAATATATAAATATTGGATTTATTTAAATCCTTATCATGTAAAAAACAACATGGTCATATTAACTAATAGAATAAGCCACCATATTTTCATTCCTAGGGTGGTAATGTATTTATAAATCATAATCATTAATCAAATAAAATAATCTTTTCTAGCACATATTAAATACATTCTATGTAAATATATACTTCATGCTTTTTTTATCATTATGTATATCACACCTTTCACCATAATAATAATGCATTCATATCTTCAATGAAAAAATTACCTCTTCCAATTCTATTTCATGAGTTGAGTAATCCTACTCATGGAATTTCAATTAGAAAATAGAATAATATATTATCATAACATTATGCATGAGGAAACACTCTAACCCATTCTTTGATTCTTCACTATATATCACAAAATCTTCTCTCATATAGGGTAGTGTAAGCATAGGTGCACTAAACAATATTCTCTTCAGTTCTTTGAAATTTTCCTCACATTCCTCTATCCATAAGAACTTCAACCCCTTTTGAGTCAACTTGGTCAATAGATTAGATACCCATGAGAAATATCTCACAAATAATCAGAAGTATGCAACCTACCCAGGAAAACTATAGATCTCAGTTATTGTGGATGGTCTATGACATTTCTCAGAAACAACCATATTGGAAGGATCCACTGATATAACATCACTTGAGATTATATAACCCAATAAAGAGACTTTTTTATCCAAAAATCACACTTAAAAATTTGGAATATGACTTATCCTTATTTAGGGTATTTAAGCGTAATTCATAAAAAAAATTCATGTTCTTCCTCTCACTTTGAATTTCTATGAATATCTCCTATAAATACTACCAAAAACTGATCAAGGTATTCTCTAAAGAATCTATTCATTAAATCCATAAATATAGAAGGATAATTTGTATGTCCAAATGGAATTACTATAAATTCATTATGCAAATACATAATATAGAGGGTTTTCATGGGCATATCTTACTTCTTGAACCTTATTTAATGATATCCATATCGAATATCAATATTTAAAAAATATTGATCTATTCATAATTGATCAAACAGATCACTCATACAAGGTGGAGTATATGTGTTCTTAATATTGATATTGTTAAGTTCTCGATAATAAATGAAAATATCCATTGTCGCATATTTATTCTTGAAAAAAATAATATGTGAACCATATGGTGAATCACTAGGACAAATAAATCCCTAATCTAAATTCTCTTGTAGTTGCTTCTTCAATTTATGAAACTCAATTGGGGAAATTCTATATAGATTTTTTGAAATAGGTGTATCACTTGTTATGAGTTCTATTAAAAACTAAAATTCATGGTTCCAGGGAAGACTTGGAAACTATTCTATAAATACATAAAAAACTCTCATAAAATAGGAATATATTCAATGTTGAGGTTCTTCATAACTATATGAGATGAACATACCTCAAGAATAGGTAGTAAAAATCCTATAATGGAAGTAATTTCCATTAGGAGTTCAAGTTCATCATTATACTGAAGGACTATTATAGGTTAAGTTGAAATATCATATACAAATTCCCTCCCTTCTAAATTTATATGGTATCTATACATAGATACCCAATACATGCCCAAAATTACATAAAATTTAGCTAGAGGTAGAATAATTATATTTATATGACGCACATTCACATAAAATTCTTTTTGAGAGGAGATATAAACATGAGATGAAGTCATACCCCCATTATAATTTTCAACTACTAACTCAATATCAAATCCTTTCGGTGGTTATTTGTCACCTATATAAAAATATTAAGTTATAAAATAGGGTATAGAACCTGAATCAACTAAAAAAATTGAACTTTTAGAGTGAATGATAAGTATACCTTTCACCACATCACTTGAAACTTGAAATTTGGTTGTAGAAATTCTATATGTTTTTTCATATCCTTTTGAATTATTCTGTGGTAAATTCCCTTGATTATTGGATCACTATTTTTAATAATGAATCATATATTTTTAGTTTAAGTACTAGATGAAAGTGGTTTATTTCATTAAATTACATTCATTGTCTATATGAACTTTATCTCTACACTTTTAACAAAATCACATGCCTTTTAATTATTTTCTAGGTTGTTTCTTTCCACAATTTCTACATGATGGGAATTTCTTTGTTACCTTTTTATTCTTTGATATGTTCCCTTTTTATTGGTTCTTAAATGGCCTCCTATTCCATTGATTTCCCTTAAAGATAAAGGATCTATAAAATTTCTTATCTATCTTAATCTCACTTGATATTGTATCATCATATGATTAAAAATGTTTAGAAACTATTTCCCTTAATATACTCAGCTTAATCCAGTCATAGAAATTGTAAATCTTACTTTCCAGATTACATATGTAGTCCACAACATGTCCGCATAACCTTGTAAAGTTATACTAAGACTCTATACCACATTTTTCTTCTTTATTCGTTAAAGTGATAATCTTCATTTCTATTGTAACTCGTTGTTCTAGCGGGAAGTATTTCTCAATGAATATCACTTAAAAGTTATTCATTTCATGATTTCTATTTCTTCATCCCCTTTAGTGTTTTGGATGAATTTCCACCATTGATGAACAAATCCTTCAAATTATTAAAATAACATAATTACCTTTTCACTTTTATTATATGCAAAATCTAGAAATATATGTTTGATGGACTTAATACATTACTCAACTACCAATAGATTAGTAGTTACATTAAAATATGGATTCCACTATCACATAAAGTGATCCAACATAAGTAAATTGTGATTTGGAACAGTAGGTTTTCTCCATATAGGCAAGTTAATTTTTCATAACCTATGAAAACTTCCCGGATATGGCCATGAAATACCTAGATCCAACACCGTCTATATTGGATTATTTAGTGGGAAAATTACTCAATCATATTTGGGTGTTGATACCCATTATTATGTGAGGCACCATAAAGAAATAATGGAAACAATTGATTTATCTCATAATCATCATCAATATTGATCCATAAATTAAAAATACCCATAATAATAAAGGTTCTCAAATACTATAAGGTATTATCATAATTATTATATTGTTTATGTTCATTTAAAATCATGTTCCAAAGGATTCAACAAAAAATGATCTGGAAAAAACTATAGAAACCCCAAACTATGGTAACTCAAAGACACTATTCACTTTATTATATTTCTATAAGATATATGGTATCTCGCCACATAGGATCAATCAATTTAGTAGTCTTGAATAACCAGATACATATATGATTCTCATATTACATTCAAAATATAAAATACATACCATAAAAACATTCTCACATCCTTTATAATATTCATAATATCCTTATTCATTTTCTTGGGAAAAGAAAACAATTATAGGTTGAAATTATATAATCAATAAGGTTTTCATACGTCCGAATCTATTAAGAATCAATATGGAATAATCAATATGGAAAGGTAAATAACGGAAAATAGATGTCATTTAATCAATAACTTGATCATGAAATGCATCCATAGATAATATCAATACTGTAATCTCATGGATAATAATAATTGAATTATAAATGATGGAAATTATTAATATTGGATATCATGATATTAGAAATCATGATATCTATACCATCATATCATTGTGCAAAGACAGTTTAATCGATGGTTATGTATATAGAAGAAACCCAATTAAATTGGCCAACTGATTTGTCTCATGAGACTTTTCGATGCATGAAGAGATATATATAGATTGAAACCACCCATAATTGAATTTTAAATTCCTTTATCATATAATTAATAATCAATTTAATTCATCAACAATATAACTTATAAATAAATTTTAATATTGAGTAAATAATATGGAATATTAATATTTCTCCAATAAATAAAATAACATTAATAATAAAACATCATATGTTGATATGGTATATCGTTTAGGAAATAAAAATATCCATGATACAAATAATATGGATAATTAATATAAATATAATTTCAAGTAATCATATGAAATTTAATGTTTCAATAGAATTTTAGAAACTAAAAAATTAATAAGAGATAAAATGTGACCATCAATTTATCTAAAAAATTGGTTTTATAAAAAAAATCACGCCCTTTAAAGAATAAAGTAAAATGAAATAAAAATAATAAAAAAATATTTAATTAAATATTTTTCATGTTCAAGCCATTTTAATATTATAGAAGAAATTAAAATAGTATAAAATTTTTTTGGTGGTGAGAAAATATATTAGCATCATATATGTTAAAAACATTAATTTTGATTTTTTGTAAATGAAGTTAAAAAAATAATCTTTCAAAACAATTAGAAATATTTATTTCAACAGTTATTAGAATTAAAGGATAAATTAAAATTTCCTTATTAAATAACATGGGTAAATAAAAAGAATTTCATAAAACAATTTTGAAAAATATTTTAATGAAAGAAAAATATACCTGATCAAAAGAGAATATATGATAAATTTTTCTTCTAAAAATTTATTTTCTTGATTAAAGTGAAAAAGAGAGGAAAATTTATAAGAAAATATATAAACATCATAAATATAAATAGTATTAGAAAATAGATTAATTTTATGGAGGATGTATTATAATATTCCATCAATGAAAATAAGAACAATCCCAACAAAAAATTACTGAAAAATAAATCCTTACCACTTTGTACCCATAAAAATATAACCCCTTGAAAGTGTAAACTTGAAATGAAAAATTAATAATCATGAATAAATATATATTAATTTTTATTACATAAAACAGGTTTTAAATATATATAAAAAATAAATAGCTTCATAATACCAAATATGTCTCAATGGAGTGGAAATTGAGACAAAATCTCTTACCTTAAGTTTGCATTTCCTCATATGTGCTATAATATTTCATATAATAAAGATAAATTTTTTATAATCACATATAATAAGTATATTTATATATATAATATCCTATATGATCCTTTTATAATATTTTATCACCCATTTGTTAACAATATTTTATTATTAACATTATATTGAGTTTTGACTACTTTGTTTTTCATGTATGTTTTGATTCGGTAGTTCTAATACTTTCATATTTATAATGATTCCATAATATTCATAATTATATTTATGATAAAAATATAAATAGATGAAATATATATATATATATAGGTTCATACATTAAATGTAGTCATAGAAAAAATAATTACACTGTTCGGGGAGATTGTGGGTTGTATATATGCATGAACGTTGTTTTCACTTTTTGATGGATATAAAAAAGGAAAGGTAAATAATAATTATACTTTATAGGATAATTTATATATCACATATATATTATATATTCATTATATATATCCTTATTACCATCCATTTAAATAGTAAATAAAAAAACTTATCACATCGCTTCGTGGATGTCGTAGTCCATACGTATGCACAAGTGATGTTATCATCTTCCAATAAATTAGAGAGTAAAAATGTAAATATGATATTATAATTCAGAAACAATAATTAAATAATTAAAATAATATATATTCATTAGTTATATTATTAATACTATCTATGTGAGGTGGATATGGAAACCAAATTACATTGGTTCATGAGGTGGTAGTTCGTTGTATACCTACAAAATGGTTTTATTTTCTATTTGGTGGAGAAGGAAATGGATAACTATTATTTTATCAGAATCATAAAATATAATCATATATAAAATAATAGTTTTATTATATTTTAATTTTTATGAAATAATTTAAGGTGGAAAAAGAAAAATTAAAAAAAGAAAGTGCTTGGTTAAGATGATTACCTTCTCTTAGAGAAACCTCCTTTGGATATATTCTTAATGACACAAGAGTTGGTAATTTTGGAATAAAAACAAATCAAGAATGTGTATAATTATTTTTGGAAGATAATTTAATTGTTTTTGGTTGAGATAGGTTGATTAATGTGTTATTAACAAAATATATAAGGTGTGTCCTTATAAGTAAGGGGAGGGGCATTCTTGGAATTTCATAAATTATTAAATTAAAATAAATTATTTTTTAGGACCATATGAATCAAAATTGATATAAAACCAATATAATATGATTATTTGTAGAAATAGTCTCATATAATAAAAATTATTAAATTTTAGATGAGATTTTTACCCTTAACATTTTGTTTTATCCTCCCATTAACCATTTTGATAATTATCATAATAACAATGTTTTCTCTATTATAGGAGCCAAGAATGTTAGAATAAAATGTAAATTTCTTCATAAATTTCAAAGGTAACAAATTTTAGGCCATATATTTTTCCTTTTCCTATTTCAATATTTTTATGATTTTTAAATAATTTAATAAAATATTATTTTCAAAAAAATATCATTAATATCATTTTTGAGACTATTCATTTAATTTGACATTAAAGGCCCCAAGACAAGTATTTAATTATAATATAATAATTTAACACATCCATAATATGATATATTCATCTATAAAATTTTTCAAACACAATAATTCATCCTAATTGTATCATATTTAATATTTTTAAAATCATTTATTTTATTTTTCTATTAATTAAATAAATATGGTATTGGTGTTACGTAAGCCTTTAGGGTAATTATTAAATAAATAAAAATTAAAAATAAATTACCATGTTAAAAAATATTTCATATTTAAAATTAATATTCAAAACTCAAATAAACCCTTTTTATCCTTATGGAAAAATATTAGTGATATTAAAGTAATATTGTTCCATTCTTTTATTCATTTATTAAAGAAATATAAAGGTCAATTTCAAAGAAAAATGGAACCATGTGTCCATATTTTCTATAATTAGATATAAATTTCTAAAATAAATTCATACAAATGTATTGATTCATGTGTTATATAAATTTTAAAGTTGTGTATGAAATTTTTAACTTTGTTTACCTGTTTATCCCTGACAAAGGTAACAACTGTCCTCCAAGGTTACTATTCATAAGGAACCAAATTAAAAGGGCTATATTTACCAAATTTAGTAATCATGATTAAAAATATAGAATCCTATATATAAAATTCAATTAAAAAATTTACCATAAATTAATATAATATAAAAATTCAAAACACAATGAAAAATAGTTTTTTCTAAGAAAATGTGTTTTAATTCCAAAAAGTTAACTTATACTAAAATTAGGTATAATGATGGTTAGAATATAACAAATTATATTTTTTATAAATAAAAGAGACTAATGTTAATTTAGGCTTAAATTCAAATAATTGTGGTGACTTTTAAATTAAAATAAATGACAGTTTTATGAAAATCTGTATTTTTTCACTATTCCAAGATAAATCAATCTTCTCAAAAAAAATTAAAAATTTCACCCTAAGATAATATTGACATGATTAATTTAAAATTTATATAATATTCACATTAAAATATTTATATATGTTTTCATGGATTGTTTAAACTCATTGATTCATGTAAATTAAGTTATCGAAGAAATTTATTTAAATAGACTTATATATAATAAAAATGTGTTGTTAATAATTAGGATCATGCTATTATAGTGTTGAATTAACTATATACTCATTAACCTATATGGAATGAACATTCAATTTAAAAAACTGTATAGTAGGATATTCAATTATAATGAAATATTATTTATTGGTTGGTGAATTATCTACATTATCAATGATTATTGACTACTTATGAATGTTGATTATTCATTGACATTCCATATTTTCCATTGTATAGATAACCATGTTTTTAAACATCTATTGGTTCCTTATAAAATTATATTAAATTTATTTTTGACTCTTATGTACTTTTTATTGGACTTAATCAAGTGAAGGGTAGGTGCTAACATTATATATCCCATAGATGCATCGACAAGTCTCATGAGAGAAAATATTTTGTGTTTTGATGTATACCTACCCTTATTAGTATAGTGTCTTGGAATAAGGCCTTGATAACATGTTTTTATGTGAAAAAGTTATTTATTACATCTATATAAGATCATTATTTATTTTCATAAATGTTTACAATTATTAACATGGATATAGAATGCTCTCAATTTTAGTTGATAATGACATTATATAGATGATTTATTCATACTAATTATGTATACCATACTTATGTTTTTTACAACTTTTGTTATATGTTTCACTTACTGAGAATTTTATCTCAACCCTTTCTTATGTTTTCTTTCCCTTGGATGTGATGTAAGTTAATATGTGTGATATGTTTAGAAGTACAACACATGTGGAATAATTTGTTTGAGATATTGGAGAATTTTCAGGGGTTAAAATATTTCTTATAAAGTAAAAAAATGTCCATTAGTTGATAAAGGTATGGGCTTTATTAGTTTATGATTTTTCCTAATTATCAAGAGATATAAACCTAAAAATATATTTGGGATGTAATAGATGTGATAATAATTATAGATATTGTAATTAAGGATGTCTATATTCATTTATTTATAGCTGTTATCAAAGAGATAATCTAAAGTATGAGTTTATAGAACCAAATTTGAGAGAAAGAGTCTAAGACATCATAAAAATGGACAAGGGAGATATTGTGGTTAATGGGGTGGTTTTTTCACCATCAAAATGTTCTCTAGTCTATTCCATCCACCCTAATATGAAATATATAAAAACTAATAGTGTCATTTTTATCTACATAAATAACATACCACATCATTGTTAAGGCTTTAACAATAGGAACTACAAGATCCCGAGAGTCATGAATATGGAGGCCCACATCAAAGACCTAACTTCCAGATGAATAAAATAATCATCCTTCCTACTCTATATTAAACTAATGTTTATAATTCTTGTTTACAAACATTAAAAGTTCTTTAAAATGTCATATAAATAAAATTTTCATTCCACAACACCTAAAAATACATCCTCGATGTAAAAGGACATGTTGTAGAATCTCTGTTCATTTTACCCCGTCAAAAATTGCTGGTTATACACTTTTTATTTGCTAAAAATCTGGATAATATCAAAATTTACTTATAAAATTTACTCCATGAACATTAGAACTATAATTCCCATTATTGGTAGAAAATTTCTCTTGTTGATTCTCTTGTTTAAGAGTACCAATAGAGAAATACTACCGTAACTAACTCCCTACTCTTGAGCCCTAAAATTCTCATTGTGGGTAGAAAATGTCTCTAGTTGAATATCTTATTTACGAGTACCAATAAAGAAATACTCTTGAAACTAATATTTCCTGACCATGGAAATATCATGGTATTCAAGAATAAATATTACCCACTATCATGATTCCCCCATAATAAGTTTACCATTAATAGAATCCAGTACCCCTTGACTGCCAGAATAATCTAAAATTGTATCTTCACCTTCTCTAAGATTCTCTTCATCTCTTTCTCACAAATTGATGCCTTATACCTTGACAATATATTTTGTTGTAAATATATTAATGTAACTTTTTATGCCTTTGTAGCTATAGTTTTACATTATTATTTATAACAATAGGCGATTCATATACCCTCTCTTCCTTTACCTCACAATTTCAACACACAACTGACATTACTATAAATAAAAAAATTAATCCCAAGTACAATGTGGATATATCTATTTAAACTAACTCAAGACCATTTATAATATTTATATAACTTTAAATCATCATGATGGGATATTATGTAATTCATGGTCCCATATATATAAAACTATCCCATGAATGGTACACTATTCCTTTAGCAATATTCTATGGGGAATCAACATCCATGCTTATAATGAAAGGGGACTTGGTGTCCATATATACTTTATTTGGTTTAATTTACATATTAGCTTCATGTAGTATATAATCTTACCAATATGTATATTCTTTTCTAGTTCTTAATTGAAAATTTATCCCAGATCCTCACTTTAACACCATGATGTCACATCTCAACACCACTAGGAATCCTCCCTAGATGGAACAAGATCATGAGCGACCCTTGAAGACCACATTAAATAGGTAATGGGGTGGCTATTTACAGAAAAATAATTTAGAATAGAAATATGGGTGTCATTTTATTTTTTATTTTTGAAAAATTAAACCACACCCACAATAATGCATAAAACAATCTCTGATATCTTTAATAAAAACGTGCATGATTATATCACAAAAATAATAAATATATAATATAAAAAATATATAGGAAAATATGAATAAAAAATCTCCCTACTTATATCTAGATATTCTCATATTCAAACTAACATCTTCTGAGGCCACCTTTGAATTTAACCACTAAATATAAAAAATTGTAGTGTGAGTATACAACTATACTACGTGGGTTCAACCCCCAACCTCACTCATATATAGTGAATGGGTATAATAAACGCTTAATGAATTATATATATATATATTTATATATTTAATTAATTGAATTGCAATAATAATCCACCAACACCTCCAATTCAGGATAAACTCTTCTATATTTCATCCATGTCACCATTACTACATCACCACATCCAATATGTTGGGGGAAACATGGGACCACTAAAAGATATATATTTTGGAATCCTTGAAACCTATCTCTTAAGAAATTTTACTTTCTAGATAAAACCTCTAGGACTCATTCATTACACACCACATACAGGGTTTGAAACAAAAAAAAATTAGAACTAGAAAACCTCCTATTACTAGAAGTAACTTTTAGTCCTCTAATATAGAATAACGTGCCTAGAAGGGTTCGATATTCCACAATAGAAAACAATAAAATAAACATCTCATGATTTGAAGACCATTCACCCTACTCTAATTTATGATCCTAGATTTACATTGATTACTTCTGGTAACTTCATAATATTTTAAAAGATCTTCTAATTCAATGAGAATGTGTGAATAAACCACACTTCATAAAATAAAAAAGAGCCACACAATAAAATTGCATGCTTCATACATTATTCCTACTACATAACAGAACAAAATGATCTTTCATCAATGGAGAAAGTGAGTTATAAGGGAAACCAATATTTTGGTAACCATACCCAACCTGAGTTTCCATGGACTATATCTATATGACTCCTTCTAGGAACCATACTTAATGAACTCCTTTTCCAACACTCCCTGCCATGAACACACACCGCAATCACTCCAAGAGACATACCCCCCCCCCCCATGTGGATGAATTTTATTAAATACTCTTATAATACATCCCTATTAGTACCTCCCAATTAGTATCTCTCATTTTGTACCAGTAATTGTATCCCCATCCCATCCAAATATGATATTTCTATAGCATCTCATCAGTAACTTGTGGTTTCAATTTATTTAAATATTCACAAAGTTAATTCCCCTAGATCTTATATTCATGGGAATCCCTCCACTTGATTAAAGATATCCACCACCTCAATCAGTCTTTCTAGTGAATAGTTCACAATTCTGGAAACTCCATCAGTTTACAAATACATATCCTCATTAATGAAAATAACCCTTTCATAACTTCAAAAGTAAATCCTATATGATCTATTAACATATCTACCATTTCTTCACATATTTAAATAGTTGCATTTGAAATTCCACTACCTTCATAACATTATCCAATAGAATGTGGTTTCTCCCTAAGTGAGTGTTCCCAAACATTCCCCCTTCCAAATTCCCATACTTGAACACCACCAATACTTCCACTATCATGTTTCCACTCACTAAAATCTAGACATTAATGGTGAAGATAAACCTATCTCAATCTAGTTATACCAAGATTAGTTTGAGAGTATTAACTTCTAGAAATCCCAAAATTTGACTAATAGGAGTTCTCACACAAAAACCCAATATTCGCCTACTTAGAAATGTTTTTCATAGGTTAATCATAACAATATACCACTCAAAACCATTCTCAAGGATTTCACTAAAGTCCATCAAACTGAACAAATTTTGAAACAACAACTTCCATTATTTCTCCCTTTACATTATCAGCAAGGTTCTCTATTATGGTTGTGATCATCTAACCCCCACCTAGACAAATCTACCTCTAAAATTTTAACTCTATCTACTCATTCTCTTATCCAAAAAAACTCTTGAATTCTTCTATGTAATTTATCCAAAGAAAATAATCCTTAATATCATTTGAATTTTCAAGATTCCCCAAAGCAAGTTTTGTTGAGTACCATAAATATGAACTTAATCATTATGGAATTATAATATTACAAATCTCTTTAATCAAGATTATGATATCCAAGAGTTTTTTGGTATATTAAATTCAATTGTTACCACTAGAAATGACACCATATGAAATATTACTACAAGAAATTATGGTACCTTTGAACAGAAAATATTCTATTCAAACAATCATACACTTTCTAGTAAGCTTTATTAGTGAAAGAAAATCATTCATCAGTCCTTTTCTCCCACTGCATTCCAACCACATTTTGAACCATTAAGGCCCACCCTCATTACATATGACCTTCTAAAACATTGAAAACTATTTGAATGTTATTTTTGTACAGTTAGAAAATAAAAAAGTCTTAATCACCACTCTTTCACAAAGTAATATTTCTGGGACTTCGAGTTGTCCCTCTTCTAGAATTTATGTGGTCATGGTCAACTTCCCAAAGACCTTTTTAATGATAGAAAAACAACTCGTATTGCTTCTATAATTGGAGTATTTCCAAAATTTTATTCCCCAAATGAAGTCATTAACCACTCTAAGAACCTTCTACTATTTAAGTCATGTCTCCCCAAACTGTTGGAAAACACTACAAGTATACCTTATAAAACACCCTTTAATTATAAACTCTTATATTCCCATATATGGACTCTAATCCACCTATTAAATTCTGGTACCTACCACCCCATGTTTCTTCTTCAATAAATGTTCAAAAATACCTTAGACTTGATCAAGAGGAAACAACACCCACACTATCATACTACATTGTCTATGAGGGTGAAAATTATAATAGATCAGTTAGAACTACTAAAAATATCCATCCTATGATTTAAGAAACCTCCTCCTTCTGAAATAGGAACACCCTCTTCCTCTTCTAAATACCACACTCCTTGTAATTTTTATGTTCCTTAAATATGACTTCTAGAAATCCTTCCAAAAACTAAGAGTTTTCACCTAATTCTCATATATTTTCCATAATCATAGGTCATTATGCATGAAACCCACTCAATATGAATAAATCAGTATAAAACCCCACTTCTGTAGTAGACCCAATAGAAATAGCACCTTCCATGAGGCTAGGAATGTATCTCACTACGTTCCCCCATTCCTTGACTGGATGAAACCTGTAACACCCCAAGCTTCTATGGTACGTTTCCCTTCGAATAATGCGATAGCGTGTGTTGTACGCAACCTCGAGTTCTAACACACACCACAACTAATTAAACTAGCCATTGTGAATAGTAATACCTACTTTTGAAATCATATATATTTTATATTTCAAAATGGACTTCATTTTTGGATTCGGAATATCGAAATTAGCCTAGGGTGAAATTTTGGTACTTTTCGGATAACTTTTATATTTTGATGAATAGTGAAAATTACTAAATTTTAATTAAAAACAACTTTTTTAATCAAAATAATTAATATTGATAAATTATGAATTTGAGTGGTCTTAAAGTATATTTAGAATATATTTTTACCATTCAATTTAATGTTTGTCATTGGACATAATTTTACAATTAAACCGAACATAAACAAGTGTCAATCTTTTGATAGTTATTATCTCTTAAAAACACGCTTTTTGTTCTGACAGCGGGAATTAATTTTAAATTAATTTCTGCCACTTCTGTGTTTTGAATTTGAAAAAATGGATTACATATTTGGAATCAGGATGTCCAAATTATGTAAATAGGTAACTTTCATTTTTACACATTTTGAATAATTACTGCGGTAAATATTTTATTTACCATGGTTAAAGGGTAAATCCGGTAAATAAGGGTTAAAAAATAATATTATAATAATACTAAATTACCCTAAAACGTGTCTTAACCCTATTTGTTGATACATGGTCGACCATGGGCATCTTTGGGTCTGTTGTGGGACCCCATGGATCCACTTGTAAGTGATAATGACACTTTATTTTAATTAAGTTAAAATGAATACAAAAATGACATAAGCATATATCTTTTAGAAAAACAATTGTTACATAGAGTTATATATGTTGGATTTTAGATTATAAATATTCATTATAAAGATAAGAAGATTTCCTACATAATGATATTTTATTTATAATTTTTAGACATTAAATAATTTATTTTATTTATGACACAATGATGATGCAGTAATTTCTAAAATAGTGAAAAATTAAAATAATTGATATTATAAATACCCAAATAAATATAATATGAAACTTTTAATGAATTAAACTAATTTTCTAGGATAATATGATATATTAGGAGTGATTTAATTCACTTTTTTAGAAGTAATCAATCTGTTATGAGTTTCACAAAAATCAACTATTGAATAGTGTTAAAATTGACATAAAAGAGTTCTTAAAACAAATATTATATTATTAATTGATATTAAATTTTTAAAAATCTAAGGTTCGGCAAAGAGACTTATATAATGATAGTATCATCATTAATGGACCACTTGGTGGTCGATTGTATGTATATGGTAAGTCTATTAACCATATAATATAAAAATAAAAAGAGACATTGTAAAAGTGAAACTAATTAACTTAGAGTTAATACTTAACGATAAGGTTAATATAAGTACCCAAACCTGTCTAAATTCTATTGGTTGAGTTTTTTTCGACCTATCCCCACCTTAACCTTTGAATAGTCAATTTTGGAGCCATTAGAAACCGAATATGAATTTATTATAAATTAATATTTCTAGCTTTTCCAAAGGTGCCCCTCACCCCTCTTATAAAAAGGCACTCCTCCTTCTCATTTCTTCACACCTCTAAAGCCTTTTGGTTCGGCCAAACTCTGACAAATACTCTCCCAACATCCCTCAATACAACCTAGAGGCCTTAGTTTGATCAGA
This sequence comes from Viscum album, assembly GCA_963277665.1. Taxonomy (NCBI): domain Eukaryota; kingdom Viridiplantae; phylum Streptophyta; class Magnoliopsida; order Santalales; family Viscaceae; genus Viscum; species Viscum album. The sequence goes on along the minus strand of OY728134.1, from coordinate 565,692,086 downwards.
AAGCCAACCTAAGGAGCCCTTTTGATCAAATCAAAAGGAAGAACCCGAAGAAGAGGTAATGATTTCACCACCCTTTTCTAAGTTCATTTCTTCTTCCACTTCTTCTTCCTTTGTTCTTACCATTCTAAAATAATAACTCCAGTATCTCACATATACTTTGATTTTTTTTATAAATATGGTACAACCATATTCATTATCCTATCCACCCTTTGAATAACATGTCACCATACGTGCGTACGTACGGCTTACCGTCTCCACGTCGTGGTGTGATTGTTATTCAATATAATATTATTTGGATGGGTATAATAATGATGTGTAACTCATGTAAATAATAAATCTAACATGTTAATGATTCTTTATATATGATATACCATCCATTTATATATTATTTTAATATCAAAAGAATGATATTGTCGCTCGTGCGTACGTACGGACTACCGTCTCAACGAACGCGATGAGATTCATTCTCCATCGTATCCATTCAAGTATAATTTGACGATTTAAAAAATGAAGTTTAAAGACTTTATATCATTCTGGATATGAATAATATACAACCTATCCTTTACATACATGTCTTACGTAACAAAACATACAAAAGAAAACAAGTAAGTTAACACCCGAAACAACGATAATACTAAGATATTATTATCAAATCAATATTAAAAGATCATATATGATATCATATTAATGTATATGATTCTTTTATAATTTAATAACAATTATGTCACCATTATACAGGAGGTAAACCTACCCCAACCAAGGAAAAGTACAAGGTAAGGGTTATTTCACAATCTCTTCATTATCCGAGGTTGTATTATACGTAATAATCTACTGGGATCTCTTTATCATCCACATCCATGTTTCTTTGAAATGTATTTCAAAACATTTTTACTATTTACAAGAATATGGGTTAAAGTCATTTATACCCTTGTTTGACTTTTTATAAGAGGTTTATAAAGGAAACATTCCGTCGTTTCCAAAACAAGGTCCTTTTTAACCTTTTCGACTGAATTGAGGTAAGAATGTTTTTTTTTAACTTATACGGCGGGTGCGGTTATTTTCCGCCGTTATAAAATCGTCGAAGCTTTCCATACAAGCTTATAAGAATATTTTCAAAGAAAATGTTTTATTCTTTAAAAAGAATTTTGATTTCATCTATGTCAACATCCTTTGATGGATTTTAAGATTATTTGAAGTTGATTTATTATGATACAAAACTTCTATATTGTATTGAAGTTTTTGTGATATGTTTGACTGTGGATGTTCTATTTTTATACCATTCATAGTTTATGGTGAAATTGTTGACATTTCGTATGCTAGTTTTAATACGAATGTTTATGTTATGTTTAAACCTTTTCATATGGGAATGAATTGGACTTAATAAGTGACGGGTGGAGCCCGCTATAGCTCCTCGATGCATCGGTAGGTCTCATGAGACAAACTAGTGTCTTGGCACAAGGCCTTGACAAAATCTTATTTTTAGTCTTGGCACGAGGCCTTGGCTATGTGGTTATGATAGTCTGGCATTATGCATTCCAACATTATGAAAGTGGTTATTGATATTGCATGTGATTATTCGATTAGTAGAATATCCATGTGAACAAGTAAATGGAATTATTTCATTTTACTTTTGCCATACTATGTTGAAGTTCAATTTTAAAAGGCTTTTGTTTTAGTAATTCATTGCCTTAAATGTTTATGCTTATTTTGAATGTTCCGCTATATTGTTATCCTTACTGGGCATTTGAGCTCACCCCTTTTCTATGTTTTATTTTTCCCAGGTAGTGAAGAAGTAATTTATGAATGACTTGCAGGGATATTATGAGGGGTTAATAGTGTGGATATGAAGACTTTTTTGTTGTAGTAGTTTTTCACTTTGAAATGTAATGTAAAACTTTATGATTATATCTAGTGTTTCCAAGGCTACTAAACCAATCGGTCTTTCGGGATTTGATCTTTCTTGTGATCATGCCAATGTTATGAAGTAATGCACCGACTCTGGGTAGCTGGGGTCGGGGCGTTATAGTTGGTATCAGAGGAAGTTTAGTACAAACCTTGGAAACTAGATTTAGATAAACTCTGATTAGAGCACGTAGACCTAAGATGAACTTTGAGGATTAGTATAGAAGAACTTCCTAGAATTTTGGTATTGTAGAGATTTTGTGAGTTTTCCGAGCAATACATCCCTGTCTGGATACGAGCAGGTAGAGGCGGCTCTGGCACAGATGTACCTAGGGGTAAAACCCGAAAACACCGCTTTGAGCTAGACTCGAACGGGAACTGGTGCACGACAACGGGCCTTGCTGCACTCTTGGTTACGACACTCCCGGGGGATATGCTTAGGATAACTCTCATTTTCTTTACAAATCATTATGAAGGGTTTATGAGTATATACTTCCTCAAATAAAACATTTTTATGATTATGGATTATATCCATAAATAGTTCAATTTATGTTAACTGTTTTATAAGTATGGGATTATGTATTTTGATTCATAAACTGATCTAGTTTATGCCATTGTTTAGAAATGGCGCCTAGTGGAAGAAATCGAAACCGTATCAATGCGCGCACTCCATGTAGGGATTGCCCTCCTGCTCAAGATAATTATAGTGGGGCTGGTGATGCAACTGGTGCCGATCAGCTAATCACCATACTGGGACAACTTACTCAGGTTATGAATAATAACCTTACCCGTATGGAGCACCCTGATCCGCAGCGTGGAGGATCAATGTTAGATCGATTCATGAGGCAACAACCACCAATGTTCAATGGGAGTACAAATCCCATAGTAGCTGAGCAATGGATAAATTCCCTAGAGAAAATATTTCAGGCTTTGGGGAGCAGTGAAAGGGAGAAAGTTATCATGGCAGTTTACCGCCTCACTGGAGATGCTGATCAATGGTGGTCATTGATTCAAAACATGAAGGAAGATGATGAAGTATCAAATATGGAATGGAGGGAGTTCAAAGATCTGTTTTTAGAAAAATACTTCCCTCGCGACCATCGAGCAGATATGGAAAGGCAATTTCTAAGTCTGAGACAGAAGAAGGATGAGAATGTCGCAAAGTATGAGGCTAACTTTACAAGGTTAGCGAGGTATGCTGGAGATTATATACGCAACCCAAGAAGTAAGATTGATCGTTTCTTTGATGGGTTAAAACCATTTCTCCATCGAGCATTAGTCTCACAATCCTTTTCATCGTACGAAGACATTGTCTCATGTTCCATCAAGATCGAAAAGGAATTCTCTAAGTCTTATGACTTTAAAGCAAAGCAAGAGAAGAAGAGACCTGCTGAACAATCTGGGAATGGAAATAAGGGGAAGAAGGGAAAGGTTGAATATCCATCCTGTGGTAAATGCGGGAAGAAACACCCTGGTACTTGCTTGAAGGGAATGGGAGTCTGTTACAAGTGTGGTGAAAAAGGCCACCAAACTCATAATTGCAAGGGGAAGAAGGAAGCTACCAACGTTCAGTGCTACAATTGTAGGGAGATGGGGCATTATGCAAATTCATGTCCTAAGCGTCAGAAGAACTTACCTCAGAAAAGGCCAAGGGATCAAGGCCAGGCATATGGTATCACTACTGCTGAGGTAGAAGCTCCGAAAGACGTGGTGGCAGGTAATTTAATGGTTTCCTCAAGTTTAGCAAATGCATTATTTGATTCTGGATCATCGCATTGTTTCAAATCTTCCCAGTTTGCTAAGAAAATTAGATATTTCCAATTTGATTTAATAAGGGAGTTTTCAGTTAAAACTCCTAAGGGAAGTATCATTGCAACAAAGTTTTGTGAATCAGTCCCCATTAGAGCACATAAATTTTCTTTATCAGCTGATCTCATCGTCATACCTATGATTGAGTTTGATATAATCCTCAGTATGGACTGGCTTTCAGACTATGATGCGAAGATTTATTGTAAGAAGAAAGAGGTTACGATTCTTGATGATAATGATAAGCAACACCTTATCTTTAGAGCAGAATCATCACCACCTAATTCTTATTTAGATCCACCCCCAGTAGCTCAACTTAATTCAATTATTGGGGAGGAAAAGAATGAAATAACTGTCGGTGAGGAAAGGAATGTTCAAATAGAGGATGTACCTGTTGTGAAAGAATTTGTAGATGTATTTCCGGAAGATTTACCTGGACATCCTCCAGAACGAGAAGTTGAGTTTTCCATTGATTTGATTCCTGGATCAAGGCCTATATCAAAGACCCCTTATAGAATGGCCACTTTAGAATTAGTCGAACTAAAGAAACAACTAGAGGAACTGAGTAATAAGGGATTTATTCGCCCTAGTGTTTCTCCATGGGGAGCCCCTGTTCTTTTTTTTTAAAAGAAAGATGGATCTATGAGGTTATGTATCGACTATAGGGAGATCAATGCTATAACGATAAAGAACAAGTATCCCCTACCTCGTATTGATGATTTATTTGACCAACTGCATGGAGCTCAATACTTTTGAAAGATTGACCTTCGATCTGGATACCATCAGTTGTGTGTGAAGAAGGAAGACATTCCGAAAACAGCATTTCGAACCAGGTACGGGCATTACGAGTTTACTGTAATGCCGTTTGGATTGACTAATGCACCCTCTGTATTCATGGATCTAATGAATAGAGTTTTCAAGGATTATCTCGATGAATTTGTGGTGGTATTTATTGATGATATCTTGGTATACTCCAAAACCTACGAAGATCATGAAAATCACTTTCGCATTATCTTGAAGACTCTGAGGAGGCATGAATTATATGGAAAGTTTAGCAAGTGTGAATTCTGGCTTCAGGAGATTTCATTTCTTGGCCATATTGTCTCTAAAGATGGAATCTCTGTTGATCCTTTTAAGACCAAGGCAATCCAAGAATGGCCAGCACCTACGAGTATAACTGAGGTACGTAGTTTTATTGGCTTGGCAGGTTATTATCGACGTTTCGTCCAGAATTTTTCCCGATTGGCTAACCCATTAACGAAGCTCACATGTAAAGGGGTTAAATTTGTTTGGACAAAAGAGTGTGAAGAATGCTTCGAAGAATTGAAGAAAATATTAGTCAATGCTCCTATATTGACTCTACCATCGGGGAATGATGGGTTCGTTATTTATAGTGATGCATCAAAGAAAGGACTTGGTTGTGTCCTTATGCAGAATGATAGAGTTAATGCCTATGCATCACGACAGTTGAAAATTCATGAAAAAAACTATCCTACTCATGATCTTGAGTTAGCAGCTGTGATATTTGCTTTGAAGATATGGAGGCACTACCTCTATGGTGAAAAATGTGAGATTTATACTGATCACAAGAGTTTGAAGTATATTTTCTCACAAAAAGAACTCAACATGAGGCAAAGGAGATGGCTTGAATTACTCAAGGATTATTATTGCACGATACACTACCACCCGGGGAAAGCAAACAAAGTAGCAGATTCTTTGAGCAGAAAATACCATGGAGTTCTGAACATGATGAGAATTGAAAGGGATCCAATTTTCATGGATCTAGAGAAGATGGACATGGGAATAACCAGGGAAGGTGAAACATCAATGCTTTTTCAAATGGTTGCCAAACCATCTTTACTAGAAAGGATTAAGAGTTCTCAGAATGATGATGAAGAATTTAAGAAGAAGATTGAAGTTGTGAATGATGGGAGATTGAGAGACTTTGTGTATGAAGATGGAATTTTGAAATTCGGGAAGAGACTTTGTGTTCCCAATATACCTGGTCTAAAAAGGGAATTGCTGGATGACGCTCATAGTTCCAATTTCTCTATACACCCTGGGAGCACCAAAATGTATAGAGATTTGAAGGAACATTTTTGGTGGGACAACATGAAGAGGGAGATTTCTGATTTTGTGTCAAGATGTATGGTTTGTCAACAAGTGAAAGCTGGAAGGCAACAGCCTGGAGGAGTCATGCAACATCTTCCCATACCGGAGTGGAAATGGGACAATATTACGATGGACTTTGTCATGGGGCTACCAAAGACTCCTAGAAGGAACGATGCAATATGGGTTATTATTGATCGTCTTACCAAGTCAGCACATTTTCTTGCTATAAGAGAAGATCTACCCCTGGAACTTCTAGCAAGACTATACATTAATGAAGTTGTGAGACTTCATGGAGTTCCCCTATCGATTGTTTCTGATTGTGATCCCCATTTTACTTCAAGATTTTGGAAAAGTCTTCATAAATCCCTGGATACTGAACTTCATTTGAGCACTGCTTACCACCCTCAGACAGACGGACAATCAGAACGGACTATTCAGACCTTAGAAGACATGTTGAGATCTTGCTCACTTGATTTTCAGGGTATGTGGGATCAATATTTACCACTAGTAGAATTTTCCTATAACAATAGCTTCCATTCGAGTATTCAGATGGCACCATATGAAGCGTTATACGGAAAGAGATGTCGTACACCAACCTGTTGGGATGACGTTGGTGAAAGAAAACTTGTAGGCCCAGAACTGGTGGAGGAAACGGTGGAAAAGGTGAAGGTAATCCAAAATCACATCAAAGCAGCTCAAAGTAGGCAGAAGAGCTATGCCGATAATCGAAGGAAGGATTTGGAATTTCAAGTCGGTGATCATGTTTTCCTGAAGGTATCTCCGTGGAAGGGAGTCATACGTTTTGGTAAGAAAGGTAAATTGAGTCCCAGGTACATTGGACTTTTCGAAATTCTAGAACGAATTGGGGTTGTAGCTTACCTATTGGCAATGCTGCCAAGTCTCTCCAAAGTTCACGATGTGTTGCACGTATCTCTATTGAGGAAATACATGCCTGATCCAACGCATGTACTCACCTATGAAGAATTAGAACTGGAACCCGATCTGTCTTATTGCGAAGAGCCCGTCAAGATTCTTGATACGAGAGAACAAGTGCTGAGAAACCGGACGACGCGTCTGGTAAAAGTTTTGTGGAGAAACCATAAGATGGAAGAGGCAACGTGGGAACCCGAGGAACTTATGATGAAGAACCACCCGAGTCTTTTTATGCAGTAATACCCTAGAAATTGCGAGGACGCAATTATTTGAAGGAGGGGAGAATGTAACACCCCAATCTTCTATGGTACGTTTCCCTTCGAATAATGCGATAGCGTGTGTTGTACGCAACCTCGAGTTCTAACACACACCACAACTAATTAAACTAGCCATTGTGAATAGTAATACCTAATTTTGAAATCATATATATTTTATATTTCAAAATGGACTTCATTTTTGGATTTGGAATATCGAAATTAGCCTAGGGTGAAATTTTTGTACTTTTCGGATAACTTTTATATTTTGATGAATAGTGAAAATTACTAAATTTTAATTAAAAACAACTTTTTTAATCAAAATAATTAATATTGATAAATTATGAATTTGAGTGGTCTTAAAGTATATTTAGAATATATTTTTACCATTCAATTTAATGTTTGTCATTGTACATAATTTTACAATTAAACCGAACATAAACAAGTGTCAATCTTTTGATAGTTATTATCTCTTAAAAACACGCTTTTTGTTTTGACAGCGGGAATTAATTTTAAATTAATTTCTGCCACTTCTGTGTTTTGAATTTGGAAAAATGGATTACATATTTGGAATCAGGATGTCCAAATTATGTAAATAGTTAACTTTCATTTTTACACATTTTGAATAATTAATGCGGTAAATATTTTATTTACCATGGTTAAAGGGTTAATCCGGTAAATAAGGGTTAAAAAATAATATTATAATAATAATAAATTACCCTAAAACGTGTCTTAACCCTATACATGGTCGACCATGGTCATCTTTGGGTCTGTTTTGGGACCCCATGGATCCACTTGTAAGTGATAATGACACTTTATTTTAATTAAGTTAAAATGAATACAAAAATGACATAAGCATATATCTTTTAGAAAAACAATTGTTACATAGGGTTATATATGTTGGATTTTAGATTATAAATATTCATTATAAATATAAAAAGATTTCCTACATAATGATATTTTATTTATAATTTTTAGACATTAAATAATTTATTTTATTTATGACACAATGATGATGCAGTAATTTCTAAAATAGTGAAAAATTAAAATAATTGATATTATAAATACCCAAATAAATATAATATGAAACTTTTAATGAATTAAACTAATTTTCTAGGATAATATGATATATTAGGAGTGATTTAATTGACTTTGTTCGAAGTAATCAATCTGTTATGAGTTTCACAAAAATCAACTATTGAATAGTGTCAAAATTGACATAAAAGAGTTCTTAAAACAAATATTATATTATTAATTGATATTAAATTTTTAAAAATCTAAGGTTCGGCCAAGAGACTTATATAATGATAGGATCATCATTAATGGACCACTTGGTGGTCGCTTGTATGTATATGGTAAGTCTATTAACCATATAATATAAAAATACAAAGAGACACTGTAAAAGTGAAACTAATTAACTTAGAGTTAATACTTCAAGATAAGGTTAATATAAGTACCCAAACCTGTCTAAATTCTATTGGTTGAGTTTTTTTCGACCTATCCCCACCTTAACCTTTGAATAGTCAATTTTGGAGCCATTATAAACCGAATATAAATTTATTATAAATTAATATTTCTAGCTTTTCCAAAGGTGCCCCTCACCCCTCTTATAAAAAGGCACTCATCCTTCTCATTTCTTCACACCTCTAAAGCCTTTTGGTTCAGCCAAACTCTGCCCAAATACTCTCCCAACATCCCTCAATACAACCTAGAGGCCTTAGTTTGATCAGAAAGCCAACCTAAGGAGCCCTTTTGATCAAATCAAAAGGAAGAACCCGAAGAAGAGGTAATGATTTCACCACCCTTTTCTAAGTTCATTTCTTCTTCCACTTCTTCTTCCTTTGTTCTTACCATTCTAAAATAATAACTCCAGTATCTCACATATAATGTGATTTTATTATAAATATGGTACAACCATATTCATTATCCTATCCACCCTTTGAATAACATGTCACCATACGTGCGTACGTACGGCTTACCGTCTCCACGTCGTGGTGTGATTGTTATTCAATATAATATTATTTGGATGGGTATAATAATGATGTGTAACTCATGTAAATAATAAATCTAACATGTTAATGATTCTTTATATATGATATACCATCCATTTATATATTATTTTAATATCAAAAGAATGATATTGTCGCTCGTGCGTACGTACGGACTACCGTCTCCAGGAACGCGATGAGATTCATTCTCCATCGTATCCATTCAAGTATAATTTGATGATTTAAAAAATGATGTTTAAGGACTTTATATCATTCTGGATATGAATAATATACAACCTATCCTTTACATACATGTCTTACGTAACAAAACATACAAAAGAAAACAAGTAAGTTAACACCCGAAACAACGATAATACTAAGATATTATTATCAAATCAATATTAAAAGATCATATATGATATCATATTAATGTATATGATTATTTTATAATTTAATAACAATTATTTCACCATTATACAGGATTTTAACCTACCCCAACAAAGGAAAAGTACAAGGTAAGGGTTATTTCACAATCTCTTCATTATCCGAGGTTGTATTATACGTAATAATCTACTGGGATCTCTTTATCATCCACATCCATGTTTCTTTGAAATGTATTTCAAAACATTTTTACTATTTACAAGAATATGGGTTAAAGTCATTTATACCCTTGTTTGACTTTTTATAAGAGGTTTATAAAGGAATCTTTCCGTCGTTTTCAAAACAAGGTCCTTTTTAACCTTTTCGACTGAATTGAGGTAAGAATGTTTTTTTAACTTATACGGCGGGTGCGGTTATTTTCCGCCGTTATAAAATCGTCGAAGCTTTCCATACAAGCTTATAAGAATATTTTCAAAGAAAATGTTTTATTCTTTAAAAAGAATTTTGATTTCATCTATGTCAACATCCTTTGATGGATTTTAAGATTATTTGAAGTTGATTTATTATGATACAAAACTTCTATATTGTATTGAAGTTTTTGTGATATGTTTGACTGTGGATGTGCTATTTTTATACCATTCATAGTTTATGGTGAAATTATTGACATTTCGTATGCTAGTTTTAATACGAATGTTTATGTTGTGTTTAAACCTTTTCATATGGGAATGCATTGGACTTAATAAGTGACGGGTGGAGCCCGCTATAGCTCCTCGATGCATCGGTAGGTCTCATGAGACAAACTAGTGTCTTGGCACAAGGCCTTGACAAAATCTTATTTGTAGTCTTGGCACGAGGCCTTGGCTATGTGGTTATGATAGTCTGGCATTATGAATTCCAACATTATGAAAGTGGTTATTGATATTGCATGTGATTATTCGATTAGTAGAATATCCATGTGAACAAGTAAATGGAATTATTTCATTTTACTTTTGCCATACTATGTTGAAGTTCAATTTTAAAAGGCTTTTGTTTTAGTAATTCATTGCCTTAAATGTTTATGCTTATTTTGAATGTTCCGCTATATTGTTATCCTTACTGGGCATTTGAGCTCACCCCTTTTCTATGTTTTATTTTTCCCAGGTAGTGAAGAAGTAATTTATGAATGACTTGCAGGGATATTATGAGGGGTTAATAGTGTGGATATGAAGACTTTGTTGTTGTAGTAGTTTTTCACTTTGAAATGTAATGTAAAACTTTATGATTATATCTAGTGTTTCCAAGGCTACTAAACCAATCGGTCTTTCGGGATTTGATCTTTCTTGTGATCATGCCAATGTTATGAAGTAATGCACCGACTCTGGGTAGCTGGGGTCGGGGCGTTACAAAACCAACACTTCTCAAATAGTTATGATCACTTCCCAACTGAATCCTCGATAAAAAACATTACCCCCTTTCTCATAAGTTGAGTAATGAGAACCCCATAGAAAAAAATTCAAAACTCAAGTGGGCATGAAAATAATTGGTAAAAAACTTCATACCACTTCTACTATGGGATTTTTGAAACATATAGAAGTTAACCTTTCAGAATAAAACCTCTGGTCCCAGTGAATTATTTTTCTACCTTTTTATTTTGAACAAAGTGATTAAAATCCAAATTCCAAGTCATGCACCATCTCACCTATAAATACATTTTAGAAAATCTCCTTGTGGTTTCCTATTATGGATTGTTGTTTTTCTAAAAACTACACCTCCAATTGGTTTCATCATCAACGAGACAAAATAACTCTCTAGGAGTAGTGATAATTAAATTTCATGAAACATTTTTATCTATAATATTCATTGATTTTATTATATAATTGATAATTTTTATCATAGTTTACATTATAATTATATGTTTTTTATATGTTTTTAGCATGAATGAATACATTGTAATTTTTTATAATAATAAGAAACATCAAGTATGAAGGCAAAATTAATATTTTTTAAATGAAATAAATGATGTAGTGTTAAAAATATATATACCAACTCAGTAAGCACCATAAGAAGATTATCCATCTTTCATGAGGTAGTTAGATAAACTCAACTATGGTGCATGACTGAACAACAGAGGAGAGGAGAGAAAAACATGTCATGGATCAGTGATGAGTGAAGGAGACCTTAGTAGATGTGGGGATAAATTGATGAGTAGAAACCATAATACAGGATAAAACTATAGGTTTTCAATAGTAAGGTATATTTTATCCATATATATGAAGAAACACTCACCCAATATCTACTTTGATGTGGGAGACATATATAGGACATATTTATATTTTTAAAATGTACATGGTGTTTTCGAACAATGTTTTTATCTTTTTTATTTGAAATTCCCACGTTATGGTTATAGGGTAAATGTCGCGCCAACCATCATTGAACCGTAAACTATCATAGGACACCAAGAAATATTGACTCTTAACCCTCTCTGATGAAAAAAATGTCATACTGGATTTATTCACATCATAGATTCCCGAGCACACAAAATGAAGCTAATACTTAGTATTTGTGTGTTGGGTTTGAATATTAGTGTCACAAAATTATATGGTTGAGGATACTTTGTATGATTCCAAAAGTTATATTTCCATTATGGGACTTGTTAAGATTATATTAAAGGGGACAACACTATGATCATTGTGAGGCAGTGATGGAGATTGGCAAGGGATTTTATTGAGCCATGGGGGATTCCATTATCTTTTCATATGAAGAGACATAGAGGAGATACTTGTTTATAAAAATAGGTTAAGGATTGTTTTGTTAATATGAGGATTCTATACCACATTCATGCATGAAGACTGATTAGGAGTTTGATTCACATTACTAGATATAGTTCACACCGTGGGTAGTTTGTATCTATAGATAAAGGTTTAAACTATTTTTTTATCTGTTAAATTTTTGAAGATATATTCTTGGGGAGATATAAAAAATAAGGAACATGGACTTGGGTGCATGTATCATAGGATTTGGAGTTGGAACTGATGGGGGTAGATATATGAAGATATGATCATATATATAATAAGATATAAGCTACTTATTTTCCCTATAAATAGGTGCAGTGGATGTGCACTAGAGAATCAAATTCTTGGAACTTATTCATTTATCATATTTAGAGGGTAATCTAATTCCAGTATATCTTAGGGAATGTTTTTTATATCACTCATTTATATCATGAGAGAGTATGTTTTTATTCCAGGTTTATTTAATGAAGTGGGATTGTTTAATTACAGTTGTACATTTATTTTATTATATTCCATGGTGGTTTCTTATTATTAGAACTTCTCTTATATATATTCTTGGTTATCTAATTCATGATTATTTCTATTTGAGTAAATTATTGTTTTTTAGTGATTTATCTAGGGTATAGTTTTCACCATGACCATTGGGTTAATTAAACACTATTTTTATGCACGGTTTTAGGTGACCCACTTTTTATGAAATCTAAAGTACCGGTGCATGTGAAAAGAAAACACAGTGATTATAGGGTGATTGCTCAGTCTAAGTGATTCCCTTAGACTCAATTATGTCATATTTATGATTTCTCATTATCTATTTTATGATTCATTATTTCATAAAATTTGAATTCCAATTACCTTTTATAACCATCTTCATTGTTGTTTCCTCTAGTTTAGGTAATTTTATTATAAATTGAATTATAGCTTTAGCTATTTGTTAAAGAGTTTTCAACCTTATCTATGTTAGTTAAACCATGTGAGTTATAATTACAATACTATTTATTAGTAGTTTTAAGATGTTTTAATGTTGTGATTAAAAATTTTAACCTATTTTACCCTTTGGGAACTAACGATGCCCTGTGGGCGATCATGTTTTTTGTTTTATTAATGGGGACATGGTGTAGGAACCTCTAATTTGATAGTTTTGAACAAGTTTTTTCCATAAATAATTGTATTTTATGATTTTATTTTATCTTTTCTATTATTTTATTTTACATACAAGAATTTTTCATGTTGTGATGGTAGAGATTGATTGCCTAATGGGTGAACACATCCTATTTTCCATGCATGTTGTGGATATAGAGTTGATTAACTCAAAGAGAAGATCCCAAGGAAATGTGGATGTGACCCAAAACTATACCCAAGTAATGATGAGGCACTACTGTATGGATTAGTACATTTTTTAAAATATATATGTTGAGACATCTAGATACTTGAAATAGAAGTTGAATCCAATGAGGTACCCAAGGAGTAAGCCAACATTGATTAAAATCTTAAGGAGAAATCTGAGAGTTATGTTTAATTGAAGGCTAATTTGAGGTAGCATCTAAATATTAAGCTAGACATGAATTTTCAATTAAGGATACTCTTCCTACTATTAGTCAATATGAGAAATAATGAGAATAATAAGACATAAGAAAAGAAGAAGTAAAGGTAGAGTATTATTATATTTATAAAACCCATGAGTTACACCTTTAATCATTAAGTCTATAAAAATTCTACTTATCTCCTTAATAAAGTTTAAATATGAGTGCAATGATGAGAAGGAGAATTGATACACTAAATTCACACCAATTTCGGACATGGATAAATCTAGACCATGTAACTTCTTACCATACTCTCATCACATGATGTGAAGAGGTAAGGTCTGCCTAAAATATCATAAACAATGCACCTCTTATAAAAAGGCACTCCTCCTTCTCATTTCTTCACACCTCTAAAGCCTTTTGGTTCGGCCAAACTCTGACCAAATACTCTCCCAACATCCCTCAATACAACCTAGAGGCCTTAGTTTGATCAGAAAGCCAACCTAAGGAGCCCTTTTGATCAAATCAAAAGGAAGAACCCGAAGAAGAGGTAATGATTTCACCACCCTTTTCTAAGTTCATTTCTTCTTCCACTTCTTCTTCCTTTGTTCTTACCATTCTAAAATAATAACTCCAGTATCTCACATATACTTTGACTTTTTTTATAAATATGGTACAACCATATTCATTATCCTATCCACCCTTTGAATAACATGTCACCATACGTGCGTACGTACGGCTTACCGTCTCCACGTCGTGGTGTGATTGTTATTCAATATAATATTATTTGGATGGGTATAATAATTATGTGTAACTCATGTAAATAATAAATCTAACATGTTAATGATTCTTTATATATGATATACCATCCATTTATATATTATTTTAATATCAAAAGAATGATATTGTCGCTCGTGCGTACGTACGGACTACCGTCTCAACGAACGCGATGAGATTCATTCTCCATCGTATCCATTCAAGTATAATTTGATGATTTAAAAAATGAAGTTTAAAGACTTTATATCATTCTGGATATGAATAATATACAACCTATCCTTTACATACATGTCTTACGTAACAAAACATACAAAAGAAAACAAGTAAGTTAACACCCGAAACAACGATAATACTAAGATATTATTATCAAATCAATATTAAAAGATCATATATGATATCATATTAATGTATATGATTCTTTTATAATTTAATAACAATTATGTCACCATTATATAGGAGGTAAACCTACCCCAACCAAGGAAAAGTACAAGGTAAGGGTTATTTCACAATCTCTTCATTATCCGAGGTTGTATTATACGTAATAATCTACTGGGATCTCTTTATCATCCACATCCATGTTTCTTTGAAATGTATTTCAAAACATTTTTACTATTTACAAGAATATGGGTTAAAGTCATTTATACCCTTGTTTGACTTTTTATAAGAGGTTTATAAAGGAAACATTCTGTCGTTTCCAAAACAAGGTCCTTTTTAACCTTTTCGACTGAATTGAGGTAAGAATGTTCTTTTTAACTTATACGGCGGGTGCGGTTATTTTCCACCGTTATAAAATCGTCGAAGCTTTCCATACAAGCTTATAAGAATATTTTCAAAGAAAATGTTTTATTCTTTAAAAAGAATTTTGATTTCATCTATGTCAACATCCTTTGATGGATTTTAAGATTATTTGAAGTTGATTTATTATGATACAAAACTTCTATATTGTATTGAAGTTTTTGTGATATGTTTGACTGTGGATGTTCTATTTTTATACCATTCATAGTTTATGGTGAAATTGTTGACATTTCGTATGCTAGTTTTAATACGAATGTTTATGTTATGTTTAAACCTTTTCATATGGGAATGCATTGGACTTAATAAGTGACGGGTGGAGCCCGCTATAGCTCCTCGATGCATCGGTAGGTCTCATGAGACAAACTAGTGTCTTGGCACAAGGCCTTGACAAAATCTTATTTTTAGTCTTGGCACGAGGCCTTGGCTATGTGGTTATGATAGTCTGGCATTATGCATTCCAACATTATGAAAGTGGTTATTGATATTGCATGTGATTATTCGATTAGTAGAATATCCATGTGAACAAGTAAATGGAATTATTTCATTTTACTTTTGCCATACTATGTTGAAGTTCAATTTTAAAAGGCTTTTGTTTTAGTAATTCATTGCCTTAAATGTTTATGCTTATTTTGAATGTTCCGCTATATTGTTATCCTTACTGGGAATTTGAGCTCACCCCTTTTCTATGTTTTATTTTTCCCAGGTAGTGAAGAAGTAATTTATGAATGACTTGCAGGGATATTATGAGGGGTTAATAGTGTGGATATGAAGACTTTTTTGTTGTAGTAGTTTTTCACTTTGAAATGTAATGTAAAACTTTATGATTATATCTAGTGTTTCCAAGGCTACTAAACCAATCGGTCTTTCGGGATTTGATCTTTCTTGTGATCATGCCAATGTTATGAAGTAATGCACCGACTCTGGGTAGCTGGGGTCGGGGCGTTATAGTTGGTATCAGAGGAAGTTTAGTACAAACCTTGGAAACTAGATTTAGATAAACTCTGATTAGAGCACGTAGACCTAAGATGAACTTTGAGGATTAGTATAGAAGAACTTCCTAGAATTTTGGTATTGTAGAGATTTTGTGAGTTTTCCGAGCAATACATCCCTGTCTGGATACGAGCAGGTAGAGGCGGCTCTGGCACAGATGTACCTAGGGGTAAAACCCGAAAACACCGCTTTGAGCTAGACTCGAACGGGAACTGGTGCACGACAACGGGCCTTGCTGCACTCTTGGTTACGACACTCCCGGGGGATATGCTTAGGATAACTCTCATTTTCTTTACAAATCATTATGAAGGGTTTATGAGTATATACTTCCTCAAATAAAACATTTTTATGATTATGGATTATATCCATAAATAGTTCAATTTATGTTAACTGTTTTATAAGTATGGGATTATGTATTTTGATTCATAAACTGATCTAGTTTATGCCATTGTTTAGAAATGGCGCCTAGTGGAAGAAATCGAAACCGTATCAATGCGCGCACTCCATGTAGGGATTGCCCTCCTGCTCAAGATAATTATAGTGGGGCTGGTGATGCAACTGGTGCCGATCAGCTAATCACCATACTGGGACAACTTACTCAGGTTATGAATAATAACCTTACCCGTATGGAGCACCCTGATCCGCAGCGTGGAGGATCAATGTTAGATCGATTCATGAGGCAACAACCACCAATGTTCAATGGGAGTACAAATCCCATAGTAGCTGAGAAATGGATAAATTCCCTAGAGAAAATATTTCAGGCTTTGGGGAGCAGTGAAAGGGAGAAAGTTATCATGGCAGTTTACCGCCTCACTGGAGATGCTGATCAATGGTGGTCATTGATTCAAAACATGAAGGAAGATGATGAAGTATCAAATATGGAATGGAGGGAGTTCAAAGATCTGTTTTTAGAAAAATACTTCCCTCGCGACCATCGAGCAGATATGGAAAGGCAATTTCTAAGTCTGAGACAGAAGAAGGATGAGAATGTCGCAAAGTATGAGGCTAACTTTACAAGGTTAGCGAGGTATGCTGGAGATTATATACGCAACCCAAGAAGTAAGATTGATCGTTTCTTTGATGGGTTAAAACCATTTCTCCGTCGAGCATTAGTCTCACAATCCTTTTCATCGTACGAAGACATTTTCTCATGTGCCATCAAGACCGAAAAGGAATTCTCTAAGTCTTATGACTTTAAAGCAAAGCAAGAGAAGAAGAGACCTGCTGAACAATCTGGGAATGGAAATAAGGGGAAGAAGGGAAAGGTTGAATATCCATCCTGTGGTAAATGCGGGAAGAAACACCCTGGTACTTGCTTGAAGGGAATGGGAGTCTGTTACAAGTGTGGTGAAAAAGGCCACCAAGCTCATAATTGCAAGGGGAAGAAGGAAGCTACCAACGTTCAGTGCTACAATTGTAGGGAGATGGGGCATTATGCAAATTCATGTCCTAAGCGTCAGAAGAACTTACCTCAGAAAAGGCCAAGGGATCAAGGCCAGGCATATGCTATCACTACTGCTGAGGTAGAAGCTCCGAAAGACATGGTGGCAGGTAATTTAATGGTTTCCTCAAGTTTAGCAAATGCATTATTTGATTCTGGATCATCGCATTGTTTCAAATCTTCCCAGTTTGCTAAGAAAATTAGATATTTCCAATTTGATTTAATAAGGGAGTTTTCAGTTAAAACTCCTAAGGGAAGTATCATTGCAACAAAGTTTTGTGAATCAGTCCCCATTAGAGCACATAAATTTTCTTTATCAGCTGATCTCATCGTCATACCTATGATTGACTTTGATATAATCCTCAGTATGGACTGGCTTTCGGACTATGATGCGAAGATTTATTGTAAGAAGAAAGAGGTTACGATTCTTGATGATAATGATAAGGAACACCTTATCTTTAGAGCAGAATCATCACCACCTAATTCTTATTTAGATCCACCCCCAGTAGCTCAACTTAATTCAATTATTGGAGAGGAAGAGAATGAAATAACTGTCGGTGAGGAAAGGAATGTTCAAATAGAGGATGTACCTGTTGTGAAAGAATTTGTAGATGTATTTCCGGAAGATTTACCTGGACATCCTCCAGAACGAGAAGTTGAGTTTTCCATTGATTTGATTCCTGGATCAAGGCCTATATCAAAGACCCCTTATAGAATGGCCACTTTAGAATTAGTCGAACTAAAGAAACAACTAGAGGAACTGAGTAATAAGGGATTTATTCGCCCTAGTGTTTCTCCATGGGGAGCCCCTGTTCTTTTTTTTAAAAAGAAAGATGGATCTATGAGGTTATGTATCGACTATAGGGAGATCAATGCTATAACGATAAAGAACAAGTATCCCCTACCTCGTATTGATGATTTATTTGACCAACTGCATGGAGCTCAATACTTTTCAAAGATTGACCTTCGATATGGATACCATCAGTTGTGTGTGAAGAAGGAAGACATTCCGAAAACAGCATTTCGAACCAGGTACGGGCATTACGAGTTTACTGTAATGCCGTTTGGATTGACTAATGCACCCTCTGTATTCATGGATCTAATGAATAGAGTTTTCAAGGAGTATCTCGATGAATTTGTGGTGGTATTTATTGATGATATCTTGGTATACTCCAAAACCTACGAAGATCATGAAAATCACTTGCGCATTATCTTGAAGACTCTGAGGAGGCATGAATTATATGGGAAGTTTAGCAAGTGTGAATTCTGGCTTCAGGAGATTTCATTTCTTGGCCATATTGTCTCTAAAGATGGAATCTCTGTTGATCCTTCTAAGACCAAGGCAATCCAAGAATGGCCAGCACCTACGAGTATAACTGAGGTACGTAGTTTTATTGGCTTGGCAGGTTATTATCGACGTTTCGTCCAGAATTTTTCCCGATTGGCTAACCCATTAACGAAGCTCACATGTAAAGGGGTTAAATTTGTTTGGACAAAAGAGTGTGAAGAATGTTTCGAAGAATTGAAGAAAAGATTAGTCAATGCTCCTATATTGACTCTACCATCGGGGAATGATGGGTTCGTTATTTATAGTGATGCATCAAAGAAAGGACTTGGTTGTGTCCTTATGCAGAATGATAGAGTTATTGCCTATGCATCACGACAGTTGAAAATTCATGAACAAAACTATCCTACTCATGATCTTGAGTTAGCAGCTGTGATCTTTGCTTTGAAGATATGGAGGCACTACCTCTATGGTGAAAAATGTGAGATTTATACTGATCACAAGGGTTTGAAGTATATTTTCTCACAAAAAGAACTCAACATGAGGCAAAGGAGATGGCTTGAATTACTCAAGGATTATGATTGCACGATACACTACCACCCGGGGAAAGCAAACAAAGTAGCAGATTCTTTGAGCAGAAAATACCATGGAGTTCTGAACATGATGAGAATTGAAAGGGATCCAATTTTCATGGATCTAGAGAAGATGGACATGGGAATAACCAGGGAAGGTGAAACATCAATTCTTTTTCAAATGGTTGCCAAACCATCTTTACTAGAAAGGATTAAGAGTTCTCAGAACGATGATGAAGAATTTAAGAAGAAGATTGAAGTTGTGAATGATGGGAGATTGAGAGACTTTGTGTATGAAGATGGAATTTTGAAATTCGGGAAGAGACTTTGTGTTCCCAATATACCTGGTCTAAAAAGGGAATTGCTGGATGACGCTCATAGTTCCAATTTCTCTATACACCCTGGGAGCACCAAAATGTATAGAGATTTGAAGGAACATTTTTGGTGGGACAACATGAAGAGGGAGATTGCTGATTTTGTGTCAAGATGTATGGTTTGTCAACAAGTGAAAGCTGGAAGGCAACAGCCTGGAGGAGTCATGCAACCTCTTCCCATACCGGAGTGGAAATGGGACAATATTACGATGGACTTTGTCATGGGGCTACCAAAGACTCCTAGAAGGAACGATGCAATATGGGTTATTATTGATCGTCTTACCAAGTCAGCACATTTTCTTGCTATAAGAGAAGATCTACCCCTGGAACTTCTAGCAAGACTATACATTAATGAAGTTGTGAGACTTCATGGAGTTCCCCTATCGATTGTTTCTGATTGTGATCCCCGTTTTACTTCAAGATTTTGGAAAAGTCTTCATAAATCCCTGGATACTGAACTTCATTTGAGCACTGCTTACCACCCTCAGACAGACGGACAATCAGAACGGACTATTCAGACCTTAGAAGACATGTTGAGATCTTGCTCACTTGATTTTCAGGGTATGTGGGATCAATATTTACCACTAGTAGAATTTTCCTATAACAATAGCTTCCATTCGAGTATTCAGATGGCACCATATGAAGCGTTATACGGAAAGAGATGTCGTACACCAACCTGTTGGGATGACGTTGGTGAAAGAAAACTTGTAGGCCCAGAACTGGTGGAGGAAACGGTGGAAAAGGTGAAGGTAATCCAAAATCACATCAAAGCAGCTCAAAGTAGGCAGAAGAGCTATGCCGATAATCGAAGGAAGGATTTGGAATTTCAAGTCGGTGATCATGTTTTCCTGAAGGAATCTCCGTGGAAGGGATTCATACGTTTTGGTAAGAAAGGTAAATTGAGTCCCAGGTACATTGGACCTTTCGAAATTCTAGAACGAATTGGGGTTGTAGCTTACCGATTGGCAATGCCGCCAAGTCTCTCCAAAGTTCACGATGTGTTCCACGTATCTCTATTGAGGAAATACATGCCTGATCCAACGCATGTACTCACCTATGAAGAATTAGAACTGGAACCCGATCTGTCTTATTGCGAAGAGCCCGTCAAGATTCTTGATACGAGAGAACAAGTGCTGAGAAACCGGACGACGCGTCAGGTAAAAGTTTTGTGGAGAAACCATAAGATGGAAGAGGCAACGTGGGAACCCGAGGAACTTATGATGAAGAACCACCCGAGTCTTTTTATGCAGTAATACCCTAGAAATTGTGAGGACGCAATTATTTGAAGGAGGGGAGAATGTAACACCCCAATCTTCTATGGTACGTTTCCCTTCGAATAATGCGATAGCGTGTGTTGTACGCAACCTCGAGTTCTAACACACACCACAACTAATTAAACTAGCCATTGTGAATAGTAATACCTACTTTTGAAATCATATATATTTTATATTTCAAAATGGACTTCATTTTTGGATTTGGAATATCGAAATTAGCCTAGGGTGAAATTTTGGTACTTTTCGGATAACTTTTATATTTTGATGAATAGTGAAAATTACTAAATTTTAATTAAAAACAACTTTTTTAATCAAAATAATTAATATTGATAAATTATGAATTTGAGTGGTCTTAAAGTATATTTAGAATATATTTTTACCATTCAATTTAATGTTTGTCATTGTACATAATTTTACAATTAAACCGAACATAAACAAGTGTCAATCTTTTGATAGTTATTATCTCTTAAAAACACGCTTTTTGTTTTGACAGCGGGAATTAATTTTAAATTAATTTCTGCCACTTCTGTGTTTTGAATTTGGAAAAATGGATTACATATTTGGAATCAGGATGTCCAAATTATGTAAATAGTTAACTTTCATTTTTATACATTTTGAATAATTAATGCGGTAAATATTTTATTTACCATGGTTAAAGGGTAAATCCGGTAAATAAGGGTTAAAAAAATAATATTATAATAATAATAAATTACCCTAAAACGTGTCTTAACCCTATACATGGTCGACCATGGTCATCTTTGGGTCTGTTTTGGGACCCCATGGATCCACTTGTAAGTGATAATGACACTTTATTTTAATTAAGTTAAAATGAATACAAAAATGACATAAGCATATATCTTTTAGTAAAACAATTGTTACATAGGGTTATATATGTTGGATTTTAGATTATAAATATTCATTATAAAGATAAAAAGATTTCCTACATAATGATATTTTATTTATAATTTTTAGACATTAAATAATTTATTTTATTTATGACACAATGATGATGCAGTAATTTCTAAAATAGTGAAAAATTAAAATAATTGATATTATAAATACCCAAATAAATATAATATGAAACTTTTAATGAATTAAACTAATTTTCTAGGATAATATGATATATTAGGAGTGATTTAATTGACTTTGTTCGAAGTAATCAATCTGTTATGAGTTTCACAAAAATCAACTATTGAATAGTGTCAAAATTGACATAAAAGAGTTCTTAAAACAAATATTATATTATTAATTGATATTAAATTTTTAAAAATCTAAGGTTCGGCCAAGAGACTTATATAATTATAGGATCATCATTAATGGACCACTTGGTGGTCGCTTGTATATATATGGTAAGTCTATTAACCATATAATATAAAAATACAAAGAGACACTGTAAAAGTGAAACTAATTAACTTAGAGTTAATACTTAAAGATAAGGTTAATATAAGTACCCAAACCTGTCTAAATTCTATTGGTTGAGTTTTTTTCGACCTATCCCCACCTTAATTTTTGAATAGTCAATTTTGGAGCCATTATAAACCGAATATAAATTTATTATAAATTAATATTTCTAGCTTTTCCAAAGGTGCCCCTCACCCCTCTTATAAAAAGGCACTCATCCTTCTCATTTCTTCACACCTCTAAAGCCTTTTGGTTCAGCCAAACTCTGCCCAAATACTCTCCCAACATCCCTCAATACAACCTAGAGGCCTTAGTTTGATCAGAAAGCCAACCTAAGGAGCCCTTTTGATCAAATCAAAAGGAAGAACCCGAAGAAGAGGTAATGATTTCACCACCCTTTTCTAAGTTCATTTCTTCTTCCACTTCTTCTTCCTTTGTTCTTACCATTCTAAAATAATAACTCCAGTATCTCACATATACTGTGATGTTATTATAAATATGGTACAACCATATTCATTATCCTATCCACCCTTTGAATAACATGTCACCATACGTGCGTACGTACGGCTTACCGTCTCCACGTCGTGGTGTGATTGTTATTCAATATAATATTATTTGGATGGGTATAATAATGATGTGTAACTCATGTAAATAATAAATCTAACATGTTAATGATTCTTTATATATGATATACCATCCATTTATATATTATTTTAATATCAAAAGAATGATATTGTCGCTCGTGCGTACGTACGGACTACCGTCTCCACGAACGCGATGAGATTCATTCTCCATCGTATCCATTCAAGTATAATTTGATGATTTAAAAAATGATGTTTAAGGACTTTATATAATTCTGGATATGAATAATATACAACCTATCCTTTACATACATGTCTTACGTAACAAAACATACAAAAGAAAACAAGTAAGTTAACACCCGAAACAACGATAATACTAAGATATTATTATCAAATCAATATTAAAAGATCATATATGATATCATATTAATGTATATGATTCTTTTATAATTTAATAACAATTATTTCACCATTATACAGGATTTTAACCTACCCCAACAAAGGAAAAGTACAAGGTAAGGGTTATTTCACAATCTCTTCATTATCCGAGGTTGTATTATACGTAATAATCTACTGGGATCTCTTTATCATCCACATCCATGTTTCTTTGAAATGTATTTCAAAACATTTTTACTATTTACAAGAATATGGGTTAAAGTCATTTATACCCTTGTTTGACTTTTTATAAGAGGTTTATAAAGGAATCTTTCCGTCGTTTTCAAAACAAGGTCCTTTTTAACCTTTTCGACTGAATTGAGGTAAGAATGTTTTTTTTAACTTATACGGCGGGTGCGGTTATTTTCCGCCGTTATAAAATCATCGAAGCTTTCCATACAAGCTTATAAGAATATTTTCAAAGAAAATGTTTTATTCTTTAAAAAGAATTTTGATTTCATCTATGTCAACATCCTTTGATGGATTTTAAGATTATTTGAAGTTGATTTATTATGATACAAAACTTCTATATTGTATTGAAGTTTTTGTGATATGTTTGACTGTGGATGTGCTATTTTTATACCATTCATAGTTTATGGTGAAATTATTGACATTTCGTATGCTAGTTTTAATACGAATGTTTATGTTGTGTTTAAACCTTTTCATATGGGAATGCATTGGACTTAATAAGTGACGGGTGGAGCCCGCTATAGCTCCTCGATGCATCGGTAGGTCTCATGAGACAAACTAGTGTCTTGGCACAAGGCCTTGACAAAATCTTATTTGTAGTCTTGGCACGAGGCCTTGGCTATGTGGTTATGATAGTCTGGCATTATGAATTCCAACATTATGAAAGTGGTTATTGATATTGCATGTGATTATTCGATTAGTAGAATATCCATGTGAACAAGTAAATGGAATTATTTCATTTTACTTTTGCCATACTATGTTGAAGTTCAATTTTAAAAGGCTTTTGTTTTAGTAATTCATTGCCTTAAATGTTTATGCTTATTTTGAATGTTCCGCTATATTGTTATCCTTACTGGGCATTTGAGCTCACCCCTTTTCTATGTTTTATTTTTCCCAGGTAGTGAAGAAGTAATTTATGAATGACTTGCAGGGATATTATGAGGGGTTAATAGTGTGGATATGAAGACTTTGTTGTTGTAGTAGTTTTTCACTTTGAAATGTAATGTAAAACTTTATGATTATATCTAGTGTTTCCAAGGCTACTAAACCAATCGGTCTTTCGGGATTTGATCTTTCTTGTGATCATGCCAATGTTATGAAGTAATGCACCGACTCTGGGTAGCTGGGGTCGGGGCGTTACAAAACCAACACTTCTCAAATAGTCTTGAGCACTTCCCAACTGAATCCTCGATAAAAAACATTACCCCCTTTCTCATAAGTTGAGTAATGAGAACCCCATAGAAAAAAATTCAAAACTCAAGTGG
Source organism: Viscum album (assembly GCA_963277665.1). Lineage (NCBI taxonomy): Eukaryota > Viridiplantae > Streptophyta > Magnoliopsida > Santalales > Viscaceae > Viscum > Viscum album. Next base: position 565,667,040 of record OY728134.1, on the reverse strand, counting down.
GCATGAAAATAATTGGTAAAAAACTTCATACCACTTCTACTATGGGATTTTTGAAACATATAGAAGTTAACCTTTCAGAATAAAACCTCTGGTCCCAGTGAATTATTTTTCTACCTTTTTATTTTGAACAAAGTGATTAAAATCCAAATTCCAAGTCATGAACCATCTCACCTATAAATACATTTTAGAAAATCTCCTTGTGGTTTCCTATTATGGATTGTTGTTTTTCTAAAAACTACACCTCCAATTGGTTTCATCATCAACGAGACAAAATAACTCTCTAGGAGTAGTGATAATTAAATTTCATGAAACATTTTTATCTATAATATTCATTGATTTTATTATATAATTGATAATTTTTATCATAGTTTACATTATAATTATATGTTTTTTATATGTTTTTAGCATGAATGAATACATTGTAATTTTTTATAATAATAAGAAACATCAAGTATGAAGGCAAAATTAATATTTTTTAAATGAAATAAATGATGTAGTGTTAAAAATATATATACCAACTCAGTAAGCACCATAAGAAGATTATCCATCTGTCATGAGGTAGTCAGATAAACTCAACTATGGTGCATGACTGAACAACAGAGGAGAGGAGAGAAAAACTTGTCATGGATCAGTGATGAGTGAAGGAGACCTTAGTAGATGTGGGGATAAATTGATGAGTAGAAACCATAATACAGGATAAAACTATAGGTTTTCAATAGTAAGGTATATTTTATCCATATATATGAAGAAACACTCACCCAATATCTACTTTGATGTGGGAGACATATATAGGACATATTTATATTTTTAAAATGTACATGGTGTTTTCGAACAATGTTTTTATCTTTTTTATTTGAAATTCCCATGTTATGGTTATAGGGTAAATGTCACGCCAACCATCATTGAACCGTAAACTATCATAGGACACCAAGAAATATTGACTCTTAACCCTCTCTGATGAAAAAAATGTCATACTGGATTTATTCACATCATAGATTCCCGAGCACACAAAATGAAGCTAATACTTAGTATTTGTGTGTTGGGTTTGAATATTAGTGTCACAAAATTATATGGTTGAGGATACTTTGTATGATTCCAAAAGTTATATTTCCATTATGGGACTTGTTAAGATTATATTAAAGGGGACAACACTATGATCATTGTGAGGCAGTGATGGAGATTGGCAAGGGATTTTATTGAGCCATGGGGGATTCCATTATCTTTTCATATGAAGAGTCATAGAGGAGATACTTGTTTATAAAAATAGGTTAAGGATTGTTTTGTTAATATGAGGATTCTATACCACATTCATGCATGAAGACTGATTAGGAGTTTGATTCACATTACTAGATACAGTTCACACCGTGGGTAGTTTGTATCTATAGATAAAGGTTTAAACTATTTTTTTATCTGTTAAATTTTTGAAGATATATTCTTGGGGAGATATAAAAAATAAGGAACATGGACTTGGGTGCATGTATCATAGGATTTGGAGTTGGAACTGATGGGGGTAGATATATGAAGATATGATCATATATATAATAAGATATAAGCTACTTATTTTCCCTATAAATAGGTGCAGTGGATGTGCACTAGAGAATCAAATTCTTGGAACTTATTCATTTATCATATTTAGAGGGTAATCTAATTCCAGTATATCTTAGGGAATGTTTTTTATATCACTCATTTATATCATGAGAGAGTATGTTTTTATTCCAGGTTTATTTAATGAAGTGGGATTGTTTAATTACAGTTGTACATTTATTTTATTATATTCCATGGTGGTTTCTTATTATTAGAACTGCTCTTATATATATTCTTGGTTCTCTAATTCATGATTATTTCTATTTGAGTAAATTATTGTTTTTTAGCGATTTATCTAGGGTATAGTTTTCACCATGACCATTGGGTTAATTAAACACTATTTTTATGCACGGTTTTAGGTGACCCACTTTTTATGAAATCTAAAGTACCGGTGCATGTGAAAAGAAAACACAGTGATTATAGGGTGATTGCTCAGTCTAAGTGATTCCCTTAGACTCAATTATGTCATATTTATGATTTCTCATTATCTATTTTATGATTCATTATTTCATAAAATTTGAATTCCAATTACCTTTTATAACCATCTTCATTGTTGTTTCCTCTAGTTTAGGTAATTTTATTATAAATTGAATTATAGCTTTAGCTATTTGTTAAAGAGTTTTCAACCTTATCTATGTTAGTTAAACCATGTGAGTTATAATTACAATACTATTTATTAGTAGTTTTAAGATGTTTTAATGTTGTGATTAAAAATTTTAACCTATTTTACCCTTTGGGAACTAACGATGCCCTGTGGGCGATCATGTTTTTTGTTTTATTAATGGGGACATGGTGTAGGAACCTCTAATTTGATAGTTTTGAACAAGTTTTTTCCATAAATAATTGTATTTTCTGATTTTATTTTATCTTTTCTATTATTTTATTTTACATACAAGAATTTTTCATGTTGTGATGGTAGAGATTGATTGTCTAATGGGTGAACACATCCTATTTTCCATGCATGTTGTGGATATAGAGTTGATTAACTCAAAGAGAAGATCCCAAGGAAATGTGGATGTGACCCAAAACTATACCCAAGTAATGATGAGGCACTACTGTATGGATTAGTACATTTTTTAAAATATATATGTTGAGACATCTAGATACTTGAAATAGAAGTTGAATCCAATGAGGTACCCAAGGAGTAAGCCAACATTGATTAAAATCTTAAGGAGAAATCTGAGAGTTATGTTTAATTGAAGGCTAATTTGAGGTAGCATCTAAATATTAAGCTAGACATGAATTTTCAATTAAGGATACTCTTCCTACTATTAGTCAATATGAGAAATAATGAGAATAATAAGACATAAGAAAAGAAGAAGTAAAGGTAGAGTATTATTATATTTATAAAACCCATGAGTTACACCTTTAATCATTAAGTCTATAAAAATTCTACTTATCTCCTTAATAAAGTTTAAATATGAGTGCAATGATGAGAAGGAGAATTGATACACTAAATTCACACCAATTTCGGACATGGATAAATCTAGACCATGTAACTTCTTACCATACTCTCATCACATGATGTGAAGAGGTAAGGTCTGCCTAAAATATCATAAACAATGCACCTTGTAGAAGTCAACTTGAGTTTTTTATTCTTTATTATGAATGAATTCAATGGAATTAATTTAAGAATTTTTTTGAGGACGAAGTATAAATTCACCTTATATTTTCTGATTTATTGGTATATACCATGAATTTTCATAGGTTTTTTTATTTTGTAGGTCCATGATGATAAGGGAACAAAATGACAAGGATGATATGAGAGAAAAGGGGAAGAGCCTAATTTTTAATGGGATATTTTTTAAAATTATTTCTTTCTTTTTCATCCCTATTTGTTTCTTTATTTTTTTAGTTAAAGGGAATTTTCAAGCCACACTAAGATTTTTTTTTATTTTTTTTTATTCTATAATGAAAATTTTTATTAGGAATAACATCATTCCATGATCTAGATATCATTTTGAGATATAATACTTAATTAAGATGAGGGATGAAAGAGTAAAATTAATAATGAATGTCTTCATTTTATGAATCATTATTGGAGGGGTTGGTCTATTTATACAGATAAAAGACCTCTTAAATTTTTCATAAATTTATTTTTTTATGTTTATCTTGATTGATTTTTTTATTATGTACTCTATAAATGATTATCTGAAATTAATATGTTCCCCATTACAGCTGGGTTCTAAACCAATTTTTTTATTTTCTTTCTTATATCCTTTTCTTGAGAGATTCTTGGGACATATAGACCAACCATAAATTTCATTGATTTCTTATCAAAACTATAAAAAAATATAACATTAATATGATTGAGTCATTTTTATTTTATCCCTTATATCCTTTGAGACGTACTTTTACATTGGATATATATTTTAATCCCATATAATCCATGAATAATCTTGATAGTGAAGCTATATTACATGCCTATTTTGTCCTTTCTACCCACTCTGAGTATTATTCATGATATATAATGGATTAAGTGTGGGTAAGAGGTTTTGGAAGGTATAAATGGGATTAATTTTTTTATGATGAAGTGTGATGTGTTATAATTGTGATGTGTTGGGTGATATCATCTATGGAGGATGATTTTTGATTGATCTTTTCTGTTGTTTATCATGTATAATTTTTTAGAGTTTAGACTTCTTTTTTATCTTTTTTTACATTAATTACCTATCAAATCTCAACATTATAGATTTTAGAAAACTAATTTTGATCCAACATATCCCATGTACTTTAGGTTTTAATGACCTAAAAACAGCTTTATACTTTAATGATGACCTTTTTTATAAGTGTGTTTATCAGTTTTTATTATATTATTATATGTTAGGTTGTTAATTTCCTTATGTATGAACTTAAGATGTTTTGGATAAAGTATAACTAAGTCTAAAAAATTGGATATGCAACATTTTTATCTCTTTGGTGAAAATGGATATGTCTATTAAATGGATGAATTAGTCATCTATGTCAATAAATCGCCTAAATGCCAATTTCCTACTCTGACAGGATCACCTATGTGATAAATTAACTTTATGCTCATTTATCTATGTAAATCGGTTATGTGGATTAATTAGATACATGATAACTTTAATTTGTGATCAATAATATATGTTAATAGGTTACATGAATAAATCAGTTATATGAAAAAATTTATTATGTGAATTGCCTACATGGTGAAATCAGCCATGTCGCTTCAATCAAGCTACGTCAGTTTTGATGAATCACTTATGTGAAGATAATGGATACATCATTTTATTCAGCTATGTTATATTCAGATACATTAATTAAAATCATACATAATTCAATTTGGATATGTGAAGAAAAATTGGATATGTAGATTAAATTATGCAAATTGGAAACATCATGATTCTATTTGGTATTTATTAACATTAATGAACTTGAGTGATCATTTTAATGATACTATAAAATCTTTAAATGATTGATTTATTCTTTAAGATAAAATTGAAGATAATAAGAACTCGGAACCAAGATTCAATAAAAGGATGATATATTTTATTTTTCTCTACAATTACTGAGTTTTTTCAAGAAGAACTATGTGTCACTAATTCCTATTTTCTAGGGATCACGATTTAAATATGTGTCACTACAGTATGTTTTTCTATGAAAACAATTCATCAGAAATTCTTATTGAAACTTATTATTGTGTTAATAAGAATATAGTTGAGATGATTATTATTTAGATTATTTATATTGGTGATATTTATTTTTTTATCAGCAGTTTCTTACATTTTTTGATGAAATATATAAAATTTGTTTTTGTTCATTATCTTTCATTATAAATGTTCATAGTAAAATAACCTTAAAAGGATAGTGATTGTAAATCATTTCCAGAGCCTGGTTAAAATACCTTATTCTTGTACCAAGTATCAACTACCTATACTCATTTATCCAATCCCATGAAAAATAGATGACAGTCCCCATAAAAAAACTGTTCATTGAAAATCATCAAACTTGTGGAGAAGAGTGGTGGTGGAGTGGACTAAAATAATTCTATTCCTTAAACCACCATAAATATCCCTATGTTTATTTCCCTTTTTATGATTTATTTAAATTGAATTATTCAATAAATTGTGGATCATAAATTAGTCATAAGAAAGAGAGGGTGGTTTTTCTAAGTGATTAAAAATTTAAACAAACAATTCGACCCCTACCGCATCTTAATACGGTCTATTTATGAATAATTTAGTATCAGAGGTAAAGATTATTTAGTTTTTTTTTAAGAAGGTGACATGGATTGGTTTCCCAATCCATGCTAGAAATATTTTATTAAATGAAAATTTTACAATGAATTCACGAGGTGTAATTAGCTCACACCATTTGAAAACAAGAAGGCAGCCAAATGGAAATACATCTTTAAAGAACCTGGTATACAACAATATAACTGCACATTCAGCCAGCAGTGTCTAGGTGCATACAAACAAAGAGGTGTGTGAAAACATAGAATATCTAGATCATCAATCTGTTTTCAACATAAGAATCTCAAAGCAGATTGATTATTAGAGCAGCAGATAGTTAAAGTATCAGAAAACCAGAAAAGTAACGGCTCAAAGGGGGAAGAATGAAAGCAGCACATTGCAGCATAGAAGATGATCAGACCAAAACATCCAAATTGCATCATCGTACCAAAATTCACATCACAACAAAAACCCATAATCTAAATTCAAAAAGGCATCAGTGATCCATCAAGGAAGAAAAAACAGTGTTGTAGCAGCAAGAGATAAGAAAGAAGCACCAAAACCCATAAAACTCCAAGTTTCATATCATCAGCATCATGCACCAAAGAAGATTATGAGTCAGAAAATGATGAATCATATTAAAGATCCTGAATAGACATCTGCATCCTCTGGTTAAAGATGAAATGTTTTACTCTGTGGTATTGATCAGCAGAGATAACACCTTGTTGACGTTTTTGGTGGGCCAATTCTTTTTTCATTTCCATATGGGTGTTATAGTCCTTAATCTCATACTCTATGAAGTGATACAAAAGGTAGTATAAAAAAATATTCGGGTAAGCAGTCATAGGATTTTCCTGAGGTGGTTCAGCAGTATTTTCCTGGGCGGGTTTAGTAGGAACCTTCCTGGAAGCATCAAGCGACCGAGTAACAATAGTTCTTTCCGTATGAGAATAATCCATACATTTTCTAGTTTTCTTCGGATTCGGAGTGATGAATTCATCAGCATCCACCATGGACTTTTTTCCTTTAATAGCCATATTTTTCAAATAGGACTCCTCAATTTGGTCTGAATGATCATCTTCCTCAATTGAGGAGTCACTGGAGTCTGAAAATATAAATATATCTTCAATAATAATTTATATTACTAATAAAAGAGAATAAATGTTTGTGGTCAGACAATTTTATTTTTATAGTGACAATTATGGTTGATTGAAAACATGGATGATCAAATATCTAAAAAACCTTGGTCTAAAGTTTTTCTCAAATTTGTGAATCCTTACTATGTTCAAAATACATAACCATAAACTTTGAATACTAAAAATGAAGAAAACAATGAGTTGAATTCTGAATCTATGAATGTTATAATCTAGGGATTAGTAGTTCAACAAATTTTCTAAATGATAAATATAACATTAAATGTGGACTACAATTTTAGTTTCTTATGAAAGAATAGATAATGTAAAATTCCCATATATAATTTTACCAAACTAAATTATGACACTTTTTGAATGATATATGGTGAGAGTATCACATAGTTTTATAGAAGACTTACATAAATTGTAAATAATTTTACTACTTTGGGGATACCTATTACTGAACTAGATAAAGCTCTAAAAGATCTCAAAATATTACCACCAAGATGAAGTGGTATATTGTCTACATCAAACAATCAACATATGTCAAAATATTTAAAATAATAGATCTTGTTGGTATATTGATGATGGATTAGGCGGAGATGGAAGATAAAGTTGGAGAACATAGGTTATTTAATAAGTATAATACTTCTTTAAAAGTATAAACATAAAAGGATTAAAATAAGTATAAAGAATTTAAAATAGTTGGGTGGTCTGATATAAATTCTTCATGTATTTCTAATTTAGATAGTGATCTTTCTCACTTTTCTTGAAAATTAAAGAAAGTTCATAAATATAGAACAAGTTTTAAGAAACCTTTAAAAATTATAATAAGTCAGATTGAAATTATAAGGGAGTAATATATTATGAGTATAAGAATCTTGGACACATCCAGCCTAAATATTCCCAGCTTCTAGATGAAAAAAATCAGAAAACAAATGCCTCATGAAATTTGGTTACAAGAAAAAGACTAAGAAATCAATGAAGGAAACATGGAGTGATTCAAAGGATTCTAATAATGTCTTATCTTCAAAATCATAAGATGGACATTCTAATTATAAAGCCAACATGTGTTTTATGGAACATACTAAGGAGGTAAATTCTTTTTATTATTCTACATGTGAAACTAAACAAGAAAATGGAAATTTATCATTTTATGAACTAGATAAATATTGTTCCATGTTAAAAGATAAATATGAATGTTTAAAAAATATAATTGAAAATATCAAAAAAATCCAATGAATAAGTTGTTATTGAAATATATAAATTACCTAAACAAATGTTAATTTTAAAATCTAAAGTAGAAAATTTGACGGCATCATGTATTGAACATGTAAATAAAATAGAAAAATTATAAAACAAAGTTCTAGTATTTAAAGATTCCTCCTCTATGATTACAAAAGGTGAAAATTATTTAAACCAAATTCATGGAAACAATAAAACTCATAAAAGTTTGGCTAATAAGTGAAGGTGAAAAGAAAAAATTTTACAAGAACTATTTTGTACCTTGTTACAAGAATAACAATCTTTCAAAAATTACTTTTTTCATTGTGCGGAGATAAGGTCTAAGAAAATATGTCCACAAAAACAATTTTTTTGTTTAATTTGTATTTTTAGATAAATATTACCAAGATCACTAATGACATATGATATATACATAGTGTATTATCAAGTCATGTGAGTGGATATTTTTAAAATTTTCACTCTTTATCAAAGATAGAGGGAGGTCATGTCACTTTTGGGGACAATGATAAAGGAAAAATTATGGGAGTTGGATCTATTAGGAATATAAAATTTTTTACTTATCAAAAAAGTTATCTTTGTGAAAGGTTTAAATCCCAATTTTATGATTATATCTTAACATTGTGATGAAGTTTATTATTTTTATTTTTTAAATAATGCATGTTCTATTTAAAAGATAAAATTATTAAATTTAATGCACCATAAATAGAGAATGTCTATACTCTAGATCTTAATTTTTTTAGTAGACAAAATTTGAACTATTTAAATAATGAAACAAAAGATTCATGGAAATGGAATAGAATATTGGTACATTTTAATGTTTATTATTTGAGAAATTTTCAAAAATGAACTTAGTTTCTGATTTGACTCAACTTATATTGAATAAAAAGAAGCTATGTGACGCAAGTAAAATGGGAAAGTAACACAAGTCATCTTTCAAACCAATTAAATATGTCTCAAATTATAGAACCGTATAAATTATTCATATGTATTTTTTTAGGCCATTTAGAGTTGCAAACCTAAAATGAAATTTTTTTTCTGTTTCTGTCGATGATTATTCTAGATTTACCTGGGTTTTCCTTTTAAGTGTTAAAAGTTATTCTTGTTTTTTTTAATAATTTTTTTAAAAGTAGTTCAAAAGGAAAATGATTCCAAAATTATTTATTTAAGAAGTTATAGTGGAGGAGCATTTGAAAACCATTAGTTCAATGCTTGTTTTTAAAAACATTGTATTAAGCATACCTTTTCTTCCCCTATGACACATCAATGGAATATTTTTGTTAAAATTAGGAATAGGACTATGAAAAAAATTTAAAAGAACTATATTATGTGAATATATCATGACTACTCATTTCAAGTTTGATGTTTTGAATACAACAAGTCATGTTATAAATAGAGTTCTAATTATGCCTATTTTAAATAAAACACTCTATCAGCTATGGAATAATAAAAATTAAAAATATGGACACTTTAAGGTTTTTGGATGGAAAGTTTATATTTTAAACACCAAGGATAATCTTGGTAAGTTTTATCAAAAACATTATAAAGGGATATTCATAATAAATTCAACTAATTCAAAATCATATACATTTTTCAATATATAATAAAATATTGTTAAAGAATTAACTCATGTGAAATTTGATGAAAATGATCCTTTTGATCAAAAATTAACTCAAATTGAGAAACTAAGTGATTATATTTAAAGCATAATACATGATCCTATTTTTTATGATAAAAATGAAGTTGAGTTGGAACTTGATTTTCTTGAACCTAATCCTAAAAGGTTTGATTCTAGTGAACTTGAAAGTTTGCTGCCTACACATTCAAGAACCCATAAGAACCATCCTATATAAACTATTATATGTAGTTTAGATTAAGGAATTAAAAAAATAAGGAGTGTAGTAAATATTTTAGATTTTTTTACCCTTTGAACTTAGTTATAACTATGTCTATAAAATAAGACTTAGTATATGAAAGTTGGGTTGTAGATAAGAAAGATAAATTAAACCAATTCAAGAGGAAAAAGGTATCTGAATTAGTTAAAAGTTCCTTTGATTATCTAATTATAGGAAAATAATTTTTTGTAATAAGTAGGATGACCATGGTGTAAAAACTGGGAATAAATATATATTAGTTGATAAAGGGTATAATATCAAAGAATTTATAGAATATGAGGATACCTTTTCCCCAATAGATAGATTAGAATATATTTGCATTATTTTAGACTATAAATCACATATTAATTTTAAATTATATCATAAGGACGTAAAATATACTTTTATAAATGGTTTTATAATGTGGGAAGTTTATGTTGAACTACATTATGGCTTTGAAAATCCTTATTTTTCAAATTATGTTTTTAGATATACAAAAAACAATTTATGGTATTAAATAAGCACTTAGAAGTTGGTATGAGTATTTAAGTTATTTTATTTTATCAAATAGTTTTTCAGTAGGTAAGTAAGATGCTAATTTATTTAAGAAAACTTCATCTTCTAATATATTTTTAGTGAAAATATATGTTGATGATGTAATTTTTCGTTCAACAAATAAAAAAATATTCTAATGAATTTTCAAAACACATCAAAAAAAGAATTTGAAATGAGTATGATGGGAGAGTAAAATTATTTTATAGGTTATCAAATTTAACCAAAAGGCTTTGAGAAAGTGATAAATTAAGTAAAATACAAATTAGACTTTCTTAAAAATAATTACTAGATTGTGGTAAAGTACATAATACCCCTATGAAATATTATGAAAACAATGACTTGTATGAAGCTGGTAAACTAGTTGAAAATAATATTTAAAGAGGAGTAATTAGGATTTAATTGTATTTTTAGGTTAGTAGACCAGATATTAGGTTTCCATTATGTCTTTCTACTAGATTTAAAAATAATCCTAAATAATATCATTTAAAATTTTACAAAATAATTTTAAGATACTTAAACGGAAAATTTTCTATTTCCCTAATTTTTCAAAAAAAACTTGTGATTTTAATTTAATAACATACTCAGATACTGAATTCTGTAGTTGTAGACTAGATTATAAAAGTATATTAGGAACTTTCTAATTTCTAGGTAAATCCCTCATATCTTGTAACAGAAAGAAGCAACACTGTATTTCATTATCCAGTACAGAAGAAAAATATATTTCTATTATTATTTTTTGTGTACATGTTTTGTGGATGAAACACAGCTTAAAAGAATTTGTATTCAATTAAAATCAAGTATCACTTAAATGTGATAACACTATCCCTATAAACATTTATATGAATAAAATAAATTATTTAAAAACCAAATACATAGTCTTAAGACATCATTTCATAAGAGATAATTCTAAAAAAGGTGACATTTCTCTTGCATTTATCTCTATAGAGAATTAGTTAGAAAATATTTTTATTGAACCCCTTATGTGTGATAATTTTGATTTTATTGAAATAGAATTGGTTTTATTTGTTTTTAAATAAATTTAATGTGTTTTATTTATTGTAATTTAAATGAATTAATTAACTTTATTATTCTTGAAAATTAAGTTTGATTATTCTTTTATATTATTTATTTAAATATTATGTGATAATTATTTTTATTTTTATTTTTTTATTATTAAAATTTAAAAAATTAAAATTTCTTTCTTTTCTTTTCATTAATTATTTTTGTTATTTATTTATCAGTCGGAAGTAACCTTAGAAAGTGAGGTTTCCTTTTTTAGGAATAAGTTAATGAACATTCTTGAGTAACAAATAGAGGACGTAATCTCATAAAATGTTGAAGGAATGATAGTGGTAGTTTATCCTATTGAAATGGATAATATCTTTAATTATCCCTTTGAGGGAGAGTTCTCTTTTAGTCAGACCTTTTCTGGGACTAGTTTAGTAGGTTAAAAAAAGTGTTCAATTTTTTTTTTGGAACATATAATTTTGGGAAAGAATCATGTAAAATAGATTCCTGCTAAATGGAAATATTTTTTAAATTTGTGTAGAAGGGTAGAGCACAAAGATAATGAGATCTAGATAAATTTATTTTTCAATATATTTATTTGAAGTATGTCTTGACCAATAATGTAAAGTTGAGTTTTCCAAGGCACATGGTAGGATTCATGCATCATGTTTTTGAAGGAAAAGGGAAGTTAAACTATTATACTTATGGTATATTAATTTTTTAGTTTTTAAGAGAAAAAAATTACATTTAATTGAAGGTGATGTGGTAAAATTTCATAAAATTAATGCACTATTCATAGTTCTCTTAAAGACAATTATAAATTTCTAGGATTCTACTTTGAATTGTTTGAAGGCAGTTAGTCAAGAAATTCTAACTCATGGGGATTCAAATCAGACCTCACTACATAGTAATGTGATAGCTATTGAGATGGTTTCTTCTATAGGAATATAGGAGAAAAAATCCTTAAAACTCAAGTCTTCGGTTCTATTTAGCAGTCCAAAAGGTGGAGAGTCTATCTAGATTTAGGAGGAAATTGATGCTCAAATCCATGATTCTGGTGAAATTAATGTGTTTGTCAATGAAGTTCATCCTATTGAGACGGTTTTTCAGACAACTGATACTTTTTCTAATGATACATTAGTTAAGACAAGGCCTATGTGTTTTTATTTTCATAGAAATCTAGAGTTAGAATAATTTTATGAAGGAGATGATCCAATTCTTCTTGGATCACCTATTGATACAATAAGGGATTCTAATCTGGTTATGTAATCTGAGAATAATTCACATAAACCATTAGTACCAACTTCACCTTCAACTACTCATGAATTAGTTCCTTTAGTTATCAATATTTTAGAAATCCTAGAAAAGTAAGTGTTTGGTAATAATGTAAAGATGGAGTGTAACAATCTAAGATTATATTGTTTTGGTTTAATAGTGGAGTTAGATACTTGAATGGATGAGATTAGATAACTCGGAAAGTCCTCTATCTCCAGATCAGACTTTACTAAGTTAGTTATAATGATGGATTCCTGGTCAATTGTAATCAATAGACTTCAGAGAGATAAACAAGTTCCATAAACTAGTTTTAATATATGTTCTAAAGAACTTCAGGAAATGAAAACCCTGATAAGTGGTTTGAATGATATTTTTCCTACAAAAGATGATTTTAGTGAACTTGGATACTTGGTTGCATCTCGAAATGATGTGTATCTTAATTCTTCATTAATGAAATCAGTTTCATCTCATATAGTGCTTGATGAAATAAAAAATTTTCAAGATGAAGTTAAAGAAACTTTTCAAACATTGAAAAGTGTTGTGTTAAGTCAAATTGAGTTTATAAATAAATTCCAAACATATAGAGTTATTACCTCAGAATATCTAGTTATTCTATATTTTTATAATGGGGTTAGTCAAATGCCAATAGATTTGGGTTTCATTTCTTCTTATATTCAGTATCTCTAAGATGATATTCTTTATACCATGTTTTTGGATTAGACAAACAATGATATTTTTGGTCAATTTCATAATACATAGGAAGATATTTAGAATATTAATATTGGGTAATACATGTTCCTGAATGACCATTTTGGTCATCTTGAAAAATATCTTAGTGATGTGGTAGAAGAAAAATTTTATGGTTCAAAGGAATCAAGAAATATCATTAGATACTACATTCAAAAGGATGATAAAAACACTAAAATTCTGTTGAAAAAGTTGGAGGATATATCTTATATGGTTGTGGCTCTGTATAGAACAGAAATAATAGATTTAGATTTGAAATAATCCTCATAATAGTCTTTAGAAGAGTCAGTTCCAATTATAGGTATGGTGTTGGTTTTGTACAAAACTCATGAATTTTCTAGTTAAGTTCAACCCCAACCTTCTTTCAATGCTCAAGTTTTTTAATATTATCTTAATGATGTTACGGAAATTGTTTGTAGTTTTCTAATGAATGTGCATAGAACATATTGTAAAGTGAATTCAATGACTAGTCAAATAAGATTCATTCCAAAACATGGAAATCTAATTGTGAAGAAGGTTCTTATGGATATGCATTATGGAATTTCAACTGTAGACATTACCCCTATTATTTTCCCTCATTCTGTCAATGAGTTAGCAAATTTATCTTTAGGGAAAGTATAACTTCTTAAGACATTTATTAGGAATGTAATGGTGCTATTTTCTCAAATCCATAAGTAAGCATCTCTTTTGATTCTTGAATTTTTCATGTTTTATGTTATTCCATGAATCGACAGGTGTGTTGAAGCTTTATGTTAAATAAGAATTTAGGACACCTCTTGGACCTAATCCTTCTAGTACATATCAATAACCATTCAAAGAATATAAGGTGTTTATGATCTCTCAGTTCCATCAGTTCTAGTTTCATATACCACGAGAACCACTCTAACCTTAAAGCCACATTCTCCAAAAAATGAATATTGTTTAAGTTTATTTAATAGATTTATTTATGTATTAGAATAAATTAATTAAATACTTCATTATTTATTTTTTTGGTAATGTGTTTCATAATGATTATTTTCATTTTATGTTATTCATATTTTTTTTTTAATGAAACCAAATTTTACAATAATTCCATATTCAATTTTTCCACAACACTTAAATAGTTAATAACTCTAAAGTTCTTCATTAACATGTGTTTTATCTCTCTTAACCTTCCTTTTTTAATGTGACTAAAGGGAGAGAAGTTTTATACCTTTTAAGTTTCAAAAAATAGGGGAGATGTGTTTCTACTGTACCAAAAAAGAGGAAAAGTATTTTAAAAAGGGGAAGTTTATACCTTTCATAAAAGTGAGAAGTAAAAAAATAAGGGGGAGAAAAATACATTTTAAACACTATTAAATATTCTACATCTAATTTCTGCTAAACCTTTTTGAAATCTGGTGTCTGTTACCTCTTATATTATCTAATAGTTTTTATAAGTTTTATGGGTTTTATGATCATCAAAAGGGGTATATTGTTGGACTACTAATGTTGATCCAACATATACTATATACTTTAGGTTTTAAAGATCTCAAAAACCCTTAATAGTTTATTAATGATCTTTCAATGTATGTTTATCAAGTTTTATATTATTATTATATTTTTGGAATTTAATTTCTTTAAGTATGAATTCTGAATGTTTTAGATGAAATCAGCTTATGTCTGTAAAATCGGCTACATGATTTTTTTGGCTACATGGTAAAAATGTATACATCAATCAAACAAATATATCAATCATGTACATCTCTAAATCGCTAATGTGAAAATGTTCTATTCTAATAAAATCGCCTATGTGAGAAATCACTTACGTGATCATTCATTAACATAAGTCGATTATGTAGAGTAATTTGATACATGATAAATATACTTCATGATCAATCTTATATGTAAATCAGTTAAATGAATAAATTGGTTACATGAAGAAATCCATTACGTGAATCACCTAAATGGTGAAAACAGTTACATCACTTAAATCGGGATACATCAATTTCAATGAATTACCTACATGAAGAGAATGGCTACATAATTTCAATTATCTATGTGAATAAAATCCTATGTGATTAAATTTGGATATGTTAAGAAAAATAATCTACATATATTCAATTTTGAAAATTGGTTATGTTGTGATGCTAGTTGGTATTTACTTCCATTGAAGCACTCAAGTGAGAATTTTAATGTGACTATAAAATCATTAAATACTGAATTTTTAATTTAATATATAATCGAATATAATAAGGTCCAAGTAACAAGATATAATTCAAGAATAATATATTTTATTTGTATCTACAATTGTTGTTATATTTCCTAGATATGGATTTGTCACTGATCCCTGTTTTCAATGAATCATGTTCACTGCATTTAAATATGAAGCAAGTGCATGCATTTAAAATAAGGATGTGCATGAGAACAGAATTATGTATGAGAAATGAATTGAACAAGAAAATTAATTCTGAAATATCTCAAAAATAAAACTCTAATTTTCTAATAAAACAAGAAAGAAAAAGTCTTGTTTCATCAGTTCTTCTAATAAATAATTCATTCTATGTTTAGAATAATACCATTGATTTACTAATTCTTTAAATAATTTCTCTTAGAGATCTTTTTTATCTATCTTTTCCTTAATAAAACTATGTTTTGAAATCAATAAAAACTATTTTTATTTATTTTATTTTATTTTAAATTATCTCTTTAAAATAACCTTTAAATGCTTCTAATTTCAAATAATTTCTTGAGCCCAGTTGAAAGATCATTTGCTTGTATCTAGTTTTGAATTATTTTGATCAATCGTGTAGTACATAAAAAGTACTAGAATCCTATGGAAAAATGACTGGTTTATTGAAAATCATCACACTCATGAAGAGGAGTTGTCGTGGAGTGGACTCAATGACTTCTATTCCCCAAACCATTTTAAATATCTCTATGTTTTTTATCTTTTTATTATTTTATATTTTTGCATTTGTTTCATTAAATAATAGTATATAAATAATTCATAAACAAGATATGGTCATTTTTCCAAAGTGAAGATAAATTTAAGTAACTCAATTCACCCCTATCTTGAGTCTTAATATGATCATTCTCTAAAAATAAATGTTTTTTAACCTTATAGTAAATTATTCAGGATTAATGATGATATTTTTCATTATAGGGTGGATATTTGAGATTTATTGAAAGAGTATTTTTTGGTTTCATTTATTCAAGGTATGAACATAAATATAATCAAATTTGTTTCTTAAGTTATGAGAAATTTTTTTATCATGGTGAGGTAGAACAAAAATTGGAATTCATATGGATAATAAAATGATAATTGTCAATGAAAGTTATAATAATTTTCATATTTTCAAAGGGTAAAAATAAAATTCATGATTAACCTTATTTACTTAAAGAATGAGGATTTTAAGAATTATTCCATATGTGATGCTTAGAAATTTCTACATATTGATAATTATTTGATTTTTTTACTAAGAAATTTTAATATTAATAATATGGAAATTATTTTTTATTAATATGAGATTTTGTGCTTTGGGAAAAACACGGGTTTTAGTGTGGGGGATTTTATAACTATATTTCATGAAAAATAAATTCTTTAGTATTCATTTATTTTATTATTTAATTAATAATTTTTACCTTAGTGTACAATAGTTTTATATATTTTTATTATAAATGATTAAATAGTAAATTTATATAAAAAGTAGAAACATTAAGTTTTAGGAGAGAATAAATATTTGGAAAAAGAAATAAATGATGAATTTCTGAAAAATTTTGGAGCTTAACTAGCACAACCAGACTAGTTATAAGAGCATCTGAGAGAAAGATCCAGCACTGAGTGAGGGAGATCATAGTTGATGTAGAGTTTCACTAGTTATTAGTGGTTGTATTGTGAGGTAGCACTGTAGGATATCAAAAGTGAGGTATGGAATGACCACATATATTAAGAAACACCTTCCCAAGATCAACTCTGATGTGGGATGCATATGAAGTTATTATTCATATTTTTATAATGTGTGTGGTATATTGGAAAAACATTTTCTTCTCATTTGTCTTCCTCGCTCATTCTAGGGTTATAGGGTATTCACTATGCTAACCTTCATTGCACCACGAACCTCCATGGGAGATCGATAAGAGATTGTATTTTATCCCTCTTTTTTTTTAAAACACTCGGTGAAATTTATTCATGTGGTAGATACTTGAGAACACTGAATGAATATTATTCATGGGTTGAGTGTGTGTCATGTTCTATGTATCAAGTCATAGTTTTGAATACTTGAG
This sequence comes from Viscum album, assembly GCA_963277665.1. Taxonomy (NCBI): domain Eukaryota; kingdom Viridiplantae; phylum Streptophyta; class Magnoliopsida; order Santalales; family Viscaceae; genus Viscum; species Viscum album. Next base: position 565,649,184 of record OY728134.1, on the reverse strand, counting down.
TATATGTTGGAAGCTTCCTAAGGTTACATTGACCGTATAAAAATTATCATGACCACATTGGAGGAGTTTGTGCCACAATATTGATGAGGTTGTGTTGGCGCTTGGCATGGAAGTTCATCATGATACACAAGATTATTTTCACATCGCATATGAAGATATAAAGAGGATATGTTTTTATAAAAGTGGAAAAACACTTATTTTATGAGTAAAATGATGGTGCACCAAATTCATATATATAGATCAGTGCAGATTTTGGTTTATTCCATGAGATAAATTTCATGCTATAGTATTTTTTTCTCTAGATACATGTTTGAAAAATTTACTTATATGTGTAGTTTTTGAAGTTATATTCTATAAGAGATATAATAAAAATAAAATGTGTAATTTGGAACCTATTTAAGAGGATATGGAGTTGTAAATGAAGAGGAATAGATACATAAATATATGTTCTAAGATATAACATAATACTAGTGATTTATTCTTCCTATGAATAGAGGGGAGTGGTTTTGTATATGATAATTGAATTTTGAGAGTTTATGTGGCTACCATCCTTAGAGGAGAGTCTTAAAGTCATATCTCTTGTGTTTTTTATATTATATTTCTCATGTATAGAATGAGAGAGTAATATTTTTCCTAGGTTTTTGTAATGATTGGTTGTTGAGTAATTGAAGTGGTTCCTTTATTTTAGGACATTTCATAATGATTTCTTACACCTTTCATTTCACTTATATCTCCATGTAATTCTCTAAGGATTGACCATTGTTTTGTGAGTGAGAGTGTTTTTAGCATATTAAATAGGGTTTAGTTTCATCTAGACCATTGGGTCAATTATTTTCTATGGTTAAACATGGTTTTGGGTTACTTGATTTATATGTAAAATAAAGTATATGATAATGATAAAATGAAATATTATTGATTAGATATTGATTACCCAGACCAATGTATTCTCTTAGGCATTATTTTGAAAACATCATGATTATTAATTATTTATTTTACGATTTGTTATTTCATAAACATGGAATTAAAATTGCCTTGTAAAATCATATTCATTGTTATTTCATCTAGGATAATTAGATGTCATTTAAAATATATAATAGTCTTGGCTATTGGTTACAATGTTTTCAACATTGTATCTGGGGGTTTAAACATAAGACTTACATCACCTATTCTACTTATTAGTAGTTTTAGTATTTTGTGGTGTTGTGCTTATAAATTATAAACTGGTATACCATGAGGAACTAATGACTCCCTTTGGGAAATCAAGTATAAAAATTGGTATCCTATAAATTCTAAATCTTCCACAATCAAACATCAATCCAGACCTTACCCATATCAACCCAGCATCTAAAAATAATGAATCCCACTAAATATAAAGTGTGTAAAGTATTGAGAATTAATATAGAAGTATTAAGTTGTCTTCCAACCAAGTTTCAACCCCCACTATGATAACTAAACATACCACCATATTTAAAATCATGTAGGACTTTTTATAGACCAAAAAACATTGGTATCACTTCTATCTTCTCCCATTAAATTTTTCCAAAAAATAGTAAACCACTTGACCAGAAGTACCCAACAGTCTTCCAAGATATCATAGAACCACTTGACTATGGTTGTTCTAAAACTAAATAAACCACTCTATAATTACTTTACAACCAAGATATGATACCACTGGTTGGGGAAATATGGGACTACTAGAAAATACATCTTCTGAAAACCCTAAATTAAATCCCTTAGGGAATTATCCATGTCGTGTGAAACCTTCGAGATCTTTTTGTCCTATACTGCATCTAGGGTCTAGAGCCAATAAATTATAAATAGATATCATTCTATTATCAAAAGTAACTTGTGGCCATCCAATGTTGACCAAGTTACCCAGAAGGGTCTGAGGTGCCATGGAACACAACAATAGAATCAAATTCCATATCTAAAAAGGTCATGGACCCTAGACACTATGTTGATCTTTTATTCCAAATGGTTTCTTCTAATACCTTCATAGTTGTAGAAAAAACTTTTTAATACACGAATATTACATCATTTTAAGATAAAAATAATAATAGTGATATAATCTTGAATCAAAAAGGTTTATTATCATTGTAAATTAGGCTCATGCATCACTTTTACATGATAAAACTGAAACATTATTTAAATACTTATTCTTTATCCTCCTAAAAGATCAAAAATTATCTCTAGTATATGTAATCACCTAAGGATATACATCAAATAAAGGGGTGGGATAAAATCCCAATAAAGAGAGTCATAACATAGAAGGAATAAGAGACATGAATCAATATTACATAGGTGATCATAATAATAATCCTCGACATTTTATAAGCACAAGATAATTATTGTAAGTTTGAGGGAAATATTTGATAAAGGCAAGGAATGTGATATATAAATAATAATGAAACATTTTGACATAGTTTTCAAATACCACAAAAATCTATGAAAAAATCAAGTGAAATGTCCACGAATAATGTACGTGCATAAATCACATTGTCATAATAGTGAACAAATATAAAATCATGTTCATGAATAATAAACATAATATCAAAAGATATATCAAATTATCCAATGAATTGCAGGGATATATAATTCTAAGTCCACTTATCATATTATAAAATGTTCATAATCATAAATTTCAATAAAAAGATACCATATAAAAATTATAAACATGAAATAAACCCATTGAAATGAATGGGTTTCATAAGGTATTTCACATATCATACTTCATGGAATAACCTTTAAGGTTCCGAAATAAAAATGGAGATAATACATTGGAATAAAAGATAACTGTATTTTAAAGAAAAAAACAACTCTTAAGGAGTCACATATTTGTTTTTGAGAGATAAATATTTTTGATAAATCTTTTTATAAGATTTAAAAATCCTTTTGGAAAGGTAGAAACATGTACATACCTAGAAAAAAAAGGTAACAAATTTTTGAAGGACACTTTAATATAAATAGAAATAATTTTAAAATCAGACATTACTGAAAATATATGATCATTCATTCTTATAATAATGTGAAATAAGATATAAGCCTAATGAAATGGAATTAGGTTCGAAAACCCCCTTATATTAAATCTCACTTTATTTAGTTGATATTTCGCATCCCAAAAAATAAAATTAGGTTTATTAAAACATGGAACCAAAAGTTAATTATGATAAATGATTTCACTATTTATCAATTATTATAATTTTATTCTATTCTTTAAATCCCTTTGTTAAAGTTGAAATTTTTATTATCATGTTTTCTTAAAAATATCCCATTTTGTTTCGATTTTTATATTTTTGTTCGAGGTCATTTATACATAACTAGAAATAATTATAAAATGTTAATATATATATATATATATGCATTTATATATCATAAATAATTTATTATTACCATCTATAAGGGTGGTGAGAATAAATGAGTTAACAACGTCCTCATTGGTGGTTAACCGACCGTTAATAGGACATTGTCCAAAGAAGAAGAAAGATAAATATGAAATACAAATATAATTAGAAATATAATTATTAAATTAGGTTTAATTAATTAATATCACATTAAAATATCACTAAATTAATATTAAAATATTTAAGTTTGAAATTAATAGATAAAAAGTGAATAGAAAAGGAAAGTGGGAAGATAAGTTGATGAAAATTTACTCTTTTCTAGGGGTTGCTTCTTTTCTATGATAGTAAACTCATTCGATGCTTCGAGTCGGTTTAATAAAAATGTTCCAAAAGAATATAAGGGTCTTAAGAGATGGTTATTGGGTAAAAATATGTCTTTGGTAAGTGTAAGTGAAGTGGTTTTCCAAGGGAGGGGTGAGGGCTTATTTGTACTTGAGGTGAGGGGTATTTTAAGGATTAAATATTAATTAAATTATTGTATCCAAGTTAAACCTTTCAACCGTAATATTTTTGACATTATTAAATATATCTAAATAAAATAACATGATTTTAAGACTCTTAATCACTTTATAATTATAATTTATTGGTCTTAAAATAATGAAACAATAAAAATGAAAAAATGTTTATTTAAAAGGATACATTAGACTTTTAGACTTTAGAAAATACTATTTTGGTTTAAAATTTAATTTCGTGGATTATTTTAATTACTAATATTTTTTTTGATCCAAAAAATATATAATTGATTAGTTGATTATTACATCATGAATGATGTAATTTAAAATACACCAATTACCAAAAAACTTTATTGTTACTATTCACCTAAAATTGAATCATTTTAGAAAATTACCAAAAAACACTCTTATAAAATTTTGAAATAATTATTCTAAAAGTGAAATTAATTTTATAAAATTTATTTTCTAACATATGTATTTGTATTTCATTAATATAAAAAATATGGTTTTTATATAATACATTAAAAAATATTTAAAATGTGATATTAGATTCTTTGTGTTTTTTATATTGATATTTATTTTATGGGATTATAATATTTATTTTTTCTTAAATTAATCATGATAAATATTAGTTATATTAAATTTTATTATTTTGAGTTCAAATTACTATTCAAACTATGAATTTATTATTCCCAATGGTCATTTTACTATTCCCAACAATCTGGTTGTTATTCCAATAATCACACTAATATTCCAAAAATCAAATTAATATTCCAACCATCATGTTTCATTCCATAAATACCAATTAATTCCTTCATTCAACATTCACTACAATTCCTCCTAAGGTTCAATATTTTAGTTTTCTAAGATATTTGTTAGTTTACTAGTATTTTTCTTCTTTTCTATAGTGTTGTTCATGGAGGTAACAATTCTAGTATATTGGAATGGTCCAAGTTTTCCCATTCCACTTTTTATATTTAATATAGTTCCCATTATAACATTTGCAATTTTCATGGGTTTAGTTTTTGACTAATGTAATGATATCTATTAATGAAATAATTTTTTTTTGATTTACCTATGTATTTTATATGTATAATACTGTATAATATAACATAACACACATTTATTCAAGAAACAATTATCACTTATAAAATTTGGTACATTAAAATAGTATTCAAAAAGATCTTCTTATTCAATGATCAAGTAATAAAAAACTACATGATATAAAATAAGTAATCACAACACATGGAAATAACATGGTTTAGACTTTATTCCTACTCCATGAGGGAACACATTGGTTTTCAATTAAGGGATCAAATGAGTTACAAGGGAATTCTATATTTCGATAATCCTACCGAGCATGGGTTATAAGGGACTCTATCCAAAAAACTCACTCCATACACCCTACTCAAAAAACAACTCAGGTAGAAGTCTCCACGAAGAACACCAACTGAAAATGCTCCATGGGGAAGTCACCAAATGGGGATGAATGTTATCACTTACCCTTCCAATATATCCCATTTTATTCCAGTACTTATTCCCATAAATCATCCTGAATATGATAGTTATATAGAATCCATTTTGTGGATTCTAGTTTCACCACCTTCTAATATCCACATAGATAATTCCCACGTATCTATTCTTTATAGATATCCCTCACTCGGTTAAAGACATCCAACACCTTAGCTGGTACTTTTACTGAATTGTACGTGCTTTCGAAAACTATATGTGTTTACCCATAGATATCATTATAATGAAGAGATAGATTATATTAAAAATAGTGATACTTGGGATCCTTTAACCAAACCAAACAATAAGAACGTTATTGGTACAAAATGGTTGCTCTAAGACAAGTTGAATAAAGAAGGAGGAGTTATAAGAAACAAGTTGAAGATAGCTTATAAAGGTTACACTCAAATTTAGTAAATTGAATTTGATAAGAACTTTACTCTAGTTGGATGATTAAAAACAATACGAATCATTCTTTATGTTATTTTAAAATCAAGATATAAAATTTTCTAGATGTATTCCAAGTTGTATTTTCTTAGTAGAGATATCAATGAACCATTTTATATTTAACAACTATGTTTCTTCGTGATTGGGAAAGAATAAATCTACGTGTAAAAATTAAACAAGGATTTATATAGATTGAAGCATGCTATGAGATATTGGTTTTCAATATTGGACACTTTATTAAGTAAGGTGAACATCAAAAAAGTAAGATTTGATAGTAAACTCTTTATAAAGGAAAATATATAGGTACCACTCATTGTGACTTTTTATGTTTATGACATCATATTTCAAGGGAATGATGATGAAACTTATGAAATGATTGTAAAGTAGATGAAGAATTTATTTAATATATCCATTTTAGGAGAAATTAAATAATTTATTATCTTAAAATTCTATTAAAAGAAGAAAATAATTTTTCTATATCAAGATAATTATGCTAAGTAACTAGAGAAAAAATTTGTAAAGGAAGATTAAAAGACATTTTCCATATGAATTTATGTGGGAACAAAGTTTTCAAAACATGGGGATAGAAAAGAGGTAGATCCTAAAGAGTTTAGTAATTTGGTTAAAAGTTTATTATATCTAATAGATTAAAGGTCAAATATTGTGTATGTTGTTTCACATTGTGTTAGGTATTAATGTTCACTAAAATAATCACATCTCTTGGATGGAAAAAATTATTAGATATATTAAAGACACAACTGATTTTGGGTTGAAATATGATTTAATAAGAAAGATTGATCTATTTAGTTACACTGATGTAGATTGATAAGTAAGAGTAGATGAGAGAAAATCCACATACGGTGGAGTATTTTTCTTGGGAGAAATATGAGTTACCATGTATAAAAAGAAACAAAAATTAGAAACTCTCAGTACAACAGAGGTTGAGTATGTTGTTCCCACTGAAGTTGTAACACATCTTATACGGATAAAGACTCAGTTGAAATATTTGTTTTTTAAGGTGAATATTTCCCTTATTTTGGGATGATGTAATCAAATTTTTAGAAATATCACTTAAATTCTACCACAAAATTCTCATTCCAAGAACATTGATATCAAATATCACTTTATCGAATAGAATTTGGAAAAAAACGAACTGAAGTTGGGGTTTTTCATAAAATGGATCATGTTTCTAATACGTTTATGGATCTATTACCAAAGTAAGAATTTAATAAGTTGAGGTTTCTCATTGTTTTAAAACCTCACCCTCTTCAAGTAAAAGGTATTTGTTACCCATCCCCTCTCTAATCTAATCTTGGGATAGTATTTTCAAACAAGATAAAAATATTTTAACAAACATCTATCCCTTGGTATGTGTTTTAATTTTTGTGAGAAATCATATATTTAGGGGGCGTTCATGAATAATTATGTTGTTTTGTTATGATAGTTAAAAATTTAAGTATAGTTCTAGTGACCCTATCCTTTTACACATATCATTGTGTGATTTTAAGCATAACTAACCATCACATACAAACCAATGGTCGTAAATTATAGTCTCTTTGGAAGACTAGGTACATAAAACTAAAAACATGGAGATGGAAGAAAAAATATATTTATAAATATACATAATGAGATCTTAACTTCCTTTTATCTCTTACATATATATAGGATAACCTGGGGAATACATGAATAAAGGTATGAGAAAAAATCCCAATAAGGGAACAAACATGGGAATAAAGTGTAGCACATGAGTTAGAATGCATAAAATAATGACATAAAAATGTATGAAACATGAATAAACATAAAGAATTATAACATATAAAACATTTAATCATGTTATTATTACAAAATTGGAATTTGGTAATAATATATAACATGAAATAAACATGAGATAAGGCTAACTGCCAGGACTTTATCACATGGTGGACAAAGCCCCATAACAGATTAGGCTTACTCCCTAATCCCATACATGACGTCTCATTAGAAACAAAATTACCCAATGCATTGTATAGATATTTAGGTTAACCCATCATAAAATTTTCATGAATATGTGTTCCACATTAAGAATAAAATGTAAGGAATAGAAATAAGGGTTACCCATGGAAAGAAAGGGGTATCATAATCATGACATAAGGCATACCCAAAGGGTGTATCATGATATTGTTTATGAAATAATGTATTTAAATCATAAATGATCACTAATAGGGTAAAATAGTCATATATTATGATAAATTATGTCCAACAGAAGATAAAACATGTAAAAAGACTGTTTAAGAAACTTTATAAATGAGCCAATTTAATACGGTTTAAGGGAAATATTAAGTAGCCATTAAAGAGGAAAAAGGAATAATTGTTTGTATAAAACCAGAAATTAACTAAGTTAGTTTTTTATTATATAATTTTTTAATTAATAAAAATAATGGTTGATTAAATCTGATTTTATATTGTACTTACAAAAATGGGTAAGAAATTGGGAAGTTTCTTTAATCGGGCATGCTTAATGGGATGAATTGAGAAGACAACCTTTTTAAAATTTTGTATTTCCCAATAAAATACGGATTAATTGATATGGATACATAATTTTGGAACATATAAATAGAATTTATAATAATTATATAATAATAATGGGGAATAATTGGTTTAAAGAGAGAAAAATTGTAACCTAGTGGTAAATTTTGAGGTTCAAAGTGATCCCTTAACTTATGTTCAAACGTGTTTTGAACTTATAATTAATATTCTGGATAATCAAATTATATTTAATAATAATTTAATTTAGAACCCAGTAAACATATATTTTATTTATTTAAATTTTATTAATTTCATTTATAGCCATTTTTATGTGTCATAAAGTTTAATTTCATTATTCGGGGAGCGTTCATTTTGTGATTTTATGATTGGTTCCCTTGAGTATAATTGTGTTCGTTCTTGTCAAATGTAATAAAATCTAAAAAAGTGGAATCAAATGGTATTAATTAACCTCTATAAATTTAAATGGTCTTATAAATAATATTTTATTATATGAGGATTATTTATTTTTTAAAACATTAATGACAAAATTTTAGATTATTTTGGTTATTTTTCGATCATCATGAACTAGTTTTGAACTATTATTTAATATTATTTGTATATTTTAGTTCTAGAACATAAAAAAGTTATAATATAAATGTTTCAATATTTTTTAACCATTATAATGGTTCTATGAAAAAATATTAAGGTGTTAGTGAAATAAATCATCATCCATGAAGGTAGGGAATCTATACATCACGGACGGTGTTTTCATTTTTAGAATAAAAGAAGAAGAGAAGATATTTTACGGTGGAAATTCAACTAACATAATAAAATTACACAATATAAATTGTACTGGATTTATAATTCTATTTTGTATATGTGTAGTGAGAAGAGGATAATAAAAGAAAAGAAATTGAAAGGGAAAGGGGGGTTTTACCTCATTAATATTGTCTCCTTGAGAACCTTCTTAAAGAACTCGGTATTGGTATTTTGGTGATAAAAAAAAGACTAGAACATAGGGGAGAGGTTTGGGATATGAATTGGGTAGAATATTAACAAGATCATAATCTTAGAATTTTTTAGGAGAAGAGAAGGTGATGGATGGTATTTTAAGGGGAGGAGAGAGGTGTTTTTTATTATTTTATTAATTTGTTTATTATTTTGGATCAAAACTATCAATAGTGTTTATTCTTGTGACTAAGTAAAGTAAATATTGAATTTTATTTCAAAATAATGTGTGTTTTCATCATCCATGACTCAAAAATTCATGTATTTTGTTTAAAATGTTAAATATTGAAATTTACAATATTTCATTATTCATAAAAAACACAACTATTTTAGAAAAATCCAAAAAATTCACCCCAACCATTTCTAAAAGATTATATTTCAAAATTGGACTCCATTTTATGAAAATAATTTTCTAAATATGATAAATTTAATTTTTGATTAAAATCTTCATTTATTCAAAAAATATTGATTTTAATATTATAACTGATCTTATGACACTTTTAAAAATTAATTAAGGTCTCACAAAATTATTTTATAACATAAAAATATTAATCTATGAATCTATTTTATGAAAATAAATTTTATTTTAAATAATTATATTAATTACAAAATTTTAAATAAATATTTATGTTTCACAAAAAATACCAACACTCAATTTATCATTTCTAAAATATTTATTTACTTATTCCATGACATAAATATATCATATTTTCATTTCTAAGATAAATAACTTTAATTTATACTTTCATAGGTGAGTTTACAATTTTAATGTCTAAATTACTATTTCTAACTGTCACATTACTATTTCAATGATCTGGTTACTATTCCAACGGTCATATTTCTAATGGTCATAAGGGTTTACTACTTTCTATAAGTTCATATTATTACATTCATCAGTCAATTATATTATCTTGGAATGTTATATATAATTTCATCTTTTTAATAAATATTTCATTATTAACATTTGGTTTTATTTCCACAGTTTTGTTAGTGAGTACAATTATTCTAGTGGATCAAGCTTATCCAAATTTTCCTTTTCATACTATTTTATTTTCTATTTATCATTATTTATTAAAATAATGTTTTTATTGGGTTATCTATATCATGCTTGTGATTTATACTACATGGCATAAGAAGGGAAAATTTCAATTATAAAATTCTAGGTTTTTACATTCTTCCCCCATATAAAATTTATCCCTCAAACGTTTATTTTATATACTAAGGTTAAAATAGGTTAGGGTAATTCTCTTTCATCTCTTCCTATGGTTCCCATGCCTCCTCTTTATACTTATGGTTTTTACATCGTACTCTTACCAAGTGAGTAATATTCTTCCATAGAACTTTACCTCTATAGTCCAAGACCTTCCTTAGATGCTCCGCATAAGAGATATCATTTTCTAGTTTTTTCACCTTGAAATTCATCACATGTCAGGGATATAGAATATACTTACTCAATAAGGATATTTGGAATATATCATTCACTTGAGACATTTGTGGTGGAAGTGATAGTCAATAGGCCACAACTCTGACACAATCAAGATTCATGAAGGGGCTGATGTGCCTGGGATTTAGCATTCTGTTCTTCCCAAATCTCATGACTCTCTCCCACGAAGATATGTGGAGGAATTACATGTCTCTAACCTTAAATTCTAGGCCCCATCAACAATTTTATCCATAAATATTCTATCGACTTTGGTATGTGTTTATCTGATGTAGAATGGTTTTTACATTTTATACTATTCCTTTGACCGTTTCAGGTCCCAGCAACTTACATGTGTTGACTTCATCCCAGCACACCAGTGTTCCACATTTTTACCATAAAGGGCTTTATATGGGCTATTTGGATGCTTTAGTGGAAAATATTTTTTTAAGAGAACTCGGTCAGAGGTAGATTTTTTTCTCATCCACCTTTGAATTCTATAGAGCATTCTCTCAACATATCTTATAGTGTATGAATAGTCCACTCAGATTGGACGTCAATTTAAGTATGATAAGTCATACATAAGTTCAACTTGGTGCTTAGATCATGTTGAATACTTTTATAACATGGTGGTAAATCTCGTATCTCGATCGAATATAATCTATAATGATACTCCATGAAACCTAAAAACTTCTATGATGTATATCTATTAATGTTGGTAAAATGAGAATTCCTCTAAAATTACAATAAAGTTAGTTGTCTTTGTAAGATGATTCACAATAACCCATTTAATATCGTTTCCTCTGGATGTCTTCATAACTAGAGTGACAAATTCTGTGGAGATTTTATTTTCATTTCCATGTTGGTATGGGTAATGGTTGTCTCATCCTTTTAGGATATTTCCTTTCAAACTTAACATGCTAACGTAGAAGTCACCTTGATGTATATTCAATGATCTCCTTCTCCATATTGTCCCACCAATAGTTCTCTTAGAAATATTGATACATCTTTGTGCTACCTAGGTGGATAGAGAAAGTTGAGCTATGTGAATTTTTTAAAATATCTTTCTTTATCCCTGGATTGGATGGTACACATAGTCATGAACCAGATCTTACACCTACTTTCTTATCAATTTTCAATTTGGATGATTTCTCATTTATTTATATCTTCTACCTTTTTCTAAATTTCTACATCATTTCTTTGAGAATACATTATCTTCTCCACAAGGGATGGTTGAGCAATAATTTTGGAATGGAATGATGATTTTTCATCCTTTTTTACTTCCATGCATATCATTTTCAATTCTAAGAATATTATATCATTTTCAATTCTCTTAATTGATAAATTTGCAAGATCCTTTATACGTAGAGTATCTGACACTTTATTTTTTTTACTAAGATGGTTGTAGATTGAGAAATCATAATACTTGATGAGAACTAACCATATTCACTGGTGAATATTAATATATTTCTATGTGAATAAATATTTGAGGTTCTTATTATTATTATATATCTCACAATTCTCAATATAGAGATAATGTCACCAGATTTTCAGTGTGAAGATCACAACTACCAAATCTAGATCTTTTGCGGGATAGTTTTTCTCATTAAATTTAAAAAACCTTGAGGAATAGGATATCACTTTATAATTTTTCCACATTAAAAAACAAAATACCTTATTTTAAGCATAGTTTTATACCACATAGAGCTCCCCACTTTTCAAAAGTGTGAGTATCGGTGTAGTGATAAGCCTCTTCAAATATTTAAATCACTCTTCACATTCATTGGTCTAAAAAACTCTAATCCCTTCTGATTTAGCTTAGTTATGGGGTTTGAAAATCCTATGATATTCTTCACAAATCATAGCTAATACCCAGATATACCATGTAAACTATAGATCCCTATTACAGATACTGGTCTAGGATACTCCTCAATTGCCTTTTTCTAAGAATGGTCCACAGATATTCCTTTACTAGTGATAACATACCCAAAGAATGATACTTAATATATCCAAATCTCATATCTAATGTACTTTACATATTACAAAACCATTGTTTTTTGTATTTTTAACCCAATTTTCATATAGATTCTCCCTCCACAAAGTCTTTGGAATAGTATTAAAATGTTCATCATGTTCCTCTTTACTCTTTGAGTATATTAGAATAAAATCGATAAATACTACCACAATTTTTTTGAGGTAATCTATACAGAATATATTCATTAAGTCCATGATATTTATAAAGAATTAGTTATTCTAAAATGTAATCACTATGAAATCATATTTTCCATACCTCGTTTGAATGGTAGTCTTGGGAATATCTTCCTTCCTCCCCTTTAATTGGTGATATCCCAAACAAAGGCCCACTATAGAGAAATACTTGGCCCCATGTATTTGATCAAACAAGTAATATATTAGTAGAAGGTGATACTTGATCTTTATTGTGATTTTTTTGAGCTCATTATAATCAATACAGAGGTACATTGATCCATCCTTTATTCTTGAAAAAATGGACTCGATCACCCCATGGTAAAGCACTCAGGCATATGAAACTCTTGTCTCGGTTCTCTTCTAACTAATTATTTAGTTATTCAAACTCAATGGTGGCCATTTTATATGGAGTCTTTGAGAAAATAAGAGATCAAGGAATAATTTCAATTGAGAATTAAACCTCTTGATCAGGATAAATACCATGCAATTATTCAGGGAACACATCAGTGTAGTCCCGCACAATGGGCATGTCTTTAAACATGATTCTCTCTTTTTTATCAATAATTTGAGATGTATATGCTTACTCGTAAGTATATAATATCCACAATTTAGATAATGTTTTTGAATGATATTCATCGTCATATTTACACTTGTAAACAATAGGATGATTCCTTAGGATGTGAAGAGTGATCTCCCTTTCCTGACAGTTGATGTTGTATTTTTATAATAATAACTAATCCATGTCCAATATAACATAAAACTAAACCAAAGAAAGTAATAAGGTATTTTTTAGAGGATCATTCCACAAAATATAGTTGGGGAAGAGTTATATACTTTGGATGAAATATTTTACCTATTTTCTATTATCATAGATAACTCACCCTCTGTATTTTGAGGTGGTGTTTAAATCGTTCTACTAAACATGAAATATATGAAATAATTTGTAGAACCATAATAAAATATGATATTTTCTATTCTTGAATAAATAACCAAAATACATATCACTATACCATTATTAGGATCCACCTATAAAGTAGTGATAAAGTATTCTCTTCCTTTTTTCCTTAAAGGTTAATTATGTTGATTAACTCTAAAAACCCTTTCCTTAAAAAAATATCTTGCATAATACCCATGTTAATTATAGTTGAAACACAACACTACAGACTGAGTAATGTTCTGGACCTTCTTTTCTTCTTCTACATTTGTGGGATTATTTATATTTCTTTGGAAATAATTATCTGGATTCCCCTCTCTTCCACATTTTAAGTGTCTCCTATTTCCCTTTATATAGTTCACAGGATGCTTCTTTCTACACTTTGGACATGTGTAATTTTGGGTTTTCATTATATTATGGGATTTATCTATTAATCCTTTCATATTAAAAATAAATTTTCATCTTTTTAACTCTGATCCCACAAGACCACTGATAATCTCAAATTTCCTTATCAACTATAAGGGAACAATAAAAAACTCCTCATAGGAGTCAAGGTCTTGAATCACCAATGATTTTCATATACAATACTTTAGTATACTAAAGATTAAATACAATTTTATTTCATTATTCATGAAAAATAAAAATTCATAGCATGAAATCCTTGTAATGTTTTCCTCATACACCCTGATATACTCATCTTTCTTTTTATTTAGTCTGAGGAACTCCCTTTCTATATTAAGAGAGAAAGATTATGGAAAATAATTTTTGAAAAATATTTTATTTAATTCTTCCCAATCCCTGGAATAAATTTTCTCCTTAGACATTGTTTTTTTGATCAGTTTCCACCACTGATTAGCTTCCCCAGAAAAATGATAAATCTCCATTACAACATTCTCTTCTTCTAAGCATTAGAGGACATAGGATATATTCTCAATGGAGTTAATCCATTATTCAACAATAAGGGGATTAAAAGACCAACTAAATACTTGAGTTTTTTTTATATAAAGGATTAAACTAAAACATTATCTTTATTTGGATAAGGATAGAGTTCCATGTGTTTCAAGTAATTATTAATAACTTGATTCAGTTATTCTTATACTATCATTATGTTTTGATCTCTTGTTCCCATCATATTTTGAATTTCATCAGGGAAATATTCACATTTCCTATCACATTGATTATTGGAATAGGTTATCCTATTTACAACCAATAAATATGAAAATAAAGTATGATTAGGGATCTTGAATACTTAGATAATAATCATATAAAAATGAAACTTTTAACATGGAAGGATAAACTTGTAAATTAAAAGTATATCCTAATATGTGATTCCCTAAGTTTTAGTCTAGGTTATCCACAGTGATATAATTATCCCTAGGGTTATTAGGAATATTTTCTAGTCATAATATTGAAAAATAACTATACTTTCATATGATACCAACAATAATGACCATATCCTTTTACACATATCATTACATGTTTTTAATCATAATTTACCGTCAAATACAGACCAAGGATGGTAAAATCTAGTGTCTTTGGAAGACTTGGCACATAAAACTGAAAACATTATACTAGAATAAATAATTTCTTTATTAATATCCAAAATGATTTCATAACTTACTTTTAGATCTTACATCTAAGTTGGATAACATAGGTAACACATAAATAAAGGGTAGATCTGAAAATCCTAGTAAACGAATAAACATGGGAATAAAGTGTAACATGTGAGCTAGAAGGCATAACATTATGTCATAAAAAGGAATTAAATGTGAATAAAAATAAGGAATCATAACATATGGAACATGTAATAATGTTGTCATTGAAATATAGAAATGTGATAGTAATATATAACATGACATAAACATGAGTCAAGGCTAACTGCCAAGACTATATCACATGGTGGACAAAATCCAATAATAGATTAGGTTTACTCTCTAATATCATAAAAGACATCTCATGATACTAAAAATGATCCAATTCATTAGATATACATCTAGTTGAACCCATTATAACATGTTCATTCATATGTGTTCCATATGAAGAATCAAAGGTAAGGGCTACCCATGGAAAGAAATGGGTATCGTAATCATTTCACAAGGCATCACCAAAGGGTGTATCAAGATGATGTTAAATAAAGAATAGATTTATATCATATATGGGCATTAATAAGGTAAAATATTCCTAGATAATGATAAATTATGTTCAAATAAATATAAAACAATTAAAAATAGTGTTTAAGAAACTTTATAAATGAATCACTTTAATGCGGTTTAAAGGGAAAAATTAATTAGTTTTTAAAGAAGAAGAGGGATAATTGTATGTATAAAACTAGAAATGTGATAATATGGTTTTTCATGATTAAATTAGTGATTTAATAAATATAATTATGGATTAAAATAGATTATGGAGTGTACTTTAAAAATGGGTAAAGAATTGGGATGTTCTCTTTAACCGGGCTTGCTTATTAGGAGGAATTAAGAAGGGAACATTTTTAAAACATGTATTTCCCAATGAAAGAAGGATGAATTGATATAGATACATAATTTTAGAACATATAAACATGATATAGATAAATTATATAAGAATAGGTGATAAATAAATAGGTTTAAAGAGATAAATTTTGTAACCGAATGGTGAATTTGGAGGTTCTGAGAGATCCCTTACCCTATGTATGAAAGTGTTCTTAACTTATACATAATTTTCTGAATAATCCAATTAGATGAATAATAATTTAATTAACAACACCATAAACATATATTTTATTTATTAAAATTTTATGAAGTTCCTTTAATGCCATTTTGATGGGTTATAATGTTTACTTTTGTTGTTCCGGGAGTGTTAGTTTCATGATTTTATGATCGGTTCCCCAGAGTATAATTATGGGAGTTCTTGTAAAATGGAAGGAAAACTCCAGAAGTGGAATGAAATGGTATTAATTCACTTCCATATATTTATATGTTCCCATTATCATTTATTTTTATGATATTAGGATGATGTATTTTATAAAATGTTAATGATAAACATTTACATAATTTGGGCTATTTCGATCATCACGAACTAGTTTTGCATGATTATTTAAAATTTTGTATAAATATTAGTTACATAACACAAATAATGTTAATATAAATTTTACAATCTTATTTAACCATTATAATGTTTTTATGACTATCTACGAAGGTGGTAATGAAAAATGAAAACTTTTCATCCATTAAGGAGGCGAATCAACACATCACAGATGATATTTTCATTTTTAGAAGAAAGGGATAACAGAATAGATTTGATTATGGATATTTCATTAACAAAATAAAATTAAAATATATATATTATACCATAGTTATCATTATATTTTGTATAGGTTAGTGGATATGAGTGTATGAAAAGAAAATAAATTCAAAGAGAAAGAAGGAGGATTATACCTCTTGAATATTGCCTCCTTGAGAACCTCCTCATGAAACATAATATTGGTATTTTGGTGACACTAGAAAGACCGAGGTGTTGGTAAAAGGCTTGGGAGAGTAATTGGGAATAATATTAGCAAGCTACAAAGCTTACAAGGTGTGAAGATATGATATGGTGAGGGGTGGCATTTTTAAGTGGAGGAGAAGGGTGTTTTTTATTATTTTATTTATTTGTTTATTATTTTTCATAAAGACTATCAATAGTGTGGATTATTGGGACTAATTTTAGTAAGTAATTTATATACATTTTAACTAATGGGTTATTACATAATCTATGACAGAAAAAATCATGTATTTTTTCTTAAAATGTCAAATACTGTAAATTACCATATTTCACTATTCACCAAAAATTCAACTATTTTAGAAAAATCAAAAAAAAATACCCCTACAATTTTTTGAAATTTAGATTTAAAAATGGAATCTATTTTATAAAAAAAAATATAAAAATTATAAATTTAATCTTTAATTTAAATCATCATTTATTCAAAAAAATACTAATTTTAATGTTGTAATCGATCTTATAAAATTTTAAAACTTTAATTTAGGTCTCATAAAATTATCTTATAATAAAAAAATATTAATTTATGAATCTATTTTATAAAATTAAATTTTATTTTTAATCATTACATGAATTATAAAATTGTAAATAAACATTTAGGTTTCATAAAAATACCAATACTTAATTTATCATTTTTTACAATATTTATTTACTTATTCCATAATATAAATGTATCATATTTTCATTTATAAGATTAATATATTTTATTTATACTTTTAGTGGTGATGTTACTATTATAATGGATATATTACTATTCCTAATGATCACATTACTATTCTAACAGTCAAGTTACTATTCCAACAGTCAGATTTCTAACGATCATAAGGGTTTCCTCATTCCTATAAATTCATCTTAATACAATCATTGATCGCTTATATTTTCTTCTAAGATTATATATACTTTAATTTTTTTAAATGAATATTATATTATTAATATTATGTTTTATTTATACATCTTTATATGTGAGTGCGGTCATTCTAGTAGATCGAGCATATTCATATTTTTCTCTTCTTATCTTCTTATTTTCTACTTATATTAATTTATTTGAATAATGTTTTTATTGGGTTCTCTATGTGATTTTTTTTCATTATACTACATGGAATAATAAGGGATAATTCTGTTGATAAAATTATGGGTCGTTAGAAAAATTTCTTATGAGGTGTATGAAAAAGATTTTTAAGTCACTTCTTAGAGACAACATTGTTTTTTTTTCTTTAATGATTCTTGTTTCCTACACCAATTTTGATCACTTAGGCTTAGAATTTTGGGATAGTTAATCAATTTATTAACATGAAAAGTTTTTAGGATTTATTTTCTTTGTTAAACATCAAAATATAAAGGGGTATTGATGGGACCATGATCATTGAAGGTTTTTTGAAGAATATTTAATATGTTATGGAAGATGTTAAAAAGTTTTTCACTTTTTTTCAAACATAAATTACCTTAATTTTTCAAGTTCTCCAAAAAATGTGATCGTATATGGAAGATCATCCTGAGTTTTTCAGGCTGAGTTCATCAAATAATGGTTATTAGATTAGATTTTGTAGATAATTTATATCATATTGTACTTACAAGTTACATTATACATAGTTCTTAATAAAAAATCTATAAATTATTTATTTATCCTTGTGTTTCTAACATCATGAGTATTTAAAGATATCATGATCCAATTATAAATCAAAAGTTGGAAGAATTTTATTATCTGTACAGAGTTCATACCACGAATTTATATGGAGTTCACTGGACAGATTCTAACAGATAGTGGTTTGGTTGAGTTGAGTTTGTGTTTGTAGTTTATGAATTTTTTAAAATTTCTAGCACGGTGCTCTGCATAAAGGTAAAACATTTTTTTTGAACCACAAAAGGGTATCTGAGCATACAGTGTAAGGTTTTAAGCTAATATCCCTTTGGTGTGTAAAAGTATATGAACAAAAAAAAAGTGTTATAAGATAATATTTTTTTAATATATTTGATTAGAATAATGTTTTTGGAGTTCAAGGGTATGTTTTTGACGAAATGTATTTAGTTAAACATCAATAAGAGAAATACCTTCAAATTAATTCTTTCACTATCATCAGACAAATTCCAATTAGATAGATTCCATCAGACAAACCGATGATTGTATAGAAGTCAAAAAGTCATCATGTATAGGTTTTTTTATCTATGACATAAGATTATGGATGTTTCTGGTGGAAGATATCTGAAATTTTACTATGATGTTATGAAAGAACATCATATGGAGATTCATTGTATGGAATTTTTGTTATAAGGTCTTACTAGATGAAGGAGTGGTATAAATATATATTGGTTCAAATATCTTTACAAAAGTTTTATAAATATTTTGAATATAATGATAATGAGATGAAAATACAATAAATTCTTACCTATATAGGTTTAAGTAAGTTTCTCAATGTTCCTTATCACTGAAGTTAGGGAATTTTATAAAGAATTTATATTTTATATGTTTTCAAAAAATTATTAAGAATATTATATTAGTTTTGAGAATCATCCAGTAAATTGAAATGAGTGGGAGATTCAAAATTTGATTTTTCACTGAGCAGGGAAATGTATTTGGATTCTTGACTTTACTCATGATATCATCTTTATATAAATGAAAATTTATATAACCAATGTAAAAAAATTATTCACATGCGAATTGTTTAACTAAAGCATTGTAAAATTGGAATGTAGATAAACAGACTTTGTGAAAATAAATTGGACTTATGAAAAATAGGTGGAGATTTCCTATTAGTTGGTATTAGAAAAATGATGTGTACAAACAACTAGTTAAGTAGGGTAAAGATGATGTAGTTGACCTATTTAAGTGGTATCAATTGAAGGATACCAAATAGAGTTTTATATCAAGAATTATCAGATAGACAGAATGATTTGGTGAGCGGATGAATAGTTCGTTATAAGGTTTCACTCTGAAAAAAGGATATATATATATTATATCATACATACAATAGATTTATCATTCCATATAAACCCATCATACTGATAGCCAATAGAATGAATAATGTTCTTCTGAGGTACTGGGAAACAAAGTGAAGAAAAAGAAATTTCAAAACGTGAAAGTGTGAAGAAGTTCAAGTACTATCACAACAGCTAAATCTTATTAGTGAAGTATTATAACAATTTTCATAAAAAAAATTTTATCTTACATCTATGAAGAGATAACAATAACAATTTTTTGATTATAGTCAAACACAAGTGTGAGGATATTCAAAAATAACTATAACTATGAACAAATGAATTTTTTTCTAGTAGATTGTATGGTACTGGATAATTTTCAAACCATGATAAGGACTAGGTACTCTTATAAATTAGTAAACCTTATAAATACTTTTATTCATGTGGTTATTCTTGTACTTTTCAGAGTCATATCTCTTTAATAGTAGGTGAAGTTTGTTTTATATGAAAGAAAATATAAATAGAAAATATCATTGATTTACTCCATCCCCATATTGATTATCACATAGATATTGGTTGGTCCTCTTAAGTGGTATTAGAGAAAAGATTCATTTCCTTGTTGCTTTAATAAAGTTTGTAGAAAATTGAAGCTACTATATATGTTCATAAATTTTAGAATAGTAAGTGTGTTATTATCTTTTATAGTAAAAACATTAACATATGGAAAGATAAAATGTTGTCTTATCTTTTTCCATTGGTCAAAAAGCCCTTGAAGTTATTATAGATGGTTTCCCTCATTATATTAAAGGCGTTACATTAATATCTACTGATAAGAATAATTTTGAGAATTATGGGTGACCTAGAAAGGATTTACATTCCCCACCCTAGGATAGTGAGTTTCTTAAATATAAAGGAATTTCAAAGGATAATGGAATTTGGGATAAGCTGAAGAATTTCTATGAATGAAAAACTAAATTTAAGAAAGATAAGTTACAAATAATCATATTGAACTATTTAGATCTTAAAATGGGTGATAAAAAATCTACTTAGGGCTTCCTCTTAATGGAGAATGACATTGAAAATTCCATAATATGTCATAGTGAAAAGATAGAAGATTGAACCATTATTGAAAATATATTATGAGGTATTCTATAAAAATTGTATTCCAAGATATACTCATTAAAATATTGAGATCCTAAAACTCTACCTTTGGATAACATATATAATAATGTCATCACCTATGAAATGAGAAGAGAAAAGGTTTTGAAGAATACAGAAAAAGTTAATCAAGAAATTTCCTTCAAAGAAGAAAGGAAATAAAAATCTAAGAATATTTTTAATGGATAATCTAGTGATTCTTACACAAAATATTAGGTTAACAAATATATAAATTTATGAAATTTTTCTAAAAGGGTGAAAAGAGTCATAGGAAAGTACAAAGGAATATTACCTCTGAGGTGATTTGGCTATGGAATTGTTGGAAGTTTTTTTTGAAAATTTCCCATGACTCAAGTAAAATGAAGATAGTGATGAAGATAATATAAACTCAATATGTTCTCATAACAATAAAATAGGTAAATCCAATTTCTCTTCTGAGGGAAATTATAATAATATCTCTAATTATAAAAATAGAAACTTTTTGTTTATGTATGAGAAGATTAAGATACTGAAGAAGAAAATGATAACTCCAGTGATGATGATGCTGAAAAACATCCCTTTACAATGTTAAGTGATAAAAATTTCACCAGTGATTAAATAATAACCTATGATGATTATTAATTGGATACTCATATTGATTTTATGTTCAAGTTATAATTGAATGGATTTTTTCAAATATTGTAAGACATTATAAAGGGAATAAAAAGTTGAAAAAATAAAAAAAACATTTAGAAAACCATCAATAATCCTTCCTTAAAGTGAAATACAAGTCATAAAAAGAAATTTATGATTTGAATAAGTTTTTTGAGGAGAATAAATAACTCAACATTAAACATTATGAAAATTTGTAGGTGAAGGAGAAAGAGTTTCAACTTGTTCAACAAAAACTTGTTAAACTTGAGTAAGAAATTAAACATTTTTTAAACTCAACTATAAAATTTAGTGAAAGTTAAATTAAGTGTAATACTCAAGAGGATAGACAAAAATTATCCTCAAAGATTAATAATATTGATTAATATGTTCAAAAGATAAATTAAGACAAGAAGACCTGGTATGTAGAAACAACAAGCCAAGTTCAAAAAACCTAAAGTTTATTATGTTTCAAAGTATAAACCAAAAGATACTACTACTATATTTATCTAGATACTGAGAATAAATATAAACTAAAGAATAAAATATCATTAATTAACCAAAAAATTAGTGCTCAAAAAAGTGATGAAGTGGATGGTAAGAAAGTCGATGAAAAATAGGTACATAACACCGGACATTATACATGTTACAACGGGAAATATTATGTCTATGATTACTAATGGTACTATAGAGGCATTGGTAATATAATTAATATATGTTGTTTTAATAATAAATTTTATAGTTAATCTAAGAGATACTAGAAGAAAAGTGTGAGGGGGAGTCATCCCTCTCAAATAAGATAACCTGAGAAATTCAGTTTGAAGATTGAAAATAAATTCCACCCCTTGAAAACTATTTTTGAAATATTTAATTAGTCTAGAAATATTTTAAAAGGATGTATCATCATGTTAGTAGAATAATAATTATTTTACAATAGATCTAAAAATCTTTATGAGAAGGAAGAAAAAAGGAAAGTAAAAGGAATTAGTTTTTGAAACCTCTCTCAATGAAATAAAAGTGGAATGACCTTGTATTTTGTATAGTGGGTGTTCTTCTCACATGATTGGATATATAAATTTGTTAAAGAATATGAGGGATTATAAATAATTTATAATTACTTCAGGTAATTATGATTCACTCATAATCAAACACATTGGATTTGTCATCATCAGGGAAGAAAAGTGGAAATCTAAATGAGCCTTGATTTTTTATGGTAAAAAACATAAATTTTTAAGTGTTTAAAAATTTTGTGATGAAGTTGAAACAAAAATCATAAAAATAGTTTTTTTCTTAATAGAATAGATGATGGGAAATTTAAAATGAGAGGCTAATGAAATAAGTGAAACTTGTTTCAATTTGTGATTCATAGATTTCATGTTATCTGAACATGATAGAAGAAAACCAACTATGGAATAAAAGGTCAGGGCATATGTGTTAGGGAATGTGAGAAAAATAAAGGAGAGGGAAAGTAAACATGATATTCTTAACATGAAAATAATAAGATATTGGTGTTGTTCCATTTTACAGAAAGGTAAGATTAAAAACACAGTACATAATAAAGTTAAGATACATTCAACTAATTTCTTGGAGCCAATGCATTATAATATTTTTGAGACTATGAGTAAAAAATAAATAAATAAATATA
Organism: Viscum album; assembly: GCA_963277665.1. Taxonomy (NCBI): domain Eukaryota; kingdom Viridiplantae; phylum Streptophyta; class Magnoliopsida; order Santalales; family Viscaceae; genus Viscum; species Viscum album. The sequence continues at coordinate 565,625,438 of OY728134.1, read as the reverse complement.
ATAAATCTATCTATTTTATTTATTAATTAAATATAATTTAATGTATTTTGTTTTTTACACATAAATCATAGGCTCTTAAAATTTTTAAGAGTTTAAGGAGAAGTGAAGAAAAATAATGTGGATACTATATGAATAAAATTTAAAATGATAATGGTGGAAAATAAATGAGTGAAATGTTTATATATTATCTTTAAATCATGTAATTCATCGTGATTTTAGGGCACCATGCATACCACAAAAAAACTTTATTTTCAAAAATATATATATAAGTTTGGTAGAGATGTCATGAACAATGTGAATCGAACATGATACTTCTAAATTTTAAGGGTGGAAAGATATCAAAGCATTGGTTTGTATTTTTAATTGATATTTCTATAGAAAAAACGTTGACTTGACTCCTTATAGTATGTTTTTAAAATATATTCCAAGTTTGAAACACCTAAAGGTGTTCGGTAATCATTGTACTATAAACCTTAGGGTTTAGAATCTTGTAAAGCTTGATGGGAGAGGTTTTAGTGGAATATTCCTTGGATATCCTCCTAATGGGAGAGGATACAAATGTTATAATAAATAAACATGAAATATTTTTGACACAAAAGATATTGAAGTTCTTGGAACTTGTGATAAAAAGTTCCATATAAAATTAAATATATGGATGAAAGGGAAGATGAGGAGGTTTCAATTGAACAATATGAAAGAATTCTATTTAATAGTAACAATGTGGAAGCTGATCAAGATGAATATTCTAACTCATTTATCTAAAGTGATGAGGAAAAATTATGTCCATCTCATCCAAGGATGAGGAAGAAATTCCATGTTCATATCATCATTTGATATTAACGGCATCAAATTTAAACTAGAATAACATAAAATTCAGATTCACATACTTCCTTATACTCAAACGTTGAACCAAAATTTGTTAATAAAGCTTTGTAACATTAAGAGTTGTTTTATCTATTAATAAAGAGTTGAATCAGATTGAAAATAATAATACTTGGGAACTTATACCTAAAAACAATAAGAATGTGGTTGGTACAATGTGGGTGTTCCAGAAAAATTTAAATGAAAAATATTAAGTCATAAGACACCAGGTACGACTGGTTTGTAAAGGTTACTCTCAAATTGAATTCATTGACTTTGATGAGACCTTTCATCTAGTGAAAATATTAGAAAGAATAAGAATCTTTCATTAAATTGATGTGCAATGAAGATATAAAAGTTTCTCGATGGATTTCAATTCATATTTTTTTAAAGGATTTCTTGATGAAGAAGTGTATATTGAACAACTATATGACTTCATTCTTGGGAAATAATAAATACACATTTGAAATTTTAAAAAGTTTTTGTAGGTATTGATGAAACATTTGAGAGATTTGTATTCCAAATTAGATACTTACTTAATGAAGTTGAACTTAACAAATGGAAGAGTTGATAGTTACCTCTTTATAAAATAAAATCAACATGTTTCACTCATTGTGATTGTTTATGTTGACAACATAATATTACAGGGAATAATTAAGAAACTTGTGAAAAGTTTTCTATGGAGATGAAGAAGTTATTTTAGATTTCCATGCCAGGATAAATTAAATAAATTATTAGCTTAAAAATATCTCAACAGAATAAATAATAAATAGAAGTATTATATATAACTTTTGAAGATGTTTGGAATGGAAGATTGAAGGCCAATTTTTACACCAATTTACATGGGAAAAACGTTTTCAAAATATGGGGATGGAATAGAGGTTGATCCTATATAGTTTAGTAGTTTATTGGAATTTTATTATATCTAATGGATTCAATTTTAGATATAGTTATATTGTTACACTTTATTCTTGGTATCAAAGTGAACTAAATGAATCTCATCTCGTGGAAGGGAAACAATTCTCAAATATATTAAAGGTGCAACTTATTTTGGGTTGAAATATTATAGCATATGAAAAATTGATCTATTTATTTATATAGATGAAGATTCTGAAGGAAGTATAGATGATATAAAATATACTTCTAATGGAGTTTTTTTATTGGTAGAAAGATGTTTTATCCACTATATAAAGAAAAAAATTATTAACACTCAGTGAAATATAGGTTGAGTATGTTTCTTCCCCTTGATCTACAATAAAACATTTTTCGATGAAGACTCATTTGGATGATCTTACTATTGATTTTAACTTTCCCATTATCTTTGGATGTGATAATAAAAGTTCTATAAATATCACTAAAAATATGGGGAAACAATCTCATTCAAATAAAATTGATATAAAATTTCTTATCATCAAAGAGCATGGGGAGAAAAATGATCAAAAGTTAGACCTTTTCCTTAGAATGGAGTAATTTGTTGATATTTTTATAAAACCATTTCTGAAGAATAAAATTATAAGATGAGGTTTCTCATTAGCATAAAACCTCACCATCTTTAACGTTGAGGTATGTTTTACCCATCCCCTCTCTCATATTGTATATAGATAGTGTCATCAAAGGGAGTGTAAAATGTTATAACATAAATGTATCCATTGGTATTTTTCCATTTAGAGGGAAAATATGTATTTAGGGTGATTTATTATATGATAAAGTTGTTTGGGTGATGAAATTTCCAAAAATGGAAGAACAATTTCTTATGAGGTGTATGAAAAAGTTTTTTAAGTCTCTTATTATAGATAAAATGGTTTTATTATTTAATTAATATTATTTACTAGATTAATTTCACTCAATTAGGATTATAATTATTGGATAATTAATCCATTTCTCTAGTTACATAGTTTCAGTGATTTATGTTCCTTGGATGAAAAAAAAAATCAAGGGGGACATTTTTGGGACCAAGATGGTTGGAGGTGTTTTGAAGAAGCTAGAAGATGTTATGGAAGATATTATTAAGGTATTTTCTTTTTTGTCCCAATATAAATCACGTTACTTTTTCAAGTTCCCCAACAATGGTGATTGAAAAGAAAATTTCAGCTAGAGTTTTCCGGATCAATTTCATCAAATAGAGGTTATCCGATGAATATTTTTATGGAATGTATATCATATATTTCTTAAAACTTCCAATGTATGGAGTGTTCGATAAAAAAATAAGGTGATGTATTTTTACTAATTTTTATAACATTATGAGTTTTAAAATATATCATGATCCAAGATTAAGTAAAAAAGAGGAGGAATTCATTTTTAAATAAAATTTCTAAAATATGAAGTTTTGTGGACATCACCATAACGATGCTAATGGATTGAGGTTTAGTTTTGTAGAGTTTTTTTTGTAGTTTATGATGTTTTTAAAACCATCCTATAATGGTAGATTGGAATACCGCATAAAGGTAAAACATATTTTTCATGCACCATGTAAGGGTAACTGAGCATGTTGTGTAAGGGTTTTATCCAATTTCTCTATGTTGTGTAAAGGTTCATGCTTGGATACAAAGTTCTATCCGAAAATATTTTGTTAATATCTTTGATCATAATAAATATATCAATGATTAAAGGGAAATTGATTAAAAAATATCCTTGTATGAAGATAACTTAGACAAATACGATTGGATAAACTATTTTAATGTCATCAATCACATTCCAATGGAACATAGTCCATCAGATGAACCGATGATTGAATGAAAGTCACGGAATCATTGAATATAAGGTTTCTGATTCAATTAATTGGATAATGGATTTATCTAATGTATTATCTCCAAAAAAATTTCTACGATGTTATGTAAGAACATCATTTGAAGTTTCATTAGAAATAAGTGTTTCTATAAGTTTACATTGGATGAAGGAGTCATATAAAGCTATACTGACTCAAATATATTTACATAACATTCATAAAGATGTTAAATATGATGTTTCTGATATAAACATTCAACAAATTTTTATTTAGTGAGGTTAAGGTAGTTTACATAAGTTCTTTAACACTAATGTTAAAAAATTTCATAGAAGGATAGAAATGTTAGAAGTTTTCTGAGAAGTTTAAAGAAGATTATAGTAGTCTTGAGAAGCATCCAATGAATTGAAATGAGTGGGACATTCAAAATTTTAGTTTTCATTGAGTAGGAAAATATATTTGGATTTTCTCAGTTACTCTTATGAGTGCACCTATATAAATGGTTGTTTGTACAGACCATGTAAAACACTATTCATATATGAAGAGGTTAGTTGATGCACTATAGAATTGGAAATTTAATTGGACATAGTTTTTTAATATAAATTGGATTGATGAATATGTGATGGATATTTACCATAAATTGGTATTAGACAAATGATGTGTAGAAATGATCAGTCATACAGGGTAAAGATTCAGTAGTTGAACTATTAAAGTGGAATCGATAGAATGATACTAGATATAGTTTTCTATAAGGATATATTAGTTTGAAAGAATTTTATACTACATCGATGATCAATTTTCATAAGTTTTTAGTCTATAAAAATGAACCATATGGATTATATTGAATAGAAAATGGATGGATCACACCAGAAGAACCCATATTATAGAAAAACAATAGACTAAAGAATTTTCTTTCCTACTTCCATAAAAGAAAGTAAAGAATAAATACTTTTAAAAGGGAACTTGTGAATAATTTCAAGAATCATAGTGATAGCAAACTAAATATTTTTTGTGAATCTTTCAAACATTTTTTACAAAAAACTTTGTTACATCTTCTATATATTTAGATCAAACATGCACTATAGTTTCATTATAGTGTAACATAAGTGTAAATATATTCCTCTCTTTTTGAAATCATAAATAAAGGATTTTTTTTAGTGGATTGTATGGAATTTTAATATTTATAAACCATTCCATAGACTATATACTCTTACTGAGTAGTTAACAATATAAATACTAGTGTTCCTGTGGTTTTTCTTATGTTATTTTTTTCAGTAAAGTATCATATCTTAAATAGGAGGTGAATTTTGATTCATAAGAAAGAAAATATAAAAATTAAAGATTATTGATTCACCATCTCCCCCTCTTGGTGATCACACATATCATTATTGGTCCCTTAAAATTCTATATATCTATATGATTACCTACTCATATTAATATTATCATATCATCAAACCCATAAATTTTCATGATAATGATTAATAAGGGATAACTTAAAAATTTTCCACTAATGGGTAATTTATAATGTCATATATCATGTTATAATAATAGTATACATGAATGAATAATAATTAAAAAGTTTCCATTAATTATAAATAAAAAATTCAAGGTATGTCCCTAATTTTTACATCACATGAATAATTTTATGACTTTAATATCAATAAAACCATATAAATGAGAGTCAATACCCCAAGTATCTTACAATTAATTATTTAAATGATCCTCATTTTTTTATATAAGCGGTATTGTTATAGTATCCACTTCAATATAATTTTCAGTTACCCAAAAAATTTACTCCACCCATCTTAGAGATTTATTTGATGATGTTCCATCAAATAATAGTGTATTTAGACCTTTAATGAGACTTAAGTTCCTTATCTTGAGTAATGGATCTATTTTTGTGACAGTGGATCTATTTAAGATTTTATATGAGATAGAAAATCCCTGGTTTAATAATTAAATTTTTTATCTAGGAACTTTTATTTCGAACATATAATAATACAATATATTCTATTTTTTATATAATCATCTTTGGTTAATAGATTTAAACTCTTCCAAATCACTACTTTGCCTATTTATAATAACATAATCCTTAAATAAGATATTGAATCGTCATTTTCTACTTGTAAACAATCATTATTTCATGGTTTTATAATAACATCGAATTTACCACCAAAATAAAGAATAAATCCTATGTTTTTATTGGGTTTTTAAGAATATTCTTGATATTGAAAATATGAATTTTATGAGGTTAATATTGATATGAAAAAATAAAATAATACATTATGTCAAGTATATAATATGATATATATGATAGATCATATTAATAAGTCAGAAGTATTCTTACCAATTCATTATCATTTTATATTTGTATATGTAAATTCATTCTTTATGTGACTCATACCCTGTAACACAAGTAAGGATCCTTTTTTTAAAATCATGAAAAAATAATTTAACAATTTAACAATATATATCTTATAACTCAATACTAATAGTATTTTTATATTTATTTATATATATTAATACCCAATTTGAAAGAAACTTCTCCCGTGTCTTTCCCTCAGAAACCTTTTTCCCACTAATCCTTTTACTGAATATAAAGTTAGGATTTCATTTCAAATGAGAAGTATTTTATACATATAAAACACTAAAATGATTATTTCACTCCTATTTTTCTAGGTTGAGATAGTCGAGAAGTTTATGATGGAGATGAATAGGCTAGTTTAAAACATTAAATAGAATTTCAACAAGATTTAAACATCAAATTAAAATTCAAGTATAGTAGAAATATAAAAAAATTACAAGTAGAATTTTTATAATATTTCCAATCAAACTGATCCCACATATATTTTTAAATTATATATACTATAAGAGAAATGGTATTCACTAAAACTGACTTCTGTGTAAGATTTAAAACTCATATTACTATTTTCCTTTTTTTAATAGAGTTATAACCCAAAAAATACAACTAGACCTTTTTTGGAGTCACAACCTGATACATACATTACATTTACAAGTGGAAGCACAACCACATAGAAATATTACCTTTTATAGTTGGTCGCATAATGAATCTTCCATTGTGATTGAAACATATAAACAATGATGATCACAGTATTAATTTTTTCAGCCTATTAGTCATTTCAAAAACTTTCATTCTCAACTGGTTCGTTTGATCATAATTTATAGATAATTTTTCAATGGTCATTTCACAATGTTTTTGAATTTTATTAAACAGTTCAATCGATCATGTTTTCTAAATTATGATATTTTTATTAAAACGTTAAAATAGTCACTATATATCATGGTTTTGGTGTTCATTTTAATATGTGTTAAATAAAAACAATAATGGTGTGAATAATATACATATAATTCTACTTGATGAAAAAATAAATCATCTAAAAATCAGTTGTATGTTTCGATAATTTATACATTATATCTTCTGGTATACCCCTTCTAATAATTAATTTATGGAAATAAAAAGGAATATAAAAATATAAATTTCATAATACTTTTAAATCACTTTTTAAAACTATTAAAAATAATAAAAAAGAACACTTATCAATAAAATTATTGATTTTATAAATGAATAATAGAAATTTTCACATATATATTTATGTGTAACATGTTAATATATAATCATAAGTTTATTTAATCTAGAAAAAATAACACTAAAATAAAAATACATAATATGTTTTAATAGAAAAAAACAAAATATACAAGAAGAATAAATAGAAGAAAACACAATACAAAAGATGATATATATGATACATAATATGATTGACTTTTTCAAAAACCATGATACATAATATGAATGAGTTTTTAAAACAATATCTAAAAAGAATTAATTTGAAACAAAATGATATATAATGTATTTAAATATATTATATGTAATATAAACAATCAATAATATTATGTAGTACATAAAGAAACTCATAGAACACAACGTATGTAATATGATTAAATTATCATCCCAATATATATAATGTAATGTACTTTTATAGATTCATATAAACTCTACACAAAAGAAGTTTAATCTTGTACAGAAGAGCGAAACATAGAATTATTAACTTAGAAAAATTCTCAAAACTTATATATACATAATATATTATTCTTAGTGATATTTTTTTATGCAAGAAAAAAAAACCAAAAAAATATAACAATAAGAATATGAAAAATAAATATATAAAATACATCATATCCAATATCATTCTTTAAAAAATGAAATAATTCTAAACACAAAAGATAATGCTTTTTAATTAATAAAAAAAGTTAAGAGGAAAATATTCACTCTAACAATCCCTCTCTTTTTGAAAATTATCAAACCAGATTTCTAAATACATAAAATATATACCCCTTTTTTATGATATCAAAAAGTTAAAATAAAATGAAATGAATAATTTTAAAAAACAATCCTCGTCTCAAGAATAATGAATAAAAAAGTAAACACTCACTATATTTAAAATAAATCACAACATGATTAATTTAAATTAAATTAATAAGATAACTCAATAAATAAGCTCAGTATGAGAACTCCCCCTAAATTAATGTATACTAAAATTACAAAATTATTTGAATGAATAAAATTTTTTTAGCAAAATAATAAAACCCAAAAATATAAAAATATTAAAAATGTTATAAATTCCCCAAAATTTCAAGTTATTATATCAGAAATAGATATGAATTTAAGTGTATAATCATTCAAACATCTCCTATATAATAACAAAAAGATACTGCATAATATCCATGAAAATAGTTAGAAATATTAATGGATAAATATTAATAGATACTTAATACAAAAACATTTCAAACATTCATCATTATAAGTTCAAACATAAACATCCTAAATATTATTGTATCCAAATGTTTAGTAAAAATATCTACCAACAAATCAACTATTGAAAAAAATCATAAAAAATATCGTCATTCTGAACATGATCTGGAATAAAATTATAACTCACCTCTATATGATTAGTCCTTTAAAGATTTAAGGAATTATGAGAAAAAGAAATAACCAAATAATTATCACAAATAATAATTATTATTCCAAATTAAAATAGAAATTAGATAAAGTATACCGAATCCATAAAAATTAAGAATAACTGATAGAAGCAACAATATATTCACCTTAAGTTGTAAATAATGAAATAGATAACTATTTCTTATAATTCAAAAAATCTATCTATTTCCTAGGAAGTGACACATAACATAAATACATTTTGTGTAAATTTTTCATTCTCCAAAATCAAAATCATAATAAATTTTTAAATAAAAAAAATATATTTCTTATATAAAACAAACCATGATTTAATATACCTTTAACATAAACGATAATATTTTAAAAAACTTTTAGGTAACTATCATTAGGGATTTCTAGAAATATATAATGCATGTAGATGCTAGAAATAATATCTGGTATACTAGATGTTAGATAAAGTAAAATTACTATCATTTCTTTTAAAAATTTAATATCAATTAATTTACCAGCAACCTTGTCATCTAATTTACAAGCAGTACTCATTGGGATTCTTAAACTTTTACTAGAATAAATTCCAAATATATTAACAAAAATCATAACATACTTACACTAATTAAGAAAAATTCCATCACCTCTATAACAAATATGAATTCCCAAAATAAATTTTAATTATCCCATAATACTCATATCAAATTCACTAGTAATCAGCTATGGAAATTATTTATATAGAAATTCACTAGAATATCCCAAAATAACATAATCCATATAAATATGAATAATACAAATATATTTATAATACTTATTAAAAAGATTTGGATCGTATTTACCTTTAAAAAACAATTATTTAAGATAAAAAGAGATAAAAATTCATACCATGCTTGACGGGACTTCTTAAGTGTATAAAAGGATTTAGAATGTTTTAATACATGATCTTGTTACTTTTCATGTTCAACACCTGGTGGTTTCTTGACATAAACTTCTTCATAAACTATTCTATTTAAAAATTAAATTTTCACATCAATTAAACAAAGTTTCAATCCTTGAAAATTATCATATTATAAAAAATATTAAAAGATTCAAATCTATAAATCAGTGTCAAAGTTTCACTATAATGAATTAATTTTTCTTGAAAATAAATAGTGAAACAAATCTATATTTATTCGTTATAATTTACTAGAATTATCTAGCTTATTTTTGACAATCCACTTTGTTTTAATAATATTTGAGAATTTATATAGTTCAACTAAAGTATAAAAATAATGTATTGTAAACAAATTAAGTCATTATTCTATAAATGAACTCAAATTAGAATATTTTAAATCTTTCAAAGAATAATTAATTGAAAAATAAAAAATAAAATATGAGTGATTATTCAAATTTCTTAATAAATTTATGGTCTTCACTCTTGAATCATCAACTCTAATAACTCTTTCTAGTGGGAGATCTCTATTATTTTTCTAATATCCTTCATGATGGTGATTCTCATCTTCAACATGATCAATTTAACCTTGAGTATCATTTTCTCAACAAAAAAATTTCCTAAAATCTTCATCAATCTATTCTAAATATAAATTATTCCTTTTTAAATAATTCTCATAAAATGTAACTTGAATAGATTCTTTTAAAACCATAATTTTTTATTAAATTGTAGATTTGATATATAAACATTATAATAACCTAAAAAATTACTTCATCAAATATAACATCAAAATTATCCAAATAATTTTTAGTATTCATAATATTTTTGAACATTTATACATAATGATATGTTTAATAAGAGTTATATTAGAACCATAATATATATTTTTCATAACATGTTCTCAAAATTTCTTAGGTAGACTAAATTTGTTAAACATAGTTATATCAATTCCCTAAAAATTTCTATTCTTCCTTTGAACAACACCATTCCACTAGGCTGATATAGGGGTAGAGAAATCATAAATATAATCATTCTTCTTATAAAAAATCTTAAATTATAGATTCATAAATTCCCCACATCTATCGCTTCTAATATTGATATTTAAATTACCATCCTTATTTTGAACTAAATTATAATAAGTATATAACATTGATAAAGTTTCCATTTTTTGAGATAGAAAATAAATCCATGAAAATATACTAAAATCATCAAAAATAACAAAACAATATTTCTTTCTTGAAATACAAGTTGTTATAAGATGTCCAAATAAATCTAAATAAACAAGTTAAATAGTTATTACAACTTGCACATCTTTGATAGACATAAAACTTTCTTTTCACTAATTTTATTTCATGAATGAATCATATGTGTAATATTTTGTCACTTTAAGTACAAGAAACTCCAATACATGATGATGATTTTCCATCATGTATAGTAATTAAAAATTATATATTTAAGTGAGACTCCTCAGACCCTCACTCTCAAATTTGGTTCAAAAACACATAATTTACAGACTATATTTGATACAAACTGAGATGAACCAATAACACTTACATAATTTTATATATCATAAATTTTTTTAATAATTAAATCTCGCAAATAAACCCACAAGTCTCAGAACCCAGAAGTTTATTGTTAATAGATATTAGCTAAATAAAAATATTATTTCACATAGTTGTGGAAATTTATCCATAATTTCACCATACTAGACCTCCTTCTAGATAACTCATATGTTATACTCATCTTAATAACCTATGGAATGGAAAACCTAATAAAGGGGGGAAATAAAACACTCATTAAGGGAAAAAATATCTACATTTCATCAAAGGTAAGGCCATAATCATGAAAAAAAATGAACATGGGAGAAATATCTAATAAAAAACAAGGAATAATAAAAGTTGTCTATATAATATACATAGATGTAATCTCAAATGATCAAATATATACAATAACAAAAGAGGGTGAAATCATGAGACCATGATCATGATATATGGGTTATAACATATATATATAACATAAAAATATAGCATAGTCAAAATAAAAGGAAATCATAACATTTTTGACAAAGTTAACTTTTACTAAGTCCATACATAAAGTTATGAACACAAGAATGATGTCCATGCATCTTATTGTGAAAATAACAATAATTTTCGGGTAATATATTATGGACATAAAAAATTTTCCACACACCATATTTTCAACATAATTATAAATTATACACATCATGTTGTGAATATAAAAAAAATTTACAGACTTCATGCTGTGAATATAACGACAATCTACACACTTTATGTTGTCAGCATAAGAATAATGTAAATCCTACATCCTTATCTCATGAGATATAAAACATTAACCAATAAATTATATAGTGATATAGTTCCCCACCTATCATAAAATAATCATATATAATTGTACCACATTAAATCAATCATCACATCATGAAAACCCCATTAAAGAGAATGAGATTTGTAATATTTTCAAATGGTATCACAAAAATGACTTCAAGAATTCGATCAGTTGATGCCAAAAATACAATCACCAAAAAATAGTATTTCATAAAAGAGTTTAGAGGGTGATTTATAAAGAATACTCCAAATAATATAGGTCATTTTAATATAAATAGAAAATTCGTAGTCCATCAATGAAAAAATAGTTTTTTGAAGAAAAAAAACTTAACATTGTTCTAAAGAGATTAAGTAGCGTGGTTGTTCTAACAATCGTTTTCAAGAAAGAAATATAGAAAAAAATTAAAACACAAATTTAAAATAGATACCAAAAATATAACATTAAAAGGAATTAATAGTTAATTAAAAATTTAGAGTAGAAGATAAAATATATGACCCTTAAAATGAATTCCATTTTAATATTTTAAAATATATTTATAGAAATCCTCATCGTTAGAAGTGTAATAAAGATTACCTTTGAAAAGTGGTAAGGGGAAAAATGAAGATAATAAGAGATAATACATATTGGGATTTAAAAATAATAAAGAAAAAAATTTGTGGAAAGGGTGAATATAGACATTTAAGAGAAATATAATATTGGATAGGATGAGAATTATTCTTAAAATAACATTTATTTATGAAAGGAAAAAATACCTAAAAGAAGAATTTTTTAGGATAATATTTAAATAACATAGAGATAAATATAAAATTCCACGTGAAGCAAAAAAATGGGGGAATATAATAAAATTTATAAGAATATAACCATGGGAGAAAAACTATGACTCGATGAAAACAAGGATGAGTCGACAAAAAACCTTGTGCCTATAGTAACATTTGAATCGAAAGCCCTTGAAATGATAACTTGAGATGGATATTTTAATACCTTGAATTTATTTAAAGGTATGATAAAATTCATCCCCAAGTTTGTATATACCCAACCTAAGATAAACCAAGTGTTGAATATAACATATGTATAAAAGATAGAAAATCGAGATGAGAAACCCTTTCCTTTACTCACTATGGGAAATTTTTATATTTGCGATGGGGAAGGGTCCTGTCACAAATAGTCCATCTGGGGGGGGATATTTGCGAAGAGACCCTCTTCTTGTCGCAAATAATTAGTTATTTTCAATGGGGAGATCGCCCCCATCGCAATAGGTTTGACGTGAGTTGTGAACCAACCACGGGAAGGGTATTTGTGATGGGTATATAAGCTCGTCGCAAATACCCAACGACATTTTTTAGTATTTACAAAGAGATTTATCTCCCATTGCAAATAGTATATTAGTAGGTTTGTATTTGTGATGGGTCTCATCACAAATATATTTTAACCACCACCCCTAATTAATAGGGGGTTAGCATTTGCGACGGGAATCCCATCACAAATAATATATCCTATATATACCATCATCTGTTTTTTCTCATTCCACTCCTTTCTCTACCCCACTCCCTCTCTAGTAAAATGTTTTCTCTCTATTTTTTTTCAAAAGATTAAAATTCTAAATCATAGAAATATCCATGGCTTATATCCTTCGAAATATTCAGTTTTAAGGTATTTACCTATTTCTTTTATTTTTTAGTTAATTCATCTTTATTTTATATTTGTTATAATTATTGTTAATTAGTTGCAATTAAATTAAATTAGAATTAGATAGTTTTATTTATAATAATTTATTTTTATAAATAGTTATGTGTGATTAGTATTAATTAGTATTAATAAATAGTTATTATATTAATTATTATTAACTAGTAGTAATTACTATTAATTAGTATTAATTAGTATTAATTAGAAAAATTATTAATAAGTAGTTATAATAAGTGATAGTTAGAAATAATTGGTGATAATTTGTAGTAAATTGAAATAAATATTCATAAATAGTAATAAATAGAAATAATTAATGATAATTAGAAATAATAAGTTATAACAAGAAGAAATTAGTGATAAATAGTTATAATATGCGGGAATAAGTAATAGTTAGCGATAATTAGTAATAAATTGTAATAATTATTAATAAATTTTAATAATTAGTAATAATTATTAGTAAATTATTATAAATTTTAATAAATAGTGATAAATTTTAATAAATCTTAATAATTAGTAATAATTAGTAACAATTAGTAATAATTATAACTAATTAGTAATAATTGGTAATAATTAGTCATAAATTGTAATAATTTGTAATAATTGGTAATAAATATTAATAAATTTTAAAAATTAGTAATAAATTGTAATAAATTGTAATAAATAGTAATAATTAGTAATAAATAGTAATAATTAGTAATAATTAGTAATAATTAGTAATAATTAGTAATAAATAGTAATAAATTATAATAATGAGTAACAAATTGTAATAATTAGTTATAATTAGAAAGAATTAGTAATAATTAGAAATAATTAGAAATAAATTAAAATAAATTGTAATAATTAGTAATAATTTTTAATAAATTTTAATAATTAGTAATAAATGTTAATAAATAGAAATAAATTTTAATAATTAGTAATAAATTGTAATATTTATTAATAAATTGTAATAATTAGTAATAAATTTTAATAATTAGAAATAAATTTTAATGTCTCATAAATTCCATGTAAATTAATTTTTAATTATATAGAATTATTCTGAGACCACACGATCTGACGGAATATGATTTAAAGGCCCGGAGATCCTGAAACAAAATTTTGAACTTTTTTTAATGTACGTTCAATAAACGTGTGAGCGGGTTTTTCTAACTTTTGAATTGGTTCTCACATCGAAAATGTGAGGCCTCCGTTGAACTCAGAACACCAGGATTCACCTAGAATGGACTTAACTTTGGCCATCAAGGGCCAAACAGAAAAGTTTATTTTTGGACCTTTCGGAAAATAATAAAATAACATTAAAAAAATTATTTTATTTATTTTTTCAACTGACGAGCGGGGATGTTGCTGTGCAGTGATGAGCCAGTGATAAGGCACATTAATGAGTCTCATTAATGGCCCATATCTCACAGCATAATGATGAAATAAAGGAAGCATAACCGTGAAGCTATTTTATAAATGAAATAGTGTAACGGCGCGACGTCTCAGCGTAACTGAAACAATATGACATGTTTCCTTTTAATTGATTGACATGTTGGTTGAACAAGGATTAAACCTTGGAAATTCTATGATGAACCTCCAGTGGTCTTCCTATCCAATGATGAACAATGCACCAGTGTATCATCACCGACTTCGACACACCTCGAAGAATGAAGCCGACTGTGACGAGCGATGTAGATATCTTAAAACCTAGAAGATTGAAACACCACGACATAAAACGTCAAATATGTGGGGGTTGTTTTATTTTTAGGTTCTTCCCCGTTGTTTTCTCGAAATTAAAAATAAAGATCAACCCACAAGCTGGTTGATCCTGGATTCATGCTTTTATTCGAGAGGGTAAATTTATTTGGGGATTTCTCTATCCATGATTCAAACATTACTTGATATTATTGAACAACAATCCTCAAGCCTCCCCCTTATTTTAAACCTCTAATGTGGAGGGTCTGGGCCAATAAGAACAAGGCCAAAGAACCCCTACCATGTGTGTTCTTTATGGTCATACCTTTTAAATGGAGGCAAGGGGATTTTAGGACCTTCACGGAGAAGAGTATTATCCCCGAAGACTATAGGCACAGGCGGCATAAAGAACGGACCACCAAAGCACATCTAGTGGTCTGCCAATGGTTTTGCCAGTGCACCGGTGGCGGCAACACACGGCAGCATTGGTCACCTGTTGGACGGCGGGATAGGAGGTCGTCGGCCATGTCGGTGTGCCGCAGCGGCAGAAGGCATGGCACTAGGTGGGCACCACGTGGAAGGATGGCCCGCATCTGAGCCCTCCAGTCGGTTGGGGAGCCATGGTATGTCGACTGTGGAAGGAGGCGAGACCCCGCATCTGTGAAGCTAGCAAGGGCTGGACAAGACATCCTACTACGTCCCTGCTAGACAGCGCACCACTGGATGCACTGAGCGGTATGGATTTAGGCTAGAGGGTCGCGCCCCCAGAATGCGGTCTGGGCTAGTTTTGCGGCCCAGCGGGTTGGACCCATGCCCTTTGGGTTGGGTCAGAATAGATCGGGTCTTCGGGTGACCCGAAAGGCTGATCCCTCAGCCAAAATTAGGTCGGATCTAGCAAGACCTATTAGGCCTGGCCCACTGGCCATCCCTGACTGGACCAACCTAGACCCGAATTGGGTCAGGTCAAGTCACTCGGGACTAAACTGGGGTATGTGGGACACCGGGCAGAGTCGGTCAGGTCATTCTGATCGGGTCAGCCTGGACCGAGACGCAACCGGTCCTTGTTTACTAAAATGCTAATAACTTTCAAACCGGGCATCTGATTGACGAGTGTTTATGTATATGGGACCCTCTCGACGATGCGGATCTTTTGGCATGCCCTGAAGAGGATTTCATGGTAGTTGAGATGCGACGAATGGATTGAGGAGTGGATCTCCAAGGAACGCTACATAAAAAACACTACAGTTGGCTGAGACCTAAGGACTGCTGACTTTTGACTCTGTGAGGCTCTACTATGGCCTACTGGGAAGAACTTTTGTGTGACTTCACAGGCCCAAAGTACGTGATGAGGAAGAGTACATTAGTTGGCCAAGATTAGTGGGAAGAACATCTGTGTGACTTTGCTAGCCCATGGTACGTGCTGAGGAGGTGTACTTAAGTAGTCCAAGGATAGTGGGAAGCACTTCTGTGTGACTTAGCAGGCCCACTATACTCAATATAGAAGGAGTTATCTAGCAGTCAAGGTGTTCGATGATGTGACTGATGATTCTTATATCACTACCCTGAATATATACCTGGTGTGAGTTGTATTATGCTTCATTCTTTACTTTGATGATTGTTGTGTGGTCTTTCCTTTTTGTTTTGAGGTCCCTACTGGGTACTTTATTACTCACCTCTATACGGGCTTTGCCCACACGTGTTTTGTATGGTGCAGATGATCGACATTTCGACAGAGACTTTGGGGGACCAGGAACTTGAGGTGCTCGGGGAGACAGTACTGACGGACACTACGACAGTGGACTTAGTGTCCTAGGACCAGGTGGGACCTAGTAGGATCAGGTGGAAAAGATGTTATACATTGGCTTTCAATAGCTACAATACTCTCATGATCAGGTGGGGTTTTCTGTGGATGGCCATCAGAGTTTCCTTTTTGTACTTTTTTTTCAGTAATTTTTTTTAAGTTTGTATTGTGGAGAACTTATATTATTTAAACATGTACTAAGGCTGGTTTTTGTGATACTTGTTTCCTTTTCAATTTGTGGGACATGGTTGGGCGTGTGTGTGCATACAAGTACTTAGGAAAATGTATCCCACTTGCAGGTTTACACTTTTGGTGCTAGTCGTCATCCCTTGGCCTCTGGGAGGTGAGCCTTGGGTAGTCACGGCATGGGCCCCGAGGAATGAGTCATGACCTAAATTGTAATACTTAGTAATAATAAGCAAAAATAAGTAAAAATAGCGGTAATTATTAATAATTATCGGTAATTAGTAATAAATTGTAATAATTAGTAATAAATTTTAATAATTAGTAATACTTCGTAATAAATTATAGTAAATTTTAATAATTATTAATAATTAGAAATAATTAGTAATAAATTGTAATAATTATTAATAATTAGTAATAAATTTTAAAAAAATTTAATAATTAGTAATAATTGGGGGTGGAGTTTCATCCACAATCTCCTACAGATCCTCTACAAGAAACTCCCCCTCAGTGATGTATTTATTTTTCTATGATAAAACATTTGAATGTATTTTTTTGTAATATTAACAATTTACATTTCTACATTTTTTATTTTTTATATTGTTGCAAATATTTCATTTTTTTATTTATATAATTTTTTAAATTTTTTGTTACTTTAATTAATTTTTTATTGTTTTTATAATTTTATTATTTTTTATTATTTTTTATTATTTTTTATTATTTTTTATTATTTTTTTATTATTTTTTTATATTTTGTTAAATATTGAGGTTTTTTATTATTTTTATAATTTATAATTATTTAACTAATATTAATATTATTATTTCATTAATATTTATAATAATATTATTGTTATATTTTTAATATTATTATTTTATTATTATTCTACTATCATTAATAATACTATTATTTTGTTATTTTATAATTTTTCATTTTAATAATATCAATATTTTTATTTCATTAATGTTAGTATTATTTTAGTATTATTATTATTATATTATTTATATTAGTATTATTAGTATTATTATTATTATTTTATAATATTGTTTTGTTATTATTATTATCAATATTATTTTATTCTTTTTTTATTTTATTTTTTCATGTTATTTGCGACGAGCCATCATAATAGGGTTTCTTAAAAACCTCGAGAAAACTATTTATGACGGGACGTGGACCCGTCGCTAATAGTTTTTTTTTGACGATTTTTTGTAAATAGATTTTTTTGCCACGGCCCATCACAAATAGTATTTGTGACGCCCTTTTCGGCAATGGGACATTTGGGATGGGGTCCCGCCGCAAATGCCCTATCACAAATAGACCAATTTACTGTAGTGACTCTCATCTTCCATGAAAGAAATTTAATATGTTATAAACATAAATATATAAAAAAATATATTTAATAACATTATATATATCTATTAACATTTATTCTCTTCAATTGTAGTCATTTATTATAAATTTATTAGTTAATCATTGTTTATTTTCGACATTGGATGTTAGTGATTTTGATTTTTCCGCACATGCTTTGTGATGTCGAAGTTGATCCTAATTATTTTATAACAATTTAATCATTAATAGAATATTAAAGGTACTTGAATATATGTTACATGATGATTTATAAAACTTATAATTTCATTTCATGATATTTTTAGTTATGATTCATGAATATTAATTCGGTGATGAGCTTGTTTTGATAATTTTTATTGAACAAAAGGTTGTGCATTAAAAACAAGTTCAAATATTAATATTCCTCTTATAGATAAAAAACATCAATTAATTATTAATATATGATCTTACCATTAATTTATTTTCTATATTCATTCATGATATAATTTTATAGCATTGTTCATGTAGGTGGTTAACTAGTCCTATGAAAAGACATGATGTAATCTATGGATAGGTATGGTTATAAAATGATTTGGTTATAATATAATTATTACAAAAGTATAATAATATATTTTATGTTTTATTAAACATATAAATATGAATTGTTAATATGTGGATGAATAATGTCATATAATAATATATTAGTTACAAATAGGAATCATTTTTCCTCTTGGTATACTCGTTTTAGAAAACTTGGTTTTCAAGGATCACTAATTGTAAATATTTTTAATATAATGACCAATTTATCTTTATGACATCTTAATATTTCTAGAAATATCATATTAATTAATTAAATCCATCTGTATAACTATTCTTGGAGTATGGTGATTAAAAATGAAATACGTCATTCATGGAGTCGATATCCTGTATGTAACATGAGCGACATTTTCATTTTTCGAATGGATGAGCAGAAGGTAGAAAATGGTTATTCAATTAATATAATAATTTTTATATACATTTATGACACCTATTTAATTATATTAGTATGTTTAAAATATGTTTTTAAGATAAATATAGAGAATAAAATTTTAGGGAGTTAATAATACTCATGTTGAGGACTTGGTTCTTCTCTCAGATGAGCTTTTAGAATTAGAGAAATTGGGACACTTTCTAATCACCAAAATCTACCAAGCGTGGAATATTATAATATTTTAGGTAAAATGGGTTGGTTTTAAATATAAATTATATAGTACGTATAGGTTTGAAGAAGGATTAACTGAGCTCCTTTTATATGTGAAAATTATGGGAAGTTCCTTGGAAATGAAGGTTTGATGATAGGTAAAGATAGAATCTCATGGGAGTTAGGTGAGTTAGCTGGAGAAAGTTTGGTTAGACATGATATAATGAATTTAAAACCATAAAAAATGTCTTATTTAAGGTATAATATTCATGATAATTTAGTAAAATTTGAGCGACATTAAGTTACCTCGTTTTACCCTTATTAAACGTGATTAAATTTCTTACCATCGTAATTGTTCTTTTACTAAAAAAATGTTCCAAACCTTCATACCAAATTTAGACCTGATGATTCCAAATTTTTAATACATTTAATCAAATTCAATTTAAAAATAAGTTAACATTAAATTTTAAATTAAAACATAATATATAGAAAAATATATATTTTTTGTAAAAAATATCTTTTATATATTAGGTTTTTTTATTATTTCATATTAATTACTAATTAAATGAGTGTTAATACATTTTTAAATGTTTAAAATTCATATTAGAGTCATAATAAAGAGGTCAATTTAATTTAATTAGCCAAAAATTTCCATGATGTTTATAAAAAAAATTTAAAAAAATAACTAATCGTTTTAGTATAGTAACTAATATTTACTTTGGTATTTTTTTGTTAAAAACAAAAATGATATTATAAAAAAGTCTATATATGATTATTCAAAATTTAAAACCATTTTATTAGACACGATTTCTAGATTTTTTAATAATTAACATTAATATAAGTGCAAATAATGTATAAAAATAGTTTTTTCGAAAAAAATCTATTTTTTAGAATAAAATGAATTTGTTCTTATTACATGCCTAGTAATAATAATTGGATGAATGTACATTTATTTTATAATATATTTAATTTAAAATAATTATTTATTATTTATTAACTTTATTGATATAAATATACTTTACACTTAAAAATAGTTCTTTGAAAAATGTCACTTTTAAATAATATTTATCAAATACGATTAATACCAATTATTTATATATCAAACATTTAATTTTCTCAATCCATTTATATTGAAATATTTATTTTAATTTTTTAATACATAAAATAATTCTTTAAAATATAGTTATAATAATAATATGTAACACACATATATATTTTTACACTACTAAAGTTTCTATTTTTTATGATGGATTAATAGTGACGGATTACCATTGTAAAAAGTAATTTATGATGGATATCTGTCGCTAATGCACCATGGAAAAAAATGGAATTACATTTCTGATTATTTGCGATGGTCCATCATAAATAAATAATAATTTTGACATATGAAATATTCATCGTAAATAAGATCCACAATTTTTTTTAAATAAGTAATTACGATGATCTGTTATAATTGAATATTTATGATGGACCGTTCATCTATCATGAATAATAATTTCTTCAAAAAAATACCAAAATTGAAAATAATTTTAAAAAATTCAAAACAATAATTAAATATAATTAAAAAATTCAATATATTTAAAAAAAATAGAAATTAGTGATATTTAAATATCATTCATTTTTTTAAATTAAGACAAATATAAAAATCATAAATCATTTGAAACATAGTAGGTTTATCATCCCAAATTGTAAAATAGTCATAAAACTTCACAAATCATCAACTATCGTTGGGTATAGGATGATCACTTGAAGGATCAAGGGGAGAAAACATCATACCAATGCCACACACAAGTTGTTGCATATACTCCAACATTTGCTCATCTCTCTGACATTGTTTCTCACACTCCTCCTCCCCTTTTTTATGTCTACTGTATCATCTCATCCAGAGATCTCAACCTCTCCTCATATTGTGTAAAAAACAATAACATCGATGATGACTCTCCACGATATCCACACATGCTCATTTATAATATCATAAAAGTACCATAATAACATGTAGGTGTTAGTCGGGAACCAATACCAATCACTCATCCTTTCTCGACGCCATAAAAATATACCTGTATCTAGGACCCTCATCAAAACCTGAATCACTGGTGGCATCTTATTCTCCATCAGCTTGACTCTCCCAAGAATGATAAGTCACAGACTCATATGTTTCCTTAAAATATAATGAAAAATTAGAATAATATTAAAACTAATATCCATGAAAATTTTAAAACAATTACTAACCACGATATAGTGTTGTCAGTCGTTTCTAACTTCTCTTGTATAGGGATCAGTATATATCTTCTTATAAACTTCAAACTCTATAAAAATGGGCTAGTATAATCTTTTATAATACAAAAAACTTGTTATAGTAAAATTTTATATACATTAATAAATAATATCACTTACCATATGTCATTGATGTATGCCAAATGTATAACTTTCGGCCAAGTGTGTAACCTCTTGCCTCCCCTAGATCTAACGTCTTGATGATGACATTCTCTTAAAATTCTCACATATCCCCAAGGAGCACAATCTATCCCATACCTGAGATGAGATATAGTAAGGTCGATGGGAGATGCACGACTAGTTGAATGCATGAGTACACGCTTTATCCACGTATCACTTTAGAAGGTTGTGTAGAAACTAATGAAAGAGATCATGTATAGAAATATCCCATGACTCTCATATAGGTCCACTTAGGCTATTAGGAATCAGAGAAAATAAATTATTCACGAAAATTAAAATCAATATGTTAGTAATCAAATAAATTTTAAAAGTCATAGATTATTTAATAACATAAAATCTTGTGGTCGAACATCTGGTGACACATAGCGATGGGAACTAGATCTGATGACAACCATAGCTCATACAAATAATTTCTTATAATTTCCCTAGCCTTCCCAACAACTAAATGAAAAAAAAATTGGGCAAATAAAAACAATTAATAATATAATTCTTACCAAAATTAATATAAAATTTTAATAAAAAATAAATATATTCAACAATTAAACATGCATTTCTAAAAAAGGATCAAAATAAATAGATGGTTGTATCTCTGGAATAGGATCTAGAATCTTCAATCGAACAAGACTGTTCCCCATCCAAATAGGTGCAACATTGTGAGGATCAGATGAATTAGGCTCATCAACAAGAATTATGGAATCAATGAGATAATGAAATATATCATCTAAAGAATCTCCAACCATCTGAAGTAAATATTCTTACATGTAATAAATTGTTAATAAAAATATCAAATATAAAAAACTAATAAATACCAAAATATAAAAATCTTACATGTAACAAATTTTTAGTACAAATATCAAATCTAAAAAACTAATAAATATTAGAATATAATAATTACCTGTAAATAAATACCTGAATATAATACATCAATCTTCATCTTTTTCATCATTTTTATCAAGGAAAATTTCTTCATCCTCATCTTTAGCATTGAAAACTTCTATATAAAGTTTGGTCTCATTATCTCTTATTACATCATCAACCATTAATTGGGGGTTCATCATTGATATTTATATCTTTTTGGGTAAGAGATATATTTTGAGATATTTCTCGAAAAAATTAAATATGTTTCACATCCATAGAACCATTTTCATTTTCCATAAACAGATTTCCACTTGATTTTATTTTTATCACACCCCACCAGTTATTAAAATCTCTTCAAACATCACAATATTTTTCATAATAAAATTGATATTCCAACATAAATGGTTCATTTGGTAAAATAATATTATTATATTTAATGTCAAAGAATCCATGTCATGGATGAACTCACAACCCTTGATTAGTATCAAAGCAATGATTTTTAAATATTATTACATGGCTTTTTCCTAGATAAAAAACTCAATTATTTCATCCAACATACTATAAAATTCAACTTCACTTTCTGTATATTGAAATCCTTTCAAACAAATACCATTATTCATTGATTTCTTTGAGTCAACATATATGCGTGTATGGAATCAAAATCCATTAACCACATAGCCATCATAATATTTTTACCAATTTCAATTAAGGGTTTTTTTAGCACACATAATCAGCTATTAATTTTATTTTCATATTTTTTTACTATAAACAATAAAAATTAATAATAATAGATATCATTACAAAATTGATTTAATTTTCCATTGAATGAAACTTTACTTACCAGCCTCTGAAACCGATATGAATATTTTTTTGACAACATTCTTCAACTGCATCAGATATAATTTGTATAATTTTTTTTAATAAAGGAATCATATAGACTACAAAAATGTTAATGTAAATAAAGGTGTTTTTTATAAATATTTTAGAAAATATTAAAATTTATAATTTACTACACAAATCATGTCATTTATTAAAAAGTCAGAATAAAATATTTTTGAGCTCTCTAAAGTTTTGCATCTGAAATCCATCATTCACGATAACCATCAAAACAAAGCTCCAGTTGATTGTAAACTAACAATTGGTGGTTTTGATATCATAAAAATTTTTCATATTGTGACCCGTTTGGTTATGTTTTGAAGTATATTCAAACTGAGAAAAAATAGAATAAATCTGAAATTTCTTCCTTCAAGTATGCTTCTATAATTGAACCTTCAACAGATGCTTTGCTATGTACATTCTTCTTTAATGTTTTCATACATATCTCAAATGGGTACATCCATAAGGATTCTACCGGTCCTCCACATTTAACTTCATGTGTCAAATTCAATATTAAATGTTCCATTGAGTCAAATAATCCAGACCATAATATTTTCTAAAATTTACATAAAATTAAAACAATATCCTTTTGTAGCATACTCAATGCATCATAATCTGATATTTCCCATCAAATATCTCAAAATAAATATGATATTTTAGTAAATGCATACCAGATTAAAGAATTTAACATCCCTCAAAGACTAAAAAGTAGTAATTTTTCTATTATAACATTACAATCATGACTTATTAAACCGATTATATGTCCATTTCTAATTTAGAGAGACAAATTATAATCATAACCATCTAGTAACCCGAAATCTTGAATCCATTGACAAATTAATAAAAAAAATCTTTAGAAAGTGCTTATTATTCTTTTGGATTCCTTAAATTGTGTGATATTTCATCTTAAAACAATTCATTTTTAGGATATTTTCAAATCTGGGTAAGATATAACCATGCCTTAACATTATCTTTGGTCTAACTGAGTGAGCCCAACATGGTATAAAATATGTTATCCAAAAAATTATTCTTTATATACATTACATTTAACATGTGATGAATCAAAAAAAATAGTCCAATATGGAAGGTCCCAAAAAATACTCTTCTTTATCCAATTATGATCTTTCCCAAAACCATTTATTTTTTTCATTTATGATTGCCCCAAAATTAATAGGAGGTAATTTAAAGATGATATATTTTACCTAAATACGAGAGAGCACTGATGGAGGTTCATCACATTCAGTACCATCTTATATAAAATTATTTCTATTCCTTCAAAAAGTTTGATTTGTTGGAATAAATCTATAAAGACATTCTAAATAAATAATATTTCTCCCATTACCAAGAATAAATGCTTTTCTCTTAACCATATAGTATGAAAATGATTTTATACAATGTGTGCTCCATCTAGATAACATAATATACACCGAAAAGTCACTGATCATCCATTTAATGCATCCTTTAGTGTAAAAGTCTGATCAACAACTCTATCAAATATAGTCACACCATTGTTCCATAATGAAATCAACTTATGAATTAGTGACTTCAAATAAACATTGATATTTTTTTAATTCCCTGGAATTAAGAGTACCGAATATATATATGTTTCATTCATAAAAATCCAAAGAGGTAATTTTTATGGAGTAATGAAAACATTTCAACAAGAATATTTACTGTCTTAATCACCAAATGGACAAAACCCATCAAAAGAAATAACCAACCATATTTAATGAGTTTATGAAGAAAAAGAAGGTTGCATCTGATCAATGTGTTTCCACGAATCACCATAATATAGATGATTTAATCTATTACTCAGGAAAATATTTTATTTATGCTAGGTCATCAATGCAGTTGTGTTGTGATACATTGATAAACATTGTAAACTAGGTGTAATTGGAAATTACCTCAACTATTTCACAGGCAATATATACTTTCCATGTTGTTCCTCTATATACCTTGATTCACCACATGTTGGAAAATAAATGAAGGATTCATAATCTCTATAATATAATATCCAGTCATTTGAAGACAAGTGAATATTCTGAAAACTAACACCCAAATTATAAACTGATCTCTAACTTTCATAGAAACAGGTAGATAATTTATTGTAGTCAGAAAAAAACGAATTAACCAATACTAATATCTGATTGAAACAACTATTTTATATTCCAAAATATAATTCAATATCCATAAATTTTTTAACAGCTTCATTTTTTCTCATCTGGCATCTTGGATATGAGGCCTCCTTAGTATATTTCCAAAAAAATAGAACTGAGAAGGTTCTAATCCTAGATTTGGAATACCATTCTGAGTTTTTATTTACTGGATAGATGGACCAGCAGCTTCATGTTCTAAATTAGGAAATTATGGATCCAAAACCAAAAAAAATTTATTCACTGCTGAATTATGTTCACCATGTTGATACAAAAAATTAACCTTTTCAAAAAAATGAAATAGATAAAGTCCCACATTTTTAAATGTTTTTAATCTCATAATATCACATTTATGACATGGAAATTTAATTATTCCATCATAAAAAATACGACTTCAATGGTGCAAATGATATAATGTTTGAACACCTTCAATGCAGACAGGATTTATACCAGATCAGTTAGGATTTTTGCGATGATTTATCTAATCATGATTTTGTAATAGAAATTTTTTTCTTCATCCTAAGTTCGTAATTATCTAAAAAACAACAAAAATAAGATTAATTATTACTTATACAAGTGAGAAACTGAGATAGCACAATATTACGTGGCCTGTAGAGTCTCTACATAGATAGAATAAAATAATTAAATATATTATATCACACACAAGAAATATTTTGATAATAATAGAATATCATTTTAATGGTGTCTCATATGAAAAATATGATACCACCATTAGATTTAGGATACTGGGTTTACCCTATGCACGATAGAACATTTTTGTGTGTCGGGTGTTTGGTTACATTTCACATAAGGGTAATTTATTTAATATTTTTATTATAATCCTTTATAAAAAAATCTAAGTATCTCAAATACTATGTATCATATAAAAAATTAAAGACCACTTACGAGATGTGGTCTTTAACCTAAAGCAACATAACATTTGTGCACAATGAGATTTTGGTGACATGATACACAATAGTAATTTATTTAATTTTTTATTATAATATTTTACAAAAGAATGAAGTATCTCTTGAATATTGTAATGTAAGGAAAATATAACACCACCATTAGGTCTAAGATATATAGGTTACCTTAGGTGCGACATGACATTTTTCTGCATCGTGTTTTTGGGTACATTACAGGCGAGGGTAATTCATTTAATATTTTTATTATAATTATTTAGAAAAAAAATAATTATCTCACAAACTTTGTATCATATGAAATATCGAAGACCACTATTAAGTTTGAGATATGGGGTTTACCCTAGATGTGACAATATGTTTGTGTTCATTAAATGTATGGTTTCTTTGCACACAAGGGTACATAATTTAATATTATTCTATAATTTCTTATAAAAATTTAATATATCTCCAAAACTATGTGCCATATGAAAAATCGAAGTCCGCTATTGGGTCCAGAATGTGGGGTTTACCCTAGATGTAACATATCATTTTTGTGAGTTGAGACTTTCATAACATGATGCATGATGGTAATCTCATTTAGTATTTTTAAAATAATTTCTTACAAAAAAATTAGTTATCTCTATAATGGTGTATCATATAAAAAATATAATACCTCCACTAGATCTAGGATTCTTGGTTTACCCTAGGTGCAAGATAACATTTTTGAGAATCTGGTGTTTGGTAACATCACATGCGAGGGTATCATTTTAAAACTTTTGTTAATATTATTTTTATATATATAAATATATATATTACAACATTTCTAAAAATTATTAATATAAATTATTTTAATTAACATAACATGTATATAAATTATTGTGAATTTCTAACAGTTATTATTTTTTATATTTTTTGGAAGGGTTCGATAAAAAATTTAGAATTTATTAGAAATAGTTTTAAAATTTTTTGTAGTTCATAAAATTATTTGTCAAGTAAAACTAATAATTTATTATTTATATCTAATGTTTTAATAAATATTACTAATATTTAACCATTACTAGTATTTCATATTTTTTTCATTTACAAATTTTTACATATTTTCATAATTTCCTCAATTTTAAATTATTAACAATAATTTATAACTAACACTAATATTTAAAATTTATTTAAAGTATTGACTAGTTAATAATTAATTATTATAAATTATCTAATGATTATTAATAATAATTTAAATTATTATTTCATTTTTTATAATTACTATATATATCATGATTTCTTAATTAATATAAATACATCAAACATATATTCTAACTCTTTTTTAAATAAATATACAAATCTCAAATCTATATAAAAATATATTTATGTGTATATATATATAATTTATAAGAAATTTTACTTATCATTAATTTTGATTATAAATAAATTTGATTGTATTTAATTAATGACTTATATGAATAATTTATAAATAATTTTGGGTTATTATTTTTTAAATAATATTTATTTTGGAATTTATATTTATTTTGAGTGAATAATTTTTACCTTTGATGAATTATAACATTTCTGTGGATCCAATGTTTTTACCATATATATATGAATTTTTAATACTTTTTATTTTAATTAATACAACAATTATAAGAAATATTGTGAATTTATAATAATTATTATATTTTATTTATTTTTATACAAATTATTAGTATTTTAAATTAACACTAATATTTAAAATTTATTAATAATAATGGCTCAATAATTATTAAATTCTAAAAAATATTTAATTATTCTTTCTAATTATTTAAATTAATACTAAATTTTTAATCATTAATATATTTGAAAATTTTTAATAAATCTTTATATTTGTTGTATTTTTTAAAAAAAAATCAAAAACATTTGTCCTAATTTTTATTAACTAAACTTTTAATAAATATTACATATTTTTATTTTCTATTTTTTTCATTAAACTGCTTTTTAAATATTTTTTATAAAAAAATATATTATAAATAACATTTGGTAGAAAGTTTTATTTAAATTAAATTTCTCATTATTATTAAAAATCACTAATTTCTATTTATTTCATACATTAAATATATATATATTACATACTTTCTTAATCAAATTTACGTACATAAAATTTATTTTTACTTGTTTTTTTAATCAAATTAATATATCAAATCAATATAGACACACAAACACAGACACAAACACGCACACACAGATATATATATATAACCTTACATGTTATTTTTAAAACATTTATATATGTTTATTAACATGTTAATACACACACACACACACATATATATATATATACAAATATATATATATATTATCCAAAAAATAAAATAAAATCAATTCATGCCAAAAAAATGACCCCGAAATAGAAAATAAAAAATTTAGATTAAACCTAAATATCAAATAAATTTAAAAAAGATGGTAAATTCATTATCCTAGGTTTTCACCAGACCAATATTTATATTATTGAACCTAAATATGAAAAAAAAAATGAAGAAGGACAGAACCAGAGTCCACACCTAGCAGATCTGAGTGGGGTGACCCAGGGTAGTGTTTCAATGATGTGGCATTGAGGGAGCAGTGGAGAGTCAAAGTGGTGCAACGACCCTACAGAGTGGTGCAAAGGTGAAGCAGTGCGGTGGAGTGATATCATAGAGTGGAGGAGCGGCATAGGGGTGCAGTGGTGCAGCAGAGTGGCTGTGAAGGAGAGGAGGAAGAAGAAAGGGGGTCACATAGGTTAAATGAAATGGCTATTTTAAATGGAATTAATTCTATCACAAATATTCATTTGGTCCAAAGTATTTATAATGGGAATTGATTCCCATCACAAATACATCTGATTCGACTGGCATGTGAGACAAAATTATTATTCCATCAAGAAATCTCATCACAAATGTGTTTGACACTGGGTGGGGTAAGTCCCACAAAAAAATATTTTCAACGGAATAGTTTATTCTATCATAAATAGTGATTATTTATGATGGAACACTTATTATTCCATAAATAATTCTTTTATGGGGATTATTTTTGATGGGCCATTTTTCTATCACAAATGAACCATCTCAAATAGCCTAATTTATAGTAGTGTTTATAAAAAATGTTTTAATTAAATATTATTTTATTGTTTCATTTTAGTGTCATATTATTTTCAATTCATTACTATGATTTATATATATATTAAATGTACATGCTGGATACATGCATATCCAATGATCAAATATCCAATAACCACATTTCCAAGGACCATATACTCCTTTATAACAACTATATTACCCTCATTACCTCTTATAAATTATTTCATTTTTACCTCTTAAATCACACTTCTCATTCATTTTCATTTTAGATTTTACAATATGATTTATGTTTTTATGATGTTCATTTCATTGTAGGTTTAGTTATACTAATGGTGGTAATCAAGGGTGAAGTTGATCTATGTTATCTCCTATTTTTAATGATGTTATTCTATTCAATTTAGTATAATATATAAATTTATTCACTTTTCATGGATATAATCATCCATGACATGCAATGGTCAACTATATCAGATACATTATTTCACGTAAATTTGTTGTATTATGAATGACTAAACTACTATCATATTTATTTATATATTACATGAATCATTTCATAATCAATTTTAATTCTATTAAAATAAAATTAAAACATTTTTTTGAATTATTAACTTATAATTTAAGGAAATATAATCGGTCCAAAAATATGGGGTGTTAAAACCACCCTAAATAAATTTTATCCTGAAGATTATAATTTCTCCCATTGATGAAAATAGATGTGTGTATTATTATCATGACTTGAATTATAATTTTAAATGAGATATTTACTTTACAATCTTATGAAAGATTATAAAACATATCTTTCCTTTTATAATATCTATATCCACATTATGAGTTTCCCTTAAATTATTTGTGATAAAAACCCCTCATAACTGGTTATTAATGTTTCACCTCACTCTCTTAAGTGGTTTTAAGGATCAAAAGCAAGAAATTGTGTTTCTAATTTTTTTATTTTACTGGATTTCAGTTTTCATATTTCAAACATTTCACTATGAAGTTTCTAGACTAAATAGAGGGTTCGTGGGGCTCATGAATGAAAATTTTGGATTCCTACACTAGAAGGTACTAGTAGCTACTTGATGGAGTACACCAGATGTATAGTGGTATCTATAAAGAACATATATTCTCTCTAGGTGCAACCGGTTGGATGATGGGATCTGGGAAGAAGACATGTTATGCATAGGTGTGACTAACTAGCCAATTTCACCCACTGGATATCGGGTGGTGTCCATATAAGAAAACAATATTTATTTTTTGTGGACCCTGACACCTTAATTCGTCTCTCAATAGATCAATTCATCCCTCAATGGTTCTAGAATGGTCTTAAAGGATTTAGAGTCTATAAATACACCCCAAGGGTTCATGTATTGTATCATTTACCTTGAATAACAATTTGGAGATCTTTGTGATTAATTTTCATCATTATCTTCTTCTTATGAAATATCGTATAACTTCTCTATTTTACTCTTTCTCTAATTATTGTTAGAGGATTTTGAGTGTGATTAAAAAGGTTTTCATAAGAAAACAAATTTTTTTATTTTAATAGGTTCCCACTGCCATTAAGTGTGATGGTTTGGGTGCTCACTACCATTGAGTGTGATGGAGTTAGTTCACACTACCATTAAAAGTGATGGGATTGGGTTTCTATCCAAAACCACTAAAAGGATAGTGTTTTAAATGGGTTCCTTACTAAAATTGATAAAAATCATGGTTCTTACTTCTTATAAATAGGTTTATAGGCTACTACTAATGACAAGGGGTAATGGTAACTATTAAAAAATATAGAGGATGAGAGATAGGAATCCATATTGGATTATTACTGAACTCATTTATCAAAATATTATTGCATTGTATTTTATTTAATATCTCTACAACACTTTAACTCTTATATTTTTGTTTATAAATTTAATTACTTTAATTTCATCAAGTTTACTTTTAATTTTATTAAAATTTTAGAAGTCAATCAACCTCCCTCTTTCCATATTTACTCCAACTAATAGTTGGTTTCATATCCAACATTGATTTCAATACCATAACTTGTTTCAAGGAACGATCACTTAAGTGTGGCCTCTACCTTAAATTCCTAAGGTACTCAGGAATGAAACTCTATGGGAAGTTCTTCTAAATTTTATTAAAGAAATTATAGTTTTTATAAAACTAGAGTGTATACTACTATTAAAAGTATGGGATATTCGGTTTAGAAAATAGTAATGCATGGATTTACCCCTAGAAAGAGTCATAGGAAAAATGGACACCTAATGATATAGTGTCTTCCGAGCTTGATGGAAAATCAACAAATTCTCTACATTGAAGGTTATATAGGAATGATTTTTAATTGAGTATCAGTGTGTAAAAAATATCATAAAATATGTGAATCATTATAAGTTACACATGAGGGTACCAATACTATAAAGCATATTAGTCTTGACATATATTCTAAAGATTCTAAAATCTTTAATATGCATCCTAAAAGGTTTATAACTGAAATGATTACTCATTTCAATGATATTTTTAATGTATGGAAGACTCTAGGTTATGATATTTCAATAGAGATTCTTTTGAAGAACATCCTTTCGGTCTTTCTTAATTATTGATCACCCAAATTAACAACAATACAAAAATAAAAGTACATAAATAATATTCTGGTTAAAGAATTAATTGGGTTACTCATAACCAATGAGATTAAAATTAAGAGGCAAGTGGATTAGTAAGATAAATAATTAAAGGAGATTAATAACATGACCTTGTAATACAAAAATAATGACTCCTTTCAAAGATTTGGTGAGATTTATCATATTTCTAAAAATATTAGATAGTTATTAAGGAATAAAAAGAAGTAACTCTACTTGAAAAAAATGATAATCAATAAACTAAACTGGTTCTAAGATGATGTGGGTTAAACAAAAAGGGATAAATAAATCCCAAGTTCCCCACTCTCAAAAATAATACAAAATAAAAGAAGTAAATAAATTAGTCTTTCATGGTGTCAACTTGGAGTGCTAGTAGTGACTACATCCCCTTATCAGACTCAAATTGTAGAAGCACCAAGTGTATCATGGCAGACATTAAGGTAAGCCAAGAGTTAAATTATACCTCCTCTTATTTCTATTATATCTATATATATTATAAAGATATTAGATATAGTTGATATAATTTACAAGAAGGTTTTTGTGAACATACCACAAAAATTAAAAGAGATTAAAAATAAATACAATCATGTTCTCTTTGAAAAAGAAGAACTCACTAAAGAAAAATAGAAACTAAAGGGGGAAAATTAAATTTATATGGATTTTATTTCAAAAAATATTGAATATCAATAAAAAAAAGTTTCAATTATTTATTAAATGAAAATGAGAGCTTGAAAAATGAATTAAATAAAAATAAAAATAAATGGTTTTATTTAAAGGATCAACCCAATGTTAAAAATTATAAAAACTAATTAATGATCTTAAGGAATATTTTTCTAAGTTCACCCAAGGTGAGTATAATTTGGATTTTATTTTGGGTTCCCAATGTAATGATAAAGGTACTTATATTCTTATTTATCCTAACAATTAATCTCCCTCAAGTAATATCAAAAATACACATTTTATAAGAGTTTTATGTCGATATAAATTTTATAGTTATTATAGTAAAACCAAGAACTTGATTTATGAGTGTGATTGTAAAATTTCCCAATATGGTATGCCCAAATATATTCATATTTATTAAAATGTTTTTTTTAGATAATACTTTTCAAAACATATGTGGATGCTTAACTCACTTTTATCTAACATTATTGGACCCAAATAATGGGTACCAAAAGATTTATTCCATTGATTATTTTGTAGGAAACAATTATCAAGATAAAGGAGTGACATGGTACATGGATATCTTGTTCTTGAGACATATGTGTAGTGACTCCACCGAATTAAACCTCCTTGAGAATCTTGATTGAGGAAATGTCTATTTTAAGGAACATTTAAGGAGTAAGATCATCAGTAAAGGTACCATCGTCTTTTAAATCTCCTATTTTATTAAATATGTTTTATATATTAAATGTTTTAATTATAATTTTATTATAATTAGTCAATCCTGTGATGGTAGTTTTAAATTTTCATTTGAAAATGAAGTTTTAAAGGTTTTTTAAAACTATGGAAAGATTTTATTTTCAACTTTTATATTTAAAAATGTTTACATTATTCATTTGAAATCCCTAGAAAGGTAAAATGATAAAAGATTTAGTGCACAAGATAGTGATCCAGAGCTATGTAATTGATGAATTGTTCATTATATCACACACTCAATTGAGAAAATTAATAGGAAATGTATAGTATGAGATTTACCAAAATTGAATTTCCAAAATGAAATTGGGTTTTAGCCATGAAAAGTTGGTAAAAATAAAAGCCATCATTTAAAATTAATAAGGATGTGTCAACTGATACGGCCCTTGAACTTATACACCAAGATATTTTTGGACTGACCCACATCACAATTATAGGAGGTAAATCTTACACTTTCATAATTGTTAATGATTATGAAATATTTTCTTGGGTTTATTTCTTATCACATATTATTGAGGCTTTCAAAGTCATAATTAAATATAGAAAGAAGGTTAAAATTTAAAAAAGATTATAAGATCATGTCCCTTTAGTTTGATCATGGGGGAGAATTCCAAAAATAATGATTTTCATGATTTTTGTGCCTCACAAGGTTATCATCATTAATATTACACTCATTTAACTCCTCCACAAAATGGGGTTGTTTAAATACAGAATTGAACTCTGTAATAAATTACCCAAACTATCCTTCATGAATTTAAAAGCCCTCATTTTTTCTAGGTCAAGGTAGTTAATACTACATGTAATATCATTAATCATGTACTCATAAGACCCATTATTAAAGATACCCAAATGAGATTTGGAAAGGTAAATTACCTAAGGTTGTTTATTTCAAGGTGTTTAGTTGAAAATGATTTATTCTTAACACCAACAGAAATCGATGAAAATTTGATTCTAAATCGTATGAAGGTATCTTTCTTGGGTATTCCAACTCAAGTAAAAATTAGCTAGTTTTTTATTAAAATGAAAAACACCATTGAAGTCTCAATTTACATCAATTTTGATGATAATTTTCCCAAACATCATCATAAAATTAATGATGTTAATGTAGAACTTGAGGATTTGACCATATATATACCTCAAAATACTAATGAAATTGAAGTAGGCAAATACCCAAACCATTCACCTAAGGTATGGGTTAAATCTAAAGACCGTCCTATTGAAATTTTTATTAGTGATTTTCAAGTTAGTGCTCCACTAGGATGTCCATTTTAAAAGAAGTATAACATCATGATATTTTGTCATGCTTAGAGGAACAGAAACATAATGATTACATTAATAATGAAAATTTGTTTCTTTCTATAAAATTGGAATTCAATCAATTTACCCATAATAGTGTTTGGACTCTTTTTTAATGTTTTAGTGATCATCCCTTTATTGGAACAAAATGGGTATTTATTAATAAATTAGATTAGCAAGGTAATATCTTCCATAATAAGGCATAAACTGTGGCTAAAGTCTATAATCAAGTGGAATGAATTGATTATGGTGAGACCTTTTCCTAGGTCACTGGGCTAGAATCCATTAAAATCTTATTATTATTCACCTCTGAATTAAATTTTAAGATCTTTAAAATATATTTTAAAAGTGTATTTATAAAACTTTTCACTTTGTAGGAGGTTTTTGTGGAAGAAATACCTGATTTTGGTATTCTATATTTTTAGATCAAGTTTTCAAGTAAAAAAAATCACTTTATGGATTTAAATAATCCCCTTAGGTTTTGTATGAATGGTTGAATAATTTATTTCATAAAATGGTTTGAAGATGGTAAAATCTGATTCCACGTTGTTTTTTAGCCATATTTAAAATATCATTTTAATTTTTCAAAATTATAGATGACATAATGTTCTGTTCAACCAAATAATCTCTTTGAAATTATTTATCCAATTTAATGAGTAAGGAATTTAAAAAAATGGTGAGTTAAAATTTTTCCTTGGTTTTAAAATTTCTTAAAAATGGATGGAACTTTTAAAAACCAAAGTAAATACACTAACATATTTATAAAGTGTTTTGGAATGGATCAAGTGAAGTGGATTAATACTATAATGAGTAATTTTTTTAATCTTAATCTAGATTATGCAAATAAGCATATGGACAATAAGATTTATAGATATATTGTTGGGAGTATTCTCTATCTTACTGTGACCTGATTAAACATCATGTTTAGTGTTTGCCTTTGATCCCATATTCAAGACAACACAATTTAATATCAATTATAATATATCAAAATAATTTTAAAGTATTTTAAAGGATCTAAAAATGTTGGTTTGTTACATCCAAAAGAAACATCTTTCGAAGTTACTAGTTTTTCTGATATTAATTTTAGAGGTTGAAACTGGATATGAAAAGTAAAAGTGGGACTTATAACCTACTTGGAAAATACATTATCTCATTGAGTAGGGAGAATAATAATATGGTTGATATATTTAAGGACAATGTAGCATATATTTTCAGATGAAGTATTTTTCCAAAATAATTTGGATGAAACAAATTCCTCTAGATTATGGATAAAATTATGACCATGTTCTTATTAAGTGTTTCAAAACAAGTACAGTTTCTATTTATAAAAATCCAATTAAACACACTCATAATAAATCCATAGAACTTAGGAACCACTTTCTTTGATACTATTTTCAAAAAGGTGATATCATTCTAGATTTTTCTTGCTCTAATCTTCAATTAGATGATATCATTAGAAAACCACTTTTGGTTTATCATTTTGATTTTATTAAGGGGGTTATGAATGGAATTATAGTAATTATTTCTTTTGATTTTTTAAAGAATAATTATTTTTATCCATTTTAATTCTAACCTTGAGATTTATATATTATTTTAAGTCTTGAATTTTATTGATATAAATTCTTTTAT
The DNA here is from genome assembly GCA_963277665.1 of Viscum album. Lineage (NCBI taxonomy): Eukaryota > Viridiplantae > Streptophyta > Magnoliopsida > Santalales > Viscaceae > Viscum > Viscum album. The sequence goes on along the minus strand of OY728134.1, from coordinate 565,588,485 downwards.
TTAAATTTTGAAATTATTAATTGATTTTTTTACACTCTTTAGTGTATTTTATTTATTTATTTAACTCATTATGAATATAATTTTTGTGGCCCCTTATACTTGAAAAAATTATGAATCATTAAACATAGATCCGAACATTTTAAAATCTAAAATTTTCTAAGAGTGTGACTTGTTTTAAAATTATATTTGAAATTTTTGAAGTTAAAAGATATATCATTTAGAAAAGCACATGTGGTGTACAGTTTTTTTATTTCAAAATACTATTTTAAAATATTGAAATCTTTTATGTTTTTGTTTTTTTTCAAAATTATCTTTTATGGAAATCTCATTTTAATATTTACAATGAAATCATGATTTTTTATATATAAAATGAAAATTAATAATGGTATTAATAAAATTATAATTCATTTTTTGTCTTACATGGATCTCCTATCATGAATTCATTAACCTTGCTTTTATTACCCTTTTCTATGAGATCGTTGATAATTTAAAAGTGAGAGATAACTTTGATGATATTAAATAATTTTTATGGTAAAAGTATGTTTCTTCAATGATATATTTATTTCATTAATGGTTTCAGAAAAATTTAAACATTAAGTGTTTTAATCCCATTTTATTTGTAAATAATATCAAAGAAGTTTCAATTCTAAGTGCTCATGGATTTCTAATCATAAAAAATGGGAAGAATATCTTAGTAATTTAATTAATGATATATTTATTTGTTTTTTTAAGGAAAATTGTGGAGAAAGTTTCCAAATTGGGAAAATATTTCAAAAAAATTGAACATAAAATTTTCTTATTATTAAATATTAAAAATGTACTTAAAATATTGAATGAATTTCATTATGAAATATTGAAATTACTTGATTGATATTCATGTAAATTTCATCATGATTATCATTACATTGATAATTATTTAAGTGTTTTTAATCATCAAAATATAGAGAATGTTTTACATCAATATATTAAGTGGTTTTAATGATCACAAACACACAATTTTATTTATAAATTTTTTATTTTGATGTGTTTTAGTATTTATATTTTAGAAATTTTACTATGAAGTTACCAGACTATATGAGGGGTTGATAGAATCATAAAGGACAATTTTTTATTCCTTCACCTATAGGTACAAGCGGATACTTTTTGGATTACACCAGATGGCAGATGGCATCTAGAAAGGACACCAGTTATGTCCAGCTACAAAATTCCATCCAATGGGGTATGAGTAGAACATGTTCTTACCAGGTTCCACCAGCTAGCTGGTTCCACCCATTGGCTATCTGGTGTTGTCCTTAAAAGAAAAAAATAACTTTTTATAGTGGAACCTGACAACTTAATTTGACACAAAATGAATCATTTAAACTCTCGGTGTATAAAACCTTACTCTAGTAACCCAGAATTAGTCTTCACTTTATTAAATAGGTATAAGATAAAATGGATCTCACCATGTAGGATCAATCAGTTTAGTAGTCTTTGATAACCAAATACATATATGATTCCCTTATAACATTTTAAATATAAAATAAATATCATAAAAAAAATTCTCTCATTCTTGATATTATCCATAATATCCAACTTTATATCTTAGTGAAAATAAAAATAGATATAGTGTAGTCTTAGATACTCAGTAAGGGTTACAAACAGTGAAATCTATCATGAATCAATAAATTATAATCAATATAGAAAGGTAAATAACTGAAAATACATGCATTTAGTCAATAACATGAGCATGAAATGCATGCATAGATAATATCAATATAGTAATATCATGGATAATAAGAATTGAATTCTTAAGGGATTTGTGTACTGGAACATATAGGAGGAGCGGGAACCCTAGGTGATGCCCTTCTCCCATCGGTGACGATGGTGACTCCGGAGCCGGTCACTTCCCCCTGGTGGGGGAGGGATCATCAAAGTTCAGGGATGCACATCCTATCTTCTGCCACTTCACAAACCCTAATTTCCTTCCTCCATTTTTGAAAGCCACATTATTCCCAAAAAACCTAAATCTTATCGATGGCTTCCCTAATCTCCATATTTTGACCTCTAAGTTCACGGAAACCTCCGCACTCCTAGATCTGACCTTGGTTTCCAGATTTAGACAACAGAGACCCTCGGTAGACTCCTTCGATATATTTTTCTTTAGTTCATGGGATCTTCAAGAGAGGGCGACAGTGGGACTTCTCGACAATAACCCCATTATGGTTTGATTTGCGTCGAAGAAGGAACTTATAAATGTATGGTCGAGTGCCCCCGTAATGTCAATGGACTTCAATTATACTTGTTTCAGTGGTCGTTTGAGTTTCACATGAACCGTGATCCTCCTTCATCCAAAATATGGGTTAGTTTTCCAAAACTTCCTCATCCATTTCAAAATCCCTCAGCTATAAGAATGATTGAAAATCTTATCTGTAGATTTTTAGGATTGGATAGTCGAACAGAATCGGTCTGTCACCTAGTCAATCCGTGGGTTTTTATAGATATGGACGTGTATAGACCTCCTTTTGATTATGTTTTCATTACAATTGGGGAGGAGTACAGGGTCAAGTAGGGAATGGTTTATGAGGATTTCCTGGCCTTTTGTTCCTCCTGCATGAGGCTGGGGCACGCATCGGCTGTTTGTCATTAGGGACCTGTAACACTGCTGGACAGGGAAATTGGAAACATTTGTTATTATATGTGCAAGAATATGGGTCATCCAATGGAGGCTTTACAATGGGGAACTCCAGTTATGTTGAGATTGTAAGAAAGAGATAGTGGTAAGGCTTTAGAAGATCGCAAGGAGGTTGGCTTGAAATAGATGGCAACTACTATGGAGGATCAAGTTCAGGGGCCTCAATGGTTGTGGTTCTTGGAGGATGAACGACCCATTAGGGTGGATGCGACTAGAGCGGTAGGCCTGGAAGAAGACAAGGGGAAGAAGGTCCTGGTGCCTTAGGAAAATCTGATGGTGACTGAGGTGTTTAGAATAATTAGACAGAACAAGGATATAACTTCAAAACGGGGTGTGTGTGAAGGCGATGGAGTGATCCAGCAGGAGGTGGATCGGGTAGAAGATTAGTGGAAGGGGGAAAAGGGGATATTTAATAGAAGATGGATAGGGAGAAGTATATTCCAGCTGTTACGTCTACTGAGGTGTTAGGGACGGGTAGTGGTGGTTGGTGTGAGGGGAAGCAGGGGTCTGCAATGGAGGCAGCCATCCATATTGGGGTTAGAAGAGAAGGGGGTCTGGATTCATTGATTCGGACCCCAATTAACTTAAGTAACAGGTTTGAAGACCTTCGAGAGGTTGGCCTGGGAACAGTTGTAGTTGACCCAGGTGATGGAGAAGGGGTTTGTGGGAAAGAACTAATTGGAAGCGATCCTGGATGCTCGGCGGATGAAGCCTCAATCCCAAAGAGCAACAGGGGTTTGAGGAGGAGGAAGGGGAGGAAGGACTACTCCTCTTTACCCCCTCCTTTGGAGACCCGCTCTGCAAAAAATGATAATGATAAGATGATTATCACGGTGAACTTGGGAAATTAGGGACAAGGGGACTAGGGTGAGGCCTCCTTTGGTTTGATTTTAATTTCTGAAGATGAAGTGATTGAGCAGGTCCTATTGCTCAATGAAAATGAGGAGGAGGCAGCTAAAATGATGGGGAGGGCTCCTAGAGTGACCCTTAATGAGGAGAGATACACATGTACTGACAAGAATAACCTAATTTTGGTTGGGGGATTTAATAAAGTGTGGATTAGCATCGAAGAGTACATTCATAATTGGGATCAACTGGCTTCTGAGTTTGCAAAGCTTGTGATGGAGGCCTCAAACATTCAGATTACTTCCCTACTTTGGAAAGTGTTTAGAGAAGTGAATTTTTGGAACCTCAAGTTAATCTTTAGAGACTCGTTTTAAGTTTTTGGTCTACGTTGGTTCAACTATATGTTTCTTTTTATCAACTTTTTGTGATTCGTATCCAGTACTCTACCTAGATCAGCTTTAGATTGGGTTCAGAGCATGAAGTCTTCATCAGAGCATGCCTTTTGTATTTGGATGCTGAGAGGGTATGGATTTTCCATCGGTTATGTGCCCACACGTTTTCATGGGATTGCTTATGGAAAGACCATGCTTGGTGGGGGCTTGTCATTATGGTACAACAGTTGGGGAGGAACTAATCCGGTTGTTTGTTATGGGTTTTCCATTCTGGTTAGTCTTTCTCTATTTTTTGTTCTTCCTTAAAAGTGTTTTGATAATAAAAATTTTAATTTTTAGTCATGAATTGAATTATTAAGGAAGGAAATGACTAATATTTGACATCATAATCTTGAACATCATGATATCTCTACTGTCAAAGCCTTGTGCTAAGATAGTTTGATCAATGTGTAGGTATACACCAAAAAAATTTTAATTTGTCCAATAGATTAGTATCATGATACTTTTTAATGCATCTAGGTGCCATTTATAATTGGTCCATTCCTATCACTACATATCCAATTCATTCCTCATATGTGTAATGATCAATTTAATTCCTAAATAATACTCCTTATTGATAAATATCTATATTAAGTAAATAATATGGAACATTAATATTTCCGTAGAAAATAAAATAACTTTCATAGTAAAATGTTATCTATGCAAATGGAATAATGTTTTGGAAATAATCATATCCATGATACAAAGATTGTGGATATTTAAGAGAAATGTAATTTCCAAAAAAATGATTATAAGAAAGTCATTTTTTCAAGAGAAATTTAGTGACCACAAAATTAATAAGAGATAAAATATATCCATCAATTCATTATAAATATTTGCTCTTTAAGAAAAACATGTAATTTGATGAAATAAAGTAAATTGAAGAAAACAATTAAATTAGTTTTAGTTAAACTATTATATTTTTTTAAACCATTTAAATATTATAGAAGAAGAAAAATATCATAAAACAGTTATGGTGGTGGGAAATTCTCATAACACTATATACATTAAAAAGAAATATTTCTTTTTGAATTTCCATAATGAAAGTTGAAAATGAACCATTTGTAAAAACATTAGAAAATTTTTTTCCAAATATTTTAAAAATTCTTGGATTGCATAAAATGTACTTATTAAATCATTTGAATAAATAATATGGAATTTTATAAAACAATTTTGAAAAATATGGACTTTGAAGAAAAATATACATGATTAAAAGGGAAATAAGATCTATTTTTCATTTAAAAACATTTTCTTGAAAGAGTGTAAAATTTAGAAGAAAATTTTCCAAATCCTAAAAAATTATATTATTAGAATGTATATGAATTTTATAAAGGATATATTATAATATTACATCTAATAAAATAATAGGAATCTCAAAAAAATGAGATTGTAAAATAAATCATTACCTCTTTGGTAACTTTTTAATTTTGACCCCTTAAAAAAGTAACCATGAAATAAAATATTAATCACCATGAATACATATCTATTCATTATAAATATATAAAATGGGTATTATATACACCACACAAAAATAAGTAGGTGTATAAAACCAAATATGTCTCAATGGTTTAGAATTTGAGACGAAATCCCTTACAAAGATCATATCATTGATTTGAGAATTAATCAATGAATAGATTATGTGTAACAAATTTAAATCCATAAAAAACAAGTGAAAATAAAAAAATTCATGTCATTTCACACATAATCATGTAATCACATAGTGAATTAAGTAGAAGTATAAAATGTTAATTGAGTTAAGAAAGTCCCCTACCTCAAGTTCAACTTTCATCAAATGTGTTCTAACCTCTTGTATATTATATTTGAATTCATTATACTTATATACTATAACTATATTAATATCTTTAATATCATATAAGATCCATTTATATCATTTTATCACCTGTTTTTTAATAATATTTTATTACTATCCTTATTTCATGTGTTAACTGCTTTGTTTTCATGTATTTATTAATTCATTAGCCTCAGTCCTTGTGTCTTTATCATGATTCCATAATATATACAATTTTATTCAAGATATATATATCATATATATTCAACATATAAATATTTAGAGTCTTTCATAAAATATATAGGCCTAAAAATTAATTACATCGTTCATGGAGATGGTATGCCGTTTGTAGGCATGAATATTGTTTTCACTTTTCGACGGATAGAAAAAAAAGAAAGGTAAATAATAATTAATCTTTACTGGTTAATTTTTATTTAAAATATATCTTATATATTCATTAAATATATCCCAATTTTCATCCATGAAAAGTATAAATAGATCGCATTGCTTCGTGGAGGTGGTAGTCCACCCGTACACATGAGCGATGTTATCATCTTAAAATAATTGCAAGGTAAGAAGGTACATATTATATTATAATTATAAAAGTATAATTATTTACAAATTTGTTATTATGCATGTGATGGAGTGATGGATACCAAATTTCATCGGTTTGCGAGGCGGTAGTTCACCGAACACAAGAGAGATGGTTTTGATTCCCATTTAATGGAGAATGAGATGGACAAATATTATGACATAAAAATAATAAAATATCAGTATATTTAAGATATTGGTTTTATTATATTGTATTTTATTGTAAATTGTTGAATTTGGTAAAAGATTAATTAAAAAAGAAAGCGCATGGTTAAAACATTTACCTTCCCTTAGAGAAACCGCATTTAGATTGCTTTTTAGGGACATAGGGGGTATTTTGAGAAGATCATCACCTCTATAATATATATAAGGATTTTGGAGAGATAATTGGGTATGTTTTTATGACATATATTGGTAAAAAAAATTTAAATAAGTGAGATAAGTGGTTTCCTTTTATAAGTGAGGAGGGGGGAAATCTTAGAATTTCTTAAAGTATTTAATTAATATCAATTATTATTCATGTCCAAATATATCCAAATTTATATAATTATTATATAATATGATTATGAGTCTAAAATATATCATAAAATAAAAAGTTAAAAATTTTAGGTGATGTTTTCACCTTTATCTCTATGTTTTAACCCCCCCCCCCCATTAACCCTTTTGACAATAACCGTGATAGCAAAGCTTTTTACACTATGGGAGCCAAGAAAGTTACCATAAAATGAAAATTGGACCATCAATTAAAAAAGGGGAGAATTTTAGAACATGTAATATCCCATTTCCCTATTTTAATATTTTAATTACATTTAAATAATTTAATAAAATGTTATTTTCATAAGATATTATTATTTTTATTTTTTACATTATTCATTTAATTTGACTTTATAAACATAAAGACTAAGTTTTAATTTGAATATAATACTTTAATACAAAACTAATATGCTATATTTATCTATAACATTCTAGGAATAAAATAATTTATCCAAATTTTATTACTTTTAAAAGTTTTAAAATCCTTTATTTTATTTTACTATTAATTTAATAAATATTTTATTGGTGTTGCATAATAATTTAAAGTAATTATTAAATTACTAAAAATTAACAATAAATTACCTTGATAAAAACATTATTCATATTTATAATAAACGTATATAACCAAACATATTTTTTTATCCCTATCAAAAAAATATTATATAAATTAAAAGAAAGAGATTGACATTTTTGACTATATCCTTTACTTAAATATTTTAATGGTCAGAGCCAAATATAAATGGAAAAATGTCATATTTTATAATATTGGACAGTTATGAGTGAAATATACTCATCCAATTAAATAAATTAAATTTTTTGATATATTTTTAATGTCTTGTCACATTATTTCTATCCTTAATTACATGATTTACTTTTTATTGAGGTGATAAATTATACAATAATTAATATTCTTAATGCCTAAAAATAAAAGGAACCTATTTAAAAAAATTGAAACTCATAATTAAAAATATGGAATAAATTTTATTAAATTCAATTCCTATTACTTTTAGAAATTTAATTAAAATTAAACCCTCAAAATGCAATGAATTGTTTTTTATAAAAAAATACATTTTTAAGCCAAAAAATGGACTTATATAAAAAAAATATAAAAATAATGACACTAATGTAAATAAAATGAATATTATATCAATTTAATATAGAATCAAAAATTTAATATAAAATTTAAAATTTCTTTATTTAAATAAAAAAATTGACAGTTTAAAAAAAATCAATATTTTCAAAATTTACTGAAAAAAAATATTTTTAGAAAAATCCAAAAAAAAATCAGCCTAAGATAATTTTAACATGATGATAAAAAAAATTATATAATTTTCATGTAACAATACATAAATATGTTTTCATGGTTCATTTAAACTTGGTGTTTCATATAAATAAATCTATCAGAGAAATCTATTTAATGATAAATATATCGTAAAATGTGGGCATATTACATTCTACCTCCATTATAAGAATTTTCACTAAAAATAAAATTTCACTGATTAAAAATACTAAGGAAACTTTTACCTCCTCACATACTTAGGTTCCCTTATAAATTCTTAAAACTTATGGTTTTACCATAAAACTTTGACCATGTGAGTGGTCTTGTTTCATTGCACTTTCTCCCTATAATCTATAATTTACATCGACTGTTACTCATAAGAAAGATATTTTTCTAGAGTTTAAACCACTGATTTAATTACATGTGAAGGATTAGGTATTTGTTTTCTCATGAGGGATACATATAATACATCATGACATGATATATATTTAGTGTAAACACCACTGGATAATCAATTTTCCTGATAGAATCAAGAATTTGAAAGGGATCGATATATCCAGGTCTCAACATTCCTTTCATTCCAAATCCCATAACCCTATTATAGGGAGATATTTATAGGAATAATTTATCACAAATTTTAAACTCTATATCGTTTTGATGATTGTTATCATAAGTTTATTTTGACTTTGAGCTTCTCTTATGTGTTGTTGAATGTATTTAATATTCTATGTCATTTCCTCAACTAGAACAAGTCCCAATATATTTCTTTATCCAACTTCATACCAGTAAATTAGAGTTTTACACTTCCTTATATATATTACTTCATAAGTAGAAAACTTAATGCAGGATTGAAACCCGTTATTTTGGGAAACTTTTATTAAAGTAATGTGTTTGTCCCAACTACATTTGAAATAAAAAGATAAATCTCTCAACTTCTCTTCTAGAGTTTGAATGGTCCTCTCAGACTGACCTTCTATCTATGGATGACAATAATTACTGAAACACAAATCTATAACCAAATACTACTTAAGTATTCTCCAAAATTTTGAGTTAAACCATAGATACTAATTATATATTACTAAGAGTGGTAATCTAAGAAATCCTACAACTTTCAAAATGAATAATAAAGTTATCTGATCAAGTGATAAATCTTCTCTAATAATGATAAAATGTGACAATTTTTCAAGGTGATCAATTTAAACCAAAATAGAATTATTACCTTTATATTTTTTGGGATTTCAATGATGAAATACATGGTAACATTTTTTCATTTCCATTATGGTATAGGTAATGGTCATAACATAAAATTATACGTCTATCTCTCGGCCTTCACTTTATGACACACTAGGCATTGGGATACATATTCTGAAATATTCCTTCTCATGTTGTCCTGTTAGGAATTGGTGATCAACCAACCTCTTCTTCTATTGATTTCCCTTGAAGAAATAAGTTCTATTATATTATTTCTCTATATTAATTGGACTTGATACAATATCATCATATGATGAAAAAATTTAATAAACTAGTTCCCTTGAGAGACTCGGCTTAAGACTGTTAAAGAAATCGTCAATATTTCTTTCTATATTACGTATATAGTCAACAACATGCCTATATAACCTTATATTATTTTCCTCATACTCTTCTATCCATGGAAAAAATGGTTTCTCTATGCGGTAAAGTTTATTCATCATAACCTAAGTTATATTCCCTAATATGGCCATGATCTGTTCTATTCCAAATCCAACTATATTGGATCCTTGAGAAGGTCAATCCCTATATTTTCTACAGTTGATGATTCTATTTATTCCATTAGGTGCCATCAGAAAATAATAGAACACATAAAGTAAGCTCATAATAATCCTGAATTTTGATCCATAATGGTAAAAGTTTTCAAATACTATGATTTGTTATCATAATTTTTAGATTATCTATGTTTATTTAAAATCTTTTTCACATGGTTTATATTAAACTTTCTTTGATACCAACTATAAAAACCCTAACTATAGTAACCTAGATTTAGTGTTCAATTTATTACATTGGTATAATATACGAGTGATCTCACGACATAGGATTTATTAGTTTATTAGTTTTGGAGAACTAGATACATATATGATTCCCTTATTACATTGAAAATATAAAATACATTTCATAAAAATATTCTCACATTGATGATATTATTCATAATATCCTTCTTCATATCGTATGGAAAATAAAAATAAATAAAAGTTCAGCTAAGATTCTCAGTAATAGTTTTGTACAATGGAAGATATCATGAATCAAATAGGCATAATCAATATGTAAAGTTAAAAAACTAAAAAACCATGTCATTTAATCAAAAAATTGATCCCAAAATGCATCAATGGATAATATAAATGTAGTAATATCATAGATAATAATAGATTATTTCTCAATGAAGGAATTTATTAATATTGGATTTCTTGATCACAAAAATCATGATATTTATATCATAAAAACCTTATGCCAAGACTATTTAATCGATTGGTAGTTATACACCAAAAACCCATTTAATTTGTCCAAATGATTTTCCTTGTGAGACCTATAGATGCATCAAGGGGGTATACATAACTAGTCCCCAACCTTCATTGTATGTCCATTAAATTCCTTATATATTGAATGATCAATTTAATACATAAATAATTTGCGTTATCGAAAAATATATGTACTAAATAAAAAATATTAAACATTAATATTCCTATAGTAAATCAAATAACTTTTATAGTAAAACACTATATATATAAATGGTATGCGGTTTAAGAAATAATTATATCCATTATATAAATAATATGGATATTTATGAGAAATTAAATGTCTTATGAAAAGTGATCATAATAATGTGAATGATTTAATATCAATTTAATAAATAGAAAATTAATAATAGATCACAGATATCCATCAATTCATGAAAATTATATGTTTTGTAAAAAAAAATCAGGTCCGTTTGATAATTAAAGGTAATAGAATTGAAACATTTAAATAAGTTTCCATTAAATGGTTTTATTTTTCAAACCATTGTAAATTTATAGAACAAGTTAAATATCATAAATGGTTATGGTAACGGGAAAGTCTTTTAATGTCATATATATTAAAACGAAACATTACTTTTGACTTTTTTGTAAAGAATGTAAAAAATTACCATTTAGAAAAAACTGTAAAAATACTCCTTTCAAGACATTTAAAAAGTCAAGGGTAAAATATAATTTTCTTAATAAAACATTTTAGTAAATAAAAATTAATTTTTGAAATTTTTTTAAAACATATGGGCTTGAAAGAAAAATATACCTGATCAAAAGATAAATAAGATATACTTTTATTTTAAAATTTCATTTGATTGATTCAAGGGAAATGATAAGAAATTTTTGAAGAAAGTATATAAAATCATTATATATATTTGGTTAGAACAAATATTAATTTTATTAAGGATATGTTATAAAATTCAATCAATGAAAATAAGAGCAATCCCAAAAAAAATGAGTTTGTAAAATAAATCCTTACCTCTTGAGTAAATTTCCTTTTATAACCCAAAACAAATTAAAATTAAAATAAAAAATTAATCATCATGAACAAATATATATTCATGTTAAATAAATAAAATGGGTATCATATAAACCAAATATAAATAAATAGCTTTATAATACCAAATATGTCTAAATGGTGTGTAAATTGAGATGATATTCCTTACAAAGATCGTATCATTGAAGTCAGAATTAATCAATGAAGTAATTATGTGTAAAAATTTTAAATCCAAAAAAAACAATTCTATATACTAAATAATGAAATAATAGGTAATTTAAAAAATAATCATAGCATAACATAGTCAATGAGGTAGAAGTATAACCCAATGAATGGAAAATGAGTTAAGAAACCCCTTACCTCAAGTTCGACTCGCCTCATTAATGATATAACCTCTTGTATAATATATTTTACTTTTTTATTATTATATAAAAAATCCATATTCATATATATAATATTATATATGATTCATTTATAACATTTTATCACTCATTTGTTAACAATATTTTATTATTATCATTATTTTAGGTGTTAACTGCCTTTTTTTCTTATATATTTTCATTCGGTAGTCTCAATACTTGTGTATTTCTCATGGTTATATCATCTAAATAATATTATTAAAGATATAAATATCATATATATTCAATATATATATATTCATATATAAAATATAGATATAGAAAAATTAATTACACCATTCATGGAGGGGGTAGTCAATACGTATGCATGAACACAATTTTCACATTTCGATGGATGGAAAAAAAGAAAGGTAAATAATAATTCACCTTTATAAGATAATTTTAATATCTTATATATATTATATATTAATTAAATATATATTTTTACCATATATGTAAAGTAAAAATCAATCACATCACTTCATGGAGGTGGTAGTCCACACGTACGCACGATCGACATTATCATCTTCTGATGTATTGAATAGTAAGTAGATATGTTGTTATAATTAAATAAGAATTTTTTGGTAATAATTATCATATATTTATATAATTATTAATATACATGTGAAGTGGGAATGGAAAAAAAATTACATTGATTCGTGAGGTGGCAGTCCACTATACACAGGAGCAATGCTTTTGTTTCCCATTTGATAGAGAATGAGATAGATAAATATTATACCATCAACATAATAAAATATTAGTATATTTAATATATTTGTATTGTTATATTATAATTTTTAGGCCATAATTGAATGTATCAAAATAAAATAAACAAAAAATGGCTCAGTTAAGACAATTTCCTTCTCTTAGAGAAACCTCCTTTGGATCTCTTCTTAGGGACACCGGGATGGTATTTTGGGAAGAACATAACCCCTTTAATGTAGATAAGGATTTTGGGAAGAGAATTGGTTAGGGTTTGGCCAATTTATATTCCTAAAAGTGGTGTAAATAAATGATATATGGGGTGTCCTTTTACAAGTGAAGGGAGGGGCGTTCTTGGAATTTTTTAAAGTATTAAATTATTATAAATTATTTTTCATGTCTGAATAGCTCCAAATTTACAGAATTAAAATATAAGATGATTATTATTCGAAATACACTCATCCAATTAAAATTATACAAGTTTAGGTGCTATTTTCACCCTTATAACTTTGTTTTAACTCCCCATTTACCCTTTTGATAATCACCATGATAACAATGTTTTTTACAAATATAGGAGACCAGAAAGTTAAAATAATAGGAAAATTAGACTATTAATAGACAAGGGATGAAATTTTTTATCATATATGATCTTTTTATCATAGTTCTATATTTTTATTATTTTGAAATAATTTTAAAAAATTTTATTTTTATAAAATTTCTTTAATTCTCTTTTTACACTATTCATTTAATTAGACTATAAAACCGTAAATAAAAATATTAAATTAGAATTAATAATTTAAGGAATCAATATATTTATCTATAAAATTTGAGAAATAAAAAAATTAAACCTAATTTTATTAATTTTAATGTTTTTAAAATAATTTATTTTATTTTTATTTTAATTGAATAAATATTATGTTGGTTGTGTGTAAGCATTTAAAGTAATTATTCAATTTCTAAAAATTAAAAAATAAATTACCATGATAAAAAAATTACTGCAAATTTAAAATAAAAATTTATAACCAAACATTAGTTTTTTTATCCCTGTCACAAAATATTATATATATTAAAAGAAAGAGAGTGATATATTTGGCTTTAACCTTTACATAAATATTATAAAGGAAAAATAAAATATAAATGGAAAAAAAATGTCATAATTTCAATGTTTAAATGATTATGGATGAAATAGACTCATCAAATGAAATAAATTAAGGTTTTATATATATTTTTAATTACTTGTCACGTTATTTTTAACCTTAATTACCCAATTTTCCCTTAACTGAGGTGATAAATTTTACCACAGTTACTATTCATAATTATTAAAAATAAAAGGGGTCTATTTACCAAATTTGAACATTATGATTAAAAATAAGGAATCTATTTTATCAAATTCAATTCTTATAAGTTTTAGAAATTAATTTTAGAAACCTATAAAATGCAATGAAAAATGGTCTCCCAAAAAATGTGTTTTTAAGCCTAAAAAAAGACATATATCAAAATTATAAAAAATGATGACATTATTGTAACAAAAATTAGTCTTCTATAACTTTAATACCAAATCCAAATATATAATAGAAAATTTTAAAATAATTTATTTATATAAAATAAATGAAATTTTTATAAAAAAATGTTATTTTCACAATTCAATGAAAAATAAATCTTTTTAAAAAGATCCCAAAAATTCAACCTAAGATAATTTTGACATGATGATTTAAAAAATGATATAATCTTCTCATAATAATATTTTAATAGGTTTTTAGGGTTCATTTAAACTTGTTATTATGTGTAAATAAATCTAGCAAAGAAATTTATTTAAAGAGAAATATATCATAAACTATTGGGTTGTTAAAATCTACCCTCTTATAAGAATCCCCCCCCCCCAAATTTCATCCCTTCGATAAGAAAAATTGACGATACTTTTTCATCATCACATCCTTAGGTTCCCACACAACTTATTTAAACTTATGGTCTCACCATAAAACTTTTTCTATGTGAGTGGTCTTGTTTCGTATCGCTTTCTATCTATAATCCAAAATTTCAATTGGTTATTCCTCGTATGAAAGATCTTATTCTATCTATACAACCTCAAATTCCATTACATGTGAAGGATCAGATATATACTTCCTTCAAAGAGATACATGGAACTCATCGTGAATTTTAGATATATTTAGTAGAATCTATAATTTATGAGCTACTACCTCAATACCATCAATAATTTCGAAGGGACCGATATATATAAGGCTTATCATTACCTTATTCCAAAATCTCATAACTATATTTCAATGAGTGAATTTTCAGAATATTGTGTCACCAACATTGAAGTCTAGATCTTTCCAACAATTTCTAGTATTACTTTTCTTCAGCTTTGATCTACCCTTAAGTGTTTTTGAATGGATCTAGCCTTATCTGTTTCTTCCACAACTAGACCGATCCCCAATATCTTTCTTTATCCAACTTCATCCCAACACATTAGAGTTCTTCACTTCATTCCATATATGGATTCATAAAAATCCATCTAAATTCTCAAGTGAAATGTATTATTTTAAGAAAAGTTAACCAAAGGAAGGTGTTGATCCCAACAACCTTTGAAATATATATAACAATCTCTCAACATGTTTTCTAGAGTTTAAATAGTCCTCTATGACAGACCATCTATCTAAGGATGACAAGTAGTATACTAAAACTCAAATATTTATCCATATTATACTGAATTATTCACTATAACATCAAGTTAAACCTCATATCAAGATTAGGTTTGATTAAGATTGGTACTCTATGAAATATCATATCTTCCTTAATGTATAATCAATTAAGTTGATCAAGAGATAAATATTCTATAATAGTGATAAAATTCATATATTTCATAATTTGATCAACTAAAACTCAAAAATAATAATTCCCATTAATTGTTTTTGGGGAATTAAAAAATAAAAGCCATGGTTATGTTTTCCCATTTTAATTCTAGTATGGGTAATGCTTGTGACATCCCCTAAGACTTTTTCCTCTCAACCTTAACTGCTAAAAAACTAGGCATCGAGATACATATTCTATAATATCCCTTTTCAAGTTGTCCCACTTAAAATACTCCTTTATATATCTATACATATTCATATTTTAAAATGAATAGAGAATGATGAATTATGATATTTATCTAATATCTCTTTATTTAAGTCATGCATTAATGGAACACATACTCGGTTTCTGAATATTATCATTCCTGCATGATCATGGTTGAACTATGGAATATTCCTCACCTTCTTCAATAATTCAAATCTTCCTCCTATTCCATATTTACCCTATAATGGATGGATGGTTAAAAATTCATTTGATAAAGATAAGATCAACTCCCTTTCTACAATATTTCATGATCCAAATTCTAGAAATCAATAAATAGTAGATCTCTATCAATCCTCATCATGGAAAAACTAGAATGATCTTTTTAATGAAACCATTAGCCACATTTTTCATCTTTCCAGGGTGGTAATTTATTGAGCAGTCATAATCATTAATTAACTAAAACCATATTCAATAGAACATATTCAATTATTTCTATATAAACATATACTTAGATCTTTTATGGTCAGTATATATATCACACCTTTCACCATACATATAATGACTTCGTATCTTCAATGAAAAGATTATTTCTACCAGCTACAAATCAAAAGTAATTTTTCTCATGAATTTTCCATGGGAAATAGGAATAATATGTCACTGTATAGTTTTGAATGAGGACGCATCCCAATCCCTTTTTTGATCCATCACTATAAATCAAAAACCATTATCCACTATAGCATAGTGTAAGCACACGTGTGCTCACATACCTTCTCTTCGGTTCTTTGAAAATCTACTCACATTCATCATTCTATAAACCCCCTTCTAAGTCAACTTGGTGAGGGGATTATATAGTCATAGAACTCTATCACAAAACATAAGTAGTATCCATATTGACAAAGAAAACTATGGATCTTAGTTAACATGTTCGGTTGAGGCCATTGTTTAATAACTAATATCTTTGAATGATCTACTGATATACCCTCTCTTGAGATTATATGACCCAAAGTGAAACTTTATGAATCAAAAATTAAAAATTTGTAGATTTAGCATAAAACATAACCTTCCTTATGTTCTTTAGTAAAATTATCAAAAAATCTTCATTCTCTTACTTAATCATCAAATATATAATAATATCAGCTATAAAGACACTCAAAAATTGATAAAAGTGTCCTCTAAATAAACTATTCATTAAATCCATGAATATAGTAGGATCATTGGTATGCCCAAAGGTAATTACTATAAATTCATAATGACCATACCTCATACTGAAGGCTTTATTGTGTATATCCTTCTTCTTGACACTTAGGTGATGATATCCCGATCAAATATCAATCTTGGAAAAATATTTATATCCTAATTATTGATCAAAAAACCATCAATAAGAGGTAGATCATACATGTTCTTAATAATTCTATTTTTATATCCTCTATAATCAAAACAAAAATGCATTGACCCATCTTTCTTCATAAAAAATGAATATGTGAACCCCATGATGAAGCACTAAGACATATGAATCATTTTTCTAGATTCTCTTAGAGATTATTCATTAATACCAATAACTCAATCAGTTCCATTATATAGAGTGTCTTTGGAATAGTCATAGACCTATTTATGAGTACTAATGAAAACATAACTTTATTATTCGGGGATATACTAGGAAAATATTTTAGAAATATATCAAAAAAATTCATACAATAGGAATATACTCAATATTTAGTTTCCCCACCATAATAAAAGATAAATATTCCTCCTGAATAGGTAGTAAAACCAATATGATGGAATTAATTTCCATTCAGATTTAAAGTAAATACTCACACCAGACGACTATAGTATATTGATTTGCAATATCTAACATAACATCAATTCCTTAATAATTGATAAGGGATATATAATAAGAGAGCAAATTCATTCCCAAAATTAGATCAAATTCCTCTAGTGTTAGAATAAATATATTTCTATGAATCACATGCCCATAAAATTATATCGGAGAGGACTTATTGGCTTGAGATGTGATCATTCTACCATTAGTAATTTTCACTATAAACTCAACATCTAATCGTTGATATGGTGATGTGATAACCAAATAAAATTCTTCATATATAAAAGAGTGTATATAACTTGAATTAAATAAAACATTTTCACTTCTATGTTGGATGATAAGTGTAACTTTCAAAACATAATTTAGAACTTCTACTTAATATATAGTAATTCCATATATTTGGCCTTATACCCTTGTATTATTATATGATAATTCCCTTAGATTATTAGGGTGATGGTTTGAATAATTCCATATATCTTTGAATTTTAATCTCTAAATGGTATGGTTAACCTTACATTCATTAACTATATTATCCTTATCTCTATAGATGTAAAAAAACTCTCATTCCTTTTAATAATTATCTAAGATGTTTATTTTCAAAAAAGATACTTGATGTAAAATAATTTTTTACCTTATTCTTCTTTGGTGTGTTCCCTTTTTCTTAGTTCTTATCAAACCACTTCTTCTCTTAATTTTTTATTAAGATATAAGATTAAGAAAATTCATTTTTTTCTTAATGAGACTTGATAATATGTCATTATATAATTAAAATAGTTAAGAAACCAGTACCCTTCATAGAATCATCATAATCACATAAAATATAGTCAATATTACTTTTTTGGATTATGTATATAGCCCATATTATACAATGATAACCTTATAAAGTTAGCCTCATAATCTACCAAAATTTCTACTTCCACTTCTTTCAAGTAATAAATTTTCTCTCCATTTAATCTTGTTGTTATCTAAGGAATTATTTCTTGAAAAATATCACATTAAAATTTTTATATTTAATGATTTCTACTTCTTCATTCTATTTAGTGTTCTCGATTAATGAAAACCATTTTTTTGAATATACTATCAAAAAATAAATTGCTCAAATAACCTTTTCCCTTTCATTACATCCCAAATCCTGGAATAAAATTTTGAGAGACTTAATCCATTATTCAGCTACTATTGGATCATTATTTATATTTAAATGTTAATGATTTTTAATGATTAAGAGGTCTAACATAGTTTAATCGTGTTGTGGATAAATAGGCTTCTCTATATAAGCATGGTTTTTTATGATAACCTAATTCAGCTTTCCTAATATGGAAATGATCTACTCAGTTCCAACACCAGGTGCATTGGATTTCTTAGCATGGAAATCCCTACATTTTCTAAGATTGTTGATTTCCTTTCATCCGTTAGGTTCCATCACTAAATAATGGAACACATAGATTTATCACATAATCATAATTAATATTGATCCATTAAATAAAAATCTCTATAATGATAAATTTGCTCAAATAATTTAAGGGATTATCAAAAAAATTGTGTTATCTATGTTCATTTAAAATCAGTTCCCAATGTTTCTACTGAACATACCATGATACTCATTATAGAAACCCTAACTTCAGTAACCTAGAACTAATGTTCACATTATTTCATTAGTACCAGATACAAGGGATCTCACCACATAGGATTGATCAGTTTAGTAGACTTGGAGAACTGAAAATATATATGATTTCTTTATTATATTGAAAATATATAATATATAGCATAAAAATTCTTGTATTATTGATATTATTCATTATATAATTTTTATTATCTTGGAAAAAAACAATTATAGGGTGATCTTAGATGATTATTAAGGGTTATGTACAATGGAATATATCATGAATCGGTCTGTCATAATAAATATGGTAAGCTAAGTAATTGAAAATATATTCCATTTAATCAATAACATGAGCTCAAAAATGCATCCATGGATAATATCAAAGTATTAACATCATGGTTAAAAATATCTTAATTCTCAATTAAGACAATGATTAATATTGGATTCCATGATCTCAGAAATCATGATATATATACTGTAAAATACTTATTCTAAAACAGTTTAATTAATGGGTAAGTATACACTAGAAACCCATTTAATTTGGACAACTGATTTATCTCATGATGCCTATCGATGCATTAGGGGTATATCTATAACTGGGCCCCACCCATCAGTTCATTTAAAATTCATTATGCATACGTTAAATGATAAATTTAATAAATAAATAATATGCCTTATCAATAAATGTCCATATTGAGTAATGAATATGAAACATTAAGATTTCCCTGTTAAATCAAATAACTTTAATAGTAAAACACCATATGTAGAAATGGTATATAGTTTATGAAATAATCATATACATGATATAAAAAATATATATATTTACTAAAATTGTAATTTATAATGAAAATTATCATTATAAATTAAATTTTTCAAGATAAAATTAACGACTAGAAAATTAATAAGATATAAAATATGTCTATAAATTCATCAAAAATATATGTTTTTACGTAAATCATGTCACTTGGAGAAATAAAGGAAATGGAAAATAAACATTTAATTATATTTTCATTAAAGAATTGTATTTCTAAAAACATTGAAAACTTATAGAATATGCTAAATATTGTAAAACATTTATGATGGAAATAAATTATTTTAGGGCCTTATATATTAAAAAATATTCCTTTCAAATTTTTGTAATGAAATTTTAAAATAAATCATTCAGAAAAACATTAGAAATATTAATTTAAATGTTTTTAAAAATTAAATTATCACATAAAATTTCCTTAACAATTCATTTGAGTAAATAAAAAGAAATTTTTTAAAAAAAATTTGAAAAACATGGACATGGAAGAAAAATATGCATGATAAAAATAGAAATAAGATCATCGTTTCTTTTTAACATTTATTTTATTGATTTAACTTTAAAATAAAGGGAAATTTGGAATTAAATATTTAAATTTCTTAAATATCCAGATTATTAGAACATATATTAATTTTATGGAGGATAGATTATAATATTCCATTAATGAAAATAAGATAAATCCTAAAAAAATAAAATTTTATAGTAAATCCGTACCTCTTTAGTAACATCCAACTTGTAACCCAATAAAAATAAAAAAATAAAAAAATAAATTTTCATTAATAAATATATATATATATATATATATATATATTAACTACATAAAATGTGTAGTATATACACCACATAAAAATAAATAGGTGCATAATACCAAATATTTCTCAATAGAGTGGAAATTGAGACAAAATCTCTTTCAAAATCACATCATTGAAGTGAGAATTATTAAATGAAGTGATTATGTATAAAAAATGTAAGTCCAAAAAAACATAAGTGTAAATACAACATAAAATTTTAATAGGTCCTTTTCCACACAATCATGGAATAACATAGTCAATGAAGTAAATGTATAACCTAATGAATGAAATTTGAGTTAAGAAACCCTTTACATCAAGTTTAACTTGCCACGTGGGTTCTCCAAATTCTAGTATAATATATTTGAATTTATTATAATTATATACCATAACCATATTCATATCTATAAAATCATATATGAACCATTTATAATATTTTATCACCTATTTTTTAATAGATTTTTATTATTACCATTATTTCATGTGTCAACTACTTTGTTTTTCATGTACATTTTTATTCGGTAATCTTGGACCTTACATATTTATCATGGTTGAATTATATACATAATTTTATTCAAGATATAAATCTCATATATGTTCAATATATATATATATATATATTTATATTTATATTTATATTCATCCATAAAATATAGACATATAAAAATTAAATACACCATTCATGGAGATGGAGGTCGTACGTATGTATGAATGTTTTCTTCACATTTAAATGGATGGAGAGAAAGAAAGGTAAATAATAATTAAACTTTAAAGTATCATTGTTATATCATATATATATATTCATTAAATCTATCATTATTATAATTTATGAAATTTGGAAACAGATCGCATTTCTTCATTGAGGTGGTAGTCCATACACACACTCAAAAGACATTATTATCTTCCAAAAAATGGAAAATTAAAAAGTTAAATACTATATTATAATTTCATAAGAATAATTATGTCATAATTATCATATGTATTCATTATTTACGTCATTTTTACTAGCCATGATAGGATATGGTGGAAAATAAATCAGACCGGTTCACGTGGTGGTAGTCTTCCATACACATGAGCTATAGCTTTGTTTCCAATTTGATATAGAATAATATGGATAAATATTATGAAATTAACATAATAAAATATCAATATATGTAATATAATGGTGTTATTATTTTTAATTTTTAGAACATAATTTATTATAGCAATATAATAAGTAAAAAAAGAAAGATATCGGTTAAGATGATTACCTTATCATAGAGAAACCTCCTTTGGATCTCTTCTTAGGGGAACTAGGGTTGGCCTTTTTTGAATACCATTGTAACATCCCAACCCTCATCATTATCTTGAGAAGGCGGTAGGATATTACTTAGCATTAAGTGGCATCCCTAAGACACCAAAGGCTTGAAATAAATGGCAAGGGATTCATTAAAAATTGGGGGATTAATTTCCATTGGAAAATAAAAAAACTAAACAAAAAATATAAAAACCAAACGGATGCTATATAATGAATTAGAATGATTTAATACAACTCAAAGAAATACCAAACTAACAACTATACCAACTATAACCAGAACCATATCAGATTACAAAGCATAAGACAAAACCAAAAAAGATCAAAGACTCCAAATACATAACTCCACATCTCCCAAGATGCTCGAGGATCCAACTCCACAATCCAAGATAAAGTTATCATGATGAATCACTAATTAAATTATATAACATTACTTTGCCTATGACTCAATAAGAAAAATCTATAAACACAACAATGTTCCTAAGAAAGGGGTGAGTATAAAACTCAGTAGTATTTCCCAAAATGACTTCCCTACTCACGCCACTAGGATAAAACATGTTAGAAAATTTATATAAAACAATTTATATAAAACACTTTAAAAGATTTTATATCAAATACAAAAAAATGCCAAGAAAAATAATTTTCATACCAAAATATTTTTTCAGCCCAAAACCATTTCCAAAGAAATAAACCAATCAATTCTTTTAAACCATTTTTAAATCCATTGGCATACCCATTACTTGGTTCTAAAATTCCACACAACCACACACACATGCCTAGGTGACAGTTCCATACTCTTTAATGGTATATTTTCTATATACCAAGTCATTTCAAGGTAACCATATACCAAGGGCCCCAATGGAACACGCCCCTTCCAAAGGGTCGCGTTAATGAAAATGAACACATGCCAACCAAGTAATCCAAAATACATTCCAAACCAATCATTTCAATCCATTTAAATAAAAAAATTATTTTATTTAAATACGTTATATTATCAATTTACATGAATCCATACCAAGATATATTTTAAAAAATCATTTTAAAATCATGAAACAAAACAATTTTCACAACAGCCAATTTCAACAATATTCCAAACCATCACTAATGAGGGATTCTACTACATCAATTTCATAATAAATTTTAATAAATTCAAACAATTTAAAATCAATCATTCAATTTTCAATAGGAGGAGTTGAGGGTGAATCTATTTACCACAAAAAATTAGGTGAAAACATAGAATGACACAAATTCTTCAACAAAACTGTAATGAAACTCAAAAAACAACACCTTAGATCATGTTATCTAACATAAACACAACCATGTAACATCTCATATTTTTCGTGTATTGTTTCTTGATATTATATGGATTGATTTCGAGATTAGAAGCTGAGACAGCATGTGATTTTGAGGCCGAGTGTTCCTAGAACAAATGCTGGAAAAATATTAATGTATTTAATAGCATGCACACACAATGTTCCTGAAAAAGTGAAATAACTCCAAAATAGGTTCCCAGATCAAAAACCCTGAGGCAAACATTTAATTTAGAACAATGGATTAACCCTAGGCATGACATAACTTTTGTTAGTATGGGTCTTCTGTGAAAAAATTCACCAAGGTCGTAACCGAAAATAACATAATTAAATAAAATTATTTTATTTTTAAATTCTAATTACTCATGAATGGGGACTCATATTGGAAATATGAAACAATATTTTAGTTCATAATGTGTTTTTTTCCCTAGGCATGAAATAATATTTTTCGTTTCAAGGTGTTTGGGAAAAAGTGATCCTAAACGTAAATAATAAATAATTTAAATTTATTGATTTATTTTTATTTGATGATGTAGTGGCCTAATAAATGCCTTTATAAACATGGTTATAAAAAAATTCGAGTGGGGCTCATAACCTATGAATTTTAGAGAGGAGCCGATGGAGGAGCTTCTATGGATGAACACTAACAAATCGATCTTTTATGATCAGTGTGCCAATGGAAATTGAGGATCTAACCAACAACAATGAAAACAATGCAGATTCATTCATCATCAGCGATTGATCCAAATCAATGTAGGGTGTGTGTTTCAATTGTTTTATTCCTTGTTATTAATTTCTACAAAGAACATGAATCAACTGGTGAATGGATTTATTCATATATCATGGGTATTTTAGGAAGAGATCTATTTTGCAAGGATTTTATCAGGATAAGTTTCAATGGTTTAATTCGTTGATGGATTCATTTTTAGTTATAATGAAAACTATCCAAGATCAATATGAAAATCGACCGAGGTTTGTTCCTCTGGATTTATCATTCTTTTCTCCCCCAATACCATGTTTCACCATGAGTGTTCTATGTTGGCTTGGGGTTTCACACATCATGATCAATGGCTCGTTGCGTACTCAATTCTTGGTGCAATGATTTGATATGATAGATATGGGATCGTAACGGCATGACGAAGGTACAACTATGAAGATGGAGGGATCTAAATAATTTATGATTCTTGAATTTTCATTATTTGGCGTTCTTTAGGGAACAACAAAGAATGATGATTTAATCTGTTTTGAGATAAGATCTAATGACGAGATGTATTGTTTGAAAATGTTGAAGCTTGTACAAGCTCGGATCTTTGACTGTTTCTATTTTTGGGCATCAGATGAGATAGGGAAGCTTGCATAAGTAGGGGCGGCAGTGGTGAGCAGAGGCGGCGGTGCATGGTGGATGCGGGGAGCTGGTGGGGTTGGAGGAGGCAGACACAACAGTAGTGGACATGGTGGTGGCACTGTGTGGGACGCAGTGGCAGGCCTGGTGGGCTGGGCTAGATGGGTTGGCTCGGGTCAGGTTGGTTGTTTAGGTTGGACCCAAGTCAAATCTAGGGAAACCAAGGTAGAGCCCGATGGTGGATGATAATGACGGCCAACCACGATAGTCTGTTGTACGGTAGGTGGACTGATCGCGGTGGTCGGTCCACGGGTACAATGTCCCCTACAATTTCAAATCGTCATAACACCTAAGAAAACCATCCAATCGATGATCTATCTACAGCATTGAGACCTTAATGTCGAGATTTTCCTTTTGATACAAATGGTGGGTTGTAGTTTGGACCAGTACAGTTTGATTTTATTCCCTTGGTCCTTTCCTTGAGGGAGTAGTGTG
The DNA here is from genome assembly GCA_963277665.1 of Viscum album. NCBI lineage: Eukaryota > Viridiplantae > Streptophyta > Magnoliopsida > Santalales > Viscaceae > Viscum > Viscum album. Next base: position 565,563,200 of record OY728134.1, on the reverse strand, counting down.
ACATTACATCCACATCCCTGGATTATAATCCCCTCTAGAGGTTGATTCTCATATAGAGTATTATATCCCTCTGTGAGACTAGATTATGATCATCTATCACCCCTAGTGGAATTTGTGGAATTAGCGTAACCTCCCTGAGTAAGCCATTGATCCTCTATCCAATGGGCTACATCGGTAGGGTTTGTGGTATCCCCCAGTAGTTTTGAGTGGGATCAACTATGTAGCGGGTTGATCCAAATTGGGTATGTGGTATCCCCCAGTGTGTCTAGTAATGGTCCCCACTCTATGTATCATATTATTCCTTGACCAATTCATTATCTTTTATTGGGTCCCAAATGATCAAGACATCTTTATTGAGTTTCTCTGATGGCTCGAGGACTGGGTTCTCCCAAAACAAGCGAGCTTTGAGAGGAATCATGTGGTTGGTATTTATTTATGACCTCCTGGTGGCATGGAATCTCTCTTGAGGATATCTAGGTGTTCTATTTATCTCTTGGCATCTATTATATATATATATATATATATATATATTTACATATTTTATTGAGTTGAATACTTGGTGCTTTGTTTTTTGTGTTTTTGGGGTGTCCAACTGAGTATTGTTATACTCACCCATATATAGGCTTTTCCCACACTAGTAATGTCTTTTTCAGATGGTGATCCTTTTCTATAGCATCCTAGGAGGAACAGGAGTGGGTGGAGCATAGCTAAATCTTGGCATACCAAGGTGTTTTCTCAAAGCATACCTTGACTTAGTGCATTCCCTTAGAGTAGGTTGGTCTTCTTGCAGTTTTATTCATACTTATGTTACAAACGCTTTATGGTGGGATTGTATTTGGCCTAATTTAATTTTCCTTTACTTCTTGTTGTACTCTGGTTGTGGCATCTTAGTTTTATGCATGAGTTTTATCTGTTTATTTACATTTCATCATATTTTGGTTTGGAGATGTGTGTGTGTGTACAAGTACTTTAGGCTAATGCCTCCCATTTGTGGGAAATTCCTACTCGGTGCTAGTCACCAGCCCCTATCCTATTATAGGTAGGCTTGGGGTATTCATGGAATAGGCCCCTCTAGGATGGGTCATGATAGAGTGGATTCAGATGGATCATTTCTACTTTAGGATAGAGAGTTTGGGAGGTTGGTTTGGCACAACAATGTTAAGTGTTTCCACTTCAGATTTCAGGCCATGGACTCTAGTGTTTGTGTGATGACTGAGGTATCCATACACCAGGACTATAATCACCTTGTTTTAGACTTGGTATATGAGAACACTGGTTATAGTGGAAAATGGTACATGCATCATATAGGGATGGTTGTTTTTTCCATGTCCTTCTTGAGTAAGCTCTCTATATATAATCAATTGAACGTCATAAATCTTATTTTATTTTAGGATGTATCCATGTAGACATCCAGCTAGGATTCCACCATTTGATCATAAGGATGATCCTCCAGGTGAAGAGGCATCGGTACAGGGACTTGTAATAGATATAACACCTTTAAGTGGTGCACTATCCATACCACCACTTGTAGAGAAGCACACGGTACCCCGCAGTACCAATGTATGTGGTGCATAGGCTAAGTATACTTAACGAGTTTCAGTAGTAGATACCCCTAAGGTTTCAAGTAGAGCCCAACACATAGGTAGCTAAGGACTTTCTTGAGGAGGGTACATCAATTTTCCACCTAGTAAGGACACCGACAAACTAGATAGTGGTCTAGGCAGCGAGCCTTCTACATGACTCAACTGAGCGATGGTGGGGTTTGTTTACCAAATCTAAGGATGAGGCGAACCTTAAATGGAAAGATATTTAGAACCATTTTAGATAGGAGTTATCACCTTAAAATCTATGGGATATGCATATCCAGGAGCTTCTACAGCTCCGTAAGGAAAAGATATTGGTGCATGAGTATTCATCGAGGCATACCAGCCTCTCCAGGTACTCGATGGATACAATACACGTTCAGTACTTCAGGTCTTGGACCATTGAGTGAGGTCTTTGTAGAGACATTCGATCTTGTGTTATCCCACTAATCATTCCTACTTATTCTAGGGTTCTTGAGCAAGCTTTTTTGGTTGAAATTTTCTTCACTAGGCGCGTACACCCTGTGATTTTCAGCATTGGGAATGTAGAATAAGATAGATCCACATGATGGAGAACATAGAAGAGGATTTGGGAGAGAAATAGGAGGTGGTTGACATTTCGATATGTTACCACCACCACCCCCATGTGGTCCATGCCAAGATCAGGGAGATGGAGGAAAGATGAGGGGGTAGCTGCATGTGGTTAAGGCATATGTCCTAGGGGATCCAGGAATTATTTAAGGTATTATGTGTGTCTTTTATACTTTAACTATTGTATTTATAGAAATAGGTGTTGGTCATTATTTTCTCTCCACTAATCTTGTTTGAGACGCAGAGATTCCGGTTCAACCGTTGACTTGACACTCACACTTGGAGGATCCTACTGGATGAGACCCAATAATCACTCACTAGTGCCGACAATGTGACCTGATTCTTGGAGGTTAGAGTTTATATTGTGATATATTGGTAGTGACATAGATGTCTTACAATGTAATTATTAGTATGGACTAGTTACTAATATTTCATGATTATATTGATGGTTTTAGGTGAATATTGTTGTTTGTTTTTAGTGATGGGATGAGGTTTTCCTTGTCAGTAAAAAGGGAACTTAGGTAGCACCGGATGGACTCACACATAGGGGTGTAGCTGATTACTAATTATTTGGATAGCATCACCCTTGGTGTAGTGGGTGATATGAGTCCTTAGTTTCCTACACTGGTGGCTAAGTATGATGATGTCTTTCCTAAAGATGTTCTGGGTTTACCACCCCACCGAGAGATAGACCTCAATATTGGTTTACACCTTGGGGTGGAAATGATATATGAACCAGCATATCAGATGACTCCCAGAGATCTTCACGAGCTAAGGGTATAGTGGAGTACTTTTTTAGGAAGGGATTCATTAGACCTAGTGTTTCACCTGGGGCAGCCCCTATTTTATTTTACAAAAAAGGTATATGGGAGCATGAGGTTGTATGTGGACTTCCAAAACATTAAACAGGTGACTGTGAAGAACAACTATCCACTACAAAGTATTAATGACCCCATTTGATCAGTATAAAGGGGCATCATTTCATGTGGATAGAAAAGTGAAAGTAGTGATTTAAATAACTAAGGCAGAGGTTAATGAGCGCTCACATCATGAGGTTACCAGAGGAAGAAATCATGTACGTGGTGTTATATGATGCATCAGGGGCTAGGATTGGTTGTCTCTGGATGTAATGGAATGTGGTGATTGCCTAGGGTTCACGCCAGTTGATACCACATGATCATAATTAAGAAACCCAATACCTTGAGTTAGCAGTGATATTCTTCACTTTAAAGATATGGTGAAACTACTTGACGGAAAAATAGTTTATCATCTACTCTGATCATAGGAGTCTTAAGAATATATTCTCTCAGAAAGATCTTAACATGAGAGAGGCGATGGATAGAGTTCTTCCATGACTATGACTTTGAGATTTTCTATACTCCTGGAAAGGGGAACGTGGTGGTAGATTCTCTCATCAAAAGATCTAGTTCAAAATTGTTGAATGAGTGGTCGGAGTAGTTACCCTCATTGCAGTTATCCTTTATAGATGGAGATGGATCAGCTTACCTCCAGTCAATGGTTTTCACCCCTCCACTCTTATAGCGAGTCAGGGAGGCACATCTTGGGGATACCAACTGTGAGACCCTACATTCTCAGATATCCATAGGGTATGCTTCTAATGGATATTTGAAAGGTGGGGAGCACATCATTATTTTCAGAGGACACAGAGTAGTACCAGTTGTGTTATAGGAGGTAATTCTGAGGGAGTTTCATACACCCCCATAGGTGGTAAATCCACGTGTACCAAAGATGTACCAGGACCAATAACATCAGTTTTGGTGGCCAGGGATGAAGAAAGGAGTTTTAGAGTTTATTTCATGATTCCTTACTTTTCAGTAGGTAAATGATGAACACCAGGTTCCAGCGGGTTTGGATCAACCCCTTGAGGTGAACGAATGGAAGTGGGATAGGATATCGATGGACTTTGTGATGAGTTTGAAATATATGTAAAGGGGACACAATTCTATTTGGGTGATCATTTACGGACTCACCATGTCATACCACTTCCTAGCTATCCGAGAGCAGAGTTCGATAGAGACATTGGGATGCCTCTATGAGCAGTATGTAAGAGCACAAATATTCCATTCATGTATGGATATTTATTTTGGGTTTTTTAGGAAAAAATAAAAAATGATAATTTTCTACGTACATGTTGTGTACTTATGATTACATGCCATGTATTTTGGTACTGCATACAGCCACGTACTTGTTATGTAATGGTCGAGTACATGTCTGTGTGGTGACCTAACAGACCACCTAAAGCAGGGTTCGGTTAAGGATACTACACAACATGTACATTAAATGACCATGTTGTGTAATTTTCTTTTTATTTGATAAATTAGAGAGGGGTTGCATCTAATGTTCAAAACATATTTTTTTCTTCCCTTGGTTCGTACAAGAGAGTGATGGAATGGCTATGAACTTCAAGCCCCTCCCAGTTCTCCATCAAAACTCTAATTGAGACGTCATCATTTGTGTTGGATTCCCACCAGTGAGTTCACTTTTTCCCTAGAGACTTTGTTCCCAATTTTTCCTCTCACATGAGTTATTGTGGGATGATTAATTTTACCCTTTTTATAGATCTACATCATTCTAGGAATATTTAAGGGATGATGTTGAAGAGTATTGATCGTACGACATCAAGGTAGGTGTTTTGTGTCTTTTTTTTGTTCGTCTTTGGATTATATATGCCTAAAGCACCGTATACCCATGTTTGGGGTTTTACATGATTTGGATTTTAACCCTGTTTATCACTTTATATGGTTTGATTGTTTGGTAAAGTGTAGTTTCATATGAACAATGTTGTATATCTTTTTTATGAAGCACACCATGGGTGTGTTTCCTTGTTTGATTATTCATGGTTGTTTATTCTAGGATGCTTATAGGATTGCCTTATTTCCATGCCTTGTTTTGTTAAGATTGAGTTACTGATTTTATGAAATGGCTATGATATGAATTGTGGATGTGTGACCAAGGGGAATTTGACCATCAGATCTTCATGAGGTATGGTCAATTATATATGTATTGTTGTTATGTTTACTAGAGGTATTGACTGTGAGAGATTCCAGGTTTTCATAGACCAGAGGTTTTATGCCATGAGAGCTACCCATAGGGTCATTATTAAATGAATTGATGCTATGTTGGCTAAGGGGTATTGAATGTGTGATCTTCCCAGTTGGTCATTTGTAAATGAATTTTTTTATGTTAGACCAGGGGGACTTAGACAGTGAGAATATTCCTAAAGTTTTGTTATGGAATAATTGAATGATATTGATGAGTCTTCCAAGCCAAAGCATAATCTTGGACTCGGTTTTAATTGGTTTATTTAGATGGTCTTCTGAGACATATGTCTGTTACTATTACCTAGTGGATATAGAGATTATGCTAGATCCCAAGGTTTTCATGATTTAACTAATGAATAATAAATGTAAATGAATGTAATTGAAAACTGTAATATTGTTTACTTTTGAGTATTTCTTAGTTTAGTACTTCATTTCTTCATATTACCTACTATATATATATTCACTGAAAGTTAGGCATAGATCTTTTGGTGTTAGCCTACTGGGACTCATCTCACACCCTTTTTGGGTCATGCTCTTGGACCCAAAAAAATTATATGATTGTAGTTATAAATAAGGGAAAGTTCCCTTGTTCATCTAGTACTTGATTATTGTTGAAGCTGGAGAGCATGGGAATAAGCTGAGGCTTGCGATGCTGTTGGAGTTTACTAATTTTTGGTACTTTTGTTTTAGTATGGTATTTCGATCATTGTGACTTGTTTGGATTCTTTCCTAGACACATGTGACATGAATCATTTATATATGCTCCAGTTTTTATATTACTATTAGTCTTCCATTGTTTACTTCTGTTTTATGGTATTATTTATTCTTTTATTATTACTATTCATTTTTTCCATTGTGTATACTCTTCAAATGAGGTAATAGTTTCCCCATTATCACACCTTGTCCCTCACTGCTATTCAGAAGCCTCTGGTGTTTTGGGTAAATGCGCTTGAGGTTATGTGACCAACCGGGTTCGAGGCACCTCTGGGCGGCACCCGGGTCTGGGACATTGTAAAGTGGTATCAAAGGAGGTTCTTTTCTACTTTTCCATACTATTTTAAGCCTATATACTCAGATATAAAGGAATATGTGGTTGGTAATAAGTTATTATCAAGAGTAGCTAACCCGTGTACAAGGAAAATCCAAGTTACCTCGAATATTGCCATTTTTTTGGTTTTGCAATTGTTACAGTTGATTTGATTTCACCATTGGGTGATTCACATGTATTAATCAGTTATTATTTATATTATTGTGGTTATATTTTTGTTTCAACCCGATGAGATAAGGTTATTCTATCTCTTTCATCATATAGTAACTTCCAAGATATCACATGTCATACATTCTTGGCATTCCATTTAGATTGCATTATTGATTGCATTTTGTTGTGATAGATTTTGTGCTATATATGCATGCTGTTGTGATATATTCCGTGATATAAGTACCTAATATTTTGATAGTATATTAGTGTATGTAAAGTTTCATTTGGATGGATTCCAAACTTTGGTCCCTGTGGTGTTATGGGCCCTCTTGGATTGAAATTTGGTGGATCATGTTTGAACTTTAATTTAATTCTATTAAGGTGTGATGTAAAATCGGATGCCAAACTTTGATTCGCAGGGAGTATGGGCTCTCATGGATTAGAACTTTGCATGCCTTAGCCAAAAAAATTAAGTTTTTAATGGGTTCTGGAGAAGTTCGGGAGGCTTACTATCCTGAAACCTAGACAACATGGCGTGTGGTGCTATGAACACACTCCATATGTTCTTATTTTTATGAAGAATGACTTTTCTTATGTTCACACCATGTACTTGGAGTACACTCTATGTAGTGATTTACTGTGTGACTGACTATGTGAGTAGAGACATGAGGTTAGGAAAACTTTGGTAGAACATGTCATGTCTAGCTTTTACACACATTGTAGTTATCAACCGTGTATCTAGCCATGTGACCAATGACACGGGTGGAAGAAACATAGTTTTTACTCACTATTTCTAACTTTTACTCACCATGTAGTTATCAACCATGTATTCGGCAATGTGACCAGTGACACGGGTGGATGGGACATAAGTGGTACACGCCATGTGTATAGTGTACACGTCATGTAGTGTTACACGAAGAGAGAATTGTGTAGTTCTAGACATGTAGAAGAACATGTGAAGGAGGGAATATTGAATTACATGTTGTGTCTCAGGAGGAACATGCAGTGTGTATGGGTGTTACACGACCAGGTTGGAAGAGGTACACACCATGTTAAAAGCTTAAGCGAACACATCGCGTAGAGGTTATACATGTCGTGTAACTGTGTTTTGTCAAACTTGAATGATTTACTTATCCTATTAGGTTTTTTCACTTCTATGTTTTAGTCCTTGATAATATTGAACAGTGGTGTGCACTTGACCTTACAGAGTCATGTTTCCAAGACTTCCTCTGGTTGTACTTCAGGTACAGGGTGATGATCTGACAAAGGAAATGATAGATCAGGGACAACCAGTAGATCCTCCCATCATTCCCATATTGGCACTAGCTATTATAATGGATGAATATGTTGATGCATAGTTCTTTAAAGGCCTTTTGAGGATGATGCATACTTTTCAGGGAGGACCACATCCTTCCCCAACAATGACAAAGTGGACGAGGTTGTTCTAGTAGCAGTATCCCCCTAATTTTTTAGGGGATGGAGGACTAAAATCTATAGAGACATGGTTGGAGTTCATGCTTACTATCTTTAATAGTCTAGATATTCCTCAAGAGAGGTGGGTGAATCTCATGATGTACATGCTACATGATTCACCAAGATATGGTGTGATGTTGTCTCACAGGTGGGACATCATCGAGATATGGCTTTGGAAGAGTTTAAAGGACCTTCTATGACTACTTCTACCCTGAGATGTTGAGGGACCACCAAGCCCAAGAGTTCATGCAATTTCAAGGTGCTCTTTCAAGGATGGATTACTCATCTCACTTTAAAGAGCATCAGTACTTCACAGCAGTTTTGGGATGTGATGAGTTATCATTGGCTAGGCGGTTTGAGGATGATATTAGGTATGACATCTGATCACAGTTAAATGTTTCCAGGATGACATCGGTGACTACTATAGTAAACTGGTCACTCATTACCGAGCATAATATGAAGGAGTTGATATCTATGAGCTAGAGTGGTTCAACTTCTAGGGCTGGTACTCCTTCATTTGATAACAAGAAGCGTCACAGGGATCCTTCGTGTGGTGAGTCCAGTAGCAGGGATGTATCTTTTGGTAGCTAGGTGAGGTGCTATTAGTGCTGGTATAGTGGTAATAAGGGACCTCAATGCCTGAGAGACCTAGTTGAGTGCTGATCTCGTGGTAATATGGGTCATCTTCATTGTTTTTTCCAGTTTTTACCACCCACATCCGGTGAAAGAGGATCAATTATGTCTCAACATTCAGGAGCTGGACCACAAATTTCTCCTTAGTTAGAGAACTGAAGTTTGTTAGGCTGTTCATGTCGAGGTGGTGTTCGTGGTCATGGTAGTCATGCTATAGGTTTTCAACGATAGTAGTGTGGATCAGTATATGGTAGTCAGGAAAGATCACATGGCTGCAGTACAGGTCAGACATTTTCAATGGATCAGACCCAGCATGAGAAGGAACCCAGACCCTCTACATTTTGAAGGTATGATTATAGTTGCCTCAGTTTTACCTTCTTCATTTTTTGATTCATATGATTCCCATAGTTTTATATCTTTTGCTATTGTGGATAGCCTTGGGTTATATATCTTTACTTCTAAGGATTTTATGATGCTAGACACTACATTAGGGCTCAGGACATCTAGTGTATGTCAGTGAAAGGAGTTCCCTCTTGAGATCTGTGGGTGTCAATTCTTGTGGGACCTCTATGTCTTAGAGATGACAGACTTCGATGTAATTTTTAGAATGGATTGGTTGGTCCCCTTCTAGTCCTTTTTTACTATTATTATCACAGGGTGAGTTTCATGTCACTGGAGGGCAGATCCTCTCTACCCAAGGGAGAATGGGATGTCCAAGTGAGTAGAGAAAGACCCGAGCATCATGGTTTGGGAGGAATTATAGATCATATTGCTAGTCTATATCTGGAAGACTGGGGGACTTCATAGTTAAATTTCTTCCATTGGTGGATCATTTCAGAAATGTATTTCTATATAACTTTTCAGGTTTAGTTCTAGAGAGAGAGGTGGATTTCTCAATTGATCTTATGCTAGGATTGGAACCAATGTCCATTACAACTTATAGGATGGCTACACCAGAGTTACAAGACCTTAAGAAACAGTTAGAGGAGTTGTAGGAAAAGGGTTTCATCCGACCCAATACTTCCTCTTGAGGTTCACTTGTTCTTTTTTCAAAGAAGGTGGACGGTGCCCTAAGAATTTGCATGGATTATCAGAAGATGAACCAGTTGACGGTCAAGAATCAATATCTATTACCTAGGATTAATGATATCTTTGAGCATCTTCGAGGATCCTGGGTGTTCTCGAAGATTGAATTGAGATCCGGTTATCATCAGTTGCGTGTTAGACCATCATATATACCTCTCATATCTTTTCAGAGCAGGTATGGTCTATATGAGTATTTGGTTATGGCATTCGGTCTCACGAACGTGCTATCAGTTTTCATGGAACTAATGAACCGAGTGTTCTATAATTACTTGGAATCTTTTTTGGTAGCCTTCATGGATGAGATCTTATTGTACTATCACACTCTACATGACCATGCCACCCATCTTGAGATCATATTGAGTACATTGTGAGAGAATCAGTTATATTCTATGCTCTCAAAGTGCCACTTTTGGATGGATTATATTCACCTCTTGGGTCATGTTATCTCAGAAACAAGAGTATCGTAGACCCAGAGAAAGTGAGAGAAGTAGTCTCTTGGGAGCATCCAAAAAACACCTTTGAGGTAAAAAGTTTTCTGGGGATAGCTGGTTACTACAGGTGCTTTATTATGAATTTTCACGCTTATTATCACCACTAATGGACCTGACTAAGAAGGGTGCAAAGTACTTGTGGACAAATTCCTATGATTTAGCCTTTTAGGATATGAAAGGGAGATTAACTTTAGCACTGATACTAATTTTTCCAGAGTCGTAAAAGAGTTACACCATTTACTATGATGCATTAGGTATCAAGCTGGAAGCATTGATTATGCATGGGGAAGGAGTCTTTGTGTTCAGTTCTTGGCAGTTGAGGCCACATGAGAGGAATTATCTGATACGCGATCTCGAGTTGGCAGCAGTTGTTCATTATTTACGTTGTTGGAGACATCATATATTAGGAGAGAATTTTGTGGTATATAATAACCAAAAAATCCTCATGTATATATTTAACCAGTTTTATTTGAATTTCAGATAGTAAATGTGGATTGAGTACCTTCAGTATTTTGACTTTGATCTTGCCTACACACTGAGGAAAGAAAACGGTGTGGCTGATGCATTGAGTAGGAGGACTCAGATATAGGTAGTTCATAAGTCCATCAGGGAGTGGAAACTTAAGTCTCTATTCTCTAAGATTCATTTGGAGGTGCATGACAGATAAGGGTAAATGTTTCTTTCTTCTACATTTGTTACCTCTACTCTAATGGATTAAGTATGAATGAGGCAGCTATTAGATTCGGAATCCCTAGTCTTACGGAAGAGTGTGTCAAGTGAGGACCATACTCCTGGGTGGACCATAGGTGATGATGAGGTCTTTCATTTTCATGGACATGTGTGGGTGTCACCAGACATACATGAGGAGTTGATATGAGATATTCATGCCTTAGAATGGGCAGTTCATCCTATTGTCACTAAGATGTATCGAGATATACACTGTCAGTATTGATGGCCAGGTATGAAGAGGGATGTAGCTGGTTTTGTTATGAGATATTCCACCTATCAGTAGGTGAATCTGGAGCATCAGTGACCAACAGGGCTTTTACAGTAGTTACCCATTCCCGAGTGGAAGTGGAATGACGTCACAATGGATTTTTTGATAGGTTAACTGAGGTCACCTCAAGATAATGATGCATTTTGGGTTGTTATCGATAGGCTCGTGAAGGTTTCACACTTCCTAACAATTAAAAAAACCATCAGTGTTGATGAGATTAGACGGTTGTACATCCGAGAGATTGTACGTTTACATGGGGTTCCACACTCTATTGTTTTAGACAGGGATACCTGATTTACTTCTTGTATCTGGAAGGAACTACATAGGGTTTTATGTACATAGTTACTTCTGAGTATTTCTTACCATCCCTAGATATATGGCCAGTCCAACCGCACGATTCAGGTTTTGGAGGACATGCTTCGAGCATGTGTCTTATATTTGGGGGCTCTTGAAAGAGACACATACCCCTAGTGGGTTTTTCCTACAATAAAAATTTTCCGGAAACGATTTAGATGGAACCTTATGAGGCTTTGTACTATAGGCCATTTTGATCACCCCTATGTTGGATGGAGGCAAGAGAGGTAGCTATGTTTGGACCTTATCATTTCTAAGAGACCACTGAGCAGGTGGAGTTGAATCAGAAGAGGATGGCTACTACATAGTCTCAGAAAAAATCTTATGTTGATCAATGGAGATGACCTCTAGAGTTCAAGGTTGGAGATTAGGTTTGATAATGTGTCACACTAAGGTTGGGACATAGGAGGATTAGGAGACATGGGAAGCTTCCAACAAGATACATCGGGCCATTTGAGGTTTTGGAGAGAGTCGGTCTGGTTGTTTATTGGTTGCAGTTACCTTAGAGGTATCAGGCTATGCACGATGTCTTTCATGTTTCTTAGCGACATCATTACTTTTCAAACCCATGTCACATTTTTCAACCCGATGAGGTTGAGTTGGAGGTTGATTCATCCATATAAGATCACTCTATTTGGATTTTGGATTTCAGTACAAATATTCTATGTGGTAGGTTGGTTCCTTTAGTACGGCTGTTATGGTAGCATGGATGAGTACAGAATGAGACTTAAGAGAAGGAGGTTGACATATGATCCTAGTGTCCAGAGTTATTTGAATTTTCTTCTTCACCACCCTTAGAAGGGAAATTTGGGGACAAATTGCTTTAAGGGGGGAAGTTTTTAAGAACCCAGATCTTCTTTTCAAGTATGGATCTTTATTTCTAGTTGTTTTTTAGGAAAAATAATGAAATGAGAATTTTATAAGTACACACCATGTACTTATGAGTACATGCTGTGTATTTGGGTACCACGTACACCCACGTATTGGTCGTGTAATGGCCGAGTACATGGCTATGTGGTGACCTAGAAGACTACTTAAAGCGGGGGTTGGTTAAGGCTATTACACGGCGTGTACATTAAATAAACACACTGTGTACTTTTCTTTTTATTTGATAAATCATATTGGGGTCGCGTCTAATGTAAAGAATATGTTTCTTCTTCCATTGTTTTGTATAGGAGAGTGAAGGAATGAATGTGAACATCGAGCCCCTCTCAGTTCTCCATCCGAGCTCCGATTGAGATGTTGTCTATAAGGCCCCAGCCTTAAACCTTACTTAATCTTGAGTTATTATAAGATTACACATTGAGGATCTTTTCAAGTTTAGAGTTTTAGAGAATTAGATCATGAAACTTGCATTACATTCCACATTTAAACAAAGTGGTTACATAAAAGACAATATTCATTCTTCCCATCAGCGGAAACATATTTAAGATAAAACACAGATTCTTTCTTGACACATCCTTGACACTATCATCACATCATGTACCTTTCCCTTGACCTGTGAAAAACATTTCAAAAACTTGGGATGAGCATAAAAAGCTCAGTAAGGGTTATAAAAATATGGAAAGGAAACATGAGTTCATATATACATAAGAATGAAATCATACTTTACCCATAAAACATAGGCACTTTAGCATACCTCATCAAACCATGAATAAATCATAGAAATCATAAGACATAAAGGTAACTAGAGGCATTCATAACATTCTTACGTAGGTAGTAACCCTCTTGGTTACGTTTGGAATACCCATCACAGTATATTCCCTAAATCTCTTCGGAGAAACCTTAACGTTTCACTCCTTCGTGTTACCCAATGCATTGGAGAGCTATATCGGGCTCACCCGCCCTTATTTTATCACGAAACCACCCGTCTTCATAATAATTCCCAAGAACCTTAACATAATCGTATCACATAAAACATGCATAAAGGAAACATAACATTCCCACCTCTCAATCACAAGATATCAATACAACACATTGATATAAAAACATTATGAAAACCATTTTCAATACCAAGATAAAAGAAAAGTAAAACATGGTATTTATTTTTCTTTTAAAAAGAAGGTATGGCTTGTAGAGGAAGCCGAAACTCAAATAATGGTCACGGCGGCAGAGAAGTCATTGTCGCCGCATACGTACGACAAAAACATTCCCTTTTGTCATTTTGTAAAACGCTTCGTATAAAAAGATTCATTTTTTATAAAAGTAAAACTCAAAGGGGTTTATACACCGTATGAAAGAATGTTGTGTATAAAACGACATATGCCTCAATGAAAGGAGATTGAGACGAAGTCCCTCACAAAGACGATATCCTTGAATTAAGCATAAATCAATTACATAATTATGTGTGACAAACTAATACACCAAATATAAGTGGATATTAAGTGTAAAAAAATTAGAGGTTACTCACACATATTCATAGAATGACATATTCAAGGAGTACAAGCTTATCCCAAAGAATCAAAATTGGGTTAAGAAGTTCCCTTGCAAAAATTTGACGGCCTAACGGCATCACTTCAAAATTCAGAAAATGAGTTGATGAGAGATAAAAAGGGAATCTCATCACTTGGACATAAAATTTACATCAATAAGGATATAAAAGAACATATCCCAACATAATAGTATGTGAATTAAAATACATAACAAAAGAAGTCTTTTAAAAAGAGGAGGGGCACTTTTGGAAAGTAAAGAAATATTACTTTATTTAAAAAGGTGTTTCGGTTTTAAAAGGTCTCACATTGATATAATTCGTGGATAAGGTGATAAGGATTCGAAATACACCCATCCAATAGGTTTTGTACATGTGTAGTTCATAGATTTTACATTATCTTTCCATTTTATTTAAATCGTCAAATAATGATGTCATCGCTGCATCATTATTATGTCATAAATAATTTAATTTATTTAATGTCTAAAAATTATAAATAAAATACTATGATGTCGGAAATATTTTTATCTTTCCAATTACTATTTATAATCAAACAGATGACTTGTATAACCCCACTTAAAAATTGTTTTAGTAAAACATATCATGTTTGTGTCATTTTTACTTTTACATAAAATAAAAAATTATTTATGTCATTTCCCAACCTAAGTGGCTCTATGGGGTCCCCAAGTTGACCCATGGCTTGTCTTGCTCAGCCATTACACATACAATGAGGTTAGGACATGTGTCAAGTTCATTTCATATTATTAAAACATTATATTTACCTTAAACTACACTAATTACCTCTAATCGCGATTAATGAAAAAAAGTTACTATTCACAAAAAAAATTATTTTCATCCCATTGAACCACATTTTACATACTAATGACAACAATGTATGTCGGATTTTCAAAATTCAATACACATTAGTGGTAAACTTTCATTTAACTGAAAAATCAGTTAGCTTGATTACCACTTAGTGGTTTCACTATTCATCAAAAATTGGAGTTTTTCAGAAAAATACCAAAACTTCACCCTAAGCTATATTTGATATTCCGAATTCAAAAATGAAGTCCGTTTTACAAAATTCAAAACATATTAGTCACATTAATTAATTTAATAATTAATTCCCGCTGTCAGAGCAAATAGCGTGTTTTTATAAAACAATAAGTATCAAAAGATTGACACTAGTTTAAGTCTGATTTCAAAGTGAAATTAATTCCAACGACCACTATTGGATTTAATGGTAAAAATATTTTCTAATTTCACTTTAAAACAAATTCAAAATATTATCTAATAATATAAATAAATTAGATTAAAAAGAGGTTTTGAATTAAAACACAACATTTTACACTATTCATTAAAAAATGAACTTTATCGGAAAAATACCAAAAAATTACACAAAGTAAAATTTGATGTCCTGATTCTTAATAAGTGTTTTATTTGGTCTAAAAGAATGTATAAGAGTGATAAAAACTATATTTAATGACAGTTCTCCATTAAAAGGTGATAAGTGAACCTTTAGTGAAAACTAGGGCATATACACCTAAAATTGAATTCTTTCCGTATTTTAAGCCTTTATCATTTATTGGATAAATGTAAAAACATTAAAAAACATATATAATCATATTTTAGTTATTTCTATCCATTCCCACCAATACAACGACTACATGTTAACTACCATTTGAAATAATATTATTTTATTATTAGAGTGCAACGTAAGATTCCCAAGAAACTCGTTGTTGCGTGTTGGGTACGCCATCGAGCATAGCTTCCCCTTTAAAGTCATTTCAATATTTTATTCACAAATATGGATAAATATGAAATGTCATATTCTTTATTTACCTGGGGTGTTACATCCTTCCCCCCTTTTGGGAATTGCGTCCTCGCAATTTTAAAATTTCGCTTGGAAACATCCTTGAAAGTCCCACATCGGAACAAGAGTCGGTAAAACAATCACTTTAAAATAAAGAAAATAAGTACAGAGGTCACCTGAGTTAACCCATACTAGGATTCCATGTAGAAAAACATGGACATGGAAGAAAAAGCAAAGGGTCGTGTTCTTGAGGGAGAGTGATAGTAAACATGTCTAGGAGAAAGTTAACCACAAGAAAATCACAAACATGTGATGGGTTAAACGGTATTCGATTCCCCAGTAGGAAAAATTAATAGACAACATTTTTTCTTTAAGTTACTTTTTATTGAGGAATTTATTCATAAGGAAACATAATCACTTATCATGTTGACTTTCAACTTTTATTAGATTCCGTACACAAACTCACATTTTCTCCAAAAGACGAGTATTTAGGGAGACTTGTTCGCATTAAGTGTACTATAATAAACTTCTACAGAATCACCTAATCCACAAAAGATAACTCTATACATCCCATGTCTTTAGGCTTTAACCAAAACCAAAACCAAAAAGGTTAGTACAAGGTCAGATAATCCAGAAAAGGATAACCCATTAAAAAGAAAATCTATTTTTAATCTCCAAAATTTGTCCAACAAAACCCAACGTTCATAGAGGACCATTATATAATCAATTTGTCCATAAAATTATTCAAAGTAAACCAATATAAGATTGAATCCCAAATATTTGAAGGATTTAGTCGCATGGTCTTCCAAGATAAATCGTAACATTTATCTCCAAACAATATCAGTTGCTCCTAAAGTCTCGTTTTGAAAAGTAATTAACTTAATCACATATCCTCCATGATAGGTTAATCATTTTCATAAATAACCCAAAATCAACTTACTCTTAATTCATAAAATCATATAACTAAAAATAATTAGTCAAACTAACCAGGGACTTCATGTAGTCCAGTGGTAGGCGATAAATACCAGTCGCACTTTGGTTGTGGGTTCGATTCCCGTAGCTTTGTCCGACGCGACGGGATGCCACATGGTCTGCGTGTTGTCCTTTTTACAAAGCTATATAATTCTCAAAACATTTCCAAAATGAGATAAAATCTTCAAAAATAAACATAACATATTTTAACCTCAAGTTTATCTCATGCCTTTCATTTTCCATCATAACATATAATAACCCATAATTACCTCAAAAGTAAGGATCATATAAACTCTAATGGTTGCCTTTATTATTATTACCTGAACTTCCACATGGATTGGTCATCTCGTACATGATGCATTAAAGATCATACCAAGGTTCATGTTGTTGATCATGACTCCTTGATATTTGGTTTAGAACAACCACGAGTTTCCTCATTGAATCCTCCATTTTATCTAGTATCTTAATCAGAGAACCACCACAGTTTCCTTCAAACCTGTTGTCTCTTTGGTGCCTGCTAGATCCATCCATTCACTAAAAATAGAAAAGTCAGTGTGAGTATATCAACAAAACCATCATGTACTAATGAGGAAGGTAAACACTAAGATACACTTACTCATTCACTTTATCTAAAACTAGGACTCTTTCTGAAATCCTAACTATTATGGTAATGTCACTTGTGCTTAGAGAATACCCTAACCTCTAAAGTTATCTAAACCCCCCTCTGATACCAACTATAAGGCCCCAGCCTTAAACCTTACTTAATCTTGAGTTATTACAAGATTACACATTGAGGATCTTTTCAGGTTTAGAGTTTTAGAGAATTAGATCATGAAACTTTCATTACATTCCACATTTAAACAAAGTGGTTACATAAAAGACAATATTCATTCTTCCCATCAGCGGAAACATATTTAAGATAAAACATAGATTCTTTCTTGACACATCTTTGACACTATCATCACATCATGTACCTTTCCCTTGACCTGTGAAAAACATTTCAAAAACTTGGGATGAGCATAAAAAGCTCAGTAAGGGTTATAAAAATATGGAAAGGAAACATGAGTTCATATATACATAAGAATGAAATCATACTTTACCCATAAAACATAGGCACTTTAGCATACCTCATCAAACCATGAATAAATCATAGAAATCATAAGACATAAAGGTAACTTGAGGCATTCATAACATTCTTACGTAGGGAGTAACCCTCTTGGTTACGTTTGGAATACCCATCACAGTATATTCCCTAAATCTCTTCGGAGAAACCTTAACATTCCACTCCTTTGTGTTACCTAATGCATTGGAGAGCTATATCGGGCTCACCCGCCCTTAGTTTATCACGGAACCACCCGTCTTCATAATAATGTCCAAGAACCTTAACATAATCGTATCCCATAAAACATGCATAAAGGAAACATAACATTCCCACCTTTCAATCACAAGATATCAATACAACACATTGATATAAAAACATTATGAAAACCATTTTCAATACCAAGATAAAAGAAAAGTAAAACATGGTATTTATTTTTCTTTTAAAAAGAAGGTATGGCTTGTAGAGGAAGCCGAAACTCAAATAATGGTCACGGCGGCAGGGAAGTCGTTGTCGCCGCATACGTACGACAAAAACATTCCCTTTTGTCATTTTGTAAAACGCTTCATATAAAAAGATTCATTTTTTATAAAAGTAAAATTCAAAGGGTTTTATACACCGTATGAAAGAATGTTGTGTATAAAACGACATATGCCTCAATGAAAGGAGATTGAGACGAAGTCCCTCACAAAGACGATATCCTTGAATTAAGGATAAATCAATTACATAATTATGTGTGACAAACTAATACACCAAATATAAGTGTATATTAAGTGTAAAAAAATCAGAGGTTACTCACACATATTCATAGAATGACATATTCAAGGAGTACAAGCTTATCCCAAAGAATCAAAATTGGGTTAAGAAGTTCCCTTGCAAAAATTTGACGGCCTAACGGCATCACTTCAAAATTCAGAAAATGAGTTGATGAGAGATAAAAAGGGAATCTCATCACTTGGACATAAAATTTACATCAATAAGGATATAAAAGAACATATCCCAACATAATAGTACGTGAATTAAAATACATAACAAAAGAAGTCTTTTAAAAAGAGGAGGGGCACTTTTGGAAAGTAAAGAAATATTACTTTATTTGAAAAGGTGTTTCAGTTTTAAAAGGTCCCACATTGATATAATTCGTGGATAAGGTGATAAGGGTTCGAAATACACCCATACAATAAGTTTTGTACATGTGTAGTTCATAGATTTTACATTATCTTTCCATTTTATTTAAATCGTCAAATAATGATGTCATCGCTGCATCATTATTATGTCATAAATAATTTAATTTATTTAATGTCTAAAAATTATAAAAAAAATACTATGATGTCGGAAATCTTTTTATCTTTCCAAGGACTATTTATAATAAAAAAGATGACTTGTATAACCCCACTTAAAAATTGTTTTTGTAAAACATATCATGTTTGTGTCATTTTTACTTTTACATTAAATAAAAAGTTATTTATGTCATTTCCCAACCAAAGTGGCTCCATGGGGTCCCCAAGTTGACCCATGGCTTGTCTTGGTCGGCCATTACACATAAAATGAGGTTAGGACATGTGTCAAGATCATTTCATATTATTAAAACATTATATTTACCTTAAACTACACTAATTACCTCTAATCGCGATTAATGAAAAAAAGTTACTATTCACCAAACAATTATTTTCATCCCATTGAACCACATTTTACATACTAATGACAACCATGTATGTCGGATTTTCAAAATTCAATAAACATTAGTGGTAAACTTTCATTTAACTGAAAAATCAGTTAGCTTGATTACCACTTAGTGGTTTCACTATTCATCAAAAATTGGAGTTTTTCAGAAAAATACCAAAACTTCACCCTAAGCTATATTTGATATTCAGAATTCAAAAATGAAGTCCGTTTTACAAAATTAAAAACATATTAGTCACATTAATTAATTTAATAATTAATTCCCGCTGTCAGAGCAAATAGCGTGTTTTTATAAAACAATAAGTATCAAAAGATTGACACTAGTTTAAGTCTGATTTCAAAGTGAAATTAATTCCAACGACCACTATTGGATTTAATGGTAAAAATATTTTCTAATTTCACTTTAAAACAAATTCAAAATATTATCTAATAATATAAATAAATTAGATTAAGAAAAGGTTTTGAATTAAAACACAACATTTTACACTATTCATTAAAAAATGAACTTTATCGGAAAAATACCAAAAAATTACACAAAGTAAAATTTGATGTCCTGATTCTAAATAAGTGTTTTATTTGGTCCAAAAGAATGTATAAGAGTGATGAAAACTATATTTAATGACAGTTCTCCATTAAAAGGCGATAAGTGAACCATTAGTGAAAACTAGGGCATATACACCTAAAATTGAATTCTTTCCGTATTTTAAGCCTTTAGCTTTTATTGGATAAATGTAAAAACATTAAAAAACATATATAATCATATTTTAGTTATTTATATCTATTACCACCAATACAACGACTACATGTTAACTACCATTTGAAATAATATTATTTTATTATTAGAGTGCAACGAAAGATTCCCAAGAAACTCGTTGTTGCGTGTTGGGTACGCCATCGAGCATAGATTCCCCTTTAAAGTCATTTCAATATTTTATTCATAAATATGGATAAATATGAAATTTCATATTCTTTATTTACCTGGGGTGTTACATCCTTCCCCCCTTTTGGGAATTGCGTCCTCGCAATTTTAAAATTTCTCTTGGAAACATCCTTGAAAGTCCCACATCGGAACAAGAGTCGGTAAAACAATCACTTTAAAATAAAGAAAATAAGTACAGAGGTCACCTGAGTTAACCCATACTAGGATTTCATGTAGAAAAACATGGACATGGAATAAAAATCAAAGGGTCATGTTCTTGAGGGAGAGTGATAGTAAACATTTCTAGGAGAAAGTTAACCACAAGAAAATCACAAACATGTGATGGGTTAAACGGTATTCGATTCCCCAGTAGGAAAAATTAATAGAAAACATTTTTTCTTTAAGTTACTTTTTATTGAGGAATTTATTCATAAGGAAACATAATCACTTATCATGTTGACTTTCAACTTTTATTAGATTCCTTACACTAACTCATATTTTCTCCAAAAGACGAGTATTTAGGGAGACTTGTTCGCATTAAGAGTACTATAATAAACTTCCAGAGAATCACCTAATCCACAAAAGATAACTATATACATCCCATGTCTTTAGGCTTTAACCAAAACCAAAACCAAAAAGGTTAGTACAAGGTCAGATAATCCAGAAAAGGATAACCCATTAAAAAGAAAATCTATTTTTAATCTCCAAAATTTGTCCAAAAAAACCCAAAGTTCATCGAGGACCATTCTATAATCAATTTTTCCATAAAATTCTTCAAAGTAAACCAATATAAGATTGAAACCCAAATATTTGAAGGATTTAGTCGCATGGTCTTCCAAGATAAATCGTATCATTTATCTCCAAACAATATCAGTTGCTCTTAAAGTCTCGTTTTGAAAAGTAATTAACCTAATCACATATACTCCATGATAGGTTAATCATTTTCATAAATAACCCAAAATCAACTTACTCTTAATTCATAAAATCATATAACTAAAAATAATCAGTCAAACTAACCAGGGACTTCACGTAGTCCAGTGGTAGGCGATAAATACCAGTCTCACTTTGGTTGTGGGTTCGATTCCCGTAGCTTTGTCCGACGCGACGGGATGTCACATGGTCTGCGTGTTGTCCTTTTTCCAAAGCTATATAATTCTAAAAACATTTCCCAAAATGAGATAAAATCTTCAAAAATAAACATAACATATTTTAACCTCAAGTTTATCTCATGCCTTTTATTTTCCATCATAACATATAATAACACATAATTACCTCAAAAGTAAGGATCTTATAAACTCTAATGGTTACCTTTATTATTATTACCTGAACTTCCACATGGATTGGTCATCTCGTACATGATGCATTAAAGATCATACCAAGGTTAATGTTGTTGATCACGACTCCTTGATATTTGGTTTAGAACAACCACGAGTTTCCTCATTGAATCCTCCATTTTATCTTGTATCTTAATCAGAGAACCACCACAGTTTCCTTCAAACCTGTTGTCTCTTTGGTGCCTGCTAGATCCATCCATTCACTAAAAATAGAAATGTCAGTGTGAGTATATCAAAAAAACCATCATGTACTAATGAGGAAGGTAAACACTAAGATACACTTACTCATTCACTTTATCTAAAACTAGGACTCTTTCTGAAATCCTAACCATTATGGTAATGTCACTTGTGCTTAGAGAATACCCTAACCTCTAAAGTTATCTAAACCCCCCTCTGATACCAACTATAAGGCCCCAGCCTTAAACCTTACTTAATCTTGATTTATTATAAGATTACACATTGAGGATATTTTCAGGTTTAGAGTTTTAGAGAATTAGATCATGAAACTTGCATTACATTCCACATTTAAACAAAGTGGTTACATAAAAGACAATATTCATTCTTCCCATCAGCGGAAACATATTTAAGATAAAACACAGATTATTTCTTGACACATCCTTGACACTATCATCACATCATGTACCTTTCCCTTGACCTGTGAAAAACATTTCAAAAACTTGGGATGAGCATAAAAAGCTCAGTAAGGGTTATAAAAATATGGAAAGGAAACATGAGTTCATATATACATAAGAATGAAATCATACTTTACCCATAAAACATAGGCACTTTAGCATACCTCATCAAACCATGAATAAATAATAGAAATCATAAGACATAAAGGTAACTTGAGGCATTCATAACATTCTTACGTAGGGAGTAACCCTCTTGGTTACGTTTGGAATACCCATCACAGTATATTCCCTAAATCTCTTCGGAGAAACCTTAACGTTTCACTCCTTCGTGTAACCCAATGCATTGGAGAGCTATATCGGGCTCACCCGCCCTTAGTTTATCACGGAACCACCCGTCTTCATAATAGTTCCCAAGAACCTTAACATAATCGTATCACATAAAACATGCATAAAGGAAACATAACATTCCCACCTTTCAATCACAAGATATCAATACAACACATTGATATAAAAACATTATGAAAACCATTTTCAATACCAAGATAAAAGAAAAGTAAAACATGGTATTTATTTTTCTTTTAAAAAGAAGGTATGGCTTGTAGAGGAAGCCGAAACTCAAATAATGGTCACGGCGGCAGAGAAGTCGTTGTCGCCGCATACGTACGACAAAAACATTCCCTTTTGTCATTTTGTAAAACGCTTCGTATAAAAAGATTCATTTTTTATAAAAGTAAAAGTCAAAGGGGTTTATACACCGTATGAAAGAATGTTGTGTATAAAACGACATATTCCTCAATGAAAGGAGATTGATACGAAGTCCCTCACAAAGACGATATCCTTGAATTAAGGATAAATCAATTACATAATTATGTGTGACAAACTAATACACCAAATATAAGTGGATATTAAGTGTAAAAAAATCAGAGGTTACTCACACATATTCATAGAATTACATATTCAAGGAGTACAAGCTTATCCCAAAGAATCAAAATTGGGTTAAGAAGTTCCCTTTCAAAAATTTGACGGCCTAACGGCATCACTTCAAAATTCAGAAAATGAGTTGATGAGAGATAAAAAGGGAATCTCATCACTTGGACATAAAATTTACATAAATAAGTATATAAAAGAACATATCCCAACATAATAGTATGTGAATTAAAATACATAACAAAAGAATTCTTTTAAAAAGAGGAGGGGCACTTTTGGAAAGTAAAGAAATATTACTTTATTTGAAAAGCTGTTTCGGTTTTAAAAGGTCCCACATTGATATAATTCGTGGATAAGGTGATAAGGGTTCGAAATCCACACATCCAATAAGTTTTGTACATGTATAGTTCATAGATTTTACATTATCTTTCCATTTTATTTAAATCGTCAAATAATGATGTCATCGCTACATCATTATTATGTCATAAATAATTTAATTTATTTAATGTCTAAAAATTATAAAAAAAATAATATGATGTCAGAAATCGTTTTAGATTTCCAATGAATATTTATAATCAAACAGATGACTTGTATAACCCCACTTAAATATTGTTTTAGTAAAACATATCATGTTTGTGTCATTTTTACTGTTACATTAAATTAAAAGTTATTTATGTCATTTCCCAACCAAAGTGGCTCCATGGGGTCCCAAAGTTGACCCATGGCTTGTATTGGTCGGCCATTACACATACAATGAGGTTAGGACATGTGTCAAGTTCATTTCATATTATTAAAACATTATATTGACCTTAAACTACACTAATTACCTCTAATCGCGATTAATGAAAAAAAGTTACTATTCACCAAAAAATTATTTTCATCCCATTGAACCAAATTTTACATACTAATGACAACCATGTATGTTTGATTTTTAAAATTCAATGCACATTAGTGGTAAACTTTCATTTAACTGAAAAATCAGTTAGCTTGATTACCACTTAGTGGTTTCACTATTCATCAAAAATTGGAGTTTTTCAGAAAAATACCAAAACTTCACCCTAAGCTATATTTGATATTCCGAATTCAAA
Organism: Viscum album; assembly: GCA_963277665.1. NCBI lineage: Eukaryota > Viridiplantae > Streptophyta > Magnoliopsida > Santalales > Viscaceae > Viscum > Viscum album. The sequence continues at coordinate 565,538,840 of OY728134.1, read as the reverse complement.
AATGAAGTCCATTTTAAAAAATTCAAAACATATTATTCAAATTAATTAATTTAATAATTAATTCCCGCTGTCAGAGCAAATAGCGTGTTTTTATAAAACAATAAGTATCAAAAGATTGACACTAGTTTAAGTCTGATTTCAAAGTGAAATTAATTCCAACGACCACTATTGGATTTAATGGTAAAAATATTTTCTAATTTAACTTTAAAACCAATTCAAAATATTATCTAATAATATAAATAGATTAGATTAAAAAGAGTTTTTGAATTAAAACACAACATTTTACATTATTCATTAAAAATGAACTTTATCGGAAAAATACCAAAAAATTACAAAAAGTAAAATTTGATGTCCTGATTCTTAATAAGTGTTTTATTTGGTCCAAAAGAATGTATAAGAGTGATAAAAACTATATTTAATGACATTTCTCCATTAAAAGGCGATAAGTGAACCTTTAGTGAAAACTAGGGCATATACACCTAAAATTGAATTCTTTCCGTATTTTAAGCCTTTAGCTTTTATTGGATAAATGTAAAAACATTAAAAAACATATATAATCATATTTTAGTTATTTCTATATATTACCACCAATACAACGACTACATGTTAACTACCATTTGAAATAATATTATTTTATTATTAGAGTGCAACGTAAGATTCCCAAGAAACTCGTTGTTGCGTGTTGGGTACGCCATCGAGCATAGATTCCCCTTTAAAGTCATTTTATTTTATTCATAAATATGGATAAATATGAAATTTCATATTCTTTATTTACCTGGGGTGTTACATCCTTCCCCCCTTTTGGGAATTTGGTCCTCGCAATTTTAAAATTTCGCTTGGAAACATCCTTGAAAGTCCCACATCGGAACAAGAGTCGGTAAAACAATCACTTTAAAATAAAGAAAATAAGTACAGAGGTCACCTGAGTTAACCCATACTAGGATTTCATGTAGAAAAACATGGACATGGAAGAAAAATTAAAGGGTCATGTTCTTGAGGGAGAGTGATAGTAAACATGTCTAGGAGAAAGTTAACCACAAGAAAATCAAAAACATGTGATGGGTTAAACGGTATTCGATTCCCCAGTAGGAAAAATTAATAGGCAACATTTTTTCTTTAAGTTACTTTTTATTGAGGAATTTATTCATAAGGAAACATAATCACTTATCATGTTGACTTTCAACTTTTATTAGATTCCTTACACAAACTCATATTTTCTCCAAAAGACGAGTATTTAGGGAGACTTGTTCGCATTAAGAGTACTATAATAAACTTCTAGAGAATCACCTAATCCACAAAAGATAACTATATACATCCCATGTCTTTAGGCTTTAACCAAAACCAAAACCAAAAAGGTTAGTACAAGGTCAGATAATCCAGAAAAGGATAACCCATTAAAAAGAAAATCTATTTTTAATCACCAAAATTTGTCCAACAAAACCCAAAGTTCATCGAGGACCATTCTATAATCAATTTGTCCATAAAATTCTTCAAAGTAAACCAAATAAAATTGAAACCCAAATATTTTAAGGATTTAGTCGCATGGTCTTCCAAGATAAATCGTATCATTTATCTCCAAACAATATCTGTTGCTCTTAAATTATCGTTTTGAAAAGTAATTAACCTAATCACATATCCTCCATGATAGGTTAATAATTTTCATAAATAACCCAAAATCAACTTACTCTTAATTCATAAAATCATATAACTAAAAATAATCAGTCAAACTAACCAGGGACTTCACGTAGTCTAGTGGTAGGCGATAAATACCAGTCGCACTTTGGTTGTGGGTTCGATTCCCGTAGCTTTGTCCGACGCGACGGGATGTCACATGGTCTGCGTGTTATCCTTTTTCCAAAGCTATATAATTCTCAAAACATTTCCAAAAATGAGATAAAATCCTCAAAAATAAACATAACATATTTTAACCTCAAGTTTATCTCATGCCTTTCATTTTCCATCATAACATATAATAACACATAATTACCTCAAAAGTAAGGATCATATAAACTCTAATGGTTACCTTTATTATTATTACCTGAACTTCCACATGGATTGGTCATCTTGTACATGATGCATTAAAGATCATACCAAGGTTCATGTTGTTGATCACGACTCCTTGATATTTGGTTTAGAACAACCACGAGTTTCCTCATTGAATCCTCCATTTTATCTAGTATCTTAATCAGAGAACCACCACAGTTTCCTTCAAACATGTTGTCTCTTTGGTGCCTGCTAGATCCATCCATTCACTAAAAATAGAAATGTCAGTGTGAGTATATCAACAAAACCATCATGTACTAATGAGGAAGGTAAACACTAAGATACACTTACTCATTCACTTTATCTAAAACTAGGACTCTTTCTGAAATCCTAACCATTATGGTAATGTCACTTGTGCTTAGAGAATACCCTAACCTATAAAGTTATCTAAACCCCCCTCTGATACCAACTATAAGGCCCCAGCCTTAAACCTTACTTAATCTTGAGTTATTATAAGATTACACATTGAGGATCTTTTCAGGTTTAGAGTTTTAGAGAATTAGATCATGAAACTTGCATTACATTCAACACTTAAACAAAGTGGTTACATAAAAGACAATATTCATTCTTCCCATCAGCGGAAACATATTTAAGATAAAACACATATTATTTCTTGACACATCCTTGACACTATCATCACATCATGTACCTTTCCCTTGACCTGTGAAAAACATTTCAAAAACTTGGGATGAGCATAAAAAGCTCAGTAAGGGTTATAAAAATATGGAAAGGAAACATGAGTTCATATATACATAAGAATGAAATCATACTTTACCCATAAAACATAGGAACTTTAGCATACCTCATCAAACCATGAATAAATCATAGAAATCATAAGACATAAAGGTAACTTGAGGCATTCATAACATTCTTACGTAGGGAGTAACCCTCTTGGTTACGTTTGGAATACCCATCAAAGTATATTCCCTAAATCTCTTCGGAGAAACCTTAATGTTTCACTCCTTCGTGTTACCCAATGCATTGGAGAGCTATATCGGGCTCACCCGCCCTTAGTTTATCATGGAACCACCCGTCTTCATAATAATTCCCAAGAACCTTAACATAATGGTATCACATAAAACATGCATAAAGGAAACATAACATTTCCACCTTTCAATCACAAGATATCAATACAACACATTGATATAAAAACATATTGAAAACCATTTTCAATACCAAGATAAAAGAAAAGTAAAACATGGTATTTATTTTTCTTTTAAAAAGAAGGTATGGCTTGTAGAGGAAGCCGAAACTCAAATAATGGTCACGGCGGCAGAGAAGTCGTTGTCGCCGCATACGTACGACAAAAACATTCCCTTTTGTCATTTTGTAAAACGCTTCGTATAAAAAGATTCATTTTTTATAAAAGTAAAATTCAAAGGGGTTTATACACCGTATGAAAGAATGTTGTGTATAAAACGACATATGCCTCAATGAAAGGAGATTGATACGAAGTCCCTCAGAAAGACGATATCCTTGAATTAAGGATAAATCAATTACATAATTATGTGTGACAAACTAATACACCAAATATAAGTGGATATTAAGTGTAAAAAAATCAGATGTTACTCACACATATTCATAGAATGACATATTCAAGGAGTACAAGCTTATCCCAAAGAATCAAAATTGGGTTAAGAAGTTCCCTTGCAAAAATTTGATGGCCTAACGGCATCACTTCAAAATTCAGAAAATGAGTTGATGAGAGATAAAAAGGGAATCTCATCACTTGGACATAAAATTTACATAAATAAGTATATAAAAGAACATATCCCAACATAATAGTATGTGAATTAAAATACATAACAAAAGAAGTCTTTTAAAAAGAGGAGGGGCACTTTTGGAAAGTAAAGAAATATTACTTTATTTGAAAAGGTGTTTCGGTTTTAAAAGGTCCCACATTGATATAATTCGTGGATAAGGTGATAAGGGTTCGAAATCCACACATCCAATAAGTTTTGTACATGTCTAGTTCATAGATTTTACATTATCTTTCCATTTTATTTAAATCGTCAAATAATGATGTCATCGCTGCATCATTATTATGTCATAAATAATTTAATTTATTTAATGTCTAAAAATTATAAAAAAATACTATGATGTCAGAAATCGTTTTAGCTTTCCAATGAATATTTATAATCAAACAGATGACTTGTATAACCCCACTTAAAAATTGTTTTAGTAAAACATATCATGTTTGTGTCATTTTTACTTTTACATTAAATAAAAAGTTATTTATGTCATTTCCCAACCAAAGTGGCTCCATGGGGTCCCCAAGTTGACTCATGGCTTTTCTTGGTCGGACATTACACATACAATGAGGTTAGGACATGTGTCAAGTTCATTTAATATTATTAAAACATTATATTGACCTTAAACTACACTAATTACCTCTAATCGCGATTAATGAAAAAAAGTTACTATTCACCAAAAAATTATTTTCATCCCATTGAACCACATTTTACATACTAATGACAACCATGTATGTTTGATTTTTAAAATTCAATACACATTAGTGGTAAACTTTCATTTAACTGAAAAATCAGTTAGCTTGATTACCACTTAGTGGTTTCACTATTCATCAAAAATTGGAGTTTTTCAGAAAAATACCAAAACTTCACCCTAAGCTAAATTTGATATTCCGAATTCAAAAATGAAGTCCATTTTAAAAAAATCAAAACATATTAGTCAAATTAATTAATTTAATAATTAATTCCCACTGTCAGAGCAAATAGCGTGTTTTTATAAAGCAATAAGTATCAAAAGATTGACACTAGTTTAAGTCTGATTTCAAAGTGAAATTAATTCCAACGACCACTATTGGATTTAATGGTAAAAATATTTTCTAATTTCACATTAAAACCATTTCAAAATATTATCTAATAATATAAAAAAATTAGATTAAAAAGAGTTTTTGAATTAAAACACAACATTTTACACTATTCATTAAAAAATGAACTTTATCGGAAAAATACCAAAAAATTACACAAAGTAAAATTTGATGTCCTGATTCTTAATAATTTTTTTATTTGGTCCAAAAGAATGTATAAGAGTGATCAAAACTATATTTAATGAAAGTTCTCCATTAAAAGGTGATAAGTGAACCTTTAGTGAAAACTAGGGCATATACACCTAAAATTGAATTCTTTCCGTATTTTAAGCCTTTAGCTTTTATTGGATAAATGTAAAAACATTAAAAAACATATATAATCATATTTTAGTTATTTCTATCCATTCCCACCAATACAACGACGACATGTTAACTACCATTTGAAATAATATTATTTTATTATTAGAGTGCAACGTAAGATTCCCAAGAAACTCGTTGTTGCGTGTTGGGTACGCCATCGAGCATAGCTTCCCCTTTAAAGTCATTTCAATATTTTATTCATAAATATGGATAAATATGAAATTTCATATTCTTTATTTACCTGGGGTGTTACATCCTTCCCCCCTTTTGGGAATTGCGTCCTCGCAATTTTAAAATTTCGCTTGGAAACATCCTTGAAAGTCCCACATCGGAACAAGAGTCGGTAAAAAAATCACTTTAAAATAAAGAAAATAAGTACAGAGGTCACCTGAGTTAACCCATACTAGGATTCCATGTAGAAAAACATGGACATGGAAGAAAAAGCAAAGGGTCATGTTCTTGAGGGAGAGTGATAGTAAACATGTCTAGGAGAAAGTTAACCACAAGAAAATCACAAACATGTGATGGGTTAAACGGTATTCGATTCCCCAGTAGGAAAAATTAATAGACAACATTTTTTCTTTAAGTTACTTTTTATTGAGGAATTTATTCATAAGGAAACATAATCACTTATCATGTTGACTTTCAACTTTTATTAGATTCCTTACGCAAACTCATATTTTCTCCAAAAGACGAGTATTTAGGGAGACTTGTTCGCATTAAGAGTACTATAATAAACTTCTAGAGAATCACCTAATCCACAAAAGATAACTATATACATCCCATTTCTTTAGGCTTTAACCAAAACCAAAACCAAAAAGGTTAGTATAAGGTCAGATAATCCAGAAGAGGATAACCCATTAAAAAGAAAATCTATTTTTAATCTCCAAAATTTGTCCAACAAAACCCAAAGTTCATCGAGGACCATTCTATAATCAATTTGTCCATAAAATTCTTCAAAGTAAACCAATATAAGATTTAAACCCAAATATTTGAAGGATTTAGTCACATGGTCTTCCAAGATAAATCGTAACATTTATCTCCAAACAATATCAGTTGCTCCTAAAGTCTCGTTTTGAAAAGTAATTATCCTAATCACATATCCTCCATGATAGGTTAAACATTTTCATAAATAACCCAAAATCAACTTACTCTTAATTCATAAAATCATATAACTAAAAATAATCAGTCAAACTAACCAGGGACTTCACGTAGTCCAGTGGTAGGCGATAAATACCAGTCGCACTTTGGTTGTGGGTTCGATTCCCGTAGCTTTGTCCGACGCGACGGGATGTCACATGGTCTGCGTGTTGTCCTTTTTCCAAAGCTATATAATTCTCAAAACATTCCCCAAAACGAGATAAAATTTTCAAAAATAAATATAACATATTTTAACCTCAAGTTTATCTCATGCCTTTCATTTTCCATCATAACATATAATAACCCATAATTACCTCAAAAGTAAGGAACATATAAACTCTAATAGTTACCTTTATTATTATTGCCTGAACATCCACATGGATTGGTCATCTAGTACATGATGCATTAAAGATCATACCAAGGTTCAAGTTGTTGATCATGACTCCATGATATTTGGTTTAGAACAACCGAGAGTTTCCTCATTGAATCCTCCATTTTATCTAGTATCTTAATTAGAGAACCACCACAGTTTCCTTCAAACCTTTTGTCTCTTTGGTGCCTGCTAGATCCATCCATTCCCTAAAAATAGAAATGTCAGTGTGAGTATATCAACAAAACCGTCATGTACTAATGAGGAAGGTAAACACTAAGATACACTTACTCATTCACTTTATCTAAAACTAGGACTCTTTCTGAAATCCTAACCATTATGGTAATGTCACTTGTGCTTAGAGAATACCCTAACCTCTAAAGTTATCTAAACCCCCCTCTAATACCAACTATAAGGCCCCAGCCTTAAACCTTACTTAATCTTGAGTTATTACAAGATTACACATTGAGGATCATTTCAGGTTTAGAGTTTTAGATAATTAGATCATGAAACTTGCATTAAATTCCACATTTAAACAAAGTGGTTACATAAAAGACAATATTCATTCTTCCCATCAGCGGAAACATATTTAAGATAAAACACAGATTCTTTCTTGACACATCCTTGACACTATCATCACATCATGTACCTTTCCCTTGACCTGTGAAAAACATTTCAAAAACTTGGGATGAGCATAAAAAGCCCAGTAAGGGTTATAAAAATATGGAAAGGAAACATGAGTTCATATATACATAAGAATGAAATCATACTTTACCCATAAAACATAGGCACTTTATCATACCTCATCAAACCATGAATAAATCATAGAAATCATAAGACATAAAGGTAACTTGGGCATTCATAACATTCTTACCTAGGGAGTAACCCTCTTGGTTACGTTTGGAATACCCATCACAGTATATTCCCTAAATCTCTTCGGAGAAACCTTAACGTTTCACTCCTTCGTGTTACCCAATGCATTGGAGAGCTATATCGGGCTCACCCGCCCTTAGTTTATCACGGAACCACCCGTCTTCATAATAATGCCCAAGAACCTTAACATAATCGTATCACATAAAACATGCATAAAGGAAACATAACATTCCCACCTTTCAATCACAAGATATCAATACAACACATTGATATAAAAACATTATGAAAACCATTTTCAATACCAAGATAAAAGAAAAGTAAAACATGGTATTTATTTTTCTTTTAAAAAGAAGGTATGGCTTGTAGAGGAAGTCGAAACTCAAATAATGGTCACGGCGGCAGAGAAGTCGTTGTCGCCGCATACGTATGACTAAAACATTCCCTTTTGTCATTTTGTAAAACGCTTCGTATAAAAAGATTCATTTTTTATAAAAGTAAAAGTCAAAGGGGTTTATACATCGTATGAAAGAATGTTGTGTATAAAACGACATATGCCTTAATGAAAGGAGATTGAGACGAAGTCCCTCACAAAGACGATATCCTTGAATTAAGGATAAATCAATTAAATAATTATGTGTGACAAACTAATACACCAAATATAAGTGGATATTAAGTGTAAAAAAATCATAGGTTACTCACACATATTCATAGAATGAAATATTCAAGGAGTACAAGCTTATCCCAAAGAATCAAAATTGGGTTAAGAAGTTCCCTTGCAAAAATTTGACGGCCTAACGGCATCACTTCAAAATTCAGAAAATGAGTTGATGAGAGATAAAAAGGGAATATCATCACTTGGACATAAAATTTACATCAATAAGGATATAAAAGAACATATCCCAACATAATAGTATGTGAATTAAAATACATAACAAAAGAAGTCTTTTAAAAAGAGGAGGGGCACTTTTGGAAAGTAAAGAAATATTACTTTATTTGAAAAGGTGTTTCGGTTTTAAAAGGTCTCACATTGATATAATTCGTGGATAAGGTGATAAGGGTTCAAAATCCACCCATCCAATAAGTTTTGTACATGTGTAGTTCATAGATTTTACATTATCTTTCCATTTTATTTAAATCGTCAAATAATGATGTCATCGCTGCATCATTATTATGTCATACATAATTTAATTTATTTAATGTCTAAAAATTATAAAAAAAATACTATGATGTCGGAAATCTTTTTAGCTTTCCAATTAATATTTATAATCAAATTGATGACTTTTATAACCCCACTTAAAAATTGTTTTAGTAAAACATATCATGTTTGTGTCATTTTTACTTTTACATTAAATAAAAAGTTATTTATGTCATTTCCCAACCAAAGTGGCTCCATGGGGTCCCAAAGTTGACCCATGGCTTTTCTTGGTCGGCCATTACACATAAAATGAGGTTATGACATGTTTCAAGTTCATTTCATATTATTAAAACATTATATTTACCTTAAACTACACTAATTACCTCTAATCGCGATTAATGAAAAAAAGTTACTATTCACCAAAAAAATTATTTTCATCCCATTGAACCACATTTTACATACTAATGACAACCATGTATGTCGGATTTTCAAAATTCAATACACATTAGTGGTAAACTTTCATTTAACTGAAAAATCAGTTAGCTTGATTACCACTTAGTGGTTTCACTATTCATTAAAAATAGGAATTTTTCAGAAAAAATACCAAAACTTCACCCTAAGCTATATTTGATATTCCGAATTCAAAAATGAAGTCCGTTTTACAAAATTCAAAACATATTAGTCACATTAATTAATTTAATAATTAATTCCCGCTGTCAGAGAAAATAGCGTGTTTTTATAAAACAATAAGTATCAAAAGATTGACACTAGTTTAAGTCTTATTTCAAAGTGAAATTAATTCCAACGACCACTATTGGATTTAATGGTAAAAATATTTTCTAATTTAACTTTAAAACCAATTAAAAATATTATCTAATAATATAAATAAATTAGATTAAAAAGAGGTTTTGAATTAAAACACAACATTTTACACTATTCATTAAAAAATGAACTTTATCGGAAAAATACCAAAAAATTACACAAAGTAAAATTTGATGTCCTGATTCTTAATTAGTGTTTTATTTGGTCCAAAAGAATGTATAAGAGTGATCAAAACTATATTTAATGACAGTTCTCCATTAAAGGGTGATAAGTGAACCTTTAGTGAAAACTAGGGCATATACACCTAAAATTGAATTCTTTCCGTATTTTAAGCCTTTAGCTTTTATTGGATAAATGTAAAAACATTAAAAAACATATATAATCATATTTTAGTTATTTCTATCCATTCCCACCAATACAACGACTACATGTTAACTACCATTTGAAATAATATTATTTTATTATTAGAGTGCAACGTAAGATTCCCAAGAAACTCGTTGTTGCGTGTTGGGTACGCCATCGAGCATAGATTCCCCTTTAAATTCATTTCAATATTTTATTCACAAATATGGATAAATATGAAATGTCATATTCTTTATTTACCTGGGGTGTTACATTGTCATTTGCATTGAATTCCCACCAGTGAGTTATCTTTTCCACTAGATCCTTTCTTCATATTTCTTTCTCTCCCCTAAGTTAAAATGGGATGATAAATTTTATCCTTTTTATAGATCTACATCATTCTATGTCAATTCAAAGGTCGATTTTCAAGAGTTTTGATCGTACGAAATCAATGTAGGTGGTTCATACCTTTTGTTGTTTGTCTTTGGAATATATATTCTTAAAGTTCCGTATACCCATGTTTGGGGTATTTCTTGATTTGGATTTTAACTCTATTTATCACCTTCAAAGGTTTGATTTTTTGATAAAGGGTAGTTTATTATGCACAAGGGTGTATCCCTTGTTTATGGGACACACCATAGTTGTGTTTCCTTATTTGATTATTCATGGTTTTTTGGTCTAGGATGCATGTTGGCTTTCCTTGTTTCCATGCCTTGTTTTGTTAGGATGGAGTTTCTGATTATATGAAATGTCTGTGATAACCATTGTGTAAGTGTGGAAAAGGGGAATTTGACTATGAGAGCTTCCCGATGTAGGTTCATTTATGTATGAATTATTGTTATGTTGACCCATAGGTATTGACTGTGAGAGCTTCTAGGTGGGCATAGACCAGAGGGATTAGACCATGAGAGCTACCTAGAGGGTCATTATTAAATTAATTGATGCTATGTTGACCTAGGGGTATTGACCATGTGAGTTTCCTAGGTGGTTATTTGTAAATGAATTTTTTTTATGTTAGACCTGGGGGAATTAGATAGCGAGAACTTTCCCAAAGGTTCATTATGTAATAATTGAATGATGGGGATGAGTCTTCCAAGACAAAGAACAAACTTGGACTTAGTTTTACTTTATTTATTTAGATGGTCTTATGAGACGTCTGTTTGTTACTATTATGTAGAGGATACAGAGATTAGTCTAGATCCCATGGTTTACATGATTCAACTAATAAATAATTAATGTAAATGAATGTAATTGAAAAATGTATGATTGTTTACTTTTGAGTATTTTCTAGTTTACTACTTAATTTCAGAATATTACCTGTGATTTATATATTCACTGATAGTTAGGCACTGAACTTTTGGTGGTTTCCAATTGGTACTTGTCTTAGACCCTTTTTGTGTCATGCTCCTAGACCCAAATAGTTTATATGATTGTAGGTATATATAAGGGAAAGTGTCTTTCTTCATCTGGTACTTCATTTTTGTTGAAGATGGAGAGCATGGGACCAAGCTAAGACTTGCGATGCTATTAGAGTTTTCTTCTTTTCTGTATTTTGGTTTTAATGTTGTATTTACAACATTGTGACTTGTTTTGTTACTTTCCTAGACACATGTGACATCAATAATTTATATATAATCCAGCCGTTATATTACTATCTGTCTTCCACAGTTTACTTCTATTGTATGGTATTATTGATTCTGCTATTGTTACTATTCATTTTTCCTCTATGTATACACTGCCAAGGAGGTCATAGATTTACCATTATCACACCATAGACCTCGCAACTAGTTATTATTATCCTGAGTTTGGGTAAATACGCTTGAGGTTATGTGACCAACTGAGTCTGGGGCACCTCTGGGTGGCATCTAGATCTGGGACATTACAAACGAGATAGTTTGACTCCATGGAGTTCCATTAATGGTAGTTTGTTACTGTGACTCTCTCTTTACATTCTGGTTGTGGAAGGTATTGTAGGAGGAATTTGGGACCCAGATACGCATGAGCACAGTGTTTCACCCATAGAAGGATAGCCAGAATGAGTGGACCATTTAGGTTTTAGAAGACATGCTACGGGATTGAATGTTAGAATTTTTTCGTAGTTTGGAGGATCACCTATCCCTGTTAGAGTTTGGGTACAACAACAGCTGCCATTACACCATTGTTATGGCACCATTCGAGAATTTGTATAGAAAACCCTAAAAGTCACCACTTTGCTGGAAGGACCCAGGGGAGTCAGCACTCATGGGCTCAGAGTTAGTGAAAGCTACTTTAGAAAATGTACAGATCATCTAGGAGTGTATGAAGACTACACAGATCCATCAAAAGTATTTTATTAATAGGTGATAGAGGAATTTGGAGTTTGAGGAAGGAGACCATGTGTTCCTTCTGGTTTCACCTCAACAGGGATTACAGAGCTTTGGCTAGGGTGGAAATCTATCTCTAAGGTTCATCATCCCTTTCCAAATACTATATAGAGTTGGTGTGGGGGTGTATCACTTAGCTCTACCACAATAGTTAGAGAGGTTTTATGATATCTTCCACATGTTGCTGCTAAGGACGTACGTGCATGACCCATTGCACGTAATCGATAGGGGAGAGCTGGACAGGGAGTGATTTTTGTTGAGTACCCAGTAGAGATCAAGGATCAGTAGGAGAGGATCCTTTATGAGTGATATATTCATTTAGTGCAAGTTTGGTGGAAATATGGGAATATCCAAGAGAGCACATGGGAGTGGGATGCTCAGATTCTTGCTTAGTACCCTCATCTATTTGAGTAGACGTTATTTTAGATTTTTTGGGGACGTAAATCCCCAAGGTGCGAAGAATGTAACATCTCAGATCTATGTATTATTTTCTGATATTATATGGATTGATTTCGACACAAGGAATTGAGATGGAGTAACATTATGAGGCCCAATGTTCCAGGAAAAAATGTTTGAAAAATATTAAAATATTTAATAGCACGCACGTGGAATGTTCCTAAAAAAGTGTAAAAACTCCTAAATAGGTACCATGATTAGATATCTAAGGGAACTGTTGAATTCAAAATAGTGGATTTACCCTAGATGTGACCTAAATTTTGTTATTGTGGTTCATCTATAGAAAAAGTCACCAAGTACGTAACTTTAAATAAAATTATTTTATTTTTAAATCCTAATAACTCATGAATGGGTACTCAAATTGGAAATTTGATACCACCATTAATTTTTTAATCTACTATTCTCCATAGGTGTGACATAACATTTTTCAATGTGAGGAATTTGTGAAAAAGTCATCCTAGATGTAAATAATAAATAAATTAAATAAATTTATTTATTTTTATTTGATGAGGCATATACCTAAAAACTCCTTTATAAACCTACTTATAACCAAATTTTAGAGTTGGACATATAATATAGTAATTTTAATGAGGATTTATTGGAGGATATTCCATGGATGAATAATGAAAAATCGAGCTTTGATGATCGGTGTGCTAATAGAAATTGAGGGTCTCACTAACTACAACGACAATGATGTAGATATGTTATTAATCATTGATTGATCCAAATCGAGTTAGGGAACATGTTTCAGTTATTTAATTAACATTTATTAATTTCTATAATGAACTTGAATCGATCGATGAACATATTGATTCATAGATTGTGTATATTGTGGGAAGGGATTTATTTTGTGGGGATTTTATTAGGAGAAGTTTCAATTGTTTAATTTGGTGACGGATTCATTTTCATTTCTATTGAAAATGGACCAAGATCAACATGAACATAAATCAAGGTTTGTTCCTCCTGATTTATTGTTCTTTTCTCCTCCAATTCCAAATTTCACCATGAGCGTTCTTCATTGGCCCAAAGTTTGATCAATCCTAATCAATCAATATTTGTGCACCTGATTCTTAGTGAAATGGTTTGATATCATAGATCTAGGATCTAAATGAAATGGAAGAGGTTAAACTAAAAATCTAGAGTGATTCAGATAACAAATGATTCCCAAATTCATGTTCTATGCTATTCTTCGACGCACAATGATGAGAATTTGATCCATTTTGCCAGAATATCGGACAACAGGACGCATTGTTCGAAAATATAGATTCTTGGAAGAGCTCATATCTATGGTCATTTTGATTTTTATGCATTGTATGAGATAGGGTAGCACATATAATTAGAGGCAGCGGTGGCTGACATAGGAGGCGGCACACGGTAGTGTGCGGTTTACAGTGTTGAGACCCTAAAGTCGACACAGTCCTTTTGAGACCAGCGGTGGATTTTTAGTTTTTACCAGTATAGTTTGAATGTGTTCCCTTGGTCTTTTCCTCACAGGTGTAGTGTGGAATTATATCCACACCACTGGATTGTAATCCCCTCTAGAGGTCGAGTCTCATATAGAGTATGGTATCCCTCCATGATGCTGGACTACGATCCTCTATCACCCCTAGTGGAGTTTGTGGAATTGGAATAACCTCCATGAGTAGGTTGTTTATCCTCTATATAGAAGGTTGCATTGGTAGGGTATGTGGTATTCTCTAGTGGTTATGGGTGTGATACCCTATGTAGCAGGTTGATCCAAATTGGGCCAGTGGTATCCCCCAGTGAGTTTGGGCGTGATCCCCTCTCATCATAGTCTTCCTTGACCAATGCATTCTCTTTGGGTAGGTACCAAATGATATAGACCTATTTATTGAGTGTCTCTGATAATATGATGGCTCAAGGAGTGAGTTCTCCTAGAAGGATCATGCTTTGGGCAGAATCATGTGGCTGGAAGTTGGTTATGACCACCCGGTGGCGTGGTGTCTATCTTGTGTATATCTGGGTGTTCTCTTTATCTCTTGTCATATGTTATACATAGATTGTAACATATTTTATTAATCTTACTAATTGGGGCTTAATTTTTATTTTTTTCTATGTGTAATGCTGAGTATTGTTATACTCACCCCTACACGGGCTTTTCCCACACTTGTCATGTCTTATACAGATGGCGACCCTTTTTTACGGAATCCTAGGAGGATTGGGAGTGGGTGGATCATAGTTAGTTCTTTCCGGACCGAAGTTTTTTACAGGATCATAATTTTACATAGACCATTCCCATTGAGCAGGTTGTACTTCTTGCATTTTTATTCATACTTTTGTTTCAAACTCTTTGTGGTGGGCTTGTATTTCGCCAGGTTTACTTTTCTTTTACTTCCTGTTGTACTCTAATTGTGAGATCTTAGATGTATGCATTAATTCTATCATTTATTTTATTTTTCATCATTTTTGTGGCTTGGATATGTGTGTGTTTGTACCAGTAATTTAGGATAATGCCCCCCATTTGTGGGATATTCCTACTCAATGCTAGCCACCAGCCCCTATCCTATTAGAGGTGAGCTTGGGGTAGTCACAGAATGGGCCACTCTAGGATGGGTAATGATAATACATTTCTCATAATTATTAGAATAAAACACCATGTATCTATCCCCAACATATTAGATCTATGAATTCAAGATAGGGAAAAACAATAAAACTAAGGAAAACCAATAAAAATGGGCAGTTAACAAGGAATTTGGGCCTCCAAAACACAAAGAATCACCAAAGGATTACTCATGGATCAAGGGTGTATTTCCTTGACTCCAGTTATCCAGATTTAGTGCATTATTTTAATACATTAGCATGATTAGAAGCAATCAAGTCCCGAAAGACAGATCAGTTTAGTAGTCTTGGAAAGTAGATTACATACAAGAACATTACATTACACATTCAAACATAAAACAAAACATAAATAATAAATTGTGAATTCTATTATTCCCCAAGATTAACCCTGTATATCAAACATAATACACTTCTTGAAGTCCTGGGAAAAAGAAAACATAAGAAAGGTGTGAGCTCATATGCTCGGTAAGGATAACAATTAGCGGAAACTATCATAAATAAGCATAAAAATTTAAGGCAATGTATAAAACTAAAACAAAAGCCTTTTAAAATTAAACTTCAGAATAATATGGCAAATATAAATCAAATAATTTCATTTACTTATTCACATGGATATTCTACTAGTCTAACAATCACATGTAATATCGATAGCTAATTTTATAAGGATGGAATGCGTAATGTTGGACATCATAACCACATAATCAAGGCCTCGTGCCAAGACTACAAATAAGATTTTTTCAAATCCTTGTACCAAGACACTAGTTTGTCTCATGAGACCTACTGATGCATTGAGGATCTATAGTGGGCTCCACCCATCACTTATTAAGTCCAATGCATTCCTCATATGAAAATTTTGAAACATAACGTAAACATTTGTATTAAAACTAGCAAAATAAATGTTAATACGTTAACCATAAACCATGAATGGTATAAAAATAACACATCCTTAGTCAAACATATCACAAAAACTTCAATACAATATGAAATATTTTTATCATAATAAATCAAATTCAAACAAGTATAAAATCCATTAAAGGATGTTGACAAAGATAAAATAAAAATTTTCTAAGAGAATATTTCTTTCTCTTTTGAAATCATTTAAAAGTCATTTAATTATAAAAGAAAACGTTTATTTTAAAAATATTATTATAAGCTTGTAAGGGAAGCTTCAAAGGTGTTATAATGGCAGAAAATAACTACAGCCACCGTATAAGTTAAAAAACATTCTTACCTTAATTTGTCAAAAAGGCCATAAAGTATCTTATTTGGAAAATGACGAAAAGATTAATTTAAAACCATTTTATAAAAATTCAAAAAAAGGTATAAATTACTTTAACCCGTATTCTAGGAAATAGTAAAAATGTTATGAAACACATTTTTAAGAAACATTTATGTGGATGATAAAGAGGTCCCAGTAGATACTTACGTAAAAACAACCATGGATAATTAAGAGATTGTAAAATTAACCCTTACCGTGTACTTTTCCTTGGTTGAGGGTACATTAACCTCAGGTATAATAGTTAAACCATTTTTATTAAATTATAAAAGAACCAGATACATAAATATGATATCATATATGATCTTCTAATATTTCTTTGTTAATAATATTTTAGTAGTATCATTGTTTCAGGTGTTAACTGATTCGTTTTACTTTATATGTTTGTTTACGTAAGTCTTGTTTTTTATGGATAGGATGTATTTAATTTATATCCAAAATGATATACTGTACTTAAATATTATTTTTAATAATCAAATTAAAATTATTCTTGAATGTTTATGATGGGGAATGAATCTTATCTTGTTCGTGCAGACGGTAACCCGTACGTACCCACGAACGCTTCTTCCATTTCATTTTTTTTATTTTAAAAGGAAATAAGACTAAATGATACATAGGTATATTATTATTCAAGTATAATATAATATTTTATATATGTTTCATATGTTCATTAAATCCATCCTTTATATGTTCCATTTATGGTATGAACGAGTCATATCACTTTGAGGGGGCGGTAGTCTGCACTTCTCAAATAAAATTATCGTATATATACAACCTGAAAGGAATAAATGTGTGTTATAAAAGATAATTAAATAAAATTATAGATAAAAATAAATATCATAAATATAATATATAATTATAGTTCCATCATAATGGCCACCATAAGAGGTGGTTGTAGAAGATTGAACAATCCTTGTTTTTTGAGGTAGTTGTGTGTCGTCCACAAAAACATTATGTTCTATGCCCATTAGATGGATGTGTGTGTAAGTGTAGTTAAATTACTTCTCATAAAAATAACCTAGTATATTAAGTATAATATTGTTTTTATAAAATAAAAGAATAAATAGAGTTTATGGGGTTGGAAAAGTAAAATAAAAGAAAAGAACTTAAGAGGAGATGTTACCGTTAAATTGGGTAACTCCCTTTGGTTTGAACCAAAAGGCTTCCTTGAAGTGCCTTCTGCATAAGGTAAGTCTTCTAAGAGGAATAGAGGGATGTATGGAGCTTAATTGGGCCTAGTTTGGATGATCCAAGTGGATTTAGAGGTGTGAGAAATGGGTTAGATGTGAGGTATTTTTATAATGGGGGAGAGGCTCTTTAAGAATATTAGAAAATATTATTTTATTATATACTGATTTTCGGTTTCTAAAGTTCCAAAACTCATTAAAGTCGAATATAAGATGACTCATGTTTGTAATAAAATCATCCAATAATAATTGGACAGGTTTTTGATATTTTTTTAATTTTTATAATCTCATTTATTTAAATCATTCTTTAATGAGGTAGACACTACATCATTATTATGTCATAAATACTTTAATTTATTTGATGTCTAAAAATTATTAAAAAAAATACCATGATATAAGAAATATTTTTAGATTTAAAATTAATATTAATATTTAAAAAGGTAACTTATATAACCCCTTGTAAAAATTATTTTACTAAAAGATATATATTTATGTCATTTTTGTCTTTACTTTAAATTAATTAATATAAAGTGTCATTATCACTCTCAAGTGGCTTCATGGGGTCCCAAAATCGACCCAAGGATTCCCATGTTCGAACATGTATCAACCAATATGAATATGACACATGTTAGGGTAATTTAATATTATTATAATAATATTTGTTTACCCTTATTTAACTGATTTACCATTTAACCAAGGTTAATAAAATATTTACGGAATAAAATATTCATAATTTCTAAAAATAAAAGTTACCTATTTATACAATTTGGACCTCCTGATTCCAAATATGGAATAAATTTTTCTAATTTCAATATAAAAAAGTGGCAGAAATTGATTTAAAATTAATTCTCATTGTCAAAAAAAATTGTGTTTTTAAAAAATAATAACAATCAAAAGATTGAAACTTGTTTATATCCAATTTAAATGTGAAATAACATCCAATGAAATAAATTATAATAAATGATAAAAATATAATCTAATTACACTTTAAAACCACTCGAATGTATATTTTAACACTATAAATTATTTCGATTAAAAATTTTGGTTTCAATTAAAATTTAGTATTTTCACTATTCATCAAAATATGAAAGTTATCAGAAAAGTACAAAAAAATTTATCCAAACTATATTTTTATGTCCTGCTTCTAAAGAATAATTTAATTTCATTAAATTTAATTTATAAATGTGTCAAATATTGGTTTTAAAAAAAAATTCCATCAAAAGGCGGTAAAATTTCATTTTTAAAAAAATACATCTTTTATCTGAAAAAATGAATTTTTTCTTATATTATATCTAAGAAACACATAATATGGATTCTTAAATTATATATAGTATAAAGAAATTCAAAATTCAATTAATATTATTCATAACAACATTTTTAACGGCTAGTATGGTAAGTCATGGTGCGCTCGAACTCGGTGTTGTGTGTAGCACAAGTTATTGAATTTCATTAAAGAGATAACGTACTATGAAATATTGGGGTGTTACATTCTCCCATACTTCAATAAATTATTTCCTCGCAATTTTAAATCCTTCTTGGAAAATAAAATGTTAAAAATAGAAAAATACCTTTGTGGAAAACCCACATCGGAAATTGGGTTAATGAAATTTAGTCTTCAAAAGAGGGAAAGAAAAATGAAAAAGTCACCAACAAATTATGATCTCAATTAAAAGAACGTTGGTGGAAATTAGAGACACATAATTCGATGGAAAATTTAAATATTTATAGGGATTGATTGAGGTCATCAATCAGAAACAAGTGTAAAATTGAGGTCCTCAAAGCCATCAATCTATGATGATTTAAAATATCATCGGTTCAATAAAACATAAGGTATTAGGATAACAAATTTTTGGTTTTATGATCCCTTCCCTAAAGTTTAAGAGTTGATTTATTCATAGAATAATAGGAAAAAATATACTTGACAAGTAGAGTTTCATCCTTCAACTAATTCCTACCACAAACTCATCCTTCACTACAAAAGATAATAGAATTCAAAAATATTATATTTATCCTAATAGTATAGGGTTCCAAAAATAATGAATTTATAATTAATTTGTCAGACTGTTTAAAAAAACTACATGATACAAACTAGGACATCATGTAGGCCAGTGGTAGGTGATGTGCCCTTGTTGCCCTTCGGTTGCGGGTTCCAGTCTCGTGGCCTTGCCAGACGCGACGGGTTATAACCCGACCTCCAAGTTGTCCTTTTTATGACAATCCAAAAATAATCTTAAGAAATTATTTAACCTTAACAATAGTATCCAATGTCAAACTTAATCTATTTAAACCTTTATACTTATCTGAAATACATATGTCTGGACTCATAGTCCCAAATTCATAAGTAAGGTCACATAATATACATTTGAATACCTTCATCGTGTTTTCTCTTAAAATGTGGTAATAAAATAAATTTCCAAAAAATCATATTTCAATAGGTATGTGATTTTTTTATTCTATCTGTAAATCATAGAATACTGGATATACTCCTTAAATCCAAAAATGTTGTAATCACAAATAACTATGGAATAAAAAAACATAAATTAGTTACTAGGTAGTCAATAATATCTAATATAATTTATCCAAATCAATCATATCTTATTCCAAAATAAATATCACAGTATCAGGACCATATTAAAGTTTATCTTTCCTCAACCATGTATTTTACAAAAAGATTAATTTGTTATTGAGTCACTTTTCTTGGTACCACACAATCTCAAATCCTTAATGAAATAGTAATGCAGTACAATCCTTATATACTCCATAATTATTATAGCAAGTATATCATTGATACAACACTAAAATGACATAATTCTTTAATATCGACATAAGAAAACTAGTCATTACTCTTCATCTGTTGTAATATCATAACTTGATTATTATCAAACAGCATCATTTGTAGTATACTCTGATGATTGGGAAATTGATTCGCATTGTGTCCCAACTCCTTCAAGATGAAGAATTGTACATTTGATACCTTTTAATTACCCTTGTATTCACTTACTTGGCATCCTTTTTATCCACACTTATAACAAACTCCCATTCCCTTCAATAAATTACCAAGGTGAATCTTTCCACAGTTACCTCATATGGTAAAATACTTCTTTCCCTTATTCCCTTTATCCATCTTTCTCTTTATCATCATTTTCTTCTCTGCATTTCCTTCAAAGCCACAGGACTTAGATAATTATTTACTTATCTTATTCACATATGATACAATTTCATCATATGATGATAATTCATGGGAGACTATTTACTTTATAAATTTTGGCTTAATACTATGAAAGATATGATCCTTCTTACTCTTTGGATCATGTTTATTGATGGAGTTATCATTCCATCTACTGGGTGCCATTTCTAAATAATGGCATACACTAGGTAAGTTTATGCATCACAATGTATAATTCCAAACTTGTAAAATGCCAAACATAAATTGAAAATATTATGAATATAATATATAATCATAAAAAAAATGTTTTCTTTTAGAATTATTTACTCTTAAATCCTTCATAATGGCTTGTAAACAAAATGTAAATTATCCTATGCATATCCCCTGGGAGTGTCGTAACCATGATTGTAGCAAGGCCTATTATCTTTTACCAGGATACCCCGGGTTAATCCCAAAACTCCTTGTCAGAGTTTTCACTACTAGGTATATCTGTTCTAGTGCCTCCTCTACCTTCTCATATCCAGACAAGGATGTATTGCTTGGAATATTCAGAAAAATCTCAAAATTACCAAAATTTTAGGATGTTCTTCTATAATAATCCTCATCGTCTATCTTAGGGTAATGTTATCTAATCCGAGTATTTCTAAATCCAGTTTCCAAGGTTATTGTTAAACTTCCTCTGATACCAATTGTAACACCCTAACACCAGTTACCCAGATTCAGTGCATTATTTGAATACATTGGCATGATTACAAGAAATCAAGTCCAGAAGGACCGATCAGTTTAGCAGTCTTGGAAAATAGATTATTTTCATGAACGTTTCATTACACATTCAAAAATAAAACACAACATTAATAATCCATTGTGAACACCATTATCCCCCTAGAGTAACCATACATATCAAACATAATAAGCTTCTTGGAATCCTAAGAAAAATAAAACAAAAGAAAGACGTGAGCTCAGATGCTCAGTAAGGATAACAATTAGCAGAAACTATCATAAATAAACATAAAATTTTAAGGCAATGTATAAAAATAAAATAAAAGCCTTTTAAACATAAGATTCAACATAAAATGGAAAAGATAAATCAAATAATTCCATTTACGTATTCACATGGATATTCTACTAGTCAAATGGTTACATGTAATATCAATAGCTAATTTCATAATGATGGAATGCATAATGTCGGACATCATAACCACATAGTAAAGTCCTCGTGATAACACTAAAAATAATATTATTTCAAGGCCTTATGCCCAGACACTAGTTTGTCTCATGAGACCTACCGATGCATCGAGGAGCTATAGCGGGCTCCACCCATCACTTACTAAGTCTGATGCATTCCTCATTTGAAAAGGTTGAAACATAACATAAACATTCATATCAAAACTAGCATACGAAATGTTAATACATTAAACACGAACCTTGAATGGTATAAAAATAACACATCCTAATTCAAAAATTAAAAAAAACTTCAATACAATAGGGAATATTTTTATCATAACAAATCAACTTCAAACAAGTATAAAATACATTAAAGGATGTTGACATAGATGAAATCAAAATTATTTGAGAGAAATATCTCTTTCCATTTTGAAATTATTTCATGTAATTATAAAAGAAAAAATTTATTTTGCAAATATTCTTATAAGATTTTAAGGGAATCTTCAATAGTGTTATAACAGTGGAGAATAACTTCACCCACTATATAAGTTAAAAAACATTCTTACCATAATTTTTCGAAAAGGTCATAAAGTATCTTGTATGGAAAACTACAGAAAGATTCCTTTCAAAAAACTTTATAAAAAGTAAAAAAAGGGTATAAATGACATTAACACATAGTCTAGTAAACAGTAAAAATGTTTTGAAATACATTTTTAAGAAACATGGATGTGGTTGATAAAGAGTTCCCAGTAGATACTTACGTAAAAACAATCTCGGATAATAAAGAGATTGTGAAATTAACCATTACCTTGTACTTTTACTTTGTTAAGGGTACTTTAACCTCTTATATAATTTTTAAATCATTGTTATCAAATTATAAAATAACCACATACATAAATATGAAATCATATATTATCTTATAATTTGGATTTTTTAATAATATTTTAGTAGTATCATTGTTTTGGGTGTTAACTTATTCAATTTCCTTTATATGATTTTTTATGTAACTCGTGTTTGTTATGGATATGATGTATTTGATTCATATCCAGAATGATATAATCTTCTTAAATATTATTTTAAATAATCAAATGAAAATATTTCTTTATTGGTTATGATGGGGAATGAATCTCATCGTGTTCGTGGAGACGGTAATCCATACGTACCCACAAATGCTATGTCCTTTTCGTATTTTTTATTTTAAAATGAAAAAAGACCAAATGATACATAGGTGTAGTATTATTCCAGTATAATATAATATTTTATATAAATTAGGTATGTTCATTAACACCATCCTTTAAATGTTCCATGTATGGTATGAATGATTCATATCACTTTAAGGGGGCGGTAGTCTGTACTTCCTCAACTGAAATTATCATATATATACAACATGAAAAGAAAAAGGGTATGCGATAAAAGATAATTAATGAATATTATAGATGAAAATAAATATCATAAATATAATATATAATTACAATGCCATCATAATGGCTACCATAAGAGTTAGTAGTAGAAGATTGAATGATCAATGTTTCATGATGCAGTAGTTCGTCGTCCACATAAACATTATGTTTTATACCCATTAGATGGAGGTGTGTGTAAGTGTAGTTAAAATAATTATCATGAAAAAAACCTAGTATATTGAGGATACTGGTGGTGTTATAAAATAAAAAAAAATAGAGTTTAGGGGGTTTTATAAGTGAAATAAAAGAACAGAACTTAAGAGGAGATGTTACCTTTAAATCGGGTAACTCCCTTGGGTTTGAACCAAAAGGCTTCCTTAAAGTGACTTATGATTAAGGTAATGCTTCTAAGAAGAATATAGGGATGTAGGGAACTTAATTGGGCATATTTTTGATGATTAAAGGGGTTTGAGAGGTGTGAGAAATGGGTTAAAGGTAAGGGATTTTTATGAGGGGGAGGAGAGGCTCTTTAGGAATGTTTGCAAATATTTTTTATTATATATTGATTTTCGGTTTCTAAAGCTCCAATACTCATTAAAGTAGAAGATAATATTACTCATGTCATAAATAAAATCATCCTATAAGAATTGGATAGGTTCTGGATATTGTTTAAAATTTTATAATCTCATTTATTTAAATCATTCTTTAATGTGGAAAACAATGCATCATTATTGTGTCATAATTAATTTTATTTATTTTATGTATAAAAATTGTAAAAAAATACCAATATTTAATAAATATTTTTAGATTTAAAATTAATATTTACAGTAAAAAAATTAACTTATAAAACCCCTTGTAAAAATTATTATACTGAAAGATAATTGTTTATGTCATTTTTGTCTTCACTTTAAATTAATTAATATAAAGTGTCATTATCAATCTCAAGTGGCTCCATGGGGTCCCAAAATCCACCCAAGGATTCACATGGTCAGAAATATATCAACCAATATAAATAGGAAATATTTCAGGGTAGTTTAATATTAATATAATATTATTTGTTTACCCTTATTTACCAGATTTACCCTTTAACCAAGGTAAATAAAATATTTACTAAAGCAAATATTCATAATGTATAAAAATAAAAGTTACATATTTACACAATTTGGAACTCAAAATTTCAAATATGGAATCCATTTTTCCAAATTCAAAACACATAAGTGGTACAAATTAATTTAAAATTAATTCATATTTTCAAAACAAAAAGCGTGTTTTTAAGAAATAACGATTATTAAAAGATTGACACTTGTTTATATCCAGTTTAAATATGAAATTTCATCCAATGACTTAAATTATATTAAATTATAAAAATATAATATAATTATACTTTAAAACCACTCAAATGTATAATTTAACACTGTAAGTTATTTTGATTAAAAAAGTTGTTTTCAATAAAAAATTAGTATTTTTCACAATTCAACAAAATATGAAAGTTATTATAAAAGTGTCAAAAATTTATCCAAACTAAATTTTTATCTCCCACTTCTAAAAAATAATTTAGTTTTATTAAATTTTATATATAAAAGTGTCAAATATTGGTTTTAAAAAAGGTGCTTCCTTAAATGACGGTAAAATTGCTTTTTTTTAGAAATAATTCTTTTATCTGAAAATAATGAATTTGTTCTTATATTATATATAAGAAACACATAATATGTATTATTAAATTAAATTGAGTATATAAAATTTAAAATTCAGTTAATACTATTTATATTCACTTTTTGAACGGCTTTTCTGGTAAGTTGTGGTGCGCTCGAACTCGGTGTTGCGTGTAGCACAAGTTATTGAATTTCTTTGAAGAGATATCATACAATGAAATATTGGGGTGTTACATTCTACCCTCCCTCAAAAAATTGTTTCCTCGCAATTTGAAATTTTTATTTGAAAATAAAAGGTTAAAAATAGAAAAATACCTTTGTTGAAAACCCACATCATAAATTGGGTTAATGAAGTTTAGTCTTAATAAGAAGGAAAGATAAATGAAAAAAGTCACCACAAAATTATGATCTCGGTTAGGAGAACATACGTGGAAATTAGAGACACATAATTGGAAGAAAATGTAAATATTTATAGGAAGTGATTGAGGTCATCAATCAAAAACTAGTGTAAAATTGATGGCCTCAAAGCCATCAATCTATGATGACTTAAAATATCATTGGTTCAACAAAACATAAGGTATTAAGATAACACATTTTTCATTTTAATATCCCTTCCCTAAAGTTTAATAATTAATTTATTCATAGAATAATAGGAAAAAATATACTTGATAAGTAGAGTTTCATCCTTCAACTAATTCCTACCAAAAACTCATCTTTCACTCCAAAATACAATAGAATTAAAAACTATTATATTTATCCTAATCGTATAGGGTTATAAAAATAATGAATTTATAATTCATTTGTTAGAATATTTAAAAAACTACATTTTACAAACTAGGAATTACATAGGCTAGTGGTAGGCGATGTACCCTTGTCACCCTTTGGTTGCAGGTTCAAGTCTCATAGCCTTGCACGACGCGACGGGTTGTCACCCGATCTCCGTGTTATCCTTTTTATAACAATCCAAAAACAATATTAAGAAATGCTTTAACATTAACAATAGTATCCAATGTCAAACTTAATCTATTCCAACCTTTAGACTTATCCATAATACTTCTATCTTTACTCACAGTCCAAAATTTATAAAGAAGGTCGCATAATATACATGTGAATACCTTCATCATGTATTCTCTTAAAATGTGGTAATAAAATGAATTTCTAGAAACCCATAATTGAATAGGTATGTGATTTTTATTCATTTTTTAAATCATGGAATACTGGATATACTACTTAAATCCAAAAATTTTGTAATCACCAACAATGATGGAAAAAACCCTAATTAGTTCCAAGGTAGTTAATAATATCCAATTTAATTTATCCAAATCAATTATCTCTTATTCAAAAATAAATACCACAGTATCAGGACCATATTAAAGTTTATCTTTCCTTCAACCATGTATTTTCAAAAAAAGTTTAACTTGCTATTGAGTCACTTTTCTTGGTACCACACAATTTCAAATCCTTAATGAAATAGTAATGCAGTACAATCCTTATATACTCCATAATTATTATAACCGGTACATCATTTAATGAACACTCAAATGAAATAATTCTTTAATATCAACATAAGAGAACTTTTAATTACTCTTCATCTATGGTAATATCAAAACTTGATTATTATCCAACAGAATCATTTGTAGTCTACTCTGATGATTGGGACATTGATTCATTAGTGTCCCAAATTCTTATAGATGAAGCATTGTACATTTGAAATCTTTTTATTACCCTTTTAATCACGTACTTGGTGTCTGTTTTCTCCACACTTATAACAAACTCTCATTACCTTCAAGAATTTACCAAGGTTATTATTTCCACAGTTATCACATATGGTAAAATCCTTCTTTCCTGTATTCCCTTTATCCATCTTTCTCTCTACTTTCCTTTTCTTCCCTGGCTTCCCTTAAATGCCACAGGACTCAAGGAATTATATACTTATCTGATTAATACATGATACTATTTCTTCATATGATGATAATACATGAGAGACTCTTTATTGTCTTTATACCATGAAAGATATGATCCTTATTACTCTTTCGATCATGTATATTGTTGGAGTTTTCATTCCATCTATTGGGCGTCATTTCTAAACAATGGAATAAACTAGGTTAGTTTATGAATCTCAATGCATAATTCCAAACATATAAAATACCTAATGCAAATTGAAAAGATAATGCATATAATCTATAATCAAAAAAATGTTTTCATTGAGAAGCATTTACTCTTAAATCCTTCATAATGGCTTGTAAAGAAAATGTGAATTATCCTAATCATATCCCCTGGGAGTGTCATAACCAATAGTGTAGCAAGGCCCATTGTAGTGTACCAGGACACCCTGGGTCAATCCCGAAACTTCTTGTCAGAGTTTTCACTCCTAGGTACATCTCTTCCAGAGCCGCCTCTACCTGCTTGTATCCAGACAGGGATGTATTTATTGGAAAAATTTAAAAATATTTAAATTACCAAAATTATAGTATGTTCTTCCAAACAAATCCCCAAAGTCTATCTTAGGGTAATTTTCTTTATTCAGAGTTTTTCTAAAAAAAATTTCAAGGTTATTGTTAACCTTCCTCTGATACCAACTGTAATGCTCTGACCCCAGTTAAGCAGATTTGGGGCATTATTTGAATACATTGGCATGATTACAAGGAATCAAGTCTCGAAGGACCGATCAGTTTAACAGTCTTCGAAAATAGATTACATACATGAACATTACATTACACATTCAAACAAAAAACACAATATAAATAATCCGTTTTGAATGCCATTATTCCCCTAGATTAACCCGACATATCAAACATAAAAAGATTCTTATAATACTAGGAAAAAGAAAACATAAGAAAGGGGTGAGCTCAAATGCTCAGTAAGGATAACAATTAGCAGAAACTATCCTAAATAAGCATAAAAATTAAATCCAATATATAAAACTAAAACAAGATAATTTTAAACATAAACTTCAGAATAATATGGAAAAGATAAATCAAATAAATCCAATTACATATTCACATGGATATTATACTAGTCTAAGAATAACATGTAATATCAATAGCTAATTTCATAATGATGGAATGCATAATTTCGAACATCATAACCACATAGTCATGGCCTCATTCCAAGACTACAAATAATATTTTGTCAAAGCCTTATGCCAAGACACTAGTTTGTCTCATGATACCTACTAATGCACCGAGGAGCTATAGTGGGCTCCACCCGTCACTTACTAAGTCCAATGCATTCCTCATATGAAAATGTTGAAATGTAACATAAACATTCGTATTAAAACTATCATATGAAATGTTAATACGTTTACCATAAACCATGAATGGTATAAAAATAAAAAATCCTAAGTAAAACATATCACCAAATCTTCACTACAATATATAAGATTTGTATCATAATAAATCAATTTCAAACAAGTATAAAATCCATTAGAGGATATTGACATAGATGAAATCAAAATTATTTTAGAGAAATATCTCTTTCTATTTTGAAATCATTTAGAAGTCATGTAATTAAAAAAGAAAAAGTTTATTTTGAAAATATTATTATAAGCTTGTTAGGGAAGCGTTAATGTCGTTATAATGGTGGAGAATAACCGCACCCACCTTATAAGTTAAAAAAACATCCTTACCTTAATTTTTCGAAAATGTCATAAAGTATCTTGTTTGGAAAATGACAGAAATATTCCTTTAAAACCATTTTATAAAGCGTAAAAAAAGGGTATAAATGACTTTAAACCATAGTCTAGTAAATAGTAAAAATGTTTTGAAATACATTTTTAAGAAACACAGATGTGGATGATAAATAGGTCCTAGTAGATACTTATGTAAAAGTGTTTCTAGATGTGTACGTTAACCTCTTATATAATAGTTAAATCATTTTTATTAAATTATTAAATAACCACATACATAAATATGATATCATATATGATCTTCTAATATTTCTTTGTTAATAATATTTTAGTAGTATCATTATTTCGAGTGTTAACTGATTCATTTTCCTGTATATGTTTTGTTACATAAGCCATGTTTGTTTTGGATAGGATGTATTTGATTCATATATAGAATGATATAATGTTCTTAAATATTATTTTTAATAATAAAATGAAAATTATTCTGGAATGATTATGATGGGTAATTAATCTCATCATGTTCGTGGAGACAGTAATCTGTACGTACCCACGAATGCTACTTCCTTTTCATTTTTTTATTTTAAAAGGAAAGAAGAAAAAATGATACATAGGTGTATTATTATTACAGTATAATATAATATTTTAAATAAATTATGTATTTTCATTAACACCATACTTTATATGTTCCATGTATGGTATGAACGAGTCATATCACTTTAAGGGGGAGGCAGTTTGCACTTCCTCAAATAAAATAATTGTATATATACAACATGAAAAGAATAAATGTATGCTATGAAAGAGAATTAAATAATATTACAGATAAAAATAAATATCATAAATTTAATATATAATTACAGTTCCATCATAATTGTCACCATAAGAGGTGGTATTAGAAGATTGAACAATCATCGTTTCGTGAGGCAGTAGTTCGCCGTCCACAGAAACATTATGTTCTATACCCATTAGATGGAGGTGTGTTTAAGTGTAGTTAAAATAATTCTCATAAAAACAACCTAGTATATTTATTATACTAGTGTTGTTATAAATGAAAGGAATAAAGATAGTTTAGGGGGTTGGAGAAGTAAAATAAAAGAAAAGAACTTAAGAGGAGAAGTTACCTTTAAATCGGGTAACTCCCTTTGGTTTGAACCAAAAGGCTTTCTTGAAGTGCCTTATACCTAAGGTAATGCTTCTAAAATGAAAATAGGGGTGTAGGGATATTAATTGGGCATAGTTCGGATGAGCCAAGGGTCTTGAGAGGTGTGAGAAATGGGTTAGAGGTGAGGGCTTTTATAAGGGGAGGAGGGGCTCTTTAGTAATGTTAGAAAATATTATTTTATTATATAATGATTTTCAGTTTCTAAAGGTCCAAAACTCATTAAAGTAAAATATAAAATGACTCATGTTAGAAATAAAATCATACAATAAAAATTGGATAGGTTTTTGTATATTGTTTCTATTTTAATAATCTCATTTATTTAAATCATTCTTTAATGAGGTAAACATTGTATCATCATTGTGTCATAAATAATTTTATTTATTTCATGTCTAAAAATTATAAAAAAAATACCACGATGTAAGAAATAATTTTATATTTAAAATGAATATTTATAGTCAAAAATTTAACTTATATAAACCCTTATAAAAATTATTATACTAGAAGATATAAGTTTATGTCATTTTTGTCTTTACTTTAAATTAATTAATATAAAGTGTCATTATCACTCTCAAGTGGCTCCATGGGGTCCCCAAATCGACCCAAGGATTCCCATGGTCGAACATGTATCAACCAATAGAAATAGAACACTTGTTAGCTTAATTTAATATTATTATAATAATATTTGTTTACACTTATTTACTAGATTTACCCTTTAACCAAGGTAAATAAAATATTTACTGAAGTAAATATTCATAATGTATAAAAGTAAAAGATACATATTTACAAAATTTGGACCTCCATATTCCAAATATGGAATCCATTTTTCCAAATTCAAAACAAAAAAGAGGCAGAAATTAATTTAAAATTAATTCTTGTTGTCAAAACAAAAAACGTGTTTTTAAGAAATAATAACTATCCAAAGATTGACACTTTTTTATGTCCAGTTTAAATGTTAAATTACATAAAATGACATAAATTATATTAAATGATAAAAATTTAATATAATGATACTTTAAAACCACTCAAATGTATAATTTTACACTATAAATTGTTTTGATTAAAAAAGTTGTTTTCAATTAAAATTTAGTATTTTTCACTATTCATCAAAATATGAAAGTTATTAAAAAAGCACAAATAAATTATCCAAAATAAATTTTTAGGTCCTTCTTCTAAAGAATAATTTATTTTCATTAAATTGAATATATAAAAGTGTCAAATATTGGTTCTTAAAAACGTTCTCTATTAAAAGGCAGTAAAATTGCATTTTTTGAAAAATACTTCTTTTATCTGAAGAAAATGAATTTGTTCTTATATTATGTCTATGAAACAAATAATATGGTTTCTTAAATTATATAGAGTATTTAAAATTCAAAATTCAGTTAATATTATTCATAAACACTTTTTGAAAGGCTGGTATGGTAAGTCATGGTGCACTCAAACTCGGTGTTGTGTGTAGCACAAGTTTTTTAATTTATTTGAAGAGATAATTAACTATGAAATCTTGGGGTGTTACATTCTCCCCTCCTTCAATAAATTTAGTCCTCTCAATTAATAATTGTTTTTTGAAAATAAAAGGTTAAAAATAGAAAAATACCTTTGTGGAAAACCCATATCAGAAATTGGGTTAATGAAATTTAGTCTTAATAAGAGGGAAAAAGAAATGAAAACGTCACCACCAAATTATTATCTTGATTATAAGAACATTGTTGGAAATTAGAGAAACATAATTAGAGGGAAAACATAAATATTTATAGGGAGTGATTGAGGTCATCAATCACAAAAAAATTGTAAAATTGACGGCCTCAAATTCATCAATCTATGATGATTTAAAATATCATCGATTCAACAAAACATAAGATATTAAGATAACACATTTTTTGTTTTAAAATACCTTACCTAATGTTTAATAATTAATTTATCCATAGAATAGAGGAAAAATATATACTTGATAAGTAGAGTTTCATCCTTCAACTAATTCCTTCCACAAACTCATCTTTCACTCCAAAACATAATAGAATTCAAGAATATTCTATTTATCCTAATCGTATAGGGTTTTAAAATAATTAATTTATAGTTTATCTGTCATAATATTTTAAAAAATAGCATTATAGAAACTAGGAAATCACGTAGGCCAGTGTTAAGTGATGTACCCATGTTTCCCTTCGGTTGTGGGTTCAAGTCTCATGGCCTTGCTGGACGCGCCGAGTTGTCACCCGACCTCCAGGTTTTCCTTTTTACGACAATCCAAAAATAATCTTAAGGAATGATTTTACCTTAACAATAGTATCCAATGTCAAACTTAATCTATTTCAACTGTTATACTTATCCACAATACTTCTGTCTAAACACACATTCCATGTTTTGAAAGGAAGGTCACATAATATACATGTGAATACCTTCACCATGTATTCTCTTAAAATGTGGTAATAAAATGAATTGCTAGAAAACCATATTTTAATAGGTATGTACTTCCTTATTCCTTCTTTAAATCATATAATTCCATATATACTCCTTAAATCCAAAAATTTTGTAATCACCAAAAATTATGGAATAAAAAAACAATAATTAGTTCCAAGTAAGTCAATAATATCCAATATAATTTATCCAAATCAATCATCTCTTATTCCAAAATCAATACCACAGTATCAGGGAAATATTAAAGTTTACCTTTCCTTCAACCATGTATTTTCCAAAACATATATCTTTCTATTGAGTCACCTTTCTTGGTACTACACAATCTCAAATCCTTAATAAAATAGTAATCCAGTACAATCCTTATATACTCCATAATTATTATAACCAGTACATTGTTGATGAAACACTCAAATGACCTAATTCTTTACTATCAACATAAGAACACTAGTCATTACTCTTCATCTATGGTAAAATCATAACTTGATTATTATCCAACAGCATCATTTGCATTATACTTTGATGATTGGGACATTGATTCGCGTAGTGTCCCAACTCCTTGAAGATGAAGCATTGTACATTTGAAACCTTTTTATTACCCTTTAAATCATGTACTTGGTGTCCTTTTTCTCTAAACATATAACAAACTCCCATTCTCTTCAAGAATTTACCAAGGTGATTCTTTCCATAGTTATCACATATGGGAAAATCTTTCATCCCCTAATTCACTTTATCTATCTTTCTCTCTACCATCCCTTTCTTCTCTGGCTTCCCTTCAAAGTCATAGGACTCAAAAAATTATTTAATTATCTTATTAACACATGATACTACTTCTTCATATGATGATAATACATAGGAGACTATTTTGTTTATAAATTTTGGCTTAATACCATGAAATATATGATCCTTCTTACTCTTTTGATCATGTGTATTGTTGGAGTTCTCATTCCTTCTACTGGGTGGAATTTCTAAATAATGGAATACACTAGGTTCGTTTACAAATCGCCATGAATAATTCTAGACATGTAAAATACCATATGTAAATTGAAAATATTATGCATATAATCAATAATAATAAAAAAAATGTTTTCTTTGAGAATTATTTACTCCTAAATCCTTCATAATGGATTCTAAATAAAATGTGAATTATCCTAAGAATGTACCCTAAGAGTTTTGTAACAAAGAGTGTATCAAGTCTCATTGTCGTGTACCAGGATACCCTGGGTCAAGCTCGAAACTCCTTGTTAGAGTTTTAACTCGTAGTTACATATGTTCCAGAGTCGCCTCTACCTGCTCGTATCCAGACAGGGATGTATTGATTGGGAAATTCACAAAATCTCTAAATTACCAAAATTATCATATGTTCTCCTATAATAATCTTCAAAGTATATCTTAGGGCAATGTTCTCCAATTAGAGTTTTTATAAATCTAGTTTCCAATTTTATAGTTAAACATCCTCTGATACCAATTGTAATGCCCCAATCCCAGCTACCTAGAGTCAGTGCATTATTTTAATACATTGGCATCATTACAAGGAACCAAGTCCTGAAGGACCGATTAGTTAATCAGTCTTGGAAACTAGATTAAATACATGAACGTTACACTACACAACCAAACATAAAACACAACATAAATAATCTGTTGTGAACACCATTATTCCCCTATATTAACCCAACATATCAAACATAATAAGCTTCTTGGAATCCTGAGAAAAATAAAACATAAGAAAGGGGTGAGCTCAGATGCTCAGTAAGGATAACAATTAGCAGAAACTATCATAAATAAGCATAAAAATTTAAGTAAATGTGTAAAACTAAAACAAAATTCTTTTAAACTTAAAATTAATCATAATACAGAAAAGATAAATCAAATAATTTCATTTACTTATTCACATGGATATTCTACTATTCAAATAATCACATGTAATATCAATAGATAATTTCAAAATGATAGAATGCATAATGCAAGACATCATAACCACATATTCAAGGCCCCGTGCCAAGACTACAAATAAGATTTTTTCAAGACCGTATGCCAAGACACTAGTTTGTCTCATGAGACCTACCAATTCATTGAGGAGCAATAGCGGGCTCACCCGTCACTTACTAAGTCCGGTGCATTCCTCATATGAAAAGGGTGAACATAACATAAACATTCGTATTAAAACTAGCATACTAAATTTCAATACGTTAACTATAAACCATGAATAGTATAAAAATAACACATCCTATGTCAAACATATCAAAAAACCATCAATGAAATATGGAAGATTTGTATCATAATAAATCAACTTCAAACAAGTATAAAATCCATTAAAGGATGTTGGCATAGATGAAATCAAAATTATTTGAGAGAAATATCTCTTTATATTTTCAAATCATTTAAAATTCATGTAATTATAAAATAAAACATTTATTTTGAAAATATTCTTATAATCTTCTATGGGAAGCTTCAAAGGTGTTATAATGGAAGAGAATAACCGCACCCGCTATATAAGATAAAAAAACATTCTTACCTTAATTTGTCGAAAAGGTCATAAAGTATCTTTTGGTAAATGACGGAAAGATTCCTTTCAAATAATTTTATAAAAAGTAAAAAAGGGTATAAATGAATTTAACCCATAGTCTAGTAAATAGTAAAAAATTTGAAATACATTTTTAAGAAACACGGATGTGGATGATAAAAGAGGTCTCAGTAGATACTTATGTAAAAACAACCTCGGTTAATAAAGAGATTGTGAAATTAACTCTTACCTTGTACATTTCCTCGGTCGAGGGTATGTTAACCTCCTATATAATAGATAAATAATTATTATTAAATTATAAAAGAACCGAATACATAAATATTATATCATATATTATCTTCTAATATTTCTTTGTTAATAATATTTTAGTAGTATCATTGTTTTGAGGGTTAACTGATTTGTTTTCCTTTATATGTTTTGTTACGTAAGTCATGTTTGTTATGGATATGATGTATTTGATTCAAATCTATAATTATATAATGTTCTTAAATATTATTTTTAACAATCAAATTGAAATTATTCTTTAATGGTTATGATGGTGAATGAATCTCATCGCGTTCGTGGAGACAGTAATCCGTACGTAGCAAAGAACACTACTTCCATTTCAATTTTTTTATTTTAAAAGGAAAGAATACCAAATGACAAATAAGTGTATTATTATTCCAATATAATTAATATTTTATATACATTACATTTGTTCATTAACTTCATCCTTTATATGTTCTATGTATGGTATGAATGAGTCATATCACTTTAAGGGGGCGGTAGTCTGCATTTCCTCAAATGAAATTATCGTATATATACAAAAAGTAAATAATAAAGGTATGATATAAAAGAGAATTATAGAATATTATAAATAAAAATAATTATCATAAATATAATATATAATTATAGTTCCATCAAAATGGCTACCATAAGAGGTGGTAGTGGAAGATTAAATAATCATCGTTTCATGAGGAAGTAGTTTTCCATCCACCGAACCATTATGTTCTATACCCAGTAGAAGAAGGTTTGTGTAAGTGTAGTGAAAATACTTCTCATAAAAACAACATAGTATATTTATGATACTGGTTTTGTTATAAAAGAAAGGAATAAAAAGATTTTATGGGTTGGATAAGTAAAATAAAAGAAAAGACCTTAAGATGAGATGTTACCTTTAAATCGGGTAACTCCTTTTGGTTTGAATCAAAAGGCTTCCTTGAAGTGCCTTCTGTCTAAGGAAATTCTTCTACGGGGAAGAGAGGGGTGTAGGGAGCTTAATTGGTCATAGTTTGGATGATACAAGGGGTTTGAGAGTTGTGAGAAATGGATTAGAGTTGAGGGATTCTTATAAGGGGGAGGGACTCCTGTTTGAAAATATTATTTTATTATATAATGATTTTTGGTTTCTAAAGGTCCAAAATTCATTAAAGTCGAAGATAGGATGACTCATGTTAGAAATAAAATCATCCAATAAGAACTGGAAAGGTTTTTGATATTTTTTTAATTTTTATAATCTCATTTATTTAAATCATTATTTAATGAGGTAAACACGGCATCATTATTGTGTCATAAATAATTTTATTTATTTGATGTCTAAAATTATAAACAAAATACCACAATGTAGGAAATATTTTTTGATTTCAAATGAAGATTTATATTCTAAAATTTAACTTATATAACCCCTTGTAAAAATTAGTATACTAAAAGATATATGTTTTTATCATTTTTGTCTTTACATTAAATTAATTAATATAATGTGTCATTATCACTCTCAAGTGACTCCATGGGTTCCCAAAATAGACCCAAGGATGCCCATGGTCAGACATGTATCAAAAAATAGGAATAGGATACATGTTTGGATAATTTAATATTATTATCATAATATTTTTTTTACTGTTATTTACTAGATTTACCCTTTGACCAAGGTAAATAAAATATTTACTGAAGTAAAAATTCATAATGTCTAAAAATAAAAGTTACCAATTTACACTACTTGGACCTCCAGATTCCGAATATGGAATAAATTTTTCCAAATTCAAAACACAGAAGTGGACTAAATTAATTTAAAATTAATTTTTGTTTTCAAAACAAAAAACGTGTTTTTAAGAAAAAATAACTATCAAAAGGTTGACACAAGTTTGTGTCCAGTTTAAAGGTAAAATTACATCAAATGACATAAATTATATTAAATGACAAAATTATAATCTAATTATACTTTAAAACCACTCAAATTTATAATTTAACACTATAAATTATTTTGATTAAAAAATTGTTTTCAATTACAATTTAGTATTTTTCACTATTCATCAAAATATGAAAGTTATCAGAAAAGCCCCAAAAATTTATCCAAAATAAATTTTTCTATCCTGCTTCTAAAGAATAATTTAATTTCATTAAATTGAATATATAAAAGTGTCAAATATTGGTTTTAAAAAAGGTTCTCCATTAAAAGGCATTAAAGATGCATTTTTGAAAAATACTTCTTTTATCAAAAAAAATGAACGTGTTCTTATATTATGTCTAAGAAACAAATAATATGGATTCTTAAATTATATGGAGTATATAAAATTCAAAATTAAATTAATACTATTCATCACCGCTTTCTGAACAGTTAGTTTGGTAAGTCGTGGTGCGCTCGAACTCAGTATTGCGTGTAGCACAAGTTATTGAATTTCTTTGAAGAGATAACGTACTATGAAATCTTGGGGTGTTACATTCTCCCCTCCTTAAATAAATTTCATCCCCGCAATTTAAAATTTTTCTTTGAAAATAAATGTTTAAAACTAGAAAAATATATTTGTGGAAAACCCACATCCAAAATTGGTTTAATGAAATTTAGTCTTCATAAGAGGGAAAGTGAAATGAAAATGTCACCACAAAATTATGATCTCGATTAGAAGAACATTGGTCGAAAATAGAGACACATAATTAGAGGGAAACTTGAATATTTATAGGGAGTGATTGAGGTCATCAATCACAAACAAGTGTAAAATCGACGGCCTCAAATTCATCAATCTATGATGATTTAAAATATCATCGGTTCAACAAAACATAAGGTATTAGGATAACACATTTTTTGTTTTAAGATCACTTCCCTAAAGTTTAAGAATTAATTTTTTCATAAAATAAGTGGAAAAATATATACTTTACAAATAAAGTTTCAGCCTTCAACTAATTCCTACCACAAACTCATCTTTCACTCCAAAATATAATAGAATTCAAAAATATTATATTTATCCTAATAGTATAGGGTTCCAAAAATAATGAATTTATAATTCACTTGTCAGACTATTTAAAAAACTACATTATACAAACTTTGACATCACATAGGCTAGTGGTAGGTGATGTACCCTTGTTGTCATTTGGTTGTTGGTTCAAGTCTCGTAACCATGTCAGACGTGACGGGTTGTCTCCTGACCTCTGTGTTGTCCATTTTGTGACAATAAAAAAATAATCTTAAGAAATTATTTAACTTTAACAATAGTATCCAATGTCAAACTTAATTTATTACAACCTTTAGACTTATCCACAATACTTATGTCTGAACTCATAGTCCAAGATTTATAAGGAATATCATATAGTATACATGTGAATACATTCATCATGTATTCTCATAAAATGTGGTAATAAAATGAATTTCCAGAAAACTATATTGGAATAGGTATATATCTTCTTATTCCTTATGTAAATAATAGAATACTGGATATACTCCTTAAATTCAAAAATGATTTATTCACCAACAATGATGGTATAAAAAACATTAATTAGTTCTAACGAAGTCAATAATATCAAATATAATTTATCCAAATCAATCATCTCTTATTCCAAAATCAATACCATAGTATCAGGACCATATTAAAGTTTATCTTTCTTGAAACCATGTATTTTCCAAAAAGTTTAAATTTTTATTGAGTCACTTTTCTTGGTATCACACAATCTCAAATCCTTAATGAAATATTAATGCAATACAATCCTTATATACTCCATAATTATTATAACCAGTAAATCATTGATACAACACTCAAATGACATAATTCTTTAATATCAACATAAGAACACTAGTCATTACTCTTCATTTGTGGTAATATCATAACTTGATTATTGACCAACAACATCATTTGCAGTATACTCTGATGATTAGGACATTGATTCGTGTAGTGTCCCAACTCCTTACACATGAAGCATTATACATTTGAAACCTTTTTATTACCCTTGAAATCATGTACTTCGTGTCCATCCTCTCCACACTTATAAAAAACTCTCATTTTCTACAAGCATTTAACAAGGTGATTCTTTCCATAGTTATCACATATGGGAAAATCCTTCTTTCCCTTATTCCCTTTATCCATCTTTCTCTCTACCATCCTTTTCTTCTCTCACTTCCCTTAAAAGCCATATGACTCAAATAATTCTGTACTTACCTTATTAACAAATGATACTATTTATTCATATGATTATAATACATGGGAGACTATTTTATTTCTAAATGTTCTCTTAATACCATGAAAATATGATCCTTCTTACTCTTTGGATCATGTGTATTGCTGGAGTTCTCATTCCATCTACTAGGTGCCATTTCTAAACAATGACATACACTAGGTTAGTTTATGAATCTCAATGCATAATTCCAAACATGTAAAATACCTAACTTATATTG
Source organism: Viscum album (assembly GCA_963277665.1). Classification (NCBI taxonomy): domain Eukaryota; kingdom Viridiplantae; phylum Streptophyta; class Magnoliopsida; order Santalales; family Viscaceae; genus Viscum; species Viscum album. The sequence continues at coordinate 565,499,319 of OY728134.1, read as the reverse complement.
AAAAGATTATGCATATAATCTATAATCATAAAAAAAAATGTTTTCTTTGAGAATTATTTACTTCTAAATCCTTCATAATGGCTTGTAAAGAAAATGTGAATTATCCTGAGCGTATCCCCTAGGAGTGTCATAACCAAGAGTGTAGCAAGGACCATTGTTATGTACCAGGATTCCCTAGGTCAATCCTGAAACTTCTTATTGGAGTTTTCACACATAGGTACATATGTTCCAGAGCCGCCTCTACCATCTCGTATCCAGACAGGGATGTATTTCTTGTAAAATTGACAAGATATCTATATTACCAAAATTCTAGGATGTTCTCCTATACTAATCTTCAAAGTCAATCTTAGGGTAATGTTCTCTAATCAACGTTTTTCTAAATCATGTTTCCAAGGTTATTGTTTAACTTCATCTGATACCAACTCTAACGCCAAGACCCTATTTACCCATAGTCGGTGCATTATTTTAATAAATTGGAATGATTACAAGGAATCAAGTCCCGAAGGACCGATAAGTTTAGCAGTCTTGGAAAATAGATTACATACATAAATGTTTCATTACACATTAAAAAATAATACACAACATAAATAATCCATTGTGAACACCATTATTCTCCAAGATTAACCCAATATATCAAACATAATAAGCTTCTTGAAATCCTGGGAAAAATAAAACATAAGATAGGGCTGAGCTCAGGTGCTCGGTAAGGAAAACAATTAGCGGAAACTATCATAAATAAGCATAAAAATTTAAGTCAATGTATAAAAGTAAAACAAAATCCTTTTAAACTTAAACTTCAGCATAATATGGAAAAGATAAATCAAATAATTCCATTTACTTATTCACATGGATATTCTACTAGTCTAATAATCACATATAATATCAATAGCTAATTTCTTAATGATAGAATGCATAACGTCGGACATCATAACAACATAGTCAAGGCCTCATGCCAAGACTACAAATAAGATTATTTTAATGCTTTATTCCAAGACACTAGTTTCTCTCATGAGACCAACTGATGCATCAAGAAGCTATATCAGGCTCCACTCATCACTTGCTAAGTCCAATACATTCCTCATATGAAAAGGTTGAAACATAACATAAACATTTGTATTAAAACTAGCATATGAAATGTTAATAAGTTAACTACAAACAATGAATGGTATAAAAATAACACATCCTAAGTCAAACATATCACAAAACCATAAATACAATATGGAAGATTTGTATCATAATAAATCAACATCAAACAAGTATAAAATCCATTAAAGGATGTTGATATAGATGAAATCAAAATTATTTGAGAGAAATATCTCTTTCTATTTTGAAATAATTTAAAAGTCATGTATTTATAAAAGAAAACATTTATTTTAAAAATATTCTTATAATCTTATAATGGAAGCTTCAAAGGTGTTATAATGGAGGAGAATAACAGCACGCACCATATAATATAAAAAAACAATATTACCTTAATTTTTCAAAAAGTTCATAAAGTATCTTGTTTGGAAAATGACACAATGATTCCTTTCAAACCATTTTATAAAAAGTAAAACAAGGGTATAAATTAATTTAACCAATAGTCTTGTAAATAGTAAAAAACATTGAAATAAATTTTTAAGAAATATGGATATAGATGATAAAGAGGTCCTAGGAGATACTTATATAAAAACAACCACAGATAATAAAGAGATTGTTAAATTAACCCTTACCTTGTACTTTTCCTTGGTTGAGGGTAAATTAACCTCCTATATAATAGTTTAATTGTTGTTATTAAATTATAAAAGAACCACATGCGTAAATATGATATCATATTTTATCTTCTAATATTTATTTGTTAATAATATTTTAGTAGTATCATTGTTTTGGGTGTTAATTGATTCGTTTTCCTTTATATGTTTTGTTACATAAGTCCTGTTTGTTATGGATAGAATGTATTTGATTCATATCCATAATTATATAATGTTCTTAAATATTATTTTCAATAATCAAATGAAAATTATTCTTGAATGGTGATGATGGAGAATGAATCTCATCGCGTTCGTGGAGATGGTAATTCCCATGTACGCACGAACGCTACTTCCATTTCATTTTTTTATTTTAAAAGGAAAGAAGACAAAATGATACATAGGTATATTATTATTCCTGTATAATATATTATTTTATATACGTTATTTAAGTTCATTAACACCATCATTTATATGTTCCATGTATGATATGAACGAGTCACGTCACTTTGATGGGGAGGTAGTCTGTACTTCCTCAAATGAAATTATCGTATATATACAACATAAAAAGAATAATGTTATTCTATAAAAGAGAATTACAGAAGATTATAGATAAAAATAAATATCATAAATATAATAAATAATTATAGTTCCATCTTAATGTCCACCATAAGTTGTGGTAGTAGAAGACTGAACAATCATCGTTTTGTGAGGCAGTAGTTTGTTGTCCACAGAAACATTATGTTCTATACCCATTAGATGGAGGTGTGTGTAAGTGTAGTTAAAATACTTCTCATAATAGCAACCTATTATATTGAGGATATTGGTTTTTTATAAAATAAAGAAATAAAGAGATTTTATGGAGTTAGAGAAGTAAAATAAAACAAAAGAACTTAACAAGAGATGTTACCTTTAAATCTGGTAACTTCTTTTGGTTTGAACTAAAAGGCTTCCTTGAAGTGCCTTCTGCCTAAGGTAATTCTTCTATGAGGAAGAGAGGGATTTATGGATCTTAATGGGGTAGAGGTTGTATAATCCATGGGTCTTGAGAGGTTTGATAAATGGGTTGTAGATGAGGGCTTTTTATAAGGGTGGGGAGGGGCTCTTTAGGAATGTTTGAAAATATAATTTTATTATATAATTATTTTTGGTTTCTGAAGGTCCAAAACTCATTAATGTAAAATATAAGATGACTCATGTTTGAAATAAAATCATCCAATAATAATTCGATAGGTTATAGATATTTTTTTAATTTTTATAATCTCATTTATTTAAATCATTCTTTAATGAGGTAAACATTGCATCATTATTATGTCATAAATAATTTTATTTATTTGATGAATAAAAATTATAAAAAAATTACATGATTTAGGAAATATATTTATATTTTAAATGAATATTTATATTCGAAAATGTAACTTATATATCCCCTTTAAAAAAATTATACTAAAAGATATATGTTTATGTCATTTTTGTTCTTTAATTTAAATTAATTAATATAAAGTGTCATTGTCACTCTCAAGTGGCTCCATGGGGTTCCAAAATCGGCCCAAGGATGCCCATGTTCTGAAATGTATCAACCAATAGGAATAGGACACATTTTAGGGTAATTTAATATTATTATAATAATATTTTTTTACCCATATTTACCAGATTTACCCTTTAACCAAGGTAAATAAAATATTTACCGAAGTAAATATTCATAATTTCTAAAAATAAAAGTTACATATTTACACAACTTTAACCTCCTGATTCCAAATATTGGATTCATTTTTTCAAATTCAAAACATAGAAGTAGAAGAAATTAATTTAAAATTAATTCTTCTTGTCAAAACAAAAAGCGTGTTTTTAGGAAACACATAATATGGATTCTTAAATTATATGGAGAATATAAAATTCAAATTTTAGTTAATAATATTTATAACCGCTTTTTGAAAGGCTAGTTTGGTAAGTCGTGGTGTGCTCGAACACAGTGTTTCGTGTAGTGCAAGTTATTAAATTTTTTAAAGAGATAACGTACTATATAATCTTAGGGTGTTACAAAGGGAAAGGGTTTCTACGGCCTTTACTAGGAGTATAAAATGATTTAGGGTTGAATTAAGGGAAAATTAGGCATTAAGTGGAAAATCTAAATTAGATCCACAATTTTCAGATCTTATTTTTAATGGTGCTTGGTTTAGGGGCGCGGTTATGCAAAAAGTGCGAAAACAATGCACCAACGAGTTCCCAAAAACACCCCTTTCAAGGTTGGATCACATTGTTAGACAAACTATTCTCCAATTGTGATTTTACCTCTGTTGATATCATGCATAGTTACTCTGGGTTGGCTGCATAGTTTGGAAAAATTGTGTGCCTAACTATGAGCCTATATAGAGACTAATATTTCACTTTGTACCATTTCTTGGAGGTTTTTCAGGGTTTCTACTAATCATTTTCAAACTATTCACATATAGAAAAGACCCAAAAACTTATTAAACCTTCTCCAAACCCTCCCAAACTGAACCCAATTGCTTTATATAATTAAAATAAATAAATAAATAGTTAATAACCTGAAACATGGGGTGATAAATTCTCCCCACCATTGGAATTTTCTTCCCAAAAAAGTAGAAAACCACTATTTCTAAGAAAGCGTTCAGGCCATTTCTTGACCATTTCCTTTTACCATTCCCACACTTCTTCCAGAAGCTGACCATGTTGCCACAAAACCCACAGTAGACTGATGCTTTTTCCATATAATAATTTCTCTTTCCTATCCACAATATGCACTGGTATATGTACTAACATAGAATCTATATCTAAGACAATGTGATCTCATCTAATCACATGGTCAGGATCATGCTGATACTTTTTCAAATGAGATACATGAAATATGTTGTGCACTATACTAAACCATGGTGGAAAAGGCAACTGATATACCACCTCACCAACTAATTCAAGTGTCTCAAAAGATCCTATGTATCTAGAATATAACTTTCCCTACTTTCCAAAATGAAGATTCATAATCCTTGGAGAGATTCTCAAGAATACATGATCAATCACCATGAATTATAATAGTTGTCGATGATGATCCCCAAATAATTTATGATGACTCTTATCCATCTTCATCCTCTTTCTAGTGAATAGAATCTTCCATTTTCTCTTTTATACAAGTCTTGGTCTAACCAGTGAAGTCTCACCTATTTCCACCCAATAAAGTGGAAAACGACAAGGATTCCCATACAATGCTTCAAAAGGATCCATATGTATCGAGGCCTAATAGTTATTGGTAAATGATAAATCTACTAACGATATGTGCTCCTCCCATGAGTTGCCAAAATCCATCACACAAGCCTGAAGCATATCTTCCAATGTTTGTGTCATCCTTTCAGATTTTCCACCCATCTGATAATGATATACAGTAATCATAGTAAACTATGTCCCAGGGTATTTTTTTGAGAATTTTCAAAAAAAAGATTTAAACCTCATATATCATTCTAATAATATCTAAATCAGTATTCCATGCATCTTTACCACTTCTCATATATAGGTTTTAGACAATTCTTCCACAATATGAGATTCACATATAGGGATGAGATGGGCCGACATTGGGAGCTAGTCCACTATCATCCAATGGAATCACATTTCCAAACCATTTTTGGGAGTCCTATCACAAAATTCATCACAATCTTCTCTTATTTCCAAATAAGAATAGGTAAAAATTATAATATAACTGTTAGAAGATGGTGCTCTAACTTAACTTGCTGATAGGTGAGGCATATTGAAACAAGATTATTCACCTTTCCTTTCATACCAACCCTCCAAAATTTTTCTTTTAATGTCTTATACATATTTTTTATTTCAGGGTGAAGAGCTCATCTCGAATGGTGGTAATCATAAAGGAGTTGTTCTTAACAAGACATAGGTATGACCATCTGATCTTGAAATCATGAAAATGAACTCTCATCCATCTTCTATCGCTCAATGGTCTCCCCACAATTATGTTTTTACCTCATAAAAAATTATAAATCATATGTATGTGTCTCTTTAACCATCTCCACCAAATCAGGAATCAAAAAACTATAAATAAAACCACAACACTACCTCAGTCTTGAAAATCCAAGTGCATGTTAGTTATCACCAACATCCACTACCATTGATCTAAATCCTCTTCCACCAACTAACTATATGACTCTCTAATTAATGAATCCACCACCAAATTCCATTTACCTGGTGCATACATAAATTCAAAGTCAAACATTTGGAGATACTCAATCCATATTATTTGTCTTAGTTTCAAATATATTTGTGATAAAATGTTTTTCGATCTCTTATGATCCGTAAACATTGTAAATTTCTTACCAAAAATTTAATGACACCAAAAATTCAAAGAATATACTATAGTATCTAACTCCAAATCATGTGTTTTGTAGTTATTATCATGCAACCATAACAACCATAATCCATAAGAAAAAACATTATCTCCTTGAATGAGAACACAACCCAACCCATATCCTAAATCATCAAAATACACTAAATACCCTTGTCCTAATTCTATTAATATCAGGATTGGTGCATGTGTAAGAAAACTTTTATGCTATTGAAAAGAGTTACCGAATTCATTGTTCCATTGGATTGGAATATTTTTTTCATATCAATGTTGTCATTGGTGAAGCTGGTCATGAAAAGTGAAAAAAAAAAGCATCAATAATAACCTTACAAACCAAGGAAGTTATGTATATTGAATATATTCTTTGGCGGTATCCAAGATATCACAACCTCTATATTTTATGGATCTATAGAAACACCTCCTTTAGATATTACCTGGACAGTTAAATGTACCACTTACATCCAAAAATCATAGTTTGATAGTTTTGAAGACAAACGATGATCCCTTAAGATTCCCAACACGGTCACCAAGTGTTGCTCATGCTCAGCCCATGTCTTTGAATACACCAATATGCCATCCACAAACACTACCACAAAAGAATATAGAAAAATTTTAAATATCTGATTCATCAATTCCATAAATATAGTTGGTGAATTCATAATACCAAAAGTCATAACTCCATATGTGTAATGGCCATATCTACCCCAAAAAGTCATTTTTCAAATATACTCCTTCTGAACCCTCAATTAGTGATATCAGGAATGCAAGTTAATTTTAGAGAACCATTGAGAACCCCTTAATTGATCTAACATATCAGAAATATATGGAAGTGGATACAAATTATTTATCATAACTTGGTTAATATTATGATAATCTACACAAAACCATAGATTTCCATCCACCATTTTGAAAAATAAAACTGGCACTATCCACAGAGATGTATATAGTAGAATGAACCATTTGATTTCAAAATCCTCTAAATGGAAATTCAATTCCTTTAATTCTTTTCGTTCTGTCTAATGAGACATAAGTGATATAGGATTGGTCCTCTATAAGAGATTAATCATAAACTCCACTTCTCTTATGGGTGGAAAACTAGAGAAATTATCGAGAAAAACATCTGAAACTGATCAGCAATTACTATAAAACCATTATTCTCAATCTCATCCATCAATGTCATGGTAAAATAAGCCAACTAGTATGAGACAGCTCTAACTTTTGGTGATAAAATTCCTTATTCACCTACCTTTACATTCTAGTCTCCTCTAAATATATGATCGATGCCATTATAAGTCATAAAACTAATCTATCATGTATAAAAATAAATGTGGTCATTGAATATATTCAACAAATCCATTCCTAGGATTATGTCATAGACATCCATCTCAAGCATAGAAAATTCCCAACTTAGTTTATCCCCATCAACAGTTATAGAACATTCTTTTCACATCAAGGTTTGACATTCTCTTTTTCCAATAGGAGTTTGATGTTTCAAAACAGAAGGCACCATCTCAACATGCAATCCCAAAAGATCAATAGCATGAGAAGCAATAAACAAATGGGATGCACTAATATCAAATAAATCATACAAAAGGGTAGAATTAAAAATAATTTTACCTCTCACTATTGATGGGCCAGATTGATCATCCACAATTACTTTCTCTCCTCTATAAAATTTCTTACTTACTATGCTTTGGTATTTATTACCCTGTTGAGATTGTGTTTCTTGAGGAGTCATGGAATTCCTAGAATCACTATGGATTCCTTATTTATGATGATGATAGGTATTCTACTTCCTTCATCCCCTAAAAGCATATGATGTCTATGAATCATGAGATGTGTCCCGAAAACCTGAACATTGAGCACTATAATAATAGCACCGAAGATGTCCCACTTAGTGGTAATTGTGAATTTCTCTAGGTGATATTTTACAATCTCATGTCATGTGGTTGAATGAACCACATTAAAAACATCCATGATTACCCTTTGGTTTTTGAAGAAGATTCACCAATCCAGTTTTCTGGTTCTAAGTCATTTTAGTACCTTTTAAATAGGTGTCCATCTTCCTCTTATTCCTAGCATTAAAGTTCTCACTATTTCCCATAAGTATCAGCATAATACCTTCCCCCATAGTTCCTGAGATGTATCCTTCTTCCACCATCACTCTATTCACCATCTCTGTATAATTCATTATAAAAATCATGAAAATCTTCGATTGAATCTATTACCTCATCCCTGATTCAAAAAATCATGCCTTCAAAAACTCACTTTTATAAAATTCAAGTGCAAAGTAGACTAAATTCATAAATTTATCTACATAATCTTTTACTAGGGGATTATCCTACTTGAATTTGAAAATTTTCATCATTATAGTAATTATGAATATGTGAAGATATAATTTTTTATTAATATATTCTTCAAAATCCTCCCATGAAATGTCTTTCTTTAATTTATCCTGAACTTCTAAATTCCACTAGTAGTGTGAAATATCCCCGGGTATATACATTACCAACTTGGCTTTCACCTCTACTAGTGTTCTTAGAAATTTGAATATTTGATTCATCCTATTCAGCCACACCAATACTTTCTCCAATTCCAAATCACCCTGAAAGATAGGTACATTATTCTTCAGGAATTGAATTGAATGGTCCACTTTCCTTGTTTCATCTCTTTGTTTCCCTCTATCCATGACTTGAAAATCCTAGACAATAATCTGAACAACTATTGGATCACCTATGGCTCAAGTGAAACCACATTCTTAGCAACCTATTTCAGTGGGTTTCTTTTATGCTTGACTAGTTCTATTTTCTATAATGACAAGAAAATACCGCTTAGTTTCACACTCTAGAAACCGAAGGCTTGTCAATTTCAAATTCACAACATTAAACATACCACAACAAGGATTTTCCAAAACTCAACATTTCTTCTTTTAAAAATTATCCCATTTTTAAAATACTAAACCATGCCTTTTCAAAATATCACATTTTAAAACTTATTCAACACTTTTAAAAATTAAACACTTTTACACCAAATCATAAATAATTTCTCAAAATGAAATATGCACTCCTAGTGGGAAGTCATTTCCATCATTAAATTTCATGATCCTATCATTAGTTAAACCTATAACAATGAGATTAAAACTCCTATAATTTTCCCAAAACACTTATGTACCCAACTCCCCGATAACATGAAGTTCAATATAAATAGGTCAGAAATACCTTTTTATTCTATGTATTTCAACTTGATGATCCTAATCCTTGCTCCCACCCCAACTCAAGTACTAAACTAGAATGGTTGTTCAAAATTCAATATCGAAAAACCAATATTATATGTCCTAAAATGAAATACGGACTACACAACATGGATACCATTTGTAACATAACACCATTCCTCATTGGGTTGATAAGGTAGTAGGATATTATTTGGCCTTAAGTGACATCCCCAAGACACCAAAGGTTTTAAATAAATAAAAATAACTTCATTAATAATTAGGGGACAATTTTCCCTTTGAAAATAAAACAACTAAAAAAGAATATGAAAACCAAATAGCCACTATATGATGTATGAGAATGATGTAATACAACTCAAATTAATTCCAAAATGATAACAATACCAACCATAGCCAAGAACCATATCAGAGTACAAAGTCAAAGACAAAACAGACAAAGCTCAAAGACTCTAAATTAAAAACTACATAGCTCCAAACATACTCCAAGATCAAACTCCAAAATTCATGACCAAGGTTTCATGATGCATCACGAAAGAAATGAGATACCTTTATTTTACCTATGTCTCAATAAAAATACATCCAAACACACCAATGTTCCCAAGTAGGGGGTTATTATAAAACTCATTAGGATTTCCCCAAATGACTTACATATACATTTCATTAGGATAAAAAATGTTAGCACATTTATATAGAAAATTTTATATAAAATACTTTAAAATAGTTTATATCAAATCCAAAACATTTCCAAGAAAAAAACTTCATACCAAAATATTTTTCTAAACCAAAACCATTTTCAAGGAAAACAACCAAATAATTCTTTTAGATCATTTCTCAACCATTGGAATACCCATTACTTGGTTCCAAAATTCTAAACAACCATACATGCACTCCCAAGTAATAGTTCCATACTCATAAGTAGTCTCTCATTGATCTACCAAGTCTCGATAAGGTAACCATATACCAAGTGCCCCAATGGCTCAAACCCCTTCCACAGGATCACATCAATGAAAATGAACACACACCAACCAAGTAAGACAAAATCCATTCCAAACCAATCAATTCAAGCCATTTAAATAAAAAAATTCTTTTATTAAAAACCTTTTTATCAGTAATTTCCATTAATCCAATCCAATCAATATTTTAAAACATCATTTTAAATTCATGAAACAAAACACGTGGCACAACAACCAATTTCCACAATTTTATAAATCATCACTTAAGAGGCTTTCTACCAAGATTTTCACATCAATTTCAAAAGAAATTTTAATAAATTAAAACAATTTTAAATCAAGCCTTCAATTTATAATCAGAGGAGTAGTGAGTGAAGCCACCTTCCTTGAAAACATAGGTGAAAATGAAGCACAACACAAATTCTTCAACAAAACCATATTGAAACTATAAAACCCCACCTCAGATCTTATTCCCTAACATAAAAACAACAATATCTCAACATTATTGGAATAACAAACTATGTATATATCCCAAAAGTATTAAATCCATGAATTCAAGATAGGTAAAAAAAGAAGAAAACAAAGGAAAACCCTTAAAATCAGGCACTTACCAAGGAATATGGGCCTCCAACACATAAAGAATCACTAATGGATTGCTCCTGGATCAAGGGGAAGGGTCTCCAAAACCTTTGGGAGGAGAAGAAAGTGTTTCAGGGTTGACTTAAGGGTAACAAGATATGTTAAGGGTAAAATTGAAATTAGATCCATAATTTCTAGATCTTGTTTTTAATGGTGTATGGTTTTGGCACACAGTTTGGAAAAATATATATAAATCATGTGTTATCCACTTCCCAAAAACACCAACTGCATGGTTGGATCAAATGGTTAGAAAAACATTGCACCAAACATGTGTTTGCATCCATCTATAGAATACATAGTTACTCCTAGGTGGCTATATGGTTTGGCCAAACCATGTGCCTACCTAGAGCTCATTGTTTCATTGTTCATAGTTTCTTGTAGGTTTTGTATGCTTTTTAATAATCGTGGTCAAACTATACACCTCTAAAAATCCCTAAAGACTTGTTAAAACACTTCCAATCCCACCCAAACATAACCTAATTACTTTATATACTTAAAATTTATAAATAAAGGGTTAATTACCTGAAACAGGGGGTTCTATAACCATAACCTATATAATGCATCTAAGGATAATGGGAAGAAAATTTTTTAGGTTTTGGTCAATCTAGGTTGCTCAATGTGTTTTAAATATAAGAGATAGGGGGTGTATTTTTATAAGTGAGTGGAAAGGTACTCTTGGAACTTCTAAAAGTATTAAATTGATATAAATTATTTTCCACATTCAAATGAATCTAAATTGATATAATTAGAAGATAAGATATAGATGAGAATATATCAGATCATATAATAAAAATTTGATAATTTTAGGGGATTTTTTCACCCTTATCTCTTTTTTTAATATACAATTAAACCTTTTGACAATTATAGTGATAAGAAAGTTTTTTACACTATATGAGACAAGAAAGTTAATATAATATGAAAATTATCCCACAAATGGATAAGGGAAGAAATTTTAGACCATATTTTATTCTCCTTGTCCTAGTTTAATATTTTTATGAATTTTAAATAATTTAATAAAATTTTATTTGTATAAAATATCATTAATATATTTTTTGACACTATTAATTTAATTTGACTTTAAAAACAACCAGAAAAAGGTGGAATTCGAATAAAATAATTTATAACAGCACAAATATGTTATATTAATCTATAAAATAATATTAAAATAGTAATCCACCCAAATTTAATTGATTTTAATATTTTTTAAGTCATTTATTTTTCTTTTATATTAATTGAGTAAATATTGTAGTATAGTTGTGTAAACATTTAAAGAAATTATTAAATAAAAAAATTTAAAAAAAATTACAATGATAAAAGAATAATTCAAGTTTAATATAAACATTTAAAACAAAACGTTTTTTGTTTTTATCTCTATCTCAAAATATTATATATATTAAATGTATGAGAGTGACATATTTGACTTTATCCTTTCCATAAATATTATATAGGTCAAAATCAAAGATAAATAGAAACAAAAATTCATATTTTCAAAGTTTGGATGATTATGGATAAAACTTACTCATCTATTTAAATAAATTAAAGTGTTGTATAAACTTTTAATACCCTATCTCATTATTTTTAACTTTAATTAATTGATTTTCCCTTAATCGTGGTAATGAATTTTACCACAGTTACTATTCATAATGTCTAAAAATAAAAGATACCTATTTAAAAAAATTGAAATTAATAACCAAAAATATGGAATATATTTTATCAAATTAAATTTTTATAATTTTTATAAATTAATTTAAAAATAAACTCCCAATTGTGACGATAAATGTTTTTCCATAAAATGTGTTTTTAAGCCTAAAAATAGACTTATATAAAAATTATATAAAGTGATGATCATAATGTAAATAAAATGGATATTATATAAATTTAATACCAAATATAAAGGATAATTTAACTATTTAAATTACTTTATTTAAAGATAACAAATGGGAGTATTAAAAATAGGTATTTTCACTATTCACTGAAAAATAAATCTTTTTAGAAAAAATCCAAAAATTCAACCTAAGATAATTTTGACATGATAATTTCAAAAATTATATAATTTTTATGAAATAATATTTCAATAGGTTATCATGGTTTTTTTATAATTGGTGTTTCATATAAATCAAGCGATCAAATAAATTTATTTAAAGAAAAATATATCATAAACTTTTGGGTTGTTACACTCAGAGGTTCTAGAATGGATCGAAAGGCTTTAGAGGCTATAAATACACCAACACAAGTGTTATTGGATGGTAAAAATTACCCTGAAGATCATTTTTGTGGGTTTTTTCTTTATTTTCAGCATCCGCTTTATCATGTTTACTCTTATCTCACTTACTCCATTCTTTTCTTGCTTTAATTCTAAAAGGATGATTATGAGTGTTCTTCAAATGGTTTTCATAAGAAAGTCTATTCTTTTTTCCATTATGGGTGATCACTAAAGTTGAGTGTCATGTGGTAGGTAGAAACTTCCATTAAAATGTCTGGATTGGGTTTCTAGCTACAACTACTAAACGTTTAGTGTCATAAATGAGTTTCTTTCTACAACCACCAAAAATTAAAAGTTCTAACTTATTATAAAATTTTTATTAGCTAAATATAATGGAAATGGGTAACAATAACTCTCAATAAATTTATATTAGAATATATAGGAATCTATGTTTTATTATTTGAGAAATCCTTTATCAATGTAATGTTGCATTGTCTTTTATTATATATTTCTACTACACATTAACTCTTATATTTCAGTTTTTCAATATAATTTTTTTAATTTCATTAATTTTAATTTTAATTTATAAAAAAATTAAAAATATATTCAACCTTACCTAATTCCATATTTACTCTAAATAATAATTAAAACTTGTATAATAGAATTATTTTTCTAGAGAGTTTATAATCATCCTTTCACTGATATATGATCATATGTTGATTTGGAATATGAAATTTGATTTCCCTATTTTGATGATTAATATAGAGTCTATGTGGAAATAGATAGTATAATTTCAGAAATCACCTTATATTAATTTAAAGTAAAAATAATAATACTTGAACAAAACAAATTCCCACAAACATCAACATGGGATGTAATAATCATACAACTGGAGGTTTTCTATAATAATTCAATACCAAATCATTGGGGTGGTTATTTGATTCACTTAGAAAACATCCTAGATATAAAAGAGTGTTTACAACTAGAATCTAATAAGACATCTATAAATATAGAGTAGAGAATAAGTGTACCTTAATTATCATGATCAACTTCAGCAGCAGTCATAGCATTGTATCTTCCTTGTTCCCTTTGTCTTAGAGGGTATTGAGGTATATTGTCCTAATTTTTAATTAGGTTAGGGAATGAATTTTCATAATAAATTAACTCCTTAAATTTGAATCATTGAATTGTAGGTAGAGAATTAGTTTGGACTACCTCATCCTCCATTCCATTTTTCAACATATTCACCCCTCTACGAAAATCATTAGCTCGATGGAAAACCCTTAAACACTTGAAACATTTTATGGTTCCTTTGAAGAAATATCTTGGGAACTTCTTCCCGCATTTTAAACTCATATGAAATTTAATCATCTTTTCTCCATTTTCTTTATCACTTTAAACCTCCTTGAAACTCCATTTCATATTATTTGGTATGTTTTGAAATTCAACTACTTTTAAATGGTTAATCATAACTTCAGATAGTTAGTTAGGCATAACTATAAGATTTCTCACTCCAACTCCTATCTCATTTAGATGTTTTTATAACAATTGCCACATTTGTAATGCCTCAGACCTACAAATCTAGATCTAGTGCCTAAAATACACACTTTATATACTATCTTTAATATAAACTCTATATTATTGGATATAAATATCCCATAATTATATGTCTTAAATAAACTATTTCATTACATACATTCCAAATACCTTTTTGGTTTATATATTTTGAGAATTTGAAAAAATCATAAACTAATAAACCCCATGACTCTCTCAACTAATGGATTTTTTATTTTTTACACTAAATAAGAAAATATTAAATTTATAATAAACCTTAAATATCTCACAGAAATATCCACACAAGATATATATATATATATCATGTGTTATTATTTTCGTAAAAACATGGGTAAATTAAAACATAATAAGGGGTGAGCTAAAATATAAGTAATGGAAAACATAAAACTAATGTTATCATAGAATAAATATAGAATAAATATTATGTAAGCAATATATAATCATCATAATAATATAATTAACTAAAACTAAGAGAATAATATATCCATGGGTAGTAATGAAAATAAATAAATCACATGGATAAAAATAACAGAATTCAGGGTGATGGTATACTGGACATATTGAACTTACCATCATGGCCTCACCCAAGAAATATTTATTTTCATTAATTTCATAAAAAAGAAATCATTACTATCATCAATACTATATTCAATACATCATTCCTACCATAAATACTGCATTCAATACATCTTGTTGAATTGAGAAGGCATACACCAGATACCCAAACATGTTTATTTTATGAGACCTACTGATGAATTGAGGGGATATATAATGTCAAGACATGCCCATAACTTATTTAATTAAAATTAATTCATCATATGATATAATTTTAAAACAATATATAAATAAAATTTTTCATTAATCAACCATATTAGAAAAACAACATATGGAACCCCAATACTTTTCTATATTTTAATAAAAGGGATAACATGATTATAACACATCCAGATAAATAATGTGTATAGTTAAATAATACATGATAAACTTTCTTGAGTAATCAATAAATATGTGTAATATAATGAAAAATATAAATATTTAAATAGTTCATGAATCAGTAAATATAATTTTTTTCTGTGGAAGTATCACTCAAGGTAAAACTTTATGTGGTAATGTTATAAAATTAAGTTAATAATTTCCCAAATAAATTGATTTATGATATATAGTTGAACAACCCTCAACAAAAGGAATTTAAAATATTTTATTTATAAATAAATTAAAATAGAATAAAAGTTTTTCTTATTCACGATGGATGGATGGGGAAGACAAAGGAAGTGATGGATCATATCTTTAAAAGAAAAGAACATTGCATAGTACATCCAAAGAAATATGGTGTATGGTTAAAAATGAAAATATCCCCAATATAAAAAATTTAACTCAAAATTATGTTGACATAGATGAAAAAAATATGTTCAAAAGAATGCTTCAAATAATATCACATGATATGGGATCAAGAATCAAATTGTTTGATACTGAAAGTTAAATCCCAAAAATATAAATATATATTTTTATTAAAATATAAATCATGCAACATAAATCCCATTAATGTAAATCCTTATTACTATGAAAAGTAAAATGGTGGTTAAATTTTAAGAGGGTTTTTGGAAAACATTCTTGAAATTAATGTAAAAACAAACTTATATGTCACATTTAAAAGTTACTTTTGGAAAGGTGAATTAATTAATTTTTAAAACTCTTAATTTTAAAATGAATCTAAAATAATGTATCCTTAAATATGTCATAAATTGTTCTATATGAAATATAGATCCAAATATAAAACATTTTATTATATATGGAACCTGTTTAATATAATGAAATTTCTTTTTTTGAAAAACTACTCCATAAAAAGAGTAATAAAACCTTATTTTTATTAAAAAATCATTTTGAAAAAGAGGATTATAAAATAATATATAATAAAATATTGGGGTGGTAGAAACAAATAATGGAAATTTAAAGTTTAATATGAAACATTATAACTCCAAAAAGGAGATTTGAGATATTAATATCTCTTACGAGCAACATTCTCCATAAGATAAGAAAATATTAAAGAAGTTTTTATTTGTTTGGAATTTAAATCAAAATAAAATAATTAAATAATAGTAAATAACACAATTAAAGTTATAATGTACCCAAATTATATTAAATGAGTTCAAGAGAATAACTATAACTCAATGAAAAAAAATTAGTTTCCAAAAATCTTTACTACTAGGAAAAAAATGAATCAATGTCCATTTGAAGGATGAAATTTTATTTATATTAATATATACCATGAAATGAGAAATACATACATGCGTAGTAAATTAATCATAAAAGAAAAAAATGGTGTCAAAAATGTATTACATCACAAAGAATCAAAATTGAGACCAAGAAAAACCTTACGACCTTAAAACATTCAAATAAAAACCCCTTGAAGGATATGATTTAAAATAAAAAAATTAAATAACATGAATAAATATAGGATAATAATAAAAAAATTTAATGGGGAATTATAAACACTATTATAGATAAAATATAGTTTATAATAAGATGTATGTCCCAAGTAATTGAAAATTGAGACAAGAAACCCTTACCTTTTATCATGGCTTCCACGAACACACTTAATCCTCCTGCGTAAAAAAAACATATAAATCTTAATAAATTATTTTATAAAATTAATAATATAATTTTAAATTTATTAATTTCATTTAATATAAGTATATATATTAATTATAGTTAGGCAATGCATATTTTCAATATCAAATGTAAGTAATCTTGATCGTTTTGAACTAATTTTGTACAAAAATATTGTTAGTATTCATTATTGTTATAAATTTCATAATTAAAAGACAATTAAAGGTAATGAAATATATTTTACATAATTTTTTAAAGTCATAATTTCATTTTATGGTAGTTTTTGTTATAAACCATGAATATGACATTATCAATGATCATATTTCGGTGATTATTAACAAACAAAAGGTGTTTTTATAATTATTGAGTTTAATGATAATTTTACCATTAAAAACTGACAAAAAAATTAATTATTTACTTATTTATATCATATATTTCCATAAATTAAATACCAATAGTCATCCATGATATAAATTTATAGTATTTTCTACATAGGTGGTTAAACCAATCAAAACAAGAACTTACCTTAATTAATGGATGATTATGAAGTGATTTAGCTGTAATATCATTATACCAAATTCATAATAATATTATTTTGTGTTTATTATTTTGATATATTATAATTTGAAGGAATTGTAAGAATAAATTATGGATATTAAAATATTACCTAATATGAATAAAAATATTTTCCTCTCAATATATTTTTTAAACGATTGAATTAATGATGATCATTTCTTGGTCATGTCATTAATAGGTTCCCTGTTTTTTCATAACTAAAACTTAATGATATTATAAAAATTATTTTTATCCATTAAAACCATTATAATTACTATTAATTTAAGTAATATATGAAAATAAAAAAATATTCATTTTAAAGAGGTGGTTGTCCACACATACACATGGTTGATGATTTAATTTTCCATGGAACATAATAAATTTATTCTATGTTTTATCATTTAAAAATATAAAATATGTTACAAATATCATAATAATTTATTAAATTTGAGGTATGTAGCATTAATCTATATAGTGTACAGAGCTCTTTATAGGCCATGCAGGCTAAATTAGCCTGGGATATTATCAAAGGTAAGTTATTGTGGGAGAGGTTTATACATGGTAAGCATGGAGGAGATTTGAGATATTAGGGAAAGGGTTCCATGATACTATCTAGGTTGGTGAGGTGCATGGATGATCAGTTGGAGATACAGATAGAGAAGGTAATATGGGTGGTGATAAGTAGAGATATCAGCTATTATAAGGATAATTAGGTAGGTGTGGATCTTCTTTTCTTCCCTGGATGTCTTGTGCCAAATATTTCAATCTGGGAAGTGAGCCTCTTTCCTGGATTTATTGATGTGATTCTTGATGTGGAAATTAAAACCATTCATGTGAGAACAATCTTGGGGATCTAACCCAACAAGTGTGTGTTCTCGGACTCGATGTCTGTAGTGACTTGACCCCATAAAGCTCGAAGCCTGTGTCGTGCTACCATTACATTGGCATTATTATAAGGAATCATATCCCAAAGGATCAAAGAATTTAGTAGTCTTGGTAAACTAGATACATACATGAGTCTTGTATTACAAATGAACACACTAATTAAAACATAATTTTTTCTTTTGAGGATAACTTTTTTCATCTATTATATCCATGTACATATTTCATAGTACGCTTATTGGATTCCTAAGGAAGGGAAAAAAATAAGGGTGAGATTGAATTCTTAGTAATGTTAAAGTATAGTGGAAGAAATAATGAATAAATGAGAATAATAATTATTTCATGGTAAATAACTAAACACACATACCATATAATCAATAAACTGAGAAGGAAGTACATAAACAGTATGGAAAATTGATAACTAGAAACACATTTCATTTAAATAACTAGATAAGTAAAAATCCATATGGAAAGGTAATAAACTAAAACACTTACCATTTAATCAAGTAAATTGGAATGAAATGAATCCATAGATATTAAAAATGAAGATAATTCTTAATTATTAGACATAATATATCTGGAACATAAACTATTATACCGTCAACATCTATCCTCAAAACAGTTTACGTTTATGGGTAGAAGCCCATCTATTCTACTTGGGAATAAACTTGAAGGGTTTTTTACCAACGAATATCATTTCATGATACTACCCATGCATCCAGGGGCTATGTAAATTCTATGGCCCCACCTATTATTGTATGTCCAAAGCTACCTCATATTGAGTAAAAAATATGCATTATCAAGTATTTTTATTGAATAAAGGATGTGGATTTATAAATACTTCCCCAAATAATAAAATAACATTCAATGTAAAAATGATATAAAAAAAGGTATATGTTTTATGCAATGAATATACCCATTATAAATGATATGGATAATTAGGGGAAATTTAATGTTAAATGATCATTGGAAATTGAATATTTCGAGGGGACTAAAAAATGAATCAAGGAAGTGAATGTGAATACTATCCTTGGATAAATTAATTCTAAACCATCTAGATGAATAATAAAGATGGTGTCAATAAAATATATTCTAATTTGAGTAAAAATAAATGGTTTTTGTCATCGATGAATGTAAATACTATAAAATATCTTTTAAAATCATTATTGGTGAAAATATAATTTTTTTTAAAATACTTTTGAAAAACTATTTATTTGAAAATAATTTTTTAAAAAAATTTATTTAAAATGTAAAATTTAAAAATGAAAAGTAATCTTCATAGAAATTATGTTGGGTAATGTATACATGTCATACGAGGTAAAAATAACATCCATTTTTAAAGAAAAAAGGTTAGATAAAGGCCTTATTTGAAAAGTGACAAGAATATTACTTCAAAAACATTTATAAATACAAAAAGTTTAAAAATTTATTTAAGAAATTATTTTGGAATGGGTAAAAAAAATTAAAAACCTTTTCATAAAATAGGGTTTTTAGAAGAAAACAAGTTCTCCTACTAAAGGGAGAAATGGAGTTTGGTTTTCTTCAAAATATTTTCTAAAACATTTTAAGTATGATTGAGTGGGATAATGATACTATTACTTGATAAAGGTCATGAATAACCAGAGAAGAATAAAATTAAAGGGTTTATTAAATAATTTTCAAATAATTTCCTCTAATAGAAATTTATGTGTAAAAAATACCAAACAAAATTAGATTGTAAAGTAAACCCTTGAAAATATTATAACGTTGAAGTGAGAATAAATAAATGAGTAGATTTTGTGTATCAACTCTAAATCCACATAAGGAAGTTTCAATACATCAACATATAGTCAATGTAATTATAAAAATAATCATATAATATTAATTACAATGAGGTAGTATTATAACCCAATAAAAAATTGTGTTATGAAATTATTTTCCACTTGGTAATTTTTAACTCAAATCCCCTAAGATGAGATAATTCAAACTTAAACTCAAAAAATCATGAATATTTAATGAATAATGACATTATATGAAATATTGTTAGTATTTACACCATATATAAGAAATTACATTCACAAAAATAAAGTGATTGTTTCAAGAGAAAGTTAACAATCACAAAAGGAAGTGAGATTTCAAATATAATCAATAAAAATGTTCTCAAGGAGAATAATCCTTAAACATTCCAAAGTGTACCATACCACTTTGAAACATTTGAATCATAATATCCATGAATGAATAAAATTAAATTAAACTTATAATATAATTAGAATAAATATATTCAATATATTACATGTCAACGGGTAGTATATACACCACATAAAAGAAACTAGGTTCATAAAAACAAATAAGTCTTAATGGAATGTAAATCAAGACAAAACCCTTATCTTTCATTTCCTTTTATGTGAAACGACTTTAACATACATTATAATGGTATTAATACTATTACTAACTTATTTTATAAAAATATTCATGTCTATAATATCTTATTACCTATTTAATGACAATCCTTCATTATTTTCAATATTTTGGGTGTTAATTGCCTAATCTTATGAGTATGTTTTGACTTGTAATTTATTTTTCTTCTTATGTAGATAAAGATTTAATAATCTATAGGATATAAACCATGATGTAATTATATATATTCATTATATATTTATTTATAATAATCTATAATATTTAGATATAATAAAGGAAATGCACAATTTATGGAGACGGTAGGTCTTACGTACGCATGAACGCTACTTTCATTTCTATGTTGTATTAAAAGAATTAAAAGCAAATTATATATATATATATATTATAATTCTAGTATAATATATATTCCATATATTTTACATAGGTTTATTAAAACCATATTTTATATATTCCATGTATAGTGTGAACGAATCACATAGCTTTGAGGGGGTTGTAGTCAACACTTCCACAAATGATGTTGTCATATTCCCAAAAAAATGGAGTGAATAAAAGTATGTGTTATAAAATAATTAAATAAGTAAAAAAAAATTATAAATATTATATATAAAATATATAAATATAGTTTTTATCATAATTCCCAGCTATGAGAGGTGGTAAAAAATGAACAATCGTCGTTTCGTGAGGAGGTTGTTCATCGTACACATAAACGGTAAGTTTGTTACCCATTAGATGGAAGTGTGTTTAAGTGTAGGTTGAAACCTTAACATAAAAAATCTCATTATATTTAGGATACTTTTGTTGTTATATAAGCATGGAATAATAATAATTTAATTATTGGAAAAAAATAAAACTAAAAACCCCTGGGGAGAAGGTACTGTAGAAACAATGGTCACTGTAGTAGTGGCTGGGTATTGTAGTAGTGGCGGGTACTATGCGGCACTGTAGCAGTACTATTCAGTGAATAGGACTTGGGCCAAAACTTTGAGCCTACGGACCATGTAATGGGCTAAATTCTCACTAGGCCTTTGGGCTATCTAATGGGTCTCCCTCTACCTAGCTAAAAAGAGGAATTTTCTTTTATTTAATAATAAATGAGGCTTTAGTCCTAACATTTTAAAAAAACTAAAAAGCATGAGAAAGGATGTTACCCCTTAACAGGGTAAATCCTTTTGGTTCGAACCACAGGGCTTCCTTGGATTGATTTAAGAACTATTAGAGGATTATTGGTTGGGGTGAGGGATTTATGGATCTATTTGGGTCAATATTTTTTGAGAAAAAGTGTATTGAGTTGCATGAGTAATTGGGAGTCTTGAGTTTCTTTTTATAGTGGAGGAGGAGTTTCACTCTTGTAAATTTTTGAAAATGTAATTCCAACGAATTCTTTTCCATTTAAAGTGGCTCCAATAATGGTCCAAATTAGATAAAAGGGATAATATGTTCAAAATATGTCCATAAAATGGATTTTTTACCTGTTTTTAGGTCATTTTTTAACTTAATATTATGGTTTAGTCCTTTTTTAAGATTAATTTCATGTTAATTGTTGTAATTAATTTTAATTACTTTCATTAATATTTTTGAAAAAAAACAAATTTTACCTTATTAGACATTATAAATTAATATTATTACAAATATGGATTCAATTTTTCTCAAATTACAATCACATAAGTATAAGAAATTAATTGAAATTTAATCCTATATAGGTAACGATAAGGCGGGTTTTTTAAGTAAAAATATTCAAAAGTTTACTAAATTTTTATATCCAATTTCAAATTGAAATTAATTACAATGAACTAAATTGAACTAATGATATAAAATATATCTAATATAATCTTTAAGAACAATAAAATTTATAATTTTACCTTATAAATATATTATATGAAAAAAAATTGAATTAAAATTTTGTATTTTTCACTATTCATCAAAAAATGAAACTTCATAAAAAAAATCCAGAAATTTAAACTAAGCTAATTTTTATGATATGATTTCAATTATTAGGTTTATTTTTACATATAATATTTTTAAAAGTAAAAAAATTGGATTTAAAATAGGTTCACCATTAAAGAGGGTAAAACTACTGTTATAAAATTATAGGTTTTTTATGCATAAAATTGGGTTTCTTCTTATCTTATGCTTATGAAATATATTGGATGAATATAAAAAATATTTTATGGAATATATAAAATATATAATTCATTAATATAATTCACTAATTGTAATTATTTTAATTTATTAAGACCAAATATCTTTGTAATCAGAAATATAATTTTCTATAAAAATATTCCCTTTATATTCAATACATTTCTAATTAATTTGTAACTAATTAATTCGTTTTATATTTTAATTAAACATATTTTTTCATAAGTTAGGTAATAATATTTATAAACACTAATTTAAAGTCTTGTTTAATACTTATTGTATTAAATAAAAATATTTTAATAATATATTATTGTTCGGTTAAACTCAGTCTTATGTGTAATGTAAGATTTTGAAGAAAGTCATTGTAGTGTGAGATATAAGTTAATTAAATGTTGTATGCATTAAAAATTTAAAAATATCTTAAATTTATTTAAAATATTAAATATATTATAAATTCTTGGGATATTATATTCCTTTATGTGCTTGGTTTTGTGAGTCACGCACGCTATTTCATACAATGTTCTTACTTAAAAATTTTGAAGAGTTACATTCTCCCTAACTAAATTAAAATTTTTCATTGAAATTTAAACTATATCTTTGTAATATATTGTTTGATATTTACTATGTTTAAATCCCACATCCTGATAAGGGTTCGTAAAACATCCTATAGAAAAGATATAATGGAAAATACAAAGGTCACAAGGACTAAAATATAACTAGGTCTCTAAGTAGGAGAATATTAGTGGAAAGTAAAGATATGTACATAGAGGGTAAATGTAAATATTTATAGGGAGTGATTGAGGTCATCAATCCCAACCATGTGAATGATCAATGGAAATTTTAGGGCCTCAGATCTAAAAATCATTAATGATTTAGAACACCATTGGTTCAACAAAAATTAAGGTATTAGGGAAACTTATTTTTTATCATTTTCTGAATACTGAGTAATTATTTTACTACCTTAGAATATAAGAAAATATAATTTCTTGATAAATTTAAGTTTCATAAGAATAATTTCATCTTTTTTTATTGTTTTATCAAATTTTAATTTATCACTTTATTCTAAGAAATGAATATAAAAAATTAACATTGGTGTTTGAATCACTAAAATACACTTTTAACAGATATTAAGGCCCGTAAAAGAGTGACAAGTATAAATATTTGTCTATAAGAATTCTCAAAATCTAATATTCTTAATAAATTATGATATAAACCTAAAAATTAACACTAATGGTTCATCATTAATATTTATTATTTAAATTGTTTTACTAAAAACAATGGAATAATAACCAAGAAAGTGTATAGGTCAGCAGTAGGAAAAAAACCCTTATCATCCTTCAGTCATAGGTTCAAGTCCCATGGAATTTTTGGTCTTTTTGGGTTGTCACCCAAAATAAAAGTTGTCCTTTTCTAAAACCATATTAATATAATTTAAAAAAATTATGATGGACATCCTTGAAATAAGATTAATCACTAAATAGCCTTTTAACTAAGGTTTTAAATACAACCCTAATATATAAATACTTAATCCATTTATTTCCACATAGGTCATTCCTTGGTCTAGAGTTTATCCATAATATCATTTATAGGATTTCTAAATCATGAAACCTTATTTTCAATCTAAAACACCTTAGGTTTAACCTAAGATATTCATTTATCTATTCAAATCCACCATAATGGTTTGTGAAGAAAATGTAAATTATCCTAAGAATATCCCATGGGAGTTTCAAATCAGGTTCCCAGTAAGGCCTGTTTTTATGTACCATGTTACGCTGAGTCAGGATCGGAGTTGTTACTCCTAGGTACATCTATACCAAAATCATGTTCACTTGTAGTATCTATAAAAATATGTATTTCTAGTAAAACCAAATAATCTATATCAAACAAAAAATTTAAGATGTTTTTCTATACTTATCATCAAGTTCTACCTTAGGTCTATTTTCTCTAATATATGTTTTATTTAATCTTTTCCCTAAGGTTTCTACTAAACTTCATCTGATACCAAATATAGTGACCTGACCCCAGAAATCCTAGAGTCAGTGTCATTCAACCATTACATTAGAATGATTAAAATAATCATATAATGAAGGATGAAGAGTTTAGTAGTCTGGGTAAACCAAAAACATATGTGAGTTTTTTATTACAAAATAACACAGTAATTACAATATAATTTTTTGTTTTGAGGATAACTTTATTCCATCTAGTAAATCCCTGTATATATTTTATATTATGCTTCTTGTATTCTTGGGGAAGGGAAAAAATAAGGTTGCGATAAATTCTTAGTAAGGATAACTATATCGGAAGAAATATTGAATTAATGAGAATGATAATTAAGTAATGATATATAACTTAACATTTATACCATTTAATCAATAAACTAATTAGGAAGTTAATAAATAACATGGAATGGTAATAAATGGAAACACATGTCATTCAAATAAATAGATAAGGAAAAATAAATATGCAAAGGCGAGAAACTAAAACATATTCCATTTAATCAATGAACTAGGAATGAAATGAAACTATAGATATGTCAACACAAAATCTTAGGGATAAATAATAATTGAATCAAAATGGAGACAATTCTTAATTATTGGGTGTCATGTATCTTGCACATGAACCATTATACCATCAAGATAAATCCCTAATACAGTTTAATTCTAATGGTAGAAACTTATTCATTCTACTTAGAAATAAAATCAAAGGGTTTTTAACCAACTAACTTCATCTCCTGAGACTAACGATGTATTGAGGGGATCTTTAAGGTCTGGGGCCCACCTTTAATTGTGTGTCTTATACATTCCTTATATAGAATAAACAATATTCCTTATGAAATATCTGTATTGAATAAATGATATGGATTTCTCAATACCTCCCTAAATAATCAAATAACATTACAATTAAACACCATGTGAAAAATGATATAAGGTTTAAGAAATGAACATATAAATGATAAATGATATGTATAATTAGGGGAAATTCAATGTTTAAGGACCATAAAAATTTTAATATTTCAAGGGGACTATAAAAGGAATCAAGTAAGTGAATTTGAATACTATCCTTGTAAAAATTAATCATAAAAAATAAAAATTAATAACAAGTATGGTATCAATAAAATATATTCCAAGTGGAGTAAATAAATAGTTTGTTTTTGTTGATGAATATAAATACTATAAAAACATCTTTTAAAAACATTCTTGAGGAAAATATAATTTTTTAACCTTTTGAAAAACCTTTTCTTTAAAAATAACTTTTGAAAATATTTTCATTAAAAATTAACCTTTTAAACTTGAAAAGGAAACTTCAAATAAATGATAGTGTGTAAATATGTACATATCATATAAGGTAAAAAAGAATATTCTTTTTTCATGGTAAAAAGGTTTGAAAAATGCCTTGTTTGGAAAAAGACAAGAAGATTCATTTGAAAACATTTGTAAATACCAAAATTATAAAAATTTCATTAATAAATTATTTTGGAATGGGTAAAAAAATTGAAAACCTTTTTAGAAAATATGGTTTTTAGAATAAAAAATTTTCTCTGACTAAAGAGAGAAATGAAGTCGGGTTTTCATTAAAACATTTTCTAAAAAAATTTATATACCAAAGAGTGGAAATGGTACTATTATTTGATGAAGGATATGAATAAATAGGGATAATAAAATTAAAGATTTTATTAGACAATAATAAAATAATTTCCTCCAATGGAAATTTTGGTGTAAATAATCACAAACAAAATGTGATTGTAAATTAAACCCTTGAATAGATTATAACGTTGAAGTGGGAATAAATCAATGAGTGTATTATATATATCAACTGTAAATCCACATAAGAAAGTGTAAAAACGTCAATATATATTAAAATTAATTATACACATAATCATATAATATTAAAAAATATGCGGTATTATTATAACCCAATGAAAATAAATTGGTTTATAAAATTTGTTTCCACTTGGTAACTTTTAACTTAAATCCCCTTAGATGAAATAATTGAAATTGAAACTCAAAATATCATTAATAATGAATGGATAATGATATTATATGAAAATAAGTATTTAAAGAATATATAATAAATTATTTTCTCAAAAATAAAGTTATTTTTTCAAGAGAAAGTTAAATATCATAAAAGGCAGTGAGATTTCAAATATAATCATTAAAAATGTTCTCGGGGAGAATAATCCTTAAACATTCCAAAGTGTCTCATGCAACTTTGAAAATTTTGAATCATAATCTCCATGAATTAATAAAATTAAATGAATATTATAATATCATGATAATAAATATATTCATGATATAACATGTAAAAGGGTAGTATATACACTATATAAAAGAATCTAGGTGCATAATAACAAATAAGTCTCAATGGAATGTAAATTGAGACAAAACCCCTCACCTTGTATTTCCTTTTTAGTAAATGGAATTTAACCTCATGTATAATGGTTTTAATATTGTTACTAACTTATTGAATAACCATATTCATGTTTATAATATCTTATTATTCATTTGATAATCATCTTTCATTAATTTCTCTATTTCAGGTGTTAATTATCTAGTCTTTTGTGTATGTTTTGACTTGTTACATGTTGTTCTTCTTACATCAATCATGATTTCATAATATATTGGATTTAAAAATTATTTAATTATATTCATACAATATATATTTATTTATAATAATATATAATATTTTTGCGATAAGAAATGAAATGTACCGTTCATGGAGAGGGTATGTCGTATGTACGCGTGAACACTATTTTCATTTCTATGTCCTATTAAACGAATTAAAATAAAATTATATATTTGTATATAATACTTCCAGTATAATATATATTTCATATATGTTACATATGTTTATTAAAAATATATTTTATATATTCGATGTGTATTTTCAATGAATCACATTGCTTTGAGGGGGTGATAGTCCACACTTCCACAAACGATATTATTGTATTCCCAGAAAATTGAGTGCATAAAGTTATTTGTCATAAAATAATTAAATAAAGATAAAGTAATTATAAAATAATATATAAAATATATATATATATATTTCCCATCATAATTCTCAACCATGAGAGGTGTTAAAGAAAAAAATGAACAATCATCGTTTCGTGAGGTGATAGTTCACTGTATACATAAATAATAAGACCATTATCCATTAGATTTAAGTGTGTGTGATTTTAGGTTTAAAAATTAATATTAAAAAATATATGTATATTTATTATATTTTTATTTTTATATAATCTTGTAATAATAATAATTGTTTGAGTGTAGAAAGAAATAACACTAAAGAGCTTGAGGAAGGATGTTACCTCTTAATCGGGTAACTCCTTTAGTTTGAACCAAAGGGCTTACTTGGATGGATTTATGACCAATTTGAGGATTCTAGGTTAAGTGGAGTTATTTTAAAGATATATTTTGTTATATATTTTTTGAGAAAAAATGTCTCGGTTTGTGTGAGTAAGTGCGAGGCTCGAGTGATTTTTTATAGTGGAGGAGGAGTGGCACTCTTGTAGATTTTTGGAATAGGAATTCTACCCATGTTTTTCCATTAAAAGTGGATCCAATAATGGTAAAAATTAGTTAAAATGGAGTATAGGGTCTAAATATGTCTATGAAATGGATTTTTGACAATTGTATAGGCCATTTTGGCCCTTAAGTTTAATGTTTAGTCCTTGGTTAAGCATAACTTCACCTTAATTGTTATAATTAATTTTAATTACTTTCACTAATATTTTGGGTAAAAAAACTAATTTGAACTTATTTTATATTATAAATTATAATTTTTAAAAATATTTAACCCATTTTTCCAAATTCCAATCACAAAATTAGAGGAAATAAATTTAAATTTAATCCCGTAGATGAGACGACAATGCTCGTTGTTAAAGTAAAAACATTCAAAAGTTTGTTAAGTTTTTATATCCAATTTCAAAGGGAAATTTATAATAATTATATAAATTTAATTAAATTCTATAAAATATATATAATTTATCTTTTAAACTAATAAGAAAATTAATATAACCTTATAAATAAATTAGATGAAAAAATAGTGTTGAATTAAAATTCAATATTTTTCATTATTCATCAAAAAATGAAACTTTAAAAAAAATACCAAAAATTTAACCTAAGATAATTTTTATTTGCCAATTTCAATGAAAAATTTATTTTTACATATAATATTTATAAAACTTCTAAAAATTATATATAAAAAGGTTCACCATTGAAAGGAGGTGAAACTACCTTTATAAAAATATAGGTTTTTTCTGCATAAAATTGGGTCTGTTCTTATATTATGTTTATCAAATATATTGGATGAATATAAAAAATATTTTATTGAATATATAACATATGTATTTCATTAATATCATTAAATAATTTAATTAATTTAATTTATTAGTTAAATTTCCTTTGTGAGCATGAAAATAGGTTTTTATAAAAATATTCCCTTCAAATTAAATTCATTTCTAATTAATTTGAAATAAATGAATTAATTTTATATTTTTTAAAACCATATATTTTCATATGTTAGTTAATATTATTTATAACCACTAATTTAATTTATGGGTTAAGACTTATTATATTAAATAAAAATATTTTAATAATATATTTTTGTTCAGTAAAACATATTCTTTTCTATAATGTAATATTTAGAAGATATTATTTTTGTGTACGATGCAATATAACCCAATATTGTGTGAATTAAAATATAATTAATATATTAAATTTATTTAAAATAGTAAATATATTATAAAGTCTCAAAATATTATATTCCCTTACATGCTTGGTGTTACGTGTCATACACACAATTGCATATAATGTTCTTACTTTAGAATTTAGGGGCGTTACAAGGTCAGGAAGGTTTAGTAGAAAATAATTCCATGATGGGTTGAATGTTTTCATTGTTTCTTATGATATTATGGTGAACATGTGGTATAAGGAGATCCCTATTAAATTAAACATCCTTCTACAGCTCTGGATAAATTAAGTTATCCCTATAGATGAAAACATTCAAAGGAAAGTGATTCAGTTTTGCCCATGATACTGTTGTTCTGCCTACCCGAGTGTAGAAACCTCTTGGAACCACTTTTTTAGGAGTGATTATTTGTTATACCTGTGGAACCTATTCTGGATATTATTGGGTAAAAAATCATAAGGGGATCCTGTAGGAGAGTTTCTATCTTCCTAGTTTATTATATACAATCCATTTTGTGTTTTTGTAAAGGCTAGAGTGGTGGTGCTTGCAGTGGTGTGTTGGGTCATCTGGGTGATGAGAAACTCCAAGATGAATGAAAAGAAATCACACCTCCTTAGCATGAATATGTGCATAAAATATACTATGGATGAACTTAGTATGCTCATTAATAGAGGAAGTATGGTGGATTCTTTAATAGGAATTATGATGTCATCTCTCACAATATCTTTGGGAAGAGGGCATATAGGTAGGGGATGTGGGGTCATATGGTTTCCTCCAAGATCGGGTAGGAAGCTTAATTTGGATGGTGCCTGTGAGAAGGGGATAATGCGGGTAGGCAGGTTGGTACGTGATGATAGAAGTTTTGTAGAGTTTGGGTTTAGTGTCTTTTCATACCTAGGAACCCCTTGGGCACTGAATCAATGACAATTCACAGTGGGTTGTTATTGTGTGATATTTTCAATATGAAGACTACAGTAGTGGATTCTAATTTATCTTATTTAGTGGGTCTTTTGGGTGACTCCAATTTCTCCCCTTGAATGCTTGCTTATATCCTTAGGGATTACATATCCATTCTAAATCAAGGCATTGAGATTAGTCGCATGCTACATGAAGTCAATTTTTCATTGGAAAACTTGGAAAGACATGCAAGTTCCAAGGATGTTATCATTATATATGATGATTCTGATTCCCTTACAAAATATTATAAGAGAATTATTTAGGTTATGCCTTTAGTCTTCACCACTTTAACCCCCTGTGAATTCTTTATCATTTTTAAAAAAATTAATTAAAACAAAAGTTTGTGATATAATATGTTCTTTCATGAAAATGTTTTCACAAATCTATATATACTAATAATTTCATAAAAGTATTATATTTATAAAAAATAGTATATTTCTCTATTCACTTTAAAATCAATATTTCTAGAAAAATACATAAAATTCATATCAATATAATATTTACATGATAATACCAAAAATTGTATTTAATTTTATCAAATTTGAATTCTAAAAATTCGGAATTTAACATTTAAATAAAAAATGAGATATATTGAAAAAAATGTTTTTATAGAAAAATGTATTATTTAAATATTAACTATTCTCATTCATATTTCCTATCATTTAATAATTAAATTATTATTAAGAATAAATTTTTATAAAATATATTTTGCATTAATTGATCAAAATTTTATTATAATATAAATTCATATCACATAAAAAGACAATATTTTGAAAAATAAATCATTTATAAGCATAAAATGATGGTATTAGTTATTTTAGTTATACCAATTGAATTTTATTCATATTAAAATTGGCCTTTATTTTATTTCTATAAATATTTCATAAATTGGTTAATACTATTCATTCCTAATAATTCAATGGATATGTTGTAATGATCTAAACATATCACACATTCATTTTAGTTCAGTATTACACATGGAGCAAGTTGTCAAGTACATTGTGTATTTCGGGAAAATGTACAATGAAATCTCAAGTCATTATATTCTCCCCCTTAAATAAATTGCATCCTCATAATTTTAATTATTAATAATTATAGAAATTTGATGAGTGTATTATTAACATATACATAATTTTTTGTATAAACTCTAATATGACATCTACCTTACTCTCTTTGTCTATATCAAGTTACTTATCTACTTTAAACAAAATTATCCATTCATACAATCATATACCCAAGTATGTTTGTGACCTAATCATATATTATCAATAACATATATTTCAAAAAACATTTTAATCTCTAAGAAATTAAACGATAATGAAACTATATATACTTCTAGAAATTAACACAATATATGACACTAAAATGTAATAAAATCACACACCATCCATTATAAACCACAACCCCAAAAATGAAATTAACATCACCATAAATATCACGAATCAACATTCAAACCCATGGTTACCAATAATATCTAACTTAATTTATCAAAATCAATCAACCATTTATTATCTCAATATAAGGCATATATTAAACCTAAGAGTTATTCAACCTTTAATCATGTGTTCTCCAAAAGTTATCTATGAAATATAACATTTTCATAAAAAACTTTTAAATGTTATTGAGGACATTTAATATATTTTTCCAATCCTTTAAATTGAAAAACAAATATCAGAGAAAAATACTTGGACGTTTTACATTATTCTCATAACTTTTATAATATACCATAATATCATCAGAAAATATAACTCAATAGTGGAAATAGAGAAAATTATCAAGAATTAATTTCTATTAATATATCATCATCACTACCTTATGTAAGACTAGGATACTCACATTTTATATCATAACATGAATATACTAATATTATCAACCATTTAAGTATGATGCCTTATTTGGTTATAATACATAGTGGTTTCCCAATGCATACCTTAATTAGATTTATTTTCATGATCCTATTTCAACCAAATACTAAATCGAAAAATTATTAGGATAATATAAAATAAAATCAAGGTAAATAACTATATGAATATGGAAACAAAATATTTTCTAATGAATCCTTTATTTCATCCTTTGATACTTTAAATTAAATCTATTTTACTTTATATTTGGTTCTCTTTTACTTCTTAACCTAAATGCTTAAAATTGTCTGGAAATAAATCCTTTATAATGATTTATATAAAGATTGTTATTGACCAAAAAATATCCCTAATAGTATCAAACTAAGTGTATAGTTATGCCTCTTTGTCGTGCACCAGATGATGATCGATTTAAAACCCAATCTTCCCTTTTGGGGTTATTATCCCTAGGTACATCTATGTTAGAGCCAGTATCAGCTTATAGTATCTAGATAGGGATGTAATTTATAAGATAACTACACAATATCTACATTACCAAAACTTCAAAATGTTATCATATACTTATACTTATCCCTTAGACTTATCCCTAGGGTTTTTACTAAATTTCTCTTATCACAATCCCTAAAATATTCAATGTTACTTCAAATAACCTAAATGGTTGTCTATAACTTTTGAATTATAATCAATTTTTATGAAATTTATAACTCCCAATTTATTATCACCTGATATCATCCTAATATACAAATTTATCTAAACTCTTCTCTAATACCAACTATAATTCCACAGACCTACACTCCCATATCTTATTCCTGAAACACGTAATTTATATACTATAGTTGATACCAAATATAGATTATCAGACATAACTATCTAATAATTACATGACTTAAAGAAAATGATGCATTGAATACATTCACGAGACCTTTTAGGTTTAGAAATTTAAACCATTAGGAAAAATGATAGACTAATAAAGCCCATGTATCGCTTTACTAATGAAATTTTAATTTTTTTATACTAAATAAGAAAATATTTAATCTATAATAAGTCTTCAATATATCCCAAAAATCTCCACAAAAGCTATTCTATTAGACATTTCATGTGTAATACTTTTATTTATAACCTAAGTAATTGGAAACATAAGAAGGGGAGAACTCAAAAGGTCTGAGGAAATCATGGAATAAACATGGGATAAATATTATGGAAAGAATAATTAATCATCATTATTAAATAATCAATAGAAATTGAGATTATTATATATCCATGGGTATAAATCAAAATAAATAGTTCACATGGATAATAATAACTAAATTTATGGTGATAGATTTAATAATGACGGACATCTTTATCTTATTAGAAATGCGTCATCCAAGACATTGTTCTTTTCATCAAGGTCATTTCCAAGAGATCATTATTATCATTAAGATCATAGTCAATACATTATTGTTGGTAATATTAATATTAAGACATCTTATTTAATTGGGTAGACATACACCAAATACCCAAAAATATTTGACTCATGATACCTAGCAATATATTGAGGGGTTATATAATTTCAGGCCCTTCTAATCACTTATATAAGTTTAATACATTCACTATATGAGATAATGAGTAAAATATATATAAATAAACTCTTCCAATAATAATCCAAACTAGAATAAGAACAAAATAAATTCCAATACTTTTACCCATGTCTATAAAAGGGATAACATGATCATAACCCAAGCTATATGGTTACACAATACCTAGTTAACTTTCCTTAGTAATTAATAAACACTCATATCATAATAACAAATATATCTATTTTAAATAGTTCCTAGATCAATGAATATAACAACTTTATATATTAGAATCCCTAAATATAACACCACATGAAGTAATGGAATATAGTTAAGCTAATAATTTCCCCAATCAATCAATGTATGGACTCTAGGTGAATACCTTTTAATAAAATGAATGGAAATAGGGTATTTACAAAGTGAAGTAATTTGAAGAAAAGTAATGCATATTCATGATGGATGGTTTACAAAGAAAACGGCAGTGATAAATCATATATTTGATAGAAAAGAACATTAGAAAATCCATCTATAGAAATAATGTGTATAGTTTCAAAAGAACATATGCTCATTATAACAAAGGAAACTCATAATGATGTGGACATAGATTAAAAACTCATTTTCAAAAGAATGCTTCAAACGATATCCTACAAGAAGGGATAAATAATTTAATTGTTTTATACCATTAATTAAATCCCCTAAGTAATAAATATATAATTTTATTAGAGAATAAACATTGTAACATAAATCCCATGAGTGTAAATCCTTTAAACATTGAAATGGAAATGGGGATGAAAATATAAAAAACATTTTGGAAAACATTTTTAATATTGAAGTACAATAAAAACATACAAGTCACTTCTAAAATAAAATTTTGAAAATATGAAGTGAAATATTTTGAATTTTTTAATTTTAAAAACATAATCTCAATTAATAGATCCTCAAAAATTATATAATTTTTTCTATAGTAAATGTGGGTCCAAATATAAAACATTTGATTATTGAGAGAACCATTTTAATACTTTGAAATTACCATTATTAGAAAACTACATTGTAAAAAGAGTAATAAATCATTATTTTTATTAAAACATAATTAAATAAAATAATATTATAAAATAACATATAATAAAATATTATTTTTGGATAAACTAAGAATAGAAAACCATATATCAAGATAAAACTTTATAACTCAAAGAATATATATTTCAGCTATCAATATCCCTTACAGGAAATCTACTCTATAAGATAATAAATATTTTTACATAGATTAATGTAATAGGAATGTAAATCCACCCAAAAAATTAAATAATACCACATAACACAATCAATTGTATAATTTACCCAACTTATATGAAATAATTTCAAGAGAATGATCATAATTGAATGATCTAAAGTTGAGTGGCCAAAAATCCTTACGACTGGGGTAAAAATTGAATCAATAGCCATTTAAAGTAGAGAATGTTATTTATATTAGTCTATAAAATGAAATAAAAAATATATATATGGGAATTAAATTCACTATACAAGGAAAAAATAGTGCATAAAATGTATAATATTACAAATAATCAAAATTGAGACCAAGAAAACCCTTACAACCTTAGAAACTTTTGATCCAAAACCCTTTGAATGATATGATTTTGAATAAAAAATTAAATACTATAAATAATGGGAGGATCACGAGACAAAATATTAAAGGGGATGTAGATATAACATTCTAAATAAAATATGGTATATAATGAAATATATGCCCCAAGGAATTGAATATTAAGACAAGAAACCCTTAACTATTATCCTAGATTCTATGAATGCACTTTATCCTCCTATTTTAAAAACATAGATATCTTAATAAATTATTTTATAAATTTAGTAATATATTTTCTCATTTATACTATTTGTCTATAATCATTCTCTATATTAATTATAGTTATTTATTACCTGTTTTTAATATCGGATGTTAGTAATCTTGATTGTTTTAAACTAGTTTCTTTGAAAAATGATGTTTGTATTTATTAGTTTTAAGAATTACATCATTAAAAGATAACAAAATTTAAAAGAGTATATTTTATATGATAATTATAAAGGTATAATTTCATTCCATTTTAGTTTTGGTTATAAATCATAAATATGAAATCAATGATGATCATGTTTCAGTGATTCTTAACAAATGAAGGGTGTTTGCTTAATTAATGATTTTAATAATAGTGTTACCATTAAATAAAAAATCAACTCATTATTTACTTATTTATATCATATATTACTAGAAATTAAATACTTATAGTCATCCATGATATAAATTTAGAACAATTTTCAAATAGATGGTTAAACCAACATAAAAAAGAATATATCACAATTCATGGATAATTATGAAGTGATTTAGTTGTAATATAATTATAAAAAAAGAGTAATGATATTATATATTTTTTATTAGTTTTATTTATCAATTTTTGGAGGAATTATATGAATAATTAATTTTTATGAAAATATTACATAATATTAATAAAAATATTTTCCACTTAGTATTATTTCTTAAATGATTCAATTAAATATGATTGTTTGTTGATAATATTATTAATAGGTACTCCAATTTTTCATGATAGAGCCTTAATGATATCATAAAAATAATATGTATCCATTAAAATAATTCTCATGACCATCCATGTAAGGTGGTGATAAAAAATAAAAATGGAAATCAATAATTCCGTAGAGGCGGTAGTCCATACGTATGAATAGTAGATGATTTTATTATATATAGAACGGGAGAAATGTATACTATTTTTTATCATTTAAAATTATAAATATATATTATAAATATAATACTTATTTATTAAATTTAACATTATTACCATTCATGTAATTTGGTTGAGAAGAAAACATGACGCTTTGTAGAGGTGGTAATCTGTACACATGTGTGAATCACATTTTGTTATTATTATTATGAAAAGAGGGGAAAGATGTTTAATGGTTATTACATTAGAATAGTAACATTTATTATATAATAAATAAAATTTTAATTACCTAGTTATTTAGGAATTATAATTGTAAATGTAAGACAGAAAGGAAAGAAGATAAGGGAAAGCAATTACTTTAGTTGAGAACTTTGAGTTTTCCTTAGAGAATTCTTTGTAAAAGTATTGATCAGGATAACATATTATGAATATAAGTTTGAGAAGGTGATATTGGATTATATGGTAAGTAAAAATTTTAGTTTTTTGGAGGGAACCTAATTTTAGGATTGGTATTGTAGGGGTGGTGAGAGGCCCCATTTTAAGTGAAAAGGGATGGTATTTTTTTAAATACCCATAACTTTAAATAATGGGAAGCCACTCTAAATAAAGTGGCTCCCAAATTGAGAAAAAAATTATTTGGGAAGAGATAAGGTTGATAAATCATCTACCATTTAATTTCATGCATGTTTTAAACATGTTTTAAACATGTTTTAAACTCTTCACCATTAATTTTTCTACTTTAACCTTTTTCAACTTTTATCATGGTAACTAGTCATTAACTTAGTCGTTTATCCTTTATGAATAAAAATAAAATGGTATTTTTTATATAATTTGGACACAATGATTCCAAATTTTAAATCCATTTAATAATATTAAATTTTCAAAAGTGATATAAGTTAATTTTAAAATAGTAAATGTATAATTCATTAAAAGATTTTTAGTAAAAAATGTGACTTATCATTTAAAATACAAAATATATGTTTATAAATTAAAAATATTATTTTAAAATGTATAACTTTACTTATAAAGCATATATTTGTTCATTAAATGGTTTTTAAAAATTTATATATTCTAATAATGTCATAAAATCATGATATTTGTAAAAATAGCATATTGCATTATTCGCCTTAAAATAAATATTTCTAAGAAAAACCATAAAATTCATATTTGGATAACATTTACATGATAATCCCAAATTTGAAGTTAATTTAATCAAATTTAAATTATAAAATGTAAGAATATAACTTTTAAATAAAAAGATGAGATATAATGAAAATCTGTTTTGTTAGGAAAAATGATTTTTTATAATATTAACCATTCTCGTTAATACTTCCTATAATTTACTAATTACATTAGTGTTAATAAATTATTCATATAAAATATATTTTATCATTATTAATAAAAAAAATATTTTAATAGAAATAAATATTTCATAAAAAGGCAACACTATGAAAAATATAGTTATAATCATAAAATGATGGTATTAATTATTTTAGATATAAAAATTGAATTTCATTAATATTAAAAGTAGCCATTATTTTATTCATATAAATATTTCATAAAGTTCCAAATATTATTCATTCCTAATAATTCAATGTATAGGTTTTAATGAACTAAACATATCACGGTTTTGTTTTAGTTTGATGTTTTCTAGGGAGCAAGCTATCTAACACATTATTTATTTTGAGAAAATTTACAGTTAAGTCTTAAGTCATTATATAATTATCCATGGAGACCATTTTTAACTCAATTCCCTTAGGATTTACCCATTACATTAAATAATATAAAGTTTAATTATGAGAATTCAAAATTTAATAAAAGTATAAAATTAAAATTTTAACTCAGAAAAAGTAACTCATAAATGATTTGTACACCTTATGAATATCAAAGTTTCAATCTAAGTTATCCATGGTTATATTCCTATTAGGTTCTATACCATCACTAGTTATATATTACATCCTAAAATTTCATTTAGATACTTCATAATGGTACTTAAAGAGCATGTAAATCACTAAAGAATATCCCATGAGAGTATCAAACTAGGTGTACAGTTAGGCCCACTGTATGTCGAGTGAAGATCGATTTAATAACCAACCAACCTATTTTAGATATTTTTTACCCTAGGTGGATCGTTGTAAGATCATGAATTCACTTTTTTGTATATATTCAAGGATTTCATTTCAAAGAAACTAGACACTCTATACTTTACTAAAATTTTAGGATGTTTTCCAACTTTTAAAATTATCTTTAATTATCTCTAGTTTTAATTCCAAAAAAAATAAAAACCTACTCTCATACCAACTGAGATTCCCCAAACCCACACTCCAATATCTAATATTTAAAATACATTCTTTACACATTATATTTGATGAAAACTAGTATTTCCCAATTACAATTTCAAGATACAAAAGATCGAATAACAACTGAGAAGGGGGGTTTGAATCATTTGTTCACTTTTATAAGTTTTAATTATGTTCAAAAAATAACACCTTCAATCTGTTGAGATTTATATCCTTGTCATATTTTAGTAAATACTCAAGATAAAAATATTAGGAAAGTAAGTAAATCACACAAGATTTAAAGGTTCATCCTCAGTGTGAGAACCTACATCCTTGTCATAGCCACTCATGTGGGTAAATGGAAATCCACTATTAAGAATAAGCGAATACAACTTGTGATAACTCCTATTAAGAACCTTAAATCTCCCAATATGAATGATTATATTGAATACCATCAGTTTATAATGTTTTCTTATAAAACAACTAAGCCAAAAAATAATAATAAAGACTTTGTTGAATCTGCTCCACAATTTCTCAGTCTGAATCCTTAGTCCAATTTTGATGCATTCGAGTTTTCATCAATACAGTGATGCTAGATTCTGGATCCTATTTTCTTAATAAATTGATGTTGGATCCAATTCTCTCAAAAAAATGATGATGGATATTATTTCATAAATACAATAATTCTGGATCTGATTTCTTGAATACGATAATACTGGATTTGATTTCTTGAATACAATAATGTTGGATCTAATTTCATAAACATGATAATGTTAGATCCAATTCTCTGAATATAATGAACTCACTCTCAATCTGTAAAACTCAAACTCTGATAGATTTCTCAATTAAATACTTCTCCAATCATATGGTAACTTTTAGATTTTAATTCTCCATTACTATGCCTTTTTCACCTTTGTGAAAGTTGTGACTGAAAAAATGATCTGAGTAAGTATTTATAGGAGACTCAAAAAAAAGGTGGGAAACTTGGAAACTTTCCCTACTTCTTCAAATCTCAAAATCTATGAAAATCTATCGCA
Organism: Viscum album; assembly: GCA_963277665.1. NCBI lineage: Eukaryota > Viridiplantae > Streptophyta > Magnoliopsida > Santalales > Viscaceae > Viscum > Viscum album. Next base: position 565,458,955 of record OY728134.1, on the reverse strand, counting down.
TTTAAAACTTTAATGTTAACTTCAATAAACCTCATGATATTTCTTTGAGATTTATAAAATATTGAAATTCATGTTTGACCACTTCAATTTATCATAACTTTCTCGGCACATTATAATATGTTTATTTCTCACCTTCATTATGATTGGTTTCTTTCTTAGCTTTATTCTTTCTTAGGTCATTGTGAACTGTTTCTTTCTCATCTCATTACAATATTTTCTTATCTCGGCTCATTATGATCCTTTTCTTTCTCATATAATTATGATCTACTTATTTCTCAACTTTATTATGATCTGTTTCTTTTTTAGATTCATTACAACCTTTTTTTTCTCATCTCATTATAGTTCTTTTCATTATCAACTCATTATGTTTTTTTCTTTTATTCGATCATTACAATTTTTTTCTTTCTCAGCCCAAATTCTTCATTATGAATACTTTAGTACAATTTCCTCACTATGAAAATCCAATTATGAAAATATCATTATGCTTTCTCCCAGTATGAAAATCTAAGTACGAAAATCTCAGTACAAAAATCTCAGTACAAAAATTATAGTATGAAAATATGAGTACAAAAGTCTCGGTATAATTTTCCCGGTACAAAAATACCATTGTTAAAATATAATTTTGAAACACTTAAATTATTCAAAAATATCCATAATTTCTTCAAAAGATTTTATCATGAAATTCTTCATGATTTTTTAGAACATCTTGATCAACAAAGAATCTTCTAACTTTGTTTTAGAATGTAGGAAAACTTTCTAACTCTTGACTTCACATTCTTCTTTCAAAAAATCTTCATCAAAGAAATAACATCATTTTATATCATTTTAGATCTAATTATCTGAATCTAACGGACCTAAGTATGATTCTTTTGAATATGAAAAAGAAATTTCTCCCCCTTTTTATTTAGATCTGGACGTTCATAATTCTTTATGAAGAACTCATTACAATAAATCTGAATACGATTCCTTGAAAACAAAAACATTCTAATAGAAAAAGGTTAGTTGTAAGAAAATACAAAAACCATGTTTAAAACAATTTATCCACAAAGTTTCTTCAATCCCCCCTTTGGATTTGTTTAAAACCCTCTTTAACAAATTTTCTAACTCTCAGAATTTTTTCACAAATCAACTTTTTGACTTTTATAAAAATGTATCCTTTCTCAAAAAAATAGTGACTTAAAGTCACACTACTAGATATAGTAATTTTTTTGAAGTAATTCTATCTTTTAGTGGAAATAATTTATGGTGGATATGTGAAGGTAAACTCTCCCTCACTTTTATCTTTTCCTCTCTCACTTTTATGTTTCCCCCACATTTCTTTTTCTCTCCCCCATTCTTCATTTTCTCACTTTCTTTCTCTCCCCCATTTTATGTTAACCACATATTCATATTCATAAAATAATGATAAGTAAAACTTCTTCCAAATTACAAAATTGTTACTTTCTATCCCCCTTTGTCAATATAATCCAAAGAACAGTGGGTGTTTTTTCTTATGAGATTTAAGAATACATGGGAGGAGGATAAACATGAAGTTGCAGCCTCAATTCCACAAACCTTTCTTGCGTCATTGATTTTGTAATATATCAACAATCTGATACTTTGTTGAAATGTATTCCTGAAAAATATCTCTAGTATAAACATTCTATTTTATAAAGTGAATATTTATATCAATGTGTTTTGATCTTGAATGTTGGATTGGATTCTTAGAAATATCAATTTCACATTGATTATCACAAAGTGTCTTAAATTGTTTAGAAAATTTTACTTTCAAATATTTCATCTAAACTTTCATCCATAATAATTGAGTACAAGCTTGAGTAGCTGCTACATATTCGGATTCAGTTATGCTCAAAGTTACTGAAATTTGTTTCAAACTATGCCAACTTACAAAAAATTCACCCAAGAAAAATTTTCCTCCTCGGGTTTATTTTTTATCATTACAATCTCCATCATAATCGACATCAGTATAACCATGAAATTTCACCTCACTATCTATTTTGTATAACGAACCATGTGAATTTGTTACTTTAACATATCTCATAATCCTCTTCACTACCAACATATGTGATTATTTTGGATTATTTTGATACCTGAACACAAATTTATAGCATAAACAATTTCAGGCCTTGAGATTGTAAGGCAAAGAAGGCTTTCTATCATCTATCAAAAGTATTTCTGATTCACACTTGTTCCATATTCATCTTTACTCAATTTTGATCTCACTAAAATAGGAGTTTAAAATTCTTTAGATTCTTCCATACGAAATTTCTTTAACAATTCCCTGGAATACTTTTCTTGAGATAGTAAAATATACTTCTACTTTTATTGAACTTGTAAACCAAGGAAGAAAGTTAATTCTCCCAACATAGAAATTTCAAAATTCTTATTCATTTCTTCAGTAAATGTTTTTCAAACATCTTCTGTATCCCCAAAAAAAATTATTTCATTCACATAAACAATTACAATTAGACCTTCGGAGTCAACATATTTTACATATAAATTTTTATCGACTTTTCCTTTAGAAAAGTCCATAATTCTCAAAATTTTGACAAGTTTAGAATACCAGGAACGTAGAGATTGTTCCATCCCATACAAAGGTTTATTCAATTTACAAACTGTTTTTCATCCTCAACAAGTAAAACCCCACAAGGTTGTTCAATGTAAACTTCTTCCCCAATATCACCATTTAAGAAAGATGAATTTACATCCATTTTATAAACATTGTAATTATGATGTGAGGATACTTAAAGAAACATTATTATAGTTTCTATCCTTTCAAAGGGGGGAAAGGTTTCATCAAAATCAACACCTTCCACCTATGCATATCCTTTACAAACAATTCTTTCTTTATTTTATACAACTTCTCCATGCTCATTCAATTTTTTTCTACAAACCCACTTGGTTTTGATAAAATTTTTATTTTCTGGACTTAGAAAAATTTCCCATATTTTATTCTCCTCAATCTAGTATAACTCTTCATTCATATCATCCACCCATTATTTATGTTTAATAGCCACTAAAACTGATTCATGTTCAACTTTTGAGATAACTGAAGTCCGATTTTCTAATCTCAACTTCCTTTTGGTCTAAATTAAAGCCTTTTGATTCGAAATAATGTTTTTAGATTCAATATGTTTTTTTAAGGTAGTAAATCTAAAGGTTTCTATCCCATATTCAGTTTCCTCACCACATGACTCATCTGAATCATAATGAGGATGTTTTGGATAACATTAAATATTTTTAGAATTCTCTAATATATCCTCCTTATCATTCTCAAAAAAAATTGTTATGGAACTTTGATTTTCAATTACCTTCACATCATATGAGTCCCCAAATTTTATTAATGTTTGTTCCAACATTTGTAACTTCTCCAATTTGGTGAATAACCCATGAAATTTCTTTCCTCAGCTTTCTTATCAAACTTTCCCAAATCTAGATTTTTTATTTTCAGAAAACATAGATTTACAAATACTTATAAGTATTTCAATGATGGTTTTTTTATACCACATTTCATAAGGATTCATGTTGGTTTCTAGTCTCAAAAACCATCTATTTTGAACATGTACAGTAGTACTAACATACTCTCTCCAAAATAATTTTTAAGGTTTGTATTTTACTAAAAAACTTTTTTCTATTTCCACTAAACATCTATTATTTATTTCTGATACTCCATTTTTTGAGGGAGTATAGGGATAATTATACTAATTTTTTATACCATGCTTTCTTAGATAAGTTTTAAAATTATTTCTTGTGAATTTGGTACCATTATATGTTCTCAATGTCTTTATGGAAACCCCCATTTCTTTCTCAACATCCTTTATGAATAATTTGAATATTTCAATGACTGAAAAATTATTTTTTATTAAACAAAAAATTACAGGTTAAAAGGAGTGGCAAGATGGGAGACCCTTCATGGAGGCCGAAAATGATGAATCCCAAGAGAATACTCTTGGATAACCACCCTACACTAGAGAGGAAGACAGCTAAGGCTATCAAATATAATCAGTGTCTCACTCGCATTACCCAACTGAGAAAGGGAATCTGTAGTGAAATTGCCTTCTCTCCAAATATGATGAACATTCTACCCAAATTTTTTCTCCATAGAACATCGACGAACCAAGTAGACTAGTTCCCATGGAATAGGATGCCGCCCTTAGATAGCTCTCATAAGAACTTTGGAGTAAGACTCCAATACTGCCACTTGAAGGTCATACTCACTACTAAGTGTAATACCAGTTAAAAGAACCTTCACCTCTGCACCTAAGGAAGATCATTCCCCATAAAAGGAACTAAGGCCCATGAGAACTAATCCTCTATAATCACGAAGGACCCATCCACCTAGCATTATACCCCCCATGAGTGATCCATCACTATTAAGTTTCAAGCCATCTTGTGGGGGTATCCACTTAATCTAGCGGCCTTTCTTTATCGAAGGCGTGTGGATTCTATTGAACAAATTGCATGAAATCATCAGAATTTGTGTACCTTTAAGGAGTGCACTGAGTTCAAAGAAAAGGGATCTTAAGTGAATCTAGTGGAAGGCATAAGTCTTTCCAAAACCCAGTCGAACCTGATTATGCGCCTCCCAAATCGTCCAAAAATTGAGGACAAAATGATGCCTCGGGTCTTCCACTCCATGGCGCGTCTATCCACCCCTTGAAACCACAATTCTATGAATCCCTAGATCAAAGGATTTTCACTATCAAAATAGGTTAGAGGTGAGAAAAAATACCAAAGGTATCATGCCCAGCTGCTTTGAAAAAATAAATGGAGGATAGATTCAGTTTGGAAATTCTCGCAATAGAAGCACCATGATACCGTGTTAATCCCCCTCATTTGGATGTTTCCATCTTTTAGAAGTGCTCCTATACTTATATTCCAAATCATTAAATTCATCTTCATAGGAATCTCCTTACATCAGGTTTTAGCATCCAGCTCATCACGAGGCCTCTCCTCATTCACAAGGGTTCGGTAATCCCCATAGTTGAACATTATTTAAGAGGATGATGTGAATCATAATCTGTCTGGTTCATCCTTCAAAATAATATCATCATAAACCTTGGATTTCTTAGGTGTGAGAATTGTGTGGATGAAACAAGTTATATCATGGGCCTCCTTAAAGAAGATCTTTTGTTGAGGGAAACTGGGAAAATCTAGCTTCTCGCCTGCCAAGTTCTTCTTCTAGAAGGAAACCTCTCCTTTTCCAATAATCCATCGAGAATAGTCTGAGAAAATTTCTAGATGCGAGCCAAAGCACTACGCCAAGTGATATTGGAGAGAACCTCCCCCAGGTATCTCCCAGTGCACTCTGAAACACCCGTAGAAGAATGTTTCCCATAAATATTCTCCCATAATAACGTCCCAAGCCAAACTTCCATGCATTTCATCCAAGGATTCTCTAATATCCCGAAGGCCCACCCCTCCCTCGGTCATTGGTCTGGCCATACGACTCCAGGATGCCCAATGAAACTACTTCATTTTGTTGGCATCCCACACGAAGGAAGAAAAAAATTGATTTTTTTTACCACACCTTTGGGTGGATTCAGGAGGGATAAGACGTGCACGGGGATGGACATAAGGACATTATTCACAATCATAACTCTCCCCCCGAATGAGAGGAACTTATTTTTCAATTTTAAAATCTTCCCCACAATAAGGTTGATAATATCTTCAAAATGTTGTTTTTTACGGTAGCCACAAGAGAGAGGAACACCAAGGTAGATAACCATTATTTTCTTCTAATGGCACTCGAGAATGGCCTTCATATATCTACAGCGCCACCTGGGACATTTATTAGATAATAATGAATGGATTTTTTAGGTTTTGATCCTATGTCCACTCAAACAACCATAAGTGTTCAAAATCTCCATGAGATTGAGAAATTTTATACATATACCATTCAAGAAAATGAAAATATCATCGGCAAACATTAAATGGAAAATGCTCTCCAATATGCATTTTCTCTGATAAAGATCCAACTTTCCATTTTCCACTCCATTGTTAAGACTTTAGGAAAGTGAATCATGATCCAGGGTAAAGAGGCTTGAGGACAGAGGATCCCCTTTCTGGACCCCGCAAACCAATTTGAAAAAACCGAACACATTTCCCATCATGTAGATGGAGATCCGTGGAGAGAAGAAGCATCTAAAACAGAGGTCACAAAACCACTCCTAGAAACCAAATCTTTGCAATACCCACACAATGAAGCCCCATTCCATTTTTTCATAAGCTTTATCTGTGTCCACTTGAAAAAATAACATTGGATCCCACTAATCTCTGGTTGATATCATTGACAATCTCACTATAAATTCCCACCGCACCCTGGATTCTCCGACCTCGAATGAAACCATGCTGTTCTCGGGAGATCAAATGAGGAAGGTCCCTACCCATTCTTGATGCAATAAGGGAGGATAAGATTTTGTAGGAGACATTGCAAAGATATATGGGGTGATAGTGACCAATACTTTTGGGATTAGAAATCTTGGGAATAGGCATAATTCTAGAAACACAGACCATTTTATTCCAAGATCTGCCTCTAAAATAATCCAGAATAACTACCACAACAATGGTTCTAACCACCTCCCAAGCTGCCACAAAACAAAACCTGGGATGCCATCTGGTGCAGGTGCACTGTCACGAGGCAACTTGAAAACCACCTCTTTTATCTCCTCCTATGATGGCAGATATGACAGACTATTGTTGTCTGAGTCCTCTAACAAGCGTTGAATACACCCCATAAATCCTTCCTCAGTTGAGTCTCCCTAGACACCATCATATCTAGAAGGAATTGGACCGGCAAAAAGCCCTTCAAAGTGTTCCAGCACCATGCGACCCACCACTTCCACGTCTGAAGTGAAGGACCCATTCCCGAAACTGATATTAATTCTTAAAGAGCTCCATTCCTTTAGACATGCATGGAAAAAAGGCGCTATTGTGGTATCCCTCTCTCATCCATCTGACCTGTGACCTCTGTCTGTACTCCTTCTCTAGCTCCAGAATATTCTACGCAATAATCTCATGCCTATCACATAAAAGGATAAAGAGGTTTCCATCCTATGAGTCTAGAAAATCTAATTCTAGTTTATTAATGTCCTCTTGTATACATTCAAACCTGTAATTATAATTAGGTTTATTGCCTAACCAATTCTGGATGTCCCCCCTGAGATGTCTAAATTGGTTGTACAAGCCACAGCAATGCCATCCAGGTTCCCCACTGTTCCATGAAACCTTCACCATGGCCATAAATCCCTCCTATTGGTGCCTGGATCTGTTATAATGAAAAGAACCAGGTCCCAGGTCCTCTTTCTTGAGTTCCATGAGAATATTGGCATGATTTGAGAGAGACCAAGCAATGTGAGTCACTGATTACTTAGAGAAAAGTTCCAGACCCTTCATGTTGGTTAGGAATCTATCCATCCAACTCCATATGCAATTTGGGCCCCTCATATTATTGCTCTAAGTAAACCCGGGTCCATAGAATCCTAGGACTAGCAGCCCTGCTGAGGAAATAAAGTTTCTAAACTCCTTCGAGCCAAAATTAAGGGAGGTCGAACCCCCTTTGTTCTCCGAGATATGAGTAATCGAGTTGAATTTTCCTCCCATGAACCATGGGAGATTATCAGTTTGAATCACCACCAGGTGTTTCCATAAATCAAGTCTCTCTTGTTTATTAGAGCTCACATATACAAAAGAAAACAAAACCACCATACCGTTATGAGAAATCTTGACATTCATACACTGTGAGGTAAGACTCACTAGCTCCACCGAGAGATACTTATTCTAGAAAATCCATATGTGATTGTTATCAAGTTTTCCATTAAAGGACTAAGATAATCCCATTTATTTAGCCATACTTGGGAGCTTGCATGAAGTCTGCTTTGGCTCAAGAATTTCCACAAGAGCTGACCTATGAGAATGGGCCTCCTTGGACACAAAGGTGCGCTTGACTTGAGACCTGAGGCCCCGTGCATTCCAAATAACCAAAGATAACATTATAGTGAACCCCTTAGGCTCTTCTGGCTAGGGTTATTAGAGAGGCAAATGAAAGGCATCGCACCTGATTCTTTAGAAAGAGAACGGGTGAGGGGTCGTAAAGAACCATCTGATGGGGTGGCCTGTTTGGTTGTGATATCTTTCTTTTTGAATGGGTAATTGTGATACTCTAAAAAGGAAAAACAATTTCTCAGGGGAAGGTGTGGAGTTTTCTCTTCTAGGTCACATTGAAGGACAGATATCAGAAGGATACATTACGGGGAGGTCCAATCAGAATGAATCTGCTTCACCACTCCCTCTGAGATCGGTACCTTGCATGCTTGCACCTTGAAGCTTGACACAAAATTGTTAAACAGAGATTGATGCAGTTTATCTGGAGAAAGTTGGGACAAAATTGCGAAGGTATGGGGAGAATGCGAAAAATATCTAGCGACGCCCTGGAAGGAACTGGGAAAAAAGATCTAAAGATCTCTAGGGAAGAACTGGGTTCCTTGCTAAAGGAGATGGATCATCCAAGGGGAGAGCCTCGGAGAAGAGAATAAGTGAGAGGGCAAGTAGATCTGCATGCGGTGTACATAATCCCATCATCAGGACACCCACAACGAATGGATCAGGTGTGATAGTATCTAACACATGGGGACCAGTAGATGGATTCAAATTTGAAACTTCTCCAACAAAATCCAAGCTCGGCCAATCCACCCCAAGATGTGGCGGCACCTCCATCGGCCGCTGCAATCCCTTACCCTTCTCCTCCTGGTCACTCGAACCTGAAGAGCTCACTGCCGACAGCTTCCACCTACAAACTAAAGAATAATGACCATGAAAACCACAAATATAAAAAACCTTGAAGGAGACTTATAGAAGATCTATTTCCACCATTAGAAACTGTCATCAGTTCTCAAGAGAATATGCCAGGGGAAATCCACCGAGAGATCCATCTCCACATAGATGAGAGGGTTAGCCGCCGCATGAAGCTACCTGGTGTCTAGATCAGCACACAAGAAGGACCCCAGTGAGTCACCCATTTCTTTTAGAATCATTGGATTGTAACATGGAAGAGGTAGAATGGGGAGACTAATCCAGACCACTTCCTAGGGTGATTCTCTCCCTAAGTGATAGTCCCAGTACCAGTGAGTTAAAGAGAACCTTCAGAAGATGCACCTCCTGTTCTTACTAGACCAAGCTGCCACAAAGTCCCCCCTAGAACATAAGTGAACACAAAATTCCACATTTGATTGTTTATTTCAGCACTCAAGTAATAAAATTTATTGAACTCTCCTATTTGAAAGATATTCTCAATGGTTCTTTCTCTTTTTTTAATGACATTTCCATATTTTACACTTTTAATGATACAAATATCTTTTCTAAACACAACATCTCTTCCATCATCACAAAGTTGAATTATACTAATTAGGTTATGTTTTATTCCCTTGACAAATAAAACTTCTTTAGATTTAAACTTTTCCACTTCAATCTCATCCAATCCAATTCCTTTGATTTTTAAGGAACCATCATTCCCAAAGGTAACTGCTACTCCATCACGACATTCAACATGTTTCAAGATTTTTCTATCTCCTTTCATATTTGAATAAAAATTACTATCAATTATCCATGGTTTTTTTATTTTACTTTCTTTCAAGGCTGTCTCAATAATAAAATATCTTTCTTCAACCTTCTTCTTTTCAAATTCCATTTATTTTCTATCATGATAAACCTATTCTAGAAAGAGTTTCATACATATTTTGGTATGATGACTAGATTGATCATATATTCCACAAAATTCTTCTAGACATTCAAATTGATTTATTTTTGGCAAGTTTCTAACACCATGAAAATTCACCTTTTCAAATTTATGTAAATTAGGAAATTTTCTCATTCTACATTTACTATTTATTCTATTTTTCTCAAAACATATTTTAGGTAAGGATAAGTTGTTACAAAAATTATAATCCCTATGTCCATATATTCTACAACACCAACAATAACCATCAAATCTTTATTTTCTATTGAAATAAGATCTTTCTCTTTTGAAACTTTGTTGATGTTGGTAACTTCTTTCAGCTCTAACTTACTCAAGATTCAGACTTTCTTTTACTTTCATATATTTGATAAGTTTATCACATCCTTTTTCAACCCAAGATTTCCCAATACTTTTTAGGAACCTAAAATATTAAAATAATCAGATGAAATTTAATTTTTGGTAAGATAATATTTCACATAATTATCGAATTGATATTTCTCAATAATTTTAGAAGTTTTAGGTTTTACTTTTGAAGCATTGTTGAAGTTTTCATTCATTGTCCTCAAGGTACTTTCAGACTCAAGAAATTTTTATTGAAACTTGTTAAATTCTTCTTCCATATCTTCCATCTTCTTACTAAGATCTTTAATCATATTTCCCTATTTATAAATTCTATGTTTGTAACTTAAAATCTCCTTGATATATTCATATTCTTCCTTGATGACATCGTTTCTTCCTACCGTGACTTCTTCACAATATTTCTTTATCATTATGATTTCTTTATTGAGAGATTATTTTTTCTCAAGACATGTAAGAAGCACTGTTCTGAGTTGATACTCCTTATAATATTCTTCACCATCTTCTTTTCTCTCTAATGAGTCTTTTTTTCTTAGATTTTGTAATGAAGGTTCTGAATTTTTCTAAACTTTCCTCTTCAAAGGAATTGTTTTCAATTCAGTTTGATTCAAATTTCTTACTCAAAATACTTATTTTTTTTTCATTACACTTATTTTTGTATTTCCTGGAAGACTTTTCTTATTCATCATTTTTGTTCCACTTCTTCCATCGAGTTCTTCCCTTAGAAACATCTCGATATTCTCCAACTTTCTTCTTGGGGAAATTCATAGCAAAGTGTCTAATTCCACCCCACACAAAACATTTGAGAGGAAGTTTTCCTCTATACTTTTATATTCCTATTAGATAGTTACTAGATATAATAGAAATGATTTTTTCATTCCACTCATCATCCAATTTATCTTTGTATTCATAAGGATAGGCTTCTTCAACATCTTGAATTTTTATCTTTATCATAGCTTCAAAATCCATTTCATCTTTCATATTCTTTTTAAACATTGGATATTTTATCATTTAATAAGAAACAAGAAAGTTATAAAATTCATCAAGAGATAAATCATCCTTAACTTCTAAATAAAAAAATTTAGAATCAAACATATCTAGAAAGTTTCTCATAAGTTTCTTCACAATTATAGAATCTTCCAGGACATCTCTAAATCCTCTAATGTTGCCAAAAAATTAATTTACTTTGGTGGAGGATTCATCAATTGTTTCTTCATCTCTCATTTTCATGTCTTCATACTTACTACACCAAATTTATATCTTTGCTTCATTGACTTTAGTATTCTCTTCAAAAACACTTTCTAACTTTTCAACATACTTTTTGAAGTTTTGAGACCCATCACCTTCTGATAAAAATTCTATGATAAAGACATAAGGATTTCATTTCTATATTTTACATAAACATCTATATTTATATTATCAGTAACATCATAGGATCACCTTTCTAAATTAGTGGAAAACCAATAGTAGCATCATCGACAACTTCCAGTCCAAGAGAAAAGAGATAAGGAATCATCCTATTTTTTCATCCAAAATAATTTTTTCCATCAAATGTAGGAATTATTCTACTTTTGACATAATTGATATTATCCATGATAAGGATTCAATAAGGGAACCTTCCCCCTAATACCAATTGAAGTTCCAAAGGATCGAATAACAACTGTGAAGGGGGGTGGAATCAATTGTTCAATTTTACATGTTTTAATTATTTTCAAAACTTAACCCATGTAATTTATTATGATTTATATTCTTTTCATATTTCATTAAATATTCATGCATGTAACAATAATAAATCAAGTAAATCACAGAAGCTTTACAAGGTTCGGACTCAGTTTAAGAACCTAAATCCTTTTCATAGCCTATCCTATTGTTCTATGGAATTCCACTATTAAGAATAAGTGAGTACAACTTTTACCAACTCTCGTTAGAAACTTTATATCTCTCAATAGAAATGATTATACTGACTCCCATCAGTTTACAATGTTTTCTTATAAAAAATTTGATCCAAACAAAATAATAAATACTTTTTTAATATTCTCACCAATTGCTGTGTCTAAATCCTCATTCTGATTTGGATGGATCTAATTTTTTCCAATAAAATGATGTTATATTCTAGATCATATTTTCTCAATACAATGATATTGGATTCGATTCTCTCAAAATAATGACTCTGGATCTAATTTCTTGAATATGATAATTTTGGATCCAATTTCCTAAATATGATAATGGTGGATCCGATTTTCTAAATACGGTATTGCTAGATCCAATTTCCTAAATATGATAATGATGGATCTGATTCTTTAAATACGATAAAATCACTCTCAATCTACAAAACTCAAAATCTGATGTAATGATCCATTCAATACTTCTTTAATCAGATGGTAACTTTTAGTTTTGAATTCTACATCACTCCACATTTTTCACGTGTGTGAAATTTGTAAATGAACAAATGATCTGAGGATATATTTATAGGAGACTCAGAAAACAAAGGTGGAATACCTAGAAACTTTCCTTGATTCCTCAAATCTAAAAATCTTATAAAATATATCACATTTAAAACTTCAACTTTTACTTATTCAGACCTCCTTATATTTCTCCAAAATTTACACAAAATTGAAATTCATATTTGACCACTTCAATTTATCATACCTTTCTCATCTCATTACGATCTGTTTCTTTCTCAGCTTCATTATGATATGTTTCTTTCTCATCTTTATTACGATCTGTTTATTTCTCAGATCATTATGATCTTTTTCTTTCTCTGTTAATTATGATATTTTCCATTCTTAGTTCATTATGACCTTTTTCTTTCTCAGCTCGTTATGATCGGTTTATTTTTTCAGCTTCATTACGATCTGTTTTTTTTTCTTAGCTTCATTACAACCTTTTTCTTTCTTAGCTCATTGCGATCCTTTTCTTTCTCATCTTATTTTGATCTATTTCTTTATCAGCTCATTATGATCTGTTTCTTTCTTAGTATTAATTATTCATTATGAATACTTCAGTATGTTTTCCTTAATATGAAAAAATTATTATGAAAATCTCAGTACGATTTTCCTAGTATAAAAAAATGAGTACAAAAATATCAATACAAATATCTGAGCCATTACGAAAATCCTATTACGAAAATCCCATTAAGAAAATATCATTTTTCAACCTTGAAATTCTTTAAAACTCTCCACAATTTCTTCAAAATATTTTTTCATGAAAGTCTTCATGATTTGTGAGAACTTCTTGATCGAAAAAACATCGTCTAACTTAGTTTTAGAATGTATGAAAACATTCTAACGCCTAACTTTTAATTCTTCTTTCAAAAAATCTTCAGCAATGAAATGAACTATTCACTCTACATTTTGGATCTGATTATATGAATCTAATGGACCTAAATATGATTCTTATGAATATGAAAATGAAATTTCTCTCCCTTTTTTGTCTGGATCTGTACCTTCATCATTCTTTACATGGACCTCATTACAATGAATCTAAATAGGATTCCTAGAAAACAAAAACATTCTAATATAAAAAGGTTAGTTGTCAAAAAATATAAAAAATTTGTTTAAAACAATTTAACCATAAAGGTTCTTTACAATTACATAATTTTATATATCATCTAATTATTTTTTTAATAGGTAGGGGCTGATTCCCCTTTTTATTAGGAAATAAAGACCACTTTTAACTAGGTTAATAGGTAACCCTTACATGACCTGAAGGTCTAGTGACCCACAGTCCTGATAATACATAACATGAAGGCCCAGAATCATGGAGTCCGATACATAGTCCAATGACCCCTAGTGAGTAATCTGCATCATTCCATTATTTTAATCACACATCACACCACCCCTTCCTGTAATAATCGCACAATGATTCCAAGTTTGATAGTTTCATCACCCCAACCTTGAACTGTTGCTTCATTCTTTAATGAAGCATTTTAGTTGGGAACCCCTAATATCTATGGTGTCAAAGGAGGTTTGGATGATAGGTGTCATCACACCTATATCTCTTTTGGGACACCCACCTGGTGATTTCTATATGACCCATGCTTACATCATCATCATGTTTCTCTGTATCCTCAGATTAGTCCCAAGTGTAGATGGTCTTGTGGAAAGGAACCAATCCATCTCTCATTGGTGGTTCATGGGGATGGAAGTCGGGATGATAAGTTTCATCATGCCTATCCCAATAATCAAGGTCACCCACCCAATAGTGTCTTCCCACACTACCTTTCTATTATGTCGAGTCATTATCTTAGTCTCTATAACACTACCTTCTACCAACTAGTGCTAACCTAAAGTCCCTTTGGCCCAATGGCCTTCCATTAATGATGGTTTGGAGGCCCTATGTCCTAGATTTTGTTGATTTCTTAATGGACCTATGGCCTATAGGTTCAATTATATGACCCAAAATCCTAATTTAGGTGAATAGTTATAATGATACAATACATGCTACAATTCTCATATAGTAACTCATAAATACGCTTTACCTAGTTTTGAGCCTGAGTATCTTCGATGTAAAATCATTTGGTTTTCTATTCAACTATAACCCCAACTTATTAGTTTTTAAAAATTACATCTCAAAAATAAACTCAAAAATATCAAAACCCAAATATTTAGTGTCTTTGGAGATTAGATACATAAAAATATTATTTCACATAATTGTAAACATTTATTTATAATCAGACCATAATAAACAACCTTTTAAAAATATAATATGTTATACTTGTCTTCATAAAATGAGAAATGGAATGAATAAGTAAGAGGAGCAATTAAGAAGTTATCAAGGGAAAAATTATCAACATGTCAACAAGGGTAACATAATAAGCATTATAAAACATAACCATGGGATAAATATATGATTAAATAACATGGAGTAATAATATTTGTCCATATAATATAATGATATGTAATCTAAAATGACAAAATATATACCATTTCATAGTGTGAATAATCATGAGACAATGATCATAGTACATATAGTATAACATAGGCATATAACATAGAATTGTTTCATAATCATCATCATGGGAAATCATAATATTATAGAAAATTTAAACTTCAACTAAGTCCGTGCATAAATTTATAATCATTTCAATAATGTTCATGAGAAATATTATGAACATTAAAATTATGTCCATGAATTATATTGTGAACATAACAATAATTTCCATGCAACATAATTTTAATATAACAATAATGTCCATAAATCATGTTGTGAACATAATAATAATGTGAGCACTTCATGTATTTAACATAAACATAATGTTGGTGCTTCATGTTTTGAAGATAATAATAATGTACACACCTCATCCTTATCTCATGAGATATAAACCCCTAATTAATTCATTTTAGGGGATATAATACCCCACATGTCACATAATAATCATTCATACGTTCACTATATGAAATCAATCATCTTATCATGAAAAACCCATGGTAAAAAATGAGTCTCATAACATTTTCAAATGGTATCACATAAAATGAAATCAATAATTACATTAGTTGATACCATAAATTCAATCACCCAAAATAATTATTTCATTAAAGAATTTATAGGGTAATTAAAGAAATATAACTAGAAAAGAGATATGTAATTTTGATATAAAGAGTAAAATGGAAGTGAATCCATGAAAATGAGTTTTTTAAAAACATTTTTTAACATTGTCATAAAGAGAAAAAGTTATGATCCACTTTAAAAAATCATTACTAAGAAGGTAACATGAAAAACTTCTTAAAAAACTAATTTAAAATAAATATCAATAAGGAAAGCTTTAATTTAATTAATTTTTATGTTTACAAATTTGGAGGGGAATATAAAAGATATGATCATGAAAATAAATTCATTTTTAATCTTTTACAATATATTTACTGAAGTAAAAATAATTAAAAGAGTAATAAAGATTCATTTTTGAGAATAAGAAAGGGGAAACATGAATATAAAAAGTGATAATACATATTTTTATTTCAAAATAAGAAATAATAAAATTATGGATAGGAATAATATTTACATGGAATATTAAAGATCTTATAATAGAGGATGGGAATTATTATTAAAATAATATTTTTTATTGAAGAGATAAATACCTAAAAGAATAATATTTTTATGTCACATAATATAAATAGATTTTACCATTTTAATTATATAAATGTAAAAATATAAGAACAATTATAATAACATAATCAAGGGAAAAAACAATGACACAATGAAAAGTAGTTTGAGTTGACAAAAACTCTTACATTTATAGTAACATTTGAATAAAAATACCTTGAAAAGAGAACATGAGATAGATTTTTAAATAATATGAATTTCATGAAAATTATGATAAAATTCATCCATAGTTAATTATATACAACACAAAAAAATAGTGAATATAGCATATGTCCCAAGAAAGAAAATCAAGGCGAGAAAATCTTACCATTACAGTCAAATTCCAAAAAAAGATATTGAAACTCCTATATAATAAAAATAAACATCTTAATAAATTATTTAATAAACTTATTCATGTATATTAACTTTTATACACTTCAATTATAATAATTTTTTATACATTTATTGGTTATTTATTTTATTTTCATCATCAGGTTTTCTTTATTTTGATTGTTCAACACAGGCTTTGTGATGTCAAAGTTTATCCTTGTTCTTTGATATTAAGTTCATAATTTTATTTAAGGTACTAGAATAAATGTTTAATTATTATTTATAAAGTTATAAATTCATTCAATTAGAGTTTTAGTTATAATGTGTGAAGATAAAATCAATGACGAGCTTGTTTTGATAAATTTTAACGAACAAAAGGTGATATATTAATAACAAGTTTAAATATTAATATTACCCTTATAGAATGAAAAAAAAACTATTTAATAATTAATATCTGATATTTCTAGTAATTTAGTTTCCATATTCATCTAGTATATAAATTTATAAAATTGTTCATGTAGGTGGTCAAAGCGACCTAAACAAGGACATGCTATAATCTATAGATAAGAATGGTTATAAAGGGATTTAGTTGTAATATTTTTATTCTATAAGTATAATGATATTATTTATATGTTATTAAAGATATAAATATTAATTCATAATAGTAATATGGATAAGGTAAGATAATAAGATATTAGTTACAAAGAAGAAATCATTTTCCTCTGTGTACTCATTTTAGACGGTTAATGTTACAATGATAAATTATTATTAATATTTTTAATATAATTCCTAATTTATCTTTAAAAATATTAATCAT
Source organism: Viscum album (assembly GCA_963277665.1). Lineage (NCBI taxonomy): Eukaryota > Viridiplantae > Streptophyta > Magnoliopsida > Santalales > Viscaceae > Viscum > Viscum album. The sequence continues at coordinate 565,441,637 of OY728134.1, read as the reverse complement.
GTAATAATTATCATATTTATTTACTAAATATATCTCTATAACCATCCAGTTATGGCGTTGATGAAAAATAAAATAAGTTATTCATGGAGGTGGTAGTCCACACCCAACACGAGCGAGCTCTTCATTTTTAGAATGGATGAGTGGAATGTATAAAATGGTTAATCCAATAATATAATAAATTTTTAGTATATTAATGTGTAACACCCGGTTATGATTTTTAGTTACTCCCTAATTCATGTTATGTTTATCGTACTAGTTTGGGTGTTTTTTCGGGCTTCTCGGGGATAGAGAGCCATTAATTAGGAAAATAGCCTAAAGTTTATGGATTTATGTTTATTTTAATTAATGTTTTCTAAGTATAAATATATTAATGTATTTTAGGGGTTCTATTAATGTTAGGAGGATGTCCTAGGAGATTGAGTGTTTTTTTGTTGTAAACTGGTTTTTTTTTGTCTACTGGGTGATTACACATTTTGTAAATTGATTAAAAATCATGTAATGGTTTCCAAGAATACGTTGTAAAAAGAGTTCAGGTCATGAAATTTTTACATTCTATGTACTAGGTTTACGTCATGTAATGAAAAAAAATTGGGTTTTTATAAAAAATGGTAATGCATTTTTTGGCGATTTTAGTCTTTGTGGAATACACAATGTGCAATGGGATTACATGTTGTGTAAGCATTGAGACCTATAGGTTATAAAAATTTGTCAACTGATTTATTTTCCATTCACCTATACCCTTCCTTCTCTTGACCTAGAGCTCACCCTATGTGATTTTCGGTGATTCCCCCCTTTTTGAATCACTTCGTTCAGTGATCGATCACTAGGGTTGTTGTAGTCTGCCTCTCTAGGTAAGTGTTCCATCTAGTTCTTCTTTCCACTGGTTGTGGCTATTGCGTTGGATGTGGTTAGGTTTCATATTCCATATTGGATACTATTTTTTAGCGTTCCTTTTCAGTTTCTTCCCTTGTGTTATCTTTTAAAGGTCGATATCATGGTTTCTAATCACCGTATAGAAGTAATATAGGTTTATACCATTTTGAGGTAGTTGTTTCTATATAATGGGTTAATGTGATTAATTATTTATCATTCTTGTAAATTTTCTTTAGTTTGTTCATTAATTTGAGGTATATATTTCTTGGAAAATCTTCTTTGAAAATGGATTTTCTTGATTTGGAAACGTGATTTCAAAAACCAAAGAATATTGTCTTGGCTTTGGAAATGTTTGATAAAATTGTGAACATGGTTTTGAAAATTATTTTGACAATTTACACATTGGTAACCTTGGGTGCATCAGGAAAAAGACACGGGAATCCTTAGTATTTATACCAGCACTAGGAGGTATCCTTTGGGATATCAATAGAATACAGTAGGACTTGATATTGGTTGTATCCAACGTTATTTCTATTTAAATTATTTAGTGTATAGTATGAATTGTCTCACAGGCTGGAGCCTAATACGAGGTGATTTTTCATTTGTGGTTATTTATCACATGATTTTTTTTATCAAGTATTATTGTGCACGTGTTTTTGTATGAGGTTGTATCACATGACATCACATGATGTAATTTCATATATATGCATTGAATTTATTACCTTATAATGCATGGATATTATTTACTATTTTATCACTTCTACTTGTCATATTTATAGTTTGAGAATATGAAAGGATCTTATGAATACCAAAGAGAAAATGATTTACAAATGGATTTTGGATTTATGAAAAAATATTTGTAAAACTATTTTGTTTAAAAAGTTATAATTTCTATATTATTTATATTAGACCTTATATAGGCTCAATGGTGGTATCCCACTGTTCTCTATGATCACACCCTAATTTTTTCCTTGGGCAGTTGTACATGTTTTATTATAGGATAAAGGTAAAGGGAAGGGAATATTGTAGCATGTCATCTTTGTCCATTGGTCTTTACCTTCATAGTAGTATGAATTAGAGGTGATTTATGGTCACATAAAGACTTTTTTATCTTACTTTATTAATACTTTCTAGTTTATATGGTTTTTCTTGGATGTTATGGATCTGATTATATCCTTTTCTTCCACATATATCTTTGATTGTATGTATTTTTTTTGTAATAACCAAGACTTGTTTTTTTCCTGCTTCACCTCACCGTGTGATGGCCGACTCAAGTGTATGGTTTGGTAGATCTCGACTGGTCTTTTACAATTTGGTATCAAAGGATAACTCATCCTAATGTTTTCTAACACCACCTGAGTCTGGTTCTGTGTATTAGGTAGATATGAGTTAGGACCATCAGAATTTAGATAGAAAGTGTGGAAAAGGGTCCTGGACAGCTCACTTCTATGACTGAACTCACGTTACCATGGTTGGTCAGGTACTTTTACCAGGTTTAAGACTTGGGGGTTAGTTTCATTTGAATAAACTATATGGGAAGTTTATTTAAATTTACTAATTCCTTTTTATGTGTTTTCTTTCATTGATAGAGTTCACTCATGATCTAATTGGTTATTGTCTTGTGATTATTACCCAAATCCTCCGAGAATAGATCTTCTAAATCCAAGAGATAAAGTTGTGAGATAGTATCTGTAGGTTAATCGCCCAGGGGACCCTTTATTGGTAGAATTAGTAATCCAAACCATTCAGACTTTGGGTTAAGTGGGGGTTGGGAACCAAAGATGTGTGGTAGATCATGGCTTTGAGTTTACTAAGAATCATTCACCCATCTTCCATGGTGAAAAGGGACATCAGGAATCTAAGGAGTGTCTTGAGAGGATTGAGAGGATCATAAACTTCTTAAAAACTTATGAATACTTGAAGGTGGGGTTTTCCACATACGTCATCAAGGTACATGGAAGGATATGGTGGTAATCTATTATGCATTTTATGTTGCACTAGGATCTTACCTGGGATTATTTCAAGAAAATATTTAATCAAAATGTTTACCCTGAGATGTTATGTATGTTAAGACCCAGAAGTTTTTGACCTTGGAGTAGTGGGAGTATACCATTCTTAATTATTCTACCTGCTTTATTGAGCTAGTTCATTTGGTACTAGATATTTTCACTAATGGGAACCTAAAGGCTTGGAGGTTTGAGTTAGGACTGAGGCATGATATTAGGTTGATATTTATTATCATGTGCCTTCTGAACTTTATGGAGGTAGTTGAAAAATCATATTTGACTAAGGTATACAAAGTTGGGAATATAGGTTTGGTTGTATCTTTGATTTGTGTATTTTTTATCCATAGTATAACTTTTTGCAAGAAAGGTAAATGTAAGTGTGGTAAATTCTCATCAGGACCAGTTTAGGGTTGTCATTAGGACAACATTATGTTGTTTTCTATTAGTGTGGGTGGTCTGGTGATGCCAAGACTAAATATATAGAGACTCCTAGTATTTTTCATCATTGTAGATTATCAGTCCATCTGAATCATTTCTGTGAAAATATATCCTAGGGTAGTAAAGCAGGATCCACTCTCGCCAAGGGTTCACAAGTTCATACCAATTCTTATAAGGGAAGAGGGTCAAATATTTAGGCCAATGGGGTGTTAATGTGGCTAAGACCATATGTATTTATAAAACTGAGTATGTGCAAGAGGAATCTAAAGAAAGGTCTTATACTACTAGAGGTATGGTGTTTATTTCATCTTTTATTCTTCTATAATTTTTTGATGTGGGTGGTACTCATTATTTTATATCTTCAATGTTATTTTATGTATTGGGATTACCTTTAGAACTTATGTCCTACTTTTGGATATTTCCATGCCTTTGGGAAATATGTATGAATAAGGTTTTAGGTGTCCCACATTTCAGGTTTTGATAACTAAATTTGAGATTAAATGGTAATTATTGGTGCTTGATCTTGACATATTTGACTTGATTATCATCATGGATTGGATGACCAATGTTAAGACCTAGATATACTATTATCACCATCAGGGAGAGTTCTTATCTACTGATGGGGTCACTGATGTTTTTCAGAATGAGTGGGTCTCTAGATCGAGAAGGTAAGTTCATGGTTTTTCTTATTTTGGGTTAATCACATGCAAGTTTTCAAAGATTTTTCTTGATAAAGTTAACCCTTATTTGGGTGGTTGACATTCTTCAGTGGAGATTTCATACCCCAAGGTCTTTTCAGATGATATTTTCTAGTTTACCACCATAAAGCAAGGTTGATTTTTCTATTAACCTTCTCCCTAGTATGATTCCCATTTATATGCCATCTTATCAAATGAATCCTACTAAGTTATTGGAACTTAAGGTCCATCTTGAGGATCTATAGGCTAAAGGATTTATTATTCCTAACATGTCACCATTATATTTTCCTATCCTCTTTACTAAGAAGGAATATAGAAGTCTCAGAATTTGTATTGACTATCAAAAATTAAATTAGGTGACCATTAAGAACAAATATCATTTACCTAGGATTTATGTTCTTTTTGAACATATTAGAGGGGAATGTTGGTTTTAAAAGATTTACTTGCAGTTAGGGTACCACTAGTTTAGGTTTTGAGAAGAGGATATACCTAATTCAATATTTAGGAGCCAGTATAGGAATTTTAAGTTTTTGTTTATGCCATTTGGACTGACTAACACTCCCGTGGTATTTATGAACTTGATGAACCAGAAATTTCATCAGTTCTTAGACTCTTTTTTGTGTTCTTGGATGATATTTTGATGTACTCCAAGACAAAATAGGAGAATAGAGACTGTTTGGATATCATTCTTAAAACCTTAAAGGAACATCATCTCTATGGTAAGTATTCCAAATGTGATTTTTGGATTAGGGAATTAAAATTACTAGGACATGTGATATCTGATAGGGGATTCTCAGTGGATCCAGAAAAGATATATGATGTTATATCCTGGGATCATCCCAAAAATGTGTTTAAGATCGTAATATTCTTGGGTTTAGATGGTTACTATAGATGATTTCTTTAAGAATTCTCTGATCTCTCATCTTCAATGACAACATTAACCCATAATGGTGTAAATTTGGAATGGAATAAAAAATATAAAAGATATTTTGATGAGTGGAAGGTGATGTTCAATTCAGCACTAGTTTTGATTCTTATGGAACTAGTTTCATGTTATGTTTTTTTATGATGCTTCTGTTATGGGATTGGGATGTTCCTTGGTGAAATAGAAATATATGGTGTCCTATGGCTCATGCCGGTTACACCATAATGAGAAGAACTACCCTACCCACAATATTGAGTTGTAAGAGGTTATTCATGCCCTCAAAATGTGGCATCACTATCACTTTTGGGAGAGATTTATAGTGTATTCTATTCATAAGATCCAAAAATATATTTTTACTCATATATATCTGAACATGTGATAGAGATACTGGGTAGAGTTTATTCATACTTTTGATTTTGATATTACATAAACCTTTGGGAAGGGAAATGTGGTTACTCATGCATTGGGTAGAAACTTATGGACACAGGCCATGAAGGAATTGGTTGAGCAGTGGTCACTAATGAGTTTTTTTATTGGGATGAGTTTGGGAGTAGAAGATATTGGTGGGCAGGTGATCTTGGATTTGATGAAAGGTGACTCATCTTTTAAAGCATGAGTTCAGATCAAGAAGGTGAAATACACAAAGTTCCAAAACTTGGGGTAAAATCCTTTATGGTGGGGAGACCTCGGATGAGTGGTCTTGGTCTCCCATTAGCACTTTGTTCTTCCTTAGTAGGTTGGTTATTCTGTTTTCCCTGAGGTGGGAGTTTTTGGACATTGGAAACAGGTCTTGATAGTCTGTTCACCAAGGGTATATCAATATGTATCACAACTTGAGGCATCAGTATTGTTGGATGGTGATGAGGTGGTTGATTGTGGATTTTGTATCATGGTTTCTTACTTGTCATAAAATTAATGGGGGAATACCATAGACCTATTGGTTTGTTACATGACTTACCCATTCCGGTATGGAAGTGGGATGATATTCACATGGATTTTATCTTTGGTTTTTCATGAAATCCTAGTGGTGAGGATGTGCTATCGGTGATCATTAATCAACTCAAGAAATCATTTAATTTCTTCCCTATTAAGGAGATGATGAAAGTGTAATAGCTCGGAGACTTGTTTATCTGAGAGATTGTGAGACTTCTTGGGGTTCCTTCTATGGTTATATTTTATAGGGACTCGAAGTTCACATCTAGGTTCTAGAAATTTTTTCATGAGGAAATGGGTTCCCATATTAGATTAAGCATGGATTATCATATATAGATAGATGGACATACAAAGAGGACTATCAAGGTTATTAAGGATATGATTTGGGCTTGTGTGATTGATTTTGGAGGATATTGGGAAAATCATTTTCCTTTGGTCAATTTTTACTATAAAAAATATATAAGGAATTGATTAGGATATAACCCTTTAAGTCTTTTTATGGGTAGCCATGTAGATATCCATTACACTAGGCAGAGTTGGGAGAGTGTTCCTTGGTTGGGCCAAGTATTATTTAGGAGATGACGGAGACGGTGTAGTTGATATGGAGGAGACTTATCATGGGAAAAAGCTTTCTTAAATCTTATATAGACCATCAATGGCGGTCTTTAAAGTTTGAGGATAGTGATCAGGTTATTCAAAGAGTTTCACCTTACATAATACATCATTGGATGGGTAAATAGGGTATGTTGGCATTGAGGTTTATGTTCCCCTTTGATATGATTGGACGACTAGGAATGGTGGCCTATTAGAAAGACTTTCCATTGGGTTTGACTTTTATCCATGATGTGTTTCATATTTCCTAGCTAAGCAGGTATATATTGGATCCTCCCCATGTGATTTTATGGTATTATGTTAATTTTGAGACCAACACCACTTTTGATGAGAATCCAGTTTAGATTATGGATCATCAAGGAAAGGTATTTCATGGTAAAATGATTCCTCTGGTTCGGTATTGTGGCAGTGTAGATGGGATAGCCATGATACATGGGAGAGGTAATTTATTATGAGGCAACACTGACCTTCACTTTTTTATTTGTCTAAAAATTTTAGGGATTTATGTGGGAATAAATCATTTATGGTTGGGAGATTGTAACGCCCATTAATCATTTCAGGTACTCCATTTTTTATACTTTGTTTATCATCCTTGTTTGGGTGTGTTTGTGTACGTCTTGAGGATAGAAAAATTTTTCTTAGTAAAATGACCTAATGTTCAAGGATATATTTTTATTTTAATTAATGGAGTCCAAGTATAAATGTGTGAGTGGATTTGAGGGGTTCTCTCCATGTTCGAAGGAAATCTTGGGTGCTTGGGTATTTTTCTATTGAAAACTAGGTTGTTTTTTGTATACTGGGAAATTACACATTGTATAAATGGATTAAAAGATATATAATAGTCTCCAAGAATATTTCTTGAAATAGGTTCAAGGCATAAAATGGTTACATTCCATGTACTGGGTTCACATTGTGTAATTGAAAAAATAAAGTTTTTATAAAAAAAAGTGAGGGTTTTTTCATCGATTTCATTCTTTATAGAATACATGACATGTAATGTGATTACACACCATTTAAAAATCATATCCTATAGATTTTAGGAATTTTCTAACTGATTTATTTCTCATTCAACCTACCCACTTCCCTATCTCAACCCAAATATCCCCTTAGGTGATTTTGGGTGATTCCCTCCCTTTCGGATCACTTCATTTGGCATTCGATCAACAGGGTTGTTGTAGTGTTCCTCTCTAGGTAAGTGTTCCTTTTGGTTCTTCTTTACTTTGGTTTTTTATCTTGTGTTGTCTATGTTTAGGTTTCATATTCATGATCGCATATTCTTTTTTATTGATCCTTTGCAGTTTTTTTTCATGCCTTGTCTTTCAAAGGGCAATATTGTGGTTTCCAATCACTGTATTGAAGGCAGCTAGGATTATACCATTTTTGGTAGGTGTTTCTATACAATGGGTTAATGAAATGAATTTTTTATTGTTCTCATAAATTTAATTTTGTTTGATCATTAATTTTAATTTATATGTGGTTTCAAATGATTTCTTGGAAAGGAAAATGTTCTTAAAGGGGTTTACCTTTGAAAATGGATTTGATTGATTTGGGAATGCGTTTTCAGACACCAAAGTGGACTTTCATGTATTTAAAAATGTTTTATAAAATTTTGAGCATAGTTTTGAAATTTATTTTGAAAATTGGCATATTTGGAACCTTGTATGAGTAGGGAAATAGACATGGGTAACCTTATTGTGTGTGGCACCACTAAGAAGTATCCTTTTAGATATTGATGGAATGTGGAAGGAATTGATATTATTTAGATCTAATGTTATTCCTGTTTAGGATCTTTAGTTTCTAGTACACAATGTTACATAGTCTAGGCCCTAATAAATGGTTATATTTCATTTATGGTTATTTATCACATGATTTTTTTTATCATGGATTGTTGCTCAAAGGTTTTTTGTATGAGGTTGTATCACATGAAATCACATGATGGTATTTCAGGGATATGTGTTTACTTGCTTACCTTATGCTGCATGGATATGATTTCATATTTTATTACTTTTACTTTTCATATTTATGGTTTGAGGATATGAAATTTTCTTATGAAAACCAAAGGAAAAAATGATTTAGAAATTGATTTTGGATTTATGGAATTTTTTTATAAAAAAATGTTTTGTTTCATTATTGATATTAGACCATGTATAGACTCTATGGTGGTATCCTTCTAGGATTTTTTCTCACACACAAAGTTTTCCCTTGGAAGGTTTTAGATGTTTTATTTCAAAATATAGGTAAAGAGAGGGGAATATTATATCATGGTGGCTTCTCCTTTGGCCTTTACCTTTGTAATGAGGTGGTTTTGAGGTGATTGGTTTTAACACGGAGACTTGTTGGTCTTAATTTTTTCATAATTTCTATTTTACCCAGTTTGTATTAGATTATATGGATTTGGTTTCATCTTTTTCTTCTACATAGTACATTTTTTGTTTGTCTTTTTTTTTGTTATAACTAAGATTTGTTCGATTTCTTACTTCACCTCACCATATGACGGCCACCTTGGGTGTATGGTTTGGTTGACCCTGGTTATTATGTCACATAATGATACTGATTTCACTATATTATTATGTTTATAATAGTTTTATAGGATAAATATAGATAATAAAATGTTGGAGAGTGGATAATACATAGGTTGAGGACTTGATTCTTCTCTTAGAGGATATCTTGGAAATGGAGGACTTGGGATACTTTCTTGTAACCAAGGGCTTCCAAAAGTGTAAGGGGATTATATGAGTAGTAAAATTGGTTTGTTTTAAAGGTAAATTAGAATATATATAGTGGTTTTAAGAAGGTTTAAGTGATCTCCTTTTATATATTAAAATGAGGGATATTTCCTTGGGAATGAAAGTTTATTGAGGGGTATAGATGAAATCACATAAAAGTTAGGTGAGTTAGGTTAGGAAATGTAGGTGTGAAATGTGGTAATGACTTTCCAAACTATAAAATTTCTTATATATCATATAAGTTTCAAGTTAACTATGTAAAATTCAAGCCTCATTAAGTTACCTATTTTTATCCTAATTAACCTTGATTAAATTTTTTACCATGGTAATTATTCTTTAAATAAAAATATAACATAAAAATTCATACCAAATTTGGAAATGATGATTCTTAATTTTTACTCCATTTAATATCATATAATTTCTAAATAAGATAAAAATAACTTTTAAGTTAAATCATATGATATAGAAAAAATATATTTTTTTTATAAATACGTCTTTTTACACATTAAGTGTTTGTATTATTATTTCCTATAAATTAATAGTTAAATTAGTGTTAACATATATTTTAATATGTTTAAAAATAATATTAGATTCATAAAAAAGTGATCAGTTTAATTTATTTAGAGAAAAATTTATACAACTTTTACAAAAACAATTCATTGAAAAAAAAATATTTTTTTACCGTCGTAACTAATATTTACATTGGTAACTTATTTTTATGATAAAAATAAAAATTAACTTATGGAAAAATTCATATATGATGATTAAAATTTTTAAAACCATTTTATTACACATAATTTATAGATTTGATAAAAATTAACTTTAATATAAGCATGCATAATGAATAAAATAGCTATTAGAAAAAAATGTATTTTTATGCATAAAAAAAATTTATTCTTATTAATCGACTATGTAACGCCCCGACCCCAGCTACCCAGAGCCGGTGTATTACTTCGTAACATTGGCATGATCACAAAAGATCAAGTCTCGAAAGACCGATTAGTTTAGTAGCCTTGGAAACACTAGATACATTCATAAATGTTATATTACATCACAAAGTGAAAAACTATAATAACATAGTCTCCATAGTCTACACTTCTATCCTCTTCAGACTATCCCTGTAGGTCATTCATAAAATACTTCTTCACATCCTGGAAAATATTAAAACATTGAAAGGGGTGAGCTCAGATGCTCAGTAAGGATAACAATATTGCGGAAGCTTTCATAAATAAACATTAACATTTAAGGCAATGTATAACTAAAACAAAATCCTTTTAAACATGAACTTCAACATAATATGGAAAAAGTAAAATGAGATAATGCCAATTAATTATTCACATGGATATTCTACTGGTCGAATAATCACATGCAATATCAATAACCACTTTCATAATGATTGAATGCATAATTCCAGACTATCATAACCACGTAGCCAAGGCCTCGTGCCAAGACCACAAATAATATTTTGTCAAGGGCTCGTGCCAAGACACTAGTTTGTCTCATGAGACCTGCCAATGCATCGAGGAGCTATAGCGGGCTCCACCCGTCACATATTAAGTCCAATGTATTCCCATATGAAAAGGTTTAAACATAACATAAACATTCGTATTAAAACTAGCATACGAAATGTCAATAATTTCACCATAAACTATGAATGGTATAAAAATAGCACATCCACAGTCAAACATATCACAAAACCTTCAATACAATATAGAAGTTTTGTATTATAATAAATCAACTTCAAATAATCGTAAAATCCATCAAAGGATGTTGACATAGATGAAATCAAAACACTTTTTAGAGAAATATCTCTTTCTATTTTTGAAATAATTTAAGAGCCATATAAAACAAAACATTTTCTTGAAAATATTCTTATAAGCTTGTAAGGAAATCTTTGAAGATTTTATAACGGCAGAAAATAATTGCACCCGCCGTATAAGTTAAAAAAAACATTCTTACCTTAATTCTGTCGAAAAGGTTAAAAAGGACCTTGTTTTGAAAACGACGGAAAGATTCCTCTTATAAAAAGTCAAAAAAGGGTATAAATGACTTTAACCCATATTCTTGTAAATAATAAAAATGTTTTGAAATATATTTTGAAGAAACATGGATGTGGATGATATCGAGGTCCCAGTAGATAATTATGTATAAACAACCTTGGATAATGAAGAGGTTGTGAAGTAAACCCTTACCTTGTACTTTTCCTTGGTTGGGGTAGTTTAACCTTCTGTATAATGGTGAAATAATTGTTATTAAATTATACAAGAATCATATACATTCATATGATATCATATATGATCTTTTAACATTGCTTTGTTAACAATATCTTAGATTTATCGTTGTTTCGGGTGTTAACTTACTCGTTTTCTTATATGTTTTGTTATGTAAGTCATGTTTTTCATGGATAGGTTGTATCTTATTCATATCCAGAATTATATCATGTCCTTAAACATTATTTTTAAATCATCAAATGATAATTATACTTGAATGGATACGACGGAGAATGAATCTCATTGCGTTCGTGGAGACGGTAGTCCGTACGTACGCACGAGCGACAATATCATTATTTTGATATTAAAATAATATATAATTGGATAGTATATCATATATACAGAATCATTATCATGTTATATTTATTATTTACATGAATTACATATCATTATTATTCCCATCTAAATAATAATATAATGAATAACAATTACACCACGACGTGGAGATGGTAAGCCGTACGTACGCACCTATGGTGACATGTCATTCAAATGATGGGTAGAATACTGAATATGGTTGTTCCATATTTATAATAACATCACAGTATATAGAAGATACTGGAGTTATAATTTTAGAATTGAAATAATAAACAAAGAGGGAGTGGAAGAAGAAAGAAACATGAAAGAGGGTGATGAAGATGTTACCTCTTCTTCGGGTTATTCCTTTTGATTTGATCAAAAGGACCCCTTAAGATGGCTTTCTGACTAAAGTAAAGATTCTAGGATGAAGGGAGAGAATTTGGGAGAGTATTTGGGTAGAGGTTGGCCGAACCAAAAGTCTTGAAAGTGTGAATAAGGTGGTAGAGGTGGGGGCCTTTTATAAGAGGAGAGGAGGGGCTTTTTTGGAAAGATTGAAATGTTACATTATTATACAATGCTTTTCGGATTCTAAAGGTCCCACACATATATAATTAGTGGATAAGGTGATAAGGGTTCTAAATATCTTCATCCAATAGGCTTTGGACAAGTGTAAGCTTTGGATTTTGCATTATCTTCTCATTTTATTTAAATCGTTAAATAATGAGGTCATCGCCGCATCATAATGATGTCATAAATAATTTAATTTATTTAATGTCTAAAAATTATAAAAAAAAATACTATGATGTATGAAATCTTTTTAGATTTCTAATGAATATTTATAATCAAAATGTGGACTTGTGTAACCCCACTTAAAAACTGTTTTAGTAAAACAACTCATGTTTGTGTCAATTTAATTTTAACATTAAATAAATATATATTAATGTCATTTTCCAACTAAAGTGGCTCCATGGGGTCCCCAAGTTTACCCATGGGTTGTCTTGGTCGGCCATGACTCATCCAATAGGAGTAGTACAAGTGTCATGCTCATCTCATATTATTAAAACATTATTTGTACCTTAAACTACACTAATTACCTCTAATCGCGATTAAGAACTTAAAAGTTACTATTCACCAAAAATTTATTTTAATCTCATTGAACCACATTTTAATTCTTAATGACAACCATGTATGTCGGATTTTTGAAAATCAAATCATAGAAGTGGTAATATTTCATTTAAATGAGAAATCAGTTATTTAACTACCACTTAGTGGTTTCACTATTCATCAAAAATTGAAGTTTTTCAGAACAAAGCCAAAATTTCACCGTAAGCTATAATTGATATTCCGAATTCAAAAATGATGTCTATTTTACAAAATTCCAAACATATAAGTTTCATTAATTAATTTTATAATTAATTCCCGTTGTTATGACAAATAGCGTGTTTTTAAGAAACAATTTATATCAAAAGATTGGCAATTGTTTATGTCCAATTTCAATGTTAAATTAATTCTAATGACCACCATTGGATAAAATGGTAAAAATATATTCTAATTATACCTTAAAACCACTAAATAGTATAATTTATCACAATAAATTATTTTGATTAAAAAAGTTGTTTTAAAGTATTTTTCACTATTCATAAAAAATTAGAAGTTCTCAGAAAAATACCAAAAATTCAACATAGGCTAATTTTGATATTCCGAATCCAAAAATGAAGTCCATTTTGAAATATAAAATTTCTATAATTTTAAAAAGTGGTTATTACTATTCATAACGGCTACTTTGATTAGTCGCGGTGTTTTAGAACTCGAAGTTGCGTACAATGCAAGCTATTGCATTATTGAATGAGAAGCGTATCGTGGAAGCTCGGGGTGTTACAGCCTAGTAATAACTATTGGATGAATGTTAATTTATTTTATCATGTATTTCATTTAAAATAATTATTTACAAGTCATTTATTTTAGATAATAACACTAGACACTTAAAAAATATTTCTTTGAAAAATATCACTTTTAAATAATTTGTACCAAATACCATTAAAATTATTTATTTATATCCCAAAATGTTAATCTTATCAATGAAATGATATTAAAATATCTATTTTGATTTTATAAATACATCAAAACATTATTTAAAAAATTATCTATAATAATAATGATAATAATACATAGAGAATATATATATAATAAAATGTTTTAATTAAATAATATCATTTTTTGTTCTATAATTATATTATTTTCAATTTTTTTACTACAATTTACACACATTAAATATATCTATTGGATACCTACATACTCAACAACCATATATACAATGACTATATATCCAATGACTAAATTACAATGAATATATAATCCTTTAAAATCAATATACTATCCTCATTAACTCATATAAATTCATTCCATTACTACCTATTAAATAAAAATTATCATTCATTTTCATTTAGATTTTACAACATAATTTATACTTTGAGAAATTTTCTTTCTCATAATAGTTTTAGTTCTACTAATAGTGATTCTCAAGGGTGATGTTGACCTAAGGAATTTTTCATGTAAGATAAAATAGAAAAAGGTTTTGGTACCAAAATTTCTTTGGCTCTAATATGAGTATTAAAAGAATTTTTTGATACCCAAATATATTTTAACCATGTATTTCTCATAATCTTTAAGATAAAGTCTTAGAAATAAATTATTTATTATGTCCTAGAGATAGTGTAAATTTTAAAGAACATTCACTTGCATTGTAACCTTTCATTTTAAATCTAAAACAAATAATATTTCAAATACATGCTATAACATTTTAAAAAAAAAGTTATAGACATTATATGTAATTTTATACCTTATCAAACACGAATTTTATTTTAATTCACTTATTCATAAACATAATTTTATCATAACTTTATTTACTATGTACAAAAGTAGATAGATTTTCCTTTAGACTTATAATTTTACTTTTAAACTTTTCGTTTTAATTTTGTGTGATATTTAAGTCATCAAATACTTTGACATTAGTGCTTTAAGTTGTATTTTTTATATTTTCATTTTGTTGAGTAATTATCTTATTTTCTTCAATAAGATTTTTATTTTCTTTTTTAATATCTATATACAACTCACCAATTCTTAAGATAAATTTATTTATTTTTTCATTCTCTTTATTTAACTCATTTACACTAGGTTATTCAAAATAAAAATCATAATCAATACTAAAACTAGAATCACTACTAACCCAATTTATTGTAGATATAAGACACAAGTTAGGAAACTCTTTTTCAGTTTTAGCATCTTAATTTTAATCTGATTCTTTGGGGTAACTCCATCCATCTACAAAATCTCTTTCTTCCTTTTTCTTATACTTCTTATCTTATCTATCTGTCTTAAATCTCATACATTAAATCTTTATATGACCATTTTTCATTCAAAAAAAGTTAACTCTAAAACATCATTAAAGTAATTAGAGTTAATATTATTATTTCCATTTTTATCAAAGTTCTGATAATAATTTTCTAATCACCATTTTAAACTATTATTTTTTTAGTCTTTTGTAGAATCCTTTTACAAAATGAGATTCTTCATCCTTTTCACTTACATGTATCTCATAATTAGAAGAGTAAGATGAAACATTTATATTATATTTAAAAGTAACACATATATTTTTTTGTAGTCACTTCATCATAAATATTATTTGGTTCCAATTTTTATTATAGTAAGGAACCAATGAGTTCATCTAACATGTACTATTTGAATAATTTCCTTTCATAAATGGATATATTCATTTTATTCCATTTATTTAGAAGGGATATAAGTACACATTCAACAAGAACAGTGTTGTCTAAGTATTTACCAAATGAACTCATTCAACTTATAATAATTGTGAATCTATAAAACATCTAATTAACAAATTTTTATTATAGAATATTGAAATATTTATATTCATCATTTAGAATTATAGTTTAGTTCTCTTTAGTTATTTTGTTCTATAATGTGTGAATTTCAATATTATCCATATATCTTAATTGGTTTTGAAAGATGATACATGAATAAAAATACTACCACTAATATCACAATATAAAATATTTATAACTTTATAATTCAACACATATTTTACCACTTCATTGTAGTTAATGTATTCATGTTAGACTCATGTTGTTTTTATGGTTTTACCATGATTATGAAATGATCAACACTTTGGTGCTTAAGGAAAGATTCTATTCTTTCTTGCTAGTATCCATAATTATTAATATCAAAGTAAGGTAGTCTCTAAAGAATCCATCCATCATTTTAATTTAAACCCGATATCTCATCAGATATATTTATATGACCATTTATAGTCTATAGATAATATTAGATAACAAATATAATTAAGTAAAACAACTAGAGCTCTAAAGTTTAATCTCTGCCACCAATTATTTTTCCATAGTCAAGAATGTCAATAGGGGGTGAATTGGATAGTCTAAAACAATAAATATAATCTTAACTAGAGTTAGAGATAAAATTAAAATACAAGTGAAATGAAAATATAAACAAATAATAAACAAAAATTTTATAGTAGTTTGGATCAAAATGATCATAAATATATTATTCACTTACCTTAATTCTTAGATAAAAATGGGATTATCTAAAACTAACCTTTGTAGTAGATTTATAACTAAAATTAAATGCTTAATTTTCTAATGGGGGTATAACTAAAATAAGATAGCATTCCTTTTTTAAAAGTCACATCCTAATACAACCCAACCTTTTTCAAGTGGAAATACAACCAAATAAAAACACTAAATTTAATAATTGTAAGCATAAAAAAGAGAACCATACCATTTATAGTGTAGGTATTACCAAAGAAAAATGTTTTTAAGGGAAAAAATAAAGTATCGATACTTAAAATGAAATAGAAAAATGTAATGAAATCCAACTTGGTAAAAAAACATAGAATAATCATTTCAGCTCGATCACTTTCAAAAATTCATTTTAGTGAAATTAATCTCCCATGGTGATCAAAAAATGTAAATATTCCTGATTATAGTATCAAACATTTAGTTTGGTAAGTCATTCCAAAAATATTCATTCTAATATGGTCTCTTCGATATTTTTTATAGAAAAATATCCAGAAATCAATCCATGATATTTCCTAATTTAGTTCAATAGTTCAATTGGGTGTGGTTTCCATATTATGATATTTCCATTGGAACTTCAAAATATTTTCCATATATCTCTGTAAAAGTATTTATTTAAATATAAAATAAGTAAATAAAATTTTGAAAAGAATATATATATTTGTGTGTGTGTGAAATAAAAGTCCCCTTGGTGTTAAAATTAAATCATCTGGAATATTCAATCACATTTTAAAAAGTTTATACATTATATCTTCTAATATCCTCCTTCTAATAATTACTTTAATAAAATAAGAAAAACTATAATTGAATAAATGTAATATGTCTCTTAACTTACTTAATATGGATTTGAAAAAAAAGTATAATAATGATCATGTAGCAACAAAATTATCAATTCTTTAATTGTGTAATATAAGTTCTAATAGAGATATTCATGCGTAATATATTAATCTCTAAACATAAGATGATTTAATTTAGAAACAATAATACTAAAATCTTAACACATGATGTTTTAAAATAGAAGAAAACATAATACGTAAGATGAATAAATAGAATAAATCATTAAAAAATAAGATGTTTTTCATGATATATAATATGAATTTGTCAAAAAACATAATATATAATATGAATAAATTTTCCAAAAAATAGAAATCAGAATACATAATATGAATGAATTTTAAACAAAATAATACATAATATATTTAAATATACAATAAATAATATATAAAATCAATATGTAAGATGTTTTACTTAGTGAATATCTTATAACATGGAACATGTAAGATGATTAAATTATTATCCTTGTATACATAATATGATTTAATAATCCAGATTTATAGAAACTTAATATGTGATATTTTTAATCTCATATAAAAGAGTGATATGTAAGAATATTAACTTAAAAAAATTCTCAAAACTTGAAGATATGTAGAATAATATACTTATTTAAATTTTTTGATAGGGAGTATAAAAATTATAATAAACAAAATAATTAGAATAATAATAATAGATATAGAAAATACATCGAATTCAATATCATTATTTAAAACCAAAATCTAATAAGTATAAACACAAAAGATAGAGTTTCTTAATTATCAAAACAAAAAGGTACTAGGTAAAAGAGACACTTCTACACTAACCCTCTCACAATTAAGAAAATTTTTCTTCAGTCTTGATGAAATGAAATTTTTTTATTGCATCATCAAATGAATATTTCATCTTTGAGGGCCTTTTTTCAATCCATAAATGGATCATTTCAACTTAAAATTTTTATCACTACCTTTACGATATTTAAAACCTTTTGGTTGTATTTTATATATGTCCTCAAATAAGTAGCCATTAAGAAAAATGGTTTAGAAATCCAAATAGTATCTCTTATAATTATAAAAAAATAATGTAAAATGAATATGAATTTTATCATTGATACTAGTGAAAATGTTTTATAATTGTAAATATCATGAATTTATTTATAACCTTTCACCACCAAATGTGCTTTATAAGTAGTGAATCTATCAACCATGTTAGTTTTCTTCATAAAAATCCATTTGTAACATATGGAAATAATTATTTCTCGTATATCAATCAAGTTAAAAAATTGATTAGTATACATGGAATCCATCTCATATTTCATGATCTCTATTCATTTCTCAAAGTTAAAAATCACAATGGTATATTGAGAAGAAATGATTTCATACTCTATAAATGTAAATTATTCATCATTTTACATAATAAATACATATATATTTTCCTTATAATTAATCCAACCATACCTTCAATGATATTATATAAAAATATTTGATTTAGTTTATATAGTATATTATGAAATTGGATCACTCTTCATCTTAAGGACATTTCATTTTTGTTAGTCTTGGACTTCACTAAGTTCAAGTTTACTCTCACTAGTTTCTTAGAAATTATATTATTTCTTAACTAATGTTCCATATTGTGACATAAAAACTTTTTATTATGATGGATTTTGAAATAAATAACCCATAAATGCCTTTGGATATCCAATAAATAAGAATCTTTTAGATTTATAGGCAAGTTATTTAGAATTCCAAAAATTTATATATGCTTAAAAACCAAAACAAAATTATATAATTCAATTTGATAAATTTCTCCACCTATATCATATGTGGTATCTTTTTAGTTTCCCTAAATGGAATATAATTTAGTCTGAATTAAATAGATTCTAGAGTGAAACACTAAAATGATATAAAAAGGTTTAATGACTCATCATTGATCAAGCCATGTCAAATGAAGTATGATTAATCTATTTATAAATGACATTTAATTATGGTGTTCCAATAAAAGTGAATTTTTCAACAATTGAACGCATTTTTATATAATAAATAAACTCTTGGATTAAGTATTTTTCACTATGATTTGATTGAAGTATCATAATACTCTTACCAAGTTGAGTTTACACTTTGTTTTTGAACACATTGAATATTTAAATAGTTTCACACTTGTGCCATATAAGAAGCATATAAACATACTAGTTATAGTAACCAATAAGTTACAAAGTATCTATAACCACCATTTATATGCATACTCATTAAAATACACACATTCGTATGTATTAGGGTCAATAATTCGATAAATATTTTCCCTATTCCACCGAAAGGATCTCTATTCTCCTTTACTAGAAGAAAATATTTACAAGTATCAAATGATTTTAATAATATATACTTATGGGGTCTTTGAATGAAATTATTGGTTATATTAATAAGTTAATAATATCAGGGGTATGTTTTGGTTGAATCATAAACCTTGACCTTCTTATTTTTTATGTTATAGATTTGATTATACAGGTCTAGAATGTATCAATCATTAATTATATATCCATTTACAAAGAATACTTATTTCATTTATATAGAAAAACTTTAGTTTTTAAACATTAATGAATACCCTTTATTTCACATACAATAAATAAGAAACAAATTCCTATTTATTTGGTGAACTCAATAATATTTTTCATTTTCAAGAACCAATCCACTAGGTTGATGTAGATCATATGTACTCAAATTTATATAGAAAACCATACTAAATTTTTGACATGTATAACTAGTTCTCCCTTTACCAACTCTCTTATATTTTTAATAACATGTATATTAACACATATGTGTAATGAAAAACTGACGATAAAACACATTTTTTACCCATGATATTTTTTTAATTCTTAATCCATTCAATCACATTAAATGTGTCTATATTTTTATTCAGTTTATAAAGATTAGAAATGATGATAAGTGACATAATATATCTTATTTCATTCAAATGCAACTTGTGATTCTAACAAGTATTCATCTTTTATGTTAGAATCAACTCGATCATAAATTATGAGTGTCTCTATAACATAGATTTTCTCCACATAACTAAGAATAATTCAGGGTTTTAATATCAATATAAAAACAATTCATAAACCTTATAATTATGAATGATTGATCTCAATTATTTTTTATGTCCGTGCTTAATTTCCTTAAAATCTATAAATAATATAAGGTGGGTGAGTATAGTGTTTAAATAAATATTCAATAAGTAATTTTGAATATATCCAAACTAAATTTATGACCCCCTCTATCATATGAATTAGTAAGAAAATAATCACATTTAATTGTGACTTAACTAATCTAATTCTATCTCATAATAAATAAATATTTTGGTATACTATCATTTCAATCATACAAAGTATAACTATTGAATAATTGGGTGTCAAAATTTTATCCATTCACTTCTGAAAAATCATATCAAATCAATTTCTATAGGTAACTAATTATTAGGGTCACCCCACTAAGTATAACTAACATATAATTATTTGATAATAATTATCCAATATATATTATACATGATAAACCATATATTTTATATTTTAGTATGACTCACTCATTTGGTTGATCATGGTTTTTATGAGTTTTTATTTTTGAATAACTATAATAGGTTAGTGTTTTGAGTGGTTTTAAATATCTCATTATTTACATTCTATAAACATATCATTCATAAATCATTTCATCTCATACAATACGTATAGATATATGTGTTTTTAGTGATTCAATTTATGAATTCCATCCATATTAAACTAAATTAACATGTTCCAAACATACTATATATAAAAATTATGTAATTAATTATTTTCTCTAAAAATTTATGCTAAAAATTTAATATCTTTGGAATTACCTTTTTTATCATGTATGTGTTTTTTATCAAACCACTCAAAGATATCAACTTTGACCAATATAATTACCCCATCAAAATAAGATCATTAGATGACGCATAGTGAAACTTGGTTATCTAGAGGCCTATCATGACTAAGTGTAATGGAATTAGTAAATCTCAACTCCTTACTCACTGTACCAAGTGGACCCTAGAGAGAAAAAACAACAAGCAACAAAAATTCAAACGAGTAGAAAAAACATAACGATATTTCATGCTTTAGATAGTGTGTCCTATGTGCACATGAGAAACACTACTAATGCCTTTATATTATAATCATAAATTTAATAGATTAAAAAACAATATTACAAATTACAATAAATCAAAAAAATATTTCTACTTCCATAAATTAATCCTCCCTGATCATTGAGGTCCCGCACAATTATATACTTAGTGTCATCTGGTCAATAAATTAAACCCGATCCCCTAAAATCATGTTTAATTCACCATGACTGCCTTATCTTGGATACCGTCTTTGTGACCCTTCATATTGGCTAATATTTTGAACCTCCATCACTCTATTATAAAAACATCAGAAGATGTGAATTTTGATGGTTCTACTTCCCCTAGAGAGGCCATATTTTCACTATCTTTACACCATGCCCAGCCATTATTTTATGCAAAAAATTATTTTAAATGTGATTATGATGAATAAACTTCTGGTGATCTTAAATCAATCATCACCTTCTAATAATATTCTAATTGGAGACCTATTTTAGGGACCCTCCAAAAACACTCCTACACTTTGTAAAAACCTTCCTTTCCTTTACTTCATACAATGTTCCTCCATCTATTTCCATACACCCAAGTCCCACTGAGGCATTATGTTGCCCTATACTTTCTTTAGCTATCACCTTGGTGAACATGACTATCAGATTTTGGATTTCCACTATCTTTCGTAGCTCAATATCCCTCCAATAAGTTCTAGATGAAATGATACTTTAGGTAAATTTTCTTTTTACTTGCATAGAAAACAATATTCCAAGCCAAGTATATTTTACTTTGATTATAATAGAATATAACTCCATATTTATGACACCTTTTGAGCTCCTTCAATAAACACATCAACCAAACCATTTCTTTTGTAGTTTCTTTTGTAGCTAGATACTATAATTTTATTATACTCATAATAACAATTTTTTATCATTGACTTAAAACCTATTATTATTGCACTATAGGTAAACACAAATAATATTATGCTATTTTGGGTGTCTAAATATCTAGAAAAAATTTCATCAACATATCCATGAAAAGGATCATTTTTTATCTAAACACATGGCTATGTCTTCCATTCATTTTAAGTAACAAATGATCCACTTTACAAACTCTAATTATTCATTTCCTATATGTGACACAAATCTATTTACAAATCCCACTAAAAATTCAATATATAGGTATGTACAAATCATTTTGTAAATAAAAAAAATGACCGCTGATGTATATGGAACTTTTTCTGTGTATGTGACTTCATCTTCCATTTTGGGTGACTTCACCTAATATAATTTAAAATTTACATCTAAAAAAGTCAATATCAGCTCACATTGGTTTATTCTAGTTATTTCAATAACCTTTCATATGTGTTTCATTTGGTATGTATTTTGGGGATTACATGAGTAGAAATGTCTCCCCATAATCTTACATCAAACCCAAGTTCAAATCCTGGTGGTGGGGAATTATCTTGGAATTGTAGCAGTACTGCATCATTTTAACAGTGTGGTTAATATAGTATGTACTTTAGTTGGGTAATATATAAATGATATGATTCATCACAAATGGGATTTCGGGTTATGAAAAATGTCCTTTAGGACACAGGTCCTTTGGGACATAAAAATATTGGGCTTATGGACTTCAATTGGAGTACAGTTTGACTAGTAGAGTGAAATGTAGTGTGAGGGTAGACACCAATGAAGTATATGGATGAAATATAACCACATACAAATAGGCAGGCTATAAATGAAACTTTAGGTTGAAAGCTATATTGGTTAGATTATGGGACATATGGATGAGTAGTTATAGTTTTCGGGTTAGTCCTATGGTAATTTGGACATTGTATTTGGTCCATTGGGAATCTAGGCCTTCATTCCATGTATTATAGGCTTTCAAACCATGTAAGGGTTCCCTCTAAACTCAATTAAAAAGTGGGATAATCCATAAATCACATAAAAATATAATTTGAGGAGGTAGTCCTTTAGAGAAAACACCAATTTTTTTACTCTCCTATCCCTCTTGACCTTTATCCCTAAAATCTTATTAGATTTTCCAAGATGCTTTATCTCAAATATTTCAATCAAATAATTCTTCCACTTATAGATTCTTCTAATATCTGGTCTGATAATAAAATTTGCATCCATATATAGTAGAATTATACTGAATTTAACATCATCCTTCTCCTTCTGATAATAGTAATGGTCTGAATTGGACTTCTAAATTATTATTCCGAAATGAATGAGTTGAAATTATGATTCCATATTATTGGTTCTCCCGTTAGCCCATAAATATATTTCTTTAATTTACACACCAAATTATTTTTTTATTATTTCATGAAATATAATAGATAATTTATGTAAATTTTTTCCACCAACTCTCTATAAAGTAAGGTCACCCTTAAACGCATCTATTCTAGATTAATATATTATATTTCTACCATGCACAATAATTTCTAGATAGGTATATGTTTAATTGTCAGTGAGATTATTTTTTAGAAATCAACACCATTATTCTGTTGAGATATCTTAGACACCAGTTTCACCTTGAACCTCCTATTTTCATTATCTTCTTATTTCAACCAAAAAACCCACTTAATTTTAAGTGCTTTTTCCCATAGAGTAATCAGGGATTTATGAAGTTCAATTAAATTTTAATAAATACATATCTTCATTCATCATTGACTTATAATGTTTGGCATAACTCTTTGTTCTTACCTATTATAGAATATTTAGATCTCCACTATTAATTAGAAGAATAAATTTCCTATCATCCCCAAACAACAAAACCAGTTTTCTAAACCTGGTTGATCTACTCAACTCAATCATCTACACTAAACTTTTCAGCTCTTCTATGTCTTTAAAGGACCTAATTTCTAGTGCTCTCATTCTAGATTCATTATCCCTTGAACTTTTGGGAACATCCTCTATTGACCTCACCATTGTACTTATTGTACTTTCATATGAGTTATCCGGATTTTCCTACCTTTTGATGTTTATATTCAGATAAACTTGGACTTTAATAATTCTTTTATTTCCTTTAACTTCTTTCATTTATATTTTTTTATCCTTCCATTGAACCCCTTCATTAAACTGAACATATTTTATCGTGATGATTTGTCTATTTTATTTATCCCATAGCCAAAAACTAAAGTTATTTTCACCATAACCAATGAAAAATAATGCCTTGGACTTAGCCATAATCTTGTACCTATAATTAGAACCAATAATAAAATATACTAGGACTCCAAATACTATGAGGTGTCTAACTTATGGTCATTTACTAAACCATAAAACCTCCATAATTTCTTGCCCAATTATCGATGTTTGATTTCTATTAATAATGTATGCCACTGTATTGAGTGGCTCCTCCCAAATTCCATTGAATATTCATAATTGAAACCCCATATTCTAAGTTTTCTCTATTAACATATGATTCAAAATTTTATCCATTCCATTCTACAATGGATTTTAGATCACTGTATTCTCATGACTTCTTCCCCTCCTCTAGAAGAAGTTTAGGAAGTTATATTTAGTGTGGTAACTACCATTATTATAATGTAGGAATTTTAACTTATAAACACACTCTCTTTACACCATGGATTTCCATTGAATAAAATCTTAAAAGACATTAGACTTATTATTCAAAAATTAAATCCATTATTTCCTAGTAGCATCATCAATAAACGTTACAAAGTAAAAAAAATAACCTCTAAGGGAATGAATAGGGTAGGCTCCCAAAAAATCCATACGATCAAATTCAAGCTTCTAGGATCTATCTTTTCATCTATCAAAATTAAAGGAAACCCTTCTCTATTTCCCCAGAATAGAGATTTCATATCATAAAATTTATGTGTGATTAAGCATTAGTATATATTTGGTTGTTAGAACTTTTATGTTCTTCTCATTAAGATGGTCAATCCTATAATTCAAAATCTCGAGTTATTCTTATGATGTACTTATATCAATTCCAATCCCATCTAGGATTCTGATCAAATATATCATCTTATCCATTTCTCCTTTTTCAACCACCATGGATCCTTGATTCACTTTCCTAACTCCATTCATAGAGCTAGTCTTGTGACATGCTTCATAGAGTTTTGCAATTGAAATTAAGTTCTTCTATAGGCCTAGGATAATTATAACTTATTGTAGCTTAAAAACCCCAATTATTCATATATTTATTCACAAGTACTTTTCCAACATTATCTAGAGATTTATCTTCTTCTGAATGTAATTTCAAAAAAATCTAGACACATGATTTTCAATGCATATTTTCTTTCCCATTGAATGGAATGATGCTCCAGATTCATCCCCTATGACTCCATCTAAATATTGACACTAAGAAATAGTTCATTGCCTCATTAAATTGAACCAATATAATTTGAGCTTATGGAAGTTTATTTTATTCAAGTTATTTCTTTCTGACTCCTATATTCCTTACTGAAGTGCCTTCTTTTTCCACACTTTCATTATATAAGACTAGGACTATAAAACATGCCTCATAACTTCTCCCTCAACTTACCTTTAGATAGTTTCTTCTTATTATTCTTCTACTAAGGGGATCATCCCCATTAATTGGTATTTATAACATTACCAGATGGTGATTATACTTCTCTCCACTTGATCTCCTCATTTAGGAGTAGGTTCTGTATATCCTCAAAAACCAAATCAGTCTCTCCACTAGAGTTACTAATAACAGTCCCAATTTCATTCCAACTCTCTAAAGGTGATAAAATTAAAATAAAAACCCACACATCATATGTTAAAGTCACATTCACTAATTTTAGTTTCCCATGGATCATGTTGATGTCATTTTTATGATCTAAAATTGGTCTTTCTTATGATAACCTTATGTGAAACAATTTCCACATCATGAACACTTTTTTATTACCATAGATTTCGCATAAAAATATTCTAGTGCATTTATCACCTCTGATGTTGCTTTATGTTCTCATATATTGAAATACAAATATTGTACTAATAAAATCATCACCATTACTGGTGACTTTCTATCGATCTATTACCATTATTTATTCAACATTTTCTCTCGTTAGATGCTAATAAGTGGAACATTCAGTTATTTTTGAATGATATGATCCTCCAACTACATATTATAAAATCAAAAATATATTCTATTATACATATTTACCCATAAATTGTCATTATCTAATGTCATTCCTTATACTGATAATGAAAACCCACTAAAAATAAAAAATTCCTTAGAAAGAGTGTTCTTTTTATCCACTAGAACAGAAAACCCCTCTAATTTGACATCATTTTTTGTGAATTTCATTTTCCCACATGATTATTATTTTTATCAAACCACTATAATCTTCCCACATTGACCAATAAAAGAACCCTACTGGAAAAAGATCACCATATGATGCACAATAGAACCCAGTCTGTCAAAAGGACTCCCTCTGCCAGGTGTACCACAAGTAAGAACTCCATTCTCCTTACTCACTGCAAAAAGTAAAATCTGGTGAGAAATCACAATAAGCAGTGTAAATACAAAAAAATGTAATAACAAGATAATTTTATATGATTTATATAGTGTGTCCTACATGAATGGGAGAAAACTAATGTTTTCTTTCAATTATAATTGAAAATTTAAGAGATTATAAAATTAGATTACTATGTTCAAGTAATCTAAACAAGTTTTTTCCTTCCATAAATTAATCCAACTTGAGCATTGAGGACCCATGAACTTATATACTAAGTTACATCTAGTAAATAAGTTAAACATACTCCACTAAAATCATGGATAATCCAACATGACTTCCTCAACGTGGATACTAACTTAAGTATCCTTCATATTTACTGAACATCTAAACCTCCATCATTACAATATAACTCCATAACAATATGTGAACTTATAATAGTCTTACTTCCCCAAGATATATCCCACTATCTCTGTCTACACACTATTACCAACCATTATTTGATGCATAAAATTTTGGTAAATTTAATTCCAATGACTGAACTTTAGATAAACTAAAACTAGGATTCACCTCCCAAAAATTGTATTATTAAAAAATATATCCAAATGAATTAAATTAATTTTTTCACAAAACTACTTTTCTACAACGGAATAAAATAATAAGAAACTAAAATGAATCTATTAAATACATATGGTATGTCAAATAGAAAACCCTTTCCTTTTTTAACATAAAATATGTTCCAAATTTAGTGATGATTCTAAGAAAAATTCTCACTCTCTATATATTAATAGTCAAGAGTGATTAAATTTTAGTAATTCTTCAACTAAAAATATATAAGAATATAAAAACTATTTTGAATTATAAAAAATAAAGTTATAAATCTTGGATGAATTTAATTAAATCATATCAAATACCAATCATGAAAAAATTTAAGTTAATTGGATAATATTTAAAAGAAATATTTAAATACTTTTGTTAAAATATAAAAATATCAAAATATACACTCTTCATATTTTTGAGTATTAAAATTGACAATTAAACCAATGAAAATTTTATAAATTTAGCATGATAATTGTCAAAAAATCATATTATATGTGTGTAAAATTTTATAATTTCATATAATCATTTATATAACCAATATTATATTATAAATATAAAATTATCTTGAATTTATATATATATATATAGTAAATATGAAACTTCATATTTAGAAATTTCAAGGTAAATTTGAATTTGGATATTCATTAAAATAATTAATGAATGTGAAATACGAACTCCTCATATTTATATATTAATTAATATTATTACTTCATATATAATAATATTATAAATTCATTTTTTTTAAATTATTATATATTTTAGCATAATACTATCTAACACATCTAATTTAAACAAATAGATCTCCCTTCAAAAAAATGTTATAGTGAAAAGACACATGTTTTCATCTCAGTAATGGTTTTTTAAGTTAGGAAATTAAAACAAGTAACCCATATTTATTAAATTATACATTTCATAAATATTTAGTAATAAAAATCCTGAAAATTTCATGGTTCAAGTGATTTTTATAAACCTTTATTAAATTAAATATACACATTTTTCATTGTTGATATTTTATAATTTATAATTTTTATTTAATTTTTTTAAAGTAAAAAAAAATATTTTATGGTGTATTATACTACTTCCTAAAGTTGTATAATACAAAATAGTCAAAGACGTATCATATAATATCCCATCTTTTTATAGGTATGCCTCTCTCTGAGTTTTTTGTTAAACTTACTTCAATTGAGTTTTTCCTTATATTTAAACCTTGGTAGTCATGTTTTGTCATGGATGTCTATTTGTTTGAATAAACACGAGCTTCATTTGTGAGGAAACTTGAGAAAACTGGTGAGGATCTGCGCAGAGAGACTTTATTAGGGAAAATGACTTAAATTATAAGATTGTATGTTTGTTTGAATTAATGGTGTCTGCGTGTAAATAATTTAAATGGGTTTTTGACGGTTTTCCATGATTGGAAGGCTTTAGTGGTTATCATAATCCTTATACAGGGAAAAGGGTGATGAAATTTTTCTATTGGATAATTACACTCCGTGTAAAGGTATTACATGGTGTGTAAATTCGGCCAAACACATGTCATGAAACAAGTAAATGGAATGAATTGGTTATACATCTTGTAAGAAATACACATCATGTTAAGCTCGGGATAATTAAATAATAATCCTAGGTGATGGTTTTTTTGGTGTATTTCTTTCAAAATAAATACATGAAATTTAATTGAATGACACTCCATGTAATTTCCTGAGAAGGATTTTAAAAGTTTCATGTAGCTGATTTTTACTCTCACCTGCATTAATATTTTTATTCTCATCCTAGGGTGATTATCCAAGAAATTTTAGGGTCCTTCCCTCTATTTTATAAATTCCATTTTTGTGATTAATATTCAGTATGTTATTTTTCTTTTCTCTCCACTTATTTTCCATCATTCTCTGATCATTGTTTTGTAATCTATTGATTGTGATCATTATTGGTTTTGATCTTTATTTGTTATGATCTAGTAACCTTTAGGTGGTCATCTTCACCTTTTTTTCTTGTCGGAGAATCCTACTGGAAGCATGGGTTAATCATCGGTTTGGTGGGTCTAAACCTTAACCGTATGGTTTGATATTTTTCAAGTATGTGCAATATTAAAACTACTCCAATATACAAGTGCCTCAATTGATTCAATGATAAATTTTATAATTCGTTGGAGTCCCTTTGGATCTAATAGGTTATTCACCTATCTTGTGGCTACCATTTAGGTGAGAGAACCTTTGATTAAATGAACTGATTGATGGATTAAAGTGTGTTTATCATTACATTGATTTTGGTTTATTTCTTGATACTAATTCCAATTAGATTGGATTTCTTATTTAGATAACTATCATGTTATTGGTTATGACCAAATAATTAATGAAATGTGTAATTGAAAGATAAATAGTAATTTTCATAATTATTCATTGATCATTACAATTTGATATTGTGATATCCTTGTCGTTATTATATGTGTTGTGGTTTCTTATGTTGAAATGATTACATATTGGGTTATTCCCTGATATATGCTAAAATGTTTATATATCAGGAACTACCTTTAGACATATTGAAATTCTCACGGATCAGGCTATGCCCTGAGACATGGTACAATTATTATATATTAGGCTATTCTCAGAGACATGTTGAAATGTTTATATAATGGGTTATTCCTTGAGACATTCTGAAATTATTATATAACAGGCTTGGCCCTGACACATGTTGAAATTCTTATATACTGGGCTTGGACCTGAAACGTGATGAAATGATTATATAATAGGATCGGTCCTAATTTATTGCTGAAATGCTTATATATAGGGTTTTGACCAAGATTTTTGTAATTTATACCTTTGTTATAAGTTTATAGTTTGAATGGTGGTGAGACATGCTCAGAGACATTCCAGTATGGCACAGAGGTAGGTTATGTTTTACCTTGTTTATATGGTTATGGTTAGTGTACCTGTGATACATGATCTGATATATTTCAGCATGGAGTAAAATAAGGTTGATGTGGTATTAATTTAATTGCTTAATTAATTAATACACCTAATATTTCATTATTACATGCACTTTTTATTAGAATATTTTTGTTTAGACATGGTGGTGCTGACCAACTAAGTTATACTCATACCCTATTCAATCCATTATTTGGTACCAGAGAAGATTACATGGATGCAATATGGGACAAGGTAAAGGGAACTTGCTTTTGAGTGTTTTCTTGCTGGATGGTCTGGAGTTTGTAAACGAACCGACATGGGGTTTGGGATCAGGGGATTTTGATTATTTTTTTGAGTGTACTAGTCTTTTATTTTTTATTACTTATAGCATGCCATTTAGTTACATTCCAGCATGTCATTACATTATTCCTTTATTATATTTTGGAGTTTTTCTTTGGATTCTATTTTTGGTTTTCTATTGTATTACATTTCTTCCATTATTTCCAAACTCTGATGTTTATTTATTATTATAATTAGTTTTTTTTATTATGTTTCAACTCTCTAACTATGAGGTATAGTATCCCCACTATACTTATCACACCTTCGCTACTAGTTGGTAGCCTCTGGCATACAGGGAGGTGTACTTGAGGTCTCATAACCAACCCTTTCTGGCCACATGAGATTGTTTCGGATAAGGAGACATTACAAAGTGGTATTAGACCACACTAGGTTTATTTTCTATTTCATTGCTATTTGGGAAAGGTATAAATGAGACTAGTATTTTTCAAGACATGGTAATGAGCTTGTGCATGGGAGTAGCTAACCCATGAATGGGTGGAAATTTGAGTTCCCAAGGATGGATTATTATTTATACTATTTTGTTGTTATAGTTGATGTAATTTCACCCTGAGTGATTCGCATGTTGTGTGAAATTATTATTTCAGGATGTTATTGGTTCTTGAGATTTATACTTGTGGCCCGATATAGCATGGGATAAGTATTCATGCATCATGATAGGAACTTAGGGATGTACATTGGAATTTATTATTAATGATTGGGACGTTTTTATTGCATGTAATATATAATTTCCTATTTAACTATGATATGAGTTACATTTTATATCTAATAAATGAAATAAATAAATTGTTATGTCATACTAAAATGCTTATAAGCCATCTTTTGAGAGACCACGAGTCAGTGGTTCTCTATTCTTTTCACATGTTGAGTTTGACTTTGTTAAATACAATGTACTAAGGATTTTGTTTTTATTGTATATAAAATTTCTCCTTTTTGTATATGATTTGAGTGTCAAGAGAGTGGAAATTAGCAAGCTCCTATCACATCTGAACCAGATCTTCCTATAGTTCATAAGGATCAGATGGATGTTCAGCTTTGTGATAGCTTCCTGAGTTTCATGAGATCCATGGAAAGAGAGATTTTTTACACTATAACTTCAATTTATAAGATAATGAGAGAGTTTTAGATGCAGAATTCACCTACGTTCCCTTGGGAGGTAGTCCCCTAGGCAGTTGAGTTCTAGATCGAGTCAGTCTAGATGATCTTTAAGCATCTTGAGACTCCCACAGATAAAATTGTGAGGTTTTCTGCATATATTCTTCATGGAGTAGCTAATAATTGGTGGGAAATTATATATAAATTAGGGAAGTATGAGGAGTTATCCTATAAGGACTTAGATATTAAGTTCTTAATCCATTTAAATCCTAATACATTGATTGATGAAAAGGCATGTGAGTTCAAGAACCTGACTGACTACTCCCATCGCGAGGTGAAACAAATTAAAAGTATTATTCCCTTCTAAACTAACTAACAAGGTAGGTAGTGGTAGTCAGGGTAGATCCCATAGGTAAAAAGAAAAAGAAATTTTAATTTCAATCCGGTGATTCTTGTCCAGTTACCCATAGAAAAATGAATGAAATGAATGGGATGAAAATGTGAAACTATTTTTGAAAATTAAATTAAATTAGAAGTAGTAGAATAATCAAGAAAAAAATGTGTCGGAGTTATAATTTTATTAGAGTATTTTAAAAAAAATCAATCTTTAGTATTAAAATTATTTATAAAATACTTTTACCATGGGGATTCAATTAAAACACTATTTCTTGGTCCAATAACAAGAATTTGTTTATTTAAACAACAATAACTTAGTCTAGTGATTGAATGTTCAAATATATATCAAGATCATCGCCGCTAAAATAGTGGAAATGGACTCACCCAATAGTTATGGTTTCATCCATTGTAACTCTTTTAGTTTCCCTAGTTTTTTCATTCTTGGTCCAATCTGACACAACTAGTGTAATGGATAATTTTTTCATTAAAATAATTAAAAAGTAAAAATCGTGATAATATAAAACAATTCATAATTTCAATTACACAACACCCATAATCGTATTACAACCCCAACATAAGAATATTATCCACTTATGATCATGGTCATGATGTGTCGGTTGAGCATAAACTCAATCCCTACCATAGATATGAGAGGAATGAAGGGGGAAAGAAGAATTACACTAAAATGGAAATTAAAATAGAATAGGAAAACTCAAATTTGGATTTGGGGGAGATCGATCGGTAGAGCGGAAGCACCTCCCCCTTATATGTCCAACCTAGAACTCAGAGTCTTGCCTCTCTATTTTATAGAAAACTAAACTACAATGCATGTACCCAAAGGTACACACTGTCTGCTTGGGGAAACTTTCTTTTTCTCTATTTTCTCTACTGGTAGTTAGCCTACCATTCCACTTATTTATTTCAATGCATTATTGATCGATTGGTAAGGATAAATATCATGTTGCGCCACCTCACATGGATTTTATTGTCTGAATCATCCAATAACTACTTCTATAAGGGCATATGTGGTGTGTTAATAGTGATTATATGGCATTTTGTCTCTGGTCGACTACATGGGTGTGTACTCAGTCTGGCCAAACCATGTATTAGAAAATGTACATGGCGTGTGTTTATAAATTACATGCCTTTTATATTTCAATTTTAATTCTAATCACTTCTTATTTTTGACTTTGGTTAGAATCTCCTTAAAAATCACTAAGAACACTGAAATAAATGATTTTATCCAAACAAACATGTATCAGGTGAGAACATGTTTTTTATACTCAATAAAATGTATGAAAATCTAATCACAATTTGATCACATAAAACTCACCCAAACTTAATCATTTTATTTCCCTCAAGAAAAATCTCAACATCTAATAAAAAGAATACATACTCTAAAAATGGAATCATTTAATTAATTATCATTATAAATATTATATCCATAGTATAAGATTTTAAAAAGGTAAAAAACATATTTCAATTTCAAATATATCATAATCATGCTTCATATATGTTCTAATTAAATGGTTTCATCCTATTTTATCCACATTATTTAGCTTTTCATAAATAAACATGCCACTTAATGATTTACCACACCAGAAAAATGACACACTCATCACTCAATATCATTTAATAAAAGATATTCTCAATCCCAAGTATATGCACTCTATACATAATATTTCAAGTATTCTAATCCTCTTATTTTTAAATTAAATCAAAAAAATCATAAGGTCATTAAAAAAGGTTTAAATTTTTCTGAGGCTAAGGGTAGGTAGGTAATTATGTGAAAAATAATCTCAGAGGATTGAAAAGGGAGGTTGGATTCTTAAATAATAAATCATGATATTCAATAAATAATATTAGTTAAAATGAATCCACATTTAGATCTATCAAAAGTAAAAATGACCATGATATTCCCATGCCAATATGGGTTTGTAAACCATCAATAAGTATAATGAATGAATTTTTTCCTATTTTTAAACATTTTTTTAAGTAAGGACCACTTAGGAATACAATGAAAAGTTGTTTTTTAATCCTTTTATCCAATTTAAAGAGAGGCATTCTCCCCCAAACTTAATTTCATGGTATCTCACCAAAATATCCCATGAATATCCAAACTCTCTCTTTAAATATCAAATTAATAATCATGCACTATTGTAAAAAAATTACTATAGGAATGATAAATAGGATTGTAATATTGATTTGTATCAAGGAAATTCATGGTTTACATGGATTTCATGAAGGTTGTATATAGGGTAGGTCTCAAGGTCAATGGGGCTGGAAATATTAATCAAATGACTCTGTCATTTTAATGTGATTCAAAATCTTCATATTTTGAAGATAAAAACTTAAAAGTTATAGTAGTTATGCATATCCCAAGAATCTATCAATAAAGAGGGTAAAAGAAAGAATATGTCAAAGGTCTCATAATACCTCTCAGGAATGAGGATAATAATGGGTCAACCAGACCATGACATGAATAAAAATAACCAGTCTAATAGATTCACATGGAAAAAAATTTAAAATAAAAAACCAATATATATCAGCAATCATTTTAAAATACTTTAAAATTAAAATAATCATGCAACTTATAAAATTATCATCTATGAATTTATTATTTATAATTATAATTAATATATAATTTCCACATTTTAAAACATTTCATCTATTTAATGATGTCTCCTAGATTAGTTTAAGGGAAATGCTAATGTAGTCAAGAAACTATCCACCACCCTTAATATTGTAAATTTTCTTCAAAGTGAAACACTAAGTAAGAGGAGATGGTGGGGAAGAAAAAAAATAGGCCAAGTCCAGGGGATTAGTGAAAGAAGTAAGGAAAATAAAAGTAAATAAAACAAATAGCAAAATAATACACCCCTCATGGAGATCACAAAAAGGTGGAAATAATTCAAAATAAGAGACCCATATCATAATAGAGTACCTGTGACTATCGATGAAATGGAAAAATAATTTTTCATTAATATAAATAATAAAATTAAAAAAAATAACCCAAAATAGATATATATATATATATATAAATATATATATATATATATATAATGAAACAAGTGTGTTGAAACAGTCACTGTGTCACCTCAAAAGAGGCACTATCTCAAACAGGTTGATCTGGTAGAGTAGGGGTAGTGGCGGATGAAGTTTTAGGCATTGGTTCCTCACTCTATGGGGTGGGATCGACTGGTATATCACTGGTATCAGTAGTAGAAGTAGATTTTAGTCCAGTGATATATAATATCATAGAATCTATGTCCATAGCTATAACGAAGACTTGTGGTCCTAGAGGCTAGGGATCTAATTGAGGAGAAGGTGTCGGTGGGAGAGGAATTCCCAAGTGTTGAATAATAAGTCCCAGTACCCCATACATCTACTTGAGGCATTGTTCTATGGAATCTTGATGGTAATCCATAATGTACTAGAGGCGATCCAAAGTGTCCAGGTGGAGATAAAGTGGGATATTAGATGAGGGTGGGGGTGGATGTGGTCTTGTGGATGGTCTGAAGGAATAGGGAATGATGTAATAGGAGGGAAGGGGGGAAGAAATGGGGAGGGTGGATAAGAAAGATCCCCTATTGTATGGATTGGTACCAAATCAGCAATAACATTGGGGGTAGGTGGGTCATCTCTCGCTGCAGGTGGGGTCGGGGCTTCCTGTA
The DNA here is from genome assembly GCA_963277665.1 of Viscum album. NCBI lineage: Eukaryota > Viridiplantae > Streptophyta > Magnoliopsida > Santalales > Viscaceae > Viscum > Viscum album. The sequence goes on along the minus strand of OY728134.1, from coordinate 565,405,870 downwards.
TGAGCACAAATGCATCTCCTTGCCTCTAGACCATCATAATGTGAATAATCATGACAAAGTCCATCCACTAGGGAGAATCTAAGTGATTTTAAGGGAGATATGGCTCAAACACCCCCAGATGGTGTTCCAACTAGGTCGCATGGAATCTTTCGTTCAAGTATCCCTGATGGCTGATGATCATGGAATGGAAGTAGGAGGCTGTGAAGTAGATGAGGTTAGGATAATTGTTCTAGAAAAGGAAGGTAAGGAGCTCTATATTATGTCTAAACATGATAAGAATATTCTCATGGCAGGTGAAAAAGATGGCACTGAAGAAATTATAGATGAAATAGACGGGAGGGTAAATGATTAGGGTTGTCTTCTAGGATGTGGGAGTGTACCTATGGTCTATTCCAACAAGCTCCCACCACACAAAAATTAGGTTAGAGTGTTTAGAGTGGGTGAGGGTAAAAAAAGGGGGTGGGATGGATAGATGGGGGTACAAACCACACCCTCGGCTCAAATATACCATGGTGAGGGAAAAGTGGCATCCACCCAACCAGAATCTGACTGGAGTCTCCGTGTCATTGGGAATTGTTCGGTAGGTTGTCCTGTCAAACTCAAATGTAGCGACGAACTCCAAAAATAAATCTCTGAATGTAGGAGTGATGACCTAGTGTGTTTCAAGTAGATGTGTGTGCTCGAGAATCTCATTTATCTCCTCCTAGATGTCGAGGCACTAAGGTATAGTGATGTCAAGGAAGCAGCCACTAAATTGGATCGTTCTCCGTGAAAATATTTGTAGTCTGTCTGCCATAAGATTTCTCTCATCAAAGATTAGGTAGGGATATGGTTGGATTCTAGATGATTCTATCACTTACTATGTTGGGGCATCAGTTTCTCATGTAGAAGGCCCGGTTTTTCTGGAAGTGGGTGGATCGGCTGCAGACCTAGATGGTTCTGACGAACTGGTAGCTGTAGATTTTGGTGCAGCAGTAGTGGGATCTTTTGAACTGGATCCCTTGGTAGTTGTAGAACAGGTCATGGTGGATGTAGGATCAGAGACTGATGTTGAGGATATGTGCGTCAGTGGTAGAGGAGAAAATATCACTGAAACTGGTGGTTGAGAAACTGAGAGATTTATCTCTAAGGGCACCACCGGTGTCCTAAGTCCGATCTGATGAGGTGTCAGCTTCTCCCCATCAGTAGTGGGAATGGTCCACTTCGTACTAGAGTGTCCTCCACCATCCATGGTTTGAAAAGGATGTAAAATAATAAAACAAATAAAAATAAAATGAAAAAATAAAGGAAAATATTAAGAAACACTAAAAATAAAATCACACTACATATGAATCCAGAGTACACAAAATTTAGTGTAATTCGGTTTCCAACTCATGTGTTCTGGATACACATGCTGAGTATTCATGTGTGTGGGAAATAGGTAGTACATGATATGTGATATAGGTACACTATGTGTGTGAATACATTAAAATCTAGCTTTTTAACATTGGCACATAGCCTTTGCCAAGAGGGGGTAGGAAACATAGTACATGGTGTGTTGTGAGGTAAAACACACCATATGTGAAATCATGGGGAGTGATCTCGTGTATGTGTCCTAAAATGTCCAAGTCATCAGTGCGATGGTATACACAGTGTGTACCGAATGCACACATTGTACGTTGTACATGTTAAATATAGTAAAGCGGTTGTGTGTACATAGGTTTAGTTCAGGCCGGGTGGAGGCATCTGTACACAACATGTGTCGAACGCACACGTCGTGTGTTTTCAATTTTTGAACTGATCATGAGTGACTATGTGAAGATGGTACATGGAATGTGTTATTTCTTCCCATTTACTAAGTATTTCTTCAAATGCCTACCTAATTCCAAAATCGACCAAAATGCTTTTAAATCACTGAAATAAATGGTTTAGAAGTATGTACCTAGATCGAGTATCAAAATAAGGATGATAAATCATTCGAGATCAAGCCATAATAGAGGATTGAAGATGGGGACCCTAAGTGGTGTATAGAGGAAGTCTCGAGAGAAGAAAATGGGTAAGAGGGGTGTGAGACATGGGGTATGCCTAGTTAGGGTTCTCTCACTTTTATAGACAAACCACATGGCATATTGTGGTTAGGAAAACATTGTGCAAGTGTTTTTTTAATTATTAATAATAAATTCTAATTATAATAAACTAAAAATTAACTATTATTTATAATTATAAATAAATTAAAAAATATATACATTTACAAACAAAAATAAATCTATACAAGTAGTACATCATAGAAACAAATGATGTGTTTTATAAAATTAAACAAATATAACTATAACATTTGTTCAGTGATATGGGCATGATTTGAACCGATGACTGGGCCAATCCAAATGCACCCCTTCAACCAATGGACTGAAGGTTGTAGGACTACAAGCTTTATTATCTTTTAATATTTAAAGTATAGCTACAATACTACATAGTGAAAATAATAACGCATGGCATTTGGATTTAATTATTGAATATTGGTATGATTTAGGGAGATTAATTGAGTTCGAACCTCAGTTTTTTAAACCCTAGGTTATGACTCTACAAATCAACCCACATCACCCTTGGGTGATTTCTTATTTTTGAAAATATTTTAAATTATTATTAAAAATATGACACAAGATACATGATGTATACCTAACTACATAACTTCTGGTTTTATTTTAGTGAAAAGGGATGGAACTGAACCGACTAGAAGGACTCGAACCTGGGTCTATTGGACCCATGGGTAATGACCCTACCAGCCTATTCATCCCCACCATAAGTTTTCTTTTATTTTTAAATGGTTTTATTTATTTTTGATAACATCTCACTCATCATTTATTTAAACCATGGAATAAAAAAGAATGAATCTTTTACCAAAGGTGGGTGTGGAGCAATTTGAACCATCAATGACTTAGATACAATCTAGAAACCTTACCATCAGCATAGGCTTCATTCCTATTTATTAACTTAATTAATATTTATTTATAAAAATGTTATATTATAATATACACTAATCAGAATAGTAAATGCCATGTTTAAAGGAACACATGGCGTGTAACATCGTTTTATTCACATTTGAACTGTGGATGAGAGAAAGTATGTTACATGGTGTGTGTGAGATAATTACACGTAATGTGTTTATTAGAAATAGAAAATAAAGAAAGATAATAGTGGATGGGTTACCTCCCAAAAAGCGCCTATATTTTAGGTTATTGGCTCGACCTGAGTTATGGTATTTACCTATAATTTGAAGTTGGATGTTTCTTCTTCTATGCAAACCACCACATTTTTCTGGAACCCTCATATTTTATCCATATGCCTTATCCTTTAGGTGGTTTGTTTGGTGGAATGAAATATCCCTTATTCATGGCCAATAGATGCCTAAGGTGGACTTGTTCCTGGTTCTAATCATGTATTTCCTCCACCACCTTGGATTCTTTCTTTGTAATTCTAAAAAAAAGAAAATAATTACAGGAATATTCCAAAGCAGGTGAGTGATAAACTGAGGGTTTAGAAATAATTAATTGATCAAATTCAGTACTACCATAACATGAAGTGTCTCCATATTCAAAATCTGTTCTTTGAAAATAATTTTCATAAATTATTAGTGAATTACAAGTGGGACCCACATCATAACATGCCTCCTCGGTTGAAATAGGGTTAGAACACCCAGTCTCAAACACAACTATAGTATCCATATGAGTGATTATCTCGAAAATATTCTTGACCATAGTACCAAGTCATCCCAACCTTTTATTTTGGTCTAACTAGTGTGTGGTAAATACTTCCATCATTGATATTAGTGCTTCAATTTTATCCACACATGGTTCTGGAAGAGAATAATATATGGGTAGGTTGAAGGATGTACAGGGTTATTCCTCATATTGAAACTCATCATCCATGTATGGATAATACTCTTCTGGATATGGGTACAATAATGTTGGATCCTTCGAATAAAAAACCTCTCCAAGTGGATCAAACCAATGACCAGTCGAATAATATACCATAAGTATGGGGGGTCAAGGGTCCCTATAAGAGAATCAAGAATACAAGAAGAAAATTTCTGGGTAAACCAAACTAAACTGAAACTCTCACTACTACTTTCTAGTGTCCTTAGAAATAATTCCATAATATGGCTAATCCTATCATGAGGTGTGGAAAATTGAAAGTATTTTTCCCTTATAAATCAACTAACTAGGTAGATAGTGGTATTTAGGGTCGATCCCACAAGGAAAAAAAATGTTAAGTAAAATTTATCAAGTCTCAGTCAGTTATCTTGAGAAAAATTAATGAATGGAAAGGGATGAAAATGTGAAACTATTTGTGAAAATTCAATTAAAACAGAAGAAGAAGTCAGATAATCATGAAACAAACATGTTAGGGTTTCAATTTAATTAGACTATTTTAAAAACATCAATATTTATTATTGAAAATATTTATGAAATAATTTGACCATGGGAATCTTATTAAAACATTATTTCTTGGTCCGATAATAGGCATTTGTGTATTTAAACACCAATCCCTTTATACAGGTATTGAATTTTAAAATCCACATCAATATCATCACCCCTAAAATAGTGTAAATGATATCACCCATGGTCATGGTTCTCCGGTTGTAACTCATTTAGTTTCCCTAGTTCTTTCATTCTTGGTATGATATGACACAACTGGTGTAATGGAGACGTTTTTCATTAAAATAATTACCAAGTAAAAATCATGATAATTGAAAACACTTTATAATTTAAATTAAACAACACACATAAGCATATTACAACCCCAACACAAGAAATATAGCATCTTATGACTATGTTCACGGTGTGTAGGTTGAGCATAAACTCAAACCCTATCATGTATATGAGAGGAAAGAAGGGGGAAAGGGGAATTATAGTAAAACAAAAAATGAAAATATAAGAGTAAAAATCAAATTTGGATTTGGGAAATATCAATTGATAGAACGGAAGTACCTCCCCCTTGTATGTCCAACCTAGAACTCAGAGGCATGTCTCTCTATTTTTAGAAAACTAAACTACACATCGTGTACTGAAAGGTACACACTCTGTACTTAGGTCAACTGCCTTTTCCTATGTTTTCTCTTCTAGTAGGTGGACTATCATTCTACCTATTGATTTCAATGCATATTTGGTCATTTTTTGAGGATACACAGTGTGTTTTATTGCCTCAAATGGTATGTATAGTCTGATTAATCCACCAACCTCTTTTGGAAGGGAGTACATGACATGTGAATAGTGATTGCATGGCATGTTGTCTCTGGTCAGCTACATTGGTGTGTATTTAGACTGACCAAACTGTGTTTGGGAAAAGGTACATGGTGTTTTTTTATAAAGTACACATCGTTTATATTTCAATTTTCATTCTTATCATTTCCAATTTGTTACTTTGGTTTGAATCTCTTAAAAAAGAACCAAGAAAACTGAAATAAATAATTTTATCCACAAAAAAACATGTATCCAGTGAAAACATGTTTTTTTATAATCAATAAAATGTATTAAATGGTAAGAAAAATTTGGGAACATCATTTACATAGGATGTAATGTCAGTTATGGACTATGATAAATGTTTCACTGTCCTACATCACTTTTCACCATCTATTGTAGTTGATGAGATCTATAAGAAGAGAGGTTTTCAGGATGGTATTCACTAAGAGATCCGGTCATAGGAGAACATGTTCCATGTGATAAGTTTTTAAGATTTGATAAATAAAAAACTCATCAAAGAAGGAAATATGGGAGAGTCCCCATGCAGTTCCCATACTATTTTAATAGGAAAAACTGTGAACTCTTCTTATAGTGTAAATAAGCATCACTATGACAATTTTGTCAAAGGTAGTAGTGGTTAGAGTAGTCAAGATAATGGGAATCCTTCTCAGGATCATGTTCTATTATAATTCTATCAGTGTGGAAATATAGGCCACAAACAACCTCAATGTCAATACCCCGCTTTGGAGTTTCATGTTTGTGGTCGAATGGGCCACCAAGAGAGGTTTTTTAGGGGATTATAGTAGCAGTGTAGTGTCAGGGGATCAAGAAAGGTACTAGAGTCCGGGAAGGACTCAGAAACTCCTCATAAGATAGGTATCTAGAGTTCCATGGTACACTATAGTCAAGGGAAGGTATGTGGTACCTCAGTGTAGGAATGGAAGTGCCAGAAAAAGGGTATAGCTTAGGGAAGTTAGGTTGTAGCTCAGGGTATAGGGGCTAGTTAGTTTCACATTATGAAAACTACTCTATCTATTATGGATGCAAGATCTTCTACAGTCATAGTTACGATTCTTATATCATCTACTCTTGATTATGTTTTTTTATACGAGATCATCACATTCCTTTTTATATGATATTTTTGTAAATCATTTGGTCTTGGATGTGGAAATCTTGGGTGGTGTTTTTACCATCAACACATCATTGGGAGTGCGATTAGAGAATATAAAATGTCACAAATCATGTTCTCTAGAGATTGGTTGTTACCATTTTTCTTGAAAATTGTGCATGCTAGAAATGACAGTGTTTAATTTGATTATTGGTATGGATGGGTTAGTTCTATAATAGTTTCATATTGACTGTTACCAATGGAAAGTTACCATATTATCTCTATAAGTATGCAGCTATTCTCACTAGGGTGAGTAGGATCTTCAGGATAGTTGTACAGGACCAATTTAGTGTGGATTGGATTGTCTCATTACTCAAATAGTCGTTCTTTCACTAGATGATGGTGGAATGCAGTGGGATTATTTTCCTCCAATGGTAGACCATTTCTAGGATATTTTTCTTGAAAATTTATATGGCTTACCGCTGGATTGAGAGATCGAGTTCATGATCGACTTGGTGCTAAGATAAAATCTATTTTTTGTCTCCTCTTATAGAATGGAACCGGAAAAGATTCGAGAGTTGAAAGTTCAGTTGTAAGGAATACAAACTAAATGTTTAATACTACCTAGTATATATCCTTATGATTCTCTATTTCTCTTTTCTAATAATTCTAATGCTACTTTGCAACTTTGTGTGGATTATCAGATATTGAACCAGATGTAGTTCAAGAACAGGTATCCTCTTTCACATAGTGATGATCATTTCAATCATCTAAGAGAGGATAAGATCTTCTCAAATATTGAACAAAGATTTTGATACCATCATTTGAGGGTGATACCATCGAACATACCTCAGACTAATTTTAGGATTAGGTATGGATTGTATGAGTTTGTAGTGATGCCATTTGGTTTGACTAATACACCACTGGTATTCATGGCCTTGATGAATCAGATATCTCATCCTTTGTTAGACCAGTTTTTGGTAGTTTTTGTTGAAAACATCTTAGTGTATTCCTAATCCATAGAAAATCATTCCCAACATCTTGATATCATCCGCAGTATATTGGGAGAGAATCAAATTTATGCCAAGCTAAACAAATACAATTTTTAGACTGATAAAGAACACTTATTAGGCCATTTAATCTCAGAATAAGGAGTGGCTATAGATTCGTATAAGGTTACATCTATGGTATCTTGGTAGAATCCCAAGAATATCTATGAAATTTGGATCTTTCTTGGATTATAAAGTTATTATAAATGATTTATCTAGGACCTCTCCCATTTGGCATCACCAATGTCAGGGATAAACGAGAAGAAAGTGAAGTTTGTTTGCTTAAATGTTTACGAGAGATATTTTTAGGAGCTGAAATGTAGGATAAAATCAACACTTATCCTCACTTTACCTATTACAGGTGTAGAATATTCCTTATATAGTGATGCATCTCGAGTTGGACTCAGAGAAGTTCAGATACAGTATGATCAATTGATTTCTTATGGCTCCAAACAGCCGACACAACATGCGTGGAATTATCCTACTCATGATTTGGAGTTAGAAGCAATGGTATATGCCCTATGATTTTGGAGACATTATCTCATGGGTGAGAGATTTTTGGTATAAATATACCACAAGAGCCATAGGTAAATATTTTCTCAATAGGACCTGAAACTTCGGCAGAGGAGGTGGGTAGTACCTACAATCTTTCAACATTGAGTTGGATTATACACCAGGAAATAGAAATGTATTTTTTGATGCATTTAACAGAAAGATGTAGGAAGAGGCAGTATGGAGGTCTTACGATGAGTGTAAAGTGACGTAACTCTTTATAGACATGCATCTAGAGGTTCAAGAGTCTTAAGGATGAGTACCTCTAACTTAAACATATGTTATGCCCATGATTTTGGACTAGATCAAGACCATGCACATATATCATACAGAGGAATTAATTTTGAGTGACATCATATATTGTGTGTAGACACTATTGAGATAGTCTCTTGGTGGTGGATATTATCTTTTTTTATGTGGCCTACTATAGGTTCCTATGGGATTACACAAGGATATGATGAGAGAGTTTTATACTTCTAGATGGGTGGTACATCCTAGTTTGAAAAAGATGTCTCATGATCTATATAGATAGTATTGGTGTTAAATAATGAAGAATGGTATAGAAAGATTTGTGGAAATATGTTTCACTTGTCAGCAAGTGAAAGAAAAACATCAGAGGACATCTGGGATTTTACATCCTTTTCCCATTCCTGAGTAGAAATGGGATGATGTTGCTATAAATTTTGTGACAAGATTACTTAGTAAAACCTGTAAGAATGATGTTTCATGGGTGATTGTGGATCGATTGAAGAAGGTAACCCACTTCTTGACTATTAGGGAGACCTTCAAAGTTAATGATATTGGAAGTCTTTATGTGCGTGAGGTAGTTCAGTTACACGGTGATCTAGGGAGTATCATTTCAGAAAGAGATCCTTTATTCAAATCATAGTTTCGGTAGGGTCATAAGAAGGCTACGGGATTGCAGGTTCTTTTGAGCACATCCTATCATCCTTAGACTAATATCCAATCTAAGAGGACTATTCAGGTTCTAGAGGATATGTTATGAGCCTGTGTTCTGGATTTTGATGGTTTGTAGGATAAATTTAGGTTACTTGTGGAGTTTTCATATAATAAAAACTACAAGGATTCAATCTAAATGGAACATTTTGAGAACTTTTATGGAATTTCATTTTGTTTTCCTCTTTTTTGGTTATAGTAAGGTAATTCAGTGCTTATTGGGCCTAGTCTCGTGTAGGAGACATCTAAGCAGGTTCAGTTGATTAGATAGTGGTTGGTGACCATGCGGAGTTCGAAACAATAATATGTTGAACATCATAGAATACCTCTAGAGTTCAATGTTAGTCATCATTTTTTATTTTAGGTGTTTTCTAGGTTGAGGCTATGCCATAACAGGAAATAGGGAAATCTAGTACCTAGTTTAGTCAGCCCGTTTGAGAAAGTGGATAGGGTCAGTCTGGGGTGTATTAATTACCCCTTCCATAGAGATACAGTTTCATGAAAAACATGTTTCATGTGTCACAACTTTAGAGATATTATTCAGTCACTTCTCACAATATATAAATAGAAAAATCCAAGCTTAGTGTTCATGAATCCTTTGAGGAGCATCTGATACGGATTGTGGATCATAGTGAGAAGTATATCTATGGTAAGGTGATTACTTTGGGTTGAGTGCAGTGGTATTATGGGAAAGTTTAGGAGTAGACCTAAGAGAGGGAGTATGATATGTGAACATAATTCCCATACTTATTTTATGAGGCCCCAAGGTGATGATTTGTGCAGTTTAGGGATGAGATTTTATATGGTGGAGAGGTTGTAAGGTCCCACCTTTTTCAAGGTATGTCTCTCTCTGAGTTTTTTGTTAAACTTATTTTGGATGAGTTTTTCATCATGGATATATGTTTTTTTAAATAAACATAGGCTTGGGTTGTGAGTAAACTTTAGAAAATGGAGTGGATCTATACGGAGATCCTTTATTGGGGAAATGACATAAAGATTTGTGATGTATAATTTTTTGAATTAATAGAAACTGGGTATAAATGTGTTAAATGGGTTTATGAGGTTTTTTCAATGAATTTAAGGCTTTTGAGGTATTCAAAATCGTTATTCAGGGAAAAGGGGGATGAAATTTTTCTGCAGGATAATTAAATGTCGTGTAAAACTATTGCAAGCCATGTAAATTCTTCTAGACACATATTGTGAAACAAATACAAGGCGTGAACTGGTTACATGTCATTTAAGAAATACACTTTATGTAATTTTTAGTCTAATTAAATAATAATTTGAGGAAATGGGTTTTAGGAATATCCCTTTAAAAATAAATATAGGACGTGTAACTAAGTTACATGTTGTGTAATTTTCTAAACAGGATTTTAAAAGTGTCATGTGGATAATTTTTACTCACTTGAATTTAGATTTCCTCCTATTGACCAAGGGAGATCATCCAGTAAATTTTGGTCCCCTTCCCTCTATTTTAGATGTCTCATTTTTTTGATCAATCCTTAATGTGTTTTTTTCTTTGGTCCCCTCTTCTCTTCCATCGTTCTCTAATCTTTGTGGTGTAATATCTTGACCGTGAGCATTTTTGGTTTTGATATTGATTATTTATGATCTAGAAACCTTATTTTTATTATTTGTTCCTTTATTCTTGTTGGATAATCCTTTTAAAAGTGTTGGTTTATTGTCAGTTAAAGGTCATGGTTCTAAACCTTAACCCTATGGTTTGATATTTTCCAAGTATGTGAAATATTAAAACTACACCAACATATGTGGACCTCAATTGACTAAATGGTGAATTAGATTATTACTTGGAGTCCCTTTGGTTCTAATTGGTTATTTATCTAGCTTTTGGCTACTATTCAGGTGAGTGAACCTTCAATTAAATGAATTTATTAATGGCTTAACATTTGTTTATCATGAAAAGGATTTTTGGTGATTGCTTGATATAGATTCACCCTATCTTGGATTGTTTATTAAGATAAATAGAATTTTATTGGTTATGACCAATTGATAAATGAAATGTGTAATCAAAAGATAAGTTATTATTTTCATAATTAACCACTGATCCTGATGATGTGATATTTTTTTCTATGAAATTTGTTGTGATTTCTTTTGTTGAAATTCTTATATATCGATCTATGCCCTAAGACATGATGAAATTATTATAAACTAGGATATTCCATGAGACATGCTGAAATGACTATATACCATGATATTCCTTGAGACACGATGAAATGATTATATACCAATCTATGCCCTGACACATGATAAAATTATTATATACCGATCTTAGAACTGACACATGAAAAAATATTTATATACTGAGCATGGTCCTTATACATGATGAAATGATTATAAACTAGGCTCGACCATGATTGATTGAGGAAATGATTATATAGAAGGTTTTGACCCAGATTTGTGTAATTTATACCTTGGTTATAAGGTTTTGGTCAGCATGGTAGTGAGACATGTTCTGATACATTCCACCATGGAGATGAGGTAGGTTATGTTTTACTATGTTTATATGGTAATGGTTAGCATGATTATGAGAAATTCTCAAAGATATTACATCATGGATCCCTAGAAGTTTGATGTGGTATTAATTTATTTGATTAATTAATTGATACACCTATTATATCATTATTTCATGTACTTTTTACCAGACTGATTTTTTTAAGCACGGTGGTGTCGACATACTGAGTTATATTAACACCCTATTTGTTTAGTCATTTGGTACCCAAGAAGATTACATGGATATAGAATTGGATAAGGGAAATAGACATTGTGGTTGAGTATTTTCTTGCTAGATGGGATGGATTTTAGAAACAAACCGACATAGGTTTTGGGATCGGGGGATTTTGAGTCATTTATTGAGTCTTCTAGTCTTTTATTTTGTATTACTTCTAGTATGAAATTTAGTTACACTCTAGCATGTAATTACATTCATTTATTATTTATTATATTGTTCAGTTGACTTATATTATTGTATTCCCATTGTATTGTCTTACTTACATTATTTATGAACTCTGATATTTATTTATTATTATATGTTTATTTCAACTGTGTTGTAACTATATAACTGGGGGTAAAGTCAACCCACTATACTTATCACACCCATGTTATAAGTTAGTAGCATCTGTCATACAGGGAGGGGTTATTGAGGTCTTGTAACACACTTTCAATCCACGTGAGAGAGTTCCAGATCGAGATACATTACATATCATAATCCAAATATTTCAATAATATTGTATATCATTTGTAAAAATTTTAATGTGGTATAATATATTGTATCTCACAATTATGAAGAGAATGATCATCATAAATTACTAATTGAAGTTAATTATATGTTATGATACAAAATCATATTATTATTATATGATATCTCTATATCATAGAATTATATTTTTTAAAAGTAATTTTTTATAACTAATTCATAACTTTTCAAATAAGTTATACCATAGTAGTGGTACAACACTCCATTTCAAGTCCTTACTTGCATCATACTTTATGATATACTAAACCATGTAATTCTATAAAAACCCTAAGAACATTACATACCATACCCTATATTATGTATAATTGTATTGTATTATTTATATCATAACATAATATGTATGTTATTTTATTATATGATTAATCAATTTCCAATAAATTAAAATTTTCATGGCATGTCATAGCCGATGATTTACCTACATCATATCCAATGATATCAAGTTCTTCATGTATTATCAATTTTTAAAAAATTATTCTATAATTCACCATATATATTTCATAACATTGGTGATTTTTTAGGCATATTATATACCTATACTAGGATAAAAATAAAACCCTATTTCATGATTAATCATAAGAGGTTTGATATAAATAATAAAAGAATAAAAAATAATATGAACGTACAAGTTCTCTATTGATCATATTCTTAATTATGCCAAATTGTAACACACTGAGTTTTTATGAACCTTTTTTTGATAAAATTTCTTTTATGTCTTGTGTTATAAATTATACCAATTTAACCTTGCACTACATTTAACACCGACTTAACTTGCATTACACACAACACTAAGTTTCTACAAAACATCATTTTATTATTATACTTATTTAAACAAGACAATTATAACATTGCTATTTTAATGGAAGGTATGAATGGGATTAACTGAATTATAAAATTATGGTTTATGCATAATTATTTTCCCAATTAATTATAAAATAATGTAAAACCTTTTTTAAAATAAGAGTAAATGTTTTTCTGAAAAATTATTTAAATATGCACAAGGGTGTTTTGAAATAATAAATAAAAAAATCAATATTTTTTAATTATATTAATGAAATATATATATATATATATAATATTCAATTTAATTTTTAACATTAATATTATGTGTTTTTTATACATGATATAAGAACAAATCCAATTTTACGCATAAAGGAATTATTTTTCTAAAAATGCAGCTGTTCGCCTTTTGATAGCGCACTTGTTTAAAATATGGTTTTTAAAACTTTTATAAGTCCTATTTGAAAAAATCAATTTCTTTTTCTAAATTAGGATATCAAAATTTACTTTGGTTGAATTTTCGGTATTTTTCTGATAAGTTACATGTTTTGATGAATAATGAAAATAATTAATTTTAATTGAAAATATATTTTTCATCAAAATAATTTATAGTGTTTAGTTATATATTTTATTGGTTTTAAATTATAATTAGATAAAAAATTATCATTTAATATAATTTAGTTCATTGGAATCAGTTTCACAATGAATTCGGATATAAAAACAATTCAATCTTCTAGACATTTTCACTTTAAAAACTCATTTTCCCATTACATCAACAGGATTAATTTTAAATTAATTTTATCAAATTATGTGTTTTGAATTATGAAAAATATATTCCATATTTAGATTCATAAATTCATATTTATTAATTAGGTCCCTTTTAATTTTGGACAATAGGAATAGTAACTTTGGTAATTTTTATTACCATAGTTAAAGGAAAAATCAGGTAATTAAGGGTAAAAATAATATTATAAATACTATAAAACTATGCTAACACTTGCCAAAATATTATTGGATTAACTAAATTATAAAAATATAACCTAAGTATTTTAAATTTAATTATTTAATGTACACATTTCCATGAAAATTATTTAGATATTATTAAAATCAAAGAGAGTGATAAAGTGTCACACTCTTACTTTTGATAAGTATAAAATTTTGAATATGGGAATAAATAGAAGATATGATCAGATATATATATTATAATACAATATAAAATCCTTATCTATATCATATAAATTTATTTGAAATTTTTTGTAAATAAATAATATCAAAAATAATTACCAAATAATGATGGAGTAATTATTCAATTAATGAAATAATAAATTTCATGATATTAGAAATATTAAAAGAAGGTGATAAAATAATTCTCTAGTTAAACCTCACATTTTATGGGTGTAATGAACAAAAAAATTTTAAGTTATATCATTGTACTTATTTTCTTAAAGTTAAATAAATGAATAATTTCAAAATTGACACTTATGATATTTTATGAAAATAATATTTTATTAAATTATTTAAAAATAATAAAAACATATTTAAAAATTAAAAAAAATTATAATATGGTATTTAATGGTAAAATTTATTTATTTATGATTTAATTAAAATCACATAATTAAAAATTAGAACCTTTTAATATTGAAATAGTTGTTACCTTTGTTAAAATTAAAATAGGATAAATCAAAATGGTAAGGTTTATAATAATACCAAAATATATATAAAAACTATTGGTTGATGGTATTTCAACCCTATATCATCTTATATTCTAATAAATAGGCCTTTGGAGGTATATTATTTGATATTTAATTTATTATAAACTAATATTTAGAGGAAACTCCAAAAGTTCCCATGCCTCTTTTATAAAAGGGAGCCTCTTATTATATTTTATTTACAATTAATTACTTATTTGTTTTGGTCAAAATCTATCCACATCTTCTCCAAACACCCCTCCATTAATCCTAGGATCATCACTTTGGGTATAAATCCAACCAATGAATCCCTTTGGTGAAAACAAAGAGGAGTTTCCCAAAGAAGATGTAACATCCTATCACAAACTCTTTTGTTTTATTTTCATTCTACAACCCCTAAAATTTTATTATTCCACAATTATATAATAAAATCAGTTTAATCGATATATTGAGATGTTTTTATTCAAATATTTCTACCTAAACTCACACACTTCCATCGAAAGGGTAACGAACTTACCGGTCTTGTGTATGGCGAACTACCGCCTCACAAAATGATGTTGTTCATTTTTCATTTACCACCTCTAACGGTTGGTAATTATAATAGAATCTCAGTTTTTAAATGATATATATAATTTATTTATTCTTATATGATTATTATATTTTTTATTTACCATCTTTCACTCAAAGCGATCATTAAACAGAAACAGCATTCATGCGTACGTACGGCCTACCGTCTCCATGAACGGTGTATTCCATTTCATATTTATATTGTTTATAAATTATTATAAATATTTATATAATTGATATATATGATATTTATATAATTATTTAAATTATATAAATAATAAAATCATTATCTAAGTAAGAGGATCAAGAATAATAAGTCAAAACAAACGAATATTACCTAAAACGTAACACTAACATGGAATGGTTAATAAATGGGTAATATAAGGTCATAAATAAATAATATATCATATTATGTAATTGAATATGTTTATTTACTAGATTTATAAAAAAATAATATTTTTATATAGTATTTTTTAAGAATAGTAATTGATTTATGACATAAGGTAAGGAATTTTTGTCTCACTTTTATTTCTAGGGGACACATGTCTTATACACTACATGTTTCTTCTACATGGTGTATATAATGCCCATGAATATATTTTATGAGACTTATCTATAACATTATGATACTTTCAAATCTATATAATTTTCTTTTATTCAGGGTACATAGGATTGTACTGATTATAAAGTGCTGAGTATTTATTTCACAATCTCATCAATATTTGGGATTAAAGTCTCCATTGGGGAATATTTATCTTCCATGACCATATTTTCTAAAAATGATTTCTAAAATGTTCTTACTATTCTCATGTTGATTTTTAAATTAATTTTTAAACATTTTTTACTTTTTACTACATGGTTTGAAATTAATTTTTTATTTTTTTCCAAACAAGTTACGTAGTGACTTTTTTGGAAAAGGTACAAAAGGAATGTTTTTTTACTTATACAACATGAACATAATTTTCTACCATCATTACACCTTAATTATTTGAAGTTTAATTTACAAAATTACAAGTTTATTTTCAAATAAATTTTTTTTTAAACTGTGCATCATTTTAAGAAAATAAACGTTTTCAAAGCAGAAATGATATTTTCCACAAGAATTATTTTCAAATGATATATCAAAATTATTTTCCATATAAGATAACATTATTTGATGTTACTTAAGTTTTACTAGGGATATGATTCAATTATACCATTCTTATTCTTTCTAATAATGTTTTATGTTTATGATGGAATAATAATTATGAAACCCATTTGTTTTCCATGGGTTATTTTATGATTAAATGATATTTACGAAACCCATTTCCTTCCATGGGTTCCGATATGATGAATGATTTATGTTGGCTCTTGGGAGATCTCTCCTTTTGAGATTTCCTAGGGTTTTTTAGAATCTTGGGCCTTCTTGACTTAGGGTGGATGGGTTGTATGTGGTGTTTGGATCTTACTTGGACAGAATATTGTGTGGTGATGGGAGGTCTGGATATGATGACGATGGCTACAGTGGTCAAGCATCAGCATTTAGTTTCCTAAAAAGGATGTCTCTTTGTGGTAGTAGTTTGTTCGGGTGGTAGTCCTTGGTGTCTTTGGTGGTGGATAATTTAGGTGGTGGTAATGGAGGAGACTACAGTTTTTTATGTATATACCTCGGCGAATGGATTGGAGGTGTGTTTCCCTCAGTGCGGACGATGGGCTCAGGGTTGCAAATCTGGTCACAGTTGTCTGCCTTAGGGTTGCGGCCTCACAGGAAGTGGTGGGGTCTCGATGTGGCGGGGGAAATCTTAGCGGCAGTACAGTTGATGATGGGTCACGTTCTTGTCGGCATCTACAGGAGGTTGATGGGGGGATGCGTTAAGGTCGTGATGGGGTCATCGGATGCGATGGGGGTGTTCAACACAGGGGCGTTTCGGTCAGATGATAGGGTCATATGTGTCATTGTGTTCTGACATTGTTCACGGCTCAGGCAGTGTAGTTCATTAGGGTTTTTCTATGTTTTTTTTGTTGGGACTTTGGGTTTACTATAATGGTCTTTATGCAAATGGTCTTTTGGGCCATTCAATTCTAAGGTTTCATGCCTCTAGGCCTATATGCATGTAATGGGTCTTCCCTTACCCAAATAAAAGGGGTTTCTTTCTTTCATTCTCTTTTTTTAATAAAGAGTCTTTCCCCCAACCTTTTTGGAATGATTCATGTTCTTATGGTAGAGATATGTATGGTTTTCATTATGTGATTGGTGGGACCTATATCTACCACCAATGCATTGGGTAATGATTTATATTTGATGAGAAAATAATGGGAATCAAGTCTATGATCTTGATCTACTATGGAAGATGAGGAAAAATGATCCACTATGGGAAGATGGGGAAACCCAATCCCTTATAAGGAAGTTATGGTGACTAGGTATGGTCGTGTGTCCCACCCAGTAGGTGAAATCCCCATGAAGTCCTTTGTTAAGTTTTGGTAATGCACCTTGACTTATAAGGAATGATATTACATGTTTATATGTCTTCCACAAAATTCATGTCATATTCTTATATTATGATTTCATATATTATGATCTTGATTTCTCTTATGATTCATGTCTTATTAAATTCCAATATTTATGTCATGACTCATGTATATGATCTTTGATACGAATTGTATGATCTTTTATTTTTAAGATCATGCTCTCATACCCTTATGCTCATGGCATTCTTACATATGTCCCTTATTTACCCTTACTGAGGATATGAGATCACCCCTTTTTATGTTTCCTTTCTCCGAGTTATAAAGATATGTGTTATATATGATGTGTCTAAGAAGGATTCTAGTCATTAGGAATTTAGTTTGAGATAATTTAGATCACTTATGTGTCAGTGTTTTTGTTTCCATGCTTCTAAAGGAACTAAACTAATATGATATATGGGCATCAATTTGTGTAATGTATTAATTATTCCTCAAAAATGATGAAATTTTAATGTATAAAAAGTGAGGGTTACTATATTTGGTATCAAAGAAAAAATTTAGTTAACCTTTGGAAACTAGGATAAGAAAACATTGGTGAAATCATTAGATATATTTCTAAGGATATGTCGAGGGATGTCTCTAAGGATAAGCTTAAGGTTTCATAGATTAAAGAAGGTTTCATAATTTAGACATAATATAAGTGGGTTTTCATGATTATGTTGTTTCTTACTATGAAACATATTTCTTACTCTATAATTTTTTATTTTAATCAATGGTTGGAAACTAAAGGAACTACATTAATAGTGATTGTGATGGACAATGAAATAATTTACCTCCTGAGAAACCGAATGATATGGAACCTTGAGTGAAAAATATTGTTTTTATAGTTACCCAAATTTCTCAATCTATGAACCATGCTGGACTTCAAAATGATATAAGGAGGGAACAACATTCTATTGATTTCTTCATGATTCAATGTTCACCTTCTTTAAGTGGATCTTTTGATCCAATTTTTGTTGAAAAATGGATCAGTACCACTAAAAATATGTTATCCGTTCTCCAGTGTTGGGAACATGTGAAATTCATTCTAGTTGTTTATCAGTTAAAAGATGAAATATACTAGTGGTATACTCTAATAAATAATACAAGGATGCAATTTGAAATTGAATCCATAGTTTTGGATGAGTTAAAGAACTTATTATTCAATAATTACTTTCCTCATGTTCTTCATTTCTTGAGCTTAAGAAAAAGGATGATAAATCTTTCATTACCTACTAGTATAATTTTACAAGTCTTGTGAGGTACGCTTCTAGAATTATCATCCAACCAAAAAGTAAGGTTGACCGATTCTTCAGTGGGTTAAATACAAAACTCATAAGGGAATTATCCTTAAGATACTTCAGTATCTATGAAGAGATTTTGTGTTGTGAAATCAAGGTTGAAATAGAGGTCACAGTTACATATCAATATCATGATTTTAATAAGATAAAGAAGATGGATTTTAAAGGAATATCTAAAAACCATGGTGAAAATAAGATGATCCTTTTTTTATGCTCTAAGTGTGGAAATAAGCATAGAGGAAATTTTCTTATGGGGTATAATAAATGATTTAAGTGTGGAAGGGGAGGACATTAGGGAATTTATTGTCAGACTGATGGTAAGAAATTAGTCAATGATGCAAATATAGGGAAATCCACACAGAATTCACCTCCCACACTTTAGTGCTTCAAGTGTATAGAGAATAGGAATTATGATAACTATTTCTCAAACCCAAGGGTTAGTGATTATGATTGGAATTAGAAACCTATTAAGATGATAGATATGGTAAAATCTCATGTGATCACTATTTCTAATGAGGGGTGCAATAAAAACATGGTGAAAGGCACACTTACCATCCACTCTAGAAATTCTAATGTCTTATTTGATTCTAGATCTACCAACTCATTCATAAATAAATATTTTGATAATGGTTCTAAGATTCTAATCAAATGACTATATATGGAATTAGCTATGAAAACCCCTAATGGTATGATTATTACACCTCAAGTATGTGATTCCTCTCTAGTTTATGTTTATGGGAATGGGTTTCCTTCAAATATTTTCATTCTTTCTCTAGTTTAATTTGATGTCATCTTAGGCATGGATTGGATTTATCTGTATAAATCACACATCAATTGTAAATAATAGAAGTTAAATTTGATATTTTAAACCAACCTATGGGCATATATCGATGTGATGACAAGTATAAACTTCTTTTGTAGATTATATATAGTGTATGGGTATTAATTAACATTCATAAGGGTTGTTTGTCTCAAATTGTTGGGGAGAAAATCAGCATCGATGATATGCCTATTGTTTGTAAATTTTTGGATGTATTCCAGAAGAGTTTCCTAGCCTTCCATAAAAATGTGAAGTTGAGTTCTCAATAGAACTTGTTCCTAGTTCTACACCAATCTTAAATAATCCCTATAGAATATCCCCAATTTAGTTGCAAAAAATAAAGAATCAACTCCAAGAAAACCTTGATAATGGATTCATTCAGCCATGTGTATCACCTTAGGGTACACCATTTCTTTATTTTTAAAATAAATATGGATAAATGTGACTTTGAATTGATTATCGGGAGTTGAAAAATATAACAATCAATAAAAAGTATCATCCTACCAATATTGATGAGTTTTATGATCAACTACATGGATCACAATACTTTTCCAAGATTGACCTTCATTCTGGATATCATCAATTGAGGGTCAATAAGGAGGATATACCCAATATGAAATTCCATATAAGGTATGGGTACTATGAATATATATTGATTCTTTTAGTCTTACCAATTCCCCTTCTATATTTATGGATTTGATGAATATATTGTTTAGATATTACCTTGATCAGTGTGTGGTATTTTTTATAGATGATATTCTAATATATTAAAATAGTAAGTAAGAGCATGAATACCACTTGAGAATTGTGAAAAAGAACCTAAGGAAGGAAAATTTGTATGAAAAATTTACAAATTATGAATATTGGATATAAAAGGTTTCATTTTTGGGTTACATAATCTCAATAGATGGTATAGTAGTAAATCCCTCAAAGATGGAGGCTATTGAATACTATCTTAGACCAAACACAATGACTGAGATTCATAGTTTTCTTGATTTAGCTAGATATTATAGAGGTTTTGTGGATAATTTCTCATGACTATATTATCCTCTAACCAAGTTAACTCATAAGGGTTCCAATTTCCTTTAGATAAATGAATGTTAGGAAATTTTCAAGAAACTAAAGAGAAGATTAGTCAGTGCACCTGTGCTTATGTTACCCTATAATGGATAAGGGTTTTTAATATATAGTGATTCATCCAAGAAGGGATATGGATGTGTTCCTATATAGAATAAAATATTTATCACTTATGCCTCACAATAGTTGAATATTCATGATAAAAATTACCCAAATCATGATTTGGAGTTGGTTGTGGTAATTTTTGAATTAAATATATGGATGAATTATCTCTATGGATAAAAGTGTGATATATATACTAACCATAAAAGTATGAAATATATATTCACACAGAAGGATTTGAACATACACCAGAGAATATGATTAGATATGATAATGGATTATGACTTCTCGATACATTACCACCCTGGGAATGAAAACAAGGTGTTCGATGCTTTGAGTGGAATGGATCATGCTAGATTATCCATGATAGCGATCACAAAAGATCCAATGTTTTTGTATTTTAAAAGGATTGATCTATAAATCCTAAAGTAATGGGTAAAATATTTTATTTCTCAATTGAATTTTCAACCCTCCATCCAAGTGAAGATTAAAGAGGCGCATAAAGAAGATGTAGAGCTACAAAAGAAGGTTAGAAATGTTCCTATGTTTAACCTTGATTGTGATGAAATGATATTGTTAAAAAACTATGTATGTGTTTTTTCCTTACCAGATTTAAAGAAATATCTATTATAGGAAGCTCATATTTATTCATTCTCTATTAATCTTGGAAGTATGAAGATGTATAGAGATTTGAAAGAATACTTATGGTGGGATGGAATGAAGATATATATCATAGAGTTTGTATCTTGGGGCTTGTTATGAAAGCAATTGAAGGCTCTAAGACACAAATCTAAAGGGGATGTTGCATCCATTACCCATACCAAAATGGAAAGGGAGAACATCACCATAGATTTTTTAATTAGACTCCCCAAAACCTCTAAAGTTTTTAATATTATATGGGTAATAATCAATTTTCTTACTAAGTCGGCACACATCATTGCTATTAGATAAGACTTATATCTAGATCAACTTTATAGGATATACATTAAGGAAGTAGTATGGTTTCATGGAGTACCATGTTCTATTTTATCTGATCAGGACCTGATTTTTTCCTTAAAATTCTAGAAAATTCTTCAGCAAACACTTGATACAAAATTGAGTTTCAACACTTATTATCTTCCTTTGAAAAATGGTCAGTCTTAAATAACAATTCAAACCCTAGAGGTTATGTTGATATATTGTTCTATGTATTTCAAAGGTGTTTGGGATCAAAACCTACCTATAGTTGAGTTTTCTTACAACCATATCTTTCACTGAAGCATTTATATGGATCCTTATTAATTCCTCTATGGGAAGAAATGTAGAACTCCAATGTGTTGGGAAAAAGTTGGAGAACAAAATCTATTGGGACATGAGATCATTGAATAGATAGTTGAGAAGGTTAGAACCATTCAGTATCATATCAAGACATCACAAAGTTAGTAGAAAAGTTATGCTAATAATTTATGGCATGATCTATAATTAGTCGTTGGCAAGATGTTTTTTCTACAAATTTCTCCATGGAATAAAGTTATGAGCTTCAGGAAGAAAGGTATGATAATCCCTAGGAAAATCAATCCCTTTGAGATTCTTGATCGTATTGGGGTGGTATCCTATCTCTTGGAATTACCTATAAATCTCTATCAAGTCCATGATGGGTTTTATGTATCTCTCCTAGGGAATTGTATACATGGCCCTTCACATGTACTGAACTCATATTTCATACTGGTGGAGCAAGATCATTCATACAAGGAACAACCAGTTGAAATTATGGATTGTACAGAGAAATTTCTATGAAACAAGACCACTCACATGTTCAAAGTTTTGTGTAGAAACCACTAGTTAGAGGAAGCTATGTGGGAACTTGAGTATAAGATGTGGTAGAAGTATCTTCATTTTTTTTGTATCAGAATAATGAATTTTGAGGGTGAAATTTATTTAATGGGGGTAGAAGGTAACACCCATAGTTTTTATGAACCTTTTTTTTAATAAATTAAATTTCATTAATGTCTTATGTTATACTCTACAAGAATTTAAGCTT
This sequence comes from Viscum album, assembly GCA_963277665.1. Classification (NCBI taxonomy): domain Eukaryota; kingdom Viridiplantae; phylum Streptophyta; class Magnoliopsida; order Santalales; family Viscaceae; genus Viscum; species Viscum album. Next base: position 565,382,875 of record OY728134.1, on the reverse strand, counting down.
TTGATACACACAACACTATCTTAGATTACTTTATATGCAATAAATACTTTTTACAAAACATCATTTTAATATTATACTTATTTAAACAAGACAATTATAACCTAGTAATTATAATGGAAGGTATGAATAGGATTAACTGAATTATGAAATTATGGTTTACATATATTTATTTAAAAAATTAAATATAAATTAATGTAAATCCTTTTTTAAAATAAAAGGAAATCTTTTTCTAAAAAATTATTTAAATATGCACAAGTGTGTTTTGTACCAATAAGTAAACAAAAACATTTCTGAATTATGTTAATGAAATATATATATATATATATTCAATATAAGTTTTAACATTTATCTTATGTGTTTTATAGACATGATATAAGAACAAGTCTAATTTTATGCATAAATGTGGTATTTTCTAAAAAGGTAGTTTTGTCGCCTTTTGATGACGCACTTGTTTTAGATATGGTTTCTGACACTTTTATAAATCCTATTTGAAAAAATAAATTTCTTATTTGAAATTGGGATATAAAAATTTACTTTGGTTTAATTTTTGGTATTTTTCTGATAAGTTTCATCTTTTGATGAATAGTGAAAATAATGAATTTTAATAGAAAACATCTTCTTCATAAAAACAATTTATAGTGTTTAATTATATATTTTATATGTTTTAAATTATAATTATATCAATGTGTTATCATTTAATCCAATGTAGATCATTGTAATCAATTTTACATTAAATTTTGATATAAAAACAATTCAATCGTTTCGATATTTTCACTTTAAAACCATATTTTCTCATTCCATCAACAAGATTAATTTTAAATTACTTTTAGCCAATTATATGTTTTGAATTGTGAAAAATGGATTCCATATTTTGAATCAGAAGTTCAGAATTTATTAATTAGGTCCCTTTTATTTTTTTTACAATATGAAATTATGACTAGTGTATCATGAACACCTTTTTCAAGAAAAGTCCATATAACCAGGTCATGGGATTGATGTTCTTGGTTTTCACTATCATGGTCATATTTTTCACCTCATGTGAAACACTTGTATTTTGAGGTTGTGATTTCATATGTATTTGACTGTTGACCATATCAACAAGAATCATCACATGCATCATATTTTGTATATTGGTTTATCATGACATATATGTTTCTGGTATGTGATTACACTGCTGATGGTGGACTGAGCTACTTAGTGTCGACAACTTAAGTTGTCTTTACACATATAATTTCTTGGTGACATTATATTTAATTGAACCCTTATGTGTGCCTACTTCTAATAGAAGATCATGTGATACTTTTGTGTGGTGCACCTAGGCAATGATGGTGATAATGAAAATGATGATGGTGAGATGAAATTCATTGAAATGATGTAGTTACTCTATGAATGCATGGTGAAATGTAACTTGTTAGGTTGTTTTGGGTGTTAGATTCAATAGTAAGTAATCTCATGTGTGTATCATTTAGATAGGTCTAGTTAATTATGGTTCCAACTATAGCTTATGTGGAGTGATCCCCATAGCCTATTGGTATTCTATCTAACTGAACCAGACATATATAGCATCTCAATGTGTTTTTATAAGATAAATACATTATGGAATGTGTATAGATACGTGTATACATGAATTTTTGTGAGTTTTAACCATTATTTAACATTGTACGGGTTATTTGTAAGACCTTGTGGTCTAATGGTGTGACTCTGGTTACTAGTGAGTCAATGTCTCATGTTGAATGAGGGTAACCTGATATTTGACATTCCATGTGAATGGATAGTCAAGTTTAATTCCTTAGGGGAAGTTTTTATTGAAGAAAATTCTTTTTTCATGTGAGTAACCTTTGTAAGTGTTAAAGGAAGTTCTTGAAAGGTTCCTTGCAACCTGGTAGTATAGATAACCTTGAGTATAAGTAATCATGATACAAGGTTTTGTTTTGGAGTACTTTGACACTTATTTCATTGAGGGTATGACTAGGGGTTGCCTAACCCACTAGTTTAGAATTCAAATCTCATTGGATGTGGAATAAATATTCCAAGTGGTTGGACTTAGGGAAGTTGGGGCATGGGGGAAGCTCGATGTCTTGAATTGACACATGTGTTCTAGGTGGTACACATTGAATCTTTGTATCAAGGAGATTATCCTTCTAAATAGTAGTGTTGTGAGTGATTGAGTTTGGTGGAGATAATGCCTTATGTTGTGGAAAAACTAAAGAGTCATGTGATTCTGAACCTAGAGGTTCATGACTCATGGAGAGATCATGTTGTTCGGAGTAAGAGTAGTATCACCATGCATTTCTGGGAATATATTTGGTGTGTGAGCATTCATGTACTAGTTGTGTTAGGTTATTTGAACTGGAGGAAGTAGGGTTGTGAACTATCCTTTGAGAATGTTCAGGTTCTTTGGATGAACCCAGAAGTTCTAGTGATGGTAGGTCACTAAGGATTTTATCTCAAGGTCTCTCTTACAGTTAGTAAATTCACATTTCGCATGAATATCTTTTGGTCTTTGTGGAATATAGGTTGTTTTAAATGGAGATTATATCTATGTATATATATAGAGTCATAAATGGATTGGGGTACCATTTTTTGTTCAACCTAAGTTTCTCATCTTTGAAAATATTGTGGTTTGGTGTAGCGACATGCATGAGGGGATGAGGCCTGCATGGATCAGAGGATATAACGCATGCCAATGATGTTGTAGGACATTATGTGCATCGATAATGGATTGTTAGATGCAGTCAAATGAATTATAACAATAAATGTGTGTGTAGTGCTTAGTTATTTCATTAAAATTGGGTATCAATGGATGTTCATTGTTAGTTATCATGTATGTTGATAAACTAGTTATGGGCCAGGTGGTCCAATTAAAGCACTGTGAGGAAACTATAAGGATACTTTTATGGTGGGGAACAATGAATTATCATGTTTTAAATGGCCTCTCTTGTGGGAAGGGTTGTGGTCTTTCATAAGACTAATCGTTGAACGTTCATGTTGACTATAGGAGGCTGATGTGTCGAGGACTCAAGAGTATATGGTTTCATGGTGAATTATTGATTTTAGATTCAGATATAGAACTAGATAGAGGCCAAATGTGGGCTTCAGACTTGTAAAATTGGTGAAAACTAAGAGCGATTCAGATCATTGGTGCATTGATTCATGGTTGAGAGTATTGTGGCTGATGAAAGTAGTTGTCAAATGGGTTGGGGATAAATTTTTTCAAAGTTGGTTCAGACTTTGGTAAGGTTTTCTAATATATTTAATGATGTCTCTAAAGAATAAGGCTTCATGATTAGTAGTTCATGTAGTTTCTATTATTGATTATGGGAACCATTTAAAAGTAAATACTGGCATTTTTTCATGGACCATAATGTGGTGGGTTGAAGCCACATCAAGCTCATCATATTGGGTAAAAATAAGGTGGTTAAGAATTAGTTGGGGCTTTTTTGGAATGTTTGGAATGTTTGGGTTTCATTGATTGATGGATACTCATTAGTTCATCTCCAAACCTAGGATGAGTTGTTAGTATTGACTTTTAACACATGTCTTTCATTTGATCAAGTGTGATGGAATTGAACCACACCTGGTTTGTCACTGGACTATCAAAATCTTGTGTATATTATGATTCCTATAGTGGGGAGTACCATGATTATTCATAATTAATTATCTGAAGACACCATGACATATTATGTTATATGGATGTGGAGATCACAGACTCGGTGAAGGATAACAATGAGATTCTATATTGGATTCTATTTCTCATCCTTATAGTCATGTAGTAAGTGTATGATGGGCATTTATGAAAGAGTTTGGACTTGAGGAAATGAGTTAGTGTTTGGGGATGGATTACGGAGGAATATATAAGGATAATGATCGAGGAAGATAGGTATTCATGTTCACATGCTACCAAAACTTCTCAAGGATAAGAAGTGTTATGTTGGGGAGATTGTAACAACCCACTTCATTATAGGTTGTGAAATTTGGAGGGAACTTGAACTTTTCATATGGTGGAAGGATCATTCAGAGAACCGAGTTTCAAACTGATATACTTCATATTAAAACATATTAAAGAGAATATTTTAGACTTGAATGGAAGAATATAGGGTGAATTATAGATTTAAAGAAGGTTAGGGCCTTATTCTGGGCCAATCAAGATACAACAGCAGCATCAGCTCACTGATATCCACCACTAGGTAGCTTATGGGGTGGGAATAAGCCCATGATGCCTAGTAGGAATTATCGGCTGGTCGATGAGACCTAATTGGCATGTTTGTGAGGTAGGAAGTGGTTTTTCTACCCTATAAGGCTCATTGTCCAGCTGATGAGCCAACACTGGGTGGTTAGTAGACCACTGGATAGCTGGTAGGGTGCACTGGTTAGTGATTAAGTTAGGTTCATTTGGAATTTTTACCTCTAAACAACCCTTGGGTTTTATAATTTTGGATCAAAATTTTTATGTTCATTCGGCCATTCACCTCCCTTATTTTCCCTCAAATATATATCCTTGATTCTTACTAGATATAAACTCAAACTGTTAATGAATCTAGTTGAGATATATCATTATCCACTAATATTAATCTCTTTCTTCCTTGTGTGGTGGATAATCTTTGTGTCATTTTTAATTAATCAACCACCTGGTAAGTTATTTAAATTTTTATCCCTTTGATGTCTCAATTATATTTGGATCCTCTTTCATTTTGTGATCTTGATCACTAATTTATTGTGGGATATATCCTGATTAAATTATTGGATGACATCTCCCTCCGATCTTGATGAAATTTTCCAAGAATGATGGAGATTTTGATTGGAATGTAAAAAGGATGTATCATGATGATGAATGCATTCCATTGATAGGAATTTCATTGAAGGAATGTCCCTTGATGATCTCCTCTTTTTTTTGGTCAAATTGAGTTAATTGGCCATCATATCATGGAATTGATTTTTGAGTTTCTCTCATTATAGAATCAAAGGTGCCCTAGGAGTGTCCAAACTTCATTAGATGACATTGTTTCTAAGGTGTGTCACTTGGTAGGTTTTCTTAAAAAGGTTCCAATTTAATTATATTAAATTGGTTGATGTTATGCTTTCACACGATAGGGTTTTTTCCAATAGTTAAATTGAAATCATATTATAGACCTTCCATGGATGGTTGTTTGAGGTTCTAGTTAGGTGGTGATATCCAGTAAAACTTTTGGAATATATGCCTTTCTCCTTTAAATGTGATTTTCCTTTTAATAATTTAATTAATTATAATTTTGTTATAAATAATTATTCATAATTCATGGGTGTGAGATTGAAATTCATGGTGATCGATGGAGGAAAATTAGACTTATATGACTCATATAAAGCTAAAATATTTTCTTGGATAGTAGTTACCTTCATTTAAGGTAGGTGGTTCTGTATACATGAACCTAAGGTTTATACTTAGATTATTGGCATGTGATATACGGTTGTGCCACCCTTGGGTTGTTGAACTTGAGATTCATGTAACACCTAGAAAACTAAATGGAACACCCATAAAGATATTTTAATTTATTGATCGAATCAATTAAAATCTGTGACCTAGTGACATTTTAATTAGTTAATAAATTCTCTATCTTAAATAATTAAATGAATATGACTAATGAATCGATAAGGTGTTAAGGTCCACAGTTTACCTTGTGTGTTGGATTTATTCTTAGACACTAATGGATAAGGTTTGAATGGTTATGTTTTACCTATCTATATATTATTGATCTTATGCTGATTTTTTATCAAATTTTGTGTTTATGAAGCCTGTGAGACTTGTGTTTGATGATTGATCACATGGGGTGTGTGTGTTCATCTCGAGATACATATTCTTACTTTTTTCTAGCATGTAGATTTTTATGATTATGAATATTTCATGATATGATGTGATATTAATATGTCGTTTTTTCCTGTATTAAATATGTAATTATTTATCCTTGTAATTGATTAGACAAGTGAATCCTTGATATTACATCGATTTGGTCTAAATGTCCTTAAATGTGGGTGTGGCTATACTTGTAGAGGGGTGTTAATAGATGATTGATTAACCAATATAATGTGTTTCAAATGAACTTAATGGCGGTCATGGCTATCCCTATAGAGGGGTGTGAATTAATAATCATCTGGATAATTAATAGATGTTGTGGATTTACAAATAGCATTGAGATTGGCTTGATGATGTAATGTACTTAAAGGTGAGAAGGGATATCCCTATTAAGGGATGTGTGTATATGATTATTTGGCAGTGCTCGATGACCAATGTATGACATTCCTTCTATTATGGTGCTGAAGGTGGTAAAGCTAATGTTCCAAACCTGACATTTGTTGTGTGTGTGTGTGCGCACACTCTAGCTTATAGTTTTCATTATCTTCTTGATCATTGTTTCTTCTCATTTTATCATCCTTTTTTTACTACTTAACTATGAGTGTCACATTCAAGTATGATGAATTTACCATTCATGTATAGAACTGCATTGGTGGTGTCCTAATGAGTTTTACTCACACCATACTTAGGCATCCATGGCACTTGGATACTTGAGAATCCCTCACTTATTATAGGTACAGGTTGGTATGAGTCCTAGGTTTGATTGACTAATGGGATAGATCGTTATGCATTTGAATACCGATTTTAGGTGAGGTTTTTATTTGCAAAGACTTTTGTAATTTTATTATTTTATATCATGTTTGTGATAGGTATAGGGGTGATCCATAATTTGTTTCTAGTTTTTACTATTGAGTCTATTATTTCCACATTTATTCATAAAATTCGAAAGTTTATATTTTCATATTACTCTGATTTAAACTGATTTCATATTTGGTTATTTACCATTATTGGGTTCTCTGATTGATGGTGAAGTCTCTTTAAATTTTCACATTAAACCCTCACTACTAGTTGGTAGCTTCTAGTATACAGGGAGGCATGCTTGAGGTCATGTGGCATTCCATCTTGTACCTGCTGATTTAGTCAGGATGCTACAAAGTAATATTAGATCAGGTTTTCTTGGTATTCCTAATTTGGGGAGTTGGTAGACAGGTGACATAGGAATGTGTTGGATCTTGTTTTGAAACTTAGATTGGTATGTCGTGAAAAACATTTACAAGGGAAGTCTAGGTTACCAGGTCATGGGACTGATATTCTTGGTTTGTGTTGTTATGATCATATTATTTCAACTCATGTGATGCACATGGAATTTGAGGTTGTTATTTAATATGGGTTTGAATATTAACCATATCAATAAGAGTATTCGCATGAATCACTTTCTTCATATAGTTTTATCATGAAATAAATGTTGATTTTATGTGATTTTACTAATGATGGAGGACCCAACTGCTTATTTTTAACAACTTGTACTATTTTTTCATGTGAGTTCTTGGTGACATTCTATTCAGTGAAACCCCTATGAGTACCTACATCTGATAGTAGGTCATGTGAGACTATGGTATGGTGCACCTAGGTGATGATAATGAAAATAATGATGATCATGGTGATAAAGATAGTGGTAAATATGATGTATTCCCTCTATGATTTCAGGGTTCATTTTACTTTTCTAGGTAATTGTTAGGCATTAGATGACTTAGTAAGGAATCTCATGCATGTAGCCAATAGATTGTTATGGTTAATTATGGTGCCAACTATAGCCTGTGTGGAGTGATCCACATTGCCTAGTGGCATTCTATCTAATGAAACTAGGAATCTATGGCCTCTTGACATGGTTTTTCTAAGAGATATCCATCATGTAATGTCTATAGAGATGTATCTAGATTAAGTTTTATGGATTTTAACCATCATTAAACCTTGTAAAGGTCATGTGTAAGAACTTGTGGACATAATGGTGTGACTCTAGTTACTAGTGAGTTAGTGTCTCATATTATGTGAGGGTAACACAAGAGAGTACATTCCTTATGAAGGGATAGTCAGGGTTAATGACTTAGTTTACATTGATGAAAATTACTTGTTCATGTGAGTAACATTTAAAAGTCTTAAAGTAAGGTCTTTCATGTGGCTATATAACCTAAGAGTATAGAGCACATTGAGTGCTAGTGCTCATGATATAATGTTAGGTTTCAAAGATCTAGGATACTTATGACATTAAGGGTAGGATCAGGTCTTCCCTGCCCATTGGTTCAGAATTTAACTTTATTGGGATGTTGAGTAAAGATTCCAAGTATTTTTACTTAGGAGAGTTAGAGTGTGGATGGTTGCTCGAAGTATTTAACTAACACTCATGTGTTGAGTCGTACATGGTGAATCTAGGTAGAAAAAAGATGATTCCTCTAAATATTAGTGATGAGATTGATTGAGTTTAGTGGAGTTGGTTCCTTATGGTGTGGAAATCTAAATAGGAATGTGATTTTGGGCCTAGTGGTTTGTGACTTGTGGGGAAATCATTCTTTTGGGATTAAGAGTGGTATCATCATTCCTTGCTAGGAATATATTTGGTGCATGAGAATTCATGTAGCAGTTTTGTGTGTTTGGTTAAATTGGTAGAAGTGGGGTGGTGAACTAACCATTGAGAATGTCCATTTTTTATGGATGAACTTGGAAGATATAGTAACAGTAGGTCACTAATGATTTTTTCTAAAGGTCTCCCTTATAGTTAAAAACTATTTCCATTGGTGTAAAGCTCACTGGGATTGGAATCCTAGAGGTTACTATGAATAGAGATATATTAATACAGAAAGATAGAATCCACAATATATTGGGGTACCATTTATGGTTAACCTACGTTTTTCATCTGTGTAAATTTCATGGTTTGGTGTAGCAGCTTGCATGAGGGGATGAGACCCACTTGGGTTGGAGGAAGTAACACATGCATAGGATATTGGAGGAAGATATGTTCATGAATAATGGATCACTAGATGTAGTTAACTACATTCCAAAAATCCATGTGTGTGTAGTTCTTGGTGATTTATTGACAATTTGGTATGAACGTATGGTCATTCTTAGTTATCACGTTCGGTGATGAACTAGTCATGGTCCAAGGAGACCAATGAAAGTACTGTGAGTAAAATATAAGGATATTTATATGGTGGGGATTATTGACCTATCATGTCTAAAATAGCCTATCTTGTGGGAAGTTTCGTGTTCTTTCATAAGACTTACCATTGAATGATTGTGTTGACTCTAGGTGGTCGATGTGTAGAGGGCCTAAGAGTATATGGTTCAACAGTGAATGCCTAATGTTTAATTCATATGTAACATTAAATAGAGACTAGATGTGGGATTTAGAGTTGGAAAATAAGCATGAATTTATAGAGAGTTATATCTTTGGTGTATTTACGCATGGTTTAGGTCCTTGTGGTTGGTTCAAGCAGTTGGTGAACCAACTGGGGAGAAATTCCTTCAAAGTCGGTTTAGACTTTTTTAAGGATGTTTGATTGATTTAATGATGTCTTTGGGGCTTAATAAATCATGATCATTAGTTCATAGAATATAAATTATTAATGTTAGGAACCTTTGAAAAGTATCAACTGGTGTTTCTATGTGGACATTGATTTGGTGGGTTAAATCTATATTAACCTTTTCTTATGGGGTGTGACTGAGGTGGTTAACAATTGCCTAGATCTTTTCTAGAAATTTCAGCATGTTTGGGTTTCATTGATTGGTGGAGACTAGTTAGTTTGTATTAATACTTGAGATCAGGTTTTGGTATTGAATTTCAACTCGCATCTTGTATTTGATAATGTGCAATGGAATTAATCCACATTGGACATGTCATTGGTTTACCAAAATATTTTTTGAATGACGATTCCTATAGTGAGAAGCATCATGATGCTTCAGGAGGAATCAATTGAAGACACCATGGTGTGTCTAATTAGATGGATATAGTGATCTTGATATTGATAAAGGATAAAAGTGATATTTTATCTTTGATTCTATTTCCCATGCTCGGAGTCACGTAATGGAGTCATGATGGGAATTCAAGAATGACTGTGGCCTTGAGGAAAATGAGTTGAATTTTGAGGATGGAATGTAGAGGAATCTATGATAATGACAATAAAGGAATATTGGGAGGAATGTTTGTGAAAAACCAAATCTTCTTAAGGTTAAGGATTACTATGGTGGAGAGGTTGTAATGACCCACATCATTATGGGTTGTGAAATTTGGAGGGAACCTAAACATTTCCTCTAGTGGATGGCTTGTTCAGAGGGATTGGTGTCAAACTAAGATGATTAATGTTTGAACATATTAAATAGAATCATTTTTAATTTAATGGAATCAAAAAGGGTGCCTAAGATTTCAGAAGAAGTCCAAGGCCTTATTCGGGCCATCCGGGCTACGACAGAAGCACCAGTAGGCTAGTAGCCCCCACCAACTAGCGAGTAGGGTGTATAGAAGCCCATGCTACCTAAAATGACTCAATGAAAATCCTGTGAGCCTATAATGGCTCACTGGTGAGGTGGGGAGTGGGCATTCTATACAGTAGGTCTCACCGACCATCCAGGGATCCACCATTGAGTGGTCTGTGGGGTACACTAGGATGGGATTAATTGAGGGTCATTTTAGTCTTTTGACAACCAATCCACTCTCAGTTTTTTATAGGTTTTTCACAAAATTTTGAGTTCCATTCAGCCATGAACCTACCTTATCCTCCCTCTAAGATATATCCTTGATCCGAGGTATATTAAGACTTAAAATGTTGGCTAATCTACATTAAATCTATTGTTCATCAACTATCTTTATCTCCTTCTTCCTCATGTGGTGGAGGATAGATGTTACATTCATTTTGGATCATACTATTGGTAATTTGTTTCCCCTAAAATCCATTTTATGTGTAAATTATATTTATATCCTCTTCCCTCTTTTGATTTTTATCCCCAATTTATCATGGTCTAGATACTAATTTCAGAATTGGATGACAATTCCATTGGGTCTTGATGGAATTTTATGATAATAATGGATATTTGGATTGGAATGGATAGAGGATGTACTATGATGATTAAATCATGTTATTAATGGGTGTTTCATTGAAGTTATTTCCCTTTATGGTCACTTATTCGGGTTTTTTTCAAATTAAGTAAGTTGGCTAACATATCATGGAATTAATTTGGGGGATTTTATCATCATAGAATCATAAATTGTCAAGAGTGGATGAACTTAGTTAAATGACGTTGTGGATAAGGTACATATCTTGTTTGGTTTTATTAAAAATTATCCAATTTAATTATATTAAATTAGTCAATGTTATGTTATCATGTGATAGTAATTTTTCCAAGAATAAAGTCTGAAGCATGTTATGGACCTTCCATGGATGGTTGATCAAGGTTCTGACTAGGCAGTGATATCTAGTATGTTTTTTATCATGTATTCATTTTGCCTTTAAATTTGAGTTTCCTTGTAATCATTTAATTAATTATAATTTATTTATAATTACTTATTTGATAATATTATTTGTGATATAGAAACTCTTGGTAATTAATGTTGGCAGAATGGACTTAGATAACTCAAACAAATATATTGATATCTTTTTGGGTAGCAGTTGGATTTGTTTGTGGTTGGTGGATCTATGTATATAACCCTGATCCTAAGGTTTATACTTAGTTTATTGGAATGTGAAATGTAGTTGCACCACCCTTGGGTAATTGTCCTTGAGATCCATGTAATGTATGGAAAACTAAATAGAACACCCAGTGGGATATTTTAATTGATTGATATATCAATTAAAATTAGAAACCCAGTGTCATGATTAATTAGTTAATTAATTATCTATCTTAAATAATTAAATGAATATGATTAATGAATTCAAAAGGTTCTAAGGTCCACATTGGACCTTTTTTGTTAGTTTGTTTTCTAGCTACCAATGATGGAGGTTTGACTATTTATGGTATACCTGTCTACTTAATGTTGATACTATATTAATGTTTCATTACATTGTGTGTGTGTTTGTGGCCCATGAGACCTATGTTTTTTTCTTGATCACACATGGTGTGAATGTGTATACCTGGGAGGCCTATGTTTTATGTTTCATCGCATGTTTATTTCTATTATTATGACTCTTTATTAATATGATGTGATATTGATATAGAATTTTTATCATTTATTACATGTATAGTTCTTTGTCCTTATAATTGATCGTGCAGGTGAATCCTTGAGATTGGATCGATGCAGTCTAAAAATCCTTAAAGGTGGGCATGCCTATACCTATAGAATGATATGAATAGATGAATGGTTGGACAATATGATTTAGTCTAAACATCCTAAATTTTTTTCATGGAGATCAATATATAGGTATGTCCACAAATTATTGGCTAAAAGATTGATAGGTGGTGTGTATTTACCCGGATCTTTGAGATTGGTTTGATGATGTGATGTCCTTAAAGGTGAGTGTGTATATCCTTGTAAAGGGATGAGTTTAGAAGACTTGATAGATTTTCTTGATAGAAAACACATGAAATTCACTCAATAATGGTGATTAAGAAGGTAGAGTCAGTGTTCCAGACCTCACATGTGTTATATTTGTGTGTGTGTGTGTGTGTGCTCCTACTTATTGTTTTGGTTGTATGCTTTCTCAATGGTCCTTGTTCAGTTTATCATTATTTTTTGATTGATTAACTATTCTCATCACATGAACATACACTTCATTTACTAGTCATGTACAGTACTGCATTTTTGGGGTCCTTCTAAGTTTTACTCTCACCCTACTCAGGTGACCATGGCACTTGGGTACTAGAGCATCCCTCATTTGTTGTAGGTACAGGAGGTTTTATGGCCCAGGTTTGATCAACTAGTGGTATTTCTCACTATGATTCTAGATACTGGGATTATTTGAGTCTTGGATTTTCATAGTCTATTTTAATTTTAATATTTTATATCATGTATGTGATTGGTTTGATGGGTGGTCTGTGATTTATTTCTAGTTGTGACTGTGGAGTCTGTTGTTTCCACATTCATTTATACAGTTGGTATGTTTATGGTTTCTTCTTAATGTAATTGTATATTGATTAAAAAAATTATTTATTATTATTGGGTTCTTTGATTGAGGTTATATCCTTCCCATGTTTCAACCTTAAACTCTCAATACTATTTGGTAGCCTCTAGAATATGGGGATCTGTTCTTGAGGTTGTGTAGTATTCCAGCTCAGACTAGGTGATTTAGGTTAGGATGTAACAAGAGGATATTTAGAGGTTAACTCATTATTAAATGTTTCATGTTGGTATAAATTCTTTCACATACATTTTTTTCATGATTTCTCATTATGGAAATGATCACCTTTAATTGAACTTAGTAGTGCTTCTTCTTCCCTTGAAATTTTGGTTTATCCCTTTTAGTGGTGTCTCCTTCTATAGATTATTAGTATCTCAATATTCCCTAATCCCCTTGTTCTATGGTTTAGTATCATTGGATTGGAAAATTTTTAATAGTTTTTAGGTCTATGGAATAGCCTACTTTCTTGGATTGTTCTCTCTAATTTAAGTGGTGTATATATGGAGTGATACCCTCTGGTGGTGTTGGCATTGTGCAGTGGTGACTGTTAGATGGGGAGTGTGAGTGGTACTCTGGTGGTTGGAGTTAGCAATTTTTTTGAGTGTCTCTTTTCTAGTGTTTGGTTTTTTATGTTGTGGTTGTCTATAGTATTTTTCATCCGATGATAATGGTATATGTGGAGTTTTAGTGGCAGTATGGTGTTTAATTTCTATTTTTTTAGAGTTTTTTGGTAGGTATTATTATCAATGATGGTGAGAATTATCTCATGGTGGAATTATAAATTTTTTTTGGGTGTTTAGTTCTTCTTTCCCAAGGATGTTGAGGATGAATATTATAGGGGATTTTATGGATGATCGACCTCAAATACGGTGATTCTTAATCGGTTATATTGGGATGTGTATATTGGTTTTAGTTTATTTAATTTTATTTTATTATAATTTCATTTACCAAAAATTGTTCAACAGAAGGTGGAAGAACTTGGTTTTAGGAAATGGTAGTTCAATATCTTCAAAAAATGGCAAGATCATTTAAATATATAAACTTATAATGGTGTATCAAAGGTCCAAATTGTTTGTTGAAGACTCTAGAATGAATTATCTAGAATATATTACTAAAGTAAGAAATTAAGGTCAACAAAACTACTATATATCACCAGTTTCATTCAATATGAAGTCTTCTATGTGAAATTTGGATGGAGATGAAACCTAGATGACCAACTAAAGTTTATTGAAGTGGGGACCGATATGGATAGTGAATTAGTGATATAAATAGTAAATCATGTTTTCATGAAGTGTTATAGAGAGTTAATACAATGTAATGAAATCTAACTGACTATTTTTTAGTTGAATATAATCTTGTACTTATTGTTAATATAAATAAATTTTTAGTGTTTCTCCCATACACATAGGATAACTTTTTAAAATCATGTTAATCCTTTATGTAATTTCTTTGTTTTATTTACCTCTATGGTTTATAATTTTCATTGATCTGAATTTTGGGGAGAGTTTATTAATTTTTTTGTGGGGTTTACTTTGTATGGTGGGTAGGGTAAAATGAATTCCAACTTCTAGTACACTTAGTCAATGGAAGCACACTTTTTAGAATTTAGGTTCTCTACTCTGCTAGATTGTGTGAAAACAATTTGGTGGATTGGATATCCTATTTCCAGTGGGTTTATCGATGTCATAGGTGATTAAGGGATTCTTCCCAATATGTGGAATCAAATATTGTATTTTAGTTCAATACACTCGAGGTTGATTGGGTTTATCTCTCTGTTTTCTTGAAATATTTTTATTTTCGGTGGGATTTTACTATTAGTGAATTTTATGGAATTAGATGAAGACAAGATCCAGATAGATAAATTTATGGAATGTATTTTCACTTCTGAAATATTTATTTGGAAGACCAATTTATTAAAAATATCCTTTATATTCAATTATTAGGTGAAGGTATAGAGAAAATTGAGAAGAAAGAATGGAGTGGTTAGATAGGAAGACACTAGAATTGGAGAGTATATCTATGGCATGGAATGTTTCCTTCAACATATAGGAAAATTAAAACACTATTTAAGTGATAAAGGCATCGATAGATATGTATGAAAAACTAATGTAACTTAATAAATTTTTTATGTTGCGATGATTATTTAGTTCAAGGATATCAGAAGGAATAATAGTGTAATATCTTGTGAATGAATTCAATATGATATCTGGGTGGATTGAATTAGTGAATGTAACATTTTTAGATGATATATGGGTAAAACTTTAGTTTTATTCACTTCTAGAGAGCTGGATGCAATGGTAAGTATAATTAGTAATTCTAGTGAAAAAATGGACTTGGTTTTAAGATATCTATAATTTTAACTTAAGTGAGAATATTAGGAAGAGGGAATTCCAAGTATCATCCAGTAGTTTTCTCAATAATGATGGATAAGGGTGGTCACCTCAATGGAAGTGAGTCTCTAATAATAAATAAATCTCAAGAAATAAGTTAGAAATTTTTATTTGGCTCAATTCCTATATGATAGAGTATTGGGAAGGTAATATTAAAAAGAACTAAAAATTTAATGAGAACACCAAAAAAGGCATCAACTTCTAGTAGTTTAAATTATATCATCCTAACGAAAGGTAGTAAAAACATGTAGTTGAGTGTTATTCTGGTAGAAGAATGGGTAATTAACTCTGAAGTATCCTTTCACTCAAGTGATTATTGAAGATTCATGGTTGGTTATGTATCTGTAATTTTTGGTAAATTTAATCAAGTAGATGATGAAACCCTGGAGGTTGTTGGAAAATGATATGTCAATATCTGAATGAAGAATGATGGATTCATGAATCTCTAATAAGTAAGTCATATTCCTGGTATTAAGAAGAATATTATTTCTATTTGAAAACTTAATAGAGAGGGATATGGTACTACCATTTAAATGGGGAGAAGGATCAGCTGGAGGGTTAGGCAGAGGGAACTCCATCACTAAACCATGTGAAATTCACCACATGTACTCCACCATATACTCATGTTGTCGATGATTATATTCTTTTAATTATTCCTACTATCAATAGTAATCTTTTGGATCTTTGTTAATGATTTGTATAATATCATCCGGAGCTTGAAAACCATCCTCATACTCTATTTCTAATGAATAATCTTTAATATCTCCCTTTTATTTGGCCAATGACCTCACAATAGTAAGATGATAACTGGCGGGCGTTGATCATGAACCAATAATGATCACATGTACTATCTTAATTCTATGTATGGTCGCTTACATCTAAGATTCCTCATCAAAACATGACTCATAGGAGGTCAAACCCTCAGTCTCATCCTAAATATATCATATATGGTAATTTTTTTCTAATACATCTCTTTAAAATGAAATTAGAAATTAAAATAGTAAATACAGTTAATTTAAGTTAATTTTAAAAACTAAAAAATTACTAACCAAAACCTCACACGATATATCACTAATAATTTATCCTATAGTAATACCAATGTACACACTCTTATAAACATCATACTCTATAACACTAGGATTGTTAATGACCTGTATAAATATAACACAAACCCCTTACATTAAAATTACATATAAATTAACAAACAAAATTACTTTTCATATGTCATTGATGAATACAAAACATGTACAATCCTGAATTTTTCTAGAGGTATGAGAATTTTTTTAGTTTAAATGATTTTTTCGGCCTAATGTTAATGACCAATGAGGTTATGGTAGTTTCAAGTGTTTCATGGTATTGTTCGGAGTTCAGAGCCTGTATTTCTGGAAAAGGAAATCGGGTCACACTGTTGGTAGAAACTATGTGACTCAGACCACATGGTTAGGGGTAACCATGCAGGGCTAAATAGAGGGAAGTAGGAGGCCTCAGGGTTTGAGGAAACCATGCATCCAGGGTTACACACTGATGTGGGATCTCTTGATCTTTTAGTAGAGGTTTGAATCATGGTTTGTGCATAGTTTTCCAAACCAAGTGCATGAACCTTGTAAGGTCCCCCTTGAGATAGATAAAAGTGCACAGTTGGCACACAGTTTGTCCAACAATGCATCCAAATCATGCAACCTAGTTAAAATATGGGAAATTAACATTTTTTCCTATGGATTTATATTTTTGAACCCTTCTCACCTTCTACATTTCCAACATGTATGGATCTCTTATTTCTCCTATTTTATCTCTCCTTCTCATCCAAATATATAAATTGAGAGATCTTAATTGTTCAGACTCGAAATCGAACATTGTTAATCTTTTTGAATCCTAATTTTTGATTTATTAATTCCTATTGTTTCATTATTCATTTTTATTTTTATCAATATAGTTTTTTAGGTGCAGGATAATATGCCTTATTTCCAGTATTTTCATTTGTTCTTTATTTTTTTCCTAATCTAAACAAAATCAAAGGTCTATACTGGATGAGTAATCTACCATGGTCTATAACTTTTCCCTTACAGTTTAGTTTTTAATAATCCCTATTTACATTGTTTCACATGATGGAATTTCTAGATCTACCTTGGAAATTAATTAAATTTTTAAAGTGGATGAATTGGAACCTGATATATTTCCCCTTGAGTTCACTTTATAGTTAGAGGGTGTTTAGCCTCAACCTAGGATAACCATGGGGTGAAACCTTTCTTTTTCTGTATGTTATACCACCCCTATAGGTTCATATGATCTTGCCACCAATTTTGGGATCCTTGATAAATTGAATGAGAATTGAATGAATGATTAGAAGAAGGTTATGATTCTTTTCCATGTGATTACATGATATGAACTGATTTAATTTTTTAAATGGATTTTATAAAATTGTGGAAATGAGTTAGAACAACTCAAGGAATGTGAATGTTTATGAAATGATTATTGAATTGATACAATTAACTAAAAATTTTAGTAAATTCCTTGGATGATCCCTTGGATCCTAATTCTATTAAATGCCATGGACGTTTCTACCATGGATCTTTTTTATAGTAATGGATTCCTTGGACCTATTTACTCCTTAGATAATAATTCCATAGGATTCCATGGGCATTGATACATCTTGGATCCATCTTTCTTGGACTCATGTTGGACGTGATCTGGTGAAATTTTCTAAGGACTCCACCCAAGACTTTAAAGAATTATCATTGAGATACACCTAGGACTCGATAAGGATTCCTTGTTCTTCTATACCTTAGATCCAACCCTTCTTAGTTGAAATTGGATTTAATAGAGCTACCGTTGTGTATTTTATACACTAGATTACATAGAATAGGTCATTTTGGATTTTAACACTTGATTACATGATGTGGTTGTTGTGGATATTTTTTTCCATTCTTCACAAATATCCTCAGCATGGTTATTTGACTCCATTGGGTATACTGGATGTTATAACTTGTTTTTTTATGATTTATAGTATCCCTTAATTATGGTTTCTTGGTTATTGATCATAGGGATACATGTTTGAATATACAAGATCATATTTTTTCACTTTAATTTTAATTTTGATATACCTTCACTACAAAAAAATAGATCTTATCAGTGGTATATTAGTGGTGATTTTATGAACCACTACTAAATAAATTTTATTTAAAAAAGAAAATTAATGATGGTTTAAGTGAAATGAGTCTATTTTTTTATTTTAACATTTAGAGGGAGTTTTATTGAAACAAGTACTAAATATTTTAAAACCCCCTAATTTCAACCCCCCTTCTACCCTCCCCCCACCTCCCCCCACCCCTTTTTCCTCGAGCCTACACCACCCCTCATCGCTCATCGCCCCTCACCGCTTGTCACCTCTCCCCGATCCCACCTCCCCCCGTTCTCCTCAAGATCATACCACCACTTCCCATTGGCACTCACCACCCCTCACATTTCACTACTCACCACTCGCCACCCCCTTACCGTCCCTCACTCCCCCCTTCCGCCCTTCGACCACCCTTCTCCCTAAGCTCCCTAGAGAATCCCCCCCCCCAACCCCTTTCCTCAAGGTATCACCACCCCTTCCCTTCACCACCACTCTCTATCCCCTTTCCATCCCTTTCTACCTCTCCCCAACCACCCCCCCCCCCCCCCGAGCATATGCCACCCCTTCCCCGATCCATTTCCACTCATCATCTATCGACGCCCCTATCCAATAGGTGGTTCAATATTTCGGTTTTGATTCTATAACCAAGATTTATTGCATTAGTTTAACTGTTATTTTCTAAAATATTAAATTATTTTTATTATTTAGGATTAAATGGTGATAGTAATATAGTGATTTTTCTTTGGTTTTAGTGAGATAAATTGTGGTTTTTTATTAAAAATACAGTAAGGAAATTTATAAAAAAATTTATATATAAGGTACTTGAAAATTTTTAATTTTATTATGAAATAATTTATTTTTTTGATATAAATGATGTATGGGGTGTTAAAAATATATATTTTCATGGTTTTGATTGTTTTTTTTCAAATATTAATATTTTTTTATTAATATCAATGTTGTGAGTGTTTTTTAATATCAAGAATTATTATGGGTTGTTTATTAATTTTATTATTATTACGTGTTATCAAAAATTGATTGGATTAATATCGATGATAAGAGGTGTTTGTATATGTCAATAATTATTTAAGGGGATCAGTAAACATTTAATGTTTTATTAATATCAAGAAGTGTTTTGAATAATATAAAGAATTGTTTTATAGGGTGTTTATTAATTTTATGAAAATAGTGGGTGGTTTTTTTAAATTTCATATAGAGGACTTATATTTATGATTGTAGACATAATATCATAGGGAATAATCTGAAACTAAAATTTATTCTTAAGATAAACTTTGGTTAGAACTAAAATCATTTAAAACAATAATTTGGTGTTATGTTGAATCAAGACCCTGCCCTGATCAATGATGAAGTTTGGTGATGATTAATTTTGATTGTACTTGTTTGATTAATAATTTTTATATTTATATCTAAATGTACAGGGAGAATAGTAAAAATTAAATACCTATGGATAAAATATGGATTAATTTACCTCGAAACACACATCAGTATGCCAAGGGTTTGGAAGATTTTTTATATTTTGAAATTTAAACCCGATCATTGTATGGTAGAATAAAATGTCCATGTCTTGGTTATAAATTTAAGCGATGGTTGAATAAAAATGAAGTATATAAGAATTTTATTTTTAAATAGTTCCCTTCTCAATATTTATGTTGTATTTGGCATGGTTAATCAAATGTTATGGGAAGTTAGAAATTACAATACTGTCAATGAAACACCAAGTGACCCAACAGAGGAGAATTTGGTTCAAAATTTGTTAAATGACACATTTGGTTTTGCAGAATATAATGTCCAAGATTTTACTATATCAATAGAACATTCAATTGATTCTAAGTAGGTTTATCTTTCTCATAACATCAGTGACCAAAAAAAATATTTTTATGAATTAGTTGAAGATGGACAGCAAGAACTGTATGAAGGGTGTGCCAGGTATTCGAAGTTGTCTTTTATACTTAAGTTGTATCATATCAAGTATCTATTTGGAATTACTGAAAAAGTAATGTCCATGATTTTAGAGTTTCTTCATGATTCATTTAGTTAATCTAAGATCCTTGCATCATTATATGAGATGAATAAATTCATTAAAAAACTTAGACTTGATTATACAAAGATATATGCTTTCCCTAATGATTACATGCTTTACTAGGGAGAAGAGTTTGATAAAGAATAATGAATAACATGTCATACAAGTATATAGAATTAAATGAACAAGAATGAGAGTATAAATTGATTCAACCCCAGGAAGAAATAGAAGAAGAAAACTCATGTAAAGGTATTGTGTTACTTTCCTCTGAAACCATGCTTTCAAAGATTACCCATGTCATCTAAGACTGCATATGACAAGATTAGGATAGTAATTATGTATTGATGAGACATCCAAAATATTTAAAATTATGGAATATGATTTATTTTCTATATCCCTGTTTTTCTCATATCCAAGGAAAGAATGGAACTAGTGCAGAAAACATTTTTTATGGCGGTTATTTTTTATTTTTTACATCGTCTGTTGGCTGATGTTATTATAGGAGACATTATAAACATTATTTTTTATGGTGGTTATTTTAAAACCAAAGTAAAAACCAAAAATCCGAAGCATTTTTCACGTCGGTTCATCAAAAAACAATGTGTAAAATTCTTTAGAGTCATGATTTATTATGTTCGTTTTTAAATAAATGATGTGGTATATACTGTTTCACATATTTTATATAATAACTAACATAATAAACTATGCCTCCAAAGAGTTTATCATGTTAGTTATTTTCATAACTGACATTATAAACCAGTATTCCAAGCGTTTTTTATGTCGGTTAAATAATAACCGACGTGAAAACATATATACTACATCGATTATAAAATAACCGACGTACAAAACTATTTCAATCCATTTATTATTCCAGTTATGAAATAATCGACATAAAAACCCATTCTCATGAATTTGTTACGTCGGTTTCCAAATAACTGACGTTAAAACCCATTAACATGCATTTTTTACATCGGTTATAAAATAACTAACATAAAAATCAATTTTTTTTAATAAAACCATTCAACCACAACTATGCCCTGCAAAAGAAGACCTGAAACATACCAAAACCAGACCAAAACCAGACCACCCCCCCCCCCACTGGACAACCCTCCCACACCCCTGGAAACACCCCCCACCCCACTAGACACCCCCCAATACCCCTGGACAGCCCCCCCCCCCCCCCACCCTCCTGGACAGCCCCCCACCCCCGGGATAGCCCTCTCACCCTCTTGGACACCCTCTCACCCCTATAGACAACCCCCCCCCCCCCACACACACACACACACACACCCCATTAAAAAGCCCTCCCACACCCCTAGAAACCCCCCACCCCCTAGACACCCCCAACACCACACCCCTAGACACCCCCTAGATAGCCCCCCACCCACCTGAACAGCCCCCCCCCCCCCTACTCCCTTGGAAAGCCCTCCCACACTCCTGGACACCCTCCCAACCGCATGGACACCCTGGACACCCCACACCCCACTAGATAGCCCTCCCACACCCCTAGAAACCTCCACCCCCCCCCCCCCACCCTCCGGGATAGCCCACACCCCCTGCACAGCCTTCCCACCCTCCTGGACAACCACCACCCACATGGACACCCCAGACACCCCCCCCCCCCACCCACCCCATTATACATCCCCCCCACACCCCTAAACCCCCCCCCCCCCACCCCACTAGACTTCCCTCACACCCCTATATACCCCCTAGATAGACCCCCCCCCCCCCCCCCAACCCTCTTAGATAGCCCCCCCACTCCCCTGGATAGCCCTCCCACCCTCCTGAACACCCTCCCAGCCCCATAGACACCCCCCCCCCCCATTGGATATCCCTCCCACAACTCTGGAACCCCCCACCCACCCACCCCACTGGACACCCCCCCACACCCCTAGATAGCCCCCCCCCACCCTCCTGGACAGCCCCCACCCCCTGGACAGCCCTCTCACCCTCCTGGACACCATCCCACCCCCATGGACACCCCCACCCCACTAGATAGCCCTCCCACACCCCTGAAACCCCCCCCCCCCACCCCACCCCACTGGACACCCCCCACACCCCTGGACAGTCCCCCACCCTCCTGGATAGCCCCCACCCCCCAAACACCCCTCGCACCCTCCTGGACACCCTACCACTCCCATGGACACCCCCCACCCCACCCCACTGTACATCCCTCCCACACCCCTTAAAACCCCCCACCCCACTAGACACCCCCCCTCACCCCCTGTACATCCCCCCCCCCACCCTCCTGGATAGTCCCCCACTCCCTAGGACAGCTCTCCCACCCTGCTGGACACCCTCCCACCCCCATGGACACCCTTAACACCCCCACCCCACTGGATAGCCCTCCCACACCCCTAGAACCCCCCCCCCCCCACCCCACCCCACTAGACACCCCCCACCCCACTGAACACCCCCCACACCCCTAGACACCCCCTGGACACCCCCCCCCCCCACCCTCCTGGAGATCCCCTCACCCCCTGGGCAGCCCTCCCACCCTCCTGGACACCCTCCCACCCCCATGGACACCCTGTACACCCCCCCCCCCCCCTCCAACCCCCCTGGACACACCCCTCCCCCACCCCTAGAAACCCCCTGGACACCCCCCCCCCCCCCACCCTCCTAGATAGCCCCACACTCCCCTGGACTGCCCTCCCACCCTCCTAGACACCCTCCCACCCCCATGGATACCCCCGCCCCACTGTTCAGCCCTCCCACACACCTAAACCCCCCACCCCCCCCCCCCCCCCACCCCACCCCACAGGACACCCCCCCCCCCAAAGACCAGAATCCATACCAGAAAATCCATCATAACTTGACCAAAAAAAGAAGTATAGAAAAATTAAACATTCCCATATATAACATTCAAAACTTACAATGTCAACTAAGAAACCTAAATTCAACCTAAATGTCTCAAAAATACACAATTATAATGAAAATATTCAAAATTACATTTTACACTAAAACAAACTAAAATCCAATCAAACCTGTAAAATAATTTGACCATTCCACTCTAAGTGTTTGAAATCTTGAGCACTATAGGGTTGGGGGTCATCAAATACCTACAAAGTAAAAGGATAGTAGTTAACATTTATAATGAATAAATCAAAGGAAATATTATGGAAATTTTTAAAAAAAAATCTTACCAGGTCAAAGTTCACAAGTGTTCCAGTTGTAATTATTTCATATATAAATCTTAACATATAATATCCGCATTCAACGATGCCTTTTTGTTCAAGACAATTCTGTTTAAATGAGTGTAAATTAAAAATATTATTTTTATGTAATAAATCAAAAATTTCAAATTATAAATAGATATTTACCTTTACTTTTACATATTTGATCTTGGTACTCCTTTTCTTTGTGTTTTTTCAAAAGTAGACCCATCCCTTGTTAGAAAATAATACGAATATGATAAATTTAAAATTCATTATAATATATAAAACTATTAAGAAATTGAAACTTACTTTTCCAATATATTCTTAAAACTTTCCCGCACATCTCGATGGACAGAGCATATTCAATAAAGTGTTTTCTACCTTGGGAAAAAAACACCTAACATCCAATGATCATTGATAAAAGAAAGTTTAAGTTTAGTGGTTTTTTATGTTAAAAGTTAATGATCTCTTTTCCATAGATATGTTTCAGACCTATCACAAAAAAAGCATCATCCAACACTGTTTGATTATATTCTCTTCAAATATTTTAGAAATATAAATCATTCTTTGTTCCTCATCCAATGAATGTGCTTTAGGGGAAATCAAATGTGGGTCCATGAATCCATATACATATGTCCTCTCATTCTTCTCACACATTTTATAAAGATACCTAATACAAAACAGACATAAGTATACATTTTTAATAAATATAATGCATGGAAAATATGTTAAGACTTACATGGAAAGAAATTTCACCACGTTGATGCCCAAATTATCTCCAGTAATAAGATCCATGATATCATTTTTCAGAATCCCCACATTTATTGAACGTCCAAAAACATGATCTTCCATTGGAAACTCATAATTATCCACCAAAAAATTTGAATATCTTGACAATCTATCAAGACTACTAGAATATGTATCTAATGTCATAGCCATTTGTCTTTGTTGTTGTCTATATAGTATTTCTTTACCTTTAAAGTATTCCTGTAAAAATAAATAGAAAAATATATTAGTTTTTAAATTTTAAAAAAAATTTAATAAAAAAACATAAAATAGAAGATATAACATATATACCTCTATGGTAATGAGTCACAGAAGTCTCGATGGCTAAATTAAAAAAAAATGATATTATTTCCAACTGTTGTCACCTCATCTGTAGGTAATGGTACTCGAGATGATCTATCTATCATATCATGTAAAGTGACTCTATGATTCTCTACCTCAAACTGTTGATGATGAACTTTATCTCTTATACAATATACCAGCCCATATGCAACTATATGATGTTGAGGATAATCGACATATAACTCGCAATAAGTAAGAAGCTACAGCGGAGGAGTAGGATAAAAAATGGGGTTTGCATGCTGAGGTGGGGGAGTGGGAACTACTGGCGTAGGTGGAGGATAAATAATGGGGTCTGTATGGGGAGGTGGAGGAGTGGGAGCTTCAGTCTGAAATTGTCTTTGCATGTCTGAAAACATAGACTGTATCGACGCTCTAATCTTTTCCTCTATCATTGAATTAATATTATGAACTTCAGCCTCCAAGGATTCTATTTTTTTTATAAACACTCTCAATGGTAGAAGTTAAAGAACATGGTAACTTTTTTCTTACTGATACACCCATCGGATATCCTCGTACATGACCAGGATGTTCAGGCTTTCCCAATGATGAAGATAAAATATATTTCCTCCCAATAGCTGTAAATACCCCCGATAAGCTCTGCTCCTCAAGAGAATCCTGTATTAATTAATTGAACATTTCTGTAATGATTCAAATTATATAAAGAATATAGTTAACTTAAATAAATAAAATAAATATCTTAAAATCCTATCATCTACAATTCTTGAATCTTCTGAAAGATATTGCCCTTTTTTCTATTCGATCTCTCTTCCATTTTTCATGTCTATATAGAGGGGATGGAGGGTCAACCTCTCCATAGCTTGAAGACTCATCTCTCAATTTTTGTAATTTTTCCGCTATCATTTTTTCTTCCAATAACTTATACCCTCCCGGAGATAAACTATAAGGGTATACATTTTTAGATTGAATCTCCTGATGATATGTCATTGTTTTCTGTAAATTAAGAATAATAAATAATTAACAAAACATTGATAAGATCATTTATATAAGAAATCTTATAAAAGTTTACATTTCCCTTACAAAAAATGAATCTTTTCTTTTACTTTCAACAAACTATCTCCATGTGTCTTCATCTACGAAAGTAGATATATGGCATGGATTTTCATGACTCCTATAACCAAAAATGAAATCATATGTGAGGGTTGATTTGAAATCCCTCCATCTCCTACCATCCATCGATAAAAATTTCTTCCTAACTCCCCTAGTGTCAGGAATATCAAATGTCATCTGATAAAGAATATCTAAAACATATTATACTTGAAACATTTAAAGAATAGGAAAACAATAGAAAAATATCTTACCAAAATCATCTCCCACAACTGAGATATTATCGTTTTTTCCACACTTCTCCAATCATAATACAAAATGATTACTTTTATCTTACACTGAGTTGATATAAAACTCTTAAAATATTTTGCATTTAGACCTCTAGGAATATCATTCTCATCAAACTCAACGAGTATCCTTTGGTCCAGCATATGGGCAAGTGATAATTTTGGTAAACATGTGCAACCACGTTTACCAACACTTGAACTCTTCTTTGTCGTTATGGGAGCACATGAGGAAGATTGGGTAACATCTAGAGAATCATGTGAATGTTCCTCCCCATAGGTATGATCATTATGCTCATATCCAGAATCATGTGGTTGATCAACTGATTGATCTTTCATTATCCTTCAAATCAAAAAAAAGAAACATTAGTTTAAAAATATACAAATTACAATACTACAATACTAATGTAAACAGAAAATGGAAAATTGAACTAAGTTATGTAACAGTAAACATTGTTAATATGGTAATAATGTTAAACAATGGTAAATATGGTAAACATGATAAACATTTTAGTGTAATTTTCATTCAAAAAATCAATAAATATATAAGTTACGTAAAGGTAAACTATGGTAAAATATGGTAAACATGGTAAACATGGTAGACATGGTAGACATGGTAGACATGGTAGACATGGTAAACATGGTAAACATGGTAAACATGGTAAACATGGTAAAGATGGTAAATATGGTAAAGTAATTATCATTCAACAAAAATAATAGATATATAATTTATGTGATGGTAAACATGATAAACTAAACTAAACAAAATTAAAATAAACAAAAACTTCTACTTATTTATTTTAATAATCATTTTAATAAAAAAATACAATATCTAACATTTTATGAAAATAATAAATGTAAACAAGAAATAAACATATATTACCTGTAATATTAGGAATGTACAAATAGATTGTTTTCCCAAATTCCTTCGTCATGATCATTCCTTATATCACAAACCATGTCTTCAACATGCTCATCATTATGTTCTGCTAATCTTTCAATGGAAGTATGGATCTCACATTAATCAAGATCTTCATTAAGTTGGTCCTCACCAACATATTATTTTTCCCTTTTCAAATAACAGACCACTGCATATCTGATTGATCAACTACATAGAAAAAAATTCATTTTTTTCTATTATAAAAGAATCTGATGTGTCTTCCAATCTATTCAGATTAACAAATTTCATTGAAAATTCATCGTTTCTTACATTTTTGTTGCCGATAAACCATTTGCAGTTGAAAAAACGAACATTAATTTTAAATTAATCAACCTCCCATATTTCTTCAATGACTCCATAATATGCAGTTGATGCAGAATTTGGGTTTTTTGTCTTTAGAACTTGAAAAATACATTGCTTCTACAAACACCAATACACCACTATTCTGAACTGCACTTCTATTGTCCTGAGATTTTGTATGAAATGTATAGCCATTAATGTCATAACCGGACCATGTTACCACATTTAAACATGGACCACCCACTAACCATCTTAATGTCTCTGATATATCTGATCTACCAAGCAAGGTCTTTTTAAACCATGACAAAAATGTTTTGTTGGGCTCATTAAAAATCCAAATTTATTTCTTCTTTGGATAACATTGTTTCAACTCATTAATATGTAATGTGATATATGGTTAAGCATCAGTTATGTTATTCAAGATGTATAATTCTAACTTCTTCATCTATTCAAATAAAAATGATTCAACTTTCAATCCATGAATCCCATTTCCCTAATTATTAACTCGTTCATGGAGAGATGGAGGCAAACCTATGTGCTCCGTTGTAGCCATTTAGCTCCTACAAAACTCTGCAACCTCCTCAGAAATATACTTTTCAATAATAGAGGCTTCAGGTAGATATGGATTCTTAATATACCCCTTCAATATTTTCATATACCTTTCAAAAGGATACATCCAACAAAGATATACAGGTCCACAAAGCTTTATTTCTCGAACCAGATGAATCATTAAATGCACCATTATATCAAAAAAATATGGAGGAAAATACATTTACAACTGAAAAATTATAGAAATTGAATCTTTTTTCAAAATTTTCAAATAATTCACATCAATATCCATATTAAAAATTGAATTGAAAAAATAACACAACTTCATTATAGTCTTTTTGACACGGATGGGTAATATTCCATGCAATGAAACTGGTAGAAGTTGTTACATCATGATGTGACAATCATGTGATTTCATACCTATCAACTTCAAATCCTTCAAAGAGACAAAAAAATTTACATTTGAGGAATAACTTTGAGCCACTTTGATATCATGAAGACACTAAAAAAACTAATTTTCTCCCTCTTGGATAATTTATGAAAAGCCAGGGGAAGAAATGTTCATCTTCCATTAGGAGTGGGAGCTAACTCTAAACATATTCCCATTGATAGTAA
This sequence comes from Viscum album, assembly GCA_963277665.1. NCBI lineage: Eukaryota > Viridiplantae > Streptophyta > Magnoliopsida > Santalales > Viscaceae > Viscum > Viscum album. The sequence goes on along the minus strand of OY728134.1, from coordinate 565,354,363 downwards.
GTCTAATCTTGCATTCAACCCATCTTTTGTGTTTCCTTTAATATCTAACAATGTTCCAATAAAAATGTCACAGATATTCTTCTCCACATGCATGACATCAATATTATGTTTCACTTAATTATATCTTCAATATGGTAGCTCAAAAAATATTGACATTTTCTTCCAAAAATGTCTATCATTACCCGATTTTTGTGTCTTTCCCAATGTCACATCAAGGTTTTCCACCCTCTCAAAATAAACATCAAGGGATAAAGGTTCTGGAGAAATATAAAATTCTTTTGAGCCATTGAATGCCTTTTTTTAATCTTCTATAAGAGTGATCTATAGGCAAAAACTTTCAATGACCCACGTACACTGTTTTCCTCCCATGATGCAATTGAAAATATGAAGTATGTTTTTTACAAATTGGACATGCTTTATGCCCCTTAACACTATATCCAGACAAATTTCCATATGCTGGGAAGTCATTTATAGTGAACATAAGCACTGAATGTAGTTGAAAATATTTCATTTCATAATAATCATACACCCTAATACCATCCTCCCATAAAATTTTAAAATCATCAATCAATGGTGACAAGAAAACATCAATATCAGTTCTGGTTTGCTTCAGACTAGAGATCATTATACTCAATATGACATATTTTTTCTTCATACAAAATTCAGGATAGAGGTTGTAAATTACCAATAAAATAGGACATGAACTATGTTTACTACTGAGGGTTCGGTATGGATTCATTCCATCTGTGTGAAACCCTAGTTTGAGATTTCTAATTTCATTTCCAAATATAGGATACTGCTCATCAATTTTCTTCCATTGTGGACAGTCAGCTGGATGACGTATTTTTTCATCGCATATCTACTCATTAGCATGGCATCCTAACCTTTTTTTCATCATGTGAATTAGCAAATAAACATTTAAAATTATGAATTATAGGAAGATATCAAAATACCTTGGAAGGGATCTTTGTAATCTCTACATGAGCCTGTGATTTTTCTTTCAACTTATACAGTGATGTCCTTCATTTAGGACACTCTGATAGAAATTCATATTACTTCCTATATATCAAACAGTCATTCAGATTGGCATGTATTTTCTTATATCCCAATCTCATCGGGCATGTTATTTTCTTGGCCTTATAATGTGAATGTGGAAGATCATTATCTTTTGGAAGAATGTCTTTCAACAATTGTAGCAGATCTATAAAAATTATGTCATACCATCCATGTTTTTCCTTCAGGTTAATCAATCTCAACACCGTCGAAAAAACTGTAAAATCCATACAACCAGGATACAATTGTTTTTCAGCATCACCATATAGACATCCAACTATCAGTTCTATCTCAATTTGTTCTACTGCAATATCATGGATCATTTATTCAATTCCATCGGAGTTACCATCTTGCAAATCATCATCATTAGTAGATCTGACATTCTGTAAAGTTTCACCATGCCAAATCCAAGGGTTGTAACTCAGATTAAAACCATGAAAAATCAAATGATCTTTGATCTCTCTAATTTTCAACCTCTTCATATTCAAACATTTCAGGCATAGACAGAAAAAAAATGTCTCTGTTTGGAACATTTTGTTTAGAAAATTCCAAAAAGGCATCAACACCTTCCTCATATTCATTACTCATTCTATGTGTTGTAATCTAACTTTGACTCATTATTACCTAGACTAAATATCAAAATTATACATCTTGTTAAGATAAGACAAATATATATTTATATGAAAAATATCATAATTTGAATTCAAAACAATTTTTAAATATAAAACAAATCTATGCATATTTGAAAAAAATATGCTTGAAACTGATTTTAAAAAAGAAAATATAGTTATATATAACAGTTTTAAATTCAACTTGGATCCTTTATTCTTAAGGTACACAAAGAATACATCATGGTGCAACTGGATACCAAATTCACCCTTCCGTAAAAAAGAAATATGAAGTGTAAATATTAAAATATGTATACATTCACTACTGAAAATTACACATATCCCAATGATTTGAAACCATTTGTATAGCCCCTGAAACCATTGGGACAGAATACCCCAATGGTTTCACACACTATTGGCTTGATGGTTTTTGAAATAGCCCTATACCAACAATTCTACAGGAACCATTGGTATAGACTACCTGAAGTAAAAATATTCGAATGGTTTCAATGAAATCATTGGGATATATATATATCAAGGGGGTATATAAGGGGGTAGGGGGATATCCAGGAGATGGTGGGAGATGTCCAAGGGGGTAGGGGTTTTGCATGGGGGTAGGGTTATGACATCCCTCCTTTTTATTACATAACATTTCATTAAATTTTACAAAATGAGGATCTTTAAAGTCTAGTGTCTTGGAAATCAGGAACATAATACATGAAAACAAAATAAAACATTCTTCTAATATACTTTTAAGGATTCATAATAGGTTCATCCTAATTATAATTACTGCATCTTATAACCTTGAGATATACATCAAAGTAAAGGGTGAGCAGAAGGCCCATTAAGGAAAGTAAGAGAATCAGTTTACATGTGATATCAACAAGATCTTGATAAAAACATAAAGACATGAGCAGTGGAAGTATAGGCATATCATAATGAAAATAACTTGAAACATAAATATATTATGTGGCTACAACATTTCATTTATACATTCATGAACATATCACCAAGGTACAACCTTGAGGTGTCATAAAAATTACCAAGGTTATTCACCAAAGTATCGTGAAACTTGTCATCTTTAGAGATAAATTCTTTACCCAATGAATTGGAGCGTTATTAGGGTTCACCCTTAATATGTATTTATTTTCATGTGATCCACATATATTTTAATCAAACATTTCATAAATAACCCATATTGAATAAAATAAATGGGTTTCATTTCAAAATCGTGACGTTTTAAATGTGATTTAAAAATAAGATCGTTATGTAATTTATAACCCATTTAAGGGAGTGAGGGTTATATGTATGTCAATTCCAGAATAAAATATATAATTTTTTTTATTTATGATCACCCATATAAACTAAATAGGTTTGGGTATTCACATAAATAAAACAAGAGAATTTCATGAGAGAAAGAGAGAGAAATTTGAGACGAAATTTCTACAGCATAACGACTAAATAACTTGGTTTTATAAAACAATAAAAAGAGAGGAGAAAAGGGTCACCCACACATAAATAACTCATTATACTTTAGTTTTACATAATAAAAGAAATATGATCGTTGTATGGTTATTTTAAGGAAATATCATTTGAAAATGAAACTCGAAGGAAGAGAGAAAATGCGATTTCTTTTACGAAAAATTCAGCAGCCTAACGGTGTAACTTAAAATTTTTGAAAAATGATTGATGAGAGAAGAAAGTCTCTATAATAATTTGTAAATAAAATGGAAAGTATTAAAGATATATAAGAACAATACCCCACATAATAAAATGAAACTATAAGACATAACATAAAGGAAGTCATAACTTAAAAGAGGAGGGTGAAAGGATCCCTTACCTTGAAGAGTAACTTTGAAATCTTGAATGTTGGGACCTTGGGAGGCTTGAGGGAACCTTCGGAGGATTATAGAGAGAGTAGGGCAGATTTTATACAAACATAAAGGGATTTTAGTGAAGAGTAAGATGGAGCTTGGGTGGGTTTAAATAAGAAATGAGAGGGAATTGTTTATTATTTAGGTTTGTGACACCTCACATTAAACTAAACAAAACCAAAAACCAGCCCACGGTTTTCGCCCATGGTTTCTACCAAAGGGGATTGGAAAACAATATTTTATAATTCCAATAGCCGAAATTCTTAAAATAATAGGGTTGCTTATGTGGAGGTGAGACACTCTCGCAAGGAAAACAATTTAAAAATACAAAATGTTATATAAGTCTTGGAGGGTCCACTAAAGCTTCATAAAATAAATCAAACAAACCCAAAATCACATTATTTTAATAGTAGGACATATATTGGCCGAAAATACAGTTTATTGTATTTTATTACATTACTATTGGGTCATTATGATGTCATAAAACTCATTATATATTTATAGGGTATTTAATTTTTACCCAAAAATTTGACTGTCTCATAAAATTATGAAAAATTCACCGTTGGATAATTTCTACATCCCGATTTCAGAAATAATATTCATTTTATCTAAATAATTTTATAAATTTTTTAATTTTCACTTTTAAAATAAAAATCAACATTTATCAAAAATTCATGGGTTTTGACAAAAATGGCTTTCAAATCTTAATAAAAATTACAATTGCATTCATAAAATTATAAAATAATTTATATTTAATAAAAATTAATTTAATAATAATAATAATATTTTATTAAAATGTTATTTAATTCAAAAATCCATTAATTCATCAAAATATATTTCTTAGTTGAATATTTAACTAAAAAAATTATTTGTGATTTAAAAACTATTTACAAAGTAACAATAATAAAATTAAATTACATTCATTGTTATATAAAAAAATAATTTACATAATAATAGTACTATGGTCTTATTACATAACCCCTTAAAACACCCACATAAGGCCTTAGGGTAAGGTGTGTGATGGTGACAGACTCCTGGGGTGGCTCGGATAACATCACTCAAGTGGTAATATCTATCAACTTCCACTCCTCCCGTAGGTGGTTCCACTTGAGCTTAATGTATTCAAGATCAGATTGGGATTGGTCAAGAGTGAAGTCCAAATACGCAACCTCATTTCTGAGCTTTGTTAAATGGGATTCATATGGGGCAAGTCTAGTGGATGATTCCATCGCTTCCTTTGTCTGAGTAAAAAGAATTTATTAAAGCCCTATATTTATTCTAATCATGTGATCATTGTTCAATGGTTATATTAGAAATGGTCACAATTCTTAATGGTATTTTAAAGTCCAAAAACATAAAGCAAAATAAGTTTATATGTTGTATAACCGTTTCACATATTAAGACATTTAATTAGATCAAGAGGGGTTTTCATTAACAAAAGTTTGGGTCGTTACAATCTTCCCCCCTTAAGAAATTTTTTCCACAAAATTTTAACTCATACCCTAAAAAAAGAAAAGGTGCGGGTAATTTTAACTCATATATTCCTCTGATTCTCACGTGGCTTCTTCGCATTTGTGGTTCCTCCATAACACCTTAACAAGTTTGGTAGTCTTGTTGCGTAGAACCTTGTCTCTACGATCCAAGATCTCCACCGGCTACTCCTCATAAGAGAGGTCATGTTCTAGTAGTACCACCTTTGGGTTTAGTACATGTGAATTTTTAGGTATGTACTTCCTCGAGAGGGATACGTGGAAAACATCATGAACTTGTGTAAGATTTGGAGGAAGTGAAAGTCGATAGGCCACTGATCCCACGCGATCAAGGATTTTATAGGGGCCAATGTACCTAGGGTTGAGTTTTCCTTTCTTATCAAACCTCATGACTCTCTTCCAAGGTGAAATCTGAAGAAATACTTTTTCACCAACATCAAACTCCAAGTCCCTTTGACAGTTGTCAGCATAGCTCTTTTTCTGACTCTGAGCAGCCTTAATGTGTTGTTGGATGGCATGGACTTTTTATGTCATATCTTGTAAAAGATCAGGCCCAAGAAGCTTTCTCTCACCAGCTTCATCCCAACAAGTAAGAGTTCTACATCGCTTCCAATATAGAGCTTCATAGGGTGCCATTTGAATACTTGAGTGGAAGTTGTTGTTGTAAGAGAACTCAACTAAAGGGAGATGTTGATCCCATCCACCATTAAATTCTATTGAGCATGTTCTCAGCATTTCCTCAAGTGTTTTAATAGTCTTTTCAGATTGTCCATTATTTTGGGGGTGATAGGTCATACTGAAATTCAATTCAGTGATTAGATTATGTTGAAGACTTCTCCATAATTTTGATGTGAACCTTGGATCATGATCAGATGTGATATAAAGTGGAACTCCATGCAACCTTACCACTTCCTTCACATAAATCCTAGAAAGTTGATCAATAGAGAAGTCTTCCCGAATGAAGATAAAATGGGTAGTCTTAGTTAGACGGTCCACAACAACCCAAATCACATTGTTTCCTTTGGAAGTTCTTGGGAGACCAGTGATAAAGTCCATAGTGATATTGTCCCACTTTCATACTGGTATGTCTAGTGGTTGAAATACCCCTTTAGGAAGTTTTCGCTCTGCCTTCACTTACTGATATACCAAGAACCTTGAAGTGTAGTCAGAAATCTCTCTTTTCATATTATCCCACCAATAATGATCATGAAGGTCCCTATACATTTTGTTTCTACCAGGATGTATAGAGAAAGTAGAGCTATGAGATTCATCCATCATCTCCTTCTTTATTTCCATAATATATGGAACACAAATTCTTGTATGAAACTTCAGTACACCCTCTTGAACAATATTGAACTCAAGAAACTTCCCATCCTTCACAGCCTCAAACTTCTTCTATAACAAAGGATCTTATTTCTGAGCTTTCTTGATCTTCTCTAGTAATGACGGTTGAGAAATCATTTGGGTTATTTTTTATGATGTCTCCTCCTTTATAATTCTAATGTCCAACTTTACTAGGTCATTAATAAAAAGATATTTTTTAATCCTCATCATGGAATGAACAACTAGGTATTTCCTGCTTAATGAATCAGAAAATTTGTTTGCTCTTCTGGGATGATAATGAATTGAACAATCATACTATTTAAGAAGTTCCAAACATCTGCTTTGTCTCATGTTCAATTCCTTTTGTGTGAAAATATACTTCAATCTTCGATGGTTTGTGTATATATCAGATTTATCCCCATAAAGAGAGTGCCTTCATAACATCATAGCAAAAATGACTACAGCTATCTCCAGATCATGCATAGGATAGTTCTACTCATGAGTCTTCAACTGTCAAGATGCATAAGCAATGACCTTGTCATTTTTCCTGAGGACACACCCAAGCCCTTTCATAGATGCATCGCTAAAAGTAACGAATCCTTATCCACTTGAGGGCAGAGTTAACATAGGTGCAGTAACCTATCACTTCTTCAGCTCTTGGAAACTTTTCTCACACTCCTTTGTCCAGATGAACTTGACCCCTTTTTTAGTTAACTTAGTTAATTGATTAGAAATTCATGAAACGTTTTTCATAAACCTCCTATAATATCTCGTTAAACCAAGGAAACTAAGAATCTCGGTTATTGTTGTAGGCTGAGGCCACTCCTCTACAACTTTTGTCTTTTCAGGGTCAATTGTGATTCCTTCATTGGTAACAATGTGTCACAAGGAAGCAACTTATTGTAACCATAAATCGCATTTTCTGAACTTTCCAAAAATCCTCTCCTTCTGTAGAGTTTTCAAAATAACCCTTAGATGATCTTCATGCTCCACGCGACTTTTGGAATATATCAGGATATCATCAATAAAAACTACCACAAAGTTATGAAGGTAGTCCTTAAAGACAATATTCATAAAATCCATAAATATTTTAGGTTCATTAGTCAGTCTGAAGGGCATAAAAACAAACTCATAATGCCCATATTTTGATTGGAAGGCAGTTTTTGGAATATCTTCTTTCTTCACCCTCAATTGATGATAACCAGAATGAAGATCAATCTTAGAGAAGAATAGATCCCCACAAAGTTGTTCAAATAAGTCATAAATTCTTGGAAGAGGGTATTTTTTCTTTACTGTAATACTATTAAGTTCTCTAGAATCAATTCATAGCTACATCGATCCATCCTTCTTCTTCACAAAGAGAACAGGTTCTCCACAAGGAGACACACTCGGTCAGATAAACCCCTTCTCCAAAAGATCTTAGAGTTGTTTCTTTAATTCTTCCAACTCCACATTTTCTATCCTATACAGGGTCTTTGATATTTGATGAGATCCAGGTATGAGTTAAATAGATAACTCTACCTCTCTTTCTGGGGGAGGTCCAGGAAACTCCTCAGGAAATACGTCAACGTATTCCTGGACGATGGGGACATTTTCTATCCTCAAACTCTCATTTCCTTCTTCTTCTTCACCGATCAACTCCATAAATAATTATATGGGAGGTTCTTATAGACAAAGATCAGGTTGAGATATCTCTCCTTAGAAGATAACTGTAGGTTCTCCATTCAAGACTATAGATATTTCCTTTCTTCTGCATTTGATCATAGCATTATACTTTGAGAGCCAGTCCATCCCTAGTATAATGTCAAATTCCAGAATGGGAATGACTACTAGATTTGTGATAATATTGGGCTTACTAAATTAAATACTAGAGTTTATAAATAGTGATGATTCTTGGATAATCCTTCCAGGATTCTTGACTGATAACTCTACTTTTAGAAAATCAAGAGTTGATTCTAAATTCTTTGCAAACTTGGATGAAATAAAGGAATTCGTAGAACCAGAATCAAACAAATTACTTTCTAGATTTGAGAGAACAAAAAGATTACCTGCTACCACATCATTCAGAGCTTCAACTTCAGCTGTCGTGATAGCAAAATCATGACCTTTCCCTCTTGGCCTTTGCTGAGGTTGATGGTGGTTCTCCTCCACTGCCCTCGGATTTGGACAGTGATTGGAAAAGTGACCATGTTGTCCACACTTAAATCACTCGACATCAGGTAGGTCCTTCACCATCTTTCCCCATTTTTTTTAGTGTTTGGAAGTTGAGGTTTCACCTCACTATGAGAATTCCTTGCAATATATCCATCTCTTCCACACTTGTAGAATTTCCCACTCCCGAGCAGGCAGTTCCCCGAATGCTTCATCCCACATTTATTACACATGGGAAGTGGCACTTGATTGCCTCATCTTCCTTGATCAAAGGTCCTACCTAATATGGGCTCCATAGATCTCTTCTTTTCATTTGATTTATGAGACCACCGCATCTTACCAAACTCCATCTCGACTTTCATCGCACTCTACGCGATCTCCTCATAGCTATCATAGTCTTGGTTGTCTAGATTCTTTCGTAGATGAGGTCTTAGTCTGCCGAAAAATATATCAACTTTTCCATTTGGATCCATGACAAAGCTAGAGGTGTAACGTGAAAGCCTTTTGAAGTTCATCTCGTAGCTTCCCACATATTCATCCTCCTTCTCCTTCAGCTTGAGAAACTCCTTCTCCATTCTTGTTCTCATCGATTGAGGGAAATACTTTTTGAAGAATATCCTTATGAACTTTTCCCACTCCATAGCTTCAACTTCCACTCTTGGACTTGTGTTTTTAATCAGTTCCCACCACTGATCAACTTCTCCTTCAAAGTGATAGATAGCCAGGGTAACCTTCTCTTGTTCAGAACAGCGAATCAGAGAAAAGATCTTCTCGATAGAGCTGATCCACTGTTCACTAATCAATGGGTCGGTCGATCCACTGAAGGTTGGTGGTCGTTGACGCATATAGGATTCAATAGAAAGTTTTTCACTTCACGGTGAGATTAGTCTCCCATCTTGATTCAAGTTATTTCCCATAACTTGAGTCAGTTGGTTCATCATTTGCATGAATGTTTCCATTCTCGCTTCCATCAGAGGGCCCTCATCACATGGTCCATTGCGGTCACTATTTTAATGGTTCCTCATATTTCCCTCCATTTTCTAAAAGAATAAAACCTTAGTGATAAACTTATTTCAATTAAAAATATTTTAACTATCAAGGATTTTATGTCTTAAAACATCATGCTTAAACAATTACATTTCTCTATAATTCCTTCATAATGATTCATAAAAAGCTTACGATTAACCAAAATTATCCCCCGGGAGTGTCGTAACCAAGAGTGTAGCAAGGCCCATTGTATTTCACCAATTCCCATTTGATTCTAGCTCAAAGCGGTATTTTCTGGTTTTACCTCTATGTACATCTATGTCAGAGCTGCCTCAACCTGCTCGTATCTAGACAGGGATGTATTTGTTTGATAAAGCACTTACTCATTACACACCAAAATACTAGGAATTTTTCTTATTTTTAAAATTTTCTATAGGGTTCTTCCTACAGTTTTCATAGACTAATTTCCATAAATAACTAAACTATCCTATGATACCAACTATGACATCCCGCCTTTTTATTACATAACTTTTCATTACATTTTACAAAGAGAGGATCTTTAATGTCTAGTGTCTTGTAAATCAGGAACATAATACATGAAAAAAACATAAAACATTATTCTAATCCACTTGTAAGGATTAATCATAGTTTCATCCTAAGTACAATTACTGCATCTTATAACCTGGATACATACATCAAAGGAAAGGGTGAGCAGAAGGCCTGGTAAGGAAAGCAATGGAATTAGTTTACTTGTGATATCAATAAGAACTTGATAAAAACATAAAGACATGATAAATGGAAGTATAGGAATATCATAATAAAAATAACATGAAACATAACTAGTATATGTGGTTACAACAATTCATTTATACATTCATGAATATATCACCAAGGTAAAACCCAGAGGTGTCATAAAAATTACCAAGGTTATTCACCAAGGTATCGTGAAACTTGTCATCTCTAGAGATAAATTCTTTACCCAATGCATTGGAGCACTATCAGGGCGCACCATTAATATGACTTTATTTTCATGTGAGACACATATATCATAATCAAAAATTTCATAAATAACCCATATAGAATATAAGAAATGGGTTTCATTTCAAAATCGTGACGTTTTAAATGTTCTTTAAAAATAAGATCGTTATGTCATTTATAACCCATAGAAAGGGAGTGAGGGTTATATGTATGTCAATTACAAAATCAAATATATAATTTTTGTGTATTTATGATCACACATATAAACTAAATAGGTATGGGTATTCATATAAATAAAACAAGAGAATTTTATGAGAGAAAGAGAGAGAAATTTGAGACGAAATTTCTGTAGCATAACGGCTAAATAACTTTGTTTTAGAAAAAAATAAAAAGAGAGGGGATAAGGGTCACCCAATAATAAATAACTCATTATACATTATGGTTATATAATAAAATAAATAAGATCATTTTATGGTTATTTTAAGGAAATACCATATGAAAATAAAACTCGAAGTAAGAGAGAATATACGATTTCTATTACGAACAATTCGGCAGCCTAATGGTGTCACTTAAAATTTAAGAAAAAAAATTGATGAAAGAATAAAGGGTATCTCATCATTTGGACATTAAATGGGCAGTATTAAATATATATAATAACAATCCCCCATAAAATAAAATGGAACTATAAGACATAACATAAAGGAAGTCAGGACTTAAAAGAGGAGGGTGAAAGGATCCCTTACCTTGAAGAGTAACTTTGAAATATTGAAGGTTGGGACCTTGTGAGGATTAAGGGAACCTTGGGAGGATTCTAGAGAGAGTAGGGAATAGTTTGGACGAATTTAAATGGATTTGAGTGAAAATTAAGTGTGATATTGGGTGGGTTTATATAGGAAAGGAGAGGGAATTGTTTATTATTTAGGTTTGGGACACCTCGCATTAAACTAAACAAAACCTCAAACCATACCATGTTTTTTGCCCATGGTTTCTACCAAATGGGATTTGAAAACATTATTTTATAAGTTAAATGTCCTAACTTCTTAAAATAACATGGTTTCTTATGTTTAGGTGAGTCACACTCTCAAGGAAAACAATTTAAAAAGAAAAAATGTTATATAAGTCTTGGATGGTCCACTAAAGCTTTGTAAAATAAATCAAACAAACCCAAAATCACATTATTTTAATAGTAAGACATATATTGGTCGAACATACAGTTTATAATATTTTATTACATCACTATTGGGTCATTATTATGTCATAAAACACATTATATATTTTTACGGTATTTAATTTTTACCCAAAATTTTGACTATCTCAGAAAATTGTGAAAAATTCACCGTTGGATAATTTTGATGTCTCGATTCTAGAAATAATATTAATTTTATATAAATAATTTTATAAATATGTTAATTTTGACTTTTAAAATAAAAACCGACATTTATCAAAAATTCATGGGTTTTGACAAAAATGGCTTTCGGACTTTAATAAAAATTACAATTGCATTCATAAAATTATACAATAATTTATATTTAATAAACATTAATTTAATAATAATAATAATTTATTAAAATATTATTTAATTCAAGAATCCATTAATTCATCAAAATATATTTCTTAGTTGAATATTTAACTAAAAATACTATGTGTGCTTTAAAAACTATTTACAAAGTAAAAATAATAAAATGAAAGTACATTCATTATTATATAAAAAATAATGTACATAATAATAGTACTAGGGTATTTTTAAATAACCCCTTAAAACACCCACATAATACCTTAGAGTATTGTACGCGATGGTGACAGACTCCTGGGGTGGCTCGGATAACATCGCTCGAGTGGTAATCTCTATCAACTTCCACTTCTCCCGTAGGCAGTTCCGCTTGAGCTTAATGTATTCAATCTCATCTTGGGATTGGTTAAGAGAGAATCTCAAAGATGAAACCTCCTTTCCAAGATCTGTTAAATGGGCTTCATATGGGGAAATTCTACTAGATGAGTTCATTGATTCCTTTGTCTGAGTAAAAATAATTTGTTAAAACTCTATATTTATACTAATCATGTGATCACTGTTCAACGGTTATTTTAGAAATGGTCACAATTCTTAATGGTATTTTAAAATACAAAAACATAAAACCAAAGAAGTGCATACGTTGTATAACCATTTCACATATTAAGACATTTAATTTGATCAAGATGGATTTTCATTAACAAAATTTTGGGTCATTACAAGGGGGTTGTCCAGAGTGTCCAAGGGGGTGGGGACATGTCCAGGGGGGAGTCCATGGGAGTGGGGGTGTCCATGGGGGTACGTATTTGAAAAAAATATGCATGAAAATGATTTTAAAAAGAAAATATAGTAAGATATAACAGTTTTAAATTCATCTTGGATCCTTTATTCTTAAGGTACATAAAGAATACATCTTGGTGAAATTGGACACTAAATTCACCCTTTGGTAAAAAAGAAATATGAAGTGTAAATATTAAAATATGTATACATTCACTACGGAAAATTACGCATATCCTAATGATTTGAAACCATTGGGATAGCCCCTAAAACCATTGGGAAATAATACCCCTATGGTTTCACACACCATTGTCATGATGGTCATTGCAATATCCCTATATCAATGATTCTACATGAACTATTGGTATAGACTACCTGAAGTTAAAATATTCCAACGGTTTCAATGAAACTGTTGGGATATATATACCAAGGGGGTGTCCAGGGGGTAGGGGATGTATAGGGGGTGGTGGGGGATGTCCAAGGGGGTAGGGGTTGTCCACGGGGGTAGGGGTTGTCCAGGGTGACCAGGGGGTAGGGGTGTCTAGGGGGTGGGGTGTTCATGGGGGTGGGGGTATACAAGGGGTGGGGGAGTGGTGTCCAGGGGGTGAGGGTGTTGTCCAGCCCCTACCCCATTGGAAACCACCCCCACTCCCTTGGAAACCCCCTGAACAACCCCCACTCCATAAACAGCACCCCCACCCCCTCTAGACACCCCCATCCCCTAGATACCCCCTACCCCCTTGGACACCCCACTCACACCCTGGACACCACCCCCCCCCCCCCCACACCACCCTGGACACCCCCCCACACCCTGGACACCACCCCCACCCCCTACCCCATTAGACACCCCCTGGACAACCCCACCCCCAGAACAACCCCCTCACCCCCTAGACAACCCCCCACCCCCTGAACACCCATACCCCCTAGGAAAGCCCCATCACCCACCCTGGACACCACCCCCACCCCCAACCCCATTGGACACCTTCCACCCCCTGGACAGCCCCATCACCCCCATGAACACCCCCCCCCCCCCCCCCCGGAAAGCCCCTCACCCCCCCCCCCCTGTACACCCCCCCCCCCCCCCATCCCCTTGGACGCCCCCTGGACACCAGCCCCTTGGACACCCCCCCCCCTGGAAAACCCCCCAACCCCTCTGGACAGCCCCACACCCTTAGAAATCCCCCCCCCCAGACACCCCCCCCCCCCCACACCCACCCACTTGGAAACCCCCTAGACACCACCACCACCTTGGACACCCCCCCCCCCTTACCCACTAGACAGCCCCCAACCCCTCTAGACAGCCCCCCACCCCCTGGACACCCCCACCCCCCTGGACAGCCCCCTCACCCCCTTGGACACCACCACCCCCCTCTTACCCCCGGGACACCCCCACGCCCTTGTACACCCCCCCCCCAACCCCCCCCCCCCCCCCATGGATAGCCCCCCAACCCCTCTGGATAGCCCCCCACCCCATGGACACCCCCCACCCCCTGGACACCCCATACCCCCTTGGACAACCCACTCACCCCCTTGGACACCACCCCCCATCCCCCATGGACACCCCCTACCCCCTTGGACACCACCCTCACCCTCACCCCCTTGGAATCCCCCCCAGACACCCCCCACCCCCTAGACATCCCCCCCACCCCCTGTACACCCCCCCCCCCAACCCACTAGACACCCCCACCCCCTTGGAACCCCCCCCCCCCCGGACACCACCCCCACCCCCTTGGACACCCCCTGGACACCACCACCCCCTTAGACACCCCCTGAACACCACCACCCCCTTGGACCCCCCCCCCCCCTCACACCCCCTGTACAAACCCCCAACCCCTCTAGACAGCCCCACCCCCACCCCCGGACACCCCCCATCCCCTAGACACCCCATACCCCTTGGACAGCCCACTCACCCCCCCCCCTAGACACCACCCCCCACCTCCTTGGACACCCCCACCCCCAGGACAGCCCCCTCACCCACCTCAACACCCCCCCCCCAACCCCCTGGACACCCATACCCCATTGGAAAACCCCTAACCCCCTGAACACCACCCCCACCCCCTTGGACACCACCACCCCCTTAGACAGTCCCCCCCACCCCTTTGTACATCCCTCACACCCCCAGTATAGCACCCCCCCACCACCACCACCACCACTCTGGATAGCCCTTCCACCCCTTGGACAGCCCCCCACCCCTGTGGACAGCCCCCCACCACCCTGGACACCCCTACCCCCTTGGATATCCCACTCACCCACCTGGACACCACCCACACCCCTGGACACCCCTACCCCCTTGGATAGCCCCCTCACCCCCTAAACACCCCCCCCCCCCCCCCACCCCCTTTGACAAGCCATGGACACTCCCATCCCCCAGGACACCCCCCACCCACCCCCATGGACACCCCGACCAACTAGTACAGCCCACACCCCCTTTGACACCCCCTATACACGCACACACACATGATAGAACACACAAAAATCATAAACTTGCATGATATCACTTCCATAGGTTTATTTTACCAGAAAATAATTTAGCATGGTATAAATGAACACTATTAAACTTACCATGATAGAAAGAACAAAGATAGAAAAATAACATCTCAAAAAATTAGTTTAAGGCATTGCAAAAAATAAAAACTGAAACCGATCCATGTGAGGCGTACTTGAGTATTGTGAGTCGACCTGATAGATCTGATGATAATAAATATGATGAATGATGTTAGAAAAAAGAGGCTAGAGGGTGTGAATTTGAAGAATCCTTTCTAGGTTTTCCGCGTAAGAGAGATGAGTCGCAAGTCACCCTGTCGAAGAAAACATAATGACTGAATACAGGGTGCGATAAATTATTTAAAAGCTTTATCACGTTTTTTATTTAATAACCGACATGGTAAACTATTTTTGTATGTTTATAATGTCGGTTATTTAATAACCGACATATAAAATAATTTATCACGTCAGTTATAAAATAACCAACGTGATAAATGGTGCTTTATCACGTCGGTTCTTTTGATAAGTGACGTGATAAAGTGACCAGATTTGATATGTCATGTCGATTATAAAGTAACTGATTTGATAAAGCTAATATCAGTTTTTATTATGTCAGTTATAAAATAAGTTACGTAAAAAATTGATTCTCATCGATTTATCAGGTCAGTTATACAATAACTGACATGATAAATTTATTTTTACAGCTTTGCACGTCGGTTATATAGAACTGGCATGAAAAATGCCGACGTGTTAAATGTTTTTTCCACTATTTTGGTTGGGGTTATATTCTAATGGTTTATCCCTTTTGGCACTTTATGTACAAATTATAGCACTTGGCCAGTTTTTTTGATCCCCTATAATCTACCTCCATGGATGTGTATGAAGAAGACTTATTTCCATATTTTTATGGTTATTACTAGAAATCAAATGCATGGAAATGACATTAATGTATACCTTCAACCTTTAATCAAATAATTTAGAGAATTATAGGATGATGTCATGAAAATATATGATGCTTCAACAATAAAACTATTCAAAGTTCATGTTGATTTAATGTGTACAATTAGTGACTTTCCTATACTAGTAAATTTATCTTGTTGAAACACTCATACTAGTTTGGCTTGTCCAGTTTTTAATATTGATTTTAAACCTTAACAATTACCTCATAGAATAAAATTGTGTTTTATGTGTCACCATAAATTTCTTGATGCTTCTCATAAATTCATGTTTAACAAGACGTGATTCAATGGAGATATTGAAATGAGAAAGTCATTGAAGGTGTTATCTGGTTCAGATATCTTTGTACAATTAATGAATTTCACTGAAGAATTTGCAAAATGTCGCTAGTTTAAAGAAGGGGGAAATGGTATGAGGTACAGTATCTGAAGCAGATAGAAGAAAATAACAGAATAAAAAGAGAATATTTTTCAAACTTCCTTATGTGGAGTTTAATTTGATACATCATAATTCTAACATAATGCATATTGAGAATAATTTTTGTGAAAATAAAATTGTTATATTGTATAATGGGTAAGGTAAGTCGAAGGACCACCTTAATGCACATTAGTATTTGTAGTTAATGGATATAAATCATGGTTTGTGGTAAAATGATAATGAAAAGTATACTTTGGATATTTTTACTATGAAAATAATGATAAATACATAATTCTTCAAACATCAAAGAATCTAAAAGTTCTATATGGATATTAAAGTAACATATTAAGGTGTGTTGACTTAAAACATTTAAAGTTACATGGATTGAAAATTCATGAATCACATATTTTTATGGAGTAGTTGTTTCCATTGGAATTGCATAATACATTACCTCAAAAGTAACTATGGTTCTAGTTGGGTTTTGTATCTTTTTCAGAGATCTTTTTAGAAAAAAATATAAATAAAACTGATCTTGATAAACTTAAAAAATGAATTGTTTTGAAACTTTTTCATTTGGATATGTTATTTCCCCCTTCATTATTCACAGTCATCATTCATTTGACTATTCATTTGGTTGAAGAAACTAAACTTGGTGGAATGTTACACTATCGATGGATGTATCCAATTAAGAGGTGAGTTGATATTATTTTTATTTTCATTAGTGAGATTTATTTTATCAAATCATTAAATAAATTGTTTTATATGTTCCTTATTTTTTCATCATGTAATTAGTTGATTTGAAATCATATATGAGGAATAAAGCTCAACTATAAGGATCTATTTATGAAGGTTACATAGCTGAAGAGTTTTGAACTTCTATTCTAGGTATTTGGATGGAATTGAGACTAGATTCAATTATGCTGGATGTGCTGACAATATCTCTACTAATTCTCATTCTAAAAATCAATCATCGATATTTCCAAATATTGTACGACCAATTTTAAAGGGTTCAAATTTTACACTAACTGAATTGGATTTCCTACAAGAACATACATATGTTCTACTCAATATTATTATTGTAGTTCCATTTTTTGAATAATTTTAACTACAAGAAGAAAGGAGACTAAGTGGTTGAGCTCGAAATGAGTTGGAATTAACAAAATATATTAATAAGGAGATTGGATAATGGTTCACCCATCATGAAAGTATATACTCATATTCATATTATTGATGTGTAGTTATCTTATCTATGTTAAAAGTAACACCTTATATATTTTATCTAGATAATTAATGTTGACAATCAAGCTGAAAAATCAAATTTTTTTCTCGAGTTCCTCTAAGGAAGGCTAAGAGATTTGATGCCTATAATATTCATGGCTTCATGTTTCGTACAATTTAGCGTAATTGAAAACTCAAAATAGTGTTGTATTTACATTTTTAGATGTGGGATACTATGGGAAGATGAGTGATATGATTTAATTAAACTATCATGGCTGGTTTTTAGTTGTCTTATTCAAATATAAGTGGGTCAACATTGATAGAGGTATAATTAAAGATTTGTTACATTTTACTTTAGTCAACTTATCTCTCTTGATGGTTACCAGTGAGCATGAAGATTGTGATCCATTTATCTTGGCTTCAAAAGAGAATATGATTCATTATATGGATGGTGAAATATATAAAGGTTTGAGTGTTATTGTACACTTAAAGTAGAGAGATTAACATGATATGGGTGATGAAGATCGATTGGTGCTTTTTGATAGTGAACCTCATCAACCTCAAAACATTGAATAGTTTTTTCCTAAAAATATTAAAATAATAGAACTTTAAAGAGAGGGTTAAAATGAATGACTCGTCTCAATGGAGGTTGATAATAAAGAAGATAATAAAGATGAAGATAATTTAATGCCTAAATCGATAATGAAAATATATTAAAATTTCTTATTGATAAGTGTTTCATACATATATACATTGTTCTTTTTTTTGTAAAAATATTTTGGTGTTTCTTTTTTTATACATTTAATATACCTTAACTATTTGAAATTCAAGAATACTAAGAACAAAAAAATCAGGATCCTAGTTGATCAGCATTTCAGAGCACACCACCACTACCATAATCTTATATGGATCCTAGTGATTCCATTATACTTGAGAATACTAGAGAGCCATCCATTTTTCAAGATGTCATTGGTATCCCACCACCTGATTCACCTCTGATGATGGAGTAGTTGGTCACCGCTCACCGTTATTGGTATGTATGTCATTTTTCAAAAAAAAAATATTATTAATTATTTAATGCATTTTTTAAATAGATAAAGACAACCACATAAGGGATAAAAAAATAAACATAGAAGATAGATGGTACATAAAGTACTTCAAGATTATCATTCCAGTTGATGAGTTTGGGGTGCCTACCAGTGACACTACCATAATCTATGGAAAAATTCCTACGTATCTTTCTTGCGAGAGGGTGAGATTTTCCATTAATTATAAATATTGGAGGCATATTCCTACATATTGGAAAATTAAGTTTGTGATACTCAAGTAAAGGTAATATTAATTGAATATTCATTGATAACTAATTTAAAATACATGAGTAAAATTTTTTAATATACTTATAAAGTGATGTGTTTTTTATTTCAAGATGTTTTTTCATTTTAATGTCCCAGACTTTGTTTCATGCCCATGGAATTTGAAAATTTTGGTTAAGAAATGAAGATATTTTAAATGGAGATTATGGTTTGAGTTTAATGAAACTTCTATGAGCTCGTGATAGATTTATGAGAAAATTTTTGAAGGTATCAGCCCTAATTAATTAGGTTTAAGACTTGTTTATTATTATAATAATATTTTCATTATTATGTTTCTATAGTAATGAAATAAAAATAAATAGTAATGAAAAAAATATTAATTAGATAATATTATGAATTTTCGATATTTTAAAAAAAAAATTGTTAATATTTTTGTATTAAAGGGATAAAATTCAATAATTCTGGGATGCAAACCCTTCATAATCATCATCAGTTTCCTAGAACGATGCAGTTGGAATTATTTTAGAGAAGGATCATCATGGATGTGTATAGGGGATGGGTTTGGGCCTACTCCAATAGTTTTCTTTGGTAGGGGAATCATTAGTTACTATTACACGTAGTGGGGGTTCAAGTAGTTCCATAAATTGGGAATCACAAAGAGAAATTGAAAGATTGAAAGAAAAAGTGCAATAACATGACTCTAAAAGAAAAACACAAGATTATTGGTGGTTGGTAATAGAAAATGATTTCATTTCTATATTTCAGTGGATGACGAGAACAATCCCTAAAAAAATCTTGTTTAATAGCTTATCTCACTGAGGTAAATTCTAAATTTCATAGATCATTGATACATTTTCAATGACCACATACAACATTCATAAATAAAACTAAAATGACACTTTTATATAGAAAACACACATTTCAAGTCATACCAACTACATATTATGTTGGATTGATGTTTGGTTGATTCCTATATATTGAAAATTAATTATATATTGTTATCCATAAGTTTGAAAAAAAAATCCAAGCTTTTTTTCAGTTTTGACTCATCAAACACTTCTTAAAGGAATAAAAGCCTTTAAAAACAAGTTTTAGGGGGTCAAAACTAGAAAAATGACATCGTCTTTCCATGAAATCAGGGATAAAAGACCGTAGATTGAATTATGGAATATAGTAACTCATGGAACATTATTCTAAATTATGGTTTCCTTAGGATGTCTATAAATGCGTTTTTTAGTGTTTTAAAACATTAAAACATGTGGGGAATGGTCAAAACCATATAAAAATACCTCACATTGATGTGTATCCATGGTAAAACCACTGAAGAGTTTTTTTTATGTGTAAGAATGGACAGAACATCAATATGACATGTAGTGTGGTTGGAATGACTCAGTAAACACTTCTTAAAGGTATAAAAGCCTTTAAAAACAAGTGTCATGGGGTCAAAACTAGACAAACAATTTTGGATTTCTCTAAAATTAGGGGAAAATTACTGTAGATTGAATCGTGAAATGTAAGAACTGAAAAAATGTCATTCTGAATTATATTTTACCTAGGATGGATGTAAATGTGTTTTTAATGTTTTCACCCCCCCCCTAAATATAAATTTTTTATTAAGCCACTTTAAGGAGAACTGGGAAACCATAGTTTACAAAACATTGATACCACTACATGATAAAAGAACTCACAAATTGATTAAACACAAGACTAAGATTATTGGAATCAGACACACTATATAATTCCCAGTGTAGAGTACTAACCTAAATGTTTGGATCCTTGTTGATAAGCTCTCCAAGGTGGGTAGCCATTCTATCTATTGTCTGAATGAATTCCTCAGAGTTGATTTTACAGTGGTTGAAACATCGAGATAGGATTCGGTCTTGTTTGTCTAACCACGCCTCTTGCTCCACCTTGGCATCAACTCGCAACCTTCTTTCAAATATTATATTGATCTATTCTTTTGAATTGTTGACCCGAATAGCTTTTTCAAGCATTTCTTCCTTGTAATGGAAGATGATTTTCAAGCACTCCCCTTCTTCTTATTCTTCAACTATTATTGATTTCCCACATTGTTCTCCACCATCCCCTTTATGTAAGGATTTGTTTTCTTTGTTTCTATCTTTCTTAGCCGCCCTAGTTTCCATCGGCTTAGGCAAGTGGGAATAGTCTTTCCATCCCTTTGATTTTTTTTCTCCTTGACTACAATTCACTTTCCCGAGTCTCGATTTCCTTTCTTCCCATTCTTCCTTCTAGGACTATCAAGACCTTTTCCTTGAATTGTTTCCAAAATATCCACTAATAATTGGTTGTAACTGTCATTTACTAAATCATCCTCTTCTGAATCCAATTTTGGTTCTTGGACATCCAGACTATCAAAGCAGTTACCCAGCACCACAACTGGGCCTTCTTTGAGGGGGCTCTGCCTGCAAAAAGAGTTCACAAATCATGCCTTAAACTCAAAGGAATTCTTCTTCCCTACACTCACATCCTTCAAATGGACTAGAGGTTGTGTAGTGATGGTGTTTGGGTCTTAGGGACCCAATACATTCACCACATTCATCCTTCCTTCTCCAATCGAAAACATGCATGGAACTGTCAATACCATAGAAAATAGCCTCATATTTACATGGAATCATGGTACAACCATTGTTGAGTTATTTTTTATGTGTATACGTAGACAACGCATCAATCCATTGTGTGGTATGGTTATAATGACTCAGTAAATACTTCTTAAAGGTATAAAAGCCTTTAAAAACAAGTGTTGGGGGTCAAAACTAAGAAAATGATGCCAGATTTCCCTAAAATCAAGGGACAATGACCTTAGATTAAATTGTGAAATTTATGAACTAATGATGCATCATTACTAATTACTATTTTTTCAATAATATTGTAAATGAATTTTTAGTGTTTTGAAACACTAAAACATGTGTGGAATGGTCAAAACCATAGAAAATGACCTCATATTGATGTCAAACCAAGGTAAAACAACTGATGAGTTATTTTTGACATTCATGTGTAGAAAACACATCAATACAATGTGTGGTGTGGTTGGAATGACTTAGTAAACACTTATTAAAGGTAGAAAGGTCTTTAAAAAAAATTCGATGGGTCAAAAATAGGAAAATAATGATATATTTCCCTGAAATAAGGGTACAGTGATCGTAGATTGAATTTTGAAATATAAGATTTGAAAACACATCATTCTAAATTATTATTTTCTATAGATGGTTGTAAACACGTTTTTCTTGTTTTAAAACACTAAAATGTTCATAGAATGGTCAAAATGAAAAAGATAACCTCATGTTTGTTTTGAATCATGAAAAAGTTACTATTGAGTTATTTTTTATGTGTACATGTAGATGACACATCAATACGATGTGTGGTCTGGTCAAAATGACTCATCAAACACTTCTTAAAGTTACAAAAGACTTTAAAAACAAGTTTTGGGGGTTCAAAACTAAGAAAACAATGTCTTATTGACTTGAAATTAGGGTAAAATGACTGTAGAATTAATTTTGAAATGTTGGAACTAATGTAACATCATTCCAAATTACAGTTTTCCCAAGATAGCCATAAACACGTTTTTATTATTTTAAAACACTAAAATGTGCATTTAATAGACTAACCCATAGAAAACGACCTTAGATTGATGTGGAATCATGGGAAAACTACGGCTGGGTTATATTTTATGTGTACATATAGACAACATGTTAATTCAATATGTGTTGTGGTCGGAATGACTCAGTAAACACTTCTTGAAGGTACAAAATCCTTTAAAAACAAGTTTTAGGGGATAAGAACCAGGAAAATGATAAAATGTTGCCTTGAAATTAGGGTTTAATGACTGCAGATTTAATTTTAAAATGTAAGAACCTACAACACATCATTACAAATTACAATTTTCCCAAGATGACCGTAAAGGCATTTTTAGTGTTTTAAAACACTAAAACGTGCATGAAACAGTCAAACCCATATAAAATGACCTCAAATATACATGTAATAATCGTAAAACCATTGATAAGTTATTTATGATGTGTAATCATAGAAAACATGTCAATCCAATGTGTGGTGTGGTTATAATGACTCAGTAAACAAATCTTAAAGGTACAAAAGCCTTTAAAAACATGTGTTAGAGGGTCAAAACTAGGAAAATGACATTGGATTCCCCTAAAATTAGAAGAAAACGACCACATATTTAATTTTTAAATTTAAGGAATAAAATAATGTCATTATGAATTGTAGTTTTCCCGGGATGGCTATAAACACGTTTTTAGTGTTTTAAAACACTAAAATGTGCGTGGAATGGTCAAAACCATAGAAAACAACCTCATATTGATGTGGAACAATTATAAAACCACTGATGTGTTATTTTTTAAATATATTACATGTTGTGAAATCAAAGTATTTTAAAATATTATTAAGTAAATTTCAAATACATCACACGCCGATTTAAAAATTAATTAGAATATTTACTAATCCATTTTCAGTTTCAAGTATTGAATCATATCTTAAATGTGTAATTTTATGTTTTCAAATTTTTTTTCATTATATATTTTTTTATGTTAAAATTTATTCTATTTAATTAATAAAATAACAAATTTTATGTGCACCATTCTGAATATATTCTGTGTATTTTCTCTTTCGCATTTCTTTTCTTAAATATTCTGATTTTCATTGTAGGTGAAAGATACCAATAGTAGGTAGAAGTTTAATCATTATAATTAACATAATTCTTTAGAAGGAGGTCATTATGGTTATTATTTTCCATGATATGTTAAAATTTGATCAATTATTCTACTGTAATTCTAATTTATAATGTTTAGTTTTAATTTTTGTATTCCTTTTTGTTACAGTTGATGAGATGGCATGGAATATTTTAGTTTATGAGATGATTTGGAGATAGATAGATGTACTTGAGGTCATTTCATTTATTTATATTGGGAATGGGTTATTAGACATATTTTATCTTTATATATTAATGATTGAGGTATTGGTTGACTGATGTATGGGTTGACTGAGACTGAGGTTATTATCACTGTGGATGTTTGTATATATGATTGTGGATGTATGAAGTATATATTATGGGTTTATCATACATTGATGTTTTACTTTATTTCATGTCTATTTTTTTATATTTACAATTTTTTATTAATTGTTTTTCAAAAAAATCTGATTTAGTGGTGATTTTTAGTAACTGCTTCTAAGTATATTAATTAAAAACATTTTTAGCAGCGTTTGAGCTTAACTACTGCTAATATGTTCAATGGTGGTTAGTTTCATTTTATTTATTTTTTTCTAGGGTATTTTTTAAAAAACACTAAATAAAAATAAATCGCTGCTAAATTCTCCAAAAATTAAAAATACAAAAATCGTTGTGAAATTAATTAAATCACTGATAAATGATTAGTGATCATGCAATACGTAGTAGTTTTTGTAACTGTTAATGTATTATTAGGTGATGGTTCAAACCACTACTAGTTCAAGAAATAACCACCACTAATGCCCATTTTTGTAGAGTTGTTATATACTGAACACTTATTTTATTATATTACAAAAACTAGATTTGTTGTAGACACCATTGGTGGTGTCCTACTAAGTGTTATCTCACACCCTATTTAGGCCGTTATTAGGTACCCAAACATACTTCTTGGATGCAAGTAAGGATTTGGGAAAGCACCCGATGTATGATTCTTGATTGGTTGTTCATAGGAGTAGGGGATCACATAACTAAGCTAGGATCAGGATGCTATTTAGAGACAGTCATTTTTTTCCTTTCTGTACCTTTTGATACATGCATTGTACTAGATGCATGTATACCTATTTTTCTGATTTATAGAGATATGACATGATCATCATATTGTATATGACTAATTTTAGATATTTATTATCACAATCTTATATATGTTTATCTTCTTTCAATTATTTATTTACTTCTATTATTGGTTTTTGTGATTACTATTGTTGTGATATACTCTAACAATATGTCATAGTCTCACCATATACACACCATAGACCCTCACAGCTAGTTACTAGGCTCTAGCATATGGGAAGGCATGCTTGAGGCCATGTGACCCACCGGCTCCGGGCACAGTTTAGTGGCTTTCAGGTTGGGATGTTACAAAGTAATATCAGAGGAGTTTTCCTTTCTGGATTAATATTTTGAGATAATATATAGGAGATTAGGATCGAGTTTTAATTTGATAATGAGTTGTGCTTGGGAGTACCTATCCCTTTTATAGGAAAAATCCAAATTACCTAGAATGATAATTGTTATTTTTTGGATTTTTCATATTATATTTTATTTTATTCCACTAATGGTTGATGCACTTTATATGTGATATTATTGTTGATGTGATTGAGGATTTTTATTTTCCATTGCCCAGTGAGATGAGGGTATGTCATCCCATGCATCATTTTAGGCACCAGTTAGAATTCACATGTCATGTATTTTTACATACCATATAGGGTGAATTTTTTGACGGCATGACATTATAATGTGTGCCTTACATGATACACTAATTGTTTAATAAATTATTTGTGTCAATAATTGTGAAACATAGTTGGTACTTAGAGTGTCTATCATAACCTAAATAGTATTTTCCTACATAGGATACAGTGTACACCCTAAGAATCCAATTATTTCACATTGAGTAATGCACCATTGGTCGCATGTATTGGAATGTGTTATAGTTTGGATCAAGTGTACAACACATTTCAGTTGATAAGTTGTTTGGTCCCTTATGGATCGGAAGTGGCGAACCATTTGGTTTTACCATTTAAAGAGAATTGTAATTTAAATATGAATTAAAATGTAATGAAATTTGTGAAATAGGGAACATGAACTTGACCTGGATTTAGAGTGGGTAGTAGTGAGTGTATCTAGTGATTTTTAAAGTTATTATTCTACTCAGACCTGGATTTAGGAGCAGGTAGATGGGTGTGTCTTGTTTATAGGAAGGCTTCAACTTGTACAACACTTTTTAGCTTTGAACTTTTTGTTATTGATATTTTATGAGGCATGTGTTTTTCATTTTAGTGACATGCCATCACGACAACCTCCAGTTGTACACTAGGATGGTGGTGATGGCCATGATCTAGAGGTTTTGGGCCATGTACTACTAGTGGATCCTCCTATAGTTCTAGCTGAGGCACCAGTTGTAGTACCAGATACAAGTGTTGATTCATAGTTCCATGAGAGTTTTATACACTTTATTTAGGATATTCAGGGAGCACAGAATCCCACCTCATCTATGGAAGACCTGACACGTGTGTTACAATAGCATCATCCACCCACTTTTTTGGGGGGATGAAGGTCCACAGGCTGTTGAGGTGTGGCTAGATACTATATTTTATATTTTCAAGCATCTAGATACACCTCCTAAGATGATAGTGTAGCTTGGGACATATATGATTCAGGGAGAAGTGAATCATTGGTGGGGTGTTTTAAACTTGGTTTATACACTTTCAGATATAGTTTGGAGAGATTTCTAATCTAGATTTTATGACAAATTTTTTTCTGAGACCATGAGAGCAGAAATGGCTAGTGATTTTATGCATCCAGAGTAGGGCATGATGGCCATAATGGAATATTCGGCATGCTTTATAGAGATTCATAATTTTGTGCAGATTTATCTTGATGATGATCCATCAAGGGTGATATTATTTGAGGAAGGTATCAAGCATGTCGTTCAATCTCGGGTAAATGTGTTTTGTTAGACTTTTATTACATATATAGTGAATCATGTGCTTATTACTGAATGGAACCTAAGGGAATCTAGGGGCACAGATCAGGATGGTTGAGCCTCCTGACGCAATGGTTCAATAGCTTCTATTAGGGAGAATGATTTTAGGGATTCTCATGAGAAGAGTATCATCCATAATGTTTTTTTGGTCGTTTTTTATTATATCACTAGCATAAGAGATGGGTACATATGTGGAATTAGTGTGATAGAGACCTGGTCAAGTTCTGAGCTTGTGGAAGGATGGTCCATGTATAGCATTTCTGTAGGACCTTCCCTCCAGTAGAAATTGGATAGGGATCGACTCTGAATCCATATTTCAGAGTGGGATACACAGATCTATATCATTCTGGGAGATGGAGTTGTTCCAGTCATTCAGTATGAGTTGGTGGTTGTGTTTTAGGAATTCTTGCACCAATTGTACCTAGATATAATATTGGACCAGTTCCGGGTAGTGAGGTTGTTTCATAAAGCTTTGGTTCAATCCAAATATATTATGTACAGACTACCCTTTTGGAGAATAGCACTGGGTTTTCTACAGTGATAGGTATGATCTTAGTATTCTGTACTCTTGTAGCTACTCTTTTTTATATAGGTGTATCTCATAGTTTCATATATGTACCTATGGTGGAACCATTGGGCTCATTCAGTTTTATAATGTCATTATAATGATGGATACTTCATTACGGATTAGAACAGAGGGTGTGCACCAATATATGGAGTTCCCCCTCGAGATTGGTGGGTATCACTTTGTATGGAAACTTTTTTTCCTTGAGATGACAGGGTTTTATGTCATACTTGGGATAGACTAGCTAGTTTCTTATCAAGACCATGTAGATTGTTATCATCAAAGGGTGACCTTCACATAACCATAGGGTTGAGTTTTTATTAAGAAGGGTTAATGGTATGTCCATGTAAGAAGAGTTGGTCCTAAGTATTCTTTGTTGAGTGGAATGATAGCCCAGATTTCTAACTTTGTATCTAGATTATTAGGGAATGAGTCAGGCGGACTTCCCTCCAGTGGTTGATAGTTTCTAAGATGTTTTCCTCGATGACATTTCTAGTTTACCTCTTTAGAGAGAGGTGAATTTATATATTTATCTAGTTCAAAGAGATTCACAGGTATCCATTCCTCCTTATATGATGACTACTATGAGTTTTCAACATATCAAGAGATAGATAAAGTTATCGAAGTCAAATGGGTTTATGCGA
Source organism: Viscum album (assembly GCA_963277665.1). Classification (NCBI taxonomy): domain Eukaryota; kingdom Viridiplantae; phylum Streptophyta; class Magnoliopsida; order Santalales; family Viscaceae; genus Viscum; species Viscum album. The sequence continues at coordinate 565,326,275 of OY728134.1, read as the reverse complement.
CCTAGTACTTCTCTGTGGGGTTTTCCAGTCCTTTTTCAAAAAAGGTGGATGGAATCCTTAGGCTATGTGTGGATTACCCAAAATTGAACCAATTGATGGATAATAACTATTATCCCTTTCCATGGAAAGATTGCCTCTTCAACCATCTTTGAGGAGCTTAGGTTTTCTCAAAGATTGATTTGCGGTCATGTTATCACTAGGTACATTTTCAACCTATAGACATACCTCATATATATTGTTGTAGTAGGTATGGTCTATATGAGTATCTAAATATGTCATTCGATCTCATAAACACACCAGTAGTTTTCATGGCATTGATGAACTGATTTTTCCATCCTTATCTAGATTTGTTTTTGGTGGTTTTTTTGGATGATATCTTTTTTTATTACCATGATCGATATGACCATGACAAACATCTTGAGATCATTTTGGATACACTAATAGAGCACCAATTATATGTTAATCTCACAAAGTGACACTTCTTTATGGATAATATTCACTTCCTAGGTCATATTATCTCTTAGAAAAGAGTATTAGTATACCCAGAGAAGGTGAGAGATGTAGTTTCCTAGGAGCATCCCAAGAATGTCTTTGATATATAGAGTTTATTAGGGCTAGTTGTATATTATAAGAATTTCATACATGACTTATCACACATATTAGCACCTATTATGGGATTGACTAAGAAGGGTGTGAAGTTTTTATGGTCATATACCTATGAGACTACCTTAAAGGAGTTGGAAGGGGATAACTTTAGCATCATTCCTAATTCTACTAGAGTTGGGCAGAAGCTACATTGTGTATTGTAATGCATCAGGTATCGGGCTAGGAGCAGTTAAAATGCAGGAGGAGTGACTCATCATGTAAAAGTCTTATCATTTGAGACCACGTGAGAGTAATTACCCAATGAATGATCTTGAGTTAGCCGTTGGTGTGCATGTATTGTGTTGTTGGAGGCATTATTTACTGGGAGATTGTTTTGTGGTGTACACATACCACAAAATCCTCAAGCATATATTTACATAGAATGATTTGAATATGAAGTGGAGAATATGGGTTGATTACCTGAAGTATTTTTACTTCAATATTACATATATTCTTGGAAAGGGAAATGTAGTTTCTGATACACTGAGAAGGAGGACTTAGATACAGGCAGTTCAGGAGGCATGTAGTGAGTGGAAGTTTGTGGCCTTATTCTCATAGATGTACTTAAATGTATAGAATGGTCAGGGTAAGACTTTTCTATCATCTATAGTGGTGAATTTCACTCTTATGGATAGAGTTAGTATGATACAGTTGTCTTATGTTGAGGGCATAGTCATACGGGAAAGCATGGTAGGTGAGAAACCGCCTCCTGGTTGGACTGTGGGTGAGGATGAAATTCTATGTATACATGATTGCATTTGGGATCTAAAAAACATATGTGAGGATATGGTGTGAGAGTTTCATGCCTCGGTTTGTAAATTACATCCTTAAATTACCAATATGTATCATGACAGGCACCATCAATACTAGTGGTCGGCAATGAAATGATAGGTAGCTAGTTTTTTCATGAAATGTTCCACCTATCGGCAGGTGAAGCAAAAACACCAACGACCAGCTAAGATTTTATAGTAGTTACAAATCCCTGAGTGGAAATGGGGAGATTTTGTGATGAATTTCATGATTGGGTTTCCAAGGTCACCTTGGGGTAGTGATGTTGTATGGGTTGTTGGGGATAGGCTCATAAAGGTCTCTCATTTCTTTCCAATCAGGCACACTTTCTATATAGATGAGATTGGGAGATTTGATATCTATGAGATAGTGTGACTTCATAGGGTTCCTTATACCATTGTATCATATAGGAACGCATGATTTACATCTTGTTTCTAGTATATTTTATAGAGGGATTTTGGCACATAGGTGCTTCTGATCACATCATACTACCCTCAGATGGATGGTCAGTCAAAGCACACTATAAAAGTTATTAATGACATTATTAGAGCATGATTCCAAGATTTTAGGGGCTCTTGAGAGAGGCATATACCCCAAGTTGAGTTCACCTACAACAATAGCTATTAGGTGATGATACATATGGAAACTTATTATGCTTTATATGGTAGGACATGCTAATCACCCATGTTCTAGTTAGAGGTAAGAGAGGCAATGTTCCTTGGACCGTATATTATATAGGAGACTTTTTAGGAGGTCTAGTTGATTCAAAAATAGATGGCTACCACTCACTCAAGGCATAAGTATTATGCTGATTTCCATCAAATACCTCTAGAATTCAAGGTCGGGGATAGGGTCTTTTTACATATCTCACCGAGGATGGAAGCATATGGATTAGCAGACAGTGTAATCTTTCATTGCAATATGTTGGGCCATTTGAGATTCTAGAGAGATTTGGTCAGGCCTTCTGGTAAGCATCCTACGTATCATGTTTTGATCAGGAATCAGAATTCTTGTAGTTCAGATGGTGTATTGATGTCGTAATCCTTAAAAACCTCTAATACCATGTGATTAATGCTTGTTGTGAGAAACAAGAGGATTTTAAAGATTCAACAATGCACATTCCTCCCCCTATTAGTGGGGGAGGGAGAGCCCACAGTAGAAGAGGCAAGGGCGATGGTGTTCAAGGGAACTGAGTGATGAACCTTTCCATGTGAAATGGAATAAAAGGTCATGTGGCCCAGCCTCGGAAGATTGGGGACTTACCTTAGTGGGAGGGCCTCAGAGCATGTTCTGGGAAGGGGAGGAATTTTTTCCTCATCAAAGGGGTGAGAAAACATAACCCCTTCGACTGATCATTGTTCCTAATTGAATGGAAAAAAAAAGTGATCACCCCTTATCCCAAAAATAGGGAGGTTCATTTCGAATCCCAAGGTTGGACTCAGAGTTACCGTGGGAATATAGCTATACAAGAATTCCTGAAGCCCACACCTCTTTTGGGAGGTCCTTCGTGACTCCACCTACTGTGGGTATGTAGACTCAATGGATCGTGCTGATTCGCTCGATGGCCTGATCATACGGGTACGGCGGCTTTAGAGGAGGCTTTGTCCTGGCACCAGAGAACTGGTTAGTGGAGGGATTGCGGAGGACTGGGCGGTAATGGAAGGGTGAGGTTGGAACCGGAGGGAACGACACCCGAAAACACCTCATTCATCATATTGGTTTCTCATGCGGGGTGGGGTAGGCTCTGTGTACTGTAGTGGTACATGGGTAGGAGGGTCATCCATGTACCGGTGTGGTAAACGAAGCCTCCCCCATCCCTCATGAGAAACCAGTACATGGAATGGGGTGTTTTCAGGTGTTGTTACCTCTAGTTCCAACCTCGCCCTTCCATTACTATCCAGTCCTCTATAATCCCTTTTCTAACCAGTTCTCTGGCACTAGGCCAAAGCTTCCTCCAAAGCCGCCGGACCCGTATGATCAGTTCATCGAGTGCATCAGTGCGCTCCATTGAGTCTACATACCCATGGTTAGGGGAGTCATGAAGGCCCTCCCAACAAAGGTTCAGGCTTTGAGAATGCCTATAAGGATACATTCCCACGATAACCTAGAGTCCAACCTTGGGATGCCGACGTGAACCTCCCCATTCTTAGGATAAGGTGTGATCACTTGCTTTTCCATTTAATGAGGAACAGTGATCATTCGAAGGTTTTATGTTCACTCCCCCTTTTATGAGGAAAACATTCCTCTACTTCCCAAAACATGCTCTGTGGCCCTCCCACTGAGGAAGTCCCCAATCTTCTGAGGTGGGGATTCATGACCTTTTATGTCATTTCACATAGAAAGATTCATCACTCCATGCCCTTGAGCACTGTTTCCCCAGTCTCTTCCTCCGTGGGCTCTCCCTCCCCCACAAATAGGTGGGAGGCATGAGCATTATTGAATCTTTTAAATCCTCTTATTTCTCACACCGATCATGACTCACATGGGCTTAGAGGTTTGTAAGGATTGAAACATCAACACACCATTTGAACTATGATAACTCTGATTCCTGATCAAAATAGGATATGTAGGATGTATACTAGAAGGCCTGAGCTCAAAAGGGTGCCCATCCAAAAGGGTCCACCAAACCATGTTTCCTCAAATGGGAATCTCCCATGTGTAAGCCCCGCACAATCTTAACTATGAGAACTCTGATTCATGATTAAATCAAGATACGTAGGATGCCAACCAGAAGGCCTAGGCTCAAATGGGTGCCCAACCAAAAGGGTCCACCCAAACATGTTTCCTCAAATGTGAAGCTTTCATTCGTAATCCCCAAACGATTGAACAACGTGGGTTATGATTCCTCTCCTGAGATTATGTAGGAATCCCTATTTTTGGGCCCTATCCCAACATCAAGTTGCATTATGTCCCCCCTGGATGATGATAAACTTCAGACCACCTTATAATATGGCTAAGTCAGTGTCACCTCTGTAGCATCAAACATATGCGTGCTCACGATGATCTTGAAAATTAAGGGTAGCCCATGGACACACTCTTTAGGAATGAACCAAGGATTCACGAACATATGAACATGACTTAAATCTATAAGAGCGTCCCAGAAGAGGAAACAATCCTCCTCCGGAAGGGTGTGGTGAGCTTGACCTCCCATCCTCTAGACCAATGGAGTCCTCAAGTGTCTTTGGATAAACTTTTAGTCAATAAGCACCTACCTTTGGAAAGTAGGTCTATGAATCATGGATACCAGGGCCATTGGTAATTCTTGGATCCACGAATAAACCCATTGGAGACCATCCGAGGAAGTTATATCTGAGAAGAATCGATTTCATGAGTGCTTGACCCCCACACAATCACCCACTGAGAGCAATAGTTCCCCATAGGGTTAATTCAACATTTTTTAAAGGATAATGATGTTGAAAGGGTTGAAGAAAAGGAATGGTAAATTTGATGAGATCTCATCCCTATTGAAAAAGTAAAAGGCGATGATCCCCTTCCTGCCATATCCATATCACTCGCAACACCACACCACCTCGAAGGTGGAACAAAAATGGTGAACCCGACGTGAATCCTTAGCCAAGGTGGCGGTCTCACCCCACTCAGGCCCCTTTTCCCCGTGGCAAAAGAAAAGGGGAAGGGGTCCAAGCTAAATCACCAAATATGCATATGTTTAAGGGATTTATACTTTGACGATTTTTTTGTCTGTATGTCTTACATGTATTGTAGGTTCCCATAGAGAGACTATCGATCCAAATGAAATCCCCACGATCCATGAAGATGCACACATCAGCGATCGTGCGGGTGGTCGGGGCCTCAACAAAGAGCAGGACCCCTTCGCCTACCCAACATCTTCAATGTTGGGTGTCCAATACACTGATCAAAGAGTACCACCAAAATGGTACTCTCCCCATGATGGAGGCCGCAAAACAATCCCTCCAGTCTACAAAGGTCTTCCAGCCACCTCTTTAGCCGCTGCCGGTACCTCAATGCATGGCGGCCTCAGTGGTCATCTCAAACCATTTCGGGAGCCTATCCCTGGAACGTGACAACAACTACCTCCCTTAACTTGGGAAGGAAGATGAATTCAATACTAAAGTATTCATCCCTGCTGCATAGGGGCCCTACCCATAGGCCCCCACCAGAGAGCGTCACCACTGACACCCAGCGACCAAACCTCCTCCCACTGAGAAGGATCTTATGTTGAGGGCACCTTCTGAAGTCCAGGAGACCCAGGTCCCTTGGGATTCCTACCAAGGGCGGTGAATATATAACTAGGTACAAGTTATCACCTTAGTTCCTAAGGAACATATCTATCATACTGATGGGGCGGAGTTCAACGGGAAGACACACAACTCTGCCCTCTCCACTCACCCCCCCCCCCAAATAGGGTGGCACAATACGAGGGAATGCACATATCTGTTATTGTTTGTCAGTCCTGCCGTGCAGACAGAGTATCTAGCTATAGGCAGATGCAAATATCCACCAATGCACAATAAGACCACCACCAAAATAGGGAGGCAAATGGATATACACATGCACAAATATGTGCTGATGCATACCAAGCACACCATCAAAATAGGGTGGCACTCAGATATATACAGGCACAAACAACAATTGATGCACATCAATCCTACCATCAAAATAGGGCAGCAACAGGCTATACACAGGCACAAATACCTGCTGATGCACAAGAATCCCACCATCCAAATAGGGTGGCAAGCAAATATGAGTAGAGTCAATTTCATTCAGATGCATACAAATCCTATGAGACCAATACAACAGAAAGTGAGAAGATAAAAATCACCGCTCATGAATATAAAGACCACCAGTCAAATATGGTGGTAATCGGAGAAGACAACCAGCAATAGAATCGTTCCTCTATCCCGGCACACGAGAATTGCCAGTATCTACTAGCAACCCATAGAGGACCGGAGCAGGCATAAACTCTTGCTCCGATATCGAAATGGTCCTTCATACCAATTCCAGCCAAAGATATATCTCATCATATCCTGTCCATGATGGAATATCATACGTCGATTCCAGACCATATCCTCCAAACATGCCAAGATATCATTACATCGGAGGTAAAGGTGAGAAATTGGGCCCATGATCCGATTTCCTCAAGTGGAATGACTCACTTGCGAAATGAGTTAGTCAGTCTGAAGTAGATGTGTATCCCTCCTCTAGTCCAGGAGGGTCTAAGGCAATATCCTATGACATACGGATAACCAGATTGGGAAAAAATACTTTTTCCAATTGGGTTATGTTTGTCCAATGTGGTGGCCACTCCATGGCAGGCATATATCCCTGCCAAAACTCAAGATGCCCATTGGCGTATCCCGATGACATTCCAGGACCCAAAAATATAGGTAACCATATATGAAGGCCATTACCGATATCATATATCCCCGGTTACCCACAAGAGAGTTCCCAAAAATTAAAAGTGCCAAAGGTAACAGGAAAATGAAGATCGCATACATGATCCTGCTCTACTGGAAGTTGGGGTTCTTGATGCCCTCAAACATATATCAAAAAACGCTCAAGACCCTGTCATTCCATTACCAAATTAGGAAAGTGGCAGTAGCAATTTCGAAGGTCCTCCCCATGGTATCGCTACTAGCAACTCTGAAGGTCCTCCAAAGAGAACCCATGGGAGCTTACCCCATGGATCAATAATGATCGATCATGAGAGCCTATCTCCTGATGCGTGTCAAGGTATCCCTCCCCTCGACCTGAATATTAGATAGTATGAAGGTCCTCCCCCTTATTGTCTTCTACCCTGATGGTCCTCCCCAGGGTATACGTTGTAGATATGCTTCTCCCTATAGTTGTACATCAAGTCATGATGGTATTCCTCTTTGTGATGATGGTCATTGTGAAGGCCCTCCCTACAATGACTGTTGCTATGAAGGTCCTCCCCATAGTAACACCAAGCAACGAGAAGGTACTCCCATCATTACAGTACACCCATAAGGTCCTCCCCAGGATGTACACTGTAGAAATTCTCCTTGCATCCATATATCAAGTCATGATGGTAGTCCTCATCATGATGATGGTCATTACGAAGGCCCTCCCCGCAATGAGAGTTAATGGGAAGGCCCTCCCCATAGTTACTTCAAGTAGCAAGAAGGTCATACCCTTGCTACAGCCCACTCTAAAGGTCCTCCCCAGGATACACACCGTTAGTAAAATCCCCGTTTTTGGGCATCAAGTTGCCATGGTTGTCCTCTCTATCCCAACACCACTTGAGAAGGTCTTCCTCGCAACCAAAGAACATGCTGGAAAGAAGTTCCTCCCCTTTCTAGAACAAATATGAAAAATTCCTCCTATGATAAGGCACTTGTAAAGGAGTCAAAAGCATCAGGAAATCTTTCTATAATTATTGATATTATTTCTCAACCAGAGGATGGCTCGGGGCCATGCTCATCTTCTGATCCACCCCCACAGCATCCAAAAATCAATGAGGCCCCCACCAGCCCGGTTTCTTGGAATGAAATCATCCAGAAGTAGTCTAGTTAGTCATATCAAGTAGAGGAACCTCCAAAAGAACAAAAACATGATATGTTTCTTAGGAGAAGATAACTAGCTAGGTATAATATACCAGTGATGTATTAGTCTATAGCCACTTCTCACTTCGACATACCAGGGGAATTTTTTGGGGAATGAACACATGACATTCACCTAAATATATGGAAAACTCTTCAAAATATGAAGGAAAAATTCCTACCCTACGAAGGGTATGTGGACCATGTCAACACAATATGGGAGCTTCACTGTCTGATTGACTTGGAATCCCTCCCATCTGCAAGGTATCCACAATCAGAAAGGCAAAAGAAAAACCTTGAACTAGCTTGCCTCCATGCACTACACAAATTGTGTTTCGTCACTGGAAATGCCCCAACTGGAGTTCACATTTGGGGGTGGGGAGAACATGGAGCTTTACACTTCACCTCACATCCCATCCAATAGGCCCCAATGGAAATGAAATCCTAAAATATCATTACCCAGAGGTGACAATCAAATGAAACCACTACTCAAGAAAGATGGGATACTCAATGAAAATCGGCCCAGGGTAAGTCTTAAAAGCACCAGTTCCAAAGAGATCAAGCTATCGAAAAGATTCTGAGTCAGGCGACCAGGAACATCCAGTAGGCTTCCTGCCTAAGGGAAGCCAACTAGCAAGTAGTGCTCATGTCTTTGAAAGACCATAGACCCCATGTAGTCCCAATGCTTCACTCGGCTTACACCCATGCGGGAGAACATGAAATTGAAAGAGTTTCTATAGCTTTAGCTACCACCGTAATATGGGAACAAGCCTGGCCCATAGGGATGGGGTTATTTTTAAATCAAAATTCCCTCATAAGACAAACAAATCCAGGCCGTAGCGCATCAACAGGAGAATGGGAACAACCCTAGCCCATAGAGCTGGGGGCATTTTTACATCAAATCCCCGCACAGAGGACATCTATCTTCCACCATCTAGGAAGAACGATGGACATAGGAGTTACCCGTTCCACCCCTTCTCATTGTTCACACCCTCCGAGACAAGGGCACGTTACAAGGTTAGACCAGGGCTCCATTCAAGTCAATATTTTCCAAGAAACCCAAATAATGTCGTATAATGGAAGGAGAAGGTCCAATAAAGGTCACAAGAATCCTTCCTACCATTCAGCACCAGGTAAACCACCCTCAATGTGGTACGCCTTAGTGAACATGGTGAGAGTCAACCCCACGGATCTCATAGGAAGTGACACAGGGGGAGAAGACATAAAGGAAGATGGTTCCCTCCCAAAGGCATCCCACACCGAGCCTAATGGTGTGCATACCTGGAACCAAAGGGCGGCCCTAAATCTAGGTTCCCCCTTAGTTAATCTGACATTACCTCCCCCACAAAACTCTAACAAAGAGAAAAATAAATCAAAGGTTGTCTATGAATCACCTCCTCCTCTCCATGAGAGTGTGTCCCTCGCCCTTGAGGAAAGGTTCACCAAGAAGGAGGAAGAAATGAAAGATCTTAGAAGAATTAACGTCGAGCTACATCGAGGTATTTATCTCATTGAATGTGTTCCCTTTGTGGAACGTCAGTAGGTGATCCTAGAAGAGGTGCCTATACCACAGGCACTCATTCCAATAAACAAAGCCAAGCCCGGAGGACCATTAAACTCGGCCCTGGAAGAACATCAAGACTTCCCCCTATTGGGAAGGCAGGTGGAATATATCCAAGTAAACCCACAAATGATGCCCCCAGCTGAGTATCCACCCCAAATTCCAGTTGCGCCGGTACACCCAATTTTGACCCCTACTACACCAGCTCAAGATCAATCCCGACAGGATGTGCATAAAGGGATCTTAAACACTATCGAGTAGTTAAAATCCCGACTAGAATCCATGGAGGGGCGGCACGCTCAGATACAACCAGAGCATAAACCCTACCCAGAGTGGGTGAGCAATGTTCTGCCACCACCAAACTTCAGGAACCCCGTATTCCCAGTATTCAATTGCTCGGGAGACCCAGAATAGCATTTTATTCACTATTCCTCTTACTATGACCCCATGATGGTTACTCCAAAGAAGAAAGAAGCCATAAAAATTAGGTGTTTTGTACAAACCCTGTAGGCCTTAGCTTTTGTATGGTATACTAGCCTTCCAGCTAATTCAATTATAGGCTGGGAGGAACTCCAGCGATAATTTCTCTTCCAGTTCAGTTTGACGCTGACCAAGATGACAGTTAGTGATCTTATGAACTGTAAGCAGTGAGAGAATGAGAGAGTCTCAGACTTCATTTCCAAATGTAAAGGCCGGAAATATTCCCTGAACCGTCCACTCCCCCATGATGAGATGCTCTCCATGTGCATCGATAACCTTCAGGATGAATTGCGAACGCTGCTCATCCCAGTGAAGTACACCAATGGTTTTAGATATTTCTCTGTCATTTCCCAAAAGATATAAGACTCCTTATAAAGGACTAACCTTAAGTCCCGAGTGGCCCTATAGTACTCTGGGAAAATAACAGGAAAAGATGAAGCGGCTTCTGTCATGCTTAAGCCACCTTCGGCACCATCCCTAGTTGCAAGGCCCCCACCAAACCATGCGGGGCCCCCTGGACACCAATAGCCACCCCCACCTCAGCAAGATGAGTGATGGGGTGCTAAAAGAAATCAGTTCAAAGAACGAATAAATAAATTCTACTCGTTCTGATATGACCAGGTCCGCGGCTATTTCATAGCCGCCATGAATTGTAATCTTCTCCAGCTACCAAAGCTGAAGCAAGACGATGAAGTGGGTCTTGATGACCGTCCGAATTACTGTCCGTATCACAGGATCCTAGGATGCACAATCCAAGATTTTTTTGTTTTAAAGGATCTCTTGTAAAAGATGGTGGATTCTGGGAAAGTCAAGTTGTTCCCACCACCAGTATAAGTGCCATATGTTTCCACCTCCGATTAAAGAGAGGAAGAAGAGTGTAAAACAATCACCAGCAAAAAGGAGAAAAATCTTGACAACTGTATGACCTGGAATACCATCAAGCGAGTCCACGGCATCCTCTATGAATAGTTGAAACAACTTATTGTGCCCCCAGAAGCTCCTAATACATCACATCCACCCTCCTTAGCCCTGCTGTCCTCTAAAGGCCAGAAGGGAAGAAATCAAGAGCAAGAAGATGAGCTGGTACCAAAGATGAATTCAATATTGAAACTTTTGAACTTAATGCTAACAATCTTGGTACAATGGGCATCATCCTGCCAAATGGTACAATGGGAACCACCTCGCAAAATGGTACCTTCAAAAGGAGGCAGTCAGATAGGAATGGTATCGGATCAAGAACTGATTTTAGGCTCTATTAATGTAATTCACTTGATGGACCACTTCACTAATGAAGACTACGACCATGAACCCAAATTCCCCATACCCAACTGGAGAGCCAGAGGAAGAGGCCATAGAGGCTGGAGGTTTCCCGGAAGGCATGATCGTGGCAGGAGTCAAATTCCCATCCATGCCACAAGTCAAAACATTAACATCATGGAAACCTATAGAAGGACCCTCCAGAAGGTGCAACAAGAATCAAAATTCTCCTTCTCCCCCATTGGAGGAAAACCAAGCCTAGTTGTCTTGGAATATAAATCAGGGAAAGAACAAGTGTCGAACCATCCAAGGAATATAGGCAGACTAGTTTGACCAAATTTGGAAAGTATTGTAGCACCGCTAGCTCCTACTACAGAGGTCGAATCATCTACTTACAATTCTCAATCTTCTAAAGTTTATGTGAAAGAGAAACCCTGAGCTGGGAAGATCCATACTTTAGAGAATAAGTATGACATTTTAAAGCATCTAGCTTTAGTACCAGCAAAGATGTCAATCATGGATGCGTTGAGTTTGTCTGCAGATCTTAGGGAGGCACTCATTGAAGCCTTACTAAGTCCCCAAGAGTTCAAGGCTGAAGTAGTAGCGGCTAAAGTCTACCAAACAGAGACCAGTCCTGATGAATTTCATGTTGTCATCTCCTTCATAGATAGGGATTAAGACTTCATCATGCAAGGGAATATCAAACCCTTATATGTTTCTGGAAAGATAAATGGAACTGATGTTCAGAGGATTTTCCTCGACAACAACTCTGGAGTTAACCTCCTACTGCTAAGGATGCTTTTTCTATTGGGATATGATGAAGACAGCTTGACACCCTACACTACAACTCTGTTGGGATACGATAAAAGCAAGCATAAATCATTGGAAATAATCAAGATTAAAACTTGGCTTGGAGATATTATATTAGATTCTGAGTTCTTGGTGGTTCAGAAAAGTGTGTCCTTCAATGTTTTGTTGGGGAGGCCTTGGTTGCATCAGCATACTACAATTCTGTCCTCATACCATCAGTGTATTAAATATTTCACTAATGGAAAAAACAGGATGTTTCACACTGATAAATCCTCGTTTGAGTTCTGTGAGTCTCACTATATCGATACAGGATTCTATGAGTCAGAAGAAAAACATCTTTTGGCCTATGACATTGACTGGATCAATGCCTCTATTGGATTAGAGATGGCTTCTGTCTACCCCTTATAGCATCTTGGGGAGGAGTACGTACTACCCATCAACCAAGTTGAAATTGTAATTACAAACCCAGACATAGACTCAGTTGTCTATATGGTCTTTGCTACGACCACTAATTCCCAAGACACAGAAGAACAAGCTAACTCACATGTTGTCAGGAAAATCCCTATTGAAGATGCTCTTGATCCATCCTTGGGGCATCAAGCTTACCTTGCCTCGTGCACTAAGGAAAAAGAAAATTTCTTTCCCAATATTGGAAAAGTCATCTCAAAATCCTTTCTCCATCAGAAGGAGAAGATAATCAAGATGATGAATAAGAAGAGGAAGAAGACCTCAAATATTCCCCTACTACATTTGAAGAAGGTGTTTCCACCACCATAGATGAACCTAAGGAGATAAATCTGGACACCTAAAATGACCCACGGCCCACTCTGATCAGTGTGCCCATTCCTATTGAGGAACAGGAGGCATACACCTTCTTTCTAAAGAATAATCGAGATGTATTTGCATGGAATTATATAGAAATGCTAGGCCTCAATCCTAAGGTTTTCACTCATCATATAGGCTTACCAGAAGATCATCAGGGATATAAACAGGAAGATAGAAAGACCCACCCGATGCATACTACCAAGATAGAGGCTAAGGTTGATAAGCTGATCAAATTCAACTTCATACAGGAGGTCCAATATCTGATTTGAATGGAAAATATATTTCTTATAAAAAAGAAGAATGGATAGATCAGGATCTTCATCAACTTTAGTGAATTTAATTGGAATTTCCCAAAAGATGACTTCCCAGTCCTGATCACAGAATTACTGATCGATACAATGGCCAGATACAAATCCCTCTCCTTCATGGATGGCTATTTTGGATATAATAAAATTCGGATGGCCTAGGTAGATGAATAAACTACCTCTTTTAGGGCTCCTCATGGAGTGTTTTGTTATAAAGTGATGCCCTTTGGTCTAACGAATGTTGGCGCCACAAATCAGCATGCCATGCATCACACCTTCAATCCCTTTTTGGGAAAATTCATCAAGTTTTATGTCAACGATCTGGTGGTTAAGTCACGATGGATTTTTAACCACCTGGTCAACCTCAAAACTATCATTAAAAAATTGAGATAGCATAGTTTGAAGATGAACCCCCTGAAATTTACCTTTGGAGTTACCTCGGGGAAATTCCTTGTCTTCGTCATATGCCATCATGGCATCGAAGTCGACCCCAAGAAGATGAAAACCATTCTTGGAATGTCCCCACCTCGAAAACTCACTAAGTTGAGTGGTCTCCAGGGGAACCTCGCCTGCATTTGTTAGTTCATAGTCAACCTTGCAGGTAAATTTTTACCTTTCACCAAGCTCCTGAAGAAAGGAGTTACGTATGAATGGGATAACGATTATCAAGAAGAATTTGACAACCTCAAAAGATACCTCCTAATCCCATCGGTACTCATGCCTCCAGTGGAGGGGATACCTCTCATTTTATACGTCACTTCCCTGGAATGGTCATTAGAAGCCTTCCTCGCACATAAGAATGATTCTGGTAGTGAGAACAGCCTATACTACCTCTTTCGGACAATGATTGATGCCAAAACTCAGTATTCGAAGATTAAAAAGAATTTCCTAGCTCGAATCTTCATAGTTCAAAAGCTCAGGAATTACCTGTAGCACCATGAGGTCCACCTAGTATCCCACTACAACCCGCTCAAGTATATCCTCAACCATCCCATGCTAAATGGGTGCCTATCATGATGGGTGGTCATCCTGCAACAGTTTAGCATACAGTACATTCCCTAGAAGGCCAGCAAAGGCTAGGTGTTAGTAAAATTCCTGGCCGAGCACCCCTCAGAAGAAACAGCACCATTGGATACCAAACTTCTAGATGAATAAGTGTTTTCCATCTAGGAGAGCCCCCGTATATGGGAGATGTACTTCAACAGTGCTTCCCAAATCCTGGAAGGGAAAAGGATGGAGGATCCCAAGCTCAACAAAGTGGGGCTAGGAGTTGTACTCGTATCTCCCAAAAAATCCATCTTGCCTTACTCTTTCCTACTTTCAGAAGAGTGTATGAATAATGAAGTGGAGTATCAGGACCTCATTTTATGCCTGGAAATGGCACTCTAGGTGCAAGACAAACACCTAAAAGTAAAGGGTGATTTGGAGCTAGTCATCAAATAGGTCAACAGTGACTATGCTATCAAGAAAGAAGTGTTGGTTCCCTTAATGAACCATGTTCAAGCTCTGATGGAAGAATTCCCATCAGAACCAATGTTGAATCATGTCCCCCGGTCGTAGAATACTCAAGCCGACGCTTTGGAAAATGCAGCCATAGCCTTGGACGATCCCGATCGGGATGAAACAGTCATTATCATTACTCACCATTGGATGGTCTTGCCATTCATCCAGAGTAATGCAGAGGAGATTGATGAAGTTATCCTCATTCCTGAGCCTTACGGTCATACCACTGGTTGGATGAAACCCATCATGAATTACCTTCAGAACGAGAAACTCCCACCAGTTAGGGATGAAAGGGAGTAGGTCCAAATATGGGAAATCCATTTTACCATGTACAATGGGGTGAAACAAGAGAAGTTCCTCTACAAATGAGTCCTTGACGGAGTCCTTCTCAAGTGAATTGATGGAGAAGAGACTGCGGACATCATGAAATAAGTTCACGCCGAAGCTTGTAGAGCACACCAGTCATCAACCAAGCTCTCACACCAAATTCAGAGGCTTGTGTATTACTGGACCACCATGATACAGTATTGTGCCATATTCACTAATAAGTTCCATTCTTTCCAAGTTCATTCTAATTTCATACACCACCCCCAGAGTTTCTTCATGCAGCTAAATACTCATGGCCATTCGTCGCCTGGGGGATGGATGTTGTGGGACCATATCCTCCCTCTATAGCCATACAATTCAAGTTCATGATCACAGCAACTGACATCTATTCTAAATGGTCTGAATTCATACCCCTTAAGGAAGTCAGGGTAAAAAACATCATCATCTTTGTGAAGGCCAACATCATCACCAGATTTGGTGTCCCTCATAAAATACTGATGGAAAACAACACCAACTTATTCCCTACTGAATTGGATAAGTTGTACCATGAATATGGAATCAAGTCCAACCAGTCATCCTGCTACCACGCGACGGCCAATGGGAAGATAGAAGCTTTCAACAAGACTATTTCCAACATACTTCAAAATATGGTCGACAAGGATAAGAAATTGTGGCTAGACAAGATCCTTCATACTTTATGGGATTACCAGACCACGACCCGCACCACCACCCAAGCGACCCTGTACTCACTAGTATACGGGGCAGAGGTGGTGTTACCCATTGAAATCTAAGTGTCGTCACTTCATGTGGCCATTTGCGATCAACTGTCTAGGGATGAGAAATCCCAAATACGGTTTTATGACTAGAAGTAGTTAGACGAAAAAAGGCTACACACTCTATAGCATTTTGAAATATACCAAAATCTGGTTACATGGGACTTCAACAAAAAGGTTCTCCTTCGATCTTTCCTTGAAGGAGAAATGGTATTAGTCCTCAGAACCTCGATGATACTGGGGAAGAAGCCCCCAAAGCTTGAACCTAAGTGGGAAGGACTATATTTCATACATCAGGTCTATTCCAATGGAGCATACACCCTAATATCAATGGATGGAAAGCTCATCACGGATCCCATAAATGAGAAGTTCTTGAAGAAATACTTTGCATAAAAATGACACATATCATGGTCCAAACTCTACGACCCTAAACTATGAGTCATAAAAATTCCCTCTCATATCATAAGTCCAAGATATACGACATTAAACTATGAGTCATAAATAAAAAAAGTGGGGGTATCCCACATCAAGGTCTAAACTCTAAAACCTTAAACTACAAGTAACGGCGAACCCCCATGATATGGTCCAAACTCTACGACCTTAAACTATGAGTTAAAAAATTACCCATGGTCCAAACTATAAGACTATAAAATATGAGTTAAAAATGTCCCTATGGTCCAAAATCTACGACCCTAAACTATGAGTCATAAAGGATGCCCCCATGATAAGGTCCAAACTCTAAGACCTTAAACTATAAGGTAAGAAAAATTCTCCCATATCATGGTCTAAACTCTACGACCCTAAACTATGAGTCATAAAAATTCCCTCTCATATCATAAGTCCAAGCTCTATGACCCTAAACTATGAGTAAAGATTTCCCCCAATTTCACAGGTCCAATATCTAAGACCTTAAACTATGAGTAACGACAAATCCTCAATGTTAGGGTTAGATATTTAAGACCATAAACTATGAGTAACGAAAAGTGCCCCCTATGTTATGGTCCAAACTCTAAGACGTTAAACTATGAGTCATCATCCTTTCCACATGACGTTAAACTATAAGGAGTATGTCCTTATCATAAGACATTAAACTACGTAGCATGGAATGTCATAATTTCATGACAATAAAATACAGGACTTTTCACAGAACTACATACATCTTGATTCCTAACCTATCAGGATATGTAGTGATGCCTCGATCTTCAATCCTAGTCAAGCCCCCATAAATAAATAAATAAATCCTCAATCACACCCCCTGTCTACCCATATTCCTAAAGAAGACCCCTATCGCTCCTTGTTTCCCACACCGAGTACAACTCTCGTGAGCTTAGGAATGGTGATAAAGATTCTTTTACAAAGGTCAAATATGGGGTAACATGGTGGACCTGACAACCGTAATGGGTAGAATGAAAATTCCCCTACCCATTAGACCGATCCAAAATAGTATGGGGCATACAAATAACTATATACAACTTGATTCATGCCCTTTCAGGATATGTATAGACACCTCGATCTTTGATCCTGGCCCAGCACCACCAGGAAATAAAATGAAAAGTCCCCCATCATATTCTTTGTCACCTCACACTTGCAAAGAAGACTCTGTGACCACTCCTTATTTCTCACACTGAGTATAACTCACGTGATCTTAGGACCAGTTTTATGGATTCTCTTACACAAGTAAACCATAGAGGAGTATGGTAGTCTTGGCACCTGTATCAAGTAAAACCAAAGTGCCCTCAAGTGTCCCTAACACATCGAACAGACGCTTGTAGGGAACTTCCAGAACTACGTGTATCTTGATTCCTTCTCTTGAAGGATATGTAGTGACACTCAGATTCGGTATCCTGGCCCAACCACTGGTAAAAAAACGCCCCTTTCCCTCATGTGTGGGTTGCACCTATGTAGAAGCTCCCAGAAGGTCATGGTTAATCATGGTCTGGGTATTCTCACATTCATAGGCATACCTTTCCCGTTTTTCACACTTCATGCCTTGGGAAAACATGGATCCTCACAATCATCCAAGGACATTTGGTATGGAATTCTAGTGTCCTACGGACACCATTGATTGACTTTTCATATCATGCCCTGGTGGCTTTGCATACGTCACCAACAAAAATGGCCATCAATCAAAGGAAAATTCTTCCCCAAGAGAGTCATATCCTACTATAGTATGCCCAACGGATTTCAAGCCCTATGTCATCCATCCTAATTCAAGTTGCCCCTAGGACTATAGTTTACACCTTCTATCATCACTCATATCTAAGGAACACTGGAACACCATGATTACGATTAACCTAAAACTTTTGAAGACCTCTACAAGGCCAAAATCTTCCTCACTGCATGACGTTAAACTACAAGGCCAAAATTGTCCTCACTACATGACGTTAAACTGCAAGTCCAAAATTGTTCTCACTGCATGACTTTAAACTGCAAGGCCCAAAATCATCCTCACCGCATGAAATTAAACTACGAAGCAATGGATTTATCCAAAAAATGCCCCCTAATTTTGGATTCACTATTCTTAGATGGTGACATGAAACCCTTGTGATCCCTTGTTTCTCACACCGAGCATTGATCACGTGATCTTAGAGATATTAGCAAGAGATCCTCCATGACATTGTGTAAAAATGTCCCATGAATTTGGTCCTAGAAGCACAACCCTAAAAGCCATGTCACGATTCCCTTCCCCAAGAGGAACCCCATGTCCTAGCCATGTGATGTCAAACGACTGGATATCCCAAAGATAGAATGAGTAACTCACCCTACATATGGGTTAGATCCATGTAAGGTACACCATTCTATGAGTAAATCACAGCCCAAATGTCCCCAATATCTCCTAGTATACCCCTTCCATATTCCAAACTCTGTTCTTTGAGAGATATTGAATCCCCATAACCCTCCAAGGCTATATAGGATGGAAGGCCAGTGTCCTGCAGACACCTTTATTGACTATTCATATCATACCATGGTGGATATGAATACGTCGTCCACAAAAATAGCCATCAATCAAAGGAAAATTCTTCCCCAGGAGAGTCCTCTCCTATCTAAGTATGCCCAATGGCTTCCAAGCCTCATTTTATCCCTCCCGATTCAAGGGCCCTCAAAGTCATGGTTTACTTATTTTTTCCCTTTCACACATCCTAGATATATCGAAACATATGGGCTTGATTCACCTTTGTTCTCTTTTGGGGTTTCTAAAAAGATATCCTATCTGCATGTGCGAAGTTAATCCGCATGCAAAGGAAGAGTGACCCCTCTCGTTTCCAAGTTTCCCTGAAGAAGTTCAGCTAAAAAGCCTTCTCTTGTGACCAAGGTCACCCCTAGTCGAATGTCACGCAACGTGTTCAAAAAGTTCCCAATCTCCATGATCCTCAAAGGCCATCAGAGGTGGAAGACCATTGTTCTAGGGAAGCCTTTGATTGACTATGCATATCATTCCCCAGTGGCTCTGCATACGTCACCCAAAAAAATGTCCATCAATAAAAGGAAAATTCATCCCTAGGAGAGTTCTTTCCAACCTCCATATGCTCAAATGACATTCACGCCTCATCACACCCCCAGATTCGGAAAACTCCTGGATGATGGTTTATGTACCTCCTTCTTCCCAAGTTCCCTTGACACCTAAAGGACTCTTAATTGAATTTACTATTTTCCATATCTCCCTCATGCAAGTAAGAAATGTGCGGGAACAATTTTCCACTCAAGGCCGATGTGAATGTTCCTAATGTTCTCAGACAACACTAATCAATCCAGTCACCTATTGTAGCTCCCAGCATCAAGATAAACCCAAAATGTGTTAAATACCACCAGACCATTGGTAATGGAAGGCCAGTGTCCTAGGGACACCTTTTCTTGACTATTCATATCATGCCCCGGTAGCTCTGCATACGTTGCCCACAAAAATGGTCATCAGTCAAAGGAAAATTCGTCTCTAGGAGAGTCATTTCCTACCACTGTACACCTAAACCATCTCTTAAGGCTCATGCATGTCCAGAATCAACAAATCCACGGTCAATAAAAGTCCCTCACCTATGTCTGAAGGATACTAGAGCATTCCTTAGTAACGTTCCCAAGTCAGGACCTTACCTCGTTAAACTTGGTCGAAACTGTTTGACCTAAAACATCAGTAATAAGTTTGAATAGAAGGACTATGAACTACCAGAAAAAAAATATGTTTTTCTCGCCAGAGGAAAAATCTTAGAAGGAACCTCTGGGTAAAATTAAAGTATCCATTCGTTAAAAAAAAGAAACATTGAGCCACCAGAAAAGACATAAATCTTGTTAGGTCAAAAACCCACAAAAGGGAGGCCTAAGAAAAATCCAAGTTATACTCACTAAGCCCATAACAAGTAGGCTTAGGTAAAAATTATGGTTATAATGAAAAAGGAACAAAAGTTTGTGAGGTGTTCTATAAAACCTTAGAAATAGTCAAACTATGCTCACTGAGTCCCATGGCTCGGGAAAAAATTAGATCTTGATTTGGTTATCTTAGTTTACTGATTTCAAGTCATGGTTTAAAATTAAAATTTGACTGAAATGATCCTGATAGGAAAAGGTGAAGAGGGTGAATTTAGAGGCAAGTTAGTCCCATAATATCCCATGAAATATATGGTGGGAATCCACAACCTGGAGCCTCTCCTTGAGAACAAGATAAGACCTTTACAAGAGACATTCGGTGGAGTTGCAAACCTACATCAATGATCAGTGATATTCCTCAATGGATTGGTGAAGATTCAATAAGTTCTTAGTCTTGGCTTATATGCTCACTTGCAGCGCCTCCACTTCTCTCATGGATTGGAGTCCGGTTCTCTCTCCCTCCTATATTTTCCATCACCCTTCCTCGATGGCAGCGGCGGCCTGAGCCAACTCTTGTTTGAGTTGTTCCAGTTTCTATCTTTGTTGCTACACTTTCTGGTCAAGCTACTCCATCAGAGACTCTTTCCTTGAGAGTTCATTTTTCAACTTCGCAACTGTCCCATCATGAGTGGAAGCTTCGTCAATGAGGATTTTTCATGTAGCCGCCAGATAAGTTGTCGACTCTACCATAGAGAGTCGAGACTCAATTGCACCAGTTTCTTCATGATCAGAAACTACTTTTCTTATTATATCATAAATTCCATTATAGTTAAATCTAAAAAAACCCAGGACTATAAATTGGCGGTGTAACCTGGGAAATTTTACTGGAATCTATTTTAATGGAGTCTGAGAGATTAATACCCAGATGTTCCTCCATGCTTTTTGCCGAGTAGGATGAAATTAGACCAGGCATTCTTGGTCGGTCTCAGAATCACTCCATAATGATGAAATTTAGTCGAGAATGAACGTCACTAGAAAGATACTTGGTTCAGAAGCTATAGAATATCTTGACCCTGCAACAGCCTCATCTCTATTAACCATAATAGATGGCAAGGTAGGGATATCTGCCATTGTCAAATCTTGTGTTTTAGATTCTGAGGACAAAAAGAAGATGACAATACCTCCCACCCCCAAAGTGGTATCATTTTCCAAAACAGGTGGCACTACATCTTCAATCATTAACCACGCTCTATGGATATGAGAGAGCACTGAGGACCCGACCTTATGACCGGTTGGAACAGAAGTCCTCAAGATGTCCTTTAAAAGTTCATTGGTTAGTATAAGACTTATGTGGATAGTCATTACGAATAAGGATATTGGTCTCAGAATACTGGGGGGCAGAAAACATAATGCCTCCCAGAACTGGTAAAAATGGCATGATAGCCCGCTCTAGATTTTTAGGTGATGGAACATTAGCCTCCCTGACCATGACTTTCTCAGAGCCCTCATAAGAAGGAAAATTATCGGATTTTTAAGCAATTCCCTCTATAGGTATAGAAGCCACTTGTTCAAGGTTTACTGTCCCAATGTTATTTGAAGCCCTTCCAAAATCCAGAAAAACCCGATGATCGTCACTAGACGTAGCCCCCACCACAAATACCACCTTGTCCCTCTCCATGGGAGTCAGTTCGGCATGATCAAATGAATCCCAAACTTCTAGATGACCTTCCACTGATAGGGAAGAAGTTTTTTGAGTAGGGTAAGGCACATCCAAAGGGTTAGAAACACCCCCGGTCTCCTCAAAGGGCCTTATTTCCCTGTTCTGGTCAGCTGCAAAAGATGGTGACTCTTCCTATACCCTGTAGGGTACAAGGGCCACGGATGCCCAGGAAATCGTCGTTCGATCATTGATGGGCTCTAAATCAAAGTACATATATGTACCAGTGAGCTGACATGGAAACGGTTTTTGGTTCAATAACTGGGTGAGCAGACACTTACTTGTGATCCCCCTTCGAATGTGCTTCTATAGCTGGGAGGCTTTCTGACGTTTCTTTTACTATTGGGGAGATGGATCCTAAACAATATCACTAAGAGGATCTGGAGGAGGAAATTCCTTGGTAGGGTCGGTAATCACCGCCTCCATATTCTCTTGGGCTCCAAAATATCCTTCAATAGTACTCCCTGTCGGCAAAGGAGCATACTCCCCAGCTACAGTACCTTCGAGAGAATAAGTCGGGGAAAACGTTGTCCCCCGAGACATGGAACCCCCCTGAAAAACAAAAAAAAAGAAGGAAAGGGGTAAATCTTTCATCAACTTTGCAATAAATGAATTTAAGGCTAAAGGTTGCAGATAATACCTCCCCCGTCGACTGTGGAAATATTGACATCAATGCCATGTGATCTGACTAGTAATGTCTATCTGTGGGAGCGTGAAGGCACTTATCCATTTCAGTCAGTTGAGCAGCCACCTCATCAGGCTCTTCAATAGATGAAATGATGGTAGAAGCAATATCTCCCCCAAAACCTGTAATATCAAAGAATTCCCTCTAAATAAGTTTCCATATATCTTCATCTGAGTTTCTCACCCTCAACTCATCCCAGACTCTCCAAGCCTCTGTAAACGCAGTTGTAATTGGGATGGCCAATGCTGGGGGGTTAACATGAGGAAGCGGGGCTGACTTCGACAATCGTAAACATTTTTCGGGTGTCCCTGCAATCTTGGGACCTCGAGAATAAGATCATTTATGAGATTATGGGGGTGAAGAATAAACCATTTTCATGGCAGCCGTAGTAGGTAAGTCGACAACGTCATCGGTATCATTGGCAGTTTCTGGTCACAGCATGGAAATCACCTGATGAGAGTACTTGTAGTGTCCACTTTGTGAGTGGATGACGGTCTTTAGGTCCTTAAAGTAATAACCCACCTCATCCAGATCCTCATCGAAAGAAATTTCAGTCGTGGTTGACACTAAGCCAATACCAGTATGGAAAACTTTTCTAGTCTATAGTAGTTTCCATAAATCTCAAGAGGATTGGCCATGGGAAGATTGATGACCTTTCAAAATGTCCCATTTCCTCCATGACACTGGAAAATTGGCCTCTAAAAGAATGGATGATGGACTCCCGGTAGAAGACCCAGCAGTTTGTTCGGCTACTCATGAGGTCATAACCCCATCTATCACAAATTTCTCATGGAGGGATCTAAGGGACCTTCGAAGAACTTTTCCAGGTTGAGGGTGCCCACCCACATCCTTTTTCTTCCCCTTTCCCTTCATCTTGGATTCCCTGGGAGTCACCAAAATGGGCACCAAGTTGGTCAATTGGCCATCAGGATATGACCTAACCCAGGCCTCGACATAATTCTTGGTAAGGAAGGGCACATAATCCATAGAATCCGGGATTTTTTCTTGGATCTGGGTGTCCTCCCAGGTGAACATTGGCCACAACTGGAGAGATTTCATAAGATGTTTCTCTCAGTGAGTTATATTAAGAGTAGGAGGGAATAACTTATGAATAAAGTTGAATTTCCGGATAAACCTGTAGGGTGCATAGCCCTCGAAAATGAGTTCCCCTTCAATACAGGCAACCAAAACTCATTCTCTCAAAGAAAATAAGTAACCTCAACTGACAAAGTATTCTGATGCATTGTTCATAATGGTACCAGTTTGGGAATCATAAGGGTGGTAAGAAAAACGTTCATAAGTGTTAAGGCAAGCCATTAAATCTTTCTCGTTGTTTTTAGTTTTCTCCTCTTGCTTATCTTGTGAGGCTCAAGCCGATGGCATGACCTCGCTGGTGCTTTGAAGGTATGGTCGAAGGGTTTAATGCGGTATTGGTAAGGAATTGATGAAGGAATATCCCCTTATGTAGGCTCTCATCCATCCCCAAAGAGTTTTAAAAGGTCCCACCATCTGGCAGGGTGACCCCCCTTCGCTGATTTGGCCTAGAAGGCGGTATATCTTGTCCAACATATGGATATCCAAATTGATGCATTTACTAGTGGCTAGCTGAGAGGCCATGATAAAGGTTGAGGCTCTTATGCCACCAGATTCTCGTGCTGGTAGAAGTCACCCACTTAGGAACATGGCCAAGAAATCCACCAGTTGGAATAACCGATCGATGTTCGGGATGATACCCCATCCCCATTTCCAAAATTCCCCCTCTTCTAAGGTAGGACAGTAGGTACCTACTCTCCTCTGAGTGGCTTTGGTGGGACATGCCCCTGGTCTTCATGGATCGGGCTCGAGAACAGTTTGCTTAGAAAAAGAACCAAACCAGTCATCAAATGGAGTGTCCTATTTCATATAGGGATCACATTCCTTTAAAATATTCTTTGCTTGGATGATGAGTTTCCTGGACAGAGGGGGGGTTCTTTCCTCATCGTCCCAAACAGTGGATGGGGGGAGAAATTCATTGTACATGTCCCCAATGATAGGGACCCCCAAAATCAGCCGGATATCCCAAATTCTAATGCCAACCTCCCCGTGGTTCAAATGGAAAATGTTGGTATATGGAATCCACCAGCTTAAAAGCTGTGAAATAAGGGAAGTAGGATGATTGGTGTATGTCTAAGAAAACTAGAGGGCCTCGTACAGTCCCACAAGTTGTAGATTAGCTCAAAATTCTTCACAACTCTGGTGAACCCAAAAGGTTCACCCCCAATCCAAGCCAAATGAGCCTCTAGGGTGAAGGTCCTATCATGATGAACAACCATGTTTCTCATTCGATGTCGCCTTCCTCACGATGCTCTGATAATAGTGGGCCATCTAATGAGGTTTCCACTACACCCCTTCTAAGGTTTAAGGTGCATAATGTAGCAAGGGACTGGAAGAGGTCTCCCTCTGAAGGTACCTTCTCTTGGATGAGATCAAGGCCTTCAAAATGGAAGTATTAATTATCCAGGTAGAGGGATGATTAGTCAGGTTTGGCACCAAGATCACTGTGTCGGATAAAAGTCCAAACCTGTAAGAAAGAATCCTGTCTGATGATGGGTACTCCCGTTGACCCACTATGAGCAGATTCTCAAGGGATTGGTGAAATAGAGTGACAAGAGTCTTTTTTTCAACCAAAGTTTCCATATCCCTTGATCTTTCATCAGCTTAAGAAAGAGGAGCAACGATAGTATCCACAAAATAAGCCTCGAATTTATTAGTATCCTGAGAATTATCCATTGTAGACTACATAGAAAGATCCAAAAGCCGATGAGAAGTCAGTCCAATTAAAATTTTTGGGAAAAGGATATGGAAAAAATGGCTAAAGGACTTAAATCATGTTCGCACAAAGGCTTCGCGTACTATTCATAAAAGTGGTACGCAGAAAGAGAATTTTGTGTACAGCATGACATGAAGAAGTAATATGCTACCTACAGCAATGGTACATGGATGCAACCCATTGCATAAGGCTATGGTATGCAAAGCATCCGTGAGGTTCTATCCCGCGAACCACTGGCCGGAGAATAGAACGGTTCACTGAAGCAAGAAACCGTGAACCCCATCCTCGGTTAAGTTTATGATTAAAAGTTTGCGGATTAAAGTTTTTAGTATGGTTTAATGTTTTAATTCTCTGATATAAGTTTGGTATACAGACAACCAACTATGTAGCATTCTCCTATGTGAATACCCGTTTTTAGTCTTAAAAAGTTTGTAGTCCTGTTTGTAGAATCAAAAAATTGGTACATGGATGGGGAAATGGAGAGGAAATCAGTTCGCGGAACGTACGGAACAGTTCATGAGTGCGGTGTTTGCAAGGAGTATGATACTCAAAAGTAAAGGAGATTGAGAAATCATGAGCACTTTTTGCCGTGATAAATGGTAAAAAAAATGACGTGGTACCCTATATATAGGTGTGGTCCTCTCCTACCAGGTCAACCTATTCTACCACGAACCATTTCAGTTAAGGACCACTTCTACATCGGAATAGTCCCCTTTTCGTTCTGAATGGACACCATTCCGATGGGGGGGATTTATAGGGTCCTGAAAATTCTACTAAGGAGAAGAAATACCCCTGATATTACTTTGAAAAAGGAATTAAGAACTTCAATAAGTCTATCAGGGTGAAGAGACTCAAATTGAGTTGTATTTCTTTGAAGGAACTTGAAGGAATTCAAGTTTTAAATTAAACCACATACCATCACTGGGAAAGGTATGCGAAGAAGATGGATCTCGAACCGCCAGGTATACGGAACAGTCCATGAACCGCTCACCCGTGAAATGACGGCCAGCAAGCAGGTCCAACCATGAACCGCGTCAACTGAAGGAGTTCTACACGGAAGAACATTTGTGTATCGTGTCACGGACCCCTCAGTTTGCAGATTAAGTAGACGAGAAGAGTTTCGAAAACTGTTATCACGAACCAAAGTCTCTGCGAACCTCGATTGACCGAGTCTTCCACGGCTTAGAAAATTGCTTCAATGGGCCTCTATAAATTTTGTCGTGTGCCCAGTAGATATTATCCCTCTGATGTTCTATAAAAGTAGCACAGTAGAAATGGAAAAAAAGGTAGAGAGAAGACAGATATGAGGAATTATGGGTGACGAAATCTTGAGGAAGACTCAAAGGTTTCACTTCGGCTTTGGTCTCGTTTCATCGACAAAAGCATGAACTGTGAACCACTTATCCCGTAGGTACAGCCGGCCGCAAACCATAAAAATGGGGAAATTGGATAATAATAATAATAGAACCATGAACCCAATTGGTAAACTACAAACCAAATATTTCTCACGGATGAATTTCCTACAAATGGTAATTCCCTCAACCCTCCTTCAGTATGGCGCTCCGTGTAGTGTGCCGCTACGTTGACTGAACCTGGCACCGTGTACCCAATCGATATGCGGATGTAACCCAAAGCGACATAGTGATCCGCGTACCACTTCGGTATGCGGTTGGAGATACCCATGCCCACGTACCACACCAGTACGCAGACCACCCTCTTTCCCACTTACCACTACGGTATGCAGAGCCTCACCCATCCCGCATGAGAAACTAGTACTTGTAATGGGGTGTTTTCATGTGTTGTTCCCTCTGGTTCCAACCCCACCCTTCCATTACCGTCCAGTCCTCTGGAATCCCTCTACTAACCAGTTCTCTGGTGCCAGGACAAATCCTCCTCCAAAGATACCAGACTCATATGATCAGCCCATCGAGCGCATCAACACACTCCATTGAGTCTACATACTCACGGTTAGTGGAGTCACGAAGGCTCTCTCAACAAAGGTGCGGGCTTCGGGAATGCCTTTAAGTACACATTCCCATGGTAACCCAAAGTCCAACCTTGGGATGCCAATGTGAACCTCCCCGTTATCTATATTAGGGGTGATCAATTGATTTTTCATTTAATGAGGAATGGTGATCAGTCAAAGGGTTATGTCAGCTCCCCCGTTTGATGAGGAAAAAATTACTCCCCTTCCCAGAACATGCTCTGAGGCCCTCCCACTAAAGTAAGTCCCCAATATTCTGATGTCGGGCCATAAGAACTTTTATTCCATTTCACATGGAAAGGTTCATCACTATACGCCCTCGAGCACCATCACCCCAGCCTCTTCCACCATGGTCTCTCCTTCCCCCACCATTAGGGGAGGAGGCATGTGCATTGTCGAATATTTCACATCCTCTTGTTTCTCACACTGAGAATGACTCACATGGGCTTAGAGATTTGTAAGGATTACGACATTAGCACACGATTTGAACTACAAGAACTCTGATTCCTGATTGAATTAGGATACGTAGGATGCCTACCAGATGGCCCGAGCTCAAAAGGGTGCCCAACCAAAAGGGTCCACCCAACCATATTTCCTCAAATGGGAATCTCCCATGCATAAGCCCCACACAATCTAAACTATGAGAACTCTGGTTTTTGATTGAATCAAGATATGTAGGACACCTACCAGAAGTCCCGAGCTCAAATGGGTGCCCAACCAAAAGGTTCCACCCAACCATGTTTTCTCAAAT
Source organism: Viscum album (assembly GCA_963277665.1). Taxonomy (NCBI): domain Eukaryota; kingdom Viridiplantae; phylum Streptophyta; class Magnoliopsida; order Santalales; family Viscaceae; genus Viscum; species Viscum album. The sequence goes on along the minus strand of OY728134.1, from coordinate 565,298,216 downwards.
GGGAAGCTTTCATGTGTAAGCCCCACACGACCGAACTACGTGGGTTTTGATTCCTCTCCTGAGGATACATAGGAATCCCTCCATATAGGCCAGATCCCAACATCAAGTCACCTTTTGTCCCCCATGGATGATGATAAACTCTAGAGCGCCTTGCAATACGGATAAGTCAGCATCACCTCCGTGGAATCAAACATATGCATGCTCACGACGATCTTGAAAATTAAGGGTAGCCCATGGACACAATCTTCGAAAATGAACCAGGGATTCACGAACATATGAACACGACTTAAATCTATAAGAGAGTCTCGAAATAGGCAACAATCCTCCCCCAGAAGGGTGTCATGAGTCTGACCTCCCATCCTCTCGACCAATGGAGTCCTCAAGTGTCATTAGACAAATTTTCAGTCAACGACCACCTGCCTTTGTAAAGCAGGTCCATGAATCATGGATACCAGTGTCGTTGGGAATTATTAGCTCCACGAATACCATCCGAGGAATTTATAACCAAGAAGGACCGATGTCATGAGCTCTTGACCCCCACGCAATCACCTGTTAGGACCAAAAGTTCCCCACAGGGTTAGTTCAACCTTCTTTAAAGGATAATGACATTGAACGGGTCAAAGAAAAGGAATGGTAAATTCGACAAGAGCTCGTCCCTATAGAAAAAAGGGAATGGTGATGATCCCCATCGTGTTATATCCATATCACCCACAACACCATGCCACCTTAGAGGAAAAACAGTCACACACTAAGTGTATCAATAATATTAGTCAAATTCAATGTTGAATTTAACAAGTTAGAATAAATATTATTCCTTCTTTATGGTTTAATAATTATTCAGGTTTGGTTGATCATCAAGATTTAATTAGAAGTTATTTGAAAGAATATGTGATTTATATAATATAAATATTTATTCCATGGGTTGGTGAATATAATATTTATTATATTTATGATGAATAATGAAGTTATTTTTATTTATTAAATAAATATTCATTATTCAAGGTTAGGTAAATGTTGAGGAGGAGGATAATACCAAGTTTAATGGTCTAATTATAAATGATATAAATGATATTTATTTATTATTAGGTGATGAATGTGTTAAGTAAATAATAATTATATTATTATTAAGTTATGGAGTTCACTAAGAATTAAGGAATTGGTAAGGGGATTATATAAAAATAAGCAACCCTAAATATTCCTTAGTATATATCGAGTTATATATCTTTCCTAATAGAGATTCATTGTGTACAACAAATATAGATATTCTCTATAAAACCCTAGAGAGAGTTCTAGATATCTATAGTGTAGTTTCTCTTCATCCTCTATCAATCCATCAATATAACACCAAAAATTATTCATCTTTGAAGAGTAATCTACTATGATCAACCACAAATGACGCAAGAGATCGAGATCGGCTATGCAAGAACCTGATGATTCTATAGTGATATTCAGATATTTTAGTGAATTTTTGGATCACCACTAGAGGGATTATATACTTGGATCCTATGTTTCGATGATGGTATAATGAGATTGATTCAACCCAATCATCAATGAAGAAAGAATTATATGTTCAGGTAATTCTAGAGCTGCTTATAAATTAATTATAAATTAAATGTGGTGATTTTCCTCTTCTAGTTCTATAATTTAAATAATTCAAGTAATATATAATTTAAATTTATTGGTCATGACATCATTAATCATGTGTAACTTTAATTATTCATAAATTATCACTAAAATATGAGTTATCCATGCCCAAAAAGTTCTTTCACTGCACCTGAAACCTACAAATGGAATTAAAGGGATCACATGGTTAATTTATAGTTAATTATTAATCATTAATTGAATGGTATTCATTTTTTATTTCTTTTACTCCAGATCTATTAATTCTTGGAATAAAAACATCATTTTCACTTCCCTTTCTTCATTCTCACTCACATAACTAAAAAATGGGTTAAATTAAAATGAATAAACATCCAAAAAATCAATTTGAAGATTCCAAGCATTCTGGTCATATAACACAAGGATACATGTTTTGCACTAAACTACCCATCATATAACCACGTATCTGGCATGTATCTCACATGATTACCAAATCAGTACAATGATATCAGATCAAATCTGATAAAACCATATCTATACAGATCGAGAATATAAGGCATGTGGTTTAAATAAATACACATTGTGTAACTCAAATACATGATGTGTAGTCCCCATGTTCTTATAGTGGAGAAAATGAGGTTCCAAGCATGTTATGTATCTTATGTATGACACTGGGACTGAAAAATCATGAAACTTGAAGGACACACATCATGTAGGAAGATTATACATCGTGTGCCTCATACAAGTCCATGGTAGATTATCATGCATAATCCCTAGACATGTGCCATAGACACGAGCAGAAGAGATCACATGTTGTGTAACCCGATACACGTTGTGTAGTATGTTACATCTAGTGTTATTAATTTAGCATGGATGGAAGAATTGATTATATAATTAATCATATTTGTATATGTTTTGTGTGTCATTTATTTGACAGTACATTCCATGCCATAGTATTTTTAATTATATATATTAAATTAATTTCCTTATTGAATTTTAAATCTATAATTTTGGTATAGTCATTTCTTATAGTTTACTCTATTCACATCAAGAGCATCGCATGTAGTGTAATTCACATGCGTTTTGTCTGTCATTTGTTTGATATTTCATGCCATGTAACTGCCTACCATGTAATTTATATTGGATTCCAATGGAATTGAAAAGTTCAAGGATCATTCTGAGTAGTTTTGGATGAGTACATATTGTTTCCTCAAAGTACACTTGTCTACTTTACTAATTTTAAATAAAATTAATTTGTTTAATTTGTTTAAAAATTAAAGATGATGGTTATTCAAGGATTTTTGGGTAGAATTAAGATAAATTTAATTAATTGGATTAATTTGTGGAATTTTATCATAATTAAAGAATGAATCAAAGTAGTTGATAACTAGATTGAAAATGTGTATTCATTTTATATTATGTGTATGATCATGAGCTTAGAATAGACTTGTGTATGTGATTGGTTTCCTTTTAATTTATTATCATTAAATTAAAATTATATCATGTGTTTCAATCTCTCTTCATTATTATTTAATGGCATAATTGATCACGGTTTCTTTTATATAAACCACCTTATCCAATCCATTGTATCCCCTCACATTCATGTGAGTAAAAGAATATCTAAGAATGGAGATCCCGAATGATAGGAGGTGGCCTGTGTCCTAGAGTATAGGTGAAACCAATCGAGGTTATACATAGGATCTGAGGTGGAATGTTGTAACACAAACCAAGATATGGTTTAATGTATTTTCCCATTAGATCGAGGGTTATTTTATCATATTATAGGTAAACTAACCATTAGAGGATCTCATGATCATGAAACTTATATTTTATTTTATTTTAGTTTCATGGTTAATTATTTATGTTTATGGATGCTATGTAATCAATTAATAAATGAATTAATAAGAATGAAATATAAAATAAAATTAAACCAAGTTATGTGTAAACTTTAGTTGACATTATTAATCACTCAAGTAAAATACAATTAATATTAACAAGGAATGTGATAAGATAAAACTGGGGTTTTATGTAAAAGGATAAAAAACACTCAACTAAAATATTAAGACTGTATATCCTTCCACTACTTAAGTTAGAATCAAACACTTAGTTCAAAATTCTTGACCGACCCATGTCGGGGAACTTTTAATTATCAGGTAACTTTTAGCTTGATGTTTATAGAAATGGAAAACCATATGACTTCAACCATATTATTGCAATCCATACTATAGAAGTATAACCTTCTCATTGGTATGAATTTCTAGGAATAGTATACATGCTTACACATTATACTATTCCATTAACATAAATTATACTTGTTAAAAACCTCACTTCCTAGGTATCTTTCTAAAGCGGATAGTGAGGAAGAATTATATCTCTAACTGAAACACAAGGAAAACATAATGGATGTCCAATTTTTCATGTAATCCACCATGTCCCATGAGCTTAAAAATCAATATAAGGATATGGATTCATATAACATCACTTCTCAGCTTCGTGGTCTTTATTAAGAGAAGGTGTGACAAGTGAGATATGATATCTTCAACGTACTATTCACGTGAAAGATCAGAGAATTGGTTCCAGTAGGGCCTCATTTAGTCAAGATTAATGGCTACATAGAACACTTAAACATCTTGGATTTTAACATCCCTAATGAGTTTCACATAGATATCATTTTATCTTCACTACCTATAACCTTATCTAGATTCGTTTTGAATTACAATATGAGAAATAGAAAGAATAATCTTATAGAGCTTCTTACTCTTATTCACCAAGTTTATAAAGACATGGGGTATGAAAAACCCATGGTCTTTATGGTGAATAAGAAATATAAGAATAGGGAAAAGGGTCTGAATAATCATTCTAAGTCTAGGGATCCAAATTATTGTCCTTCCAAGAATAAGAATAAGATCTAGTGGAAAGAAAAGGAGAATAATGTTGTGTGTTTTTCATGTGGCAAACAAGACCACTGGAAAAGGAAATTTACCCAGCCAAAGAATAAAGGGGAAGATTCAGGTGTGTTAATTATAGAGTGCAACATTTCCATATCTACAATTTGGGTATTAGATATTATATATGGTTCTCACATTTGTATCCAAATACAGGAACCGTGTATATTTCATAAGGTTTCCGAAGGTAAGGTGGGTTTATGGGCTGTCAATAGAGTGAGTTTGGCTACTCTATCCATCATATACCACCACCTCAGATTGCCAACAGGAATTATTTTTGGTTTTAAAGAACTATTATTGTATTCCTAGTGTTACTAAGAACACTATCTTTGTTTCTTTCTTAGATGTGGATAGATTTATTTTCTACTTTGGAAGTAAGATTTGTTACTATTATAAAGATAGCATATTTTATGTTATGGAACAATTGAATAAGGATCTTTATATATTATGTTAAAAACCTAAATATTGGAAATTGATAATGAATCAAATTCACATGAATCATTTCACACCCAGTTTCGGCGTCATAGTCTTGGTTATGTAAACAGGAATCATTTTATGAATATTTATCAAGATGGTTACTTAGAATATTTTGATCTTAAATAACTTGAAAGATATAATTATTATTTACAAGTAAAGATAACCAAACCACTATTTGGTGGTCAAGTTGAAAGATCCATAAATATTCTAGAATTGGTACACACTAATGTGTGTGGACCTTTTCAAGTAAAAGTTAGTGGTGGATTCTAATACTACATAACTTTTACTAATGACTTGAGGATGTATGGTTATTTCTACTTGATGAGGTATAAGTATGAATCATTAAGTTAAATGAGTTTAAGAATTAATTTGAGGGTAAGAAGATAAATAAACTTCTATCATTTCTAGGTGGTGAATATCTTAACTAATATTTTATTGAATTTATATAGGAGCATGAGATTTTATCTCAACTCAATCTTCCTTATATTCCATAATGGAATAGATATAGTTAAAGGAGGAACCATACCTTCCTATATATAGTAAGGTTGATGATGATCCATGTAAGACTTCCATTATCCTTTTGGTGGTATATAGTACACATGAAAACATACATACTAAACTGAGTACCAATTAAAGAGGAAAACAATATTAATTTTTAATTATGAAGTATAAAGAAACTTATTTTGTCACATATTCATGCATGGGGGTGTGAAGTGTTTGTTAAGGCTTGACTAAGAAAAAAAATAACACCCCATGGCACAAATTGTATCTTTATAATTTACCCCAAGGAAATAAAAGGATACTACCAATATGATTCATCATATAAAAATGTTATAGTTTCTAGGTAAGATATATTCTATGTTATGGAACATGTCCTCAAGAAGGATAGTGGGAGAAAGATTGATTTCCATTAAGTTTATGCTCAAGATTCACAAAATTTTGTATGGGAATAGACTCCATGGGTCATTTTATAAGGTTTAGTTCTTGAAATAAAAGTATTATAATAGAACACTAGGTAGTTTGGAGAACTATAAATATATGTTTTTCTAGTCACATAATATAGTGACTAATTATAAATTGAAAATAATAACCCTATATCCTATAAGGATGTAGTATAGAAGTCAAAAGATATAAAATGGAAAGAATATATAAACTTTAATATGGATTCCATGTTTCAAATCTATGTGGGGGTATTAGTCAATCCACTATTAGATATAAATAACATTGGGTGAAAATGGGTATTCAAGAGAAATTTAGACATGGAAGGCCAGGTTAGTACTTATAAATCGCAGCTAGTGGTTAAAAGTTTTAGATAATATCAGGGAATAGACTATGTTGAAACCTTTTCTCTAATTTTTATGCTTAAATGCATTATAATATTTCTTTCCATGGTAACTTACCATGAATATGAGATTTGGAATATTGATATTAAAAACTATTTTCCTTGATTGGAAATTTTAGAAAGATGTGTATATGTTACAACCAAAAGGTTTTGTGACTCCTGGGAATTAAAAAATGGTATTAAATTTGTAGAGATCCATTTATATATTAATGAAATCATTTTTTTCATGGAATATTTGGTTCGATAAAGGTATAAAATAATTTAGTTTCATTAAGAATGAATGTGAGAAATGTGTTTACAAGCAGTTTAGTAGGAGTGTGATTCATGGTAGTATATGTTGATGATATATTACTAATTGGAAATGAGATACCATCCTTACAAGAGGTTAAGTCATGGTTGATCAATTGATTCTCTATGAAGGACTTAGGTAAAGAAACCTACATTCTAGGGAATAATATCATACATGATGGATCAAAGAGGGGGATTAGACTAAGTAAAAGTATATACAATGACTAGATACTAAAGAGGTTTGGTATGGAATAATCCAAGAGGGGATCGGTTTCAGTGTCACATGGTACACATATTTATAAGAAGATGTGTCCTTATACACAATAAGAAAGATACATAATGATTAGGATCCCATACACTTATGTGATATGATATATCATGTATGTCATGTTATGTATGAGGATTGACATTTTCTATGCTTTGAAAATGGTAGGAAGATATCAAGATAATATAGGTAAACAGCATTGGACTATTTTTAAGGCTATATTTAAGTATTTGTGGAAAACTAAGGATATGTTCTGGTGTATGGAGTAAATTAAGAGCTACACATCTGGGGTAATAAAGATGCTAGTTTTCAAATAGATATGAATTATTTAAAGTCACAATCAAGATATGTCTTCAATCTCAACAGAAGATCTATAAGATGGAAGAGTTCAAAGAAGATGGTTATTACTGATTATACAATATATTTTGAGTATATTTAAACTTTATACATAGCTAATGAATTGGTTTGGATTCATAAATTTTTCCAAGATCTTGATGTGGTGTTAAGAAGTCAAGACCCAATCACAATTTACTATGATAACAATATGGTGGTAGATCTTTCCAAAGAACCATGGTCACATCAAAGTACAAAGTATATACTTCATGAGTTTCGTATATTTTGGGATTTTTCTAAATGAGATAAATTTGTAGTGATCATAGTATCTATGGAAGAAAACATAGTGTACCACTTGATTAAGTCTCTATCTCAGTAGAGCATGAGTATCATGTCAGAGATAGTGGACTAAATGTTGTTAACTATTGGATCTAGTGCAAGTGGGAGTCTATTGGATTTGGTTCCGTAGAACCAACTTCTAGTACTTGATGATTATATTTATTTATTATCTTGAATATTGAAGAATTTTCTTATCACATCATGATTATTCCTCTGTATAACATAGTATGTCATAATTTCTGAAGAATATCTATCACATTGAAATGTAGTAGCAGTTCTTCGATATAATGATAGACTATAGGTTTCATGATAGTATTATTGAATATATGTTTCATAGTCAGATGATATAATTTTATAGGATACAGATGATAAAGGCTATTTGGGTGAATAATCATAGTACTTTGAGGTTCCCTCTCATGGTGTGCTCTATTGGTAATTTCCAAAGTATGAGATTATGAGAACGAGACCCACTAGTAGAAAATTCATATTTATATGTTTCATTGTATGTTTCTATCTACAAACATGTGTATTGATCCTTATAATTTAATATTATCATTAATGAATTACATAAGTCATGTAAATTAATGTATTGATGAAAACAATGATGAAATATTATTGTAGTGAATTGGGATATGTTGGGTGCATCATGAGTGATATTTTATTAATAGATAATGTGAGAAAGGATTTATCCCTTATATACCTTTATAAAAGTTTAAATCTCATGCCCTTTAATGGGAATGGAACTATAATATCCTGACCTTTCTTGAAATGTATTAGGATAATTTTAAGGAACTATTTTACCTTATTTTAGATATAATTTGGTTGGGATTTTAATTTAATTTGTTTCAGGTGAAATTTTGAAGTTTTTAAAGGAAAATGGGTAGTGCATGGTTGGCGCATGGTTTTCCCAAATTGCACACCTACCCCCAGTAAACTATGAAATCCCAAATAGAGGGGGATTTCATGTTTGGTTCATGGTTTTTTAAACCATGTGGCCTCTTAGTAGAAATTATGCACCCCTAGAATGAGGTGCACAGTTAGGGTACACAGTTTGGTAAACAATGTACCTCTGCCCAGGAAACTATGCATATGGTTTTTAATCCCTAGAAAAATTATTTTAAAATTACTGAACCCTCAGTATCAACCCTAATTTAACCCAACTCAGAACTAAGATTTTTCCTTCATTTTTTGGAGCTCCCAGATGGATTCCTAGGCCTCTAAAACTTCATTCTTGACAAATCAAAGATCTCATTGACGTATTTGCACCTATCCTAATATATAATCTCTTCCCGCTTGGATTTATCTCTCTTTTTTCCTCTTCTTGGATAAATAAGAATGTTTTATTCCCTATTGGAATTGATTTAGATCTAGTTTTTTTGGATGTTGATATATTTGATCTTGTTTTTAGGATTTGGTTCTAGGTATCCCATGCTATTGTGATCTTGATCATTCTATTTCAAATTGGTGAATTTCCATTCGGCGAGCTTTCGTCAACGATCTTGAGGTAGGTGGTCTAAATGTCAATTCCCATAGTCTTTATTTTAATTACATTTATGTAATTATGAAATTTGAATTTCCACATTTGGAAATAATTTATTGATATAGATTAATTAATTAGTTAATTAATTAACAGAATCATGGAAATGATGGAATGAGGTGATTATGAAATTGGTTGAAATCGGGACTATGCAATTGGTGAATAATGGGATTTTTAATTGATTGATTAATGGGAATTAAGGGATGTTTTATTAACCTTAAAGGGTTAATGGTTTATATGATTTAATTGATAATTGAAATGGGAAACTTTAACGAGAATGTTTGATAAGAAGGTTAATGATTCTTAACCTTGATGTATGTGAAATATGTGATATATGTGATCACTAAGTGTGTAGGATATAGACTGGTCATTCAAAATCCCATATGTGATAAAAACATTTTTGAGACATGTACTAATGCTTCAAAAGACCATATGTGATAACTACGAGTGTGGTACATGGACTGATGCTTAAAAATTCCATATGTGATAACAATGCGGTGTGGGACATGAACTGATGCTTCAAAAGACCATGGGGTGAAAGACATGACATTCTAGGCCCAAAATGTTGGCATTGGACTATGGTTACAAGTAGTTGAGATATGAATTAAGATTAAGTGATTGATAAATACCCATGTTATAATGAGTTTTGAAACCCTATATGATATAGTTTAGAATCCAGCATGGGCCGAAGTAGGTGTTGATGGTTCGAGTGTCATCGTGAACCCAAGTAAATTATGTGGTTAGTTAAAGAATAATGAAATGTGATAACTACTTACTATATTGTACTTGATTATTTATAAAACTAGATACACTGTTATAGAATATATATTATTTTATATGTCATTGGTGGTGGCCTACTGAGTTGTACTCACACCCTATTTGGGTTGCATGATTGGTACTCGAATAGAATTCATGTTTAAAGGACAAGATAAGGGAAAGATACATATGTTAGATGGATTATTTTGGGTATAGAATGGATGAGGGAATAAGACATGATTTTGGGACCCACTTAGGAGTTTTTATTGTGTCTTTATTTTGGGTTTTTCATATTAACACTTGACACATATATGGAATGTCATATCTACTATTTTAGTTTGGATATTGTTTAACTATTTGGGATTATTATGAGATGTTTGGTCTTTTATTGATTTTGGTTATTGTTAAATCCTTTGGATATTATTTATTATTTTATTCTATTGATATTCTTTGATAAAGATGGTATAGCCTCCCCATGAATATATATTATACCCTCACTACTAGTTAGTAGCCTCTAGCATACATGGAGGCATAAGGTCACATAACCAACTGGATCAAGGCATCAGCTTGTGGCACCCAGGTTGGGATGTTTGAAAGTGGTATAAAAGGATTTTTCTTTTCTTTTATTTTTTCTTTCTATTTAGGAAAGGTAGATAGAATATTATGATGAGTCGGGCCTCGGTCAAGAGCTCATGCATGGGAGTATCTAACTCATGTATGGGGGTAAAATCCAAGTACCTAGGGTGGGATTTTCATTTTTATATTTTTTGTTATGGTTTAATGTTATTTTACCTTGAGTGATTCACTTTTTTTGTGATGTTATAGTTTTATGATATTTACTGATATTTTACTCATGGCTTGGTATAGCACAAGATATTTTCATGAATACATCATTCTAGGAACTTAGGAATTATTGTGACATGCATAATTTTAGGCACATACAGGAAAGCATGGTTTGGGGTGAATTTTTTAAATGAAAATGCTTTTATTTCATGTATAATTTAAATGAAAATAGTGCTTAATATGAGATTGAGAAATCATAAATAATGAAAAATGTGATAATTTTAAATGGATAAATGGGTGCCTAATGAGAAACCTAATTTGTGATAGTGTTTTACCCTATGTGAGACATGACCTAGATAAGGGATGGTTGAGGGTGGGGATAGAGCCTCGGTTTTTGACCATGTATCGGGGTATGGGGGGATGACTTGTTATGGAGTTATGTGAATCCCTCTTTTGTAAATTTTTTAATGTTTTGTAATGTTTCCTAAGATTTGTCATTGGAATTTTAGATATATTCCTCCATGAATACACTTATTGGTAGGATGACATGAGTGCATGTCTAGAAATGTGCCTCTAGTAGTGGAACTAAAGGCTCTAATAGTTCTAGGTGAGGAATCCAGAGAGCAGTTCCATGAGGAATTTGTGCAGTTTATGAAGTTCATGGAAAGAGAACTAGAGTGGGTAGTAAAAAATATGTCTTAATTGACATGGGATTTCTAGTTGTAGTAATCGATGACATTTACTGGATAGGGTATACCTGAGGTAGCTGAATTATATATCAAATCTATCCATACGATTCTTGAAAACCTAGAGACTCCTTTTGAGAAGAGAGTTAAACTGGTTGTTTATATGTTACGTGGTCAAGAGAAGATTTGATGGTACATCCAGAATCAGTATGGATAGTTGGATAATATGGTGTGGAAGGACTTTCAAGAGAAGTTCTTGGAGCACATTTACACTAAGACGCTCATGCAAGAGAGAGAATATGATTTTATGAGGTTGATCTAGGGGAGCATGTCTATGATGGAGTATATAGGATTCTTTACTGGTTTGCAGTTCTTTGTTATAGCTTTTTCAATGGATGATGCTACTATAGAAAATCGGTTTTAGGATGGGATTAAATGTGAGATTAAGTCCCATGTTAACATATTTAGGTTGAAAACGTTTTTTAAGGTGGTGAATTAGGTGCTCATGTCTGAGGGGAACCTGAAGAATGATTCTAGTGGAGGATAAGTGGTTTATACTAGGAAACTAAGAGGCACATATTCTGAGAGTAGGAAGCATAACTTTGAGAATGTTAAACATGGAGATAGAAAGAAGAGTGGTTAAGGAGAAGGATTAGTCACTCAGTACATTACCCGAGTGATCTTCCACCAGTGTGGTACTCCAGGACACATTCATAGAAAATTTCTCTGACCACTGATAGAGTTCTGATCTTTCAGTAGGATGGGATATCTATAATGGTTCTATAGAAACCCATGAAATATGGGTAATGATGGAGGAGCTAGGAAGAATTAGAGTGTTAGAAGGGGGTCTTATACCCTATATCATTCTGGAAGTTGGAGTTCTATTGTTCGTGGATGTAGAGGTAGTAGACATGGTACTTCAGGGTAAGAGTTCCCATATCAGCAGATTGGTGTAGCTTAGGGAGATATAGTTACAGTACAGGGAAGAAGGACATGACAGTTTCATGCATTTCATCCTACACTTGTGGATAGTGAGGTTGGACCATATATAGTTAGAGGTACTATTCTTATAGCTTCTACACTTTTTAGTGCCTTATTTAATATAGTAACCTATAATTATTTTATATATAAACAACTTGTGAATGGTTTGAGTCTAGAAGTGGAGTTTTTAAGTGGGGTTATGATGATTGATACACTATTGGGAGTAAAGTCGAGTGACATTTTTTTATGAAAATGTTGTTCTCTTGATATTTGGGAGTATCATTTCCTATGGGATCTCTATATTCTTGATATGTCTGGATTTGAATTGATTTTGGGTATAGATTGGTTAGTAGTATACCAATCCCACATATATTGTTATCATAAGAGAGCGACCTTTATGTCTCCTAAGGGTGGAATTTATTTTTATCATGGAGAGTGGGATATCCGAGTAGGTTGTATAGGGAAAATTCATCAAAAACTAGGGTATTTGACTGTTCAGGTTTCAAGTCTATTGTTGGATAAAGAGGGTGTGAATCGTAATGTCTTTCCACCTATAGTGGACTAGTTTGAAGATGTGTTTCCTGGGGACTACTTAAGGATTCTACATAAGAGGGATATGGAGTTTGTGATTGAGATCATTATTGGAGCTAAGTCAAATTCTATTCAACCATATATAATACCACTAATAGATCTTTAAGAGATTAAGATTCAATTGTAATATTTAATGGATAAGGGATTTATTCATATGAGTACGTCAACTTGGGGTTCTACAGATTTTTTTTCTAAGAGGGTGACGGGGCATTATGATTATGTATTGATTAATGGAACTTGAACTGCATGACAGTGAATAACTAGTATCATCTTCCACATATTGATGATGTTTTTCAATGGTTGAGAGGATCTTTTGTTTTCCCCAAGATTGACTTGATATTGGGGAATCATCAGTTGAGATTTTAACCTTATGATATACTGCAAACTAATTTCAAAAGGAGGTTTATTCTTTATATGTTCTTTGTGATGTCTTTTGGGTTTATGAACACTCTAACATTTTTGTGGCCTTGATGAACTGAATCTTCCACCCATACCTAGATTAGTTTGTGGTAGTTTTTGTGGAAGAAATATTGGAGTACTCCAAGAATCATGAATATTATTCCCAAAATCTTGAAATCATCTTCAGTGCATTGAGAGGGAATCATCTATACACCAAGCTATCTAAGTTTCAATTCTGGATCGATCGGGTACATTTATTGGGTCGCATCATCTTAGAGTAAGGTGTGTTTATGGAACCAGAGAAGGTACATGCAGTTGTTTCTTGGGATAATCCCAAGAATTTTTTTGATATCTAAAGTTTTTTGGGATTGGTGATATATTATTAGAGATTCATCCATGACTTTTCCCTCTTGAAATCACTAATTTCGAGATTTACCAAGAAATAGGGTAAGTTTTAATGGTCTTTAGTATGTGAGAATGATTTCTAGGAGTTGAAGAAGTGGTTAACTACCACACCAATCTTGATCCTACCCGATTCAGGGGAGGAGTATGTGGTATTTTTTGATGCATATGGGATTGGGCTTGGAGCGGTATTAATGTAGGGTGATCCAGTTGTGGTGTATGATTCATGTAAGTTGAGACCATAGAATGGAACTACCCTACGCACAACCTCGAGTTAGCTTTAGTTGTTTATGCCTTAAAGTGTTGTTAGCATTATCTATTGGGTGAAAATTTTACTATGTATACTGATCCTAAAATATTAAAGTATATCTTTCAAAGAAATGTTTGAATCTTTGGTAGCGTACATGGGTCAAGTATATGAAATCATTTGATTTTTATCTAGAATATACACCCAAAAAGGAAAATAGTGTTGTTAATGATTTGAGTAGAAATACATGAACTCAAGTAGTTCAGGGGTCTAGTTCTGAGTGGAAGATGATTAATTTTCTTAATGAGATGAATGTTGTGGTCTAGGAGGTCCAGGAGGATATAAAATTTGTATCAGTTTCATTGTAGTATACACTTTTGATCCAAGTCAGGTAGAGGAAGTATGAGAGTCTGGATTGTTTGGCCTTGAGGTAAATCCTTGAAGGTGGGGAGTCACCTTTTGATTATATTATAGATGAAGATGAAATCATCTATTTCTGGGGATGTGTATTTATGATTATGTGTATACGAGAGGATATGATGTGTGAATTTCATGCATCAAAGTGGAAAGTGAATCCAGGTTTAACCAAAATGTACCATGACCTACATCAATAGTGTTGGTTTCTAGGCATGTAAAAGGAGATTTTAGGGTTTGTGACATGATTCTAAACCTTTCAATAGGTTAAGGAAAAGCATCAATGATCGGGTGGTTTACTACAGTCATTTCCCATTCCTTAATATAAGTGGGACAGCATTACCATGGATTTTGTGGTGGGTATCATGAGGATACCTCCAAATAATGATGTTATTTAGGTGATTGTAGACTGATTGATGAAAGTAGCACATTTCTTACCTATACAGGATACTTTCTTAGTGGATTGGTTGGGAGACTTGTATGTTTGGGAGATAGTCCTTATTCATGGGGTTTCACATAGAATAATTTCAGATTATGACCCACACTTTAATTCGTGCTTTTGGAAAGCCTTGCAGAAAGCACTTGGTATGTAGGTATTACTGAGTACATCTTTCCACCCACAGACAGATGGGAAGTTCGAACATATTATATAGGTTTTGGAATATATGATATGAGTGTGTGTTCTTGAATTTTGTGGGTCTCTAAAGAATCACTTAGTGCTCATTGAGTTCTCTTATAACAGTAGTTATCAGGAGACTATTTAGATGGCTCCATATGAGACTCTTTATGGTGGGCCATGCAAATCACCTCTATGCTGGATGGAGGTAGGTGAGTCAGAGTTGTTAGGATCGAGTATTATGTAGGAGACATTGTAGTAGGATCACTAATATATAAATGTATGGATATGTATTAGAGTATATAGAATTTGTATGCTGATATACATCGATGACCCCTTGAGTTTATCGTGGTTGATCATGTGTTCCTTCAGGTGTCACCTAGATTAGGTCATCGTAGGATTTGGAGACAGGGTAAGTTAACACTAATATTTTTCAAACCTTTTGAGATTGTAGAGAGAATCGGGTCAGTGGAGTAATAATTGTATCTTCCATAGAGGTATACTGTTATGAATGGTGTTTTCATGTGTCACGACTTCAGCAGTATCACCTCGACCCTTCTCATGTGATCAATATGGATGATGTTGATCTTGAGATCGATGTGTCCTTTGAGGAGAATCTAATACATGTTGTGTATAATAGTGAGAAATTGTTTTAGGGAAATACCATGCTGATAATTCATGTATTATGGAAACATGGTCATATTCAAGTGGAAACATGGGAAAGATAAGCAGATATGTGGTCTCAGTGTCCTGATATTTTTACCTCGAAATCTTATAGATAATTTGGAGTACAACTCAAGGACAAAATGTTATAAGGTAGGGAGATTAGAAGATCCTAACATTTCTGTAGATGTATCGAGCTATTTTTTAGGTACACTTTTACCCTGTTTTTGTTATACTTTGGTTGGTCTTTTACTTTAAGTTGTTTCAGGAGAAATTTGGGAATTTTGGAAGGAAAGGGGGAAATTCATGGTTGGTGCATGATTTTCCCAAACTATGTGCCTACCCCTAGTAAAATATGAAATCCCAAACAAAGGGGAATTGCATGGTTGGTGAATGGATTTTCAAATCATGTTCCCTCTTAGTAGAAATTGTCCACCCTTAGGATTAGGTACACAGTTAGGGTGCATGGTTTAGAAAACCATGAACCCCTACCCAGAAAACCATGAATATGATTTTTAATCCCTTGAATAAAATATTTTAAAATTCATAAACCCATCGATATCAACCCCAATTCAACCTATCTCAGACCTAAGGTTTTCCCTTCATTTTTATTAGATCATGGGTAGATTCTTAGGCTTATCGTACTTTTTTCTTGATGAATTAAAGATCTAATTTATGGATCTTCACCTCTCCTGGCATGTACTCTCTACCTGTTTGGATCTCTCTCTCTCTTCTCTCTTCTTAGATGAAGAGGAATGTTTTATTCCTAGTTAGAATTGGTTTAGATCTATGTCTTTTTGGATGTTTATCCATTTGATTTTGTTTCTAGGATTTGGTTCTAGATCTCCCATGTTGTTGTTGTCTCTCTCATTCTATTTTAATTTGGGGAATTTATGTTGGGAAATATCCCATCAACAATATTAAGGTGGGTGATCTAAATTTCAATTCTCGTATTCTTTATTTTAATTACATGTTTGTAATTGTGAAATTGTAATTGCCTCATATGGAAATAGCTTCTTGAACTGGATTATTTAATTGGTTAATTAATTAATGTAATCATGGAATTGATGGAATGAGGTGATTATGAAATTGGTTGAAATCATGATTATGAAATTGGTGAATAATGGGATGTTGAATTGATTGATTAATGGGAATTAATGGATGATTGGATTAAACTTAAAGGGTTAATGGTTTATATGATTGAATTGATAATTGAAATGGGACACTTTATGAGAATTTTTGATAAGAAGTTAAATTATTCTTAACCTTGATGTATCTAAAATATGTGATATATGGGATATTGTGATATATGTGATAACTACATGTGTGGGACATGGACTGATGCTTCAAAAGACTATATGTGATAACTATATATGTGGGACATAGATTGATGCTTAAAAATCTCATATGTGATAACTATGAGTGTGGTACATTGACTGGTGCTTCAATAGCCAGTATGTGATAAAAATGAGGTTTGGGACATGGATTTATGCTTTAAAATCCCACGGGGTGCTCAGTATAATGTTCTAGGCCCAAAATATTGGCATTGGCTATGGCTCCAAGTAGACATTATATGAATTAAAATTAATTTATTGATAAAATCCTATGTTATAATGAATTGTGATACCTGATGTGATATGGTTTAGACTCTGGCATGGGAAGAAGTAGGTATTGATGGTTTAGGTGTCATCGTGAACTCGGGTAAATTATGTAGTTAATTAAAGAATAATTAAATGTGATAAATTTTTAATTTATTATGGTTTATTATTTATAAAATTTTATACATTGTTATGGAATGGATATTATTTTAGACGTCGTTGGTGGTGGCCTACAGAGTTTTACTTTCACCCTACTTGGTATGCTTGATCAGTACTCAAATAGACTTCATGTTTTCATGATAGGATAAGGGAAATATCCCTATATTAGATGTATGAGTTGTGATGGAGTGTGGATGAGGGAATTAGACATGATTTCAGGACTCACTTGGGATTTTTCATTGTGTATTTATTTTGGGTTTTGCATATTGACACTTGACACATATATGGAATTTCAAATTTACTATTTTAGTTTAGATATTGTTTAACTTTTGGGATTATTATGAGATGTTTGTTCTTGTATTGATTTTTGTTATTGTTATATCCTTTAGTTATTATTTATTATTTTTCACTATTGAACTGCTTTGATAGAGGGTATATTCTCCCCATGAATATATATTAGACCCTAACTACTAATCAGTAGCCGCTAGCATATGGGGAGGCACACTTGAGGTCATGTAACTAACCAGATCAGGGCACCGACATGTGGCACCTGGGTCGGGATGTTATAGGAACTACCTTGGTAAATCCATGGCCATGGTATTATGTGGGAATTTTTTCATAAATTCAAAGAAAGAGACATCAAACACAAAGGTTGATGACACCAGTATGTAATCATCTTGATTATATATGTCATGATAAAGGTATTATATTACACAAATCATTTTTTGAGGAGGTTGTATGCCATTATAACATTAACTTTTTTCTTTGTAGTTTCCTTAGTGAGTTGCTAGATGCTAAATTTGGACTTTAGGAATCTCTGTCTATTTCCACTATAAAAGAGGCCTAAAATGTCAAACACTAAGAATACCCAGAATCTCAGTTAAATTAAATATTGATTTTAATAAGTTAGAATAAATATTATACCTTCTTTATGGTAAATAATTAATCAGGTTTGGTTGATTTCTAAAATTTAATCACAATTTATTTGAAATAATATGTAAGTTAAATAATAATAGATATTTATTTTTAATGTTCAGTGAATATAATATTTATTATATTTATTGATGAATTATGAAGTGATATTTATTTATTAAATAAATATTTATTATTTAAGGTTTGGTAAATATCAAGGAGGATAAGCATACTGAGTTTAATGGTCATATTGGAAATGATATAAATGATATTTATTTATTCTTAGGTGATACACATGTCAAGTGAATTATAATTATATTATTATTAAGAAATGGGTTCACTAAGAATTAAGGAATTGGTAAAGGGATTATATGAAAATTGGAAACCCTAAACTTTCCTTAATATATATCTAGTTATATCTCACTCATAATAAAGATTTATTATACACAACAAATAGAGAGAATCTCTATAAAACCTTAGAGACAGTTTTAAATATCTAGAGTGTTATCTCTCCTCATCCTCTATTAATACATTGAGAGAACATCAATAATTCTTTTTCCTTGAATGGAATTGAGTTATGATCAAACATTAATGATACAAGCAAGAAGGATATATCATGATAGCACTCAGAGATTCTACAACAACATTCAGAGATTGTGGTGTATGTGTGGATCACTACTAGAGATATTTTTCACTTGGATCCTAATATAAAATGATATTATGATGATATTGATTCAATAAAATCATAAATTAATAAATACTTACAAGTTCAAGTAATTATAGATATGCTTATAAATTAATTATAAATTACATGTGATGATCCTCCTCTTCTGGTTCGGGAATTTAAACATCTCAAGTAATCTATGATTTAAATCCATTGGCCATGATTCCATTCATCATGTATAGATCATATTATTAATAAATTAAGACTAAAAGGTGAGGTGTTCATGCTCAAAATTCACTTCCACTACACTCAAAACCTACAAAAGTTTCATATGCTTCATTTTTTAAAAGCTTAATGTATGCAATGATTTATACCCATCCAGATATAAAATTTTCAATGGGTGAAGTAAGTTTATTCATGTTGAAACCTAATAGAGAACATTGGGAATCTTTTAAATATATCCTTTGTAATTTTAAAGGAATAGAAGATATGATTATATTCTTTAGGAAGAAGATTCATTATAAGGTTTTATGGATGTGGAATTCACTGGAGATTCTGATACTTTGAAGAGAATAACCGGTTTTGTTTTTACCTATAGAGGAACAAAAATCATATGGATGTTATGGATTTTATGGATGTAGAATATTATTACATTATGTATAATAGAAGCTGAGTATATGACTACAATGGAAGTAGGTAAGTATTTGATTTGGTTGAATAATCTTTTTTGATAGCTGATATAGTGAAACACACTTTTCATCCATAAATATTAAATCATATTAGATGAATATTAAATATATAACATTATTATCCATGAAAAAACTGAAAAGGTTTAGTGTCTTTATAAACTTGGATATATAAAAAAAGGGTACATAAAAATATTTACATCATCTCCCACTAAATTCTTCACAACTAACATGATTCTTAAACACATCATAACTAAATACTTTCTTAATATTCTAGTGAAAATGAAACATAATAAAGGGTAGTCTTAGATGATTAGTAATTGTAAACATAGGAGATATCAATTGATGATCATATGCAAGAATAAGATAATCATAAGGGTATAAGAACATGATCATAAATTACAATATTCATACCCAATCATTAAAATATCTTTAATCTTGAATCATGGAATAAGGTCTCTTTAATCAAAATACATAATAAATAAGAGTGTGGAGTCATAAATAATCAATCATGATCCATGAGAATATATCATAAGCATAAGTCAAAAGTTTGTTTTATACACATAAGCATAGAAAATAATTTCCTTAGTTAAGGCTCACTATCAAGTCTATCATAGTGGATTGGTTTCATGCCTTATTCCATAATATTCTTAGTTAAGATTCACTCTCAATTCTATCATAGTGGATAGAGTCACTTACTAAACTAGATTCACTCCTCATTCTAGTTCTTATTATCTCATGAGATATCCATCTTTAACCAATGCATTAGAGGGTTGAATGATTTTGGGACCGCCCATCACATAATCTTAATCCATTCATAAATTTTCCATATGATCATAAAATATTCATTATATCATCATATCATAACCCATGGAAAGGAAAAAAATATAAAAACATCTCATCATTTCATCATAGCATAACACATGGAAAATAAATGGGTTTCATAAACATCTTATCATCATAATCATAAACCATATGGAGAAAGAATGATGATGGTATCAATGAATTATATCCCTGGTAAAGAATAAGTAACATCAAATTATTTTATCATGGATGAAAAATGTCTTTAAAAGATAACTAAATATTTCTTGAATAAAGTACCCTTTTCATTTTAAAATATCTGATTTAAAATCTAAAAATTTCCAAAATATTATAGAAAAAAAATTCTTTAAGAATAACTACGGAAACTTTTAAAGGAGGCTTCAAATAATTGAGTGATCATGATGGTGGTAAATTATATTTATTTTTTACTTATTAAAATAAATATTTTGTTTACACATTTGGTAAAAATTACATCATTCAGAAAATGATAAGAAGATTCTTTTTAAACATTTTTTTTTAAATTAAAATATGGGTAAAATGAATTTAAACAATAATTAAATAATATCCATAATCATTCTTGAAATTTTTTTATAGAACATGGATATGGAAGAAAAAGGTTCTTGACCCAAGAGGAAATAAACACTATTACAAAATTGGCATTTAACCGTGCTAGAAATGGCATTTATCAATGCTAAAAAGTGCTTAATATATGATTGATGTTAAAATCCTTGGTATTTTATTTGTGATGATAAAAGGGGTCCTTTATTGGTGCTAAAAAAGAGCTGATGAATGGGACCTCTATCAGTGCTTTTAAAAGTGCAGATAAAGGAAACATTTATCAGTGCTTTTTGAGTTCTGATAAAATGAAACTTTATCAGCGCTTCTATGAGTAATAATAAAGTAAAACTTTATTGGTTATTTTAAAAGCATTGATAAATTTTTCCTCTATCAATGCTTTTAAAAACGTTAATATAAAGGGCCACATTGTAGTGTGATGCGATAGTACACTGTAGCACCACTGTAGTGTGCTGTTACAGCACATCGCAACACCATAAACACCCCAAATATCAACAAAAACAAGTCCCAATATAGAATTTAAATGAGATGAAATTTACAACACAAAAATAAGAACAAATCACTATATTATAGACATTTCAAACATTGGTTCATACAATTACATAAATAAAAATTATTACATACATTCAAAAACATCAATGTCCCTTTATATTTTAATCCTAACCTGACTCATGATATTAAAGAACAAACCACCCCTACTCGAGAAAAATAATGAACCTATATAATAAAACAATTCATATGTTAGTATTAATATAAAGAAATAAATTAGCAAGAAGTATTAATTTCACTAAAATTGATGTCAATTTTAAATAAAAAGATTCACTTAGAGTCATATCAGTCACAATGTGCATCGGATTGAGGTGACATTGATTCTAACACATCTCAAATGACTTTTGGATCATTTTCCTAAATTATCAAAAGAATATGAATGTGTTTTCTTGGTTTTTAGTATGTTAGTTGTCTTTTTTACTAAAATTTCATTTTAAACTGGAAACATGCGCTTTTAACTCATTTTCATTACATCGTGTATCGTCTTGATGTGAAATGGATTCCAACACATCAAAAATTAATTATGAATAGTTCTCCTAAATTATCAAGAAAATCCAATCACATTTGATTAGTTTTTAGAGAATGACGCTTTTTGAACTAAAATGTCGATTTTAAACTAATAACGGACACTTTGATTCATATCGGGCACATCGTGTATCGGATTGAGGTGTGGATGATTCCTACATATCAAAAAGAACTTATGGATAATTTTTGTAAAGTATAAAAACAATCAGAATATGTTTTATTGGTTTTGAGTAGGATAGTTGTACATTTTACTAAAATTGATGACAATTTTAAATAAAAAGACACACTTTGTGTCATACTGGTCACACCATGCGTCGGATTGAGTTGAGGATGATTCTTGGATATCCAAAATGACTTATGGATCATTTTCCTAAATTATCAAAACAATATGAATGTGTCTTCTCAGTTTTGAGTATGTCACTTTCCTTTTTTACTAAAATGTCATTTTAAAATTAAAACATGCACATTGACTCATACCGATCACATTTTATATCGGATTGAGGTGTGGCTGATTCCTACATATAAAAAATGACTTATGGATCAATTTTGTAAAGTATTTAAAAAATTATAATGGGTTTTCTTGGTTTTGAGTAGGTCAATTGGCTTTTTACTAAAATTTATGTCAATTTTAAATAAAAACACATACTTGGAGTCATATCAGTCACACTGTGCATCATATTGAGGTACTGATGATTCATTAACATCTCAAATCACTTATGGATCATTTTTCTAAAGTATTAAAATA
The DNA here is from genome assembly GCA_963277665.1 of Viscum album. Classification (NCBI taxonomy): domain Eukaryota; kingdom Viridiplantae; phylum Streptophyta; class Magnoliopsida; order Santalales; family Viscaceae; genus Viscum; species Viscum album. The sequence goes on along the minus strand of OY728134.1, from coordinate 565,275,317 downwards.
ATCAGAATGTATTTGTTTAGTTTTGAGTAGGCTAGTTTTTTTTTACTAAAATTGATGTCAATTTTAAATAAAGACACACTTAGAGTCATACCAGTCACACCGTGCATCGGATTGAGATCTGGATAATTCCTACATGTTCCAAATAACTTATGTATTTTCATACTAAATTATCAAAACCATATGAATTTGTTTGCTTGGTTTTGAGTGTGTCACTTGCCTTTTTTGCTAAAATTTCATTTTAAAATTGAAACACGCACATTGACTCATATAGATCACATCGTGTATCGGTTTGACATGAGACCAATTCCTACACGTCACAAATGATTTATGAATCAATGCCCTAAATTATCAAGAAAATATGAGCGTGTTTGCTCATTTTTCAGTGAGTGAAACCTTTTAAATAAAATGTCGATTTTAAACTAATGACGAACACATTGAGTCTGTTGTCTTTTTTACTAAAATTAATGCCAATTTAAAATAGAAAGAAGTATTTGGAGTCATAGCAGTCATATTGTGTGTCGAATTGAGGTGTGGATGATTCCTACACATACCAAAGTCTCAAAACAATCCTAACTATCAATGTTGCCATGATTTCCATTAACTTTCTTTGTCGAACTACGAACACTTTATGAGAAGCTTCAAACAAACCACATTAACTCAAAAAAAAGAATCCACCTATATAAGAAAAAAATTATTATGAGTAATAATAAAAAGAAATAAATTAAATATAAATATAAAATTGTACATTAATTCTATATACAATGATTTTACTGTTAAAACATCAAGATTACCTCTATGATTGAGTATAGACAGCGTTGTTTCTCTTCCTACAAAGGCATGACACATGGAAATAAATATTCTAAAATAAACAAACTCTGTAAGGAATAATGAAAATTAAATTAACATTTCATTATATAATTTTTCAGTAAAATAGAGAAAATATATCATAACATTACCTTTACATCTTTTTAAGGGGTTTCTTTGGTCCAGATATAAGATAATAACAAAAATAAGGATTCTTTGTGCACGTAATTATGGTTTAGAAGAATGTATGGATGTCAGGAAACCATGAGAAAATTAATGATATTGATATCTATTTGGAACCATTGATCAGTGGAGCCAAAGTAAGGATTGGTTGTGCATCACTCACAAAGTTAATAACAAAACTAAGGATTCTCTACTTGAAGTCCTCATGATGCTCTCATCCCACACATTCTCACCACCATATCTAACATATCACCATTAATCATTCACTTTTACTTCTCTTACTCACAATTTTATTCATTATTTAAACAATTAAGAATATTTTTCCTTCATAGAATTTTATGATTCTCATGTTGCTTCTTCAAACATATAATTTTTCCATAAAACCTTTACCCAGTGAATTAGCTTATTCTACAAAATCTCCTCTCTATGTTCAAGAATCTAATTATTTTATTTCTCTATATGTGTGGTATGAGAGTATCATGGGGACATTAAGCAGGAATTTTAAGTCATATGCTATGCTTAGTGGTAGTTAACCAACAATAGTGAAGTGCATAGAGAATCCTTAGTTTTTTTATTAGATTTTTGAGTGGTGCACAGTCAATCCTTATTTTGGTTCAATTGATCAATAGAGCCAAATAGACATCAATATTCTTCCAACTCTTCCAGACTAATTTTTCTTGAATAAAAAAAATGTAAACACAAACCTAGGATTTTAGAAGGACCATATTCATGCTCTCTTGCAAACTTGATGAACTCTTTAACTCTGTCTTCATATTTTTTTGTTAAACAATTAGCGTGCATCCATTTTCAGTTCATATACATCCTATTAGGTTCATAAAAGATTAATTTTATAAAAAATAAAAATAAATACACATAAGATATTAATTATCAAAATTGAAAGCTATAGATAATGGATTGAATGAATAGGAAAACATCTCAAGACTCATGGGATGTCATATCACCATGTCGACCCATCCCAAGGAAATTCAAGGTACTCCAACTGAATATAAAATTAGCATTTACTAATGGGTTACAAAAATAGTAATTACATAAAACAAATAGATAGTTTCTCATTCTTTAATATGAGAATAATTTTTTTAAATTTACAAAGGTGATGTATGAATTGAAACAAGAACTAAGAGTCTAGTATTGAAGGTTAGATGAATTATTAACGAAACTTTAATTTAAAAAATGAGGAATTGATCATAATAATTACATAAAAAATAAGTTTATGGATAGATTGAAAGTTTTTATCAATGTGGATGACATAATATTTATAGGTTCAAGATATTAAGGAAGATAACAATTTTCTGCATTAACAATAACCAATGTTTAAATGTTGATGATTAGTGATTTGACATTTTCCTTTATTTATAGGTGACTCATGGAATTCATGGGATATTTATTTCCCAATCCATGTATGTGAAAGAATTATTTTATAAATTTCAAAAGGAATATTGGAAACCTATGTTGAAACCCATTTAAAATTGAATAAAATTTTCAAATGTTGTGGGTGGAATGTCAATCTATATCATGATAGTGTCTAAGGGGCATTATTGATCCCCCTTAGGATCGCAATAAGCACCATAGCATAAAAAAAACATAGTAGAGAATAATTGGGCCCAAAAAATAAATAAAACTAGTAGAAATAAAATTTAAATAAAAACTTTCATGATTCATCCATACATTGGATTACCACACAAACCTAGATAAGTAGAAAAAAGAAGATATGAAACATTATAATGTAAAAGAAATACCTTAACCTACCTTCAACTCCCTCACACACAAAATTCCCAGTTTTAATTTTTAAAATTTCACATGTATGGAATACATTGATAAAATAAAGAATGAAAAATATGTATGTTATCTTTGGGAGAACAATTTGGGAAATGTAAACAAAATAAAACAACCAAATAAACTCCATGTGACTTCATATGTCACCATCAAGTCCAGAAACAATAAACTCTCCATGAGCAATAAAAAGTTGAATAAAAATTAGAAACTGAGAGAATCGGAAGGCCTGCCTTTCTAGTATACAATCATCAAACCAAAAATAATGACATTTTCAAATAATAAATCAAAAAAAAGCAAAAATACACAAAGAAAATTATAAGGACTACCTCTCTAGGTTGAAGAAAATATGAGACCCTCTTCGAAAACCCTAACTACAATCGAACATCGGATATCAGATGAGATGTTAAATCAATTAGAGGTAGTCAATTGGTGTGATTTGAACTTCAATTCACTTAGGTGGAGCGCTGATAGTGGGTGGCTTCCATGGAAAGCTTCTGATATCATGGTGGGTTTGAAAATAGATAGGGTTTTTTAATTAGATCGGGACACTTTTATCAGCGCTTATAAAAAAAGTGCTAATAAAGAGTACTTTTATCAGTGCTTTATTAGCACTGAGAAAGGTAGGTCTTTATCAGTGCTAAACTTATAGTGCTAATAAATTTTCATTTTATCAGCACTTTGTTTAGCACTGATAAAGTCTCATCCTTGTCAGTGCAAAAAAAACACTGATAAAGATGCTTTTATCAACAATTATTACTTAAGCACTGTTAAAGGATTTATAATTATAATTATAAATAAAAAAATTATAAATATTTATATATACTTAATAAATATATATAAATATCAATATTATAATATTATAATTATTTATTTATAATTATAGAAATATTTTTAAAAAATAATATTTATATCATTATATATTTATATAATTATACATATATATATATATAATAAATATATATAAATATAAATATATTAAATATATTCATTATTTAAGTAAATTTATTATAAATTTAATAATTATTTAAAATATATATAATTATTTATTTATAATTATATAAATAATTTTAAAAAAATATTTATTTAATTATAATTATAAATATATAATTTTATAAATATAGTAAATGTACATTTATAAATATTTTTATTTATAAATATTTTTTTACAAATACATTTTTAACATTCTTAATGAATATCTAATTTTAAGCGCATGCACATATGTTAGAAATGGGTGAAATTGAATAAATTAAGAATAAGTACACTTTAACAATATTGAAAAAATGGATAAGTTTTATGTGTGTGCATTGTATATAAAAATTCATTAATTATGTATATGTGAAATCAATGTAACAGAGATTTGATCTATGTTAAATTAAAAAATCAAATGACATTCAATTATATATCGAGTACTATGCAATTAGTCAATATTTTTAATTCATATTAATTTTTAATTATAAACTATTATTCAATAAATATATAACTATTTAATGTAAAGCACATAAATATTTTTTAAAATATAAATCATATTTATGTACATTAATATATATCTATATATTTAATATATACAATTTAATAACATTAATTATCGTAATTATCTAATTAATAAAATTTTTAATATTTAATAATGTATAATCAATTTATTCATTTTTATCAATAACTATTTAATTAATAAAATTTTTAATATTGTTTTTAATAAAATAAATTTTTTTGTTTAATTTATTTAATTATTTCATTTTATTTATTTGGACCTTTATTAGTGCTAAAAAACACTGATGAAATAAATACTTATCAGCACTAAAAACAAAGCGCTGAAAAATGGTACCCTTTATCAGCACTAAAAATAAAGCACTGATAAATGTTACCCTTTATCAGCAATAAATGTTACCCTTTAAATTTATCATTGCTATCCTTAGAACTGATAAATATTCCATGTATCATCATTTTTTATAGTTTTGATAAATACCAGTGCTATTAAAGGCCAATTTTGTAGTAGTGAAAGTTTGTTTTTTCTTAAAAACATTTTCCCAATAATTTTAAGTAAAAAAGAGAGGAAATGGTATGATTGCTTTAAAATTACATGAATATACAAAAGTGTATAAAATTAAAGGGTTTTATCTAATAAATATCATATAATTTCCCTAAATGGTAATTCAAGTATAAATAATCTCATATAAAATGAGGTTCAAACATAAATCTCTTACCACTTTGATAACTTTTGAATTGTAAGAATTTTAAAAGAATAACTTCAAATGAAACTTTAAATATCATTAACATAAGTAGATTCATAATATAGGATTTAAAAGGTAAAAAATATAAACCTCATAAATATAAATGGGTGCATAAAAAACATGTCTCAATGAAACAATATTGAGATAAAGAACCCTTATTGTTTTGGTATTCTACGAATCAAACCCTCATGAAAGAGAGAGACTTATATAGATTTTTAAATACTAATAATATTCATGAGAATCATAATAAAAACATTTATGGGTACTATATACACCACACAATGGAAACAAGTGGTGAATGTTCTATATGTCTCATGAAAACAAAAGTGAGACAGGAAACCCTTACCTCAAGTTCTGTCTTACTTTATACATGTTTAAATATATTATATAATAAATATATATTTATTATAAATATATTATATAACTATATATATACATAAATTACTTTTTATCATTCCTATATAATTTCAAACTATCTTTTTATTAACAATTTCTTCATTTAAATGAACATTCGGATGAAAACTAGTCGGTTTTCCATGCATGTTTTGGTTCAATGGTTCTGGTACTTGCACCTTGGTCATGGTTTTTTCATCTACAGAATTCATGAAATAATTATTATAAGTATTAATCATATACACTTTTATAATTATTCATATAAATCGGTGATAATAATTAATTGAATCACTTCATGGAGATGGTAATATATACATACGTGCAAGTGATGCTTCCACTTTTTGTGGTCAAAAAGAAAGAAAGTTAAATAATAATTCAACTTTATAGAATAATTATTATATAAAATATATAATATTTATTCATTAAATCTATCCTTGTTACCATTTATTTAACTCAAAAATGAAAAACGAATCACATCAGTTTGTGGAGGTGGTAGTCCACACGTATGCATGAGCGATATTATCATTTTTCAACAGATGGAAAGGTAAGAAGGTAGATAATATATTTTAATTATAAAATTATAATTGTGTCATAAATATCATATATAAACATTATATTCATCATAACAACCAACCATGAATTATGGTTATGGATAATGAATCATATCGCTATATGGAGGAAGTAGTCCACATGTACGCACGAGTAATACTTTTCATTTCCCATTTGATGGAAAGGATGTGGAAAATGGTTGATACATAATCATAATAATAATTAATTATATTTTATATAATAAATTAAGTATTTTATATTTTTTAACATATATTTAAAGGATTTAGAAGAAGAAATAAATTGAAAGTGTTCGAGTAAGATGATTACCTCTTCTTCATTAGACCTTCTTTATATCCCTTCTTAAGAACCCTAGGAATGATTCTTTATGAATAAAATCGCCTATAATTAGTCTATATGTGATCTTAGAAGATAATTTGGTAGGTTTTTATCAATATAGGTGGATCAAAGTGGTGTAAATAAGAGAGGTTAGGGGTGTCCTTTTATAAGGGTGGGAAGGGGCACTCTTGTAATTTTTCAAAACATTAAAATATTATAAAGTCAAATTCATAGAAAATTGGTTAAACAATGAATTAATTACAAATTAAATATTATATGGGATTAAAATAAACTTATAAAATATTATTTTTTTTAATAGGTCATTTTAACTCTTATCTCTTTGGTTTAACCCCTTGTTAACCCTTTTTATCCGTAACCTTTGCAACACATTTTTCAATCATCAAGGGTTATAAAATTACTTATAAGGTTAAAAATGATACAAAATGGTTAATTTATGACATTTTAGACTATATCATATCCATCTTGTACTATTTCAATATTTTTATGATTTTTAAATCATTTAATAATATATTATTTAACATAAAATACCGTTAAATCCATTTTAAGAACTATTTACATATTTTAACTTTAATGACATCAAGACAGGTATGTAATTAAAATATAAACTCTTTAAAAATTAATTATAAATTATTATTAACCCTAAAATTCATTTGAAACTATAATTCATCCAAAAAATATTACTTTTTATATTTTTAAAATCATTTACTTTGATATTTCTATTACTTACACAAGTATTGTGTCAATGTTGTGTAAGAATTTAAGGTAATTATATTATCACTAGAAATTAAAAATAAATCACCATCATAAAAATAAATTAATAATATTAAAAATAAATTTTATATCCATTCATAAAATCTTATTATACCTATGCGAACATATAATATAAGTTAAAAACAAGAGAGTGATATTTTGGAATTTTATTTACTTAAAATAATATAAATTCCATTATTGATGAAAAATGGAACCAAAATGCCATAAATTATTATTTAAGATGTATATGATAGAATTAAACTCATTAAATTAAATAAATTAAAGTTTTTTGGTTGATTTTGAGACCTTATCTCATAGTTTTAGCTCTGTTTTACCCATTTTACCCTTACTAAGGTGACAAATATTTAATATGGATACTATCCATAATGACCAAAAATAAAATGCACTTATTTACCAAATTTTAACCTTATAATTCCAAATATGGTATCCATTTTTTAATATTAAATCTCTATAAGTTTTATAAATCAATTTTTATATAAATGTTTAAAACACAACAAAAAACAATTTTTAGAAAAAAAATGTGTTTTAAAGCCTAAAAATTAACTCATATAAAAATCATGAATATTGTTGATTCAAATGAAATTAATTAAATTATTATAAATAAAATATATTATATGTCACTTTAATATAAAATCCATAATATAATTATACTTTTAAATTACTTAATTTAAAGAAAATAAATGATGATATTTGAAAAATCAGTATTTTCACTATTCATAAAAAAATAATTTTAGAAAAATCAAAAATTTAAACCCAAGATATTTTTGATATACTGATTTAAAAACAATATCCATTTATAAAATAAAATTTCTATAATTTTAATAAATTAATTATAACTTCCATGCAAAAAAATGCAATAAAATCATTTTTGAAGAAAATGAATTTTTGAAGCATAAAATGACTTTTCTAAAAACTGAGTGCTTATTTATTATTAATTAATCAATAGGATTGATTTGATTAAAAACATAATATATATATTTAAAATTTTGGTTAATAATATTCATACCCATAAATTTAAAATTTATTCTATAATATATCATGGTACGTTTTAAGTTTGATATTACGCGTCAAGAAAACTATCGAAAGCTTAAAATTTATTTAAAGATAAATATATTCTAAAATCATAGAGTGTTACAGTCAGAGTGCAATATACTTGGATAAAAAATTTGTTTTACATGCATATATATAGCATTTTGACCAAAAGTACCACTTCATCAGAAATATTCTAGAGGAGAAAGTGTTAGATTTCTAAAAGATAGCTGGAACCCAAAATTCAACAGACATGTTTACTAAAACATTAGTTCAAGAAAGTTAGGGGTAGAATTATGAATAAGTGGAAATTATGTAAATTAAATAATGTGGAGGAACAATTTATGTGTTTAAATAGGAACTAATAAAGTTTTTTTCCCAAATTATTAGAGAGTTTATATGGGTGTTTTCTTGAAACAAGTCCTTAAGTGGGAGATTATTGGGATGTAAAACCTAGTTTCAGTTAACTGGAAGTTTAGTCACTATAATTATGTTTAATAGGAATTGTTCAGTGGAAGGTGGTAGAACTCAGTGTGGAAGTAGATATGGTTCAATATCTCCAGGTGGTGGCAGGTTCATCATGACATATAAACTTCTGATGGTGTAACAAAAGTCCAGAATGTTTGGTGAAGACTCTATAATGACGTGTCTGGAAGAGATCATCGAAGCAAGAGATTGAGGTTAAAAAACCTATTGGATATCACTAGTTTCATTCCATATGGAGTATTATCTATGAAATTGGGATGGAAGTGGAACTTTTATGACTATTTAAAGTTTCCTATAAAAGGAATTGGGGATGGATCTGCATCGTGCATTAGTGATATGAAGAATACATTCTATTTTTGTATAGTGTTACATGGATTTAATCCTTTGTAATGAAATATTACTGACTAGTTTTTAATTTTAATATAATATGTTACTTCTTGTGAATATAAATAAAACTGTATTGTTTCTCTTATGCATGTAGGACAAGACGTCCAAAGTATGGAAACACTTTGCAACATTTCCTTGCTTTATATACTTTTGGTGTTCATAATTTTTGTTGTTTTAAATGTATGTGATTGTTTATTGAGTTGTGTGTGAGGTTGAATTTTTTGTTTGATTATGGTGTGACTACTTCTAACTTCTGGTACACTTAGTCGAGGTAATCCCACTTTCAAAGGTTCAAGTTTTCCATTACACTAGATTGTGTGTGAACTTTCGGTAGACCAAGGATTCTTATTTTAGTGGTTTTATCAGAAGAATGGGATATCGAGGTGGTATTCCAAATAAGTGAGACACATGTGATCCCAATGATTATGGGAAACTTGTCATACATTTTTTCATGATGCGATAATAAAACCTCAGGTTCCCCTCTAGTGATTCGATGCATAGTCTCAGTCACCAGGTTTTGAGACCCATTTTGTGATTCTCTACAAAAGCTTCCCGGGTTGACCTTGGGACTCCATTTATTTAATTTTGTTTTTGTTTGTATATGGTTTTTGGTTTTTTGGGTTTTATGTTCAATAGGATTTGACCCTTGGTCTTTTAGGGTTCTAACTTTACCCCAAAAGAGATGATTTTATAAAAAAAATATTAGAGATAAAATGTAATTTGACTATTATATGATCGATGTATATATGGTTGTTAAATATATGATCATTGGGTATTCATGTATTCAGTAAGTATATGGACATGTAACCTTTATATAAAATATACTCATATATTACAAATAATATATTTGACATGTTATTGATATATAATAAATAACTCTCGAAAAAAATAAATATAAGAATTAATTTGTAAGAATATATTTCATTATAAAATATATATATTTTTATAAATTATTTATTTTTATTAAATTAAACACTTTTAAGGGAATATTTGAATAAAAATTATTATTTATATATATATATATAAATAAACTAACATTATTGTAATGGTTAAAAGTTGGTAAGAAATAAGAATAAAATCATTTAATGGTTTGAAAAAAGAAAATTTTCTAAAAAATATTTTTACACATTAGGTGTTTTTATTTTAAATTTAATTTTAATCACTTTTATAAATTTAATTTTATAACATGGTTTTAATATTTGTAATTATCATGTTGATATTAGTTAATAAGGTCAATTTAATTTTTTTTAAACATGCTACCAATCTAAAAAGTGAGTTATGAAAATAAAGGATAAAATAAGGTAAAAGGTTAAAGTAAGGTGTAAAGTGATAAAATATCTATAAACCATGTTGATAAGTGTAATACATGCATAAATTTTATTATATTTTAATGTCTTGATCTGTGTATTTTCAAGAATATTCTTTCCAAATATTGAGCAAATTAACTTGTTTTTTGTTTTGCAGCAGGATATAATGAACAATTGAAAAAGCAACAAAAATAGGTGAAGCGGTGTGACACTGAATTATTAGAGGAATAATAGGAGATGGAAATGAAGAAACATTATTACAGGACATGTAATTCTATTACATGTCGTGAATTCATATAGAGAAGTGTTTGCCTCCAGAACAAGTCTTGACATGCATACATTTTGTGAAACACTATTACACATCGTCTAAGTACATTACATGACATGACACTTTTCAGGATAATATTTTGGAGAATAAATACAATGATATTCACAGGAAATGAATATTTAAGGATTACACATAGTGATATCCATATTTACACGTTGTGACATGAGTTAATGGTTAAAGTCTTCAAATGTGATTCACGCATGTCTAAAAATCATGAAAATAACTTCAGATCAAGATTACATGTTGTGTAATCACATTACACTCCTTGTAATGGGTCAAGAAGATCCCATCCAGTTCCTATAAATAGAGGATATTCCTACTGCTTGAAATCATTAATATTTTGATGGAGACCAAAGTATGGAGCGAAGCTGCTGCACCTCTCCGAGTTCTTTCTATTTATTTATGTTTTGTTTTCTCCTTACCTATAAACCTCTCATAGCTAGGATGATGGGGTAATCCCACCATGTGATAGGGTGATGTAACTGAAGGTGGAAGGTGCGTTGAATTTAATTCTTTTTACAATTCATGTATTTGGTTTGTATGATTTCATTCATCAACTTCCAATCCCTTTATTTTTATTTTATCATGACCATTGATAATCTAATTAAATGAAACGAGTAAATTATGCGACAGATAACCCTAAAAGAGGCATGACCATTGTCAAATTTAGGGGAAAGATTGTTTAAACATGGTGTTGATAAAAACTTTATTCATCAACACCCTAAATTACCAGACCAAGGGAAATATGATATTGTCATATCAAGGAGGGGATACCATGACCATTGGATATTCCTCGTCTCGACTCAAACACCAATAATGAATCAATAAATATATACTCTAAGATCTAATTACACCTGAACCCTGATATTACATTACCCTAGAACACTTTAAAAATATTTTTAAAAACCAATCAAATTATTCTCTTCTCACCTTTTTATTTAAATTAATAAAATAAAATCAATTGAAAACCCAATTAAACTAATTTCACTGACTTTGTGGGTTCGACCCTGAACTTTAATTATACTACATTTTAATTAATTTAGTGGCATATTTTTTGTTTTATAGATTTGTCTTTACAGAGTACTGTAGGAAATTAATAACGCTCTATGGGGAAACTAAATTGGCATAGTTTCCAGGCACGATAACATTAGTTTTTAGTTTTTAAAATTGTTAAATTTATTTTTATTTATTTATTTCAATTCCATTTTTTATGATTGGTGTGTTAGTGTTGTGGATTTCAGATTTATTGAATCATTGATGCACAGCTATAACACTCATTCAAAGGAAAAAGACACCATCAATTCAACACACAACTCCGACCCAAGCATGGAGGTCAAAGTAACTGCAACCATGGTGGGCGCTGAGCAAAACCAAGTTGTCGAGATACTTCAAAGAGATCAATGTGTGTGGATGCTTGCTAACTACAGGCGACCATAAAATACAAGATTTAAACCAAGCATCCTAGAACCCCACATTGTTCTAAATCATTTTGAGATCAAGCCAACAATAATCTCAATGATATCAAATAATGTGCAATTCACCGGACTTTTGCATGAATATCTAAACAACCATATGGGATATTTCCTCGATCTTTATGATACATTTCAATTTCAAAATGTCTCAAGCGATGCAGTACAACTTCTAATTTTCTAATTCTCATTGTGTGATCGAGCTTGAGAGTGGATTCAGAGCCTGCCTGCACATTCCATCACTATATGGGATGAAATGGCTAAGATCTTCCTCACCTTCTTCTTTCCACCATCTAAATAATTGGATATATGGGTAAACATTCTCAAATTTTTTCAATTTAAAGATGATCCACTATATGATTCATGAGAATATTATAAATATTTTACTCGGAAGTTCCCTAATCATGGAATAGAGTTGTGGTTACTAATTCAAACATTTTATAAGGGTTTTTCATAAGGAAATAGGTCAATCCTTGATGTTGCAGCTGGAGGGTCCTTGATGAAGAAATCACCTGAAGAAAGCTATAACCTATTGGATGAGATGGTGAGAAATAGTTTCTAGTGGTAATTAAAAGGGACATAGTGTAAAGTCATTCATGTAGTAAACAACAATGATTGGATGGAAACACAATTGGATTCGCTGACCAAAAAGATGGACATCTTGACGGGCCAGCACCAAAACCCCCCAGGTATGCATATTGAAGATAAAAACTATGCTAATTATAATATGGGTGATCAATTTCAGGGATGGAGACCACAACAACAAAAACAAGGCAAATTATTTCAACAGATACCACAAAACTCATACATGTTTTCTTCTATAACTTTCTTTTCATCTTATCGAAGTTATGACTGAAAAGAATCACTTTTAATATAATTGAGGCATTATTTTTGTGAGCCCTTATCCTGATACCCACCTTGTATTAATACTTTTTAAGCCTATAGAATCCATGAATTTCCTTATTAGGAAATGAGCTATGTTAAAAGCCTATTTTATCCATTCATACCTTCCTCTAAATGTTTTTCATGCTATTTAAAAGAATAAGTGTGGGGGAGGAACTTTATTAGGTACACCGGGATACACTTTACTGTGGGTATTTTTCTAGGGGATTTTTTATTATGATATAGGGAGAGACCATGACATATTTCATTGTATTTCATTATTCACCTCTCTTTATAAAAAAATACATTTGGAAAATGGAAAAAAAATTGGGTTGTGTTTTAGGAGGATAAAAAATCACCATTTTCAGATCGGTGATTTTTTATTGCATGTGATTAGGTGATGGATGTGAGATTTCTCTTGAGTATAGCTTTTGAAAAATGAAAAAAAATGAAAAATAAATAAAAAGATAAAGATAGGTTGATTCATTCATTATTATTACATGTATCATGATCCCACTTTGATATTTTTGGGGGGAAGAAAGAAATTACATTTTTAAAGGGATTCTTTTATTGAGATATTTTTTAATATCATGAAAATTCTTTTTAGAGTCAAACCTCCTTTTTGAGCCTTATATTTTTATATCATTTACCTACCTACCCTGAAGCCTCGGAGTTATTTTATCCTTAATGGTAAATCCCTCATGATTAATTATGATTCTTTCTTTATGCGGTGTAAATGTTAGATGCCTTGAAAGACTATGGTAAGTTATATGTTTTTGAGGTTTGTGCATCACACTTTTCATTTGTACCCTGATGATGAGTAGAAAAATTCATGTGAGGTAAATTGAAAGTGGTATGTATACTGATGATGAATTGAAAAATGAATATGGATGAATATATAAACTTGGATATTTCAAAGTAGAAAAGTAAAATACTTTATTGACTTGTTTATTTGGAAAAATGATATGTTGAATAATTTCCCCATGTGATGCTCAAACATTTAATTTTCCATTTTATCAATTTATTTTATTGAATTTGAATTTGAAGCATAGAAAGGTTAATGTCCTTAGTAGCATTTTGAGATTCCATCCTCTAGGATAAGTATGAATTCAAGTGTTGGGGGATTTGACAAGTGTAATCCATGCATACATTTTATTGTATTTTAATTTCTTGATTTGTGTGTTTTGATGAATATTATTGAAAAATGTTGATAAAATTAACTTGTTTTGTGTTTTGTGGTAGGATACAATAAACAATTGAAAAATAAACAAAACAATGTAAAGAAGCGTGACACCAAATTATTGGAGGAATATTAGGAGATGTAAAATGAAGAAACACTATTACACAATGTGTAATTCTATTACATGTCATGAATTCATCCAGAGAATTTATTGCTACCAGAACAAGTCGTGACATGCATACACATTGTGAAACACTATTACATGTTGTGTAAGTACATTACATGATGTGACACTTTTTGGGATAATATTTTAGAGAAAAAATACGTCGCGGTTTTTGGGAAATGAAGATTTAAGGATTACACATCGTGAGCCATACTTACATGTCATGATATGATTCAATGGTCAAAGTCTTCAAACGTGATTCGCGCAGATCCAAAAATCATAGAAACAACTTCAGATTAGGATTACACGCCATGTAATCACATTACACATCATGTAATGGGTCGATCATATCCCATACAGTGTCTATAAATAGAGGAGATGCCTACTTCTTGAAATCATTCTGATTTGGATGGATAAAAAATCTTGGAGTGAAGCTGATATGCCTCTCTAAGTTCTTTATTTTTATTTATGTTTTATTTTCTCCTTACCTCCAAACCTCTCATCACTAGGATGAGTGGGTAATCCCACCATGGTCTAAGGTGATTTAATCAAAGGGGGAAAGTGATTTGGATTTAATTCTTTTTACAATTCATGTATTTGGTTTGCGTGATTTCATTTATCAACTTACAATCCCTTTATTTTTATTTTATCATGACCATTGATAATCTAATTTAAAGGAGCATGTAAATTACCCAACTGATAACCCTAAAGGAGGCATGACCATTTTCAACTTTAGGGGAAATCAAGTTTAAACATGGTAACGAGATAAAATCGATTCAACAACACCATAAATTATCATACCAAGGGAAATATGATATTGTCACATCAAGGAGGGGATACCATGACCATTGTATCTTCCTTGTCTTGACTCTGACATCAATAATGAATCAATATATCTATATTCTAAGATCCAATTTCACTTGAACTCTGATATTATATTACCCCAGCACGCTTTCAAAATCTGTTTCAAAACCAATCAAATTAATCTATTCTCACCTTTTTCTTTAAATTAATAAAATAAAATAAACTGAAAACCTAATTAAACTAACTTCACCATCTCTATGGGTTTGACCCCAAACTTTTCTTATACTAAATTTTTATTAATTGAGTATCATAGTTTGGGTTTTATAGATTTGTTTTTTCATAGTACCATAGGAAATTAACGATGCTCTATGGGGCTATCACATATCACCAAAATATGAGGATAAGGTAATTTTTTATCTATCCCCATAATTTTTCTATTTTTGTGCCACTTTATATGTAAAATTATATTCTTTATACATTAAGTAATGAATATTTGTGTAAGTGCTACTCAATCTCATTTATAAAAGGAACCATCCTCCACCCAATCCAAAAAATGAATCTAATTCAATTATCCCTCTTGTATCTACCAAAATTACATCCTTAAAAAGAATATCTCACATTTGTAATCCCTTAGTCTAAATAAGTTTCCCTGATTTCTTTAAAACCAAAGAATGTATCCAAACAAGTCTAGGTTTCTACTTAATATGTAACCATGTATTATATTTAATTTCCTTTTATCTTTTCATAATTACCCTTATTAAATATTATTAAACACTTATATATCATATAAATAATATCATTATCATTATATTATGATTTTATTATAATTAAATAAGTTTATACTCATTTATTAAATTATAATGTGTTCTTGTTTGGGTCGTTTTAACCACCTATATGAACGATGCTATAATATTTTCATTATGTATGATTATGAAAACCAAAATTCTAGTAATATATGGTATTAATGAGGAATTTCAGATAGGTTTTAAATTATGGGATGGTAATATGTGTGTGTGTGTGTATTTATCAACGAAAAAATTCTTTTGATTAATTCAATAATCACAAAATGGGGATATTTTTAACAATTCGTCATGAATCGTTATTGTGAATTCCATTAAATAATAATGGGACTCCAAAACTCCATAAAACAAGTATATATCCTTTCTATAACCTTTATATAGATGATTATCACATGAGTTATGATAAAGGATTAATATTTTTATACTGATGCAAGCATGAAACAAATAGAACAATCAATACCTGATGATTAATATTAACTATTAATGATTAATAAATGAGTAATAAACAAATATAAATGAATTTTATTAAGTAAAATAAATATAAATAATGTCATAATATAGGTTAATAATAAACCTAAAATGATTATAAATGGATATAGATCACCTTTGAGCAAGTGAAAATCTAAGGTAAGAGTTTTATCGACTTGATCTACTTTTATTGAGTTATATTATTTATTCTTTAATAATATTCTTCAAAGTTTGTTGTATTCTAACCCTTAACTATATCATGTTTTTTACCCTCTTATTTTAGGGGGAATTTAAATTTTCTTATCTAAATATTATTTTTGATTCATTTTTACATCATTATAAAAGAAAACTTCCTCTCAAACTTTTAGGTATTTCTATTCTATGTTCATATTCTTTCTTAATAAAAATCATTAATTTTATTATTCTAAAAAATAAATATGTATTTTTTCTTCTATATGTCTCATATTTTCTATTAAATCTATTCAAAATTAAATTTTATATATTTTTCATTGATGTGGGTTATGCCAAAACTTTACAAAAATGATAAAAAGTAATTCTTTCAATTTTCATACCCTTTTTTACTTTTATCTCAATGTTTCTCTTTAACTTTATTTATTTTTAAATCTACATTATTGAGTTGTTTTATTATTAAAATAATGATTTAAAAATATTCATATTTCTTTTTGAAATGATTTGAATGTGAAATATATTTTTTTACGTCAATATTAGCAAAATGTTATGAGAACTCTTTCCATTATTTCTATTCTATTTTCCCTTCTTTATTTAGAAGATTCATCATCTATGAATTTCATATTAATCATGTATCACCAACTAAATTCTTATATGATATATTTTTTTGAGTAATTTAATTTTTTGTATCATCTGATCCTATTCTGATTGCTTCTTATGTGATACCATATGAAAATGTTGTGAAAATAATTTATTTCCATGTATTAATCATGACATGATTATAAAGGATGAATTGTTATTTTAATGTGGCACATATGTATATGGTTTATCATTTTATGATAGGTGGACCCAGAATTATAAATCACTCTAATTAATTGGGAAAAAATTTATATCTCATGAGTTCATTATATGATGCGTGGAGATGATGCAGTTAGTTATGTTCACAATGTTTTGTGTGAACATAATGTGGTTATATATGTTTATAATTTTATATGTGTACATAATGAAATTATCTTTTTCCATTATGATATGATGGTATTATCATAGTCTTGAAATATGTTATGATTTTCCATACTTATTCTTATGCCACATTCATAATTTATACCCCCATGACTTATATTTATTTTCTTATAAATTCCAATTTTTATGTCATGGTATATGTTATAATTTCATTATAATCTTTTTTTTTGTTGTTCACTTTTATTACAAGATCTATTATTATTTTTTCATGTCTCATGGTCACTTCTTATGATTCCATGATCTTATTCCATTGATCTTGTCGTTTTTTTCATGATTATGTTTTCTCACATGTTTATGATCTAAAGATAAATCTTGTATAACTCATTGTGTTTATCCCTTTGATAAGTTTTTGATCCACCCATTCCTTATTTTTCTAGTTTATTAATATAATTAATAAGAATATTATGCATGATGGGTCTATACGGGAATCATATTTTGGTAATTTTTATGAAATAAATGTATGATGTATTAGAGCACACATGCATGGTCATTTATAGATAGCATAGATAACCTTGGTTATATCTCTCTTGTTTTCTATACTGCTTTATCCTACATAGACTTGGAGTTGATTAACTAAAGGATCTTTTCTAAGTATCATGTGATATAATTCCTTTATTTTAAAAATAATATTATATTTTTTTAGAAGAGATATAAGATGATAAGACCCTGGTTACCCTTTGGATTTCATTATCAATAAGGGGGATAAGAATTGGAGCACAAATATTGAATGTTATAATGTGAGGAGATATTGAAAAAAAAATGGAGAGATTATTGAAAAAAAGTGTTGTATTTATTTTCAATGATGTGTTAATATATTTTTGGTGGGTTGTGATGAAGTGGTGATGTTCATAGAATTTTTATAGATTCATTTAATGGAATTGGATATAATTATTAAACAATTCTCCACATAAATGTGATGATTTTTTGAAATTATCTTAAATCTTAAAGAATTTTGAAAAAGAAATTTAAAAAATTACACAATGTTTGAAACATGTTTTCATCCCTTACTTGGGTGAAGATGAATTGAATAAGACCGGTTCTCTATGTAAATGAGAAGATTGTTTGAATTGGACTTAAAGCTTAAATCCTTGTGAAAAAATAATTTGAAAAAGTGAAAAATGTTTGAAACATGTTTCCATAAATTAATTGGGTGAAGTGGAATTGAATAAGACCATGAAAATTATCATTTACATGAATAATTGTTTATGAAAGAATTAAAAAAGGATATAATGAAATATAATTATTATTTCATGAGAATAAGACTTCCATATTCGTGATTTAATTTGAGAATTTCATGTGTTGTTATATTTATATGATAATTTTTTATAACTGTTAGTATGGGCCTTTAACAAAAAAATAATTATCCAAGACAACCATCTAGTCCATCTCAACCATGATCCTATGGGTGCAAGGCTCAACCTTGCATGAGAGCCAGGAAGGCTAGCGATTATGGCGGCATGGGTGAGGGTGAGTTCCTACATAGGTACATAGTACCTATAGGGTGTGCACTGGTGGTGCACAAGGGGGTGAGTGGGTCATCCCACCCCATGTGGTGTGTGCATAGTGTTTCGGGTGCCAACCTTAGTGCCAGATCAATATGTGAAAGGAACAACAAATTATATATGGGAGAGTGAAATAAAAGCATGGAATGATGTGGGATAGCGGAATGTGTGGAAATTGTAGCTTCACTAAAAAACATATAACAATGGGCATTCAATCCAGTTGATCTGGGCCATTCAATTTAAGTGAATTTCGTAATCTTCTTCCCTCGTATTATGGTTCTGGTATACACACTTTCCTTCCATTTATGAGCCATGAAGATAAAGAAATCCACAAGTATTGAAATCATACATCTCCAGTGATATGTTGGATTCTTGTTCTATGTTTTAATTATTTATGTGATCATCATAAACTCGATACATGCATCATAGGAATCTTGAGATCCATTTACACGCAAATATAAAAGAGAAGATTTCTCTCGTGATAAAGCCCAATAAAATGAACTAGTGAGATTAAAATTATTAAATGTATGCATTTAGACTTGGATGAATGAAAATAAAATGGATCGGAATGAGATTTATATGTTTTTTTAAATGGGAGTGATTCACATAGTCATTTTTCTATGTGACTAAATTTTCATGTAGTTATTTTCAGAAGCAAACCACGTAGTTGGTTCATCTATATAACTATTTTTCTATGTATCCATTTTCAGAATAGAATCACATAGTTGTTTATGATATGAATAGGATTCACATATCTAAATCATGCAGTAAAGGTTTCATATGGATGGATTTATTTCACAAAGCCAATTGTGTTGTGTAGTTGAATGCTTGAAGGATTAAAAAACATATATTATTGTTGATGAAGCAAAAATTGAGAAATTATAGATATCATGGATACTTTAATATCATATTAAATTAAATATAGACTTATAGAGATCATTGGGTGGTCAAAGGATTTGTGCCATGATGCTTTTATAGATATCGTGGGGTGGTCAGAATTTTTCTCCCATTCATTGCAACATAAAATAGAGATAGTGTACAGATATGTGAAGAGATCATGGAGGAAAATAAAAAAATAATTATTTAAAATATAAATTTATGATTAAATTGTTATTATTAATCATTATACTCATATATATTGTAGGTTAAAAAAAGTGAGCAGTTTGAGTTGTTGTTGTTGATCTGATACAAAACCTCTAGAGAATATCTTCTAGTATCATAGGTGTGATGAGCAATTGAGAAAAACTAAGAGATCTTGAAACCATTTTGAAAGAATAATTTTATAAGACTGATTCATTTTTTTATAAAATATAAAAGGATTAAAAGTAATTAAATTATATAAGAGGGTGATTTTATATGCTTGAGTATTTATAGAACTTGAGGAGTATCTAGATCACATCAGATCTAGTGAATGAGTTTTGAGACTAGTGTAACTGATAATTATTAGTTGTTTTTTAATATATTTAATGATTAAAAAATTAAATAGAATCCAACTTTATTATAGAGGAAAACCATATGTAGATGTAACACCCTGAGATTTTAAAAGAACATTATGTTCGATAGTGTATACAACATGCAACACTAAACCTAAACGATCCGTGAAATATTATTAAATGATTTTAATAACCTACCTATTGAATTAGTGATTATGAATTGTATTAACTATATTATTAAATATATACATATAAAGTACCTACTTAATAAAAATTTATTGGTTGATTCTTAGGAAATAAGTACCCAATTTTCTGTAAATTTATATGTTTTATTCAAAAATGATTTTTATTGATTTTTATGAGCAAATAATATAATTAATTTCTATAACTTATATAAGTTTTATTTTATAAAAATAATATCATTTTTTAAATCACCATATCAAAATTATCTTAGGGTGAAATTTTTATATTTTTCTAAAAAAATTGATTTTCCAGTGAATAGTGAAAATACTGATTTTTATTGACAACTATAATTTTGTTTCAAGAATTTAAAATGTTCCATTTTGTTTTAAATTGATTTAAAACTTAAATTAGTCCTCTTATATTATTAATAATCCAATTAATTTTATTGGAATCAATATTATGATTGAATATGGTATAAAAAAAAATTATATATAAAAATGTATTTTTCTGAAAAACTATTTTTCATTGCATCTTTCATTTTGATTTTAAATTAAATTATTCAAATTATAATTATTGAATTGTATAAAATGGATTCAATATTTTTAATCAGGATATTAAAATTTGGTAAATACTTCACTTTTAGTTTTTTTTAAAGGAATTGTAATCATGGTAAAATTTATCCCCTTAGTGAAAAGGTAAATCGGGTTAATCTAGGTTGAAAATAAGTGATAAGGTCATAATATTTTTTCTTAATTAATATTATATGAAGTAAATTCAATATTTATCACCATATTCTCAAAATTTATATTTTTAATGGACAATTTTTCATGAAAATGACCAATATAATATTTCAATCAAAGAAAGTTACAAAATGTCACTCTCTTAGTTTTAAATGTCTATTATGTAACCACATAGGGACAAAAGTAATTTGTGAATGAATATAAATTTTAATTTTGTGAATAATGAAATTATATTCATTATTATAATTTATTTTTAATTTTTAGTGATAATATAATTACCTTAAATTCTTTCCCAACGCTAATACATTATTTATTAAATTAATAAAAAATGATATTAAAAATATTAAAAGTGATATAATTTGAGTGATCTATAGTATTAAATGAATTTTATAGATTAATATTGTCATGACCCCATCCCCACAAAGTGTACCCCTCCTAGGCCGGCAATGTGAGAAGGTAGATAATAACCCCTTAGTCCTGCCTTCAGTAGGCCCTGGGTTGGCGACTAGCACCGAGGGTATAGAAAACACACAAATGAGAGGCATTACCCTCTAAGAGAACACATGCAGAAGAGAGAGATAAGATAGACACCAACCATCTCCAACTCAACCAGTAAGATGAAATAAATCCCAAGTACACATATGAAATGTCATGAAAAACTACTACAACTGAAAGAGGAAAAAACTGCATGTACCCAAAAGAAAGTAAAACAGCAGCAACCACAAGCCCGAACAGCTCCTGCAACCCCAAACTAGAAAACACCATCCTGATCTCCAGCCTACTCCAAGTGACCTGAAAATCAGTTTATATATACATAGGGTGGGTATAACATTATACTCAGTAGGATCCTCCTCGAAGCCTCTCGTGCAAAAGTAAAGAAAGCATGCTAAAGCACAGCGAACAACAAGTGAAACTAACTCATCACCTAAGCAGGTATACTATGTTCCCAACCTCACCATGGATACTCTAACCAAGTAACACATGCAAGAGTATATTATATAATAAATAATATCAAGGTCACCCCGCTACTACTTCCCCACTGGTTTTCCGCTTTTCCCCAACATCGCGCGTCCTAAGCATCTCTCTCCAAAAAGGCTTTCCCACAGACACCTGAGTGAAGCACCACGATATGCACCTCATGCAGAAAAACCACCACATCCACATAAGCAAAGTGACTAGGTATTTTCTAGGAGCCACCACAGCCCACATAACATGTATCATACGTCGGGTATTATACCTCAATCCATTACTGCCCATACACCGAGTAAGGATCCTCAAGCCATCACAGCCTATACACGTTACACCTATAGTAGTCCATGGGAAAAAATATCCAGAATATATATGCATGAATAACCACAAGCCATTACAGCCCTCTACACGCATATATGGGGAAAACTAACCACTTTGCCTACCAGCACAAGTAACTACCAAGAGAAGAGTACGGGGCCAAAGGGGGTAGTCAGCCATTCATCCTCCCACCGGAATGATGGGGAAAACACCCCCAGGGCTCAGAATCCCTGGGGTGTCAATTTCCCTTATTGACAGGGTGGAGTAGTGTATAGAAACACAAAACTATAGGATATACTATATCTCACAACCACACTATGGGAATAACCTAGTCTTAGACTCAACTTCAGCTAACGTCTCTCGACCTTTGGGCTGCTACTTCTAAGACTAGGTATCCTATAAGCACACAACCATTTAAAGAGCTTTAATTTATTACTTCATTCCCTTTTTATCAAATCCACTTTATGTTAATTAATTCTTTAAACATTAATTAATCATTTACAATTCCACATTAAACTTCGTTAGCATCACACCCAAAGTCCTCTGTCCCTTTAAAATTACAACCTCATCATTTTGTTCCAGCAACTCCAACCCCAGGGGTTAACATCATTTATTCAATTATTCATTACAGAATTACTTTCCCATATTCCTAGGCATTATAGAAAAATATTCTATGCTACTAAACACAGGGGGGCTCAACACGGTGAGTAGATGTACTACCCGTTGAGTCTTTGCTGCCTATAGCAAGAGCGTAGACCCATCCTCCCTTGAGAAGCTAAACACGAAAAGCACGTGGCATACCCCGCACGTCTTCACCTCTTTTGTAAGAAAGGTAAGCAAGACCAGCTACCTTGAGCAGTGGGGAAAAGTAAAGTAGATAATCAAATAATAAGAATGATCAAGCATCCAACAATCACATCCATTATGTTCCATCATCCCCGGTGTCCTCCCTGACACCCATATGCATAAATCGATGCATCTCGCCACTCTAGGTGTCATCTTCTGCAACAACTAAAGGTCTGAATGCCCCCACATAACACAACAACCATCCAGGCTCACGTCACAACACAAGCAGTAGGAAAACAAACATCTTAACAATTGGGCTCTTGACCCTTTAACAATCAAGAGGGTAACTCAGAACCCTTCAAGGAATTATCAAACAATCAGTTCTTTAATCCATCTTGAATTAACTGATTTATTATTCATAGGTTCCAAATTTTGGAAACCTAATCAGTAAGCTATCAAAAATAATTAAACGTTCTTACTGCACCAATTTGATTAACATAAAATTACAACAAGGAGAACCAGATTCATTTACATGCCTCTTTATCTTTTAACCAAACAATTAGCAATTAATTTTTATTTACGTTCGTTACCAATTCCCATCAAGAACGAACAACTAAACAAGTAAGCATAGATATCACACTATCTATCAAAACAAAAGGCAATAACATACGATCGATATCAATTTATTTATCCAGTTCAAATATTTATTATGTTAATTCGATTGTCATATAATGGGATAAAACATGCTAACAATATAGTTGCACGTAAAGGAAGAGAGAAGCAATGAATCCCCTACCACAAATGGTTCTTGACGTTCTTTATACCATAATGGTTCACGATCACCTCCTCTCGCGATAACTACATCCACCCAAGGATGCCACGGTACGACCACACCAACTAAAACCCAAGCAAAATCCATTAAAATCATGGAGATCACATGCTATAACATGGAAGGAGAAATAGGAGAAGATAAACCCTAAAATAATGACGATAAAACATACCTTATATTGAAGATTTATTGATACAGCTTGGTTGTATCAAAACAAAGCGGAACCAATCCGAGGAGGAAAGTTTGATTGTGCAACTCCTATGAGAAGGAATGGGATGTTCGAGTGTCTCACACCTGAGAATAAGGAGAAATAATTAGGTAGGAAGATATCTCATCCCTTTAGAAGATTTAACGGAGCGGCGGTTTAAGATACGTTTAATTTCCCATTAAAAGAGGATCGCATTAAACCACGTGATTTAACCAAGTAAACACATACCGATCCTTATGGATAATTAATATAGGAGTTATAGCCTTTGAATCGGACTTAGAGTCCTTAAAATGAGGGTTTAAATGCATTTTACATCAAAGGAAACGTTAAAGGGGTGAAACAGTATGAAGCGGGAAACACCGTTCACCGTTGGAACCTCACCATTTTGGAAACACTATTCATGAATCTCACCATTGGAACCTCACTTTTCTGGAAACACTATTCATGAATCTCACCGTTGGAACCTCACCATTCTGGAAACACTGTTCATGAACCTCACTATTGGAACCTCACTGTTCTGGAAACATTTTTCATTAACCTCATCATTGGAACCTCACCATTCTGGAAACATTGTTCATGAACCTCACCATTGGAACTTCACCATTCTGGAAACACTGTTCACAAACCTCACCATTGGAACCTCACTATTTTTGGAAACACTGTTCATGAACCTCACCGTTGGAACCTCACTGTTTGTACCTCACCATTCTGGAAACACTATTTATTAACCTCACCGTTGGAACCTCCCCGTTAGAACATCACCGTTCTGGAAACACTATTCATTAACCTCATCATTGGAACCTCATTATTCTAGAAACACTGTTCATGAACCTCACCATTCTGGAAACACTGTTCATGAACCTCACCGTTGGAACCTCACTGTTCTGGAAACACTGTTCACCTAAGGTTACAATTGCACTGTTCACAGAAGGTTAATATTGACACTATTCACCTAAGGTTACCATTGCACTGTTCACATAAGGTTACCATTGCACTATTCACAGAAGGTTAATGTTGACACTGTTTGCCTAAGGTTACCGTTGCACTGTTCACAGAAGGTTACCGTTGCATTGTTCACAGAAGGTTAATTTTGATACTATTCACCTAAGGTTGTCGTTGCACTACTCACAACGGTATACCATTGGAACTGTTCATAGAAAGTCATCGTTGCACTATTCACAATGGTCTACTGTTGGAACTGTTCACCTAAGGTTACCATTGTACGGTTCACAACGGTCTACCATTGGAACTGTTCACAGAAGGTCACCGTTGTACTGTTCACAACGGTCTACCATTGGAACTGTTCACCTAAGGTGACCGTTTCACTGTTAACAACTATCTATCATTGTAATTGTTCATAGAAGGTCACTGTTGAACTATTCATAATAGTCTACCATTGGAACTGTTCACAGATAAGTCACCATGACCTCCCGGAACACTCAAACACCATATTTTCACAAAGGAAAGGACCAGAGAGGTCTGGGACATTAAAAATATGAAATATTGGTAATTTTTAAATTAATTATATTCTAAATACAACTTTTTATTGATGTATTTGAAGTCAAATTTAATGAATAGTGTCAAAATTGACATTAATGATAATTTATGAAAATAATATTTAATTAAATTATTTTAAAATCATTAAAATATTTAAATGGGACAAGTGGGACAATATGTGGTCTAAAATATCATCAATTTTCCATTTATGATTCAATAGTTACCCTATATGTAATATCATAACCTTATAATAGTAAAAAATATGTTACCGCGATTAATTTTAAAATAAGTTAATTAAGGGGTTAAACCAAAAGATAAGGTTTAAAACACCACATTAACCTATATAAATGTTATTGGTTGGTGAAATTTAAAAAATATACTACCATGGGTTATAATATCAAGCCATTTGGATGAATTGTTCTTGATTATTACTTTATTATAATTTGATTTTTTATGAAATGCCAAACGGGCTCCATACCTCAATTATAAAAGGGAATCTCCTCCCTGACTTCTTTACACCACATTGAGCCCTATATATTGGGAAAAAACCTACAAAAATACCTTATAAACTTATTTAGACACATTCTAGAGGTTTTTGCATCCCAAAATACCTACCCTTTGACCCTTAAGAGGAGATTCGAAGGAGTTCATTCAAAGAATAGGTAATTGCCTTAACTGATCACTTTCTTTTTACTTATTATTTACCTAATATAAATCTATGATATTTATCATAAAATAATAACTTAGTTATACTCAATATATTTAAATGTTATTGTGATTATTAAATCACCATTATCCACCCTCTTTCCCATCAAATGGGAAGTGAAGGTATCACTTGTGCATATATACGGCTTACAGTCTCCACGTAGAGATACAATTCATTTTCCACTGCCATATTTCATGGAAGTTTATTATTATGGGTTTAATATTTATATATGATAATTATGAAATAATTACACCCATGTAATTACAATATCATATCTACCCCCTTACCTTCCAATTCGTTGGAATATAATATCGCTTGTGCGTACGTGTGGACTACCACCTTCATGAAGTGATATGATTTTTTTTCATTTCCATTTTAATATTTGGTAATAAGGATGGACTTGAATAATATAATGATGTATATTATATAATAATGATTCTATAAATGTGAACTATTATTTACCTTTCTTTTGTTCCATCTGTCAAAAAATGAAAACAGCATTCATGCATGCATACGACCTATCATCTCCATAAATGATGTAATTCATTTTTCTTTCTATAGTTTTAATGGATGACTCTAAATATGTATATAATGAATATATATTATATTTATATCATAATTAACATTATTTATATGATATAACCATGATCAAAGTACATGATCTGAAACCACTGAACCAAAACATACATGAAAAATGAAGTAGTTACCACACAGAATAGTGACTTTAATAAAGAATTTTTTATAAATGGGTTATAAGTATATCATATAAGGTATGATATATATGATTTTTTTTTTTAATATAATTATAATAAATATATATTAATTTTACAGGAGGTTCTATTACATATGAAGAAAGTTGAACCTGATGTAAGGGTTTCTCGTCTGACTTTTACTTTCGTGAGACATATGTCATATTCACCACTTAATTATTTTGTGTGGTGTATATAATAACACTTTAATATGATATATAATTAATATATTTATATTAATGGTATTTAAAGTTTCATTTGAATTTATTTATTTTATGGGGGTTATGATTCAAAAGTTACTAAAGCGGTAAGGATTTATTTCAAAATCTCGTCACTATTAGGGATTTTCTCTGTTGGGGGAGTCTTTTATTTCATATCCATAATTTATCAAAATGTTTTAAATAATATTTTTAATAAACTAAAATTATTTATTAAAGATATTTTTATCTATGTTTGAACTTTTTACTGAATTTATTTTTTAAAGGAATCTTCTTTTTATTTTTTGAATGAGTTACTTTTTTACTTTTACCAAAAGTGTAAGAGGGATGTTTTTTTAACTTATACAGAATGAATGAAATTTCATTTGGTCATTACCAATAAATTATTTTAATATTATTTTATAATTTTAAAACTTTATTTTCAAAGAAAATGGTTTCTTTAATATGTGTAAATTTTTATATTTAAAAAATTATTTTCAAAGTAAAAAAGGGTATTTTCCTCAAGAAATATTCCAGTAATATATTTAAAGTATTTTCATATATGTAAACATCATTTGTTGAATATTATGTTGATTATGTACTCTTATGATACCATCCAACATATTTGTATGTATTTTTTATGATTAGTTTGACTAGGAAAAGTGTTGATATTACGTATACTAGTTCTTCCAATACAGACAGCTATTGATTTTTAAGGCATATTGATAAATTTGTATTGTTTATTCATATGAGGAATGAATTGGACTTAATAAGTGATGGTCAGGACTCACTATATCCCCTTGATGAATTGGTATGTCTCATGAGACAAAAATTATTGGGTTTTTTCAAGGCCTTACCCATTTATTTTCAAATGACTTCGCCAAGGCCACAATGGTAAGTTTCAGATGTATGACATTATGCATTCCCTCATTATGAAATCAATTATTAATTTCCATGTGATTATTCAATTTTTTATGATATCCATGTATTATTATCTAGTTCATGTGATTATTTACATGGAATTCACTACTGTAAATACACTATTTCCCAACGGTTGTGAACCGTTGGGAAAGCCCCTCAAACCGTTGGTATCTAATATACCAACGATTCTCTCAACCATGGGGAAGTAGGCCGTGGGGAAAACCTTTCCCAACGGTTTACTGGGAACCGTTGGGGTAGGGTGACAAAAGGCACTCTACCCCAACGGTTTGGTAAACCGTTGGGATAGTTTTTCCCAACGGTTTCTCCCAAACCGTTGGGAAAAACCACATGGGTTCCCTCTTTCCCAACGGTTTAGAACCGTTGGGAAAATAGCTCTTTACCAACGGTTTAATGAACCGTTGGTAAAAACTTATTTAGAATTATATGCCAACGGTTTAAAACCGTTGGCATACCCTATGCTGCAAATTGCAGCCCCCTGCAATTTGGCAGCCCCTCTCCCCTGTACATCAAGCACCTCTCATCTCATCAGGCCTCATTTTCACCTCATTTTCGATCCAACAGGCCTCATTTTCACCTCATTTTCGATCCAACTATTGTACCTGTAATAAAATAAAACATACATATACAATTACGAACAAATTCATACACATTTAACATATAATGGATCCTGAAACTATACACATCCATAATTAAATTACAATTCATAAACATACATAATTCATATAGAATTCAATTTAAAATTTAGATGACAATTATATCTGGAATCCGATTGAGACGGGGATGATTGGTACACGTCACATATGACCCATGGATCGTTCTCCTAATGTTTCAATGGAAACCGAATGCGTTTGGTTGGTTTTGCGTATGCCAGTTCTTTTCACTTATAATCCTACCCATTTTAAACAAAACAGACACAGTTAGAGCGGTGTTGGCCACACCGCGCCTCGGATTGAGGCGGGGATGATTCGTACACCTCACATATGACCCATGGATCGTTCTTCTAAAGTTTCAATGGAAACCAAATGCGTTTGGTCGGTTTTCCGTATGTACTTAAAATGATGTCCATTTTAATCAAAAGAGAGCCACTTAGACTGATCCCGGCCACACCGCGACTCGGATTGAGCCCGAGTGGGCTCGTACATGTCACATATGACTGATGGATCATTGTGATAAATTATCAACAGATTCGGAATGCGTTTGGTCGGTTTTGCGTATGTCAGTTGTTCTTTTCACTTATAATCATGTCCATTTTAAACAAAAGATACACAGTTAGAACGGTGTCGGCCACATCGCTCCTCGGATTGAGGCAAGATTGACTCATACACGTCACATACGACCCATGGATCCTTGTGCTAAAGTATCGACACAGTCCGAATGTCTTTGGTCGGTTTTTCGTATGTCACTTGATGATTTTCACTTAAAATGACGTCTTTTTGAAACAAAAGACTGACGCTTTGAGTGGTGTCGTCCACACCGCGTCTCCGATTGTGGCGGGGTTGATTTGTACACGTCACATATGACCCATGGATCGTTCTCCTAAAGTTTCGACGGAAACCGAATCCGTTTGGTCATTTTTCCGTATGTACTTAAAATGGTGTTCATTTTAAACAAAAGAGAGCCACTTAGACTTATCCCGGCCACACCGCGACTCGGATTCATCCCAGGTTGGCTCGTATACGTCACATATGACCCATGGATTGTTGGCATAAATTATCAACAGATTCGGAATGCGTTTGGTCGGTTTTCCGTATGTCAGTTGATGCTTTTCACTTAAAATGACGTCCTTTTGAAACAAAAGACGGACACTTTGAGTGGTTCCGGCCACACCGCGTCTCCGGATTGACCTAAAACCACCGGGAAACATTCTAATTATTATTCATGACGTGTACGCGCAGACGGCACGTCAATCGGACGTGCGGTTTGCGTGGTACGGCTCAATATTCGTGTTTTAAGTGATGCTCGCGCTTCGTAAACGCGCGTGAGGGGGGTCCAAACGGGCCGAACGATTTCAGAATGACCTGAAATCAGACGAAAAATACGGGTGACTGATTTATGAAGTGGTCGAGCAGAAGGCACGTCAATCGGACGTGCCGTGTGCCCGCGGTGACCGACAACGCAGTTCTGGTGTCATAAACGGCCAAAACGGGCGTCCAACGGTCAAATTCAAAGCGGACGACCTCGGATTGACCTGAAACCACCGGGAAACATTCTAATTATTATTCGTGACGTGCACGCGCAGACGGCACGTCAATCGGACGTGCGGTTTGCGCGGTACGGCTCAATATTCGTGTTTTAAGTGATGCGCGCGCTTCGTAAACGAGCGTGAGGGGGGTCCAAACGGGCCGAACGATTTCAGAATGACCTGAAATCAGACGACAAATATGGGTGACTGATTTATGAAGTGGTCGAGCAGACTTCACGTCAATCGGACGTGCCGTGTGCCCGCGGTGACCGACAACGCAGTTCTGGTGTCATAAACGGCCAAAACGGGCGTCCAACGGTCAAATTCATAGCAGCCGACCTCGGATTGACCTGAAACCACCGGGAAACATTCTAATTATTATTCGTGACGTGTACGCGCAGACGGCACGTCAATCGGACGTGCGGTTTGCGCGGTACGGCTCAATATTCGTGTTTTAAGTGATGCTCGCTCTTCGTAAACGCGCGTGAGGGGGGTCCAAACGGGCCGAACGATTTCAGAATGACCTTAAATCAGACGACAAATACGGGTGACTGATTTATGAAGTGTTCGAGTAGACGGCACGTCAATCGGACGTGCCGTGTGCCCGCGGTGACCGACAACGCAGTTCTGGTGTCATAAACGGCCAAAACGGGCGTCCAACGGTCAAATTCAAAGCGGACGACCTCGGATTGACCTGAAACCACCGGGAAACATTCTAATTATTATTCGTGACGTGTACGCATAGACGGAACGTCAATCGGACGTGCGGTTTGCGCGGTACGGCTCAATATTCGTGTTTTAAGTGATGCGCGCGCTTCGTAAACGCGCGTGAGGGGGGTCCAAATGGGCCGAACGATTTCAGAATGGCCTGAAATCAGACGACAAATACGAGACAGTGATTTATGAAGTGGTCGAGCAGACGGCACGTCAATCGGACGTTCCGTGTGCCCGCGGTGACCGACAATGCAATTCTGGTGTCATAAACGGCCAAAACGGGCGTCCAACGGTCAAATTCATAGCGGCCGACCTCGGATTGACCTAAAACCACCGGGAAACATTCTAATTATTATTTGTGACGTGTACGCGTAGACGGAACATCAATCGGACGTGCGGTTTGCGCGGTACGGCTCAATATTCGTGTTTTAAGTGATGCTCGCGCTTCGTAAACGCGCGTGAGGGGGGTCCAAACGGGCCGAACGAAGTCGGAATGGCCTGAAATCAGACGACAAATACGGGTGACTGATTTATGAAGTGGTCGAGCAGACGGCATGTCAATCGGACGTGCCGTGTGCCCGTGGTGACCGACAACGCAGTTCTGGTGTCATAAACGGCCAAAACGGGCGTCCAACGGTCAAATTCATAGCGGCCGACCTCGGATTGACCTGAAACCACCGGGAAACATTCTAATTATTATTCGTGACGTGTACGCGCAGACGGCACGTCAATCGGACGTACGGTTTGCGCGGTACGGCTCAATATTCGTGTTTTAAGTGATGCTCGCGCTTCGTAAACGCGCGTGAGGGGGGTCCAAATGGGCCGAACAATTTCAGAATGGCCTGAAATCAGACGAAAAATACGGGTGACTGATTTATAAAGTGGTCGAGCAGACGACGCATCAATCGGACGTGCCGTGTGCCCGCGGTGACCGACAACGCAGTTCTGGTGTCATAAACGGCCAAAACGGGCGTCCAACGGTCAAATTCATAGCGGCCGACCTCGGATTGACCTGAAACCACCGGGAAACATTCTAATTATTATTTGTGACGTGTACGCGCAGACGGCACGTCAATCGGACGTGCGGTTTGCGCGGTACGGCTCAATATTCGTGTTTTAAGTGATGCTCGCGCTTCGTAAACGCGCGTGAGGGGGGTCCAAACGGGCCGAACGATTTCAGAATGACCTGAAATCAGACGACAAAAACGGGTGACTGATTTATGAAGTGGTCGAGCAAACGGCACGTCAATCGGACGTGCCGTGTGCCCGCGGTGACCGACAACGCAGTTCTGGTGTCATAAACGGCCAAAACGGGCGTCCAACGGTCAAATTCAAAGAGGATGACCTCGGATTGACCTGAAACCACCGGGAAACATTCTAATTATTATTCGTGACGTGTACGCGCAGACGGCACGTCAATCGGATGTGCGGTTTGCGCGGTACGGCTCAATATTCGTGTTTTAAGTGATGCGCGCGCTTCGTAAACGCGCGTGTGGGGGGTCCAAACGGGCCGAAAGATTTCAGAATGGCCTGAAATCAGACGACAAATACGGGACAGTGATTTATGAAGTGGTCGAGCAGACGGCACGTCAATCGGACGTGCCGTGTGCCCGCGGTGACCGACAACGCAGTTCTGGTGTCATAAACGGCCAAAACGGGCGTCCAATGGTCAAATTCATAGCGGCCGACCTCGGATTGACCTAAAACCACCGGGAAACATTCTAATTATTATTCGTAACGTGTATGCATAGACGGAACGTCAATCGGACGTGCGGTTTGCGCGGTACGGCTCAATATTCGTGTTTTAAGTGATGCGCGCGCTTCGTAAACGCGCGTGAGGGGGGTCCAAACGGGCCGAACGATTTCCGAATGGCCTGAAATCAGACGACAAATACGGGACAGTGATTTCTGAAGTGTTTGAGCAGACAGCGCATCAATCGGACGTGTCGTGTGACCGCGGTGACCGACAACGCAGTTCTGGTGTCATAAACGGCCAAAACGGGCGTCCAACGGTCAAATTCAAATCGGACGACCTCGGATTGACCTGAAACCACCGGGAAACATTCTAATTATTATTCGTGACGTGTACGCGCAGACGGCACGTCAATCGGACGTGCGGTTTGCGCGGTACGGCTCAATATTCGTGTTTTAAGTGATGCGCGCGCTTCGTAAACGCGCGTGAGGGGGGTCCAAACGGGCCGAACGATTTCAGAATGGCCTGAAATCAGACGACAAATACGGGACAGTGATTTCTGAAGTGTTCGAGTAGACGGCGCATCAATCGGACGTGTCGTGTGCCCGCGGTGACCGACAACGCAGTTCTGGTGTCATAAACGGCCAAAACGGGCGTCCAACGGTCAAATTCATAGCGGCCGACCTCGGATTGACCTGAAACCACCGGGAAACATTCTAATTATTATTCGTGACGTGTACGCGCAGACGGAACGTCAATCGGACGTGCGGTTTGCGCGGTACTGCTCAATATTCGTGTTTTAAGTGATGCTCGCGCTTCGTAAACGCGCGTGAGGGGGGTCCAAATGGGCCGAACGAAGTCGGAATGGCCTGAAATCAGACGACAAATACGGGTGACTGATTTATGAAGTGGTCGAGTAGACGGCACGTCAATCGGATGTGCCGTGTGCCCGCGGTGACCGACAACGCAGTTCTGGTGTCATAAACGGCCAAAACGGGCGTCCAACGGTCAAATTCAAAGAGGACGACCTCGGATTGACCTGAAACCACCGGGAAACATTCTAATTATTATTCGTGACGTGTACGCGCAGACGGAACGTCAATCGGACGTGAGGTTTGCGCGGTACGGCTCAATATTCGTGTTTTAAGTGATGCTCGCGCTTCGTAAACGCGCGTGAGGGGGGTCCAAACGGGCCGAACGAAGTCGGAATGGCCTGAAATCACACGAAAAATACGGGTGACTGATTTATGAAGTGCTCGAGCAGACGGCACGTCAATCGGACGTGCCGTGTGCCCGCGGTGACCGACAACGCAGTTCTGGTGTCATAAACGGCCAAAACGGGCGTCCAACGGTCAAATTCAAAGCGGACGATCTCGGATTGACCTGAAACCACCGGGAAACATTCTAATTATTATTCGTGACGTGTAAGCGCAGACGGAACGTCAATCGGACGTGCGGTTTGCGCGGTACGGCTCAATATTCGTGTTTTTAGTGATGCGCGCGCTTCGTAAACGCGCGTGAGGGGGGTCCAAACGGGCCGAACGATTTCAGAATGGCCTGAAATCAGACGAAAAATACGGGACAGTGATTTCTGAAGTGTTCGAGCAGACGGCGCATCAATCGGACGTGTCGTGTGCCCGCGGTGACCGACAACGCAGTTCTGGTGTCATAAACGGCCAAAACGGGCGTCCAACGGTCAAATTCAAAGCGGACGACCTCGGATTGACCTGAAACCACCGAGAAACATTCTAATTATTATTCGTGACGTGTACGCGCAGACGCCACGTCAATCGGACGTGCGGTTTGCGCGGTACGGCTCAATATTCGTGTTTTAAGTGATGCCCGCGCTTCTTAAACGCGCGTGAGGGGGGTCCAAACGGGCCGAACGATTTCAGAATTTCCTGAAATCAGACGACAAATACGGGACAGTGATTTCTGAAGTGTTCGAGCAGACGGCGCATCAATCGGACGTGTCGTGTACCCGCGGTGACCGACAACGCAGTTCTGGTGTCATAAACGGCCAAAACAGGCGTCCAACGGTCAAATTCATAGCGGCCGACCTCGGATTGACCTGAAACCACCGGGAAACATTCCAATTATTATTCTTGACGTGTACGCGCAGACGGAACGTCAATCAGACGTGCGGTTTGCGCGGTACGGCTCAATATTCGTGTTTTAAGTGATGCTCGCGCTTCGTAAACGCGCGTGAGGGGGGTCCAAACGGGCCGAACGAAGTCAGAATGGCCTGAAATCAGACGAAAAATACGGGTGACTGATTTATGAATTGGTCGAGCAGACGGCACGTCAATCGGACGTGCCATGTGCCCGCGGTGACCGACAACGCAGTTCTGGTGTCATAAACGGCCAAAACGGGCGTCCAACGGTCAAATTAAAAGCGGACGACCTCGGATTGACTTGAAACCACCGGGAAACATTCTAATTATTATTCGTGACGTTTACGCGCAGACGGCATGTCAATTGGACGTGCGGTTTGCGCGGTACGGCTCAATATTCGTGTTTTAAGTGATGCTCCCGCTTCGTAAACGCGCGTGAGGGGGGTCCAAACGGGCCGAACGAAGTCAGAATGGCCTGAAATCAGACGACAAATACGGGTGACTGATTTATGAAGTGGTCGAGCAGACGGCACATCAATCGGACGTGCCGTGTGCCCGCGGTGGCCGACAACGCATTTCTGGTGTCATAAACGGCCAAAACGGGCGTCCAACGGTCAAATTCAAAGAGGACGACCTCGGATTGACCTGAAACCATCGGGAAACATTCTAATTATTATTCGTGACGTGTACGCGCAGACGTCACGTCAATCGGACGTGCGGTTTGCGCGGTACGGCTCAATATTCGTGTTTTTAGTGATGCGCGCGCTTCGTAAACGCGCGTGAGGGGGGTCCAAACGGGCCGAACGATTTCAGAATGGCCTGAAATCAGACAAAAAATACGGGACAGTGATTTCTGAAGTGTTCGAGTAGACGGCGCATCAATCGGACGTGCCGTGTGCCCGCGGTGACCGACAACGCAGTTCTGGTGTCATAAACGGCCAAAACGGGCGTCCAACGGTCAAATTCATAGCGGCCGACCTCGGATTGACCTGAAACCATCGGGAAACATTCTAATTATTATTCGTGATGTGTACGCATAGACGGAACGTCAATCGGACGTGCGGTTTGTGCGGTACGGCTCAATATTCGTGTTTTAAGTGATGCGCGCGCTTCGTAAACGCGCGTGAGGGGGGTCCAAACGGGCCGAACGATTTCAGAATGGCCTGAAATCAGACGAAAAATACGGGTGACTGATTTATGAAGTGTTCGAGCAGACGGCACGTCAATCGGACGTGCCGTGTGCCCGCGGTGACCGACAACGCAGTTCTGGTGTCATAAACGGCCAAAACGGGCGTCCAACGGTCAAATTCATAGCGGCCGACCTCGGATTGAGGCGGGGTTGACTCGTACATGTCTAAAATGACCCATGTATCGTTTTCTTAAAGTATCAACACAATCCGAATGCGTTTGGTCGGTTTTCCGTATGCCAGTTGATGTTTTTCACTTAAAATGATGTCCTTTTGAAACAAAAGACATACACTTTGAGTTGTTCCGACCACACCGCGCCTCGGATTGAGGCGGGGATGACTCGTACACGTCACATATGACCCATGGATCGTTGTCCTAAAGCATCAACACATTTCGAATGTGTTTGGTCAGTTTTTCGTATGTCACTTTTTGTTTTCACTTAAAATCTTATGGAAATTCATATAGAATATTTTTATATCATATTTAGTATAGATTAGATTTTAGTTGATCGTGCTATGAAACATTTCAGAGCTAATGAAATTAAGGAAGGTGGAGGGGCTGTCCGGGGGGCTGTCCGGGGGGGCTGTTCGGTGGGTGTCCGGGGGGCTGTCCGGGGACCAAGGAGGAGGGTGGGGGGGCTGTGCGGGGTCTGTCCGGGGGGGCTGTCCGGTGGGTGTCCGGGGGGCTATCCGGGGACCAAGGAGGAGGGTGGGGGGGCTGTGCGGGGTCTTTCCGGGGGGTGTTTGGGGGTTGTTCAGGGGGTTGTCCGGGGTTGTTTAGGGGGCTGTCCGATGGTTGTTCAGGGGGTTGTCCGGGGTTGTTTAGGGGGCTGTCCGGGAACCAAGGAGGAGGGTTGGGGGCTGTACGGGGGGCTGTCCAGGGGGCTGTCCAGGGGGCTGTCCGCGGGGCTGTCCGCGGGGTGTTTGGGGGGTGTTCGGGGTCCAAGGGGGAGGGGGGGTTGTCCAGGGTCCAAGAATGAGGGGGGATGTCCAGGGAGTTCTCAAACACACAACCACTAAAAGACAACAACATCCATAAAAACAGACAATATATAAAAATAACTCAACTCCAATACTATACTACGAGTCTAGATAAAACCAACAACTAGAATAGATTAAACATCAAATCTCAAGTCAAAAGTGTAACGGATCAATATGTCCCACATCAGCATCACCATCTCCATCATCATCATCATCATCGCCCTCGTCATCGTCCTCCTCATCGTCCTCACCCTCCACAGCGCCTTCCTCCTCGCCTTCGCCCTCCTCCTCGCCCTCCTCATCTCCCTCCTCTTCCGCATCAGACTGCTCGCCATCATCATCTTCAAGCTGGACATCGGCCTGACCACCACTGGAACTGCCACCTGGTGCACCATATATAGAATGTATCGATGACATGTATTCATCAATCGCTGGGATGGCCTCTGCTGGAAGTGTTGGACGTAGAACTTCAATAAATTTCATAAATGCACTGTTTGCCCTAGCAGACTGTTCTGCCGTCTCTGTGGCCCTTTTCTCAGCCTGTTCTGCCTGTGCCCTAACTTTCTGCAGCTCGGTGGCACTACAACTCGTACCTGAGGCAGGCCAATACCTCGTCGGGGCTATCCTAGGTCGGCAGCGTACTCTGCCAGAATGATCCTCTCCCAACACCTGATGTAAGTGATCAGATGGCCCAAAATTGTCTGCTTCTTGGGCATCGAGGGCCTCTAAAGCATCCTGTTACAAATATAAATATATTATTAAGTTACGAAATAGATATTAAAATATAAAATCAACAGATTAAAACTTACAATCTGCTGCTGAGTCGCTTCGTTGACAGCACGTCCATCCTTTTTTCGTCTACTCGAGCAAAACAGTTTTGCTCGAGGCACACGTCCTTCAATATTTTGTACTTGCCTCTAAAATGACATTGAAAACAAAATTTATATAAAGACTTCAGCAAATAATTAAATAATTGAGGAAACAAAAGAAAATGTAAGTCGTAAAGAAAACTTATAAACAATTGTCATACCTGCTGCCTCTCATGATCCGGCATCGTCGTGCGTCCTAGTGTATGGAGGTATTTTTTTGCATCAATGTTTTTTTTATTTTTTCCAGATGATTCCTAAATAAAATTCGATAATGCAAAGGATAATATTAATGAAAAACTTGGAATTTATTATTTAAATACCTCAAATGTAATTCATACCTTAAACTGGGTACTCGTCCAATGAGTAATCATCTGACGATACTGCTCTATAGGACAATCATCCACGACCGGTACCGCCTCTAACTCAGTGCCAACTCTAGCACGCCAGCCAATATACAGCTCATGCTTGTAGGCTCTCCAAAGCTCGCCTAAATCCTTTAGACGTTCCAGTCGTGCACCCTCACCATCAGGAAAATTAAATCGAAGCTGAAATGAAAATATTAATTTATATAAATACAAAAAAAATTCATGGCATTAAATACAACAGATTTTTTTACCCATATCTCTACCCAAGCTCTATCTTTGACCTCATGTGGCAAATGTCTCCACGACAGTGGGCTGACGGGAATGATGTCGGAGTATTTGGAAAGCGTCGCCATAAAACTCCGACATTGTTGCCCTGTTTTCTCAACCATCTGATTGTCTTCATTATATTCCACCATAACCTGTGTGCGATGGTTCCACACCGAACGCATGCGTGTACGGCCCCGCCCTCGCCTCCTGTCAGTAGATGTATCTGTCATGAAAGAAAAACAAATATTTTATCAAAACATATTATAATGAAAATAAATATTGCTATAAAAATTTGTTAGGGTTTTATAAATATACCTTTGCTAGTCTGATCAATGAGTGGCGCCGGATCCACAGAACCTGATGGAACACCCTCTGGTGGAACAGGAGTCGAAGACGATGGAATATAAAAGCTCGGAGAGAGAGAAGTAGAAGGAAAAGAAGATGGAACAACTGTATGACCTGCTGACTGGGGAGTGGGAATCATCATGGGATGTGAAAATGATGGGGCAGAAGATGCAGAAGGTAGCGAAAACATGGGAGGTCTAAATATCCCGTGTGTCCCTAACGACACACCGGGATCAGAATGTGGGAAGGCTGAAATGTCAGTGGAAGGGGCAGGGTCTAGTCGGGCACGCGCAGCTCTATGTCCACCTCTGGTACGAACCCTCCTCGTACCACCGGCCTGAGTACTAGGACCAGTACTAGGATCCTCGTCGAATAACTGTCGACGTAATGGTGGATCCTACAAAAAAGTTTACAAAAAAAATTAATCACATGACATTATATATTCTGTAAATATATATATATATATTTGAAATAAAGTACTCACTGTAGGCACTAATGGTGGAATGCCCATCTCCTCCACCCGACGATTGTTCTCCGCCATTTTTTTTCTTCGTCTCTCTTCAATTGGCTTCATTTCCTGCATTGGAAAACAAATATGTAATTAATTAGAAAAAGAAAATTAATGTGTAAACCAAAAAACTAAATATATGAGGGAATGAGGGGATTCATTGGTAATTTAGCTATCAATTGTTTTAGAAGAGCTTGAATGAATTTAATAAAACATACAAGTTGTAATGTTCACCAAGTTAGAAATATTGTTTGATTTGGTTTGAATACAGTTCAATTCCAAATTAGAAAATGCAATTCAAATAAAACAGTAACCAATAAACATTGAAAATTCACATAACGGTCAAGTCAGCTAAAACATATTTGTGATCAATACTAAATAAATATGAATATTACCAACCTTAACAACCCAACTCGAGGTAAACCAAAAGAATTGAGAACATGGATGAATTATTCTATATATTTCCAACCACAACTTCAGGTTCACAATCAACTCTGACAATTGAGCTATTGGAGTCATCAAAAGAAATAAATGGATTGGTTCCAATGGCAATAGGGACAGTGTCAATTCCATCATCAGCATCATCAAAAATATGTCTTGGAATTACTTCAACTATGACACCAAATTCAGGTTGAAGTTGATCTTTGACATAAAAAACTTGTTTAGCCATTGATGCCAACACATATGGTTCTTCGGTTGCAAGAGTGCGGGTCATATTAATTACTCGAAATCCACAATCATCAATAAATGTGCCATGTCTCGTCATCGAATCAAACCAATGGCATTTCATCATTGTGACTCGTCCATGAGAGTAATAATCTAATATTATTATTTTCTCAACGACTCCATAATAACCCACATTTTTAAGTCGCGGTCTACTATCTGATGTACTGGCATAACAATCTGTTGTGGAAGTAACCATAATACCATCATGTTGTGTTCTCATGTTTTTGGCTCGTTCAGTGACAATAAATCTGTACCCATTGATAACAATTGATTTACAGTCACGAACCACGGTATTAGGACCAAAATCCAAAGCTCTTATTTCCTCAGAGACAGAGTCAGCAGACAAACTCAATACCTGCAATATAAATGACAGTTAAACTTAAGTAAATATTGAAATAATTAATTTAAACAGTAATATTTTTACCTTCAATTTTAACCAAGTAGAAAACTCTTTGCTATGCAAAGTCTCTCTCCTTCTCAAAGATAAAGAACGATGCTTCCTATTTATCATTGTTTTATGTTCCCTGTAGATAAAAAAATATGAATAGTTTAACAGATATATATGTAAGATATACATATTCAATTTTGTTACCTGATATAGTCATCGAACAAATCACAGTTGAACAAAACTGTGCGATGTGCCATCTCCCGCTCTTCATGGCTTAATGTCTTCAATGTATATGATCCAGGAATTCATCCTGTTTGAGGAAGTGATGGAAAACTGGGTTCAATTTGCTCATATTGTTCTTCTTCATTTCTCATTGGTCTGTTCATTCTTGTAGTAAGATCAGACAAATACATTGAACAGAAATCCATACATTCTTGAGCTAAGTAACCGTTCACGATAGAACCTTCGGGATGATTCTTGTTTCGAACATAAGACTTTAATGTGAACATATTTCTTTCAGTTGGATACATCCAACGAAAAGAAACAGGTCCTCCGAGAAGTATTTCAGTTGGAATATGGACAGTCAGATGTAGCATGCATGTGAAAAATGATGGGGGAAATATTTTCTCCAACTCACACAAAATTAATGGGGCATCTGTCAACATTTTTTGCAAGAAAGACTTGGACAACTTCTTAGCACAAAGATCTATAAACAAATGGCACAACCGAATAACACCCACCCTTACATTATTGGACAAAAGATGACGGATTGCTATTGGAAGCAACTCATGCAGTAGAACGTGATAATCATGAGTCTTCAAATATTTTAGCTTCAACTCTCTTCTGTTGACCCATTTAGATATGTTGCTTGAATAGCCATCAGGAACTCTAATAGTCTCTAATACTTACAAAAATTGTTTTTTTTCAGTAGGTGTCATCACATAAGAAGCACATGGAAGTTGCCATTTATTTTCACTGATACGCACAGGATGCAATTCTGGTATGATGCCCCAATCCACCAAGTCACGACGAGATCGTAAATCATCTTTTGTCTTCCCCTTGACATTTAGAAGAACTGAAAGCAACATTTCACATATATTCCTTTCAATATGCATTACGTCTAAGCAATGACGTAGCAAATTGGTTGACCAATAAGGCAAATCAAAAAAGATACTCCTCTTCCTCCAATTGTAACAGGTTTCTGTGGAAACATTCTTTCTCTTTCCAGATTTCATTTGACCCTTCCCGAACGAAAAACTGAAATCTTTCAATTCATTAAGCACATCAGTTCCAGACATACGCTGAGGTTGATCATCGGTCTCTATAGTATTATCAAATCTTCGACAATTCATTCTATATGGATGATCCTTTGGCAAAAATCGTCGATGTCCCATAAAACTGAAACTACAACGATGTTTCAGTCTTCTGGATCGTGTATTCTTCATACAAACTGGACATGACAGTTTCCCCTTCGTGCTCCATCCAGACATCATTGCATAAGCCGGAAAATCATTGATTGTCCACATAAGCGCAGCGCGCATCTGAAATATGTCTTTCGAACATGCATCGTATGTGCGCACACCCACATCCCAAAGAAGCTTCAACTCTTTTATTAAAGGTTGCATGTATACATCAATATCAATGCCGGGATCAGAAGGACCAGATATGAGTATACTCATGAAAGTGAAAGATTTTTTCATACACAACCATGGGGGAAGATTATAAATGTGCATAAAAACGGGCCATGTGCTGTGCGAAGTAAGCATCTGCCCAAACGGATTAAAACCGTCGCATGAAAGACCCAACCTCACATTACACACATCAGCTGAAAAATCAGGATTTCAAGCATCAAATCTCTTCCATGCAAATCCATCTGCAGGATGAACCAACTCATCATCAGTCTTCTTTCTCTCGGTATCATGCCATCTCATTTTTATTGATATGTCATCAGACATAAAAAGATTCTAGAGTCTGGGGATCAATGGAAAGTGCCACATTACTTTCTGTGGAATGCGGGATGGTGTTCCATCAGATTTTGACTTCCAGCGGGATGTGCCACATTTTATACATTCATTTCGTTCAGCGGTTTCCTCCCAGAATAAACTGCAATCTTTCGGGCAAGCATGAATTTTGTTTCTTGAAAATCCAAGTTCCTCAACTAACTTCCATGCTATATAGTGGTTTAAGGGAATATCTGCATCATCTGGAAGTAAATCCTTCAAGAGGGTAAGAATGTAATCGATTGCTGTATTAGAAATCCCATACATAGTTTTCCCATGAAATAATCGGATTAAAAATTCCAGCTTTTTCATTTTATCGCATTGTCGATATACTGGAGTCGTGGCAGCATCATTCAATTTTTTCACCCTATCAATATCATCATTTTCACTAGATGCATCAGCTGTCCTCATATCGAAGTATTCTTGAGTCGAAATCCTTTCTTTTTCATGATGACGAATAAACGGAAACCGATCGTCTAACAAATTCTCCATTCCAGTCTTTTCATTTCGATCATCACCAATTTGAGATTTCGTTTTCTCCCCATTGTGATACCACAGAAAGTAGTTTGCTTGAAACCCATTTTTGG
The DNA here is from genome assembly GCA_963277665.1 of Viscum album. Taxonomy (NCBI): domain Eukaryota; kingdom Viridiplantae; phylum Streptophyta; class Magnoliopsida; order Santalales; family Viscaceae; genus Viscum; species Viscum album. The sequence continues at coordinate 565,231,741 of OY728134.1, read as the reverse complement.
TTATGTGGTAGCTGACTTCTTCACGGCTCAACCAAGGTCTACCAACACAATTGGAACATGGGCAGTGTATGCGACCACTATCTGAAGCATTGTGAAATGCAAAATCTATAAAGCTCTCCAAATTGTTTTGAAAATCGTCTGAGATCCGATCGGTTTCATACATCCAACTTCTGTCCATTCTGTAAAAAGAATTTATATAAGTCATTTTGTCATAAACAATTCAATAGGCATTAACTATAATAGAAAATACATTTAAGTAAATGATAAAGGAAGAAAATAATCAAGGTATCAACTACACATGTCAAAAAAACATACAAATGTGTTATTGAAAAAATGTAAAACCAACAAGAACTTAATGTGTTGTATCACATAACAGCATGACTCATCCCATAACCATATTAGTAGGGTATCATGAACATGAATAACATCAACCTTGTGCCATCCTCCTACCATACATGACCCCAACCACATGCCACATCTTATTATAGCCTTATCACATCACACCTCACCGAAAAACACTAGGGAAATCATAGTACATCTCACCTGAAGACACATGGACAATCACATCGCATCTTGCCTAAAAACACATGGTTAATCACTTTTGCAGGAAGAGTAGGGAAGACATGGTAGCTATCCAAACATATAACCACCATCCTAGATATTAGAAAAAATACTCATAACTCAAAACCTCTGATCGTTGGTAAGTTTATCCAACTCTGGTTGGGAATGTGTAGAAATAACATAAAAATACATGATATATAGATAGCACAAAATACTCAACCTATGGGTTCACATTAACTACATAATCACACACTTCACTACTACCATAAAACACATAAACCACACCACCACCACACAAGACGCATAGCATTGGAATATAATTCTACATTCAATAAGTCTATCTATGGAATTATCATAAGAATCCATGTATCAATTGGAATATAATTCTACATTCAATAAGTCTATCTATGGAATTATCATAAGAATCCATGTATCAATTGGAATATAATTCTACATTCAATAAGTCTATCTATGGAATCCCTCCCTTGGATCCATGTATCACCCATGGCTTAATCAATATTCAAAGAAATGAGTCTATCCGTGGAATTCCACTGTGAATCCATTTATCACATAAAGCGTATAAGTTAATAGAAACAAGATTATATACCTGGCATCCTAATAGAATCCATGTATCACTATTTACTATTAATCATTTAATGAATTCCATTTCATTTAAACAATTCATTAAACATACCAAGGTCAAAAACTAAGGTATTTAATACAACTCACCTCAAAATGGCGACTCAATCAAATAATAACCTGAAAAGAATGAAGCTTCATTTACTCATGTTGTAATGACAAGATAATGAGATTCCCTTGCTTAATCAATCAATTCCATATCATGGTCTCAACATAACTCATAATGGCTAGCAATTCAATGAAAATTCAAGCACTCACATGGGAATTTTTAATAGAACACTCCTAACAAGACTATAAAGATATCACATGCATTAGTTATAATATATCTAACATGGTAACATAAAATATAAGATAAATTCAATCCAATTTCATAGATTCATAGCATAGTCTCTACTTTACTCACATTGGCAAGGCAATACAATTAAAACATGTGTTAAAAAATAATTGGCATTCATGTGTTAAAAGGGGAATGCAAACCATAAAATACCCTTAATTAATTTAATTTACAATTCAATTCAGAAATCGAACAATCAATTCGATTTATATAACCTTTCACAAATGACATCCCATGTTCAAGGGGTAAAATCCAAAAAGGAATTTTCAAGAAAACTCACCCTTAGGCTGGTCCGGCCGGCAGTAGCACCAAAATCACCTAAACTGATGGGAAAAATGAAAATAGGTTTAAATACTATCCAAACATTTGAATACATTTTCAGTTAAGAAGAAGAATAACCTGAATAAGAGCTGAAAAATTGAAGGCCGGCAGTACCTCCAAAATCGCCTAAATCGGCTGCTGCTCCTGTTTTAGGGTTGTGTATCGCGAATGGGGGAGAGAACAGGCGGCTGGGAATTTGGGGAGGACCTTTGCCAACGGTTCTTAAAAACCGTTGGCATATGTATATCTATCCCAACGGTTCTACAGAACCATTGGGAAAAACCTGCAAAAACCTCATCTATGCCAACGGTTCATGAGAACCGTTGGTAAAAAACCATCTATCCCAACGGTTCATGAGAACCGTTGGGAAAAAGCTCCCTGGAAACCTCTATGCCAACGGTTCTAATGAACCATTGGTAAAAACCTCCTTCCCCAACGGTTTCATAGAACCGTTGGTATCTAACCGTGGGGAAAGGCCAGCATTCCAGTAGTGATTATTTTGACCATCATTTATTCTTTTTATATTATTCATGCCTTATTAGCTTCTATTATACGCATACCCTTACTGAGCATCTGAGATCACCCTTTTATTTGTTTTATTCTCCCTAGGATATTAAGAATGGTATTATAAATAACATCTAGGATTAAATAATTCTTTTATATTATATATTTTATATTTCCAATGTAATATGAGAATCATGTTTGTATCTAGTTCTTCAAGACTGCTAAATTATTCAGTCCTTTGGGATGTGATTACTTGTATCTAGTTCCAATGTAATAAAGTAACCACTGGATCTGGGATACTATATTCGGGGACATTCACTACAAAAAAATTGGAATTTAGTGATGTTTTTTAGGAAACATCACAAATTTAGCCACATTTTTCAGGAAACATCGCTAATTTAGCAACGATTTCAGGAAACGCCACTAATTAAGCCAAATTTTTTAGGAAATATCACTAATTTATAAACTTTTTTTAGGAAACGTGGACAAATTAGCGATGTTTCCTTAAAAACATTGGTAAATTGTTGATTTTTCCTGAAAACGTCGCTAAATAGTTATTTTTTTAGGAAACGTCACTAATTTACCCATGTTTTTTAAGGAAACTTCGTTAATTTGGTGACGTTTTTCAAGAAATGTCACTAAATTAATGATGTTTTTCAGAAAAAGTTGCTAAAAATATATATATTTATATATCTCATTTCCCTGCATCGATGTGAATATATTTATATATATATGTATTAATATATATAAACACATACATATATATATATATATTAACATGCACATATATATATAAATATATAAATATATATACACACATATATTTATATATAAAAAAACATATATATTTTAAATTTATTCATGTTTTTAAGAAAATGTGGCTAATTATATATATATATATATATATATTTATTTATTTATTTATTTATTTATTTATTTATTTATTTATTTATTTATTTATAATTATAATTTTATATATGTATTTGTACACATATATATTTATACACACACACACACAAACATACACATATATAAATAAATAAACATATATATATATAAATATAAACATATAATATATATATATATATAATATAAACATATATATATAATATAAACATATATATATAGTATGAACATATATATATATTATGAACATGTATTTAAACATCAATTATTAACATATATAATATATATATATATATAAACATAAAATATAAACATATATATCTATAAAATATAAAATATAAACAAATATACATATATAAAATATAAACATATATATATATAATATAAACATATATATAATATAAAATATAAAATTATATTTAAAATATAAACATATATATATATAATATAATATAAACATAAAATATAAAATATAAACATATATATATAAATATATGCATTTTAATATATAAATATATATATATATATATTATTAAATTTTAAATACTGAAATGTATTTATATATATAAAAATATAACATAATACAATTGAATATTTTAAATTTAGTCATGTTTTTTAGAAAATGTGACTATTTTAGTGACATTTTTACCCGTGTTTGAAAACATGGCTAATTGTGTGTGTGTGTGTGTGCACGCATACACATATATATTTACACACACACTCATATATATATAAACATATATATATATATAATACAAAATTTATATATATATATATATAATATAAACATAGATATAAACATGAAATATAAAATATATATATATAAACATAAAATATAAACATAGATAATGTCTTAGAATTTCCATGTAAAATTTTTGAAAATTATAAGAGATTATTTCATGACCAAGCGCTGAGACGGAACATGATTCCGAGGCCTGGGGAGCCAAAAAAAATGTTTGAAATATTTTTAATTTTATTAAAAATAGCATGTGTGCACAGTTTTAGTAACTTCTAAACGGGTTCCCGAATCAAAAATCCAAGATCACCGCTGAGTCTAAAACAATGATTTTACCGTATCCAGGGCCTAACTTTGACCGGTGTGGGTCGACTGCGGAAAAAAAATTGGATGTTTTTTAAGAAGAATAAAAAAATAAACTTAAAAAAAAAATTGTTTTGTTTTAACATTTCGCAGTGACGCAGCAACCCATTTCATTTCTTAATGGAATAGTATGGTGACGCTGCAACACAGTGATGGAAAGATGTGTTTTCCATTATCCTAAATTAAACAGGAATTCAGGGTAGACGCTTGGCCCTGTAATTCCCTGTAACCTCTGGATAAAAGACGTTGGAAGAACCCTCTCATTGTCGCACGACGAACGATGGTGAATGACGGATCTCCAACGATAAAAATCCCTCCTCTTCTAAGGATATCGCTAATGACGATGACATAATGATCGATCTTTGTTACAGAGTGATCCAAACCCAGGTAGGGGTTGTCTTTTGAATTCTTTCCATGTTCTTGTTTTCAACAACGAACGCAGAACAACCCACGAACAAGTTGATCCACGGTTCAATTGTTCTTGTAGGACGGTTAGGCTGCAGGATTTAAATGGATTAAACCTTAGTGATTATCCTTGTTTTGTATCCCCCTTTTCTAATAGGACAAACGAAAGTCGAAACAAACAAGTCCATAATTTGTTCTTCGGGTGTTCTTGGTATTTTCTCCAACCCTGTTCTTGCGTTCTTTGTCGACGGACCCACTTGGTCATGTAAAGCTTTTTCGGGAGGTTAAAAATGTGTTCGGACCACCGGAGAAATGACAAGATTATTTGGATCCCGCGTTATTGAAGACAGCGACCCAAGGATCACAAGGGTGTCCCTGTTTCAAAAAATGAGGCATCAGAAGAGACGAAGCGGTCCGCTGAGCAGAGCCCACCAGCGGCAGTGCGCGGTGGTGATGGGCGTGGTCTAGCGGGACCACATCGGAGTAAGGGTCACTTGGAACACGACCACATTATGCAGCCGGAAGTCGTAGTCCAACGGGACCCCACGACAACCGTCGTGGGGCAGGCCATGCAGCGGTTGGCTGCGTTGACAAAGCAGAGATGTGGAAGCGGCCACGTCCAGGTGGACTGAACTGGCTCACTCGAGTGGGCTAGGCTAGAGGAGGCAAGCTGGTTTGGCAGTGGGCTAGGCCGGTGGTGGGCCCCAGGTCAGGTTGGTCCGGTGGGGTCGGACCAGACCTGGACCCCACCGACCCCTTTTCACTAAAAGGCCCATAACATTCAAATTGTGTGTCTGTTTGATGAGATGTTTGCAGCATTGGGACCCTCATGATGAGGATGTCCTTTTGTGATACTCTACATGAGTTTTCATGGAGGTTTTCATATGACCTTTTTGTCTCAAGGAGTAGGTGCTCTCAGAACGAGCGTGCTAAGATCGAAATCCAGTGGTTGGTTGTGACCTACATGGAGTGTCTCCTATAGAGTGTGTCTCATGTGCCTACACAGAGTGTGTCTCCTATGGGGTGTGTCTCTTATGCCTACACAAAGTGTGTCTCCTGCGCCTACACAGAGTGTGTCTCCTATAGAGTGTGTCTCCTGCACCTATACTGAGTGTGTCTTCTGTGCCTATGTAGAGTGTGTCTCCTATGAAGACTCAAATTGTGTCTCCTTGGATTTGAATATGCTTGGAATTTATTCGTATAAGTATGTCATATACATATAATAGTGTGAGATGACTCTAATAAATCTCTTGACTATACTTCTTAGAGGCTACATTTCATGTACCTCTTTGGTGGTTTACTTTGTGTAATGATTTGTGGTATACCTTTGTGGTTTGGGGTCCCTACTGAGTATTTTTTTACTCACCTCTGCACGGGCTTCACCTGCACATGTCGTGTCTTGTGAAAATGAGTGATAGATTTAACGGGGGCCTTAGTAGGCTAAACACAGGTGGTACTTAGAGGGAAGGCTGAGAGATGAGGTGCACTTCAGTGACTTCCGGCAGCTTCTGTACCTACCCTTCAGGTAGGGTTTTTGGCTGATGGATTCCAAGAGATTTTACTTTTCTTTCTTTGGGATTATATACTGTCCCCCTTTACTTTTAGTTTATACTTTTTACTCTTTGTGGTTTTTCTTAGTAGTATACATGCATGTTTTCTCGGTGTTCGGTTTCAACACTTTTTATTGGAGGCAGGTGCATGTGTAAATGTATTTGGGAAAATGCCTCCCACTTGTGGGACATTCCTACTTGGTGCTAGTTGACAGCCCCTGTCCTATGGGAGGTGGGTTTGGGGAAGTCACAGCATGAGCCCTGTGGGACAGTTTGTGATAGAGTGGTATCAAAGGTGGAGAGGTTGGTTCTATCTTAGGGACTAAGAGTCTGTGATTTTGTTATGGGGAAACATTGTTAAGTGTTTTGAGTTCATATTTCAAGACGAGGAGTCCTGTGTTGGTGCAGCGGCTGACATATCCATACACCAAGACCCTAAATTCTGCTTTTCAACTCGATAAATGAAAATAGTGTTTACATGCATCATATAGGAATTGAGTGTGTTCTTATGTCCTTCTTGAGTCAGATTCAGCTCACCAGGTATACTCTATTGATTGTGGTACATCTTGTTCTATTTCAGGATGCTTCCACATAGGTAGCTAGTTAGGATTTTGGTGCGGGACCATGTGGATGGTCTACTAAGTGATGAGTCATCAGTACATGGACCATTTCCAGAGATATCACCTCCTGGTGGTGTACCAGTGATACCACCACCTAGAGAGTAGCAATTCTTATCGTTGTTACATGTGGAGGATGCACACAGGCTCAGTGCATTTCATGAGTTTCAGAGAGAGAGAACTCCCAGGTTCTAAGGTGAGATGGATCCTTAGGTAGAAGAGGATTGGCTATAGGTGGTTACATGAGTTTTCTTCCTAGTGAGGACGCCTCTCGACCATATGGCAGTCCTATCCGTGAACCTTCTACAGGGCTCGTTGGGGGGATGGTGAAGCTTGACAATCCAGACTCATGAATAGGTGACCCTCTCCTAGATAGACTTTGAGCACCTCTTCAGGGAGGTGTTCTTTCTGGAAATGTTACATTATCTTCATATATAGGAGCTACTACACCTACAACAGGGTAGTCAGATGGTAGCGGAGAACTCAGCGAGATTCACTGATCTTTCTCGCTACTCCACAGACATGGTGTGGGGCCCATTATTTAGGGCCTAGAACTTGGAGCAGGGGCTACACCATGATATCATGGCATTGATGATATCCCTTATAATTCTGATACATGATGGGTTGCTGGAGCGAGCTCTGCTTGTAGATAGCTTTCCGGCAGAGAAGGTATCGGCAGTGGGATATACCATCGGGCATCAGGTAGCTGAGTCATCAGCAGTAGGTAGTTGACAGCTAATTCAGGGGTCCAAGAGGACCATACAGTCCAAGGTATGACCCCAGGATTCAAGATCAGTATTGCAAGGATTCCAGGGTAGAACATGCTAGCTGAAGGAGGGTTTGTTCTACTCTTGCGGCAGTCGAGGACATATGGCTAGAGATTTTTTGACCATCCGTATCGCTAATTAGTATACGGTCAATAGACCCACGAGGTAGTGTTGGAGGTAGGAACAGGGAGGTCCTCTAGGAATCAGATGTGTCGAAGGAGGAGGAGGAGTAGCAAGAGTTGGTCAGAGGTTCGAGGAACTATTGCCACCACCCCCAAGTGGTCCACCATGGGCTCTAGGAGCTGATGGATAGGGTCAAGTCCAACTACAGGCGATGGAGGCTTAAAAACCCGGTGCTCTAGAGATGATTATAGGTATAATATATGTCTTCTACACCCTAGATTCAATTATTATAGACACAAGTTCTAGTCATTACTTCTTTTCCATGGACCTTGTTCAGAGCTCGGAGATTCTGATAGAGCCGTTGGCTCGATCCTTATGTTTAGAGACTCCTACGGGAGGGTATTTGATGATCACACACTAGTTTTAGGAGTGTGAGATTACTCTTGGAGGTGAGAAATTCGACTAGAATATCTTATTAACGGTGTCGAGGTCTTACGACATCATTTTGGGTATGGACTATTTATCCACAGTCCATGCTCAGATTGACTGTTTTAGGCACAGAGTGTGGTGTGTCTGTGGATATGGGACCAGGTTTTCCTTTTTCAGCAAAAAGGAAACTATAAAAGAATAGGAAGGTCTCACACATAGGAGGTTATATCTGATCACACATCAGTTGGCTATCATGACCCTCAGTGTAGTGGATGATATGATTCCTCAGTTTCCTATAGTGGTGGATGAGTATGAGGACATCTTTCTGAAAGATATTCCAAGATTATCCACTCATAGGGAGGTATATTTCTGCATTTATCTATATCTCGGGATAGCACCAATATCTACTCTAGTATATCTAATGTCTCTCATAGAGCTACGTGAGTTGAGGATACATTTGGAGGACCTTTATAGTAAAGGATTTGTGAGGCCCATCATTTCACCCTAGGTAGCCCCATTTTTTGTTTTCCAAGAAGGAAGATGGGAGACTGAGGATTTGTTTAGAATACCATTGCCTAAACCAGGTTACCATGAATAAAAAATATCCATAGCTGAGAATTGACAACCTATTTGATTAGTTGAATGGGGAAAGTTTGTTCTCAAATATAGACCTGAGATCTGGTTATCACTAGATTCATGTACAAGATCAATACATCCCAAATACAGCTTTCAGATGTATTTATGGCCACTAAGAATACTTAGTGATGTCATTTGGCATTAAAAATTCCTAGAAGTGTTCATGGGACTCATGAATAGGGTATTCCAGTCGTACATAGACCGGTTCATGGTGGTCTTCATTGATGACATCCTGGTGTACTCGACGTCCAAGAAGGAGCATGTGATACACTTGAGGGTGGTCCTGGACTTAATTTGAGAGCACCAACTTTATGGGAATCTCTCGAAGTGTTAGTTCTAGATAAGAGAGGTCCACTTTCTAGGAAATTTCATTTCAGAGGTTGTATTTGAAGTAGATCTAGCGAATATAGAGGCGGTGCTTATTGTGAGCCACCCAAGAGCATTACAGAGGTACGAAGTTTCCTTGGGTTGGATGGGTACTATCAGAGGTTCATACTCAACTTTTCAAAAGTAGTAGAACCCATGATGGATTTGACATGAAAGGTTAAACCTTTTGTGTAGACTAAGAATTCCCAAGAAATGTTTTATCAATTGAAGAAAAGTTTAATGAGCGCTCCTATCTAGAGATTTCTAGAGGTGGGTGTCAAGTACGTAGTGTATTGTGATGAATCAGGAATCGGGCTTGGTTGTGTCCTGATGTAGAGGCGGGCGGTGATTTCCTATGGTTCACGGTAGTTAAGACCACATGAACAGAACTATGCAACCCATGATCTGTAGTTGGCAGTGGTAGTCTTCGCATTGAAGACGTGGAAAAACTACCTTTTGGGAAAGTGTTTTATCATCTACTCAACCACAAGAGTCTCAATTATATATTCTCTCAGAAATATTTGAACTTGAGACAGATGCATTGGCTATAGTTCCTCTAGGACTATGACTTCGAGATATTATATACTCTTGGAAAGGGGAACGTGGTGGATGATGATCTCAGTCGAAGATCGATTTTGTAGCTATTGAACGAGGCCTAAAAGTAGTTTTCCACATTGTAGATATCCTTTGTGGATGTAAATAGAGCAGATCTTCTCTAGTCAATGGTAGTTACCCATCCACTCTTGTAGTGAGTCTGGGAGGCACATATCAAATATAATGACTATGAGGTTTCACATGCTCAGATTTCTACTGGGCATGCCCCTTATGGTTTTTTGAAAGGTGGGGAGCACGTCATCCTTTTCAGATGCCACACCATTGTACTAGTGGTGTTATGGGAGGAGCTGTTGAGATAGTTCCATACATCTATTTTGGTAGTACATCCATTTTTGTTGAAGATGTACCAGGACCTTTGACATCAGTTCTAGTTGTCGGGGATGAAGAAGGTAGTGGCAGAGTTTTTTTTAGATACCTCATTTGTCATCAAGTGAAGACAGAGCACCGGGTTCCAGTAGGCTTGACCCAACCACTCGAGGTGCCAGAATGGGAGTGGTATGGGATATCAATGGACTTCGTGAAAGGGTTACCATGCATGTATATGGGACATGATACCATCTGAATGATCATTGGCCGAATCACCAAGTTGGCCCACTTCCTACCTATTTGGGGGCAGAGTTCCATAGAGAGCTTGGGAAGCCTCTATGTGCAGGAGGTAGTTCGACTCCACAAACTACCCTCGACGATCATTTCAGACTGTTATGCTCGCTTCACATCCAGACTATGGAAGGGATTGTAGGAGGCATTTGGGAATCAGTTGCGCTTGAGAATGGTGTTTCATCCCTAGATGGATGTCCATATAGAGAGGATCATCTAGGTGCTAGAGGACATGATACATGCTTGCATCCTGGACTTTGGTTGTAGTTGGGAGGATCACCTACCTCTAATGGAGTTTACGTACAACCACATCTACCACTCCACCATTGGTATGGCACTATTCGAGGCCTTGTATAGGTGATCATATAGGTCACCACTATGCTGGACAGACTCAGGGGAGTCAGCACTCATGGTTCCAGAGTTGGTACGGTCTACTACTGAGAAGGTGCAGATCATCCAGGAGAATAGGAAGACTGCAAAAATTCTTCATAAGTCCTATGTTGATAGGTGATAGAGACCCTTGGAGTTCGAGGAGGGATATCATGTGTTCCTTCGGGTCTCTACTCGATGAGGGATATAGAGATTTGGCTGGGGTGACAAGTTATCTCTGAGGTTCATCGGACCCTTTCAGGTTCTTCATAGACTCGGTGAGATGGTGTACCACTTAGATCTACCTCTGCAGTTAGATCAGGTGCATGATGTCTTCAACGTATCACAGCTGAGGAGATACATGCATGACCCATCATATTTCATTGACTGGGGTGATCTAGATATTGACGATGGGGTGACTTTCACGAAATACCTGTTGGATATCGAGGATCGACAGGAGAGGATCCTTCGTGGATAGTTGATTCCTCTAGTGCGCATTTAGTGGAAGCATGGAAAATCTTCAGTAGTGCACATGGGAGCGGGAGGCTCATATTTTTGTTCAGTATCCCCATTTTTTAGCCCTTTTTTTGGCTTTTAGGGATGTAAATTCCTAAGTTAGGGAGAATATAATGTCCAAGAATTTCCATTTAAAATTTTCAAAAAATATATGGGATTATTTCAAGATCAAGTGCTGAGATGACACAAGATTCCAAAGCCAGGGGTTCCTAGAATAAATTTTTGAATTTTTTTTAAGTTTATTAAAAATAGGGTGCATGCACGGTATTATTAACTCTTAAACGAGTACTCGGATCAAAAATATGAGAGCATCGTTGAATCCAAAACAAAAATTTTACCTTAGGTAGGGCCTAACTTCAAATGGCATGAGTCGACTGCGGAAAATGTTTTTGGACGTTTTTTAGGAAGAATAAAAAAATAAACTTAAAAAGTTTGTTTTATTTTCTTTTAACGTTTCGTAGCGACGCGACAGCCCATTTCGTTTCTTAATGGAACTATGTGGCGATGCTGCAACACATTGATGGGGTGACTCATTTTACATTCTCCTAAATTAAACAGGAATTCAGGGTAAATGATTAACCTTGTAATTCACTGTAACCTCTAGAGAAAAAACATTGGCAGAAACCTCCCATTGGCAGATAATGAATGATGGATCGCCAACAACAACAAGCCCTCCTCTTCAAAGGATCTCACCAATGATGAAGAAACAATGAATGATCTTTATTAATTATTTATTTAAACCTAGGTAGGGGTTGTATTTTTAATTCTTTCCCCATTCTTGTTTTCAACAACAAATGCAGACCAACCCACGAATAGGTTGATCTACAGTTTGATCGTTCATTCAGGATGGTTAGACTGTAGGATTTAAAGGGATTAAACCTTAGTGATTATACTTATTTTTTTGTCCCCCTTTTCTAATGGGACAAATAAAGGCCGAAACGAATAAGTCCAAAATTCATTCTCCAGATGTTCTTGGTGTTTTCTCCTACCATGTTCTCACGTTCTTCACCAATGAACCCACATGGTCACGTCAGGATTTTCTGGGAGGTTCTGAACTAGGATAGACACCTAGAGAAACGACAAGATGATTTTGAGCCTGTGTTAGTGAAGATGGTGACCTGAGGATCACAAGGGTGTCCCCATTTTGAAAAACAGGGCACCGAAGGAGATGATTCTATCTATAGAGTAGAGTCTGCTGGTGTCTGGCGCATGACAGCATGCAGTGGTGTGGCTCATTAACTGGGCGGTGGTGATGGGTGCGGTCCAGCAGGACCACACTGGCGGAAGAGGTCCACGGATCATGGTCTCGGGTGGTTGAAGACAGTCGTGACTGAGACTTAGCTTAAGGTCATGTCACATGGTCAGAAGCTACAGTCCAGCGGAACTACAGGGTGGGCACGCAGTGGTCATCCGTGCTAAACGTGGCGGTTGGTCGTGTTGACCAGGTGAGGACGCGGTAGTGGCCATGTCCATGTGGACCGAACCAGCCTGCTCAAGAGAGTCGGGCTAGAGCAGGAGGTTTGGGCCAAAAGTGGGTCGGGTTGGCGGGGGCGGGATAATAGAACGGGCTGGGCCCAGTGGGTCGGGTCGACGGGCCCTGGATCAGGTTGGGTCGGACCGAACCAGACCCAACCAGCCCATTTTTACTAAAAGGTACGTAACTTTCAAACAGTGTGGTTGTTTGATGATCTTTTTGTGGTTTTGGGACCCTCATGATGATACGGTCCTTTTGAGATACTCTATGAGAGTTTTCGTGGAGGTTGGAGTATGACCAATTTGGCTCGATGAGTAGGTTTTCCAAGAACAAGCATGCTAAGAGAGAAACCTAATGGTTAGTTGTGACCTACATGGAGTGTGTCTACTTTACCTACACAAATTGTCTCTCCTATATAGTGTGTTTTCTATGCCTAAATAGAGTGTGTATCCTATGGAGTGTGTCTCATGCACCTATGTGAAGTGTGTCTCCTATGAAGATTCCCCTTGGATTTGAATATGTCTGGACTTTCTTCCTATATGTATGTCATATACATATACTGGTGTGATCTAACTCTAATGACTCTCTTGACTATACTTCGTAGAGGCTACACTTTATATAATTCTTTGGTAGTCTTCTTTGTGTATTGATTTGTGGTATAACTTAGTGTTTTGGGGTCCCTACTGAGTATTTTTTTACTCACCCCTGCATAGGCTCTGCTCGCACATGTCGTTTCTTGTGCAGAAAACAAATAAATTTTACGGGATCCTTGGTGGGTCGGACATAGGTGGTACTTAGAGAGAGGACCGATAGATGAGGTGCACTTCAACGACTTCCGACAGCTTCTGTACCTACCCTTCAAGTAGGGTTTTTGGCAGATGGATTCCAGTATCTTGTACTTTTATTTTTTTGGGCTTGTATACTGGCCCCCTTTAATTTCAATTTGTATTTTTTACTCTGTGTGGGTTTTCTTAGTAGTATACATTCATTTCTTCTCAGTGTTCAGTTTCATCACATTTTCTTGTAGGCAGGTGTGTGTGTGTGTGTGTACAGGTGCTTGGGAAAATGCTACCCACTTGTGGGACATACCTACTTAGCACTAGTCGTCAACCCCTAGCCTATGGGAGATGGGCTTGGGGTAGTTACAACATGGGCCCCAGGGGACGGGTCGTGACAATATGATATAATATAAAGATATATGTATTAATATATGTATATAAATATATATATAATATTAATTTTTTAAATATTTAAATCTATATATATATATAAATATAACATAATATATTTATATAACAAAATTTCTAATAGGTGAGTCGGTCTGCTTCTTTGTTGTGATGCTGGAGGTGCAAGGATCAACTTCTAGTACAGACAATTTTATTCAGATGGGTTGGGTTAGGAAGATCATAACTTACTAGAGTGGAGGGTGGGAAGAAGGAGAATATGGGAGTGGGGGTGCATCAGGCGGAGGGGGTGGTATGGGAGGAGATGGGGGATGGGGGGAAACGTATTGGTTGGGGGAGGGGGATTATAGGAGGGGTCATGGGGAATACTAGGTTGGGATGGGGGTGGGGGTACGTCGAGTAGAGGGGGAGGTACGGAAGGGGATGGGGGATGGGGGATGGGGGTATAGCGTATTAGTTAGGGGAGGGGAGTATGGGAGGGGTAAGGGGAGAATACAGGGGTGGGATGGGGGTGGGGGATCAGGGTGCGTGTGTGTGGTGATATAGTATATATTTTTATTGAAAAAAAATTAAAAAAAAATTATAAATATCAAAAAATATATTGATATTTTCTAGAAATGTAGATAAATTAGGTGTTGCTAAATAGTGATGTTTATAAACGTCTCTAAATTAGTTACACCTTTTTAGCAATGTTTTTTAGAAACGTCATTAAATGAATTAGCGATGTTTTAAAATGTCACTAATGTAAAAAAAACGTCACTAATTAGTGTTTTTTTGTAGTTATTACAGTTTCTATCAAAGTAAGTTTATTATAAACCTTGGGAAATATATTTAGGAAAACATATATTAGATAATATAACCCTATGATTGACTTTTATAATATTCCCAAAGATACCAAGCTTATGATTTTAAGACTAATTATACATAAATTTTTCAGTTTATGTTAAGTGTACCATTAGTTTTAAAATTTTACATTATGGATCATAATGTTATGATTTAATCTAGTGTATGTAATTGTCTATAAATGAAACCTAGTGGAAGGAATAGAACTATATCAATGCATGTAATTCATGTAGGGATTTTCCTCCTAGACAAAATAATAAAGCTGGAGCTAGAGCTGAATAAATTATAACTATTTTAAGGTAGTTGACTTAGGTTATGACTAATAACCTTTCATGTATAGAGTATCATTCTGATACATAATGTGGTCTAACAATGTTAGACCACCTCACACATCAGCAACCTCTATCATTCAGTGGGACTATAAATCCATTTACAGTTGAACAATGGATAAGTAACATATTTCTCACCTTAGGAGGTAATGAAAGGGAGAAGGTTTTCATGGTCGTTTATTGTCTCTCAAGGGATTCAAATCAATGGTGTTCATTGATTCAAAACACTAAGGATAAGTAGGAAATAGAAATCATGTAATTAATGGAAGCATTTTTTAAGGAACTTTTCTTGGAAAATATTTTCCTTGGGAATAATGACCATATATGGAAAGGAAATTATTGAATCTGAGACAAAAGGGAGATGAAAATGTTTCTAAGTATAAATCCAACTTTATAAGGTTAAAAATTCATGTTGCAAACTACGTACATAATCTAAAGAGTGTGATTAACCATTTATTTGATGGTTTGAAGCAATTCCTTTGTAGGGAACTAGTATCTCAAACACTCTCATCATATGAGGATATAGTATCATGTGATATCAAGATAGAGAAATAATTCTCCAAGTCTTATGGATTCAAAGGAAATCATGAGAAAAAGAGTATGGATAAGAAAAAAATGGATAAGGGGGATAAGGGAAAGGGTTATTTTCCCATATGTGATAATTGTGTAAATAAACACTTTGGTACTATCTTGAAGGGAATGAGAGTTTACTTCAAGTGTGGAGAGAAAGTCTATCAGGCACATGAATGAATGGGTAAGAAATAAACCTCAAATGTTCAATGTTTCAATGTAAAGAGATGGGGTACTACGTAAATGAATTCCCCAAGTTTCAAGGGAATATACCTCAGGTAAAACAAAGGGATCAAGTTCAATCTTATTCTATTACTACAACCTAAGTGGAATTATTAAATTACTTGTGTATTTGGATTCAAGATTTATATTTTAGATTCAAAAATTATGTTGTAGAATTATTTTATCAATGATATTCTAGTTATAATAATCATGAAACATCAAAATATTGATCTATAGTGGTTTTTCTTTAAGGATTTGAAATCATATGTTGAATGTTACTGATAACTAATAAAATTTATTTAGCGGTATGGTGATATTTTTAAAGAATACTTGAATAAGGAAAATATAACACTTAATATGTTTCTAAAGTTGAGTTAATAATGTTATGTTGGGATAAAGATAATATTTTAATTGAATAAGAAAATGGTATGGAATTGGTGACCTTGAAAATGGATAATGATTTGATGACTAAGTAATTCATGATGGAGTTTACTGCATTTTTTGGATTTATATTCGATAATCTAATATTTTATTTAAGGAGAGAGATAAGTCTTGGAAGCAAGAATGTTTTCATTAATGTGTTATGGTGATTCAAGTTATTACCATTTTATCAAGGTATTTACATGTGACATTAAGATTCACTTTATTGGGTATTAATGATAAGTTGATTTTGGAAATTTAGTGACCTTATTCCTAAATTTTTGGTTTTTTGAATTTGTACATGCATATTTTGGAAGAGCCTTAAGGTTAAATACTTATAGAATATATTAAGTTAAAATTTGGATATTTTTCTTTGAGTTTAAAGTATGATTTATCATATTCGATAATATGTGCTAATCATTTTAGGTTTTGTAAATGTTCATAGGCTATAGGAATGACGTATGTATCTTATGATTCGTTAAAAGATTATTTTAGTGCTTTTAGAATAAAAATAATAATCTTGAATATTCATTTATTGTAGTAAGAGATGAAGTGAAAATTTATCAAAGCACAACCAAGGGATGTAAATGTGTTCAGTTAATTATATTTCTATACTATAGATGGTAAAGTAATTCCTCAACTCTAGTAAAAGGATCTTGAAACAAAATTCCATCCTATTAACTTCATGATTTCATGGTCATTAACTTTAAAATGGTTATTCAATTTATTATGATCAATGTTCCACATCACTATTCATCATTAAATGGGCATTATTTTTTTATTCCATGTCTATATTATCACTTCCTGCTAATTTTCTCTTAACTGGAACTGTGGATATGTGTTATTTCAAATGACCTTTTTATTTTTATTTCCATCTTTTTAAGAGAAAGTTTTATTAACCCTTTTTATGATGTGAGTGTTCCAAAAAGTAATTTTCAAATGAAAAACCCTTGATCATAAAGCACAAATTCAAATTTCTATGATGTTATTTATTAAATGGTGAGAATATAACACCTAGATATTTTAAAAGAACATTATGTTTGATAGCATATACAACACACAATATTGAGCCTAAAAGAACCATGAAATATTATTATATAACCACTATAACCTAGAATTTGAATTTTAAGATATTAATAGTATTGAATAAATTTTGAAATATATATATAAAGTAACTACTCAACACAAAATCATTGGTTGATTCTTAGGAAATAATTATCCAATTTTTAGAAAAGTTATATGTTTTCTTCAAAAAAAATTATTGCTTTTTATGAGAAAATATAATAATTAATTTATGGAAATTATATAAGTTTTATTTTATAAAAATAATTACAATTTTTAAATCTTTGTATCAAAATTTTTCTTACAGTGAATTTTTTGAATTTTTCTAAAAACATTGATTTTTTAGTGAATAGTGAAAAATGCTGATTTTTATTGGCAATTGTAATTTTTCTTAAAGAATTTAAAAATGTTGGTCGGAGTGGACACTCAAGAGGGATGGGGTGAATTGAGTTCCAATTAAAAATTTCTGTTTAAAATATTTCTATTAAAATCCCCAATTTAAATAACAAGCTAAACTGTAGTGAATTTGTAATACAGTAAAGGGTCAGTTAGGTTATCAAGAGATTGATTAGTTCTCAGTTAATCTAATCTGAAGATTATATTAGCTTTTGAAACTAACATACTGGTCTATGATAAATAAAAACACTTGCTAGTTTAATTATCATAGTAACTTTAAGCTGGATTTATATTTAAAGTACTTAGCAGCGGAATATTCAAAATAGTTTTAAATAAACTAAAAAAGCACAGAAGTTTTAAACAAGAGGTTCAGTCTCAAGAAGAGAATTAATCATCTCCACTTGGTGATCACCTACCACCAAGCTATTTATATAAATAAACATTTGATCCACAACCTGGATCGAGGATTACAACAGCACACTAGGTTGTCCAGGTCACACTTGACCTCTACCACAATTATTCATGGGAAACAAAAGAAATAAGAGATTGAGTATGAGGATAGTTTGGTATCCTCCGATTATGCTCAGGAGACAGTGCGCGTTAAAAAAATAAATATTCACACTGGTCAAATAGAAAATATACAACACAATAGAGTTAATAATGAGAATAGAGTTAATAATTCTTTGTGTGTGTTGTGAATTAAATCTCTAGACTCAATGAATGTTGAGAATATGTTATTTGAGTCTTCTCCTCGAAGTTGTCTTCAGAACAGAGTATCGTAGTTTATGTACTCCAGCTTTAGGGAGTGAAAAGGTTCAAATCATTGATGTCTCGATGTATATTGAGCCTTTTTGATAAATATAGCTTGTCATAGACTTCTTGTAATCTCAAGCTCTTAGTTCTTCTATTTTCGTATTGGCACAGACTGTGTATCAGCGTGTACTGCTACGATCATCATCGTCTTCTTTAACGTAAAATATGAGGTCCTTTTATACTCCACGATTCTCTACGCATAAGTATCTTCGCACGTTCATGTACCTCGTACTCGTCTATATATTTTTCTACAGACAACATTAAATAATGTTAGAAACATTAATTTGTATACATATGACCGTTAGAAATAAATTTGAATTAATAAAATGAAAACAATTATTTATATCAATCGGTGAGTAATCTTCAGTCTTTTGTCTTTGGTTTATAACTTCAGTCTGTCATCTTCGGTGTGTCATCTTCAGTTTCGGTGTGTCATACTTCGGTCTGTCAAACTTAGGTCTGTCAAACTTCAGTCTGTCATACTTCGGTTTCAGTGTGTCATCTTCGGTTTCGGTGTGTCATGCTTTGGTCTTAGGGAATCCAAGAAAGATTGTGATGAATCTGTCTTGCATATACCATTACAAGATGAATTGTTAATGAAAGTATATGTAAAAATACACTTGTAAACATATTGATTCATGACTTATAAGCAATTGACTTATTTAAGTATATGTTGTTGTATGACAAAATTGATTCACATGGAAATACTAAAATTGGCATGAAAGATATGAATTTGTATAGTGACATTATTTATGATTATGAAAAATAAATTATCATGAAGGTTCCAACAATCTCCCCCTTTTTGATAATCACAAATTATGGCATATATGAAAATATATAGAATAAACATGGTTGAATATACTTGTTAAATATAACTAAAATTTGATATTTCTAGAATTTATATAAAACAAATCTCCCTCTCACTAGATGGATTAAGAAGAGTGTATGCCACCCTTGTTTTCTCATCATCCTTGCTTTCTCCCCCTTTCTCATATGCCATCCTAACTTTCTCCCCCTTTTGGGATTAACAAAAAGAGAAAAAAAGAAAGGAAAAAAAAGATAAAAGAAAGATAGAACAAGAGTTTTCATTCAAAATTATAAGAGTAAAAGACAAACAAAAAAGAGAAAATCCATATCAAAAAGAAACAATCCATAATGACTAAGGGTGTGGATGTAGAGGATATTTGCCTTTCTCTGAAGGATCCAAAGGAGTAGGAGAAGGGTTGGTAGTGGCAGAGGATGGAGCTGATCTTATTACAACACCAGGTAGAGCAAGGCCTGTGGGAACAGTAGCTGCAAGAGTAGGCCTTTTCTGACAACACATGACTTGGAGACTGCTCAATAATGATTGGTCAAATCTGAGTAAGTGGTTGAGAGACAGTCATTGGAGCAGGAGGGCTAGAGTTAGTACCAATAGAAGTAGCTACTGGGACCACAATAGCCTCGGCCTAAACATGCAGATAGGGTTTGAGCAGTTTGATGAAGTCATTGATGACTTCTCCTCCATATTGCATTGCCTTCTCAAAGTCATCCTTATTCTCCATAAACTTACTCAGTAGAGGATTAAACACTTTCAACTGGAGAAATTTCTTTTTGAAAGCTTCTGTGACTGGGGGAATTTGAAGATTTTCTACCAAAAACTAGAAATTGTTGATGAGGTCATGCTTCATATATATCATAGTGAAATACTTATCCACTTTTTCCCGAATTTCCTTCTGAGTTGCAGAGGATTAATTTGTGCATTGTCAGACCATATTGTATACAAGATCTGTATTACGATGTACCTTTTCAAGGGTTTACTTATCTAAAACAATCTAGAGTTTCTGAATCTCCTCTCTCATCACAGTCTTGAGAGACTCTAAATCAGCAACAGCACTTCTTCCACTCTTGGAACTAGATGGGCCAGTCAACATTTTTCCAAGCTCTTTTTTCAACTTTTTCAAATCTACACTGAGTATATGGGTTACCAAGTTCCTGATAAATTCCATAATACAACTAAAGGAGGTCTTGAAGTCAGAGGTTAAGGAATTTAGCTCATTTCTCATCTTTCTTACCTCTTCTCTCAGCAAAGTGTTGTATCTGATAATAGTTTCTACTATAGTAATAAGATTCAGTTGAATCTCCCGAATCAAAATTCTTGAAATTTTTGCTGCATCAGCATACGAGATACTTACTGAGGTGGAGGCTTCATTTTTGGATCCCACTAAAGCTAGCATAGACTCACATATGTCATTCTTAAAATTTTCCAAATCAACCTTAGTGACATAATCACTAGTCACTGGCTGAGAAACTGGGTATACTGTGGGAGATGCAACTGTTCGAATAGGAGCAGCAGGCTCTAGGTCAGCATGGATTTGAGGATCAAGTGGAGGAGGTACCATTTCCTCATTTGAGTCATATTCTAAACCAAAAAGAATATATCCTGGATCACTATTCCACTCTCTAGAATAGGTCCAATATCTTGGCTCAATGGTATCAATTCTTACCCTTTTTCCCTGAGGCTTAGGAATAACATCAATATTACCAATTTCTTCAACTTGGTCTCTAGCCATAATACCTTTTTTGGGGACAAGAACCAACCAAACTTTAGGTTCTTCCTGAGCTCCAGCTTCTTCAGTTTCACCAAGTACTTCCTCAATTTAAGGCAGTGGAACTACATCTTATTCTTCCTGGCCAGTATCCATGATATCATTCAATTCCTTAATGATCTCTTGATTTCCAGCAATGGGATGGAGTGGTCCGTCCTCATGTCCAGCATCTCTATGATCATCTGCCTATTGATCAGCAGGCTCTATTCCATCACCAGATCTATGAATAGATTCCTCACTGGATCTGTAAACCACTTGTTGTCCTATTTTTAGAGAGTCACTAACATTCTCAACACTTCCTCCATCATCACCATTATCACCATCATCATCATCATCATCATCATTATATTCCTCATCTGATTTTTTAACATAACCTTCAACTCCAGTCACTTCGATTTCTTCCTCTTCTTCATCACCTAGAATAGTTTCTCTTGAAGGTAGTTCCATAGGTGGACTAGTAGGTCCATAAGTCATATTATTGGGACTTTAAGTCATATCAGGATCACTCCTATAATAAAAAGGAGATCCTTCTTCCCTAGGCACTTCAGCCTCATCTTCCTCATCAGAATAGATAGGAACTTCTCCAGGTTTGAGACTAGGATCAACTTGGTCCTTTAGTCTAGAAGGATGGTAAACCGGATTGAATTCCATATACAGTATTTCTTCATCTCCTACCCAAAATATCTTCCAAGGGTTCCAAAAGATCTTCATCCTTTTACAAATGTCTTTTTGAAGACAAAAACCACTACAGGCAGTTATCATTTCATCTCCATCTTCTACACAGTCTAATTTCTTCAACATGGCAGAAATCATTCTCGGATAATATAAGCAAGTTTCCTTTTTAGATGGATTAATCAACTCAAAAATATGTACCATAAGATATTTGTACAGATTCACCTTTATTCAATGTTTCAACAAAAATATCAAGAATACATCCTGATATTTCACCGTAGAGAAATCTCCCTTCCTAGGGAAGATTTGATGTTGAATGAACTTAAAAAGTAGTCTTACTTCTCCTTCAAATTATTTTGTAACAGTTCTCCTAGATTCTTCATTTCTAGTAAGCTCCTTCAGAGCATCTTCATATGAAAACAAATTTGATGAAGGTGGAATATTACCAGGATAGTCAGCACAGACACCTTCATGAGGTACCTCTAGGCATTCAGCCTATTCCTTCGAAGATAAAACCACTTCCTTTCCTTTAACTAAATACTTCATCCTTGCTGCCTTGGATTCATCTAGTGATATACTTAAATACTGATAGAATTTGTGCACAATATGGGGATAATAGGGTCTTTCATTGTTGATAAACCAATTGAGCCATCCTTGTGATTCCAGAACCTTTAGCAGAAAAGATTTTCTTGACAGAAGCCACTCAGCAGACACTTCCTTTTCAGCTATAACAACCCGAATTTCTAAACTTGGTTTCCCAAACCCACGGGTTTCACCCTTCTATCGCTTAGAAGGCGGAGATTTTTGAGGCTCTTCCATTGCACGCTTAATCCTTGTCATGTAAAATTTGTGGATTCTAACTATGCCGAGAGGTCGAGAGTTAAGATAGAGTGTGACTAAATGTAGGAGGATTTACGGCAATGGAGAAGGTGAAAGGTCGGGATGGATTGCACTTAATATATCATTTATGGATTTTAAATCAGAAAACATAAAATTTAAACACGGTGAGTTGAAAGAAATAAAATAGCGTCATTTCACTTAAGACATATTGTATTTACAAAATAGCCCTTAAATGTATCGGTGTCACAGAATCAGTTCCAAGAAGATCAGTTTCACAACAATCAGTTTCATACAAATCGGTTTTAGAAAAATCGGTTTCAGAAAAATCAGTTTCAGAAAAATTGGTTTTAGAAAAATCAGTTTCAAAAAATCAGTTTCAGAAAAATTAGTTTTATAAAGATCAGTTTTACAAAGATCGGTTTTACAAAGATCAGTTTTACAAAGATCAGTTTTACAAAGATCAGTTTTACAAAAGATCGGTTTTATAAATATCAGTTTTATAAATATCAGTTTTACAAAGATTGGTTTTACAAAGATCAGTTTAACAAATATCAGTTTTACAAAGATCTGTTTTATAAAGATTGGTTTTACAAAGATCGGTTTTACAAAGATCGGTTTTACAAAGATTGGTTTTATAAATATCGGTTTTATAAATATTGGTTTTATAAATATCAGTTTTAAAAAGATATCATTCCTAGTTCATGTCTGATGTAATTCATTATCTCAGAATTTAAGGGTTTAGTGAATATATCAGCAAGATGATGTTCCGTTCCAATAAACTCAAGAGTTATTTTATCTTTTTGATAATGATCTCTAAAAAAGTGATGTCTTATATCAATATACATTGTTTTAGAATTAGATATTGGATTTTTAGAGATATTAATAGCACTTGTGTTGTCACAGTTAATGGAGACATGTTTGAATTGATATCCATAGTCAAGTAAGGTGTGTTTCATCCACAAAATTTGTGCACAACAACTACCAGCAGCAATGTATTCTACCTCAGCAGTATATAATGCAATAGAATTTTTCTTTTTACTACTCCATGATACTAGTTACTTTCCTAACATGTGACATTTCCTAGAGGTGCTTTTTCTATCTAGCTTAAAACCAGCAATGTCTGCATCTGAATAGCTTATTAATTCAAACGGTTGTCCTCTTGGATAAAATAGTCCTAAGTTGGGAGTGTATTTGAGATATTTGAAAATACTTTTAACAGTATTTAAATATAATTCTTTGGGATTAGCTTGAAATCAAGCAAACATGCATACACTGAACATAGTATCAGGTCTGTTGGCACTAAGGTAGAGCAGACTCTCTATCATGCCTCTATAGTTGGTTTGATCCAATGATTCTCCAAATTCATCAGCATCCAACTTACAAGTGGTACTCATAGGTGTATCAATACCTTTACTATCATCCAAACCAAAATGTTTTAACAGGTCTTTAGTATATTTACTTTGATTTAAAATAATACCATATTTATTTTGAAAATTTTGAAATCCAAGGAAAAATTTAAGTTCTCCCATTAGACTCATTTAAAATTCATTTCACATTATTTTTGGAAAATTAGTACATAAATAATTTTTAGAAGATCCAAAAATTATATCATCTATATAAATTTGTACTATCAAAACATCTTTGGAAATCCTTTTAATAAACAAAGTAGGATCTGTTATTCCTTTAGTAAAACCTTTTGAAATAAGAAAGGAGCTAAGTCTATCATACCAAGCTCTTGGATCTTTCTTTAGACCATATAAAGCCTTAGAAAGTTTAAAAACATTATTTGAAAAATGGGGATTTGTAAAGTCAGGGGGTTGTTCAACAAATACATCCTCAACTATATACCCATTTAGAAAAGCACTTTTGACATCCATTTGATAAAGTTTGAAATTCAAATGAGCTGCATAACCAAGTAGTATCCTAATGGCCTCTAACCTAGATACAATTGAAAAGGTCTCCTCATAGTCTATTCCTTCCTCTTGATTATATCCTTGTGCAACTAACCTAGCTTTGTTTCTAACTATATTTCTAGACTCATCAACTTTGTTTCTAAAAACCCATTTAGTGCTTATGGTCAAGGTGTTTTTAGGTCTTTCAACTAGTTCTCAGACTTTGTTTCTTTTAAATTGATTTAATTCTTCTTGTATAAACATCACCCAAAACTCATAATTAATAGCATCATTAATATTTTTGGGTTTAAGTTGTGAAAGAAAATCTTGATGTTCAACCTAGTTTCTTAGAGAAGATCTAGTTTGTGTCCCTCGGTTTAAATCAATTACTACATAATATAAAGGATAATTCTTGAGAGTTTTAATACCTCTAAAAATAGTTGAACTAGACTCCTCATGATTGTCTATTTGTTCAGACTCAACAGGTGCAGATTTTGGAAGATTTCCAGAACTAGTCACTTTTACAGGGGATTCACTATCATTATCATTAATGTTCAAAATTGACATATCTTCCTCAGGATATTCAAGAGAGGTTTTGGGTTCATGTGGATCAGTCTCATCAAATTTGACATGAACTGACTCTTCCACACAATTGGTCTTCTTATTGAATACTCTATAGGCTTTACTGGTTATAGAGTAACCTAGGAAAATTCCTTCATCACTATTGGAGGAAAATTTTTCAATATTGTCTCTAGTGTTAAGGATAAATACTTTGCAACCAAAAACTCTAAAGTATTTAACCTTAGGCTTCCTATAGTTCTAAATTTCATAAGGGGTCTTCTTAAGAATAGGTCTAATCAAGACTCTATTAATAGTATAACAATCTGTATTTACAACTTTAGACCAAAAGTAAATAGGTAAATTATATTCACTAAGCATATTCCTAGATATTTCTTGAAGGGTTCTATTTATTCTTTCCATAACTCCATTTTGTTGAGGTGTTCTAAGAGCAGATAAATTGTGGCTATAGTCATTGTGTGATCAATAAGATTCAAACTCCTGATTTTAAAACTCACATCCATGATCACTTCTCAAGGTCTTAATTCTAATTCCACTAAGATTTTCTACAGACTTGGAGTATTTGATAAAATAAGAACAAGATTCACTTTTTGTGAGCTAGAAAATATACCCAAGTGTACCTAGAAAAATCATCTCCAAGAACATAATCATAGTGCTTCCCATTTAAACTTGAAACTCTTGATAGTCCAAACAAATCCATGTGAACCAACTCAAGCAGCAGAGAAGTAGAAACTTCTTTCTTTGGTTTGAAAGAAACTTTGTGTTGGTTTCCTTTTTGACAAGGATTGCACACTTTGTTATGTGGGAATTCCAGTTTAGGTAGGTATCTAACTAAACCTTTCCTAGTCAGTTTCCTAAGAGAGTGAACATTGCAATGTCCTAATCTTTTGTTCCATGGCCAGGATTCCTTATGAAAAGCATTTAAGTAAGAAACATTTTTCTTATCTAAAGAATTTAAGTCAACAGCATACACATTCTCATTTCTGAGAGCAGTAAATATTAGATCTTTTTTCAAATTAAAAACATTACATACATCATTTTCAAATTTGACATTGAAACCATCATCACACAACTAAGATATGATGAGTAAATTGTACTTTAATCCATCAACAAAAATTACTTTGGAAATTAATACTGTATTAGGGTTACCGATCTGGCCTAAGCTAATGATTTTTCCATTTGCATTGTCACCAAAAGTTGCGTGACCACCATCAACCTTTATTAGGCTCTTGAAGCATGAGTAGTCTCCTATAATATGTCTTGAACATCCACTTTCCAAATACCAAAGAGTCTTACAGGAACTCTTTAGGAAACTTCCATGCAAAACAGATTAGACATGGGGTAACTTTGGTACCTAGATTTTCTTGGGTCCTGAGAGGTTAACAAGTAATATTTTGGGAACCCATACTTATCTCATAGATTTCATATAATCATAAGATATATTTTGATACATGAACACTTTGTTTGGTATTTTAGAGAATTTTTTTTCAAGAAATGGTCCAGTACTTGAACTAGCAGTGAATTGTCCAGATTTTGGAATAAATTTAGTATTAATGATCCTTCTTTTTCTAGACTGATATCCTAGACCAGTTGTATATTTTGGGGAAATATGTTGTTCTAGAAACTGAGTCAGGGTATCTCTACCAGCAGTAAACTTCTCAAGGTCTCTTCTTAATTTCTCATTGGATAACTTAAGTTTAGTGTTTTCCTTTAACATATGGGAGAGTTTTTATTTTTCAACATCCAGACTTGACTTATAATTTTCATTTAAAGCATGTTGTCTCTTTAATGATTCATATTTTTCCTTGATCTCATTAAAGGTATCTTCAAGATTTTCATAATATTCAAATAGTTCATCCTTAGTCATATCTTCATCATTATGTAACTCACTCTTATTCTCAGAATAATAGGCATTATATATAGGAGAGTTAAGTGTTACCTCATATGTCTCTTTCATGAAACATAAGTTGGCATGATTGTTTTGTTCACTATAAAAAGCATCAGATCCACTGGAGCTGTCTTCTGAAGCACTCCAGGTAGCTTTCAAAGCCTTTTTATATCATTTGCCCTTGTCTTCATATTTCTTCTTGAATTTTAGCTTGGGATAGTCTTCCTTCACATGACCTATTCATTTTCACTCATAGCATATTATTTCATTTGAGTTATCATTCCATTTTTTGTCTTTCTTCCATTGTCCTTTACTATCATACATTCCCTTATAGTTTGAATTTATAAAGAATTTATTTTTTCGGTAAAAAATTTTGAAACTTCTAGCAAGATGATCCATCTCCTCATCACTATATGAATATGACTCCTCACTAGTGGAGCTGTCTATAGGAGCTTGAACTTTGTCTTTGTTTTTTCTCTTTGAGGTAGTAGTCTTGAATGCTACTGAATTCTTCCTTGGTTCCTCATCTACTTCTTGATTCACCTTAATTTCTTCCTCGTACATCATAAGTTTTCCAATTATCTCTTTTACTGGTAGCTTACTTATGTCACAAGATTCTAGGATGGAAACAAAAGTTCTCCTCCATCTGTTAGGTAGGCATCGAAGCAGTCTCATAATATGGTCCTTGATATCCATTGGTTTTCCAAACAGACTCATAGTGTTCACTATTTTGTTGAACCTGAGATACATTTCATAGATAGGTTCATCAGTCTTCATTTTAAAATTATCATATTTAATAGTGTATGTATTTAATCTCATTTCTTTAACATTAGTTGTTCCCTCATGAGAAACAGCTAAAGTATCCCAAATTTCATATGCAGTTTTACAAGCAGATATTCTATTGAATTCATCATCGCCTAGAGAACAGTACAAGGCATTCATTGATTTATAATTATTATTATATTTATCTTTAGTCAACTAAGACTATGTATCCCTAGTAGTAGCAGGCAGTAATGTTTCTCTTCAATTGTGTCCCAGATTTCAGGTCCCATACTCTCTAGATACATTTTCATTTTTAATTTCCACTGAGCATAGTTATTACCATTAAATAAAGGTGGCATGTTAGTAGCAGTGCCCTCAACTCTAGTTTCCATAGTTACTTAGAATTTAAATAACTGAAAATTTTGATATGACAGAAATTTTAAGATCTTTAAGATACAACTAAAAGCACAGTTGAAATTAATTTGAAAAACTTGAAAATAAATAATCCTCTGATTCCAAATGTTGGTAGGAGTGGACACTCAAGAGGGGTGGGGTTAATTGAGTTCCAATTAAAATTTTATATTTAAAAGATTTATATTAAATTACACAATTTAAATAACAAACTAAACGGTAGTGAATTTGTAATACAGTAAAGGGTTAGTTAGGTTCTCAAGAGATTAATTAGTTCTCAGTTAATCTAATCTGAATATCAGATTAGATTTTGAAACTAACCTACTGGTCTACAATAAATACAAACACTTTCTAGTTTAACTATCAGAGTAACTTTAAGCTGGATTTATATTTAAAGTACTTATCAGTGGAATATTCAAAATAGTTTTAAATAAACTAAAAAAGCACAGTAGTTTTAAACAAGAGGTCCAGTATCAAGCAGAGACTTAATCCTCTCTACTTGGTGATCACCTGCCACCAAAATGTGTGTATAAATAAACTTTTGATCCACACCCTAGATCGGGGTTTACAACAGCACACTAGGTTTTCCAGGTCACACTTGACCTCTACCACAGTTATTCGTGGGAAACAAAATAAATAATAGATTGAGTATGAGGATAGTTTGATATCCTTCGGTTATGCTCAGGAGATAGTGTGCGTTAAAAAAATAAATATTCACACTACTCAAATAGAAAATATACAACACAACAGAGTTAAGAATGAGAATAGAGTTAAGAATTCTCTGTGTGTGTTGTGAACTAAAGCTCTAGACTCAATGAATGTTGAGAATATGGTATTTGAGTCTTCTTCTTGAAGTTGTCTTTAGAACAGAGTATTGCAGTTTCTGTACTCCAGCTTCAGGGAGTGAAAAGGTTCAGCTTGTTGATGTCTCGATGTATATTGAGCCTTTTTGTTGAAGATATCTTGTCACAGTCTTCTTGTAATCTCAAGCGCTTAGTTATTCTATTTTCATATTGGCATAGACTGTGTATTAGCGTGTACTTATACTATCATCGTCGTCTTATTTAACATAAAATATGATGTCCTTTTATACTCCATGATTCTCTACGCATAAGGATCTTCACACGTGCATGCACCTCATACTTGTCTATGGATTTTCCTACAGACAACATTAAATAATGTCAGAAACATTAATTTGTCTACATATGACCGTTAGAAATAAATTTGAATTAATAAAATGAAAACAGTTATTTATATCAATCGGTAAGTAATATTCGGTCTTTTGTCTTCGGTTTGATAACTTTGGTCTGTCATCTTCGGTGTGTCATCTTCGGTGTGTCGACTTAGGTCTATCAAACTTTAGTGTGTCATCTTCGGTGTGTTGATTTTGGTCTGTCAAACTTCGGTCTGTCATCTTTGGTGTGTCATCTTTGGTTTTGGTGTGTCATACTTCGGTCTGTCAAACTTTGGTCTGTCGTACTTCGGTTTCGGTGTGTCATCTTCGGTTTCGGTGTGTCATGCTTCGGTCTTAGGGAATCCAAGAAAGATTGTGATGAATGTGTCTTGCATATACCATTACAAGATGAATTTTTAATCAAAGTATATGTAAAAATACACTTGTAAACATATTGATTCATGACTTATAAGCAATTGACTTATTTAAGTATATGTTGTTGTATGACAAAATTAATTCACATAGAAATACTAAAATTGGCATGAAAGATATGAATCTGTATAGTGACATTATTTGTGATTATGAAAAATACATTATCATGAAGGGTCCAACAAAAAAGTTACATTTTTTTAAATGATTTAAAACTAAAATCATTTTTATTATATTTTTAATAATCCAATTAAATTCATTGGAATTGATTTCATGATTGAATTTGGTATAAAAACATTTTTATACATAAAAATGATTTATTCTGAAAAAACTATTTTTTGTTGCATTTTGAGTTTTGATTTTAAATTAAATTATTCCAATTATAGGTATTTAATTTTATAAAATTAATTCCATATTTTTAATTAGTATTTAAAAAAAATAGTTCCCTTTTATTTTTTGTCAATATTAATAGTAACAGTGGTAAAATTTATCACCTTGGTAAAAGGGTAAATCAGGTTAATATAGATTAAAACTAAGTGATAAGTTCATAATATTTCATATTAATTATTATTAAATGAATTAAATTTGATAAATACCACCTTTGGATTTAAATTAATATGTTTAATGTACACTTGTCCATGAAAATGACCAATATAATATTTAAATCAATGAAAGTTACAAAATGTCACTCTCTTAGTTTTAAATATCTATTATGTATCCACATGGGGACAAAATAAAGCTATGAATGAATATAAATATCAATTTTTTGAATAATGGAATTATATTAAATATGATAGTTTATTTATAATTTTTATTTATTATATAATTACCTTAAATTCTTGCGCAATGGTAATATAGTATTTATTCATTTAATATAAAAATAAAATAAATAGTATTAAAAAGATTAAAAGTGATATAATTTGAGTGATTTATAGCGTTAAATGAATTTTTTAGATGAATATGATATATTATTTATGTTTAAATGAATTATATTTCGAAATAAAACTTTTTCTTGATATATTTGAAGTCAAATTAAATGAATAGTGTCAAAATTGATATTAATGATAATTTATAAAAATAATATTTTATTATATTATTTAAAAATCATTAAAAATATTTAAATGGGGAAATGGGGATATTATATGGTCTATAATGTCATAAATTATCCATTTATGAGTCAATTTTTACCTTATATGTAAGAATATAACCCTTTAGGAGTAAAAAATACACTATTGTGGTTAATGTTAAAAAAATTAATTAAGGGGTTAAACCAAAATATAAGGTTTAAAACACCACATTAACCTATAAAAATTTTATTATTTGATGATATTTAAACCATATCCTACCATAGGTTTGAATCCCTATCCATTTGGATTCATTTTTCTAGATAATGACTTTATTATAATTTAATCTTTTAAGAAATTTCAAAAGTTTCTCTCACATCAATTATAAAAGGGCACCTCTTACGCCACTTCTTTACTCCTGATTGAGCCTTCTATATTGAAGAAACCCTATAAAAATACCTCCTCAACTTCCTTATACAAATTTTAGAGGATTTTTTCATCCCAAAATACCAACCCTAAGACCCTTAATATGTGATTTAAAGGATTTCATTCAAAGGAGAGGTAATCGCCTTAACTGATCAATTTCTTTTCACCTCTTCATTAACTCATCTAAATCTATGGTATTCATCATAAAATAATAACTTAATTTTCTGAAATATACTTAGATTTTAATATGATTATGAAATCACCATTATACACCCTCTTTCCCATTAAATGGGAAGTGAAGGTATCACTCATACATACGTACGGCTCACCATCTTTAGTGGAAATACAATTCATTTTCCACCACCATATTTCATGAAAGTTTATTATGATTGGTTTAATATTTATATATGATAATTATTACAAAATTATTATTGGATTTGGTTCCCTAGAAACCAACTTCTTTGTACTTTATGATAAACCTGCTTTCATTGGATGAATATTAATAAACTCCTTATCACATCATGATTATTCGTCTACGTGACATAGAATGTGATAATGTCCTAAGAATAGTTGTCACACTAAAAGGTCATAGCGGATCCCTACTATGATGAGAACCTAGAAGTTTCATGACACTATTCTTGAATATATGTTCTATGGTCGGATGATATCATTTTAAGGGACACAAATTATACAAGCTATTAGGGGTGAGACTCATGAAACTTTGAGGCACCTTCTCATAGTGTGCACCCTTGGTAATATCCAAGAGGATATTGTGAGAACAAGTATCACCAGTAGGAAATACATATTCATAAGTGTCTTTGTATGTTCCTATTTATGGATGTGTTTATTTTTCATTAGACTTTAAGATTATTATTAATGGGTATTATGACTCGCGTACTTATATGTATTGACGAAAACTGTGATGACAGATGTTTGTAGTGAGGCAGGATATATTAGGTGCATCACAAGTAATAGTGCATTAAATAAATAATGCAGGAAATGATTTATCACTTATATGGAGGTAGATATCTCAGTCCCTTTGATGGAAATGATATAGCCTAACTAAATCCATGTCCATGGTGTTCTCTAGGAAAGTTCAATTTTGGGAAGTCAAAGAATGAGAAATCAAGAACATGGGTTGATGGAACTTTCATGCAACCTGCTTGATTGGAGATATCGGGACAAAGGGATTATATTACATGGTATGAATTTTTATGAGGTGACATGTCATTGCGACATCAACCTTTTTATCTTAGGTGTCTTGACTTATTGCTAGATAGTAATCTTGGACTTTAGGTAGGCCTGCCTAATGTCAATGAGAAAGAGGCCTAGAGGGTCATACACTAAGTGTAGCCAGTATCTCAGTTAAAAAATTTATTATTTAACAAGTTAAATAAATATTATTCCTGATTTTGGTTTAATAATTATTCAAGTATCCCTTATCGCATTTATTTCATCGCTAATTATTCGAGATAATATATTATGAACGGAATATTTATTTATCAGTGAATAATGTAGTTGTATTTATTTAATAAATAAATAGTCATTATTCAAGGCCCGGTAAATATTTAGGAGGATTGGCGGACCAAGTTATGGTTCTGGTGAGAAATAATATTAAATATTATTTGGTTAAATAATATTTAAATATAATGTGTAATTTAAGCATATGTCATGGAAATAATAGCATTACTATTATTATTTGACATGGGGTTTCATATGGAATGATAAAATAAGTAACGACACTTGTGATAATTATTTATTATTACCTGGTAAATTAAATTTCATGTTATGTTATTATTCTCTAATTAGCCAAGTGATCATTCCACCAGCTAACTAATGGTTGTGTTCACAACATCCTTGGAGAAAAGATCTCGATCCTAGAGAACTCTTATCTCTCTAAGAACACTCTCAAGAACGAGATAAATCCTCCTTCATCAGATCTAGGAGAATGCTTTGGAATCAATTCGTAAGGCGATCAAAGGCGGAAATCGTAAGTGAAAGGATATTTCATGCTAGCATCCATATACTCCTTCATCGACGTCTGGAGACACTTGGAGCACGTGTGGATCACCGTTAGAGGAATCTTATCCTTGGATTCCATATTGCAATGAAGTTACACCTCGGAACCATGGTCGAATGTATCAACGAAGAAAGAATCTCCTTGGAGGTAATTATTTAATTTAATTTAATTAATTATAACCAAAATATGTCGATCCTCTCTTCTCAATTTTGGGTTCTCTCCTTTGCCTTTTATCATTGATTCAATTCTGTGGATACTGGCATTTATCACCGTATTGATCCCGGATTAATCATTGATCATGGAAATTTTCAAAGTTAGCACACACCCATCCCATGCTTCCACTATGCCCGGAACCTTCAAGTGGTATCATAGTGGTCATATTTTCATTTATAATTATTTAAATAATTTTTTTATTATTTACACTTTAATAATTTAGTTTTTCAATTCATGTTTAATTCTTCTTAAAATCTGAATTTCGATATCTATTCTTCCTCTTTCATTTCTCGTAGATCTAACATAAATGAATAGTTTTATGATTAAAATTGAATTGAGGATCTCATTAGGAGGTTCTGATGATTTTGTCCAAGTAACACGATAGTACACACCATGTATTTAGAGTTACATGTTGTGTCATCTTCCATACATGTCGTGTAATCTGGATCACACACTGTGTAGTTGTGTTTAGTGCATTAGGAGTAATTTGGGAATTACTCAAGTTGTGTGCATTAATGACACGTGGTGTGGTTAATTATTACACCGCATGTTGACCAGGACAGATTGGTTCATGGTAATCTAGACTACACGTCATGTGGACCACTAGACACAGCGTATAGTCTCTTCAGGTCAAGGTCAAGTTGTGTATCCCATACACGGCTTGCCTGACTGGGGATTGTGTAACGTGGAGTCGACACGATGTGTGGCCCACTGGATACGCTATGTACTCCGAAGATTTCTGAAGTACACCTCACACGCTATTTCCCAAGGCATGTATATCGGATGGATGGTGAGGTGGGTACACTCCGTGTAGTCGGATCTATACGTCGTGTACTTTTTTCAGATTATGCAGATTTAAAAATTTATTATTATATTATGTAACCCTTGAGACATGTACCTTCATGTGGGTGTAAATCTGGGACTCAACATGTGATAGGTGTTTGATATATATATATATATATATCTGTGTGTGTGTGTGTGTGTGTGTGTGTGTGTGTGTGTGTGTGTGTGTGTGTGTGTGTGTGTGTGTTTAATTAACATATGCATAATGTTTAAAGATTTGCACATCATGTATAAGTTGTATTACAATTATAACTATGTGTGCATGCTACATGTCACAAAGAATAAAGTGTATACAAGTATAATACATGCCGGGTAGTTTTGGATGAGTGTTCATTGGGTTTCCTCCAAGTTAAAAATTATGTATAAGGTTATGGATGAGAATCTCAAAAAAATCCAGAAAAGGATTAAGATAAAAAATGATTGATTAATTAAAGATAATGATTAATCAATTAGGGAATAATTTATCTTAATAGGAATGATTAAATAATTTAATTCTAGTTTTATTAAATACATAATTCATTGCATGTATATAAATAATCACGAGCTAGACCAGACCTTTGTATATGATTAGTTCCCTTTTAATTTATTTATTAAATTAAAATTATTGGCATGCATGCCTTCTCCTCATTAATATGTAGGGCTTTCATGCCAATGGTTTCTTTTATGTAATCCCCTTTTTACCCCCACCTTTATGTGAGTTAAAAGAATATGTAATGGATGGAGCTCCCAAGCTAGTGTAGGCGGTTCAAGTTAGAAGGTAAGGCAAAACCAATCCAAGGATATACAAAGGTAGACAGGTGGAAAGTTGTAAACACAAACCTTAAAAGGTTCAAGGTGTTTCTCCCCTAGGTCAAGGTTATTTTATCAACCGTTAGATAAACTAACCAATAGTAAAGGTCATGATCATACCCTTTATTTATTTTTTTCGGTTGTATGGTTATTCATTATGGATGTTCAATGAGATCACAAAATTAATGAACTAACAAGCATACAAGATGTAACTAAAAATAAAATGGCTTATGCATAAATATTATCTACAGATGGTTAATCACTTAAGTATATCCTACTTAATATTAACAAGCATGTGAAAAGATAATAAGTGGCAATTTTATCATAAAGGATAAAATCCCTCAATTAAATATTAAGTCGATATAGCCTTCCATTACTTCGGTTAGAATTGAACCATAGTTTAGAGTGCTTGAACAACCCTAGTTGGGGTGATTTCAATTATCAAGGAATTCTAATTTGAGGTTTTGAGTTGACTTAACTTAGTTTACATCAAGGGTTGACTACCCTAGAAGGACTTGGTACAAATGAGAGGTAAAGGTTGAGGAAATCAAAAATTAAGGATTTCAAGATTGGGGAGTCCACTCAACAGGTCAAGGAGTTGTTAGTTAATGCAGTTGGAATTTGGAATGCCTACCAAAAACCATTCAAGTTTCTTGACCAACCCTAGTTAGGGTAATACGAAGGGAAATATGGATCATTTCCACTATAATGCCTAAGCAACTGAATATTCTGAATCCAATGGTGAGGTCTATTGGGTTTTGACAAAATAGTGGGAGACTAATAGATATTAATTTATTTATCTTTCTATATTTATCAAGATAAAGTACTAAAACTCTGGTCATCTTATTTTTAGAAACAACATCAAAAATGACATCAAACATATCATTGTGATCCATACTCAATAAGGAAAACCTTCTCACCGATATTAATTTTCAGGAGTGGAAAAGGAGCCTTAGGGTTATCCTTTTCTATGAGAGGAAACTTTATGTGTTGGAAGATCCTTTTCCAGTTGCACTTGGAAATGAAGCAAGTGATGAGGAACTCTATGTGTACAAGAAACATCTAAATGATGCTACAGATGTTCAGTGCCTCATGTTATCATCCATGACCAATAGTCTCTTGAAGCGATATGAGGAAATTGATGCTTATAGCATGACGTCTCACCTTCAGGATCTCTATAAAGAGAAGTCAAGACAGTAGAGGTATGAGATCTCTAATGCTTTGTTCACTACTAAGCTTGGAGAGTCTATGCCATCTAGACCACATGTAGTCAAGATTATTGGCTACATTAAGAATCTGGACATCTTAGGGATTAAATTCCCAAATGAGTTGTGTACAAATCTCATACTATCATCACTTCACAAGACCTTATCTAGTATTATTGTGAATTATAATATGAGAAATAATGAGAAGAGTCTATCGGAGCTTCTTACCCTGATTCTCCAAGTGGATAAGGACATGGGGAGTGAAAAACTCGCATTCCTTATGGTGAATAGGAAGAGTAAGTACAAGGAAAAGGGGGCTAAGATTTATAAACAATCTAAATCCTATGAGCACTATCTGACCAAGAAGAAGAAGATATAGAGGTAGGGTAAGAAAAAGGAGGTAGTATGCTTTGCATGTGGAAAGTCAGACCACTAGAAGAGGAAATGCAACCAGAGGCAAGGGGAAGCCAAAGGTTCATTTTTTATCAATTGAAATCTTTCCATTTCTATACATTGGGTATTATATACAACTTTTGGGGCTCACATATGTATTCAAATGAATGATCAAAGTATATTCTAGAAAATTTCTAGAGGAGAGGTGGATATGCGAGATACCAATGGTGTGAGGATGGCTTCTCTTTCCATTGGTGACTACCACCTCACATTACCAATAGTAATGATTTTAGTTTTACATGGCTGTTATTATGTACTTTGTGTTACCAAGAACATAATTTTTGTATCGAGTTAAGATGCAGATCAATTTATTTTCAATTTCAGAAATAAATGTTGTCACTTTTATAAGGACAACATATGTTACGGTATGGTAAATTTAAATAATAGTATGTATGTATTAAATTAAGAGAACCAATTGTTAGAAATTGATAATGAACCAAGTTCACATGACTCATACAACACCCAGTTATGGAATCACTGCCTTGGTCATGTAAATGAGAAGCGCCTGACAAAGCTCTGTCAAGATGGTTATTTAGACTCTTCTAAGATAAAACCAATTGATAGATGTCACACTTATTTATAAGGGAAAATGACCAAACCACCATTTTGTGGATAGGGTGAAAGGGCCACAGAGCTTCTAGTATTTGTACACACTGATGTGTATGGGCCATTTCCAGTAGAAGCTAGAGGTGGATATTCTTACTTCATTAAATTTACTAATGAATTGGGTGGATATGGATATTTCTACTTAATGAGGTATAATCTTGGGTCCTTTGATAAATTCAAGGAGTTAAAGAATGAAGTAGAGAATCATCTTGGTAAGAAGATAAAGAAGCTTCAATCAGATCAAGGTGGCGAATATCTTAACCAAGAGCTCGTCGACCTTTGAGCCTGGGATTCTATCTCAACTCACTCCACCTTATACACCACAGTGTAAGGGTGTTAGTGAAAGGAGGAACCGTACCTTGTTGGACATGGTAAGGTCGATGATGAGTCATGTAGATCTTTCATTATCTTTTTTGGGATATTCATTGCAAAATGTGGCATACACATTAAACCAAGTACCAACTGTCATGAACCAACCTGGGTCAAACGTGAATCGGTCACCCGAGCCGGCCCGCGACATGGCCCGAGGGGTGTTCCCGATCCCCATGGGCTATCAACCAGTGTCGGGCATTAAAAGTAAATAAGTGGGAACAATTTGGCCCAAAAGAAAAATAAATAAGCATTGGAAATAAAAAAAACAAAGGCAAATAAAGAAAGAACAACCAACAAAGCCACTAACCTGACCACGACCAAAACTCCATGTGACCCCTAGAGTCACCCTCCAAAACCACAACCAACATCGCTCAAGGTGAACAACTGAAGCTGGAACCTGCAACAGAACTAAAAACAAGAAAACACTATAGGCGTGAGTATTAAAAATCAGTAGGCTAGCCCGATAAATCTATTCTCAAATCACTACCATTAAATAAAGAATCTATTAATTTCAAGTTTGAAATACATTACCTAAAATATGGGTTTCATATACACTTTTCATTTATAAAGAAAGTAATAGTCCATTTCCCTTTATAATTTGAAAACAATTTTTAATGTTTGAAAGGAACAGGTGTATTGCATTTTAAAACATTTTTACAAACAATTACAGAACCAAACTTCAGTTATTAGCCAAAAAGGAAAACTACACATAACATACAACACACGCCAAGGGAAATGGAAAAAAAATGGCACACACGAGCCAGCAACCGAACTAGACTTCTCAATCGTGCGTCACACACAAATAAACACTAAATGAAACATGGGTCGAACCTAGGAGATCATGAACAATCCAGAACATACTATACATATGACTCATCCTGAAGGCATGCCCTAACTCGATGACGTCATAACGCCATAACACTCGGAATAGCCCTACATGGCCTAACCGAGGGTCCCAATCCCCATAGCAGTAATAACTCAGTATTCCCCTGCTATGGGGCCACTAGCCAGTGCGTATTCTAAACTAGTTCAGCAATCATTCTCAGAAAATTCACTCAATATGCCAGGTTCCCATTTCAACACATACAATAAAAAGGGGTGCGTCCACAATGTAAATAAATCAGTCATGATGCACAAATATCACACAAAACTCACACAATCAATGCACACCAAAGATCACCCCTGAGTGGGTTTTCCAAAATAATTTATTTTATTAAAGTGCCAAATGGGCCTTCACCAATTTTAAATCAAAAACTCATTTCTTGAGAAAACCCAAAACCCTTGTTCAAAAGAAATTGTATGTCTTTAAAACTAGAAGTACATTTGAAATTCCGTGAATTATGTTTAAAGTCCAAATGGGCATTCTTTCAATACTAGGTGTCTGCTCGTCAAGAAAATGTTTCAAGTGTTCGGTATAAAATAAACGGCTCTTTTCGCACCAAATAATCATATAAAAATTAATTATATTATATTATTTCCAATTTATTAAAATTAATAAAACATCAAGAAATTAATAAATTCTAAATCTAAAGGTAAGTGTAGTGGGGGACCTACCTCGACTCAAAGCTCGAAACACGATGATGCGACACGATTCACACTGGCGCACAAGCACCTACACAAGCTGATGACTGTAGTGTCGTGGCTTTCTTTTCCAGCACGCTGCAACAAGGGAAAAGCATAAAAAAACATAGGAATTCTATTTTAAAAAAAGACAAAGCAGTAGCGTAAATTTCACCTCGACACAGCAGTAAGTGGATCAGAACAACCCAAACCACTCACCTTCGGTGGAAAACACTTAAACAGCTGCAGCAAAGACCAATGCAGTACAAAAACATTAACAGGGACTCAAAATACACCAACATAGATTTAAAAAAATATTACAAACAAGAAAAAGAAAAAAGAAAAACAATGAAAACCTCACCTCGGCACGGAAGTGTGCTCAACCGGTGAGGTCGCCCGAAAGGGTGAAAGGCCGGAGAGAACACCGACAAAGATCGCGAGAAGGTCAGGACGACGCTGGCAAGGAACGGGATGGCCAGAACGACGTCGGAAGGCTGCGCGCTGGCCGGAATGACATCGACGGGGTGCGCGCAAGCCGGGACAACGTCGGCAGGGCGCGGGATGTCCGGCACGACGCCGGCAAGGGGCGGTGCCAGCAGGGTCAGTACCGGCAGGGGCGACGCCAGCAAGGAAGGCACCGGTAGGGGTGGCACTGGCAGGGAAGGCGCCGGCAGGGGTGGTGCCGGAAGGGGGCGGTCGCGGCACGGCGGCCGATGAGGAGGATGGGACGGCGACGGGTGCGGCAAGTGGAGGTGCGGGGTCGGGGAAGCCGGAGCCGGCGGCGCAGCGTGACTGGATAGCGGGGGGTGCGCGGGGAGGTGCCAATAGAAAGGGGGAAGGCGGCTCAGCAGACGCGGCGGCTACCGGAGGAGAAGGGGGGGTGCCGCGTGGAGTGGCTACACTGAAGAACAGGGGGAAGCCGGCTACGCCAGAGGAGAGGGGGCTGCGGGGGCGGTGCGCGCCGCTGCGTGAGGGAGAAGGGGGGCGCAGCGCCCCCCCTAAGGTTTCTAAAATTATTATTTTTTTAAAACTAAATAATAAATAATAATAATTAGTTAATTATAATAATTATTATTATTATAATCAAAACATTTATAATAATAAAACCATAAAAAAATATAAACACATATCTATATATATCTATATATATATATATACCTATATATAAACATATATAAACATATATATATATACACATATAAACATATATACACCTATAAACATATATATATATACACATACGTTAAAACATAACTTATATAAACATATATACATATATTTATTTATTTATTTATCCACTCAACCAAATAATTTAATAACATTAAAACTGGATGATCGTGCGGTATTCGTGCACCGTACGGTACCCAAGCAAACTGCAAGCAGGCTACACGTACCCAAGTGGAAAGCATGTGCCCAAGTGGACTGCGCGTCTTAAACGTACGGTGTTCGCGCACTATCCCAAACCATAAACTCATCCGAACATTAAAAATTTAAATCGGGACTCACCCGCACTCACACAAAAACACCCAACGCCAAGAGAAATAAAATAAATAAAATGACTAAAAAATGGGTGTGACAATTCTCCCCACCACAAACACTTTCTGTCCCCAGAAAGTCACCAAGCCAAAAGTTAGCATAACTCGAGTCCGTGCCCAGGAAAAACCAGAAGAAACTGAGAGGCTCGGGGTGACCATTACCAACACAAGTCACACCCGACCAACTCGAGTACAATCATTGTCCGAGGTTGAGGGGAGAACACGGGAGGGTTCTCCCCAGCACAGAAATTTACTAACACGAAGACCTTGAAACTCGAACACACCACCCCAGGGGGGGAAACGTGGGAACTCCCCAAACTGAACTCATCCCAACTTCTCAATGCTAACGGAAAAACTCCACCACTAGAATTAAAACTATTCTCATAAAACTGGCACACTGAGACACCGAAAAGGAGGAATTCCCTACAAAACTCAAACACATTAATTGAAAATCCATGGAGAGGCGTCCGACCTAATAAAGGGCCCAAAAACGACACCCAATAATTTTGCAGAACCAAACATCCCCCTAACATACACAGCTGAGACCATCCTCAAGATAAAAATGGGTTCGTTTAGTCACAGACCTGACACCTTTCAAAGAATCTGAATGATTTAGAAACTACACCAAGAGAAAATGAGGCCACTTGGATTGTAGTAGAACGAGCTCATCATGAAACCACAACAAGGATGAGCTTACAACGACGACAAGAATTGAACAAGAAAACTTTGGACATTTCTCTTCAGTTTGCTGAAAACATGGATCGGACCAAGGTTCCACACACTCTCATCAATTCCTGGCTATGCACGAGCTTCACCCCAAGACCTGTGGCTGGGGTTCTGATGGGTAAATAATCTCCTACCTCACAGTCAGTCACTAGAATCTCTCGATCACAGCGTCTTCTTTAGGTGACGCTTTCTGCAAAACTTCTCTAGATGACCCAGGCATACGCAATGATGGCATGTCTTCGGAGGGATGTGACATGACGGCTTCATGTGCCCAAACTGACCACACTGGTGGCACACCACTGAACGGTCCAATGAACTAGAAGTTAGATCCACTTTAGATGACTCTTTAGAAACAGGTCCCTCTTGCACACCCTGCTCACCAGATGGGGAACCTCCATGAGTAACCGGATTCGCTGGATTTTCAAGCACCGGCGCTCCAGAGACCAACTCAGCTAAGAACACCTCGTGCACCAACTTCTCAAAAGTGATGCTCCCAAAAAGGGAGGACTCACTCCTTGATCTCTGGACGAAGACCCCTGACGAAGGGAGAAATATTCATCCAGTATTGCGACACTACCCCCGGAAAAAGAGACACAAGATCCTTGAAATGGTCGACATATGCTTTCACCGTCTACTGTCCATGTTGAACACACATGATCTCTTCCATTTTCTTCTTCTTCACCTCCATAAGTATAAACCATTGAACGAAGACGGCTTTGAAGACATACCACATCGTCCCAAATTACAGTAATGGCGGGGCGAACAAACCCTACTCGTCCAGAGCTGGACCTTCGAACAAACCCAGGACAGCATGCACTCTAATAGCTTTAGGAGTTCCCAATACCCTGAAGACACTCTCTAACTCCAAAAACCACACAACTGCCTCTAACAGACCTCAAACACCTTAATGAACAGGCAATATTCGATAGAAATCAGAATTAGGCATGACTCATTAACAACTTTTGGGGACTTTTCTAGGCGGCACATTTTGAACATAAAAAAAACATAGAGCGAGAAATCAACAACCAAACAAATCATAACCAAAAGGGAAATTGCATGACAAACAACTGGATCGCACGCCAAACACCAAAAACATGATTCAAAAATCCTCTTTTAGAAAATAGCATCTTCATTTCAATTTCAAAACCGCCTTATTCAAAGACTACTTTCCAGACACAAAACTCACTTTTCACAAAACAAAACCCACATTCTCAAACAAAAACCAATTTCTAGAACCATTTTTTTTTCTTTCTTTCAAATTCACAATTTTCATCAAAAATTTCAAAACTGCCTTATCCTGAGGCCATTTTCCAAAAGCAAAATCCATTTTTTTCACTAGTCAGAAATTCATTTATCAAAGGAAAACCAATTTCCAATACATTTATTTTTCAAAAACTCACCCATGGCATCCTATGAATCATCACATGTGTGTCCATCCATTTCCATCCACATAATCTACGAACGAGTGCCCCACGCACTTTACGTACATATCCACACACATGTGATTCCCCATAAAGAATACTAGGGTCACACCAAGCCACTCCTTTACAAGCTCCAAATAATCACCAACCTTTAAACCAAAAATCCTTCAATTTGAAAACCCACTTTACCAATTTAAAACCATTTTAGAGAAAAAGATTTTATTCAAAAATCCACTTTCACTTTCAAAATCACACTTACACTAACCAGAAGCAACAAAACACAACTTATAATGAATCATTGAAATGAGGAACTAGCAGTCGCGCTTAACCTGACGACATGGTAGTGAGTCACGCCCCAAGTAAGCGTCAACAACTAGGAGGAACTTAAACCATGTACTCGGACTCCACATGGGTCACTACTCCATGTGAGGTCATGACGTGACACTGTCTCGCCCCCATTGTCATTCCTCAATCCAAAACAAAAGCAGAAGACTCAAATCTCGGACTACCCCTGGCAACTAGAGAATCAGTGCGAGCAAGAGTTCACGACACCCTTACCGCACTTACCTCTTGAGTCCCGATAGTCCTAATATCCATCTACCAAACACCCCAAATAACAAGAACCTGCTCTGATACCATTTTTGTCACGAACCAACCCGGGTCGACCATGAATCGGTCACCCGAGCCGGCCCGCGACATGGCCCGAG
This sequence comes from Viscum album, assembly GCA_963277665.1. Lineage (NCBI taxonomy): Eukaryota > Viridiplantae > Streptophyta > Magnoliopsida > Santalales > Viscaceae > Viscum > Viscum album. Next base: position 565,187,899 of record OY728134.1, on the reverse strand, counting down.
GGGTGTTCCCGATCCCCACGGGCTGGCAACCAGTGTCGGGCATCAAAAGTAAAAATGTGGGAATGATTTGTCACAAAAGAAAAATAACTAAGCAGCGAAAATAAAAAAAACAAAGGCAAATAAAGAAAGAACAACCAACAAAGCCACTAACCTGACCATGAGAAAAACTCCACGTGACCCCTCGGGTCACCCTCCAAAACCACAACCAATGTCTCTCAAGGAGAAAAACTGAAGCTGGAACCTGCAACAGAACTAAAAACAAGAAAACACTATAGGCGTGAGTATTAAAACTCGGTTGGATAGCCCGATAAATCTATTCCCAAAGCACTACCATTAAATAAAGAATCTATTAATTTCAAGTTTGAACTACATTACCTAAAATATGGGTTTCAGATACACTTTTTATTTCTAAAGAAAGTAACAGCCCATTTCCCTTTATAATTTGAAAACAATCTTTAATGTTTGAAAGGAACAGGTGCATTGCATTTTAAAACATTTTTACGAACAATTAAAGAACCAAACTTCAGTTATTAACCAAAAAGGAAAACTACACATAACATACAACACACACCAAGGGCAATGGAAAAAAATGGCACACACGAGCTAGCAACTAAACTAGACTTTTCAATCATGCACCACACACAAATAAACACTAAATGAAACATGGGTTGAACCTAGGAGATCGTGAAAAATCCAGAACATACTATACATCTGACTCATCCTGAAGGCATGCCCTAACTCGATGATGTCATAACACCCTAACGCCCGGTATAGCCCTACATGGCCTAACCGAGGGGCCCAATCCCCATAGCAGCAATAACTCAGTATTCCCCTATTATGGGGCCACTAGCCAGTGCGTATTCTAAACTAGTGCAGCAATCGTTCTCAGAAAATTTACTCAATATGCCAGGTTCCCATGTCAACACATACAATAAAAAGGGGTGTGTCCACAATGTAAATCAATCAGTCATGATGCACAAATATCACAAACAACTCACACAATAACTCACACCAAAGATCACCCCTGAGTGGATTTTCCAAAATAATTTATTTTATTAAAGTGCCAAACGGGCATTCACCAATTTTAAAGAAAAACCTCATTTCTCGAGAAAACCCAAAACCCTTGTTCAGAAGAAATCATATATCTTTAAAACTAGAAGTATATTTGAAATTCTGTGAATTATGTTTAAAGTACAAATGGGCATTCTTTCAATAATGGGTGTTCGCTCATCAAGAAAATGTTTCAAGTGTTCGGTATAAAATAAACGGCTCTTTTCGCACCAAATAATCATATAAAAATTAATTATATTATATTATTTCAAATTTATTAAAATTAATAAAACATAAAGAAATTAATAAATTCTAAATCTAAAGGTAAGTGCAGTGGGGGACCTACCTCGACTCAAATCTCGAAACACGATGATGCGACACGATTCACACTGGTGCACAAGAACCTACACAAGTTGGTGACTGCAGTGTTGTGGATTTCTTTTCCACCACACTGCAACAAGGGAAAAGCATAAAAAAACACAAGAATGCTATTTTAAAAAAAAAAGACAAAGCAGTAGTGTAAATTTCACCTCGACACAGCAGCAAGTGGATCAGAACAACCCAAACCACTCGCCTTCGGCGGCAAAGACCAATGCAGTACAAAAACATTACCAGGGACTCAAAATACACAAACATAGATTTAAAAAAAAATATATTTCAAATGAGAAAAAGAAAAAATAAAAACAAAGAAAACCTCACCTCGGCACGGAGGTGTGCTCAACCGGTGAGGTTGCTCGAAAGGGTGAAAGGCCGGAGAGAACACCGATAAAGATCGCGAGAAGGTCGGGACGACGCCGGAAAGGCACGGGATGGCCGGAACAATGCCGGAAGGCCACGCGCTGGCCGGAACAACACCGACGGGGTGCACGCAAGCCGGGATGACGTCGGCAGGGCGCGGGATGTCCAGCACGACGCCGGCAAGGGGTGACACCGGCAGGGGTGGCGCCGGCAGGGGGCAGTCGCGGCATAGCGGCCGGTGAGGAGAGCGGGGCGGTGAAGGGTGCGGTGAGTGGAGGTGCGGGGTAGGGGAAGCCGGAGCTGGCGGCGTAACGCGGCTGGACAGCGGGGGGTGTGCGGGGTGGCGCCGACGGAAAGGGGGAAGGCGGCTCGGCGGACGCGGCGGCTACCGGAGGAGAAGGGGGGGCCGCGTGGAGTGGCTACACCGGAGAACAGGGGGAAGCTGGCTACTCCAGAGGAGAGGGGGCTGCGGGGGCGGTGTGCGCCACTGCGTGAGGGAGAAGAAGGGGGGTGCAGTGCCACCCCCCCCAGGGTTTCTAATTTTTTTTTTAACCTAAATAATAAATAATAATAATTAGTTGATTATAATAATAATTATTATTATAATCAAAACATTTATAATAATAAAACCATAAAAAAAATATAAACACATATCTATATATATATATATACCTATATAAAAACAAATACAAACATATATATATACACACATATAAACATATATAAACCTATAAACATATATATATACACATACGTTAAAATATAACATATATAAACATATATACAAATATTTATTTATTTATTTATCTTCTCAACCAACTAATTTAATAACGTTAAAACTGGATGACCGTGCGGTATTCACGCACCGTACGGTACCCAAGAGGACTGCAAGCGGGCTACACGTACCCAAGTGGAAAGCACGTGCCCAAGTGGACTGCGTGTCTTAAACGTACGGTGTTCGTGCACTATCCCAAACCATAAACTCATCCCAACATTAAAAATTTAAATCGGGACTCACCCGCACTCACGCAAAAACACCTGACACCAAGAGAAATAAAATAAATAAAATGACTAAAAAAACGGGTGTGACACCAACTAAGGAAATAAATAAGATTCCCTTTAAGCTATAGAGTGGAAAGAAACCCACTTTGTCGCATACACGTGTATAGGGATGTGAGGCATTTTTTAAGGCTTTCTCAGGCAATAAACTTGCACCATGGGGCACGAATTGTATCTTTATAGGGTATCCCAAGAAAACAAAGGGATACTACCTATACAACCCCTCAGAAAATAAAGTGACTATTTCCAAACAGGCCATATTTCTTAAGAGGGTGCACATACTCAAAAAAGGATAGTGGGAGAAAAATTGACTTCAATGAATTTGATGCTCAAGATATATAGGATTTGGTACTGGAACAAGTTCCATAGGTCCCCATGGAAGAGGTAGTTCCTAAAACACCAGTACTGCATATAACAACCCTACTCTTTATTACATATTTAAACATGATTTATACATAAACTTGCACTTAAGACAGCTCTGAGGATCGAGAGTTCTAGTGTCTTTGAAAATTAGAAACATTACATGATAACTTAAGACATAAAATAAAACATCTTTATTGAAAAATTATTTTACATGACCATAAAATTTCTTCGTACTTTGCATTACATGGGATAACCTGAGGATATACATAAGAAAATTGTGAGCTATAAATCCCAATAAGGGAGTAAACAAGGAATAACATGAAGAATACATTACATGTTAGGAAATAGGAATATCAATGGAGAATAAGATAAACATGAAAATAAATTCATGATATAGCATGATTAACATAACATTGAAATGTCGCAACGACATACAACATGATATTAGCATGAGCCAAGGCTCATTGCGCATAGATTAGCATGAGTAAACCATCATTACACATGAATTAGCATGCTTAAACCCTCATTTAATGTGTATTATCATGATTAAACCCTCATTTAACATGGTGTGTCATGATACTAAACATTACCCAATGCATTGGAGCGCTATCAAGGTTCACCCTTTATTAACATTTCATTTCATGCATAAGTGTGCCACATGGATCATATAATGTGGAACCATTCAAAATAATAAGTTATTTAATGATTGGGGAATGTGTAATACATAAATTTAATTACCATTAAATATGTATATGTTCATATAGTTGAATACCCTTGATAGAGAAATGGGTATGATATTCACTACACAATGATTTTGGCTTGAAAAATCACGGTGCAATTTCAGCAGCATAACAACATGACATAAAAATTCATAAAAATGGTTGATGATAGATAAAGGAGTATAAAATCATATTTAAATGAAATTTAAAGTAATGGGTTCATATATATACATGTCCCAACACATGGAATTTGGAAATAGAAGGTGTAACATAATAAAGAAACTTGAAGAAAGAGGAGAAATAGAATAACTCTTATGAAATTTTGGCATGGTAACGGGTGTACATGGGAGGGATTAATGAGATATAAATAGGTATATCATCATTAAAACATAAGTAGGGTAGTATGGGGGAGGTTAAAAATAATACCCCAACATTTTTAATTTAAAATAAAAGGGTATAACAACATAAAGAAACTTAGACAAAAATGAGAAAGGAAGAAATCCCTTACTTGAGTGTGTGACTTCAAGAGCTTGAGGAGGGGATTATTGAGATCTTGGGGTGACTTTGGAGGATTATATATAGAGGAGGTAAGATTAGGGACATGATAAAATTATTTTTAGTGAATAGAAGTGGGATATTGGGTGGGTTTATATATGAAATAAGAATGGAATTCTTTAATGTTTCACAAACTTAGGTTTTGGAATCTATATAATTAAATATTCAAAACCACAAACCTTGCCAAGGTTTTTGACCATGGTTTTTTATAAAGGTGAGTAGAAAATATTATTTTATAAAACCAAATGCATAACTTATTAAAATATTAGGCTTTCTTATGTGGAGGTGAGTCACACTCTCAAGGAAATCGTTTTAAAATGTTAAAATATTTTATAAGTCTTAGAGGGTCCACTAAGGCATTATAAAATTAATAAAACAACTATAAAATCAAATTATTTTAAATTTAAAACATATATTAGCTGAATATACCTTTTATATTATTTTATTACATCACTATTGGGTCATTATGACGTCATAAAACACATTATATATTTATACGGTATTTAATTTTTACCCAAAAATTTGATTGTCTTAGAAAATTATGAAAAATTCACCGTTGGATAATTCAGATGTCCTAATTTCAAAAATAATATTCATTTTATCTTAATAATTTTCTAAATATGTGAATTTTTACTTTTAAAATAAAAAACCGTCATTTATTGAAAATCGGCGGGTTTTGACAAAAACAGTTTCCAAACCTTAATAAAAGTTACATTTGACTTCATAAAAATTATATGATTATTTATATTTAATAAAATTATATAAAAATAATATTTTTTAAAAAAATATTATTTATTCCGAAAATTCATTAATTCATCAAAATAAATTCTTTAATTAAAAATGCAATTTTATTTTTATCGTATGAAAATATAATTCTTATCAAATTGAATACTTAATAATTTATAGAGTAAAAACAATAAGGAATATAATCACCACTTAGAATTAAAAGGAGTGTTCTTATAACACTATTATAATTACAATATTAATAAAACCATAGTTTAATATAATAATTTATATATTTCTAAAAAGTACCATTTTACCCAAAAAATAAATTTATCTAATTCATTATATTTTGAAGAAAAAATATTCTCATAAAGTAATTGATGGAATAAGACTTTTATTTATAAAAAGTGATTAAAAAATAAGTAAATAATGCCTTATTATATAACCCCTTATAACACCCGCATAAGACCTAAGGGTAAGGTGTGCGATGGTGACAGGCTCTTAGAGAGGCTCAGATAACATCGCTCGGGTGGTAATATCTATTAACTTGAACTTCTCTTGTAGGAGATTCCATTCAAGATTAATGTATTGAATCTCAGCTTGGTCTTGGTCAAGAATGAATCTTGGTGATGCTACCTCCTTTCCAAGCTCTGAAAAATGAGATTCATACAACCTGAGTCTACTGGATGAGGTCATCCTCTCCTTTGTCTCTGTCAAAAGAATTATTTTTAAAAACCTTAAATTTATATCAGTCATGTGATCACTAGTCAACGGCTTTATTATCAATAGTAAGGATACTTAATAGTCATTTAAAACCAATAATAATAAAAAAGTTCATGTGTTTTCTATATCCATAATACATTTAATTAAATAAAATAAATGGAATTTTATTCATGAATGTTTAGGTCGTTACACTGCGTAGGAGTATAAGAGAGGTAAGAGAATCAGAGAGATATGGTTTCCTTGTCACCAAGGATGGTGACTCATTATTGTTGGAAAATAATGAACCTCTATCATATAAGGAAGCAGTAGAGATCTCAGAAGTTTCAAGATGGTTAGAAGCTATGAATTCTGAGATGGATTCCATGTATCAGAACCAAGTCTTGGTTATGGTTGATTTGTAAGTTTATGTGAAGAATGTTGAGTGTAAATGGTTATTCAAGAAGAAAATATACATGGAAGGTCATGTTAGTACCTATAAAGAAAGGCTAGTGGCTAAAGGTTTTAAATAGAATCAATGAATTGACTATGATGAAACCTTGTCACCAGTTTCCATGTTTAAATCTATAAGAATCATACTTTCCATAGAAGATTTCCATGACAATGAGATTTGGGAGATAGATGTCAAAATTTCATTCCTTAACAAGAACCTTTAGGAAGATGTCTCTATGAAACAATTAGAAGGGTTTGTGAAACCATGTGATGTTAAAAGTGTTGAGCAAAGTATTGTTTTCAACAATGCGTATTAATATTATTTAAAGGGGGATATTATTGAAAATAATACTCTGTCTCTTTATGATAATTTTGATGCTCACAAATACCCTTAGTTTTTTTCTAATGATTTCATTTATTATTTTGTAGGAGGTTATTAATTTATTTTACTCTTGAAATAACGAGAATTTTTTACTTAGCGCGGAATCTGTTTTAGCGCGTTCTGGAATCACTGTTCATACCCTACGTGGATAAACATAGCGTAAGGATGAAAAGAATGTGTACTTTTTGAGATAAGAGAAAGTATGGTTAAACAACCATACGTTTTCAGAAAATTATGGAAGAAGAACCTTACGTTAGGAAGGAACCATACGTTTTGATTATTAGTAAAGTATGGAAGGAGAACCGTACGTAATTTATAAAGGTTACGTTTATTTCTCAAAAGTATGGTTCATCAACCTTAATTTTGCAAACAACCATACATTCTTGGAAAATTATGGATCAAGTAAAATTATGGATCTTTTACCGTACGTTTGAATGTTGAATAAAAAGTATGGATGATCAACCCTACGTTTGATATCAACCTTACGTTGTCAACCCTACGTTTGATATCAACCTTACGTTGTCAACCCTACGTTTGATATCAACCTTACGTTGTCAACCCTACTTTTGAAGACTATGTTATTAACCCTATGTTTGGAATCCACGTCATCAACCTTACGTTTGGCGTCGGAATTTTCGGTAGACGGTTTTTATGTACAACAATCAGTAAGCTGATTTCAGGGCGGATTTCAAGCTGGATTTAAAGTTGTTTTTAAATTGAGACTTTTACTGATTCAAAGCCGTTTTATTAATAGATTTAAGATCGAATTAAAAGAATCTTTTTTATGTCGAGTCTTAAGGGAAGTTACGACTTCTCTGTAAATTCAAATTTTTGAATATCGCGAATCAAAAGGTGACTTTTATGGATCTAAATGTGCAGGAGATATTCTTTATTATATATGCTCTCTCTGAAACACAAAAAGTGGAGTGATCGATCTATTATTGAAAAAGGTGGAAAACAGATATTACAATTATTCATGATTGATCTACTAATTCAACAGGAGTGTAAAAGATCTGTTTGTTCAAGAAGAAGTAACTTGATAGAAGATTCACCTATTCTACATAAAATATCTTTTTTGGATCTACTACTGATGAGGTTGTGAACTATATCTCTATATCTACTACAACTAGATCAACTCAGAACTGCTTTGTCTTGAAGATCAATATTTCTAGAGACTTTGATCCCTCTGCTATCAATTGCATTTTGTTGCAATTGTGAAGATCAACCGGAAATTTCTTTCTGAAATTTTTTTTTATTCTTGAGTAACCAGCTTCTCGTTCTAAGATGTGTAGGTTTGTGTTTGAACCAGAAGGTTTTTACTTGGATTGTAAAGGTTTCAACTGCATATACTTAGTTGTCAATCGGTCTGTGGAAAAGAGGACCAGATAGTGAAAATCACCAAGCTTGTGGAGTAGAGCGTTGGTGGAGTGGACTAGGGGCTTTCTGTTCCCCAAACCACTATACATCTTTGTGTTCTTATTTTTACTTTTTCCACTGTACAATAAAATCTGATAAATTTTAACGTCCAGAACTCGTTCAAAAGAAGAGTTATTAAAAAATTGCAAAAGACACAATTCACCCCCCCTCTTGCGTATAATCTGTAGATTCAGATCCAACAATTGGTATCAGAGGAGGAGCTTCTGACAGAGCCTTAGAAAGCTAGAAGTATTTAAGGATTATACAACAGAGCATTATGACTGATACAAGAGAAGGGATGTCGATGGTTAGAGTACCATATTTTAATGGAGACAACTATAGTTGTTGGAAATCGCGCATGATAATATATCTGAAAAACCTCGGATATAGAGTCTATTAAAAGATTCTGACTCCTTATGAAATTCCTAAAAATCATGAGGCATGGAGTGCTACTATAGAGGCAGAGTATGATATGAACTCGAAGGCTATGAATGCAATTATCTACAGTCTAGGACCAGATGAATTTAACAGAGTATCTCAGTGCCTGACAGCATATGAGATGTGGCAAACAATAGCTATGGCATATGAAGGAACAGATAATGTAAGGCAAATGAGATATTCAATTGCAAAACTGAAATTTGATACTTTCAGAATGATTGAAGTTGAGAGCATTACCCAAATGAATGGGAGATTGACAGAAATTGTCAATAACATAACTTCTCTAGGAGAACCTATCAAACTGGATGATCAAGCATTAAAAGTACTGAGAGTACTTCCTACTAGATGGGATGGTATCTCTGCTGAAATCAGACAATCAACACCTGTCAAAGATCTAACTATGAGAGAGATGATTGGTATACTGATGATGTATGAAGCTGAAATGCAAGATGAAGCTAATGAACATAAAGTGATTATCAAAAGAGAAGATATTTCATTGAAGGAAACTTCACTACAAAAGAATAGAAAGATGAAAATCAAAGAAGTCAAAGCTAAATCAGAAAGCTCTGACTCATCCAACTCAGATGAAGAACTGGTTCAACTAGCCAGAAAATTTAAAAAATTCTACAGCAAGAAAAGAGGCTTCAAGAAATCCTTTAAGGGAGATAATAAGGAAGTGAGATGTTATGAATGAAAAAATATGGGACATATCATACCAAATTGCCCACAATTGAAGGATGCAAAGAATAAAAAATTCTTCAAAATAAATGACTTTGAGTAGAAAGACAAGAAAGCTATGAAAGCCACTTGGAGTGTATCTGAAGACTCTAGTAGCTCTTCTGAATCAAGCTCAGAGAAAGAAGAAACCAATATAAAGGAAAACATGTGTTTCATGGAAGAAACTGATGAGGTACACTCATATTACTCCTCTGAATCACATTCTGAATCAAGCTACGCAAATGAAAAACATGCAGCCTACTGCAATATGCTTGAAGAAAGATATGACTCACTATTTAAGAAACATAAGTCACTGAAAAATATACATAAAGCTGTTTCAGATGAAAGAGACACAATACTGAAACAACATAAATAATTAACTGATGAATACAATTTGATTAACACTAACTATGTTAATTTTGAATCAGTAATAAAATCACTGCAGGATGAAGTAGAATCTTACAAACAAACTACATTGGTTTTTACAAAAAGAGAGAATTCATTAAATGAAATTCTTGGAAAAACTGTCATTAAAATGGAGAGATTTAGAATTGGCAGTAAAGGAGAAAAACCAAAGCTATATAAAAATTATTTTTTTCCTAGCTCTAAAAAGTTTAATTGTAATTTTTGTGGGGCAAAGGGACATGTAGATAAAAACTTTTTCTTAAGAAAACCTCAAATTTATGGTATTAAGAAAGCCTATGTTTCAAAAGACTTATATGATTCAACTAATTTTAAAAGAAAAAATCAAATCTAGATACCCAGATCATTGCTAGCTAACACTCCTGGACCCAACAAAATATGGGTACCAAAGCAATTTGTTTGAATGTCTTTGCAGGTAGCAGGTCACCAGAGAAGAAAAGAAATATGGTACATGGACAGTGACTGCTCAAGACATATGAGTGAAACTCATTGAATTTTTCTTCACTCACTCAAAAGGAAGGAGGACTTGTCACATTTGGTGATAATGCCAAAGGAAAAATCATTAGCATTGGAACTGTTGGAGATCCAAAAACAGTCTCAATCAACAAAGTACTTTATGTACAAGGACTAAAACACAATCTGATAAGTATCTCTCAACTTTGTGATGATGGATATACTGTTGATTTTACTAACAATTGTTGTACTGTTTTTAAAGATAAACTGTTTAAATTTAAAGCACCAAGAAATGAAAATTTCTATACTTTGGATTTAAATTCCTTGTGTAAACAACAAGTAAACTGCTTGACTGCTAAAGTAAGTGAATCCCAGATCTGTCATAGAAGACTTGGTCATTGCAATGTATATGTTTTACATAAGTTATCCAAGAAACATTTAGTTTCTGATTTACCTTATCTCAAATTTGAGAGTGACAGATTTTGTGATGCATGTCAACTTGGAAAGCAACACAAATCATTCTTCAAATATGTTAATAAGGTTGCTACATCTAAACCTCTAGAACTTATTCATATGGATTTTTTTGGACCTTCAAGAGTAGCAAGCTTAGCTGGTAAATTATATGTATATGTTTTAGTCGATGACTATTCAAGATTTACATGGATTTTCTTTTTGAAATTTAAAAATGAAGCTTTTAATTTATTTGAAAGTTTCTGCAAATCTGTTCAAAATGAAAAAGGTTTCAATATAATCTCATTAATAAGTGATCATGGTGGAGAATTTGAGAATCTGGAATTTAATTCCTTTTGCTCAAATATGGGTATTAAACACACCTTTTCTGCACCCAGAACACCTCAACAAAATGGGATTGTAGAAAGAAGAAATAGAAAAATTCAAGAAATGGCTAGAACTATGTTAAATGAATATAGCCTACCTATATATTTCTGGGCAGAAGCTGTGAATACAGCTTGTTATATAATTAATAGAGTTTTAATTAGACCTATTTTGAAAAAGACACCCTATGAACTATGGAATAACAGAAAACCTAAAGTAAATTACTTTAAAGTTTTTGGATGCAAAGTTTATATCTTAAACACCAAGGATAATCTTGGTAAGTTCGATCCAAAATCTGATGAAGGTATTTTCTTAGGATATTCTGCTACCTCCAAAGCTTATAGAGTTTATAATAAGAAGTCAAGGATTGTTGAAGAATCGGTTCATGTGAAATTTGATGAATTTGATCCTTTTGAGAAAAGGACAGAACAAATGGATGAACTTGACTCTAATGATAACATGAGACTTGAGAATTTAAAGAATGATTTTGATAATGATATAAAAGAAATTCAGTCCAGTTCAGAGGAACATGATACTGAAGAACCTTTAAATATTCTACCTAGACAGTCCAGAACCCTAAAGAATCATCCTTTAGAAAATGTAATAGGTAACTTAGAAACTGGTGTTCAAACTAGAAGAAACTTATGAAACCTAGTGGAATTCTCTGCCTTCCTATATCAACAAGAACCCAAGACTATAGAAGAAGATTTAGATGATGAAAGCTGGGTAATATCAATGCAAGATTAATTAAACCAGTTTAAAAGAAATGAAGTTTGGGATTTAGTTGAAAGACCTAAGAATTATCCTATAATAGGAACCAAATGGGTTTTTAGAAATAAACAGGATGACCAAGGCACAATAACTAGAAATAAAGCAAGATTAGTAGCTAAAGGATATAATCAAGAAGAGGGAATAGATTATTATGAGGCTTTTGCACCTGTAGATAGGTTATAAGCAATTATAATCATTTTATCCTATGCATCTTATATGAATTTTAAATTATTTCAGATGGATGTCAAATCTGCCTTTTTAAATGGATATTTAACGGAGGAAGTTTATGTTGAGCAACCTCCTGGTTTTGAAAACTCTTAAAAACCTGATTCTGTTTTTAAACTTACTAAAGATCTTTATGGCCTTAAACAAGCACCTAGAGCTTGGTATTAAAGATTAATTTCTTTTCTTTTGAAAAATTATTTTACTGTTGGTATGGCAGATCCAACACTATTTAAGAAAATTGTGAAAAATAATGTTTTATTGGTTCAAATTTATGTTGATGATGTAATATTTGGATCAACTAATAAAACTCTTTGTCATGAATTTTCAAAATTAATGCAAGAATAATTTGAAATGAGTATGATGGGAGAATTAAATTTCTTTTTGGGTCTTCAAATATTTCAAAAAGATTTTGGAAATGTTTTAAATCAAAGAAAATACATTACTGATTTACTTAAGAAATTTGGAATTGAGAATAGGAAGACATTTACAACTCCTATGTGTACTAATATAAAACTTGATTTGGATGAAACTGGGAAATCAGTTGACAACAAGTTATATAGAGGTATGATTGGTAGCTTGTTATATCTTACTACTAGTAGACCAGATATAATGTATTCAGTATGTCTTTGTGCTAGATTCTAATCAAATCCTAAAGAATCCCATCTAACTGTTGTTAAAATAATTTTTAGATATTTAAAAGGAACTATTTTTCATTATCTTCTTTATCCTAAAACTTCTGATTTTAATTTTATTTCACATTCAGATGCTGACTTTGGAAGTTTTAGATTAGATAGAAAAAGTACTTCAGGTACTTGTCACGTTTTAGGAAATTCCTTAGTATCATGGTCTTGTAAGAAACAACATTCAGTTGCCCTGTCAACAGATGAGGCAGAATATGTTTCTGCTGGCATTTGTTGTGCACAAGTGTTTTTGATGAAAAACACTCTTATGGACTTTGGATTGAATTTTAATAATACACCTATTTTATGTGATAATAAAAGTGCAATTAATATTTCAAAAAATCCTATTAGTCATTCTATAACTAAGCACATTGATATAAGGCATCACTTTTTAAGAGATCATGTTATTAAAAAAGATGTATTTTTAGAATTTATAAATACTGAAATTCAATTAGCAGATATTTTTACTAAACCTCTTCCCACTGTAAGGTTTGATTTTATTAAGGGGGAGCTAGGTTTATTTAATTTTAAATAATATTTTTTTTTGTAAATTCTATTTTTTTTATTGAATACTGTTTAAGTTTTTCTTTCTTTCATCGTATAAAAATTTTATTTGTTTTTTAGATATATATAATGATGAGTGATTACATGGGAATCAAGGCTGTCAGAGCCTTTTCGACTTCTAAACCCTTTCACTTCTATCAAAACCCTTTAGAAATCCAAAAATCGCACTTCCTCTTATGAAACCCTAACCTTCGAACTTCTGAAACCCTAACCTGAAAACCTTCAGTGACTCTTGCAGTAATTGTAAGGACTAAAAGATCCAGTGAGGCCGAGCCGAGAAATGCCAAGAGACAATGCACTGAAGGAAGAAAAATCTTATAGGGTAAGGTAATCGATCTTGACTGGTTATTTCAGACAAATCTGTCATTGAAGCAAGCACTATCGTTTCAGAATCTTGAACAGATGTTCAACAGTGAAAATACGGAATTTCTGTATGAAGTAGAACTTAGATACTTCTAAAATATGTACAGTTTAGTCTGGGAGATACCGAAGACAGTATGATGGCTAAAATAGAGGATAGGGATTTCTCAATTTCTTCAGTAGAGATTAGTCAGATTCTCAACTGCCCTCATGAGGGAGTTTTTCATTTTTACTTGAAGAATATAAGAGATTCTGTGCATAAATCTGAATACATTATGTCTTTTCTTTTTGGTACCAAGACAATAAAGAAAATGTTTGTTAATAATTTAGAGCCTGATCAGAAGATTTTTGGTAAAATTTATTCAGACCAGAATAGCTCCACGGATGGCAGAAATGGAGAAGATTTTTTACCCTGATATGTATATAATGTTTCCTTTGCTAAGTGATATTAAGTTAAACTTTCCAAGATACATGATAAGGTATCTCAGTTATTTCTATCAAAGTGAGGCCAGGATGAATTTTTATCCCTTTGGTAGATTTATTTCTAAGCTTCTATTTAAGAAAGACATGGTGAGATTAGTGGATGCAAGAGTTACCTGTCATCACAGTAATACGTTTACTACTGGAACCTTGAGAAAAGTTGAATATTTCTGGAGCACAATTAAAGGAAATATTTTGCCAGTAGGAGATGAGGAAGACTCAGAGAGTTCTCAGGCTCACCCTACTACGTCCAAGGAGGGACAAGCTGAATCTAGAGTCAGCAATGTAGCAAGAAGTATTCGCTTTGAAGTGACAGATGTTGAGGAAGACAGAAGCCAGGAGGGACTTCAATCAATAAGAAAAAGACCAGTAAATGAGGAAGTTACTTCCACTGCTTTGGAAACTCCAATAGAACCTTTCTTTTATTATTATTTTGTGAGAGAAGCTATTGCTGATAAAACCATGGAAGATGTTACTGAGAGAATGGATCCGGTAGAGAAATCAGTAGATCAAGAAGAAGCTCAAAGAGATAATCAGGAACAAATTGTTGCTGATGTTGAAGTTGCACTTCAACAGGAACAGGAGATGGAGGTAGTGCCTAGTGAAGAAGTGTCCAGACCTCAGTAAACTTCTACAGATATTGTTCTTGAAATTCCAATGGAAGACAAATATTCAGATGAATATGATGAGCATACTTCTGAAGCTCAAACAGAGGTACTTCAAGAGGATTTTTCTGTGGAGGAGTTTGAAAACTCTAAGGAAAAATCTGTGGACCAACCTTCTCAGGACAAAGTAAAGGAGAAATATGATGCTGAATCATTGCCTTTGGTATTGCTGCATCAACCTGAGAATGTGAATCAAGCACAGGGTGCATCTGATTCAAGGAAAGAAGAAGTTGAAGAACTGTACAGAAAAGTATCTTAGTTGGAATCTGAGAATGCTTCTCTTAGAAATGATTTAGACTTAGAACATTTGAAGTTTCAAAAGATGAAGGAGTATACAGTTTTAAGGCAAGAAGTTGAAATGTTTAAAGAGGATATGTTGACTATTGTTACTCAATTAAAATCTGAAATGGTTATGAATTCAGATTTATCATATCTGAAGTTGTTTATGGAAAACCAATTTGCATCAGTTGCAAATAATGCTGTTAGTGGATCAAGTTCTTCACCTGATTTAATCAGAAGGTTTCAAGCTATCACAGCTACGTTGATCAATATGAATGAAAGGATACAAGATCTTCAATGCAACAGTGCTCTTTTTTCAGTGTTGCTGGACAATCAGAAATTCTTAGTGGATCAACTGACATCTAGTGAGCCATCAATCAGAATTCTATTAGACCATTTATCAGAGAATCTTTTAGTATTTGTTGAAAATGAGGAAAGGATGCATGAGTTTTTCAGAGTCAATTTAATTGAAGATATTCATATGACTCAAGAGAATAAAGAGCTCATTATCAAGCTTGGAGATGGGATGATGAAGAGACTTCGGGAACAGTTTACAGAAATCAAGTCTGCAATTCAGAAGAGATAGACCCTGTTGCCTATCTTACCCAAACCTTGATTCCTGTGTATATCATTGACATGTATATGCTACTGTTTTTTGAATGAAAATTTTCTTCATTGTTTATTTATCTCTTTCTTTATTTGTTTTACTGACTTTGTTTTTAATATTCCAGTACTCCAGATTTAATTATTGATAAAACAGTTTGTAATAGCATTTACTAGCAGTTCAGTGCAATATTAAACGTGTTAAAATCCATGATTTTTCATTCTTTTTGATATCACAAAAAGGGGGAGAATTTAGATAAACCCAAACATCAATATTTAGGGGGAGAATTCATTTTACTGAGGGAGAAGAATATTTTATTTAAAATTTTTATAACGGATTTTGAAAGTTAATTTTGTTTTGTTTAAATAATTTTAATTATTTTATGAGTTTTGTTTTATGGGTTTTGTAATCATCAAAAAGGGGAGATTGTTGAGAAAAGTATTGTTTTCAAAAATGCGTATTAATGTTATTTAAAGGGGGAGATTATTGAAAATAATACTCTGTCTCTTTATGATAATTTTGATGCTCACAAATACCCTTAGTTGTTTTCTAATGATTTCATTTAGTATTTTGTAGGAGGTTATTAATTTATTTTACTCTTGAAATAAAGAGAATTTTTTACTTAGCGCGGAATCTGTTTTAGCGCGTTCTGGAATCACTGTTCATACCCTACGTGGATAAACGTAGCGTAAGGATGAAAAGCATGTATACTTTTTGAGATAAGAGAAAGTATGGTTAAACAACCATATGTTTTCAGCAAAGTATGGAAGAAGAACCTTACGTTAGGAAGGAACTATACGTTTTTATTATCAGCAAAGTATGGAAGGAGAACCGTACGTAATTTCTAAAGGTTATGTTTATTTCTCAAAAGTATGGTTCATCAACCTTACTTTTTCAAACAACCATACGTTCTTGGAAAATTATGGATCAAGTAAAAGTATGGATCGTTTACCGTACGTTTGAATGTTGAAGAAAAAGTATGGATGATCAACCCTATGTTTGATATCAATCTTACGTTGTCAACCCTATGTTTGATATCAACCTTACGTTGTCAACCCTACATTTGATATCAACCTTACGTTGTCAACCCTACGTTTGAAGACTATGTTATTAAACCTACGTTTGGAAGCCACGTCATCAATCTTACGTTTGGCGTCGGAATTTTCGGCAGATGGTTTTTATGTACAACAATCAGTAAGCTGATTTCTAGGCAGATTTCAAGATGGATTTAAAGTTGTTTTTAAATTGCGACTTTGACTGATTCAAATTCATTTTATTAATGGATTTGAGATCGAATTAAAAGAAGCTTTTTATGCCAAGTCTTAAGGGAAGTTATGACTTCTCTGTAAATTCATTTTTTTTAATATCGCGAATCAGAAGGCGACTTTTATGGATCTAAATGTGCAGGAGATATGCTTTATTATATATGCTCTCTCTGAAACACAAAAAGTGGAGTGATCGATCTATTATTGAAAAAGGTGGAAAACAGAAATTGCAATTATTCACGATTGATCTACTGATTCAATAGGAGTGTAAAAGCTCTGTTTGTTCAAGAAGAAGGAACTTGATAGAAGATTCACCTGTTCTACATCGAATATCTTCTGTAGATCTACTACTACTGAGGTTGTGAACTATATCTCTATATCTACTAAAATTGGATCAACTCAGAACTACTTTGTCTTGAAGATTAATATTTCTAGAGACTTTGATCCCTCTGCTGTCAATTGCATTCTGTTGAAATTGTGAAGATCAACTAGAAATTTCTTTCTGAAATTTTTTTTATTCTTGAGTAACTAGCTTCTCGTTCTAAGCTGTGTAGGTTCGTGTTTGAACCAGAAGGTTTTTCCTTGGATTGTAAAGGTATCAACTGTCTGTACTCACTTGTGAATCAGTCTGTGGAAAAGAGGACCAGATAGTGAAAATCACCAAGCTCGTGGAGTAGAGTGTTGGTGGAGTGGACTAGGGGCTTTCTGTTCCCCGAACCACTATACATCTTTGTGTTCTTGTTTTTACTTTTTCCGTTGTACAATCAAATCTGATAAAGTTTAACGTCTAGAACTCGTTCAAAATAAGAGTTATTGAAAAATTGAAAAAGACACAATTCACCCTCCTCTTGTGTATAATCTGTAGATTCAGATCCAACAAAAAGGGTATGCAGGTTATAGATATCCATTTATGGATTAAAGAAAGCATCCAGATCATGGAATATTCTATTCAATGAATCCATAAGTATAACAACCCTGCTTTTTATTACACACTTAAACATGATTTATTATATAAAATATTCACTTGATACAACATCAAAGATCGAGATTTCTAGTGTATTTTGGGCTTAGTAACATTGCATAACAACTTAAAACATAAAACACACAATATCTTTATTGAAAACTTTATTTATATAACCACGACATTTCCTCGTACTTATCATTTCATGGGATAACCTGAGGACATACATATGAAAAGGGTGATCTATAAAGCCCATTAAGAGAGTAAACAAGTCATAACATGAAGAATACAATACATGTTAGGCAATAGGTATATCAATGGAGCATAAAAAACATGAACATAAAGTCATGATATATCATGATTATCATAACATGGAAATGTGGCAACAACACTTAACATGGAATTTGTATAAGCCAAGGATCATTGCACATGGAGTATGAGTAAACCCTCATTTCACTTGAATTAGCATGAGTAAATCCTAATTACACTTGAATTATCATGATTAAATCCTCATTTCACTTGACGTATCATTATACTAATCTTTACCCAATGCATTGGAGTGCTATCAGGGCGCACCCTTCTTAAACATTTCATCTCATGCATAAGTGTACCACATGGATCATAAAACATGGATTCATCATCATTTATTCCAAGATAAAGGAATTTGGAATTTATACATGAAACTATATAATCAATAAGTAAATGTGAATAAAGGTGAATACCCTTAATAGATAAATGGGCATGGTATTCACTACACAATGACTTTGGATTAGAAAAACATGGTGCAATTTCAGCAGCATAATGGTGTGACATAAAAATTCATAAAAATGGTTTATGAGAGAGAAAGGGGTGTCTCATAATATGTAAATTAAATGGATAGTAAGGGGTTTATATATATACATGTCCCAACATAAGTAATGGAATTTGGATTCATAATACAAAAGAATTACTTGAATGTAAATGAGGAGAGAGAGATTCCTTACGGAATTTTGGCATGGTAACGGGTGTACATGGGAGGAATTAATGAGAGATAAATGGGTCTATCATAATTAAAACATAAATATGGTAGTATATGGGAGGTTATAAATCACACCCCAACATTTATAATTGAAAATAAAAGGGCATAACAATATTAAGAAACTTGGATAAAATGAGAACGGAAGGAATCCCTTACAGAATTTAGACATAGTAATAGGTGTACTTGGAAGGCATTAATGAGAGATAAAGGGATCTCTCATCATTAAAACATAAAAATGTCAGTATGGGTGAGGTGATAAATCATACTCCAACATTTTTAATTAAAAATAAAAGGATATAACAACATAATGAAATTGAGATAAAAATGAGAAAGGAAGAAATCCATTACTTGGAAGTGTAATCCCAAAGGCTTGAAAGAGGCTTGAGAGAGGCTTCTTGGGAGATTGGGGTGCCTTGGGATGATTCTATAGAGAGGAGGGAAGAGGTTGGATGAACTCCAAAGGCTTTGAGTGAAGAGGAAGTGGGAGATTTGGTGGGTTTATATAGGAAAGGAGAGTGAATTCTTTATTATTTAGGTTTGGGAAACCACACATTAAACTAATCAAAACCACAAACCATACCATGGTTTTTTCTCATGTTTTTTTACAAAGGATAGTGTAAAATAATATTTTATAAGTCCAATGGCCGAAATTCTTAAAATAATAGGGTTTATTGTGTGGAGGTGAGTCACACTCTCAAGGAAATCAATTTAAAAAGTTAAAATGTTTTATAAGTCTTAGAGGGTTCACTAAGGATTTGTAAAATAAATAAAACAATAATAAAATCACATTATTTTAATGGTAAAACACATATTTTCCGAAAATAATGTTTATAGTATTTTATTACATCACTATTGGGTCATTATGATATCATAAAGCACATTATATATTTAAATGGTATTTAATTTTTACCCAAACATTCAACTGTCTCAGAAAATTATGAAAAATTAACTGTTGGATAATTTTTACATACTAATTCCAAAAATAATATTAATTTTATCTAAATAGTTTTCTAAATATTTTAATGTTCACTTTTAAAATAAAACCATCATTTATCAAAAATTCATGGGTTTTGACAAAAACACCTTTCAAACCTTAATAAAAATTACAATTGTATTCCTAAAAATTATATGATATTTTTTAATTAATAAAAAGTAATTTAATAATAATAATATTTTATTAAATTATTATTTAATTTAAAAATCCATTAATTTATCAAAATAGATTCCTTAGTTGAATATTAACTAAAAGTACCATTTCTGTTTTAAAAACTATTTACAAAGTAATAATAATAAAATGAATGTGTATTATTTATTATATACAAAAATAATGAAAATAATCATAGTGCTAAGTTTTTTTTACATAACCCCTTATAACACCCACATAAGACTGAAGGGTAAGGTGTGCGATGGTGACAGACTCTTAGGGTGGCTCGAATAACATTGCTCGGGTGGTAATCTCTATCAACTTCCACTTCTCCCGTAGGCGATTCCGTTTGAGATTAACATGTTGAATCTCAGCTTGGGATTGGTCAAGAGTAAAACCCAATGACACCACCTCCTTTACAAGCTCCAAAAAATGGGCTTCGTATGGGTTAAGTCTACTAGATGGGACCATCACTTTGTCTGAGTAAATTGGATTTGTTAAAGCCCTATATTTATACTAATCATGTAATCATTGTTTAATGGCTATATTAGAAATGGTCACAATTATTAAAGGTATTTTAAAATCCAAAAACATAAAACCAAGGAAGTGCATATGTTATATAACCATCTTACATAATAATACATTTAATTAGATCAAGAGGAATTTTTATTAATAAAATTTTGGTTCATTACAATAAGAGGATTTGGTTTCATTAAGAATAAATGTGAGCCATATGTTTACAAGTGGTTTAATGGGAATGTGGTCATTATCCTATTAGTGTATTTTGACAACATATTGCTTATTGGAAACGACATACTAGTCTTGTAGTCAGTCAAGGACTGGTTGAACAAGTGCTTCTCTATGAAGGACTTATGTGAAGCAGCCTACATTCTAGGGATCAAGATAATTCATGATAAATTAAAGAGGCTACATGGACTAAGTCAATGTACATACATTGACTATATACTAAAGATATTTAGTATGGAACAATCCAATAGGGGATTGGTTCCAGTGTCACATGGTATACATCTTTCCAATAAAATGTGTCCCCAGACACAACATGAGAAAGATAGGATAAGTAAGATTCCATAAACTTTAGCAATAGGATTTATCATGTATGTCATGTTATGTACCAGACTTGATGTTGCCTATATACTGAGCATGTTAGGAAGATATCAATCAGATCCAAGAGAATAGCATTGGACTGCTGTCAAGACTATCCTTAAGTATCTAAGAAGAACTAAGGATATGTTCCTGGTGCATGGAGGAGATGAGGAGCTTGTCATCAGAGGTTATGATGATGCTGGTTTTCAAATAGATCAAAATGATCTGAAGTTTCAATTAGAATATGTTTTCTATCTCAATGGAGGATTTGTGAGCTAAAATAGTTTAAAGCATCCAGTTTTCACTAATTATACAGTGGAGTATAAATATATAGTGAATTCTGATGCAGCCAATGAATCCATATGGATTCTTATCTTTTTCCATGAGCTTCATGTGGTACCTAGTAGTAAGGATCCCATTACAATGTATTATGATAATACTACAGTGATGGTTCTTGCAAAGGATCCAAGGTCACATCAACAGATAAAGAACATACTCTAAAAGTATCACCTCTTGAGAGATTTCTATCAAAGGGGTGAAGTTGAAGTGATCAGAGTGACCACAAAAGAGAATGTGATGGACCCCTTGACTAAAGGCTTATCTCAGCAGAAGCATGAATATCATGTGAGCGCTAGTGGATTAAAGGTTTATAGTAGTTGGTTCTAGTGAAATTGGGAGTTTTTTGGAGTTTGTGCCCTAGAAACTAACTTCTTTTTACTTTATGATAAACCTGTATTCATTGGATTAATATTAATAAAATCCTTATCACATCATTATTGTTCTTCTGCATGACATAGTATGTGATAATTTCCTAAGAATAGTTTTTGCACTAAAAGGTCATAGCGGATCCTTGCTATGATGAGAACTCGAAAGTACCATGACACTATTCTTGAATATATGTTCTATGAATGGATGATATCATTTGAAGGGACATAAATAATACAGGCTATCGGGGGTGGGGACTCATGAAACTTTGAGGCACCTTCTCACGGTGTGTGCCCTTGGTAATATATAAGAGGATATAATGAGAACAACACCTGTCAGTAGGAAAACCATATTCATAAGTGTCATTGTATGTTCCTATCTATGGACATGTGTATTGGTACTTATAATTTAATATTATTATTAATGGGTATTATGACTTGTGCACTTAGATTTATTGATGAAAACCGTGATGATAAATGTTTGTGGTGAGGTAGGATATGTTGGGTATATCACGAGTAATAATGCATTAAATAAATAATGTGAGAAAGGATTTTTCACTTTTAGGGAAGTAGATATCTCAATCCCTTTTATAGAAATTATATAGCCTAAATAAATCCATTTCCATGGTTTTGTCTAGGCAAGTTCAATATCAGGAAGTCAAAGAATGAGAAATCAAGCACATGGGTTGATGGTACTTGCATGCAACCCGCTTGATTGTGGATATCGAGACAAATGGATTATATTACGCGGTAAGTGTTCATATGAGGTGACATGTTGTTACAACATTAAATTTTTTCTCCTGGGTGCCTTGACTTGTTGCTATACAGTAATCTTGGACTTTAGGCAAGCCCGCCCAATGCTAATGAGAAAGAGGCCCAGAGGGTTACACACTAAGTGTAGCCAGTATCTCAGTTAAATAATTTATTATTTAACAAGTTGAATAAATATTATTCATGTTTGTGGTTTAATAATTATTCAAGTATGCCTAGTCACATTTATTTCATCACTAATTATTCGAGAGAATATATTGTGGATAAAATATTTATTTATCAGTGAATCATGCATTTATATTTATTTAATAAATAAATAGTCATTATTCAAGGCCCAGTAAATATTGAGGAGTATTGGTGGGCTGAGTTATGGGTCCGGTGAGGAATAGTGTTAAATATTATTTAGTTAAATAATATTTAAATATAACATGCAAGTTAATCACATGTCATGGAAATAATATCATTTCTATTATTATTTTACATGGGATTTCACATGGAATAATAAAATAAGTAATGGCACTTGTGCTAATTATTTATTATTACCTGGTGAATTAAATTCCCCATTATGTTATTATTCTCTAATTATCCAAGGGGCCATTCCACTGACTAACCAATGGTTGTGTGCACAACATCCTTGGAGAAAAGCTCTTGAACCTAGAGAACTCTTCCCTCTCCAAGAATGCTCTTAAGAACGAGATAGATTCTCCTCCATTAGATCTAGGAGAATTATTTGGAAGTGATTCATAGTGTGATCAAAGGTGGACATCACAAGCAAAAGTATCTTCTTCACTAGCACCCAGAGACTCCTTCGGAGACATCTGAAGACACATGGAGCACGTGTGGATCACCGCTAGAGGAATCCTATCCTTGGATTCTACATCGCAATGAAGCCACACCTCAGACCTATGGTCAAACACATCAATGAAGAAAGAATCACCTTGGAAATAATTATTTAATTAAATTAAATTAATTATAAACAAAATATATCTATCCACTCTTCTCAGTTTCAGGTTCTCTCCTTTGTCTTTTATCTTTGATTCAATTCTATGGATACTGGAGTTTATCCTTGTATTGATCCCAGATTAATCATTGATCATAGAAATTTTCAAAGTTGGGTATATGCCCATCATGTGATTCCACTACACCCAGAACCTTCAATTATACCCCTAGAATTATAATATCACTTCTACCTTCTTACCTTTCAATCCATTTGAATACAATAATGTCTCTTGTTCGTACATGTGGACTACCACCTCCATGAAGCGATGTGATTTTATTCATTTTTGTTTTAATTGGATGGTAATATGGATGGATTTTATGAATATATATGTTTTATATGATATTATAATTATTTTATAAATGAAAATTATTATTTACCTTTATTTAAATTTATTTCGTTCCATCCATCAAAAAATGAAAACAGAGTTAATGTGTTTGTATGACCTACTGTCTCCCGAAATGGTGTAATTCATTTTTCTATCTATAGTTTTATGGATGTATATAACTATGTATATAATGAATATATATGATATTTATATCATGATTAAAATTCTGTAGATTATGTAACCATGATCAAATTACATAGACCAAAACTACTAAACCAAAACATACATGAAAAATGAAGCAGTTACCAACCAGAATATGGATTTTAATAAAGAATTGTTAATAAATGGGTTATAAGTAAATCATATAAGGTTTTATATATATTATTATAGTTATTTAATATATGTATAATAAATATATATTTATTATATAGGATATTCATATTCATATGAAGGAATTCGAACTTGAGGTAAGGGTTTCTCGTTTCACTTTTACTTCCATGAGACATATGACATATTCACCACTTAATTATTTTGTGTGGTGTATATAGTGACCCTTTGATATGATATATCATGAATATATTTATATTTATGGTATTTAAATTTTTATTTGAAGTTATTTATTTCATGGGGGTTATGATTCAAAAGTTATCAAAGAGGTAAGGGTTTATTTCATAATCTCATCACTATTTGGGATTGTCTCCGATGGGGGAGTCTTTTCTTCAATATCCATAATTTCTAAAAATGTTTTAAATAATATTTTTACCACCATATAATTATTTATTAAATAAATTTTTATCTATATTTGACCTTTTTAGAAAAAAAAATTATGGAATCTTCTTGTCGTTTTCCGAACGAGGTGCTTTTTGACTTTTACTGAAAGTGCAAGAGGGATGTTTTTTAACTTATATGACATGAATAAAATTTACCACCATATTTAATTCTCAATTATTTTAAGATTAATTTATAATTTTTCAAGGTTATTTTCAAATAAAATGTTTAATTTAATATGTGTGAATTTTTTAGATTAAAAAAATTATTTTCAAAGTGAAAGGATATTTTCCTAAAGAAATATTCCAGTAGTATCATTAAAGTATTTTAATCTATGTCAACATCATTTGTTGATTCTTATGATGAGGATGTACTCTAATGGTATCATCCATCATATTTCTTTGTATGGTTTATGTTCATCTTGACTGGGGAAAGTATTGATATTTTGTATACTAGTTCTTCCAATATGGACAATTATTGATTTTCAAGGAATATTGATTAAGTTGTATTGTTTGTTGATATAAGGAATGCATTGGACTTAGTAATTGATGGTTAGGACTCGTTATATCCCCTCGATGCATTGTTAGGTCTCATGAGACAAAACTTATTGGGTTTTGGCTAAGTCCTTGCCCATTTATTTTTAGATGTCCTGACCAAGGACTCAATGGTAAGTTTCGGATGTCCAACATCATGAATTCCCTCATTATAAAATCATTTATTGATATCCATGTGATTATTAAATATGTTATTATATCCATGTATTAGTTTCTAGTTCATGTGATTATTTATATGTAATTATTTTTACCATCATTTATTCTTTCTAAATTATTCATGTCTTATTAGCATTCGTTGTACGCATACCCTTATTGAGCATCTGGGCTTACCCTTTTATTTATTTTATTTTCCCCAAGATATGAAGAAGGGTATTATGAATAACATCAAGGATAAAATAATTATTTTATGTTATGTGTTTTATATTTCCAATGTAATATGATAATCATGTTTGTATCTAGTTCTTCAATACTATTGAACTATTCAGTCATTTGGAATGATATTACTTGTATCTAGTGCTAATGTAATAAATTAATCATTGGATATGGGATACTAGAGTAGGGGTAATTATAGTAGATAATGATCATATATCTTTAGACCGTCATTAAAGAATAATCATGGATCTTGGATGTCTAATCAGCTGCTGGATGAAAGATTGTAACTGGGGTGACTAACCAGTTGTATTCACTTGTGGATACAGTGAAGAATATGTAACCAAGGGGAATAAATAGTTGAAGTAGGGAGTAGGAATTAATGTATAACCTTATAAATAATGTGTTCTTCTCCATATTTTTTATCACTAAACATTAAGTTGAGGTTGTGAGAAATAATTGAGTGGATCGAGAACTTTAACCATTTTAAGAGGTTTAATTTAAAAGAAGAAAATTTCATAAAATGAGGGTACCACTGATTCACCCCCTCTCAGTGGAACCTAACCTATACATGGACACTACAATTGATATCAAAGGTAGGGAAAACCTCATTCCTTTAGGGAAATTATTGAGGGGGAGATTTTTGTGCTCAAATGAAAAGCAGCATGTACCCTAGAGTGACTATGAAATGGGACTAATTACCCTGCTACTTAGAAGTAGGGTGTCACAACATGACCATGGAGGTGTCATTCCATGAAAATTGATCTCGAGTCACACATTGGGAAGTATAAGGTTTTGGGAATGTATTATAAGTCATGTGAAACCCCCTCACCATAATAACGCCTTTTCCATGCATGAGTGAGTGTCCAAGGGTAGGATCCCTAGGGAAAACCCTGTGAAAGAAAAACTGTGAGGTAGGAGACAAAGCAGACAATATTGTGATAGAGTGATTGCTATTGAGGACCTATATATAATCATGTAAAATGATTTAAAATATTTGTATGTAATGTTTGGATCATATCATATTTATTCATTCAATACACTTTTCATTTTCTACTCTAGAAGTACACCATTATATCTATTAAAAAACCACAAGCCTGCAGCCCGATCCATTAGCCTATGGAGTGTTTCGAGATAGGGATTTGAATATCTAAGTTCTTCTAAATTTGGACCACAAATGGCATGGTCTGTGAAACCCACATCTCGTGCAGATAAACTCATTAGGTATCTACGGGCCCCGTTAATCCTGTAAATGTTTGATTTTACAATAAAATAAAAATAAAAAATAAAATAAATTTATCTTATCTATTCTATACAAGAACCAACTGGATTATAAATTAAAAAATTGAATTGATCTAATTTTTCTTCCATCACTCCCATGCCCCTTCCTCTCCCCAAACAAATCCCATCCACATACATATATCCCTCTCCCATCACTCTCTCTCTCTCTCTCATGTCTCTCCATTAACCTAAAAAAATCACCTCAAATCCCTCCCCCAAAACCCCCAAATCCCTCCATGTACCTCCCCCAAATCCCCATGAATCCCTCCTGTCTCTCTCTGGCTCTCCGACCAATGATCATTACGGCTTCCTCCTACCAAAGATCACTGTGGATTCCTATGTTAAAGCATCATTGTGTCTTTTATAGGAAAAAGATCATTGCATCTACTATTGGTCATGATCATCATATTATCAAATCATCAATTGTATATATGGTATGTTTTCTCTCCCTGTAACAGTAATAATAGAGACATCTTGAGTCCTAAACTTTTGGTTGCGCTTCTATTAGCCGACTCACTTACACATGGTTTCTCTATTTCACTTGAATCCTTTTAGAAATGTGATTAATGTAGTGATAGGATTCCATTCGTATATCAACTGTGGAATATTTTATTATTTATGGTAGGGTTTTACGATAGCGTTTTACATCGATACAACAACCCCTCTCCGCTCAACCACACATCGACGCAAACCCTCCCTAAACTAGGTAAGTATCTAAGTATCACATGGTCTTCTCTCTCTATTTCCATCCACCTAAGGAACATACTTTTATAAGGTAATTATATTATATTATTTTTTTATCACCGTTTTAATTTCATAAAAATGTTTCACAAGTTGATTTTTTTATATTTTTAGAAATGAAAATTAATTCAATGAATGCATTTAAATTGAACACATAACACATTCTAATATAATATTTGTATTTCTTTTATTTTTAAATTATGGATCATGATATTCTAGATAATATTAAAGGATATGATGATATTCTATCACAACCAACTAAAATGGAAAGTAATGTTGAGAAAAAAATAGATTTCTAGAATTGATGGGATAAAAGGGGGTGTTAAGTTAGATCCCAATATTATGAGACAAACCACATCAGATTTTTGGAATTGGTGCACAAAAAATGATAAAATACATTATAAATATGACTTATGTGGAAAATTATTTGTTTGTGGGGGAAAATTTTGTTACTTCAATATTATCTCTCCATTTTAATAGTTGTAATAAGAAAAAACATTATTGTGATGTGTCCAAAATGATTATTAATAATGAAGGAAGGTTGGAATCTAGAAAACTTTATGAAAACTGGTTCGATAATTCCTCTCTATGTGTATCATAGAGCATGATATCCCATTTCATTTTTTTAGTATAATAGAATCATAGAACTTATGAAGTTGCTTAACTTTGATGTCGAGGAATATAGTATAGGCATTGAAGCATATGATGTTATGAAATATTATTCTACTAAAAAGGAAAAGTTGAAAAAAAAAATCTATTTTATTCTTGGAAGAATATGTTTAACATTTGATTGTTAGAATACTTGCAACAGTGAAAGATATATATGTTTGATTGGTCTCTTTATTGATAATAATTGGAATTTTAATATTAAGTTATTATTTTCCTATAAAATGGATGTTCCCCATACATGAATTGGATTGGTAAAGAAGGTTTTTGTTTCTTTGAAATATTGAGTCATTAAAAAAATATTTCTCACTTACCTTAGATAATGCATAAGCTAATGATAACATACAGAAATTTTTCAAACAACATTTTCATAATCAAAATAGTCTACTATGTGATGAAAAGTTTTTCCATGTGAGATTTTGTGTTCACATCTTAAACCTTATTGTTCAATAAGGTTTAAAAATATCCAGTGATTCACTTTTTAAAATTTGAGAAAGTGTAAAATATGTTAAATCTTCTGAGGCTAGGATGAAAGCTTTTCAAGTGTCTATTATGCATATTGGTGGTGTTGACACAAAAGGTGTATTGCATCTTGATATGTAAACTAGATGGAATTCAACTTTTATAATTCTTTAAAGTGGTATCAATCATAAACAAGTTTTTTATGATCTTGCTTTAAGTGATGATAAATATCAATATTTCCCATTAAAATAGGAGTGGAAAAGGGCATCAATTATATGTAAGTTTTTATGTCTGTTTTACATGATGACTAATTCTATATCAAGATCATATTATCCAACATCAAATTATTTGTTCATGTAAGTGTAGAAAATTGAATGTTTACTGAGAAAAAACTTGACAAGTTAAGATGATCTTGTTAAGGACATGGAGTCTATAATGAAAAATAAATTTGAAAAGTATTAGACTAAATATAGTATTGTTCTTACACTTGGAGTAGTTCTCAATCCAATAATGAAGCTTTATTTTTTGAAGTTTTGTTATCAAAGACTTAATCCTTTTACTTATGAAGAAAATATTCCAAATTTAAATAAGTGGTTGTATAATTTGTATGAAAATTATGGAAAATTGATTCTAATAATGAATTAAGTGAAATTTTTCAAGTTCAAGCATTTGTATCTCCTCTAAATATACTAAGGGAGAGTTTGTAATTAGCTTGGATTTATTTGATGTAAGTATTATTTACATTATGTTATTATAAATTTATAAAATTATTTGTTTTTAATCATATTCATTCTTTTATTGATATAGGAGTATCTACAATATGAGAGTTAACATGTGATAAAAACTAGAAAGTCTCATTTAGACCTTTATTTAGATGATCCAAAATTAAAAATGAACCATTTTTAGGATCTAGATGTGCTTCAATATTGGAAAAATCATAATCATCACTTTGGAGATCTTATCAACATGACATGTGATATTTTAATCATTTTACTCACATTAGTCGCTTATGAATCTTCTTTTAGTATTAGAGGTTGTATTTTTAGAAAGTATCAGTCTTCAATTCTTGATAATCATCTTCAAGCACTCATATATACTAGGAATTTGTTAAATGGAATTTGGTAATTTGAAAAGGGTATATATATACCACATTTTTTTTGAATTTTAATATATTAATTATATTGTTCTTTCATTTTTATAGTTACTAATAAACTTGTTTTTTTACTATAGATTAAATGACTATCATGATATCGAGGATGATGGTGTGTCTATAGAAGAGTCTAATTGTATAAATATCCATGAAAGAGATGATGATATGGAATCTATCAATTGAAATTTAATTTTGGTTTTTGTATTTCATAGTTTCTTGATTTGAATATATTTTACTTTTTATTTTGACAATCGGTAGCACTGAATTAATTAAAGTTTTCCGAATTTAGGTTTTTTCTCTTTCTATGCAGGATAAGAATTTGATGATCAAATTTCATTCAATGCTAATTATTTTTATAAAATAAGAGATTAATTCATTTTACTCATTTTTCATGTTCTAAAATAAATGTTTTATTTCATTATTAGATAATGGTTTCACTTATGGTTTTATTTTTCAACTTCTAGGTTATGTTAGGTGGAAATGGCTTGGAAGACGGGGGATGTTGGATGTTGTGCTTTGGTAAGGTTTTGTTTAGTGCTTCTATAAGGTGACATGGATATTGGTGTTAGATGTAAATGTATTGAAAGACTATCTTTCCTCTTTATTAAAGCATTGTTTAACATAGGTTCATGAGTTAATATTTTCATGGTTGGTTTGTTTGAACATTAGTCTTTTGATTCTAGAACTTTTTATTCCATTAGATGCTTGAATTCAATTTTAATTCTTAATTATTATTTATTTTTTTATCAAAAACAAATTATATGTATAATTTTATAGATCCATGGGGTGATCTTTAAGCCTATGGGTCTCATATGGTTAGGGTTAGAGCCTTTATTTCACACCCCGCATTTTTTGAGGACCCAAATGGCATGTGTAATAAATTTTATAGAATGTTTAAATTCTAGGATCAAAAAATTTCTTTAATAAAAGGAACCTTTCCCTTACCTCCAGCCATTGAAAAATCTAGGAAATAGTGGAATCAAAACCCGAATGTCTTCTACACTCTACATGAGGATGTGGGTGGTGTATGTTTCTTTATTCTACTGAGTGCAGGGGGCTTATATTTATAGGGGATTCTACCCTCAAGAACCCACCACAATTTACTCTGTTGACAAAGAGTATTAGTGTATGGAGATTCATTGCCATCAAATAATAAATAAATTGTTCATACTGAATTTAATACATTAAATAAATATGTAATAAATTATTTTATTTATCATAATATACTGTATTAATATTTAGATGATATAATTTATTGGACCCTAATTTATTATATTATTAATTAATTGGTGTACCATTTACATTCACCCACTTAGTCCAAACCAATTAATGTGAATGAATTCAATATCCCTCTTTAAAAAGAAACATGATACATGGATCATAGTGTTATTTACTCTAAATCACAAGTATTCTCTTCCATATATCACAATATATCATATATCTTTAAATAACTATATGAATATACCTTAACCACATGGTTTCTTCTCCATATGAACAAACCTTAACTGTATAGTTTATTCTATATCCCAAAAAAATATTTCTCAATTAATGAATGTGTAGACTTAAAATGAA
Organism: Viscum album; assembly: GCA_963277665.1. Classification (NCBI taxonomy): domain Eukaryota; kingdom Viridiplantae; phylum Streptophyta; class Magnoliopsida; order Santalales; family Viscaceae; genus Viscum; species Viscum album. The sequence goes on along the minus strand of OY728134.1, from coordinate 565,156,394 downwards.
GAGATAAATACTTGAATATATAGAGTTTCAAATAAAATTAAACAAATTTATAATATAGAACTTAATCTCATACATATTACATGATCCTTGAATTTAAATGGAGGCATACCTTCAGTCAAAGGATCTACAATCATCAATTCGGTGTTGATGTGCTGAATAAACACCTTTTATGTTTTACACATTCCCTTATGGATAAGTATTTAATGTCAATATTCTTACTTAGACACCCACATTTTTTATTATTATCCATAAAGACAGTATTTGAATTGTCACAATATATAATCCATGGCCTGAAAATAGAATCCATAACTTTAATCTCCAAAATGAAACTCCTTAGCTATAAACCATGGTAAGTGGCCTCAAAACATGAAAAAGACTCAAATTCCATAGTAGAAGTCGCTATTAGTGTCTATTTGACACTTCTCTATGATATGGCTCCTCCGGTCATCAAAAAAACACATCATAAAGTTGATTTTTGTGAATCAACACAACCAGCAAAGTCTGCATCTGAGTATCTGATGACTTTTAAATTGTGGGTGTGTTTATATATAAGCATGTATTATTTAGTCCCCTTAAGGTATCTCAATACCTTCTTCAAGGCCTTTCAGTGTTCTATACCTGGATCACTTTGATATCGCACCAAAATTCCTACTACAAATGCAATGCCATGCCTCATGCAGACCTGAGCATACATTAAACTACCAATAGTGGAAGAAAATTAGATGGATTTCATTTGTTATCATTCAAAATAATTTTTAGGGCTTTGGTTCATACTGAATTTATCACCCTTAACAATGGGTGTTATACTTGGTGCACAGTCTTTTATATAAAATATCTCTAAGACTTTATTAATATAGGTTTCTTGAGACAAGCCTAGAACTCCATTCAACCTATACCTATGAATATTTAATACAATGAAATAGGATTCATAACCCATATATTTTATGTCAAACATTTTTGAGAGAAACTGTTTAACATCATATAGAAAACCCTTACCATTAGTGGCAAGTAAAATGTCACTTACATATAAAATAATAAATCATTTTACTCCCACTGACCTTTTGGTATATACATTGATCTATATTGTTTTCTTTGAAACCAAATAAAGTAATTACATCATGAAATTTTAAATACCATGGTTAGGATGTTTGTTTTAAACCATAAATAGACCTTTTGAGCTTGCACGCCAAATTTTTACCATTACTAAAGAGGAATCCTTCCTATAGTTTCATGTAAACCTTCTCATCTAGATTACCTTTCCGAAATGTTATTTTCACATTCATTTTTTGTAATTAAAAATCAAAATGAGCTATTAATGCCAATATAATGCGTAAGGAATCCATTTTGGATTCTAGATAAAATGTTTCAGTATAATCGATCTCTTCCTTTTGAGTGAACCCTTTAACAACTAGTTGGGACTTGTATCTTTCAATGTCTCCTAATGAATTTTTATTGGTTTTAAAAACCCATTTATATCCAATAGGTTTTACAAAAAATGGAAACTCAACAAGGTCTCAAACATAATTATTCTTCATGGAATTTAGCTCCTCCATCTTGGAATCATACCACATATTTAACTCTTCATAACTCATGGCATGTGAATATGTTTCGGGATCATTTTGAGCTCCAATATTTTATTCAGATTCATGTATATACACTATATAATCACTAGAAATTGATGGATTTCTCATCCTTGTGGTTCTTCTCAATGTTTCACCATTATTTTCTCAAGGAATTTCTGGTCCAGCTCATTGTTCAGGGGTTTCTGATTCTTGAACTATTTTATCCACAGGATGATTATCAACCATTTGTGGAATGATATTTGTTCAAAAATTTGGTTTGTTATGAAAAATTATAAATACATCACCTTATCTAGAGATTTGATCTTGTAAATAGTCTTTATCATAAATTTTGTTGATATGATCACTCCCATTAATCAATTCATTTTCAATAAATTTTTCATTTCTTGATTCCATGATTCTAGTGTTCAATGATGGACAATAAAAATGATATCCTTTAGACCTTTCGACATGTCCAATGAAGTATCCACTAATGGTCCTAGGATCTAGCTTACTTTCATGTGGATTATAAATATGCACTTTGGAAGTACATCCCCAAATGTGTACATGCTGCAAACTTGGTTTCCAACCCTTAAACAATTCAAAAGGTGTTTTTTAAACTGCCTTTGTTGGAACCTGATTCAAAATTTATGATATCACCTTAAGTACATCAGTCCACAAGAATTTAAGTATCTTAGAGTTACTAACCATACTTCATACCATGTTTATTAATGTCCGATTTCTTCTTTCATCTACACTATAAGTCCCCAGCCTTAAACATTACTTAATCTTGAGTTATTTCAAGAATACACATTGAGAATCTTTTCAGGTTTAGAGTTTTAGAGAATTAGATCATAAATGGTGCACTACATTCCACATTTAAACAAGTTGGTTACATCAAATACAGTATTAATTTTTTTTTCATCAAAGGAAACATATTTAAAATAAAACATGGTTTCTTTCTTGAAACTTCCTCGACACTATCATCACATCATGTACCTTTCCCTTGACCTGTGAAAAACATTTCAAAAACTTGGGATGAGCATAAAAAGCTCAGTAAGTGATATAAAAATACAGGAAGAAAACATTAGTCCATGTATATATAAAAATCAATGAAATCATACTTTACTCATAAAACATAAGAACTTTAACATACCTCATGAAATCATAATATTTATGAATAACGCATAGAAATTAGAAGACATAAAGGTAACTTGAGGCATTCATAACATTCTTACATAGGTAGTAACCCTCATGGTTATGTTTGGAATACCCATCATAGTATATTCCCTAAATCTCTTCAGAGAAACCTTATATTTTAACTCCTTCGCATTACCCAATGCATTGGAGATATATCTTGGGATCACCTTCCCTTAGTTTATCATGGAACCACCCATCTTCATAAACATGCCCAAGAACCATAACATAATTGTATCACATAAAACATGTATAAAGGAAACATAACATTTCCACATTTCAATCAAAAGATATCAATACAACACATTGATATAATCAAAACATTATCAAAACAATTTTCAATACCAAAATAAAAGAAAATTAAAACATGGTATTTATTTTTCATTTAAAAAAAGGTTATGGCTTGTAGAGGAAGCCGAAACTCAAATAATGGTCACGGTGGTGGAGAAGTCATTGTCACCGCATACGTAAGACAAAAACATTCCTTTTGTCGTTTAGTAAAACGATTAGTGTAAAAAGATTCATTTTTAATGAAATTAAAAGTCAAAAGGGTTTATTATACAACTAATAAAATAAGGTCGTATATAAATTGAAGTATGCCTCAACGAAAGGAGATTGAGACGAAGTCCCTTACCTCAAGTCCAACTTGACTCGATCGTTCTTTAATCTCATGAATAATAAACTAGAGTTTCTACTTGCTTAAGAACCTTTTTAAATTTAATTATTCATTTTATATTACTTATTACCATGTTATGAACATTATGTAATCATTTAAGTTAATAACAGTTGTTTTGTCGATATTTGGTACTTGAGTCAAAAATAAACTTGTTATAATTACAAGTTGTTCATGTGGTAAAATATCCATTATATCCAGAATTATATTCATGATTTAGATATAATATATATCATATATATCATATATATCCAGTATATACATGCATTTATAATATTACATAACATTTAGAGGTAAGAAATGAAATGCACCGTTCATGGAGACGGTAAGTCGTATATACGCATGAACGCTACTTTCATTTATATTTTGTATTTAATGGAATAAAATCATAATGATATAAAGGTATATTATAATTATATTATAATATCATATATAATATCATTAAATCCATCCTTTATACATCCCACATATGGCATTAACGATTCAAATCACTTTGAGGGGGCGGTAGTCCGCACTTCCTAAAATGAAATTATCACGTTTACCCATAATGGAAACCATAAAGGTATGCCATAAATGAAAAATATAGAAGCATAAGGAAAACATAAACATAATATATATCATATATAAATATAGTGACATCTTAATTTCCACCATTAAATGTGTTAAAAGAAGATTGAACAATCATCGTTTCGTGAGGCAGTAATTCGCCACCCATAGAAACAGTATGTTCTTTAACCATTAGACGGAGGTGTGTGTAAGTGTAAATAAAATAATTCTCATAAAAACATCCTATTATATTGAATATACTGTTGTTTTTACAAAATAAATTAATAAAAAGAGTTTAGGGGGTTGGAGAATCAAAATAAAACAAAAGAACATAAGAGAAGACATTACCTTTAAATCGGGTAACTCTCCTTGGTTTGAACCAAAAGGGTTTCTTGAAGAGATTTATGCCTAAGGTAAGGCTTATAGTATTAATATAGGGATCTTGTAAGATTATTTGAGTAGGTTTTTCATGAGAAAAAGGGCTTGAGAAGTGTGGGTAAGGGGGTAGAGGTGGGGGCCTTTTATAAGAGGGAGGAGGGGCACTCTTGGAAAGTTGTGAAATGTTACTTTATTATGAAATGATTTTCGGATTTTAAAGGTCCCACAATGATATATTTAGATGATAAGGTGATAAGGGTTCTAAATACACCCATAAAATAGGTTTTTGACAAGTTTAAGTATTATATTTTATCTTATCTTTTCATTTTATTTAAATTGTTCATTAATGAGGTAATCACTACATCATCATGGTGTCATGAATAAATTTATTTATTTAATGTATAAAAATTTTAAAAAAAATACCATGATGTACGAAATATTTTTAGATTTCAAATGAATATTTATAGTCTAAGAGATCATTTATGTAAAAAAATTAAAATTGTTTTACTTAGGTGATACATACATTGGTTATATTTCCCTTTCTTTAAAAATAATATGATAAAAGGTCAATATCACACTAAAGTGATTCCATGGGGTCCCAAATTTGGAACAAGGAATCCCATGGTCGTCCATTACTCAAAAAATATAATTAAGACACATTTTGGGGTCATTTTATATTATTATGATATTATTTTATTACCCTTAACTACCTGATTACTAATTAATCACGATAATTAAAGATAATTACCATCGTTACTATTAATAATGTCCAAAAAAGAGTCTTAATTACATAATTTGGACCTTATGATTCCAAATATGGAATAAATTTTACCAAATTCCAAACACAGCAATTGCAGTAATTAATTTAAAAATAATTCATGTTGTCAAAACCAAAGATGGGTTTTTAAGAAGTAAAATTTATCAAAAGATTGACAATTGTTTATGTCCAATTTCAAAGTGAAATTAATTACAATTACCACCATTGGATTAAATGGTAAAAATATATTCTAATTAAACTTTAAAACCAATTAAAAATATAATCTAACCATATAATTAAATTAGATGAAAAATCAGTTTTGAAGTAAAATGCAGTATTTTTCACTATTCATTAAAAAATGAACATTGTCAGAAAAATACCAAAAATTTATCCAAAGTAAATTTCAATGTCCCAATTCTAAATAATAATTTTATTTTGACAAATATATCTTATAAAATTATCAAAAGTTAGATTTAAAAATGGTTTTCCATCAAAAGGTGGTAAAACAATCTTTTAAAAATATTAGAGTATTCTATGCTTAAGATTAGATTTATTCTCATTTTAAGCCTCTAAAACACTATATAATTCATAAATAGACATATTTATGAAAATATATTATTCTTTACTTACATGGTATGTTACATTCTTCCCCCCTTTATAAAATTGTGTCTCCGTAATTTATTTACATATCGAATAAGTGGGGGTATTTAACCCTCATTGCATTTTCAGATTCTCATGTTGCCTCTTCAATCATGTGGTTTTTTCACAAAACCTTTACTTGATGAATCACCTTATTCCACAACACTTTCTCCCTGTGGTCAAGAATCTGGACCGGTTGTTTCTCATAGATTCTCTTCCAGCTGAACTCCCTCTGGACTCAAAACATGAGATGGATCTGGCATGTACTTTCTTAACAATGAAACATGAAAAACATTGTGTACCTAAGATAAACTCGGAGGTAAAGCCACTAGGTATGCAACTGATCCAACTCTCTCCAAAATTTCATAGGGTCCAATGAACCTTGGACTCAGCTTTCCTTTCTTACCAAATCGCATCACACTTTTCCATGGTAAAACTTTGAGGAAGACATGATCACCTACCTCAAAAGAGAGATCTTTCCTCCTATTGTCCGCATAACTTTTCTACCTACTCTAAGCTGTTCTCATGTTTTTCTGTATCAGTTGAACTTTTTCTGTCAGCTCATCTACCAATTCTGGTCCCATCAACTTCCTTTCACCCACTTCATCCCTAAAAGCTGGAGTTCGACACTACTTCCCATATAATGCCTCAAATGGTGCCATCTGTATACTGGAATGAAAACTATTATTATAAGAAAACTCAACCAATTAAAGATGTTGGTCCGAACTTCCCTGATAATCTATCAAACAAGCACGTAGCATATCCTCCAAAGTCTGAATTTTTTGTTCTAACTTCCCATCTAATTGAGGATGAAAAGATATACTAAAATTTAATTCAGTACCCAACGACATCTGAAGGCCTTTCTAAAAGTTAGAAGTGAACCTGGGATCACGATCAGATACAATAGAGAGGGGAAATCCATGTAACCTGAATATCTCTTTAAGATACAAACGAGAAAGTTGATTTATGGAAAAAGTATCTCGTATAGCAAGGAAATGAGCAGATTTAGTCGAGCGATCAACAATAACCCAGATTGCATTATTACCTCGAGGTGTCTTCAGTAATCCCACAACTAATTCCATGGATATATTCTCCCATTTCCACTCTGTCACTGGTAAATGTTTAAGCATCCCTTTTGGTAACTGCTGCTCTACTTTAACCTGTTGAAAATTCAAACACTTGACAGTAAAATCAGCAATATCTCTTTTCATTCCATCCCACTAGTAATACTCCTGAAGATCTCTGTACATCTTAGTACTGCCTGGATGAACTGAAAATAGAGAACTATGAGCTTCACATAACAACTCTCTCTTCAACTGTGAATCACAAGGCACGCACAATCTCTTCCTAAATCTCAAAACACAATCATTATCGATGTTGAATTCAGGTAACATACCCTTCTGAACCATCTCTACCTTTTTCTGCAACTCACTGTCTTGCTTCTGTGATTGCCTAATTCTATCTGATAGAGAAGATTTCACCGATTCCTAAAACAAAACAGAAGATTTTCCTGTACCAACAACTTCCAAGCCAAAATTCATTAAATATTTAACCAAAGGATCACGTTCCAAACATAACATGGTTAATGAAGCATTACTTTTTTGACTCAAAGCATCTGCCACTTTATTTACTTTTCCTGGGTGGTAGTGAATCATGCAATCATAATCCTTGATTAATTCTAGCCATCTCCTCTGTCTCATGTTCAATTCTTTTTGAGTGAATATATACTTTAAAATTTTGTGATCAGTATATATTTCACACTTTACACCATACAAATGATGCCTCCGAATTTTTAAAGCGAAAACAACAGCAGTTAATTCCAAATCATGTGTAGGGTAATTTATCTCATGAGCTTTCAAATGACGTGAATCATAAGAAATTATCTAATCATTCTACATTAGGACGCAACCAAGTCCTTTCAATGAAGCATCACTGTAGATAACAAACTCACCATTCCTAGAAAGTAGTGCCAAAACTGTAGCATTCACTAATCTTCTTTTCAATTCCTGAAAACCATCTTCACATTCTTTTGTCCAGATAAACTTAACACCCTTCCGAGTTGGCTTAGTCAATGGTCTGGACAACCATGCAAAATTTTTAACAAACCTTCGTTAATAGCCTGCCAAACCAAGAAAACTATGAATCTCGGTTACATTTGTGGGTCTTGGCCATTCTTCAACAACCTTTGTTTTTGCAGGATCAATAATTATTCCATCTTTAGAAACAATGTGACCAAGGAAAGAAATTTTTTTAACCAAAACTCATACTTTATGAATTTCCCATACAATTTCTTTTCTTTTAAGGTTTGAAAAATAACCCTTAAATGACTTTCATACTCTTCTTTACTTTTAGAAAACACCAAAATATCATCAATGAAAACAACCAAAAACTTATCCAAGAACTCATGGAAAATTATATTCATAAGGTCCATGAATACAGCAGGTGCATTGGTTAACCCAAAAGGCATAACTACAAATTCATAATGGCCATATCTTGTATGAAATGCGGTCTTCATAATATCTACTTCCTTTACCTTCAACTGATGGTACCCTAATCTCAAGTCAATCTTTGAAGAATGCTGAGCTTCCTGGAGCTGATAAAACAGATCATTGATATGAGGCAAAGGGTATTTGTTCTTAACAGTGATGTTATTCAAGGCTCTATAATCAATGAAAAGTCTCATTGAACCATATTTCTTTTTAAAAAATAAGACAGGAGCACCCCATGGTGATGTGCTAGGTCGAATGAAACCTTTCTCTAATAAATCTTGTAATTGATCCTTAAACTCTAAAAGTTCAATTTGAGCCATTTGATAAGGAGGTTTTGAAATTGTCTTAGCATCAGGAACTAAGTCAACAGTAAATTCAACTTCCCGATCTGGTATTATTCTAGGAAACTCATCAGGAAAAACATCAGGATACTCATTTACCACTGGCACATCATTAATCTTAACAGTTCCTTTGTTTTCAACAATATGTGCAAGGTAACATTCATTTCCATCTTTTACAAGTTTCTCATCATCTTGATATGTTATCAGCAGTAAGGGTTCATTCTTGTACAAAAAATGAAAGTCTTTCTAAAAAGAAACTTCTTTATATCTATATTCAATCTTAGTATGGTAAACAGAGAGCCAATCCATACCCAGGATAACATCAAACTCTACTAGAGGTAAAACAATAAGGTTTGTAAGTAGATTCTTCCCACAGATAAGTATAGGAAGATTCTTATAAATTCTTTTTGCCTCAGTATTTCCCCCATGTGTTTTTACCACAAGTTTAGGAGTCATTTCTTGAGATGAAATTCCCAATTTACTAGAAAATTTTTCAGAGATGAAAGAATGTGTAGACCCTGAATCAAATAACACATTGGCATAATCTGAAAAAACAAACAAAGTACCTGATACCACTTCATTTGATGGCCCAAAATCTTCTGAAGTAGTTTTAAAGGATTTCACCACACCTTTTTTCTTGTAGTCTGAATTATTCTCATCATTCGATCTCTTTTTTGAACACTTGTTTGAATAATGACCCATCTCATTGCACTTGAAACATTTCACTAACTATAAATCAAATTTGTTCTTACCATTACCCTGATCTTTTCCAGTGCAATCACGAGCATTATGTCCCATATTACCACATCGGAAGCACTTTCCAGAATTCAAAAGACATTCCCCAGTATTCTTTTTACCAGATTTATCACAAACTGCAAACTTAGTTTTCTTACCATCAAACCTTTTTGAAGGATTCTTCCATTTCTCCTACCACCTCGGTCTCTTCTTCTTTTGGTTGTCATAGAACACTTGATCATCGGTAAACTCCATTTCCACATTCTCAGCACATTGAACAAGCTTTTCATAACTTTTGAACTCACGAGAAGCTAATTCCCTTCAATATTTTGGCTTTAATCCTAAGTAAAAACGATTAATTTTACTATCAAAGTCTCGGATAAAATTTGGAGCATACCTTGCCAATCGAGTGAACTTTTCTTCATAAGTAGCCACTGAGTCATCCTCTTGCCTCAATTCCAAGAATTGTTTTTCCATCCTAAGTCGAACAGCCTTAGGCAAATATTTCTCAAGAAACATACCTTTGAATTCATCCTAGTCAAGAGCATCAATCTCATCAGCGTCCCTGATATTTTTAAACATCGACCACCACTGATCTACTTCACCCTCCAAACAGTAAACAGCAAGACTAACCTTTTGATTGTCTGAACACCCCATGACATCGAAAATATTTTCCAGTGCTTTAATCCACCCTTCTGTTATCACAGGGTCAGATGATCCTCTGAATGATGGGGATGTTGCCTCATAAAAAGCTCCACTACTGACATGTTTCTCTGCGGTTGATCTGGCTAATCTCATGTATGGATACCACCACCATTTTAGCCTGAGTCAATTGTGCCATTACTGCAACAAACTATTCAATTCCAATTCCGACCATCTTAGGATGCTTATTTGGAAGGTTATTTCCTTCTGTATGCCTTCCTAGCACTGCTTCCCTGTTTCCTCTGTGGAAAACCATTTTGAACAAGCATGTCTTAGATAAAGCAACATGGTAATCTTAAAATACTATATCATTTCAATTTGACCATAAAAAATATTTTTGGATAATCATTTAATAGAATTCTAACTCCTAAAGTTATCTAAACCGACCTATGATACCAACTATAAGGCCCCAGCCTTAAACATTACTTAATCTTGAGTTATTTCAAGAATACACATTGGGGATCTTTTCAGGTTTAGAGTTTTAGAGAATTAGATCATAAATCATGCATTACATTCCACATTTAAACAAGGTGGTTAAATCAAAGATAGTATTCATTTTTTTCATAAAAGGAAACATATTTAAAATAAAACATGGTTTCTTTCTTGAAACTTCCTCAACACTATCATCACATCATGTACCTTTCCCTTGACCTATGAAAAACATTTAAAAAACTTGGGATGAGCATAAAAATATCAGTAAGGGATATAAAAATATGGGAAGAAAACCTTAGTCCATGTATACATAAAAATCAATGAAAACATACTTTACTCATAAAACATAAGCACTTCAACATACCTCATGAAATCATAATATTTATGAATAAATCATATAAATTATAAGACATAAAGGTAACTTGTGGCATTCATAACATTCTTATGTAGGGAGTAAACCTCATGGTTACGTTTGGAATACCCATCATAGTATATTCCCTAAATCTCTTCGGAGAAACCTTAGCGTTTAACTCCTTCACATTACCCAATGCATTGGAGAGATATCTCGAGATCACCTACCCTTAGTTTATTATGGAACCACCCATCTTTATAAACAATTCCCAATAACCATAACATAATCATGTCACATAAAACATGTATAAAGGAAACATAACATTTCCAAATTTCAATCACAAGATATCAATAAAACACATTGATATAATCTAAAAATTATCAAAACCATTTTCAATACAAAAATAAAAGAAAAGTAAAACATGGTATTTATTTTTCATTTAAAAAAAGGTTACGGATTGTAGAGGAAGCTGAAACTCAAATAATGGTCATGGCTGCGCAGAAGTCATTGTCGCCTCATACGTAAGACAAAAACATTCTTTTTTTCATTTAGTAAAACACTTAGTGTAAAAATATTCCTTTTGAATGAAATTAAAAGTAAAAAGGGTTTATTATACAACTAATAAAATAAGGTCGTATATAAATTGAAGTATGCCTCAACAAAAGGAGATTGAGACGAAGTCCCTTACCTCAAGTCCAACTTGACTCGATCATTCTTTAATCTCCTGAATAATAAACTAGAGTTAATTTATACTTGCTTAAGAACCTTTTTCAAGTTCATTATTCATTTTATATCACTTATTACCATGTTATGAACATTATGTAATCATTTAAGTTAATAACGGTCGTTTTGTCGATATTTGGTACTTGAGTCAAAAATAAACTTCTTATAATTACAAGTTGTTCATGTGGTAAAATATCCATTATATCCAGAATTATATTCATGATTTAGATATCATATATATCATATATATTCATTATATACATGCATTTATAATATTACATAACATTTAGAGGTAAGAAATGAAATACACCGTCCATGGAGACAGTATGTCGTACCTACGCATGAACGCTACTTTCATTTATATTTTGTATTTAATGGAATGAAATCATAATGATATAAAGGTATATTATAATTCCAATATAATATCATATATAATATCATTAACTTCATCATTTATACATCCCACATATGGCATTAATGATTCAAATCACTTTGAGGGGGCGGTAGTCCGCACTTCCTAAAATGAAATTATTGCGTTTACTCATAATGGAAACCATAAAGGTATGTCATAAATGAAAAATAAAGAAGAATAAGGAAAAAATAAACATAATATATATCATATATAAATATAGTGACATCTTAATGGCCACCATGAAATGTGTTAAAAGAATATTGAATAATCATCATTTCATGAGGCAGTAATTCGCCACCCACAAAAAGAGTATGTTCTTTAACCATTAGACGGAGGTGTGTGTAAGTGTAACTAAAATACTTCTCATAAAAAAATCATAGTATATTTAAGATACTGGTGTTGTTATAAAATAAAGGAATAAAAATATTTTAGGGGTTGGAGAATCAAAATAAAACAAAAGAACATAAGAGAATACATTACCTTTAAATCGGGTAACTCCCCTTGGTTTGAACCAAAAGGGTTTCTTGAAGAGCTTTCTGCCTAAGGTAAGGATTCTAGAATGAAGAGTGGGATATTGGGAGATTATTTTAGTAGATTTTGGACCATCCAAAGTTCTTGAGAAGTGTGGGTAAGGGGGTATAAGTGGGGGCCATTCATAAGAGGGAGGAGGGGCACTCTTGGAAAGTCATGAAATGTTACTTTATTATGAAATGATTTTCAAATTTTAAAGGTCCCACAGTGATATATTTTGAGTATAAGGTGATAAGGGTTCTAAATCCACCCATAAAATAGGTTTTATACAAGTTTAAGTCTTATATTTTACCTTATCTTTTCATTTTATTTAGATTGTTCATTAATGAGGTAATCACTACATCATCATGGTGTCATAAATAAATTTATTTATTTTATGTCTAAAAATTATAAAAAAATACCATGATGTAGGAAATATTTTTAGATTTAAAATTACTATTTATATTCTAAGATATCATTTATGTAAACAAAATTAAAATTGTTTTACTTAGGTGATACATACTTTGGTTATATTTCCCTTTCTTTAAAAATAATATGATAAAAGGTCAGTATCACACTAAAGTGATTCCATGGGGTCCCAAAGTTGGCACAAGGCATCCCATGGTCATCCATGACTCAACAAATAGCATTAATACACATTTTGGGGTCATTTTATATTATTATGATATTATTTTATTACCCTTAACTACCCGATTACTAATTAATCACGATAATTAAAGATAATTATCGTCGTTACTATTCATAATGTCCAAAAACAAAAGAGTACTAATTACATAATTTGGACCTTATGATTAAAAATATGGAATCCATTTTACCAAATTCCAAACACAAAAATTACAGTAATTAATTTAAAAATAATTCCCGTTGTCAAAACCAAAGACGGGTTTTTAAGAAGTAAAATTTATCAAAAGATTGACAATTGTTTATGTCCAATTTCAAAGTGAAATTAATTCCAATGACCACCATTGGATTAAATGGTAAAAATATATTCTAATTACACTTTAAAACCAATTAAAAAGATAATCTAACCATATAATTAAATTATATTAAAAAGCAGTTTTGATGTAAAATGCAGTATTTTTCACTATTCATTAAAAAATGAACATTGTCAGAAAAATACCAAAAATTTATCCAAAGTAAATTTCAATGTCACAATTATAAATAATAAGTTTATTTTGACAAATAAAGCTTATAAAATTGTCAAAAGTTATATTTAAAAATGGTTTTCCATCAAAAGGCGGTAAAACAATCTTTTAAAAATATTAGAGTATTCTATGCTTAAGATTGGATTTATTATCATTTTAAGGCTCTAAAACACTATATAATTCATAAATAGACATAGATATGAAAATCTATTGTTCTTTGCTTACTTGGGATGTTACATACACTGTTTTGGTCTGGTGAACCTAGTGTAGTGTATTGTGCAACTATTCCATTTTTTTTAAGAAACCGTGCAAATGGACCAAGAAATTATCCATCCTCAGTGTATCTCCCATAACATTTTCCACCTCAATCTGACCTCGCAATATTAATTTTTTTAACACATTTTTTCTCTGCTTCAACCTTAAAATTTTTAAAGGTGTTAAGTTCTTCATTTTTATTGTGAATCAAATAGAGATACATATATCATGAATAGTCATCAATGGACGAGATGAAATATTTGTGATTATGTAAATACATGTCTGAGCTACATATGTGTGTATGTATGATTTCTAATATGGATGAACTTATATTTTCACTTTTCTTTGATTTATTGGTTTTCTTTTCCTTAATGCAATCCATGCATGTTACAAGATCAGTGAAATCAAGAGTACTTAATACCCCATTCTTAACTAATCTTTGAATCCTTTCTTTTGAGATATGACCTAATATTTGGTTCCATAGTATAGAATATTTTTCATTTATAACACTTATTTTAATACCAGTATGAACATGCATGTTATCATTATCAATATTACTTTGTAAATCAATGGAGAAAAGGTCATCTTGTAATGTACCAAATCCAATGGTGTCATTTCCATATATCAAGGAAAAATTAGTTTTACAAAAACTAAATGTAAAACCCAACGGTACAAGTTTGAAATTGAAATCAAGTTTCTGGAGAAACTTAGAATATAAAATATCTTTCCTAAAAGCAAGTAAACCCAGTGATTAACACTATAACGCATGTCCCCATGGCTTCCACGTGTGAGCGCATCTTGTTTCTTGAATACATGCCAAGCTCATTGTTCATTGGTTTCCTTAGGGTTTTCATACCCTTCAAGGTATTCACAATATGGATTGTAGAACCAAAATCAATCCATAAAGTGTTGTAAATTGTATCAATAATATTTTATTCATAACAAACCAATGAGATTGAAATACCTTTCTTTTCAATCCATTTTTGAAATTTAAGACAACTTTTCTTTACGTGTCCTTTTCCTTTGAATAAGAAACAAATGAGTTATTTATTAATATTAGGTTGAGGTAGAAATTTATCTTTCCCCTTTTTATTGGATTGACATTTATGACCCTTTTTTTTCTGGTGCATTTCCACCATATTGGTTTCTCCCATTTCTACCACAAGTATTTCCTCCTCTTGACACTACTGGAATGTGGGTTTTTCCCCACACTTCTATACCAATGGTTTCATGAAACCATTGGTAAAGGATGGTTTAGGGAATCTTTTACCAACAGTTCCTTAGAACCGTTGGTATAGGTGCATTTGTGGGATCTTTTACCAATGGTTCTAATGAACCGTTGGTATAGATGTGTTTTAGGGGAGTTTTACCAACGGTTCAATGAGAATAGTTGGTATAGATGTGGTTCATGGGAGATTTTACCAACGGTTCTAAGGAACTATTGGTATAGGTTTGGCCTGAAAATATATACCAATGGTTTTTAAAAACCGTTGGTAAAACTTTCCCCCAAATTCACAGCGGCCCGTCCTCTCCCCCATTCACGATACAGAACCCTAAACGGGAGCAGTTTGGCGATTTTGGAGCTCCTTCGGCTTCCTCTTCCTCCATCCCATCCAAGGTGCTGAATCTCCTGCCAAATATTATCAGAACCATCCTAAATTAGGTATTTTCTTAACTAGTACCTTATTTTTATTGAAATTTATCTAATATTTCAGCTTTTAGTTTTGATTTTGATGTGTATATGTTTTTGTTTTTGTTTTGATTTAACCTATATGTGATGAGATTATATCATCATTAAGATGTGTCCAATGGTTCTTTGATCATTGTTTTGTAGAGAATGAATGGTTTAGGACCACCATTAGAAGTAGCTTCTAGTGAGACCATTTTAGTATAAGGGGAAATAAGATTATGATCTACAAGGGGGTGATTGAGTTGCTAGAGACCAAACATAGTTTGTTCCTTGTGTTCAAGAACCATAAATAGAGTGTTCCAATTAGGTGTTCATCAGTAAAGACATAGGTAAGATTTCCAGGTCCTGTTTTATGAAGTTGAATATGTGGCGCTATAGTGGTTTTGGATTGTTTGAGGTACTCTTAGTGTATTGTAAACCCTCATTTGTTCCATATTCATTTAAATTGATTTAATATCATTTTTTCACACACACCATTATATCCTCTAAAACTATATTTAGAGTGTATTTTTATTCTTATGGTGTTAAATATTTTAGTAAATGTCCATACTAGCTTCTTTTATGTGTTCTGGGGGTTTAGATTGACGACAGGGATACATGATTATTGTGGGGGTATTCTTTTCATATAAATATACCTATACTATGTCATCAAATGAATCAACTAGTTATATTCCTTACAGATTTTTATCAAATTATTCTGAAGGAGGGTTGTGTAATCATATGGGGATAGAAAAAAAATGTAGTTTTTGTTATTGAGTGGGAATTTTAAGTGGGAAGTTGATATGTGGACCACCTAGTTTATGTAATTGTTCATACTTTTATAGAATAGATTAAAGTTATTATGTTGGAGGATACCAAGGTTGTTAGGGTTTTCTTTTTGTTTTTTATGAGGTGGTTGTGATGATACCCCCTTGACATGATGTTGAGATTGAGATAGACCAAAATCCTGGTGCTTCTCTAATTTCAATAGCTCTTAGTCTGTTGTATCCAATATTGACACACAAAATTATTTTTATAAATCAAATTTTATTGAATTGTAATCATTAATATGTCACAGCATCAATCATTAAAAAATAATTTCATAAACTATATTGTCATTCCATCTATAAATATAATGATTAAAGAGACATTATATGGATGGAAAATCATATTCATGAGATCTATGAAGAAAATTATAGTGTTTATCAACCCAAAAGTCATGGAAAAAAATAATAAAAATCATATATACTCCTAAACTCAATCTTGGGAATGATTCTTTATATTACCCACTACTAATGGTATTTTTAAGGATATTAATCCATATAAAGCAACAAAATGTCCTGTAACAAATCAATTTTTCCTAATATTTGTTATAGAGAACTTCTTCATCTCTATTAACTAATTAAGATTCATTTAGTCCAAAAAATCCATAAAATACCATCTTACATCTATGAAAATATAATTTTATCACCTTATAGACATGTGCCCTGTATGATAATTATATTTCCCTAAAACATTTCATAATACATTTTATATACTCAGAGGGACCATCCCACTCTAATAACCTACCAATATTCCAATCCATCCTCATAAGTATTTCCTCATAAAACTTTAGGTGTACAATTTCCACACCTATAACTACCCTTGTTGAAAGCCCGCCCACCCCACCCCCGGACACCCGCCCACCACCTTGGACAGCCCGTGCCCCCATGGAAAGTCCCCCCACCCTTGTTGACAGCCAGCCCACCCCACCCCCGGACACCCTCCCACCACCCCTCGGACACCCCCATCCCCCCGGACGCCCCCACCCCCTGGAAATCCCCTCCCCACCCCCTGGAAAGTCCCCCCCCCCCACCCCCTTGACACCCCTGACCCCACTGGACAGTGCCGCCACCCCCGTGGACAACCCGACCACCCCTTGGACAGCCCGCCCACCCCCCTGGACACTCTAGACCCCCTGGACAGCCCCGCCACCCCCATGGGCAGCCCGCCCACCCCCTGGACACCCCGTACCCCCCCCCCCCAGACAGCCCCACCCACCCCCTGGACACCCCGCTCACCTCCTTGGACAGCCCGCCCACCCCCCTGGACTCCCCCTACCCCCTTGGACAGCCTGACCACCCCTGCGGACAGCCCGCCCACCTGGACACCCCGACCCCCTAGACAGCCCCCCACCCCCTGGACACCTCCAACCTCTCGGACGGCCCCACTACCCCCCTAGACACCCTGCACCCCCCTGGACACCCCGCACCCCCCTTGGACAGTCCTGCCACTCCCCTGATCCTCATCCTACTCCTCATCCTGATCTCCCTGAAGAAGTTAAAGTATAAAACTCATGTACTCCCAACAAGACCCTTAAGGATTATGTATTACTTGGTCCACTTCCAATATCTTACTGGGCAATCCTTGAATATAGGCATTAGAAATTCTGTATCTTATTTTCTTATATACACTATATTTTGTTGTATTTATTAATATGATTCTCATATAGAGTAATGTGTCAGTTATGCTTTTATATAAAGTAAACAATTTTCATTTACCTAAATATTTTTTTGATTAAACTTCAATATTATTGAATTTCTTTGAAATGACTTATTGTAATTTTTTTACAGAATGGAAAGAAGTTGGATGTACGAAACTGATCGGATTTCAAATGATTTTCAAAATAATTTGAACAGCTTTCTAGATTTTGCATTTGACAAGGCTTCAGATAGTGGTCGCATACACTGACCATGTTTTAATTGTGTTGGAAGACCTTGGTTGAGTAGTGAAGCAGTTAGCTATCATATAAACAAATATGGTTTCCAAACAAACTATTATGTGTGGTATCACAATGGAGAGAAAATGGAATCTCAAAATGTTGATGATCCAAATGATAGGACTGAATTGGAGAGTTTGATATATGATCGGTTTCCATTTATTCGGCATCATGAAAAGGAAAGGATGTCCAGCCAACAAGATTTCGATACAAGCACACATGATGCGTCCAATGAAAATGATGATGTTGATAGGGTGAAAAATTTGAATGATGCTGCGACGACTCCAGTATATCGGCAATGTGGTAAAATGAAAAAGTTGGAATTTTTAATTTGATTGTTTCATGGGAAAACTATGTATGGGATTTCAAATACTTCAATTTATTATATTCTTACCTTCTTAAAGGAATTACTTCTAAATGATGCAGATATTCCCTCAAACCACTATATGGAATGGAAGTTAGTTGATGAACTTGGATTCTCAAAAAAAATCATGCTTGTCCGAATGATTGCAGCTTATTTTGGGAGGAAACTGCTGAAAGAAATGATTGTATCAAATGTGGAACCTCCCGATGGAATCCAAAAGATGATGGAACACTATCTCGTGTGCCACAAAAAGTAATGTGGCACTTTCCATTGATCCCAAGATTACAGAACCTTTTCATGTCTGATGAAATATTCGTAAAAATGCGATGGCATGACACCGAGAGAAAAAATAATAATGAAGAGTTGGTTCACCCTGCAGATGGATTTGCATGGCAGAGATTTGATGCTCGATATCCTGAATTTGCAGCCAACGTGTGTAATGTGAGACTGGGTCTTTCATTTGACGGTTTTAATCTATTTGGGCAGATGCTTACTTCTCACAGCACATGGATGGTTTTCATACACATTTATAACCTTCCCCCTTGGTTGTGTATGAAAAAGCCTTACACTTTCTTGAGTATACTGATATATGGCCCTTCTGATCCCGGCAATGATATAGTTGTATACATGCAACCTTTAATAAAAGAGTTGAAACTTATTTGGGATGTGGGTGTTCCCACATACGATGCATGTTCGAAAGACATATTTCAGATGTGTGTTGCGCTTATGTGGACGATCAATGATTTTTCTGCTTATGCAATGATGTCTAGATAGAGCACAAAAGGAAAATGTTCATGTCCTATTTGTATGAAGAATACTCGATCGAGAAGACTGAAATATCGTCGTAGTTTTAGTTTTATGGGACATCGACAATTCTTGCCAATGAACCATCCATATAGAAATAATCATCGAAGATTTGACAATACTATGGAGAATGACGATCCACCTCAGCGTATGTCTGGAACTGATGTGCTTAATGAATTTGAAGATTTCAGTTATTCATTTGGGAAGGGTGTAATGAAATCTAGAAAGAGAAAAAATGTTTCCAATGATACCTGTTACAATTAGAAGAAGAAGAGTATATTCTTTGAGTTGTTGTATTGGTCAAGCAACTTTTTACGTCATTGCTTATACATAATGTACATTGAAAAGAATATATGTGAAATGTTGCTTTCGATTCTTCTAAATGTCAAGGGGAAGAAAAAAGATGATTTATGATCTCGGCGTGACTTGGTAGATTGGGGGATTAGACCAGAATTGCATCCTGTCTGTATCAGTGAAAATAAATGGAAAGTTACATGTGCTTCTTATGTGATGACACCTGCTGAAAAAAATCAATTTCTGGAAGTGCTAGAGACTATTAAAGTTCCTGATGGATATTCAAGAAATATATCAAAACGGGTCAACAGAAAAGAGTTGAAGCTGAAATATTTGAAGACTCATGATTATCACGTCCTTTTGCATGAGTTGATTCCAATAGCAATCTGTCATCTCTTGTCCAATAATGTTAGAGTCTCAGTTATTTGGTTGTACTATTTGTTTAGAGATATTTGTTCTAAGAGGTTATCCAAATCCTTCTTGCAAAAACTGTTGGCAGAGACACCATTAATTTTGTGTGAGTTAGAGAAAATATTCCCTCCATCATTTTTTACATGCATGTTGCATCTGACTGTCCATCTTCCGACCGAAATACTTCTTGGAGGACCCGTTGCTTTCCGTTGGATGTATCCAACTGAAATAAACATGTGCACATTGAAATCATATGTTCGGAACAGGAATTATCCCGAAGGTTCTATTGTGAACGGTTACTTGGCTCAAGAATGTATGGATTTCTGCTCAATGTATTTGTCTGATCTTACTACAAGAATAAACATACAAATGAGAAATGAAGAAGAACCGTATGGGAAAATTGAACCCATTTTTTCATCACTTCCTCAGACAGGAGGAATTCCAGGATCATATACATTGATGAAATTAAGCCTTGAAGAGCAAGAGATGGCACATCGCACAGTGTTGTTCAATTGTGATTTGTTCGATGATTATATCAAGTAATTAAATTGTACATGTATCTCTTATCTTATCTCTTGTAATTTTAAATATTTGTTAAACTATTATTATTTTTATCTATAGGGAACATAAAGAATTGATATATAAAAAGCATCGTTCTTTATCTTTGAGAAGGAAAGAGACTTTGCATGGCAAAGGGTTTTCTTCTTGGTTGAAATTGAAGATAAAAATATTTCTGTAATAACTAAATAAAAATAATATTTAATTAAGTTTACTATTTTTTTATATTTCAGGTATCGAGTTTTCCTGCAGACTCTGTTTTTGAGGAAATAAGAGCTTTGGCTTTTGGTCCTAATACTATGGTTCGTGCTTATAAATCACTTGTGATCAATAGATACAAATTTATTATCACTGAATGAGAAAGAAACATGAGAACACAGCATAATGGTATTATGCTAACTGCCACAATAGACTGTTATGCCAGTTCATCAGATACTAGACCTCGTTCTGAAAATGTTGCTTATTATGGATTCGTGGAGAAAATAATAATTTTGGATTATTACTCGCATGGTCGAGTTACGATGATGAAATGTCAATGGTTTGATTCAATGACGAGTCATGGCACCTTTATTGATGATTGTGGATTTCGAGTTATTAACATGACTCGCACTCTTGCCACCAATGAACCATATGTATTGGCATCAATGGTGAAATAATTTTTTTATGTCAAAGATCATCATCATCCTAAATTCGGTGTAATTATTGAAGTAAATCCCAGACATGTTTTTGATGATGGTGATGATGAAGTTGACACTATCCCTACTGCAATTGGAAGCAATCCATTTATTATTTATGATGACGCCAATAGCTCAATTGTCAGAGTTGATTGTGAACCCGAAGTTGTGGTGGGAAATATATAGAATCATACAGTCGTGTTCTCACCTACATGTTTCATCTACATCATTCAGAGTGTGTATCCTAGTAATTACCTTCAAACCACTATAAATCTTCTGTTTCTTTATGTTTTTTTATTAGAATGGTTTTTCTATATTTTGTTTTTTGGGTTACACATTAGTTATTTGTTTCTAATTACTTCCATATTTGTTTTCATTACAGTAAATGACACCCATTGAAGAGAGGAGGTAGAAAAAGATGACAGAAAATAATCGTCGCATGGTACATATGGGTGTTCCTCCACTCATCCCTGTTGTGAGTATTTTATTTCAAATATAAATATTTCAATAACTTATAATATCATGTGTTTACTTTTGTGTTAAAAAAATTTTCAGGATCCACCCCCTAGACGAGATATATCCGACGAGGAGCCTGATATTGCTCCCAGTAGAGAGGCTGGTGGTAGGAGGAGGGTGGTGTCAGAGATGGGCGATCATCTAGTGGTCCCGGTACTGAGTTCGGTGGTATGAGGGATCGTGGGGTGAGAGTTAGACGATCCACTACCACAGACATATCTTCTACACCCCATTTTGATCCTTGCGTGTCTTTAAGGACACACGAGATATTTAGACCTCTGATGTTTACACTACCAGTTAGCCCGACGTCTATGCCATCATCTTTTTCTTCTGGTTCATTATCTCCGAGCTATTATATTCCACCTTCTTCGACTCCTGTTGCGACACAGTATGTGGCTAAGGAGCATACACTGAGGGACACTCCGCCTGTATAGGATATTCCTTCAGCTTCTGCACATCCAGTGACGCCCATTGATCTGACTACCACAAGTATATTTATATAACTCTATCAAATTTTTATACCAAAATTTATTTTTATTATAACTTGTACTGATATTATTTTTCTTTAATAACATATTCATCTACAGATAGAAGGCGGGGGAGGGGTTGTACTCGCTTGCATGTGGTATGGAACTGCCAGACATAGTTGATGGTTGAATACAATGTTGATGGATAAATGATTGAGAAATCTGGGCAGCAATGTCGGGTTTTTTTGGCGACGCTAGCCAAATACTCCGATATCATTCCGGTCAGACCTCTCTCTTGGAGACATCTGCCACACGAAGTCAAGGATAACGCGTGGGCACAAATATGGGTAAAAAATCTATTGGATTTAATGTAATATTTTTTTGTATTTATATGAACTAATCTATTGGGTTTCAGCTTCAGTTTAACTTCCCTAATGGCGAAGGTGCATGACCAGTGCGTTTAAAAGAGTTAGGAGAGCTTTGGAGAGCTGTATGTTGGCTGGTGTGATAGAGTGGGCACGGAGTTAGAGACATTACCTATCGTGGATGACTGCCTTATAGAGAAATATCTCCAAATGATTACTCATTGGACGACTGCCAAATTTAAGGTATTAATCTCATTTGAGGTATTTAAATGAGAGTTTTCATATTTTTCATTAATATAATCTTATTTATTATTAAACATTGTTTAGGAATATTCTAAAAAAACAAAAAAAACATTGATTCAAAGCAATACCTCCACACTTTGGGGCACACAACTATGTCAGATCATGAGAGGCAGCTGGTACGATATAGTTGTTTATAATTTTTCTTTAGGACTTTCCCTTTTTATTATTTCCTACTTAAATTATGTGATTTATTGAATATTGAATATAATATTATACTTGCACTTTATATTGTTTCAATGTCATTACAGAAGAAGAAATTGAATATTGAAGGACGTATCCCTCGAGCAAAATTGTTTTGCTCGAGTAGAAGAAAAAAAGATGGAATTGCGGTAAATGAACCAACCCAAGAAAATATTGTAAGTTTTAATTTGTTTATTTCAAAGTTTAATATCTATTTTTAAATTTAATAATCTATTAATATTTTTAATAGGCTGCTTTAGAGGCTCTTGATGCCCAGGAGCCTGACAATTTTGGGCCACATGATCATTTATATCAGGTTTTGGGAGATGAGCACTCTGGTCGAGTACGCTGCCGACCTGGTAAGAATATAGTCCTGACGAGGTATTGGTCCTCTCCAGGTATCTATTCTAGTACCACCGTGTTGGAACAGGTCAAGGAGTATGCAAGATAGTCTGATAAAAGGGTCACAGAGTTGGAAGTACAAGTTAAAACGAGGGACAAAGAATTTATGAAACTGATGAAAGATTTATCTTCATCACTTCCACCAGAGGCTAGCGCAGCTTGTCGGACATTTATGTCTTCGATGGGTGCATTATCCAATTCACCAGGCAGCATCTCTAGTGGCGGTCGAGATGATGACGTTCCTGGTGATGATGAGGATGCTGAAGATGAAGAGGGTGAGGATGAGGATGAGGACGAGGGCGAGGATGGGGCCGAGGGCGAGGATGGGGCCAAGGGCAAGGATGGGGTCGAGGATGAGGATGAGGCCGATGATGAGCATGGGGACGATGACGAGGACGACGACGAGGATAGAGATGGCGGCGAGGATGAGGCCGATGATGACAGTGGTGATGATGATGGTGATCAGGGGAAGATTGATCCATTACATTTTTGAATTTTGTATAACTCTTTATTTTTTAACATGGTTTTCCACTCTGGGGTTTTCCTATGCTTCATAGGGATGTTGTTATTAGATCTGTTTTTTTCACTTGATTCTTATTGTATGATTAGTCTACTACCTAGACCTTTAGTATTCCTTGGTACTGTGATACCCATTTTTCTATTTTTTATTACTTATCTTTCTTAGTTAGCCATGTATTTCATGTTTATGCATGTGGAAAATGATATGGAAAATGTGCTCTGAAGTAGAAGGCTTTTTTAGTGGAATTGATATGATATTATCTCTAATGAAATTACAATTCCATGGTTATTTTATTCACACCATGACCAATTTTAATGAGGTAATGAGATATATATTGGGAGTGGTACCCAAAAGCCAACAATAGAGGATAATAAAATATACAACTCAATAATGAAGGCATGTTTTGTGGATATTTTTTAAAAAATAATAATTATTTTCATGAATCCTATAATTATAGGAAAGTAAGGTTTCCAAACTATGTTTGAAGTATGATTGAAAGGTGATAAATGAACTCAAACCATCTAAGAATTTTTTTTTTATCCATTTAAAGAGGTCCATGACTATATTCAATACATGATCAATCATTTTTGACATGTACGAGTCAACCCCGCCTCAATCTGAGGTGCGGTGTGACTGGAACCACTCAAAGTGTCTCTCTTTTGTTTAAAATGGATACGCTTTTAAGTAAAAACAACCGGCATACGAGAAACCAACCAAATGCATTAGGATTGTGTTGATACTTTAGTAAAATGATTCATGGGTAATTTGTGATGTGTATGAGTCAACCCTGCCTCAATCTGAGGCACGGTGTGGCCGGTGCCACCCAAAGTTTCTCACTTTTATTTGAAATGGACAACATTTTAAGTGAAAACAACAACTGGCATACGGAAAACCGACCAAACGCATTCGGATTCTATTGAAACATTAGGAAAATGATCCATGGGTCATATGTGACGTGTACGAGTCAACCCCTCCTCAATATGAGGTCCGGTGTGGCTAGTACCACTCAAAGTGTCTTTCTTTTGTTTAAAATGGATGTGCTTTTAAGTAAAAAAATGACATACAGAAAACCAACCAAATGCATTAGAATTGTGTTGATACTTTAGAAAAAAGATCCATGGATCATTTTTGACGTGTAAGAGTCAACCTCGCCTCAATCCGAGGTGCGGTGTGGCTGGCACCACTTAAAGTGTCTCACTTTTCTTTGAAATGGACAACAGTTGAAGTAAAAACAGCAACTGACATACGGAAAACGGACCAAATACATTTGGATTCTATTGATACTTTAGTAAAAGTATCCATGGGTCATTTGTGACGTGTAAGAGTCAACCCTACCTCAATCTGAGGCATAGTGTGGCCGGTACCACTCAAAGTGTCTCACTTTTATTTGAAATGGATAGGATTTTAAGTGAAAACAAAAACTGGCATACGGAAAACCAACCAAACGCATTCAGATTCTATTGAAACTTTAGGAAAACGATCCATGGGTCATATGTGATGTTTAAGAGTCAACCCCGCCTCAATAAGAGGGCCGGTACCACTCAAAGTGTTTTTCTTTTGTTTAAAATGGATGCGCTTTTAAGTAAAAAAATGACATATGGAAAACCGACCAAACACATTCGGATTGTGTTGATAATTTATAAAAACAATACATGGGTCATTTTTGATGTGTACGAGTCAACCCCACCTCAATCCGAGGTGCGGTGTGGCCAGCACCATGCAAAGTGTCTCACTTTTCTTTGAAATGGACAACAGTTTAAGTTAAAACAACAACTGACATACAGAAAATGGACCAAACGCATTCGGATTGTGTTGATACTTTAGGAAAACGATACATGGGTCATTTTTGAAATTTAAGAGTCAACTTCTCCTCAATCTGAGGCATGGTGTGGCCAATATCACTTGAAGTGTCTCACTTTTATTTGAAATGGACAGGATTTTAAGTGAAAACAACAACTGGCATACGGAAAACCGACCAAATGCATTCGGATTCTGTTGAAACTTTAGGAAAACGATCCATGGGTCATATGTGATGTTTAAGAGTCAACCCCGCCTCAATCAAAGGACCGGTGTGTCCGGTACCACTCAAAGTGTCTTTATTTTGTTTAAAATGGATGCGCTTTTAAGTAAAAAAAACGACATACAGAAAACTGACCAAACGCATTCGGATTGTGTTGATACTTTAAAAAACGATCCATGGGTCATTTGTGACATCTAAAAGTCAATCCTACTTCAATCCGAGGCACGGTGTGCCCGGCACCACTCAAAGTGTCTCTCTTTTGTTTAAAATGGACACGCTTTTAAGTAAAAACAACTGGCATAGGGAAAACCTACCAAATGCATTTGGATTGTGTTAATACTTTAGGAAAACGATTCATGGGTCATTTGTGACTTGTAAGAGTCAACCCCGCCTCAATCTGAGAGCCAGTGTGGCCAGTACCACTCAAAGTGTCTTTCTTTTGTTTAAAATGGATGCACTTTTAAGTAAAAAAATGACATATAGAAAACCGACCAAACACATTCAGATTGTGTTGATACTTTAGGAAAATGATCCATGGGTCAATTGTGACGAGTAAAAGTCAATCCTTCCTCAATCCGAGGCATGGTGTGGCTGGCACCACTCAAAGTGTCTCACTTTTCTTTGAAATGGACAACAGTTTAAGTTAAAACAACAACTGACATACGGAAAATGGACCAAACGCATTCGGATTCTTTTTATACTTTAGGAAATGTATCCATGGATAATTTGTGATGTGTAAGAGTCAACCCCACCTAAATCTGAGGCACAGTGTGGCTGGTACCTCTCAAAGTGTCTTTCTTTTGTTTAAAATGGATACGCTTTTAAGTAAAAACAACTGGCATACGGAAAACCAACCAAACGCATTCGAATTGTGTTGATACTTTAGGACAACGATCCATGGGTCATTTTTGATGTGTACGAGTCAACCCCGACTCAATTAGAAGTGCAGTGTGGCCGACACCACTCAAAGTGTCTCTCTTTTGTTTAAAATGGACATCATTTTAAGTGAAAACAACAAATGACATACGGAAAACCGACCAAAGGCATTCAGATTCTATTAAAACTTTAGGAAAATGATCCATGAGTCATTTGTGATGTGTACGAGTCAAACCTGCCTCAATCCGAGGCACGGTGTGGCCGGTACCACTCAAAGTGTCTAACTTTTCTATGAAATGGACAACAGTTTAAGTAAAAACAACAACTAACATACGGAAAACAGACCAAACGCATTCGGAATTTGTTGATACTTTAGGACAAGGATCTATGGGTCATTTGTGACGTGTACGATTCAACCTCACCTCAATCTGAGGCATGGTGTGGCCGATGTTGGAGTTGGTGGCCTAGAACCAACTACTTTGTACTTTATTCATTAATAAAAGCCGTATCACATCTTGATTGTTCTTATGCATGACAATGCATGTGATAATGTCCAAAGGGTAGCTATTGCATTAAAGGTTCATAGCGGATCCCTGCTATGATGAGAAACCCGAAGTTTCATAACATTGTTCTTGAATATATGTTCTATGGTCGGATGATGTTATTTGAGGGACACAAATAATACAGGTCATTAGGGGTGAAGACTCATAAAACTTTAAGGCACCTTCTCATGGTGTGAACCCTTGGTAATATCCAGGAGGATATTATGAGAATGAGACCCGCCAGTAGTAAATCCACATTTCATAGTGTCATTGGATGTTTCTATCTGCAGACGTGTGTATTGGTCTTTAGACTTTAAGATTATTATTAATGAGTATTACAACTCGCACACTTAGATGTATTGACGAAAACTGTGACGACACACTGTTCGCAGTGAGGTAGGATACGTTGGGTGTGTCACGAGTAATACTGCATTAATAGATAATGCGAGAAAGGATTTGTCCCTTCTGTTCCATAACGGAAGTAGATATCTCAGTCCCTTTGATGGAATTGATATAGCCTACATAAATCCATGGCCATAGTAAGGTATGGGCGAGTTCAATTCTGGGAAGTCAAAGAAATAATAATCGAGCACATCGGTTGATGTCACTAGCATGCAACCTGCTTGATTAGAGATATCGTGACAAAGGGATTATATTACACTGTAAGCATTTGTAAAAGGTGACATGTCATTGCGGCGTTAACTTCTTTCTCTATGGGTGTCTTGGTGTGTTGCTAGACGCTAACCTTGGACTTTAGGCAGTCTCAGCCTAATGCCACTGAGAAAGAGGCCTAGAGGGTCACACGCTAAGTGTGTCCATGTATCTCAGTTAAATATTAATTTAACAAGTTGAATAAATATTATTCCCAATTGTGGTTTAATAATTATTCAAGGATGTCTGATCGCATTTATTTCGACACTAGTTATTCGAGAGAATATATTGTGGGAAAAATAATATATTTGTTAGCAAGTAATGCAGTTAAATTTATTTAAGAAATAAATAGACATTACTCAAGGTCTAATAAATGAGGTGGAGGAAAATAAATAAAACTGGAAAAATAAAAGTACACGTCGTGTATGTTTATACATACACGCCGTGTAGTTTGTTTTTTCGGGATTTGTGAGAAAATATTGTTTATTTAATTAAATTATATTAAATGTGATACATTGGATTCATGTCAAGTAATAATGATGGTCAACTGTCATTATTAAGACATGGGGTATTACTAAGAATTAAATGAAATAATTAAATGATTTTGGGAAATTAATTCATTTTATTATTCTAAGTATTATAAATCCTAATTACATTATTCTCATGAGGGTTATCCATTTTTGGTTGTGCACAACATATTGGAAATACTCTCAAGACAAGAGATAATTCTCTTTCCACCAAGAACACTTTCAAGTTAGGAAATCAAGATCCTCCACTAGATCAAGGCGGTCGAAGGAGGACATCGCAAGGTAAGGTTCTTCCACGCTAGCACCCGAAGATCCCTTCGACGATGTCCAAAGATACGTGGAGCACGTGTGGATCACCGCTAGAGGAATCCTATACTTGGATTCTACGACGCAACTATGGATCACAGGATCGTGACCGGAGACTCCAACGAAGAAACAATTCTACCGAGGTAATTCTTATGAATTAATTAAATTAATTATAACCAACATATGACGATCCTATCTCAATGGTTCCAGAACTCTTCTTTTCTTTTTCGTTCTTCATTCTATTCTGAAGATCCAGCGTTTTATATCGTGACGGATCTCGGATTGAATGTCGTTTAACGCTAAAATTAAAGTTGGGAAAACCCACCAATGTGCTTCCGCTGCGCCCGGAACCTACAAGTGGTATCATAGGGGGTTATATCATTCATTATAATTATTTAGTTTTTCATTGGTGATTTACGCATTTAATAATCTAGTTATTTCAATTCATTTTTAATCGTTCTGGAAATCTGAATCTCAAGATCTGTTCCTCCTCCCTCGTTTCTCGTTCACCTCACAGAAACAATTTTTTCTTTTAATTTTGATTAAAATAAAATAGAGGAACTCATCCGGAGGAGCCAAACGTTTCTGTCCGTACAACACCAGAATACACGGCGTGTATTCGGAAGTATACTCCGTGTAGTCTAGGTTTAATGCATTGACTGATCCACTAAATCAGGTCGTGTATTTAAGTCATTTATGACACCGTGTGTTGACCAGAAACAGGTGGCACACGGTTTCCGGATTACACGTCATGTGGTCCAACTAAACACGACGTGTATTCCCTTTGGGTTCGGGTTGGACCGTATACCCCATACATGGCTTGCCCAGCTGGAAACCATGTAACGCGAAAACTACACGGCGTGTGTCCAAAAGGACACGCCGTGTACTCTGGAAATTTCTAAAGTACATAAACATGCCATGTCCCCAGGCATGTACTTCGAATGGACGATGAAAAAAAGTACACGTCATGTAGTCGGAACTACACGCCGTGTACCCACCCAAATTACGCAGATTTATTAAAATTTATTATTATATGATACAAACCCTTGAGACATGTACCATGGTGCAGGCGTAAAGATGAGGCACAACACGTGATAGGTGTTTTATATATATGTGTTTAATTTAACATCTGTGTAATGAACGGGAATTCACCGGGTTGCCTCCAAGGTACAAGTTACGTACAAGGATAATTTTAAATGAATTTATTTGTTTAAAATTATGATGGATGAGAATCTCAAGGAAGTTCATAAAAATGTTTAAGATAAAAGGATTTATTAATTAAAGATAATTAATTGATTCGAGTGTGATTTATCTTAAACAAGAATTATTAAAGAATTAAATGCTAGTTTTATTTATGCATAAATATAGTTGCATGTATGGATGATCATGAGCGAGACCGAGACCTTTGTATGTGAATGGTTTCTTTTAATTTATTTATTTAAATTAAATTTGTTGGCCTGTGAGCCATATCCTCATTAATATGTAGGGTCTGCACGCCCAAGGATTCTTTTATGTAAAACCCCCTTTTTACCCCTCACCTGCGTGTGAGATAAATTCATATGTAATGGATGGAGCTCCCAAGCTAGTGGAGGCGTCTCAAGTCAGGAGCCAAGGTGAAACCAATACAAGGAGATACAAAGGTGGACAGGTGGAAAGCTGTAAACACAAACCCGAAAGGTTCAAGGTGTTTCTCCCCTAGGTCTTGGGTTAGTTTATCAACCGCTAGATAAACTAACCAATAGAAAAGCTCATGATCATACCGTTTATTTTATTTCTGTCATTTGCATGGTTTATTTATTGTGGGTGTGTTGTCATGATCACACAATTAATGAATTAAACGAGCATGCAAGATGGAACTAAAATAAAACCGGATTATACGTAAATATTATCTTAGACATGGTTAATCACTTAAGTATATCCCACTTAATATTAACAAGCATGTAATCAAAGATAATAAAATGGAAATTTATGTATAAGGATAAAATCCCTCAAAAGAAATATTAAGTCGGTATAGCCTTCCCTAATCTTGGTTAGAATCGAACCATAGTTCAAAGTGCTTGACCAACCCTAGTTGGGGTGCTTTCAATTATCGGGGAATTCTAATTAAAGGTTTTGGGTTGACTTGACTTGGTTCACGTCAAGGGTTGACTGCCACAGCAGGACTTGGTGTGACCAAGAGGCAAAGGTTGAGAAAATCCAAAATAAAAGGATTTCAGGATTGGGGAGTCCACTCAGCGGATCAAGGAGCTGCGAGTTAATGCAGTTGGCATTTGTAATGCCTAACTAAAACCCTTCAAGTTGCTTGACCAACCCTAGTTGGGTAATGCAAAGGGCAATATGGATCGTTGCCACTAGAATATTCAGGCAACAGAATATTCCAAAATCAATGGTTAGGGCTATTGGATTTCGATAAAATAGTGTGAGACCAATAAGTATTAATTTATTTATTTATCTCAATTTTTGTAATAAAGTACTAAACCTTTGCTCATCTTAATTTGTAGAAACGAAACAAAAATGACTTCAAATATATCATTGCGCACCATACTCGAGAAGGAAAACCTTCTCACCGGCACCAATTTCCAAGAGTGGCAGAGGCATTTACGCATCGTCTTTCGCCACGAAAGGAAATTGTATGTGCTGAAAGAGCCTATTCCAGTTGCGCCTGGGAAGGAGGCTAGTGATGAGGAATTATCTTTCTACATGAAACACATGGATGATGCCATAGATGTCCAGTGTTTCATGCTATCGGCCATGTCTAATGAGCTCTTGAAGCAACATGAAAACATGGACGCGTATAGCATGATGTCTCACCTTAAAGATCTCTACCAAGAGAATGTGAGACAGGAGAGGTATGAGATCTCCAATGCTTTGTTTACCACGAATATTAGAGAGTCTACGCTAGTTGGGCCTCATGTAGTCAAGATTATTGGATACATTGAATGCCTGGACATCTTAGGGATTAAATTCCCAGATGAGTTGCGTACAGATCTCATCCTATCATCACTGCCCAAGACCTTCTCTAGCTTCATTGTCAACTATAACATGAGCGGAAATGAGAAGAGTCTATTAGAGCTTCTGACCTTGATTCGCCAGGTAGATAAGGACATGGGGCGTGACAAACTCGTGGTCCTTATGGTGAACAAGAAAATGAATGACAAGGCAAAGGGGACAAAGACTTATAAATAGTCTCCCGAGCACCATCCCTCCAAGAAGGGGAAGATCCATTGGCAGGGAAAGGAATGGGAGGCAGTGTGTTTTTCATGTGGCAAGCAAGGCCACTGGAAGAGGAACTGCACCCAAAAGCGTAGGGACGCTAAAGGTGCGTTCGTTATCGAGTGAAATATTTCTATTTCTACTCATTGGGTATTAGATACAGCTTGTGGGGATCACATCTGTATTCAAATGAAGGAACCAAGTAGATTTGAAAAGATCGCCAGAGGATAGGTGGATCTTCGAGCTGCCAATAGCGCAAGGCTGGCTGCGTTGGCTATTGGAAAATACCACCTCTCATTGCCGACTGGGATGATTTTGGTTTTACAAAACTGTTATTTTGTGTCTAGTGTTACCAAGAACATAATTTCTGTATCTTTTTTAGATATGGATGGATTTGTTTTCAAGTTTGGAAATAAGGGTTGTCTATTTTATAAGAACAACATATGTTATGGTATGGCACATTTAAATAATGGTTTGTATGTATTAAATTACGAAAACCAAGTGTTGGAAATCGATAATGAAACAAACTCACATGACTCATACATCACCCAGTTTTGGCATCACCGCCTTGGTTATGTAAATGAGAAGCGCTTGACAAAGCTTTGTCAAGATGGCTATTTAGACTCTACTGATCTAAAAACACTTGATAGATGTCACGCTTGTTTACAAGGTAAAATGACCAAGCCGCCTTTTGGTGGATAGGGTGAAAGGGCCACAGAGCTTCTAGGATTGGTACACACAGATGTATGTGGACCATTTCCAGTAGAAGCTAGAGGTGGATATTCTTACTTCATTACTTTTACTAATGATTTGAGTAGATACGGATTTGTCTACTTAATGAGGTATAAGTCAGAAGCCTTAGAGAAATTTAAGGAATTCAAGAATGAAGTAGAGAATCAACTTGGTGAGAAGATAAAGAAGCTTCGATCGGATCAAGATGGAGAATATCTGAACCAAGAGTTCATCGATCTTCTACGGGAGTCTAGGATTCTATCTCAGCTCACTCCTCCTTGTACATCACAGTGGAACGGTGTTAGTGAAAGGAGGAACCGCACCTTGTTGAACATGGTGAGGTCGATGATGAGTCATGCGGATCTTCCATTATCCTTTTGGGGGTATGCATTACAAACTGCAGCATACACATTAAACTGAGTACCAACTAAGGCGGCAAATGGAATTCCCTCCGAGTTATGGAATGGAAAGAGACCCATTTTTTCGGATACACGTGTATGGGGATGCGAGGCGTTTGTTAAGGCCTTATTAGGCAACAAACTAGCACCCCGAGGCTCTAAGTGTATCTTTATAGGATATCCTAAGGAAATGAAAGGATATTACCTATATAACCCTCAGGACAAGAAAGTGATTGTCACCAGACAAGTCTTCTTTCTTGAGAGGGAGCACATCCTCAAGAAGGATAGTGGGAGCAAGATTGACTTCGACGAAGTTGATGCTCAAGATACATAGGAGTTGGTACAGGAACAAGTTCCACAGGTCCCCGTGGAAGAGGTTCCAGAAACACAAGTACTGCGTAGGAGCTCAAGAGAGGTAACGGAACCAAAGAGATTTGGTTTCCTAGTCACTGAGGATGGTGAATCATTATTGTTGGACAATGATGAACCTCTCTCCTATAAGGAAGCAGTAGAAAGCTTAGAAGCTGCAAGATGGATAGATGCTATGAATTCTGAGATGGATTCCATGTATCATAACCAAGTTTGGGTTCTGGTCGATGAGTCAGTTGATGTAAAGCATGTTGGATGCAAATGGGTATTCAAGAGAAAACTGGACATGGAAGGTCAAGTTAGCACCTATAAATCAAGGCTAGTGGCTAAAGGATTTAGACAACGTCAAGGAATTGACTATGATGAAACCTTCTCGTCGGTTTCCATGTTTAAATTCATAAGAATCATACTTTCCATAGCAGCTTACCATGACTATGAGATTTGGCAGATGGATGTCAAAACACCATTCCTTAACGAGAACCTTCAGGAAGATGTCTATATGACACAACCAGAAGGGTTTTTGACACCAGGTGAAGCCAAACGGGTTTGAAAGTTGCAGAAATCCATTTATGGATTGAAGCAAGTATCCATGTCATGGAACATTCGATTTGATGAAGCCATAAAGGAATCTGGTTTCATTAAGAACTAATGTGATCCATGTGTTTATAAGTGGTTTAATGGGAATGTAGTCGTTATCCTAGTAGTATATGTTGATGACATATTGTTTATTGGAAATGACGTGCCAACCTTACAGTTAGTTAAGGACTGGTTGAACAAGTGCTTCTCCATGAAAGATTTAGGTGAAGCAGCCTACATTCTAGGGATCAAGATCATTCTTGATAGATCCAAGAGGCTGCTTGGACTAAGTCAGGGTGCATACATTGACCAGATACTAAAGAGATTTAGTATGGAACAATCCAAGAGAGGATTGGTTCCAGTGTCACATGGCTTACATATTTCTAAGAAAATGTGTCCTCAGACACAATAAGAGAAAGATAGGATGAGAAAGATCCCATACGCCTCAGCTATAGGATCCATCATGTATGCGATGTTATATACCAGGCTTGATGTTGCCTATGCACTGAGCATGGTAGGCAGATATCAAGCAGATCCAGGAGAACAGCATTGGACTAATGTTAAGACTATTCTTAAGTATCTGAGAAGAACTAAGGATATGTTCCTGGTGTATGGAGAATATGAGAAGCTTGTCATCAGAGGGTATGCTGATGTTGGTTTTCAAATAGATCAGAATGATCTGAAGTCGCAATCTGGATATGTTTTCTGTCTCAATGGAGGAGCTGTGAGCTGGAAGAGTTCAAAGCAGCCAGTTGTCGCCGATTCTACAACGGAGTCCGAATATATAGAGGCTTATGATGCAGCCAAGGAAGCTTTCTGGATTCGGAACTTTGTCCAGGAGCTTGATGTGGTTCCTAGCAGTAAAGATCCCATTACATTGTATTGTGATAATACTACAGCGGTGGCTCTTGCAAAAGAACCAAGGTCACATCAACGGACAAAGCACATACTCCGGAAGTATCACCTCTTGAGGGATTTCTATTAGAGGGGTGAAGTTGTTGTGAGCAGAGTGTCCACAGAAGAGAACGTGGCGGACCCCATGACTAAAGGCCTATCTCAGCAGAAGCATGAATATCATGTGAGAGCTAGCGGGTTAAAGGTTATTAGCAATTGGCTCTAGTCTAAGTGGGAGTCTGTTGGAGTTGGTGGCCTAGAACCAACTACTTTGTACTTTATTCATTAATAAAAGATTTATCACATCTTGATTATTCTTCTGCGTGACAATGCATGTGATAATGTCCAAAGGACAGGTGTTGCATTAAAGGGTCATAGCGGATCCCTGCTATGATGAGAACCCGGAAGTGCCATAACACTGTTCTTGAATATATGTTCTATGGCTGGATGATGTTATTTGAGGGACACAAATAATACAGGTCATTAGGGGTGAGGACTCATAAAACTTTGAGGCACCTTCTCATGGTGTGCACCCTTGGTAATATCCAGGAGGATATTATAAGAACGAGACCCGCCAGTAGGAAATCCACATTTCATAGTGTCATTGGATGTTCCTATCTGCAGACGTGTGTATTGGTCCTTAGACTTTAAGATTATTATTAATGGGTATTACAACTCGCACACTTAGATGTATTGATGAAAACTGTGATGACACACTGTTCATAGCGAGGTAGGATACGTTGGGTGCGTCACGAGTAATACTGCATTAATAGATAATGCGAGAAAGGATTTTTCCCTTCTGTTCCATAACGGAAGTAGATATCTCAGGCCCTTTGATGGAATTGATATAGCCAACATAAATCCATGGCCATGGTAAGGTATGGGTGAGTTCAATTTCGGGAAGTCAAAGAAATAATAATCGAGCACATGGGTTGATGGCACTAGCATGCAACCCGCTTGATTAGAGATATCATGACAAAGGGATTATATTACACGGTAAGTGTTTGTAGGAGGTGACGTCATTGTGGCGTTAACTTCTTTCTCTATGGGTGACTTGGCGTGTTGCTAGACGCTAACCTTGGACTTTAGGCAGGCTCAGCCTAATGCCACTGAGAAAGAGGCCTAGAGGGTCACACACTAAGTGTGTCCATGTATCTCAGTTAAATATTAATTTAACAAGTTGAATAAAGATTATTCCCGATTATGGTTTAATAATTATTCAAGGATTTCTGATCGCATTTATTTCGACCCTAGTTATTCGAGAGAATATATTGTGGGTGAAATAATATATTTGTTAGCGAGTAATGCAGTTACATTTATTTAAGAAATAAATAGCCATTACTCAAGGTCTAATAAATGAGGTGGAGGAAAATAATTAAAACTGGAAAAATAAAAGTACACGCCGTGTATGTTTATACATACACGTCGTGTAGTTTGTTTTTTCAGGATTCGTGAGAAAATATTGTTTATTTAATTAAATGATATTAAATGTGATACATTGAATGCATGTCAAGTAATAATGATGGTCAACTATCATTATTAAGACATGGGGTATTACTAAGAATTAAATGAAATAATTAAATGCTTTTGGGCAATTAATTCATTTTATTATTCTAATTATTATAAATCTCAATTACATTATTCTCATGAGGGTTAGCCATTTTTGGTTGTGCACAACAGATTGGAAATACTCTCAAGCCAAGAGAGAATTCCCTTTCCACCAAGAACACTTTCAAGTTAGGAAAGCAAGATCCTCCACCAGATCAAGGCGGTCGAAGGCGGACATTGCAAGCGAAGGTTCTTCCGCGCTAGCACCCGGAGATCCCTTCGGCGACGTCCAGAGATACGTGGAGCACGTGTGGATCACCGCTAGAGGAATCCTATACTTGGATTCTACGACGCAATGACGGATCACAGGATCGTGATTGGAGACTCCAACGAAGAAAGAATTCTACCGAGGTAATTCTTATGAATTAATTAAATTAATTATAACCAATATCTG
Organism: Viscum album; assembly: GCA_963277665.1. Lineage (NCBI taxonomy): Eukaryota > Viridiplantae > Streptophyta > Magnoliopsida > Santalales > Viscaceae > Viscum > Viscum album. Next base: position 565,119,137 of record OY728134.1, on the reverse strand, counting down.
ACGATCTTATCTCAATGGTTCTGAAACTCTTCTTTTCTTTTTCGTTCTTCGTTCTATTCCGAAGATCCAGCGTTTTATATCGTGATGGATCTCGGATTGAACGTCGTTTAACGCTAAAATTAAAGTTGGGCAAACCCACCAACGCGCTTATGCTGCGCCCGGAACCTACAGCCGGTACCACTCAAAGTGTCTTTCTTTTGTTTAAAATGGATACGCTTTTAAGTAAAAACAACCGGCATACGAGAAACCAACCAAACGCATTCGGATTTTGTTGATACTTTAGGAAAACGATCCATGGGTCATTTGTGACGTGTATGAGTCAACTCCGCCTCAATCCGAGGCGCGGTGTGGACGACACCACTCAAAGTCTCTCTTTTGTTTCAGAAGGACATCATTTTAAGTGAATACAACTGAAATTTACACTCATCAACGATAGTCGCAAACTCTTTTTCATGAGTTGGGTAGTTTCACTAATGGGGTCATAAGTGACGAGACTCTTAAGAAAATACTTTTTCACCATATATTATAAACAATACAAGTTCAATGCAAAATTTATCACAAATCATTACATACCCAAATCTAGGATTAAAAAATGGGATTTGAGCCAATTTCAAACTCTTATTCAACTCTAATAGGTATTTCTCAAACTATTCTGCCTATTATAATTTGATGGGGAGGTGGGGGGGTTGTGCTGGTTGGGGGGTTGTGCATGGGTGAGGTGAATTACTACCGGATGATTGTTGTCATATGAAGATTGAAATAGGGAATTGTAGTACATGACATGGTTGGAAGAGTTTGATGGTTTTATGTGTTTTTTTTGGCTATTTTAGGTGTTTTTTATACTGTTTGAAGTCTGTATGTGGCTTTTGTGATATTTTTTATGCAGGTGTATTGTGGAGGGGCTACTGGAGGGCTGCTGTGCAGTGGAGGGCTGCTGTGCAGCAGTTCTGGAAAAACTCAATACCAATGGTTTAAAACCGTTGGTATAAGAGTTCTGGAATTCTGGAAAAAAACAATACCAACGGTTTAGAACCGTTGGCATAGGAGTTCTGGAAAACACAATACCAACGGTTTTCAACCGTTGGTATGATAATTCTCGAAAAATACAATACCAATGGTTCTAAACCGTTGGTATACATTGAGATAAATTTAAAAAGCAATATATACCAACGGTTTTCAGAAACCGTTGGTAAAAATGTTATACCAACGGTTCTCTTGCAACCGTTGGTATATCAATAAATACAGTGGGATATACCAACGGTTTAGATCAAACCGTTGGTATAAGGCTTTCCTCACGGCTTACTAGCCTACGGTTTGGAAAACTGTTGGTATAGCCTATACCAACGGTTTTCCAGCCTATACCAACGGTTTGAAACCGTTGGTATAACCTTCTTTTCTAGCAGTGTGAACACACATAGTCATTAATTCACTAATTGACTATTTATCTTTATGCATGTTATAAGAGATTTTAAATGGCTCATATTGATGTGGCAAGAGTGTTGAGAATATAATGCACTAGAAGCACCTCAGATATATCTACCTCAAGATTCTTAAGTTGAGCCGCAATACCCCTCACCTACATGATGTGCTCGCGCACATCTTTTCGTAATAGTGAGTCTCATAGATGAGAACTTCGTGATTAATGTGCTTGTTAATGCTTTGTCTAAAGAGATGAACTAACCATCTATAGCTTTTAGCAAGTTACGAACACTATTATGCCCATCGATTGAACCGCAAATGCTAGCACATAATTTAGTTTTTATGAACATCGTACTAAGATGGTTTGACCGCTCCCAATGTTCATAAAATGTTGTATCATCTAGCGTGCTATCATTATTAACTGCAGGCAGTTCGTTTTTCCGAATAGTGTAATCAATGTTCATCCAACCCACATGAAGAAGAATTCCCTCCTTCCAAATTTTATAGTTATCACCCTTTAATTCATGAATGTCACGGTGAATATCAGAAAAACTTGACGGTATAACTGCAAATTAAATACATGCTTATTAGTCCGGATTACATAATTTACTTAGTAAATTATGTCAACACGAGTCTAAAAAATAAAAAATTGGCTGTGGACGAAATTTTAATTTAATAGATTCATGAAATCAATCATGAATCATCAAGTAATATTTTAATTCATAAATTAATTGAATTATAATTTGATAATTCAACAAATCATGTGACAAAATATTAAAATTTTCATATTCATAATACTTGTGGGAAAATTATGAAAATTAAATTTAATATTTCATCTAATGAAAATATAATAAAAAATTGTGTAGGATAAATTTTATTATATTTTTCACATATTATTTAATGCGATTTAATCAATATGTAATTTTTATTTAATTAGGAATGATGTGGCAAAACCCAATTTTTAATAAAATTTACAAAAATCACTGAATTATCAATTGATATTCTAATTCATAAATTCTTGAATTATAGTTTGATAATTCAATAAACCATACGACAAAATATTAAAAATTTAATATTCATAATACATGTGGGCAAATTATGAAAATTAAATTTAATATTTCATCTAATGAAAATTAAATTTTATATTTCATCTAATGAAAATTAAAGATATATAAGCATCTTTTGATTACTGAAATTGCAACAAGTGCATGTGTTATTTAATGTGATTTTACTGAATATGTAAATTTTATTTAATTAGGAATGTTGTGGTGAAACCTAATTTTAATAAAATTTACACAAAATCACGACTAATGAATTAAAGATGTGTAGAAATATCTTTAATAACCGAAGATGAAGAAATGAAGAGGATGACGGTAGATAAGGAAACGCGTCATTTCCCAAACCAAAAATACAAAAGAGTTTTTGTTACAAGAAGCTTTATTACAAGACAGAAGTATAACCTCCTTTTGATACCAAATGTAAGAAATTTTATAGAATGTTTAAATTTTAAGATCGGAAAAATTCTTTAATAAAAGGAACTTTTAACTTACCTTCAGCCATTGTAAAATCCAGGAAATGGTGGAATCAAAACCTGAATGTCTTCTACACTATGCATAGAGATGTAGATGGTGTATGTTTCCTTATTCCGCTAAGTGCAGAGGACTTATATTAAGGGGTTCTACCATCAAGAACCCAGCACAATTTACTCCGACGACAAGAAGTATTGTTTTATGGAGATTGATTGCCATCAAATAATAAATAAATTGTTAACATTAAATTTAATACATTAAATACATATATAATAAATTATTATATTTATCATAACGTACTGTATTAATATTTAGATGATATAATTTATTGATTCATAATTTATTATATTATTAATTAATCGATAGACCATTTATTACAATTTGTTCTATTAAATTCGCACCCCGCATGGACCATTAGTTGGGTTGACTCGACCTGATTCATTAACAAATCTATACACAACGACATTAGTTAGCTGTATGATATGATATACAACTGCAGGTATTACAATACGCCTTTCAGAGCTTTCATTCATCTTCATCAACCATCCAAAAACATCAAATTACTTATCCCACAAATACATATTATGTGAATCACTTGTTACAACACCTCATAACTAATGGTTACAAATAAATGATCCAATTACTAAGAGAATGTGTTTGAAATTTAGGATAATGACACGCCATTAGCGTGTTCCGCGCTCTCCCCTCATCCGTTTTCAATTCGGGCACAATCAGAGCCGTCCGATCAAGGCTCCACGGATCCTTACCGTGATCCTGGCGGCAAGGAATCATAAACGCCGGATTTAAAAGGCCCGCGTCCCAATACAATCGACCCCTCTTTACTCTTTCCACGCACGCGCAGGTTTCGTTGATCGCCCGTCCGTTCTAGGGTTTTTTCCTTGTCTCCTCTCATGGCTGGCGAGAGATCCACCGGCAAGGTCAACTGGTACAGCGGCCAGAAGGCTTACGGCTTTATCACTCCCGATGACGGCGGCGACGATCTCTTCGTCCACCAGTCCTCCATCGACTGTGATGGCTTCCGGACCCTCTCCGTCGGCGACGAGGTGGAGTTCGACATCGTCCTGGGCGACGACGGCAGATCCAGGGCCATTGATGTCAGCGTCGTGTCCAGATCTGAGCAGGGTGGCAGAAGGGAAGCTTACGGCAGGGGCAGCGGCAGGGGCGGTGGCGTCCGTTCCGGGGGAGGTTTTGGTTTCGGGGGTGGATGGGGCCGCGGCGGCGGCGGCGGAGGCGGCGATGGTTACGGTTACGGAGCTGGCAGCAACGGTTGTTACAACTGCGGGCAGCCCGGGCATCTGGCGAGGGACTGCGGCCGACGGAACGGCATGGGAGGCGGCGGTGGCGGCGGAGGCAACGGTTGCTTTTCCTGCGGTGGGATAGGGCACTTGGCCCGGGACTGCCCCACAGCCAGCGGCGGCGCTGGTGCCTGTTTCAATTGTGGCCAGCCCGGGCACATGGCTCGCGACTGCAACCAAATCAGTGGAGGAGGCGGTGGCGGCGGGGGCGGCGGTTATGGTGGAAGATTTTCCGCCGGTGGGGGTGGTAGGGGGGACTGTTTCAACTGCGGGCAGCCGGGTCATTTTGCGCGAGAATGCCCCAACGGCGGTGCCTGATGAAGATGAATGAGAAAACAAGTATGTTATTTTATTTGCCTTCTTCCATGGTTTAACCGTGATTTTTTCGTTTTTGGTCTGGTTTCTTTTTTGGGCTCTTAATACATTTCAGATGCTTTGCCTTCTGTGCCCTGGAATTCGTGAATTATCTCCCGTAGATTGATATAATCATGGCTTGGGCAATGTGATTGGTGCTCGTTCAGGTCTCTTTTGATAAATGAGATTAACCTTAGTTGCTCACAGTTTCTTCTGATTAAGATGTTTTTGAAAATCAAGTTTTTTTCCCTTTCAACTGTGTGAAGAACAAATCCCAAGTGCTCTGTTTTCATGTATCTTCTGGGTTTTTAGCTTATATCTTAATCCGAATCTCCACCAATCCAAGGTTTTACTTGAATTCGAGCTGTAATTTTGCCACCACACTGAACCATGGATCATTGCAAATTCTTTTTTTTTTTTATATATTTTGTTTTATTTGCAAGTTCAGTGGAAGTCGTTTCATTCAAGCAACATTAACATGCATACCATAAATTTCTTGCGCCGAACAATCCCAAGTGCCCTGTTTTTATGTTTTTCCTGGGTTTTTTGCTTACATCTAAATCTGGATCTCCACCATTCAAGGTTTTGCTCAAATTCGAGCTGCAATTTTGCCACCACACTGAACCATGGATCATTTGCTTATTGCCTCTATCCTTTTTGTGTATATCCTTCATATTGCATGTTCAATATAAATCACCTCATACAAGTAACACTAACATGCATATCATAAATTTGACGTCTGGTGTAAATTGCGTTGGGTTTGTTGTCGATCAATATGAGTAAACCAATACCCATTATGGGAGAATGAGTTTGTTAGTTTGGAGGGATTGTCTGACCATGGACTAGAGATCACTGAATATATGGATTAGCCATGCATTGATTTGATGATTATGCCTGTATAGAAGATTGCAGATGAAAATGGTTTTCTTTTGGAGTCTATATGGCTGGAATAAGAAGCTTGAAGGAATGTTCATTGCATCTGTGATCCATGGCTGAGGAGACTTTGAGTTGAGGAGTTCATTATAATGAAGTGCTTGGATGTTTCTCATGCACATAGAAGAGTCATGCGTATGTTGTGTTTGAAGGATTTTAAAGGTTGATGAGTCATATTTGTGTTGATGGTGTTTAAGACCGGCTACCATTCATGAATATCCGGAACCATTCATAATTATTTCACGTGTTTGCATGTGTCCTAACTTGTGAAAGATAACATTGTATTTTTTAAAGGTGTGAGGTTGTAAACCAAGTGGGAAAGTGTATTCTCTCTAAACTTGAAGCAGTGTGCTTTTGTGATTTGGTACATACACATTTTTGTTCATTGGACATAGATGGACCCAGTAAATTTGTCTGTCTTCTCTATTTCCGTGCTCTCACATACGAATAGGAAGAGAGACGAGTTCCTACAAACGGAACAAGATCACTGTTGAGAAAAGTTTTGAATTCATATACCTTAAGTATATTCTGTAGTGCGACCAATAAGTGATATTAAAGCTAATAGTTCTTTTGCCAAGGTGTGTTTCTCGCTTTAGTGAATATGACAACTATTGGGGTTTTGATCTTCAACTGACATAATTTTTCATTGGAAGAATCAAATACAATACTATTTTTGATCTCTCGGAATGGATGTATACATGAAATTGCAGTTGATATGGGAAGTGGATTAGATGTTGATTGTAACAATCCCGACTTCAATAACTTGGAGACGACAGTAGTTTATTACAATGATACAAAATACTACAAATAATCTAACAGTCTAACAGTCAGGATATTATGTACATACATGATCAATACACCACATAGGGAAATATTATTACAATACATGAAACATTATTATTCTTCCTTTGCTTATCCTTTGATTATGTGTAGTATTCTTGATGATTTCTTAGGGATGTGGGGAAGAGCTCATACGCTTAGTAAGAGAGCGCACAATGGAAGCTAAAATGGTATAAACAAGACATAATATAATAGGGATAAATAATCAAGTAGTGCTAAATAACTGATAATGTGAAGAATAATATATCCAATCTTATGGATAATAATAATCTCATTGCAATGTAATGTATAATATTAGACATCATAACTACACTGTCAAGTCATCGTGTGAAGACATCATACATAAATGGACAAATATACACTAAATGTCCAAACTAATTTGTTTTATGAGACATTTTGATACATTAATGAGTTGTATAATTTTGGGACCCACTCGTCACATAATAAGTTAAATGCATCTATTATATGAAAATAATAACTAAACAATACATATCATAATGTTCCCAAAAGAACCACTTACATAAACGCGAACAAATAATTAACAAATATCTGTATAAAAATAATGAGTATATTGATTGTCAAGATTTCTCCAATCGAGCAAATAATATAACTATATAAGTGAATACCATTCAAAATGAAGAATGAAAGGATATGATTAAATAGACATAGTCATGTCAATAGATTTACCCAATCAATCAAAGGATATGATTATGTAAGTGAATACCTTTTAATTTGAAGAATGAAGTATATGATATTCACACTGTTTAGAATAAATAGATATACAACCATGTTAATAGATATACTCGGTTAATTGAATGGTATGCCTATCTAGGTGGATACCCTTCAATATGAAGAATGAAGCATATGATATTCACATCATATAGAATAAATATATATACAATTATGTCAATAGATTTTCCTAATCAATTGAATAATATGACTATGTAGTTGAATATCCATCAATCAACTTAGAAACTATAGGATATTCACAATTGTAGGTACTCTGATCAAAGGAATGATAGTCACGTAACAATGTAGGGTACTTTCATGGTGTAAGGATAACGACAAAGATTAATCAATGATTACAAGAATTTGCAATGGTAGAAGACCGAAACAATGATATAAAACCTCCTTTAAAAATTAGGAGTATGTAACACACATATTTGATTCGCATCATGGATACAAAATTTCTGTAAAGAGAAACTTTTAAGTCAGTATGATTTGATGCCAAAGGTGAACTTGTGCCAAAATTGAGTTTAATCCACCATGAACCTGATAAAGGCTCCATCGGGTACATCGTCACCTTCTTTGGACATAGTTTCTCTCTTAGAAATGGAACATCCATAATACCAAAAATACATAACGTACATAGGGATTTGGAGAACGGCCATGGATTGTTTTTTGCATTATAACGCTATAAGAAGGTGGTATATGAGTGGGAATAGTAATCTTCCATTAATATGTCAATAAGGGATGCTTAATAATACAATATAAAACATTTGATATGGAAATGTAAGGAACTCCAAAGGACTATGAAAGGGAAATGAAAAGAGGAGATTAAGAACCCTTATTTCGGCATAATAATGGCTTAGACAAATGGTATGATGAGGGGGAATGAATAATTTCTTATTAATAATATATTAAAAGGATGGTATTGCCATGGAAGTATAATCATGGAAGAATATGAAATAGGAGATTGAAAAAGATTACAACAAATGAATCTTGAATAGGAAATGAAAAAGAGAGAATTAAGAACCCTTACCTTGTTAAGTAATTTCCTATAACCTGATAAACAACTCCTTAGATCCTTAAGAGCTTATTGGAAGGACTCTTAAGAGAGAAATTGAGAGGAGAACTATGCTTAATGGTTTTAGAGTCAAAAGGAATGAGATGGTGTGTGGGTATTTATAGCAAATGTGGTAGAGTTTATTAATTTTGAGACTTAGGCTTTGAAAATTTAGGTTGTGGAAAATTCAATATCATTGGCTTACCCATGGTATTAAATCATGGTATTTGACATTTAAGGCATTTTTTTTGAAATTTAAAAGTTAAAGAACCAAATCCATTTGATTATATTATTTTGGCCATATAAATGTCATTTCCCATAAATAATTATTTTTAAAACCTTAATTTCCATTATAGACTTTGGAAAGTCAATTATAGGTTTGAAAATTGATTTTAATACTTTTAAATACTTTATTTTAATAAATTAACATATTATAGGTCGTGCATTCATTTATATTAATTATTACATCAATTTTACATCAAAATGAGGCATAATACATACTGTATACACATCATATTTTACTATTTACCCGAAAAATTCAACTCATAGAAAATTCTAAAAAATTCACCATTGCCTATTTTTGACACGATGATTCTAAATTTGATGACCTTTTTATGAAGATAATTTTCTAAATATGATAAATTTATTTTTAAAATAAAAATATTAATTATTAATAAACTAGTTTTTATGGCGCAAACTATTTTTGGACCCTTAAAAAAATAATCACTCATGATTTCATTAAATTATATTATTATTTTTATGTAAATAATTAAAGTTTTATAAAACAATTTCATCAAAAATCATCTGTAGATAAAGTCATTATATAATTTAATTTTCACATAAAAATACTAATATTTTCAAAAATAAAAGTAGGTTATATTACATGAATTATATTATTATAAATTCATTGAGTTACAAAATTTGACAATTATCTCCATTACATTGATTATTCATTTATAGTATTTTGATATTCATATATTCATTTTATTTTCATTATATATTTTTACTTGTATAATTTTTTAAATTATTACTCTTAACGATAAAGTTACTATTCTAATGTGTCTTTTGTTCTTATTATTCTTTATTGAATACGATCCCTTAGAGTTCAAGATTATAGTGTTACCCTATATTATTATGTGTTCAATAACCTTAGTTGTAACCGTTGTAGTGAATGGAACTTTCTAGTTTTGTGTTGTACTACCACGATGAAATAAATGGGCTTGTATTATACCACTATGATTAAGTACACATATTTTTCTTATGTGATGACAATTATAATGCATTATTTATTTGTTTATTAAATTTATATATATACTCTCATTATTTAATTTTAAAAAATACATGTACATGTAATCAAATAAATTATAACATAGGTATAAATTTTCATAAATAAAATAAATTTTTTATATATAATAATTTCAGATGTTACACCGATGTCAAAGGGATCAATGCTCTAGGGTTTTTTTTCCAACACTATCTATATAAAGGTGGTGTCGTGTAAGTCCTAGTGTAAAGACCCTGGTCTCAGTAGCCTAGAGCCGGTAGTTACTTTATTACATTGCAATAGATACAAATAATCGAATCCCAAAGGATCGAATAGTTTAGTAGTATTAGAAGCATAATATTTTCTTTGAGAACACCATTATTCTCCTAGCTTATCCCCGCATATCAATCATAGTATACTTCTTAGCATCCCAGGGAAAATAAACATAAGAAAAAAGGTGAGCTTAGATGCTTAGTAAGAGTATGCGTACAATAGAAGCTAAATAAGGCATGAATAATATGGCAGGAAATAAATGGAAATCAAATGATGCCATAATCATACGAGTTAAAAACTTATCCATAAATATCATAACTAATCAAATAATCACATGAAAAATTAATGACTAATCTCATAATGTGGGAAATGCATAATGATGGACATCATAAACATACCATCGACGCCCCGTGCCAAGATATCTTACATAAATGGGTAAGGCCTTAACCAATACCCAAACTAGTTTGTCCCATGAGACCTACAAATGCATCAAAGGGCTATAGCGGGTTCCATTCATCACTTGCTAAATCCAATGCATTCCTCATATGAAAGGGGTGAAACACCATCAACATAAACATTCATATTGAAACTAGTATATGAAATATTAATAATTTCACCAATCAATAAATATAATCATAAACCATCCAAAGTAATATGATGAATGATATATAAAAATAGGACATCACCGGTCAAACAGATCGTAAACCATCTAGAGAAATAATAAAGATGGTATCATCATAACATATCCCCAGTGGAGCATAATTAAAATATGTCTTGTTGTCATTGATGAATAGAAATACCATAAAAATGTTTGTAAAAACATTCTTGAGGAAAATAACCTTTTCACTTTGAAAGTCATTTATTTTTAAAAAACTGCGCAATTACGAAGGAAAAAATTTTCTTTAAAAAGAACATTGTAAACTTGTAAATGAAGCTTCAAATAAAATATTATCCATAAAGGCGAGAAAATCTGTTGTTTCCGTATAAGTTAAAAAAATTATTCTTTTCACACTTTTTTCAGAAAAGTCGAAAAGTACCTTGTTCAGAAAATGATAAGAAGATTCATTTTAAACCATTTTGTAAGAAGTCAAACATGGGTAAAAATGACTTCAAGCAATCATAATAGATTATTAAAAATATTATTTAAAGAATTTTATGGAAAATATGGATATGGAAGAAAAAGATTCCCCAATAGAGACTTAAGCATAAATAATCTCAAATATTGATGAGATTTTGAAATAAACCCTTACCTCAGGTCCGACTTCCTTCATACGTGTTCAAACCTCCTGTATAATAAATATAGATTTATTATAAATCTATTTTTTAACCACAATAATATATATCGTACCATTTATGATATACTTATAATCTTTTATCACTCGTTTCTTAACAATTCTTTGTTAAAAATCATTGTTTCGGGTAATAACTGCTTAGTTTTTCATGTATGTTTTGGTTCGGTAGTTTCAATATTTATACTTTGACAAATGTTCCATCATCTTCAGAATGTTAATAATGATATAAATATCATATATATCCATTATATATATATATATATTTAAACCAATCCATTAAAGTTAGAAATACAAAAATGTATTAAACTGTTCATAGAGATAGTATGTCGTACGTATGCATGAACATTATTTTCACTACTAAAAAAATTATTTATAGCCATTCTATAACCATAGTTTTATAGGTTCATGTCTATAGCCTAATTTATAGCCATAGTTCAATTAAAACCATGGCTATATCATGATTTATAGCCACAATTTAAGGTAAACGGTGGCAATATATATATTTTTTTGTTTGATAAGCCATCGGGATCCTCCTCCTCCCCCGACACAGCTCCCTCTTTGTGACCCTCCTCCCAACCCTCACGAGCCCTCTCTCCACGACCCTCCTCCCCAACGCTTCCAATCAACGCCACTGCCCCACTTCCCGGGCAATGCTGTTTCACGGTGACCTCCCCACCTCTTCCTCCGGCACACCTCTGATGTGAGTGGCCATTACCCTCATGAGGTCTCCTCTCCGTGACCTTCCTCCCTCGACACTACCACCCAATGCAACCACCCCATCGATGCTTCTCCGAGACAGTTTCCCCACCTCCTCCTCCGGTGCGCCTCCAACGTGGCCACCCCACCTTATGGGGATCGTCCTCTTCCTCATTCGGTCACACCTCCTGCTTACCAACTGAAGGTATTTAGCGTTTTAACTGAAATGTTATTGTTTTGTGAAAATTATTATTGTAAATTGAATGTTTACTTGATTTTGTTCTTCATGATCATAATTATATTGGTGAAGTGGTGCTACAAAGAATGATGATTCAATTAAAAAAATGTGAAATTGATTAATCACAAAATTCAATTCAATGCTCTCTCACAAAACATATTGAAATCCATTATCATTTAATAAAAATAGTTGTCTGAGAATAAAATTATGAGGTTGTAATTTTTTGGGAATCAATATTTGGTGGTATATATATTTACCTTTCCATTGAACGTTCTTACATTTGAGAATCTATGGATAACCTTTGGATATTGAACAATTTCTTCAAATTAAATATATGCACATTCTAACTCTCTTAATTTTATATATATTTTTATTTGGATGTTAATTTTTATATAGATTTATCTTTAATGGGTGTATGAAGATTGGGGGAGACGTTATCCATCGAGACATGGAATAATTTTAGAGATTTAATTAGTTTATTTCTTATTGGAAAGTATCATTCACTCAATTATTTCTTCTGTTTCCTACAATGAGATATGACTCACATAGGCTTTATGAACTAGTTGGATTATCATTGCAAATATTTGGAATAACGATGACAAAAATATTTGAATTTGATGTTGACAAACCATTTCAATGTTATTGTGAATGGGTAGGGGGGAACTTCAGAACATTTGGGGTGGAAACATGAGGAATCCTATAATTTAAGGAGAGAATGATTCAATATTCATGAAATGAAAATAAAATAAAAAGAGGGATATTGTTTCAACCATGGGTTGTAATATTGGATTTGTTGTCAATGAGAAGTTTTTTGGATGTTTTGTATTGGTGACGAAGAATCTAGAGTTGATCTTGAAAGTTATAGGAAAATGATAGTTCATTTCACAACCTTTCATTGAACTATGAATATGTTTTTTGTAAGGATCATTTGGAATTTCATAAGTGTAATTCACACAGTGAACATAGATGCTTCACATTGAATAATTTTTTTGTAAGGTTGTTCACCCTTGTTCATAATGTTCAACCCTTTTTCAAATTTAGATTTTCAAATTACACGGCATGAGAAAAACATCACACTACTCAATATTTTTTTTGGAGTCATTCACTAGTAATGGAAGTATAATATTCACCATGTTATATTTTTTCATGATGTGAAGGTGTCCAGATTTATTTTCAGCGATTGTTAAAATATAATTCTTGTTTCAAAAAAGTTATGTTTCATTAAGACTAGTAAAACTATATAATTATACCAGAGGAAACATTCCACAACACCCTACCATGAAATTTCTATTGGGATATGATTTTGGAAACATATTAATGCTTGGAACTAGATTCAGGTATATGCCACAAAAAATTATGTTATAGTACTGCCCATATTGTAGTTGGAGTAAGTTAATGGAGAAACTAACTTGTCACACTATGAAGGAAGAGATCATGCCATGATTTATCATCTCTGGAGAATTAAAACAGAATTAAAGATTTGATAGGTTCATGATGGATTCACAGATATTTGGGTAACATATAACTACATATTTAAATTGAATGGTGGATATTTTATTGAAGATGATCCCAGTTAAGAATGTAGAATTATAGGTAATATTTTTTAGAATTTAGAATTTGAAATTGAAAATTCAAGAACTATATTTTATGGCTGCTATGAAAAATAGGCAGGTATCACACAAAGAGGTGAAAGATAGATATTTTTAGAAAATTCGATAATTGAGTATTAGTAGGACAATCCCTTGAATATCTGGTATTGATATTTGAATTGTGATTAACCATAGTTTCATTGAATACTAGGCTCAAAAGATTAATCTATTGTTCATATTGATTATCTATCTATATGTGAAGATTAAGTCAACAAGTAGAACAATATTGGTGTTTGGTGTTGATTCTTTTTATTGTTATCTTTTTAGATCGACCTTCATATAAACTATAAATTTTTTAATCTTATTAAATGTTGTGTGTAGAAGAGTAGAAGAGGCCATAGACCTTGGATGAGTAGTGAGATTTATAATGCTTGTAATCACATACTATTGAAGTAGTGGTTAAATGTAATATCAACATATCATTGATATGTGATCCTTCGACATAAACCTTTATGGGTAAACCATGAAAAATTATGTGTTCATGCTCTTCACTATTTTTTCAATTGATTTAAAATATATGATATATTCATGGAATTTTTTGTAATTGAGAAAACAATATTTGACGAATCTAAAGGATGAAAAATTTTTTAGGACACCTTGATTCACCCCCTAGGGTGTACCATGAGACCACGATGTACAACACATAGCTAATAAGTGGGTGGTTAGTTTTGTTTCAAATCATGTCATTTGTTGAGGCTTAACTAAGATGGTATTTGTCTTCTCATATGACGATTATGAAACTTTAGATTTCAATTCAGATTGATTGAGGAGTGTATATACATACCTAGATAAGGTGAACAAGATATTATTATCCCCACTCTATTTTCAACTTGATCTTTCCTTGAGAATATTTTAATTGATCTAAAATCAGTTGGATATCAGGAAATTGTATTGTACTTTTCCATCAGGCTAAGACATCACTATAAATAGAATAGGGAATGACTTTTATGATGGGGCCTGATGACTCTTATAATTTATAGATGAAAATGGAATAACCCTTATGAAATTTCCAATTGACCCTTATGGAATTTGTATAATGACCCTTATGGAATCCCCCTTTTCCATTATACACAACATTATGATATTGGATCTTATGAAATTTTTCTACTAACATTTATGTTCCCTTTCTAGTATCATTTCCACCTCCTTATTTTGTATAATTATTCATATCTACTATATTAACTATCTTTATGCATCTATGCCTTTTTTTATTTCAAAGAGATGAGGTCGAATTACCCTTAAATCTTGCTCATGTTGAACCTTATGAATATAAGGAATTAATCCCAAAATTTTATATTCTAGAATCTTTCCTTATATTGGAAACTCTGATGAACCAATTCTAATTAAAATTATACACATAACCAGTTATCATTTTATTTTTGAGATGTATCCACATTTTCATTATCAAATCTAGAAGACTCTCACACATATAGTGTTGTTACTCTTATAGGTATGGTGCATTTCAAAATTCATATATCCCATTATAACTTCATAAATATATATAGATTTAGATTAGCTTTCAAACATCCAAATATAGAGTTCAGACATCCATATTCAAAACATCTGATTATTTTACAATCTCCTCTCTTTGAGATCCAATATCTCATCCTTGAGACTTAACTGTTAAACTTATATGAATGCAATCCTTCATAGTATCTTTTGATTCTATATCCATAACATCCAACATATTAAAATAACCAGACTTCTACTGTCTAACTTATGGGACTCTAGCTTCTCTATTTCCTCTTCTTAATACATTTTTGAATGAATTATCTTTAATATTGATTATTTTCCTTTTCTTGTATAAATTACCAAATTCTATATATTTAATAATATCCAAATTAATTATTTCTTGATTTTTTTTTAAAATCCACTAATTTCATGAAAAAGATAACTCTACCTTCTTCATCTATTCTATTAAATCTCTCTTCCAAATATTATCAAAAAAGATTTGATGCAACCATTATAAAATAATAACAACGATTCAAGTCATCCAACACCCATTATGAAAATATCCAATGAAAAAGATTATCCCTCTTTATATAGAACACATACATAAAATTCATATACCTATTAAAATTCATAATGCTTCAAATGTTACACAATAGCCAAACACATTGGATCACACTTCATTGATTAAACCAAACTCCAAAAATCTTTTATATTTTGATTTTATTTACACATTAAAAATTTATGTGTTGAAAATTGAAGAACACATGATAATCAAATTAGAAAAATTGATCAAATGGTATCCAATATCATTTCCATTTTCACCATGATGCGATGTTATACTCCATGATTAAAAATAAACAATGGAATGGAGCCCTTCAACACACTATGGTATATGATTTGGTTTATATTTTTAAAAAGTCTCTAAATTTCAATAAATCTTTGTAAAATTAATAAAAAACATCACAACTCATTATGAATCCATCAAAAAACTTTTGGTAATTAATTATTATTATCTCTTATATTTCATATAAACTCTTTTTACTATAATCAATCCCCATTCTTGGAACTTATGTGTGACTATTCATGATTTTTTATAATTTAAAACATTTATAAATTTCCTAAACCATAATTTTATGATATTTGTTATGATTTTTTATGAACATGTTATTGACGATTACTTATTATCTTACAAAAAAATACATATCATGTTAAGTCATTTTCTAGATTATTTATTTAATGTATGTTTATATGAATCTGAATGGATAGATACTAGATGTACAATGTTGATCGGATCACTAATGAGTTTCAGAAGGAGTTATGATATTTTTTGGACTTTGTATTCACTAATGATTCATATGGAAGATTGATTTGATGCCTGTATTTTGATTGTGCTGGAAGACCATGGTTAACTCATAAGGAAGTGAGTTACCATGTCACTAAAAATGGTTTTCAAAAAAATTATCATTTGTGGTATCACAATGGATAAAAACATCAAGTGTAGAATGAAATTGATTCAGTAGAGAGGATTAGTATGAAAAATCTGATTTATGATCGTTTTCCTTTTGTTTCTAAAGCCAACTCCTCATGTAGACCAATGTAAGAGGAAATGAATATCGAAACACAATTTTCATATATTAATCAATATGATGATGTTGAGAGTTCTAGAAATATGATGGAAGACACAAATACCCCAATATACTAGGAATGTGAAAAAATGAGAAAAAATGAGTTTTTAATGCGATTATATCATGGGAAAATAATGTATGGATTTAGTAATAATGCGGTTGACTATATCCTTACATTTATTAAGGATTTACTTCCTGATGATGCATGTATTCCAGAAAATGATTACATGGAATCAAAGTTGGTTGAAAAATTTGGATTTTCATCTATTAAGATTCATTCTTGCCCCAAATATTGTTGTATGTTCTGGAAAGAAAATGCAGAGTTGAGTCAACACAAATAGTGTGATACATTAAGGTGGAAGACTAATAAAGAAGAAACTCAATCCTTCATACCATAGAAAGTGATGCAACACTTCCCTTTAATTCTTAGTTTTCAAAAACTTTTTATGTCAGAAAAAATGGAAAAGAATGTGAGATGGTATGAAGATGAAAGAAATAAGGATAATTATGAAATAGTACATCCTACAGATGGGTTGTCTTGGAAGAAATTTGATAGGTTATATACTGATTTTGTAGATGACCCACAAAATGTTATATTGAGATTATCCTGTGATGGTTTCAACCAATTTCTACAAATGCATACTGCACATAATACTTGGACTGTTTTCATTCACATTTATAACTTTCCTTCATGGATGTGTATGAAGAATCCATTTACTATCATGAGTATATTGATATATGGAATCATTGATCCTAGAAATGATATTGATATATACTTACAACCATTAATAGACGAGTTAAATGAGATTTGGATTGTTTGTTCACAATCATAAAATGCATCCAGGAAGGATTACTTTATGTTTTGTGCACCTTTATTATAGATGATAAATGATTTCCCTTCTTACAGAATGATGTCTTGGAGTACTAAAAATAAATTATCCTGCCCTATTTTTATGAAAAATAAATTTTCCTGAAGATTAAAGTTTTGATGAAGTTTCAGCTTCATGGGGCATCGATGATTTCTACCGATGGATTATCCATACAGGAAAAATTAGGGACAATTTGATAATGCCATCAAGACAGATAAAACACCTCAATAAATTTCAGGGAATAATATTGTTAAAGAACTTGATGATTTGAATTATGTTCTTGAAAAAATTCAATCAAATATCATAAAGTGAAACCATTTTAATTTGAATTCCAATAGCAATTGGAGAAAGAAAAGCATATTCTTTGAGTTTCCATATTAGTCATCAAATTTATTATATCATTATTTGGATGTAATTCATATCGAGAAAAACATTTGTGAGATGTTAATTTATACTATTTTAAATGTCAAAGGAAAAACAAAATAAGATTTTTTGTCACAACATGATTTGATGGATTGGAGTATAAGAGAAAGACTTCATCCGGAGTTAATTGGTCAAAATAAGTGGAAAACACCCTTTTCTTGTTATTTGATGACAAATGAAGAGAATAAATAATTTCTTCAGGTCTTGGAAAGTTTGAAGGTTCCATATGGTTATTCAAGTATTATTTCAAAAAGGGTGAATACAAAATATGTGAAACTAAAATCTATTAAAACCCATGATTACTATGTCTTGTTACATGAGTTGATTCCCATTTTCATTCTACATTTACTTTCACATAATGTTTGAGTTTTTGTGATTAAGTTATGTCATTTTTATCGAGACCTTTGTTCCAAAATACTGAGCATAAGTGTTGTTCAAAAATTGAAAATAGATACACTGATTATTCTTTGCAACTTGGAGAAAATTTTCCCACCGTCATTTTTCACATGTATGTTACATATGACTATGCATCTTCCCACAAAAGTTATTTTTAGTGGTCCTATTTTGAGTTAGTGGATGTATCCTATAGAAATAATGATGTTTATAGAAATATTATGTGAGAAATAAATATCATATTGAAGGCTCTATTGTAAAAGTCTATTTAGCACAAGAATGCATGGATTTTTGTTCATCGTACTTGGATAACATCACTAAGAGGTCTGATCAACTAATCAGAAATGAAGATGAGCAATATGATCCCATTGATCATACATTTCCTTCATTTCCCCAAATAGGGGGATATTTGGATCATACTCATTGTGTACTTTAAGTAGGGAAGAGTGGGAAATGGCTCATCATACAATATCATGAGGAGGAGGCAGGGGGGGGGGGTAAGGGGAAGGGGGAGGGTGCATGGGTGGTGTAAGGGGTGTGCATGAGGAATGGGGTGCAGGGGGTACAGGGGGTTTCCAGGGGGTAGGGGGTGCAGGGGGTGGGGGAAGGGTTCACGAGGGGTGAAAGGGGTAGGGGAGGGCGCAGGGGGTGCAAGGGGTGTGTAGGGGTGGTGAAAGGGGCATGGGGAGGGTGCATGGGGGTGTAAGGGGTGTGCATGTGGGTGTGTAAGGGGTAGGGGGTGCAAGGGGTGTGTAAGGGGAAGGGGGTGCATGGGGTGAGGGGGGGGGGGGTACAAGGGGTGGGGGGGGGGGGGTGCAGGGGGTGAAAGGGGTGTGCATGGGGTGTGAAGGGGGTAAGGGGTGCGGGGGGGGGGGGGGGGTGAAAGGGGTGTGCAAGGGGTAGGGGTGTGTAGGGGAGGGGGAATGCATCGGGCAGGGTAGGAAATAAGGAAGTGGAAAGGGAATGCAATGGGATAGTGGGTGGGGTATCCAGTGGGTGGGGTAGGTAGCAGGGCAGTGGGTGGGGCAGGTAATGGGGCAGCTGGTGGGCCATGGAGAAAAACTGGTAGACTTTGTGATATTCTTGGGGTCTTCCACCATACATTATGGTAAGATGATTATGCATCTTTATTATCCTTAGATGTGGTTCAATGTTCATTTTTCTTTTCTTGGTATATGATTTCCATGCATATATAGGAAACGTATTTATCTTCACTTGTGATGTTATATTTTCAGGCATTAGGGCATCGAGTTATGACTATTTCTCCATGGTATGACCAATACAAAGATGGATGTGATACTAGCATAGAAGTTGATGTGAGTTACTTTATACATGCATTTATGTGATAGTAATATTGTTTTTTTCCATACTATTGTAACATATTTTATTGAAAATTTGGGTATTTAATTATTGTAGGTTGAATTTACTGGTCAAATTGAAATGGTTTGGTTCTTTCACTATCATAAGTGAGGAGTTGATCATGTTTTTGTGGATCAACCAATGTTTCTTGAGAAGGTATATGCATAATTTTTTCTTTGTGTGTGTGTGTGGGGGGGATTGTAACTCAGACTCTGTAATTTTTTTATGCTTATTCTCTTAACAGTTAGTAAGTTAGGTTGGATTTTATGGATGCCCATTTTCTTGTTCTTATCCATTATTATCTAAGTTTTTAGGTTTGGGGGAAAACTCGATCCAAACTCTATGGACTGTTTTCTTGCTCTTATCCATTGTGACGTGACCTCTCAAATCTCAACTCTTGAGGGGAATTGAATTTTAATATCCAACTACACTGCGATGTGACCATGAGTTGGTGCAATCATCTCTCCATGATGCAACTACCTTTTTCCCATAATAACTGATTTTTCATCCAAGGACCAATGCGGCATGGCCAAATTGTGGTGTGATCAATGTATTCCCAGTGAAATTTTATTCCCTCACAATGCAACCTTCTCTCCCACACCAAACAACAATAACTCAAAATTTCACAGCCAAACCATTGCAGGGTGGTCTTCATGTCATGAAGGACCATCTCAAGAATCTTCACATTTCAGAACCATATCACAACATAACCATATTCATTGTGGTGTGATATGTTTTGAATTCACCAATCTTTAATCTTATGCAGGACTATCAAGAATTGATGGATTCCCTTGCGACTCGATTATATCTTCAACACAAAAACTTCTTCAAAACTTCACCCTTCAACTCCAATATTCTTTAAATATCTTACAAACATCCAAATGGTCTTCACCTCTTCAAAATTATCCAATTACACTTGAGTTTGAATATGATTCATATATTGAATGATGCATTGAAAAAAAATCCGATACCAAATTCATAAATCATACCCACTTGACTATCAACCAACAATCTCCCCCTATGACACAAACACCTTCAACGGAATCTTCAACATCAAATAGTTTCCTGGTCACGACACATGTATTAGTCTGTGAGAATGGTTGCACATTTCTATTTATGTCAAAAAGTTCTAAATTTCTTTTTATAGTCCTATATAATAAGAATCGAGCAATTAAATGTGTTTTTTCTCAAAAACAATAAGATTAGTGAGTTCCTTTGAATCTTTATTAGGAAGTGTGAATGTGGAAGAAATAGTCTGAAAACATGTGTTAGTCTATGAATATAATCATTCTTCTAATAAGTAACCCTAACAAATCATAGTTCATGGTCAACTGGTAAGATGTCCAAGGTGTTATAAAGGTCCTTAGGATAACCTCCTTAGAGGTTTTCTCATTAAGTGTGAGTGTGAACAAAACACATTGAAATAATATATATTGATTTGTGAGAATAGTAATTGTTCTAATAAGTTGACTCTAAAAGATAATAGTTTATGGTTATATTGTTAATAAAAGCCCAAGGAACATGTTCATAATCATTAAAAACTATATTTTGTTTACCCATATTAACATGCTTTTAAAGGATCTCTCATAATATATTTTACCTTTTTTGTAATTTGAATTTGATTTTTTGCTATTAAAATACAGTTCCTACGTTATTTTTGAATATTGCATATGGATTTAAGTTTTTTCATCCATTCTATTCCATTAGGAAGATGATGTACAATATTGATGAGGATGAAACTCTCATGACCAAAGAAGAAAGTCAAAAAGAATTATCAGCTTTACAATGTGATGTTGATCTTCTACTTGCGGTACTACTTGAATGTTATGCTACATAAGAAGGTGATTTTCCATTATTTTACTTGAACTGACACATCCACTAATATTTGGATTTTATTTATTTGTTTGGTGATAGTTTTTTTGTATTACTATGAAGTTTTTAAATATTTTTTTTTAATATCAAATTGATTTTCTTTCCATTGAGTAATGGCTAAATTGATCCTGGTTTCTTTTTATATTTTTTACCTTTTCCTCTTTCCATTTGTATAAGAGAACCTTGTTGTGACTTGTAAAATTTTACTTCAGTTATACTTATAAATTTTATAAACAACTTCATTGATGAAAGTATGGGGCAGTACTGTAAATGACCCTCTCTCAACTTTTCAATCTAAGAAGCCATGTAGTAGGATCCATCATTCCCTCCCTTCTTTTTCTGAGTGGCTTGATTTCAACCCTTCATTTTTGATATTTTTGTTTCCCTCCACAAAACAAGACCTTTCATTTTATTGCATAAACTCAATAGTTGAAATGATATGAGTGTATTCAGTTTTCATAGAAAGTAGTCTAGGATTTCATCAAGACGTTTCTGAACCCTCCAATGTTGGGGAAGGTATAGATCCATTTATTAGATATTGATATTTTTAGAGTAATGTACAATTTCTTAAAGGAAAAATGACTTTTTTATTTTGTAGGAACATTGAATGATCTAGGTAATTCACATGGGACTATCACATATAATTTACCCGCAGTTAGTGGTCTTCATTGTGTAAGTTGTATGTGTTTAAAGTTTGAATTTCTAAATCGCAAAGAAAATCGAGGGCTTTATGTAATATGTAAGATATTGTTACATGTAAGAAGTGATGACCATGATTCAAGTTTGGAAAACCATATATCAGATGTTAAATCATGTTGGGAAAATAGTCCAAGATGTGACAATGTAATTGAGATGAACCATGCACAATATAAACTCAGTGATGACCTGATACTTTAGATTTTTTGTAGTCAGTAGTAAACTTTGATCAATAAGACCTCTTGTTTTTCTAGCCTAATTATTCATAAATATTCATGTCATACTAATATCATAGAACACAAGATAATAACATGTTTTTAGGGAATCAAATCCTGATGACCATCCAGTAGCTAAGGGTGTTCCCATGCTATGAGTGTAAGAAGGGATTGGTCTGGCCTGCTCCCTTCAGTTCCACTAAGGGGTATGGGTCTAGTTTGAACCATGTAGCCCATTTTTTATATATGTGTGTTTTTTAAATATTATTTAAAATATAAGTATAGTATAATAAAATAATTATGAATACATTTATTAAAAATAACCGGGTAGTTCGAGTCAGGCCTAGACCAACGACAAGTTGTTTTTATGTTTGGTATGAGGGAAACCTTTCTGATGAAAATGGAAAGGGCATGCGAGAGGGAATGAGAAAGGGATTGGTGAGTCAATAGAATCTAGTATGCATGGAAAAGGTGTGATTAAATATTTTAAATAATATAAATATATAATAAATATATATAATAAAAATATATAATATAATATTTATCTATTTCTTAAAGGATGTTCCTGTCAATAATACATAAAATCATGGACAATCATGTCTGTAAAAATTATATTCTAATGAAGTAATGGACATTCCATCCAAATTATAAGTAATCTATATTTCATTAAACTATGAAACTTATGATACATCTACTTCTCCCTCTTCATCGCATTGAAAATATTACAAATCATGTTTTTTTATTATTTTACCACACATTCCTTTTCCCAAACCATCGTTTCTTTGTACCATATGTAGCCTTAATTTCCCATCTCAATATTTTCTTACATTACAAGATTTTTATTTTAGGTGCTTTACCCTATCATCTCTTTTTTCTGTTCAATCTTGTCTTGAACTCAAATTCTTGTGTTTATTTCAGTGTTGATATTATTTGTAACTCTCATGAATACTTTTCTTTTATGATTTTTTCATAATTCACTGCATATTTTGTTTGATTTATTATTGGTGTTTTTTGTTTCTTTATATTGTAGGAATATGGTGACTTTGATTTTTATGTGGGGGATGAAAAGGTATGTTGGGTTCATACACAATCACATATACATTTTAGTTTCTATAATTAGTAAGACCGATCTTTGTCTTCATTTGGGTTAGTTTATGATGATGCAACCTTAAATGGGTTGAAAATGACATGTATATTGTTTATTAGAAAACTATAACCTTGGAGGGTGATTTTTTTGGTTATAAATTCATCAAATAGTTAATAGATATTTTTTTCACAATTGTTTTTCAAATATGAGTTATCTTTAGGAAAAATATGACATTTTCTTATCTCTTTTTGTGGTATTTTCTTTTTAAAATGACTCAAAGTAGTATTTCCTTGTTTTCTATAGGAAAAAAAATTATTCTAGAATTAAAAACACATATTATTGAATATTTTATAGAAATAAAATAACAAAAATACCATAGTTTAGTTTCCATTTTTGTAATATATGTTACTAGGGTGTAGGGGTTGTGGGGATGCTATAGGAGGTAGGGGACTGGGGGGTCTGCTATAGTAGGGGGTTGGGGGAGGGGAGGCTTATACAAGGGGGTTGGTGGTTGGAATATAGTGCAGGAGGGGGGGGGGAGGTAGGGGAGCCTGGTGTAGGAAGGGCAGTGGGGGAGGCTGGTGCAGTGGGGGGGGGGGGGTGGTGCGGGGGGGGGGGGGGAGGGAGGGGAGGCTAGTGCGGGTGGGAGGGAGGTTGGTGTAAGAGGCTGGTGCAGGAAAGGAAGTGGGGGAGGCTGGTGTAGTTGGGGGGGGGTTGGTGGGAGGGGAGGCTAGTACAGGGGGAGGGGGAGGCCAGTGTAAGGGGCTGGGGGGGGGGTGTAAGGGGCTAGTTCAGGGGGTGAGGGGGAGGCTGGTGTGATGGGATGAGAGGGATGGTGTAGGGGGAGGGGGGGGGGGGTGTTGGGGGGGGGAGTTGGTGGAGGGGGGAGGGGCTGGTGGGAGGGGAGGCTCGTGTAGGGGGGAGGGGAGGCTGGTGCAGGGGGGGCTAGTGTAGGGGGAGGGGGGCTGGTGTAGGGGGGAGGGGGCTGGTGGTTTGGGAGGCTAGTGTAGGGGGGAGGGGGAGGCTGGTGTAGATGGGGAGGATGCTAGGGCAGGAGGCTGGTGCAGGAAGTGGGGAGGATGTTGCAGGGGGAGGGGGATAGTGGGAGGGGAGGCTAGTGTGGGGAGGGGGGAAGGTGTAGTAGGGGGGAGGTGGGGGAGGCTGGCATGGGGGGGGGGGCTGGTGTAGGGGGTGCATGGGGTGGCTGGTGAAAGTTTGTGGTTATAAGAAACTATAGGTTTATAGATTGATTGTTTTTTTGGTTGTAGGTTTGTGTTTTAGTTCGCTATTTTTTTAGTAAACTGTAGCCTATATCGATAGTTTAAAACCATTTCTATAGATCTGGTTCCATGGTGGAAACCATGGCTTTAGGTCTAGAGCCAAAATTTTAAACTGTGTCTGTATCTTTCAATCAAATTATCTATATCCATAGTTCTAAACCATGGATATAGGTCTAGTTCCATGGTTAAAACCATGTTTATAGACCTATAACCACATTTTGGAACTGTTTCTATAACCATGACCCTATTTCCATTCCAATAGGATCCACAGTTCCCCAAACTGTGTCTATAGCCTAAATTTCTAGTAGTGTTTCATTATTCTATGAATGGAACGAAAGAAAGGTAAACAATAATTATCATTTCTAGAATCATTATTATATTATATACATCATATATATTAATCAAATACATAATTATTACAATCTAAGTAAAATATAAATGAAAAATGAATCACATCACCTTATGGAGGTGGTAGTCCACACATACGCATGAGTGAAGTTATAATTTACCAACAGTTTGGAGGTCAAGAAGGTATATTTTAAATTATTATGATTTAAGAAGTATAATTATGTTATAAATATCATATATAAATATTAAACCTATCATAATTCTCATCCATAAAATATGGTAATGAAAAATGAATTGTATCACTACATGGAGACGGTAAGCCATACGTACACATGAGCGATAAATTCACTTCCCATTTGATGGAAAAGATGGTGAGTAATGGTGACTTCATAATCATAATAACATTTATGTATATTTAGGATACTCAAGTTATTATTTTATGATAATTTAAAGAGATTTAGAAGAGGTAGAATAAGAAATAAATCTAAAGTGGTTAGGCAAGACAACTACCTTTTCTTTGGGATACCTTCTTTAGATATTTTCTTTAGGGACTTAAGGTTGGTCTTTTAGGGAGATAAGAACCTATAAAACTTTGATAAGAATTTTTATAAGAGAAATTAATAGGTATTCGTCGAGATAGATGGCTCAATGTGGTGTAAATAAGTGAGGGAGGAGGTTCCCTTTTATAATTGAGGTGAGAGACACTTTCAGAATTTATCAAAAGATTAAATTATAAAAAATCAATTCTCATGAAAAATGCCTCCAAATGGAATGGGATTAAAATATAAGTTATAAAATTATTGTAATATCATCAACCAATAGAATTTATACAGGTTTTAGAGTTATTTTAAACCTTATCATTTTGATCAATCCTTAGTGAATCAATTATAATTTTAACTATGGAAACAACTTTTTCCACATTAAAGAGTTATAATTTTTAATAATAAGGTTACAATTGGCCCATAAATGGAAAATTTATAAAATTTTAGACCATATCATATATAGCTTGTTTTATTTCAAGATTTTATGATTTTCAAATAATTTAATAAAATACTATTTTGATAAAATATCATTTTTTCCAATTTTGAAACTATTCATTTAATTTGACTTCAAATACATCAATATAAAGGGTGAATTAGAATATAATGATTTTAACACCCATATAATATGTCATATAGATATATAAAATTTGTTGGATACCTTAAATCATTCAAATTATATCAAAATTAATATTTTTTATATCATTTATTTTATTTTTCTATTAATTAAATAAATATTGTATTAGCATTGCACTAGAATTTAAGGTAATTATATAATTTAGAAAATTAAAAATAAATTTATATAATGAAAATAATTTCATTAATCTCAAAATATATATTTAGGTTTGTTCATATCTTTTTTTTGTCTCTATGTGGACACATAAGAGATTAAAATGAAAGAGTGACATTTTGTAACTACCTTTGATTTAAATAATATACAAGTCATTTTCATGAAAAAATGTCCATTAAAAAACTCAATTTTGAGCCTAATGTGTTAATGGATGAATTTAATTCATCTAATAAGAATTAGGATGAAAAATTATGACATTATCACTTATTTTTAACATAGATTAACCTGATTTACCCTTTACCGAGGTGATAAAATTTACCATGATTAATATTCATAATGTCTAAAAATAAAAGGTTCTTATTTATTAAATTTTATCCCCCTAATTCCAAAATATGAACCCATTTAAGAAAATTTAATACCTGTAAGTATCATTAATTAATTTTAAAATAAGTACACAAAACAAGATAAAATCTATATTTTAAAAAATTCATTTTTAAGAATAAAACTGGATTTATTCTTATCTCATACATAGTAAAACTATTATATGAATATTAAGAAATTTTATTGAATATATAATATATACATTCATTAAAATCATTCACCAATAGTTACTAATTCAATTTATTATGATATAAATATATTGCGTGCAAAAAAATAGTTTTTTTAGAAAAAAACTTCTTCTAATTATTTTTATTTTTATTTATAATAAATTGATAACCAATGAATTTATTCAATAAATGTATAAACTGTATATTTTTTAAAATTTATTTAGTCCTATTTATATCTTCTAATTTAATGAATAGGTTATAACGATCACATAATAATGGATCACAGTTTGTTTGAACTTAGTGTTGCGTGTAACACGGGCCATTAAAGAGATTAAATTTATTTAAAAAGAGAAATACTATAAAATATTATGGCGTTACATTATTCCTTCCTTTAGAAAAAATTTATCCTCAAAATTTCCAGTATTTCACCTCATAAATAGATTCGGGTAGTTCTTCATCAAAATTTCCTCAGGTTCCCACATCACCTCTTCTATATTATTATTTTTCCAAAGTACCTTTACTAGAAGAGTCAATTGATTCCACAAAAAAATTTCTCTAGTTTCCAGAATCTAGATAGGCTCTTCCAAGTAAGATAAATCAGGTTCTAATTCTATTTCTTTAGAAATGGGAAGATGTGTCAGATCTGGGATGTACTTCCTTAATAAAGAGATTTGGAACACATTGTGTACTTTATAAAGGATAGTTCCAAATGGTAAGCCAAAATTGAAATTATTTATAGGATTTCAAAAGGTTTGATGTACTTGGGGCTTCTTTTTTACTTTCTTACTGAATCTTATAACACCCTTCCATAAAAATACTTTTAAGAAAACATGATCTCCCACTTGAAATTAAAAGTCTTTACTTTGGTTATCGATATAGATCTTTTACCTACATTGAGATACTTTGATATGGGTTTGAATAATCTTTACCTTTTCCATTGTTTCCTCCACAATTTCTAGGCCAACAATCTTTCTTTAACCAATTTTATCCTAATAAGTTGGTATAAAATATCTCTTTCTGTATAACCCTTCATATTTCACCATTTGAATACTTGAATGAAAGCTATTATTATATGATAATTCTACCAAAGGTAAATATTTATCCCACATACCTTGAAATTCAAGTTAGTTGACCTCAACATGTCTTATAAAGTTTTTATAATCCTTTCCGACTACCCATTAGTTTGGGGGTGATAAGCAGTTCTTAAATGAATCTCAATATCAAGAGACATATGAAGAATTTTCCTGAATTTTGATGTAAATAGTAGATTATGATAAGACATAATTGAAAGAGGCGTACCATGAAGTCTTACAAAATCATTAATATAGAGTCGTGAAAGGTGATCCAATGGAAAATATTCTCTTATAGTGAGGAAAATGTGCATATTTGGTAATTAGATCAACAATAACCCATATTGTATCATTATTTCTTGGAGTCTTTGGTAATCTAGTGAAAAAGTATATAATAATGACTTCCCATTTCCATGTAGGAATAGGCATAGGTTTTATAAATCCTCTAGGATGTTGTATCTAAGCCTTCACTTATTGACAAACTAAACATATTAACACATAAGAAACAATTTCCCACTTTATATTATCCCACAAACAATGTTCATTCAAATCACTATACATCTTGGTTCCACCAGGGTGTATAGATATATTTGAGCTATAAGTATCATCTAGTAATTCCATTTTTAGTTCGGGTATAGAGGGAACATAAATAATCTTTCCTAATTTCAAAATACCATCTTCATATATGAAGTTTTCCAATTTCCCATCATTCATAACTTTAATTTTCTTTTGAAAATTCTCACCATCATATTGATAACTTTTTATCTTTTCCAATAATGATGGTTTGGAAATCATTTGAAAAGGAGTGATGTTTCCCATTCCTTAATAATTCCCATATCTATCTTTACTAGATCCATGAACACAGGATCACTTTCAATTCTCATTTTGTTCATCACTCCATGATCCTTCATACTCAATACATTTCGACCTTATTTTCCTTCCCTGGGTGGTAGTGTATTGAGAAATCATAATCCTTGAGAAGATCGAACCATCTCCTTTGCCTCATGTTGAGTTCTTTATTTGATAAGATGTATTTCAAACTCTTGTGATCTATATATCTCTCTAATCTTTCACCAAAGAGATAGTTTCTCCATATCTTAATATAAAATATTATATATTCTAACTAAAGATCATGAGTTGGATAAGTCTGTTCATGAGTTTTTAACTTCCTTGATGCATATGCAATAACTCTATCATTCTGTATAAGAACACAACCAATTCCCTTCCTCAATGTATCACTATATATCACAAATCCAGCATTTCATGATGGTAGATTCAATATTGGATCATTTACTATTCCCTTCTTGAATTCTTCAAAAACATTTTTTACATTCCTTTATCTAAGTAAATTTAACCCCTTTAAAAGTAAGCTTGGTTAACGAGTTAGCTAACAAAGATTTTTTTGAACAAATCACCGATAGTAACCTACTAAACCAATGAAACTACATACCTTAGTTATGTTCATTAGTATAGTTCATTCTTGGAATGCCTTTGTATTCATAGGATCAACTGATATTCCATCGTTGAAGACAATATGGTTAAGAAAAGAAACTTTTTGAAGCCAAAATTCACACTTGCTAAATTTCCTATATAACTCTTTTATTCTAAGAGTCTCAATAATGATCCATAATTGGTTCTCATGGTCTTCATAGTTCTTGGAGTACACCAAGATATCATCAATAAATAATGCAATAAAATTAGCATGATATTCTTTGAATACTCTGTTCATTAGATCCATAAAACTGAGGGTGCATTAGTCAATCCAAATGGTATTACTATAAAATTTTAATGTCCATACCTCACTAAAAATTCTTTTTTCAGAATATCTTCCTTCTTTACTCAAAATTGATGATATCTATAATGAAGTTCAACCTTTGAAAAATATTAAAATATGTGAATTTGGTCAAATAATTCATCAATGCGAGGATAAGGATACTTTTTCTTTATGCTAATAGCATTGATTTCTCTATAATCAGTGCACAACCTCATAGATCAATTTTTCTTCTTAACAAAAAGAACAAGGGATACCCATAGTGAAAAAATAGGGTGTATAAATCCCTTACCACTCAAATCCTATAGTCATTTATTCAATTCCACTAACTCTAAAATTTCTATTCTATAGGGTGTCTTTTATATAGGTCTTGCATTAAGGATTGAATCAATGTAAAACTCAACTTCCTACTCCGGTGGATATCCAGGAAATTCCTTAGGAAATATATCAATGTATTCCTGTACAATATATACATACTAAATTTTAATATCACCTTTTTCATTCTTAGGTTGTGTATGTTCTTCTTCTTCAAGAATCTCATTTAGAAAAGCTACTGGAGGTGGATCCGGACATGACTCAGATGATGAATTATCTCATCTAAAGATAAGGAATTCCATATCTTCACCATGAATCATAATTTCCTTCTATTTGTAATATTTTTTTGAATTATATTTTTAATTTAAATTCATACCAAGTATTATATCAAATTCAACCAAAAGTATGATAATAAAATCAGTAAATAGAGAATGTTTATGTGTCATAATAGGAACTACTTGACACATCTTTGTTGCAGTGGGGTTTCCACTAGGATTTTTGACATAAAACTCCCTTCTTAAGGTGAATGAGAAATGTTTAATTTTTTGGAAAACTAGGAATATATAAAATAATTCAATGATCCATAATCAAATAAAACATTATCTAAATTTGAGGATATGATTAAAGTACCCGCAACAACATCATTAAGAACTTAAACCTTAGTTTTTGTGATTGTATAAAATTTTCCTTTCTCCCTCGGCATTTTCTAGGGAAATTTCCCTTTACAACTAAGAAAACAATTTGCATAGTGTCTCGTCTCCTTACAGCTGAAGCTTTGAAAATTGTCAGCTTCTTTCTTACCCTTGAAATCATGGGTCTGGTGGCCTTTTTCTCTACACTTGTGACAAACTCCCATTCCTAATAATCATGTTCCATGATATTTATTTCCATATTTATTACAAGTTGTAAATTTCACCCTTACCTTCTTCCCCTTTCCCTTATTTCCTTTTCTAGAGTACTCAGAATCCCTCTTCTTATCTTGCTACCCTTCAAATCCATAAGACTTATAGAATTATTTCTATGACTTAATAGAACAAAATAATGTATCCTCATACGATGACAATGTTTGGAAGACTAGCTCCCTTCAAATAATTGGATTAAAACCATCAAATAAATGCAGAATATTTCTTTTTGGATTATGTACATAGTTTTTGGCATGCCTTGCTAGCCTTGTAAAGTTGGTTTCATACTTAGAAATATTCCCATCCTCATTTTGTCTCAGATTCAAGATTTTTCTCTACATATACACTCACTATTCATGAGGAAAATATTTTTCTAGTAAAAGTACCTTAAAATCATTCCATGTTTACTATTTCCTCCTCCTCCTTAGGGTTTTTAATCAATGACCACCATTGATCCACATCTCCTAAGATACGATAAAATATTATGAACACCTTCTCCATTTTATTACTTCCCAAAGAAATAAATATATTCTCTAAGGAACTTATATATTTCTTATCTATAAATGGATTTTCAGTCCCATTGAATGATATAGTTTACCGATGCACGAAGAATTCTAACATTATTATATTGTGTTGTGGATCAACAGACCGCTCTATACGGGAAATTTTATTTCTCATAACTCAAGTCATATGTCCCAATATAGTTATAAATTATTTATCTCCAACTGCAACTCCATCTCTAATATCATTATCTTTTCTAAGAGTAAAATCCCTACATGGATTACGTGTATTGATATGATTTCCATTCCTTCCTCTAGGTGCCATTTATAAAAATAGAATACACTAGATTTGATTATGAATCATAATGTATAATTTTGAAAACTGTGAAACAGTTAAAATAAATTGAAAATTTATTTATAACTAATCAAAAAATCATAATCTTGGTTTCTTTGGTAATATTCTCAAAGTCCTTTATAGGGTTATGTTTCCCTAATCCATGTTTCCCTAAATATAGTTCCTAAGGTTTCTACTAAACTTGATATAATTCCAACAATAAATAACCTAACCCCAGTAGCCTTGAGTTGGTGGTTAATTTATTACATTTCAAATATATACAAACAATATCATCCCAAAGGATCGAATAATTTAGTAGTCTTGGAAAACTAAATACATACTTGAATCTTACACTACAATTGAAAATATAAAATACAACATAGTATTTCCTTTGAGAACACCATTATTCTCCTAGAATATCCCCTCATATCAATCATAATATACTTCTTCGCATCCTGAGAAAAAATGAACATAAGAAAAAGGGTGATCTTAGACGATCAGTAAGGGTATCCATACAATGGAAGATAAATAATACATGAATAATATTCCATGAAATAAATGGAAATCAGATAATTCCATAATCACATGAGCCAAAAACATATCCATGGATATCATAAATTGTAAAATAATCACATGGAAATTAATAAATAATCTCATAATTAGGTAAATGTATAATTCCATATGTCATAAACATATCGTCGAGGCCGCATTCCAATACACCTTACATAAATGGGTAAGGACTCAGGCAATACCCTAGCTAGTTTGTCTCACGAGACTAACTGATGCATCGAGGGGCTATAGCGTCCCCTCTGCCCACCAGTTACTAAGTCCAATGCATTTATCATATTAAATGGGTGAAACATAATCAACATAAACATTCATATTGAAATTATCATATTAAATGTTAATAATTTCCCCAATCAATAAACATAATCATAAATTATCCAAATTAGTACGACGAATGGTATCAAAATAGCACGTCCCAACCAAAAAATTGTAAATAATCTATATAAATAATAGGTATGGTATCATAATAACATATACATAGTGTATAATAAGTAAAATAATGGTTTTTGTCATTTATAAATAGAAATATTATAAAAATGTATTTGAAAACATCCTCGAGGAAAATAAAATTTTCACTTTGAAAATAATTTATTTTTTAAAAACTGTGCAACTGCGAAGGAAAACATTTTATTTAAAAATGACCATATAAAATTGTAAAGTAAACTT
Source organism: Viscum album (assembly GCA_963277665.1). Classification (NCBI taxonomy): domain Eukaryota; kingdom Viridiplantae; phylum Streptophyta; class Magnoliopsida; order Santalales; family Viscaceae; genus Viscum; species Viscum album. Next base: position 565,085,927 of record OY728134.1, on the reverse strand, counting down.
CAAATAAAATATTATTCATGAAGTCAAGAAAATCCTTTCTTACTGTATAAGTTAAAAAACATTCATTTTACACTTTTTTTGGAAAAGTCAAAAAGTACATTGTTCGAAAAAAGATAAGAAGATTCATTTTAAAATGTTTTTTAAGAAGTAAAACATGGGTAAAAATGAATTTAAACAATAATAAAAGATTATTAAAAATATAATTTAAGAAATTTTATTTAAAATATGGATATGGAAGAAAAATATTCCCCAATAGATACTTAAGCATAAATAATCCCGAATATTGATGAGATTGTGAAATAAACCCTTACCCCAGGTTTGAATTCCTTCACACATGTTCTAACCTCCTATATAATAAATATAGATTTATTATAAATATACTCTATAGACATACTGATATATATCATACCATTTATGACACACTTATAATATTTTATTACCCATTTCTTAACAATCCTTTGTTAGAAATCATTGTTTCGGGTAATGACGACACTACTATAAAAACAGGCGAGGGAAGCGCTACCCCTTTATCAGCGCTGAAAAAAATTATATTTAAAAAAAAATTCATAAAAAATAAATTATTTTTATATAATTATATTTATTCATATATAAATATAATATATATTTTTTAAATACGTTTTATATACGTATAAATAGAATATTACATTTAATATATAAGAAATTTAGTGTAAATAGATTTAAAATATTTAAAAAAAATATTATTAATTAATAATTTGCTAATTAATATCGATTAAAAATAATTTAATAACAATTTGAAGACACAAAAACCAAAACAATTAATAAAAGATCTAAAATAAGTTGAAAATGTAACTCAAACTTCAAACGACCATAAATTTTGATCCGAGTGTCCATTTGAGCTCTACAACATATCAAATCGAAGCCTGCGATGAGATCTATGCGCTAGTGATTGAGGAAATGCATTTGTCACATATTTCGAGGCCAAAAAAGGCCCATAAGGCCTCCAAAACTGAGTTTTTATTCAGGATACCCCGATTTGTTAACATTCAAACAAGTATAACTTCTGATCTGGATGTCCGTTAGGTATGTACCACATATCATATCGAATATTGTTTCATTTTCTTCTATTTGACTGGTTGTGGTGTCGAAACGGGATTCTATATTATAAGTTATGGTCGTTTTAACATTCTATGGCTTTTCAAATACACATATATATGTATTTATTCGTAAATATATATGTGTTTGTGTGTGTGTCTGTGTGTTGTATATATATATGTATGTATGTATGTTTTTATTTATTTAATTATAAACACACATAAAAAACATTTTTCAAAAATGTATTTAAAACTAATCATATAAGTATATATTAATATACAAATAAATATATGGATAAAAAATTATAACTAAATATATATATATAAATAAATAAATAAAAATATATATTAATATACGAATGAATATATATACTAATATATGAATAAATATATTTATATTAATATGAATATATATCAATATATGAATAAATATAACTATATATAAATATATATAAAGATATATATCATTAAATAGAGAAAATAACGAAATAACTTAGTGGTAAAGGTGCAGCCACGAAATGGGGAGGTTGCGGGTTCGAGTTCAGGTGGAGGCAAAGGTGGTGTGTGCATTTGAGGATGCGCAGGAAGGGCAGCATGTGGGAGAACTCCTAGTGCTGATAAAGGGATGGTCAAGTGCTGATAAAATCTCTCCCCATGCATTATTTAATTTTTTTTTTAAATTTTTTTGACTTTTATCAGCGCTTTTTAAAAAGTGCTCATAAAGGCCCCTTTTATCAGTGCTAAAAAAATCACTGATAAAGGGGTCTTTTATCAGTGCTTTTTTAGCACTGATAAAGGTGGCCTTTATCAGTGCTTTTCAGAGCTCTAATAAAAGGGACCCCCCTATATTAGCATTGAGCTTTACAGTGCTTTTTTAGCACTATTAAAGCCCGTTTTGAGCGCTGATATAGGCCGTTTTTGTAGTAGTGCGACTTCATTTTTCATGTATGTTTTGGTTTGATAGTTTCGATATTTATACTTTGGTTAAGGTTAAATCATATAAATAATTTTAATAATGATATAAATATAATATATATTTAAAGTAATTCATTAAAGGTAGAGATAGAAAAATGTATCACACCGTTTATAGAGAGGGTAGGCTGTATCTATGCATGAACACTATTTTCATTATTCTAAGGATGGAAATAAAGAAAGGTAAATAGTAATAATAATTTATATAATCATTATTATATCATATATATTCATCAAATTCATTCTTATTACAATCTAATTAAAATATAAATGAAACATGAATCATATCACTTCGTGGAGGTGGTAGTCCACACGTACACACAAACGATCATTTAATAACTTTTTGTAAGGTAAGAAGGAAGATATGATATTATTATTTAATAATTATAATTATATTATAAATATAATATATAAATATTAAACCCATCATAATTCTTATCCATAAACGATGGAAATGAAAAATGAATTGTATCACTATGTGGAGACGGTAAGTCGTAAGTACGCACGAGCGAAACTTTCACTTCCCATTTGATGTAAAATAGGGCGGGTAATGGTATTTTATTAATAATAATTTCATTTTAGTATATTTATGATACTGAATTTATTATTTTATGATAAATTAAAGATATTTATAATAGGTATAATATGGAATAAATTGAAAGAGGTCGGGTAATACAATTACCTCTTCTCCTGGAGACCTTCTTTAGATCCTTTATTAAGAGACATAAGGTTGATATTTTAGGGATAAAATAACCTCCATAGATTGTATAAGTATGTTTTTAAGTGAAATGGGTAGGTTTTAGTCGATCTATATGGCTCAATGTGGTGTGAAGAAGTGATGGTGGGGGTTCCCATTTATAATTGAGGTGTGAGGCACTTTTAGAATTTATAAAAAGATTAAATTATAATAAATCCATTATCATTCCAAATGCATCCAAATGGAAAGTTATTCAAAGACAAGTTAGGAAAGGTTTTTAATACCATCAAAAAAATATAATTTAGACAAGTTTTGGTGTCATTTTAAACCTTATCATTTTGATCAACCCTTAGTTAATAAATTTTTTATTTTAACTATAGTAACAACATTTTCATATTAAATAGTTTTAATTTTTTACTTATAAGGTTACAATTGTCCCATAAATGGACAATTTATTTCATTTTCGACCGTATCATATCCATGTTGAAATAGTGAGTTCCATAGACCCAACTATTCAGTGATTTTGATCACCATATCATGTATAAAGTTAGTTATACATGATGTTATCTTACCATTATAGTGTATACTTTTCTGTATCCACTATTGAAATGGTAATTTCCAAAGGTTAATTTTTTGTATCAAGAGGTTATAGCAGTTCCCAGGATATAATGAGAACCTTGAGATACTATGACATTAATCTTAAATATATGTTCTATGGTCTAGATACATCTTACTGATTGGACACACTAGATGTCTGGCTATTAGGTGCTGGGGGCTCATAAGCATTGAGACTTCTTCTCATGAAGTTCACACTTGGTGATCTCTAGTAGTGAGATCATGAGGACCGACCCTCCAATAGGAACAGTACATATTTTGGGTGTCATTGGATGTTCTTATCTATGATCATGTGTAATGGTCTCCTGACTTGAGATCATTACCAATGTATGTCATTTGATTACGTACTTTGATGCAAGATGAAAACCATGACAATGAAGTCATGGCGATGTAGTTTGTGTTGGGTGCGTCATTGGTGGCATAACATTGGTTGAATGGTCAAGAAAGGATTTTCCGCTTTTGGGATATGGAAGTAATATATCTCAGTCCATGTTGATAAGGATGGTAGTACCTTTATAAGACAATGTCCATGGAAGTCAAGGGTAAATTCGTCTAGTTACGTCAACAAACAATAAATCAAGGAAAAGGGCGATGACACGTGAGTGTGTCCTGCTTTATGAGATATTACTGACAAAGAGATTATATTACACAACACGTGTTCGTAGGCTAGTTGTCGCTGCTATGACAATCCTTATCTCTTCAGGGACCATGATGGGTTTCTAGATCCCGCTCTTGGTCAGTGAATACTATTCACTACATTCGAGATAAGGGACTAGAGGGTCACACACAATAGCGTATTTGAGAATCTGCCCTATTTAGTTGAATATGAGTTTTGGACATGGTGGGCCCCACTGATGGGGTCTGGGATTTGTCCAAGGTTAAATTACCACCAATGTAATAAATAAATTTATATTATTCGAGTTTAGAATAATGAGTATTGAATTTATTTATTAAATGTACTTACAATTTTTAAGTAAATACATGAAAAAATATTAATTGAAGAATATTAAATACATTAAATGTTCAATTAATATTCATGGGAATGATGAGTCAAGTTTTTGACTCATTTATTTTCATTTAATATATTTAATATATTACATGTGAATGATACTAATATTTATGACTCAATTTAGTAGTCATAAAATGTCATTTATAGTGCATTAAGTATTCAGGGTCGGTGATCCGATACCAGGTATTTTAATTAACCACTATAAATATAAGAGGAGAGGAGATTTCCAATTACTATTCATGGTGCTTCTCTCTCTTATCCTCTCTCCCATGATCTAGAGAGAGAGGCTCTAGATACAAGGAGCATGGATCAAGCACTCTCTCAGACATCGTTTGCAAAGCGATGCAGTGATCATTGGAGTGTCGAAGGCATCTTCGTAATTCCATTATAGCACTCAGATTACGACGAACGACGCTCCTGCAGATTTCTTGAAGTGCGTGTGGATGATGTAGAGGAGTTCGATGTCATATTCTTCGAGCAGTGATTGCCAACAAAGAGTAGATTTTGTGTGTGGATTCAGAATTAAACCATGTATTTTTATGGTTTATTTTTGTGCTTAAAAACCTTCACGCATGGTCCTCAGCTTTGACCGGGATGATCTTCGCCGACGTTGAGAAGTTTACGTCGAACGTTGGTGGAATTTTTTTAAAAACCCACCAGTTTGAGGCTTCCTCTGCATGCCCAGTTCCAACAAGTGGTATCAGAGGGAACACGTCTTGATTTTAAGCCAAATATAAATTAAATTTGCATTAAATTTAATGAAGGGCATCGATACAGTTCCAATTCCATAGACGGAATCAGATTCGGACATCAGATGACCAATTTGCGGTCATATAAAGTTTTGAATTCAGATTCGAGACTAAATTTCGGCGATGTTTTGTAATTCTACCGGAAATTCCATGGTCAAAATACTCACCGAAAAACAGTTTTGCTTTGATATTATTTTCCTAAAAAAAATTGTATTATTATTATAATAATAAAATTATTTATTTTTATTATAATAATAATATTAATTTTATTTTGATAATAATATTAATTACATTATAATAATAATATTATTAAAATAATACTATTTTTTTCTTTTCTAAATCCTATACATTAGGCTAGAGAAAAAAAACAAAAAAAGAGGGGAAAGACTTTCAAAGAAAGTTTTTTCTAAAAAGGGGGAAAAGCGCTAACTTGCAAAAGAAAGTCTAAAGAAAAAAAACAAAACAAAAATTGGGGAGGGGGGGTAACTTGCATGTAAAAGTCATAAGAAAAACAAATTTTGTTTTTGGGGGGCCGAGCGGGCCCCCGTCTCCCTCACGCAGTGACCCCACAAAGGAGGCCGTTGCCTCCCTCTCTGGTAGCAGCAGTAGAGCCGCCCTTCTTGGTCCGTGAACCTGACCGATGGGCCGCCGACACCACCCGAAGTGCCCACCCAACCTTGCGACTGCCTCTCTTCTTGAGCCTCCCTGGCCACCCTCCTCAGACCGCATCTGCTGGCGACACCCAGCATTGCTACTTGCTCTAGCCAGCCCGCATGCGGACCTCTAGCAACAACACCTCTGTTGTCCAATCCGATGAACCAGTCCCTCCTCCCTATTTTAGGTGCCCCATGTAGGAATCCTTGGCTAGCCTTCCTCCACTCCAACTCTGACCTCCACCCAAGTGGCACCCCGTATCATCCAGCGCCCCCTAATCTAGCGCACACCTACTTACGGCGGAGCCGCGCGCTGCCGGTCGACCCCTCTCCCGGCACCTCGAGACCTGCCGTATGCTCCAACAGCCACCCACACCAGCGACCACCTCCAAAAGGTGCTGCAAATGCCACCCTTGTCTCCACCTTGTTCACCCGCGACACCCCACTTTCATCCAACCCTTCCTTAGTCGGGTGTTTCCATGCTTGGAACCCCTCGGTCCGGCCTCTCTGAAACCTACAGCATGACACGCACCACCGTGAGGTACTCTTTATGTGTTTGTTTTGGTTTGCACATACTGGGTTGGCCCAAAATAGACCCGAGTGGGTCTACTTATCCCAAAACGGGCTTAGGCGGGCCTGCCCATCCCAAAACACCCATGTATGCGGTTGATACTGCCTATATTTGGCCTGCACAGGTTCGCCTCGACCTGCACAGGCCATGCCTGATGTTTCATGGGCCCAGGTGATTTAATTTAAACAAAAATTAATTAAATTAATTAATTTATTTTCATTTGATAATTAAATTAATTAAGTATTAATTTGTGGTTTAATATTTAATGTGGCGTAATTAATTTAATTGGGAGATTAATTAAATTAATTAATTAATTTATTTTTTAGTTTTTAAAATTAAATTAATTAATTGGGACCAAATGACATAAATATTGAATTAAAATTAGAGAGAAATTTTAATTCAATAAATAATTCCATCAAGTTTATTTTTTAATGAAAGTTTAATTTTATTCTGTATTTATTTAATATATGCGAGTTTAATGCATATATGACTAATCATAAGCTGGAGATCAACCAATTCATATCTGGTGCATTTTATTTATTTATTTAAGTAATTAATTATTTATATCAATGGTTTTGTAATAATTAGTTTAATTAAATAAAAAGACGATCTGCGTGTCATCTCAAGTGTCGTTATATGAATAAGGGCCTGCACGCCCATTCTCAGAGTTGCATATTTATACCCCAAGACCCCCTCGCCTGTGTGCAAGTACAGTTGTATAATGACAAGATGAGGCGTGATGCACTTCACGCCAAGTGAAGGTGACACACCAAACAAGAGTTGGATACCTTGGATGAGTAGACGTTTCTATTCAAGTTGCAAGCCATATGACTAAAGGTATTGTCCCTAGGGTCTCAGTTGGTCTATTATTCACTCAAAAAATCAACCATTAGAACCGGATCATGATTCAGTTTTTCATTTTATTTATTCATGGTTTATTATTTTGAGAATGTGTAGTTAGAACGCGATCAGATAGAATAATAATAAACAAGCATGCAAGATAAAATGAACATGTGATGATATGAAATTTCTATTTCTTACATGGCCAATTGTGAGTGAGATCACATAGTACGCGCTTATAAAATAAAAAATTATTTCTTTCTTCACACTAAAAATAATAAAACCCTCAAAAATATATTAAGTCATAATAGCCTTCCGCCATTCAAATTTGGAAAAAACTGACTATTTGAGGTGTCGGTCATGCCATAGATGAGGGTTCCTCTTTCTACCGGGAAGTCCTTATAAGAGTAATGAGTTGGCTTAACTAATATTGCATAAAAAAATAGCCATATATAGCTTGTTGTAATTTTAGAGGCAAACATTGAGTAAATTAAATTATGATTTTAAGAAGCTGGGACTTCACTCAACAGATCAAGGAACCGCAAGTTAAAGCAGCCAGCCAGCCAAAAAACCACATAGAACCCTCTAAGTAGTGGTGTAGCCATATCTTGTAGACTATGAGGGGTGGTTATGAGATCCTTGCCACTAGAATACTCAAGTGACAAAGTATTCCAATTATAGAAAAGAGGGTTCCTAGAATCTGATAAAATAATGGGAGACATTACATGATTTAAGTAATTAATAAAAAATGACTAAACCGATAATCAGATAAAAGGCACTCATATTCTAAAATTCATTTTCATAGAAAAATGGAAAATTATACCATAAGTTTAAACTGTAATAAATATTGGACAATGTAAATGTCCTCACTAACATGAGTATCTATGAATAGTACAAGCACGTGCACATAGTACTATGATATAGGAAACTCAAGGTGCCAGTGTCCCCAACACTGTTAAACTACCTCAAGAAGCGAGGGTGAAACTACTTATAGGAGACTAATGTACAAATCATATGATGGTTATATCATTATGCTTTCATCAATATCTAGTGATAGTTGTAGTCACTGCACTAGGACATGGATGATATAAACATGAAGTCTCATCTTCGAGATGTATGCAAGGAGAAAGCAAAGCGATGATATGAATAAGGTAATGTTACACTAGCATGTGTAAATTGAAAGATTGATCATGATCATTAAATGAATCCCTTTCTGATATCATTTTCACCAAATTACTCAAGTCTCATTTTAAGTTACAAAACAAATAAGTATTGAGTAAATGCTTAATTACCAATTTAGGTAAGGTTCGCCAAGTGAATAAGAATAAAAGACAGTTAATTTTTAATTCTTATGGTGAATAAATTGAAAGACAATGTGGAAAGGTCAAAGGCATTTAATGACCATGGCACATTTGCAATGTCCTTCAATGAATGAGGTATTAACAAAGGTTATTTTCATTGCATATTATAAAATAAAACAATGGAAGTTTAAAAGAAATTAACCGAATTAAAGAAGCAAGTTTCCGCTACTACATCAGGAATATTCATCAATGTAATGTTTCCTTTTACTAATTGGGTATTTAATACTAGATGGTTTTTATATATTTGTATTTAAATATTGTTACCAAGTATAGAAATATTACTAGAAGTCAGGTGTATTCTCCACGTGGCTACGAAAGGGTGATACCTAGGCTAGTGGTGATAAGTACACGACTTCTTAATTTCCAAGTGAAATATTTGTGTTGAACTATTATTGAGAATAACCAAAAAAATTAATCTCATGTATCCTTGGATGCAAGAAGACATTCTTTCAGGTTTTAAAATTAATGTTGTTTTTGGTAAACTCAATCACTAGTTCAGTAATACATGAATCATATGGAAATTAGCGATGAATATAAATGTAAGACTTATACCAAGTTGTGAAAAGATAATTCTTTGTCAAGTAATACTAAAAGTGGACATCATAAATATACCATGTTTGGTATTTAGACTCAGAATAGCTGAATACTATTGGTATTATCGATGTTTTTAGTTTGGAAAAAGAGCCTTTAGTAATAAAGGTATGTCACAAAGATTTTGAAAATAGTTTGACAAGTAAGCATGAATTATTCCGAGTATAAGCTATAGGTATATATAGTTCATAATATTTCTTTAAGTAATTAAGGAATAATAAAGTGAAGTATATGCATGTTCAGGAGATATGAGTTGCTTCTGGTTGGGATATCGAAGAATATCTCAACGAAGCATTCATCAATCATGATAATGTATCATGAAGTAATTTATAAATGCACATTACCTTATCAACATCATGACATTGATGTTAATGAGGAGGATTGATGATAAAATCTTACATATCAACATTGATAAATTAACATGTATCATGGAGAAATTTCTAAGCGCATATGTTATACATCAAAATTTTGATGTAAGTAATATTAATGTTGCAACTAGCAGAAACTTACATTATATTTCATGAAATAATTTGAAAATAATGGCGATATCCCATAACCATATGCCAACTATAAATGAAAAATGGATATCATATGAGTCATAGTATGATATAAATTCATTATGTCATAAGGACATGCATTTGGATGAAAATAGTTTGTTCGGAAATAAAAAAACTTGCATCAAGACAAACACATTGTGCATTTAGTATAATAATCCTAACAGTTGCTTAGGATATTACAAAAACCCCTTTCATAGAAAAGATATAGTCAAGTTATAGACTGTATTTCTATAATAGGGTGCACATCTCTATTAGAGATAGTGGGAGATATATTGACTAGTGTTTAGTCAATGATCAAAATGAACAAATAGTTGGGATAAGAACTAGTTCCACAAGAGCATGTGGAACAGAGTATATTCCAAAGATACATACTATGTATGAAGGATAAAACCATGGTGATGGTTTTTATATTCACTACGGTCAGTAATCTATTATTCAATGTGAATAATATTTCCTACAAGTAAGTAGTATATAGAAATTAGCTAAAATTGATAAGACCAACTAAAATTCAATTAATGGATTCCGTGTATCAAAGTAAAAAGGGGCTTATTATTTTGAATATTTTGGTGGGTATTCATGTGAATTGATACATGGGTGGTACAAGCGCAGTACTAATAAGTTTCGATTGGTTTCACCAAGTAATTATGCCTAAATCCGTTAGAATTTTACTTATCATAGCTAATATCTATGATCAAATTATTTAGCATTAGATGTCATGACCACCAATCGTGGATGGTATCTATACAACACAACCGGAAAGGGATGTTCACGTCACAAAATTCCAATAAAGGTTGAAAGTTACTAAAATCCAGTTTAGGATTAAAGTAAACAATGTGATCATAGAATATACATTTGTAACAAATGATTTTCATGTGTCTATGAGAGTTTAGTGGGAGCACCAAAGTTTTCCAAGTAAAATATGTTCAGAAACATTTAGAAAATAGACATTGGTCTCACAGTTAGTTAAGACCAAGATGATATTTATTCTCTAGTGATTGACTTAAAGTAGCAACCTATGTTCTAGGGAACAGGATCTACTGAGGTAAATCTATAGGTTTCTTGATCCTAGTCAATCATACATATAGTGACATTGTATTGAAAAATAAAAGTTGGAATAATTCAAGAGATGATTTGATGCCTTTGTCACAGGGAATAATCTATTCATGTTGACATGTCTATGACATGGGAAGAGATAAATGTGGTGAGTTACAATCCATACACCAAAGAGATGGATCAATCACGTATGCCATGATATGTACAAGAACTGATACTGAAAAGGTATATTTTACAGTAGGAAAATATCAATTATATCTAGGAGCACTACAAAGGATGCAATCAGAACTATCTAATTGTACTTCAGCAAGTAAAAAAGAGATGTACTTGGTAAGTGGAGAAGAAATGATGCTGTTTTTTGAGGATACAAACTAGTATTCCTTAGATACATGTGATTTAATTTTGTAGTTAGGATAAAGACGATGAGCGAGTCAAGATCATATCAACTAATGGTAGCTATACCTACAAAGATCAAGTACTTTGTAGCTTCTAAGGTAGCTAAGAAGCAGTTATTAAATGCAAAGATTTGTTCTAGTTCTTGGAATAACACTTGGCGAGGAAAGCATTATCATAATGTAAATTATGATATTATTACTATCCAAGATGTCAAGTAATGACAGTGAAAAAAGGGATATACTTGGGATACCATCTATTGAAAAGTTTTACTCAATGAGATAAATTCATAATAGCAAAATAGTCATGGGAAAAAACTGTGGCGGACCCAGTAGCTAAATCCATTACTCAGTAGAAACATGATGTTAATCACGTGAGTAGCTAACAAGTTTGGTTAGAAAGTTGGCTCTAGTGCAAGTGGGAGTGTTGAAATAGTGGGTGCCCTAGACCCACTATTCAGTGCTTCTGATTACCATATCATGTATACAGTTAGTTATACATGATGTTATCTTACCATTATAGTGTATAATTTTATGCATCCACTATTGAAATGATAATGTCCAAAGGTTAATTTTCATATCAAGAGGTTATAGTAGTTCCCAGGATATAATGAGAACCTTGAGATACTATGACATTAATCTTAAATATATGTTCTATGGTCTAGATACATCTTATTGATTGGACATAGTAGATTTCTAACTATCAGGTGCTGGGGGATTATAAGCATTGATACTTCTTCTCATGAAGTTTACACTTGGTGATCTCTAGTAGTGAGATCACGAGGACTGACCCGCCAATAGGAAAAACACATATTTCGGGTGTCATTGGATGTTTCTATCTATGATCATGTGTAATGGTCTCCTGATTTGAGATCATTACCAATGTATGTCATTTGATTGCGTACTTTGATGCAAGACAAAAACCATGTCAATGAAGTCGTGGCAAGGTAGTTTGTGTTGGGAGTTTCATTGGTGGCATAACATTGGTTGAATGGTCAAGAAAGGATTTTTTTCTTATGAGTTATGGAAGTAATATATCTCATGCCATGTTGATAAGGATGGCGGTAACTTTATAAGACCATGTACATGGAAATCAAGGGTAAATCCATCCAGTTACATCAACAAACAATAAATCAAGGAAAATGGCGATGACACGTGAGTGCGTCCTGCTTTATGAGATATTACTGACAAAGTGATTATATTGCACATCACGTGCTTGTAGGCTGGTTGTCACTGCTGTGACAATTCTTATCTCTCTAAGGGCCATGATGGGTTGCTAGATCCTGCTCTTGGTATGTGAATACTATTCACTACTGTTGAGATAAGGTCCTAGAGGGTCACACACAATAGCGTATTCGAGAATCTGCTCTATTCAGTTGAATAAGAGTTTTGGACATAGTGGGCCCCGCCACTGAGGTCCAGGATTTGTCCAAGGTTAAACGATCACCAATGCAATAAATAAATTCATATTATTCAAGTTTAGAATATCGAGTATTGAATTTATTTATTAAATGTATTTATGAGTTTTAAGTAAATACATGAAAAAATATTAATGAAAGAATATTAAATATATTCAAGGTTCAATTAATATTCATGGGAACAATGAGTCAAGTTTTGGACTTATTTATTTTCATGTAATATATTTAATATATTACAAGTAAATGATAATAATATTTATAACTCTATTTAGTAGTCATAAAATGTCGATGATAGTGTGTTAAGTATTCAGGGCCAACAAGGTGATACTGGGTATTTTAATTAACCACTATAAATATAAGTGAAGAGAAGATTTCAAATTACTATTCATGGCACTTCTCTATCTTCTTCTCTCTCCCATGATCTAGAGAGAGAGAGGCTCTGGATCCAAGTAGAATGGATCAAGAACTCTCTTAGGCATCGCTTGAGAAGCTATGCGGTGATCATTGGAGAGTCAAAGACATCGTCACAATTCCACGCTAGAACACGGATTACGACGAACGATGCTCCCTCAGATTTCTTGAAGCGCATGTGGATGATCTAGAGGAGTTCAATGTTGGATTTTTTGAGCAGTGATCACCAACGACGAGAAGATATCATGCGTGAATTCGGAATTAAACCAGGTATTTTTACAGTTTATTTTTGTGCTTAAAACCCTTCACACATGGTCCTCGACTTTGACTGGACGACTCTTCACCGACACCGACAAGTTCACGTCGAACGTCAGTGGAATTTTTTTAAAAACCCACCTGTTTGGGGATTCCACTGCATGACCGGTTCCAAAAATCCACCTTATCTTATTTTAACATTTTATTATTTTTAAATAATTTAATAAAATAATATTTTGATAAAATATCATTTTTTTCAATTTTGTCACTATTTATTTAATTTGTCTTCAAATACAACAAGACAAAAGGAGAATTCAAATCTAATACTTTCAAAACTCTATAATATTTCATATAGATATAGAAAATTTGTTGAACACATTAATTCATTCAAATTATATCAAAATTAATATTTTTAATATCATTTATTTTATTTTTCTGTTAATTAAATAAATATTGTATTAGCATTTCATAAGAATTTAAGGTAATTATATAATTTATAAAAATAATAAATAAATTTCTATAATGAAAATAATTTCATTAATCTAAAAATAGACATTTATTTTCATACATATCTTTCTTTTGTCTCTATGTGGGCACATAAGTGATATTAAAAATAAAGAGAGAGACATTTTGTAACTGTCTTTGATTTAAATAATATATATTTTATTTTCAAGGACACATTCCCATTAAACAACTAAATTTTGATCCTATGGTGTTAAGGGATGAATTAAATTTATCCAATAATAAATAGGTTAAAAATTTGGACCTTATCACTTATTTTTAACCTAGATTAATCTGATTTATCCTTTTCCGAGATGATAAAATTTAGCATGGTCACTATTCATAATGTCTAAAAAATAAAATAACCCTATTTACTAAATTTTATCCTCATAATTAAAAATATATAATCCATTTAATCAAATTAAATACCTATAATTAGTATAAATTAATTTTAAAATAAGTTCACAAAATGCGATAAAAACCGCATTTTAGAAAATGAAGTTTTTAAGAATAAAGATGGATTTATTCTTATCCCATGCATAGTAAAAATATTATATGAATGTTAAAACATTTTATTGAAGATATAATATATACATTTCATTATAATAATTCACTAATAGTTATTAATTCAATTTATTATGATCTAAATAAATTACGATTTTTTTTATTTTATTTTTATTTATAATCAATTAATAACCAATGAATTTATTTTATAAATGTATAAACCATATATTTTTAAAAATTTAGTTATTCTTATTTATATCCACCAATTTAATCTCTAGATTATAATGGTCACATAATAATAGATCGTTGTTCGTTTTAACTCGGTGTTGCATGCAACATAATCTATTAAAGAGATTAAATTTATTTAAAAAGAGACATACCATAAAATATTGGGGTGTTACATTCTTCCCTACAAAAAAATTTATTCCTAAAAATTTTAAGAATAACACATCATAAATAGATTTGGGTAGTTCATCATAATTTTATTAGGCTCCCATGATTCATCTTCTATCTTCTGATTTTTCCAAAGCACCTTTACCAACATAGTTGTCTAATTCCTAAACATTTATTCTCTAGTGTCTGGAATCTGGATAGGATCTTCACAGTTAGATAAATAATGTTCCAATTTTATTTCTTTATAAGTGAGAACATGAATAAGATCTGACATGTACTTCCTTAAAAAATAGATATGGAATAGATCATGTACTTTAGAAAGGCTTGGTGGCATTTCCAAATGGTAATTCATAGCTCCAATTCTTTCTAGGGTTTTAAAAGGTCCGATGTACCTAGGGCTCAGTTTTCCTCTCTTAATAAATCTTATAACACCCTTAAATGAATATAATGATAAATCTAATATTTTTATTATTATTTATATGTTTTTCAATTATTTAATCCCTTCAAATTTAAAAATTTGATCCGAATTGCATCATTTTAGTAATTTTGGTGAATTTTGGGCTAAAATGTGAAAGTTGCTTAATTATGGAATTCTAACAATTTTCTATTATTTCAAGAATAACTTTTACAATTTTGATGCAATTTTAGTGATTCTTTTTTTGGAGGATCTTTTTTTTGGATGTAAATTATTCTTTTGGGATTAGAGCTAATTCGAAATCCACAGCCCAGAAAAATCAATCAAGTTGAAAAATATTTTTTGATGATAGAATGGACACCCCTCAATAATTGAGACATAAATATAGATAAATACCTAAAAATGTGGTGATTATAGCTAAATTTGAAATAGAAATCTAAGAATAATTTTCATATTAATTTTTTGTAGATAGTTTATCTCATTAAGGAAGATATTTAATGTGCCAAATTGGTGTAAGTTGAAGAACCTCTTCATCTAGAAAATTTTTATTCAATAATTAGGGAATAAATTTTTTGAAACTTGTAAAAAAATATGAGATTTTTAAGGATAATTTCCAATATATATTGGAAAAAATTTATTGAATAAATCTTACTGATAATTAGCCATTTACTATAACAAATAAGATCAAACTTTCAGTGGATAGAAGCTAGAGGGAAATCCCCCCCTCAACCCTATAAATATGTGCATCCATTTCCATTCAACGGTGTTTAATAAGGATAAATAGGTTATTAATTTGAGTATTGGAACCTTTAAGTGATTTTTATTATCTATTTTATCTTTTATTATTTTCATAATACACTCTTCTTCCCCATTCAACTCTATTACCCTTCACTTGGAGGGGTAAAACTATTGAGTGATCAGGGAAGGGGGAGTTTTCCTTTTGTAATGTCTGAGACCCATGATTTAATTTTAAACTCTCCTTTTTCTATTTAATTATTTCTATTTTCAGTGGTTCTAAATATTATTAATGTGATTGTATTTAGGGTTTTAGTGTAATTTATTGTTTACAGCTTTGGTTTATATTCTTTAAACCCCCCCGCTTAGTGTAGTTTTTCTTGACCGAGAAGATAATGTTAGGTGGTGAGTGTATGTGATCATTGGAATGTGTGTGGAATAAGTGATTTTATTATAGATTTATAAGGAGAAAAAAATTCTTGATTATGACTCTCCTTAGTAGTTTGAGAATGGTTTACCGATTTTCATGCACACAGGAGTGGTTTCCATTGCTTCCTTCAAACAAGGGTGACTAATAACTCGATTGAAGATTCTTTAATTTATTATTCAATAGGAAGATAGTGAGATTAATTTTTATAACCATGACAACATTGAAAAAGGTTATCTTACCCTGAACCCACAATCCTCTTCATCAAATTTTATTCAACCTTTATTTTATTTATTTATTTCTTTTTAAAATCAAACAATTTAAAAAAAATCCACTTCTTTCTTTAATTTCAAGCGACAAAAGTGATTGTTGTGTGATTATCTAGAGATAAAACCTTGGTTAACCACTTTAATTCATTTTTAATTTGGGTAATAATTGTTTTTATAACACCCCATGATAGGAATGTGTTAAAACTTGGAATCATTGTTGGGGAGGTAGTGTCAAAAATCATTTTTTTATTCTCAAATAGAATGAGTAGAACCAAAAAAACCGACCCTTTCCCCCTAGATCCAAAAAATTGAAAGAACATTGTTGAATAGACTTAGAAACCTTAATTTTGAAAACTAAATTTTAGTAAATTTATCTTGAATATACAAGTAAAACTTCAAGTGTTCACTCCAGTCCTATCATCATGGAAGGAAATTAGATCCAAACCCTTAGAGACCCATGTGCACCACAATTACTTAATCAAAACAATCAACTTACCATGCTAGAGTTAAAAACTTATTCTTATATGAATCCTAACATGAAAACATTGCTTCCAAAATTTCATGTCTTGGTATAAGAAGACCCAAAAAAACATATTAAATAATCCTAGTATGTCTGATCTGCTTTCAGACCACAAGGAGTAGTCGAGGAGCAGGTAAAGTGGAAGATATTCCCATTTTCATTAGAAGGAGATGACAAAGAATGGTTTTATGTCTTACAACTAGGATATGTGCATTATTGGAATGAATTTTTGAGATTATTCATGCAAATATTATTCCCCACATCCAGAAGCATACCCATTAGAAATGAGATTTATTATATCAGAAATTCATCTAAAGAAACCCTTTATGAGTATTGGGAAATATTTAAGAATCTATGTGACAACTGACCACATCGTGCAATTTAAGAGCATCAATTTATTGTCTTCATTTATCAAGGATTACTAGAAAATGTTAGAAACCTTTTGGATGTATCACCTGGATTCACATTGATTGAAAAGTCATCAGAATAATCCATAGAATTGATTGAGAAGATTTCTCATAACTCATAACATTTTGGTAAAAAAGGTACCATAACAAGAGGTATTAATGAGGTAAGAAATTATATTCCATAACCCTTATTAGAAAATAATATTTAATGACTAAACAGTTTGGTGAGATAGATGACCCTAAAACAAGTGAGTTAACAATAAGAACCGACTAAGTTATGTGGTCTATGCTCATCACCTGATCATTTCACCGATGAGTGTGCTAAAATAAAGGGAATAGAAATTTGTGCAGAATACTTTCATCCAAGTAAGTTTAAATAAAATCAAGGATGAAGATATCTTAACCAAGTATAATATAGATTTGGAAATCACTAGAATCAAGCTAGATACCCATACCAAAACCATTTCAAAAACCAACACCCATTCTAGCAACAATTCCAAAACCCACCACCATTTTAGAAAAAGCAGTCTTATAAACAGCTCAACTACCACCAACCACCCACTTTATAGAGACCCTATGAAAAAATATCAACCATTGCACATCCTCCAATTCAAAAAAAAAACAATAATATGAGTTTTAGGTGATGAAAGACACCATAAAATAATTTTCCAACAAGTTTGATAGTCTCACAGACTTCTTAACCAGAAATCTAGGTAAAATAACAACTCAAACAATACCAAAACCAAAGTATAATGTCAGTATGATAATAAAAATAAGAGGAAAATAAATCCCACCATTGGAAACCCATGAAATTGAAACAAGAACACTTCTAATGAGGGAGAATGAAGTTGATAATTCTGAAAATTTTATAAAAATGCATTGAGAAGAGGAAAAGAAAGAGGAGGAGAAGGATAGGTTGAGGATAAATAGAAAATAAACTCCATTGAAAAGAAATTACAGGGAGAATAAATACTTACCCCCACCATTTTAATCAATGACAATTGAATCAAAGATATTTTAGGAATATGTTCTTGAAAAATAAATTCTGGACACCTTCTAGAAAGTGAAAATTAATACCCCCTTCTTGAATCACTCAAAAAAATTCTAAAGTATGATAAATTTTTTAAGGATAATTGCACCAATAAGTGGATACTTCAAGGTAATGAGAGTATCAACATGGGAATAAGTGTCTCAACCCTTATCACACCATAGTTTCCAACCAAATGTCAATATCCAGGGACATTTTCCATTCCATGGACTATTGGTCCTTTAAATTTATCTAATGATTTGTGTGATCTAGGAGATTCAATTAATGTATTTACTCACTCAGTATACAATTCTTTTCATATGTGAGACTTTAATCCCACTCGAGTGGTGGTCTATCTTGAAAACAGATCCACAGTTTTCCCTGCAGGAGTTCTAGAGGATGTCCTTATGAAAGTCAAAGATATTTTATTCCAAACTAATTTTTATGTGTTGAATATGGAATAAGGTAGGGGTTTTTCACACTCACCCATAATTTTGGGGATAAATTTCATAAATATAGCCAAAAACATCATCAATTTCCATGAAGGGACACTCACCATGGAGTTTAGAGATAACACTGTCCACTTCAATATTTTTGAATCCACATGGAACCCATCAGATGATCACTCAATCTTTTCACTCTCCAATGAAATTGGTACTAATCCAATTGAAAAATAAGGTATGTTCCATAAATTCTTATCATTAGGAGATAATTTTTCCATTGAAACTATCACTGAACATGTGAATGACCAAAACACTGGAGATTCTAATTTCATGTGGGAAGAAGAGGTAAAATATAATTTCTTTAATGATTTGTTAAATTATGAAGAAGATGATATGATTTATTATGTACAAGAGTTCCAAACTTTATAAGTGGAGAATCTCAATTTAATTTCATCCCTTAAACATCCCCTTGATCTGGAATTAAAACCACTCCCCACTGATTTGAAATATGTGTACCTTATGGAGGGATAGAAATTACCAGTGATAATTTCTAATAATCTATTTGAAACCCAAGAAAAATATTTGATTGATATTTTTAGAGAGAATGTACAAGAAATAAGGTGGATCTTTGGTGATATCCCAGGAATAAAACCAAAAATATGCTCACATATAATTCTTCTTGAGGGAGATTCCAAACTTGTCAGAAAGCCCTAAAGGAGGATGCATCCCACCTCGATAGAGGTTTTGAAGAATGAGATAGATAAGCTCTTGTAAGATAAGATCATCTATCCCATTTGAAATTCACAATGGGTTATCCTGATTCATTTAGTTCCAAAAAAACCCAGCCTAAACACTATGAGGAATGAAATGAATAAATTAATCCCTGTGAGAATTCAGAATAGTTGGAGAGTGTGCATAGTTCTTAGGAATTTGTATCAGTTTACTCAGAAAGACCATTTCTTTATCCCCTTAATTGACTAGATTTTATATATATTGGTAGGGATAACACATTATTTCTTTTTGGATGGATTTTCAAGTTATTTTAAAGTACCTATTTCTCCCAAGGATCAAGATAAAACTACCTTTACTTGTCTCTTCAGAACTTTTTCATTCAAAATAAAGCCAGTTGGATTATGTAATTCTATATATATATTTCAATGGTTCATGATAATTATATTTTCTAATCACATTGATGATTTATTGGAGGTTTTATTGGACGATTTCATAGTTTTTGAAAATTATTTTGACCATTGTTTGAAAAATATGGAAAAAGTTTTGAAGACCCGTATTGAAAATAATCTTGTTTTAAATTTTGAAAAGTGTCATTTCATGGTTGAGAGAGGAATTTTACTTGCGAATTCCATTTCACAAAAAGTTACTGAAGTGGATATATTAAAAAATTTAAGTGATAAATTAATTTGCTTACCCAACTTGTGTGTGAAACATGCTAGATCATTTTTAGGATATGTTGGATTCTATAAGAGATTTATCAAATATTTCAATAAGATTTATCTCCATCTCTTCAGATTAATTTTGAAAGATTATAATTTTGATTTCAATGGTTCATGTAGGTAATCCTTTTATTAGTTGAATATGAGATTGATTATACCATGAGTGATACAACCACCAAATTGGGAAGAACCATTTGAGCTACTTTGTGATGCTTCCAACCAAGAAGTTAGAGAAGTCCTTTCTTAGTGAATTGAGGGAAGGAAACAAGTAACTGCCTATGACTCAAGAACATTATATGCAGCCCAATTAAATTACACAACCACAAAAAAATATTTTTTAGAATTTTTCTTTCCTTTAGAAATATTTAGATCATATATTCATGGAACTAAAGTTACTATGTTTTCTGATCATATAGATATTAGGTAATCGATCAAGAAGGATGAAGCTAAACTGAGGCTATTGAGATAGATGCTACTACTACATGAGTTTAACATAGAAATCAAATATAAGAAGGGTGATGAGAACCAAGTATCCAATTACTTAAGTAGACTTTCTAACACTGCTAAAGATGAAATTCTAGAAAAAGAACCACTGAATGATCACATTCCAGGAGATTAGTTGTACTTGATTGAGGGAGAAGTTTCTTGGTATACTAGCATGTTCAATTATATGGTAACATATTAGGTCCCATATCATTTAAATTCCCACCAAATTAAAAAACTAAAATCCGAATCTAGATATTACATATGGTATGGTCTATTTATTTGTAATATTTGTAATGATCAATTGATAAGAATATGTTTTAATAAAAGTTTAATTGATTATGTATTTGAGTTTTATCACACTTTAACTTGTGGAGGCCACTTTGGACCTCAAAGGACAACAATGAATATTTTTGAATCTATATTTTATTGGAAAACCCTTTTTAAATATGTTCATGAATTTTAAAAAAGGTGTGAAAAATGTCAGTTTTTTGGAAATATTTCAAAGAGACAAGAAATGCCACAAAATACACTTAATTTTTGTGAGATTTTTGAAGTTTGGGGAATAGATTTTATGGGTCCTTTACCAATGTAATTTGGAAATTATTATACCTTTATTTCAGTTGATTATGTTTCAAAATGGGTGGAATAAAAATCCATTGGGATTTATGATTCTAAAGTT
Source organism: Viscum album (assembly GCA_963277665.1). Taxonomy (NCBI): domain Eukaryota; kingdom Viridiplantae; phylum Streptophyta; class Magnoliopsida; order Santalales; family Viscaceae; genus Viscum; species Viscum album. Next base: position 565,064,453 of record OY728134.1, on the reverse strand, counting down.
GTTTGTGATTTTGTCAGGGATAACATATTTTATAGGTTTAGAGTACCCAAAACCATTATCCTTGATTAAGTGACTCACTTTTTCAATAGAATAATGAAGGATTTACTAAAGAAGTATGGGGTTCATCATAAAACATTAAATCCTTATCATCCATAGACTAATAGTCAAGCTGAAGTGTCTACCAGGGAAATCAAAATAATTTTGGAAAAGACTGTTAAACTGAGTAGGAAGGATTCGAGCCAAAGGTTGGAAGACACATTATGGGATTATAGGACAGCCTTAAAAACCTCGACATGAATGATTTCATATAGGTTGATTTATGGGAAAAGTTATCATCATGCCTATGGAATTGGAGATAAAGAATATTGGGTTGTGAGAAAGATGAATTTGGATCTTGAAATTACTAGGAAATAGAGAAGATTACAGTTGCAAGAGTTAAAGGAAATTAGAAGGGAATATTTTGAAAAATCTAGGATTTAAAAAGAGAGAACACGATTGAATCATGATAATCTGATCCAACTGAAAGACATCCATCCTATATACACAATGCTATTATTAAACTCAAGACTCGATATGATGCTTGGTAAACTTCATTACACATGGTAAGGTCCATTTATAGTTACTCATGTATATCCTTTTGGTGTTTTGAAGATTGTGAAGTATGGAGAGCAGAATCCATTCATTTTTAATGGAAATAGGTTAAAGAAATTCCATGGGACCATGCTATCTAAGCCAATAGAGTAGATCACACTCCTCTAAACTATTTATCAATAAATTCCATCAGGTAATACCTATCCTTTAAATTTTCTTACTTGATGTGATTTAATCTCAAATATTATTACATGTAAAATCTACTTGAATGAACTGTGGGCAATGTATCATTTAATTATGTGGGAGGGAACCTTTGTAGTTTTGGATTTTAACTATGGTAACAACTTTTTTCCATATTAAACATTTGTAATTTTTACATATAAGGTTGAAATTGGCCCATAAATAGCCAATTTGGGTCATTGTATACTTTATTAGATTCACATTGTCTTATTTAAATTTTTTATGATTTTTAAATAATTTAATAAAATATTATCTTGATAAAATACCATCTTTATAAATTTTGACACTATTCATTTAATTTTACTTTAAATACATCAATAAAAAGGGGAAATTAGAATATAATGATTTCAAACCTATATAATATGCCAGTCATATCGATCTATAAAACCCATTGTACATATTAAAACATTGAAATTATATCAAAATTAATTTTTTTAATATTATTTATTTTAAATTTTCTATTAATTAAATAAATATTATATTAGCATTTCACAAACATTTTAGGTAATTATATAATTTTAAAAAATTAATAATAAATTTATATAATAAAAATAATTTTATTAAGCTCAAAATATATATTTAAGTTTGTTCATATCTTTCTTTTTTCTCTATGTGGACACATAATAGATATAAAAAACAAAGAGAGTGGCATTTTGTAACTATCTTTGATTTAAATAATATATAAGTCATTTTCATGGATACATATTTTTTAAACAACCAAATTTTGATCCTAAGGTGTTAATGGATGAATTAAATTCATCCAATAAAAATTTGGATGAAAAATTATGGCCTTATCGCTTAGTTTTAATGTAGATTAAATTGCTTTACCCTTTACCGAGGTGATAAAATTTATCATGGTTACTATTCATAATGTCTAAAAAGTAAAAGGGTATTATTTACTGAATTTGAGCCTCTTTATTCCATATATGGAATAAATTTAATCAAATTCAATACCTATAATTATCATAAATTAATTTTAAAATAAGTGCACAAAATGTGATAAAAACTGCATTTTAGAAAATGCATTTTTTAAGAATAAAATTGGATTTATTTTTATCCCATGAAGAGTAAAAATATTATATGAATGTTAAAAATTTTTATTTAATATATAATATATACATTTAATTAAAATTATTAACCAATAGTTACTAATTAAATTTATTATTATATAAATATGTTACATGAACAAAAATAGTTTTTTTTCTTCAGAAAAGAACTTATTTTATTTTATTTTTATTTTTTTTCAAATCAATTGACAACCTATGAATTTATTCTATAAATTCATAGACTATATATTTTTCAAAATTTAGTTATTACTATTTATATCCTCCAATTTAACAGATATTTTATAATGGTCACATAATAATAGATTGCAGTTCATTTGAACTCAGTGTTACGTGCAACACAAACTATATAAGATATTAAATTTATTTAGAATGTGATACCATAAAATCTTGGGGTGTTACACCTAGTCCATTTGAGGGAAATTAGTGAATACCTGTGTAAGTAATTCAAATATAAAATATGGAAGGCTTGAAGTTCTTTGTAATAAATATATAGATATGAGGATACACTTAATGGAAGCTATTGATGCATTCTTTGATCGAGTACATGTTCTTTTGAAGGACATGGGTTAAATTGGAAAGATGCTTGAATGTATGAATATTTTTCAACACATACCAAAGTTCCCAGGAATGATGTACCACTAAGGATGGGGGGGGGTTAGTCATTTATATATTTTTTATAGTTTTCTTTTAGAAAATAAACCTATGTGACTTGTTTGAGTATGATCCACTCAAATAGTCTTTATCATCCTTAGTAGAAGAGAATAAAAATAAAGAAACAAAAAAATAAACAAAATATTTTTACATGGTTTCCCTCCCAAGGTGGTTTTGGTACTGAGCACAGAGTGTAAGTGATAAAGTGTGAGAAATGAAATTTTTTACATTGCAATTAATGCCATAACATCTTTACTAGCATAACCTCAACCTGGTTATCAACCCAAGGATATTTTATGAATTAATTAAGCATGAAAAATTAAAATCAAAATCATAGATCAAATCCAAAATCACGAATAGTTAAATTTTGATCAAAAATGCATTTCTCATGCTGTAGAAGATCGTAGATTGAATGAACTGAAGTCGGAACCCTCTAGATCATCCATACACACTCAAAAAACTTCTTTGATCGTTAATATTCATACTCTGGATGCTATAATTGATAGATGAAGATCTCTTTGACATCATCATGATCATGGGAACATTTCTCATTTGATCTAGGAAGTGTTTCTTGGATCAGGGTTCTCCAATCAATCTCTTCTCTCTCTGCAGGTAGGTTTAATTCATGAAAATTACACTTTTACCCTTTAATAAATTGAACCTTATAAATTAAACCATATTTAAAACTTATAACCTAGTGAATGTTTTACAAATTCCATAAGTAATTTATCACTTGTAACATTAAAATATTATTACATGAAAAATGTTTGAGTCATTAACTCGACTCAAATCTCCCATAAAAATATTTAACGAGCCTTGAATATTAAATATTAAATATTCATTTGAAAAATACTTTTCCTTTTATACACTACTTATGAATATAATGTGTTAATAAATTCACACTTTTTTTCTAAACTTGAATAATATTGAATTTATTTGTTTTCTTACAATCGTTTAAACTTGGACATTACCCAACCCCCATCATGGGCCCCACAAAATCTTATATTCCAATTCACTAGAATTAGAAAATCTTATGAATACACTTTTGTGCGATCCTATATAACCTTATATTGATAGCAGTTATTCGTACTCACAGACCAAGAGTGGTATCTAGAAACACATCAAGTGTTTTGTTAAAATGTAGACGTGGGTGGATGATAATTAAATAAATTAATTTATTGATATATTAGATATTTATTCACCATGAATTAACACTGTCTCTATTTAAACTAATATATGGGAAAATCCTAGGGTTATCTACATAACCCCTAGGATTTGGAGAGAGTGTAGAGGATATATTTGGTAGACATCAACTGAATCATGGATTGATGATCAGTACTAAGGAGTTTGTCTTCGCTAATGGATTTTTTGGATCTCACCAACAACAATGAAGTTAAAGAGTTATTCATCATAAATCTATCAAAACTAAAGGTAGAAAATATTATTTTTGTGGTTTTAAATCCCATTTAAAATTTTATAAAAACACAAATTACTTATTCCTAAATTAATTTGTAACATCTCGAATCCATGATGTATTTTTTTATTCTTAAAAAATGTTGTCAAATACAGAATTCAAAAAAAAAAGAAACCAAAAAAGGAATATTTTTATTAATAAAAAACTGATTACATTACATTTTTACAAGACTAAAGAACATAACTAATCCCAAAAGATCATTATATTACCTAACAATATAACTGGTGCACCATTGAGAAACACTAGAAGACCGAATGTGTAGCCTAATTCCTATGAATTTTCCACAATTAAAAAATTAATGGTGAGAAAAAAAAATAACACCAAGAACTAGAGGGACATATAACATCATTCTTGGATGAAGGAAATGAATGTTGAGATGTTTTTCAAATACCCATAAGACATGAGTATTTATGAAACCTTTTTTGTGACCGTTGGAAAAATATAATCATTTTTTATACTTGTTAGGTGTTTTAAAAGTTTATAATGGATTTAAAATGTTAATTTAAAAAATAATATAATATTTAATATGATAAAATTAAATGGAAATGTTTTAATTATAAGTTGAACTTTTAAAATTTTGTAATAAAAACTTAGATAATTTAGTAAATTTAAGAAGATGATTCAATATAAATACTTTCAAATAACAATAACAAATTAACTTTTAAAATGGTGTAAATAATCTAAATAAAAGTGGTAAAAATAATATATATATACATATATAATACTTTAATATTTTCCCATGTTGTGAAAAATTTATACAAAAATTTACTAAGTGATCACACCACAAAGAAAGGGCAACCCGTGAACCACTACTTAGGTGGGCACCAAGGCCAAGCCCTCAGTTCAGTGGAGTCACCGTGCAATCCCAACTCAAGAAACAACGAGGCCAGACCCATGTGGGGTCGCGAGTTATGGTCTGATCCATGTATGGTGTGGGCCGAAACCCGGGTGGGAGCCCATGTATAAGGATCCCTGTGTGTGTGTGTGTGTTTGTGTTATCGGGGGGTATAAGACATGTATCAACTTATATAGGGGTGCGGTTTTTCTCCCCATTTTAATGTGGGATGCTATGGGATGAAATCCCAGCCATCTGATCACATTGGGATCATCTGATCTATCAATCCTTTTCCCTAATATCCTCCTCCACCATTATTCATCTTCTTCATTTTTCCCTTCCTGCGGCTTCGAACCAGTAGGTCTCTCCACTTCCAACGTATCCATCTCTTTCACTGTTGAGGTATCCCTCAACCCATGGCTCCATATCAACCCCAATCCCTCTAAAAACAATGCGATTGAATCTTAAAAAAATGAACCAAACCCCTGACTTACACTGCAAGATACATATATTACATATAAAACTTTAATATATAGATTTATTTATGATTTTACACTAATTAACACCATTTTTTGATCTTCCTTGGGTCTATTTTGAATCCCCTTTCATATCTTTGATCATTGTAATATGAAATATGAAATATATATATATATATATATATATTATATAAAAAACAAAGACAACCAAAAACCAATATTAAAACCCTCAAAATACCTGTTTTTCCACTTACACAACATTTCAATACTTTTTTCTATTTGTGTTTGATTAATTAAATATTTAATTTTTTATAGACCCTCATTTCTACATCTTGAACACCCAAACCATTCCTTAGAAACAACACCCTCTTTTTTTATCTCCCTATGTAACGACCCGAAATTTTTAATAAATATTGTTTCATAATTTTGTGTGTTATTTTATTTTTGATACTCAACAAAACTATTTCATTTGATAACATGAGTATAATTAAAATGAGACTGTTGGGTTTTGACTATTATATGACCGTTAGTCAGTATGACCATTGAAAATTGAATGTTGCAACTTTTGTCTCTAAATATAAGTGATCTTGGTTAATTAATATAGAAAGAAGATTCGATGGCCTCACCCAGTAGTCTTGGACCGATCGAAGCCCATCTAACAGAACTTGGGAAGGAGGTAGCACCACTGGGCTTTGCTCTGGACCAAACCCAATCCGAACTTCATCGTGTGAAGCTAGAACGGAATCTCCTTCGCGAGAAGTTAAAATTGATAGAAATTACTACTCGGGCGATGTTGGCCGAGCCTCCCTCAGATTCTCTCACCTTAGCACACCTTACACTTAGGTCCTATGCTGGTGTGAGAAGGGGCTATGTAAGGAGACCATAACTGCCTTGTGTAATCCTTTCTTTTAAATAAAAATTTTTATTTCTTCTTATGATGAAGTTTATGAATTTTCAAATGTTCGGATAAATATAGTATGCATATTTTTGGTGAATTTTAGAGAAAGAATATTTTAAAAAAATGTTTATGTAAACCTTAAATAATTAAAAATGTGTAATTATTTTCAAAAAATTGTCTTCTACAATTATGTTCAGTACGAAATTTAGAGTCTAATAAGATCAGCTTAATTTTTGATGAATAGTAAATTATGAATAGTGATTTTATGCTTAGGATTAGTAATGTGACCAAATGGATTAGTAATCTCACTTAAATAAAGCATCAATATAATCTAGGCACCTTGATTAAGTAATGTGATTCAATAAAATGGTTAAATAACGGTTTCATAAATTATTAGTCAAGTATTAGTTTTTTCAGGTGAATAGTGTTTTTTAATTAAAAATTTAATTAAAAATACATAGAAAATTATTTTTATAAAATGGATTTAATTTTTGAACTCAGAGCATCGATATTATGTTAAGGTAATTTTTGGGGATTTCTCTGAAAAGAATGAATTTTCGATGAATAGTGAAAATACAGTTTTTAAGTTACGGGTGTTTAATGACATCATTAAATGATTTATTAAGTATGTAATCAATATGGTCAGATTATGAATAGTAATATAAGGTATTATGTGTCCCAAGTGGCCAATACCATGGGCAAATACCATGGGTAAGCCCATGGTTTTTCCAAAATCACTAATGAGGTGTCCCTTGGCCATTAATGCCTTGTCCCCTCACTTTCCCTATAAATACCAACCCATCCTCTCATCCATTCGACTCCAAACTCTTCCCCAACGAAGCTCTGGTCTCATTACCTCCCAAGGAGTCCTCCCAAGGTGCCCCAAGCCCTCAAGGTCCCAACCTTTGAGTTTTAAGAGTTACGTTTTAAGGTAAGGGATCTGACCTCTCTCTTTCTTTTCAAGTAATCTCTTTTATGTCATTTCTTTTATGCTCCATGTTCTTATGTTGGAGGATGTTATTTTATATTCATCTTACTTCCCTTTTCATGTTTATATTATGAGATACCCCCTCTTTCTCTCATCAATTAGTTTTAAGAATATTTAAGTGGCGCCGTTAGGCTACCGAATTTTTAAGGGATTCTTTCACCCTTCTCAATTTTCAAAGTTCTACTTTCATGTCAAGTCTTTCAAGTTACTTTTTATTATGTTGGGGTATGATATCTATATATATCATACTGAACTTTTATGTTCATATGATGATAGACCCTATTTGATCTTGTCAATTCATTTTTTTTGAAGTTTAAGTGGCGCCGTTAGGCTGCCGAATTTTTAAGGGATTTTTTCACCCTTCTCAATTTTCAAAGTTCTACTTTCATGTCAAGTCTTTCAAGTTTATTTTTATTATGTTGGGGTATGATATCTATATCTATCATACCGAACTTTTATGTTCATATGATGGGAGACCCTATTTGATCTTGTCAATTCATTTTTGTTGAAGTTTAAGTGGCGCCGTTAGGCTGCCGAATTTTTAAGGGATTCTTTCACCCTTCTCAATTTTCAAAGTTCTACTTTCTTGTAAAGTCTTTCAAGTTCCTTTTTATTATTTTGGGGTATGATCTATATATCTATCATACTGAACTTTTATGTTCATATGATGAGAGACCCTATTTGATCTTGTCAATTCATTTTTGTTGAAGTTTATGTTGCGCCGTTAGGCTGCCGAATTTTTAAGGGATTCGTTCACTTTTCTCATTTTTCAAAGATCTAATTTCATGTCAAGTATTTCAAGTTCCTTTTTTATTATTTTGGGGTATTATCTCTAAATATATTATAATGATATTTTATGTTCATATGATTAGAGACCCTATTTTATCTCATCAATTCATTTTTTTGAACTTTAAGTGACGCCGTTAGGATGCCGAATTTTCATAAGAGAAATATTATTTTTGTCTTCCTTTCATGTTATTCATTTCATATGGTATATATTTAAAATTTAATTACCATGTTCTCAAACCCTTTATATTCTGTTCCCCTACTATTTTATGGATCATTTACTAATGTTTGACCCATGTCCCCTCTCTTTTCAATGTTTTCTAAAACCCTGAAACATATCCGTTATGCTGCAGAATTTCTATCTCAAAATGTCTCTCTCTTTTTCTAATGTTATTTTAGTTTATTAAGTTAATACTCAAAGATCTCTCTTATATATGGGTATTCACATATATACCAAGTTTTTCTATTTTAAATTCTGGTATTTACATACATGAGACCCGCTTTCCCTTTCCGTGGGTTGAAAGTGACATAAAGATCATGTCTTTAAAGCAGTTTTTAAAACATTATGATTATGAAATGAAACCCATTTCTTTTATTCTATATGGGTTGTTTATGAAATTATTGATGATGATATATGTGGATCACATGATAATAAAGAAATTTCAAGGGTGCGCCCTGATAGCGCTCCAATGCATTGGGTAAAGACTTAATCTCTAGAGATGACCATTTAGACTAATGCCTTGGTGAATAACCTTGGTAATTTTTATTGACACCTTGGGGATGGACCTTGGTGAAACGGAAATGATTGTCTTTGTTAAATGTTGTAGCCACATCTTCAAGTTATGAAAAACGTTATTTTTATTATGATATACCTCATGATTTCTTTCTCATGCCTTAAAGTTCTTTTTCATGACATTGTTGATGCATCTCAAGTTCACATGTTAAATGTTTCCCCTTGTTTCCCTTACTGGGCCTTCTTCTTACCCTTTCTTTTGATGTATGTCCCTAGGTTATGAGATGCAGTAATGAACCTAGGATGAACATAAGGAGAAACCTTTCAAGTGTTTAAGAATAATGTTTTTTTTGTTTTGTTTCATGTATTAAGTTCCTGGTTTCCAAGACACTAAACCTTAAAGATCCTCAGTTTTATATAATGTAATGAAAGTTTATGTGACAAAAATGCAGGATTATATACCCTATCCCTCTTGATTAATGTCCAACAACCAACAAACCTATGATTCATCTCAAGTTAAGGGTTATTTGTATTTTAAAAAATTATATAAATGTGTGAGTGTATATATATATAAGTGTATTCATACTTTCAAATTCAATAATAAAATCATGTAATAATTTCATAATTTTATCAAGTATGTTTTAGAAAATGAAATTTCTATTTTTTCTGAAACTTTAATTTAAAACAAAACCCTTATAAGGATAATTGAAATTTATGCAAAGAACTAGTGTTTTAAAGAATTATTTCATAATCTATTTTTAAAAAATAAACAAACTTTGTTTTTCTACTGTTAAATTTAAATTTCTTCTTTTATAAATAAAATCTCCATAATAGGAGATATCATTTTATATGATCTATTCTATGTATTATTTAATTACAAATGATAAATGTTATCATTTAATATAAACTATTCATTTTTTTAGAAATTTGTAAATGATAAAATCTATCATTTTATGTGAGAATTATTTTTATATTTCCATGAATTTCATTAATAGAATTAGATATGTCCATCATCTAAGTTATCATTGATATTCCATGAACTTTTATTCTAGTATTCAATTAATTTGTTTAGAATTTATATTTATGTATTTCAATAAGAGAATTCCTTTTTTTAGTGTAGATTTATCCTAATTGTTTTTATAAATTCATTAAAAAGATGATTTTTCCAAGATAAGAAATTAATAAGATTATTTTATTCTATAAAAATAATTTATATATGATTTTAAAATTATTTTTGGGTTATGAGTGAGAAAGATAAGATTGTTAAAATGTTTCCTTAAAATTGGAACTAGTGTATCGAATGATATGTTATGGTATGGGAATAAACCGACAACCTTAAGGGGAAGATGTACCATATGTGATATGGCTAAGTGGATTTATGATTCTCTTATGTCCTGTGAAGTATCATGATTAATCTATAAAAAATATTATTTTCAAAATGGATAAATTCAAAGTTGTATTTCCAAAGAATTATTTCAAAATATTATCACTTTGGAAATTGATGGTTTTTAAAATAATATGATCTTATTATATTTAAATGTTTTGAAAACTTATTTCTAAGTATTAATTTTAATAAATAAATTATTTTAAAAGTACTCACCAATTATTTTAAAACCCCTTACTGAGAAAATTAAATTCTCAAGATTTATTTTAAATTTATTTTTTTCATAGGTTTAGTAGAATTTATTTATGATGTGTATTTATTTGAGGAGGTAGTGCACGTGAAGATATTTTCTTAAACTTTGTATAACTAGTTAAATTGTAATACATGTATCTAGTTCTCTAAAACCTAGACCAGAAAAGGTCCTGACATGCAAAATGATTTTTTTATTTTTCATTTGTCTTTTAAAAAAAATACATAGCATTTTTATGTGATGAACCTGGGAGCACGAGTTCGGGGATTCACAATTGGTATCAGAGCGATGATCTATATAATTTTGTAAAATTATAAAAAATTAAAAATTTATGTATGACTCTCTTGTAAAATTATTTTTCTTTAATATTTTCATATAGAAGGTAGAAGAACACAAACAACTCTTTTGTCTCTTCCAGATGAATTACCCAAAAAAATAATTTTAAAATCTTGCCTGAATTATTTTGATCCCTTTGCAAACCTTTTAATATCTTGTAAATTTTTTTATAAGATATATAATACCCTTGATATACTCTGATTCTTTCTAGGATCAATATTTTTCTATTTTTTCATTTTTCTTGCACAACTTACATTCTATGCATGATAAGAAAAATATTTTGAGGGTCTTTTCAAATTTCTTACCTTATCTGATCAGTTTGAATATTTAGTGTAATTTTTAGAAGCTAGAGAAGAGGGTTACCTCCATGAAACCTACCTATTTCAAGTATTGTATTTTATTTTATATAGAATACTTAAAGACTTTAAAATTCTAGAAGATGAGTCAGTTTTGTTATTTTATAGAAATCAAGTCCACTCAGATGTCTTAAGATTTACACCCCTCATACCTCTATCTCAAGATCCTATCATTGTGTACATGAGTTTAAACCTAGTTGCTCGAGTTGTGTTTGAGAGAAATAAATTTAATAACTTAAAACTGCACTGAGTATTAGTTTGAATAGAAGAAACCCACCCTTTCATGAGAATCACCAACATTAGAGATTCTGGGGAAGGTATGAATTAATTGATATAATACTTTTTATTAAATAGTAATAATAATAAAGTTGTTTGTGTATGAAAACCAAGGTCAAAATAAAAAATGTGGGATGTGTGTAAGAATGAATTGAGAGGGAACAATTCAATTAAGGGGGGTAGAATGTATCATCCTAAATCCATGCTGTATTTTGGAATTCTTAATAAATCCTATAAAATACAAAAAAAAAAAAAAATAATAAACAAAACATGGAATTTTTTTATTAATAAAACATTTATTACATTATATATTTACAAGACTAAATGCCATAACTAATCCAAAAAGCTCATTATATGACCTAAAAATATAACTGGTGCACCACCGAGTAACACTAGAAGTCTAATGTGTAGCCCAAATCCTCTTAATTTTCCATAATTAAAAAATGATGGTGAGAAGAATAATAATAACACTAAGAACCAAAGAGACGTAGAGAACCATTATTTGATTAAGGAAATAAACGTTGAGATGTTTTTCAAATACCCTTAAGACATGAGTATTTATAAAACCATTTTTGTGACTGTTGGAAAAATATAACTGTTGTTTTTTAATAGCAATTAGGTGTTTTAAATTTTTTAAATAGTAATTGTGAAATAATAATATAATATTTAATATAATAACATTTAATGTACATATTTTAATTATAAATTTAACTCTTAAAATTTTGTAATAAAAACTATGAGAATTTAATAAATTTAAGAAGATGGTTCCATATAAATAATTTCAAATAATAATAAAAAATTAACTTTTAAAATGGTGTAAATAATCTAAATAGATCTGGTAAAAATAATATATATATATATAATATTTTAATATTTTCTGCATGTTTTGAAAACTTTATATAAAAATTTATTAAGTGATCACACCATAAACCAAGAGCATCCCATGCACTACTGCTTAGGTCGGCTTTAAGGCCAATCCCTCAATTCAGTGCAGGCACCGTGCAAGACCAACTCAAGAAATAGCAAGGCCAGACCCGTATAGGGTTGTAAATTATGATCTAGTCTATGTATGGTGTGGGACAAAAGTCGAGCGGGAGCTTGTATATAAGTCACATAGTGTGTGTGTGTGTTTATGTCATTGGGGGGTAGTAGATGCGTCTTGGATTATATAGGGGCATGATTTTTCTCCCTGTTTCAATGTGGGATGCTATGGGATAAAATCTCAGCCAACCAATCACATCAGGCTCATATGATCCATCGATCCTTTTTTCTTGATTGTATCCTCCTCCAGTGTTTATCTTATCTATTTTTCTCTCTACGTGGCTTCGAACCAGTAGGTCTCGCCACTGCTGATGTGTCCATATCCTCCACCGTCGTGGTATCCCTTTACCCATGGGCCCAACTTGACCTCAATCCCTCTAAAAATTATGTGATTGGTTATTAAAAAAAATGAACCAAACCCTCAGCTTACATTGAAAGATACATATATAATATATAAAACTTTAATATATTGATTTCTTTATGATTTTACACTAATTAACACTGTTGTTTGATTTTCCTTGGGTCAATTTCGAATACCATTTCATATCTTTGATCATTTCAATATGAAATAATATATATATATATATATATAACAAACAAAGAAAACCAAACACCAATAGTCAAACCCTCAAAATACTTGTTTTTTACTTACACAGTATTTCACTACTTTCTTCCTGTCCGTGTTTGATTAATTAAATATTTAATTTTTCTATAACCATTCCTCAAAAACAATACCCTCTTTCTTTCTCTCCCTATCCCTCTTTCTTGGTGTCCAACAACCAAAAAACCTTTGATTCGTCTCAAGTTAAGGGTTATTTCTATTTTACAAAATTATATATATGTATATATATAAAAGTGTATTCGTACTTTAAAATTCTATAATAAAAGAATGTTTGAATTTCATAATTTTATCAAGTATATTTTAGACAATGAAATTTCTATTTTGTTTCAAAACTTCAATTTAAAATAAAAACCCTTCTAAGGATAGTTGAAATTCATGCAAAGAATTGGGGTTTTAAAGAATTATTTTATAAGCTATTTTTAAACAATAAAAAAACTTTTTTTGTTACTGTTAACTTTAAATTGTTTATTTTATAAATAAAATCTCCATGAGAGGAGATATCATTTTATGTTATCTATTGTGTTTATTATTTAATTACAAATGATAAATGTTATCATTTTATGAAAACTATTCATTTTGCAACAAGTTGTAAATGATAAAAGCTATCATTTTATGTGATAATTATTTTTATATGTCCATGAATTTCATTCATAGCCTTAGATGTGTCCATCATCTAAGTTATCATTGAAATCCCATGAATTTTTATTCAAGTATTCATTTAATTTTTTTAGAATTTATATTTATGTATTTCAATAAGAGCAATCCTTTTTAAGTGTGGATTTCACCTAATTGTTTTATAAATTCTTTAAAAACATGATTGTGCCAAGATAAGAAATTGGTAATATTATTTTCTTCTATTAAAATAATTTATGTATGATTTTAAAATGATTTTTGGGTTATATGTTAGAAAGGCAGGAACATTAAAATGTTTTCTTAAAATTGTAACTAGAGTATCGAATAATATGTTATGGTATGGAGAGTAAACCCATGAAATTAAGGGGACATTATCTCATATATGATACAAATAAGTGGACTTATGTTTTTCTTATGACATGATGAGTACCATGATTAATCCATAAAAAATATTATTTTCAGAATGGAGAAATCCAAATTTGTATTTCCAAATAATTATTTCAAAATATTATCACTTTGGAAATTCATGGTTTTCAAAATAATATGAAATTATTATATTTCAATGTTTTGTAAACCTATTTCTAAGTATTCATTTTATCAAATAAATTATTTTAAAAGTGTTTACCAATTATTTTAAAACCCCTTACTAGGAATATTAAATTATCATCCTTTATTTTATATTTATTTTTTCATAGGTTTAGTATAATTTCTTTGCGATGTGTATTTATTTGAGGAGGTAGCACACACAAATATATTTTCTTAATTTTTTGTATATCTTGTTAAATTGTAATGTATGTATATAATTCTCTAAAACCTAGACCAGAAAAGGTCCTGACATGTAATATACTCCATGTAATTTTCATTTTTCATTTAAAAAAAATACACAACATCTTATGTGGTAAACCTAGGAGCGCGGGTATAGGACTTCACATAATTTGTGGATCATTATTCATTAGTTTTTCTAATAGTTGATTCCTCTTCCTATGTGTTGGAATTTGATATTTATTACTTTTTGTTTCTTATTTCTTGATAATTCCCCATTATTGGATGCCATCGATGATGTCCAAATGAACAAAATTATCGAATGAGCCTTAATTTGTGTTATGTTCCTTTCTCTCAATGTTCTTGGCGTTTGTCATATGCAATCAGTTGGTCTATGTTTCGATGGTACCCAGGTGGATTGATCATTGTATGTTTGATCTTTTTTATATTGGATTGTTGTCATGAGTTCAATTTTGGGTGTTGGTATTGCAATGGAGGCATGACGATGATGACCAAAATCTGACGAAAGATTGTGTAACAATGGATAAATGAGTCAGATTGAGTGGATATATATAAAGGTGAGATGGAAGGTTATCCCAAGAATAATGTGGCCAGAATATGGCCACTGAGGATGGTGGTAGTCTGATTGAGGCATGGGTGATAGTATTTTCGTGATCCAAGCCATGCGGGGTGCTTCCGGACAACAATATTGAGGGTTTTTTGACAAAGAACGACCGCAATCCAACCAATAATGAGTTTTTTATGTTGGTAAAATTAATTATGGGAGTTACATCAATGGAAAATAGTGGATATGAAGGTTGTGGCATGTGTGGGAGAAGGCATGTGAATATACAAACTTTCTATGAATTTCTGAACTACACGATTTGTAGTTCAGGGAGAAACATGCCATATAGTACCCTCTATGTGGAGGATAGGGATTATTCATGGAAATAAATATCATGTCCCATGTGGTTGGACACACACCATGTGACCCATATATGGATAGATCAGTGTGTATAGGGAGTACATGCCTAAGAGGCCATGTGGCCCTATACGTTGTGCACTTCAAAGAGTACATGGGTTTGGGTAAACGACACACACTGAGTGCTAGCCCGGATGTTACAAACCATGTGAAGTGAAGTAATCTTCATGTACATTGAAAATTACTCAGAAATGACCAGTGTATACAGGCATGCTTGGAGTACACGGGCATGGTCCATAGTACAAGGGCTAGAGCAGATGGCACATTGAGTTCTAGACTGACATCTATACGACGTGTACCTCTAGTGACGTGCCTTGTATTTTTAGAAATTTATTCCATGTGAGTGCAATAAATGAAAAGTGCTAGAATTAGTGGGATATTCCACACATCCCTATAGGACACACCATATACTTCTTAAAGGGCAGGATGTCACCCTTTTTCTTTTTAGTTCATCTCTAGTGTGAGTTTGGGCGAGTATCCTCAAGCAATTTCAATATGGACCCATTTCTCTAGGGTAAGTCCCCTTGGTTTATCCCTAGGAGGGTCCTATGGGGTATCACATCCTGGGAATTGGATGTGATCCCCTCTAAGAGATTATTATTATATAGAGTTACAAAATCCCTCTGTGAGGGGCCTTTAGTGTGATCCTCTATCATTCTATTCTTCCCTAGGTGGGGTTTTAGGAATCATCATGACCAACATACATGGGCATACAATCCCCTACTTATAATTTTATTATAGATAAGGTCCAACATAACTCATTTCCTTGGGAGTGATTCCTATATGTGTATCAATATTTGTTGTCTTCTGATGAGGTGTAGTCTGATTGAGTGTATATATCGGATGATCCCTCTCATTTTCCTTAGTGCTTTTTCATGGATAGACACAAGGAGTGTAATATATCAGATGAGTTCCATCAGTATAGTAAGACCTGATGAGTGAGACATATTAGATGAGTTCCATCAGGGATGGAAAAACTCATGGAGTGAGTTCTCCCGAATGAGTGTTACCTTTGAGCCTCTAGAAGAATCCTAGGTTGGAAATGAGGTCATGTCCTTAGCTTTGTACTTAATGTATATATTGAGAATATATGGGTTATTATTGTTATATATTATTATGTCTCACATCCTTATTGACATAAATTCATGGAGATGAGATGACTACTCTCTTTGATGGTTTGTGTTTAGTTATTTTGAGGTTTCGTACTGGGTATGTTTATACTCACCCTTGCATGGGATATGCCTACACATGTCATATCTTATATACATGGAAAAGATTTCATTGGAGTCCTATGTGGATAGGATTAGGTGGAGCCAAGTTGGAGTTTAGTTATTCTAGAAAGACCTAATATGGATCCAAAAGTTACTTTTGGGTAGCTCCCCCCGTGTTTTCATAAGGTTGGGTTCTTTTGTAGTTTTCAGTGGGCTTGTATTTGAACCTTTTCTTTTGCACTAATACTTTTTGAACTATGATGTGGGATAGATGTTATTAATGAATTTATAGTATGATATGTTTATTTTTCTACATTATACTGGGGTATAAAAATGCATGCGTGTATATAGGTACTCTAGGATAATTCCTCTCATGTGTGTGATATGCCTACTCGACGCTAGTCACCAACCCATAGTTAATCTAGGTGGGTTTGGGGTGTCATTATCAGATTTCCTTTATCCAGGAAAGCCCTGGTGGGTCAGATTGTGATAAAGTGGTATCTAAAGAGGTCATCTTAGGATCATATTTTCGAGATTGTCTTTCCGTGAGGTTTGGTTTAAGAACTATAGAAACAATGTTAAAGTTTCTTGAGTTTGGATTTCAAGCTAGAGAACCCAGTGTTGGTGTAAAGGACAATGTATTCATTCACTAGGACTCTGATAACCCACTTTTTGACTTAGAACATGTAGGCACCATTTCATTTCATTCAAAGTTAGAATATTTTATTAAGAAATAAGGATAAAAAAAAGATCATGGAGGTCTAAAGTGATGGTTCCCTAGGTCATCCACACACACCAGGTTAACACACTCGATAGATAGCTAGATTAAGCTTGAAAAAATCATACAAGTATTATTTTGAGTACCCTTCGAATCTTGGAAATCCACCACTTTATTCTCTTGGCACCATGTATGAGTCACGATAGCTTGAGAGATGAGATGTTTTCACCTTCGAATAATGTAAATAATGGACCAGGGGGTGTTTACCTTGTTATTAAGGGAGTTGAAGATGACTAAGGAGTCCAATTATATAGCTTCTAATTGAATATTATGAGAAAGAGAGATCTTGATCCCCATAAGAAGATCCCCAGCTTCTGCATGAAGAGAGTCACCTTGACCAAAAAAGACACTGAAAGCAATAACTGTCAAGACATAGGGATCACGTATAACCTCTACTACTCATATGAGACCAAAGATATTGGAACCATTATTATTAATCTTGAACCCATTACTTGGAGCTTTCTATCTAAATCATATCTCCTGGATCTACCTTCCTTGCATTGATGGATCAATCCTCCTACCGACTAATACCCTCTTCATGGATGGTGCCTTCTCCCATTTTCTGAAGAGTGAACCCAGCTCCACCATGAAACATCTTGAGAAAGTTTGAATGGAAAACCATGAATTTGAAGTTCATTTATTCCTATAATTATTCCTGGAAGTCCAAATACTACAACAACTTGTAGAATAAAGGATAGTAGTAGCCTTCCTATCCCAAAAATTATTCCCCACACCTTGAAACCATGCCTGGAGAAAATCAAAAATAGTGGTTTCCTGAAAAACAAGACCAGTGAGATAACTCAACCCACTACACATTACATTTTCCCATTCCCCTAAAAAAATATACGACCAATCATTTCTTCTTTAGGATTCATACAGCAAAGGAATTTTGACATCAGGGAAAATCTTCTTCTTCTAACAACATCATCTATCAAGACCACCATGTGTCTAATACACTAGAATAAAACATTATACTTAACTGGGATTTCATTACACCAAGTCATTACTCCCCACTCATTCTAATCGAAAATGGTCTGACAAGATATATGGTATGCCTTGGTATAAAAACAACCTAGAGAGTCATCAGTGTAGATGAGTCTATCATCATCAGAAGCTAATTGAATGATGTTCAAGACCTCACATTATTGATTATACAGAGTTGTATGAATGAGATTATCATGGAAGATAGCCTGATAAAACATGATGTATGGGACAGGAAAACCTAGAAAACTGAGAGTCACACCAACCTAGTTGTGTTTCCAATAGCTAACCTCTATGTGTCTAATGATCCAACGAGACCGACTCTGAATCTCAGACAAGTGACCATGAATCATCTGACATAGATTTAAAACTTTTCCCAATGGAGCCTCCAATTCCTCCCAAGAAATTTTTCCTTAAAGGCAGTGAATGGTGTCCGCTTCATTTTGAAGATTAATGGCTCCCACCTATACCGATTTGGCCATTATGGACCAAGAATCCCAATGGCACCTACCTTCAGCATGATCATACTAGATAAAATTGGTCATATTTTTTTAATGTTTTTTTACCATGGTAGAGGGAGTCCTGAGAGAGGACAACACATTCCTGGGAATATAAGTTAACACACAGTTCACCAGTGTGATCCGACACCCAAAGGATAAAAAATGATTCTTACAGTTATTGATACAGGTAGAAATTCCATCGACCAATCCCTCATAATGATGAATACTTAACCTTACAGTAAATATTGGGGCCCCTAGGTAAACCATAGAAAATTAATTTCTGCTTATCCCAAGGAGATCCTCAATATTCTTGCTACATCATTCAAAGAAGGAGTTGGACATAAACACACTACTTTTTCCACGTTTGATACATTGACAACTCCACTTACAATATTCCTCCATGATTATGTTTATTCCATGGATATAACAACTTAAAACATTAATAAATAGAATAATATCATCTAAAAATATGATGTGATAGATTCTATTAAAGCGACCCATGCACCAAAAGGGCTGAATAAAACCCTTAAGCATTTCATTGTTTATGAATCTTCTTAAGGAGTCTTGAACCAATATAAACACACTGGAAGAAAGGGGGTCACCCTACCTTAAACCATGCATGGACTTGAAGAAACCATAATTTTTCCCATGAACTCGATAGACAACCAAGGCAAACTAAAGCATCTAAAAAATAAATAAATCATCCAGGTTGAGAACCCCATACAAGAAATGACCTTGAGATTGAATCCCCACTCAATTATGTCATACACCTTATCCATGCCCATTTTGATAACACTATTGGATCCTTTTAACCTATTATTGATGTCCCCTATAAAATCTTGAGCTAAAGCAATGAATTCCTATGTACCTCTACCTTTAACAAATTCATACTACTCTGATGACACTCACTCTTGAAGATGAATAGAAAGTATCTTATTTATCACATCAGACATGATTTTGTATAGAACATTACACATGTTGATTTTCCCATACTGTTTAATGGAGGTAAAGTCTTTCACCTTTTGAAAAAGGATCAACATAGTTGTGAAAGCCACCCAGGGAAACCCTGTCTCTCAAAAAAAAACCCTGAACTACTTTCATAACATGACCTTTAACGATATTCCACAAGGCCACATAGAAAGCATCTAAAAAACTATCCAAAATTGGTGATCACTTCTGGTTGAGAGAGACCATCACCTCCCAAATATCCCTCTCATTAGGGATGCCCTCAAAATTAAAGGAAATGGAGTTGGTCACTACACATGGTATAAAGTCAAACAAATCAACCCTCCCAGTGGGATAACCCTCCTATATAGAATGATTGGCACATGATAACAGGGGATTAAAATGGTTTTCAACCATTTCACCCACCTTATCACGATCATAGGTGAGATAAACATCATCCTTAAGAATGTTCGAAACACTGCCCCACTTCCACTCTTTTAGACATGCCTGAAAATATGCTATATTTCTACCCCCTCCTTAATCCATAACTCCTTAGATTTATCGCCGGAAATAAGTTCTAGATCAATCAGTATCTCCACTATTTTCAATTTTTTACAGGATAAATCATTGAAACGTTCATCATCCCAACCTTCCTCTAGTATTTCCTCTGGTAACTCAACTTCTTTCTTGGAAAGTTCAAGATCATGGAAACGAGAGGGATGTTAGGAGTTCCATGCATTAATTTCCCCGTTTATATGTCTTAGTTTATTATAAAGACCAACCCATGATAACTCTTTCATGGGATTACTCCATAAATATTTTACCACTGAATGATAATCCAGCTTAGATAACCATAATTTAGAAAATAAGAAGCCACCAACATTATCATACTTACAAACCAGATCCACTAGGATGGAAGAGTAGTTGGAAATAGCATGAACCAAGTGCGATAAATTTTCATTAGGAAACAAGGATATGTCTTGAAAATTTTCTACATACCAATACAAATGGATCTAAACCCGATGGTTTCCTCTTTGACTGTTACACTAAGTATATTGGTCACCAGAATAACCCATATTCAGAAGCCCCTAATGCTCCAGAAAGGAATAAAAATCCTACCTATATTTCAAGGGATAGACTCCTCCCACCTTTTTTTTTCAAATTCCTCCATTATATTATTGAAGTCTCCACCAACCATCCAAGAAAGGTTCCTAGGATCAAAAGATTCAAGGTCTCCCCTAAAAATATCCCTAGCACACGCCTCACACTTAGAATAAATAAATGATATGAAGAAAAATGACAAGCCAGAACTAAATTTAATAGTAATGAACTGATCATAATTATCGACCCTTTCCATTGATATAGAGTTATCCTATAAATCCCATATATGATGGTTTTTTGGTCCACCATGCATGACACCTTGTAAGACTAGACCTCATGCGAAGATAGATAACTTAGAGGTATTCTAATTTGGCTCTATCATAGATACTAGAGATTCATTAGACCTTCGAATATCATTAGAAAGATAACCTATCTTCACCCTAGCCCCTAGGATACGTGAATTCCAGATTAGGAATGAAATCATTGGGGTCGAAGATGCATAAATTTGTCCCTCATTGTCATAAGGCCTTGCAAATGAGAATACAGACAAGATGAATCAATTTTAGAATGATACCTAGTAAAAAACCCATTGGAGAAGGAAGACGAGGTGAGTGATGACTGTAACCGATCATTTTTCTCATATGAAAATATATTGAAGCTGTTAGAAACCACAATCAGAGAATAGATGGAAGATCCATGATCTTGAGGCCTAAGAGGAGGATAGGGGGAATTAAGTCGATCTAAATTCTTGTTATGATCAAGCAAGAATTGTGATCTCGAGCCTCAAGGTATATCCACTCATCTGATTTGGGTTCCAACTTTGGCCTGATGGAAATCATAATAGAAGAACTCAAAACATGAAGCCTAGGTTCTGAGGAGGGGAATCAAGGGAGAACAACCTTCCATCCAAGATCAACCAAGCGCTAAGGAATCAGAGCCTACACTAACTCCCACTATGACAATGAGATGGGGATCATCATTGGCCTAAAAAGAACCAAATATAGGTATGAACTATAGGTTGTAAGGAAACCCGAGGAGGAGGATATGAGCATGAAGTAACTAGAACAAAACCTTCTCCAGCCAGTTGAGACAACTGGGAATGGGGGGAAACCACAGGAGAAACCAGAGGTGATCCATTCACCTAAGTTTGGTTGCATTGAATATTTTTACAGATAAATGCCATGTGACCTTGGAGGATATAGAACAAAAAATACCTAACCATAGATTCAAACACCAACTCTTACCACCAGTCAAATGACCAATCGACCTAAAGCAGAAGGCGAATAGAAGAGGCTAAGAAAGATCTAGGTCAACACAAATCTGTACCACCAAATCTATTTAAAGATTTAGGGTGTGATCATACACATAGAGAAAATATCCCAATGAGTATCCTATTCCTTGAAGGAACGTGATGTTCTAGAATGGAAGAGGAAATCCTGTAAGAACAATCCAAACAGCCGTGTGAGGTGAGTCCTTCCCAAAACGAACCACCATCGACCATGGGAATAAGGATAAGTGCCACTGACTGATAGATCAAGGTAAACATGACCAAATATTGAAAAATATGACATGGATCTAAGAATTAAACAGAAATATATATGATTTAGAATAGATATCTTGGTTAGAGACTCCAAACCCCAGGAATTAGTGAGCCTCTAAAAAAGAAGAAGTGGCAGTCTGTCTGAACTGAACCTCACCACTAGAATCAATTTATAGAGATCCACTACTTCCTCAAAGGATGATTCAAGGACTACGAGAACCATAGATCCATTTTTAGAAACTGAGTGATCTGGATCCAAAGGAACTTTGGGAAACTAAGGAGAACACACCGACTGAGAGGGAGGAGGTAGAAAAGAATATATTTAAGTGATGGATGAAAATGCTCATCCATGTTGAAATAGTGGGTGCCCTAGACCCAACTATTATGTGCTTTTGATTACCATATCGTGTATACAGTATGGTATGCATGATGTCATCTTACCATTATAGTGTAGACTTTTCTGCATCCACTATTGAAATGGTAATGTCCAAAGATTAATTTTCGTATCTAAAGGTTATAGCAGTTCCCAGGCTATAATGAGAACCTCTAGATACTATGACATTAATCTTAAATATATGTTCTATGGTCTAGATACATCTTACTAATTGGACATAGTAGATGTCTGACCATCAGGTGCTGGGGGCTCATAAGCATTGAGACTTCTTCTCATGAAGTTCACACTTGGTGATCTCTAGTAGTGAGATCATGAGGACTGACCCGCCAATAGGAACACCACATGTTTCAGGTGTCATTGGATGTTCCTATCTACGATCATGTGTAATGGTCTCCTGACTTGAGATCATTACCAATGTATGTCATTTGATCACGTACTTTGATGCAAGACGAAAACCATGGCAATAAAGTCGTGGTGAGGTAGTTTGTGTCGGGTGCGTCATTAGTGGCATGTCATTGGTTGAATGGTCAAGAAAGGATTTGTCGCTTCTGGGTTATGGAAGTAATATATCTCTGGCCATGTTGATATGGATGGCAGTACCTTTATAAGACCATGGCCATGGCAGTCAAGGGTAAATCCATCCAGTTACATCAACAAACAATAAAGCAAGAAAAAGGGCGATGACATGAGAATGCGTCCTGCTTTATGAGATATTATAGACAAAGAGATTATATTACACAGTGCGTGTTCGTAGGTTGGTTGTCGCTGCTGTGACAATCCTTATTTCTTCAGGGGCCATGATGGGTTTCTAGATCCCGCTCTTGGTCTGTGAATATTATTCATGGCTGTCGAAATAAGGGCCTAGAGGGTCACACACAATAGCGTATTCAAGAATCTGCCCTATTCAGTTGAATAGGAGTATTGGACATAGTGGGCCCCACCACAGGGGTCCGGGATTTGTCCAGAGTTAAACGATCACCAATGAAATAAATAAATTCATATTATTCGAGTTTAGAATAATGATTATTGAATTTATTTATTAAATGTATTTACGAGTTTTAAGTAAATACATGAAAAAATATTAATTGACGAATATTAAATTATTCAAGGTTCAATTAATATTTGTGGGAGCGACGAGTCCAGTTAATGACTCAATTATTATCATGTGATATATTTTAGTATATTACAAGTAAATGATAATAATATTTATGGCTCAGTTTAGAAGTCATAAAAACTTCGTTAATAGTGCGTTAAGTATTCGGGGCTGGCGAGGCGATACCGGGTATTTTAATTATGCACTATAAATAGAAGAGGAGGGGCATTTGCCAAAGACTATTCATGGAGTTTATCTCTCCTCTCCTCTCTCCCACATTCTAGAGAGAGATGCTCTGGATCCAAGGAGCTCGGATGGAGCTCTCTCTCGGGCATCGCTAGCGAAGCGATGCGGTGGTCGTTGGAGCATCGAAGGCATCGCCGCAGATCCGCGCTAGCACCCGGATTACGACGAACGGCGCTCCCGCAGATTCCTTGAAGCGCGTGTGGACGATCTAGAGGAATTCGGCTTCGGATTCTTCGAGCAGCGATCGCCAACGATGAGCAGACGTCGTGCGCGCCTTCGGATTTAAACCAGGTATTTTACGGTTTAATTTTGTGCTTAAAATCCTCCACGCGTGGTCCTTGGCTTTGACCGGGCTGCTCTTCACCGACGTTGGCAAGTTTACGGCGAACGGTGGTGGAAAAAAAAATTTAAAAACCCACTTATTTGGGGCTTCCGCTGCACGCCCGGTTCCAACAAGTGGTATCAGAGGGATCGTGTCGATTTTAAGCCAAGAAAATTTTAAATTTGCATTAAAATGTTAAGAGGTTGTCGAAACGGTCCCAACGCCGCAGACGGAACCCGAATTGGATATCGGATGGTCAGTTTGCAGCCATCCGAAGTTTCGAATTCGGATTCGAGATTGATTTTCGGTACGAAATACTCACCGAAAATCAATTTGGTTTTGATATTAAAATTAAATTATATTATTATTATAATAATAAAATTATTTGGTTTTATTATAATAATAATATTAATATTGTTATAATATTATTATTATTATAATATTATTATTATTTTTCCAAAGCTTAATATAGGGTTTAGAAAAATATTTAAAGTAGGGAAGACTTCAATGTAAGTCTTTAAGTTTTTTTTAAAAAAAAAGGGGGAAGAAGACCTTCTTTTAGGTCTTGTAAAAATAAAAAATAAATTGGGAAAGACTGCAAACCAGGTCTAAAAGGGGTAGAATACCTTCTTTTAGGTCTTGCAAAAAAAAAGGGGGGGGGGAGGACCTGATTTTCCAGGTCATTAAAAATCAAAATTAAAAAAAAATAAATAAAGGGTGGGGGTGGACGGCCTGCATGTGCAGGCCGTGAAAATTTTTTTTTGGGATCCCTCCCTCCCGGCGCCCTGTAGCAGCGCGCAGCAACACTCCGCCGAGTCGGAGCGTCCCAGCTACGCCACGTTCCTACCTCGCCCAGGCCGCGGCTCCTGCTCCGCCGCACTGCACCAGGCCGCGGAACACCCCTGCTGCCACCTCGCCCAGGCCGCGACACCTCGCCCAGGCCGCTGCTCCCCTCTCCCATGCGCGGCCTACTTCCCGCATGCAAACCTCAGCCCGTGGAACTAGCGCTGCACCATCAGCAGGGGCACAGTCGGCCGCTTCGATTGTCCGGGCCACCTCGCTGCGCAGGGGCCTCCTCCCCTGCGTTCTCCCTGTCGCGCTTCCACACCCTGGCGCACCAACGCGGCTCACCGAACCATGGTGGGCTAACCAAGTCGCCACTTCCCACCCAGCACCCTGGCACTGCTTCGCGGGAGAAACTCTGCACCAGCCCGGCCAACCAGGGCTACCGGCCCTCCCACCTTCCAGCATCCAGCAGTGACCCGCTGATGTACCTACGCCTCCGCTCCCTCGGCCGGCCGACCTCCGCACTAGCCTCTCTTGACCAGCTGGCGAGAGAACCCCACCGAGACCCGCAGCACAGTGCACACTGCCGTGAGGTAACCCGTATGCATAAGATTTGACCAAATCAAACCCGAACCATGTCCAAGAAGGTTTCCTCATCTCGGAATGGGATTGGGCAGACCTGCCCGACCCAGAATGCAAATGCACGGGGTCGGTACAGCCCAGACAGGGGCCTGTGCAGGTTCGCCCCGACCCGCACAGGCCCTGCCCAAAATTTTAAGGGCCGAGAAAATTTAATTTAATCAAAATTAATTAAAATAATTAATTTAATTTCAGTTGAGAATTAAATTAATTAAACATTAATTTTGGTTATTATAATTTTAATGCGGCGTGATTAATTTAATTGGGAGATAGTTAAATTAATTAAGTGGGACCGAACGACGTATTAATATTGAATTAAAATTAGAGTGAAATTTTAATTCAATAAAATAATGCCCTCAAGTTTATTTTAATGCAAGTTTAATTTTTATTCTGCACTTATTTAATATACGCAAGTTTAATGCGTATATAACTGATCATGAGCTGAGACCGACCAATGCATGTCTGGTGTTTGTTTTTTTTTATTTAATTATTTATTTATTGCAATGGTTTTGTAATAATTAGTTTAATTAAATAAAAGACGATCTGCGTGTCGTCTCAAGGGTCATTATATGTATAAGGGCCTGCGCGCCCATTCTCAGAGTTGTATATTTATACCCCGAGACCCCCTCGCCTGCGTGCGAGTAAAATTGTATAATGATGAGACGACCGGTGACGCATTTCGCGCCAAGTGACGGCGACGCACCAGACAGGAGTTGGATGCATTGATGAGCAGATATTGCTATTCAAGTTGCAAGCCACACGACTAAAGGTATTTACCCTTAGGGTTTCGGTTGGTCCGTTATTCACTCAACGGATCAACCAATAGTACCGGCTCATGATCAGGTGTTCGTTTTATTTCTGCATGGTTTATTATTTTTGTGCATGTGTAATTTATTGCGCGATCACATAGTATAATAATAAACAAACATGCAAGATAAAATGAACATGTGACGCGATGAGATTTCTATTTCTTGCACGGCCAGTTGTGAGTGCGATCACATAGTTCGTGCTTATAAAATTAGAAAAATGATTTCTTTCGTCACACTAAAAATAATAAAACCCTCAATGATATATTAAGTCTAAACAGCCTTCCGTCTTTCAAATTTGGACAAAACCAGCTGTTTGAGGTGCCGGTTCATGCCTTAGCTGAGGGTGCCTCTTACTACTGGGGAGTCCTTATAAGAATGATGGGTCGACTTAACTAAAGTGCTAGTAAGGATTAGCCCTAGCTAACTTGCTATCATTTTAGAGGCAAGCGTTGAGTAAATCAAATTTTGATTTTAAGAAGCTGGGACTTCACTCAACAGATCAAGGAACCGCAAGTTAAAGCGGTCGGTCAGCCAAAAGCCTACCTAGAACCCTCCAAGTAGTGGCATAGCCTTAGCTTGTAGACTATGAGGGGTGGTTCCGGGATCCTTGCCACTAGAATACTCAAGCGACAGAGTATTCCGATTCTAGCACAGAGGGTTCCTAGAATCCGATAAAATAGTGGGAGACATAAAATGATCAAAATGTCTAAACCGGTAATCCAGATAAAAGGCACTTATCTGCTAAAATTTATTTTTTGTTGAAAAATGGAAAGTTATACCACAAGATTAAAACTGAAATATTATAATGGACAAAGTAAATGTCCACAGTGACACGAGTATCCATGAATAGTACAGGCGCGTGCGCATAGTACTATGATATAGGAAACTCAAGGTGTTAGTTTCCCAACACTGTTAAACTACCTCAAGAAGCGAGGGTGAAAATTGCTTACAGGAGACTAATATACAAAGCATATGATAGTTATATCATTATGCTTTCATCAACATCCAGTGTCAGTTGCGGTCGCTACACCTGGACATAGATGATATAACATATAGTCTCATCTCCGAGATGTTTGTAAGGAGAAAGTGAAGCAATGATATGAATAAGGTGAAGTTTACACCGACATGTGTAAATTTAAAGATTGATCATGATCTTTAAATATCATTTTCACCACATTACTCAAGTCTCGTTTTAAGATACAAAACGAACAAGTATTGAGTAACCGCTTCATTACCTATCTAGGTAAGGTACTCCAAGTAAATAAGAATCAAAGACAATTAAGCTTTAATTCTTATGGAGGATAAATTGAAAGACAATGTGAAAAGTCCAAAGGCATTTAATGCCAAAGAAAAATTCACGACTTCCTTCAATTAATGAGGTTGTAACAATGGTTATATGCATTGCATATTATAAAATAATGCTTTGGAAGTTTAAAAGCAATAAACTGATTTAAAGAAGCAAGTTTCCGCTTCCACATCAGGCATATTCATCATTATAATGTTTCTCTTTTACTACTTGGGTATTAAATACAATATGTTGGCAACATATGTGTATTTTAATACGATAAACAAGTTAGTATAGAAAACTTACTAGAAGTCAGGTGTATTCTCCAAGTGGCTGTGAAAGGGTGATACCTAGGCCAGTGGTGAGAAGTACACGACTTCTTTAATTGCCAAGTGAAAGATTCGTGTTGAACTATTGTTGAGTATAACCACAAACATTAATCTCATGTGTCCTTGGACGCAAGGAGACATTCTTTTAGTTTCTGAAATGAATGTTGTTTTTGGTAAACTCAATCACTAGTTCAGTGATACATGGATCATAGGCAATTAGTGACGAATATAAATGTAAAACTTATACCCAGTTGTGACAGGATAATTCTTTGTCAAGTAATACTAAAAATGGACTTTATGAATATACCAAGTATGGTATTTAGGCTCGGCACAGCTAAATACTTTTGGTATTATCGATGTCTTTAGTTTAGACAAAGGAGCCTTTAGAAATAAAGGTACGTCACAAAGCTTTTGGAAATAGTTCAACATGATAGTATGAACTATTCCAAGAATAAGCTAGAGGTATATATACTTCATAAGATTCTTTTAAGTAATTAAGGAATATTGAAGTGAAGTATTTTCATGGTCAGGAGATATGAGTTACTTCGGGTTGGGATACCGAAGAATATCTCGACCAAGCATTCATCAATCATGATAATGTAGCGTGGAGCAATTCCTAAACGCACATTACCTTATCAACATCACGACATTGATGTTAATGGGGAGGATTGACGATGAAGTCTTACATATCAACATTGATCAACAAAATGTAGCGTGGAGTAATTCCTAAACGCACATTTTATACATCAAAGTATTGATGTAAGTAATATCAATGTTGGAACTAGCAGAAACTTCCACTATATTTCATGAAATGCTTTGCAAATAACAGCAATATCCCACAACCATATGCCAACTATAATGACAAATGGATATCATACGAGCCATAGTATGATGTAAACCCATTATGTCATAAGAACATGTGTTTGGATGCAAAGAGTTTGTTAGGACATAAACAAACTAGCGTCAAGACAAACACATTGTGCATTTAGTGTAATAATCCTAACAGCTGTTTAGGATGTTACAAGATAGAAGAATAGCTAGTCAAGCAATAGACTACACTTCTATATAAGGGTGCACATCTCTATTAGAGATAGTGGGAGCTATATTGACTTGTGTTTAGTCAATGCTCAAGATGCACAAAATAGATGGCATAGGAACTAGTTCCACAAGTACATGTGGAACAAAGTATTTTCCAGAGACACATACTGCGTAGGAAGGATAAAACCATGGTGATGATTTTATATTCACTACGGCCGTGATCTATTACTCAAAGTGAATAATATTTCCTACAAGTAAGCAGTATATGGAAATTAGCTAAAATTGATAAGATCAACTAAAATTCAATTAATGGATTCCATGTATCAAAGTATGAAAGGGACTATTATTTTGAATACTGCGGTGGGTATTCAAGTGAGTTGATACATGGATGGTACGAGCTTAGTACCAATAAGGCTCAATTGGTTTCACCAATTTGTCATGCCTAAATCCGTTAGAATTTTACTTATCATAGCTAATATCTATGATCAATTTATTTGGCATTAGATGTCATGACCACCAATCTTGGATGGTGTCTATATGACACAACCAGAAAGGGATGGTCACATCATAGAATGCTGATAAAGGTTTCAAGTTACTAAAATCCGGTTTAGGATTAAAGTAAGAAACATGATCATAGTATATACATTTAAAACAAATGTTTTCCATGTGTCTACTAGAGGTTAGTGGGAGCCCAAAGGTTTTCCAATAAGAAATGTGTTCGGTAACATATGGAAAACAAACATTGGTCTGACAGTTAGTTAAGACCAATTTACTCCAATGATTGACTTAAAGCAGCAACCTATGTTCTAGGGAAAAAGATCTATTAAGGTAGATCTATAGGTTGCTTGGTTCTAGTCAATCGTACATATTGTGACATTATATTGAAAAATATGTTGGAACAATTCAAGAGATGAATTGTTGCCTACGTCACAGGGCATAATCTCTCCATGTTGACATGTCCGTGACATGGGAAGAGATAAATGTGGTGAGTTGAAATCCATACGTCGGAGCGATGGATCAATCATGTATGCCATGATATGTACAAGAACCGATATTGCCAAGGTATATTTTACAATAGGCAAATATCAGTTATATCCAGGAGCACTGCAAGGGATGCAGTCAGAACAATCTAATTGTACTTCGGCAAGTACAAAAGATATGTACCTGGTAAGTAGAGAATAAAGGATACTAGTTTTTGGGGATAAAAACTAGTCTTCCAAAGATCAAGAGATCTAGTATTGCAGTTAGGCTAAAGGTGATGAGCGAGTCAAGCTCATATCATCCTGTGGTGGCCATATCTATAAGACCGAGTACATTATAGCTTCTAAGATATCTAAGAAGCAGTTAAATGCAATGATTTGTTCCAGTTCTTGGAATCGCACCTGGTGAGAAAAGTATTATCATAATGTAGATTATGATATTCTTACTAGACAAGATGTCAAGTTATGATTGTGGACAAAAGGGTATATACTCGGGATACCATCTCTTGAGAAGTTTTAATCAAAGAGATGAGGTCACTATAGCAGAATAGCCATGCGGCGGAATCGTGGCAGACCCAGTATCTAAGGCCTTTACTCAGCAGAAACATGATGCTTATCATGTGAGTAGCTAACAAGTTTGGTTAGCAAGTTGGCTCTAGTGCAAGTGGGAGTGTTGAAATAGTGGGTGCCCTAGACCCAACTATTATGTGCTTTTGATTACCATATCGTGTATACAGTATGGTATGCATGATGTCATCTTACCATTATAGTGTAGACTTTTCTGCATCCACTATTGAAATGGTAATGTCCAAAGATTAATTTTCGTATCTAAAGGTTATAGCAGTTCCCAGGCTATAATGAGAACCTCTAGATACTATGACATTAATCTTAAATATATGTTCTATGGTCTAGATACATCTTACTAATTGGACATAGTAGATGTCTGACCATCAGGTGCTGGGGGCTCATAAGCATTGAGACTTCTTCTCATGAAGTTCACACTTGGTGATCTCTAGTAGTGAGATCATGAGGACTGACCCGCCAATAGGAACACCACATGTTTCAGGTGTCATTGGATGTTCCTATCTACGATCATGTGTAATGGTCTCCTGACTTGAGATCATTACCAATGTATGTCATTTGATCACGTACTTTGATGCAAGACGAAAACCATGGCAATAAAGTCGTGGTGAGGTAGTTTGTGTCGGGTGCGTCATTAGTGGCATGTCATTGGTTGAATGGTCAAGAAAGGATTTGTCGCTTCTGGGTTATGGAAGTAATATATCTCTGGCCATGTTGATATGGATGGCAGTACCTTTATAAGACCATGGCCATGGCAGTCAAGGGTAAATCCATCCAGTTACATCAACAAACAATAAAGCAAGAAAAAGGGCGATGACATGAGAATGCGTCCTGCTTTATGAGATATTATAGACAAAGAGATTATATTACACAGTGCGTGTTCGTAGGTTGGTTGTCGCTGCTGTGACAATCCTTATTTCTTCAGGGGCCATGATGGGTTTCTAGATCCCGCTCTTGGTCTGTGAATATTATTCATGGCTGTCGAAATAAGGGCCTAGAGGGTCACACACAATAGCGTATTCAAGAATCTGCCCTATTCAGTTGAATAGGAGTATTGGACATAGTGGGCCCCACCACAGGGGTCCGGGATTTGTCCAGAGTTAAACGATCACCAATGAAATAAATAAATTCATATTATTCGAGTTTAGAATAATGATTATTGAATTTATTTATTAAATGTATTTACGAGTTTTAAGTAAATACATGAAAAAATATTAATTGACGAATATTAAATTATTCAAGGTTCAATTAATATTTGTGGGAGCGACGAGTCCAGTTAATGACTCAATTATTATCATGTGATATATTTTAGTATATTACAAGTAAATGATAATAATATTTATGGCTCAGTTTAGAAGTCATAAAAACTTCGTTAATAGTGCGTTAAGTATTCGGGGCTGGCGAGGCGATACCGGGTATTTTAATTATGCACTATAAATAGAAGAGGAGGGGCATTTGCCAAAGACTATTCATGGAGTTTATCTCTCCTCTCCTCTCTCCCACATTCTAGAGAGAGATGCTCTGGATCCAAGGAGCTCGGATGGAGCTCTCTCTCGGGCATCGCTAGCGAAGCGATGCGGTGGTCGTTGGAGCATCGAAGGCATCGCCGCAGATCCGCGCTAGCACCCGGATTACGACGAACGGCGCTCCCGCAGATTCCTTGAAGCGCGTGTGGACGATCTAGAGGAATTCGGCTTCGGATTCTTCGAGCAGCGATCGCCAACGATGAGCAGACGTCGTGCGCGCCTTCGGATTTAAACCAGGTATTTTACGGTTTAATTTTGTGCTTAAAATCCTCCACGCGTGGTCCTTGGCTTTGACCGGGCTGCTCTTCACCGACGTTGGCAAGTTTACGGCGAACGGTGGTGGAAAAAAAAATTTAAAAACCCACTTATTTGGGGCTTCCGCTGCACGCCCGGTTCCAACAATCCAAGCCTATAGATCGAGAGCCACTACCCCATGCAAGAACTGAGGGATCTAAAAATGATAAAGGAGGAGGATAAGGAGGTATAACCAACACTGGCGAGAGAGGCAGTGCCGCCTGATCATAGGTTATTGGAGGAGAGGGAACAATAGAAATATTTTGAATAATGGGAAGTGTGTGGGCACATTATTTTCTAATAAATACATCTATTTTAGAACATGTAGTCACTGGTTGTAGAGAAAAAATTTATACATAAATTATATAGGAATAAATTTTGTTTTCTATGTCCTTATTGAGTTAGCTCTCTAGATATGCTCTTTTGACCATGGTGCATCTTGACTATTGTTGGATGCTTCCAAAATGATAGAAAAATAGGATTTTGTAGCGGGATTGTGGTTATGATCAACTTGGTGAAGAGTCTTACATTTGTGGACCTATATAAGAGGTAACTCCTCTAGGTGGATAGATATATATGAATCCACCAATTTAGTAGCACACTAACCCACTTCCAGTGGTTTAGGTGGATTCTCCCCGTCAGGTTGAGAAATAGTTGGTTCTAGTGGTATCAGAAAATGACATGCTTGTGTTGAGTGCATTTTGTGAGTTTCAGAGATAAAAATCACCTAGGTTTCATGGTGAGCCAGACCCTCCCTTCTCAAGTGGTATAGGACTGACATGATCTTATGGTGAGAATGTCCCACTTGGATAGGACCCCTCTTAATGGTGGTCTATGAGGTGATACTTCTCTAGGGTGATGTAAGGAGTTGGTAGAGCCTAATGCTGGTGATGTTTGATGTGGCTTCATACATGAAAGGAATATGAACACTCTCCCCACCAAGATATGTTCTTATGTCATTATCTAAAATCATGAGAGTGAGTCACTACCGCCCAAAGCAGATAATATATTGTTATGGCAGACAAGTTCTTTCAACTTGTGTGTTTGAGTTCCTTATAATGTGCTAAGATGTCATAGAGAGCTCTGGTTATGAAAAATAGGTGGGAAAGGGAAAGGATAGATTCATATAGTAGGATCTTGTGGATTAGAGGCTTCGAGTGTGGTTTGATGTATGACATGGTTCTTTACTTCCCCATTTGTAGTTTTAGTACGCAGTTGCAAGCCACTTTTCCCTGAACATATCCCTTATTTGAGCTATAGTGATGCTAGTGGAGTAGTTTAGCTCAACCCCTATGTTTAGAGGCTTCTTCCAATAGGATCAGTGATCATAAACTTCTACCAATAGTGTAACATGAATCTGGGATGAGAGAGATCCCCACATGGAATCTTTCAGTAGTAGTAATGAGACCCTATGATGTTTTCCTCATTATGGACTAGTTGCCTACTATATATGCCTAGATTACTACTACCGGTGAGGGTTTCATTGTATATAAGTTAGTGGGACGAAATTTTCCTTCTTGGGTGAGAAGGAATCCCAAGAAGAGAAATATGAGCTCGTGTGTAGGAGGATACATTTGATTTCTTATTAGTTGGATAGTATGAACCTTGGAGTAGTGAGTGCTATGGGATTTAGTTTTATGTGGTTTTAGAGGATCATGACAACGTCTTCCTTGAGGATGTTCCTGGATTACTCCCCAATGAATGTTTTTATCCTTCATAGACCTGCACCTAAAGATGGCCCAATATCTAGGCTAGCATATCAGATGACCCCATAAAGCTATGAGTGATAAAGGTGAGGTTGAATAAATCTACAAATAAAGAGCCTTTTTAGACCTAATGTATTCCATTTAGAATCCTAGTTTTTTTGTCTAGAAGAAATATGAGAGCTTGAGGTTAGGTGTGGATTAATGCTACCCAAACCAGGTGACCATCGGGGAGGAGTATCCACACCGATAATTGATTAATTATTAGACCAGTGGTTAAGGGAGGGGTGGTTCTCAGAGTTTGACACCAAGATGAGTTATCACTAGATCTAAGTTAGAGAGGAATATATATTGAAGGTGTCTTCCTAGATCCACTACATTTTCCTTAATTTCTTGGTGAAACCATTCATCATATTGAATGCCCCAGTAGTGTTTATGAGACTTATGAACCAGGCCATTCAACCCTTCATGGATTGGTTAGTAGTAGTCTTCATTGATGAAATCCTTGTGTACTTGGTGTTAGAGGTGGAGCATGCGAGACACTTGAGGATGATTCTAGACATGCTATGCGAGTACCTGCTTTATTGAATCTCTCATAGTGTCAGTTATGGATTCAAAAGGTCCACTTTTTGGGATATGTCTTCTTATATGTGGTGGTGATAGTGGATCTAATAAAGGTTTAGGAAATTATATCTTGATATCCACCCAAGGGTTTATCCATGCTAGAAGATGATCACATCAAGGTTTTCCATTCACCGTTGTTGAGAGAGTTGAGAGCGTAGTTGAT
The DNA here is from genome assembly GCA_963277665.1 of Viscum album. NCBI lineage: Eukaryota > Viridiplantae > Streptophyta > Magnoliopsida > Santalales > Viscaceae > Viscum > Viscum album. Next base: position 565,029,203 of record OY728134.1, on the reverse strand, counting down.
CCTTAAGGATGAGGATGGTGCAACATACCTCCAGTAGATGGTTGTTACCCCTCCTCTCTTTCATCATGTCATGGAGGCACAACTCGAGGATATAGATTATGAGATCTTGTTTGATCATATATTTAATAGACATTATCTTGATGGATTTTATAAAGGCATGGAGCATATAATCCTTATTTGAGGACATATGATAACACCAGTCATACTATGGGAGGAGTTGTTGAGGAGGTTTCATGATTTCCCTTAGAAGTAAATCTAGGAGAAGTAAGGATGTACTGGGATCATTTAGCATCAGTTTGGGAATCCATAGGTGTAGTAGTATGTTTCTGAGTTAAACTATTGATGTCTCACCTATCAGTAGGTGAAGACTGAGGTGCTTGGTTGGAAATGGGATGGTATCTTTGTGTTTTTTATTTTGGGACTTACATAATTAGTGATAGGTCACAACATTATTTAGAGTGATTTTCAACCAAATCTACAAGTTTTACCACTTCTTAAACATCCAAGAGTAAGGATTAGTAGAGATTTTTGGATTCCTATGCTTATGAGAGAAACTTCATCTTCATGGTGTTCCATCGATGATCATTCTAGGCTGTGATGCTCAATTGATGTCATGATTATGGAGAGGATGTAGGAGACATTTGGGACTTAGTTTCAGTTTAGCACAGTGTTTCTACCCTAGTCATATGACCAGGTAAAGTAGACCATTTGGGTTTTGGTGAACATGCCTCAGGTTTTTATGTTATTTATGGGCCATAACTGGGAATATCATCTACCACTGGTGGAGTTTTCGTATCAAAATAGTTACCAATCTACCATCAGTGTAGCACCATTTGCGGCCATGTACGAGATACCCTGCATTTCATCGCTATAATAGTTGTAGTCAGTGGGAGACAATACTTGTGGGACTAGAGTTGGTGCTAGTGATGGTTGTAAAAAGTGCAGTTCACCCAGTGGCAGATGATTACTAACTGAAAATGTCATGAGTCCTTTATAGATCGAGAAAACTGACCTGTAGAGTTCAGTGAGGAGATCATGTGTACCGAGAGGTCTCACATAATCAAGTATTACAAAGATTAGTTTGGGGTGTTAGGCTATATCCAATGTTCTTAGGCCCTTTTTCCATCTACTATGTTGGGTTAGTGAGGTGGCGTTCCACTTATCCCTCTTTCACTACTGTTAGATCAGATGCATGATGTATTCTACGTGTCACAATTGAGGAGATATGTGCATGGAAAAAAATGATATTTAGTAGGATGGGATAAAAATTGAGGACAAAGTTACCTTTTTGAGGTTCCTAGTGGCATTGAGAACCAGTGAGAGAATACCCTTCATGGGAATGTGTTTCCCTTGGGTGTGTGTTTTTTGGTAGCATGAGAACTTCCAGGAGAGCTCATTAGAGTGGGAGATCTAGATGTGAGATAAGTACCCAATTTTCTTAGTTGGTTTTCACTTTTTTTGGATTAAAATACTTGAAGGTGGGGATAACATAATGAATTAGTAATTTATCACTACTAGAAAACTTGGCTATAGCCATGGTTTGTAACCATGGATATAAAAAACAAAACCACGGGTATAGGTAATATCCATGGTTTATCCATACTTGGATCTTATTTGAATGTATATAATACAAATTCTATATCCACGATTTAAATCTGTGGAAATAGACCTATATCCACAGTTCAAACCGTGGTAGTAGACCTATAACCACGGTTCAAACTATGACAATAGACCTATAACCACAGTTAAAAACCATGGATAATACCTCTTACATGTAGACTTATTTACATGGGTTTTAACCATGGAAATAGGAAAATATACATGGTTTAAAACATATAAATAGGCATACTTCCACTATTTATAACTATGGTTATAACCTCTAAATAACAGAAAAAACTCTACCCTAAAGCCTACCAAAACTCATATCCTCTCCAGCAACAAAAAAAAAAATAACATGCAGGTTCCTAGATGAGTGGACCCAAAACCATATTATAGAACATAAAAAAATAAGGACGCACCTATATATCACCAAAAATAAAGGGATTCATGTGTCACTGACTTGTACAATATAATTCTAGATACTAAGTTTGAGGGGTTTTTTGTTTTAAGTCTAAAATCAGGAATATTCTTTTAAAGTTTCTTTTGTTCAAATTCATATTGTTTATATATATTTGTTCACTATTTGATCTTGATGGTTTGGGCCCTAGGAGTTTTCTTAAGGTTACATTTGTAATTATATAGGTTTAATCCCTTATTTTACTATAGTTTTATAATTAAAGTGGTTTAAGATAGTTTTAGCTAGAGACAATATAGTTTGATTGATGATAAAAAGAGTTTTTCTGAAGGATGAAGTCCAAACTGGTTTGGGTACTTTCCAAGTTTTTTGTGGGTTTAAGATTCATGGATGGGGATTAAAATTTATTACTGCATCATTTGATCAAAGGCTGAGTAATTCTTGAGAGATGTTCAATTAAAGGACTGCGTGGGACCAAATGTGTTTAGTATAGGCTTACGAGGAAGTGTTTATGTGAAAATCAAGCTGGATATGACTTCATCTTATTGACACTTTTTCACTATTGTGAATCTAAATTTGATTCAATTATGTGTACTACACTAGTTCAAGTTGATGCTTCAGGTCACATTAATGTTTTTTGAGGTTGTATCATGTGTGGAAAACTGAGATATTTTAGTATTGAAAAACTAGAATATGACACCTGATCATCTTGAGGCACTACACTGGATGATTAAAATAGGAGAAAGGAAACACATTTAGGTATTCTATAATTTGATAAATTTCAAGACCTAAAATTAGCACACATACTGGTTGCTAACCAAGGCCCTCCGAACCTTACATTCAACCTAGATTTAAAGGGAAGACCAGATAAAGGATTAACCAAGGGGAGTCTTCTTCTCCTAATTATTGTTGTATTCTTTGGATATGTCTTAATTTCTTATGTTTTGAGATTCTGTTGAATGTTTTTTTAAAATTTAAACCCCAAAAAGACTATCAAATTTTAACGCTTAATTGGAACCACCTCTATCCTCCATTAACTTGAACATCTAATTCCATAAGAACCTACAACAGTATACACCACAACATCTACCAAACACTAACATCATCATAAAAAAACTAGAATATAGGATTCTCAAAAGGTAATAATGTAGAAGGATGATATGGTTAAGAATTATGGAATTTATTGAGAAAAATTATTTATTACATATCATCAAAACATTTATGGTGATATTTCCTTAGAATATAGAAGACTTCGATAGACATGTATTTAGAATAATTTAGTTTTTCACACACTAATTAATGATTCAATATATAGAGGGTCTCTAATGACATATATATTATTAATGATGCGAGGTAATGTGAAGACCAGATGATAAAGGGTGGGAACAAAAAATTTCTTAAGAACCAATATGACAACTTATCCTATGATTAATGTTTTTTATTGGTATATGAATCTATACCTTTTCCATTTTTAAGAAGAGTTTCCACCCAATTCCATATTTTCTACATGATAAATTATCACTTGCATGAATAAGTATCACTTACAAGGAAAATAATTCAAGTTCTTCTATAATTATACCTAGTTATTCTAAAAATTTAGCAGCACCTATACAGACTCCTGCTTCATCTCCAACCCACGAAGTGACCCTACACACTCTACACACTTTTATAAATTTTTCTGATATTAACATTTTAAAATGTATTGTATTGGTTTATTAATATTCTATACAACACTATAATAATAAAGATATACATGTGTGTGTGTGTGTGTGTGCATTGTGAGTTGGAAGAAGCTATATGTTCTTATAGAGATTGGATATGGGTATTCCACTTACCATAATAGAGTTATAAGAATCAATTACACATGAATCATAGTAACACATTATTGAAAAACTTGATGATATGATCCAGGGAAGCTCCCAAAATTTAACATTAGTATAATATTCCTTCAAAAATTATATAAGAGAACAAAAAATACCAATTAAAATTAAAATCATAAAAATAGGAAATATCATTGCAATGATTAATTTGATTACTAAAGAGATGATTGAGATTTATTATAAATATACATAAGAATTATATAATTAGATTCAAGATTCAAGAATCTTTAAAAATAATATTTTATTTATTACAATACAAATATTCTCCAAAACATTCAAAAATTTAATATAAAATTTATTTTTCATTGATTATGGTATTGAATATTAATGGTTAAAGTAATGCATATAAACCTAAGAAAATAATTTCTTCATTGGATATAAATATTTTTATCAATATATTTCACTCACTATATATCCTAAAACCACAAGATACATAACTTATACCATTTTAGAAGTAGAGTGCTAACACTAAACTACAGTGAAAGAACTCTATTTTCTATTGACATATTATCAAAGTGTTTAGCTATCACTGAATACAAAAATTAAATAAAGAGTAACTATAATAAAACTCTAAACTAAGTAAATGAAATTTAAATATAAAATCAAGGTTGATTTAACACTCAAAGAAACATAGTAAATACACAAAACAAACTCAAAAGTTCAAATTATTTCATCAAATATGATTTAACTAGATAAAGAAAAAATAAATATTAGTTTTTTAAAATTTATTATTGTTTTCATAAAAAATAAATATTAGTTTTGTTACCTGTAGGTAAAATATAACAAGAAACTTTTAACTTTTTTTCTAGTGAAAATAATATCATTGTCTCTAGGTCATCACTTAGTAGCTTCAATGGAAGTCACTTCATTATCATTGATGATACCTTGATTTTTGGATATATTTTTTTATGAATAATTATTCCTCAATTCATGGTGTTACCTTTCTCATTTCTTATAAATGTGGGACAAAACATGGAGATAGTCCCAAAAAATTTCCAAGTAAAATTATAAATAAAAAGTGGATAGGTTTGTGGAGAATAATGAGGATACAAACTTGATCCACATATATATATATATATATATTAAGAATGATTTCAGAATATTAATAAATATTATAAAGTGTTGTTTTTTATATTCTCGTATTAGAGTTCAAGACCACATTCTTAACCCATATTCTCTCTTTATTATTGATAATAATATAACGATGTGTATTGAAACCAAGGCATTGAGTGTTTTATTTTTTGAAAATTAGTGGTGATGATTTATTATAAAAATAAAATGGTTCAAGGAAGGTAAAAAAGAGGAGATAAATAATGATATACTTGATGCGATGTGGAGAAATATGGACATGGATATGGTTGAGATGTATACTATACTTGGAGTCATGTATGATGAGAGTGGTTAGTTATTGTTGGAAATGATGAATAGATTTGATAAGTGGATATGGAACCACATTTGGTGAAGATGATCACATTATAATACATGAAATTATAATTTAAAGTGATCTTAGAAGACTATAAGAAGAACCATTGAAGTCATAATTTTATGAAGAAGAATAACATTATTATTATGGTTTTGGAAGAGGTGCAAACATGTCTAAATTCAATTAGATAAGTTTAGAGATTAATTTAGATTGATTTATATTTGGTTAATATTGATGAGATTATTAAATATATTTTGGTTTTATATGGATTTGGAGTAGTTTTCAAGAGATTTAGAGAAGACTTAAATTAATTTTAGAGAAATCTAGGTATAAAAAAATATTAAACAACACTATCTATAGTCTATGTATTATTAAGCCAGGTAATTAATTATCTGTGTGATATTAAAGATGGAGGTTTTTATAGATACTATCAAAATTTATTACTTATGGTAAATAAAGAGTACTAAAGAAATATTGAATATTTGGATTTTTAAGTGAATAAATAACTTGAAAAATATACCAGGAATAAGGGGAAAGGAGAAGAGATCGTAGAATAAAAAGGGAATTAGAATGATACACCCAATATATTAGAAGTAAAAAAAGAAGAAGAATAATGGGATAAAATTTCATTTCTATCTAGAAGATTAAATAGTTGAAGATAAAGTATAAAAGGGATAATCATAGTTTGGAATTATCTTCACCAGGTAGATTTTATCACAATTATTTCTATGTGGAAGACAAAGTTGTTCCTCACACTAAGAGGAAAATCTCACCCATGGTTGTACTCTATATTATTATAGATGAATATGTGAGAGTGAAAGAATATTCTTGATAGATCTTGAGATAGAAGGTTCACTTGGTGTCAAGGAGAATTTTGTACATGAGTTGTATTTTTATGAAGTAAGAGTATACCATATCTTGGCATTATGAGTTCAACTTGATGAAAAATAAATACATATATTAAGAACCATGTATAATGATTATTAACATGGATTTGAAGTGCCTAATATATGTAATTTTATTTGAAACTTGTATGGATACTTTTGGAGCTCAAATTAATAAGGATGTTTCAAAATGACATATGTTCTATAGCATTAGTTTGAAATTATAGTTGAAATATTTAATTTTTGGAGCATCATGAAGTTTTATCTAAATTTTATTTATATCTAATGAAGTCTTGTGATAAAAGATAACAAAAATTTGGATACTCAAAGCTTAACCAATACCAAGTTAAAACCCAGTGGGTACTTGGTAAAGATTATGTTTTTCTAAATAAACAACTTCAAGAGGGGTGTGGTAGGTCAATTGAAGATTTAATAAATTCTTAAAAATAAATCCCCTCTTTAGGAAATATATTTTAAATGGGATGATTTAGGTTTCATTGTGAACTACTAAAAACAATGTAAAAAAAGAATAATAGAAACAAAGTAACAATTTAGAGGGTAACACACTCCAAACAGTATATAAATAGAATGTTTAGAAAGAATAATGTGAAAAGTATAAAATGAAACAAATCAATGAGGTTCCTATTACATTATGAAATAAAAAATCTAGTATTCCCTCATACAATTTCAGTGTATTTGATGTGTTTTTTAAATAATGTGTTGATTATGAATTAAAAGAATTAAAATAATAATTATTAAATGTAGAATGAAACCATGGGATATTGTTTAACTACTGATAATTTTTTTCAAAAATGAGATATGAAATAATGATATAAAGCTATGGTATCTAAATTAAATAGAACCTAATTTAAACAATAGTTTGAAATAAATTTAAAGAAATTCTATTTGAAATAAATACCACTACAAGAACCTCTATTGGAATGATAATACTATTAATGTCAAATTTTTATATATTTAATCAATTCTATTGTAAGCATTGCAATATATAGAACTAATACTATAAGAACCTATAGTTTAGTTTTGGTATTGTATGCAATGAAAGTGAAATTATGCTAATGCTATTGTAATTTTTTATTCAAACCTATTTTTTAAGATGTCCATTATATGAATGATGATATTTATTAACAATTTCATATCATTAATGATGATACTAATAATAATAGATCTAGATTAAAAGTGTAGGGGAAATAGTTAGATGTTATATGTTAAATATATTGAAATGTTAAATAATCAAGGTAGGATGAATAATAATTGCCTAATATTTTGGGTTTGACAAGTTGCAACACCAATAAATTGGATGAATCTGGTTTGTCTACCGAAAATATACTCATTTTTTTCATGTATTCATCCCAAAGAGTATAATTAATCACAAAACCTCTGAAACAAATTAATATTAAAATTAAAAAATTTATATAAAATGAATTTAAATTAATTAAAACCTAAATCTAATTTAAAAAAGAATATTGTATCATCCTGCATTACAATTTCTATTTGACTACTAGAGTTTTCTAAAGGTTGCATCAATAGATAATGTTTCATATATAGAATAATATTCGTAAAATAAATCTAAAAAATTACATTTAACATAAATAAAACTTTCTTATGAAGTTTATGAACAATAGATACAAAATATTTTGAAATAAAAAGATATTGATATTAGTAGGATTTTGTTTGATTGAAAATGGAATAAATAGAACAGTTTCTCAAATTGTTTAAGATGTAGGACATTAAAGATTATATATTCATTATATCACTTAAATAAATAAATTTAAATTGTTAATATTGTAAATGAAGTTAAGTGAATGTAACTAATGATGTTTGTGGAAATCTGGATGTCTTTCCAAACAGTTCAGAATGTATTTTTCTAATTCCAAAAAATTGAGTAACACATTATTTAAATTGAATAGGGGATCACTATTGAATGATATTCAAATATTTTAATTCCAAATACACATATTTGTTAAGGTTTATAAAGACAATCAACAACCTGTAGTAAATCTCAGAGAGTTTGGAATAATAATGTAGAAAGTATTTATTCATAAAAAAGTAGATACATAAGTGATTGTAACTAACCGATCAAGTGGTATTTATAAACTCTATTGTGAATTATATCATCCAAGGAAATGAAATGAAACACAAAGTATGGAAATTTCACATCACAAGGTCAAACATGGATGTTCCAATTAAAAAATAGCTTGTAATGATTACTAGTTTCTAAAAATATTCCAAAATTGGGTGTTATTTGAAAGTTTTTTATAATATATCATAAACATTCATGAATAGGTGAGTTGAACTTTTGAACTAATTATTAACCGCTGATAGTTTCTGGAATCTTGGTTTCCTAAAAAATAAAATATAAATTATTAAAAAAATTATATAGAATAATTTAATAACATTTACTTGTCTTTTTTAAAAAAGTAATAAATTTTATTAAGAGGTAAATGTAACCATTATAGTATAAAAATATATATTATATATAATATATAAATCAATATTATGAGTTTTAACAGTTAAATGATTTTTTAAGTATAAAAACAATACATACATTCTTTTTGATTAGAATTAAGTCTAAAATAACTATTTCTTTTTAATAATTTGAATATTTAAGGAACCACATATTGAGAATTCAAACTTGGACCCTGAGAGTATCATCATATTCAATTTTAATGTCACTTATTGTCTCCTAAATGTCTAAAAATGGAACAAAGCAACAAAAAAATACAGGATAGGGAAAAATTATTTAGTAATTCATATTAATGGTATCATACATAAGAAAAAAATCATAGGAAAATGAATAAAATACATGTAACATGCCATTGGAAATTTTAGGTAACCAAAAATTAATTTTTTTAGAAAAAAATACATGTCACATTCAACCATAAAAGACGCAAAACAAATTGAATGGGAATTAAAAGATATAAATCTCACATGATGCTGGTAAAAAAATTTCCTAATAAAAATAACATTTAGATGTTTTTCATAAAAAATAAATCATATTAGAATTAAGAAGGCTATACCAGCATAACTACACAATGAAAAAAACCTATTGAAGATGCAATGGTTTAGCCATAGTGGTGATGAAATGATTAATAGTGAGTCCATGAATCGAGAAACCTGAAGAAACACCTGAAATATATATTTATAAACAAATTAATTCTAGGAGTTCTATATCATGCATGTATCAAGGTTTCAAAGTATATAGAATTACATTGATATAATATTGCATGAAGGTAAGTGCAAAGGCAAGAAATAAATAGAAAGTAAGTGATTAATTTTAGTAAATCCTACCTCCACAGGAAGTTGAGAGTACCACAAATAAATTCTTAACAATTTAATGACCGACTGGAATTGGTAAAATTAAAGTATAATGGGAAAAAGTAGAGTAATAGTTTAGAGGGGAACCATTTTACATAGTCAGTGTAGAAAAAACAGAATAAAACTAGTTAAAAACTTTATTAACAGAAGAGGGATTGTTAAAAGGATAACATACCATAGGAAGTTGATGAGATTCATCCACCAGTTTCAAGGTTGAATAGAAAGAGAGGTATAAACATTATGGAAATGTATCAATTTAGAAGAAAGACTAAATTAAAGACTTGATCCATGAGGAGAAGTGATCGACCAAGATATATGAGGAGGAGGATAATCGTAGGGAGGTGGGGTGGTTGTGTCAAAGGTGCACCAGAGGAGGAGGTGGGGAGGTCGCCTCGAAGAAGCATTGATGAGGAGGTGGGCAATCATATTTTGATCACATGAATGGATGAGATCTGTGAATAGGAGGATGATCATGGGGAGGTGGGGTGGCCACGTCAAAGTCACGCCGGAGGAGGAGGTGGGGAGGCCACCTTAGAGTAGTGTTGGAAAAGAGGTGGGGGTGTCTGTATCATAGGAGGAGGACCATATGAGGTTTGAATTCATCAGGGGAGGAGGATCGTGAGGAGGATAGATCATGAGGTAAGGAAGAAATGGGAGAATTATTGGGGAGTTATACCATATAAATGTGGAAACATGAGTCTATAGCCACATTTTTTTAAACTGTGGATATATATGTGTGGCTATAACCTCCTTTTCTAGTAGTGTCTATGTAGAACTTGGGAAAATTTATTGGAATATTTTCAGAGTTAGGCACATAGTCGGTACATAATTATGGGGTTTAGAGAGCCTCGATGTGGATATTTTAAAAATATAAAATATATCATGTCACATGTGTTGAGAAAGTATTGTTTTCAATAATACTTTATTTTGTTATAAGGGGTAGATTGTTAAGAACAATAATCTATTTCTTTATGATGATTTTGATGCTCACAAATATTCTTATTTGTTATTCTAATGATTTTAATTCAAGTATATTTTAGGAAATTTATATTCTTTATATTTTTATTTTTGGAGAAATATGAAAGAATTTAATCTACATGGAATATTCGACAAAGTGTTCAGAAATCATTTTAGCATGTTCTGGAAACACTGTTCATTCTCTACGTGTTCAGAAATAAATTTAGCGTGTTCTAGAAACACTGTTCATACCCTACGTTGAGGAGTGTATCATAAGGATGGAATCCATCATTTACTTTACAGAATATCAGAAAAGTATGGTTAAGAAACCATACATTATCAGGAACGTATGAAAAAATAATCCTACGTTTGGAAGGAACCTTACATTTGGAATATCAGGAAAGTATGAAAGAAGAATCCTATGTTAGTATGAAACGTCATGTTTATTTCTCAAAAGTATGGTTCTCCAACCTTACTTTTGTGAACAACCATACTTTTGATTCAAAAGTATGGATCATGAATGTTACGTTCTGAAGTTGAGAAATGTATGGATTATATACCGTACGTTTGAGAGTTGAAGAGAAAAGTATGGAAGATCAAACTTACGTTTGAGGTTAAAATTAAATTTGAGATCAACCTTATGTTTGAGATCAACCTTACGTTGTGAACCTTACATTCAGATAATATATGCAATGCAGTTCAACCCTACGTTTGACGTATGATGTTTAAATTATGACTTTATTAAAGCAACAGTATTTATGCAGATTATTAGGCTGATTTCAAGCCAGATTAAAAGCCTAAATTTAAAGCGCATCTTTGACCGATTCAAAGCCGTTTATTTGTGATTCAAAGGATCAATTTAAGAGGAGATTTTCATGCCAAATTTTCAGGGGAGTTATGACTACTCTGTTATTCAAACTTTTGAATATCACGATTCTAAAGGAAAATTTTGTGGATCTAAATTTAAAAGTAGAATGCTCATCTTTATTATATATACCTATATTATTTTGTATTATAGATATAGAGGAAAATCATCAAAAAGAAAATATATATATATATATATATATCAAGCTCTTGAGTTTTTCACCACTACAATTTATAGAGACAATCGAGACTTACAGATCTGCTGTTATGAAGAGAGAAAAAGCTCCATTTTCTAAAAAATAAGAAACACGATTGAATATTCACCAATTTTACATCCAATATCTTTTGTAAATCAACAATTGTTAAAGTTTTGAATTATATTTCAAGATTTACTACAAGAAAATCGACTCAGAACTCTCTTACCTAAAGATAATTCTTTCTGAAGACTATGATTCATAGACTGTTAGTTGCATGCTGTTGAAATTGTGAAGAACGACTCGAAAGTATTTTCAAAGAACAAATACCCTTTTACTTTGAGTGACCCGCTTCTCGTACTAAGCTGTGTATTTGGTTTTGTGTATGAACCAGAAGGCTCTGTTTATCCTGAAACTTGTAAAGGTGTCAACTGACTACATTCAGTTGTAGAATGGTCTATTGATAAGAGGACCAGATAGTGAAAATCACCAAGCTCATAGAGTAGAGCATTGGTGGAGTGGACTGGGGGCCTTTTGTTCCCCATACCACTATACATCGTGCATCCTTTTCTATTTATTTTCTACCACTTAATCATTCTGATTAAATTAAAAGGACAGATCATGATCTCATGAAGAAATTGTAAAAGACACAATTTACCCTCCTCTTTGTATATATTTGGTAGAACCCAATCCAATAATTGGTATCAGAGGAGGAGATTTTGTCAAAGATATAACAAGCTGAAAGTATTTGGATTATACCGAGCACAATAGCTGATACACAAGAGGGTATGTTAATGGTTTGATCTCCTTACTTCAACGGTGAAAAATATGGATGTTGGAAATCAAGAATGATCATTTATTTAAAAAATCTTGGATACAGAGTCTACTCTAAAATACTAACTCCCTATGTGATTTCAGAGAAACCTGAAACATGGAGTGCTAATACAGAAGCAGAGTATAACACAAACTCGAAATCATTGAATGATATCATCTATGGTCTTAGACCAGATGAATTTAATAGAGTATATCAGTGCCCAATGACTTATGAAATGTGGCATACAATTGCAGTTTCTTATGAGAGAACTGACAATGTCAGACAGATAAGGTATGCTACTGCTAAACTTAAATTCGATAAATTCAGGATTTTTGAAGGAGAAAGAATCACCCAAATAAATGGAAGGTTGACAGATATTTTCAACAATATCACTACCCTGGGAGATCCAATCAAACAAGATGATCAATCCATGAAAGTAATAAGAGTACTACCACCCAGATGGAGTGGAATTTATTCTACTATCAGACAATCATATTTTATCAAAGATTTAACAATGAGAGAGTTAATTGGAACTCTTATGATGTATGAGGCTGAGATGCAGGATGAAGAAAATGAGTATAATATTCTGGTCAATAAAGAAGACACTACTTTAAAAGTAACATCTCAAAATAAAAGCAAAAAGCTGAAGAAGAAGGAAATAAAAGTTAAATCAGAAATTTATGATTCATCCAATTTAGATATAGAACTAGCTTAGCTAGCCAAAAAATTCAATAAGTTTTATCAAAAGAAGAAAGGTTTTAGAAAGTCTTTCAAAAAAGGATGAAAAGGAATTCAGATGCTATGAATGCAAGAAGATAGGTCATATAAGACCTGACTGTCCTCAATTAAAGGAAGACAAGAAAAAGAAATTCTTCAAGAGAAATGACTATGAGCCGAAAGAGAAGAAAGAAATGAAAGATACTTGGAGTGTATCTGAAGACTCTAGTAGCTCATCAAAGTCTAACTCAGAAAAAGAGGAATCAAATCTGAAATCTAATATATGATTTATGGAAGAAACTGATGAGGTATAATCTTATTACTCATCTGACTCTAATTCAATCTAATCAAATGATAAACTTGCAGATTACTTAAATATGCTAGAAAAGAAGTATGATTATTTATTTAAGAAACACAAATCTTTAAAGAAGATTCATAATGCTGTTTTAGGCGAGAGAGATACTCTTCTAAAGCAACATCAAGAATTACTAGAACAATATAACTCATCAAACACAAATTGTATAGATAATGAAACTAAAATAAAAACACTGAAAACCGAAGTAGAAATATACAAAAGTGTAGCTCTTATTTTTACAAAAGAAAAAAATACACTTAATGAAATACTTGGAAAGAATGTGATTAAAAAAAAATATATCAAATAGGAAGTAAAGGTGAGAAACCTAAACTGTATAAGAATTATTTTATCCCAAGTAAAAAAGGTAAAATCTATAATTATTGTAGAATGAAAGGTCACATATCTATAAACTGTTATTTAAGGCAACCACAAATAAGTGGGATTAATAAAGCCTTTGTTTCAAGAAGTTTATATGATTCTATTGATTATAGAAAAACAAATCAAGTCTGAATTCCCAGGTCTTTTTAGCTAACAAAACTGGACCCAATAGAATATAGGTACCAAATCAAATCCTTGTTTAAATTCCATTGCAGGAAGCAGGTCACAAAAGTAAAACTAAAATATGGTACATGGACAGTGGATACTCCAGGAATATGAGTGGAAACTCATCAAATTTCAGAAATATAACTCAAAAGGATGGTGGTATAGTCACATTTGGTGACAATTCCAAAGGCAATATTATTGGCATTGGAACTGTTGGAGATCCAGAATCTATCTCAATCAATAAATTACTCTATGTAAAAGGATTGAAACAAAATCTGATAAGTACCTCTCAACTCTGTGATGATGGTTATATTGTTGATTTTTCTAACAATTACTGTTCTATTTTCAAAGATAAATTGCTTAAATTTAGAGCACCCATAATTGATGATGTTTATACCATGGACTTAAATTCCTTATGTAAAAAAAAGTAAAATGATTAACTGCTAAGATAAATAAATCATGGATATGACATAGGAGACTTAGACATTGCAATGTATATTCTTTACATAAGTTATCTAAGAAATAATTAGTTTCTGATTTGCCTAGTCTCAAATTTGAAAGTGATAGATTATGTGATGCATGTCAACTTGGAAAGAAGCACAAATCATCCTTCAAATATATTAACAAAATTTCTACAAATAAACCTCTAGAACTTATCCATATGGATATGTTTAGAACTTCAAGGGTAGCAAGCTTGGCTGGTAAATTATATGTGTATGTTTTAGTTGATAACTATTCTAGATTTACTTGGATTTATTTTCTAAAATATAAAAATGAAAATTCTACTATATTTGAAAGTTTTTTCAAAGTTTTTCAAAATAAAAAAGATTCTAAAATAATTTCATTAAGAAGTGATCATGGTGGAGAATTTGAAAATCTGAATTTTAATTCCTTTTGCTCAAATATGGGTATTAAACAAACCTTCTCTACACCAAGAACACCTCAACAAAATGAAATTGTTGAAAGAGGAAATAGTACTATTCTAGAAATATCTCGGGCTATGCTAAATGAATATAGTCTTCCTACCTATTTATATATAGAAGCTGTATGCACAACTTGCTATATAATGAATAGATTTTTAATCAGACCTATTTTCAAAAAGACACCCTATGAAATCTGGAATAAAAGAAAACCTAAAGTAAATTACTTTAAATTTTTAGGATGAAAGGTTTACATATTAAGCACCAAGGACAATATTAGTAAGTTTGATCCAAAATCTAATGAATACATTTTATTAGGATATTCGGATACTTCCAAATATTATAGATTTTTTAATAAAAAGTCAAGGATTGTTGAAGAATCAGTTCATGTGAAATTTGATGAATTTGATCCCTTTGAGAAAAAGAAAGACCAAATTGAATAATCTGAATATAATGATAACACGAGACTTGAAAACTTGAAAGATGATTTTGAAAAAGATATAAATGAAATTCAGTCAAGTTCAGAAGAACATGACAATGAAGAACCTAATAGTGTACTACCTAGACAGTCAAGAACCCTAAAGAATCACCCTTTAGAAACTGTTACAGGAGACCTAGACACTGCAATAAAAACTATAATAAATGTAGGAAATCTTGTTGAATTCTCTACCTTTCTATCCCAATTAAAACCTAAGACATTAGAAGAAGCCTTAGCCGATGAGATTTGGATGATAACAATACAAGAAGAAGTAAACGAATTCAAGGGAAATGAATTTTGGACTTTAGTTGAAAGACCTCAGAACTATACAGTTATAGAAACCAAATGGTTCTTTAGAAATAAACAAGGTAATCAAGGAATAATAACTAGAAATAAAGAAAGATTCATAGCTAAAGGTTATAATCAGGAAGAAAGTATAGATTATAATGAAACCTTTGCACCTGTAGCTAGATTAGAATCCATTAGGATCCTTTTAGTGTATTCATCTCATATGAACTTTAAATTATTTCAGATGGATATTAAGTCTGTCTTTTTAAATGGTTACTTATTGGAGGAAGTTTATGTTGACCAACCTCCTGGTTTTGAAAATTCACAAAAACTAGATTATGTTTTTAAACATACTAAAGCTCTTTATGGACTTAAATAAACACCTAGATCTTGTTATGAAATATTAAGTTCCTTTATTTTAAAAAATTATTTTACTATTGGAATGGTAGATCCAACACTATTTAAGAAAACTGTCAAATATAACATTTTATTAGTTTAAATTTATGTTGATGATGTAATTTTTGGTTCAACAAATTTTTTTTTTCATGAGTTTTCAAATTTAATGCAAAAAGAATTTAAAATGAGCATTATGGGAGAATTAAATTTCTTTGTAGGAATTCAAATTTATCAAAAATATTTTGAAAATGGTTTAAATAAAATAAAATACATTACTAATTTACTAAAGAAATTTGGACTTGAAAAAAGCAAGACATATTCAACTCCTATGTGTACTAATATAAAACTTGATTTGGATGAAACTGGAAAATCAGTTTAAAACAAGTTATATAGAGTTATGATTGGTAGTTTATTATATCTTACTGCTAGTAGGCCAGATATAATGCCCTCAGTATGTCTTTGTTCTAGATTTCAATCCGATCCTAAAGAATCTCACCTAAGTGCTGTCAAAATAATTTTTAGATATTTAAAGGTAACTGTTTTTCAATCTCTTATCTATAAAAAAACTTCTGATTTTAATTTAATTTCATATTCAGATGCATACTATGGAAGTTATAGATTATATAGAAAAATCACCTCAGGAACTTGTCATTTTTAAAAAAAATATTTAGTGTCATGGTCTATTAAGAAACAACACTCAGTTTCCCTATCAACAGCTGAAGCATAATATGTATCTGCAGGCAGTTTCTGTGCATAAGTTTTGTGGATGAAAAACACTCTTATGGATTTTGGACTAAATTTTAATAATACACCTATTTTATGTGATAATACAAGTGCTATAAATATTTCAAAAAACCCTATTAATCATTCTAGGACTAAGAATATTGATATCATACATCATTTTTGAAGAGATCATGTTCTTAGAAAAGATATCTTCTTAGAATTTTTAAGCACTAAAATTCAATTATCTGATATTTTGACTAAACCACTTCTCACAGCAAGGTTTGATTTTATTAAGGGGGAGTTAGGTTTATTTATTTTTAAATAATTTTTTTATCTTTTTTTATTGATTACTTGTTTTTAATAATTTAATTTTTTTGTTGGTATGGTTTTAAATTTTTTCCGCATAAGTTTTTACTTTTAAATAATGTAATAATTACTATGTGCATAATGATACAGGAATCAAGGATGTCAGAAACCGATTCCACTTCAGAACCCGTTCATTTTCTCAAAAACCTTTGAAACCTCAAAAACTTATACTGATCTTATCTACCCGCACTTGAACCTTTAAAACCCTAACCTTTCGAATCTTCAGAGATCTACATTAGAAATGGAAAATACCAAGAGGACTGATGAGCTAGAGACCAGCACTGCTAAGCACCGGTGCATGACAAGAAGGAATATTCTTTATGGAAAGGTAATCAATTTAGAATGGCTATATTAGACAGATCTGATTCTACGACAAGCCATATCTTTTCGGAACCTGGAACAAAAATTTAATGTAGAGAACACATAGTTTCTCTATGAGGTATAACTTCTTCACTTCTTTAAATATATCCAGTTTAGCCTGGGAAAGGAGGAAGATACTGTGATAGAAAAGATTGAGGAAAGAGACTTTTCGATTTCCTCTATGGAAATTTCTTGAATTATTAACTGCCCTCACGAGGGAGTATTTCAATTTGATTTGAATAATATAGGTGATAGTGTGCATAAGTCAGAAGATATTATGTCCTTTTTGTTTGGATCAACGAATGTAAGGAAGATTCTAGTGAAAGATTTGAAATCGGACCAAAAGATTTTGGTTAAGTTTGTGCAAATTGGGATTTCACCTCATATGTCAGAAATCGAGAAAATTTTATATCCTGACATGTATATCATGTTTATCTTAATGAGTGATATCAAGTTAAAATTTATGAGATATATGGTGAGATATCTCAATTACTACTTCCAACCAGAAGCGAGGATGAACTTCTATCCCTTTAGAAGATTCATTTCAAAGATTTTGTTTAAGAAAGATATGATAAGGCTAGTGGATGCATGAGTGAGATGCCACCCTAGCAACATTTACAATGCCGGAACACTGAGAAAAATTGGTTTCTTTTGGAGCACAATAAAAGGAAAACTCATGCCTGTTGGAGCAGAAGAAGAGCAAGAGAGTGCTCAGGAGCTACCTACAAAATCAAAGGAAGGAGTAGGCTGAATCTAGAACCAGTGAAGTATCAAGGAGGATATGGTTTGAAGTAGTTGATCCACCTATAGATGATGAAAGTAATGAAGGACTTCAAAGGAAAAATCATAGAGTGGCTCAAGCTGAAGAGGAGCCTACTCACACAAATGTAGATAAGGATGAACCTTTTATAAGTTATATATTTCTTCGAGAATCTGCAGTACAAGACATTGCAAACCCAACAGTTTCTCAAATTGAGGTGACTCCTCAAGTTGACTAAGAAATTGTGCCTCAGGTAGAAGTAGAGGCAGAGGCTTCACCTAGAACTAATCTTCAAAATGAATTTGATCAAGAAGAACTGGTTTTAGAGGAACCTGTCTTGGAATAGATCAATGAAGAAGATTCTAATAAGGAGAAAGAATAGGCTTATATGGATCAATCATAGAACCCTTCTGAGATTTATACTAAAGTAATTAATGAGAATTTTTCTCTGGATGAGTCCCTTTATGAATATGAGGAAAAATTAGTAGAAAATCCAGTACAGAAGAATACTAAAGAGAATTCTGATGTTTCATCCCTACCTCAAGCACTGATATATCTAGTGGAAACTCAGACTAAGAATCAAGACCAAGGTGCCTCTAATTCTGATAATGATCATGTGAAGGATTTGATCATAAAGTTTAATAAAGTTCAAGCTGAAAATGTATATTTTCAAAGTGCATTATAAAAGGAGAGGCAGAAGTTTCAGATCCTGAAAGCCAGTTCTGTTTCTAAGAAGGAAGTTTAAAATTTCAAGAAGGAAATGTTGGCAGAAGTTGCAAATATAAAATCTGAAATGGTGATAAATTTATATTTACTAGTGATTAAATATTTCATGGAGCAACAATTCACAGCTGTCAGAAATAGTGAAGCCAGTACATCAGGTACTTCACCTAATCTGATCAGACATTTTAAAGCCATTACAGGAGCTATGAGCAATATAAATGGCAGATTGTAGGACCTTCAATTCAATAGTACTCTTTTATATGTGTTGTTGGACAATCCGAAGTTTCTTTTTGACTAGTTGAATTCAAATGAACCTGGAATTAGAACTTTGTAGAATCAGTTCACTGATAAGTTAACTATTTTTATGAGACATTCATCTAAATCAGGAAGGATTATATCTAAAAATCTAGTTAGGTTATGGATTGATGAAAAGGTTGAGACTGTAGTTGTCAACGATCAAGGAAGTCATTCACAAGTGCTAAAACCTATTTCCCAAAACCTTTTTAGCTCAACCTTGATTCTTATTGTCTTTACTGTACTTGTAATTATATTTTCAATAAAATATATTTTCATCCCATGTGTTTATGTTATTAATTTGTTTTACTATCCTGTATCTTCTAGAATTCCATAAAATTTAGATTCAAATATTTATAAATAGTTTATCATAGCATTTACTTAAGTTCAAGTTCTATATTATAATGTGTTAAATTCATCATTCTATCATTCTTTTTGATATCACAAAAGGGGGAGAAATATGGATAAACACAACATTTTTTATTTAAAGCTTTTTAATCTTTTACTGGGGGAGAAATTTTTGGAAAAATTTGGATAAACTCAAAATTATTTATTTATAAAGGAGGAGATATTATTTTACTTTATAAAGGGGGAAAAAATTAGGAAATTTTTTTGTTAAAATTAAATATTGTTTTCTCTTTTCCAAATTCTAAACTACATGCAATTAATTTTTTTAGGTTAATTTTATTGGTTATTTCATGGGTTTTGTGATCATCAAAAAGGGGGAGATTGTTGAGCAAGTATTGTTTTCAATAATAATTTATTTTGTTATTAAGGGTATATTTTTGAGAACAATACTCTATCTCTTTATGATGATTTTGATGCTCACAAATATTCCTATTTTTTATTCTAATGATTTTACTTTAAGTATATTTCAGGAAATTTATATTCTTTATATTTTTATTTCTGGAAAAATATTAAAGCATTTAATCTGTGTGGAATATTCAAAAAAGTGTTCAGAAATCGTTTTAGCATGTTCTGGAAACACTGTTCATGCTCTACTTGTTCGGAAAGCATTTTAGCATGTTCTGGAAACATTGTTCATAACCTACGTTGAGGAGCATAGCGTAAGGATGGAATCCGTCATTTAATTTACAGAATATCCGAAAATTATGGTTAAGCAACCATAAGTTATCAGGAAAGTATGAAAGAAGAATCCTATATTTGTAAGGAACCTTACGTTTGGAATATCAGGAAAGTATGAAAGAAGAATCCTACATTAGTATGAAATGTCATGTTTATTTCTCAAAAGTATGGTTCACCAAGCTTAATTTTGTGAACAACCATACGTTTGATTGAAAATTATGGATCATGAATGTTACATTCTGAAGTTGAGAAAAGTATGGATTATATACCGTACGTTTGATAGTTGAAGAAAAAAGTATGGAAGCTCAACCTTACATTTGAGGTCAACCTTACATTTGAGATCAACCTTATATTTGAGACCAACCTTACGTTGTGAACCTTACGTTCATAAAATGTTTTCTATGCAGTTCAACCCTACGTTTGACATCAGATGTTTAAATTATGAGTTTATTAAAGAAATGGTATTTATGAAGATTATTAGGCTAATTTCAAGCCAGATTAAAATCCCAAATTTAAAGCTCGTCTTTGACTGATTGAAAGCCATTTATTTGTGATTCAAAGGATTAATTTAAGAGAAACTTTTCATGCCGAATTTTCAGGGGAGTTACGACTACTTTGTTATTTAAACTTTTGAATATCGTGATTCTAAAAGCGACTTTTGTGGATCTAAATTTAAAAGGAGAACGCTCGTCTTTATTATATATACCTGTATTATTTTGTATTATAGATATAGAGGTAAATCATTGAAAAGGAAAAAAAAATATATCAATCTCTTGAGTTTTTCACTACTACAATTTACAGAGACAATCGAGACTTACTGATCTGCTGTTATGAAGAGAGAAAAAGATCCATTTTCTGAAGAAGAAGAAACACGATTGAAGATTCACCTATTCTACATCAAATATCTTTTGTGAATTGAAAATTGTTAAAGTTGTGAATTATATTTCAAGATTTACTGCAAGAGAATCGACTCAGAACTCTCTTACCTAAAGATCATTCTTTCTAAAGACTCCGATTCATAGACTGTTAGTTGCATGCTGTTGCAATTGTGAAGAACGACTCGAAAGTATTTTCAAAGAACAAATACTCTTTTACTTTGATTGACCCGCTTCTCATACTAAGATGTGTATTCGGTTTTGTGTATGAACCAGAAGGCTTTGTTTAGCCTGAAACTTGTAAAGGTGTTAACTGACTGCATTCAGTTGTGGAATGGTCTATTGATAAGAGGACCAGATAGTGAAAATCACCAATCTCATAGAGTAGAGCATTGGTGGAGTTGACTAGGGGCCTTTTTTTCCCTGAACCACTATACATCATGCATCCTTTTCTATTTATTTTCTGCTACTTAGTAATTCTGATTGAATGAAAAGGACAGATCATGATCTCGCGAAGAAATTTTAAAAGACACAATTCACCCTTCTCTTGTGTATATTTGGTATAACCCAATCCAATAATTGGTATCAGAGGAGGAGCTTTTGTCAAAGCTATAACAAGATGAAAGTATTTGGATTATACCAAGCACAATAGCTAATACACGAGAGGGTATGTCAATGGTTTGAGCTCCTTACTTCAATGGTGAAAATTATGGATGTTGGAAATCAAGAATGATCATTTATTTAAAAAATCTTGGATACAGAGTCTACTCGAAAATCCTAACTCCCTATATGATTCCAGAGAAACCTGAAACATGGAGTGCTGATACAGAAGCAGAGTATGACACAAAATCGAAATTTTTGAATGCTATCATCTATGGTCTTGGACCCGATGAATTTAATAGAGTATCTCAGTGCCCAACAACTTATGAAATGTGGCATACAATTGAAGTTTCTTATGAGATAACTGACAATGTCAGACAGATAAGGTATGCTACGGCTAAACTTAAATTCAATACATTCAGGATTTTTGAAGGAGAAAGCATCACCCAAATGAATGGAAGGTTGACAGATATTTTCAAAAATATCACTTCCTTGGGAGATCCAATCAAACAAGATGATCAATCAATGAAAGTACTAAGAGTACTACCACCTAGATGGAATGAAATTTATTCTACTATCAGACAATCATCTTTTATCAAAGATTTAACAATGAGAGAGTTAATTGGAACTCTTATGATGTATGAGGCTGAGATGCAGGATGAAGAAAATGAGCATAATATTCTGATCAATAAAGAAGACACTACTTTAAAAGTAACATCTTAAAATAAAAGCAGAAAGCTGAAGAAGAAGGAAATAAAAGTTAAATCAGAAATTTATGATTCATCCAATTTAGATATAGAAATGGATTAGCTAGAAAAAAAATTCAATAAGTTTTATCAAAATAAGAAAGGTTTTAGGAAGTCTTTCAAAAAGGATGAACATGAATTCAGATGCTATGAATGCAAGAAGATAGGTCATATAAGACCTAACTATCCTCAATTAAAATAAGACAAGAAAAAGAAATTCTTCAAGAGAAATGACAATGATCAGAAAGAGAAGAAAGCAATGAAAGATACTTGGAGTGTATCTGAAGACTCTAGCATCTCATCAAAGTCTGACTCAAAAAAAGAGGAATCAAATCTAAAAGCCAATATATGCTTTATGGAAGAAACTGATGAGGTACAATCTTATTACTCATCTGACTCTAATTAAAGCTAATCAAATGATAAACTTGAAGATTACTTAAATATTCTTGAAAAGAAGTATGATTATTTATTTAAGAAACACAAATATTTAAAGAATATTCATAATGCTGTTTTAGGCAAGAGAGATACTCTTCTAAATCAACATCAAGAATTACTAGACAAATATAACTCATCAAACACAAACTGTACAGATAATGAAACTAAAATAAAAACACTACAAACCGAAATAGAAACATACAAAAATGTAGCTCTTATTTTTACAAAAGGAAAAAATACACTTAATGAAATACTTGGAAATAATGTGATTAAAAAACAAAGATATCAAATAGGAAGTAAAGGTGAGAAACCTAAACTGTATAAGAATTATTTTATCCCAAGTAAAAAAGGTAAAATCTATAATTATTGTAGAATGAAAGGTCACATATCTATAAATTGTTATTTAAGGCAACCAAAAATAAGTGGGATTAATAAAGCCTTTGTTGCAATCATTTTATATGATTCTTTTGAATATAGAAAAACAAATAAAGTCTGAATTCCCAGGTCTTTTCTAGCTAACAAAACTGAACCCAATAGAATATAGGTACCAAATAAAATCCTTGTTTAAATTCCATTGCAAGAAGTAGGTCACAAAAGTCAGACTGAAATATGGTACATGGACAGTGGATACTTCAGGAATATGAGTGGAAAATCATCAAATTTCAGAACTCTAACTCAGAAGTATGGTGGTATAGTCACATTTGGTGACAATTCCAAAGGCTAGATTATTGGCATTGGAACTTTTGGAGATTTAGAATCTATCTCAATCAATAAATTACTCTATGTACAACGATTGTAACACAATATGATAAGTATCTCTCAACTCCGTGACGATGGTTATATTGTTGATTTTTCTAAAAATTGATGTTCTATTTTCAAAGATAAATTGCTTAAATTTAGAGCACCCATAATTGATAATGTTTATACCGTGGACTTAAATTCCTTGTGTAAAAAAAAGTAAAATGATTAATTGCTAAGATAAATGAATCATGGATATGACATAAGATACTTGGACATTGCAATGTATATTCTTTACATAAGTTATCTAAGAAACAATTAGTTTCTGATTTTCCTAGTCTCAAATTTGAAAGTGATAGATTCTGTGATGCATGTCAACTTGGAAAGCAACACAAATCATCTTTCAAATATATTAACAAAATTTCTAAAACTAAACCTCTAGAACTTATCCATATGGATCTATTTAGACCTTCAAGGGTAGCAATCTTGGCTGATAAATTATATGTGTATGTTTTAGTTGATGACTATTCTAGATTTACTGGGATTTATTTTCTAAAATATAAAAATGGAACTTTTACTATATTTGAAATCAAAATAAAAAAGATTCTAAAATAATTTCATTAAGAAGTGATCATGGTGGAGAATTTGAAAATCTGAAATTTAATTCCTTTTGCTCAAATATGGGTATTAAACAAACCTTCTTTGCACCAAGAACACCTCAACAAAATGAAATTGTTGAAAGAGGAAATAGTATTATTCTAGAAATGGCCCAGACTATGCTAAATGAATATAGTCTTCCTACCTATTTCTGTACAGAAGCTGTATGCACAACCTGATATATAATGAATAGAGTTTTAATCAGACCTATTTTCAAAAAGACACCCTATGAAATATGGAATAACATAAAACCTAAAGTAAATTACTTTAAAGTTTTAGGATGAAAGGTTTACATCTTAAACACCAAGGACAATCTTAGTAAGTTTGATCCAAAATCTAATGAATACATTTTCTTATGATATTCAGATACTTCCAAATCTTATAGATTTTTTAATAAAAATTCAAGGATTGTTGAAGAATCAGTTCATGTGAAATTTGATAAATCTGATCCCTTTGATAAAAAAAAGACCAAATTGAAGAATCTGAATATAATGATAACATGATACTTCAAAACTTTAAAGATGATTTTGAAAAAGATATAAATGAAATTCAGTCGAGTTCAGAAGAATATGACAATGAAGAACCTAATAGTGTACTACCTAGACAGTCAAGAACCCTAAATAATCACCCTTTAAAAACTGTTATAGGAGACCCAGACACTGGAATAAAAACTAGAAGAAATGTAGGAAATCTTATTGAATTATCTACCTTTCTATCCCAACTAGAACCTAAAACATTAGAATAAGCCTTAACCGATGAGAGTTGGAAGATAAAAATGCAAGAAGAACTAAACCAATTCAAGAGAAATGAATTTTGGACTTTAGCTGAAAGACCTCAGAACTATCCAGTTATAAGAACCAAATGGGTCTTTGGAAATAAACAAGACGATCAAAGAATAATAACTAGAAATAAAGCAAGACTCGTAGCTAAAGGTTATAATCAGGAAGAAAGTATAGATTATGACGAAACCTTTTCACCTGTATCTAGATTAGAAGCCATTAGGATCCTTTTAGCGTATTCATCTCATATAAACTTTAAATTATTTCATATGGATATTAAGTCTGTCTTTTTAAATAGTTACTTATTGGAGGAAGTTTATGTTGAGCAACCTCATGGTTTTGAAAATTCACAAAAACAAGATTATGTTTTTAAACTTACTAAAGCTCTTTATGGCCTTAAATAAGCACCTAGATCTTGGTATGAAATATTAAGTTCTTTTATTTTAAAAAATTATTTTACTATTGGAATGTTAGATCCAACACTATTTAAGAAAACTGTCAAATATAACATTTTATTAGTTTAAATTTATGTTGATGATGTAATTTTTGGTTCAACTAACAAAAAAATGTTTCATGAGTTTTCAAATTTAGTGCAAAAAGAATTTGAAATGAGAATTATGGGAGAATTAAAATTCTTTTTAGGAATTTAAATTTGTCAAAAATATTTTGGAAATGGTTTAAATCAAATAAAATACATTACTGATTTACTAAAGAAATTTGGAATTTAAAATAGCAAGACATATTCAAATCCTATGTGTACTAATATAAAACTTGATTTGGATGAAACTGGAAAATTAGTTTACAACAAGTTATATAGAGGTATGATTGGTAGTTTATTATATCTTACTGCTAGAAGGCCAAATATAATGTACTCAGTATGTCTTTGTACTAGATTTAAATCTGATCCTAAAGAATCTCACTTAAGTGCTGTCAAAATAATTTTTAGATATTTAAAGGTAACTGTTTTTCAATATCTTCTCTATCCAAAAACTTACGATTTTAATTTAATTTCATATTCAGATGCATACTATGGAAGTTATAGATTATATATAAAAATCACCTCAGGAACTTTTCATTTTTAAAAAAAATATTTAGTGTCATAGTCTAGTAAGAAACAACACTCAGTTTCCCTATCAACAGCTGAAGCATAATATGTATCTTCAGGCAGTTTATGTGAACAAGTTTTGTAGATGAAAAACACTCTTATGGATTTTGGACTAAATTTTAATTATACACCTATTTTATGTTATAATACAAGTTCTAAAAATATTTCAAAAAACCCTATTAATCATTCTAGGACTAAGAATATTAATATCATACATCATTTTCAAAGAGATCATGTTCTTAAAAAGGATATCTTCTTAGAATTTTTAAGCACTAAAATTCAATTATCTGATATTTTGACTAAACCACTTCCCACTGCAAGGTTTGATTTTATTAAGGGGGAGTTAGGTTTATTTATTTTTAAATAATTTTTTTTATATTTTTTTATTGATTACTTGTTTTTAATAATTTAAAATTTTTGTTGGTATGGTTTTAAATTTTTTCCGCGTAAGTTTTTACTTTTAAATAATGTAATAATTACTATGTGCATAATGATACTGGAATCGAGGATGTCAGAAACCGATTCCACTTCCAAACCCTTTCATTTTCTCAAAAACCATTGAAACCTTGAAAACTTCTACTGACCTTATATACCTGCACTTGAACCTTCAAAACCCTAACCTTTTGAATCTTCATAGATCTAAATTAGAAATGGAAAAGACAAAGAGGACTGATGAGCTAGAGACCAGCACTGCTAAGCAGCGGTGCATGACAAGAAGGAAGATTCTTCAAGGAAAGGTAATCAATTTAGAAAGGCTATATCAGACAGATATGATGCTACGAAAAGCCCTATCTTTTCAGAACCTATAACAAACATTTAATGTAGAGAACACATAGTTTCTATATGAGGTAGAACTTCTTCACTTCTTTAAATCTATTCAGTTTAGCCTGGGAAAGGAGGAAGATACTGTGATAGAAAAGATTGAGGAAAGAGACTTTTTGATTTCCTCTATGGAAATTTCTTGAATTATTAACTGACCTCATGAGGGAGTATTTCACTTTGATTTGAAGAATATAGGTGATAGTGTGCATAAGTCAGAAGATATTATGTCCTTTTTGTTTGGATCAACGAATGTAAGGAAGATTCTAGTGAAAGATCTGGAATCGGACCAAAAGATTTTGGTTAAGTTTGTGCAAAGAGGGATTGCACCTCATATGTCAGAAATGGAGAAAATTTTATATCCTGACATGTATATCATGTTTCTCTTAATGAGTGATATCAAGTTAAACTTTATGAGATATATGGTGAGATATCTCAATTACTACTGCCAACCAGAAGTGAGGATGAACTTCTATCCCTTTGGAAGATTCATTTCATAGATTTTGTTTAAGAAAGATATGATAAGGCTAGTGGATGCTCGAGTGAGATGCCACCCTAGAAACATTTAAAATGATGGAACACTGAGAAAAATTGGTTTCTTTTGGAGCACAATAAAAGGAAAACTCATGCCTATTGGAGTAGAAGAAGAGCAAGAGAGTGCTCAGGAGCTACCTACAAAATCAAAGGAAGGATTAGGCTGAATCTAGAACCGGTGAAGTATCAAGGAGAATATGGTTTGAAGCAGTTGATCCACCTGCAGATGAGGAAAGTCAAGAAGGACTTCAAAGGAAAAATCATAGAGTGGCTCAAGATGAAGAGGATCCTACTCACACAAATGTAGATAAGGATGAACCTTTTATAAGTTATATATTTCTTTGAGAATCTGCAGTACAAGACATTGCAAACCCAACAGTTTCTCAAATTGAGGTGACTCCTCAAGTAGACCAAGAAATTGTGCCTGAGGCAGAAGTAGAGGCAGAGGCTTCACCTAGAACTAATCTTCAAAATGAAGTTGATCAAGAGGAACCAGTTTTAGAGGAACCTGTCTTGGAATAGATCAATGAAGAAGATTCTCATAAGGAGAAAGAATAGGCTTATATGGATCAATCATAGAACCCTTCTGAGATTCATACTAAATTACTTAATGAGAATTTTTCTCTGGATAAGTCCCTTCATGACTCTGAGGAAAAATTAGTTGAAAAGCCAGTACAGAGGAATACTAAAGAGAATTATGATGTTGCATCCCTACCTCTAGCACTGACATATCCAGTGGAAACTCAGACTAAGAATCAAGACCAAGGTGCCTCTGATTCTGATAATGATCATGTGGAGGATTTGATCAGAAAGTTTAATAAAGTTCAAGATGAAAATGTATATTTTCAAAGTGCATTATAAAAGGAGAGGCAGAAGTTTAAGATCCTAAAAGCCAGTTCTGTTTCTAAGAAAGAAGTTTAAAATTTCAAGAAGGAAATGTTGGCTAAAGTTGCAAATCTAAAATCTAAAATGGTGATAAATTTAGATTTACTAGAGATTAAATATTTCATGGAGAAACAATTCACAACTGTCAGAAATAGTGAAGCCAGTACATCAGGTACTTCACCCGATCTGATCAGACATTTTCAAGCCATTACAGTAGCTATGAGAAATATAAATGGCAGATTGTAGGACCTTCAATTCAATAATGCTCCTTTATATGTGTTGTTGTATAATCAGAAGTTTCTTTTTGACTAGTTGACTTCAAATGAACCTGGAATTAATACTTTGTAGAATCATTTCACTAATAAGTTAACTATTTTTATGGAGAAGGAAGAGAGGATACTTGAGTTCTTCAGAGTCAAATTTATTTGAGACATTCATCTGACTCAGGAAGGATGAGATCTAAAAATCTAGTTAGGTTATGGATTGATGAAAAGGTTGAGACTGTAGTTGTCAACGATCAAGGATGTCATTCAGCAATGCTAAAACCTACTTCCCAAAAACTTTTTAGCCCAACCTTGATTCTTGTTGTCTTTAATGTACTTGTAATTATATTTTCAATAAAATATATTTGCATCCCATGTGGTTATGTTATTAATTTGTTTTACTGTCCTGTATTTGCTAGAATTCCATAAAATCTAGATTCAGATATTGATAAATATTTTATCATATCATTTACTTAAGTTCAAGTGCTACATTAAAATGTGTTAAATTCATTATTCTATCATTCTTTTTGATATCACAAAAAGGGGGAGAAATATGGATAAACATGACATTTTTTATTTAAATATTTTTAATCTTTTACTGGGGGAGAAATTTTTGGAGAAATTTGGATAAACTCAAAATTATTTATTTATAAAGGAGGAGATATTATTTTACTTTATAAAGGGGGAAAAAATTAGGAAATAATTTTGTTAAAATTAAATATTGTTTTCTCTTTGTAAAATTCTAAACTACATGCAATTAATTTTTGTAGGTTAATTTTATTGGTTATTTTATGGGTTTTGTGATCATCAAAAAGGGGGAGATTGTTGATCAAGTATTGTTTTCAATAATACTTTATTTTGTTATTAAGGGTAGATTGTTGAGATCAATACTCTATCACTTTATGATGATTTTGATGCTCACAAATATTCTTATTTGTTATTCTAATGATTTTAATTTAAGTATATTTCAGGAAATTTATATTATTTATATTTTTATTTCTGCAAAAATATTTAAGCATTTAATACGTGTGGCATATTTGAAAAAGTGTTCAGAAATCGTTTTAGCATGTTCTGGAAACACTGTTCATGCTCTACTTGTTTGGAAATCATTTTAGCATGTTCTGGAAACACTGTTCATACCCTACGTTGAGGAGCATAGCGTAAGGATGGAATCCGTCATTTACTTTACAGAATATCAGAAAAGTATGGTTAAACAACCATAAGTTATCAGGAA
This sequence comes from Viscum album, assembly GCA_963277665.1. Taxonomy (NCBI): domain Eukaryota; kingdom Viridiplantae; phylum Streptophyta; class Magnoliopsida; order Santalales; family Viscaceae; genus Viscum; species Viscum album. Next base: position 564,999,158 of record OY728134.1, on the reverse strand, counting down.
AGTATGAAAGAAGAATCCTACGTTTGTAAGCAACCTTACGTTTGGAATATGAGGAAAGTATGAAAGAAGAATCCTACATTAGTATGAAACGTCATATTTATTTATCAAAAGTATGGTTCACCAACCTTAATTTTGTGAACAACCATACGTTTGATTAAAAAGTATGGATCATGAATGTTACATTCTGAAGTTCATAAAAGTATGGATTATATACCGTATGTTTGATAGTTGAAGAGAAAAGTATGGAAGATCAACCTTTCATTTGAGGTCAACCTTAGGTTTGAGATCAACCTTATATTTAATAACAACCTTACGTTGTGAACCTTACGTTCATAGAATGTTTTCTATGTAGTTCAACCCTATGTTTGACATCATATGTTTAAATTATGACTTTATTAAAGAAATGGTATTTATATAGATTATTAGGCTAATTTCAAGCCAGATTAAAATCCCAAATTTAAAGGGCGTATTTGACTATTTTAAATCCATTTATTTGTGATTAAAAGGATCAATTTAAGAGGAACTTTTCATGCTGAATTTTCAGGGGAGTTACAACTAATCTATTATTTAAACTTTTGAATATCGTGATTCTTAAGGTAACTTTTTTGGATCTAAATTTAAAATGAGAACGCTCGTATTTATTATATATACCTGTATTATTTTCTATTATAGATATAGAGGTGAATCATTGAAAAGGAAAAAAATATATATCAAGATCTTGAGTTTTTCACTGCTATAATTTATAGAGACAATCGAGACTTACAGATCTGCTGTTACGAAGAGCAACAAAGCTCTATTTTCTAAAGAAGAAGAAACATGATTGAAGATTCACCGATTATACATTGAATATATTTTGTGAATTGACAGTTGTTAAAGTTGTGAATTATATTTCAAGATCTACTGCAACCAAATCAACTTAAAACTCTCTTACTTGAAGATCATTCTTTCTGAAGAATACAATTCATAGACTGTTAGTTGCATGCTGTTGCAATTGTGAAGAACAAATGGAAAGTATTTTCAAAGAACAAATACTCTTTTAAATTGAGTGACTGGATTCTCATACTAAGCTATGTATTTGGTTCTATGTTTGAATCAGAAGGCTCTGTTTAGCCTTAAAATTGTAAAGGTGTCAACTGCCTACATCAGTTGTGGAACAATATGTTGATAAGAGGACTAGATAGTGAAAATCACCAAGCTCGTAGAGTAGAGCATTGGTGGAGTGGACTAGGGGCCTTTTGTTCCCTGAACCACTATACATCATGCGTCCTTTGCTATTTATTTTCTACTACTTAATCATTCCGATAGAATTAAAATGACAGATCACGATCTCACAAAGAAATTGTAAAAGACATAATTCACCCCCTCTTGTGTATATTTGGTATAACCTGATCCAACAACATGTACATAATTTTTAATAAACAATGTAATATCTCCTGAATAGTTTTCTAGTTAGGAAATCTAAGACTTCCATTATATCAAGAATGTGGGTTTTACCATAGGTGTGAAAAAATATTTTTTAGCGTCGGGTGTTTTGTTAAAAATTAGTAGTGGGTGGGTGATAAATAATTAAATAAATTTATTAGTTACTTTTTTTCTATAACCTAATACCCTCTCTATTTAAAACCAGTTATGGGAAAATCATAGGGTTATCCAAATAACCCTAGGGATTTGGAGAGAGCATAGAGGAGAGATTTTTTAGACATCAACTAGATCGTGGATCAACATTTGGTACTAAGGAGTTCGTCTCCACCAATGGACATGAAGCAAAATCATTCTTCACTAGTGATAAATCCAAACTCAAAGTAGGGTGTTCGATTTATTAGTTTTAAATACCACCTAAAATTTGAGATGATCAGAAATTAATTATTCTTAAATTAATTCATGGATCTTTCTTCATTGGTTTTTCCAATGGTTTATTCCTCTTCCTATGTGATAGAATTTGAGATTTGTTTCTTTTTGTTTCTTACTACTTGATAATTCAGCATTGTTGGATCCTGTCAACAATGAACAAAAAACATGGTTTTCAATCAATCCTTACTTTTTGTTATATGCCTTTCTCCCTCCATTCTTGACATTAATCATTGAAAATCGACTGGCCTGAGATTTGACGGTACCTGGGTGGAATGATCATTATGAGTTTCATCTTTGGCATAACATATTGTGGTCATGGGTTTAGTTCTGGGTGTTGGAATTGTGGCAGAGGAATGGAGGCGATAACAAGAATACAATGAAGGATCTGGTAATAGTGGATTTACAAGATGGATTGAGAGGATATATCTAGAGATGCGATGATAGGTGATCCCAAGCATAGGGTGGTTAGAATCTAACCACATGAGATGATGATAATCTAATCAAGGTGTAATGACCCAATGTTTTATCAATGGAATTACCTTCTTATAATCATTCCTTATATTATAATCACATTGGGAAGCATAATTAAATATCATGATACTAAATACTATGTGACCATTAAACATAATTTTTCCACTTCTGTGTTTTGAATTTCAAAAATCTGACATACACGGTTGCGTTCAGGGTGATTTTTGGAGTCTAATAGAACAAACTTAATTTTTGGTGAATAGTAACATACCCTTATGAATAGTAATGTTACCCTTATTAATAGTGACATACCCTTATGAATAGTAACCTCACCTATGATATTATATATATATGATTTAAGTGAAAGTATGATGTACCTATGTTTTGGAATAAGTAAATAAATGTTTAAAAAAACTGTATTTTTCAAGTAAATTATGATTTTAATTAAAAATTAAATTAATCATATTTAGATTTTTTTTTGAAAAATGAAATTCATTTTTTTATTCTACATGTAGAAAAATGGTTAGGGTGAATTTTTGGGATTCTTCTGAAATACTTGATTTTTTAGTGAATAGTAAAATACGATAATTTACGATAAATGCTAAATACATGAATTATGACGTAATAAGCTGATGTTTGTATGATGTAAGGCAATTATCTCAAAATTACATGTACTTATTACTATTCTTGGTCATGGAATGATCACTATTAATTGTCTTGTGGAGAAATAATAAATTAATAAATATAATATTGAGAAAACCCCTTTTCTCTCCGCTATAAATACCACCCCTCACACCATCATTTATTCACACCTCTTAAGATTTAATACTTTTCTAAAATCTACCCAAACATCTTCCCTAGCCCCTACCCCACGTCCAAGAGCTTCTGGTCTCATCAAAAGACCAATCCAATGTGCCTTAAGAAGGATTCAAGAGGTAATTCCCCTCTCTCTTTTCCTTTAATTTCCTTTCAATTTCAAATTCTTTTCTTAATATCTACCCAACTATCCTCATACACATGTTATGGTTACTAAAATATCATAAATATACTATAATTTTATTATAATAATGGTACTATATATCATCTAACCCCATTATCCCCTTCTTTTTATTTTAGAAAGGAAAACATTGTTCGTGAGGTGTTAGTTTATCACCTTCAAGAATGACATGTTTTCATTTTCCTTTACCTCCTTTAGATATGGTCATGAAACCATTTTTATGGTTGAAATAGATTATGTTATATTTATTATATCCTATTTAATTTTCTGTAACCAACTTATGTACATATTACTAAATTATTAAATAAAACAAGTTTGTTGTGGTCGAAAAACCGCTCGAATTAACCCTAACGATCATCATTAAATTCTTAACTAATGATTCATCTACATGGTATATAAAATATTTCATTAAAATATAATTTAAAATGATTTAATATCATTAAAAAAATTTAATATCCGTTCTGTATGTTTATCCATGTTCTACATGAACTTCCATTTACGTGTACAAGTGAACTGTTCATGAAAACTAAGAAAAATAACACTCCCGAACAATGGATTTAAACTCTATAACTTATCCAAAGGCCCATAAAATAACTTAATGAAACCATAATTAACCATATTAATGTAAAAAAGGTTCTTTAATTGTTAATTAATGAATCTAATGTGGTTATATAGGACATTAAAGTGAAGAAAACGTTCAGATACAAGGTAAGGAGAAATTCTCAAACCCAACTTTATTTCTTCGGGTTCTCCCTCTTTCACTCCATTTTTAGTATGGTTACTCCTTAAAAATAATTTTTTCATCATTATAATAACTTTTTGGGATATAAATATTTTCTACTTAAGTTCATGACAAACCCAATGTTTTCCAAAAGAACTCTTCTTTCGAATAAACACACTCTCAAAGATTGTTTCTTCTTCACTCATCGTTAAATGTTCTATGTCAAGAATGTTATTCCCTCTATATTTTGGGAACAAAATGTTTATGAATGTATTAATTATTATGTGAAACCCATTTATTTACATGTGTTATTTTATATTCAAGTTTGACATATTTTCTATGTGGCATGCATGATAATGTAAATGTTATGGTGAGACTGGTGCGCCCATAATTATATAGCGCAATATGAATGTTTTGATGTGATGGGTGCACCCAAAATTATACAGTGCTCTAATTCATTGGTTAAATTGATTAATCTCATGATTTAAAAGGAAATTATGTGTGAACATGATGCTATCATTGTTCACAGCTATGTGTGGTAGTTAACCACTAAGACATGATGTTTCATTGTTTATGCATTTCCACATTCCAAGTCTTCTCTTAATGTTTCCTCTCATGATTATGATAACATTCTTATGTTATGATGATAATGATTATTCCAATCCCATTTTATGTTGTTTCATGTTCTTATTTATCCACTTACTGGGATTTTATCTCACCCCTTTTTGATGTATATCCTCAAGTGACTACATGTACTAAGGAGAGGTCAAGTGCCAATAAGAAGCTATAAAAGAAGGAATTAAATAAATGTTTATACTTGATGTTGTAAATGTTATGTTTGGTCCTAGTTTTACCAAGACACTAAACCTTTTTATCCTCACGGTGTAATACTATTATGTTATTTATATCTATAATGATGTAATATTAATGTAAGAAAAGGCAAGGTCACTATAGTTGGTATCAGATAAATGTTTAGTTAATTAGGGAATTAAGTTTAGTGAAACCTAGATAAAACCTATATTATAAGACTAAGTACAAATATTCACACAATAATATTTACATAGGGATCCCATAAGTTATGATATTAGTGTAAAATTTACAAATGAATAAGTTATTTATTCAGGACTTGTTGACTTATGTTTTGTTCTAACCTTTTCTATTTTAGAAAATTGTGGGAACCAGGAGAAACTAGGTCAAAAACCCATGTGAGGGAAAATGCAACGATTTCCTGAACGACATCCCTAATGCTTTGAGAGGTGGATCTCAAAACTTCATGGTGATACTTACCCAACTATCTCAGGTTATGAATAATAACCTGAATAATGAGGAACATCCTCCTTCACCAAAGAGGGATCAATTGGCCATTGAATGTTTTATGCGACAACGACCAATGACGTTTAATGGGTTTTCTAATCTACTTGTTGTAGAATATTGGGTCAACTCCATGGAGAAGATCTTTTCTGTGCTTTACTATTTTGAGACAGAGAAGGTGACACTAGCCGTTTATCGTCTAGATGGAGGGGCCAATCAATGGTGGGCTTTGATTAAGAACACAAAGCCAAGGGACAAAATCAAAGATGTGGAATGAGAAGACTTTAAGATCATGTTTCTTAATAAGTATTTCCCACAAAATCTTCATAAGAATATGGAGAGATAATTCATAGAGCTTAATAAAAAGGAAGGATAATATTTCAAAACCTACGAACTGAGTTTCACAAGGCTTGCATGGTACGATTTGGGTTTTGTTATAAATAATTATAGAAAAATTGATAAATTATTTAGTGGATTAAAACCAAACCTTCTAAAGTCTCTTGAAATTTGGGACTTTTGGAGTTTTGAAGAAGTTGTTCAATGTGCTCTCAAAGTGGAGATGGAGTTTTGAGAATGGCCCCATTACTATGTTGATAAGAAACAAAATATGGAGTTTCAATCTAGAGGATATAATGATAAATGTGGGAAGAAAACTCAATGACCCACATGCCAAAAATGTGGGAAGTTTCATCATGGGAACTTCCTCACAGGGATAGGGAAATGCTTCAAGTGTGGGAAAGAATAAAACCATGATCAATAGTGTCAAAAAGACATGAGAAGGAAGGAGAATGTGGTGGAAGAAAGGAGAGAACCACCCATGGTCCAATGCTATAATTGTAGGAAGCAAGGGAACATGAAAGCCAGTGCACTAAACCTAGAGTCCTCAAGGGTAATCAGCATCAGCAACCACCAAATCCAAATTAAAAAGGGAAGGATTATGCCATTACTACTATAGAAGTAGATCAAGATAATGAAGTCACACAAGGTACACTTCCTATTCACTTAAGAATGGAAAAATTATTATTTGATTTTAGTACTATTCATTCCTTTATATCTTGAAAGTTTGATATAACTATAGAATCAATTCCCCAAAACCTTGAAGTAAAGATATCTGTAAAAACACCAAGTGGTGAAATCATTGTAACCCATGTGTTTGAATCTTCTTCCATTGGTGTATATGGGAAGATTATTCCAGAAAATCTTGTAATACTTCCCTTGGTGGAATTCGATTCTATAATGGGAATGGATTGTCTCTCATTATATAGAGCACATATCAACTGTCAGGAAAAGGAAATATCTTTTAAAACTCCAAAAAATCCCATGATTCTCTACAAATGAAGGGAAGATCATGAATATCCTTTGAAAAATCCTTCAATGGAATGGGTGTTGATTCCCTATGAAGAGGAATACCATGCCCAAATGGTTGATTAAAAAGAAAGCGCCAACCTTGCGGAAATTCCCATTGTGAGGGAATACAATGATGTATTTCCCAAAGAGTTACCAAGAATTCCTCCAGATGGTGAGGTAGAGTTATCAATAGAATTCATACCCAGAGCTACTCCTATCTTAAAGTTTCCATATAGGATGACTCCTATATAATTGGAGGAGTTAAAGAAGTAGTTGTAAGAGAATTTGGACAAAGGGTTCATATGACCTAGTGCATCACCTTGGGGTGTGATAGTGATATTTGTGAAGTAGAAGGATGGATCAATGAGGCTGTGTATCAATTATCAAGAACTCAACAAGATCACCATAAAGAACAAGTATCCTCTTCTAAGTATTGACAACTTGTTCAATCAGTTAACAAGATATCAATACTTCTCTAATATGGATATTCGTTCTGGATATCATCAGCTAAAGGTGAATAAGGAAGATATTCAGAAGACTACCTTTTGTACAAGGTATGGGCACTATGAGTTTCTAGTGATTCCCTTATGACTTACTAATTCCCCTGAAATTTTCATAGATTTGATGAATAGAGTCTTTAGACATTACATCGATAAATTTGTGGTAGTGTTTATTAATTATATTCTCATATAATCCAAGATCAAGGAGGAATATGAAGAATATCTAAGACTTGTGTTAGAGACATTGAGAAAGGATAATTTGTATTCCAAGTTCAGAAAGTGTGACTTTTGGATGAAGAAAGTCACATTATTGGGACATGTGATCACAAGTGAGGGAATTTATGTAGACCCTTAAAAAAAAAGTGATTAAGGAATGCCCCAAACCCTCTAGTGTCACAGAAATATGTAGTTTTCTTGGATTAGCTATGTACTATCGACGTTTTGTGAGAAATTTATCATGATTGTCAAGCATATTAAATAAGTTAACAAGGAAAGGGGTAAAGTATGTATGGATGGAAGAATGTGAGGGAAGATTCAAGGAGATAAATAGAAGGCCGATCACACCCTTGTACTCACATTACTGAAAACTGGAGAAAGTTTTGTGATATACAGTGATGCTTCAAAGAAAATATTGGGTTGTGTACTCATGAGAAATGATAATGTGATAGCCTACGCCTAACTAAAGTTGAATATCCATGAGAAGAACTACCCAAACCATGATCTAGAGTTAGAAACCGTGATTTTTTCCTTGAAAATATGGCGGTACTACCTTTACAATGAGAAGTGTGACATATACACCAACCACAAGAGCCTAAAGTATATATTCACACAAAAGGAGCTCAAGATGCATCAAAGGAGATGGTTAGAGATAATCAAGGACTAAAATTTCTCTATTCACTGTCATCCTAGAAAGACTAACAAGGTATATGATGCTCTAAGTAGAAAAGAACCTACTACTCTATCCATGTTATGGATTGAGAAAGACCCTATCTTCTTGGATATGCAAAGGATGGATTTAGAAATCATAAGGGTAGGGGATACATCATACCTTTCCCAAATGATTGTGCAACCATCAATCCAAGATATGATTAATGAGGAACAAAGGGATGATCTGGAGTTACAAAATAATGTGAATGTAGTAAAGGAAGGAAAGTTGTAATAGTTTCATATCGATGATGATGGTGTGATTTGGTTTGGAATGCGGATTTGTGTGCATTCATCACCCAGGATAAAGAAATATCTATTGGATAATGAACATATCTCAACATTCTCTATACATCTTGGTAGTAACAAGATATATCGAGATCTCTGAGAACACTTCTGGTGGGATAACATAGAGAAGGAGATTTCAGAATATATCTCATGGTTCTTGGTATGTTAGAAAGTTAAAGCAGAGCAAAAAAAGTCTAAAGGTATGATGAAAACATTGTCTATACCCATGTGGAAATGGGATAATGTCACTATGGACTCTGTCATGGGTCTCCCAAATATGTGAAAGGGAAATAATACAATAAAGGTTGTGGTTGTCTGTCTCACCAAGACTACCCATTTTATCTCTATTCAGGAATATCTCTCACTTAAACAACTTGCAAAGATATATGTGAAGAAAGTGGTGAGACTTAATGGTGTTCCACTATCGATTGTCTCTGATCATGATCTAAGGTTCAAATCTAAATTCTGGAGAATTCTTTAACATGATTTGAGTACTGAATTAAATTTCATCACAACCTATCACCCACAAATTGATGGTTAATATGAACAGACTATTCAAATGCATGAAGACATGCTAAGAGTCTGCTCTTTAAAATTCAAAGGTGGATGGGATCAACATATCCCATTGGTTGAGTTCTAATAAAAAAATAGATTCCACTTGAGTATTCAGATGGTTCTATATGAAGCTCTGTATGGAAAGAGATGTATAACTCCAGCCTGTTGGGATGAAGTTGGAGAAAGAAAACTACTTGGACCTGATCTTGTGCAAGAGATGACAGAGAAGGTTCAAGTCATCCAAAAACACATCAAAGATTATTAGAGTCAGAAAAAGAGATATGATGACAACCTTTGAAGGTACTTGGAGTTCAACGTTGGAGATAAATACTTCCTTATAATATCACCATGGAAGAGAGTCATGCATTTTGGTAAGAAATGGAAGCCAATCCCAAGGTACATTGGCCCCTTTGAGATCCTTGACCACATAGGAGCCGTGGCCTATTGGCTTGAACATCTAATGAATATGTCTCAAGTTCATGATGTGTTTCATGTATCACTCTTAAGGAAGTACATACCAAATCCCCCACAGGTATTGAACACAAAGGTGGTATAGCTGGAAGATAATCTCTCCTATAAGGAGCATCCAGTAAAGATTCTGGACCAGAGAGATAAGGTTCTATGAAACAAGACAACCCACATTGTCAAAGTGTTATGGAGGAACCATAATTTTGAAGAAGCAACTTGGGAACTGGAGGAGGTGATAAAGGATAAGTACCCTCACCTGTTTATGTGAAACAAAATTTCAAGGGAAAATTTTCATAAGGGGGGAAGAATGTAACGACCCAACATTTTATCAATGGAATTCCATTATTATAATTATACCTTATAGTATAATCAAATTGGTAATCACAATGAAATATCATGATACTCAATACTACGTGACCATTAAACATAATTTTTCCACTTTTTTGTTTTTAATTTTGAAAATCTGACATACACGGTTACGTTTAGGGTGATTTCTAGAGTCTAATAGAACAAAATTCATTTTTGACGAATCATAACATACCCTTATGAATAGTAATGTTACCCTTATAAATAGTGACATTACCTTATGAATAGAAACCTCACCTATGATAGTATATATATAGGATTTAAGTGAAATTATGATGTACCTATGTTTTGGAATAAGTAAATTAATATTTTTTTAAAAACTGTATTTTTCAAGTAAATTATGTTTTTAATTAAAAATTAAAATAATCATATTTATAAAATTATTTTTGAAAAAGGGACTTCATTTTTGGATTATACACATTAAAAAATGGTTAGGGTGAATTTTTTGGATTTTTCTGAAATACTTGAATTTTTGGTGAATAGTAAAATATGATAATTTACGATAAATGCTAAATACATGAATTATAATTTCATAAGATGATTTATGGCTGATATAAGGCCATTATCTCTAAATAACATGAACTTTTTAATATTCTTGGTCATGTAATCATCAGTGTTAATTGTCTTGTGGAAAAATAATAAATTAATGAATATAATATTGAGAAAACCCCTCTCCCCTCCACTATAAATACCACTCCTCACACCCTCATTTATCACACCTCTCAATCTTAAATATTTGTATAAAATCTTACTGAAAATATTTCCTATCCCATTACCCATGTCCGAGATATTATGGTCTCATCAAAATACCAATCCAAGGTGCCTTAAGGAGGATTCAAGAGGTAATTCCCCCTCTCTTTTCATTTAATTTCTTTTCAATTTCAAGTTCTTTTCTTAATATATCCCCACATATTATCGTACACATGTTATGTTAACTCTAATATCATAAATATAATGTAATTTTATTATACTAATGGAATAATATATCATCCAACCCCCTTATCCTCTTCTTTTTATTTTAGAAATGAAAACGTTGTTCGTGAGGTGTTAATTTATCACCTTCAAGAACAACATATTTTTATTTTCCTTTACCACCTTCAGATCTGGTCATGAAACAATTTTTATGGTTGAAATATATTATGTTATATTTATTATATCCTATTTAATATTTTGTAACTAACTTACGTATATATTACTAAATGATTAAACAAAACAAGTTTGTTGTGGTTGGAAAATCACCCGAATTAACCCAAACAATCATCATTAAATTCTTAACTAATGATTCATCCACATGGTATATAACATAATTAATTAAAAGAAATTTAAAATCCTGTAATATCATTAACATAATTTAATATCAGTTCTATATTTTTATCCTTGTTCTACACAAACTTCCATTTATGTGTACAAGTGAACCGTTCATGAAAACTAAGAAAAAGAACACTCCTGAACAATGGATTTAAACTCTATAACTCATCCAAAGGACCATAAAACAACTTAATTAAACCAAAAATTAACCATATTAATGTAAAAAAGGTTATTTAATTATTAATTAATGAATCTAATGTGGTTATACATGACATTAAAGTGAAGAAAGTGTTCAGATACAAGGTAAGGGGAAATTCTCGAACCCAACTTTCTTTCTTCAGGTTCTCCCTATTTCACTACATTTTTGGTATGGTTACTCCATAAAAATAATTTTTTCATCATTATCATAAATTTTATGGGATATAAATGTTTTCTACTTAAGTTCATGACAAACCCAATGTTTTCCAAAAGAACTCTTCTTTTGAATAAACACACTCTCAAAGATTGTTTCTTCTTCACTCATCGTTGATTATTCTATGTCAAGAATATTGTTCCCTCTATATTTTGGGAACCAAATGTTTATAAATGTTTAATTATGATGTGAAAACCATTTCTTTCCATGTTTTATTTTATGTTCAAGTTTGACATATGTTCTATGTGGCATGCATGATAATGTAAATGTTATGGTGTGATGGGTGCGCCCAGAATTATATAACGCAATATGAATGTTTTGATGTGATGGGTGCACCCATAATTATACAGTGTTCCAATGCATTTGGTAAAGTGATGAATCTCATGAGTTAAATGGAAATTATGTGTGAACATGATGCTACTATTGTTCACAACTATGTGTGGTAGTTAACCACTAAGACATGATGTTTCATTGTTTATGAATTGCCATATTCCAAATCTTATATTAATGTTTACTCTCATGATTATGATCATATTAATATGTTATGATGATAATGATTATGCCCATACCACGTTATGTTGTTTCATGTTCTTATTTATCCACTTACCGGGCTTTTAGCTCACCCCTTTTTGATGTATATCCTCAGGTGACTACAAGTACTAAGGAGAGGTCAAGTACCTATAAGAAGCTAGAGATGAAGGAATTAAATAAATGTTTATGGTTGATGTTTTAAATGATATGTTTGGTCCTAGTTTTCCCAAGACTCTAAACCTATGGATCCTTATGGTGTAATACTATTATGTTTTTTATCTTTATAATGATGTAATAGTAATGTAAGAAAAGATAGGGTTTCTATACAAGGTGTGGTATACAACAGTTTTGTGAGCCTAGTCATTAATGTTTCTTCAGGTTGGTGACATAGAGGGTTTTTTGGTGAAAAATGACCAAAATTCAACTTTCATATGACCATTGATATAGGTAAACTTTGTTACAATAGCTATGGTCATGAAAACCAATGAATATAAAGGTTTTAGTGCACATGGGAGAAGACTCATGAAGATATGAACTTTCTATGAATTTTTGAGCTACATGCTATATAGTTTAGGGGGAAACACTCTATGTAATCCCCTTTTTGTGGTGGTTAGGGTTTCCATTCAAAATTAAATATCACACACATTGTGTTTTTTCTATATGTCGTGTGACCCTTATCCATACTACTTGGTGTGTACATGGAGCACACACCCAGGTGTCCATGTGGCCCCACACATCATGTGTTGTAGGGCACATGCTGTGTACTTCAGAGAGTATGCAAGATTGGGCAGACGACACACACTGAGTTTCAGACTTAATCCTACACACTGTGTGAAGTGAATTACACTCTGTGCACTTTGAAAAGTACTTAAAAACTACTAGTGTACATGGGAATTCCTTGAGTACATGGGTACAAGCCATAGTACATGGGATAAACTAGATGACATGTTGAGTACCAGGCTGACATCCACACACTAGCTACCCCTAGTGACACACCATGTATTTTGAGAAATTCATGTCATGTGAGCATGAGATGTGGTAAGTTCTAGGATTAGTGAGGCACACCAACTACCCCTATGGGATATGCCTTTTACTCTTTAAAGGGTAGGTTATATCCCTTTATCTTCTTAGTTTATCTCCAGTAAAATCTTGGGTGAGTTCCCTTGAACCGTTTCAGTATGGACCTGTTTCTATAAGGTATGTTCCATTAGTCCATTTTCATGGGGGAACTATGAAGAATCAAATACTATAAAGAGGATGAAATACCCTCTATGGTATTAGTATTAGATAGAGTTACCGAATCCCTCCATGAGACTTGGAGTGTGATACTATATTATTATCTTCTTCCTTTTGTGGGGTCTTAGGAATCATCATGACTAATATACATAGACGTATGATCCCCTACTTTGTGGTTTATTATAGATAGTGTTCAACATACCCTATATCCCTGGGTGTGACCCCTTTCTATGTATCAACATTTGTTGTCTTCCTATGAGGTGTACTACGATTGAGTGCGTATCTTGGATGATCTCTCTTAGTTTCCTTTGTGCCTCTTTAGGGCTGGACCATATGAGTGTGATCTATCAAAATAGTGTCATTATTATAGTAAGACTTGATGAGTGAGACCTCTCATACTAGTGTCACCAGAGTTAGTGAGACTTATGGAGTGAGTTCTCCCAAGCGAGTGTTACCTTTGAGCCTCTAGTAGAATCCTAGGATGGAATTTAGGTTGTGACCTCACCTTAGGACTTATTTTCTATATTTAGAATATATAGGTTATTGTTATTAAATACTATCATGTCTCATATCCTAATTAACATACCTTTGTGTTGATGAGATGATTACTCTCTTTGATGCTTTGTGTTTGGTGATTTTGTGGTGTCGTACTAGGTATGTTTATACTCACCTCATCATGGTATCTACTCAAACATGTCATGTATTATGAAAATGACAATATTTTTTTAGAGTCCTATTTAGACTAGGAGAATGTGGATACATGAGTTTATTTTTGGGTAACTTCTCCCATGTTTTCAGCAGGTTGGTTTCTTTTGTAGTTTTCTATGGGATTTTATTTTTCCCTTTTCTTTTTCTATACTACTTGTTGTACTTTGATGTGGGATAAGTGTTATGCATGCATTTATAGTATGAGTCATTTAACTTTGTTCATTGTACTGGTGTATGGAGATGTGTGCTTGTATAAAAGTGCTATAGGATAAGGCCTCCCATGTGTGTGATATGCTTACTCAGCACTAGTCACTAGCCTAGCCTATTGGAGGTGGGTTTGGGGTGTTATTCCTAACTTACCACTAGCTAGGCAGGACTCGATGGGTCAGTTCATGAAAATAAGGTTTAGTCATAACAATGATAACCACCTACTAACACATGTCATGTAGTATAATTTGTTTGTATCTTAATATCTCATAAAGTAGGATGTATACTTTATATCATCATCCTTTATTGCTTTATTATTTCATTACCTTACTATATAGTCTTACCTTATTCTACTGTGACCATGAATTTAGTTAAGTCACTACCATACTGGTTAACTGGGCCCAATATATCTCCTCTTTTTGGAAGGAAAAAATCCTATATTGATCATTCAATCAATGTCATACTACTAATGATGCACCCAACGCAAGAAAATTCAACATAATATAAATTTAATGGTTTTAATCTTGAATCAAATTATGTGATCAAATGGTACACATTTATAATGATATCAAGTTGGGAGATCAATATAAGTTCTCATAGATAAGAACAACCAATGGTACCTGAAACATGTAGTGTTCCTATTGGTGGGCCAATCCTCATGATCTCCTCTACTTGAGATCATGAAGTTAAAATTCATGAGAAAAAGTATCAATGATTATGATCCCCCAAAACCTGATAGTCAGACATCATACATGTCTCATTAGTATGATATATTTAGACAATAAGATATGTGTTTAAGATTATTGGAATTTTATCTTGAGGTTCTCATTATATATGGGAATTGCAACAACCTTTTGATATGATAAATAATATAAATCCATTACCATGTAAATAGTGTACTCAATCATTATCACTATTATAGTATGATAACATCATGAATAACTATTTGTATACATGAAATGGTAATAAAAAATTATTACTCAAGTTAGGTCTAGGGTACCCACTTTCACTACACTCCCACTTGCACTAGTGACAAATTGCTAACCATCACCCTGTTTGATATCACATGATAAAATCATGATTCTAATGAGTAATGGATTTAGTCATTGAGATTTCCATGTTTCCTCAAATGTATACTCTTCTGTATGTGACTTCACCTCCCCAAATAAAAATTCGTAAAGAGATGATATCCCCAAGCATATCCATTTTTTATCTATTAGAACATTGAAATTTTGGATATTACCACTATCTTAAAATTAGTATAATTTATATTATGATAATACTTTACTTTATAGGTATGATTCCAAGAACTAGAAAAAATAATTATGTAGTTATAATACTTCTTTAATTGCATCAGAAGTCATAACATACTCGATATTTATAGATCTGGCTATCATTGGATTCAATGAGACTCTCTTGCTCATTTTATTAGACTAACTATGATATTTGATCATTTTATCCCTAAAATACTAGTTTTCATCCCATTATAACTAGTTTTGATTCCACTCTAGGTACTTAGTACACATCCCTTGTAAATTCTCAAGTACTATCAGATAGATCTAACTACTTCCCATACAATTCTCCTTGATTTATGTAATAATTTCCTACTATAAAGAATGTGTTTACAATATCATATCTAGTACATAGCATGAAACATGTGATAAATCCATTAATAATGTGTATGAAGTTTTACTCACTATTTTAATATCATCCCATGTATTATATGTTCCTTATTGGAGAGATTTATGCCATGTGACATTGGAAACAATTATCTCTTAAATTGTTCCAAGTTTCATTTTTGAATACATTTTTAGTACATGTACTTGATTTAGTCTAAGAAACCCATATATTTACCTTAATAGATCTTATTCTTTAGAACTTAGGATGATACATTAAGTAAATATATGGAGAGTTACATTCAATATTATCTTAACTAATAGTATAACTAATAAACATTATCTATATATTATTAACATATTTTACTTGGAAAACTATGCTGCTCCCACTAACCACTCACAAAAAAATAAAAAAATTATATTCCTATCATATTATTTTGTGATAACAATGCTTTGTTTAATCCAAAATATGATATCTATAACTTATATCACTTATTGGATTTCTATGGTTTCACCAACCCTTTTTGGTTACATCGTATAGACACCTTCCATGAAGTGTGGTATTAACATCCATTGACTAATATAATTATCATAGAAAGTTTCCATTATAAGAAAAATTATAATGAATTTAAACTCTAAAACTTAGTATAACCCAATGTGCCTTATTGGTACCACTTTTGTACTATTTATGTATATTTTCTCTTGAATACCCACCAATGAATTTATATCAATTGGATAAATTACCAAAATATAGACTTGATTTTGGCACATGAAATCTATTTTCTGAATTCATTTCACTTTTCATTTTAGCATATTTTTATTTGTTGCTTCCTTGTAGGATTAATTATTCTTAATGAATAATATATCACCTACTGCAGTGAATATAAAACTAACATTTTGGTTCTAATCATCCACCATATTATGTGTCTCTGGAACAGATCCACTTCTAAAATCTATTATGAAACTTATTCCTATGATAACTATTTATGCAATATAATCCTTGACATTATCTAAGTCCAACTTTCTCCCATAATCTCAAATAGATATGTGTACCCACTCATAAAAGTATTTTTTTTCACTTGACTATAACTTTTCTATGTTATATATTTATATAGTATCCTTCAAAACCTTTAGGATAATTACCTAAGATGCACTTTTTTGTTTTTATTGATGCAAGTTTGTTTATTGATATACCTTTAATAAACACTTTTCATATAAACACATGTTATGTTACATAATGAATTAATTTCATATTATAACTCACATGATATCCATTTGTCTTTATAATTTTCATATGGTTAAAAGATAATACTTCTATTTGAACAAAAAACCTCAAAATAAAAATTGGAAGAATTTGAAAAAAAATTAAGTGTCATAATTGATCATCATTGTACTTACATCATGTATTTGATGTGTATAAGGAAATGTAAGTTTATGAATAAATCTACTTTATATTTTAATTATCAATAAATTTATTTAAGGATCATCATAAATACTTTATTTACTAACATCATAGGTTTGATGTGTATAAGAAAATGTCAGTTTAGGATTAAATCCACTGTACATTTTCATGATCAATGAATACTCTATTAAGATATTTTTTGGATCACCAACCTAATGCATATCTTATCTTATTACCAAGTATATTCCTTTCTTTACTTTTACATTCCTTAAATTTCTTAAAGTAATTTTATATAGAACAAAAATATACCTCTAGAATATACTTGAAATAGTTCACACATATTTTTTGAACTAGAACTAGAAGCTACGTGGATTTATCACCTTTAACACTTAAGGTGTATTGGTCATTATACCTAATAAGAAATCATGTATAATACCTAATAATTTTATCTCATGAAGAGTCAAAAAAACCATTTTGGTATTTCCTTGACATTTCCTCCTGGATTTACTTGTCCAAGAATAAACTTTCCATAATTAGGCATTATTGTGTCTTAAATATTATTTTCATTATTTATTGCCGATGATTCAAGTATTACTGAACTATTAGTTAATAATGAGACACCACAAGAAATATTCATTCTACAATAAAATAATTTCTCATTTTTTACAATGGATATATGAGGTAAATGTTTTGGTAATACTTAATACAGAATAATAGTTCAACTAGAATCAATTAAATTTTCAAAATAGAAGTCATGTTCTTTTCACTGCTGACATATGAATCACCCTCCCTCAGCTACACTATAAAAAAACCAATGGTTAAAAGAAATTTATTAGAGGTAGTTCTATTAACCACTTCTAAATAAATACGGTTTAAAAAATTAATATAGGAGTGGTTTTGTCAAATCATTACTATATTTTTTTATTTTAATAATTGGTAGTGGTTTCCATTAAACTGCCATGTTTTTTTTCAAAGCCCTATTTTCTATCCTCCCCAACTGCCTCTGCATGACCTGAACCCGACCTCTATCCTCCCTTGCTCCTCATGTGACCATGAACCCATGACCCCCACCCTCCGACCTCCCTCTCCCTGATGATGACACGAAACCCCCCTCTGACCTCCCTCTTACATCATCTACAGTGAACTCGACCCCCACAACCCCCCATCCAACCTCTCTCTTCCTGGTGATAACACAGAACCCCCCTATGATCTTCCTCTCCTTGGTGGTTCCCCTCCATAGCAGTGACACCCCCCTCCGACCTCCCTCTCCCAGGCTTGGTTCCCCTCCTCCTAGACTCTTAAGTCTTCTTTGGCCTTATCGTGGTAGTGTCCCATGTTGTGGAAGTGGTAGATCAAAGGTTGGTTTTCTCTATTGCATAGTTCATTAAATTAATAAAAACTAATTTCTTGCCTCTTTAAGCTAGGTTTTAGATTCTTAATTAAATTATTATATGTGTATATAAATCCATTTTAATGGAAAACTATGTTTTCTTGTTTTCCCTTGAATGTGAATGTTTTTTATATGAAAATATGTATTTTAAATTTATTTTTCAACTACCATGCACACCTAACATTTGATAAAATAGTAGAATGTATTTTATTATTTTATTTTAGGACTTTTAATGTTTTTTGGTTCTTAAAATAATTTTTAATGGAAACTCGTGACTTCCAAGGTTGTGCATGTATTTTTATGAACCAATGTTGGGTTACCTTAAATATAGTGACTTTATGATGATTGAGTATTTGAGTTTTCAAAGGAACCTTTATAGAGGTTTATAAAAGTGTATTATCTTATGGTCTCCATCACTAAATTTTTTTTATTGTTTATAATATACATAATTGGAATCTATTGATTTATCTTTAATTCTTTCAAAATAATTTGTGGTACAATGAAACTTATTTATACCCCTATAATTTAATGTAAATTTTATACCCCAATTATTTTCCCCAATTTTCATCTTTTTACTACTTATTCTACTCCATGAGATTGATTAACTCTATTCATTTAGTCTTCCTTCATTTTTCTTCCAAAATAAATTCTTAATCTTGGGATTAAAGCTGAAAATTTATTCCATGATTTAATAAATTTCTCATGAGTTGAAAATTCAAAGATCAAAATTGTTTAATAAGAAATACCCATTATGAAAACCAAAATATTAAAGAGTAAAAATGATAAAAATAAATGGGGTGAGAAAATACATGTATTAATTTAGCAAACATAATCTTCCACTACATTCAATAGATACCTGGTAACAGTTACAAAAACATGACTAAGCTTCATGAATCATTACTTATCACATTAGAGAAATTTTATAATTTTAAATATTTTTCTTCAAAATCACTAACTAATAATTTATAGTATGTTTCTATTAACAGGTTCCCCTCCTCGTATAGTTTTGCAGGAAATTTAGGTGGACAAATAAAGTGACATTAAATGGTAGAATGGAGTATAAGTACATATAACAACCTAAAAATTATGTGTTTATTGGTTTTATCCTTCCAATAGTATTTTTTATACAAATAAAGTATACTTTTAATTCAAAATTTTAAAGGGGTTCTCTTGGTCTTAGTTAGACCATGGGAAATGGTTCAGACATTGATCAATGTAGCTAATTTTTTCAAAGGAATGAACCCTCCTTAGTTACAACACTAAGGTAGAATACACCATTATATTTTTCTCCCATAAAAATAATTACATATACATATAAAATATAAAAAATTGATACATTTTTATTATATTTAATTTAGAGGTTGTTTTAGACACTTTCATCACTAAATATGAATTGTTTCAAGTATGTATCTAACTTCAAATACCATGCTGTTGAGTCTTATTATAACCAATATTGATTATTCTTTTAATTTTGATTATAAATGTTTTATTAAACATCTATATCTTTATATTTTAATGTATAGGTATAATACAATCCAATACCTATGGATAAAAATTAGATTAATTTACCTCTAAACACACCTCAGTATGACAAGGGATTGGAAGAATTTTTAAATTATGCAATTGTAATCCGATTAGTGGATGATAGAATAAAATGTTTGTCTTTATTGTAAATTTAGGAACTGGTTGAATAGAAATTAAGTGTATGATCATTTGTTATTAAAATAGTTTTCTGATCGATATATATGTTGGATTTGGCATGGTGAATCAAATGTCATGGAAAGTAAAAACAATAACAATACTATCAATGAAATAAAAAGTGACCAGATAGAGGAAAATTTAGTTTGAAATTTGTTAAATAAAGAATTTGGTTTTATAGAATACAATGTACAAGATTTCAATAGACCAAAAAAACCTTCATTTGATCCTGAGCAGGTTAATCTTTCTCAAAAATTCAGTGACCAAAAAATGATTTTTAAAAATTAGTTGAAGACGAACAATAAGAACTATATGAAGAGTGTGAAAAATATTTTAATTTGTATTTTATACTTAAGTTGTATCATATCAAGTGTATATGTAATTAATGAAAAATCAATTTCCATGATTTTATAGTTTCTTCATGATTCATTTATTGAATCTAATATCCCTTCATCATTCTATGAGATGAAGAAAGTCATCAACAAACTTGGACTTGATTATAAAAAGATACATACATTCCCTAATGATTGAATGATTTATTGGGGAGAAGAGTTTGATAAATAAGAATGTGAAAGATTTCATATAAGTAGATGGAAGTCAATGAACAATAGTGAGAGTATAAATCAATACAAACCCAAGAAGAAATAGAAGAATAAAACTCTTACAAAGGTATTGCATTAATTTCATATGAAACTATGCTTTCAAAGATTATTAATGTCATCTAAGACCATAGATGACATAAAGTGTCATGTTCAGGATAGTAACGATGGCTTGATGTTACATCCAAAAGATTAAACATCATGGAAGATTTTTGATTCACTATGTCAATATTTTTCTTCGGATCCTAGGAATATACATTTGAGATTGGCTTCTGATGGTTTTAACCCTTTTGGTACTTTAAGTAATAATTATAGAATTTGGATATATGTTTTAATCCCCTATAATATACCTCCATGGATGTGTATAAAGAATACTTCTTTAATTATTTAGATGATTTTCATAGAAAGAAAATTCCTGGTAATGAAATTGATGTATAACTTCAACCTCTAATAAAATAATTACGAGAATTATGGGACGATGTCATGGAAACATATGATGATTATATGACACAAATATTCAAAATTCATGCTACTTTAATGTGGAAAATTAGTGAATTTACTGGACTATGAAATTTATCTAGTTATAACACTCATACTGGTTTTTCTTATCCGGTTTTTAATTTTGATTTTGAACCTCAATGATTACCTCATAGAAGAAAATGTTGTTTATGTGTCGTCATTGATTTATTGATTATTCTCATGAATTTAGGTTTAACAAGGAATGATTCATTGGAGATATTGAAATGATAAAGTCACCAAAGGTGTTATCTAGTTCATAAATTTTGGGACAATTAATGAATGTCATTGAAGAATTGGGAAAATGTCATCAGTTTAAAGAAGGAGGAAAAGGGTACTAAGTACAATATTCGAAGAATATGAAACAAAACAATGGAAGAAAAAGATTATATTTTTCAAACTTCCTTATTAGAAGTTTAATTTGATACCTAATAATCTTGACATAATGCATATTGAGAAGAATGTTTGTGATAATGTAATCTTTATAGTGCTTAATGAGCATGGTAAATTGAAGGATTACCTTAATGCTCGTAAGATTTTGGAGTCAATGAATATAAATCATCTTTTTTTGGGAAAATGAGAATTTCTAGTATCCTTCCGCTATTTTTACAATGAAAAATCACAAGAAATATGTATTCCTTCAATATTTAATGAATATAAAAGTTCCATATGGATATTCAAGTAACATATAAAGGTGCATTGACTTGAAACATCCAAAGTTATATGGATTGAAAATTCACAAATCACATATTTTTATGGAGCAGTTGTTTCCATTGGATTTGTGTAATAATTTATCCGAAAAATTAACTGCGGTTCTAGTTTAGTTTTGTACCTTTTTCGGATATCTTTTTGGAAAAAATTTAAATCCAACTGAGTTTGATAAACTTCAAGAAATAATTGTTTTGACACTATGTCATTTGGAGATGTTATTTCCCCCTTCATTCTTCATAATCATGATTTATTTAACTATTCATTTGGTTGAAGAAGATAAACTTGGTGGACTGGTACACTATCGATGGATGTATCCAATTGAGAGGTATGTTGATATATTTTTTATTTTCATTGGTGAATTCAATTTTATAAAATAATTGCATAATTTTTTTAATATGTTTCTTATTTTTTTAATATGTTTCTTATTTTTTTAATCAATTACTTAGGTCATTTGAAATAATATGTGAAGAATTAAGCTCAACTGAAAGGCTCTATTGCTGAAGGTTATATAGATAATGAGTGACTGACCTTCTATTCTATGTATTTGGATATGATTGAGATTAGATTCAATCATGCTGGACATGATGAAGAAATATCCACTAATTATAGTTCTGAAAATCAGTCATCAGTATTTCTAAATATTGGATTACTAATTGGAAAGGGTTCAAATTTTACACTGACTAAATTAGAGTTGGTACAATAACATAGATATATGCTACTCAATAGTGTTATTACATATCCATTTTTTGAAGAACTACGACCGCAAACAAAGAGACGAATAATGGGAAGAGCTTGAAATGAGATGGAATTAACGAAAGATGTTAATAAGGATCTTATAAAATTGTTCGATCATTGTGTAAGTGTACTCATATTCATATTATTGACATGTAGTTATTTTTTATATTTTAAAATTAACAACTTATATTTTTTTCTAGATAATTAATGTTGACAATCGATCTAAAATATTGACTGATTTGAAGTTTTGGATTGAGGTCCTCTAAGTCATGATAAGAGATTTGATGCCTACAATATTTCTGGATTCATGCTTTGTACAATTTATCATGAAGAAGACTTGAAAACTGAGAATAATGGAGTATTTACATTTGTATAGGTGGGAAGTTATGGGAAACTGATTGATATAATTTAAGTAAACTATCATGGATAGTTTTCAGTTGTTTTATTCAAATTCATGTGGGTAAACATTAATAGGGGTATAATGAAATATTCATTACATTTTACTTATGTCAAATTCTATCACTTGATGGATACTAGTGAGCATGCAAATCATGATCCATTTATCTTTGATTTATAAGAGAATTTGGTTTATGATGTGTATGATGAAATACATGAAGGTTTTAGTGTTGTTGTACACTTAAATAAGGGATAGTTATATGATATGGGTGATGAATATCAATTGGTTCTTTGTGATAGTGAACCTCATCAACCACAAAATATTGAATAGTTATTTCCTAACAATATCAAAATAGTAGAACTTACAAGATAGGGTGAATATGAAGGAATAATCACAATAGAGGTTTATAACAATGAAGATAATGAAGATAAAGATAATTGAATGTATAAATTGGTAATGATATTATATTAAAAGTTCTCATTGATAAGTGTTTCATACATATATACATTTCTCTAGTTTTTTTTTGTAAAAATATTTTATTTTTTCATTATTTATATATTTAATATATCCCTTAGTTGTTGTTGATGTGTATGCATAGACAACACATCAATATGATGTGTGGTGTGATAAGAAGTACTCAGTAAACACTTATGAAAGGTAAAAAAGCCTTTAAACATAAGTGTTGGGGGGTAAAAACTATGGAAACGATGTCTGATTGTCCTGAAATCAGTAGATAATGACCATATATTTAATTATGAAATGTAAGAACCAACGGTACATCATTCTGAATGGCAGTTTTCCTGTTATGTCCGTAAATGAATTTTTAGTGTTTTAAAACACTAAAACATGCATGGAATGGTCAAAACAAGGAAATTGATGTCATATTATCCTAAAATAAGGGGAAAAATACCATATATTTAATTTTGAAATATAGGAATCAATAACACATCATTTTAAGTGACCATTTGCCTATTATGTCTGTAAACACATTTTTTGAGTTTTAAAATAATAAAGCATGCGTGGAACAATAAAAACTAGGAAAACGATGTCGGATTGTCCTGAAATAAGGGGAACATTACTGTAGATTTAATTTTAAAATATAGGAACTGACAAAACATCATTCTGATTGATGGTTTCCTATTATGGATGTAAATATGTTTTTAGTGTTTTAAAACACTAAAACATGCATGGAGCAGTAAAAAATATACAAATGACATTGGATTGTCCTGAAATTAGGAAAAAATGACCTTATATTTAATTTTAAAATATAGGAACTGACAACATGTCATTTCGAGTAACGATTTTCCCGTTATGGCCACAAACACATTTTTAGTGTTTTAAAACACTAAAACGTGCATGGAATAGTAAAATCTAGGAAAACGATGTTGTATTATCTTGAAATTAGGGAAAATACCGTATATTTAATTTTGAAATATAGGAACTTATGACATGTCATTCTGAGTGATGGTTTTCTTATTATAGCTGTAAACTCATTTTTAGTGTTTTAAAACACTAAAATGTGCATGGAACGGTCAAAACTAGGAAAAAAATTGGATTTTCCTAAAATACGGGTAAAACCACTATAGATTTAATTTTTTAATGTAGGAATAAACACCTTGTCACTCCTAGTGATAGTTTTTCCATTATGGCCGTAAACACATTTTTAGTGTTTTCAAATACTAAAACATTCATGGAATAGTGAAAACTGAGAAAATTACATCAGATTGTCCTAAAATCGATGGCAAAACATATCTTAGTTGTTTTTTATTTTCACACATAGAGAACACATCAATATAACATGCAGTGTGATCATAATTACTTGGAAAACACTTATAAAAGGTATAAAAGCCTTTAAAAATAAGTTTCGGGGGGTCAAAACAGGGGAAATGACATCAAATTGTCCTGAAATCATGGGAAAATGACCAAAGATTTAATTTTGAAATGTAGGAACCTAAGACATGTCATTCTGAATGATGGTTTACCCATTATGGCCATAAACACATTTTTAGTGTTTTAAAACACTAAAACATGCATGGAACGATCAAAACTAAAAAAAGGACATCAGATTGTCAAAAAATTAGAGGAAAATGAAAATATATTTAATTTTTAAATGTAGGAACTGAAAACATGTCATTCCAAGTGATGATTTTCCCTTTATGGCCATAAACATGTTTTTAGTGTTTTAAAACACTAAAACGTGTGTGTAATGGTCAAAAATAGAAAACAATGTTGTATTATCCTAAAATCAGAGGAAAATGACCAAAAATTTAATTTTGAAAAGTAGGAACTGAAAGAATGCCATTATGAGTGACGATTTTCCCATTATATCCATAAACACGTTTTAGTATTTCAAAACACTAAAACATGTGTGGAATGGTCAAAACCATACAACTAATGTCAAATTTTCCTAAAATTAGGGGATAATGACATTGGATTTAATTGTGAAATTTAGGAACTAGTGACACATCATTCTGAGTGAATTTTTTCTGTTATGGTCATAAACACGTTTTCAGTGTTTTAAAACACTAAACATGCATTGAATGGTCAAAACCAGGAAAATGACATTATATTGTCCTAACATTAGGGTTAAATGAATGTATATTTAATTATGAAATGTAGAAATTGGTTTCAAGTCATTTTGAGTGACGGTTTTCCCATTATGGTCGTAAATTCATTTTTAGTGTTTTAAAACACTAAAACCTATGTAGAATGGTTAAAGCTTGGAAAACAACATTATATTTTCCTGAAATCAGGGGCAAACCACTATATATTTAATTTTGAAATCTAGGAACTGACGACACATCATTCTGAGTGAAGGTTTTCCTATTATTCCCATAAATGCATTTTTAATGTTTTAAAATACTAAAACGTGCGTGGAACAGTCAAAACTAGGAAAACGACATTGGATTGTCCTGAAATCAGGGGAAAATAACTATATATTTAATTGTAAAATGTAGAAATTGACAACATTTCATTCCAAATGATGGTTTTTCCATTATGTTTATAAAAACATTTTTAGTTTTTTAAAACACTTAAACGTGCATGGAATGGTCAAAACCATAAAAAACGACTTTAAATGTGAAATCTTGAAAAAAAACCACTTAGTTGCTTTTGAATTATTGGACAAGCTCTGATATCAAAATATTTTAATTTTTTTTATTATATAAATTTCAAGCACACCGCATATCACTTTAAAAATAAATTAGAATATTTACTTATCCCTTTTCAGTTCCAAGTGTTG
This sequence comes from Viscum album, assembly GCA_963277665.1. Taxonomy (NCBI): domain Eukaryota; kingdom Viridiplantae; phylum Streptophyta; class Magnoliopsida; order Santalales; family Viscaceae; genus Viscum; species Viscum album. The sequence continues at coordinate 564,972,655 of OY728134.1, read as the reverse complement.
AATCTTATCTTTAATAGGTATGTTTCTATTTTCAAAGTCTTTTTCATTATATATTATTTTTTATATTAAAATTTCTTCTGTTTGATTAATAAATCAACAAATTTTATGTGCAACATTATGAATATATTCTGTGTCTTTTCTCTTGCGCATTTCTTTTCCTAAATGTTCTAGTTTTCATTGTATATGGCAGATGCTGACAGTAGGAAGGAGGTTGACCGTCCTGATCCATGAAATTATTCAAAATGTATTCATGAAAGTTCTTATTTTCTTTGGTATGTTAAAATTTTATCAATTATTCTACTATAATTCTTATTTATTATGTTTAGTTTTAATTTTTGTTTCATTTTTTGTTACAACTGATGAGATGATGTGGTCGGTTTCAATGGATGAGCTGATGTGGAGGCAAAAAGATGCATTAAAGGTCGTGATGTAGATGCATATTGGGCATGGGTTATTTTTGGATATTATATATATATATATATATATAAATATATATTGTTGACTGAGGTATTGGTTGATATATGGGTTGACTGGGACTTAGGTTATGATAATCGTGGTTGTTTGTATGACTATGGATGTGTGATGTATGGATGATGGGTTTATCATATATTTATATTTGAGTTTATAGCATGTTGGTTTTTATATATTTATATTTTTTTATTAAATATTTTTTTAACAATCCAAACAAATTTATCAGTGGTTTGTTGTTACCACCACTAAAAATATATTATTTTATGTATTTAGTAGTGGTTTATATTAACCATCATTAAAAATAACTGCCGTTAAATGATTTATGGTGGTTATTTTTTATTTATATTCTCAGTTGATTTTTTTATTAAGAAGCCAATGGAAATTAAATATCAAACCACTGCTAAATTTTCCAAAAACTACACTTAAAAAAAACCACTTTTAAATAAAATAAACTGCCACTAATTGACTAGAGACCGTGCAATATGCGGTGGTTTTAGGAACTACTACTAAATAATTAGGCAGTAGTTTAAACCACCACTAGAACAATAAATATCCACCACTAACCACCAATTTTTTTTATAGTGCTACTTGGAGAATTCACCTTACTTATTATAATGTTTCTGAACACACTTGGTTGCAATATTTTGATACAAATGTGTGACACACTTATAGTATCTAAAACTTTTAAAGTAAAATAGAAATATCACATGCAATGATGAATATATATCAAGTTAAAAATTTTATTGTTTTAACTTAAATACATTTTAGTTTCTATTATAGTGACCTATCGTTCCACATGTGAAAAAAATAACCTCCTATTTGATGTGATCCCACTTTACCTTTGGTTTCTTAGAAATATGTTGTAAAATTTCCATTTAATTATAAATAATGATGAGTTTTTCAACCTTTTCTTTCATATTCTCCACCATAAGAACAACAGATTTAACTTTATTTAAGTTCTTATCAAATTGAGGAACTTTACCCAAAATATATTGAAGTAGTTTCTATATAATGTTCATTTTATATTCATAAATTAATATGGAGTAATTGGGTGATAAGAATGGGAGAATGAGATGTATTAAAAAAACCATGATTTATATTTCAATTTATGCGTGTTCAGTCTCATCATAAACTCATTCATTTATTGCTTCACTTTCTCCCTTAAAACTTCTCAGAGACGAGACAACATGGTAAAACCATCCATTTATTGATGTTTCTTTTGATACTCACTGGGCATTGATGATAGCCATTCTAATTTAAATTTATAATGTTTCATCCATGTGTCTCCTATAAGATTCCTTTTCAAACAAGTAGTGGGGAATTTTCAATCACAATTTCTTTTCGTATCATAGTACTCTATGAAAGATCCCGTACCACTCTTAGAAATTAGTTCCAGTTAGGACACATTCATTGTTGAGTATTGATCATAGTGTTACTATGGTATTACTTTCCATTTTCTATAAAATAACGCTTTAGCAGGTTTTTAATTTTATATTGATTCCCAATTATTAGACATTATAGATTTATTAATCTTAATTTTAGCCCACTATTTTATCAAATCATAGTATACCTCAATTACTAGATTCTGAATACTCATTCTCTTGAGTATTCTAGTGAAAAAGATCCTTAAAACCTCTCCTTATAGTCCATGCTATGGCTACACCACTACACAGAGAGTTTCAAGGTAATATTTTGGACGGTAAGTCTCATTAACTCACATGTCCTTGATATTTTGAGTGGATATCTCTTACAAATCATAAATTATATTTACTCAATGTTTGCCTCTAAAATTTCACCAAGCTAGTTATGATTATTTCTTTGTTGTAAATTTTAGCTAATTCAACGCACTAATTTTATAATAACTTCCTAATAGTAAGAGACACCCTCAAATATGGCTGAAAAATACATCATACATATGGTTTTTTTAAATTCAAGTGATGAAAGATAATAATAACTTAATATTATATTTGAGGGTATTTATATTTTTCTCAGTGAATGAAATCCATTTCTATTTATCATGATTTTAACTATGTTATTTCACTCAAAACTTAGTCATGCATAAATAGAAAATTTTCATTGTGAATTATTTATTTATTATCTATATATAATAATTTATTATTCAATGTGATTGTGTAAAATACACATGTATAATAATAATAAACCTTTCATAAATAAATTAATAAATAAAGCAACTAATTATGAGGGTTTACTATTGGTTGATCCATTGAGTGGATAATAGATCAACCGAGTCCCTAGGGGAAACTCTCTGAGTCACATCTAACTAGAGTTGTAGTGCATACCCCCATTTAATGCATTTACATATCATCTGATACTTTTCTAATTCTTGATGAATCTTACATCTTCTTTCTTCCTCATCATTACACATAAATACTCAAACATGGGTGAGAGGGTCTCAAGAATATGGAATATAGATGAATAAGATCAACCATGGACACACATATATTTATTCATAAAATGAGGGAGAATGAAGATGCATAAAATATCATTTATTGTTAATTATTTTAGGTTTTGGGCACATAAGAAGCATACGATGGGTCATGACAAATTTTGATTTTTCCCATGATCAATTATTAATCTCAATTTTACACAAAGTTAAACATCATATCCAATATAATTAAATAAAATAATATATAAAAGGGATAAAATTCCATAAACATAGATAGAATCACCACATATTATTTATAATCAATTTAATTTATTAAATAATTACCTTATTGGAATCTTTCTTCATTGATGGATCCGAAAACATATCTACATTTTACTAATCATTTATTTGTCGGAATCAAGTGAAGATTCCCTCTAGCGGTGATCCACACATGTTCCAAAAATATCCAAATGCCATCATAGGAATCTATGGGTGCTAGCACAACATATCCTATCACTTGCGTCGTCCACCTTTGATATCCAAGAGAACCGATTCCAAAGATTTTTTCTTAATCTCTCTAAAATTTAGAGTGGGAGGTGGAGGAAGATCTCGCTCCATTATTAGGAGCGTTCTTGGAGAAGTTATCTCTCTAGGGATTGAGAGGATTCTCCAAATTCATTGTGCACAACCAAAAAAATGAATTGGATCTGTTATAAAATAATATAATTGAGTTTATATACCGCTAGGACTAAAATAAAGTAATTGCACAAGTGACCTTTATTATTCATTTAATCCCTATAGAACCCCATATCAAATAATAATAATAATAATAATAATATTTATCTACATTCAATTAACTTTTTAATTAAATTAAATATTATTCAGTCAAATAATATTCAATATTTATTATTTCTCACCGGACTATTAAACTCAGTCCACCATTCCTCCATAATATTTATCAGGCCTTGAATAATGACTATTAATTTTTTTTTAAATAAACACCACTTTATTATTCAGCAATAAATAAATAAATATTGTATTCACTAAATAGAAAATAAATATTTATTAAACATTATTCTCATATTATATTCACTCGAATAACTCGTGAAGGAATATATGTGATTCAGAAAACATGAATAATTATTAAACTACATGTGGGAATAATATTTTTTCAACTTGTTAAATAATAAATAATATATTATTATTTAACTGAGATTCTAGATACACTTATTATATAACCCTCTAGCCCTCTTTATCAGTGGAATTAGGGGAAGCAGCCTAAAGTCCAATGTTAGAATCTATAAACATGCCAAGTAACCCATAGAGAAAGAATTTAATAGTAAAATTAAATAATAATTCACATGGACACTTACTGTGTAATACAATCCCTTTATCATGATATCTCTTATCAAGAAAGTTGCATGTTGGTTCCATCAACCTATGTGCTTCATATCTATTTCTTTGACTTCCTAGAAATTAAACTTGCCTATATAACACCATGGTCATGGATTTATTTAGTATATATCATTTCCATAAAATTGACTAAGATATAAACTTACATTAAGTAAAAAAAGGTACAAATCCTTTCTCGCATTATTCATTAATGAAATATTACTATTGATGCACCCAACATATCCTACCTCGCCGTAAAAATTTGTCTTCACAGTTTTCATCAATACATAAAATTACATGACTCATAATACTCATTAATAATAATATTAAATTATAAGGATCGATTCATATATCTGTAGATAGGAACATTCAATGACACATATAAATGTGGCTTTCCTACTGGTGGGTCTCATTCTCATAATATCATACACTGTATATTACCAAGGGTGTAAACCATGAGAAGGTACCTAAAAGTCCTATGAGTCTCTACCCTTAATACCCTATATAATTTATGTCCCTCAAATTATGTCATCTAGCTATAAAACATATATTTTTAAGAATATTGTCATAACACTTTTGATTTCTCATCATAGCGGTTAACTACTATGACCTTTTAGCATGAAATTTACTCTTAGGACATTATCACATACTATGTTACATAGAATAAAAATCATGATGTGATAAAATTTTTATTAATATTCAAAACTATGAATACATGTTATCATAAAGTACACAAAATTTGGTTCTAGGAAACTAACTCTAACATACTCTCACTTGCACTAGATCCAACTACTAACAACCTTTAGTCCGTTATCTCTCACATGATACTCATGCTTCTGCTGAGAAAGGTATTTGTTCAAGGGGGACACCATGTTCCATTCCTTAGGTACAAATCTTACTACAACTACACCCATCTGATGAAAATACATCAATAGGTGATACTTTTGAAGTATGTTATTTGTCTATTGGTGTGACCTTGGATATTTTGTAAGATCCACCACTGTATTATTATCAAAATACAATGTGATAGGGTCTTTACTTCTAGGTACCACATAAAGCTCTTGGAAATATTTTCATATCCAAACAACTTCCTTGGCTGCATCGAAAGATGCTATATACTCACACTCAACTATAGAATTAGTGAAAACTAAATAATTTGAATTATTTTAGCTCACAAATCCTCTGTTGAGATAGAAAACATATCCCGAATAAGAATTTAGATAATTCTAATCTGTCTAAAAACTAGCATTAGTTAACCCCTGATGACTAGCTCCTCATATCCTACATACACCGGGATCATATCCTTAGTTCTTCTCATACACTTAAGGATAGACTTAACAATATACTAATGTTGTTCTCATGGATCTTCTTGATATCTTCCTACCATGCTCAATTCATAGGCAACATAAAGTCTAGTAAATAACATTATATACATGATTGATCATGTCACTGAAGATTATGAGATCTTACTCATTCTCTCTTTCTCCAGTTGTGTCAGAGGGAATATTTTCTTATAAAGATATAAACCATGTGACACTGGAACCAATCATCTCTTGGATTGTTCCATACTAAATATATTTAGTATCTAGTCAATATATGTAATTTTATTTAGTCTAAACAACCTCTTAGATCTATCACTAATGATCTTGATCCCTAGAATATAGGCTCCTTCACCTAAGTCCTTTATAGAGAAACACTTATTTAACCAATCCTTAATAGACTATAATACTAGTATGTAATTTCCAACAAGTAATATGTCATAAACATATACTACAAGGATGAAGAATGAATTCTAACTAAACCTTTTTTAAACACATGGATCACATTCATTCTTAATGAAACCAAATTATTTTATGGCTTCATCAAATAGAATGTTCCATGACCTGGATGCTTGATTCAATCCATAAATGGATCTCTACAACTTGAAAATACTTTTGGCATCACCTAGAATCACAAACCCTTATTGCTGTGTCTTATAGACATCTTCCTAAAGGTTCCCATTAAGTAATTTAGTTTTGACATCCATATGATAGATCTCATAGTCATGGTAAAATGCTATAGAAAGTATAATTTTGATTGATTTAAACATGGAAACTGGTGAAAATATTTCATTATAGTCAATTCCTTGATGCAGTTTAAACCCTTTAGACACTAGCCTTGATTTATAGGTATTTAATTTACCTTTCATGTCCATTTTCTCTTGAATACCCATTTAAACCCAATGATATTTACATCAACTAGTGCTTTGATTAGAACCCAAACTTGATTTTGATACATGGAATCCATTTCATAATGCATGAATTCTTTCCATCTTGCAACTTTTGTGATCTCTATTGCATCTTTATAGGAGAGAGGTTCATCATTGTCTACCAACAATTAGTCATCATCTTCAGTGGCTAGAAAACTATATCTCTCTAGTTTTATTACCTCTCTTATGATTCTACGAAATATTTGTGTTTCAGGAAATATTTCTTCCACAAGGACCTGTGGAACCTATTCTTGTGCCAAATCTTGTGTATATTAAGCATAAACTTCATTAAATTCAATATTTCTCCTACTATTCTTTTTGAGGATATGCTTCCTCTCAATAAATACATCTTGTCTGGTGATAGTCACATTCTTTTCTGAGGGGTTTTAAATGTAGTATCCCTTTGTTTCCTTAGGATACCCTATAAAGTTACACTTTGTGCCCTGAGTTTCTAGTTTGTTGCCTAACAAGTCCTTAAAAATGCCTCGCAACCCCATAAATGTGTATAAAACAAAACAAGTTTCTTTCCTCTCTATAACTCAAATTTAATTCCATTTGCTTCTTTAATTGGTACTCAGTTTAATGTGTATGCTTTAGTTTGTAATGTATATCCCCAAAATTATAATGAATAATTTTCATGACTCATCACCGACTTACCATGTCTAACAAGGTATAGTTCATCATTTCACTAATACCATTCCATTATGGCATGTATAGTTGAGTGAATTTATAAAGAATCCCAAACTCTTATAGAAATCCGATAAACTCTTGGTTAGGATACTCACCACCTCGATCCATTCGAATATTCTTTATCTTATTTCAAAGTTGATTATTTACTTTATTCTTGAATTCTATTAATTTCTCAAAGGACTCATACTTATACCACATCAAGTAGATATATCCATATCTACTTAATTCATTAGTAAAAGTTATAAAGTAAGAATATATACCTCTAGATTCTACTGGAAATGGTCCACACACATTAGTATGTATCAATCCTAGAAGCTTTATGGCCCTTTCACCCTATCCACCGAATGATGGTTTGATTATTTTTCCTTATAAACAAGAATGGAATCTTGAAAGTGGTTTTAGGTAAGAAGATTATAAATAACCATCTTGACAGAGCTTTGTCAAACACTTATCATTTACATAACCAATGTGGTGATGTCAAATTTGGGTGTTATATGAGTCATGCGAACATGATTCATTATCAATTTACAATACCTAATTTTATTAATTTAATACATAAACACTATTATTTAAATATTCCATACAATAATATATGTTGTATTTATAAAATAAATTACTTTTATTTCCAAACTTGAAAATAAACCCATCTGCATCTAGGCATGATATAGAAATCATGTTCTTAGTAACCTTAGGTACATAATAACAATATTTTAAAACTAAAATCATTCCCATTAGGAATTAAATGTGGTATTCACTAATGGCCAGAGCAGCCATCCTCACACCATTAGTAGCTCTTAGATGCACCTCTCCTCAAGAAATATTTTAAAATATACTTGGTTCCTACATTTTGATTCAAATGTGAGAACCATATGCTATATCTAATACCCAATATGTAGATATTTAAATATTACACTTGATAACAAATAAACCTTTAGCTTCCCCTTGATCCTGGTTGTAGTTCCTATTCTAGTGTCCTAGCTTACCACACACAAAACATACTGCATCCTTTTCTTTACCCTACCTCTGGATCTTCTTATTCTTTGAAGGATGGTGATTGAGAGTTTTAGACTTGTTGTGAGTCTTGGCCCCCTTTGAATTTTTCTTCCTTTTCATATTCACCTCAAGAACTGTAGGTTTAGCACACCCCATTTCATTCTCAACTCAGTGAATTAAATTAAGAAGTTCTGAAATACTCTTCTAATTATTGCTCATATTGTAATTAAAAATAAAATTGGAGAAGGTCTTGGGTAGTGATGAAAGTATAAGATATGTACGCAACACATCAGGGAATTTAATCCCTAAGTTGTCTTAGCATTCAATGTAGCCAATATTCTTGACTACATGAGGCCTAACTAGTGAAGAATCTCTAATATTAGTTATAAACATGGCTCTAGAGATCTCATACCTCTCTTATCTCACATTATCTTGATAGAGACCTCGAAGGTGAGGCATCATGATATGCACATCCATATCCTCATGTTTCTTCAAAATATCACTGGTCTTGGATTATATCATGAAAAATTGAACATATATTGCATCATCCATATTTTTCTCATCGAGAGATAAGTCTTAATCAATACCCTCTTTACCAGATGCTTTAGGAATAGGTTCTTCCAGCACATATAATTTCCTTTCATGGTGAAGGATAATGCATAAGCACCTTTTCTATTCTTGGAAATTTGTATTGGTGATAAGGTTATCCTTCTCAAGTATGGATCACAATGATATGTTTGATTTCATTTTATTTTAGTTTCTACAAATAAGATGAGAATAATTTTAGTACTTTATCTAATAAAATTTATACAAATAAATAAATATTATATTTATTAATCTCCCACTATTTTATATAAACACATTATCCATCATCATTGTCTTTATAATAGCCTATTTCTTGGACATTATAGTGACAAGGATCCATATTCCCCTTCTCATTACCCCAACTTCGGTTGGTCAAACAATTTGAATGGTTTTAGGTAGGAAATCTAAATGCCAACTACATTAACTCACAATTCCTTGATCTGTTAAGTGGACTCCCCAATCTTAAAATTCTTAAATTTGATTTTCTCAACCATTGACTCTCATTTACACCAAGTCCTTCTTTAGAAGTCAACCCTTTATTTGAACTAATTTAAGTCAACTTGAAACTTCAAGTTATAATTCCCCAATAATTGAAAGCACCACAACTTTGGCTGGTCAAGCACTTTGAACTATGGTTTGATTTTAACTGAAGTAGTGGAAGGCCATACCGAATTAATAGATATAATTGAGAAATTTATCCTTTATGTATAAATTTACAATTATTATCTTCATAACATGATATTTAATATTAAGTGAATTTACTTAAGTGATTAACCATGTCTTAGATAATATTTATGCATAAGGCAATTTATTTTAATTCTATATTGCATGCTCATTAATTTCATTAATTCATGTGATCATGAAAAAAAAATCCATAATGAAATAACCATGAAACTTTATAGAAATAAAATAATTATTTTGTATGATCATGAGATTTTACTAATGGTTAGTTTATTTAGAAGTTGATAAACTAACCATTCACCTAGGGGAAAAACACCTTGAACCAATTAAGGTCCATGTTAAAGCTTTCCACCTATAAACCTATGTATATCTCTTGGATTTATTTCACCTCAGATCCAAACCTGAAATACCTCCACTAGCTTGGGAGATCCATCCATTACATATGCTTTTACTCACACATAAGTGAGGGGAATCATGGTGAATACCCATTCGAATCTACCCAATATGTATTATACTAGTATATTGTTTACTCTTGTGACATATGGAATAAATGACTTATCATGTACTTTCATTATGTGTACTATCAACTTAATGATTACATGAATTACATGATTTTTTTGTAACATTTTATGATTCAATGCACATAGAGTAATATCTGTCATAATACTCACACATGATATGCATATCTAAACATTACATATATTAATTAAACACACACACACACACACACACACACACACACACACACACACACATATATATATTAAAACCCATTACATGGAATTTCTTATCAACTTAATGACCACACACAAGCACATGTTGATAAGGTTTACTTAGTATAATAAATTAATTTTAATTCTGTGTAATTTGGTATAAGTACACAGTGTGTATAAGAATGCTACATGACATGTATGTTTCTAACCATCTATCTGAGGCACACACCTATGGACTTAGTGTGTAAATTATGCCTTGGAGAATTTGATTACACAATGTGTATAAAAGAATACACAACATGTGTTCTACAAGTTATAGGGTCACCATTTAGGTAGGCCCTGTATGGAATTACGAGGCCTATCTGTGACTTAAAGGACTACACACCATGTATGTGGGCTACATGGTGTGTACTCCAGCTGACTATGTGCTAGGATGGCCCGATCAACATGCAGTGTAAGAAATAAATGCACCGTAGGTCATCAATGCACATAGTTTGAATTAATTTCTAATTAATTCATGGTGAATTGAACACAAGTATACGACATGAAACTCTAGTTACACTATGTGTAATCCTATGTTATCCAAAAAAAATCTTTGTCACCTCCAGATGAGTTCTTCAATTTTATTTCATTCCTAAGTTTAATCGTTTGGATTAGATCTATGAGAAATGAAGGAGGAAGAAGCATATCTCACATTTTGGATTAAAACAATGATTAAACTTGAATTGAAAACTAAATGAAAAATGCAGAAATCAATAAAAAATCTTCAAATAATTATAAATAATTATGTAACCTCTCTTTAATACCATTTTTAGGTTCTTGGAATAGTAGAAGTGTACGATGTGTCCTTTTTAACTTTTCTTTTTTCTATGATTGATGATTAATACAAGATTTTACACAATGTTAAACGTTGTGATCAACAAAATTAAATAAAAGAATTTAGAAAAGGTGTAAACTTTCATAACTAGAGAGAGGATCATCACATATTATTTATAATCAGTTTAATTAATTAATGAATGAACTTTTTGGAATTGTTTATTTATTTGATTGATCTAACAATAGATCTGTGTTGAATCGTTATTGTGTTATAGGAATCAAGAGAAGATTACCTCTAGTGGTGATCCACATGTATTCCATAAATCTTTGAATGTCACCATAGGAATCTTTGGGTGCTAACATGGAAGATCCTATCTCTTGAGTTATTCGCCTTCGATTTCCGAACCAATTCCAAAGAGTTCTCCTTGATCTCTCCAAAATTGAGAGTGGGAGGTGGGGGAGGATTTCTCTTCATTCTTGGGAGTGTTCTTAGACAAGGGATCTCTCTATGGCTTAATATGATTCTCCAAATTTGTTGTGCACAACCAACCAAATGAATTGGCTCTATTAGAAAATAATATAATTGAGTTTATATAACACTAGGGTCAAAAAAAAAATAATTGTATGAGTGCCCTTTATTATTTATTTAATCCATGTGGAACCCCATGTCAAATAATAATAATAATATTATTATTTCTTAACATGCTCTTAACTTTAGAACTAATTTAGTTATTATTTAATCACATAATATTCAATATTTGTTATTTCTCATCAGGACATTAAACTAAGTCCTCTATTCTGCCAAAATATTTATCGGGCCTTGAATATTGACTATTTATTTATTAAATAAATACCACTGGATTATTCACCAATAAATAAATAAATATTATATTCACTAAATAGAAAATAAATATTTTTTAAATATTCTGCTCACATTATATTCTCTCGAATAACTGGTGATAGAATATATGTGATCAAGAAAACATGAATAATTATTAAACCATGTGTGGGAATAATATTTAGTCAACATGTTACATAATAAATAATAATATATTATTTAACTAAAATTATGAATAAACTTTGCGTGTGACCCTCTAGGCCTCTTTTTCAGTAGAATTAGGAAAAGCTACCTCAAGTCCAAGGTTACCATCTAGAAACATGCCAAGACACCCATATATAAATAAGTTAATGCTACAATGATATAATAACTCCTACAGATGCTTACTGTGTGATATAATTCCTTTATCATGATATCCCTAATTAAGTAGGTTGCATGCTGGTTCCATCAACCTATGTACTCGATGTCTCTTTATTTGAATTTGTGAAAATTGAACTTGCCTATAGAACACCATGGACATGGATTTATTTAGGATATATCATTTACATCAAAGTGAATGAGATATAAACTTCTATTAAATAATAGAAGGTAAAAATACTTTCTTACATCATTCATTAATACAATATTACTCATGACGCACCCAATGTATCCTACCTCTTCATGAATATCTATCATCATGGTTTTCATCAGTACATAAAAGTACGCGACCCATAATACTCATTAATAACAATCTTAAAGTATAAGGATCAATAAAATTGTCTGTAGATAGGAACATCCAATGACACATATAAATGGGGATTTTCTACTGGCGGGTTTTGTTCTCATAATACACTACAATAGATATTACCAAGGCCATACCCCATGAGAAGGTGCCTCAAATTCCTATGATTCTCCACCCCTGATATCCAATATAATTTTTGTCCCTCAAATGATGTAATCCGACTATAGAACATATATTTAAGAATATCTTCATAGCACTTATATTTTCTAATCATAGTAGGGAACTACTATATCCTTTTAATGTGATAACTACTCTTAGAAAATTATCACATACTATGTTACACAAAAGAATAATCATGATGTGTTAAAAAGTTTACTAATATTCCAAAATATGAATAAATGTTATCATAAAGTACACAGAAGTTGGTTCTAGGGTACTGACTCTAAAAATTATTACAAACATCACAAATATTACAATAATTAAATAAATAAATAAAATACCAGACATACATTGACAGATCTCTCTCATGATTAATCGATGCACAATATATTTGTAGTATAAAATAAAATTTTAAATTAATTATACTTGAGAGAACTAATTATTAATTAAAATAAATTAAACTAATTTTAATTCATAAATTACTTTATGAATGGTTAGAAAAATATTTTTAAACATTCCAAATATTTTTAATTATTTTTTGTATTTTTTCTAGTTTTTCAGGCTCCTAAGACCAAGATGGGCCCTAAGGGGCCGAGCAGGACTTGAACTGACCAATATTGGGTTGGCCAAACCCAAATTGGTATCCGAGTTTCTAGTGTTGTACTAGGAGGCGCACGAAGAAGGTGGGGGATGATGCATAATTACACTAGTGACTCAATGAAAAAAAAAACAATATTTTTTTCTAACTTCCCTGGGTTAACTTGAAGTAGCCCCCTTTTTATGTGAGTTTCTATTCATCCATGTGATAATATTAACTAGTGTATGATTTATCTATTTTTTTTCTAATCCTAGATGCATTAGGACTTTTGTTTTTATTTGTTTTTTTTCTTATATCCATGTTGACAATGAATACCCCACACCCCCTATACACTATAGCTGGCCAGATGTTGTACTGAAAATATCCCACACACAACACCTCTCCACTGATGATATGAATATACATACAGAAATACATAAATACACACACACACACACACACACACACACATATATATATAATTCATTTTTATCCTGATAATCCAATTTTTGATCTTTGGATAACCATAACTTGGCCATCTGACATGGGATTGAAGTTCCATCCATGGTGTTAAGATTTCATTGACCCCCTATACCAAAATTGATACAATTTTTTTCCTTTAATTTGACTTATTTAAACACACAATCACTCTAATACCACTTTTTAGTACTAGGCATGTAACAAAAGTGAGAAAGCATAGGAAATGAATTTTTTTATACAGTGATGAAAATATTAATGTCATCTTCAGTGTAACCAAAACTTAGTTATCAACTTAAGGATATCATGTGAATAAATTAAGCATGAAAAATTAAAATCAAAATTTTAAATCAAAATTGAAACCATACCTCATTCGATTTTGATCAAAAACACATTTTTCTTACCATTGGAGATCATTGCTTGAAGGGTACCCTCTAGATCATCTATATAAAATCAAAAAAATATATCTATCATCGATATTCATACTCTAGGTTCCATTGTGGAGAAATGAAGATCTCTATGATGTCATCACAATCGTTGGAACACCACTACTTTGATCAGGGAATCCGTTCATGGATCGGGGTTCCCCAAACACCCTATTCTCTCACTATAACTTGAGATAGATCTTGGGAGGAGAAATAATTTGAGTGGAGTAGTAATACCCTCAAATTTAGATTAAGTTGATTTATATAGTTATGTTTAATTTATGAAAATTTCACATTGACCCTTCAATAAATTAAACCTTCTAAATCAAACCATATTCAACACTTATGACCTAGAAAATGTGTAACGAATGTTATAATTAATTTATCACTTACTTGTAACATTAAAATAATATTATGTAATAAAATTTTGATTCATTAACTTGAATCGAATCTCCTATAGATATATTTAATAAACCTTGAATATTAAATATTAAATATTCATTTAGAAATTGTTTTTCTTTGTATTCATTGAATAACCTATGAATAAAATGTGTTAATAAATTCAAAACTTACAATTATGAAATTTAAAAATATTTAATTTATTTATTTTCTTAATATATTTTAAACTCATACATTACCCAACCACTCTCTCAAGGCCCACTATAACCTAAATTCCAATTCACTAGAATTGGGTAGGCTTCTAAATACACTTTGTGTGTGAACCTCTAGACCCTTATATCGATATAATCAAGTCATACACATAGACCAAGCAAAGTATCTATCAATAAATCAGTTCCCCTAAAAAGATAAGGTTTAGTTAAAGCAACAACAACCTCCTATAAACACATGATTCATAATATAATATCCTTATCTTGCGATATCTTATAAAGAAAGATACACACTTTGTGTCATAATCCTTCCTTTATTATTTCATGAACTTACTAGATGGAACTAACTTATTCTATCATGAACATAGATTTAGTTGAGGTACTACCATCCTCTTTAACTAGGCCTGAGACATCTCTTACTTTTGGGAGTGAAAAATCCTATCTTGATCATTCAAGCAATGTAATATTTCTAATGATGCACCCAACACAAGCTACCTCTCTATGAAATAAATGTGATGGTTTTAATATTTAATCAAAGTACGTGATCAAATGGTACACATTGATAATGGTATTAAGTCACGAGATCAATATACATTCTTACAGATAGGAAAAAATAATGACACTGAAAAAATACGATGTTCCTATTGTATGAAAAGTCTTCATGATCTCCTCTACTTGAGATCACCAAGTGTGAATTTCATGAGAATATGTATCAATTATTTTGATCCCCCAATACCTACTAGCCATACACCATCCATGTCCCATCAGTTTTATGTTTCTAGACCATATGAAATGTGTTTAATACTATTTTTATAGTATCTTAAGGTTCTCATTTTAGATTGGAACTGCTATAACCTTTTGATACTACAAATATTCTAAGTAAATTACCATATAAATAGTGTATATAGAATTTTTATTATAATTATTGTAGCAAAACATCATGTATAACTCTTTATATACATGGAATTGTAATATAAAATCACTAATTTATTTGGGTCTAGGACACCCACTTTCATAATAATTGGGTGACTATGTCCTTGTTGTGTTTGGGTCATGTTTGATATACTGTTTTTCCATTAATATTAAATATAATTACAAGTAGTTTTGCGAATATATAACCATGAAACCAATAGTATTTCCCAACAATTTTTCTCTTGATATAATATTACAATGGTTCCCATTAGTTGATAATAAGAATCCTCTAACATGGTGAACAAGGTCTTCAGATAAATTCCAGGATGTCACAAGATCACTATATGATATCTACTTCTTCTAATTAATGGAATTAGACTACCAATATATATTCATAAGTGATGAATATGCATCGAACTTATTCTTTTTCTTGGATACACATAGTTTTTTATTCTTCTTGAATACTAGATCATGTTCTCTTATCATTATCTCACTTCTCTATCTTTGATATTCTCAATTTTTTTCCTCATACAGTATCAAATCCCCCTTCATACTTTCTATTTGATACAAAAAAATATTACCGAGATGCGTCAATGATCACTCCATGATTATTAGTCTTTTCTTTCTCATGATATCCCTCAATTAATCATGGAAACTTTACTTAAAAATTTCCAAATAACTTCTCACACTTTGACCTACACATATTCATGAAAAATATAAAAAAAACCTATTGTGGAATGAAATAATCCCTCATTGTGTGACTTATCTAGTTTTTTTTCATTGTTGCATCAAGGAATCTCTAGTCGCGGAATGAATCTCTCTCGTGAAATTATATTCACCACACTTCATGAAATGGATTTCTTATTTGATGTGGAAATACCAAAAAATATAGAACTAAGTTTGGGTGGTATTTAATTCTCAAATACACTTCATATAATGATTTTATTCTCTATGATTTTAAGATAAATCCATTTATTCTTAATTTGAATAACAACTTCTTCATCAACTAGTGATATTAGAGACTTTAAGTTTGAAACATCATCATTAGACATGTTACCATGATACAGGGATACTGTATTATATAATTTCCAATAAACTCATATTTTCAAAAATATTATAAGGTTATTGACTTATCAATATACTTTAATTTCTAATAGATTACTCTCATGTAAGGAAAATTCAATATTACACACCTTAAGAAGATTTACCCCTTATAATATTTCCTCTCACTGATGTCCCATATGTAATTTTTTTAAATATTACCCATTGCATAAGGTTTTTTACTTGATTTAATTTCCAATAAAAATATTAAATACCATTTATAAAATGTTACATATCTAGTGTAACCTCTAGAGACTTTTCTAGACATCTTCTTTCGAGGGAAAACTTGCACATCTAATACCTTCTCCAAATTTTAGTATGAAATTTAAAATATATGTTATGTATCAACCAGATTCCTCACACATATAGGTAAGTTTAATACATGGCTAGTTTTAAATGAACCCCATAGAATATCTTACATACACAGTGTGTTCAACACTTAACCAATTTTCTTCAATATTTTACAACTCAAAATTCAACCATAAATTTCTCAAAACCTTTTCCAAACTGCTCCTATAACCTCATATAATATTAAAAAACATTCTAAAACATATCTAAAACATTATAAATAGGTTGAAATGATTTTTATTCATAGTTGAAAATAAATTTAACACTTAATTCTATTAGGTTCTTCAACCCCCCTTTTGATTTTTTGTCAACTTTAACAACTCTCACCAAAAGTCATGAAATAATATAAATTATCAAAGAGAAAATTCGTGAAAACACACTTCTAGATAAAGAATGTTTTTTGAAATAATTCCATTCCTTAGTGAAGATTAAATTTTGGTCAGAGACATTGATGCTATCCCCCTCAATCTATGCACTAATTTCTTCTCATTTTTTAAATAACAATATATTTGAATTTAAATTAAGATAAAAAGTTATATACCCTTTACCATTTTCAAATTTTAATCTAATGAGATGTGGGGCATCTCCAATAATTCCTAAAGTGTGAGGGAAGGGATGAACATGCATATTTAGCCTTAAATCTTTAAATATTTCTTTTTTGTAGCTTTTTTGAAGATATCAATAATCTGATGTTTTGTGGATATATAATCTAACTTCACATATCCATTAGTCACTTTTTACTTTATTAAATGGTATTTTATATCAATTTTTTTTGTATATAGATTATTTCACTGGGTTCTTAGATAGATTAATTTCACTTTGATTATCCCATGAAGTTCTACAGGGCTTCTCGATTTATACTTTCATGTTTTCCAACTACACTTTCATCTAAAATGTTTTTGTGTAGGAATGTATATTAGCTACATATTTAGAATCTGCTATACTAAGAGTAACTGGACTCTACTTATTAATATTCCACCTCACATATCTTCCATATAAAATTAATGTTTCACTTGATGAATATTCCTTATCATTTTAATCACTATCCCTATCAATATCAGTGAACCTGAAATGATTCAATTCCTTATTTCTTTTATACATCATATCATATCTCAATGTTCATTTTTTTGGTTCAAGAGGAATTCTCAAGAGGGTGGGGTGGGGGTGAATTGATCTTCAAATAAAAATAATTCTATTATAGATTCAAAAATACCTTAGTTAAAAATACATCCCCATTCACAAATATAATAAATATATATTATTTGGTACTTTGGAATAATTTCTCAAGGGAATGATCAAAACCAAATTAAAACAATTTAAATAAATTTAACTTTTGAAACAATTTTACTCTTACCAAACACAATATATATATATATATATATATATCAATTATAAATGCAAACTATCAAATTAAATATTGAAAACATAGTAAATAGTTTTTCAAGTGAATTTTAAACCAGTGGTGAACAAAATTAGAATACACAATGGAATATAAATAAGACGTTAGTTCTAAGCTTGCTCTTATTACTCTCCACTTAACAATATGGAACTGATAATAACATTTATTAAAATTAATAAATATATTTATAATATAGATCAATTTTTATATATTCAACTATAAGAAAGGAAGTCTATAATCAACGAGGACTCTTCCACAATTATCTAAGTGATAATTGATGTAAATAAATTGAAGAAGGTGTATCATGGTACTCCTCTTTATAGTACAATAGAAGTTGTATGTATATGTAAATGAAACACAAGAAAAAATCAAAAAGTAATGTAAATGTTATAGAGAAAATAATTTGTGATAAGTTCAATGTAGCTCAATCAATGATTGAATTTGGTTGATGAGTGAGGTTATTCTCCTTGAATAAATTTCCTATAAGCTCAGGAGAGAGAGTTATAGTCAATTCAGACTTCTTCTTGGTATTTTGAAATATCACCTAGAAAATAGAGTATCATATTATAAGATAATGTAAGAATAATGATATCATAAATCCACCCACATAGAATGTGCAAGTCTTCCTATATTTTTGAGAAGTCAAATGAAAATTATTCGTTGAAGGATAATCATCCTCAAACTGACAAGTATTAACTACTGAAAAATATATCATTAAATTCCAAAACTATCAAATGAATATCTATAGTATAGGAAAGGTATATTTAATATACATGGTTGATAATAGCTATTCACGCGGTAGCTTCACCCTTACATAGATCAACTTGAGGCTGGTCAAACTAGTCATGCAATCGATTGGATGAGCACAATAGCTTGAATTTGTTCATGCAGTCAATTTAATTGTTAGATTTTTTTTGAATTTCTTACACAATCAGTTAAAATACTTCTTTTAGATGATCATCTATGGTCAATTTATATTTTCTTCATGTTTTTGGTTGAAGTCATCACATGGTCGATTAATTTTCTTAGCATGGTATATCCAACACATAGAAATTTTTTGATTGTATTCCTCACAGTCGATCATCTATCACATGATCACTTTCATTCAATGTGAAATTTCATGACTATAATGTGTGGTCGATCTGAAATATATAAAAATTTATTCATGGACACTTAATTTGTTCACATGGTTACTCTAGTTGTTCATGTGATTGATTGGTATACATACAGTTGATTCATCAGTTCATACAGTCATTCTATACATCATGCATCCATTGAATTAAATCATATGTTTGATTCATGACTTAAGATTATTTCAAAAAGAACCAGTATACTATCATAAAGCATATAATTTATTATAATTATAAGAAACATGAATCAAAAATAAGAAAAAATAATATTCCTTAACAAGAAGTGCAATACAAATAAAAAATACAATAAGTTACCTATCAGGTAGACTAATAAGAATATGAATCAAAATCTTTTTCTCTTGGGGATTTGGGATCAACATGCTATCTATCCTTTTCTATAGATGGTTCAAGAGTAGGTTTGGGAGTATTATTAGAAGTTTATTCAATAATAATACTCCTAGTAACTATTATAATGTGTTTTACAACCTAAATAGGTTTAAATAAAAAATAGTGTAGAGGTAGGTGTGAAATGAGTAGGCACTAAAGCAACTGAAGAATAAGACTAGCTAGTATGACTGATAAGAACTGCAGAAGGATACATCACAACTATATGCGAAACATATATATTGGGTTCCATTATCTTAATAAATTCACTAGTAATATGGGATTCATGCTTCATAGTCTATAAAAATTGCCTCTTTTCGTCCATAAAAATATTTAATAGAGGTACAAGGACTTTGAGTGTATCAAATTGGTATTTGAAAGACTGAGTTACTGGAGGAATATTCAGTTCACCAGTCAAAGACCTAAATAAGTATTGTAGTCCATTATTTTTAATTATTTTAGTCATATATTATGTCATGACCCGCGTTCACCAAGATGAGGGAAGGGACATTAGATTTCCAGGCCCTTCCTTCTTTAAGTTGAAGGAGAGATAACGAACCTGATACCCACCTTTAATAGGCCCCAGAGTGGCGACTAGCACCAAGGGTATAGAATTACACACAAGATGGAAGGCATTACCCTTTTTCTTTATTAGGATCGATAGATAAGATAGTAAATCCCAACAACACCAAAACTGGGGGTGAGAGTAAAGACAAAAGAAAACGATTCCCATATGCATGTTACAAAAGTAAATACCACAAAGTACAAGGAGACTACAAAGATAAAGTACCAAGTAAAAGAAAAATAGAAACTGAAAATTTCCCAACTTCCAAGCTAGTATGGCCCCATACGATCCTTGAATCCCTCTTAGAAACCTGAAAGTAGTTTTATATACGTAGGGTGAGCATACAAGTATACTCAGTAGAGAAAACCAAAGACTCTTGTGCACAAGTGAGGAGGCATTCTAATGCCCTGTGAGAAAGAGACAACCAAAGCACCTTGCAAGGAAAACTATCCACCCGAGTCTCACCAAGGAACACTCCCCAAATAACGCAAGTCAAGTAATATATAGTAATAACACATTGACGTTTGGGTACCCCACGCCACTTTCCCACTGGTTATTGAAGACATCCTATACATTGAACCAATCCCACCATTATCACCGTAATCCCACTACCATACCCTGCTCGCACACACTTGGGCCACAACCACACATCCTGCCCGCAAACACCTGGGCCAAAATCACTATACATAACCACGCCCGCAAACACCTGGGCCAGAAAAATTACATCCACTCCTGAAGAAACCTGGGCCTCATCCCGAAGATTCTTGGGAAATAACCTGCCCGCACACACCTGGGACAACCACCACGATTACCCTGACTGAAGAATATTGGGCTATAATGGACCTCAGGCCATTATAGCCTGCCCGAAGAGTCTTGGGCTATTTGGGAAAGGGAGCAGAAAAAGGAATTAATAACTATAGACTCATAGGAGTGTTGGGAAAAACACCCTCCCCCATGAAATGGGGGTGTTCGGCACTAAGTGCTCAACTTGGGTGGGGCACGAATAAGAAACATAAAAACTACATATATATGTATAGGTAACAATAACTCATCCCATCCTAGGATTTTCAAAGCCAACCTAAGCACAAACACCCTCATTACTATTCATTCATCAAAGAACAACACAACATTCACAGCCAAGTCACAAATCATTCCCAAAACCAATTACCCACTTTAACCATTCTTGTTTTCATGTTCAAGTGATCCCATTTAGGTGAATTATACACTACTGGGAAACTAACAGGCATAACCACAAGCCAAGGGAGGAGAAATATCTAAACAACAATTTAAGCATTCACACCCGGTTCTCTTGTGAAGTCACAAAAACAAAGGGATCAGTGAGATCCCTCAAAGTACTGGAACCAAACCAAGCCTCGAGATACAACCCCACATAGTTTCAGATACACAACCAACAATTGTACCACAATAGAGGATCCCATCCCCATCCACATCACCCCATAAGCATCGAGAAGAGAAAACAGACATGCCATCAAGACAAAACAAGGAAGTTTCTAGAATCAAGTACTTCATTCACTAAGTTTTTCTTCTTTCTGTTTGGTTAACCGAGGTGATCACACCAGGATTGTTGTTCACCGGTCATTCATTTAATTGGACAAGTTTACATAATTAACCAAATTCCATGTTAGATCCATTCAATTATCACAGAAGACAAGGGTTCATTAGTGCGCAAGGAAAGACCACCAACGACCATGATTTTCAGTGAGCATAGACCATAAAATTCACAACATATAGAAATTATAAAAGTATAGAAGAATTGCCAGAAGCACCCCATCATTCTTTAATAGTCTGTTTATTATCTTTGTTAAGGTCCGCTTTCATCCATTCCCATAGAAACAATAGTGTACCCACCCCGCAAGATACACATTATGGAGAGACGAAGGAAAAACCCTACATGTATGATCAAGGATCGAAGTTCTCCCCCACGTGCTAAGGACAGGGGATGCACGACTTGCAGGGTAGGAACTTCGGGGACTCCAAGGGTGAGCAGAAAAGATTCGACACAGGCGCACCACTTGCCTCGGGAAGGGGGAACTCAAAACACACCAGTAAGAAAGGAGAGGAAAGAAGGAAAGAATAAGAAGAGATTCCCATGTGATATAAGGATGAGATTCGGTTGTCACGGGATATGGAATTTTGAACAGCTATAAGGTTAGATCGTGGTTTCACCACATGGTTGGGTGGTTACACACAACTGAATTAATTGTTATTTAATGATTCCCATCAGAAAAGGGTGGTAACAACTGCAACATTAAAGGTTTTTATATCAACAGAGGAGTAAGTTACGCAGACACATAGCTGGGTCCGTTGAGGGTCGCCCCACTCTTAGGAATTTTAACATTGATTACAGGCTCAAAAGAAAATGGCCTTGAACCACTTCAAAAAGGTTAAAAAGGGATAAAAGTGGTGTTATGGGAGAACTGTAGAAGAAAAACCCAACGAGGCTGGGTGACACTAATCGCGTCGCACCAATCGGGGAGGCACTGATCGGTTGCACCAATCATGCCACACGAAGATCGGTCACACTGATCGGGGAGGCACTAATCGGTGACACACCAATCGGGTGCACGCCGATCGGGCGCACGCTGATCGATCGCACCGTGCGACTGATCAGTCGCACGCCGATCGGTCGCATGCCGATCGGTCGCACGCCGATCGGTCGCACGCCGATCGGTCACACGCCGATCGGTCGCACACTGATAGAGAATCCTACCACCGAGACGCCACACTTAGGATCCGAATTTTGGTAAATGGATGGACCATGAGGGTATGGGCCATTAAATCAGATACCTCTCAAACTATTCTCGCCCTCTAGAATTAAAACCAAACCAGAAGACAAAAGAGGGGGTCCGAACAACCACCTCAAAAGATACCTCTCAGGATTGAACCTCATCGACATATAGAAACACCTCTACCTCAAGAAACCATGCAAAATTAAATGGTCTAGCTGTCCAGTCATATGGGTTTGGGAGTTTCTTCCCCCATGTCGATATACTATCCACTTTGGGCGGCACCGACTCACCTGTATGGGTTTAATCGCATCCACCTTAATGCGTCTTGATTAGGGATCAGGTCCTCTCCTCTCCATAGTCAGGACTCTTCATACACATCCATAGAATAAGGAAAACTGCATGTTCTATAGTTAACAATGTATAGAGTTACATCACAAAAAAGTACAAACAAAATAGAACAAAACTCAAAACAGCTCTGGGTACTGGGCGCGCATCTGCGTCTATCATTCCCAGGTACTTTCCTTGATCCCTCCATGCTTCCACAACACATGAACCAAAGGAACGGTTCATCCATGGAGCACCTTCTCCTCATGATCCTCTATCCTCACTGGTCTTTCCACAAAAGTCATGTCGGCCTTGATGTCCATCTTTCCCCAGTTGAGGACGTGTGAATCGTCGTGCAGATACCGTCGGAGTTGTGACACATGGAAGACGTCATGTATTCTCAATAGTGGCGGTGGTAACTCTAGATGATAATCCACTTCTCCAACCCACCGCAACACTTCTAAGGGTCCGATGAACCTTGGAGAAAGCTTACTCCCCCTACTGAAACTCTATTGTCCACGCTGAGGGGCGATATTCAAGAATACGTGGTCCCCGACCCCAAACTCCATGGGTCTCCTCCTATTATCAGCATATGACTTATGCCATTCCTAATCCGCGTTCATCCTCTTCCGTATAAGCTGAATTTTCTCTGTCGTGCTCTACACCACCTCCGGGCTAAGAACACTTTTTTCCCCAACCTCGGTCCAACACATGGGTAAGTGACATGGCCTTCCATACAAGGCTTCGAAAAGATCCATGCCAATGGTAGAGTGATAGCTATTATTGTAGGCTAACTCTAACAGAGGCAAGTGTCACACTCACGATCCCCCAGAGTACAGAATACATGCCCGTAGCATTTCCTCCATTGTCTGGATGGTGCGCTCTGTCTGCCCATCTGTCTGGGGGTGGAAAGCAGTGCTAAGATGTAGCTGGGTTCCAAAAAAATGCTGCAATCTTTTCCAGATTTGTGAGGTAAACCATTCATACCTATCCGAGACTATGGACCTTGTAACTCCATGAAACCACACCACCTCATCCACATACCTCTGTGCTAAGGCATCCACTGCTCCTGACTCCTTGATCGCCAGAAAGTGAGCCGATTTCGTCAACCGGTCCACCACTACCCAGATAGTGTCGCAGCCTCCTTGAACCTTGGGTAGACCTGTGAAGAAATCCATCGATATTTCATCCCAATTCCACTCGAGGACGTCCAAAGGCTGCAACAAGCTGCCTGGAACATGGTGTTCAGCCTTCAACTGCTGACACACTAGGAACCTGGCCACAAACTCTGCCACTGCCCACTTTAACCCGGGCCACCAGAACTGACCTCTCAAACTCTGATACATTTTGGAAAATCCTAGGTGCACTGTTAGGGGTGAGTTGGGTAAATCACCAAGAACTCTTCCGCACATCGCCTCTGTGACAAACATCTTTCCTCAGAAAATAATCTGATTATGACCATCCTCTGTCCAGCCTTCTGGAGAATTTCCTTGGTTAACCCGGCCACGCATCACTTCACTCTCTATGTCTCCCCACTGATACTCCTCTACCTTCCACAGTAGAGAGGATTGCACCGTCATCTGAAACAGACAATCTCTGCCACCATCCTCCCTCGCATCCAGGTGCAGGGCAGAAAAATACTCCATCACCTTCCAAGAATCTTCCAACTCTCAAACCGCATCCTTCTACAACTTCCTAATTAAGGCATCGGCCACCACATTCCCTTTTCCTGAGGTGTAGGAAATCTCAAAGTCATAGTCCTGAAGGAACTCCATCCACCTTCACTGCCATAAGTTTAGGTCCCACTGGGAGAAAATATACTTCAAGATTTTGTGATCTGTGAAAGCCACGAATCACTCCCTGATGTGGTAATGCCGCCACTACTTTAGTGAAAAAATGACCTCCACAAGATCGAGGTCGTGGGTGGCATAATTACGCTCATGAGGAAGCAACTGTCTAGACCCGTATGAGATCACCCCTTGTCGTTGCATCAGCACACACCCGAGCCCTTGTCCTGAAGCATCACAGAACACCTCATACACTACCCCTTCTTCTGGAAACCTCAGCACTGGGGCACTTACCAACTTCTCCTTCATATAGCTAAAGGATTCCTGGCACTTCCCATTCCACACGAAAGCCTGGTCCTTCTTGGTCAAAGATGTCAAAGGTGCCGCAACTCGAGAGAAGTTGGGCAAGAACCTCCGATAGTAACCTACCAGTCCAAGGAAACTACAAACCTCTTCCACATTCTTGGGTGCTTCCCAATAAACAACCCCCTCGTCCTTCGATGGGTCCACCGCTATTCCCTGATCGGACACCACATGCCCAAGGAAGTGCACTTCTCGTGTCCAGAACTTGCACTTGGAAAAATTCCCATAGAGTTGGTGCTGTCGAAGGACTTCAAAAAACCGTTCTTAGGTGCTCAGCAAGATCCTCTTCTGACCTTGAGTAGATCAGGATGTCATCAATAAAAATGACTATGAACCGATCCAGGTATTCCCGGAAGACGGAGTTCATGAGCCCCATGAACACCACTGGAGCGTTTGTAACGCCGAACGACATGACCACAAACTCAAAGTTCCCATATCTGCATCTGAAGGCAGTCTTCGAGATGTCAACCTCTTTCACCCTCAACTGGTGGTATCCCAACCGCAAGTCAATTTTGGAGAACCACCCTGCCCCTTTTAACTGGTAGAAAAGGTCGTCTATCCTCGGGAGAGGGTAACAGTTCTTGACCATTACCTGATTCAGTCTCCAGTAGTCTATGCATAGTCTGAGACCACCATCTTCCTTCTTTGCGAATAATACTGGAGCACCCCAGGGTGATGCACTTGGTTGAAAAAAACCCTTCTTCATCAGGTCATCAATCTAAATCCGCAAATCCCACAACTCAGAAGGTTCCATCCTGTAGAGATCCATTGAAATCAGACGGGCACCAGGTTTCAAGTCTATCCCGAACTCAACATCACGTCGAGGGGGTAGAGTCACCACATCCTCAGGGAAGACATCCATAAACTCACTAAAGATACCTGGGACTTCCACCACTTCTTCATCCATTGACTCCACTGATAGTTCAGATAACAAGGAAAGGAGGGGCTCTTCTTGCCTGCTGCTTTACTGGAAACCCCGCTCGCTGATGAAAGTTACACGTCGACCGCCCAATATGAAAACACAACCCTTCCTCGGAAGCAGTCAATTATGGAACATACAGAGAACATCTAGTTAATTACTAGGATAACATCTTATGGATGTATCTTCAATAGTAGAATATCCCTGATAGACTGATGTGGACCTATCATCAGTTTACACCCTCGGCAAACATAAGACAAGTTGGTCTGACCTTAGACTGGTGTGCTCAACACCAGGGGCACTGGAAGTCTCTCAGCATCTAAACCCAGAGCACAGGTCAGACTGGGTTCAACAAAGGAGTGCAAAGCTCTTGTATCAAACAAGGAATAAGTAAGGGTACTAAACAAGCTGATTGTACCTCGAACGACTTCTGGCCCTGCTGGAACCGCTGCCTCTACAGCGTGCAACTGTCCACACCCAACTCCCCTGCCTATCGGCTGTCGGCCGCCTCCCCAACCATGCCCTAGTCGAGGTCCCTGAGGGGCGTCCTAAGGTCGGCCTCCTCCTGAAATGCCTACCCTCAGAGGAGCGGGAGCTTGCTGCCCCTACTGCTGCTGCTGAAAGGGTCTAGCTGGAAACTGCTGCTGTTGAGGTGGGAGCTGAACCTACCCACCCTCTCTGTAATGTACTCTGTCTGGGAACTGATTTTGAAGGTTCCCATAGCTTCCACAGATGAAAAATCTCGGCCCTGGGCCTGAAAATAAAGGGAGAGGGCCAGAATATCGGAACTGGAACTGTTGAGGCCTGCTTCCTACTGGTTGAAACCTAGAGGGTCCTAACACTGGAGGCCTGCTTCTGATAGCTTTCCCCTTCGACGAGCCCAAATGGATTCCCTCTCACGATACACCTCCCAGAGTGTGAATCCTATCCACCACTTCAGCTTTTTTTTGGACCTCTAAGTACATCAGTAGGGTGAAGGGAGTAACATCATACTAAAGAGAGGGTCGAAGTGCCTCCTCCAAACGTCTCACCCGAGACTCCTCATCTGGAAAGAGGTCTGGAGAAAATCGGAGGAGATCCTTGAACTTGATCCCCAATTCTCTCACTGAAATACTCCCCTGCTGAAGGGAGAGTAGCTCCTGTCTCTTCTCAGCTTTCATCATGGAAGAGAGGAATTCCGCCCGGAACTCCTTCTCAAAGTCAGCCCACGTAACCTCAGTCTCCCTCTTCTCCCCAAGATAAAGCGTCCACCACTGACGCGCCACTCCATGCATCTGGCTTATAGCTAGAGGAACCTAGTACTCTGTTGGATCCCAGATCAAGCTGAAATCTATCACCAGCTCCTCTGGCCATCTCTCAGTCTCCATGTCTGAGATGCTACCCTCATACTTCCTTAGGGTCTTCTGCTGAAAGGCACAAAGACTCCTCTTCCACTGATCATCTTCCTCTTCTTGATCAGCCCTCTTTCGATTGGCCAAGTCAACCTCCTGGTCCTCGATCACCCTCACTAATCATGGTCGTCTCCCAGGTGCCATAACTGCAAGGTAAACAAGGAATTCCTAATCCCGAGTAGTGTAGAATATTTTTCTTAAATTTTATTAGACTTATCATTCATTTTAAATTACCAAAATATCCATGAAACTCAAGAACACAAGTCATTATGATACATGTACCTTCCCTAGGGTATCTACCCTGCAATCAGTGCAGCCTCACTTGGTCATTTGGTAGGCCTAAAGTCCTTGCATCAGATCACATGGGGCCCTAAAATCCCGTGTCCTAGCCAGTCTTCCCTGACCTAATTCATGCACCAAGATCACCCAACACTGTTGCCCTACCATCCCATGCAATACTCACTATGCCTAACTCCAGACCCAATCTTATCTCTCAACCTCCCTATGATACCATTCAGTCATGACCCGCCTTCACTAAGATGAGGGATGGGACAACATATTGCTAGGCCCTTCTTTCTTCAAGTTGAAGGAGAGAAAATGACCCCCGAGACCCACCTTCAATAGGCCCCAGAGTGGCGACTAGCACCAAGGGTATAGAATTACACACAAGATGGAAGACATTACCCTTTTTCTTTATTAGGATCAGGAGATAAGATAGTAAATCCCAACAACACCAAAACAGGGGGTGAGAGTAAATCCAAAAGAAAACCATTCCCATATGCATGTTACAAAAGTAAATACCACAAAGTATAATGAGACTACAAATATAATGTACTAAGGAAAAGAAAAATAGAAACTAAAAATGTCCCAATGTCCGAGCTAGTACAACCCCGTACGATCCTGGAAGTCCTCCTGGAATCATGAAAGCAGTTTTATATACGTAGGGTGAGCATACAAGTATACTCAGTAGGGAAAACCAAAGACTCTCGTGCACAAGTGAGGAGGCATTCTAATGCCCTGTGAGAAAGAGACAACCAAAGCACCTAGCAAGGAAAACTATCCACTCGATACTCACAAAGGAACACTCCCCAAATAACACAAGTCAAGTGATATATAGTAATATCACATCGACTTTTGGGTACCCCATGCCACTTTTCCACTGGTTATTGAAGATATCCTACGCATCGAACCAATCCTGCCATTCTCACCACAGTCCCACTGCTACACCCCGCCCGCACACACCTAGGATGAAACCACACATCCCGCCCACAAACACGCAGGCCACAATAACTATACGTAACCACGCCCACAAACACCTGGGCCAGAACAACTACAACCATGCCCGAAGACACCTGGTCCTCATCCCGAAGATTCTTGGGAAACAACCTGCCCGCACACACCTGGGCCAACCCCCACGACTACCCTGCCCAAAGAATCTTGGGCTATAATGGACCTCAGGCCATCACAGGCTGCTTGAAGAGTCTTGGTCTATTCGGGAAAGGGAGCAGAAAAGGAGCTAATAACCAGCCACTCATAGGAGTGTTGGAAAAAACACCCTCCCCCATGAAATGGGGGTGTTCAGCACTAAGTGCTCAACTTGGGTGGGGTGCGAATAAGAAACATAAAAACTATAGATATATGTATAGGTAAAAAGCACTCATCCCATCCTAGGGTTTCCAAACACAACCTAAGAACAAACACCCTCGTTACTATTCATTCATCAAAGAACAACACAACACTCACGACCAAGTCACAACTCGTTCCCAAAACCAATTCCCTACTTTAACCATTTTTGTTTTCATGTTCAAGTGATCCCATTTAGGTGAATTATACACTATTGGGCAACTAATAGGAATAACCACAAGCCAGGGGAGGAGAAACAGCCAAAAAACAATTTAATAATTCACACTCAGTTCTCTTATAAAGTCACAAAAACAAAGGGATCAGTGAGATCCATCAAAGTACTGGAACCAAACCAAGCCTCTAGATACAGAACCACACAACTTCAGATCCACAACCAATAATTGTACCACAACAGAGGATCCCATCCCCATCTAAATCACCCCATAAGCATCGAGCATAGCAAACAGATATGACATTAAGACAGAACAAGGAAGTTTCCAGACTCAAGTACTTCATTCACTAAGTTCTTCTTCTTTATGTTTGGTTAACTGGGGTGATCACACAAGGATTGTTGTTCACCGGTCATTCATTTAATTGGATGAGTTTACGTAATTAACCAAATTCCATGTTAGATCCGTTCAATTATCACAGAAGACAAGGGTTCATTAGTGCGTAAGTAAAGACCACTAACGACCATGATTTTCAGTGAGTATAGTCCATACAATTCACAACATATATAAATTATAAAAGTACAGAAGAATTGTCAGACGCACCCCATCATTATTTAATAGTCTGTTTATTATCTTTGTTAAGGTCTGGTTATGTCCATTCCCATAGAAACAATAGGAGGAGGTGCACTAGATTTCCCTATGTGGATGTAGCAGGAGTAGCAGGAGTAGCAGGTCTAAAAATCTTGGAAAACAAGTCGATGTCCCTATGTGTGTGATCTTTCATCAGATCTTGAAATGATGATTGAATAATTCCCATCAGTTCATTCATCGTCTAAATATCATTTTCCATGGAATCAAGACTAGAAAAAAATATTGGTTGTATATGATGTACAATATAATAAAAAGCCATAGATATCCATTAATCTATATCAGACTCATAAATAATTCTAAAATCAAGGAAAAGAAGTTTTATCACATTCATCAGATCCAACTTAAACTCATACAAGTCATCTCTTTCGAAAAAGAAATAAAAAACTGGAGGAGGAGGAGGTAAAGAAACACCCCATCCAGAAGGGGATGTCCTACAAACCTCTTACACTTCCTCTAAAAAGTATCTCTTTCTATTAGCAGAGTCAAATCAAACCTAGGTCCAACATCATAATCCAAAATATATATCTTCTCAATAAGTACAGCTGGTTTTGATTCTTCAACTTCAGCTTGCTTCATAGGGGTAGGTACAAAAATTTAATCAATAACTTGTTCCATCATTTTATTTAGCATCTATCATCTAGTAAGTTAGGACTTGTATAGGGTTTCTAAATCCTCTATTCAAGATCAATTATTTCAACTAGTGAACCTTAAAAAAGTTAGGGTGTAACTAGAATAGAATGTACACCATGTTTAGGTGGACTGAATATATGGTGTTCGTATCCATCATCTTCACCCAGAGAGTCTCCCCCTTTTTTCTTGAACCAGTGGAGGCCCCATATCAAGAAAATCATTAGAATAATCTCACCCTATCTCATACAAAAAATATCCCGTCCCTTCATTACTTTATTTTTCCTCTATAGAAGGAATCAATTTTTTAATAGATTCATCCTTTTAATCATCTTTAACAACATAAACATCACCATTATCATCATCATCATACTTAGAAATTGTTTCTCTAAATTGATTAGTCTAATACTATTCAATATGCTCAAAACCATCATCACTAAATTATTCTTCACAAAAGGGTAGAGATTTAAGAAACTCAGGAGATCCATATGAAACATTATAAGCTCTAGTTATTTACAATGTGAAAGAGGGGAAAACTTCATAGAATAATAAGTTCAAGGAATTAATACAACCCAATACTCAAGAGAGGGACCCCACTCACCTTCATATTCTCTTATAACTTCTTCATTCAAATAAACTATTTCTTTTTTAGAAGTTCTTTCATATTCAACAATTGCAGCAACCAATTTTTCTTCAAAAACATTAAAAAAATCATCCCTTAAAAAACTAATTATTAATCATAAGAATACTCATCAATTTTATTAGGTTCCCAACATTGATTAACTACATATTTTGTAATTAAAAAAACATTAACAATGTTAAACTTTTCATACAATTTCTCATGGTCAACCACTTAGAGATTCTTCCAAGGATTCCAGTTTACCTTCATTCTCTTTAAAATGAATTAATTTAGGAATATATCACTAGAATCTATATAATGTTACTTCCCCTAAGGAACAAGTATCTTGAATTCAATTAGGGATGAGATAATACAGTAAATATTTAAACTGAGAGGATGGATTACAAAGTTCTTCCAAATTCCTCATAAGATACCTGGGTAGGTTGATCTACACACTATTCTTTATCAAATATAAAAATAATATATCTTGGTTCCTCGGTATGATAAATTACCCATTCTTGTAAAAAATTAGGTTATGTATAACTTTATCTAGTATCTTTTACTCTTTATCCAATTACATAGTAATTGGACTCCTTGGGTTTCTATATACAATCAACTCCAGTAGATCTTTTTAATTTTAAAAGGTTATATGACCTTCTAGGAAGAAACTATTTAAATACTCGAGATCACCACCATGAGGAACTTTAAAGAAACAACACATTGTTTCAATGAAAACACTAGCTATTATCCATTTACTTAAGTTAGTATATAATCCTTATGTCCTCTAGTTTAAAATTCCATATTCAAATAGAAATACTTTACCAGGCTTTGATAAAATTTCCTACCAACCTCACTAAATCACTCGATACAAACTTGATTCTATGAATATTTCCACACCAAAGAATTTATTAATTTCATCCACTCACCATCAATATATTTATCAAGAATCAGTATCCAATTTAAAAAATGCGGGTTGTGAGGATCATTATATACAACAAATATTGATTTTATTTTATTTGAATGAGGATACTCTTCATCTAACAAAAAATATAAAGGTTTCTTCACATACCTCATATTTCAAGGTGTTTTTTAGAGGCTTAAAAGTATTCAGAGAAAATTATGGTTTGGTTTCAAGAGGAATAAATGGTTCTAGAGTATTTTAGACTCATATAGAAATCAATTAAAATTAAAATTTAGGATTATTTAGATCATTTAGTTCATGATAAATAGGAAATTAAAATTATTCAAGAGAAAAAAATAAAACACTGTTCCAATTTTAAAAATTTAACGAATTCAATCATGGTATCTTAACTACCATTGTGACTTGATACATGATTACTCAAGAAGGGAATGATAGGTCGACCCACCACATGACTAACATTCATGGTAGCTTGGGTAGTAATGGTATCTTGACCCACTGTATGAATTTTCCTCATGAAAACTTAGTCCTTGAGGTCACTTGTGAAATTTGAAACTAAAATCCCACAACATTAAGCTTAAGTCATTAAATAAAAATTAATAATAGTTAATCATTCCTAATTCACGTTTGATATAATTTAATCTCTCTATATTCAAAGGATTTTGGAAAATATCTATGAGCTATCACTCAGTTCATATGAATTCAAGAGTAATTTACTCTTTTTGAAAATGATATCCCAAAATGTGATGTATTATATCAATTTACTTAGTACTAAAATGTTATACAAGATTCTTAGATATGTTAATAGAAATTATATTGTCATAGTTTATGGGAACATTCTAGAATTGATAACCATAGTCTAGTAATGAGTGTTTCATCTATAGAATTTGTGCACAACAAATACCTGCAACTATGTACTCAACTTTAGAAGTTGATAATGAAAAATAATTCTATTTTTTCACTACACCAATACTCTATATACTTTCCCAAAAATTAATGTGCTAGAGGTTCTTTTATATCCAACTTGAAACTGCCAAAATTAGTATTGGAATAACTCACTAATTCAAAAGAATTTATTATAGTGTAAATAAATCCAAAATTTGTTGTATTATTGAGGAATTTGAAAATTATTTTAATAGAATTAAAATTTGATTCCTTGGATTTTTGTTGAAAACATACACATATACATACACTAAACATAATATCATGATAGCTATTAGTTAATTATAATAAACTCCTAATCATACATCAATAAATATTTTGGTAAACTATCTTCCCAGTTTTATCCAAATCTAATTTATAGTTATTTCTCATTGGTGTATCACTTTCTTAAGTGCTATCGAAGTTAAAAAAATTTATGAGATATTTTTTGTATTTATTTTTATTTAAACTAATTCCTTATTTCTTTTAAAAAAATTTAAATCCAGGAAATAATTTTAACTTTCCCATTCAACTCATTTTAAATTATTTTTGTACAAGTTTAGAAAATTCAATATACAAGTAGTTTTTGGATGAACTAAAAATAATATTATCAACATAGATTTTTACAGAAAAACCTATTCTAAAATTATTTCAATAGATATTATAAGATTAAATATACCTTTTAAAAATCTATTTTAAATTAGAAAAGATATGATATTATTATACTAATATCCAAGAGAGTGTTTTAAACCACAAAGTGTGTTTGAAAGTTTAAAAGCATGATTTGGTAAATGTGGGTTTGAAAATATAGGGGTTTTTAAATAAAATCATCATGAATAATATAACCATTTAGGAATACACTCTTAAAATCCATTTTATATAGTTTGAAATTAAGATGTGATGTATATGCTAGAAGTATTCTAATAGATTCAAGCCTAGTTACCGATGAAACGGTCTCTTCATAGTAAATACCTTCCTCTTGACTATAACCTTGTGCAAACAAACTTGATTTATTTCTAACTATTATTCCATATTCATAAAACCTATTTCTATATGCCCATTTACTTCTAATAGTCAGATATTCTTTAGGTCTTTTAACTAGTTACTGAACTTTTTTCTCTTTCAAATTGATTAAATTTATCTCCCATATCTATTACTCGATGTTCATCATGGATTGATTTAGAGATTCTCTTAGGTTCAAGATAAGAGAAAAAGTCCTTATGTTCATCCCAGTTTCTAAGAGAGACTCAGGTTTGAGTTATTTATCTCGATCACCTAAAACAACATCTAATGGATGGTATATATGGGTCCTTAAAAGTTTTATGGATTGAAGTGATTGGTTATTCCAATTATTCTTTATGGTTAGGTTGTTCAAGATGGACTATATTAGAATATTTTCAAGTAAATCAACAACATAGTCATTTTTTTAAAGGTATTATTGATATTAAAATTTGATATATCATCTTTAATGTTTTTAATGAATTTTTAGGTTCTTGTGGATCTATCTCATCAAATTTGAGATGTAAAGATTATTCCAAAATATTTATTTATTTATTAAGGACTTTATATTCTTTAATAGTTTTTTAATAACCTAGAAATATTCATCTGTAACTCTCTAGTACAAAATTTTCTCAATTATCTTTTTTATTTATAATAAATACATTAGAATCAAAGTTTTTAAAATAAATAAATTTTTGTTTTCTATCATTATATAACTCATAAAGAGTATTATTTAAGATAGTTCCTATTAAAAATCTATTAATTTTATATAAAGTTTTGTTCATGGATTCATCCCAAAATTAGATAGGTAAGTTATATTCACTAATCATAGTTCAAACAATTTATTGGAGAATTGTGTTTCTCCTTTCATCATCCCCATTTTGTTAAGGTGTTAGAGTTTTATAGAAATTTTTTATATAGCCATGATGTGAACATAAAGTCTCAAAGTATTGATTCTAAAATTAAATTTTATGACCACTTCTCAATGTTTTAATGGTAGGACCACTAAGGGTTTATATAGGTTTTTCATATTTAGAAAAACTCTATAAGTTCAAATCAAATCAATGTGAACCAATTCTAGTGGTTTAGTGGTATAAACCTCTTTCTTTGGTTTAAAATCTATTTTTTATTTATTTCCCTTTTGAAAGAGATTGAACAATTATTTTGGTAATTAAATTTTAGATAGATCCTCAAATAATCATTTTCTAGTTAGTTTCCCAAGTGTGTGTATATTTAAATGAAAAACAATAATTTTTTTTTTCAATTTTAACTTGATATCCATCATTAAAATATTGAGTTATACTAAGGAGGTTATATTTTGACACATAAATAAATAAAACACTAAAAATGAGAATAGTTTTAGGATTATAAATTTATTAGTTATTTTTCATTTTTCAATGCCACTGAAAGTGAAATGTCCACCATGAATTTTTACTAAATTCATGAAAATTGAGTAATATCCAACCATATATTTGGAACATACACTATCCAGGTACCATATAAATTTTCTAGAGATCTTCAATAACTTTACCTATAAAAAATAAACTAAGAAATAATTTTGGCATCCATACATTCTTTAGTCCAGAGAAGTTAAAAAATAAATATTTTAGAATCTAAATATGTTTTACAAGTTTTTTTTCAATAGAATTAATATATTTTTATAAAAATGTTTTCTTAGGTATAGAAATATGTGATTTATTCTAATAACTAGAATATCCTTTAGTTTTACAAATTAAATTCCAATTTTTAGAGTTAGGAACAAAGTAATTATTTTAAATATTCATTTTCTATCTATAATTATAACCTATTATAGTGTTAATATTTGGTAGTTTTTGATTTACCAACATCATATTCAAGGTATTTTTACTATTTATAAATTATTCTAGATCTTTCATTAGTTGTTAATTTCCTAATTTTAAATCAGTATTTTCTTTTAAGATCTTCGAATTCTTTACTTTTTCAGTATAAATATCAGATGTTATAGTAGATGATAAAGCTTACTATTTTTTTAGATTTTTATATTTATCTTACTTTTCATTCATGGTATCCTCAATCCTAGATAATATTAAAATAATTCTTCATTTTTTATTTTAGATTCATCTAAAACATAATTTCCAAAAAAAAAACTAGAATTAGTAGTCTATACTGAAAATTTAGTGGCCATAAATAACAAATTAGTTTTTTAACATGAATCATCTTTTTATGAATCACTAGAGACGTCCTTTAAAGAACTCCATAATTCCTTCATTACTTTATTTAGATTATTCTCTCTATCATTATATTTTTTTATTTAATTTTTGTATAATATTCCTTGATGTTTCATATTCTATTTTATTCAAAATAGGTTATTTCACCAGTGGGGTTATCCTTTTTCCATACTTTCTTTTTATTTTCATTTCTTATCATACATTCCTTTATAATTTAAATTTTTGATTTTTTTTTGTATTTTTTTGAATATCTCATCTAGATGATCCATATCCTCACCACTCTCATATTCTAATTTATTACTACTTGAGACAAATTTAAATATTTCCTTTGATTTAGACTTAGATGTCTTAGATGATACAATTTTCTGCTTAAGTAAAACATCTTCATTTTCTCCATTTAATTATTCTATTTACATCATTAACTTTAAAATAGTTCCTTTACTTGTAATGTCACAAACCAACCCGAGTCAACCCTAAACCGGTCACCCGAGCCAGTCCGAGACAAGGCCCGAAGGGTGTTTCTGATCCCCATGGGCTGCCAACTAGTGTCGGGCAACAAAATAAACCAGTTGGGAATGATTTGGCCCATAAAAAATATAAGTAAACATAAAATGAACAAGTAGATAAATAAAGGGAAATAAAACAAACAACTTGGCAGCAGAAAAAGGAATTAACGAAGCAACGTGACATACCTCTGGCGACCCTGTGGGACACCACAAAACGTAAACTACACTCGATCCCAAAAGAGATCCAAGACTGAAGCCTGAAGCTAAAAAGTAAATTAGGCATGAGCACAGAGATGCTGAGTAGGAATTCCAAAATATAACCACGTTCTATGCCCCTTCCTTTAGTAAGAAATCCAATCATTCCAATTTGAAAATAAGATAAAATAAAATAATGTTTTTCCTTCTTTTAAAATTTAACTAACTAGTTTTCATTTTTATGTAAATAATTTCTCTCCCACTACATTTTCAA
This sequence comes from Viscum album, assembly GCA_963277665.1. NCBI lineage: Eukaryota > Viridiplantae > Streptophyta > Magnoliopsida > Santalales > Viscaceae > Viscum > Viscum album. The sequence goes on along the minus strand of OY728134.1, from coordinate 564,934,791 downwards.
AATAGGTATCGAGCATTCATTAACGTTTCAAAATGAAAAGAAACTAGTTTGGATTAAAATATGTTTTTCACAAATAAGACATCAAGTATGAAACAAATGAAGTGAAAATTACATCACAAGTAACATGTTAAAAATGAGCACCATGGGTAATCCATATAGGTAGCTGGAATAAGTGGGACCCTAGAGACCGTGTACCTTGGTGAAGCGTGTATTAGAAACCATGACCCTCAGAAAACGTGGCTTAAAAGACCACGACGCTAAGAAAATGTGGCTTAGAAGACCAATACCCTCAGAAAACGTGGATTATAAGGCCATGAACCTCAGTAATTCATATGTTTAGTTAGTGTTGTGATGTAAATCCAGCTAGACGAACCAGGGTGGACCCCTGACGTGTCATCTAGCATACTAGTCCTGGTCACCCACCTATATACCTAGGTTTCCCATTGTGCTCTATTTTAAATGGTGGTGAGTTTTCTTTATGAAGCAATCACATACATACATAACACTTTCTTTATCTAAAACCCATTCAACCTATCACCACCGTTCTCCCTTCTTAAGCACATTCCCCTCTCTTTCACATCACATAATGCATAATCAGGGTAGCGGCGGTGCACGAAAAGGTCAGGGGAAGGGGGGGCATCCGCTGTGAGAAAGAGAGGGGAATAATAGGGCTCTACGCAGGGGGTGTGTGAGATGGGAGAGGGAAAGTAAGTGGGAAGAGAGGAAGGAAGAAAGAAAAAAAATAGAGAGAAAAAAAATAAAAGGAAAAAAGGAGGAAGGGAATAAAAATAATAAACATAATAATAACAAATATAAAAATAAATAAATAAAATAAACACCCAAACATTATATATATATATATATATATTCATTTATCAACAAAAATACCAAATCCAAACCAGGATTTGACCCACACCTTGATAACAAAATTCGATGTCAGAAAAAAATAAAATAAAATAAAGTTTTTTCAAAAGTGAGGGTGTGACAATTCTCCCCACCACAAAACTTTTTACCCCCAGAAAGTCACCCAAACAAATGAGGAATCAAACTAGAGTTTGAAATTGAATGAGGCCAAAAAAATCACAACTCGACGTGAATTTTAACTCCACCAATCACACCTGACCAACTCTCAGATAAACTACAAAGAGAATAGCCATCATGAAATGAGGAGGGTTCTCCCCATCACAAGAACCCAACTAGCACAACCAACATCGAGACTCTCAGCACATGCCAACTCTGGAACTGCTAACTTGAACCCCAATGGAAACTTTCAACAAGGACCAAGACTCATAAACACACCAACACTCGAAGAAGGAACAACAAGATTCATATTGGGTCTCCCCACCATCTAAGAATCGACCATCTTAAGCCAATTAGCACCAACCGATATGGGCCCAACACAAACTGAACCATGAACTGTCCACATAAACCAGACCCCCACCACATGGATCTCTAACAAAAGACCCCCAATCGAATGGTGGATGAAACCCCTATTAATTATTTCCCAAGACGCATGTATCTCCAAAAAGATCCTTCAAAGATGAGGGAGATTGAATAGAGAAATTTAAACCATCCCCATTCCAGCATTAGATACAAAAGTTAGACCAAGGTGACCCACACCCAATAATTTTTGACTGCGTGAAAAGATTAAGTCTGAGACCTCTGGCTGGAGCTCTGATGTCTTGATTCATCTACTGCCCCATAGTCAGGAGATAACATCCGCAAGTCGAGAATCTTTCAAACGTTGCTGCTAGTGGAACCTCTTTAAGTTCCCCAAACAGCCACACCGATGGAAAGTATTCAATGGATGACGACGAGGCGACTTAAAGTACCCAAACCAGCCACACAAGAAGTGAATAAGAGAGTGGTCCGACTAATAGAGTATGGAATTGAAAAGAAAAATTGAATGAGACAGGTTCCTCCAGCTCAATCTCACCAAATGGGGAACCATCCCAAACACCAAAAGGAATCTTTCCTTAAACACTAGATGAAGACCCCACACAAGATATACTTTAACTGATTTCATGACACTACCTCTGAAGAAAAGGGAATCAACCCCTTGAAATTTCTGACATAAGCTTTCACTATCCATTGGACTTAGTAGACACTCGTGAGCTCTACCACTTCCCTCACCTTTACTTCTTCATATATAAACCATCAGACGAGAGTGGTCTTAAAAACCTTCCAAGACATCCCATCCTAAAACAAAGTCGGGTTTCCTCCCACACTAATCCAAAACTGCACCCTCAAATGAACTTGAACCAGCATAGACTCACATAACTTTAGGAGTTTCCAATAACCTGAAACACCAATGATTTCACCAAGCCAGACCGATACCTTTGATAAATCATGATCACCATGGAATATGGACAACAACTGAAAAGAATTTGATTCCACCACTCCGCTAAGAGTCTGGGTAGAACCAACAACTAGAAGAGATTCACTAGAAACCTATGGGACTTTTCTGGGAAGCTTACTCAAAACAAGAGGCACAAATCCGAATAAAAACTTATCATAAATAAAAATTCCTCACTTCAATCACAAGATAACACTAAAAATCAAATCACTATTCTAACCACAATTCAATATGTCAAAGTCAAGATCCCACAAAAAAGGATGCCAAAAACGAAAATAGAACACTAGACAATTTCTTACTCACCTTTCAAAACATTTAATTTACCTTTTTAAAAACCATTTTTCAGCAAAAAAAAAACAACTTAAGTACCCACCATTGGTATCCCATGAAGTCTCACATATACATATAACATTGTGCTAGCTCATGCACCCATCCACACATACCGCCAATTATCCATGTGACACATGCGTACCTCTATATGTGTGATCCCTCATAGGAATGACAAGGGTTAATTCAAAACACATCTCATTCTCCAAACAGATCATTCAATGTAAAACAAAAATTCTCAACCGATTTGAAAATAACAATTATCATTAAAGTAATGAATTTTCCAAATTCCCAAACATCTTCCAAATCACATTCCAAAAAGCGTTACTCATATCCCAAAACAACTTCCAAATCACCTCCCATTTTTTCTTTTTGAAAACACACATTCTGTCACGACCCGTCCTCGGGCCCGTGTCGTGACTACCCCAAGCCCGCCTTCCATAGGCCAGGGGTTGGCGACTAGCACCAAGGCGTAAATCCCAACAAAAAGGGAAGGCATTGCCTTTGAAAAGTAAACAAGCACCACAGAGCAAGAAAGCAGAAAAGTAAACACTAAGTAAAACTGTACAAGCTGTGCTGAAAGTAAAAAGGGGCCGGAAATACAAGCCCAACTGTAAAGTACAACTGAAAGGAAAAACAACAACTGAAAAGGGAAAACTACAGCGTCGAGCCATCCTCCGGAAGTCCCACCTGAAAGGTGGGTACAGATAGCCTCCACTGCTCCTCGGGTCCACCTAACCGCTCCGAGTACGTCCCGCCCAGTGGTCCACCTCCAGGTACTGTCCTGCTCCGCACGCCTCCTCCACGATCAGCGCTGTCCGTCGTCTGCAACCAACACCACGAAGTGCGGGCATAGCCCGTGCAGGGGTGAGTATAAGCTACTCAGTAGGGACCCCGAGACCCCCGAAGGTCTCCCGAAATCCACAAAGGATAATCCACAAAGGAAAGATACAATCACGAAGTAACATCTGACACGGCTTAGGTATATTCCCATACATATACCTAAGTCTTCAATTCCTGTTCGGCTCCAACGTCCGAGCCCAAGCACAACCCAGTCCACACACGAAAGCAAAACGTATACCCACGCAGGATAGAGCAACACAATCCACAAAGGAGAGTAAACAGTAAATCCACACAGGATAGCTCAACACAATCCACAAAGTAGAGTAACACAAGATTCATCTCACACAGGTATACTTCTTCGGATGACGATAAAGATGATCATTGAACCATCTAAGTCGTCGGACCCACGAAGGATCGATAGGTACTAACCTTGCAGTGACCCACACAGGATCGGGCCCACGCAGGACCTGTAGAAGTTGGCTCACACAGAACCGCTGAGAGATGACCCACACAGGATCGGGCCCACACAGGACCGGGCCCACGCAGGACCTGTAGGCGCTGGCTCACACAGAACCGCTGAGCGCTGACCCACGTAGGATCAGACCCACACAGGATCGGTAGCACTGATCCACGTAGGATCGCTGAGTGCAGTAGTCGTCGCAGTCCGCTGAGGATCTCTGCACAGTCGTCGCCGCAGTCCACTGAGGATCTCTGCACGGTCTTCGTCGGAGTCCACGGAGGATCTCTGCACAGTCGTCGCCGCAGTCCACTGAGGATCTCTGCACGGTCGTCGCTGTCGAAGTAGCAGTCGCAGCCAGCACTAGGGTTCCCGCACACAGCAAGCTCATTCGGGAAGGTCCGCTCCACGAGCCGAGAGGCTGATACATCAACTGACACGAAGTCCGAATTTGATGTATCCAAAAGTTCCGTATCATCAACAGGAACTCAACGTTGCAGACGGCGCGTCAATCGGACGCCCGGTCTGAGAGATATTGGCATTTTCGTCCCAGGGGCCCGGTTGGTTTTTAAGGCAAAACCAACCCGACCGCACTCCACCTGTGTCCAAACCTCGGGCGGAGTATGCCAAAAGATCCGTCTCACTTAGAGGAATTCAACAAAGCTGACGGCACGTCAATCGGACGTCCGTAGCTCAAGATATGAGCGTTTCCGCTCCGAGGGCCCGGTTGGTCTCGTGTACGAACCAACCCGGCCAAACTCAAAGTATTCCGAAACCTTGAGTGCGATATACTGAAATGACCGTCTCGATCTAAGGATCGCGTTTCCGCTGACGGCGAGTCGTTTGGAGGCACGAAGCTCAAGATACAGGCGTTTGAACGAAAACGTCCGAAGATGGGGGGTACGGGCCCGGGCCGACCCGGCCCGACCCCCCCTGGGTCGGCCCGAACCGGGTCGACCCGACCCGGCCCGACCCCCCCTGGGTCGGCCCGAACCGGGTCGACCCGACCCGGCTGGCCCGGCCCGGCCCGGCCAGGGCCGGTCTGGCTCGGCCGGCTCGGCCGGCTCGGCTTGGCCGAGCCGCGCGGGTGGAAGCCGCGGGCGCTGACCCACGGCTTGAGGAAGGACCGCGGCCCGCGTGCGGGCCGCGCTGGCGAGCCGCGGACGCGCTGAGCCGCGTTCGCCCGGATGAACCGGACCCGCGCGCCGCGGGTCCGTTTGGCCGCCGCCGCCGCGGCTGAAGCCGCGGCGGATTTCGTCCGGCGGCGCGCCGGGGCGCCGCCGCCTCCGGCCGCCGGCGCCGCCGCGCCGGTGACCCGCGCCGCCGGCAACTTCCGCGGGCCGCCGGCGTCGCTCCGGTGGCCCGTTTTCCTTCCCGTCTGCGCCGTTGATCCTCCCGGGATCCGTTCTTTACTGCGGGATCGTCAACCGTCCGCTGCGGCACGTTCCGTCGTCGACCGTCAAATCCGCACAAAACGAAGAACGACGGAGGGTCGTCGGGCCGTGTTCGTTCGGCCCGCACCCTCCGCGTTAGAGATAAACAACCGGGAGAAAAACGATCAACACATGATCCAACAATTTTAATTAAAATAAAATTGTTCATTGAAAACCGGCTTTTTAATTTTCAAGAACGTTCATGAGAAAATTAAAAAGGGGTAATTTTCCAAAATTAATCCCTACCTTGATGATCGTCGTGCGCGGGCGTTCTTCGTGGAAGAGACCGTCGCGGAAGAGATCGATCGTCGCATCGTCGCGGGGAGGCGTCGCGTCGTTGTGGATTCCGGCGTTGAGTCGACGAGCTCAACGAATCAAGAACAACAGATTTAAATTATTAATATTTAAATCTGTGTTTCGTTTAAAACCAAAGAAAAGAACTTGAGAGGAAATCCGAAAGCACTCACCTCGAATGGTCGGTGATCGGAGATCGGAGATCGGAGATTAGAAGAGCGTCTCGGGCGAAGGCGTCGTCGATTTCCGGGTTCGGAGTTCTTCGCGTTCTTCGCGTTCTTCGCGTTCTTCGCGAGGGAGAAGAAGTTGCGAGGGTTCTCCCAAATCTTCTCAAGCGCAAATAACCAGAGGTTAAGCGTTGGTCTTATTTTATTATTACACCAACGAATTTGAAAAACTGGTTAAGAAACGATCCATCAATTCGTTGAATTAATTCAACAAAAGAAACGACCCATTTAATTCACGAAATAAACCGCCCAATTAAATGATCTGTTAAGAATTTAGAAAACACGTCGGTTGACTTTCATTAAGACGGGTTTTCACGGGTGCGTTTCTTAGCGGAAAGAAACGGCGGGGCTCGTGCGGGACCCACCTCACAAATATCCTACCAAGGGGGTAGGATATTTCTGGATAGCATCCTATCCAGTTCAACTCAGTTCAAGCCTCCTTTAAGTGGCTTCAAGTGGCTTCCAAGTGGCTTAAGTGAAATAAAATAAAGTTGTCGCAAATTATTTTATTTCTTAACTTTAAGCCCGAAAATTAAAAACCACACCCGAGAAAACGCAACTCCGAAAGAGGCATTTCTAAGCGAATACCGGTGCTGCGATTTCATCGGTGCCCTCAGAATTCGATTCCGGGCACCGGTTCAAAATTTAGAAAAACCCGCTCGTCCGTTCACTGAACGTACCCGAGCCAAACTTCAGAAAATGATTCTGGGCACACCGGGCCTCAGAATCAGGCGCCGTCAGAAACTGCGTTCTTGTAAAATTCCAAAGAAAATTAAGAAAAAAATTTCCTTGAAATTTACGGGTCTTTACATTACTCCCACCTCAGGACTTTACGTCCCCGTAAAGATACATCAAAAACTAGGGAAACAAATGTGGGTACTGAGCACGCATCTGAGCCTCCCGCTCCCAAGTGCTCTCCTGGAGGTTCCCGTGCTGCCATCTGATGCGCACAAGAGGAATCGATCGCCCACGTAGGACCCGCTCCTGTCGATCCTCTATCTCCACTGGGACCTCCGTAAAAGTCGCTCCATCATCCACGTCTAGCTCCCCATAGTCAATGATGTGCGTCGGGTCGTTCACGTATCTCCTCAGCTGGGATACGTGGAAGACATCGTGCACCCGGTGCAACTGAGGTGGCAGAGCCAGGCGATAAGCCACCTCGCCAATCCTGCTGAGGACCTGGAAAGGCCCGATGAAGCGTGGAGACAACTTGCCGCCACGGCCAAATCTCCTCAAACCACGTCGAGGTGAGACCTGCAAGAAGACGTGGTCACCATCCTCGAACTCTAGTGGCCTCCGCCTCCTGTCAGCATATGACTTCTGCCGGCTCTGTGCTGTCCTCATCCGCTCCTGGATGAGTTGGACCTTCTCTGTCGTGGCCCGGACCATCTCTGGTCCCACAAGTGCTGACTCTCCAGGGTCTGTCCAGCACAAAGGAGATCTGCAAGGCCTGCCGTACAACGCCTCGTAGGGTGCCATCCTGATGGTGGAGTGGTAGCTGTTGTTGTACGCGAACTCCACCAAGGGTAGGTGGTCCTCCCAGCTGCGACCAAAGTCGAGGACACATGCACGGAGCATGTCCTCGAGAGTCTGAATGGTCCTCTCCGTCTGACCATCCGTCTGAGGGTGAAAGGCGGTGCTCAGACGTAGTCGCGTCCCGAACGCCTCCTGCAACCCCTTCCAAAGCCGGGAAGTAAAACGAGCTTCCCGATCGGAGACGATGGTCGATGGCACACCATGAAGTCGTACAATCTCCTGAACATAGAGACGCCCCAAGCTCTCCACTGTTCCCTGCTCTCGGATGGGTAAGAAGTGTGCCGACTTGGTGAGTCGGTAAACAATCACCCATATGGAATCGTGACCTCTGGAAGTGCGTGGAAGTCCAGTCACAAAGTCCATAGATATCCCGTCCCACTTCCACTCCGGGACCTCCAAGGGCTGTACCAAGCCTGCTGGTACCTGATGCTCTGCCTTCACCTGCTGGCAGGTGAGGCACCGTGAAATGAACTCTACCACAACCTTCTTCATGCCCGGCCACCAGTGCTGTCGCCCGAGATCCTGGTACATCTTCGCCACTCCAGGATGTACCGCCAACGGAGAAGTGTGAAACTCTCTCAGCACCTCCTCTCGTAAGGCGACTGGTACCAAGGTACGTCCTCTGAAAAGGACATCGTGCTCTGCTCCAAGGGAGAAACTATCAGGTGCCTGTCACGAGGATATCTGTGCACGCCGCGTCTCACAGTCAACATCCCCATGCTGTGCCTCTCTGACCCGCTGAAGAAGTGGAGGAGAGACTGTGAGAGACTGAAGGAAGGCTGCTCCGTCTCTATCCACGAAGGATATCTGCAAAGCGGCTAGCTGCTCTGTCGCCTCCTCAAGTAGCTGGATGCCCGTCCTCCTGCTGAGGGCATCAGCCACCACGTTCCCCTTCCCAGGAGTATAGACTATTTCAAAGTCATAGTCCTGGAGGAACTCGAGCCATCACCGCTATCTCAGGTTCAGGTCCTTCTGAGAGAAGATGTACCTGAGACTCTGGTGGTCAGAAAAGACTGTGAAGCGCTCGCCCATCAGATAGTGTCTCCATGTCTTCAGGGCAAAGACTACTGCTGCCAACTCCAAGTCATGGGTAGCGTAGTTCTGCTCATGAGGCCTCAACTGACGTGATCCGTAGGCAATCACGGCCCGATCCTGCATCAGGACACACCCGAGTCCGGTTCCTGATGCATCGCAGTAGACTACGTAACCAACTCCCTCCTCAGGCAACCTCAAGATAGGTGCGCTGGTCAACCTCTGCCTCAGCTCCTGGAAGCTCTGCTGACATCTGTCTGACCACACGAAGGGTTTCCCCTTCTTCGTCAACGCTGATAGTGGGGCCGCAACTCTGGAGAAGTTCGGCACAAATCTCCGATAGTATCCGGCTAGGCCCAAGAAACTCCGCACCTCTGTCACGCTCTTGGGTGGCTCCCAAGCTAGCACTGCCTCGATCTTCGCGGGATCCACTGCAACTCCCGCCTCAGAAATGACATGCCCCAAGAAGTGGACCTCACGTAACCAGAACTGACACTTCGAGAGCTTTCCATAAAGCTGGTGCTCTCGGAGTGTGTCTAGTACAACACGCATGTGGTAGGCGTGCTCCTCCTCCATCGTCGAGTACACCAAAATGTCGTCGATGAAGACCACGACAAATCGATCGAGGTATGGCTGGAAGATCCTGTTCATGAGGCTCATGAACACTGCTGGAGCGTTGGTCACGCCGAAAGACATAACCAAGAACTCGAAGTGGCCATACCGACACCTGAAGGCCGTCTTCTGCACATCCTCATCTCGAACTCTAAGCTGATGATAGCCTGACCTGAGGTCTATCTTCGAGAACCACCATGCTCCCTTGAGCTGGTCGAAGAGATCATCAATCCTGGGTAGCGGATACTTGTTCCTCACTGTCACCTGATTCAGGCGACGATAATCGACACACAGTCGCAAGCTCCCGTCCGCCTTCTTGGCGAACAAAATCGGGGAAGCCCAGGGCGAAACACTGGGTCGGATGAACCCCTTTCCCTGCAAGTCCTCCAACTGTACTCGCAGCTCTCGAAGCTCAGTGGGGGCCATCCGATATGCTGGAGTGGATATCGGGGCTATCCCGGGGTACAGGTCAATATAAAAGTCTACCTCTCTGCGAGGAGGTAGTCCTGGAACGTCGTCGGGAAAGACGTCCGCGTACTGATCCACCACTGCAGGGAAACTTGGACTCCGCACGTCAACTGCTCCCAGGATGAGGCTAGCCAACTGATGAGTGATGGGCTGACCTCTCCTCTGCGTGAGTCCATCCTGTGCTGCTAAGGCTCCCTTCTCGCCGGTGAAGGTGAACCTGCTCCCGTCGGTGCGCACACATCGCACCTTGCACCTAAAGCAGTCAATCTGAGCATGGACCGTAGATAACCAATCCATGCCCAAAATAACGTCTTAAGGCCTCGACGCTGCTACAAGAAGATCCCAGCCGAAGCTCTCGCCTCCTAGAGTAAGCTCACACTGCCGGAACCAGTGCGTAATCGTCGAGTCTGCTCCCGTAGGAATCTCTAGCCGCAAGGATCGAGCCAACGGCTCTGTCGGAATCTCCGAGCTCCGAACAAGGGAAGTGTCTATGAAAGAGTGACTCGCTCCTGTGTCTATCAGAACTGCAACAAGGGTGGAATAGACACAGATCGTACCTCGAATCATCTCTGGCGCGCCGTGGTCGTAGGCCTCTGGTGCCTGGAGCTGAGCCTGTCTCTGCCCGCCAGCTCCCTGTGGTCGGGGCGGGCCTCCTGGTGGTGGTGGTGGCAGAGCCTCAAAGCGTCGCCCACCACCTGCTGCTCGTCCAGCTCCTCAGCCTCATCCGCCTCCTCCCTGAGGACCGCCACGGTCGACCCTCTGCCTCTGCCTGGGTGGCCCCTCCACCGTCTGCTGCCCCTCGGTACGACGGGTCGGGCAGTCACGAGCCATGTGGCCCTGCCCGCCACACTCGTAGCACTGTCTGCCTCTCAGAAGGCTGGCTCCGGGCCGGGTGCCCTGCACTGCTGAGCCAGCGTCCCGAGGTCGCCTTCCGGAAGGTCTGGTCCACCTGGAACCCTGAGTCATCCGCCGGCTACCAGCTGCCGAAGACTCCGCTATCTGCCGCCCTGTGGTGGGTCTCGCTGTGGACTCAGCTAGGAAGCTCTCGATCAGGAGGGCTCGCTCCAGTACCCCTGCCTGGGTCGGGATGCTGAGGGAGATCATCGATGCCCTGATCTCGTGTCTCAAACCCTGCTCGAAGGTCCGGGCCCGGAAGAAGGGGTCCTGTACCATGTCTGTCGAGTACCGAGAAAGGTTGGTGAACCTCGCCGCGTACTGAGCGACCGTCAAGCTGCCCTGCCGCAGCTGAAGAATATCCTGGATGCGCACCGCTCGGAGGGTGGCCGGGACGAACTCTGAGCGGAAGAGGCTCTCGAAGTCCGTCTAGATGAGGGATGCCTCATCGTGTACCTGGAGCATCAGGCTCCACCAGCGTCCGGCTGCTGCGTGCAGTAAGCTCGCCGCGAGGATCACCATGAGGTCTGCTGGCGTCCTCACTAGCCTGAAAACTCGGACAACCGCCTCCAGCCAGTCCTCGGCTGCCTGGGGGTCCGACTCCCCACGGAACCTGGGTGGTCACTGGCGCTGGAACTCGTGCAGAGCTCCGAGGCGTCGTGCGTCGTCAGCTGCCAGTGCTGGAAGCATCGGGGGCTCGACGGGTAAAGGTACCGCCGGTGCCTCTGCTGTCAACAGGCCCTGTACCGAGGCCTCGTCGCTCGGCGGGCTGTCGTCGCGCCCTACTCTGGGAACCCTAGCTGGCTGCTGTCGTCGTGCCATCCTGAAAAGGAAACAAGTATGCCACGGTCAGAACAGTATACCTGGTGAGCTGACACAAGTAATCACAAAGAAAACTTGAAACACACATGCAAACAATGTTTTCGTACATTAAGTAAGGAATCAGAAGTCAGGGTCCTGGTGTATGGATACGTCGGCCGCAACACCAACACTGGACTCCCTGGACTGATAACCACACTCAATACACTAAACACTTTTGCTTCACATAGAAGAAAGATCAGAGTCTGCGGTAGAACCGACCACCTCTGATACCAATTTGTCACGACCCGTCCTCGGGCCCGTGTCGTGTCTACCCCAAGCCCGCCTTCCATAGGCCAGGGGCTGGCGACTAGCACCAAGGCGTAAATCCCAACAAAAAGGGAAGGCATTGCCTTTGAAAAGTAAACAAGCACCACAGAGAAAGCAAGCGGAAAAGTAAACACTAAGTAAAACTGTACAAGCTGTGCTGAAAGTAAAAAGGGGCCGGAAATACAAGCCCAACTGTAAAGTACAACTGAAAGGAAAAACAGAAACTGAAAAGGGAAAACTGCAGCGTCGAGCCGTCCTCCGGAAGTCCCACCTGAAGGGTGGGTACAGATAGCCTCCACTGCTCCTCGGGTCCACCTAACCGCTCCGAGTACGTCCCGCCCAGTGGTCCACCTCCAGGTACTGTCCTGCTCCGCACGCCTCCTCCACGATCAGCGCTGTCCGTCGTCTGCAACCAACACCACGAAGTGCGGGCATAGCCCGTGCAGGGGTGAGTATAAGCTACTCAGTAGGGACCCCGAGACCCCCGAAGGTCTCCCGAAATCCACAAAGGATAATCCACAAAGGAAAGATACAATCACGAAGTAACATCTGACACGGCTTAGGTATATGCCCATACATATACCTAAGTCTTCAATTCCCGTTCGGCTCCAACGTCCGAGCCCAAGCACAACCCAGTCCACACAGGAAAGCAAAACGTATACCCACGCAGGATAGAGCAACACAATCCACAAAGGAGAGTAAACAGTAAATCCACACAGGATAGCTCAACACAATCCACAAAGGAGAGTAACACAAGATTCATCTCACACAGGTATACTTCTTCGGATGACGATAAAGATGATCATTGAACCATCTAAGTCGTCGGACCCACGAAGGATCGATAGGTACTAACCTTGCAGTGACCCACACAGGATCGGGCCGACGCAGGACCTGTAGAAGTTGGCTCACACAGAACCGCTGAGAGATGACCCACACTGGATCGGGACCACACAGGACCGGGCCCACGCAGGACCTGTAGGCGCTGGCTCACACAGAACCGCTGAGCGCTGACCCACGCAGGATCGGACCCACACAGGATCAGTAGCACTGATCCACGTAGGATCGCTGAGTGCAGTAGTCGTCGCAGTCCGCTGAGGATCTCTGCACAGTCGTCGCCGCAGTCCACTGAGGATCTCTGCACAGTCGTCGTCGGAGTCCACGGAGGATCTCTGCACAGTCGTCGCCGCAGTCCACTGAGGATCTCTGCACGGTCGTCGCTGTCGAAGTAGCAGTCGCAGCCAGCACTAGGGTTCCCGCACATAGCAAGCTCGTTCGGGAAGGTCCGCTCCACGAGCCGAGAGGCTGATACATCAACTGACACGAAGTCCGAAGTTGATGTATCCAAAAGTTCCGTATCGTCAACAGGAACTCAACGTTGCAGACGGCGCGTCAATCGGACGCCCGGTCTGAGAGATATTGGCATTTTCGTCCGAGGGGCCCGGTTGGTTTTTAAGGCAAAACCAACCCAACCGCACTCCACCTGCGTCCAAACCTCGGGCGGAGTATGCCAAAAGATCCTTCTCACTTAGAGGAATTCAACAAAGCTGACGGCACGTCAATCAGACGTTCGTAGCTCAAGATATGAGCGTTTCTGCTCCGAGGGCCCGGTTGGTCTCATGTACGAACCAACCCGGCCGAACTCAAAGTATTCTGAAACCTTGAGTGCGATATACTGAAACGACCGTCTCGATCCAAGGATCGCGTTTCCGCTGACGGCGAGTCGTTTGGAGGCACGAAGCTCAAGATACGAGCGTTTGAACGAAAACGTCCGAAGATGGGGGGTACGGTCCCGGGCCGACCCGGCGGGCCCGGCCCGGCCCGGCCAGGGCCGGTCCGGCTCGGCCGGCTCGGCTTGGCTGAGCCGCGCGGGTGGAAGCCGCGGGCGCTGACCCGTGGCTTGAGGAAGGACTGCGGCCCGCGTGCGGGCCGCGTTGGCGAGCCGCGGACGTGCTGAGCCACGTCCGCCCGGATGAACCGGACCCGCGCGCCGCAGGTCCGTTTGGCCGCCGCCGCCGCGGCTTCAGCCGCGGCGGATTTCGTCCGGCGGCGCGCCGGGGCGCTGCCGCCTCCGGCCGCCGGCGCCGCCGCGCCGGTGACCCGCGCCGCCGGCAACTTCCGCAGGCCGCCGACGTCGCTTCGGTGGCCCGTTTTCCTTCCCGTCTGCGCCGTTGCTCCTCCCGGGATCCGTTCTTTACTGCGGGATCGTCAACCGTCCGCTGCGGCACGTTCCGTCGTCGACCGTCAAATCCACACAAAACGAAGAATGGCGGAGGGTCGTCGAGCCGTGTTCGTTCGGCCCGCACCCTCCGCGTTAGAGATAAACAACCGGGAGAAAAACGATCAACACATGATCCAACAATTTTAATTAAAATAAAATTGTTCATTGAAAACCGGCTTTTTAATTTTCAAGAACGTTCATGAGAAAATTAAAAAGGGGTAATTTTCCAAAATTAATCCCTACCTTGATGATCGTCGTGCGCGGGCGTTCTTCGTGGAAGAGACCGTCGCAGAAGAGATCGATCGTCGCGTCGTCGCGGGGAGGCGTCGCGTCGTCGCGGATTCCGGCGTTGAGTCGGCGAGCTCAACAAATCAAGAACAACAGATTTAAATTATTAATATTTAAATCTGTGTTTCGTTTAAAACCAAAGAAAAGAACTTGAGAGGAAATCCGAAAGCACTCACCTCGAATGGTCGGTGATCGGAGATCGGAGATCGGAGATCGGAAGAGCGTCTCGGGCGAAGGCGTCGTCGATTTCTGGGTTCGGCGTTCTTCGCGTTCTTCGCGTTCTTCGCATTCTTCGCGTTCTTCGCGAGGGAGAAGAAGTTGCGAGGGTTCTCCCAAATCTTCTCAAGCGCAAATAACCAGAGGTTAAGCGTTGGTCTTATTTTATTATTACGCCAACGAATTTGAAAAACTGGTTAAGAAACGATCCATCAATTCGTTGAATTAATTCAACGAAAGAAACGACCCATTTAATTCACGAAATAAACCGCCCAATTAAATGGTCTGTTAAGAATTTATAAAACGCGTCGGTTGACTTTCATTAAGACGGGTTTTCACGGGTGCGTTTCTTAGCGGAAAGAAACGGCGGGGCTCGTGCGGGCCCCACCTCACAAATATCCTACCAAGGGGGTAGGATATTTCTGGATAGCATCCTATCCAGTTCAACTCAGTTCAAGCCTCCTTTAAGTGGCTTCAAGTGGCTTCCAAGTGGCTTAAGTGAAATAAAATAAAGCTGTCGCAAATTATTTTATTTCTTAACTTTAAGCCCGAAAATTAAAAACCACACCCGAGCAAACGCAACTCCGGAAGAGGCGTTTCTAAGCGAATACCGGCGCTGCGATTTCATCGGTGCCCTCAGAATTCGATTCCGGGCAACGGTTCAAAAGTTAGAAAAACCCGCTCGTCCGTTCACTGAACGTACCCGAGCCAAACTTCAGAAAATGATTCCGGGCACACCGGGCCTCGGAATCAGGCGCCGTCAGAAACTGCGTTCTTGTAAAATTCCAAAGAAAATTAAGAAAAAAATTTCCTTGAAATTTACGGGTCTTTACACATTCCATTAAAAGAAAACCACTTTCCATTTCAAAACCAATTTTCCACTCCAAAACCACATTCCCTTTTGAAAACCCCCTTTTCAATGAACCATTTTCTTTTTTTTTTAAAATCCACTCAAGTCAGTAGAAACTAATCCCAAATATAACACACATCAAAAAATCCAATAATAAGGAACTAGTGGTTATGCTAACTCGATAACATGGCTTAACAAACCATGCTATGAGTGAGAATCCACCACAAGAATTATCTTGAACCGTGCACTTGGGGTGTACATGGGTCTCTAATCTATACAGGTCCACCACGTAACACTGGCTCACTTTCTTTGTCATCCCTCATTCACACAGACCAAGCAAAAGAAAAAATCAAATCCCAAACTACCCCTGAAAAATCGAGTCTTGGGACGGGAAAGGGTTCATGACATCCTTCCTGCACATAACTCTCGAGTCCCGACACACCTAATCACTAAGATACTTGAAACCCCAAATAACAACCTTTCTCTGATAACATTTTTTCACAAACCATCCCAGGCCGACCCTAAACTGGTCACCTGAGTCGGTCTGTGACATGGCCCGACGGGCATTCCCGATCCCCACGGGCTGACAGCTAGTGTTGGGCATCAAAATAAATCAGTTGGGAATTATTTGGACCATAAAGAAGATAAGTAAACAGAAACTAAACAAGAAGATAAATAAAGGGAAATAAAATGAACAACTTGGCAGTGGAAAAAGGAATAAACGAAGCAACGTGACATACCTCAGGTGACCCCATGGGACACTAATAAACGTAAACTACACTCACCCCAAAAAAGATCCAAGACTGAAACCTACAACTAAAAAGTAAAGTAGGCATGAGCATAGAGATGCTCAGTTGTAATGCTAAAATATAACCACGTCCTATGCCCCTGCATTTAGTAAGAAATCCAATCATGCCAGTTTGAAAATAAGATATAATAAAATAATGTTTTTCCTTCTTTTCAAATTCAAGTAACGAGTTTTCATTTTCAAGTAAAGCATTTATCTCCCACTATATTTTCAAAATAGGTTCCTAGGATGCATTAACATTTCAAAATGAAAAGAAACCAGTTTGGATTAAAATATGGTTTTCACAAATAAGACCTCAAGTATGAAAAAACTGAAGTGAAAATTACATCACAAGAAACATGTCACAAATGATCACCATGGGTAATCCCTATAGGTAGCTGGAACAAGTGGGACCCTAAAGACTGCATACCTCGATGAAGCATGGCTTATAAACCACAACCCTCAGAAAACGTGGCTTAGAAGACCATGAACCTCAGAAAATGTGGCTTAGAAGACCATGACCCTCAGAAAATGTGGCTTAAAAGGACACAACCCTCAGTAATTCATATTTTTAGTTAGTTTTTTTTGTGTAAATCCTGCTAGACAAACCAGGGCGACCCCCTGCCATGTCATCTAGCGTACTAGTCCTGGTCACCCTACTAGATACCCAGGTTTCCCATTGTGCTCTATTTCAAATGGTGGTGAGTTTTCTTTATCAAGCAAACATATACGTACATAAAACATTCTTTATCTAAAACCCATTCAACCTCTCACCACTGTTCCTCCTTAAGCACATTCTCCCCTCTATCACATCACATAATACATAAGCATCAAATTAGGCACATAATAACACATTCAACTTAGAAATCATTTTTCTTCTAAAACCAAAGGGGGCATGCCTCAAGAGAGGTTTTTCTTTTTCATAAAGCATTATTATGATTCCAAATGGGCATAATTACATAAAGGGACACTTTTTACAATTAGGAAATCAATTTTCAAGGAAATTCACTTAAGACTAATGAGCGTTAGAAATACATTTCAATTTACAAAACAAGGCATAACCATTTCAAGCAACCGCAACAAGATTTCATAGTAGGTGTATATAGAATACATGAGAAACATATTTTTAAAACAAGCAAGCAATTATGAAATTCAAATTGAAGGCACAGACATAAGGGACCTACCTCAAACTTGTAACTATTTGTCGAAGACCACTCGAACTGACACTTGGCGCATACATGCACATGCATTTATACACACATATATATACACCCCTAGCTGTATTGCACATATTCCCCATGCCATGAGGGAATATGTACAAAGAGGGCATATATATACATATATATATGCCTTAACCTATACATGTACATGTAGGATACCTCGACACCTGCAGCTCAAAACCATCATAGTGAGGTCTCACATGCTATACAAATAATTTAATAAAATAATTAAACACTTAAACAGTCTACAAAACATTTCAAAATAACCCATCAAGGGTTTGCACCAAAAAAACCATTCAAAATCCTCTTTTTAAGGAAAAATGCCCAAAAATACCAAAAACAACTAGATTTCGCAGCCTTAATGACCTTAAATAAATCAATTCCAGAAGTCATAAAACAACCATGAATGATGAAACATGGGACACACCTCAAAAAAACCAAATTTCATGTCAAAATACAAATTTAAAATTCTAACACTTCATCAATGCTATCAAAAATGGTTTTCGCACCACACAAATAATATAATAAATCCTTTGAGTAGTTTTTAAAGCGTTAAAAAATGACATGACAAATGTTTTCCCTAAAAATACACCCAATTTAATTTAAAATTCTTCTTTAGAACCCACCACTCAACACGGACACATAAAAACATGATTTTCACCACCAATATCATTCAATAAAACATATGAAAATTTATAAAAATAGACCAATGAAGAACTACATGGCCTTACGTCAAAACACACCCAAATTCATTTTATTTTTAAAATAAAATGCACACTAAAAACCTTCCAAACATCATTCACATCACTTACATAATTTAAATAACCAATTTTACAATTTATAAATTGACATCAAATAACACAACATGAGTTACAAATGAAAAGTACTCAATTTCATCTAAAAATGATGCCTTAAATTTAAATGCATATCAAACCTTTTTATAATTTTTTTGCACCCTGCCTATAAACCAGGTAACACATTAAATTAACAAATTAAGCAAACTAATTATCCAAATATCGATTATACACGGAAACACCAACCTTTGATGTCAAAACCCATGAGATTCGATGTGAAACTTCAATTGCACCCAATTCTCACCATAAGGGACCAAAAAAAACCCTAATCCACAAGATCAAACAAAAATACTCAATATTAAAACTCTGATTTAACACCCTAATTGCTGGAAACATCAAACCCCAAAGAAACAAGAATCGAAACCCTAGTGAGGGGAAGAAGAGTCTACCCAAGGGTCATGAAAGAGGTGAGTCATGCCAGAAGGGGGTGCGGCCAAGGGACGAAGGCTAAGATAGGGAGGAACGCTGGGCTCAGCTGGTGCGAAGCAGTCCATCAAATAGAGCAGGGCGGGATGAGACAATCCGCTGAGAGGAAGAGCAGGGCGGCGACATGGCTCGCTAGAGGAGCTGTAGGGTGGCGGCATGGCTCACTGGAGGAGCAACAGGGTAGAGGCGGCGCGCGACATGGTCAGGGGAGGGGGGGGCGTGCACTGTGAACATGAGAGGGGAAGAATAGGGCTCGACAGAGGCGGGTGTGCGACAGGAGAGGGAGAGGAAGTGGAAATAGAGTAAAGAAGAAATAAAAAAATAGAGAAAAAAAGGAAAAAGGAGGAAGGGAAAAATAATAAAAATAATAAAAATAATAAACATAATAATAAAAAATATAAAAATAAATAAATAAAAGAAACACCCTAACATTATATATATATATATATATTTGTTTATCAGCAAAAATTCTAAATCCAAATCGGGATTTGACCCGCACCTTGACAACAAAATTCGAAGTTAGAAAAAAATAAAATAAAATAAAGTTATTTCAAAAGTGAGGGTGTGACATGTAAAATACTAATATCAAGTGATTATATGATTGAAAACACAATGCTTCTCCATCTATTAGTTAATAATTTTAGTAATCATAGAACTTGTTAGTTGTATTCTATAGGTTGTCCACGTGACTTCATAATATTGATGATCTAATTGAGTATGTAATAAATTTCAAAAATGGATTCATTAGGTTTCATATTAAAATTATCATACTTAAATTTATATGTGTTTAATAAAATTTCTTTAACATTAAAATATCCTTAATGAGAAACAAATAAAGTGTCAAAAATTTCAAAAGCAGTAACACAAGAATAAATTTGATTAAATTCATTATCATCTAATGTATATAATAAATAATTCATATATTTTTAATTAAAATCATATATAGCTTTGGTATCATCACTATAGTATTTCCTAGGATCCTTATTATTTTTATATTTATCCTCTAAAGTTCCCCAAATTTCAAATACAATGATTTCAAGATAGGTTTTCATTTTAATTTTTCATTGAGAAAAGTTAGTTCCATTAAATAATATAGGTCGATCAGAATAATGACCTTTATTTCTATCTTATATAATAAAAAATAATTAAATAAACATAAATTAGAATATCTTTCTCCTAGGACTTGATCAAGGTCAAAAGTAATTAAAATATATTAAAAATAGAGAGCCTAAAATAAAAGAAATACTTTGATACCAAATATTGGTATGATAGGAATTGTCAATATGGGAGGTGAATTGAAATTATAATAAAAATATTTTTATGGTATAGTTAAAAACCCCTCAGTTAAAAAAACAACCCATTTAAAAAATATAGTAGTTATATATAATTCAGTAATTTGAAATAGTTTCCAAAGGGCATGATCAAAACCCAGTTAAAAAAGCCTAAATCACTTTAACTTTTAAAACAAATTTACTCACATCAAGCATAGTACATATATAACTTATAAATATAAACCATTGAAGTAAATTTTACATAAATAGTTTGAAAACAACTCAATTAAAATAAGAAAAATAATGTTTTGAGTAAATTTTAAAAAGTATTGAAAAAAATTAAAATCCATAGTGGAATATAAAAAAGAGGTCAGATATAAGATAGAACTTAGCCATATCCACTTTAAAGTAATATAAATCCAAAAATGTTTGTTATAATTAATAAAAATATCCACAACCTAGATCAGTTTTTATAGATAAAATTGCAAACATGGTAGTCTAAAACCAACCAGGCATCTTCCATAGTTATACATGGGATAATAGATATAAAAAAATAGAAGGAGAATCAGAGTACTCCTATTTATAGTACATAATAAGTTCTATATAAATGTATAGGAAACATAATCATAATTGAAAAATTAATATAAAATAGATAGATAAAATAATTTGTGGGATGTTTGATGTAGCTCAATCTCTGATTGACTTTAGTTGATCGGTGAAGTTCTTGTACTTGAAATATTTTCTATTGATCTTGGGAGTTAGAGTTATATTCAATTAAACATTCTTATTGGTTTTTTTCAATATTTTATAGAAAATAGAGTATTGTAGTATAGGATAAAGTAATCACATAGATCATACAAATCCCCACTCTTAGCATGCATAAGGATTAATTTTTTTTTATAAAATTACTTCTCAAAGTACCTATTAAAGGATAATCAAACTTGAAATGAAAATCATTAAATTATCTAAAATATCTCATAAAATTCCAAAAAAAATCATTAATGATATGTATTCAAGGAACTATAGATTGAATATACAAGTTCAGTGCATGATCTTTATATAGTAACTCCACCGTTACTCAAATTAGCTTGAGATCAATCACATTAGTTATGTTGTTGAATGGACACACACAGTAGCATGAAGGACTTCATATGGTTGATATAATAGCTAGAAAAATTATAACTATCTTACACAATTAGTTAAAATACTTCTTGCAGTTGATCGTTTGTTGTTGATGTAAATTTTCGTCATGTGTTCGGTTGATGACATCATGCAGTAAATCAATTTTCTTAGTGAAGTGGATCTAACAATTTTTTGATTATCTTCCTAACCATTATCTATCTATCACATGGTCACTTGGATTCAACGTGTAGTCACATGACTATAATATTCCATCAATATGACACTTAAATAAATTTTTTCATGATCACTTCATTCATTCACATGGTCACTCTGGTTATTCATGCGGTCAATTTGTTGATTAAGAAGTTCATTAAATCTATGAATTATATCTTACAGTTGATATAATGATTATTATTATTTCAACAAAAACCAATTTACTATCATAGAACATATAATTTATTATAATTACAAGAAATTTTATTTGGGATTATTAAAATAAGTATTTGATAGACTAAGCCAAAACATTTTATATAACTAATTATTATTTTGGCTGCTAGCATATGTTATTCCTTTGGATCAGTTTGATATCTTACACACATATTTAAAACATATAAATTATCTATTCATGTTGCTATATGATAAATAAATATTCCAATGATCCAACTAAATTCCTCCTCATTTACATTATTTCTTACTTCATCTTTGTTCAACTTTATACCAACTAGTGATGGACATTGAGGCTTCCTTAGAATCTTCCAGGCCAAATGTCTTCAATAATTCTACAAAATATTTTTCTCAGGATAAAAAGATATAGTTATCTATTTAAATAACTTGAAATACCACATATTATCTCATCTCACCCTAAATTTACATCTCAAAATACATCTTCATCTACTTTTAAAATGCATCACAAGCATACTCCTTTTAACATATAACAATTATGCCATCAACATAAACTATGGAAATAATAGTACATGTTCTCATATACTTAAAATATAATCTCATGTACAATTTTCTTTTATAAAAGTTTAATTTATTTATAAGACCATCAAGTTTGAAGTACCAGGCTCTAAGGGCCTTTTTTGACCTATTCAAGTATTTCTTTAATATTCACACCATTCTTCAATCAATGTCAAGTTTGTAGACTTTAGGTTTCCAAATAAGGAATTATTATTTTAAGTATCCATTCAAAAAGTAGTATTTCACATCCATTTTATAAATTTTTTAGTACATTTTTGCTGCAACTTCCATGAATATTCTGATAGCCTCAAGTCTTGCAACATGTACACAATTTTCTTAAAAGTCAACAACTTCCACCTAATAATTGTTTGAACCAAAATTTTTGTTTGAAGTAAATGAAGTATGGTTTGTATTTGTTTTAAATCCTTATATGGAAGATTAGTGATTTTCAATAAAAGGTATCTTACAGTTCAAAATGGAAATTTTTTTGATGGTGGAGTCGTTTCCCAGTGTTTTCCAAATTTTTAGGTCTAAAATTTGAAGAAGGGATAACATCGCGAAACATGGATTTCCTTGTTGGTCTTTTAAAAATATGGAAACGTAATGAGTTTAATGAATATAGGATTCAAGAATATTTTTTCATGAAGGATCAAAGAAAACTAAGGGTGATCTACATAACAACAATGAACATCATGAACGAAAAATAATTGGTGCATCACGACACATGATGGTTTGATGGAAAGATTCGCGACTACGTAAAATTTCACTAGAGCATCGTGAAGGGAGGAGTGCCGTGAAGATATTTTTAAAAGACATGAAAAATGTATTGGTGGCAGTGGAGCATTGACAATGAATGATCTTATAAATAGGTGGCTACCGCCACTTCATCCTAACGAAATTTTCAAAGAAAATTAGGAAACAATTTGATTCTGTGAAGCTAAGGGTGATTCATGAATAAGAATTTATATGAAATCTTGGGAATTATGAAAATAGTATAAGTCTTTAAGGATGAAAATACATTTGATTAACGAGTTCTTTCTTATGATAGGGTATCTTGTGTTGACTTAGTGAGATTCATGAAGGATTTTATTCCGTGAAGGAATGGGTGCTTTGTGAAGGAGTGAGATTCGTGAAGGAGCTTCATGAAAGGAAGTTTTGAACAACTGATTTTTAGTGAACAGTGCTTTCAGAGTGCATCAACTTAGGTCAATAGTGAAAGTATAATCTCATGCTATACAAGGACAAAGAATTTAATGACAATCCATTGAAGTAACCTTCAAGTTGATAAACAAAGTTATACTTCTCTTAAAGTAGTGAGATAGGGGGAGTCGATGGTAGTGTTACAAGGGATCCAGTGAGCTATCCCTAAAATATTGTAAAGTTAGTGTTCCTGGAATAGAGTGACTATGTCCAAACTTCTGTATTCAACAAATAGTAAAGATTAGTGGATTTAGGCATGACCAACACACTTTCAGTGTATCCTCCTTGGACTATCCCTTAGTGGTGAACCAAGTAAAACTACTTTGTTGTCTTTTTGAATGTTAATTTTTGACTGCTGATTTAATCATCATATAGGTTTAATGAGTTTCTACCAATGTAGGAACAAGAACCATTTATTTAAAAGAAAAATTTTACACCCTGATTAACCCTTCCCTTCTCAGGGTATTATGGGGTTCTTCAAGTGGTATCAGAGTGAAGGTTCATGTATGTTGGATACTGTATAGTAATTATTTTCTCTATTGAATATTTGTGGTTCTTTCCTATGTCAATAATAAAGTGAAGTTTTAATGAAGATCTAGTTATCTCTGATCATAATTATATATCCACTAAGACCATGATGAACAGGGAAAAGAAAGAGAATATGCAGTTGAATAAGTCCCTATTATCTAAAGAAGAGGTAACATCTGGTTCTCCATGCCTTTCTGAAAATGAAGATATACCAGGCTTGAAATGTAAAGAGATGGTGGATTAGGTTTCCACTAAAGAGAAGGACAACAATTTTAACTCATTTAAATCAACATCTTCAAGTGATCAAGAGGTCTGTGTTAGTAAATTTGAAAGTTGTCCTAAAAATAATGATCCTAGCAGAAGTAGTGATGCTGATCAATCTACAACCTCACATGAAGAAACAAATAGGGAACTTGAAATAATTTCCTCAAAATACATCAAAGAAGTTGATGATAAAGATGGAGTAAAAATGGATCTTGAAGAAAAGATCCATATGCTTGAAGAGAAATTGAAAAATTGCACTAATGTCCAGGGGTTTCAATTAGAAGGAATATCCAATAAGATCAAGGAACTTGGTTCTTTGATTCAGAATAAAGTGAAACTGTATGAATACGAAGTTATTACAATGAACAATTCTGGTTAAGAAAACATTATTATGGTTGAAGATCAGAAAATAATCCTCAATATGAAATGTCATGATTTAGAATCCTGGTTGGTCAATCTTGAGAAGACTCATATTGATACTTTACAAAAGAAGGAAACAATTTTTTCAACTACACAATGTTCATTAGGGGATTCTAAATTTGAAAGACCTCCAACATGTGATAAAAAGATCATGACATCTTTTGATGATCTATTTCAAGAAAATAAGAATAAATAGGTACCACCATACTAAATTTAGTTAATGCCTCTAAACCTATTATCTTGAAGAATGCAGGTGGTAAGAAAAAAACTTGACAAGTATGGATGAATAAAGGTGATAAGAAACCAACCACCATGACTAGGGTGGATAGGGAAAAAGTATGGAAATTTTTTTCCCACAAAGAGATCAAAAAGTCATGTATAATACCCAATGAATTTATACAATAGATATAAAGAAATAAATATATATGGGTTAATGTTGGTGCTGTAATAGATTTGGGTATTATGCATTAAATTGTTGGTAGAAAACTCAAAATTAAAAAGCACAATGGAAGGATTTATCAAGGAGGAGCATGAAAAAAAGGATAAAGCAACATCAATAGGTCCAGAAACATCTGTATACTAAAAAAATATTTGGGAATCTTAATAACATATGTGATGTATGCAATGGAAGTGGTCACAAGTTGGAAAATTATTATCTCATCATGCATTCATTGTTGATAAGAAAAGAAAAACACAAATGATGTTTAAGTATGAAGATGCTACATTGGGAAGAAATCAAAAGAATATTGTGAAATAAAATCCTCCCAAGATGATCTCATGTAAGGAAGTAGAGAAGATCCTATGTAACGCCCCGACCCCAGCTACCCAGAGTCGGTGCATTACTTCGTAACATTGGCATGATCACAAAAGATCAAGTCTCGAAAGACCGATTAGTTTAGTAGCCTTGGAAACACTAGATACATTCGTAAACGTTACATTACATCATAAAGTGAAAAACTACAATAACAAAGTCTCCATAGTCCACACTCATATCTTCACTGACTATCCTTGCAAGTCAGTCATAATACACTTCTTCACATCCTGGAAAATATTTAAACATTGAAAGGGGTGAGCTCAGATGCTCAGTAAGGATAACAATATTGCGGAAGCTTTCATAAATAAACATAAACATTTAAGGCAATGTATAACTAAAACAAAAGCCTTTTTAAACTTGAACATCAATATAATATGGAAAAAGTAAAATGAGATAATGCCATTTACTTCTTCACATGGATATTCTACTGGTCGAATAATCACATGCAATATCAATAACCACTTTCATAATGAGGGAATGTATAATGCCGGACATTCTGAAACATTTTGTCAAGGCCTCGGCCAAGACATCTAAAATGATTAAGGCCTCGGCCAAAACCATAAATCAAATTGGGAAAGGCCTCGGCCAATTCCACGTCTAGTTGTCTCATGAGACCTACCGATGCATCGAGGAGCTATAGCGGGCTCCACCCGTCACTTATTAAGTCCAATACATTCCTCATATGAATAGGTTTAAACATATCATAAACCATAACATAATCGTATCACATAAAACATGCATAAAGGAAACATAACATTTCCACATTTCAATCACAAGATATCAATACAACACATTGATATAATAAAAACGATTTCAAAACCATTTTCAATACCAAAATAAAAGAAAGTTAAAACTTTGTATTTATTTTTCATTAAAAAAAAGATAGCTTGTATAGGAAGCCGAAACTCAAATAATGGTCACGGTGGCGGAGAAGTCATTGTCGCCGCATAAGTACGGAAAGAAAAACATTCCCTTTTGTCGTTTAGCAAAACGCTTCGTATAAAAAAGATTCCTTTTGAATAAATGTAAAAGTCAAAGGGGTTTATACACCGTATAAAATAAAGTTGTGTATAAAACCAAATATGCCTCAATGAAAGGGGATTGAGACGAAGTCCTTAAAAGATCATTTTTTTAAAATAGAGTAGATATATTATGTGTATTCACTATAGGTACACATAAATATACAACATAATAATATCATCACATAATTTGAAAGTAGGAGATTAACCCAAAGAATGGAAGTTGGGTTATGAAATTCCCTTACAAAGAGCATTTTTAAAATAAAATAGATCTATTATGTGTATTCACTACAAGTACACATAAATAATGTACAAATACAGGATATGACATAATAATATCATGACATAATTTGAAAGTAGGATATTAACCCAAAGAACGAAAATTGGGTTAAGAAGTTCCCTTACCTCGTGTCTGACTTGACTCAACCGTTCTTTAACCTCCTGAATAATAAACTAGAGTTAATATATACCTTATTAAGAACCATTTTCAACTTCATTATCCTTATTATATCACTTATTACAATGATATGAACATTATGTAATTATTTAAGTTACTAACGGTCGTTTTGTCGATCTTTGGTACTTGAGTCAACAATAAGCTTCTTATAATTACAAGTTGTTTATGTGGTGAAATATCCATTATATCCAGAATTATATTCATGATTTATATGTCATATATATCTTGTATATCCAGTATATACATTCATTTATAATATTACGTAACATTTAGAGGTAAGAAATGAAATGCACCGTTCATGGAGACGGTAAGCCGTACGTACGCATGAACGCTACTTTCATTTCAATTTCATATTTAATGGAACTAAATCATAATGATATAAATGTATAATATAATTCCAGTATAATATAGTGTATAATACCATTTACTCCATCCTTTATACATCCCACATATGGCATTAACGATTCAAATCACTTTGAGGGGGCGGTAGTCCGCACCTCCTAAAATGAAATTATCGCGTTTTACCCATAATGGAAATCATAAAGTATGCCATAAATGAGAAATACAGAAGCATAAGTAAAACATAAACATATTATATATCATATATAAAAATAGTGACATCTTAATGGCCACCTTTGAAGGTGTTATATGAGTTTTGAACAATCATCGTTTCGTGAGGCAGAAATTCGCCATCCACAGAAACCGTATGTTCTTTAACCATTAGATGTAGGTGTGTGTAAGTGTAGCTCGAATCCTTCTTATAACAACATCCTAGTATATTGAGGATACTGGTGTTGTTACAAAAGAAATGAATAAAGAGAGTTTAGGGGGTTGGAGAAGAAAAATAAAACAAAACAACATTAGAGAAGACATTACCTCAAAATCGGGTAACTCTTTTTGATTTGAGCCAAAGGCTTCCTTGAGAAGAGTTCTGCCCAAAGTGAGGCTTCTAGGAGTAAGAGGGGGATGTTGGGAGAGTATTTGGGCAGAGGTTGGCCGAGCCAAATGGCTTGAAAGTGTAAATGAGGTGGGAGAGGTGGGGGCCTTTTATAAGTGGAGAGGAGGGGCACTTTTGGAAAGATTGAAATGTTACATTATTTCACAATGCTTTTCGGATTCTAAAGGTCCCACACTTATATAATTCGAGGCTAAGGTGATAGGGTTCTAAATATCCTCATCCAATTGGCTTTGGACAAGTGTAAGCCTTGGATTTTGCATTATCTTCCCATTTTATTTAAATCGTTAAATAATGAGGTCATCACTACATCATCATGATGTCATAAATAATTTAATTTATTTAATGTCTAAAATTATAAAAAAAATACTATGATGTAGGAAATCTTTTTATCTTTCTAATGAATATTTATAATCAAAATTTGGACTTGTGTAACCCCACGTAAAAATTGCTTTAGTAAAACATTTTATGTTTGTGTCATTTTTTACTTTAACATTAAATAAAAGGTATTTATGTCATTTTCTAACTAAAGTGGCTCCATGGGGTCCCCAAGTTGACCCATGGGTTGTCTTGGTCGTCCATGACTCATCCAATAGGAGTAGGACAAGTGTCATGCTCATCTCATATTATTAAAACATTATTTGTACCTTAAACTACACTAATTACCTCTAATCGCGATTAAGAACTTAAAAGTTACTATTCACCAAAAAATTATTTTAATCTCATTGAACCACATTTTACTTCTTAATGACAAACATGTATGTCGGATTTTTGAAAATCAAATCACAGAAGTGGTAATATTTCATTTAAACGAAAAATCAGTTATTTAACTACCACTTAGTGGTTTCACTATTCATCAAAAATTGATGTTTTTCAGAACAAGGACAAAATTTCACCCTAAGATATAATTGATATTACGAATTCAAAAATGATGTCTATTTTACAAAATTCCAAACATATTAGTTGCATTAATTAATTTTATAATTAATTCCCGCTGTCACACCAAATAGCGTGTTTTTAAGAAACAATTTATATCAAAAGATTGTCAATTGTTTATGTCCAATTTCAATGTTAAATTAATTCTAATGACCACCATTGGATAAAATGGTAAAAATATATTCTAATTATACTCTAAAACCACTCAATAGTATAATTTATCATTACAAATTATTTTGATTAAAAAAGTTGTTTTAAGTGATTTTCACTATTCATAAAAAATTAGAAGTTCTCAGAAAAATACCAAAAATTCAACATAGGCTAATTTCGATATTACGAATACAAAAATGAAGTCCATTCTGAAATATAAAATTTCTATAATTTTAAAAAGTGGTTATTACTATTCATAACGGCTACTTTAATTAGTTGTGGTGTTTTAGAACTCGAAGTTGCGTACAATGCAAGCTATTGCATTATTGAATGAGAAGCGTATCGTGGAAGCTCGGGGTGTTACATTCTCCCCTCCTTCAATAAATTGCGTCCTCGCAATTTGAAATTTTTCTTGGAAAATAAAAGGTTGAAAAGAGAAAATACCTTTGAGGAAAACCCACATCAGAAATAAGGTTAATAAATATATAACATTAAAAGAAAGCAAGATAAGTACAAAGGTCACCCGATATAGCCCATTCTAGGATTATATGAAAATATGGATATGGAAGAAAAACAAACCATCAAGGTCTGATGGAGAGTTATAGAAAACAGGATTAGGAGAAAGTTTAACCACAAGAAAATCACAAACTTGTGATTGGTTAAACGGTCATTGAATCCCCAGTTGGAAAAGTTAACCGAAAACATTTTTGTTTTAAGTTACCTTTTATAATGTTGAGGAATTTATTTAGGAGATTTACTAAGAACTTAAGGGAATATACATACTTGTTATGTATACTTTCATTCGTTAATAAATTTTTGCCACAAACCCATCTTTTACTCTAAATGGTAACGGAACTCAAAAATATTCTTTTTATCCTAATTGTATAAGGTTCCAAATATTAACACATACCATTTAGATTAGTAAAACTATTTTGTAATAACCAGGGACTTCCTGTAGGCTAGTGGTAGGAAATAAAGGCTTGTCGCACTATGGTTGTGGGTTCGATTCCTGCAGCTTTGTCCGACGCGACGGGTTATTCCCCACCCTACAGGTTGTCCTTTTTCCTAAAACTATAGTATTATAATATTCCAAAAATAATCTTCAGAAATTCTTTAACCTTAAACAATACTATCCATGGTTCAACTTAATCCATTCCAACCTTAATAGTTATCCAAAATACCTCCATCCAGACTTTCTCTAAAAGGTCTCTAAATTCCAAAATCAATTGTAACATCAGATTCCCCAAACAAAGAAAAGTTTCTCTTATTGTCACATATTAAAAATATGATTACCTTAATCATATTAAAACCTTACTGAAATCAACAAGTACTGCAGTACAATCCTTATATATATATCACATTATTCTAAAAACCAGAATATAATCCATGAGTCCAAAAGCACCAATACATTAGTTATTCCGCTTCAACTGTAGTCACAGCATAAGATTGGCCTTGATCCCTTGGCCTTTTCTGAGGTAAGTTTTCTTGACGCTTAGGACATTCATTTGCATAATGACCCATTTCTCTACAATTGTAGCATTCAACTTTGACAGCCTCTTTCTTTCCCTTGCAATCACGAGCCTGGTGACCCTTTTCTCCACATTTATAACAAACTCCCATTCCTTTTAGGCAAGTACCAGGGTGATTCTTCCCACAATTATCACATAATGGAAAATCCTTCTTTCCCTTTTTCCCTTTATCTGTCTCTTGTTCCACCATTCTCTTCTTCTCTTGCTTTACTTTGTTGTCATAAGACTTAGAGAATTCCTTTTCTGTCTTGATAGCACACGAGACAATATCTTCGTATGATGAGAAGGATTGTGATACCAAAGCTCGACGGAGAAATGGTTTTAACCCATCAAAGAAACGATCAATCTTACTCCTTGGGTTACGTATGTAATCTGCAGCATACCTTGCTAACCTTGTAAAGTTAGCCTCATACATTGCGACATTCTCATCCTCCTTCTGCCTCAGACTCAGAAATTGCCTTTCCATATCTGCTCGATGGTCACGAGGAAAGTATTTTTCTAATAATAGCTCTTTGAACTCCCTCCATTCCATATTCGATACGTCATCATCTTCCTTTGTGTTTTGAATCAGCGACCACCACTGATCGGCATCTCCAGTGAGGCGGTAAACTGCCATGACAACCTTCTCCCTTTCACTACTCCCCAAGGCATGGAATATTTTCTCTAAGGAATTTATCCATTTCTCAGCTACTATAGGATTTGTACTCCCATTAAAGGTTGGTGGTTGTTGCCTCATGAAACGATCTAGCATTGATCCTCCACGTTGCGGATCAGGGTGCTCCATACGAGTAAGGTTATTATTCATAACCTGAGTGAGTTGTCCCAGTATGGTAATAAGTTGATCAGCACCAGTTGTATCTCCAGATCCACAATAATTATCTTGATCAGGAGGGCAATCCCTACACGGAGTTCGTGCATTGATATGGTTTCCATTCCTTCCACTAGGCGCCATTTCTAAATAATGGCATAAACTAGATTAGTTCATGGATCAAAATACATAATTCCATACTTGTAAAAGACTTAACATAAATTGAACTAATTATGGATATAATCCATAATTATAAAAATGTTTTCTTTGAGGAAGTATATACTCATAACCCTTCATAGTGGTTTGTAAAGAAAATGGGAATTATCCAAAGCATATCCCCCGGGAGTGTCGTAACCAAGAGTGCAGCAAGGCCCGTTGTCGTGCACCAGTTCCCGTTCGAGTCTAGCTCAAAGCGGTGTTTTCGGGTTTTACCCCTAGGTACATCTGTGCCAGAGCCGCCTCTACCTGCTCGTATCCAGACAGGGATGTATTGCTTGGAAAACTCACAACATCTCTACAATACCAAAATTCTAGGAAGTTCTTCTATACTAATCCTCAAAGTCTATCTTCGGGATATGTGCTCTAATCAGAGTTTATCTAAATCTAGCTTCCAAGGTTAGTACTAAACTGCCTCTGATACCAACTGTAACGCCCCGACCCCAGCTACCCAGAGTCAGTGCATTACTTCGTAACATTGGCATGATCACAAAAGATCAAGTCTCGAAAGACCGATTAGTTTAGTAGCCTTGGAAACACTAGATACATTCGTAAACGTTACATTACATCATAAAGTGAAAAACTACAATAACAAAGTCTCCATAGTCCACACTCATATCTTCACTGACTATCCTTGCAAGTCAGTCATAATACACTTCTTCACATCCTGGAAAATATTTAAACATTGAAAGGGGTGAGCTCAGATGCTCAGTAAGGATAACAATATTGCAGAAGCTTTCATAAATAAACATAAACATTTAAGGCAATGTATAACTAAAACAAAAGCCTTTTTAAACTTGAACATCAACATAATATGGCAAAAGTAAAATGAGATAATGCCATTTACTTCTTCACATGGATATTCTACTGGTCGAATAATCACATGCAATATCAATAACCACTTTCATAATGAGGGAATGTATAATGCCGGACATTCTGAAACATTTTGTCAAGGCCTCGGCCAAGACATCTAAAATGATTAAGGCCTCGGCCAAAACCATAAATCAAATTGGGAAAGGCCTCGGCCAATTCCACGTCTAGTTGTCTCATGAGACCTACCGATGCATCGAGGAGCTATAGCGGGCTCCACCCGTCACTTATTAAGTCCAATACATTCCTCATATGAATAGGTTTAAACATATCATAAACCATAACATAATCGTATCACATAAAACATGCATAAAGGAAACATAACATTTCCACATTTCAATCACAAGATATCAATACAACACATTGATATAATAAAAACGATTTCAAAACCATTTTCAATACCAAAATAAAAGAAAGTTAAAACTTTGTATTTATTTTTCATTAAAAAAAAGATAGCTTGTATAGGAAGCCGAAACTCAAATAATGGTCACGGTGGCGGAGAAGTCATTGTCGCCGCATAAGTACGGAAAGAAAAACATTCCCTTTTGTCGTTTAGCAAAACGCTTCGTATAAAAAAGATTCCTTTTGAATAAATGTAAAAGTCAAAGGGGTTTATACACCGTATAAAATAAAGTTGTGTATAAAACCAAATATGCCTCAATGAAAGGGGATTGAGACGAAGTCCTTAAAAGATCATTTTTTTAAAATAGAGTAGATATATTATGTGTATTCACTATAGGTACACATAAATATACAACATAATAATATCATCACATAATTTGAAAGTAGGAGATTAACCCAAAGAATGGAAGTTGGGTTATGAAATTCCCTTACAAAGAGCATTTTTAAAATAAAATAGATCTATTATGTGTATTCACTACAAGTACACATAAATAATGTACAAATACAGGATATGACATAATAATATCATGACATAATTTGAAAGTAGGATATTAACCCAAAGAACGAAAATTGGGTTAAGAAGTTCCCTTACCTCGTGTCTGACTTGACTCAACCGTTCTTTAACCTCCTGAATAATAAAATAGAGTTAATATATACCTTATTAAGAACCATTTTCAACTTCATTATCCTTATTATATCACTTATTACAATGATATGAACATTATGTAATTATTTAAGTTAATAACGGTCGTTTTGTCGATCTTTGGTACTTGAGTCAACAATAAGCTTCTTATAATTACAAGTTGTTTATGTGGTGAAATATCCATTATATCCAGAATTATATTCATGATTTATATGTCATATATATCTTGTATATCCAGTATATACATTCATTTATAATATTACGTAACATTTAGAGGTAAGAAATGAAATGCACCTTTCATGGAGACGGTAAGCCGTACGTACGCATGAACGCTACTTTCATTTCAATTTCATATTTAATGGAACTAAATCATAATGATATAAATGTATAATATAATTCCAGTATAATATAGTGTATAATACCATTTACTCCATCCTTTATACATCCCACATATGGCATTAACGATTCAAATCACTTTGAGGGGGCGGTAGTCCGCACCTCCTAAAATGAAATTATCGCGTTTTACCCATAATGGAAATCATAAAGTATGCCATAAATGAGAAATACAGAAGCATAAGTAAAACATAAACATATTATATATCATATATAAAAATAGTGACATCTTAATGGCCACCTTTGAAGGTGTTATATGAGTTTTGAACAATCATCGTTTCGTGAGGCAGAAATTCGCCATCCACAGAAACCGTATGTTCTTTAACCATTAGATGTAGGTGTGTGTAAGTTTAGCTCGAATACTTCTTATAACAACATCCTAGTATATTTAGGATACTGGTGTTGTTACAAAAGAAATGAATAAAGAGAGTTTAGGGGGTTGGAGAAGAAAAATAAAACAAAACAACATTAGAGAAGACATTACCTCAAAATCGGGTAACTCTTTTTGATTTGAGCCAAAGGCTTCCTTGAGAAGAGTTCTGCCCAAATTGAGGCTTCTAGGAGTAAGAGGGGGATGTTGGGAGAGTATTTGGGCAGAGGTTGGCCGAGCCAAATGGCTTGAAAGTGTAAATGAGGTGGGAGAGGTGGGGGCCTTTTATAAGTGGAGAGGAGGGGCACTTTTGGAAAGATTGAAATGTTACATTATTTCACAATGCTTTTCGGATTCTAAAGGTCCCACACTTATATAATTCGAGGCTAAGGTGATAAGGGTTCGAAATATCCACATACAATTGGCTTTGGACAAGTGTAAGCCTTGGATTTTGCATTATCTTCCCATTTTATTTAAATCGTTAAATAATGAGGTCATCACTACATCATCATGATGTCATAAATAATTTAATTTATTTAATGTCTAAAATTATAAAAAAAATACTATGATGTAGGAAATCTTTTTATATTTCTAATGAATATTTATAATCAAAATTTGGACTTGTGTAACCCCACGTAAAAATTTCTTTAGTAAAACATTTTATGTTTGTGTCATTTTTTACTTTAACATTAAATAAAAGGTATTTATGTCATTTTCTAACTAAAGTGGCTCCATGGGGTCCCCAAGTTGACCCATGGGTTGTCTTGGTCGGCCATGACTCATCCAATAGGAGTAGGACAAGTGTCATGCTCATCTCATATTATTAAAACATTATTTGTACCTTAAACTACACTAATTACCTCTAATCGCGATTAAGAACTTAAAAGTTACTATTCACCAAAAAATTATTTTAATCTCATTGAACCACATTTTACTTCTTAATGACAACCATGTATGTCGGATTTTTGAGAATCAAATCACAGAAGTGGTAATATTTCATTTAAACGAAAAATCAGTTATTTAACTACCACTTAGTGGTTTCACTATTCATCAAAAATTGATGTTTTTCAGAACAAGGCCAAAATTTCACCCTAAGATATAATTGATATTACGAATTCAAAAATGATGTCTATTTTACAAAATTCCAAACATATTAGTTGCATTAATTAATTTTATAATTAATTCCCGCTGTCACACCAAATAGCGTGTTTTTAAGAAACAATTTATATCAAAAGATTGTCAATTGTTTATGTCCAATTTCAATGTTAAATTAATTCTAATGACCACCATTGGATAAAATGGTAAAAATATATTCTAATTATACTCTAAAAACACTCAATAGTATAATTTATCATTACAAATTATTTTGATTAAAAAAGTTGTTTTAAGTGATTTTCACTATTCATAAAAAATTAGAAGTTCTCAGAAAAATACCAAAAATTCAACATAGGCTAATTTCGATATTACGAATACAAAAATGAAGTCCATTCTGAAATATAAAATTTCTATAATTTTAAAAAGTGGTTATTACTATTCATAACGGCTACTTTAATTAGTTGTGGTGTTTTAGAACTCGAAGTTGCGTACAATGCAAGCTATTGCATTATTGAATGAGAAGCGTATCGTGGAAGCTCGGGGTGTTACATTCTCCCCTCCTTCAATAAATTGCATCCTCGCAATTTGAAATTTTTCTTGGAAAATAAAAGGTTGAAAAGAGAAAATACCTTTGAGGAAAACCCACATCAGAAATAAGGTTAATAAATATATAACATTAAAAGAAAGCAAGATAAGTACAAAGGTCACCCGATATAGCCCATTCTAGGATTATATGAAAATATGGATATGGAAGAAAAACAAACCATCAAGGTCTGATGGAGAGTTATAGAAAACAGGATTAGGAGAAAGTTTAACCACAAGAAAATCACAAACTTGTGATTGGTTAAACGGTCATTGAATCCCCAGTTGGAAAAGTTAACCGAAAAC
Source organism: Viscum album (assembly GCA_963277665.1). Taxonomy (NCBI): domain Eukaryota; kingdom Viridiplantae; phylum Streptophyta; class Magnoliopsida; order Santalales; family Viscaceae; genus Viscum; species Viscum album. Next base: position 564,899,015 of record OY728134.1, on the reverse strand, counting down.
ATTTTTGTTTTAAGTTACCTTTTATAATGTTGAGGAATTTATTTAGGAGATTTACTAAGAACTTAAGGGAATATACATACTTGTTATGTATACTTTCATTCGTTAATAAATTTTTGCCACAAACCCATCTTTTACTCTAAATGGTAACGGAACTCAAAAATATTCTTTTTATCCTAATTGTATAAGGTTCCAAATATTAACACATACCATTTAGATTAGTAAAACTATTTTGTAATAACCAGGGACTTCCTGTAGGCTAGTGGTAGGAAATAAAGGCTTGTCGCACTATGGTTGTGGGTTCGATTCCTGCAGCTTTGTCCGACGCGACGGGTTATTCCCCACCCTACAGGTTGTCCTTTTTCCTAAAACTATAGTATTATAATATTCCAAAAATAATCTTCAGAAATTCTTTAACCTTAAACAATACTATCCATGGTTCAACTTAATCCATTCCAACCTTAATAGTTATCCAAAATACCTCCATCCAGACTTTCTCTAAAAGGTCTATAAATTCCAAAATCAATTGTAACATCAGATTCCCCAAACAAAGAAAAGTTTCTCTTATTGTCACATATTAAAAATATGATTACCTTAATCATATTAAAACCTTACTGAAATCAACAAGTACTGCAGTACAATCCTTATATATATATCACATTATTCTAAAAACCAGAATATAATCCATGAGTCCAAAAGCACCAATACATTAGTTATTCCGCTTCAACTGTAGTCACAGCATAAGATTGGCCTTGATCCCTTGGCCTTTTCTGAGGTAAGTTTCCTTGACGCTTAGGACATTCATTTGCATAATGACCCATTTCTCTACAATTGTAGCATTCAACTTTGACAGCCTCTTTCTTTCCCTTGCAATCACGAGCCTGGTGACCCTTTTCTCCACATTTATAACAAACTCCCATTCCTTTTAGGCAAGTACCAGGGTGATTCTTCCCACAATTATCACATAATGGAAAATCCTTCTTTCCCTTTTTCCCTTTATCTGTCTCTTGTTCCACCATTCTCTTCTTCTCTTGCTTTACTTTGTTGTCATAAGACTTAGAGAATTCCTTTTCTGTCTTGATAGCACACGAGACAATATCTTCGTATGATGAGAAGGATTGTGATACCAAAGCTCGACGGAGAAATGGTTTTAACCCATCAAAGAAACGATCAATCTTACTCCTTGGGTTACGTATGTAATCTGCAGCATACCTTGCTAACCTTGTAAAGTTAGCCTCATACATTGCGACATTCTCATCCTCCTTCTGCCTCAGACTCAGAAATTGCCTTTCCATATCTGCTCGATGGTCACGAGGAAAGTATTTTTCTAATAAAATCTCTTTGAACTCCCTCCATTCCATATTCGATACGTCATCATCTTCCTTTGTGTTTTGAATCAGTGACCACCACTGATCGGCATCTCCAGTGAGGCGGTAAACTGCCATGACAACCTTCTCCCTTTCACTACTCCCCAAGGCATGGAATATTTTCTCTAAGGAATTTATCCATTTCTCAGCTACTATAGGATTTGTACTCCCATTAAAGGTTGGTGGTTGTTGCCTCATGAAACGATCTAGCATTGATCCTCCACGTTGCGGATCAGGGTGCTCCATACGAGTAAGGTTATTATTCATAACCTGAGTGAGTTGTCCCAGTATGGTAATAAGTTGATCAGCACCAGTTGTATCTCCAGATCCACAATAATTATCTTGATCAGGAGGGCAATCCCTACACGGAGTTCGTGCATTGATACGGTTTCCATTCCTTCCACTAGGCGCCATTTCTAAATAATGGCATAAACTAGATTAGTTCATGGATCAAAATACATAATTCCATACTTGTAAAAGACTTAACATAAATTGAACTAATTATGGATATAATCCATAATTATAAAAATGTTTTCTTTGAGGAAGTATATACTCATAACCCTTCATAGTGGTTTGTAAAGAAAATGGGAATTATCCAAAGCATATCCCCCGGGAGTGTCGTAACCAAGAGTGCAGCAAGACCCGTTGTCGTGCACCACTTCCCGTTCGAGTCTAGCTCAAAGCGGTGTTTTCGGGTTTTACCCCTAGGTACATCTGTGCCAGAGCCGCCTCTACCTGCTCGTATCCAGACAGGGATGTATTGCTTGGAAAACTCACAACATCTCTACAATACCAAAATTCTAGGAAGTTCTTCTATACTAATCCTCAAAGTCTATCTTCGGGATATGTGCTCTAATCAGAGTTTATCTAAATCTAGCTTCCAAGGTTAGTACTAAACTGCCTCTGATACCAACTGTAACGCCCCGACCCCAGCTACCCAGAGTCGGTGCATTACTTCGTAACATTGGCATGATCACAAAAGATCAAGTCTCGAAAGACCGATTAGTTTAGTAGCCTTGGAAACACTAGATACATTCGTAAACGTTACATTACATCATAAAGTGAAAAACTACAATAACAAAGTCTCCATAGTCCACACTCATATCTTCACTGACTATCCTTGCAAGTCAGTCATAATACACTTCTTCACATCCTGGAAAATATTTAAACATTGAAAGGGGTGAGCTCAGATGCTCAGTAAGGATAACAATATTGCGGAAGCTTTCATAAATAAACATAAACATTTAAGGCAATGTATAACTAAAACAAAAGCCTTTTTAAACTTGAACATCAACATAATATGGCAAAAGTAAAATGAGATAATGCCATTTACTTCTTCACATGGATATTCTACTGGTCGAATAATCACATGCAATATCAATAACCACTTTCATAATGAGGGAATGTATAATGCCGGACATTCTGAAACATTTTGTCAAGGCCTCGGCCAAGACATCTAAAATGATTAAGGCCTCGGCCAAAACCATAAATCAAATTGGGAAAGGCCTCGGCCAATTCCACGTCTAGTTGTCTCATGAGACCTACCGATGCATCGAGGAGCTATAGCGGGCTCCACCCGTCACTTATTAAGTCCAATACATTCCTCATATGAATAGGTTTAAACATATCATAAACCATAACATAATCGTATCACATAAAACATGCATAAAGGAAACATAACATTTCCACATTTCAATCACAAGATATCAATACAACACATTGATATAATAAAAACGATTTCAAAACCATTTTCAATACCAAAATAAAAGAAAGTTAAAACTTTGTATTTATTTTTCATTAAAAAAAAGATAGCTTGTATAGGAAGCCGAAACTCAAATAATGGTCACGGTGGCGGAGAAGTCATTGTCGCCGCATAAGTACGGAAAGAAAAACATTCCCTTTTGTCGTTTAGCAAAACGCTTCGTATAAAAAAGATTCCTTTTGAATAAATGTAAAAGTCAAAGGGGTTTATACACCGTATAAAATAAAGTTGTGTATAAAACCAAATATGCCTCAATGAAAGGGGATTGAGACGAAGTCCTTAAAAGATCATTTTTTTAAAATAGAGTAGATATATTATGTGTATTCACTATAGGTACACATAAATATACAACATAATAATATCATCACATAATTTGAAAGTAAGAGATTAACCCAAAGAATGGAAGTTGGGTTATGAAATTCCCTTACAAAGAGCATTTTTAAAATAAAATAGATCTATTATGTGTATTCACTACAAGTACACATAAATAATGTACAAATACAGGATATGACATAATAATATCATGACATAATTTGAAAGTAGGATATTAACCCAAAGAACGAAAATTGGGTTAAGAAGTTCCCTTACCTCGTGTCTGACTTGACTCAACCGTTCTTTAACCTCCTGAATAATAAAATAGAGTTAATATATACCTTATTAAGAACCATTTTCAACTTCATTATCCTTATTATATCACTTATTACAATGATATGAACATTATGTAATTATTTAAGTTAATAACGGTCGTTTTGTCGATCTTTGGTACTTGAGTCAACAATAAGCTTCTTATAATTACAAGTTGTTTATGTGGTGAAATATCCATTATATCCAGAATTATATTCATGATTTATATGTCATATATATCTTGTATATCCAGTATATACATTCATTTATAATATTACGTAACATTTAGAGGTAAGAAATGAAATGCACCGTTCATGGAGACGGTAAGCCGTACGTACGCATGAACGCTACTTTCATTTCAATTTCATATTTAATGGAACTAAATCATAATGATATAAATGTATAATATAATTCCAGTATAATATAGTGTATAATACCATTTACTCCATCCTTTATACATCCCACATATGGCATTAACAATTCAAATCACTTTGAGGGGGCGGTAGTCCGCACCTCCTAAAATGAAATTATCGCGTTTTACCCATAATGGAAATCATAAAGTATGCCATAAATGAGAAATACAGAAGCATAAGTAAAACATAAACATATTATATATCATATATAAAAATAGTGATATCTTAATGGCCACCTTTGAAGGTGTTATATGAGTTTTGAACAATCATCGTTTCGTGAGGCAGAAATTCGCCATCCACAGAAACCGTATGTTCTTTAACCATTAGATGTAGGTGTGTGTAAGTGTAGCTCGAATACTTCTTATAACAACATCCTAGTATATTGAGGATACTGGTGTTGTTACAAAAGAAATGAATAAAGAGAGTTTAGGGGGTTGGAGAAGAAAAATAAAACAAAACAACATTAGAGAAGACATTACCTCAAAATCGGGTAACTCTTTTTGATTTGAGCCAAAGGCTTCCTTGAGAAGAGTTCTGCCCAAAGTGAGGCTTCTAGGAGTAAGAGGGGGATGTTGGGAGAGTATTTGGGCAGAGGTTGGCCGAGCCAAATGGCTTGAAAGTGTAAATGGGGTGGGAGATGTGGGGGCCTTTTATAAGTGGAGAGGAGGGGCACTTTTGGAAAGATTGAAATGTTACATTATTTCACAATGCTTTTCGGATTCTAAAGGTCCCACACTTATATAATTCGAGGCTAAGGTGATAAGGGTTCGAAATCTCCTCATCCAATTGGCTTTGGACAAGTTTAAGCCTTGGATTTTGCATTATCTTCCCATTTTATTTAAATCGTTAAATAATGAGGTCATCACTACATCATCATGATGTCATAAATAATTTAATTTATTTAATGTATAAAATTATAAAAAAAATACTATGATGTAGTAAATCTTTTTATCTTTCTAATGAATATTTATAATCAAAATTTGGACTTGTGTAACCCCACATAAAAATTGCTTTAGTAAAACATTTTATGTTTGTGTCATTTTTTACTTTAACATTAAATAAAAGGTATTTATGTCATTTTCTAACTAAAGTGGCTCCATGGGGTCCCCAAGTTGACCCATGGGTTGTCTTGGTCGGCCATGACTCATCCAATAGGAGTAGGACAAGTGTCATGCTCATCTCATATTATTAAAACATTATTTTTACCTTAAACTACACTAATTACCTCTAATCGCGATTAAGAACTTAAAAGTTACTATTCACCAAAAAATTATTTTAATCTCATTGAACCACATTTTACTTCTTAATGACAACCATGTATGTCGGATTTTTGAAAATCAAATCACAGAAGTGGTAATATTTCATTTAAACGAAAAATCAGTTATTTAACTACCACTTAGTGGTTTCACTATTCATCAAAAATTGAAGTTTTTCAGAACAAGGCCAAAATTTCACCCTAAGCTATAATTGATATTACGAATTAAAAAATGATGTCTATTTTACAAAATTCCAAACATATTAGTTGCATTAATTAATTTTATAATTAATTCCCGCTGTCACACCAAATAGCGTGTTTTTAAGAAACAATTTATATCAAAAGATTGGCAATTGTTTATGTCCAATTTCAATGTTAAATTAATTCTAATGACCACCATTGGATAAAATGGTAAAAATATATTCTAATTATACTCTAAAACCACTCAATAGTATAATTTATCATTACAAATTATTTTGATTAAAAAAGTTGTTTTAAGTGATTTTCACTATTCATAAAAAATTAGAAGTTCTCAGAAAAATACCAAAAATTCAACATAGGCTAATTTCGATATTACGAATACAAAAATGAAGTCCATTCTGAAATATAAAATTTCTATAATTTTAAAAAGTGGTTATTACTATTCATAACGGCTACTTTAATTAGTTGTGGTGTTTTAGAACTCGAAGTTGCGTACAATGCAAGCTATTGCATTATTGAATGAGAAGCGTATCGTGGAAGCTCGGGGTGTTACATCCTAGATTCCAAATCCAAGATATTGAAGGGAAATACATCTGAAATAACTACTAAGAGGTATGAAACTCATAAGATCCCATGCAGAAGATCAAAACATGTTGCAACAGTTCATAATGGCATATTAGTTATCTGTCCAGAAGATTTGGAAAGAATGAGAAAATGTGTTTATTTATATCCTATAGATAGTGAAAATAGAAAATAAAATGTTCCATATGATCAAGAAACCATCCATCAGTTTCCACTAAAAAAAATGAAAATCTTGTGTTAAAAATTTTCTATGAGAGAGATGAAAGAAATTTGGTAACAATGAAAAAGGTTTTTTAACCTTACTACCAGAATAAGTAGAGGTGCTTAAGAGGAGTAAGAATGTATCATCCATGAAGGCTGTTATGAAGAAAAATTCTCCACACAAATTGGAAGAGGATGTGAAGAGATCCATTATTCCCCAACATAAATCAGAACATATGTTTAGATGTGCTATCATGAAGACTAGAGTAAATGGAACAACTTGGATAATAAAAACTTCTCAACTGTGCAGTTCATATTGATGAAGTAAGGAGGAGATACCTTATTCACTTAATACTTTGTGTATTGTATTTGTGTTTTTATTGTAGGGAATTGAATGCGAAGAAAGTTCTCAGGGGTATAGCCTAATAAGAAAATAGGGATGTCAGTTCTTGATATCCAAACTGAAGAATTCACTATCTTTGAAAGATTCTTCAATTATATATTCAAATACAGATATGATGAAGGTTCATTTTTTGATGATGATAATGATGGTATATTCTGGGTAATTAGGATAAATAAGGTACCATCATGGCTTGATCTTATTTATGGTATCCTAGAGAAAAAGTTTTCAAGAATATTATCCTTGGTGATGTTTTGAAAGTTGAGCAATGTGGACAATCATGAGTTAAAGACCCATTATGATGTATTCAACATACTTAAATTTCTTGAAATTAATTTTTGATGAGATCCACCATTATGAAGATACTGAGAAATATTTCCCTTGAGGGGGAGAAAAATGATGAATGATGAATAAAATTCCATAATCATTATTTAAATTCTTTCCTAACCTGATTATTCTAGAAATTTATTGAAGATAATGTCATTGGAAAAGGAGTTTCCATGGTCAATTAATAGATTCAGATGCTGAAATATTGGAAGGGTTGTAAAAGATTTTGGGATGACACATAGAATATGATTCAGAAGAAGAGAAAGAAGAAGAAAGGATGAATGAAGAAACATCATCTGAACCTCATAGGAGAAACATAATATCAAAAAATTGATCAATACAATATCATTAGGGATTGGAAAACACCCACATAGAAAATAAGAATGAGGAGTGAAGCACAATATGACTTCCTATCAATTGTTAATCCAACCTCATTTAAAAAAGATGTGAAAAATGAATCATGGACTAAATCCATGAATGAATAACTCAATCTGATTGAAATAAACCAAACATGGGATCTTGTTAATAGACATAAAAACCAAAATGTGATTAGAACCAAATGGATACTCAATTTTTTTTATAATCATGGAAATGTGATCAGAAATAAGGCATGACTAGTGTGTAAAGGCTTTTCACATATTGAAGGAATTCATTTCGAAGAAACATTTTCTACATTGTAGAGACTAGAGATAATAAGGCTTTTTCTTTCTATGTAAATCCAAAGAAGATACAAAGTATATCAGATGAATGTTAAAAAAAAATTCTTAAATTATTTTCTTGAAGAAGAAGTCTATATTGAACAACTAGTGGGTTTCCTAATTGGTAATAATGAAATGAATGTTTTCACATTAAATAAGAAACTATATGGTCTGAAATAGGCACCACATGCATGGTACTCTTAGCTAGAATCTTATCTAAAGAAGATTTAATTTAATAGAGGAGGAGTGGATCACAATCTCTATGTGAATAGTTATTAAAAATATCAGTTCATGGTACTGGTGTACATAGATGATATTATATTGGGTACAAGAAGGCAGGGATCAGTGGATGAATTTTACAATCATATGAAATCTGAATTTGAAATTTCTATGATTGGTGAATTCACATACTTCTTGGAGCTACAAGTAATTCAGAGGAAAGACCACACTTTTATTTCTCAAGAAAAGTATGCCATAGATTTGATGAATAAATTCAATATGCATGACTCCAAACCAATGCAAACTCTGATTAGGGTTGGGAAAAAACTAGGAAAACATGAGGATGGGACATTTGTAGATCCCAAAATGTATAGGATAATCATTAGAAGATTATTGTACCAAATAGTGACATGGATGAATATTGTCTTTTCAACATGATTAATGGATCATTTTCAAAGTAATCTGAAGGAATAACATATTGTATAAGTGAAAAGTATCATGGGGTACATTCAAGGTACTAACAATTATGGCTTATGCTTTACTACAGGAAGATATAGTGATATATCCGCATTTTTTGATACTGACTAGGATAGAGACATTGTTGATATAAATCCCACAAGTGGTGAAGCTTTCTTTATTGGAAATAAATGTGTGAGATGGTTGAGTAAGAAATAGGAAAGTACTTCTCTTAGTAACAATAAATCTGATTATATATATGATATAAAGGAATGCACTCAGCTATTATGGACAAAGAAACAACTGATCGATATTGGTGCTGAGGTGAAACATCCAATGGTGATCCACCATGATAACAAGAGTGAGATCGATCATATGAATAATCAGGTTCATCATTCTCGTACGAAACATATTCAAATCAGGTATCACTTTATCAAAGAAAAATTTGAAAAAGGAATGATTAAAATGGATCATGTTGGAACTAATGAGAAAGCGAATGATATTATAACCAATCTACTGGCTGTGGTGGTGTTTGAGAAACATTGGTTGAACCTTAATGTTAAACCATATCCTAGTGCATAAGGAGGTCACAAGGTCTCCTCTATCACCAGTTGAATTAATTTTTTTAATATTTTTGTTAAATTGATTTAGGTTTATGGGGAAGATACAATCTAAGGGTAATATATTTTGAGTTGTACAAGTCAAAATCAGGATCTTTGGGTTTTTTTTCTAAAGGGGGAGAAAGTGAAATGGATAAATTAAATGAGTTCCAAAGGGGAAGAAGATGATTTAAAAAAGGGCAGAATGAGAGAATGATAATGGATAATTCAATTTGGTGTCATGAGGAGATAGTCAGAGCTTATCATGGACATAGTTAAGCATTCCAAAACACAAGAACCCAATTCATGATTCCCCTATTGTTTTCTACACCGATCATTGCTCATGTAGACTTAGATTGTTGTTTGAGTTTTTTCTTTTATATCTAGTTTTGATAGTTGATGGTGGTCCATTGAATTTATTTTTATATTTCCAACAAACCCAAAGGGGGAGTTTGTTGGAACCAAGGTTGTTCTTAGCTATAAATGGAGTATGTTTTGTGTTTATTGTAAATCCTCACATGGAAGATTAGGGAGTTTTCAAGAAAAGGGATATTATAGTTCAAATTGACAACATTTTTGAAGTTGGTGTCATTTCCTTGTGTTTTCCAAATTTTTAGGTCCAAAATTCGAAGAAGGACATGCATTGAAAAACATGGATTTCCTTATTGGTTGTTTGAGAATATAAAAAATTCATGAGTTTTTCAAAGATAGGATTCACGAATTGTGTTTCACGAAGGATCAAATAAAACTGACGGTGATCTTTGAGATAATGACAAGCATCCCAAACGATGAATAATTGGATCATCACGACATGTGATGGTTTTATGGAAAGCTTCACGACTAAGTTAAATTTTACTGGAGCATCGTGAAGGAAGGAGCACCGTGAAGATGTTTTTGAAAGATCCAAAAAATGAATTGGAGGTGGTCGACCATCACAAATGGATGAGCCTATAAATATGAGGCTACCCCCACTTCATCCTAATGAGTTTTTCAAGGAAAATCTGGAAATTCTCTGATTTCATGAAGCTAAGTGAGCTTCACAAATTTGACTTTCTATGCAAGGTTGAGCATCATGAAAAGGCTATAAGTCTTGAATAATGCCAATTCCTTTGATTAAAGGGTGCTTCAAAATGATAGGGTAGTCCATGTTGACTCAGTGAGCTTCATTAAGGAGTTCGTTCCACGAAGTTAGGAGTGTTTTGCGAAGGATTGATCTTCACGAAAGGCAGTTTTGAATAGCTAGTTTTTAGTGAACAATGATTTTAGAGTACATCAAATCAGGTCAAAGGTGCAAGTAGAGTCTTGTTCTATACAGGGAAAAAGAATTTAATTCCAATCCATTGAAGTGACCTTCATGTTGATAAAATGAGTTAGACTTCTCTAAAGTAGTGAGCTACCGGGAGTTGATGGAAGTGTTCTGAGGGATGTAGTGTCTATCCCTAAAATATTGTAAAGGAAGTGTTCTTGACATAGATTAATTATATCCAAACTTTTGTATCACACAACTAGTAAATATTAGTGGATTTAGGTATGAACAATACACTATCAATGTATTCTCCTTGGATTATCTTATAGTGGAGAACTAAGTAAAACTATTGTGTTGTCTTTCTGCATGTGAATATTTGATTGCTGATCAAATCCATCATACAGGTTTAATGAGTTCCTACCAATGTGAGAACAAGATCTGTTGCTTTAAAAGAAAAATTTGACACCTTGATTCACCCCTACCCTCTCAGGGTGTTCTAGGGTACTACAAGAATAACCTTTTCATACCAATTTGGACTTGTTCCTTAATATCTCACATTTTCATTCATTTTATTTTTAAATACCCACTTGGTACCAATGATATTTTTCTCTTCAGGACTAGAAACAAGTTTCCAAGTGAAATTATTCTCAATCTGATCCAGATCTTAATTCATAGAATTTATCTATTACTTGGGGTCAAAAACTCTAATAAACTTTTTTTGGTTTAACATGTGAAATAAGTGTTATTTGATTTTCAATTCTTAATCTTTATCTAGTCTGTATCAGAGCATCCTGACTACTAATTATATTTTTTGGTTGTATATGCTTTTCCAATCTATGATGTTTCAATTTCTCATATCCAATAGATTCTTCCTCATCATTGGTTTGATCTAAGTCAAAATCATTATAACTTGGTTCACTTAAAGCTACTTCTTCATTTTCTTTACCAGTAATCTACATTCACTTAATTATTTTTAAAACCTACTTCATTTTACGCAACTATATTAGGTTTATTTTTAGTAACATTCACATAAAAACAATACACCAACTTGTGAAACCTTTTATTCCCATATCTTTATCCTTTATCCTAGATAGCCCATGGAGATCCCATCTTTATTATTCTCCTTGAATTTTTTCAAATTTGTGTTTTTGATCTTCATAGAGCATGAAATACCAAAAACAATGAAGTATTTCACTGAAAAATTTATTTTGTACCGAATTTCATATGGAGTCATGTTTGAATCATTTCTAAAAAATCATCTATTCTAAATATGAATAGTTTCACACACTACATCCCTCTAGAATAATTTTTAGAGTTTATGTTTAACAAGCATTATTATTCCCACTTCAATAAAGATCATATTTTTTCTTTCTACCACGCTATTTTACTAGGGAGTATAAGGAGTAAACTATTTATGTTTTATAACATGATTATAAAGATAGGATTCTAAAGAGTTACAAGTAAAATTCTTTCCATTATCTATCCTCAACCTATTTATATAGACTCCCAACTATTATTCATTCCTTCTTTTGAAAATTTTGAACATTTTTACTATATATAGTTTTTTATTCATGAACATAACATTGGCCATATGGGTGAAACCATCAATAAATATGATAAGTTATATTTAACATATAGAATATTGATATCCCATATTCCCATATAACCCATAACGTATTAGTTCAAGTGGCCAAGTGGATTGAATTTTCACTATTTTTTGAGTTCCTTGAACCATTTTCCCCTTCTAATATGTTTCAAAAAAAAAAAAAAACACACACACACACACATCTTAAGTTGAGTCAAATCTCACACCACATTATTCCTCAAGATTTTACTCAAAATCATTTTACCAATATGAACAAGTATTCTATATTATATTTTTTTTCATCCCTAGCACTCAAATAATAAGAATTGGATGTATGAAAAATTTAAAACTAATTTCAATTAGTTCTTTATACCTTAGTGATAATTCTTCCATCTTTTAGACACCTAATGATGCATGATTTTTTCTTGAAAATAACTTAATTTCCATCACCATAGAGTTTAATCACATAGAATAGATTTATTTTAATCCCTTCAATAAAAATAACACCTTTGGAATTTATATTTTGATCTTCAATATTAGTTTTAGCAACTCTTCTGATTTTTAGAGAGATATAATTTCCAATGGTAACTTCCCCTCCATCATTATCTTAAATGTTTTCAGGAGTTTCAAATAACCATTCATATGAGAGGAAAAACCACTATCAAGAATCCTTGGATTAACTTTCATGTAGTCATTTAAGGTAACTTCAATAATGAAATACTTTTCTTCCTTTATCATTTTCTAAATTCCATTTCCTTTTCCACCACAAGAAATACTTCTAGGAAGAGTAGTCATAAAATCCTCAGTTTAATGACTATATTGGTCACATATTACACACATATCTTCTAAAAAATAAAATCCTTTCTAAGTGGATATATTTTATGGTATTTTTATCACATATTTTCTTTCCTCGAACTATTATTTATCTTCCTAGAATTTCTTCTATTCTTTTTAGAGTTACCCACCCTTGACTCATGAATAATCCAAGGAAGTGACATATTTCACCATCATAAATAGGATTTGTACCCAAAAATTACATAACACTAGAAATATAATATAAACTTCATTATTCCATATTTTAGAGAGTTTAGTCCAAAAAACTATTATTATTATCTTTCTATATTCTGTGTTTCTATATGTCTAAGAGAAATAGTTATTATTTTGCTGACTTAATATTTTTTTAAAGTATAAGAAGATTCATCATTACTCTTCTTATCCTAAAATTTCCCAATGTTGGAATAAGAATGTGTGATGTTATAAATAATATATTCATTTTTAGATTTATAAAGGGAAGATTTAACTTTCCAATTTGGGAAAAATTTCACAAAAAATTATATGTTTTATCTTTAACTTCAACTAATTTGTTGAAATCCTCACTTATATTCCTCAGAGAATTTTTATCTTTAAGGAACTTTGACTGTGTCTTTTTTAACTCTTATTATTTTATATTCATTTTTAAATAAGATTATTTACTATTTTCCCTTTCTCTGTAACCTTCAACTTGATATTTCTAATTTCATCAATGCTACCATCACCTCTTTTGATAATATCTTCCTTTCTTCCATTCTTATTTTCGTTTTATCTACTCAATAACTTTATTTACTTCTTGATTTTAGTTTTATTCTCAAGGCATTCTTCAATTATAGACTTCAACACATGCTCTATAAATGTTATTTCACCTTATTGTTCACTTATTGAAGCTTCATCATGTTTTTCACCATAATCCTTAAAGTTACTAATTTTTTTCAGGAATCTATTCTTCTAAATTTACACTTGAAGTAGAGTGGTCCACTTATTATTTTCTCAATATACTTATTCTCTTCTTTTTGGAAAATCTTTTCCGTCTCTTAATATAATTTTTCACTTACTTTGAGTTTTGAACCCATTTATTTCTCTATAGCCTTTATTATTGATCCACATCCTCATACTCACCACATTTTTTCTTTGGATAGTTAATTTAAAAATCCCTAATTCTTCCATATTTAATTAATTTCAATGGGTGTTTACCTTTATACTTTATTTTTTTTTTCATTTTATGAAGTTCTTTGAGATAAGATAAAAAATCCTCTTATACTCTTCATCACTTTATTTATCATCTTCAGATTCACTAAATCCCTCATCTACCATTTTTTAGATTTTCCATGGCTTTAAATTCCATTTCTTCCTAGTTATTAATTTTAAATATTGGAACTTTTCTAATGTCATAAGAAAAAAGAGTGTTATAGTATAAAAAGGGATTAATCATATTCTTATTATAATGTAGAAATATTAGGATCAAACTTGTCTAAAAATTTCCTAATAATTTTTTTAGAGTACTAGATTCTTCTAGAGTCTCTTAGAAACCATACATATTGCAAAAAATTTTATTCTCTATGGTGAAGTAATCATATATGGTTTCTTCATAAAAAATCCTCACATCTTCAAACTCAGTTATCTAAATATCTAGATTTCCTCTTTGACTTTTAAATTACCTTAGAATATTCTTTCAGGTTTATCCCTAGTCTCCTAAACATTTTATAGACCCATCATATTTGTATATTTTTTTTTGATATGGTCATAAGAACCACACACCTTTCCTTATTATCAACCTCAAAGTTCCTCTTCTTAGGATGTCATGACCCATCCCTTGGGGCCTGTGCTGTGACAACCCCAAGCCCGCCTTCCATAGTCTAGGGGCTGGCGACTAGCACCGTAAGGCGTATTCCCTAAAACCAGGAAGGCATTGACTTTATATCCTATAAACACATGAAACCAAGCACACAACAAGATATGGACACGAGTAAAATGAATAGTAAAAAGAGTGAGTAAAATAACTAAAAGGGCCAGAATACAAGCCCAACTGGAAAGTACAAGAAAAATGAAAGGTATAAGAAAACTGAAAGGTACAACTAAACTGAAACATCTCCTGTGAACACCCGCCAAGGATCCTACCTGAAGGTTAGGTACAGCTCTCAAATGGCCATCTCTACAGTACACCTCGTCTAATGTCTACCTCCGAGCTACCTCGAGTCCTGGTACACTCATCCTCAGCCGGTGATGTCCATCGTCTGCACCAAACACAATAAGGTTCGGGCATAACCCGTGCATGGGTGAGTATAACAATACTTAGTAGGGACCCCGAGATCCTCAAGATCTCACAAAATCCACAAAATATAAACCACACAGCAGGACATCAACTGACAACCCTAGTTAGGTATATTCCCTTACATATGCCTAAGTTTTCAAGTATACCCATCTCAATACAGGGTCCAACTCAAAATCCCAAAGCTCAACTATTCCACAAAGGAAGGAATACCACGAAGGTAAGTACCACATAGGTACGCCACACAGAAGAATACAACCAAGGTATTACCTTGAAAGAAAGTACCAGATAGGTACATACTCAGCTTACACTAGGTATAACTTAGGTATAATAGTAGAGATGATTAGATGTAACTACTGAATCATCTTACTCTGTTAAGAGGTAGACCCACGTAGGATCCTAAATAACATCAGACCCGCATAGGATAGTAGAACATCGTCAGACCCACAAAGGATCCTATTACATCATCAGACCCACATAGGATCCTAGTACATCATCAGACCCACACATGATCCTAGTACATTGTTAGACCCACACAGGATCCTAGTACATCGTGAGACCCACATAGGATCCTAGTACATCGTCATACCCACACAGGATCCTAGTACATCGTCAGACCCACATAGGATCCTAGTATATCTTCAGACCCACACAGGATCCTAGTACATCGTCATACCCACACAAGATCCTAGTACATCGTCAGACCCACAGAGGATCCTAGTACATCTTCAGACCCACACAGGATCCTAGTACATCGTCAAATGCACACAAGATCCTAGTACATCGTCAGACCCACACAGGATCCTAGTATATCGTTAGACTCAAACAGGATCGTAGTACATCTTCAGACCCACACAGGATCCTAGTACATCGTTAGACCCACACAGGATCCTAGTACATCTTCAAACCCACACATGATCCTAGTACATCGTCAGACCCACACAGGATCCTAGTATATCGTCAGACCCACATAGGATCCTAGTACATCGTCATACCCACACAGGATCCTAGTACATCGTCAGACCCACACAGGATCCTAGTACCTCGTCAGACCCACACAAGATCCCTTTCTCAAGTGACAACCAGCTACATGGTACCCGCACTAAGCTTTATCATCTCTGGGAGAGTCCGCTCCTCAAGCTACTGGTCGATACTCCAACTGCCACAAAGTCCCATAAAGATATATCGCAAAGGACCGCCAAGTAATAGGGGTCTCAACGCAATATATGGTGCGTCAATTGGACGCCCAGTCTGTAAGTTATTAGCCTTTTTGTCCCGAGGGCCCGGTTGGATTCGTGCTCGATCCAACTCGACCATACCCCAAATTATCCAAATCTCAAGTAGGGTATACCAAAAGGACCGTCCCTCTCCAAGATTTATGGCACTGTTGGTAGTTTGTCAAACGAATGCGCGGCGCCAAAGTTATGGACAAAAGAACGTATAGGGTCAAAATTGGTCCGGGTCCAGCCCGACCCAGTCTAGACCGACCCGAACCGGTTTGGGTCGACCCGGCCCACGAAGTCTGGACTAGCCCTCCGGGTTTGGGCTGGCCCGTTGGGTCGAGCCCTGCCCACGCTGGGTGGTTGGGCCCGTGCTGGGCGGCCCGGGCCGCACTGGGCCATCCGCCCTGGCAGCCCATCCTGGCCACATGCGGGGGGGAGTCATGATCCCCCACCCCAAATCACCGAACGGCCTTCGGCCGTTCGCTCTCAAATAGCATGCGAGACCCACCACGGGTCCCGCTCAGGCCAGCTCGGCCAGCTGAATTGGATGGCCTCTTCTCCTCCTGGCAGCGCGTCGTGTATTGCCGCTCTGCGGTTGACCGAATGTCGGCCACCTTACCTTCACCGCCACGTCACATGCTGCAGCCCTTGCTCGCCGGGCGGAGTGGATGCGCGCCGCTTCCCCGTCGTGCGGCCGGCCTCCGTGGGCCACCACCCTTGCTCCGCCATGGCTGAAGGGCCGCGACCCTTCTCCGGAGGTGTGGTTTCACCGCCGCCATCTTCGTGGCTGGCCGTGGTACCGACCGCCGGTCCCGAGCCCCACCGGTGCCAATAGCCAACTCCAGTTGTCGTCTTCCACTATCGCAAATATTTCATCAAAAACCACAAGGGATTTCAGAGAGGTCGACCATATTTTTTTGGCCCGCACCCTCCGCATTATAGTGGTATAAAGCGGTTTAGAACTTTTGAATCACAAAGACCATCAAGAACGGGTAGGGGAGGTATTTAAAAAATAAAACCCTACCTCGAAGGTTTGTTGTTGTGTTGAAAGATGAAAACGGTGAAGGTGAAGAAGGTTCCAACGTTCATTGCTTTCGCAATCACGCTTCTAAAGTTGGCTCAAGCATCATCCTCTTTCTTAATTCTGAAGAATGTTCTTCACTGGTGTTCTTCATTTGGAGGAAAAGTTCTTCATTGGAGAGGTAGGATTTATCCACAGCTTTCTCCCAATTATCCACACTTCACCAACCAATCCTCAAAATAAAATATGTACCAATATAAATTAAATCAAGTAGATTAATTTAGGTTGGAATAATTAAATGTTGACACATTTAATTAATTTAAGTTGGCTCCAAAAAATAAATGGGGAGTTGAAAGGGGTTTCTCCCATTAAAGAGGGTTCAGAAGGTCCCAACATTTAATTTCAAAATGGGGGTTTTAGTTCAGGTGGTCCCCACCTCTTTAACATTCATGCATGAGGTTTTATTAGAAATAAAATAAAGTTTTATTTTATTTTATTTCTCATTTCCACGAAATACAAAAAATCTATCTTTCACCATCGACCTACTACAGTTGAGGTAAAGGTCTCCTTAAGAGAATATCAACTCTGCGAGTTCAACGGTGCCATTAGATTTCAATTTTGAGCACCAGTTTAAAAGTTACAAAAACCTGCTCATACGTTTTCTGAACGTACTTGAAAAAAAGATCAGAAATTAATTCCGGGAACAACAGGCCTCGGAATCACACGCCATAAATTTTCACAGACTCATAAAATTCCCATATAATTAAAAAAAATTACATGTAATTTTCGGGTCTTTATATTCTCCCCACCTCAGGGATTTATGTCTCCGTAAGCCATAACTCAAACTAAGGAAACAAGTGGGGTTCTGAGCATGTATCTGAGCCTCCCGCTCCCATGTGCTTTCCTGGAGGTTCCTGTGCTGCCAGAGAATGCGCACTAGAGGTATCAACCACCCACAAAGGACCTACTTCTGTAGATCCTCAATCTCCACTGGAACCTCCATAAATGTCTCCCCATCATCGATGTCCAGCTCTTCGTGGTCGATGATGTGGGTAGGATCATGCACGTATCTCCTCAGCTAGGATACGTGGAAAAATTTGTTCACTCGGTGAAACTAAGGGGGAAGTGATAGGCGGTAAGCCACCTTGCCAACTCTGTTGAGGACCTGAAAGGTTCTAATGAATCTCGAAGATAATTTTCCACCCCATCCAAATATATGGAAAACTCATCAAGGTAAGACCCGTAGAAAGACGTGGTTGCTATCCTCGAACTCCAGAAGTCTCCATCTTTTGTCGGCATAAGACTTCTTCCTGCTCTGTGTAGTCTTCATCCACTCCTGGATGATCTGCACTTTCTCTGTGGCAGCCCGTACCATCTCTGGTCCCATGAGTACTGACTCCCCTAAGTCAATCCATCATAAAGGTGATCTGCATGGTTTCCCATACAATTCCTCAAAAGGTTTCATCCAAATGGTGGAGTGATAGCTATTGTTGTATGAAAACTCCACCAAAGGCAAGTGATCCTCCCAGTTATGACCAAAGTCGAGGACGCAAGCTCACAACTTGTCCTTGAGGGTCTAAATTGTCCGCTCTATCTGGCCATCTGTCTGAGGATGGAAGCCGTTACTCAAATGAAGTTGCGTCCCGAAAGCCTCCTACAATCCCTTCCATAGCTGGGAAGTAAAATGTGTATCATGATCGGAGACAATTTTCGATAGTACTCCATGTATCCGCACAATCTCCTCCACATAGAGGCGTCCTAAGATCTCCATTGAACCCTGCTCTTTGATCAGTAGGAAGTGGGTAGACTTGGTAAGTCAGTCGATGATCACCCAGATAGAATCATGACCCCTGGATGTACATGGAAGTATTGTCATGAAGTCCCTTGATATCCCAACTCACTTACACTCTGGGAACTCTAAAGGCTGAACTAAGCCAGCTGGTACCTGATGCTCCGCCTTCACTTACTGACAAGTGAGGAACCAAGAGACAAACTATGCTACTGCTTTCTTCATTCCCGGACACCAATACTGTCTTCAAACATCCTGGTACTTCTTCGCTACTCCTGGATGTACCGCTAGAGGGGATGTGTGGAACTCCCTCATCACTTCCTCCTGATGCGACACTGGTACCATGGTACATCCTCTGAAGAGGATGACATGCTCCCCACCTTTAGAGAATCCATCAAGATTCTGTCCTGTGGATATCTGAGCACGTCGAGTCTCTCAGTCAGTGTCTCCACACTGCACCTCCCTGACTTGCTGAAGAAGTGGGGGAGTGACTGTAAGATATTGAAGAAAAGCTTCTCTATCCCGATCCACAAAGGATATCTACAAAGCGGCCAGCTACTCCATCACCTCACCTAGAATCTGTATACCAAATCTCCTATTGAGTACATCTGCTAAAACATTCCCCTTCCTAAGAGTATAGACTATCTCTAAGTCATAGTCCTGAAGAAACTCAAGCCAATGTCATTGTCTTAGGTTCCGGTCCTTCTGCGAGAAGATATACCTGAGACTCTTTTGATCCAAGTAGACTGTAAATTATTCTCCCATAAAGTAATGTCGCCACATCTTCAAGGAAAAGACCATTGCTGCTAACTCCAGGTCATGGGTAGCATAGTTATGATCATTAAGTCTTAGCTGTTAAGAACCATATAAAATCACAGCTCATTACTAGATTAGGACACATCTGAGTCCAGTCCCTGATGTGTCGCAGTAAACTATGCACCCAACGCCCTCCTCTGGAAGCCTCAAGATGGTGGCACTAGTCAGCCTTTGCCTCAGATCCTGAAAACTCTACTGGCATCTCTCCAACCACATGAAGGGTTTCCCCTTCTTTTTCAATGCTGATAAAGGTGATACAACTTTGGAGAAATCTGGAACAGACCTCTAGTAGTATCCAACCAAACCCAAGAAACTTCGTACATCCGTCATACTACTGGGTAGCTCCCAAGAAAGTACTGCCTCAATCTTTGCTGGATCCACTACAACTCAAGACTCTGATATGACGTGTCCTAGAAAGTTCACCTCTCGGATCCAGAACTGGAACTTTGAGAGCTAACCATAAAGATGGTGCTCTCAGAGTGTGTCCAGAACTATCTGCAAATGATAGGCATGCTCCTCCTCAGTAGACGAGTAGATTAGAATGTCATCGATGAAGACTACTAAAAAGCGATCAAGATATGGTTGAAAGTTCTTGTTCATGAATCCCATGAACAGTATTGGAGTGTTGGTTACTACGAACGACATAAAAAAGAACTCGTAATGGCTGTACCGACATCTGAAAGCCGTTTTCCGAACATCCTTATCTCGCACTCTGTGCTGGTGATAGGATGACCTGAGGTTTATCTTTGAGAACCACCATGCTCCCTTCAGCTGATCAAAGAGGTAGTAAATCCTCATAAGTCAGTACTTGTTCTTCACGGTCATCTAGTTCAGGCTCCGATAGTCGACACAAAGTCTCAAGCTCCCATCCACCTTCTTGGTGAACAATATTGGGGATGTCCAAGGAGAAACATTGGGCCGAATGAATCCCTTCCCCTATAAGTCCTCCAACTATACTCGCAACTCACGAAGATCCACAGGAGCCATCCGATACGCTAGTGTAGATATTGGTGTCGTCCTAGGGTATAAGTCAATGTAAAATTCCACCTCTCTATGAGGAGATAGACCCAGAACATCATCAGGGAAGACATCTGTGTACTGGTCCACTACTACAGGATAACTTGGATTCTCCACATCAACTACTCCGAGGGTAAGGCTAGCCAGCTGATGAGTGATCGGCTTCACTCTCCTCCAAGTAAGTCTATCCTGTGCTGTAAAGGCTCCCTTCTCACTGGTGAAGGTAAAACTGGTCCCATCTGTGTGGACACACTGCACTTTGTGCCTAATACAGTCAATATGAGCATAGATTTTAGATAACTAGTCCATACCCAATATGACATCGTAAGGCCTCGACGCCGCTACTAGGCGATACCAACCGAAGCTCTTGCCTCCTAGAGTATACTCACACTGACGGAACCAGTGTATAATCATCGAATCCACTCCCATAAGAATATATAGCTATAAGGATCGAGCCAATGGCTCCATCAGAATCTCCGAGCTCTGAACAAGGACAATGACAATAAAAGAATGACTGACACCTGTGTTTATAAGTACTACAACTAAGGTGGAGTAGACACAGATTGTACCTCGTATCATCTCCGGAGTGCCATGGTCATAGGCCTCAGCTTCCTGGAGTTGAGCTCTCCCCTATCCACCTACTACCTATTGTTGGGGTGGACCACCTAGTGGTGGTGGTGGTAACATATTGAATCATCACCCACAACTAGTTGCACGACTAGCTCCTCTGTCACATACACCTGCTCCCTGCAGACCTCCTTAGTCTAACCTATATATATACCTGGGCGGTCCTTTGACTGTCTTCTAATCATCCGTATGGAGGGTCAGACAGTTATGAGCCATGTGACCCTACCCGCCCCATGTAAAACACTACCTGCTCCTTACATGACTGTATCTGTCTCCGGTGCCCCACACAACCGATCCTGAATCATGCGGTCGTCCACCTGTAGGTTTTTTCCTCTTGGACCTCTGTGACATATATCTGCTACCAACTATAGAAGACTCTGCTACATGATGTCCGGTGGTGGGTCTCACTGCTGGTGACTGATCAGTAAGGAAACTCTCCACTAAGAGGGCTCACTCTAACACCCCTGCCTGCGTCGGGATGCTGAGAGAAATCATCGAAGCCCTAATCTCCCACTCGAGTCCCTGCTCAAAGGTCTAGGCCCTGAAGAATGGGTCCCACACCATATCAGTGGAGTAGTGTAAGAGGTCAGTGAACCTTGCTGAGTACTGAACCATAGTCATGCTGCCCTGGTGAAGATGAAGAAGCTCCTGTATGCGTACTGCGCGAAGAGTCGCTGGGACAAACTCTGCCCGAAATAGGCTCTCGAAGTATACCCATAGAAGGTTCACCTCATTGTGAACTTGAAGAATCAAGATCCACCATCTTCCTGCTGCTGACTATAGAAGACAAGAAGCACGGATCACCATAAGATCATCTGGTGTCCCTACCAGTCGGAAGACTATCACCACGTCCTCCAGCCAATCCTCAGCCGCCTGTGGGTCTTTCTCATCCTGAAACCTTGTTGGACTCTGGTACTGGAACTCGTACAACGCGCTCAAGAATAATGCACCATCTACTGCTGGGGATGGTGGCATCAGTGTCCCAACGGGTAATGGTACCACTGGTGCCTCCGCTAGAAGAGGGCCCTGCATCGAGGCCTTTTTGCTCGATGGGCTATCATCACGTACTCTACCCAAAACCCTACCTGGATGTCTCTATGGAGGAATCCTAAAAAGAAACAGGTGCACCATGGTCAATAAGTTATACCTGGTGAGATGAGTCAAATAGTTCAAAAAGAAAAACTTTTCAAAACACACATGCAAGCAGTGTTTTCGTGCATTGATTCGGAAATCAGAAGTCAGGGTCCTGGTGTATGGATACGTCGGCCACCGCACCAACACTAGATTCCCTAAAATGATAACCACACTCACTATACTTAACACTATTGTAGTTAAAATGAGCAGAGTCCAATGTTCTATGGTAGAACCAACTCCTCTGATACCAATTTGTCACAACCCGTCCCCCAGGGCC
Source organism: Viscum album (assembly GCA_963277665.1). Classification (NCBI taxonomy): domain Eukaryota; kingdom Viridiplantae; phylum Streptophyta; class Magnoliopsida; order Santalales; family Viscaceae; genus Viscum; species Viscum album. The sequence continues at coordinate 564,876,097 of OY728134.1, read as the reverse complement.
CGTGCCGTGACTACCCCAAGCCCGCCTTCCATAGGTCAGGGGCTGGAAACTAGCATCGAAAGGAGTATTCCCTAAAACCGAGAAGGCATTGCCTTTATATCTTGTAAACATAGGCAACCAAGCACACATAAAGATACAAACATGAGTAAATTGAATAGTAAAAAAGTGAGTACAATTAGTAAAAGGGGCAAGAATACAAACCCAACTAAAAAGTACAAGAAAACTGAAAGGTACAAGAAAACTAAAAGGTACAAGTAAACTGAAACAGCTCCTATGAACACCCACTAAGGATCCTACCTGAAGGGTAGGTATAGCTATCGAACGACCATCTCTACGGTACACCTCTTCTAATATCCACCTTCGAGCTACCTCTAGTCCAGGTACCCTCATCCTTAGTCAGCTTTGTCCATATTCTTCACCAAACACAACAAGGTGCAGGCATAACCCATATAGGGGTGAGTATAACGATACTCAGTAGGGACCCCGAGACCCTCAAGGTCTCACAAAATCCAAAAAGGATAAACCCCACAACATGAAATCAACTGACAACCCTAATTAGGTATATGCCCATACATATGCCTAAGTTATCAAGTATACCCATCTCAATATAGGGTCAAACTCAAAATCCCAAAGCTCAACTGTTCCACAAAGGAAGGAATATGACGAAGGTAAGTACCACACAGGTACACCACATAGAAGAATACCACCAAGGTATTACCACGAAGGAATGTACCACACAGGTACAAACTCATCTTACACTAGGTATAAATTAGGTACAATAATAGAGATGATTAGATGTAACTATTGAATCATCTTACTCTGTTTAGAGGCATACCCATATAGAATCCTAAATCAAATCAGAACCACATAAGATATTAGTACATTGTTAGACCCACACAGGATCCTAGTACATCGTCAGACCCACACAGGATCCTAGTACATCGTCAGACCCACAAAGGATTCTAGTACATCATCAGACCCACACAGGATCCTAGTACATTGTTAGACCCACACATGATCCTAGTACATCGTCAGACCCACACAGGATCCTAGTACATCGTCAGAACCACAAATGATCCTAGTACATCGTCAGACCCACATAGGATCCTAGTACATCGTCAGACCCACACATGATCCTAGTGCATCGTCAGACCGACACAGGATCTTGGTACATCGTCAGACCCACACAAGATCCTCGTACATCTTCAGACCCACACAGGATCCTAGTACATCTTCAGACCCACACAGGATCCTAGTACATCACCAGACCCACACAGGATCCTAATACATCGTCAGACCCACAGAAGATCCTAGTACATCGTCATACCCACACAAGATCCTAATACATTGTCAGACCCACATAGGATCCTAGTACATAGTCAAACGCACAAAGGATACTAGTACATCTTCAGACCCACACAGGATCCTAGTACCTCGTCATACCCACACATGATCTCTTTCTCAAGTCACAGCCAGCTACAGGGTACCCCCACTAAGCTTTCTCATCTCTAGGAGAGTCTGATCCTCAAGCTACTGGTCGATAATCTAACTAACATGAAGTCCCACAAAGATATATCCCAAAGGACCGCCATGTAATAAGGGTCTCAATGCAGTAGATAGTGCTTGAATTGGATGCCTAGTTATTAGCCTTTTAGTCCTGAGGGCCCAGTTGGATTCATGCTCGATCCAACCCGACCGTACCACAAATTATCCAAATCTCAAGTGGGGTATACTAAAAATACCATCTTGCTCCAAGATTTCCGGAACCATAGATGGTTCATCAAATGGATGCTTGATGCCAAATTTATGGCCAAAAGAACGTATAGGGTTGAAATTGGTCTGGGTCCGATCCGACCCGACATGGGCCGACGCAACCCGGTTCGGGTTGACCCGGACCATAAGGTCCAGCCTAGCAGCTCGGCCTAGGGGCCCGACCTAGCCGCATGCAGGGGGGGGGGGGGTCACGCACCCCCCGCCCCAAATCACTGAACAACCTTTGGCCGTTCTATCACCAGCAACATGTGGGACCCGCCGCAGGTCCCGCTCGGTTCATCTCGGCAGGCCGGAATGGCCGGACTCTTCTCCTCTCGGCAACACATCGTGTGCTGCCGGTCTGTAGCCAGCTGACCACTGGATGCCTTCCCTTCGCCACCACGACACATGCTAAGACCCTTGCTCTCCGGGCGGCGCAAACGCGCGCCACCTCCCCGTCGTACAGCCGGCCTCCGCTGGATGCCACCCTTACTCCGCTGCGGCCGATGGGCCACGACCCTTCTCTGCCAGCGTGGTTGCGCCGCCTCCATCTTCGCGGCTGGTCGTTGTGACGAACGCCATTCCCGAGCCCCACTAGTGCCAATAGCCGGCTCCGGTTTCCTTCTTCCTCTTTCGCAAAGATTTTATCAAAAACAACAATGGATTGGGGAGAGGTCGGCCATGTTCATTTGGCCCGCACCTTTTGCATTAGAGCGGTAGCAAGGAGTTTATAACTTTTGAATCATGAAGAACATCATGAATGGGTAAGGGGGGTATTTAAAACATCAAACCCTACCTAGAAGGTTTATTGTTGTGTTGCAATATGAAAGCAATGAAGGCAAAGAAGGTTCCAACGTTGGTTGCTTCTGTAATCACACTTCCGAAGTCGGCTCATGCGTAATCCTCCTTCTTAATTCCAAAGAACGTTCTTCGATGGCATTCTTCGTTTGGAGGAAAAGTTCTCCATTGGAGAGGTAGGATTTATACACAACTTTCTCCTAATTCTCCACACTTCTCCAAAAAATCCTCAAAAGAAAAGAGGTGGCACTATAAATTAAATTAAGTAGATTAATTTATGTTGGCATAGTTAAATGTTGACACATTTAATTAATTTAAGTTGGCTCCAACAAATAAATGGGGATTTGAAAGGGGTTTCTCACATTAAAGAGGGTTTGGGTGCTCCCCGCCATTAATTTCAAAATGGGGGTTTTAATTCAGGTGGTCCCCACCGCTTTAACATTCATGTGGGAGGTGTTATTAGAAATAAGATAAAAGTTTATTTTATTTTATTTTTCATTTCCATGAAAAACAAAAAATCTATCTTTCACCCTCGACCTACTACGGTCGAGGTGAAGGTCTCCTTAAGCAAATACCGACACTGCGAGTTCAACAGTACCCTCAGATTTCAATTCTGAGTACTAGTTTAAAAGTTACAAAAACCCGCTCGTACGTTTACTGAACGTACCTGAAAAAAGTTCATAAATTAATTCTGGGCACACCTGGTCTTGGAATCACGCGCCATAAATTTTCAAGGACTCATAAAATTCACATATAATTAAAAAAACATTACATGTAATTTCTAAGTCTTTACATAGGAAAATTCATAGGATAATATTTATACCGTTGTGTGAATCCCCTAACAACAACATCTAAAACTTCCAGACCAAGTTAAAGAAGACATAAAACCATCCTATTATTCCATCTATGATATTTTTTTCCATTAAAGGTAGGTATACATTTATTTTTTATTAAATTAAAATTCTCTAACATTAACAATGTAAGGATCTTTCAGAGGGAACCTGGGTTGCTTCGATACTGATTAAAGTGTATAGGAATGATGTACCATTAGGTGTGGGGGGGGGGATTAATCAGTGGTATATTTTTTCTAATTTACTTTAATGAAATAAACTTTCATGACTTTTTAGAGTTCAATCCACTCAAATATTCATTCTTATCTTTATTCTAATTCAATAGAAATAAAAACAACACAAGGAACAAATTTTTTTAAAAGGTTTTCCCACAAGTTGGGTGACTACATCCATGCTATGTTTGAGTCATGTACGATACATATATTCACTACTAATATCAAATATTATTACTAGTGATTTTGGGTATATATCATTCTAAACCTAATAGTGTTTCCCAAAAATTGTCTCATGAAAAAATATTATACTGGTTCCCATTAGTTGATAATATTAATACTCTAACATAGTGAATAAGATATTTAGAAAAACTTCATGATGTTTAAACATCACCATATGAGATATTTTTCTTCCACTTATAGGAATTATACTACTAGGATATATTCAATATCACTACATGCATGTTGACATTATTCTCCTTCGATACAAAGTGAATTTTTATTCTTCTTAAATATTGTATTGATTTCTTTTTTCATCATGTCACTTATCCATCTCTTTGATATTCTAAATGTTTTACCTCATATATTATTGTATCCACCTTCATCCTTTTAATTATATGAAAAAAATATAACCAAGATGTGTCAAAAATATCTCCTTGATTCTTAGTATTTTATTTCACATGATCTTCCTCAGCTAATAATGTAAAATTTCTTTAAAACTTACTAAATTGACACTTTCACTTTGACCTCCACATAAACATGAAAAAATATATGGAACCTTTTATGGAATGAAGGAATACCTCATGTCATGACTTCTCTAGGACTTTTTTCATGGTTGCATTTTGATATATCCAATCACAACATGAAGATCTGTTATGAAATTCTATTCACTACATATCATGACATGTATTTCTTCTTATGACGTCTAATCAACTAAAAATAAAAATAAAACTTTTTATAGTATTTCATTCTCAAATATGCCTTTTAAATGATATTCTTATCTAATATGTAAATATTAACTTCACTATTATTCAGATTGATCCATAACTTTTTTATCATCCAATAATATTAGATAAATTATGTTCTAAAATACATAATCATAATTATTAGTATATCATTTAGTATGATATGGGAATATTTTATTCTAATATTTATAAAAACCTTATATTTTTACAAACAACATAAGTCTCTTGAATTATCCAGACCTTCACCTCTCCAATAGTTTACTCTTATATAAAGAAAATTTAGTCTTACATACTCAAGGGAGGTTTCTCTCTTTACCACATTTCCTCTAACTAATGACCCATATGTAGGATTTTGTGAATATTATGAATTAATTAAGGTTTTGGATTTAGAAAATTTAAAGTGAAAATATTATATACCATATATAAAATTTTATGTATCTAATGTAACCTCTAGAGACTTTTCTAAATCTATGCTTTAGAGAAAAAACTTATGCTCCTAATGCCTTTTCCATATTTAAGTATGAACTTCATAAAATATGTTATGTATGAACCTAAATCCTTACATATACATATAAGACTAGTATTTAAATTTTTTTTGGTGAACCCAAGAGAATATATTACGTACATAGTGATTCTAACACGCTAATATTCTTTAATATGTCACAACATAGAATTTAACCAAAACTTCATCAACACCTTCTTAAAAATATTTCAGCAACCCCAATTCATCTCAAAAAATTTCTAAAATATCTTAAAAACATTATCAATAAATTATAATTATTTTTACTCATATTTGATAAAAAACTCAACACTTCAATAATTCTATTATGTTCCTCACACACTATGAAGGCTGCCTCCTGACCTAAATAGACTTAAGGCCTTTAATTTTTAATTATTTTTGGATAATCCTCTTTTTAACTAGGTTGATAGGGAACACTGACATAACCTTTAGGCCCAATGACACAAGGCCCAATACATGAACCAAAGACCTAGAGAAAAAATACCCATTACATGACCTGAAGGACCAACCAAACTACATAATAATTACCCCTCCCTAGAATCTGCATCATTGAAGGAACCTATCTCCCCACCTTGAATTGATGACCAGATAAAATTTCCATATGCATACATGCATGGTACTTGGTACCGATAGCGAATTTCATACCCCATCATTCTTCCAATCTGGTTAGCTCTGCTCTGGTGTCTATTACTTTCTCTGAATCCTCTTCTGGGACCTGCTCTGTGTGGTGTTCCTGGGCTACTCTATGGTCTTTGGTGGCTTGAAGACCCTGTACACCAAAGGCCTTTGGTGGAGGGTAAGATAAGTACAAATAATATTTTTTTTCAAAAAAATTACCTTCTTTAATAATAAGATAATGACTTGGAGGAATTGGTAGTAGAAGGTAATGAGTTTTTCAAGGAGGAGAATAAAGAAATACATTTGGATATAATTAATGAACAAAAATTCAAGAGGATAGTGAAGGATATGAATTTGAATTTGAGGGTGCTTTATACCTAAAAATGGGAAAATAAATTAATTATTATATTGAGGGGGGAAATATCTTTGTAGGGATAAATTAACTGTTTTTCGAAAAAAGGAAAAATACTCAAGGAAAATACACACTAGGGGAGAAGATATTAATGAGATTTTAGAAGATGAAGATGATATAAATATTAAATTTAAAGGAGTCCCCAAAACTTAGGGAGAGTTACTTTGAATGAGAATGAGATTAGTGAGTGGATTGTTGAAAACAAAAATCATTTAAATACCATTTCATAAAAAGAGAATGACTCATGCAAATTAGAGTGATATAGATGTTGATTAAATTATTAATTATATTATCATTAAAAATGAGATATCAAATAGATGAGTTAAATTATATTTGAAATTTTAAATATCATCTAAGAGATAACACCTTTACTCCAGTTACCTAGAGTAGGTCATTATTTTACTATATTTTCACAAGATATAAGAGATCACATCCTGAAGGATCAAATAGTTTAGTAGTCTTGGGATACTAGATACATACATGATTATCATATTACATTTGAAAACATGAAATTAAAATTAAAATTATAATAATAAATTTATTATTTCTTCTAGTATATCCCCGAAATCATTCATAAATTCCTTCTTCATAACCCAGGGAATGGAAAAAAATAAAGGGTTAGATCAAATTCCTAGTAAGGGAAAGTGTAAAATAGAGGCTATCATAGGATAAATAAATAATTAATAATATTTTAGAGAAAAAAATAATCAAATATGACATATAAATAATATCATAAAGGGATACTAAATCCATAGATGATGTAACAACATAAAAAATCCCATGGATAAAAAAAGTAGTTTCATAATGATATAATACATAATGTCAAACATCATAATCTTATTATAAAATCCTCATGCCAATACATCATATATAAATAAGTAAGGTATACACTAAATACCCAAAATATTTTGTCTCATTATACCTACTGATGTATCAAGGGGATATAACTGGTCTTATACATCACTTATTGAGTCAAATTCATTCATCATATGAAATAAATGAATAATAATTCAACACATAATCCACATAAAATTTTTTATTAAAAAACTAGAATGCATAATGTTAAAACTAATAACTAGATAAACATGATCATAATCTATCTAGAGTAATACGATTGATTCTATCTGGTCTCACCCAAATTTACCAAAGATTTTAGGGTTAAGTTGTCGCTTATAGTTTAACTTGGGTTATCGAATCCTCAGAGATCTAATAAGTAACCTACATGAACATACATTCTATGTTTTGTTTTTAGATATGAAGTGGCCAACTTGGTTTGATTTTATATGGGTTTAAGTGAATTCTAAGAGACTTAATTGAATTCAATTTAAAATAATGAGTTGATCCTAGGTTATCACTTGGGGTGGATTAGATGAATTCCCTTTTCAACTATTTCAATTTATTATATTTGAGATGTGTTCATTTAATAAGATGAAAAAAAATCATCACTTACTGGTTTAATATCTACACACCTTAATACTAATCACATATACACTTGAAGTATCGAAGTTTTGAGAACTCTAAGGTAGAGGTTCGTATTAGCACTTGAAGTGTGTGACATTAAATTCAACAAAGATGAAGGATTTTAAATATCTTCAAAAAAAATTCTCAATTAAAATAAGTGATTAGACATTAATAGAGTGGGAAATAACATCCAATAAAGACCCTTGTTACTCCATTGGATCAACCCATAAGCAGGTTATCCCTTCATTGATGTTATGGTTTCAATGGAAGCGAGAAGTAGACTCATGAGGGAAGAATTAAAGAAGTAAAAAAAAGACAATGAAATAACAATCACTCCACCATTGTGTGATAATTTCACAAGGTTTGGTGTGAATAAATTCACAACTTAAGCCAATGGTATCCACATGATATGAATAAGAACATAATAATAGGAGAATAAGAACTTTTATTAAGAAACTAAGATGGATTAGAACAACTTACATGTGAAAGACAAACTTGAGACAACAAAATTTCATCATAACATTACAATGAAATAAAGCACAAAAAATGCCCAAATCCTTCCACAAAAATACCTTAAATAGTTATTTTTGAAACCTTGGGTTGAGACTCCATTATTACAAATCTCCTCAATTAATTGTGGTAGGCCATAGGTGGGTGGAAAGTTGAGGGAGAGTTGATTTTTCCACCCTTAACAAACAATCAAAGCCAACTTTCATGACTCGACATATATATTCAAAATAGTATCAAGATGGAAGAATTTTGGTGGTCCATAGAATAAAAAAATTAATATACGGATTTCCCCTGATATCTTATAAAATTTCAGTCCAAAATTGTTTATGGGTTGTGAGATATGATTAAATTGGTAGGATGTTTTTCTAGGCCATAGAATCTGGCCAAATATTGTATCTTCAACTTGGGCCGCTTGGAAATCTATTCAAAAATACGAATTAGCTTTGTAAACTATTGGATGAAATGTTTCCTTTGATGTCCTATATCTTTAGTTCAATTTTTATAATCATTCGTCTTGGATATTGGCATCTAAAGTATCTTTATTAGGCTTCTTTCCAGTTTACATTTCCCAGAATGTGTTGGCATGAAAGATTATTTTGGCTGTCTTCCAATGTGATTATTTAAGCACTAAAAAATCATTAATTGTTACCTATATCATGAGAGACCTAAAAATAATATATGAAAATAAAATCAAGACCATTTTTTATTTTAGTAGGTGTTAAAAAATGTACCATGTAATAGTGCATTTTTGGAGGGAATTACAAACATAATGTAAATTAGTCTTCAAAGTATAAAATGCACCAAAATGGTGTTTATGAATAATAAATAACATGAATAATATATATATATTAAAAATGAATATTATTCTCATTCAGTGGCTAATCATACCCCCAAATTTAGTTTTTCTAGTCCTAAGAAAAATGTATCTCAAAAACAAGAAATTAAAATTCCCTTTTCCAAAAACTTCTTAATACACATTGCTCACCAAAAGACCTCATACCAAACAATTAAAAAACCCATAAAAATAATTTAAAATAATCTAAGTTCAAAGGAATATCCCAATCCCAAGCCCATTTCTTTGTTCAAATTCATCACCACATTTCATCCAATTTTAATTAATCATGATGAAGTGTTGTGTATCTCAATAGACATGAGGGTTCATCTTTATTCAAGGGGGAAATTATAAAAGTGCTAGGTCGAATAAAATTTCAACATTAATATGAGTATTCAATTTTTTATTTTTATTTTTTGCAATTTTTCCATGGTAATTGAAATTGAACTCTATAGATTCAACCCATGTAGCGAGACATTGTCGATGACTCCCAATCTCAAAGACTTTAGGGCACCGAGTGAAGCCCACATACTCGAGAATCATCTCGAGTTAACTAAGTAAAAAACAAAGTCAAATAAACACAAATAGAGATAAAATTACTAACTCTAGGCCACACAATTATTGAGTTAGGATATCCAAGTGCTGAAATCCACACATTAGGTCATTTCATAGCTCTACGCGCAAATTTATTATTATTATTATTTTTTTATTGAATATTAATATTAAAACTAAAATGATCACCAAACATATGCTATTTATTTGGGAGACCCCATCAACTCAAAATAATTCCCAAAAATCTAAAGGACGTGCATTGTGTTTTTTTGTTATTAAATGGATGAAATTATAAATGGTGAAAAATAACATCAGACAACCACACTTTCCAAAATCTATGTTCATGAAATTATACATGGATTAAAATCAGAATTAGGGCATGCTAAATTTTTTGATATGCAATTTCAAAGTTTTCAATGTGTATTATCATGTTTAAAGTTAAAGGAATTTTTCCTTCCAAACATTTTTTTATGCCCGAAAAACTAATTATTATTTTTTCATTCTTTTCATCACCCCAACTTATAATAACACAATCCACAGTGTTTAAAGAAAAGAAAAATTAGAAGGGGTCGAAGATAGGAGTTCAAAGAGGACATTGAAAATGAGAATTGTGGAATGAAGTCACCTAGTGGTTAAAGTTGACATTCATGCTTCTCCGATTTAGTCCTCTGATATCCATGTCACTTGCATAGTTCAATAGTGGAACAAGAAAAAAACAAACAAAAAAACAAAACAAAACCATAAAAAAGTAAAATATAAGTATATATAAAAAAATTATAGAATAATCAAGCATTATAACTTGTAGGTTAGTGGAAAGCGCGTTCCCCCGTCTCCCTTCAGTCCCAGGTTTGAGTCCCCGTGGCTTAGCCAGTTGTGAAAAGGTTTTCCTCATGACCTATGACCTATCATTTTAATTTTTTTTAAATAGTTTTTTGTATTTTTCTTTTAAACTTCAAACAAATACAATAAACTGATGATACATTGTCTTATTTTTAATTTTTTGGGAAAGATATTACTCAAGGATCACACCACGTGACACAGATGAATATGGTGCTCCCCTTTCATACCCATCCATACTCATAATAGAAGAACATATCAATAGTCTAAGGTACTATCGTATTAAAAGTTGATTAATTAAGTATTTTTTTAAAATATCAAAATGACTCATTAATCTGATTTGAAAAATAAATATGATTCACAAAAATTGGAAACATGAAACCCACGGGTTACCTCCCATGCAATGCTTTTGTTTAACGTCGTTAACCTGACATGGATCTTAAATCTATCAATTTTTTCCTGGTTCATAGGTTGGCTCTGCTAACTCAACCTCAGTTTCCTATTTATTAAAAGATTCAATGAATGGTTTTAACCTATGACCATTTAATTTGAAAATGTGACCACTTGGGGGATAATGAATCTCAACTACCCCATCGGTGTATACATGATGCACTATGATGGGTGATCCTAAGAGATAGTGTAACGTCCCAGTTCTGGAAGCCACCCAGAGGTGCCCCGTACCCAGTTGGTCATATGGCCTCAAGCACATTTCCCCAAATGCCAGAAGCTGCCGACTAGGAGTGAGGACCTTGGGTGTGATAGTGGGGAAACTATGACCTCATTAGCAGAGTAACATAGATTAAGTAAATAGATAACAATAACAGAAGTATTAATAATACCATACGATAGTAAACATTGGAAGACTATAATTAAGAAACAACTGTAGCACATATGTATAAATGATGCATGATACATATGTCTAGGAAACAAGCCAAACAAGTCACAATGATGGAATACAAAGCTAAACCAAGAACAAAGTTAAATAGATAAACTCCAGCAGTATCGCAAGCCTTAGCTTGGTCCCATTCTCTTCAGCTCCTCATCAATCAAGTACCTGAAGTAGAAGGGAAATTTCCCTTATCTATACCTGCAAAAATATAATCTGTTTGGGCCTAAAATCATGACCCAAACAGGGTGTGAGACTAATCCAAGTAGGCAACCACCTAATGATCTGTGCTTAACAGTCAATGAATATATATGGTAGGTAATATGAAAAAGGAAGAAGTAAACAAGTAAGTACCCAAAAGTAAACAATCATACAGTTTCATTTACAAACATTCACTTTTAAGTATTTAATCAACCAGAAGAAATATAAGAAACTATCTAGGTAGTTATCACAACCTAACCCCTCTAGTTCAAAATGAAAGGAAAGATAGAAAAAAGACTCTCTGAGGAAGCACTCACAGTCAATTCCCCCTATAGTCAAATGTGATTAAAGACTCTCTGAGGAAGCACTCACTGTCAATTCCCCCTATAGTCTTTCAGCGGTAAACTACAGACACTCTGAGGAAGCACTCAACTTCAATTCCTCTTTTGGTCTCGTAACATCACTATAGACGCTCTTAGGAAGCACTCAGTGTCAATCCCCCCTATGGTCTCACGGTATGATAATTATAACAGACACTCTAGGAAATCCCTCAATGTCAATTTCCCCTATGGTCTCACTACACCAGGTTCCTACTGCCTCATGTAAAGAAATCATGCACAAATGATAATTAGTATCCAAAGTAAACCTCTAGAACTAATTGGATAAAAAATATACAACATATCATAGAATGTTAGATAAATAATCACTCCCTCCTACAAATACTAGGCAAGGGTAAAAACAAGGCAACCTAACAGGCTAAGCAGGACCAAACAGTCATAAACAAAAAATGCACGGGAAAACACTTAAAAAGAATAGAAATTAACCCTATTCACATTCAATTAACCTCTAATCAAGAATACAAGCATAGAAGACAATTAACAGGGCTAAAACCGTAAGCACACAATACCTCGTTCAAGGGTATTGGGCACTTTTTCACATATAACTCAAAGATTATCTACGGAAAGGCACAAACCACCTACCTCATCATTGTAGGATCGTTATACATGAACCTCAAGCCTTGAATCTCCCAAGAACACCGTAGATCTATAAAAAAATCTAGGAATTCTCATCCAAGGATAACTCTTAAAAGAGGAGGAATTAAGAGATGGTGTTCAATAAGAAGAGAGAACTCACCAATGCGATTCCAACGCAACTAACAGAGTTTGATTCAGAGAACAGATGGCGAGTCGGGGGATTGAAGGAGATCCTTATTCATACAGATTCTCTCAGATAAGACAAACCTAAAAAGAGGGTGTTCTGTTGATTAGACGTGACCCCAGTCCTCCTACTCAATGCACCAGCCACAACATTTTCTTTCCCAGGAGTATATAAAAGATCAAAGTCAAAGGATTCAATGTACTCAACCCACCTTCGTTGTCTCAAATTCAGGTCACGTTGAGTGAAGATGTACTTGAGAATTTTTTGGTTGGTAAAAACCATAGAATGCTCTCCCAAAAGTTAATGTCTCCAACAGTGTAAAGAAAGAACAACTACATCCAACTCGAGATCATGCATCGGGTAATTCCTCTCATGTGGCCTCAATTTCCAAGACCCGTATGTAACGAATCCTTCCCCCCTGCATAATCACTACTCCCAGCCCGATACCTGATGAATCATAGTAAACAGTATATATTTTTCCTAGTTCTGGAAATACTAGTATCGATGTTGAAGTCAACCTCCCTTTCAGCTCCTAAAAGGCTGAATCACAAGAATTTGACCACAAGAACTTCACACCCTTTTTAGTCAGGACAATCAGTGGTGCTTCTAAGTGTGAAAAGTCCTGTATGAAATGTACGTAGTATCCAACCAACCCTAGAAAACTTCATACCTCAAAGATGTTCTTCGGTTTCTCCCAGGAAACTACAGCTCTCACTTTCTCTGGGTCTACTGATACTCCTGTATCTGAGATAACATGACCCAAAAAGTGAATATGGTCCATCCAAAAGTGGAATTTTGAGATATTAGCATATAATTGATGCTCTCTCAGTGTAATCAAAATGATATCAATATGTGTGGCATGGTCATGTCGAGTGTGAGAGTACACCAAGATATCGTACACAAAGACTACCATGAAAGAATCTAAGTACGGATGGAACACTCGGTTCATCAGTACCATGAAGACTGCAGGCGCGTTTGTGAGACCGAATGACATTACCACATACTCATATAGACCATACATACTCTGGAAGGCTGTAAGAGGTATATCAGATGGTATAATGCCCAACTGATGATAACCATATCTCAAGTCAATCTTCAAGAACACCCAGGCTCCTTGAAGCTGATCAAAGAGATCATCAATCCTAGGAAAGGGATATCAGTTCTTGACTTTCAACTAGTTCAGACTCAGATAATCCATGCAAAGTTTGAGGGTACCATCTGCCTTCTTTGAAAAGAGGACAAGTGAACCCCAAAGAGAAGTACTGGGTTAGATGAAACCCTTTGCCTACAACTCCTCCAACTACTTCTTGAGATCCTGAAACTCTGGTGTAGCCATCCTATATGGAGTAATGGACATCAGTTCCTCTCCTAGAACAAGATCAATAAAAAAGTCCACCTATCGCTCTAGAGGAAAACCTAAAAATTCCTCTGGATAGACGTCCCTAAAATGATCCATCACTGGAGGAAAGTCCATATGTGAAGTCCCCTGGTCACCCAGATATAGAATAGAGAACTAGGCTATAACTCCTCCCAACCCATGATGCTCTGGTCTTACTCTTCTCACATGAACATCCCATTTTCCCTTATGAAGAAATGATCCTCCCTCTTGTGATGTGAAACTCACCCTATGATGATAGAATTCGACAACAGCCTGGAAGGGAAATAACCAGTCCATTTCGAGAATGACATCATAGCCTATCATATCTAAGACATAGAGGTCCCATAAGAAGCGACAACCACCAACCTTAAGAGGGAACTCCTTGAACTGACTTACACTAGTCATTCTAGTCCCTAACAGAGTGTCTTGTGTCAAGATATTAGTATAAGAAAAGATACATAGCCTAAGGCTCTCCACAACAACAACAGATATAAATCTATGGGAATCCCCTATATCGAAAAGAGAAGAAGCTAAAACGGAGGCAACTAGAATTGTACCTCAAACTATAGAGGTTCTGGGATCTTGCTCCTACTAGGTCTATTCCATTACAAATGTCTGGACTGCACCGCGGCCCTGTGACCCTACTTGACCACTCTGAGCTGATCCACCCTGCTGTAGCTGAAAGCCTGGAAACTGGCTACCATGACCACGACCTCCACCCCGGCCTGAATGGCTGGAAGAACTCCAGTTCCCTAACTGAGGAGTAACTGGTGGTGCTGCTCCTGAACGCGGAGTCATAGAAGAACCCCTATCACCAGCTGTTTGTGAGAATATCTTACAAAAGTGCTGAATATGGACCATCTTTCCTCAATATCAATGATCCACTAGGTCCCTCGATCAATGTGGACTCATATGCCCGAACTTTCCACACTGGTAGCATACCACTTAGCTACCTGAAGGTGCTTCCCGGCTACTCAGATCTCCATGTGTAGTCTCCCTACGACACTTCCTGCTATCGGTCAGAGAAGAACTAAATCTTGGTGCTGAACCACCCTATCCCACATCTCTAGAATCCCTAAGATTACGATCTTTGATCATTGCCTGGTTGAATATAGATGTGATGGAAGTCAACTTGAAGATGTTCACCTGAGATCAGATATCATTCCTAAGACCATCCTCAAAATTTCATGTAAGGAACAACTCATCTACCCCTAGAAAGGGTGTAAAGTGATGCAGCTCTGCGAAGTGAGAAGAATAATCCATGACTGAAAGAGTACCTTGCTCTAGACTCATGAACTATTAGGCTCAATCGGTCCTCAAGGTCTCCTGGTAGAAGTAATCATATAAGGTTCAATGAAACTCATCCCAAGCAATAACCTTCTGGCATCCCACCTGTGAGATCACATCCCACTATCTCTTGGTGAAATCTCGAAGCATATATGTAGTGAGATTGACCCTCCTCTCCAGAGGAGTCTCCAAATACTTGAAGATCGTCAGCATGGATTCTAGACATGACTTTGCAGCCTGGGGTCCTCCATCCCCTGAGAAAGTGGGAGGATACTGCTACTGAAAGACCCACATCAATTATACCATTGACGTGGCAGGAGGCGGTGCTCCTTGTAATGTCTGGATCATCCTTATAAATCCCTCTTAGAACTATTTATCAACACCTGTCTCTGGGATGACAGCTGGTTCCAAGACTGGCACAACTGGAGGATCTGCTGGTAGTCCCTGATCAGCCATATCCAGTGTCTGATCATTACCCTGTAACTGTCATATAACTAAAGGACGTCTTGGTGGCATGACTCTGCAAGGTTAAGTGCACACCTTAGATCAATATTATCAAGGATTGAAAACTAGAAGTGTAATATGGGAACAAGAGAAATAAAAAATTCAAGTTTTTCAAAACATAGATACATGACGCGTACAAAGAATACACGACCTATTCCCTTAAGCCTCCACATGGGCGTGTACTCATGCCAACCCAGGTTGTGTAACACCCCATACACATGACGTGTTGTCCTAACACACGACATGTACTTGAATTTTCTTCCCTTTCCTGAGTTCTCTTACACGGCTAAGCCACATGATTCTCCAAAAATAATACTACACAAAATGTTCATGCCAGACACGATGTGTACTAGACAAGCTTCACCGACCCATGTTGTTAGTGACATGGCCGATTACACACCTGACTCTACACGCCGTGTTTGTTCCAAACACGGTGTGTACTAGGAAGATTTTCCCGACCCATGTTGTTCATGACACGACCAGATACTCGATTTACACTACATGGAATGTTCCAGATATACACAGTGTGTATTAGAAAAGACTCAACCGACCCGGGTTGTTAGTCACACGGCCGGTTACACGGTCTACGCAACATGGCGTGTACATCCTATAAACGACGTGTCTACCAAAGAATTCCCAACCCTATGTCACTGCCGACACATCCAATGACACGGTTAGAGACTACACAGTGTGTACATACAGTACACAATGTGTACTTAAGAAAAATAGTTCCTTCCCAAATAGAAGGACACA
This sequence comes from Viscum album, assembly GCA_963277665.1. Taxonomy (NCBI): domain Eukaryota; kingdom Viridiplantae; phylum Streptophyta; class Magnoliopsida; order Santalales; family Viscaceae; genus Viscum; species Viscum album. The sequence goes on along the minus strand of OY728134.1, from coordinate 564,859,610 downwards.
TAACATGTATATATCAATACAGGCCATGTATTCTGGGTTTTTCTGGACATTAAGCCTCAGAAAATACTCTAGAACCCATAAAAACACTGAAACGAACATTAAAATGCCAAATTCCAATCCATGAGGGCCCATACTTCCCGCGAATCAAAGATTGGCATCTCTTACATGTTATATACAAGAAAAACAAGGCAATGATCCACCAAATTCCACTCCATGAGGGCCCATAACACCTCAAGAACCAAAGTTTGGCATCCATCCAGACAATAACTTACACAATCCAATACCCTATAAAAAAGTAGGTATTCTATCAAGGAATTTATCACAACAACATACATATCTAACATAATATCTATCACAACAACATGAAATCGCTATTGCACCCTAAATGGAATGGAAAGAATGCATGACATGTGATTTCTAAAAGGTTCCTATATGATGAATGAGATGGAATACCCTCATATCATCGGGTTGAAACAGAAATAGAACCTTAATAACATCAACAATAACAAAACAAAACATGTGAATCACCCACTGGTGAAATCAAATCAACTGTAAAATTACAAACCAGAAAATTGCTTTAATGATGTAGATTGGATTTTCCCTGTACATGGGTTAGCTACTCCCAGACACAACTTATTAACAAGTACATATTTCTTCCTATCACTAGATATAGGCTCCAAACAGTAAGTTAAGAAAAAATAACCCTATGATACCACTTTGTTACATATCAGTTTCAGAATCCACCCAGAGGTGCCTCGTACCCAGTTGGTCACATGGTCTCGAGCGCATTTCCCCAAATGCCAGAGGCTGATGACTAGCAGCGATAGCCTTAGGTGTGATATTGGAGAAATTATGCCCTCATTGGCAGAGTAACATAGTAGAAGTAAACAGATAACAACAGCAGAAGCATTAATAATACCATATAATAGTAAACAATGGAAGACTATAAGTAAGAAACAACTAAAGCACATATGTATATATGATGCATGATACATATGTCTAGGAAACAACCAAACAATTTAAAATGCTATAATACAAATCTAAACTAAGTATATAGGTAAAAAGATAAACTCCAGCAGCATTGCAAACCTCAGCTTGGTCCCATGCTCTACATCTCCTCAGCAATCAAGTACCTGAAGTAGAAGGGTGCTTTCCCTTATCTATACCTGCAGAAATATAATCTGTTTGGGCCCAAAAGCATGACCCAAACAGGGTCTGAGACTAATCCCAGTAGGCAACCACCAAAAGATCTGTGCCTAATAATCAATTAATATATATGGAAGGTAATATGAAAAGGGAAGTAGTAAACAAGGAAGTAATCAAAAGTAAAAGTCCTACAATTTCATTTAGAAACATTCACTTTTAAGTATTTAATCAACCATAACAAATACAAGAAACCCTCTAGGTAGTTCTCATAGCCTAACCCCTCTGGTTTACAATGAAAGGAAATATAGACAAAAGACTCTCTGAGAAAGCACTCACCGTAAATTCCCCCTATAGTCATATGTGATTAAAGACCCTCTGAGGAAGGACTCATCATTAATTCCCCCTATAGTCTTTCAGCGATAAACTACAGACACTCTGAGGAAGCACTCAAAGTCAATTCCTCTTGTGGTCTTGTAAAGTCACTATAGACACTCTAAGGGAGTACTAAACATAAATCCCCCCTATGGTCTCGCAGCGTGATAATTATAACAGACACTCTGGGAAATCCCTCAACGTCAATTTCCCCTATGGTCTCACTATACCAGGTTCCCACAGCCCTGTGTAAAGAAATCTTGCACAAACGATAATCAGCAACCAAAATAAACCTCTAGAACTACTTGGCTAAACAATATACAACATATCATATCATTTTAGATAAACAATCACTCCCTCCTACAAATACTAGGCAAGGGAAAAAACAAGGCATCCTAACAGGCTAAACAAGGCCAAATGGTCATAAACAAAACATGAATGGGAAAACACTTCCAAATCATAACAATTAACCCTATTTGAATTAAATTAACCTCTACTTAGGAATACAAGCATATAAGGCAATTAACAAGGCTAAAACCGTAAACACTCAATACCCCATTCAAGGGTATTGGGCAATTTTGTGCATATAACTCAAAGAATATCTACGGAAAGGCACAAACCACCTACCTCAGCATTTTAGGATCATTATACGTGAACCTCAATATATGAATCTCACAAGAACACCATAGATCAACAAAAATGATAAAAACTCTCAACCAAGGATAACTCCTGAAAGATGAGGAATCGAGAGATGGTGTTCAAGAAGAAGAGAGAACTCACCGATGCGATTCCAAAGCAACTGATGAAGTTCGATTCGAAGAACAGACGGTGAGTCGGGGGCTCAGAGAAGATCCTCATCTATACAGATGCTCTCAAATGAGATAGACCTAGAAGGAGGGTGTTTTGTTGGTTAGACATGATCCTGGTCCATTTAATGAAAAAAATAAAGTACACGACATGTATTTTAAAAGTACACGACGTGTACTTTCCTTTTCTGGCCCCCACTTTTGGTGGTCTCCAGGTCACCACACACGGCTGTGTGCATGGATGTTACACATCCAACACACAGCTACCCACGGTAACCAAGTACATGTCATATACTTAAGAAATTTCCAAAAACTCATATTTTTCTCAAAAACACCCAAAAAGAAAAAACATACCGAAAAAGAAGATCCGAGTTCTTACAAATATGACCTGAATTTCTCTATTGAAAAGACAACCCCAAGAAAATCTTTCTCAGTGGTGGTGTAGTTTATTTGTGCATCATTTAAATATTTTCTTGCATAAGCAATGACACATGGAGTTTTCTCACACTATCTTCCTAATACTGCTCCTATAAAGAAATCACTAGAATCACACATGAGCTCTAAAGGATGTTTCTAATTTGGAGATTTCATTATAGGTGGAGAGATAAGAGCTGACTTGAGTGTAGAAAATGATTCCTCACAACTTTCTATCCATTAAAATGGAGCATCGTTCACCAATAGAGTAAAAAGTGTCCGAGAAATAGAGCTGAAATTCCAAATAAATCATTGATAGAAACTAGTATGTCCTAATAAGGACCTCATTTATGAGTTTTAATAGAGGGGAGGTGATGAATGATGTCGACCTTAGCTTTATCAACTTCAATCCCTCTACCAGAGACTAAATGGCCTGGAACAAGTCCTTCCTTTATCATGAAATGAAATTTTTCTAAATTTAGGATGAGGTTCTTATCCTTGCATTTTGACAAAACCTTTTAAACATTCAGAAGGAATCCCTTAAAAGTATCCCCAAATATAGATAAGTCATCCATGAAGACCTATAAACAATCCCACATCATGTCCAAGAAGATTCCCATCATGCACCACTGGAAGGTACTAGGGGAATTACATAACCCAAAGGGTATGCACTTTAAGGAAAAAGTATCGAATGGACAATTGAAGGTTGTTTTTACTTGATCATATAAGGATAACTTGATTTGATTATACCCTGAGAATCCATACAGGAATTAATATAATTTATGACCTGCCACTCGCTTGAGGACTTGATCAATAAACAGAAAGGGGAAATGGTCTTTCTTAGTATAAGATTTGAGCTTCCTATAGTCAATACAGACTCTCCATCCACTATTGAACCTTGTGGAGAGAAGTTAAACACCCCCCTTGGTGATCACAATGATTCTAGATTTTTTTGGGAAAACTTAAATTGGGATTACCCACTCACTCTCAGCAATGGTGTTGATGATACTTGCTTTCAACAACATAAGAAGTTCTTTCCTTAACACATCCATAAGATTTGGGTTGTGTCTCCTCTGAGTTTGACGACATAGTTTGGATTCAGATTCAAGAACAATTTTACGAGTTCTAATGAGTGGGATAATCCTAGGAATATCAGAAAGGTTCCATCCAATTGCTTTCTTATGCTTTCTTAGGACATCCAGAAGCACCATCTCTTGATTGGATTTAAGAGAGGAAGAAATGACCACATGAAAGGCTTGATTTTCCCATAAGAACATATAATTGAGTGATGAAGGTTGGACCTTAAATTTGATATTAGTTTGGTTATCACTTTCTAATAAAGGATGGGAATTTTTATTGAACTCAGTTTCTTTGTTCAGATTTCTTGACATAATTGGTTCCTTGTGAATCGAATTTTCATCCACTAAATTGGCCAGATCCATGTCATGAATGGGTATGGAATTACTTTTATTGATTTCACTAATGTTATCATTGATTTTTGATTCGTGAAAATCATTAATAGATCTATTTTAAAGATATTCAATCCAAGGAGACAAATTTTCCTCATGTGATCAAAGAAAATCAATCTCTTATTAACTTAAACATCCTTAAGTAATTCCTTGATGTTCCTTGAGTTCACTATCAACACTAACAATCCAATTAATCTCATGTATCTCTTCACCATCCCATATTTGAGAGTTTTCATTGTAGATGTTCAAGTATAGACTCATGTTTCCAAAGGTGATGGTCATGTTCCCATTTCTGACTCGGATAACAGAGTTGATTTTTGCATGTAAGGGATGACCAAGGATGATTGGGGTTTGCTCCCTAGGACCTAATCTTGGGTGATTTTCAAGGATAATGAAGTTAAATAGGTAAATTAAATTTTCAACTTTCACCAAAACATCCTTTAAAATCCCCTTAGGAACTAGAACACTACGATCAACAAGTTGAAGATTGACAGATGTGGGTTAGAGTTCTTCAATACCTAACTAATAATACATGGCATAAGGAATGAGGTTGAAAATGGATACTAGATCACAAAGGGCCTTGAAAAATTTGTTATCTACTAACTAAACATTTATTTATGGACATCCTAGGTCTTTTAACTTTGGATGAATGGTCTCTTGAATGTTGGTACTCACATTAGCAGCCAAAAGGAATTGGTTTTTATGTTAAAATTTCCTTTTAAAAGTGAAAAAGTTCTTAAGGTAATTTGATTAGGAAGGAATGATTTGGATTTTATCTAGAAGGGGAATTTTCAACTTAACCTGAGAGAATATTTCCCTTAAAGTCTCATTCAGTTATGGTTTAGTTTTTTATCACATGAGTTGAGAGAAGGGATCAGGTTATTTGATTGTTTGGTGTAGTTATAGTTCCTTCACACTCTCATTGGGGTTTTCAGAATATGTGGGTGGTTCTTCATAATTTTCATTCTTTGTTGAAGCTTTTAATGTTTCTGGAATGGTTTGTTCAGGTTTTTTAATGGATTTCCCAATTCTTAAAACAATCACTTATTTGAGTTGTTCATGAGAGGTTTGTGTGTAACTAGATTCTCCCCTTAAAGTTGAGGATGGTACTTCCTGAGTAGGAATGAATGCCTTCCTGGATTTAATAGTTTGTAGTTCATGTTTAAGGGATGATACTTCTGAGTTCATTTTCTCCATTTGCTTATACAACTACTCAAGGATTGGAAGAGGGACAGATTGAGTAGAGGCTTGTGCTGGTTGGTTTATCCCAGGAGGATACTTTGGTTGTTGTATTGGTTGTTTCATGGGTTGCTATATGGGTTATTAGTATTGGACAGAAGGATATTGGTATTGGGCTAGTTGTGGTTGGAATTGGTTATGGTTTTCAAAATTTTGTGTATGGTAGGGGTTTGGTCCTTATGATTGGCTAGGTTGTTGGTTATCTTTACAATGGATGCCTAGTTGGTCATTATAGATTGGGTTGAATGTGTTTTGGTTTTGGGGCTTTTGGAATTTTAGGGTATTGACTTCAGCAGGTGGTCCTCCTAGAATAACATATTTAATGGATGGGATGGTTGGGTAGTTTTCAGTCTTGTGGTCATGTTTGTCACAAATTGTACAAACAGGGTCAATAATTTGAATTTCATGGACCTTACTAAGATAGATATCATTCGTCACCTTCCCTCTCCTAAAACTGTTAAGAAAGTAAGGTCCTTCTTAGGACATGCTGGTTTCTATAGAAAGTTCATTAGAAATTTCAGCTCTATTTCTAGACCACTTTGTGCACTATTAGTGAAGGATGCTCCATTTTTACGGTAGAAAGATATGAGGAATCACACTCTACACTCAAGTCAACTCTTATCTCTCCACCTATCATGCAATCTCCAAATTGGAAAATTCATTTTGAGCTAATGTGTGATGCGAGTGACTTCCCTGTAGGAGCAGTCTTAGGACAATAGTGTGAGAAAACTCCATGTGTCATTGCTTATGCAAGAAAATATTTAAATGATGCACAAATAAAATACACCACCACTAAGAAAGATTTTATTTCTATTTTATTTTACTTAGATAAATTTAGATCCTATCTCTTAGGATCTCCCATCATTGTCATCACTGACCATTCATCCCTAAAATACATTTTCCAAAAACAACATGCCAAGGCTTGATTGATTAGGTGGGTCCTTCTTCTTCAAGAGTTTGATCTAAACATTAAGGATAAAAATGATATTGAAAATGTTGTACCTGATCACCTATCAAGGATGTAATTTAAATACAACCCACATCACCTTGTTGTGTCTGATTCATTTCCTAATGAGCACCTCTATTTTGTGAGTGATTTCCCATGGTATGCTGACATAGAAAAACATTTGGTGACAGGTGACATTCCAAAATTCTTAGGGACCCAATCTAAGAGGAAATTACTTTCTGATGTCAAAGGCTATGTGTTTTATGATCCTTACCTCTTTATGTTTTGTCTAGATCAAATCATTAGGATATGTGTTCCCGAGTTTGAGCAAGAGTCTATTCTAAAGTTTTTCATAGAGAGGCATATGGAGGCCACTTTTCCACAAATAAAACCACTAAAAAGGTCCACCAATGTGGTTTTTACTCCAATTATGGTTGTTGAAATCTTTGATTATTGGGGAATTGATTTCATGGGACCCTTTGCAAAATCTATGGGATACCTCTACATCCTCTTAGATATTGATTATTTCTTGAAATGGGTTGATTCCATTCCCACCAAGTCCAATGACCATCATGTTGTGATCCAATTTCTGAAAGAGTACATATTTTATTGATTTGGAATTCCTAGGAATTTAATTAGTTATTGAGGAACCCATTTATACAACCACCCATTATCTTCACTCATGTTTAAGTATGGGATTTATCAAAAAGTTTCTACTGCATACCATCCTCAAACCAATGGTCAAGTTGAGTTAGAAAATAGGGAGATTAAGTAAATTCTTGAAAAAAATGTCAATCCCTCTAGGAAATATTGGTATGAAAAACTCTTGGATTACCTTTGGGAATATTGTAAAAAATTCAAAAACATCCTAGGAATGTCACCATATAGGTTGTTTTATGGAAAATCATGCCATTTACCTATTGAAATTGAGAATAAGGTGTTTTGGGTAATCAAAAAAATGAATTTTGACATTTCTTTGGCCGAAGCAAAGAGGAAATTAAATCTTAATGAAATTGTGGCACTTAGGATGGAGGATTATGAAAATTCAAGGATAAATAAAGCTATAGTTCAAGCCTACAAATCTAGGAATCTCAAAGTTAAACACTTTGAATTGGGGAAATTCGTTCTCTTGTATAGTTCAGAACTTCATTTACACCCAAGAAAGTTATGGTCAATATGGTTAGGTCTATTCATATTTCATCATGTGTACCCCCATGGGGAAGTAGAGATCTAAGATCCCAAAAGTGGTCACATTTTCAAATTCAATGGTCATAGGTTAAAAACATCCATTTAATCATTCAATAAAAAAGAAATAGAGGTTGACTTAGAAAATCTTACCTATGAACTAGGAAAAAAATTGATAGATTTAGGATTCATGTCGGGATAACAACGTTAAACAAAAGTGTTACACAGGAGGGAACCTATTGTTTTCATGTTTCCAATATTTTTGAATAATCTATATTTTTCAAATAAGATTAATGAATCATTTTGACATTAAAAAAAAACTTAATTAATCAACTTTGAATATGATAGTACCTTATACTATTGAACTGTTCTTCTATTATGAGTATGGAGGGGTAAGAAAGGGGAGCACTATATTTATTCGTGTCACGTGGTGTGATCCTTGAGTAATACCTTACCCAAAAATTTAAAAAGTAGACAATGTATCATCAATTTATTTTCTCTGTTAGAAGGTTAAAATAAAAATACAAAAAAAAAAAAATAATTATAAAAAAAATTAAATGGACGCGTCATTGGTCATGGGGAAAACCTCATCACAACCAGAAAAGCTACGGGGACTCGAACCTAGGACCGAAGGGAGGCAAGGGCACATACTTTCTAATGACTTACAGCTTATGGTGTTTACTTATTCTAAATTTTTTGTATATATACTTATATTTTACTTTTTTTATTGTTTTGGTTTGTTTGTCTATTTGTTTGTTTTTCCTTATTCCACTATAGAACTCTACAAGTGACATGGATATCAAAGGACTAAATTGGAGAAGAACGAATGTCAACTTTAACCACCAAGTGACTTTATTACATGATTATCATTTTCAATATCCTCTTTGAACTCCTCTCTTATACCCCTTCTAATTTTTCTTTTCTTTAAACACTAGGGACAATGTTATTTTAAGTTGGGGGGAGGTGAAAAGAATGAAAATAATAATAATTAATTTTGCGTGCATAAAAAAATTTGAGGAAGGAAAACTAACTTTAACTTTGAACATGATAATACACATTGAAAACATTAAAACTGAATATCAAATAATTTAGCATATCTTGATTCTGATTTTAATCAATTTATAATTTTATGATCATAGATTTTAGAATGTGTGTCTATTTAATGTGATATTTCATCGTTTATATTTTCATCCAAATAAAAAAAGCTCACAATGCACCTCATTTGGACAGTGGGATATTATTTTGAGTTCATGGGGTCCCCCAAATAAATATCACAGGTTTGGTGATCATTTTAGTTTTAATATGAGTATTTAATAAAAAAATAAATAAAATAAATAAAAAAAATATAAAATAAATTTGCACGTAGAACAATGAAATGACCTAATGCGTTGATTTTGGCACTTGGGGATTGTAAATCTATAGTTTTCTGGCCTGAAGTTAGTAATTTTATATCTATTTTAGTAATTTGACTTTGTTTTTTACTAAGTTAACTCGAGATGATGCCATAGTATATGGGATTCACTTGGTGCCCTAAGGTCTTTGAGCCTGGGAGTCATCGGCAAGTCTCACTACATGGGTTGACTCTATTGAGTGCAAGTTCAATTACCATGTTAAAATTGAAAAAAAAATACAATAATTTTTTTGAATACTCATCTTAATATTGAAATGTGATTCCAACTACAACTTCCATCATTTCAATTTTGAATAAAGATGAACCCCCCATGTCTATTGAGATGAAAAAAATATCATCATGCTTAATTTATATTGGATGAAATATGAAAATGAATTTGAATAATAGAATGGTCTTGGGATTGGGATATTCTTACAAAAATATCTTGTATCAAAGGATTTTGATGGGTTTCATGATTGTTTGGTATAAGTGTTTTTGGTGATCATTGTGTATTAAAATGTTTTTGGAAAATGGAATTCAAATTTCATATTGTTGAGATATATTTTTCTCAAGACTAGAAAAACTCAAGTTGGGGGGTGTGATTAGCCACTTAAATAGGCTAATATTAATTTTTTATATTATAATATTTAGGTGATTTATTAATCATAAACACCATTTTTAGTGCATTTTATACTTTGAACATTATTTCATATTATAATTGTAATTCATTCTTAAAATGAACTATTACACGGTACATTTTTTAACACCATATAAAATACCCAATGATCTTGATTTTATTTTCATATTTAATTTTCAGGTTCCCCATTACGTTGTGAACAATTTTGCTTAGGACTAGGAAAACTCAAGTTGGGGGGTGTGATTATCCACTAAATGAGGATAATATTAATTGTTAATATATATATATATATATTATTCATGTACTTTATTATTCATAAACACATTTTATTTCATTTTATTCTTTGAACATTAATTCAAATTATGTTTATAATTACCTCTTAAAATTTACTATTACATGGTATATTTTTGAACACCTCCTAAAATACAAAAAGGTCTTGATTTTATTTTCATATTTTATTTTCAGGTCTCTCATTCTATAAGTAACAATTCATACTTTTGGAGTATATGAATATTCACATTGGAAGACCACCAAAATGGGATTTCATGCCAATACATCCTAGGAAATGTTAATTGGACAAAATATTAATAAAGAGACTGTAATAGACATGATACAAGACTAATGGTTCTAAAATTTTAATTGAATATAGAGGAAATCATGGGGAATATTTCATCCAATAGCGTCAAGAGCTAATTAGGATGTTTTAATAGAGTTTCATATGGCTGAAGTTGGAGATAAAATATGGAAATGAATTTGAAAAAAAAAGGAATGGGAATGGGATTGGGATATGCTTATGAAAATATATTGTATTAAAATATTTTTATGGGTTTCATGATTGTTTGGTATAATGGTTTTTGGTGATCATTGTGTATTAAAATGTTTTTGGAAAAAGGGAATTCAAATTTCATATTGTTGAGATATATTTTTCTCGGGACTAGAAAAACTCAAGTTAAAGGGTGTGATTATCCACTAAAATAGGCTAATATTCATTGTTTATATTATAATATTTATGTTATTTATAAATCATAAACACCATTTTTAGTGCATTTTACAGTTTGAACATTATTTCATATTATAATTGTAATTCCTTCTTAAAATGCACTATTAAATGGTACATTTTTTAACACCATATAAAATACCCAATGATCTTGATTTTATTTTCATATTTAATTTTAAGGCTCCAAATTACATTGGGAACAATTAATACTATTTTAATACTTGAAGATTCACATTGGAAGACCACCAAAATGGGCTTTCATGGAAACACATTCTAGGAAAAGTAAACTGGACAAAAGACCAATAAAGAGACTGTAGCATCCAATATCCAAGCCCAATGATTATAAAATTTTAATTTAATATAGAGGAAATAATGGGTAACATTTATTTTTATAGTGAAAAGATATAATTATTATTTTAAATAGAGTTTAATGCGGCCCAAGTTGGAGATAAAATTCTGGTCTAGATTCTGCGGCCCAAAAAAACATCCCACTATATCAACCATATCTAGAAATTAAAAAATAATTTTTGGATGAAACTTTACATAAATTTAGGGGACATAATTAGGCTCATTTTATTATTATTTGGACCACTTCAATTCTTCCATCTATAATCTCATTTTGGAGAATCTATTTTTTGGATGCAAGCTGAATTTCATTTCGGGTCAAGGGTGGAAAAGTCTAAATTCTACAAACTTTCCACCACCCTAGACCTACCATACTCAAGTGGTAAGACTTGGAATATTAGAGGATCGACCCAATAATCTTGAAATTCTAATTTAATGTAGTGGTGGTGGAGTATTTGATCATCTTTTGTGATTTCTTTCATTGTAATGTTATGCTATAATTTTATTGTCTCAAGTTTGTCTTTCACATGTAAGTTGTTCTAATTTATCTTAGTTTCTCAATAAAAACTCTTATTATCCTATTATTATATTATTATTCATATAATTTGGATACCTTTGGATCAAGTTGTGAATTTATTTACACCAAACTTTGTGAAATTATCACACAATAGTGGATTGATCATTATTTCATTGTCTTTTTTTACTTCTTCAATTCTTCCCTCATGAGTCTACTTCCCACTTCCATTGAAATCATAGCATAAATGGGGGGATAAACCACTTATATATTGATACAAGGGAGTATAAAGGGGTCGTATAGGATTTTATTTCTCACTACATTAATTTATAATCACTTTTTTTAATTGCGAATTTTGTTTGAAGAACTTTAAACTCCTTCATCCTTTTTGAATTTAATGTCACACACTTCAAGTGATAATAGGAACCTGTACCTTGGAGTGATAAAAAATTTGATCCTTCAATTGTATAGGTGATTAGTATTAAGGTGTTTAGGTATTAAAATGGAAAGTTATGATTTTTTTTGATCTTCTTAAATGAACACATCTCAAATATAAGAAATTGAAATAGTTAAAAAATGAATGCATTTAATCCACCCCAAGTGATAACCTAGGATCAACGCATTATTTTAAATTGAATTCACTTAAATCTATTATAATTCAATTAAACCCATATAAAATCAACCTAAGTTATCCGATTCATATCCAAAAACAATATATATAATTTATTCGTCTTTAGGTTACTTCTTAGGTCTCTGAGGTTTCAAAAACCCAAGCCAAACTACAAGTGACCACTTAACCCTAAAATCTTGGGTTAATTTGGGAGAGACCAAATTTTGGAGCTGTTTATGGGGACCCAATTAAGTCATCTCAACACCCATTCTATTCTCCCACATTTCTTATATTCTCACCCAAATTCTCTTATCTTTTCCCTTTCTTGTTTTTTCCTTTTAGCGCATGTCCGCCTATACCCGTGACCAATTAAACCGTCTAGTTAGGGTGGATAGTCCTAGGGCTGGGGAGTGAAGTACACCAAGGTATCTCTTTAAATTAGATCATAATCTTCCCAATAATCTAGAGTAAAAAATTGATCCAATTTCAATGGAAGGTATTAAAAGAAACTAACTCCTAAACCCGGGTGAGAACCAAAATGGAAATCCAAATGAGGTAGCCCCAAACTTGGGGAATGTAGTCGATCAAACCATGAATGACTCCCTTACACCTTCCTGGACCAATGCCCCATCATGTGTTAGAAATAATTACCAAGGAGATTCCAAACACATTTTAAACCCCATGTCTTAAACCACCTTCCCACATTCCATGGAATGGAGTCCGAGATGCCCTACCTTCAAATTAAGGAGTTCAATGACATTGTAGAAACCATGCCCCCCACATCAACTATAATTAGATAAGATGAGGATATTTAATTTTTATTTAAATAATTGAGCTAATAATTGTCTAAAAAATTTTATACAATCATCCATCAACTCTTGGGACCAATTACAAAGAGAATTATTTAAAAAATACTTTCCCCACCACAAAAAAATTCACTTAAAAAGAGCATTTAATTTTTTTTGAAAAAGAGGGCAAGTAATTTTATGAAACATGGGAGAGGTTCAAAGACACCCTAAACATGTTTTTTCTATTCTTGAATAAGGACGAATTTTTTTATGAAGGGTTGGGTCCGGGAAATAAACAATTCATTAACATGATGTGTAATGGAACCTTCAAAAACAAAGACCCAAATGATGCTTATGAGTATCTAGAAGGATAGGCTGACCAAAACCAAAGATGGGGAACATCACCTTACTATGAGAATACACCCAAATTTGGTGGAATTCACACACTTAGGGAGGAGGAAGGTCTTAGGAAAAAACTTGCCACACTCACTAGTAAGGTCAAGGAGATCGATCTTAGGAAGGTCCATGAAATTAAAAATATTGACCCTATTTGAAAAATTTGTGACAAACATGACCATATGAATGAGAACTACCCAACCGTACCTTTTATTAAAGTCGTTATTCTAGGAGGACCACCTGATGAAGTCAATTCCCTAAACTTCCAAAATCTCTAATAGCAATACACATTCAACCCAAGGTATAATGACCACCCAGGATTCCGCTAGAAAGATAACCAACAACCTATCTAACAACAAGGACCAAACCCCTAACCTACAATTTTTTTTTTCAAAACCATAACAAATTCCAACCAAAACCATCCCAATACCAACATCCTCCTATCTAATACCAAAAAACCATACAACAACCCATGAAACAACCAATCCAACAACCAAATTATCCTACTAGGATAAACCAACCAGCACAAGCCTATACTCAATATGTCCATATTCCAATCCTTGAGCAGTTGTGTAAACAAATGGAGAAAATTAACTCAAAAGTCTCATCCCTTAAACATGAACTACGAACCATTAAAACCGGTAAGGCACCCATGCCAACTCAGGTGGTACCATTATAATATTTAATGGGAGAATCCAGTTACACACAAACCTCTCATGAACAACTCAAAGCAGTGACTATTTTAATAAGTGGGAAATCCATTGAGAAACCTAAAAAACCAGTCCAGAACCATTAAAAGATTCAAAAAAGCATGAAATTATGAAGAACTACCCAAAAATTATGAAAAACCCAATGATAATGTGAAGAAACTACAACCACACCAAACAATCAAACAACATGCTCCCTTCTCTCAAGGGATGAGAAGAAAAATCTAAAATAGAGTTGAATGGAAATTTAAGGAAAATATTCTCTTAGGTTAAGTTGAAAATTATACTTCTCAATGAAATAAAAACCATTCCTACCTACTGAAATTACCTTAAGGAATTTTACACTTCTAAAAGCAAATTTTCACATAAAAACCAAGTCCTTTTGGCTGCCAAAGTGAGTACCACCATTCATGGGACCATTCCTCCAAAGTTGAAAGATCCAAGATGTCCATACATCAATGTTGAGTTAGGAGGGAAAAAATTTGTTAAAGACATTTTTGATCTGGGAGCCAGTGCGAATCTCATTCCTTATGCCATGTATTATCAGTTAGGGCTTGAAGAACTCAAACCCACATCTGTCACTCTTTAACTTGCTAATCGTAGTGTTTGAGTTCCTTAGGGGATCTTAAAGGATGTTTTGGTGAAAGTTAAAAAATTCATTTACCCAGATGACTTCATTGTCCTTAAAAATCAACCAAGATTAGGTCCTAGGGAGAAAACCCCAATCATCCTTGTCCGTCCCTTCCTTGCAACAATCTACTCTATTATCTAAGTCGAAAAAGAGAACATGACCATCACCTTTAAAAACATGAGTCTATACTTGAACATCTACAATGAAAACTCTCAAATTGGGGATGATGAAGAGATACACGATATTAATTGGATTGGTAGTGTTGATAGTGAACTCGAGGAACATAAATGGATTACTAAAGGATGTTTAATTCAAGAAGAGATTTATTTTCTTTGTTCACATGAGGTAAATTTGTCTCCTTGGACTGAATATATTTTATATAGCTCTATTGATGATTTTATCAAATCCCCAATCAATGATACCATTGGTTAAATCAATAACATTGAGTCTATACCCATTCATGACCCTAATCTGGACAATTTAGTGGATGGAAATTCTATTCACATGGAACCAATTCTATTAAGAAATCTAGACAAAGAAACCGAGTTCAATACAAAGTCCCATTCTTCCTTGAAAAGTGATAACCAATATGATCTCGAATTTAAGGTCCTACCTTCATCACTCAAGTATGCATTCTTAGGAGAAAATAGAGCCTTTCTTGTTGTCATTTATTCCTCTATTGAATCAAATCAAGAGATGATGCTTCTAGATATCCTAAGAAAGCATAAAAAAGCAATTGGATGGACACTTTATGATATTCCTGGGATTAGCCCACTCATTAGAACTCATAGGATTGTTCTTGAATCTGAATACAAACCATGTAATCAACCTCAATGGTGACTCAATCCAAATATTATGGATGTGGTAAGGAAAGAATTTATTAATTTTTTGAAAGTGGGTATCATCTACCCCATTGCTGAGAGTGAGTGGGTAAGCACAATTCAAGTTGTCACAAAGAAAGCTAGAATCAGTTTGATCACCAATGAGGATAGTGACCTTCTCCCCATAAGGGTCAGTAGTGGATGGAGAGTATGTATTGACTATAGGAATCTCTACTCTTATACCAATAAAGACCATTTCCCCTTGACCTTTATTGATCACATCCTCAAGAGAGTGTCACGTCATAAATTCTATTACTTCCTAGATGGATTCTCAGGGTGTAATCAAATTGATGCCTCCTTAGCGGATCAAGAAAAAAACAACCTTCACTTGTCTATTCGGCACTTTTTCCTTGAATCGCATGCCATTTAGGTTATGTAATTCCCTTGGTACCTTCCAGCGGTGCATGATGGGAATCTTCTCAGACATGGTGGGGGGGTTTTTTATAGGTATTCATGGATTACTTCTCTATCTTTGGGGATAATTTTGAGGGATTCCTTATAAATGTTGAAAGGGTTTTTTCAAGATGTGGGGATATGAACCTCATAAAAAATTGAGAAAAATTCCATTTCATGGTAAAGGAAGGACTTGTTATAGGCCATTTGGTCTCTGGTAGAGGAATTGAAGTTGATAAAGCTAAGGTCAACATCATTCGTTACCATACCTATCCTAAAACTATTAAGGAAGTGAGGTACTTATTAGGACATGCTGGTTTCTATAGAAGGTTCATTAGAAATTTCAACTCTATTTCTCAACCAATTTGTACTCTATTGGTGAAATATGCTCCATTTTTATGGAAAAAAAGATATGAAGAATCATTTTATAAACTCAAGTCAGCTCTTATATCTCCACTTATCATGAAATCTCCAAATTGGAAACCTTCTTTTGAGATAATGTGTAATGCTCGTGATTTCACTGTAGGAGAAGTATTAGGAAAACAGTGTGAGAAAACTCCATATGTAATTTATTATGCAAGAAAATATTTAAATAATTCACAAATAAACTACACCACCACTGAGAAAGAGTTTCTTACTATTGTATTTTCCTTAGATAAATTCAGGTCCTATCTCTTAGGATCACCCATCATTGTCTTCACCAACCATTCATCCTTGAAATACCTTTTCCAAAAAACAAGATTCTAATGCTAGATTTATTATGTGGGTCCTTATTATTCAAGAGTTTGATTTAACCATTAAGGATAAAAAGGGTGATGAAAATGTTGTAGCTGATATCCTCTCTAGGATGGAATTCAAAGACAGCTCACATCACCTTTCTGTGTCTGATTCATTTCCCGATTAGCACCTCTATTCTGCGATTTATTTCCCATGGTATGTTGAAATAGAAAACCATTTGGTTATGTGTCACATTACAAAATTAATAGGGACCCAATATAAGAGGAAATTCCTTTCTGATGTCAGACACTACGTGTTTGATAATCCTTACCTCTTCATGTTCTATCCTAATCAAATCATTAGGAGATGTGTTCCTGAGTCCGAGAAAGATTCCATTCTAAAATTTTGTCATAGAGAGGCATGTGGAGGCCACTTTTACACAAATAAAACCACTAAAATGGTCCTCCAAAGTGGTTTCTATTGGACTAACCTCACTATGTATTCATTAAAATTCTATAAAATTTGTTCTAAATGTCAACAATTTAGATCCATTACCAAAAGGATTCAAATGCCCCTCACTCCCATTATAGTCATCGAAATCTTTGATTGTTAGGGAATTGATTTCATGGGACCCTTACCAAACTCTAGGGGATACCTATACATCCTCTTATCTATTTATTATGTCTCAAAATGGGTTGAGTAAATTCCCACAAAGTCCAACGATCATCATATTGTGATCCAATTTCTGAAAGAGCACATATTTTCTCGATTTAGAATTCTTAGGGCTATAATCAGTGATTGAAGAACCCATTTCTGCAACCACCCATTTTATTCACTCATGTATAAGTATGAGATTTATCATAAAGTTTCCACTACATACCATCATCAAACTAATATTCAAACTGAGTTAGTGAATTGGGAGATTAAGAAAATTCTTAAAAAAACAGTCAATACCTCTAGGAAAGATTGGTCTGAGAAACACTTGGATGCTCTTTGGGAATATCGTACAACATTAAAAACCATCCTAGGCATGTCACCATATAGGTTGGTTTATGGAAAATAATTCCATTTACCTATTGAAATTGAGCATAAGGTGTTGTGGGCAATAAAAAAAATGAATTTCTACATTTCTTTTGTTGAAACAGAGAAAATTAGATCTTAATGAAGAGGAACTTAGGATGGAGGCTTATGAAAATTCAAGGATAAATAAAGCTAGAGTTCAAGCCTAAAAATCTAGGAATATCAAAGTTAAACAATTTGAACCGGGAAAATTCATGCTCTTGTATAGTTCAAAACTTCATTTAGACCTGGGAAGGTTAAGGTCAAGATGGTCAGGTCCATTCATAGTGCATAATGTGTACCCCCATGGGGAAGTAGAGATCCAGGATCCCACAAGTGGTCACATTTTCAAAGTCTATGGTAATAGGTTAAAACCATTCATTTAATCATTCAATAAATAAAAAAAAGAGGTTAAGTTAGAAGATCCAACCTATGAACTAGGAAAAAATTGATAGATTTAGGATCCATGTTAGGATAATGATGTTAAACAAAATCACTACATGGGAGGAAACCTGTGGTTTTCATATTTTCAATCTTTGTGAATCATATTTATTTTTCAAATAGGATTAATGAATCATTTTGATATTTAAAAAACATTACTTAATTAATCAACTTTGAATATGATAGTACCTTAGAATGTAGAGATGTTCTTCAATTATGAGTATGGATGGGTATGAAAGGGGAGTGCCATATTCATCCGTGTCATGTGGTGTGATCCTTGAGTAATAATTTACCTAGAAATTTAAAATGAAGACAATTTATCATCAGTTTATTTTATCTGTTTTAAGGTCAATATAAAAATACAAAAAATAATAATTATTAAAATAATAATTAAAAGTACACGTCATAGGTAATGGGGAAAACCCCGACACAACCAGTGAAGTTGTAGGGACTCGAACTCGGGACCGAAGAGAGATAGGGGCACACGATTTCCACTGACATATGGCTTATAGTGTTTCCTTATTCTATATTTTTTGTATATATACTTATATTTTACTTTTTTTTATTGTTTTGTTTTGTTTTTGTTTTGTTTGTTTTTTCTTATTCCACTATGAAACTTTTCAAGTGACATGTATATCAAGGTATTAAAAGAGAGTAGAAATAACTTCAACTTCAACCACCAGGTGACTTCATTCCATGATCCTCATTTTTAATTTCCCTTTTAAAATCTCCTTCTATGCCTCTACCCCCTTCTAAATTTTATTTTCTTCAAACACTGGGGACAATATTATTTTAATTTGGGGGGAGATGAAATAAAAAAAAATTCTTTTGTGTGAAAAAAGCACCTTAATGGAAGGAAAAGTTCTTTTAACATCAAACATGATAATACTAACTAGGAACTTCGAAATTAAATATCCAATAACTTTTCATTCCTTTATTTTGATTTTAATGCATGTTTAAGTTCATGTTAATAGATTTTGGAAAGTGCGGTTGTCCGATGTGATTTTTCATCGTTTATATTTTTATCCATTTAATAACAAAAAAAACACAATGCACGTCCTTTGGATTGTGGGGTATTAGTTTAATTTCATGGGGTCACCTAAATAAATAGCATATTTTTGGTGATCATTTTAGTTTTAATATGAGTATTCAATAAAAAAATAAAAAAAACAATAAATTTGGGTGTAGAGAAATGAAATGACCTAATGTGTGGCTTTCAACACTTGGGGATTATGAATCCATAGTTGTCTGGCCCAGAGTTAGTAATTTTATCTCTATTTTTAGTAATTTGACTTTGTTTTTGACAGATTTAACTCGAGATGATGCCCGAGTATGTGGTATTCACTTGGTGCCTTAAGGTCTTTGATCCTGAGAGTCATTGGCAAAGTCTCACTACATGGGTTGACTCTATTGAGTGCAATTTCAATTACCATGGAAAAATTTGAAATAATAATAATAATAATAAATAAAATAAATTGAATACTCATCTTAATGTTGAAATGTGATTCCACCTAGCGCTTCCATAATTTCCCCTTGAATAAAGATGAACCCCCCATGTCTATTTTGATACACAACACTTCGTCATGCTTAATTGAAATTGGATGAAATGTGGTGATGAATTTGAACAATGGAATAGGATTGGGATTGGTGTATGCCTTTAAACTTGGCTTGTTTTAAATTATTTTTATGGGTTTCATAATTGTTTAGTATGAGGTCTTTTTGTGAGAAATGTGTATTAAAATGTTTTTGGAAAAAGGAATTAGAATTTCATGTTTTTGAGATACATTTTTCTTAGGACTAGAAAAACTCATGTTTGGGGGTGTGATTATCCACTAAATGAGGATAATATTAATTATTAATATATATATTATTCATGTGCTTTATTATTCATAAAAACATTTCATTTCATTTTATACTTTGAATATTAATTCACATTTTGTTTGTAATTACCTCTTAAAATGTACTATTACATGGTATATTTTTGAAAACCTCATAAAATAAAAAAGGTCTTGATTTTATTTTCATATTTTATTTTCAGGTCTCTCATTATATAAGTTATAATTCATGATTTTTGATTATATGAATATTCACATTGGAAGACCACCAAAATGGGCTTTCATGCCAACACATCCTGGGCAATGTAAATCAGACAAAATCCCAATAAAGAGATTATAACGGCCAAGATACAAGACTAATGATTATAAAAATTTAGCTGAATATAGAGGAAATCATGGGGAATATTTCATCCAATAGTGTCAAGAGCTAATTAGGATGTTTTAATGAAGTTTCATGCGGTCGAAGTTGGAGATAAAATATGGAAATGAATTTGAAAAAAAGGAATGGGATTGGGATTGGGATATTCTTATGAAAATATCTTGTATTAAAATATTTTGATGGGTTTCATGATTGTTTGGTATAAAGGTTTTTTAGGATCATTGTGTATTAAAATGTTTTTGGAAAAGGGAATTCAAATTTCACATTGTTGAGATATATTTTTCCCGGGACAAGAAAAACTCAAGTTGGAGGGTGTGATTAGCCACTAAAATAGGCTAATATTAATTGTTTATATTATAATATTAATGTGATTTATTAATCCTAAACACCATTTTTAGTTCATTTTACAGTTTGAACATTATTTCATATTATAATTGTAATTCCTTCTTAAAATGCACTATTAAATGGTACATTTTTAACACTATATAAATTACCCAATGATATTGATTTTATTTTCATATTTAATTTTCAGGTTCTTCATTACATTGGGAACAATTAATATTATTTTAATACTTGAATATTCACATTGGAAGACCACCAAAATGGGATTTCATGGAAAATTAAACTGGACAACATACCAATAAATAGACCGTATCACCAAAGATACAAGAACAATGATTATAAAATTTTATGTGAAGATAAAGGAAATAAAGTTTAACATTTCATTAAACAGTTGAAAAATATAATTCTTATTTTTGAATGAAGTTCCATGCGGCCCATGTTGGAGATACAATTCTGGGCTATATTCTATAGCCTAGAAAAACATCCCACCATTTCAACCATATATCAAAATTCACAAAACCATTTGGTCTAAAACTTTAGAGAAAGTTAGGGGAAATATGGAACCTCAATTTAGTATTCTATGTCCCACTCCAATTCTTCCATCTAGAATCTCATTTAGGCGCCTCTGTTTTGTAGATTCAAGATGGATGTCATTTCGGGTCAAGGGTGGAAAAGTCTAAATTCCACAAACTTTCCACCCCCTATGCCTACCATACTCAATTAGGAAGACTTGGACAATTGGGAGATCAACCCAATCCTCTTGAGATGAATATTTAAGGTAGTATTGGAGGATTATTTGATTATATTTGGTGCTTTATTTCATTGTATTGTTATGCTATAATTTTGTTGTCTCAAGTTTGTTTTTCAAATGTAAGTTGTTCTAATTCATCTTAGTTTGTTAAAAAAAGTTCTTCTTATCATTTTATTATGTTATTATTCATATCATGTGGATACCGTTGGCTCAAGTTGTGAATTTATTAACACAAAACCTTGTAAAATTATCACACAATTGTGGAGTGATCATTATTTCATTGTCCTTCTTTACTTCTTCAATTCTTCCCTCAAGAGTTTACTTCCTGATTCCATTGAAACCATAACATCAATGGAGGGATAACCCACTTATTTTTTGATCTAAGGGAGTAAAAAGGGTCTGGATTGGATGTTATTTATCAATTCATTAATGTCTAATCCCTTATTTTAATCGATAATTTTGTTTGAAGATCTTTAAACTCCTTCATCCTTGTTGAATTTAATGTCACACACTTCAAGTGCTAATACATACCTCTACCTTAGAGTTCTCAAAACATTGATTATTAAAGTGTATATGTGATTAGTATTAAGGTGTGTAGGTACTAAACCGGTAAGTGATGATTTTGTTTGATCTTATTAAATGAGCCCATCTCAAATATAAGAAATTGAAATAGTTGAAAAAGGAATGAATCTAATCCACCCCAAGTAATAATCTTGGATCAACTCATTATTTTAAATTGAATTAACTTAAGTATCTTAGAGTTAAATTAAAAACATATAACATCAACCCATGTTGTCCACTCCATATCCAATAACAATATATAGAATGCACGTGCCTGTAGGTTACTTCTTAGGTCTCGGGGGATTCAACAACCCAAGATAAACCACAAGCGACTGCTTAACCATAAAATCTTGGGTAAATTTGGGTGAGACCAAATTTTGGAACCTTTTATGGGGACCGAAGTAAGTAATCTAAACACCCATTATATTCTCCCCCATTTCTTCTATTCTCACCCAAATTATCTTATCTTTTCCCATTCTTTTTTTTTCATTTTGGCACATGTCTGCCTATACCCGTGACCAATCAAACCATCTAGTTAGGGTGGATAGTCCTGGGGTTGGGGATTCAAGTACACCAAGGGAACTCTTTATATTAGATCCTATTCTTCATAATACTTCATAGTAAAAAATTTATCCCATTTCAATGGAAGGTCTTCAAAGAAACTAACTCCTAACCCAGGTGATAACCAAAATGGAAATTCAAATAAGGTAGCCCCAATCTTGGGGAATGCAGTCGATCAAACCATGAATGACTACCTCACACATTCCTAGACCAATTATACCTCATTCATTATAAGAGATTAACTACTAGATTCTAACTACATCCTTAAACCCCATGTACTAAACCACCTTCCCACATTCCATGGAATGGAGTCTGAGATGCCCTACCTTTATGTTAAGGAGTCCAATGGCATTGTAGAAACCATGTGCCCAACACATAAACTAGAATCAGCTAAGATGGGGATATTTACTTTTTATTTAAAGGATAAATCTAAAAATTGGCTAAAAAATTTGATACCATCATCCATAAACTATTGGGACCAATTACAAAGAGAATTCTACAAACAATACTTTCCCCACCACAAAATAATTTCACTTAAAAAGAGCATCCAAAACTTTTTTGAAAAAGAAGAGGAATCATTCTATGAAACATGGGAGAGTTTCAAATACACCCTAAAAATGGTTCCACACCATGGTTTTTCTATTCATGAAAAAGTTTGATTTTTTTATGAAGGTTTGGGTTAGAGAAACAAACAATTAATTGACATGATGTGTAATGGAACCTTCAAAAACAAAGCCCCAAATGATGCTTACGAGTATCTAGAAGGACTGGAGGAACACAACCAAACATGGAAAACACCACCTTACTATGAGAAACCACCCAAATTTGGTGGAATTCAAACACATAGGGAGGAGGAAAACCTTAGGGAAAAACTTGTTACACTTACTAGGAAGGTCGAGGAGATAGATCATAGGACGGTCCATGAAATTTAAACTATTGAACCTGTTTTCCCAATTTGTGATAAACATGACCACAAGACTAACAAATGCTCAACCGTACCTTCTATTAAAAATATTATTCTTGGAGTACCACCTGCTGAAGTCAATTCCCTAAACTTAAAAAAGATCCAATACCAAGACACATTCAACCCAAGGTATAATGACCACCTGGGCTTCCGATGGAAAGATAACCAACAACCTAGCCAACCAGAAGGACCAAACCCCTACCCTACACAAAATTTCAAAAACCATTAGCAATTCCAACAAAACCATCCCAATACCAGAATCCTCCTATAAAATACCAACAACCCATCCATCAACCCATGCAACAACCAATCTAACAACCAAATTATCATCCTAGGATAAACCAACCAACACAAGCCTCTACTCAATCTGTCTAGTTTACATTGCCCAAAATGTGTTCGCATGAAATCCCATTTTGGTGATCTTCCAATGGGAATCTTCAAGTACTCCAAAAGAATGAATTGTTAGATATAAAAATAGAGACCTGAAAATAAAATATGAAAAATATATCAAGTCCATTTTTTATTTTAAGAGGTTTTAAAAAATGTACCATGAAATAGTGCATTTTAAGAGGGAATTAAAAACATAATGTGAATTAATGTTCAAAGTATAAAATGCACTAAAATGGTGTTTATGAATAATAAATCACATGAATAATATATATATTAACATTGAATATTAGACTCATTTAGTGGATAATCAGTATCATTAGAGTATATATCCAATAAATCATAAGATTTATCAAATGATATTGACATAGATTAAAGTACTTTTAAAATATCACTAAAAAATTTCTTGAGGAAAATACACTTTTCATTTTGAAATTAGTTATTTAAAATTAATTTTTTTTTAAATGTTTGAGAAAAATTTTTATTTGAAAATAACCATGGAATCTTGTAAAGGAATATTCAAGGAAAATAAAAGACATGATGACTAGAAATCTATTTATATGGTAAGTTTTAAAACAAAGATTTCATACACACCTTTGGTAAAAAGTACCTCATTTGGAAAATGATAATAGGATAAATTTTAAACCTATTTTTAGAAAGAAAAACATGGGTAAAAATGAATTTAATAAATCATTATAGAATAGTGTAAATAATCTAGAATATTTTTAAATAAAATATCGATAAGAAAGAAAAATATTGCTGATTGAAAAGAAAAAAATTTGAGTTTCCTTAAAAATATTTATCAGGAATTTTGGGTAATTTGAATTAGAAAAATGAAAGTAAAACTTCTAATTTCCAAAAATAACTATACAAGAAAAAAATAGATGGTGTTTAAGATATAAATATAATATAATTTCCCCAATAAAATCTTAAACATAAAAAATCTTGGATAAGGACGAGATTGTGAAATTAGCCATTACCTTAGGCCCAACTTACTTTGTAAGTGATTTTAACCTCTTGTATAATAAATTTAAATGTATTATAATTATATAAAATAATAATATTAATACTTATAATATCATATATGATCCACTTATAAAATTTTAGCACCTGTTTATTAATAATTATTTATAAAAATCATAGTTTTTGAGTGTAATTGTTTACTTTTTCATATAGGTTTCACTTTTTTATTTTTGGTACTTGGATCCTGATCATGGTTACATCATCTAAAAAACCTAAATCAGGTCATAATTATCACATTTAATCATTATATACACTTTTATAACCATTCATATAAAGTGTTGGTGAAAAATTAATTACATCACTTTGTGGAGATGGTAGTCCATACATATGCACGAGTGATGTTTCCACTTTTTGATGGATAGAATGAGAGAAAGGTAAATAATAATACAGTTTTATAGAATAATCATTATATAATATATATTAATTAAATCTACCCTTATTATCATTAATTTAAATAAGAAATGAAAAACGAATCACATCACTATGTGAAGGTTGTAGTCCACATATACGCATGGACGACATTATCATTTCCTAAAGGATGAGAAGTAAATAAGGTAGATAATATATTACAATATATTATAATTATAGAGGCATACTTATTTCATAAATACAATATATAAGCATTACATCCATAATGATAACCAACCATTAAATATGATGATGGAAATTGAATCATATCTCTACATGGAGGTGATAGTCCATACATATGCATGGGATATACATTCATTTCACATTTGATGGAAAAGAGGTGGAGAATGGTTTTCCCATAATCATAATTAAATATAATTATATTTATGATACTAGATTCATTATTTTAGGATAAATAAAATATATTTATAATATGTATAAGAGAAAATAAACTTTAAAAGAGCTAGTAGAGATGATTACCTCTTCTTTGAGAGACTTCCTTTAGCTTACAGATAAAGCCTTATTAGGATGGTATTAAAAGAAGGCCAAAATTAAAAAAATAAAGGGATGGAATCTTGGAAGTTTTTTGGGTAGGTCTTGGATAATATAGAGTGATTATTTTTTTTATAAGAGAGGAGAAGAGGTTCCCTATTATAAGTTAGGGGAGGGACCTACATGGAATTACTTAAAATATTTAAATAATATAAAGTCATTTTCTTGTGAAATTAGAACAAAATAGATAGCAATTTAGTTAATATAATATAAGTTTTGAATATAAGTGTTTCATTTATTGTCAAAATGTGTCAAAGCGTGTCAATATGTGTGTTTTGTGAGTTTGAATGAAGTGGTGATTTATGGAGAATTTTTATGGATTAATCTTATAGTATTGGGTTTCATGCTTGGAAAATTCTTTTTTATATTACATTTAATGCCACTCTTGGATATTTAGTCTTGGTATAATGTTGAAAATTGTTGAAGTGATCTTAAAATTAATGAAAACATGTGATATAGAGTTTTTACATTGTTTTATACCAGTGAAGACCATAAAAACATTCATTTTCATAACGATTTGAATATTCCAGGAAATATTATTTGAATAAAATAGTAATAAAGAATAAATTCATGAGGGTGATTTATTGAAGAAGATAGTTGTGAAATTAAGAAGAGTTGGTTGTCACTTTTTTAGGATGTATTTGAATTATATTTTACACTTATATTTTTTCTAAGTATTTTAATTAGAATCATATAAAAATTTAGGGCAACCTTAGGACCTACCTAAGACAGATCAACTTGGGAAACTGTGAGACCTACAGGTCAACCATGACCAAGGAACCATCCATGCAAAGCCCCAAGGAGTTAGAGTATGTGTATGGGACACAAAAGCGCCCCTTGTATAAGGGGATCAGATATGATATAAGGCCCGTGCATAGGGCCAGCAGAGTGTGCATGGGTTAGATCAAATCCCACTAAGATATAGGCCCATGGTGTGATCATGTTAATACAAGTGCCGACCCCAGCACCAAATAGAATATGGAGGACAACACACATGAGTAATAAGGAAGTAGAAATCGGAGATCGTGGTCAATATGGGATGGACACTACGTTTGTACTGTTCACATGTTTAATAAAAAGATGGAAATATTATCATCTGTTTGATCTGATCGCCCGTTTAAATGTAACCCATTTGATCCAGGTGGGAGTTCTTCTTCAACCTCCCACGTACGAACCCTTTTTGAATGAACCCTTACTGGTTGCAGGTCTAAGACTGAACACCCTCAAATGAACTTAACATCCATGTAAAATATTCCAAGACACTCCATGAGATTAAAATGCAGCTAAATACGATTTAACAGAAAACAAATGAATTATCTTACAAGGAGATATGTAGATAAATAGTGCTTTGGGGATTGTGATTTATGAAGGAATATTCCATGAAAAACGAAGTTTTGTGGTGGATAAATGGTATCGTGATCAACTGAAAATGAAATGATTTACAGATGAATAATGACTATGCATTCATTAATGGTTTGAGGATGAGATTTAAGATGCTTTACAGATGGATAATATTTGGTGAAGCTACATAGAAAATGAAATTGTATATAGGAATAAATTATGCAGTGAAGAATGCTTTCTAGTACATGAGGATGCAAATTAATTTATAGAGAAAACAATTCAATGTGAATGAACCACTCTAAAATGCTTCCCATGATGTGAAAAATTATCATGCGATAAACTTTATGAATTATTACAGAGTTTATTTCCTATATAATTGTGGGATTATTCATATAAATTAGATATAGAGGACTGAGTGGTAAAGTACAATGAATATAATTTTATGAGAAAATTATTTGTCACTCACAGGATGAGACCAAACTCACAAAGTAATTAAATATTATTCATTCAGTATGTATCAGTATATGTGAGTGCAGACATCAGTTCATGAAGTAGTATATTTTTATGTAGGTAGTTCTCTGAATGATACATATCCTATGCATTAATAATTTAATATACATAAAAATAATTTCACATATTATATGAGCAGTATATAATTGAGAAGTCAAGATGCATAATTTGAGGAAGATCATGTTAAACAATTTTATTCAAAAAGTTAGCATATTATATTTTATATATCTGGATGCATTAATGGAAAGACCATTATTTGTTGTTGTAAAATAATTCAATATTCAGAATTTATCTTTCTTGTGTTGTGTAATCATTTTTTTTGGTAAAAGGGAGTGAAAAACTCTTATTCTAGTGGGAATATAGAAAGAAAAACATGACTCCATGATAATGTATAAATATATGTTGCAACTTCTTGTGATTATAGTAGAGAATATATTATTGGGGATTCTAAACAATCACCACCAGAAGTAGGCTAATTTTGAGACTTAACCTTGTAAAAATACTATGTTCCCATGCTATTTTTTTTATTAAATTTGGGAGAGGCTGAGTTATCATAAGATTGTATGAGATCATAACAAGTTAGCAATTTTTAATTTCAAAAGAAAGAAAAATTATAAAAATAGCCACTAATTCAACCCCCCTTCTGAGTGGGGAAGGTCCTCCTGGTCACTTCAATTGGTATATAAGGATAGGTTCCCTCTATCATGATTCACTAAGTATTGAAGATATATAATCTAAATTCTTTCAATATTAAGGGTGTTCCTACTTTCAATGGATATAACTATCATAGTTGGAAGAATATTATGTTTCCCTATCTCTTATCTCTTGGACTTGAAGTTAAAGATACAATTACTATTGGATTCAAATTTATTTCTAATGAATCTCTTATGACTTTTAATGAGAAGAGAAGTATAATGTTTATGTAAAAGCTCCAAATTCCATTTTTATGTCCCTTTTATAAAAATTTTACACAAAGGTTATGAGACTCAAAAATGACAAGGAAATTTAGGATAAATTTGAATGCAGTTATGAAGGAAACATGAATATAAAGGAGGCCAAATTGAAAATTTGGAGAAGAAAATTTAAGATATAAATATGGGTGAATAAGAAAATATTGATGACTACTTCACGAGAGTCAATGAAATTGTTAGTAATATTTTAGGTTTTGGTAAAAATCTGGATGATTTAACTAATTTCAAAAAATTAATGAGAAATTTTCCTGATAGGTCTAATACTAAAGTATTAGGTTTAAAAGATATATATGATATTACTCTTGATGAATTATATAACATAATAATTGTGTATGAATTTTTAAATATCCAAGTCTTCAATAAAAATATCAAATATGAGATGGATTTTGAATCCATGTGAAAGCTCAAAAATCATAGATGATGAAATTTTAGAATCAGATGAATCTGATGATGAAAATGAAGATAAATATTTTAATGGAATAATTAATCTTGTATAAAAAATATTAAATAAGGTAACATTTAGGGGTAAATTTAAATTATCAATAATGTTCTAAAAATATAACTACATTGAACATTTTTCTATAAATTGTCCTAAAAATAAGTCCGTGGAACCTGATATAGATGATGAAAAACCACATAAAAATAAATGGAGGAAGAGCATAAATGTCAAAACCAAATTTAATGGAAGTAAGAAGAAATTATTTAAAAGTAAAATAAGAAAATCAATGATCAAGGAAGATGAAGCTAATTCCACCATAATCATCCAATACAAAGATGAAACTAACTTCATGGATCATTTTGAAAAAGGTTTTAACACCTCTGTAAGTGAAGATAATAATAGTTAATGAACATAGTTAGAGAATACGTCAAAAAATTAATTAGAATATTGTATTGAGAAAAATAAAAATCTCAAGAAGTAAAATAGATTGTTTTTCAAAGAAAAATAAAAGATAACCATGTAAAAGGAATAATGTGAGAAGAAAGATATTATTTAAATTGAAGAAATCAAAATACAAAAAATAAAAGTGGATGAAATAGAAAATATAGTAAAGTAAATTAAAGAAGAACTTTTCCTCAAAGGCGAAGAACTATTAAAGACTTAGTATAAATGTATCAAATCATAAAATAGATTGAAAATTTTTAGATAAGATTTCTCAAGGCTTTTGAGTTCAAGGAATAATCATCACAAACTAGTGAAAAGAGGGGTTCAAAGAAGTAGGTTAATTAAACACTCTACATCTCAATATATATAAGTTATCTCTAACAATGAAGGTCAAAAAATAAATTCTATAATTTTTTGGAGAATAAATACTAGTAAGAAGTCATCTTCTAATAAAAAGGAAGAAATAAATTATATAATAATATTTTTTCCTCCAAAATAGAGACTATCTCAGTATATGGAAAGACAAGGATATTATTAGTTGGGAAGATCAAGATTGAGAGGAAACTGTTGGTGTTGTGGAGTGTTTGGGAACAAATAATATTTATTTTGGTATAACATGTCCCTAATACATATGAGACATGAATCAAGGTGGATGTATTATTACAATAGTAGATTAAATTTTCAAATTAATCAATCAGTTATCAGGAATTCATCCTATATTCCAACAAAAAACAAATTTGAATATTTAGAATAAATATTTGGAAGATGTGATCAGAAAGGCCATATTTCGGAAAAGTGCATGAGTATTCTCCCTAAAAAAACATATAATATTATGAAAGGTAAGGGAGTTCAAAAATAAATGGAGAAAAGTCATGTTTTTATAAAGTTTATTTTAAAGCTAGTATAAAAACCAATTCATGTATTCTTAGTAGTGGATGTTCAGAAGACAAGACTGGTGGAAAAAAAATTCCGAGAAACATTGAGAATTATGAATTAGTAGAGACCTTTGAAAATGATTTTTTATTGAAAATTAAGGGAGTTTGAAAATAAAATATTGAACCCCAAAACCTGAAGTCCAATAATGTGTTATTTGATGAAGTTAAGAAGAAAAATTTTCTTAGTGTTATTCTACTTTGTAACGATGAACAAGTGTTTTTTTTTTCAAAAAGGATTCATGTTTCATAAAAAGCATAAAGTATAGAGTAATTATAAATCAAGGGAAAATAAACAATGGTAATATATTTCAAATCAGAGATTATATCAATTCCTATTATTTGAGTGCCCAAGATAAATAAACTCTGGCCTTGAAGGCTTAGCCACCGTGGTCAAAGGAGTATGAGTAAAATATTGGACCATAATACTATGAGACACTTTCCCAAGATAAAGAGAGAAAGGGGTGAAATTTTTGAAACCCATAAAAAATGGGAATTGGCCCAAATTTCACATAAAGGGGTGTATATCATATCTTACAGACCCCTTGAACTTATTCATATAGACTTATTTGGACCAATGAGACAAAATTATACCATAGGTGATCTATATTTCATGACATTTATTAACGATTATACTCAGATGACTAATGTCATATTTATCAAGAAAAAGTCAGTGGAAACTAAACTATTCAATAATTTTACAAGGTAATATAAGAAGGAGAAAGGTATCTATATCAAGAAATTGAGATAAGATAATGGTAAGGAGTTTACTTTTATTGATTTTGAAAATTATTTTTCCAATGATGGAATAAATTATTAGTACAACACACCATACAATCCACAAAAAAATGGGGTATATGAAAGAAAGAGTAGAATCTTAGTTTAGATATACGGGACTATGTTAGCTGAACATAACATCTCAAAGTATTTTTAGTGAGAAGATGTATGTACTACCATACTTGTACAGAACATATGTCTATTGATACCCGAAACACAAAAGACATGATATGAAATGTGGTACAACAAAATTATAATTGTTAAACACTTCATAGTTTTTAGAATCCCTTTCATTATAAATATAAATAATACCAATCTGGGAAAATTTAAAGAAAATGTATAGGAAAGAACTTTCATGGTCTACCTATCTAAAGGTAGTGGATATAGATGTTAGAAAAAATGGATGCAGAAGTTAATTGACTACAGTGATGTCAAAATTATTGAAAATAAGAACAAATCAGATATCACAATTGATAAATATTTAGAAGATTTAGTAAAAAATGACATGAAAATGGAACAAAAGACTAATGAAGTTGCTAAGAAAGATAAAAAAATTACTGATATTGATTCTAAACATACCAGTGATGAAGATTAAGATAATGAGAATAACATAAAATGGTACAACAATTTGAAGAAACATGTTGAAACTGAAAATATCATTGGAAATCAATAGGATCTAGTTCAAACTAGAAGAAGATTGATAATTGAAGATAAAAATGAACTTATTTATCATATTTAACCTTATTAAGTGGTATAAGCAGTTGATCGTGAGGAATGGATACAAGGTATGAATGAGGAACTTGATCCAATTAAGAAGAACTCCGCTTGGGATCTAATATCAAGACCTAAAAATAAAAATATTGTTGAAACCAAGTGGGTTTTCATAAATAATATAAATAAGAACGGTGAATTATTAAGAAACAAATACAGGATGGTGTGAAAAGGATATTATCAAATGGAAGGAATTTAATTTGAAGAAACTTTTACACCAATAGAAAGACTAGAAACCATTAGAATATTCTTGGCAGTAGCTGCAAACAAACACTATAAAGTTTATGAAATAGATGTGAAATATTACTTTCTAAATGTTGATATTGAATAAGAAGTATATATTGAACAACCTTAGGGTTTTGTGTTAAAAAATGATGACAACATGGTAGAAAGATTTAGGAAAGCTTTGTGTGGTTTGAAACAGGCCCCTAGAGCCTACTATTCCAAATTATATGGTTGTCTAAGGGATATAAAGTTTATAAAAGGAAATGATTATAGTAACCTTTATGTGAGATAAATATATAATGGTCCTATCATAGTAATTGTATATATGGATAAAATCATATTTTTTTATGAAAAGGAAGGTTTATATGAAGAGTTTTCTGAGAAAATGAAAAGAAATTTTGAGATGTCCATACTTGGTCAGATGATATATTTTCTAGTATTTCATATTGAGTAGAAAAAATTTCATATTTATGTCATAGGAAAATATGAAAGGTAATTTTTAAAAAAGTATGGAATGGAAAATGTGAAATATGTTTCAATAACCATTTCAGTTGGAACTAAATTATGAAAGGATGAAGATGTAAACATTTTTTATAAAAAATAATTCAAAAGAATCATCGGAAGGCTTCTTTATCTAACAACATCAAGGAAAAATATAACTAATGTAGTGACTCTATGTACTTGATTTTTGAGTGACAAAAAAAACTCTCAATTTTTGTCTACTAAAATAATTATGAGATATTTGAAAGAAAATTTGAAATATTAGCTTCTATATAGACATAATGTATATTTAAAACTATTGGGGTTTACATATGTTGATTGGGATGGTGATTTTATAGAATGGATATTAACATTAGGTGGAACCTTATTTATGGGAGACGTATGTTTTAGTTGGAATATTAAGAAAAATAATTAAGTAATGATGATCGTGGTTAAATATAAATATGTTTCAGCTACACATGCATGTACCCAAATGATTTTCATGCAATTACTGTTGGTAGATTTGAAAATTGAGACTGAGAGACCCCTAAAAATTTCATGTGATAATAAAAGTGAAATTGAATTATCTCTAAATCTATTACAACATTAAATAT
Organism: Viscum album; assembly: GCA_963277665.1. Lineage (NCBI taxonomy): Eukaryota > Viridiplantae > Streptophyta > Magnoliopsida > Santalales > Viscaceae > Viscum > Viscum album. The sequence continues at coordinate 564,826,260 of OY728134.1, read as the reverse complement.
ATAATAATATTGATATTATCTATAATTTTATCAAAAAATAGTGGCAGGTGGAGATATCAATCTAGAATACATTTCTACTAAATATTAGGTTGTAGATATTTTCACCAAATAAATGCCAAAAGAGAGGTTTGTTAAGTTAAGGTAGAAACTTCATGTTCATATTTTTCCTATCACTTGAATACTATCAAGAGGTAACTCCTTATTCCCTATTATTTTATGTGTATTATTCTAAAAAAATTAGGTAATTGAAGGATAATTATTGTTCTTCATGGATTTCATTTAATTCCATTATGATAAATGTGGATACTTCTATTGAGGGCGATCATTCATAAGGTTTTAGTTAGTAAGTCACACTCTTATCTCATTCTAAATTTTATTTATCTAAGTGGAGATATTTATTTATGAAATTTCAAGAAAAGGGGGAATTATTATTGTGAACCTTAACATTATGATGTGTTTGATAAAGTGTGTGAATGATCTTGTATTTCATTTGTGATATTATGATCTTTATTTCCCAAGATTAGATATTTAAAATATTTGTTAGATACCCTTGGTTATATCTCTATTATTTTATACACTATGTATGCCCATTTAGACTTAGAGGTGATTAACTAAAGTCTATTTTTCAAGTATCTTATGATTTTATTCCTTATTTTACGAAAATAAGAGAAGAGGTTTTTGAGAAGACAAATGAGATTAGAAGAACCCACTTGCCTTTGCATTTGATTTTCATTAAGGGGGAGTAAATATACTATACACATATTTCATTTTATGTGATGAGATATATATTAAGGGATAGTAAAAAAAAATATAAAGGGGGAGATTGTTGAACCTCAGTGTTTCATTTATTATCACAATGTGTCAAAGTGTGTCAATATGTGTGTTTGGTGAGTTTGTATGAAGTGATGATGGTTATAGAATGATTGTGGATTAATATAATATCATTGGATGTAAATCTTGGATAGTTTTTAATATGGCATGGGATGTTATTCTTGGATAGTTCTTCTTAGTATAAAGCTAACGATTATTTAAGTGATCTTAAAACTTAAGACAATATGTGTTAAAGAGTTTTCACATTGTTTACTACAAATGAAGCCCATGAAAACATTCATTTTCATGATGATTTAAAGATTCAATGAAATACTATTTGAATAAACTAATTTTAAATAAGTAATGCATGAGGATGATTTATTAGAGAAGATAGTTGAGAAGAGAATAAGAGTTGTTTGGAACTTTTTGAGGATGGATTTGAATTATATTTCACACTTATATTTTTGATAAGTATTTTAATTATCCCCATATAAAACTTTAGGCCAACCTTAAGGACTTCCTAGGCCAGCTTAACTTAGTCGCATGTGGGACCTACAGGTCAATCATGCCTAAGGAACTGTCCATGGAAATCTTTAAGGCATAAGAAGATATATATAGGCCACTAAAGCACCCCCTGTGTATAACAAGATCAAATATGACAGTGGTCCCATGCAAAGGCCTCGAAAAGCATGTTCCCTCAAAAATGCATGGGTTAGGATGAATCCCACTGGGCTGTAGGCCTGTGGTGTGTTAATGTGAATCTGTGTGCTGACCCTGGTGTCGGCTCGAAGGTGGAAATAATTAAACTTAATTAATAAGGAAGAAAAAATTGGATCACATGGTTGCTATGGGACGAGTGCTATATGGTTACTATTCAACCATCCAATAAAAATACACAAATATCATTAACTATCTAATATTATTGACTATTTAAATTCAATTTGTCTGATCTAGGTGGGATTTCATCTTCAACCTCCCATGTATGAACCCTTCATAGTTGAGGGTTTACCGACCGAACACACACAAATTAACTAGGCTGCCATGTGAAATCTTCCAAAACATTTCAGAAGATTAAAATGAATAAAAGTTAGATTTACCACGAATCAAATAAATTCATTGTGAAGGTGCTACATGGATGAATATTTCTCCATATATAGTGTTTTTTGAAGGAATATTCTATACATAATGATGATTTGTGGTGGATAAATGGTCCCGTGATCAATTGAAAATGAAATGATTTGCAAATGAATAATGACTATGCAGTCATACATGGTTTGTAGATGAGATTTAAGATGATTTGAATATGGTAAATGAAATTCTAGGTGGGAATAAATTATGTGGTGAATAATTATTTGCATCACATGAAAAGATGAATTCCTTTGTAGATAAAATACTATGCTGTGAATGAACCATGTTAAACTACTTCCCATGATGTGAAAAACTATCATCCGATAAACTTCCTAAGTAACCACTGATTTTATTTCATATATAATTGTGTGTTTCTTCACATAAAGTAGATACAGAGGAGTGAGAAGTGAAGTAAAATGGATAGAATTTTCTGAGAAAATAATTTTTTGATCACAATATTTGATCAAGCTTGTAAAGAAATTAAATCTTTTAAAGCCTATATGTGCGAGTATATGTGAGTTTAGACACTAGTTCACAAAGTAGTATATTTTTGTGAAAATAGTTCTATGAATGATACATATTATATGTGATAATAATTTAATGGAAATAAAGATAATTTTTCATACTATATGTGAAGTATATAGTTGAGAAGTCAAGATTTATAATTTGAGGAAGAACTTGTTTAGTGATGTTCTTCAAAAAGTGAGAATATGATATTTTTTAAATTTTGAATGCCCAAAAGAAAGATCATCATCAATAATTGCAAAATAAGTCAACATTTAGAATTGGTATTTCTTGTGTTGTTGTGTAATAATTTTTTTAATAGGTAGTGTGGAACTATTATTCTAATGGGACTTTGGAAAGCATTGTGGGACTCTATACTAGTGAAGAGATGTATGTTGTAACTGCTTGAGGTTATAGTGGAGAATATGTGATTGGGGAGTATAACTAATCATAATAAGGATTATGAACATTTTGATACTAAAAATTTTAAAAATATTATGTTCCAATGTTATTTATTTTTACTATATTCAGGAGAGGCTGAGTTATCATAATAGTGGATTGGATCCTAATAGGTCAAAAAAGGTTAATTTCAAAAGAAAGAAAAATTGTAAAAATCAACACTGATTCAAACCCACTTATCAATGGTGGAACTCCACCAAGGCACTTCAATAATGTCTGAATCCCTTCAAACAATCATATTTAGAAAATTTTAAGTGTAATTTTGACCCTTGTATCTTAGTTTACCCATGATAAACCCATTTTAACCTTTTTCAAAGTGATACATTTTTACCAAGGTTACTATTAGTAATGAACAAATATGAAGTTGAACTTATTAAATAATATTAATTATTATGATTCCAAATATTTAATCCATTTTATAAGATTAAATTTTTATAAGTGGTATAAATTATTTTTAATATAAGTGCGCAAAATGAAATGAAAACCATTTAAAAAAAAATTTATTTTAAATATAAAAAATATCTTATAGAAATATAAAGTATAATATTGGTTATAATTGAATTAATTATATTATTTTAAATTAAATAAGTTTTATTTTTATTTCAAACCAAATAAAAACCAAAAGTAACTTTTAAAATACTTGATTAAGTGAGAAGAACTAAAAAAAATTATTTGAACAAAACATTACTTAGATATCCAAAATGTTAAGAATATATTTCTAAGTTCAATATTACATTTTTATATAAATTATATTAATTATTAAATATATATTTGGTCTATTTTTTTTAATATTTTAAGTTATTCTTATATCATTATAATTTCATAAAAGTGATAGTTTTTTTTAAAATTGGTATTTTTCACTATTCACCCTAAAACTAACTGTATTTGAAAATTCTAAAAAATTCATCATAAGCTAATTTTGACATGTTAAATTTAAAAATGAAATTTATTTCATCAAATTCAATTTATAACTTTGGGGAATTTTTTTAAAATCACCTTCTTGAATATATATATGTGTATTATACTATTGTTTCTTTGGAGAGAAAAGCTTACTTACTATAATTAAATCTCTGGTGTTACACAAGGCTTGTCAAAAAAGTCAATATGGGAGGAATATTATTATAAAAAATCCAAGAGAATTTTTTTTCTTTCATTTTTTTTAAAATGTGAATAAATAACCTTCAAATGAATCTTATTAATAATGGTTAATTATAATATTACATTTCATTAAGTTTGGTGGATGGTAACCTATAGGATCTCATTAGTTCCTATAAGGTAAACCATTTTGAATTTATAATAATGACACACAAAATATGAAAACTACTAATAATTATTATAGAAATGTGATTACTAAGGTTGAACTCACATAGATGGGGTTGGAAACCCCTTAACCAATGGATGATACTATAATATGAATAGAGGAGACAACTACTTACTAGAATAACTAATGATAAAAATGATGATACCATGAAATTAAAATATATGTTCATGAAGTAATTAAGTATAAAATAAATAATTAATATCCATGAAGTTTTCATAATTGAGCCTAAGTTAATCTCTTGGCTCGAGTAGACACTCTCAAATTACTAAGCTTTACTTTTCTTATGGTCAAGTATGTTATATTACTTAGAAATCGGGTAACAAGAAACCATGTTTAAGGATATAATATAATTAAAAAAATGGTAGTGGTGAAAAAATCCTAGTAAATGCACTAAAGGTCACTATCTCACTCAAATTCAATGATCATGATCAAATAAAATAAAGATAGATTTGAGTGAAAAGATGAGAAAAAACAACGGATATGAATATCATAAAATAATAAACTACTTCAATAAATCAACCCCATTCATTATAAAAAACCAAAATAAAGACTCACTATCTCATGATATCCATGAGAAGGATAAAAAAACATAAAAAACCATATGATACACCAGTAGTTGACTCCCCTATGAGGATTATAGCTAATGACGCTCCTAGAATTTGATGATTCTCAGTGCACAATGGTTTCCACTATTTATAGGAAAATATTCCTTCACCTATCTCTATATAACTCAGTTATATCTTGGTTATATCATATCCATACCCATAATTCATTAAATTCTAATCTGACTCCTTAGATATGTGTAAATCCTTTATATCATATCACTCATATCCCCCTTGAAAGCTATATCTCAAATTATCCAAGGGAGAGAATTTCATGAACTGTATCTTCTATATATACACACACACACTACAAAATGGTATGAACACCAAAAGCATTTTATATTCATTACTACACTTCACCACACAAAAAATATTTCCTAACCATGGAATAAAAATTATCAGGAAACCCAATCCTTCTCAAAATGGCTTTTACAGAACACTGTGGATGTGGTGATCCTCATTTCATATAAGTATTTCACCCCTTGAATTCATGTAGCACTAATTATACCTCTATGCCCAAAATATAAGAAAATTTCACTTATAAAATCCCTGTTATCCATAAACATATACTCCATGGATTACGAATAAGTGTTTCAAGCTCTAGCCACATCACTCTATCAAGTTTGGCTTGAAATTACACCTACCTTGCTTAGAGATTCCTCCATCATTATAGTAGAAGTATCCTTAGTATGTAGTGGGTGTGTTCACTAATGTTTCCATATAAATTTTAGGCAAAATACATGAAACAAACCCTAACTACATGGAATATGATGATCAAAATCATAGGACAATATCGTTTCATTATTTTTGTAAGCATCATTTTAAGTTCAATAGTGTTGTGACTGCTTCCAAACCCCACATAAAAAATATTATTGTGAAGTTATCACTTATATAACATTTATATAGAAACCACTGCTCGAATATCACTATGGATCTACCTCACTCTATAACCACTCTTCACCAGTTCCGCCACACATTGGTTCTATACTATTCTTATACTGACATGAACAAGACCACACTTCTTCCTGACCATCTATTCCAATATCGTCCCCTATGATAGGACACTATTGATATTGAATAAATACCCTATTTTAGGTTATATAATCTTGTTGAAATTTCATGGGGTTTGTTTATATCTTTTGGATAAGTATATAAAATTTTCCTCTTCAAAATTTAAGGAATTATTTTAGAATACTTCTTTATTTCTTATTTTCTTCATTTTGGTCTAAATTTCAATATCAACATTTATTTCCATAAACATTTTAAAACCAACTTAAATTAGGAATATACACTTAATTAATCATTAAAATAAATTAATTTAATATTAAAACTATATGCATGAATTATGCCTATAAAATCCCCCCACAATTAAAACCTTTTTTTTTCATCAAGCATAAAACCTCCACATATTACAAAGAAAGTCCATCCTGTAAATATTTAAACATCAAGGTCAATAAAATTAAATAATTATCAATAAGTAAAAAAATTCAAGTGTCACACAAGGAGAATCTATTCAACTCATAACTTTTTAAATAAAACCAACTATATATTTTACTTTTCCCCTTGAAATAATTATGCTCTTCTTAACTTTCATTCATATATTTCAATCCATTATTAACATGCATTCCAATTTATGATCTACCATTTTTAAAAAAAATATATTTGCACTGAAGATAATAATTTACTAATGTTGTGCTCATACCTCAAGCACATTAATCCTAACCATAGGCTTATAGAGAATCTCAAATCTCCACCCCATAAATAAAAATATCAGTATTATTCATGAGGAATTAAAAAAAAGGATCAAATGAATATTAGGTTGAGGGTTGGTTGGTAATTGATATGAAAAAAATAAATCTAAAAATGAGGTTTACTCTAAATCACATTATATGATAGACATAAGAAAAAATACTGCAACCAAAGTGATTTTACTTATAGATTTGTGTTGTGTCTATTTTCAATTATGATTCAGTGAAGAAGTTTAAAAAAATAAATTATTTACCATTGCTTGTTAATTTTTTTATTTTGATAAATGAAGGGAATATTTCATCTATATTCCCTTGTATGTTCAAAAAAATGAAAAGTTTCAAAAAAAAATGGTGGTTTCAGTGAAGCTAAGTAAATGATTAAAGGAAAAGGAAGTTTTTTTTATAAAGTAAGTACATGGTTCATTTACCAAGTACGCTATCACATAGAAAGTATATGGATCATGTTGCTAGTAAATAGCTACTGTAGAAATTGGTTTACAACAAGGGGCTTATAAAGGAAGTATGTGATAAAACATTTCATTACATAGAGGCTAGTTTCATTTTTGTTTAGTCGAAAGTGATGGTTTTCAGCCCACATAAGAGGATCAATAGTGAAGAATGTTTGTGAGGATAAGTATTTGAAGAAGCTTTACTAATGTATTTAAAAACAATTTTGGCGACTATAAATATTTTTGGTGGAATTTTCTTATAAGTACTCCACTATTCATGTCATTTTAGATGGATAAAAACTTAAGGAGAGATCAAGGAGATCAACCAAAAGGGGTTTTAAGGATAAATCATTCACAAAGGGGTCTCATGAATGTAGTTCATAAAGTATGGGTTTTTTTAGGAAATTTGTGGTGAGATATCCATAACAGACGCATGCAAAGGTTATTCACGAGGGACTTTACATGGAGGTAGTTCATGTGAACTAATACATGAGGTAGATTCATAAAGTAGTCTGTGGAGAACCATACTATATAGCATGAGGTAATATGAAGAGTGTAGTACATGAATCATGAATCAAAATATGTAGTGAATAATATTCCACACAGGACTTACACATGTGTTAGTTTTTCTATAGGCATGTTTTGAGTGGAAATTACAGGTGGTTATTTTGGGAATTTATGATTTTTTTAGAGAATCATATTCATGATGTAATTATGTAAATAAAAATATATTTTATTAAAAATTTGGAAGTGAACTTCACATTAATAAATTGAGAAGACATCCACCTAAATTATTGCATCGAGTATTAGTTGATAGAAGTGATCCAAAGGAGGCAATGTGATATTCCACAACCAAATTATAAGGGAAGTGATCCTATAAAGGAGTGAACAAGTACACATACTTATAATCATCCAAAACTAGTTAAGATTAGTGTATTTTGGTATGAATGAAACATATTTGATGTATTCTCCTTGGTCTAACCCTGAAGAAAAAAACCAAGTAAAAATTGTTGTGATATGTTTTATTTTATTCATTTTTGATTGTGGTGAATGCAGTATTGAGTCAAATGTTTTTACTTTTTACTTTTCCTTTCCTTAGTTTTTAAAATTACAAACACATTATTAAAACCTTATTTTACTAACTTTATATATCACAAATATTTTAGTATGTTTTTGTAGACAACATATTTTTATACTGAACAAAGAAATAGTTTCTAAGTAAAAAAATATAAACTTTTTATTATTTACTTTAATCTATCATACCAACAAAGAGTATATTCTATAAGAATGACTAAGATTATATTACATCAAAATAATTAGTGTATTTTCCAATTAATTTATTAATTCTTTATCCATTAGACAAACAAAATTCATATCCATCAAACTGATAGTAGTTTTGATTCATCAGATTGACTATAGTTATATTCATCAGATTGAAAACCATATAGTCCATTGGACTATGTAAAGTTTATAATTAGAGTGTTGTAATTATATCTATGAGATATAATTTATTACAACATTTTAATGGTGATATCAAAATGACATTGGATGAATTTATTTTGGTAAGATGTCAAGTGAAGATCATCCAAGGCTATTGAAACCAAATCTCAAAATCATGAAAATTATGAATGTTGGACGGATTCCTATAAATAGTAGAACATTTGAGGAGATGAAAGATGATACATTTTCAACTAAACACATTTGATATTTTTGTCTGCCTAAACATCACGTTCTTAGGATTTGTAATTTTTTAAAGTGTTATAGTTCTAAGGAATCTGTGTGAGGGTTTTAAATTCCTTTGGACATTTTTCTTTTGTATTTTATTGTTATGATCAATGTTTAGATCAAGGGATTTTAAGGATAAGAAGAAATGTGATTGTAATCAAGTTGATCAAGGGATTCTAGGGGATAAGAAGATAGAGCTGACACTGATAATCACATTGAGGGATTACATGATTTTTAAATATAGAGTTATTTAGATATTTGTATCTAGGTATTTATTGGTACGATTAGATGGACCTTTAGAATTAGGTTGAAAACTATTGATATCTTCTACAAAGATTTATGAATTCCTTAACTATTAAGGTTAAAGATTAGAATTAATTTTATAAATATTTTAATTAATTATTAATTTATTATAAGCTTTTATATTACTTATTTATACAAGTTCTATATTTCAAAGTGAAAATTAAATTAGAAAGTTTATTTTATTAATCTTTATAATAACTATTTTATCATAATTTCTGTGAGACTGATTAAAAACCATAATTTTTTTGAAAACTTCTGAATCCAATAAATACACTCTAATCATTAGATTATTGCTGAGTATAATATTTTTAACAAAAGAGGTTTTTGCTTAGTTAGAAATTTTAAACTAAAATTCAACCCCCCATATAGCCATTAAAAAATCTTACTATCCAACAATTGGTATCTGAGTCGGTTATAATGAGTCACTTAGTGAGTTTTTACATTTTTTAGCTATAACAAGTTATTAATTTTTTATGATCTGTCTGTTTATAAATTTCTATTACAATAACATGTATTTTAGAAAGATTTTTTATTTTTATAAGATGGTAGGATTAAATGTCATTACTATTGAGAATTTTAATCCCATTAGACCAAATATCTTCAAGGGTAATGATTATAAACATTGAATAGATAAGATGAAATTTTTATTGATACTGGTGTGGATAATTTTTTGATGTTGACTGGAAACTATAAAATTCCATAGAAAGAAGTTATTTCTTTTAAAAATAAAAAAAACAAGAATATCAACTGAATTACAGAGTAAGGAACATTCTATTATGTTTTATGACTAGAAATATCTATAGTCAGATATCTTCATGTGAATTAGAAAATAGTATATAGAAAAAATTATAGGTAACTCATTTGGAAACTTCTAAAGTCATGGAGATGATGAGATCTATTCTTAGAGATGATTATCATGTTTTTTATTTTTTACTCGAATAAATTGTTGCTAAAATGCACCAAAGGTTTATTACTATTGTTAACACTTTACAGTATCTTGGTGAGAAGGATCTTATAGACGAAATCATTTTTAAAATTAATATTTAAATAATTCTTGGTAAATGAGAATCAAGGATAACTTCTTTGGATGACATAAGGAGGATTACTAATATTACTATTGATGAACTTATTGGAACCCTTATATAGTATGATGGAATATTAAAGAGAGATAAGGAGAAAATAAAAAAATAAAAGTGGAGGAGTTTCTTTTGTAAATACATAAAATGTTCCTAGTAATGTTCAATCTACTGAGAAAGTTGTAAATTATACAAAAAATAAGAAAGTTTTTGTTGAGATATAGAGTAGTATATCGGAACATTCAGGAAATGAACTGGCCAATCATGCTAAAATAATGAATAATATTGTTGGGAAAAAGGATTTTCAATATATATACAAGAATAATCACAAAGTTAAAAGTGATAATAAGGATTCTTAAAAAGTGATATTTTATGAGTGTAAGAAAGATTTATATATTAGATCATATCTTCCTAAGATCAACATAAAGGATAAGAAGGAAATAAATTCTTATAGAAATTATAAGAAGTATTATAAGAATAAGAATAATAAAATTATAAAAGCTTTAGATACTTGGAGTACAAGTGGAGGAGATTGTTATTCTGAGATCTCATTAGACAATGAAAGTTATAGACATAAAAATTACCGATTCTTTGAAAAAATACCAAAGGATAACATATTATTCATGGATAAGGTGACTATAGAATCTCTTATAAATCTTACTTTTAAATATTAATTACCATGATAGTAATGATGATGAAAATTATACATATTATGATAAATAATATTCTTTATTTTATTAAGAAAAAAATTATTTAGTAGGTTTTTAAGAAGTATAAAAATTTGAAAAATTACTTGAAAATGAAAATTTTAATATTTCTAAAAAACATGAAGTTTCTTAAAAAAACTTGTGAAATTAAATTAAAATATTCATACTTTAACTATTGAAATATCATATATTTCTAAAGACTTAGTTAAATCTAATTTTGAGAAAGATGATATTTTTAAAGAAATTGAAAATTCTAATTTTGAGAAAACTAGTTTACAAAATAATATTGTAAAACTTAGTTTTAATAAAAATTATATTGAGTATAAAAAATTATTTGTAAAACTAAATTATGAAATATCTAATTTGAAGAAAATTTTATCAATGTCTACCACTATTAAGATTTTTTTGATAAAATTTATAATCAAATCAGACCTCATAGAGATATTTCTGGAATGGGTTATACAAATAGAAAACTATTTTTTTTTAATAATAACTAATTTTTTCTGAAGAGCACTCCATTTTACACTAAGTTTGAAAGTGGTGGAAATTGGGAGAAAAATTTTTCTTTAAATAAAATTCAATATTTAGGATCTCATAAATCATATTTTTAAAAATAATTAAAATTTTCTCCACAAAATAAATTTTTAAAAATTTGGATTAAAAAAATCTTACTTTCTAATAATACTAGATCTAAGAAGGTTTGGGTTTTGAAGTTCTAATGTTTTTGTTTTCAAAAAAATAATTAATGTACCAAAAATAACAATATTTTTCACATGGATAGTGGTTGATCTATAAACATTACTAGAAACAATGACTTATTTAAGAAGATTATAAATATGAATGGTGGAAATGTGATTTTTGGAGACAATGCTCAAGGAGAATTATCAGTATATGTAACATTATTCTTCTTAGAAAATATTTAATTTCAATTTTTTTTCTAGGAGTTAGGAACTGTTGGAAATAGGGTCTTCATAGCATGATTTGGCATATGGTTTGTGTTTGTTGTCAATCCTCAGTGGAATTTCAGAATGTGTACCAGCAAAGAGATCATACCGTTCAAGCAGACAATAGTAGTGAAGATGGCGCCGTTTCCCAGTGTTTGCCAATTTTTTGGGCTTGCAAAATCGACAAATGAAGAAAAGTGTTTTTGACAAAGATACTTGCACGCCGTGTACTTGAAGGAGAGGAAACTTTTGCACCATATGTTTTTCATGATCATAACATGTGAAAATGGAAAAGGGATAAGGGTCGCGCAAGTTTTGGGCTGGTTGTGCAAGTGACCTGCGCGTAGTGAAGATACGTGCGCGCCGATGCCCAGGAGGATTGGGAACTTGCGCGTCTTTTGTTTTTCAAGTTAATAAATTCAAAATATGGTAAAGGAAAGTGGTTCGCGCAAGTTTGGAAGTTGGTCGCGCAAGTGACTAGAAGGGGAAGGGAGTTGCGCGCCGAGACTTGTGCGCCGATGGTTGACTTGCACGCCATCGCGCAGGGGGTCCAGTTTGCCTATAAATACTGGACCACCCCTCCTCATTTCCAACGGAGTTCATGACTTAGATATTTTTTGAGCTCTCGTTGCGCAAGTAGTGGAGTTGCGCAAGTGTTTGTTGGGGGTGCGCAAGTAGAGGCTGCATGCCGGTTGTTGGTTGCGCAACCAAGGCGGTTAGGGAGATAAAGGCGCATCATCACGCAAGTTCGAAGTTGAAAGAGGTAGTGTCGCGCAAGTTGTTTTGTGTCACTTGAGCACTGGGATTGTGACGTGCACTCTGGGCTTGGAGAAGTGCTCCAGTGTTGTTAAAGTACATCTGTCCTCTTGAAGCTGCACAAAAGCTGGAAGATTGCCCGGTATGCTCACTAAAAATTGATATTCATCTTCTGGCGAGAATTGGACTTCAATAGAGCATCTACATACAACAGAGGATGCATTCTTATGTAATGATGAAGATACCTTCACGTCTATAAACTGAGTGTGACTTCACCAATGACAGTGATACAGGGGGAGACAACGGGAGTGACCTGAGGGAAGCAGTGAGCTATCCCTGAACCATTGTAAAGGCAGTGAGCCTGGGACAGAGTGACTGTTCCCGAACAATTGTAATCCACAACTTGTTAAGATTAGTGGATTTTGGTACGAATGGAAACTTGTAAGCGTATGCTCCTTGGACGCAGCCCTTTGGGTGAACCAAGTAAAAAGGGTTGTGTCTTCTCTGTGCATGTGCATGTTTTCTTTCTGATCATTTTCATCATACAGGTTCAACAAGTTCCTACCAACGTGGGAACAAGATCCATCATATTAAAAGAAAAAGTTGTCACCCTGATTCACCCCTACCCTCTCAGGGTGTCCCGGGGTCCTTCAAGAACAACCTTGTTAGAATAATCCAATTATGCGATGAGGGTTATCTTGTAAACTTCAGGAATGATAAATGTAATGTTAAAAGTTCTAAAGAAAAATTTATTATTTTTTCCAATCATCTTGATAATATTTACACACTAAACTTAGAAGACCTTAGGATCCAAGTTCAACCTTGATTTAGTGGAATGAAAGAAAAATATTGGTTATGAAATAGGATATTAAGAAACTGTAATATTAAAACATTACCTATTTTTTCTATGGAAGGACTAGTTAAGGATCTTCCATAAATTAGGTTTGACGCTTTAAAAGTATGTGATCCTTGTCAATTTGGAAAACATCACAATTCAAGTTTTAAATCTATTAGTGAAGTCTTAACCTCTGATGATTTATAGTTAGTGAACATGAACTTGTTTATTCCCACCCAAACTAGAAGTATAAGGGGAAAATACTATATATATGTTTTAGTTTATGATTACACTAGATATACTTGGGTATATTTTATAGCTATGAAGTATAAATCTTTTTTTTGTTTTAAACATTTTATAGATAAAGTTAAAAATGAGAAAAACCACTCCTTGATAACTATTCATAGTAATCATAGTGGATAATTTTTAAATTATTATTTTGATTTTTTAGTAAAAAAGGTATTATATATAACTTTTTGGAATCTATAAATCCTAAAAAATGGTGTATTCAAAAGAAGAAATAGAATTCTTTAAGAGATTACTAGAACCATACTGAGTGAATACTCAATCGCTAAACATTTTTGGGTTGAAGAATATAGTACTTGCTATTATACTATAAATTTAGTTTTAATAAGACATTTTATTTATAAAACTCATTACAAGTTTTGATTGGAAGGAAACCAACCATTCTTATTTCAAAGCTTTTGGATGCAAATTATTCATTTTGAAAATTAAAGATAACTTACATAAATTTTATTTAAAATATTTTGAAGGTTTTTTAAAGTTATTCTATAACTATTCAGTCATATATCATTTTTAATAAAAACAGAAGTACTATTGAGGAAACATGACATGTCAAATTTGATTAAATTGATCCTTTTGTTTTCAAACAACCACAACCCACAACTTCAACTGTTATTTCTAAAACTGATTTTCAACCTATGTTATAAATTTTTTCTCATGAGAGAACAAATGAAGAATATATTTCTAATGTTATACCTCAAGAATATTTTAAAAATGATATTTAAGAATATAATTTTGTTCAAATAAGAAATCAATTGTTTATTTGGAATAATCCTAGTGATAATATCTTTGGTGATATAGATAAACCGATCAGAACTATAAATTGTTTGAGAAATTAAATTAAACATTTTTAATTTTTATCTCAATTCAAAAATATGACTCTTAAAGAGGATTTAGTTGATTTTTATTGGAAAAAAATCCATGTAAGATGAACTTAATGAATTTTAGAGAAATCAAGTTTGGAATTTGGTTGAATGACTTAAAGATTCTTATGTAATTAGATTAAAATGGGGTTTTTAGAACAAATGTGATGAAAATAGAATAATAGTTAGAAATAAAGATAGAATTATTTCTAAGGTATATAATCAACAAGATGATATATATTATCTAGAAATATATTATCATGTATCTATACTTGAAGCTACTTGTATACTTCTATAATATGCATCATTCTTAAATTTCAAACTATTTAAAATGGATGTAAAGTGTGAATTCCATAACAGATATATTTAAGAGGAAGTTTATGTAGAAACCCCTTGGTTTTAAAAATAAATAACATCTAGAACATGTTATTAAACTCACCAAGACACTTTATGGACTTAAATAATCCCCTAGACTCTGGCATGATAGATTAACTAGATTTTTGTTACAAATAAATTTTGTTAAGGGAGATACAAATCCAACTATTTTTATAAAAAAAGTTTCTAAAAACACCATCATTGTTCAAATTTATGTCTATTACATTATTTTTTATCCAAAAAAAGTATTTAATAGATTCCTTTGTATATCTTATGATTTCTGGGTTTGAAATGAACATGATGGGAGAATTTACTTATTTTATATTTTTTCAAATTACACAAAAACTATAATTAAATTTTATATGTCAACATAAGTATATAAAATATATTCTTAAGAAATTTGGTTATGAAAATACTAAAAGTATTGGTACTCCTATAAAAACCTTAAAAACTTTATATATTGACGAATCTAGGAAACCAATTGATCAAAATTTCTTTATAGGAATGATTGGAAGTTTAATTTACTTAATAGGTAGTCATTAAGATTTAATGATTTCTGTATGATTATGTGGTAGATATAAAGAAAATCTAAAAGAGTCCAAACTTAAATCTATAAAATGAATTTTTCATTATCTTAATGGAAACGTGGATTTAGGATTGTTTTATTTGTTTATAAATGATTTTTGAATTAAAAAGTTTTTAAATACTAAATTTTGTGAATGTTTAATGGATATGAAAAGTAATTTGGGAACATTTCATTTCTTAGAAGAAGATTTAGTGTCTTGGTCTTGTAATAAATAACCCTCAGTAGCACTTTCCATTATTAAATCCAGATATATAGAAATTGGAAGTTGTCATGCTCAAGTTTTGTGGATGCAACACACACTCATAGACTATGGAATAAGTTTTATTAAAAATCAAATATAGTGTGATAATACAAGTGTTGTTGATTTAAGAAAATACCAACACACAACTCATAAGAAAATAACATAGATATAAGACACCATTTCCTTTAGTATCACAAAAAAATAGAGATATCATTTTGAAATTAATTGGAACACAATAACAACTCAAAAATATTTTTTCTAAACCCCTTATTTCTGATAGATTTGAATATATTAAACAAAATATTAGAATGATGAATATCAAATAATAATTCATATCTAATTCATGTTTATCAATATCATTACATTAATGAAATACTTATCAAAGGGGGAGTATATATGTTGTATTTTTATAAAAAATTATGTTTTCTAATTTTTTTCTTTTTTTTTAAAATTTTAGGTTTTCAAAAATTTGAATTCTCGAATCTTTAAATGTTTTCAAAATAAAATTTTATTATTAAAAATTTTTAGAATCAATTTTTTTATTAATTTTTTTGAATGAAAATTTATTTAAAAATTTTGTTGGACAACATTTTTCTTGTAAGGTTTACCATATTCAATTTCTATTACAAAAACCAATAATAACACATTACTCGATAAAAATTTCAATTCTAAAGTTAATTTTTACTCTTAAAAGTATGACTATAATATTTAATTTTTGTAATTATCCATTAATTTTATTCTTCTATGTTTTTACATATTTTTTTACATAATTTTAATTTTTAACAAATTTATAAACTTCATGTAATCATAAAATATGGTAGTTTGATGCATAATTTACATAAGAAAACATTAAGAGTTAATAATATTTATTAATTAATTCAAGTATTAATCTCAACTGTGAGATCAAATTATGGTTTTTAATATGATATTTTAGATTTCTGGAAGAAAAAAGGTCACCCCCTGAGCCTGTATATAAGGAGTAGGTCACCCTTATCGCACATTGTTTTTAGAAGTTTCTCTTGAACCTCGACACCCCTTTTATTTCCTGGTCTAGAAATTTGGAATTTGTACGATCAAATTCTTTAAACCAATTATCAGCATTAGTTTTAGTAAGATGGCTTCAAAAGAGGATTTCTCCAAGCATGAAGTAGTAAAGGAAAGGATTGTTTAGAAAACATGGCATGAAAAGTACGATTCTTTTATGAAAAGAGTTAGTAAATTTCAAGGGTGAAAAAATATATATATGGAAAAAGATTATTTTGATTTACATTATTTATAAATAGTTAGAAAATTTTAATCTACTATCAAATTAATTATCAAAAATGATTTGGATATGAATGTTTTAAACTTGTTTGGTGAAAGTTTCAATCTAAGTATTCATCAAGTTCTGGATCTAGTTGACGTTCTCTTAGAAGGTGAAACATATTTTCCATCCCATAATCTTCTGGTGAAGCTTGGTAGTTTTGAAAAATTTAACGCTGAAACATTGTTGTTATCATATTATGAAAAGGTTAGAAAAGTTTTTCACCTCACTATAGATTCTATATATGTAACTTAATGGATGCAAGGATACTTGATACTGATAAAATAAGTACTTTAAAATTCCTTCATATTTTCATTATGGATTTTATTATCAATATGAGGTAGATATATTCGTTAAATTATTTTAAATTAAAAATTTATCATATGCACTTATAGAAATGGTTTCATTAATTAGAGAGGAAACCATGGAAAGGATAAAACTAGTTTTTCATCCAAAATTTAAAAAATTTATGGATAAATCAAATAAAGATGCTTCCAATGTAGAGGTTGTCAAAGGTAATGAGTCAGTGCAAGAGAAAAGGAAAGACGAATCCTATCCTCCTAAAATTAAGAAGAAACAACGAGAAAAGTACGATGAATAATTTAAGATTCTGATGGATTATAAAGATAAAAAAATATAGGGCATCCTAATTTTAGAATTGATAAAGCTGAAGTGTAAGATTTTAAAATCAAAATAGTGGATGTGATGAAAGAATAAGAAAAGAAGAAGAAGCAGAAGAAATAACTAATTGAGGTTATGGTGATGGAAAATTTATTGAAATGTTTAGAACATGAATTGACTAATTATCTTGTATCAGTGTCGCTATTATTTTTAGTTCAACCAATTCCAGGTTTTACAACACTTCCTACTACTAATTTATAATTTTTTTTAACTCCATTAGTTCCAATTGTTGTTGAAAAAGGTAAGATAAAATAAGTTGTAGAAGAAGTTTAAATTGAAATCCAAGTTCAAAAGTATGTTTAATAATAGGTACCAAAATAAGTTAAGAAGTCAATTGAGATGAAAATAAAAAAAACTATTCAGAAGCATGGAAATGGAGTTTTAAGAATTACATGTATGTTAGGAAAAGAACTGGAAGAATATGAATAAGAAGAGGTGGAAAAAGGAAAATAAGAATAAAACTATTCAAAGTAATATTCATCATCTACTTCCTTATCGACTCAGTTTAATAATGATCCATTTATTATTGTTTTAGTGAATAAGTAATCATATTATCATGGGTAAAATGAAGTTCAACATTCAAATACCAAAGTATTGGATAAGGTAGAGAACAATAAAGAAGTTTATGTCATAAAAGTTTTCGATGAGGAAGAAGTTGGAGGAAAAGAAAATAATGATATTGGACCATCATACCAATGAATTATAGAATCATTATTGAATTATTCAGACACATCAGTCACATAAGCACAAAAAATAATAGATTATATTTTTAAAAATCTAAAGAAAATAATATATTCAATTCCATATATTCCAAAAATTGAAGAAATATGCAATAATATTAAGAAATGTTTATATACTAAATTTGATTCATCAAATTTTTTAACAAAATTATTTGTTTAAAATTAGGCCAATATTAGGCATTTTAATGAAAAGTATAAGGTATAGAAAATAATATTCAATCTGATGGTAAAATGATTGATACAATTTGATGGTGACTTGAATGAACATGATGATCAGATTGTGAAAGTTAAGAAAGATTATTTTGATATAGATGATCCCTTTGAGAAAATTTCAAACGATGTCTCTAATAGGTTGAAGATGGTTAAAAATATGAAGAAATGTCATATTCTTAGAATTAGGATATCTCTAAATTAAAATAAGAGATTAAAAAGCTGAATTTTTAGAATTCATGGATCTGATCCTTCAAACAAGACTTCCAGAATATGAAGTAAAAAAAGAATAGTGGTTTTCTTGAAGAAGATATAATCAGTTTGAAGGCATAGAATCAGAGGATCTCAGTCATGGAAAAGAGGATATCTAACCTAAAATATTCAACAACTGAATCCAAAATAACCAGGAAGATTTGAAGAAGTTAAATGATACTGTAAAAAAGTTGTATAAGATATAATTAACTTATTACTGAACTCTTAATGTATTTATGAATCAAATATTTTTAATGATATAATTTGAATGAAATTTTCTCCAAATATTTTTTATATTCATGGTTTCTAACTTTAATTGGAATAATTTTCTATATTTTTCTCTTGTATGAGTTTTTATTTAAACACAATTGTTTCATACTATATCTTTCTGACATTTCAGAATAATACATTACTTTCCCTATTCTTTTTTGAAAATATAAAAGTGATATAAGTAATAAAAATGGGGAGAAATATCTCAAAATTGGGGGGGGGTAATATAAATGGGGGAAAATATCTAAAGTGTGATATTATTGATGTGGATAATCCAAATTAATAATACTTTATATTGGACAAAGAATGGTGAACAAAAATAATTCAACAAGATAGGGGGAGTTTTAAGATATGTAAAGGGAAGATGTTTCTTATGAAGAATTACTTTGAAGTTAATAAGCATAAAAGGGGTTTTAAGTTTTTCAAAGTTAATAATATTTCATTTTAAGTGTTGTGATTTGTGCTTTCCGAAATGGTGGATATTATTGAGTTGAAAGTTTTTACTTTTTAATTTTCCTTTCCTTAGTTTTCAAAATTACAAACACATTCTTAAAACATTATTATACTAACTTTATATATCAAAAGTATTTTAGTATGTTTTTTAAATTTTTTTATACTTAAAAAATTAATATTTTCTATGTAAATGAATTAAAACTTTTTATCTTTAATAAGATCCATCAATCTGATTGAGAGTCTGGTACATCAGACTAGTTTATTTTCTAATTGATTGACTAAGGTCTTGTCAGTTAGACTAACCAAAGTCTTATCCATCAGAATGAAAGTAGTTAAAATCCATTAGACTGACCATAGTTCAGTTCATCAGATTGAAAAACAATATTGTCCATCAAAAATTGTAATGTTTATAATTAGAGTGTTGGAATTATTTCTTTCTAACTAAATTTTTTATATCATTGTAATGGTGTAATCAAAATGACATTGGATGAAGAAATTTTTATGAGATGTCAAGTGAAGACCATCCGATGTCATTGAAAAAATTTGATAATTATATAAAATATGACTATTGGAGGGATTCCTATAAATAGAAGTTTATTTAAGGAGATTGGAGTTGATGTATTTTCAACTCAACATGTCTGGTATTTTTTTCTTCTTAAACATCTCGTTCTCACACTTTTTAATGATTCATAGAGTTGTATTTCTATGTAATCCATATGAGGATAATAAATTACTTAGGATATTTTTCTTCTATATTCACATTTTCCAATCAAGGTTTAGGTTAATAGACTCTGAGGATAGGAAGACATGTGATTCAAAGTAGGATGATTGGGGGTTTCTAGTGTATCATAAGATATAACTAAAGCTGATCATCATATTGAGGGATTCCAGGATTTTGGAAGATAGATCAATTCTGATATTCATATCAAGGGATTTCTTGGTGTGGAATAGAAGAGCTTTATAGTTAGGTTCAAAACTATGGATATTTTAAGTTAGGATTTTTGATTTCCTTAACTCTAATGTTTTAAGAGTATAATTACTTTTATAAATATTCTATGTCATTATTACTTTATTATAGTCTTCCATATTACTTTTCTCTATAATTTATATATTAATAAGTTAAAATCACATTAGAAAGTTTATTTTATTAATATTTCTAATAACTGTTTTATCGGAATATCTATCAGCCCGATTAATAACATTGAATTGTAAAAAACTTTTAAATATGATACATATACTCTAATCATCAGAAGATAGCTGAGTTTGATATTTTAAACAAAATATGTTTTGTGATTTGTGTTATTTTAATATTTTAAACTTCAATTACCCCTATTTTAGCTACGATAAACTCTTATAATCAATCAATTGGTCTCAGTGTAACTTCTACTGAGTAACTTTTCAAATTTATAATTTTATTATCTACAATAAGTTATTAATTTTTTATAATCTTTATGATTATAAATTGTTATTACACTAACCTGTATTTTAGAAATAGTTTCTATTCCTATAATATGGTATGATTAAATATTGATACTCTTGAGAATTTGAATCATAGTAGACCACCTATATTTGATTTTAATGATTATGAATCTTGTAGAGACAAGATGAAAACATTTTTTATTAATACTGATGTGGAACTTTTTTTATATTGACTAGAAACTATAAAATTCTATAAAAAGAAGTTATTGCTTTTAAAATTTAGGGAAAAAATATTATCAACTGAATTATAGAGTAAGGAGAACTCTATTATGTTATATGACTTGAAATATATACAACCAAATATCTTCATGTGAACTAGAAAATTGTATATGGAAGAAATTGGAGGTAATTCATTTTGGAACTTCTAAAGTTATTGAGATAAGGAGAGCTATGATTAGATTTGATTATCGAGATTTTGATTTTCTACCTGAAGATATTGTGCTAAAATGAACCAAAGGTTTATGACTATTGTTAATAGTTTACAATATCTTTGAATGAAGGATCTTACAGATCGAATCTTAATAGAAAATATTATTGAAATAATGCTAGGTGAATTAGAATCAAGGAGAAATACTTTGGATGACACAAGGAGGATTAATATTAATACTCTTGATGATATTACTAGAACCCCTACATAATATGAGGGAAGATTAAGGAGATATAATATGAAAATAAAAAATTAAAATGAAGAATTTCCTTTTCAACTACATCAAATGGCCTGGGTAAAGTTCAAATTGATGAGAAATTTGTAATATCTCCTAAAAAGGAGAAAGTTTTTTTTTGAGAAAGATATTTTTCCATAAGAACAATCAGGAAATGAACTAGAAAATATTTCTAAAATAATTAATAATTTTTTAGTGAAAAACGATTTTCAGTACATATATAAGGATAATCACAAATATAAAAGTGATAAGAAGGATTCATTAGAAGTTATATGTAATGAGTTTAAGAAATATGGACATATCAGACTATATTTTTTTAAGATAAAAATAACGGATATAAAGGAAAGAAATTATGATGTAAATTCTAAGAATTATATTAAGTATAAGAATAAGAAATGTCTAAAAGAATTATATTTTCAGAGTAAAAGTGGAAGAGATTGTTCTTCTGGTAATTCATCAAATAATGAAAGTTCCAAATAGAAAAATATCAGATTATATGAAAAATACCAAGGATAAAAAATTCTTCATGGCTAAGATGATTTCATAATCTTTTATAAATATGATCTTAAATTATAATTACCATGATATTACTTATTATTAAAATATTACATATTATAATGAAGCATATTCTTCATCTAATGAAGAAAACAATTAATTACCAAGTTTTGATGAAGTATCAGGATTTATGAAATTATTTTAAAATGAAAATTTTAAGATTTCAAAAAAAAATGAATTTGCTCAAGAAAAACCTGTGAACGTAAATTCAATGGTTTATACTGTAACTAATAAAATATCAAATCTTTTTTAAAGATTTAGATAAATCTAATTTTTAGAAATTTATATTTTAAAATAACTTTATAAATCTAATTTTTGAGAAAACTAGTTTACAAAATGATATTGTAAAACTTTTTTCAAATAAATTTTTTACTAAGGATAAAATTTATTTTTAAAACTAAATTATGGAATATCTAGTTTGATGAATCTTTTTTAAAATTTTACTTATAGTAAGGATTTTTTTTGTAAAATGTATAATCAAAATATACCTCATAGATATATTTCTGGAATGGGTTATACAAATAGAAAACTATTTTTAATAATAACTACTCTGTTCTAAAGAGTGATCCATTTTTCATTAAGTGTCAAAGTTGTGAAAATTGGAAGACCAAATTTTATTTAAATAAAATTAAATATTTTAGATTTCATAAATAATATTTTTCAAAATAATAGTCATTTTATCAGAAAAATAAAGTTTGATAAATGTGGATTCATAAAATCTTACTTTCTGATAATACAATATCCAAGAAGGTTTGGGTTTCGAAGTGCTCATATTTTTGTTTTCAAGAAAATAAATAATTTACCAAAAAAATTATTTGGTACATGGATAGTGGATTCACTATATACATGACTAGAAATAAATATTTCTTTAAGAATATTATAAATATTAAAGGTGAAAAAGTCAGTTTTGTAGACAATTCTTGTAATGACCCAAAATTTTATCTTCGGAATTTCTCCCTTCTTATAGTAATATCATAGAATATAATCACCTAAAATAACATTATGAAACACAATTCCACATCATTATTAAATGAACTAATAAATTCTATGTGACCTTTAAACATAATTTTTTCATTTCTGTGATTTGAATTTTGAAAATCTGACACAGACGGTTGCGATCAATAAAATGTTTGGAGTCTGATAGGAAAAACTTAATTTTTTGTGAATAGTAACATACCATTATGAATAGTAATATTACCTTTATGAATAGTAATATGACCCTTATGAATAGTAAAATTTCCATGTGAATAGGAACCTTACTAATGATAGTATAAATAAAATTTATCCATCTTATAAGTGACAATATGATATAATTATATTATAGTGTTGGTATTTTTGAAAGTTATAAAAATTTAATGATTAATTTAATAATTTAAAAGAAAATTTATTCTCATAAAATGTATTCATAAAAAAATATTTTGATGTATTATGATTATACAATAATTTTATGAGACCTTAATTAAATTTTCAAAGTGTTAGAAAAGTAGTTTTAATTTTAAAATTTGTATTTTTCATGTAAATTATTATTTTAATTAAAAATTAAATTAATAATATTTAGAAAATTATTTTCATAAAATGGAGTTAATTTTTTAATTCTTCATATCAAAAAATGTTTAGGGTAAATTTTTTATATTTTTCTGTAATATTTTAATTTTTGGTAAATAGTGAAATTCAATAATTTATAAAATATGCTAAATAAATGAATTTTTGCATCATGCTTGAGTCATGGATAATATAAATGACCATTGTTTTGAAATAAAATTCCATATTTACTATATTTATTCATGGAATCATCACTATTTCTTTTCTTTAGGTAAATTTATAAACTAATGAATTAAATATTAAGAAAACAGTCATTCCCTCCACTATAAATACCACCCCTTACAACCTCATTTCCTCACACCTATCAAGCTTTAATCCTTGTAAAAATTATGCCCAAAACTCTTTAATATCTCCTCCTCCATGTCCAAAATCTATTGGTCTCATCAAAATAGCAAGAATAGGTGCCTTGAGGAGGATCTCAAGTGGAGAATTCAAGAGGTAATTCCCCTATCTATTTTCTTTCAATTTCCTTTCAAATTTCATTGATTTTATTATTTATCCTCAAATTATCTTATAAAAATTCCATTATAACTCTATAATTATTGATATAATGGTATTATATCTTGTTAATGGAATATTATTCATTAAACCCCCCCTCTCTTTTATTTTTAAAAGTGAAATCATTGCCCATAATGCGTAAATTCACCATCATCGTGGGCGATGCACCTTCATTTTCCTTCAAAGCCGTCAAGGCTATCAATAAAAACATTAAATTATTGAAATGATATTTTATTATGTTTTTTAACCCCTTTTATGTTCTAGAAACAAATTTTATACATAATACTAAATTATAACACAAAACATGTTCATTGTAATCCAAAAACCACCCTAATTAACTTAAAATGATCATCATTAAATTTTGTCTAATGATTCATCATCATGGTATATAAAAAAATTCATTATAAGATCATTTAAAATCATAATTTATCATTAATAACATGTAATAGAAATTATTGATGTTTATCCATGTTCTACATGAACTTCCTTTCACGTGTACAAGTGAACCGTTCATGAAAACTAAGAAAAAGAACACTCTTGAACTATGAATTTAAACTCTATAACTCATCCAAAGGCCCATAAAGTAACTTAATAAAACCATTTTGAATAAATTACATGTATAAAAGGTTCTTTATGTTTTAATTAATGAATATATTGTAATTATATAGAAAATTAAAGTGAAGAAAGTGTTTGAACACAAGGTAAGGGGAATTATCGAACCCAACTTTATTTCTCTGGGTTTTCCCTCTTTCACTCCATATTAATTATGGTTATCCCTTAAAAATAATTTACTCATCATTATCTTACCTTTTTTGGGATATAAATGCTTTCCACTGGAGTTTATTTAAAAACAAAATCTTTTCCAAAAGAAATCTTCTTTTAAAAACACACCTTTTACTTCTCACTCAAGGTTGATGGTTCTTGTATCAAGTATGTTATTCCCTTTTTAATTTTGGAACCCAAATTTTATGAATTTAAAATTTATGAAATGAAACCCATTCATTTATATGGGTTATTTATGTCCAGGATTTATATATGTTATATGTGACATGAATGATAATGTTAACATTATGATGTTACAAGTGTGCCAAGAATTATATAACACAGTGTTGATGTTATGATATGACGGGTGCACCCAGAATTATACAATTATCCAATGCATTGGGAAATGTGATGAATCTCATGAGTTAGAGAGAAATATTCATGAACATGATGATATATTTTTTCAAAACTATGTGTTGTAGTTAACCACTAAGACATAAGGTTTCATTTTTATGCATTTCCACTTTTCATGACTTTTATAAATTCTTCCTGTAATGTTTATGATCCTATGCCTATTTTATTATGATAATGATTATAATTGTACCATGTTGTATTGTCTCATGTTCTTATCCTCTTACTGGGACTTTATCTCACCCTTTTTTA
Source organism: Viscum album (assembly GCA_963277665.1). Taxonomy (NCBI): domain Eukaryota; kingdom Viridiplantae; phylum Streptophyta; class Magnoliopsida; order Santalales; family Viscaceae; genus Viscum; species Viscum album. The sequence continues at coordinate 564,800,395 of OY728134.1, read as the reverse complement.
TGTATATACCCAGGTGATTACGTGTACTAAGGATAACTCAAGGGCTAATAAGAAGCTAGAGAAGAAGACATTAAATAAATGTTTATGTTTTATGTTGTAAAATTTATGTATGGTACTAGTTTTAATAAGAAACCAAACCTTTGTATCCTCATGGTGTAATACTTTTATGTTTCTTATCATTAAAATGATGTAAAGGTAATGTAATAAAAGCAGTGTCGCTATAGTTGGTATTAGAGGCATGATTTAGATAATTTGGGAATTAAGATTAGAGAGCCTGAGTGAAAACCTTAGTATGAGACTAAGTACATGTAAGCATACAAGAAGCTTTGATAAACATAGGGATCCCATAATATATTATTTTAGTGTCAATTGTAAAAAGGAATAAATTATATATTCATGACTTTTTGACTTATGATTTCTTATAACCTTTTCTATTTTAGATAATGGTGGGAACTTGGAGAAACTAGGCCAACAACCCATGAAAGGGATGGTGCAGAGAGTTCCCGAAAGACATCCCCAATGCTTTGGGAGGTGGAGTTAAAAAATTCATGGTGATGATTACCCAGTTGTCTCAGGTTATGAAAAATAAACTAAATAATGTAGAACGCTATCCTTAACCTAAGAGGGAGCATCTAGCTGTTGAGTGTTTTATGTGGAAATGACCATAGACGTTTAGTGGATCTTTCGATACACTTGTTGCGGAACTGTGAGTCAACTCAATGGAGAAGATCTTTTCTATGTTTCACTATTCTAAGATGAATAAGGTGACTCTGGCCATTTATCATCTCAATTAAGAGGCCGACCAATGGTGGGATTTTATTAAGAACACCAAGACGAGAGATGAAATTAAAGATATGGAGTGGGAAGACTTAAAGATAATGATTCTTAACAAGTATTTCTCACGAAATATTAATACGAAGATGAAAAGAGAATCATATTGATAAATAAAAAGGAATAAGAATCTATCATGACCTATGAAGGGAATTTTACAAGGCTTTCAAGGTATTCTTATGTATTTTTATCAACAATGATAGAAATATTGATGCATTATTTAGTTGATTAAAACCACACCATTTGAAGGCTCTTGAAATTCAAGACTTTGGGATTTATGAAGAAGTTATTAAATGCAATCTCAAAGTGGATATGAAGTTTGGAGAATAATCCCATGGATATGGTGATAAGAAATGAAATATGGAGTTTCATGCAAGAGGATCTAATGAGAAAGGTGGAAAGAAAACTCAACCACCCACATGTAAAAAATATGGGAAGAAGCATCATGAGAACTACCTCAAAGGTATGGGTAAATGCTTTAAGTGTGGAAGAGAATTCCAAAAAGTACAAGAGTGTTGAAAATAAATTGGAAGGTATAAGAATGTGGTAGAGGAAAGGATAACACCACCCATGGTCCAATGCTACAACTGTAGGAAGAAAGGGAATTATACAAGCTAGTGCACTAAACATAGAGTCCTCACGGGTAATTAGCATCAAAAACCACGAAATAAAAAGGAATAAGGGAAGGATTATGCCATTACTATTGAAAAATTAGAGAAATAAAATGAATTCATACAAGGTACACTTACTATTCAATCAAGAATGGAAAGAGTCTTATTTGATTCTAGTTATACACACTCCTATATATCTCTCAGGTTTTCTAGAACTATTGAATCGAAGCCCCGAAACCTTGAAATAGAGATATTTGTAAAAACACCAAGTTGTCAAATAATTACAACCCAAGTGTTGGAATTTTATCATATTGGCATATGTAGGGGCATTATTCTAGTGAATCTCATGATACTTACTTTGGTAAAATTTGATGCTATAATGGGAATGGATCAGCTCTCGTTATATAGAGCACATGTAAACTGTTGGGAATAGAAAATATATTTTCATATTTAGAACCATCCCATGTTCCTCTAAAAATAAAAGTAAGACCATGAATCTCCTTTGAAGAATCCTTTAATGGTGTGGGTGTTGATTCCATGTGAAGAGGCATACCTCACTCAAATGGTTGAGTCAAAGGAAAGTTTCAACCTAGCGGAAATAACTATCATAAAGGAATATGGTGATTTATTTCCCAAAGAGTTACCTAGAATTCCACCGGATTGTGAGGTAGAGTTCTCAATAGAACTCATACCAGGAGCTACTCTTATCTCAAAGTTTCCATATGGGATGGATCCTATCAAACTGGATGAGTTAAAGAAGTAGCTACAAGAGCATTTGGATAATGTGTTCATATGCCCTAGTGAATCACTTTGGGGTGCACCAGTGATCTTTGGGAAGAATAAGGACAAATCAATGCGATTGTGTATCAATTATAGAGAACTCAACAAGATCACCATAAAGAAGAAGTATCCTATCCCAAATATTGGTGACTTGTTCGATCAACTATGAGGATCTCAATACTTCTCAAAGGTGGATCTTTGTTCTGGATATCATCAATTAAAGGCGAAGAAGGAATATATTTAAAATACTGGATTCTATACAAGGTATGGGCACGATGAGTTTCTAGTGATCCCTTCTAAATTAATATATCCCCTCAAATATTCATGGATTTTATGAATAGAGTCTTCAGACATTACCATGACAAATTTTTGGCAGTGTTTATCTATGATATTATCATCTACTCTAAGAGTAAATAGGAATATGAAGAATATCTAAGGCTTATGTTGGAGACATTGAGAAAGGAGAAGTTTTCCACCAAGTTTATCAAGTTTTACTTTTGGATGAATCTAGTCATGTTCTTAGGAATTGTGACCACAAATGATGGAATTTGTGTGGACCCTTAAAAAACAAAGGCAATTGAGGAATGGCCCAAAACCTATTATTTCACAAAAATATGTAGTTTTCTTGGAATATATGGGTACTACCGACGTTTTGTTAGAAATTTCTCCCAATTATCAAGCCTGCTAACTAAGTTAACAAGGAAAGGGGTAATGTATGTCTGGATGGAAGAATGTGATGAAAGATTCAAAGAGATAAAGAGAAGGATAATCACTGCACTTGTAATCACATTACCAAAAAGTGGAGAAGGCTTTGTGATATACAATGATTCTTAAAAGAAAGGAATGGGTTGTGTACTCATGAAAAATGATAATGTGATAGCCTATGCCTCATGGTAGTTGAAGATCCATGAGCAGAACTACCCAACACATGATCTAGAGAAAGAAGTTGTGATTTTTACATTGAAAATCTTGTGGAACTACCTCTCTAGTGAGAAGTGTGACATATATACTAATCAAACGAGTATAAAGTATATATTCACACAAAAGGAGATCAACATGAATTGAAAGGATATGGTTGGAGATAATCAAAGACTATGATTTCCCTATTTATTATCATCCTGTTAAGGAAAATAAGGTAGCTGATGCTCTTAGTAGAAAATAACCAACTACTCTATCCATGATGCAGATTGAGAAAGACTATATATTCATGGATATACAAAGGATAGATTTGGAAAATAATAACAGTAGGGAATACATCCTAACATGCCCAAATGATTTCCCAACCATCTATCCAAGAGAAGATTAAGGAGGCATAAAGGGATGATCTGGAGTTACAAAAGAAGGTGAATACAGTTAAGGAAGGGAAGCTGCAAGAGTTCCATATCGATGATGATGGTGTGATTCGGTTTGGAACATAGCTTTGTGTTCCTTTATCACATAGGATAATGAAGGATCTATTTGATAATGCAAATAGAATGCCTTTCTCTATCCTTCCTAGTATCACCAAGATGTACCATGATATCTGAGAACAATTTTGGTGGGACAACATGAAGAAGAATATTGCTGATTATATCTCAAGGTTCTTGATATGATAGCAAGTTAAAGTAGAGTGAAAAAAGTCCAAAGGGATGATGCAACCATTTCCTATATGCATGTGGAAATGGGAGAATGCCACTATGGACTTTGTTACAGGTATCCCAAAGAAATCTAAATGAAATAATATGATATGGGTTATGGTGGACCGACTCACCAATACTTCACACTTTATCGCTATTTGGGAAGATATATCTCTTGAACAACTTTCAAAGATATATCTGAAGGAAGTGGTGAGACTGAATGGGGGTTCCACTCTATTATCTATGATCATGATCCAAGGTTCACATCTAAATTTTGGAGGATTATTCAACATTCCTTGAGTACTAAATTGAATTTCATCACAACATATCACCCCTAAATTGATGGGTAATCTGAAAAGACTATTAAGATGTTGGAAGATATGCTAAGAGCATGCTCACTAGAATTAAAGAGTGGATGGGATTAGCGTATCCCATTAGTTGGGTTATCATGAAAAAATATCTCCCACTCAAGTATTAAGATGGATCCATATGAATATCTATATGGAAATTGATGTAAAACTCCAACCTATTGGGATGAATATGGAGAAAGAAAGCTACTTGGACCTGATCTTGTACAAGAGATAACTGAGAAGTTTCAAGCCATCCAAAAACATATCAAAGCTGATCAGAGTTAGAAAAAGAGCTATGATACCAACCATAGAAGGGAATTGGAGTTCGACATTGGAGATCAATTCTTCCTTTGAATATCACCATGGAAGAGAGTCATGCAGTTTGGAAAGAAAGGGAAGCTAAACCCAAGTACATTGACTCCTTTGAGATCCTTGACTGCATCAGAGTCATGGCCTGTCAGCTTGAACTTCCACCAAATATGGCTCAAGTTTATGATGTGATTCACATATCACTCCCAAGCATGTACATACCAGATCCATCAAAGGTACTGAACTCTAATATGGTATAGCTATAAGATCACCTCTCTTATGAGGAGTAACAAATAAAGTTTTTAGACCCGAGAGATAAGGTTCTACAGAAAAGGAAAACCCACCTTGTCAAAGTTTTGTGGTAGAACCATAAGTATGAAGAAGCAACTTAGGAACCAGAGGATGTGATAAAGGAGAAGTACCCTCACCTATTTATGTAAAATAAAATTTCAAGGGTGAAATTTCAAAAGGGGGGAAGAATGTAACACCACAAACTTTTATCAATACAATCTATCCCTTCTTATAGTAATATCATATAGTATAATCACATAAAATAAAATTTGGAAACAAAATGAAACATCATGATTAAATGAACTACTAAATTCTATGTGACCTTTAATAAAAAATTTCCCACTTTATTGATTTAAATTTCGAAAATCTGATATACACGGCTGTGATCAGTAAGATGTTTGGAGTGTGATATGGTAAACTTAATTTTTGGTGAATAATACCCTTATAAATAGTAATGTTACCTTTATGAATATTAATATGACCCTTATTAATATTAAATTTTCCATGTGAATAGAAGACTTACCAATGATAGTATAAATAAAATTTATCCATATTATAAGTGACAATATGATATAATTATATTATAGTGTTGGTTTTTTTGTAATTCATGAATATTTAATGAGTAATTTAATAATTTAAATGAAAATTTATTTCCATAAAATGTATTCATAAAAAATTATTTTTATGTATTATGATTATATGATAATTTTATGAGACCTTAATTAAATTTTATAAGTGTTAGAAACCTAGTTTTAATTTTAAAATTTGTATTTTTCAAGTAAATTATGATTTAAATAAAAATTAAATTATGATTTAATTTGTGTTTTAAAATTAAATTAGTAAAATTTAGAAAATTATTTTCATAAAATGGATTTAATTTTTTAATTATACACATAAAAAATGGTTAAGGTTAATTTTTGATATTTTTCTGAAATACTTTAATTTTTGGTGAATAGTGAAATTCGATAATTTACAAAATATGCTAAATAAATGAATTTCTGCATCATTCTTGAGTCATGGATGATGAAAATGGACATTGGTTCAAACTCACATTTTATAATTACTATATTTATTCATGTAATCATTACTATTTATTTTTTTGATAGAAATTAATAGACTAATGAATTAAATGTTGAGAAAACACCCCTACACTCCACTATAAATACCACCCCTTACAACCTCATTTACTCACACCTATCAAGATTCAATACCTATAAAAATTCTACCCAAAAATATTCCCTATAACCTACCCCATGTCCAGGAGCTCTTTGTCTCATCAAAAGACCAAGCCTAGCTGCCTTGAGGAGGATCTCAAGAGGATAATTCAAGAGGCAATTCCTCTCTCTCTTTTCTTTCAATTTCCATTCAAATTTCTTTTCTTTTCTTCTATATCCTCAACTTCTCTTATCCAAATGTTAGGATAAATCCATTATTATTGATATAATTTTATTCTATCATGTTAATGGAATATTATTCATTAAATTTTTGATTATCTCTCTTTTATTTTTAAAAATGAAATCATTTCCCCTGATGTGTCAATTTACCATCATCGTGGGCGATGCACCTTGATTTTCCATAAACACCTTCAAAGATGTAAATAAAACCATTAAATGGTTGAAAACAGATTTTATTATATATTTTTTAAACTCTTTTATGTTCTATAAACAACTTTTATACATAATACTAAATGATAAAACAAGACATGTTCATTGTGATCCAAAAACCGTCCAAATTAACCTAAAATGATCATCATTAAATTTTATCAAATGATTCATCCTCATGGTATATAACCAAATTAATTATAATATCATTTAAACTCTTTTATGATCATTAATAACATGTAGTATAAATTATGGATGTTTATCCATGTTCTATACGAACTTCCATTCATGTGTTCAAGTAAACCGTTCATGAAAACTAAGAAAAAGAATAATCTAAAACAAAGAATTTAAACTCTATAACTCATACAAAGGCTCATAAAGGAACTTAATAAAACCATTATGAATAAATTCATTGTATAAAAGGTTCTATAATTGTTAATTAATGAATCTAATGTGAGTATATAGTAAATTAAAGTGAGGAAAGCGTTCAGATATAAAGTAAAAAGAATTCTCGAACCCAACTTTATTTCTTTTGGATTTCCCTATTTCACTCCATTTTTAGTATGGATATTACTTAAAAATAATTTATTCATCATTATATTAACTTTTATAGGATATAATTTTTTTCTCTAGAGTTTATGTTAAAAACAATGTTTTCTAAAAGAATTCCTCTTCTAAAAACCCTCCTTTTACTTCTCACTCAAGGTTGATGGTTCTTGTATCAAGTGTGTTATTCCCTCTTTAATTTGGGAACCCAAAGTTTATGAATGTATGATTTATTAAATAAAACCCATTCTTTTCCATGTGTTATTACTATCCAATATTGATATACTTTCTATGTGTCATGCATGATAATGTTAACGCTATGATGTGAAAGGTGTGCCTGAAATTATATAGTGCAATATTGATGTTATGATGTGACAGGTGAACCTAGAATTATATAGTTCTCCAATGCATTGGGTAATGTGATTACTCTCATGAGTTAAAGTGAAATATGTGTGAACATAATGATATATTTTTTCACAAATATGTGTGGTAGTTAACCACTAAAACATAAGGTTTCATTTTTATGCATTGCCACTTTTCAAGCCTTTAATTAATTCTTCCTATAATGTTTATGATCTTATCACATTGTTATAATGATAATGATTATTATCATCCCATGTTGTATTGTCCCATGTTTTTATCCTCTTACCGGGATTTTAGCTCACCCCCTTTTTATGTATATCCTCAGGTGATTACGTGTACTAAGGATAACTCAAGGGCCAATAAGAAGCTATAGAAGATGAAATTAAATAAATGTTTATGTTTTATGTTGTAAAAGTTATATATGGTACTATTTTTCCAAATAAACTAATTTTTTTATCCTAATGGTGTAATTTTTGTATGTTGTTTATCATTAAAATGATGTAAAGGTAATGTAAGAAAATCAGGGTTGCTATAATGCTCAAGGAGACATTATCAGTATAAGTACCATTTTTATTCTTGAAAATTATTTAATTTAAAATGAATTATTTTATATAGGACTTAAGCATAACCTTATTAGAATAACAAAATTATTTGATGAGGGTTATCTTATAAATTTCAAGAATAAAAAATATACAGTTCATATTTCTAAATATGAATTTATTATTTATGTCAATCAGCTTGAGAATGTTTACACACTAAACTTAGGAGACCTTAGGAGACAAGATATACCTTGACTTAGTGTAATGAAGAAAAATATTGGTTATGGAATAAGATATTAGGGAACTATTATATAAAACTTTAGCTAAGTTGTATAAGAAAGGTCTAGTTAAAAATCTACCAGAATATAGGTTTGACATTTCAAAATTCTATGATCCTTGTCAATTTGGAAAGCAACGCAAGTCAAAATTTAAATCAATTAATGAAGTCTCAAATTAATATGATTTATATTTAGTGCACATTGAATTTTTTGGTCCTAAGAAAACTATAAGTATCAGTGGGAAATAATATATATATGTTTTAGTTTATGATTACACTAGATATTCTTGGGTATATTTTCTAGCTAAAAATTCTGAAGCCTTTTGTCATTTTAAAAATTTTATATCCAGAGTTAAAAATGAGAAAAACCTCTCCTTGATAAGTATTCATAGTGATCTTGGTGGAGAATTATTAAGTTATGAATTTGAATTTTTTTTTAATAAAAATGATATTATGAATAACAATTCGGCGCTTAGAACTCCAAAAAAAATGGTGTGGTCAAAATAAGAAATAGAATTATTCCAGAGATTATTAGAACCATTCTGAGTGAATACTCAACTGCTAAATATTATTAGGTTGAATAAGTTAGTACTTATTTTTATACTATAAATCTAGTTTTAATAATACCTTTTATTAATAAAACTTCATAATAGTTGTCAATTTTAAGGAAACTAAAAATTTCATATTTTAATGTTTTTGGATACCAAGTATTCATTATGAATACTGAAGATAACTTGCAAAACTTTTCACCAAAATATGATGAAGGAATATTTTTTTGGTTATTCTATAACTAGTAAGGCTTATATGGTTTTTAATAAAACCACAAGTAATAATTAGGAAATAATACATGTTAAATTTGATGAAACTAATCCTTTTTTTCAAACAACCTCAACCCACATATTTTGATGTTATTTCTAAAACAAATTTTCAACATATATTAGAAAGTTATTATCATGAAATAAAATATGAATAATATGATTATGAATTTATAACTCAAGAACATTTTCAACATGCTTTTGAATAATATAGTTTTTAAAAAATAATAAATCACTTGTTTCTTAGGAATCATCCCAATCATAATATCATTGGTGGTGTAGATAAACCAATCAAAACTATAAATTATTTAAGAAATGGAATTGAACATTTTCATTTTTATCTCAATTTGAACCTATGAATCCTATTGAGGGTTTAGGTGATTAGTATTGGATAAAGTCCATGTAAGAGAAACTCAATTAATTTGAGAGAAATAAAGTTTATACTGTGGTTGAATAACATAAAGATACTTCTGTAATTTGAGTAAAATGGGTTTTTCAGAACAAATGTGATGAAAATGGAATAATAATTAGAAATAAATATAGACTTATTCTTTAGAGATATAATAAAAAAAGGAATATATTATGAATAAACTTATGCTCAGATAACTAGAATTGAAGTTATTCATATACTTCTAGCATATGTAGCATTATTAAATTTGACACTATTTCAAATGAATGTGATGTACTCATTCCGTAATAGATATGTTAAAGAGGAACTTTATGTAGAAAAAATCCATAGTTTGAAAATAAAAAACATCCAAAACATGTTTTTAAACTTACTAAGGAACTTTTCAGACTTAAACAATCCCCTAGATCCTGGTGTGATAGATTAAATGAATTTTTATTACAAAACAATTTTGTTAAAGGAGCTGCAGATCCGACTCTTTTTATAAATTAAGTTTCTAAAAACATCATCATTGTTCAAATTTATGTCAATGACTTTATTTTTGGTTAAACTCAAAAATATTTAATAGATTCCTTAGTAGATATTATTATGTATGAGTTTAAAATGATCATGATGGGAAACTTTATTATTTTCTTGGTTTCCAAGTTACATAAAAACCAAAATGAAGTTTTATATCTCAATGTAAGTATATAAAAGATATTTATAATAAATTTAGACACAATAATAATAAAAGTATTAGTACTCCTATTATAACCTAAAATACTTAAGATATTTATGAATGTGGGAAAATAGTTGATCAAATGATCTTTAGGGGAATGATCAAAAGTTTAATTTACTTAATGTATTTTAATCCATATTTAATGTTTTCAATAAGTTTATGTGCTAGATATTAAGAAAATACAGAAGTGTCCCACCTTAAATCTATGAAATGAAAATTTCATTATCTTAAGGGAACTATAGATTTATGATTAATTTATTTTTTAGAAATGATTTTGAATTAAATAGTTTTTCATATGCTCAATTTGGTGGATGTAGAATGGATATGAAAAGTATTTCTAGAACTGGTCATTTATTAGGAGAAGATTTAGTGTCTTGGTCTTGTAATAAAAATCAATCAATAAAACTTTCCATTGCTGAATCTAAATATGTGGTAGCTAGAATTTTTTGTGATCAAGATTTCTGGATGCAACATACACTCAAAAACTATGAAATGAGTTTTATTAAAACTCAAATATTGTGTGATAATAAAAGTTCCATTACATTAATTAAAAATCTAGAACATAAATCACAAGAAAATCACACAGATATAAGTTACCATTTCCTTTGGGATCATAAAAAAAGGAGATATCATTTTATAATTCATCAAAATTAAAGAAAACCTTGCATATATTTTTACTAAACCCCTTATTTTTGATAGATTTTAATATGTTAAACCAAATATATGAATGATAAATATCAAATGATCATTCATATTTACTTCATTTTCACCAATCTCCATATATTAATGAACTCCTTCTCAAATGGAGAGTACATATGTTGTGTTTTTCTAAAAACAATTTTTTTTCTAAATTTTTTGTTTTTCTAATTTTTTTAGTTTTCCAAAATTTTTATTTTATTTTCTTTAAATGTTTTTGAAATAAATTTTTTTTATAAAAAATTTTCTTAATCAACTATTTTTTTACTATTGTTTTAGAATCAAAATTTATTTTAATTTTTTTGGACAATATTTTTCTTATAAAGTTTATCAGATTCAATTTTTGTTCCAAAAATAAATAAGAACATTTTAATCATTAAAAATTTCATATTGAAAGTTAATTTATACTTTGATAGGTATTCTTATAATATTTTAGTTGTTGTAATCATCCATTACTTTTATTTATTTTTATTTTTTTTACATATTTTTTTTAAAATTTTAATTTGTTAAAAATTTAAGAAAGTTTATGGAATTGGAAAATATGGTGTTATTATGTATATTTCTTATAAGAAAACTTCAAGAGTTCAGAATATTTATTAAATCATTCAAGTATTAATCTCAATCATCAGATCAAATTACAATTTTTAATACCAGCCACTATATTTATGAAAGGCAAAAGTTCCCCCCATGAGACTATATATAAGAATTGGGACACCCTTGTCCTACATCAGTTTTTAGAAGTTTATCTAGGATATCAAAACCCCTTTTATTTCTCATCCCAACTATTTTATATTCATATAATCAACTTCTTCAGACTGATTCTCGGCATTAGTTTCTATAAGATGGATTCAGAAGAAAATTTTTCCAAGCATGAATTAGTAAAGGAAAGCCTAATTTAGAAAACATGGAATGAAAAGAATGACTATATTCTAAAAATAGTTATTAAATTTCATGGTTGGGAAAATATCTATGTGAAAAAGTTTGATTTTTATTTACACTATTGGTAAATAGTTAGTGAATTTTATTCTACCCACAAAATCAGTTATGAAGATGATTTGGATGTGATTGTTTTCAAATTTTTTGGTCAAATTTTCAAACTAACCATTCATAAAGTTATAGATCTAGTTGAATTTTCCTTATAAGGTGAGTAATATCTTCCATCCCATAAGCTTCTAGATAATCTTGGTAGTTTTGAAAAATTGAAAGCTGGAGCTTTATTGTTTTCATCTTATGAAAATGTTATAAAATTTTTCACCTCACTCTAGACGCCATAGTTGTAACCTTATGGTTGGAAGGATACTTGATACCAATAAACATAGGTATGTATAATTTAAAAGTATTTGATATTTTCATTTTGGATTTTATTATCAATATGAGTAAGATAAATTTGGTGAAGAGTTTTTGATGAAAAACTAGTCATATGAATTTAGAGAAAAGGTTTCATTAATTGGTTAGGAAACCATAGTGAGGATGAAAATAGATTTCAATATGATTTTTTTTTGGAAAAATGTCATAAATATTCTTTCAATGAAGAGGTTTTAAAAGAGAAAGAATCAATGAAATAGAAAAGGAATGATGATTCCTCTCCTCCTAAAGCTTAAAAGAAACAAAAATCAATGTATGATGAAGATTTTATGAAGATGATGGATTATAAAGCTCATAAGAAGCTAGGGGATCCTAGTTTTGGACTTAATAAAGATGAAGTGTTAGATTTTAAAATCAAAATAGTAGACAAAATGTAATAAGTATAAAATAAGAAGAAGCAAAAGAAAAGACTATGTGAGGATATGATTATGTAAAATTTTGTGGAAGGTGTAGAACAAGTATCAATCAATCAACCTATATCTATTTCACCACTATCTCTAATTCAAAATGTTCTAGTTTTTAGAACACTTCCTACCACCAATTTATAATTTTATTGAAACTTTGATAGTTCCAGTTGTTTTTGAAAAAGGTAAGGGAAAATAAGTTATAGAAGAAGCTATAATTGAAACCCAAGTTCAAATGTCAGTTCAAGAATTAGTACCAAAATAAGTTGAGAAGTTAGTAAAGAAGAAAATAAAAAAATCTATTCAAATTAATGGAAAGGGATTTTAAAAAATATAAGGTAGTTAAGAAAAAAACAAGAAGATTAAGATGAAGAAGAAGAAGAGGAATAAAGAAAGAAAGAAGGAAGCTATTTAGATTCATATCCATCAGCTACTTCCTTATTAACTTAGTATGATAAGGATCCAATGTTAGATGTTTCATTTAATGTGCAATCATATTCTCATGAGGAACACTAACCTCAACATTTACATACCAAAGTATCAGATATGATAGAGAGAAATAAAGAAGTTGATGTTTTGAAAGTTTTAGATAAAGAAAAAGTAGAAGGAAAAGAAAATTATGATGTTGTACCATCATTACAATGAATTTCAAAAGCATCATCATATTTTTCATAAAAATTAGTCACATAATACCAAAAAAAATAGATTATATTTTTCAAAATATGAATTCAATAATAGATTCAATGCCATATCTTCCAAACATTTAATAAAGATGCAAGAATATTTCGAATAGTTTAAATGAGAAATAAGAATAATTAAAGATGTTGACCAAAAAAGTTGTTAAAAATTAGTCTAATATCAAGTGTTTAAAATAAAATTCTAAGGAATATAAAATAATATTCAACCAGTTGGTAAAATGGTCATGATAATTTGTTGATGACTTGAAAGAACTTGATGATCAGATTTTGGAAGTTAAGAGAGTGTCTTTCGATATAGCTGATTACTTTAAAAATCTTTTGTTCAATGTCTATAACATGATGAATATTTTTTAACAATTTAAAGGCATTTAAGATTCCTAGAATTAGGAAATATATAAATAAAAATAATAGATTCAAAAGTTGAAATTTGAGAATGCATGTTTTCTGTATCACCCTCGATTTCAAGTAATTAACACTTTATTTTTGTAATTTATGTATATTAAGTGTTTTGGTAAAGTTTGGGAGGGTTTATAGTTATTTTGGAATTTTTTTAGGGCTTTTATAGAGGTTCATGATTTGATAATGGTTAGTAGAAACCATGAAACTCCTCTAACCATGAAAAAGGATGACAATGGGCTCTGGGTGGGCTCACGATTTAGATAAATCATGTAGCCACCTAGGGGTAACCAAGAAAATTGGAATAGTGGGGTTGTATAAGGATGGGTCATGTTCTATCTAACTTTTCAAGACAACCTTGAGAAGGCTGTTTGTAGGTAGTGGCTGGTGCACGGTTTGCACATGGTTTGCCTAACTGTGCCCCTAAACTATACATGGTTAAGAATTAGATCATAAAATTATGGATCAAATTATTATTGTCTACTTAACAACTTTATTCCCTCTATTATTAGCCTAAATAAGTTTTATCTCCTTTAAAAGGATGTTGAGACCCTTATCTTTATCCTAGGAGTGATCCATTGGTAAATCTGGGTGTTTTGAATGTCGAATTTCTTGGTAATTCACCATTCATGGTGTTTTTTCTTAGATACCATCTTCTCCCTAACTTGGATTTATATATCTAATCCAATATATATATATATATATATGTTAGTTAAATAAAATCATGATGATTTTTGGCTATGTAAATGATAGGGAATGAGATCTAAGGTGTGTTTTTGTAGGTTCAACTAATTTTGTTGAAGAATTTTTGTCATTCTTCGTTTTCACCTAAGTTTGCAAGGTAGGTACATTCAATATCAAATACTCTTATTAAAAATAAAAGGATTGATTTCAAATTGGTTTAATTATTTTTTTAATTGTGAAATTGATATGCAAATATTGGTTAAAACCATCTTTAGTGAAGGTTTGCGGAATTGTGAAAATTGTTTGTTGTAAAAAGTACTTCGTTTATGGATTTTAAAATGACGATTCTAAAATTTTAACTTGTTTTAATTCATGGAAATAGTTTTATGGAAAGTTTTTAGATAAAATAAATGTTTTGTCAAAATAGATTGATATGGTTGATTTGGCATTGGGTTTTGGAATAATGGTTGGTTTATGTTCATCTGCATTTAGGATTAATAAGGGTCTAAAGTTTCCCCCATAAAAAGTGGGACAGATAAGGGTATTAGCTTTACCCCATAAAAATGGTTCACCAGTGATGTCTTGGTGAAAGGATGACTCACCAATCGTGAGTATAGGGTGGTCTATGGTTTCATGCATGTTTGGATATGTGGATATGTGGAAAGAAATGGGTTATGCCAAGACGGAATATGAGAAATGGTTTTAATAAATACTTTGGTTTCTTTCCTTTGAAACTATTTTAGCTTGGAAATTTGTGGTTTTGTAAAATGATTTGGATTTGATATAAACTAATTTAAAATTGTTTTATATAAATTGTATTATATAAATTTTCTAACATGTTTTTTCATAGTGGCACGAGTAGGGAAGTCATTTGTGAAAAAACTACTGAGTTTCATTACTCACCCCATTCTTGGGAAATATGGTTCATTTTTTGATATTGTTTATTGAGAAATAGGTAATGTCAATGTATCACATTTCCTTAGTGATAAATCATGATACCATGGGTATGGATTGTGGAATTAGAGCTTGGGGAATGTTGGGAGATATGGATTTTATGTCTTTGAAGTCTTTGAACTTTGTGATTTTGTCTTCCTCTTTGTAATCTGATAGGTTTCTTAGTTTTTTTTGTAGTTTTGGTCAATTTGGGATTACATTGAGTTTTATTATATTGTTATGATTCATAATTTTGTGGTTGTTGGTTATAGTTATCTTTTATTGTTTATTTATACTGATAAGGGAAAATCATCCCCTAACTGTAAAGGAAGCCCTTGATATTTATTTATAACCTTTAGTGTCTTGGGGATTTCATCTAAGGAAAATTAATATCGTACCACATTATAAATACAATAATGAGGGATGAAATGTTAAAAATGGTATGAATCTTGGCTAGGCCAAATTTAATTTTGGGACAAATGGAATTGGTTTTTTGGTCTTGGAGTTGGAAAATAAATTTGGTTTATTCTTTGATTTGGGATTTTAGTAAGGAGTAGGTTCATTAGAACATGAAATGTAGAGTATAAAAAGGAATAACTAATCTATTTATTTTGAGACTCAATCTATCATAGAGTTGGGTACATAAGGGTTTTGAGACACTTATAGGAGTTGTAATCTCATTATCATGGGTTTGTCCAATGAGAATAACATGACATGCATTTTATAAATGACTTCCCAATAAGATTTCATATTTCATTTTGAGTAATGATTTATGATTTGGTTAAAAAGAGTTGATTTTTGAAATGTTTTTAAATTATTTTCTAATGTGAGATTTTGAAAAGGAATGGTACTGATATTTTGAAAATGGTTTTATTTTCAAAAGTGTGATGAAATTTTCAAAAAAAAAATTGAAAGTGGAAAATATTGAATTTTTATAAAGCCTTGATGTGATAGTTATGATGTGGTAAATTCAAAATTGTGAAGCCGTCAGTTGATAGAGAGTGAGACTCATGACATTTTTTTGGTTATAGAAAATGGAACCTGTTAGGTGTAGAATAAACCAACCAAAATAGGCTACTAAAAATGTTGTTTCACCGGAGCCAAAGGTGATCCAAAAAATTATTCAAAGTTTTTTCCAAGATTTTCAAGCCATTGATAGAGGTAAATGAAGGGATGGACCAAGAAAAGTGGATCATTCCATTTAGTTACAGAAGAAAAATCAACCCATATTTTTGGGTGATTTAGAAAGAAAGAAGGAAGAGGTGTGGATTAATATAATGAATCAAATTTTTGATTTATTTAGCACACTATTATATTTGAAAGTCAAGTTGGTGATGTACATGCTAGAAGATCTTGCATGCCAGTGGTGGGATTTAGTAGTTCAAGCTAAATTAGACCAAGACATTGCATGTGAGGATTTTGAATAATTGTTCAAAAAAAAAAATTCTATCCTCATACGTTTAGGATTGCTAGAATGATGGATTTTTTCAGTTTGAGATAGAAGAATCTCTCAGTGGAAAAATATGTAGCTAAATTTATGAATTTAGTCTATTTTTCCCCTAAAGTTACTGTAAGTGCATCCTTGAAGGAAAACATTTTTGAATCAGGATTGAGGAAATAGATTCACTCAAACTATTTTTTTATTTGTTTAATAGATTATATAGAGATGGTTAATAGAGTGATGGTGGAAAAAGGGACATCTTAGGAATTAAGGGTGGATGAATCATGTTGATACCTATGAAAAATGGTGGAAAATCTAATAATGGGAATAAGAAGAAGGTGGGAACCTATTTCCAAGGTAGTATAATGACTCAAAATGAAATAGATGGATCTATGAATCATCCTCCAAAACCAAAGAGAAAATGTAGATGTTTTCAATGTGGTTCGTTCAACCACATGAATTGAGATAGTACAACACCACATAAAGTATGTCAAAATTGTAACCAGATGGGGAATATTTAGCAATATTGTTACAATTATCCATGTTTGGGTATTGAGGAAACATATCATGTTTTGCAGATATCATATTATTTGATGGGATGAGGTCATCAGAATACCTCTTGTCAGAAGAGATGAGGAAGCTATGATGATTCTAGGAATTCCATAAATACTTATAAAGGACAATAGAAACCAGGAAATAAAGAACCAAGTACAGTGAGTAAGCTATTATATGGAGATGAGTAAGTGATTGTGGATTATCAATCTTGACCTTTGAATATTATAGGTATGATTATTTTAAATTCTACCCTTATGTAAACTTTTTTTTGATATTGTTACATCTCATTTTTTTATTTCTTATCATGTTTTTGATCTTATGGGTTATCATGTGGAGATGAAGACTTCTATTTTGAAACCTCAAACTACTCTTGGTCAAAGACAATTTCAAGACTTTGTGTTCAAATCATGTTCTACAATGACTGATAGAGCTGAGTTGATATGGGATTTATCTATGATTGAGATTAATGTGTATGAAATAATCCTGGGTATAGATTGGCTGAAAATGTTTTAATCTCATATTTATTGTTATACATGAAGGGTTAGTTTAAAAACTGATAATGGTGTTGAGAATCTCTTTAGAGGATACATGAATTTAAAGGCAGGTGAAATAGTCTTATTGGGACCATTAGTTGGAACTATCCCATACTAGTTGGCAGCTTTGACATCAACATCGATGGATGATACTGAGAATAGAATTTTTCCAGTAGTCTTTAATCATTTTCCCAATGTTTTTCCCAATAACTTCTCAGGGTTTCCACCCAAAATAGAGGTGGAGTTTATGATTGATATCTTTTCAGGGTCCAATTATATCTCAATCCCATATTTCTGAATTACACTGGAAGAATTAAGGGAATTTCAAGTGAAGTTGGAAGATCTAGAAATCATAGGGTTCGTTCAGCCTAACATGTATCTATGAGAAGATCTTATTTTATTTGTAAAGAAGGAAGATGGAACTCTAATAATTTGTGTATATTATCATAAGCTTAACCAAGTTATTATAAATAATTGGTATCCAATTAGATGTATTTATGATCTGTTCGATCAATTGAGGAAATATTAGTTGTTCTTTAAGATTGACCTACATTTAGGGTATCACCAATTACATGTTTGGAAGGAGGATATTCCAAAGACAACATTCAGGAGTAGATATGGGAATTACTAGGATGTTGTTATTCCTTTCAGTATTATGAATGAAATCATAATATTTCTAAAATTGATGAATCATATATTTTACAGGTATCTAGATTATTTTATAGTGGTGTTTTTGGATGAAATATTGGTGTATTCTAGGACAAGGGATGAGCATGAGAAACACTTGGCGACAGTGTTGGGTATCTCACAGGATCATCCATTGTATTAAAAATTATCAAAGTGTGTTTTTCAGATATAAGATATACATTTACTTGTCCATGTTATATATAAAAAAGGTGTTCCTATGGATCTAGAAAATATAGAAGCTGTTATCTTTTGGAAACCTCTAAAGAATGTCTTTGAGATATGTAGTTTCCATGGTCTTGCTGGTTATTGTTGATATTGTGTTCATGAATTTTCATTTCTAGATTCACCTATGATATCTTTGACAAGGAAAGGTGTTCCATTTAAATGTAATTAAGACTATTATAATTATTTTCAATAGTTTAAAGTTCTACTTACATCTACACTAATCCAAATATTTCCAAAATCAGGGTAGGTTTATGTTTTGTATATTGATGCTTCAAGATCGAGGTTGGGATGTGTTCTCCTGAAGGGATATCATTTTGTTTATTATGGATAAAAGTAGTTACAATTTCATCAAAAGAACTATCCAACACTTGATTTTGAGTAATCTACTATTGTCTATGATTTTAGGACTTAGAGTCATTACCTATTTTGTGATAAATTCATGGTGTTTATGAATCCTAAGAGTTTGAAACACATTTTATCACAAATATATTTGAATATGAGACAAATAATATGGATGGGATATCTCTAAATGTTTGAATTTAACTTCATGTATACAATGGATAAACACAATTTAGTGGTAGATTAATTAAGAAGAAAATCATATAGTTAGTTGAAAAAAGTGGCTTTAGATTAGTGGCAGTTGATGTTGGTGATAGTTGACATGGACTTGGATTGTGAAGACTGAGGTAGTGCTATAGTTTTCTTTTTTGGTTTATTTAATTCCCAACTTTGTGGAAATGGTTAAAGAGGCATAAAAATAAAATTAAAAATCTATTTCAATGACATCAAAACTCAATGGTGGGGAGACCATTGAGGGATTGAAGGTGGATGGGAGTTCATCTTTGTGGTTTTAAGGTTGGATGGTCGTACCTTTTTATTTTCAGGAACAAATTCTTCATGTTTATCACCATTAAAGATGGGATTTTCATCTTGGAATAAAATAAACGTTTTGGTGGGTTGGAATGAAAGGAAATGTGGTTGAGTTTTTTTTTTGAGATTATTAACTTGTCATCAAGTTAAGGCATAACACTAGAGGCCAGTGGATATGTTATAGTCTTTACCTTTTTCTGTTCGGAAAGAAGAGTATATGGGCATAGATATTTTGACAAGTTTCCAAAGGATGGTTAAAAAACATGATTCCATATGGGTGATAGTGGATCAAATCACAAATTCGGCCCATTTCATCCAAATTCCAAATTTCTTACGGTGGATTACTTGTCTAAAATATTTATATGAGAAGTGTTAAAGAGGCATGGTGTACCAATTTTAATAGTATTATACTGAGATACAAGGTTTGAATCTTGTTTATAGAAATACTTATAGAAATACCTTGGGACTCAGCTGACCATGATCATGGAATATCATCGTCATATGGATTGAAAATTGAATTGGTGAAGAAAAATGTTAGAAGATATACTTCGGTCTTGTATAATGGATTTTGGTGGCTCAATGGAGGAGCGCATACCATTAGTGGAGTTCTCATATAACAATAGTTATTAGGTCTCAATATATATATGGTTCCTTTTGAATCATTGTATGGGAATCCTTATCATTATCCACTATGTTGGATGTAAACAAGTGATACTTCACTGGTTGGACCAATCCTTGTCCAAGAGAAAATATAGAAGATTCTCTTGATCAGGAAGAGCATGGTGATGACTGAGAGTCATCAGAAATTATATTCAAATAATTTTCAATGGATGTTTTTGTTCGAGGTGAGTGATTATGTATTATTGAAAATATCTCTAAGGCTTGTGCATCATCATTTTTGAAAGAATCTTAAGTTATATCCTTGACACATAAGCCCTTTTGAGATTATTTAATGGGTTATTGAGGTAGAATATTAGTTGGATTTTCCACCATGGTTTATTTCAGTGAAAAATGTATTTCATGTATCTCAGATGAAGAAGTATCAGCCTGATCCTGACCATGTGATTCGATGGGATGACATTGACATAGATCTGGATTCTTCATTGGTTCATATGATGGTATGGATTGTGGATAGGCAAGAGAAATTATTTCAGGGGAAAATCACTAGTCTAGTGCATGTTTTTTGGAAACATGGTCATATTCAGGAGGAAATGTGGGAAGTAGAGAAAGAATTGGTTCTATAATAGAACAAGCTATTTCAATACTGTGATGGTTTTCTACTTTTAAGGGATGGAAAGGCCAATGGTGGGGTGAATGTATTACCCTATGTTTCAAGTAATTAACCATTTATTTATGTATTTTAAGTATATAAAGTTTCTGGGTAAAGTTTGGGAAGGTTTATAGGACCTTTTTAATGTTTTGGGGATTTTTTAGAGGTACATGGTTTGAGAAAGGTAAGTAAAAATCGTGAAACACCTAAAAAACCCATGAAAAAGGGATACAATGGGATCTAGGTAGGTGCACGGTATGGAAAAACTGTACAGGCACCCAAGAGTAACTATGAAAAGTGGAAAATAGGGGTTCTGGATGGTTGGAATATTGATTATCTGATCATGAAATCCAACTTTGCAAAGGGTTTTTGGAGATAGTGGCTAGTACATGGTTTGTGTATGGTTTTCCTAACTGTGCACCTAAACCATTCATGGTTAAAAATTAGATCAAAAAACTGTGGATCTAATTTTTATTTTATCCCTAACCACTAATTTTTCTTCTATTAAGACCCGAAATTGGGTTTCTCTCAACACAAAGGATGTAGAGGCCCTTATCATTGACTCAAGAGTGATATGTTGGTAAATCTTGGTCGATTTAAGGCCAGATTTCTTGGTAAGTCTTCGTTCTTGGTGGTTTTCTTAGATCTCCTCTTCTTATTTCTCTTGGATTCAAAGTTCTAATACAATAGGGATATATCTATGTTATTTAATTCCAATCATGATTATTTTGGATATGTTAATGATAGGGAACAATATATTAGGTGGGTTTTTGGAGTTTCAACCCATTTTGTGGAAGAATTTGTGCCATTCTTTGTTTTCACCTAAGTTTGTGAGGTTGGTGGATTTACTCTTAATTACTATTATATATATATAAGGATTGATTTTAAATGGGTTTAATTGTTATTTTGAATTATGAAATTGATATTAAAATATTTTTAGAAACCCTCTTTAATGATGGTTTGTGGAATTGTGAAAATTGGTTGTTGTGGAAAGTGCTTTGTTTATGGATTTTAAATTGACGATTTCAAAATTTAAACTTGTTTTGATTCATGGAAATGGTTTGATGGTAATGTTTTCAATGAAAGAAATTTTTTATTAAAATGGATTGAAATGGTTTATTTGTCATTGGTTTTTTTCATAATGGTTGGTGTGTGTTCATGTGCATTTGGGAAAGATAAGGGAATGAAGTTTCCTCCATCAAAAGTGGGATGGATAAGGGTTTGAACTTTCACCCTTCAAAATGGTTAACCAAGTGAAATCTTGGTGAAAGGATGAATCCCCACTCATGAGTATAGGTAGTTCCATGGTTTCATGCATGGTTTGATGTGTGGATATGTGTAATGAAATGGGTTATGAAAAAATAGAATCTAAGAAATGGTTTTAATGAATGGTTTGGTTTCTTTCCTTATAAACTGTTTTAGTTAGAAAAAAGTTCTATCTTGTAAATTGGTTGGTCTAGAAAATGTTTTGGATTTGATATAAACTATTTTTTTTATATTTCTATATATAAATGTTAAAACATGTTCTATCCTTGTGGCTTGAGTAAGGAAGTCATTTGGAGAAAACCTACTAAGTTTCATTACTCACCCCCTTCATGGGCACATTGGTGTGTTTTCAAATATTTTTTATCGAGACACATGTAAAGGAAAAGTATCTCATTTCCTTAGTGATGAATCATAATACCTTGTGCATGGATTAGGGAGTTGGAGCCTGGAGCATGTTGGGAACTGGATAGTTTATGTCTTTGGAGTCTTTGAAATTTGTGGTTTTGACTTCCCCTTTATACTCAAATATGGTTCTAAGTTTTGTGGTTCATATTATGGTCAGTTTGGTTTTAAATTTTATTGTATTACATTATTATCATGAATCATATAATGGTTTTTGGTTATGGTTATATTGGTTTTTATATTTATGTTAAAATGAGAAAATCGTCCCCCAATGTTAAATAAATCCCTTAATATTTATTGCCTACCTTTGGTTTATTGGGGATGTCACCTGAGTCCAAGTAATATATTAACACCTTCTCAAGACAATGAGGAGGGGCGATATATTATAGATATAATCCGTTAAAGAAGACTTTATGAAGTTTAAGGAGGAAAACAAGAAGATCAGCTTTCTTAAAGAATAGATAATCAGTTTGAAGGTAGTGAAATATAAGCTCTCAATCATGGAATAGAGGATAACCAAACTCAAATATTCAACATATGAATTTGAAAAAATTAGGAATATTTGAATATGTTAAAATGTATTATCAAAAAGTTTTATAAGAAAGAATGTAATTTTTACTAAAATCTTAATGTATTTATGAATAAAATATTTTTAATGATATCATTTTAATGAATTTTCTCCAAATATTTTTAATGCCCCGACCCTAGTTACCCATAGTTAGTGAATTATTTTAATACATTGGCATGATTATAAAGAATAAAGTCCTGAATGACTGATCAGTTTAACAATCTTGGAAAATAGATTACATATATGAACATTACATTACAATTTCTAAAATAAAACACAAAAAAAGTAATTCTTTGAGAACGCCATTATTCCACAAGCTTAAACATGAATATAAATCATAATAAACTTCTTTGAATCTAGAAAAAACAAAAAAAAAAGAAAGGGGTGATCTCAAATGCCCAGTAAGGGTAAATAATTTAGTGGATGTTATAAAATTTCAAGGAAAGATGTGTAATAAAAACAACAACATTTTAAACATAAACTAGAATATAATATGGAAAAAATAAATCAAAAATTACCACATAAACATGAAAATGGATGTTATACAAGTTGAATAATCACATGTAATAACTAATTTAATAATGAGGGAATGCATAATGCTAGACATCATAACCACATAGTCAAGGCCTTGTGCCAAGACTACAATTATTTTTTTTCAAGGCCTTGTGACAAGTCACTAATTTTTCTCATGAGAGCTACCGATGCATTGAGGAGCTATAGAAGGCTCCACCCGTCAATCACTATGTCCAATGAATTCCTTATATGAAAATGTTGAAACAGAACATAAACATTTGTATTAAAACTAGCATACAAAATGTCAATACTTTAACCATAAACCATGAATGGTATAAAAATAGAACATCCACAGTCAAACATAGCATAACTCATTCCATATAATATGGAAGATTTTATTGTAATAAATCAACCTGAATCAAAAATAATATCTAGTAAAGGATGTTGAAATAGTTGAAAATGATCAATAAAAATATTTGAGAGAAATATCCGTTTTTTGTAAAATCATTTAAAAGTAACAAATTTATAAAGGATGTAATTTAAAATAGATTTTTGAATCAAACTGTCCCATAACACTTTGAAAATTTTTAATGGAATTAACATTTTAGAACAATCTTGTCCATATACATAAGTCCATAAGATCATTTTTAAAACATGAACATTAATTAAAAATATTTAGAGAAATAAATCATTAAAACATTTAAAATTATGATATTTCTAAAGTGACCCTTCAAAAAACCATAAAATATTCATTTTGAAAACTTTTTTTTTGAAGCATGGACATGGATGAAAAAAATGTCCTAGTAAATACTTACGCATAAACAATCTCAGATAACAACAAGATTGAGGAATTAACCATTACCTTGTTCTTTCCTTTAATCGAGGTTATGTTTAAGCTACTGTATAATGACCATAGTATGTTATTAAATTATACTAGGACCATATTAATATTTATGATATCATATATGATTTATTTATGACTTTATTTTACCCATTTAATAATAGTTTTCATATTAAAGTAACATTTCGGGTAATAATTGATTTCTTTATCATATGTGTTTTAACATGTTATTATTAATAGTATCATTTAGATCACAATTCACATACTTCCAGAATATACATATGTACAATAGACAAATATATGAAAGGGAAACACCATTCATGGAGACGGT
Source organism: Viscum album (assembly GCA_963277665.1). Classification (NCBI taxonomy): domain Eukaryota; kingdom Viridiplantae; phylum Streptophyta; class Magnoliopsida; order Santalales; family Viscaceae; genus Viscum; species Viscum album. The sequence goes on along the minus strand of OY728134.1, from coordinate 564,775,664 downwards.
AGTCCGTACGTACGCATGAACGTTGTTTCTGTTTTCTTATTGTATAATATGGAAGTAAGTAAAATAAATATATTTATCTACATAAATATATATTATTCCAGTATCAATATTATTTCACATATCTCATACTTAATAAATATATATATTTTTATAAAAAAATTTGGATGGTGATCGTTGAAGATGAATCTCATCGCGTCGTGGAGATGGTAAGCCATATGTACGCATGAGCGAAAATATCATTCTATTGATAGTGAAATCATTTGTAATTGGATGGTATATTATATATAAAGAATAATTAACATTATATATTTATTATTTACATCAATTATCATCATTATTATACCCATCCAATCAATAAAGTGTTGAATAACAAATTTCACCACGACGTGAAGAGGGTAAGTCTTACGTACACAAATATACTGACTTCTTCATTCATAGAATGGATAGAATAATGAATATGGTTGTACCATATTTATAATAACATCATAGTATGTAGAAGGTACTATAGTTATTATTTTGGTATGGAAACAACAAAGAAATAGGAAGTGGAAGAATAAAAGAACTTTGAAAGAGGTGATGAAATAATTATCTCTTCTTCGGGGGATTCCTTTTGATTTGATCAAAAGGGCTACCTAGGTTGGATTTCTGATCAAATTAATGACTCTAGTTTTAATTTATGGTATTTGGGAGGATATTTGAGCAGGTTTTGGCCTAGCCAAATGGATTTTGAGGTGTGATATTTATAGAAGGGGAAGCACTCTTTTATAAGAGAGGTGAGGGTCACTTTAGGAAAACCTTGAAAGATTATTTTATTAAAAAATAAATTTCTGTTTATAATGGATCCAAATCAATTTATTTCGAGAATAATGTGGGTATGGGTAGAAAGTATCTCAACCAATAGGTTTTATAAAAGTTTAGGTCACCATATTAACCTTATCCTTTAGACTTAACTCTTAGCTAAATAGTTTAACTTTTACAATGTCTTCTTGTATTTTTATATTACATGGTTAATAAACTTACTATAAAATGCCAAGTGAACCCCAAGTAGTTAATTAATGACATATATATCATTATATAAGTCATTTGGACGAACCTTATATTTTTTTAAATACTATATCATTTAATAATATATTATTTGTTTTAAAAACTCATTTATGTAAATTTTGACACTATTTAGTATTTGGTTTTTGTGAAAGTCCAAAAAACCTGATTAATTAGAAAAAAATAAATTAAATCAATCCTAAAATGTCATATTAACCATTAAAATTAGTGTAATTCATCAAAAGTCTCAATTTACATTTATTTGGATATTTATAATATCAATTATTTTAATCTCTCATTAATAAGGTAATTTTTGCATCATCATTGTGTCATAAATAAATTTAATTATTTAATGTCTAAAAATTATAAATAAAATACTATTATGTATTAAATATTTTTACCTTTATAATGAATATTCATAGTCTAAATTATCTTATGTATAACCCTATATTAAAAATATTTTAGTTATTAAAATTTTAATTTAACACTTTTAACTATTCTTTAAATAAAATAAATATAAATGTCCTAATCTATTCCAAGTGGATGAAAGAGGATAATATTTTATTCATAAGGTTTATTTTGGTCGAAATACACTTATCCAATAGAATTTTTACATGTGTTAGGGTAATTATAATATCATTTTTACTTTTAATTACCCTATTTACTTTTAACCTTGGTAAATAAAATTCAAAAGTTACTCTTGAGAAAAAATAATTTTCATCCCTTTGATCCACATTTTACTTACTGATGTAAAATGTGTCTCTCAGAGTTTTTAAATTCAATTCAATAAAGTGGTAAAATTAGTTTTTATGAAAATTTTCAAATATGGCTAGAAGGTGGGTAAAAGATGTTAAAAAGTTCAATAAAATTTTATATATCTAATATTATTATAAAATGAATACAATAAATTAATTTTGACTAATATAGGTATTATGTATCTATTTTGACTTTAAAATAAATTTAAATAAAAATAATAATTATTTAAATAAAAGTCGATTTTAAATAATAACGCAGTGTTTTTCACTATTCATCAAAAATTGAAAGTTTTCAGAGAAATACCAAAAATTGACACAAAGATAATTTTGATATTCCAAATCAAAAAATGAAATCTATTTTACTAAATTTAAAACATATAAGTTACATTAATTGATTTAAAATTAATTCCCATTGTCAAAACCAAAAAGCATGTTTTCAAAAAGAAAAAACCATCAAAAGATTGACATGTGTTTATGTTGAATTTAAAAGTGATATTACTTATAATGACCTACATTATATTAAATGATAAAAATATAATATAATTATAATTTAAAACCACTCAAATGAATAACTTAACACTAAAAATTATTTCGATTAAAAAAGTTGTTTTCAATTAAAATTTAGTACTTTTCACTATTCATCAAAATATGAATGTTATTAGAAAAATACCAAAAAATTATCCAAACTAAATTTTTGTGTCCTAATTCTAAAGTAGAAGATTATTTAGTCAAATTGAATATATAAAAGTGTCAAATATTGTATTTAAAAATCTTTCTCCATTAAAAGGTGGTAAAATTGCATTCTTTGAAAAATAATTCCTTTATATGAAAAATTGAATTTGTTCTTATATTATGTCTAAGAAACAAACAATATGGATGTTAAAATTATATTGAGTATATAAAATTCAAAATGTAGTTAATACTATTCATAGCATCTTTTTGAATAGCTAGTTTGGTAAGTTGTGGGGCGCTCGAACTTGGTGTTGCGTGTAGAACAAGCTATTGAATTACTTTAAAGAGATAACGTACTATAAAATACCAGGGTGTTACATTCTCCTTTACTTCAATAAATTTATTCCTCACAATTTGAAATTTTTCTTCAAAAATAAAAGGTTGAAAATAGAAAATAGCTTTGTGAAAAACCTTAATCAGAAATAGGGTTAATAAAATTTAGTCTGAATAAGAGGGAAAGGGAAATGAAAAAGTCCCCACCAATTTAGGGTTTTGAATAAGAGAACATTGGTGACAATTATAGACACATAATTAGAGGAAAACTTAAATATTTATAGGGAGTGATTGATGTCATCAATCACAAACAAGTGTAAAATTGAGGGCCTCAAAGCCATCAATCTATGTTGATTTAAAATATCATCAGTTCAACAAAACATAAGGTATTAGGATAAAATATTTTTGGTTTTAAGTTCCCTTCCCTAATGTTTAAGAATTAATTTCTTCATAGAACAAGAGAAAAAATATGCTTAACAAGTAGAGTTTCATCCTTCAACTAATTTCTACTACAAACTCATCTTTCACTCTAAAAGATAATATAATTCAAAAATATTATATTTATCCTAATCATATAGGGTTCCAAAAATAATGAATTTATAATTCATTTGTGAGACTATTTAAAAAAACTACATTATACAAAACAGGACATCACATAGGCCAGTGGTAGGTGATTCACCCTTGTCACACTTCGGTTGTGGGTTCAAGTCTCACGACCTTGCCGGACGTGACTGGTTTTCAACCGACCTCTAGGTTATCCTTTTTATAACAGTCAAAAAATAATCATAAGAAATGTTTTAACCTTATACAATAGTATCCAATGTCAAACTTAATCCATTCCAACCATTAGACTTATCCAAACTACTTCTGTCCAAACTCACAGTCCAAAATTTATAAGTAATGTCAACATAACATAATGAAGATCTCTTTTTTCCACATAATAACATGTGAGTACCTTCATCATGTATGGTAACACACATAATTACCATAAAACCTTATTTATTACATTCATGCTCCCTTATTCCTTATAGAATACTTGATATATTCCTCATATCCAAAAATTTTGAATACTCCAACAATGATGTAATAAACAAACCATTAATTAGTTCCAAGGTAGTCAAGAATATCCAATATAATTTATCCAAATCAAAAATCTCTTATTTCAAAATCACTACCTCAGTATCATGGCTGTATTAAGGTTTATCTTTCCTTTAACCATGTATTTTCAGAGAAGTTTAACTTGCTATTGAGTCACTTTTATTAGTACCATATAATCTCAAATCATCAATAAAATAATACTACAGTACAATTCTTATTTATTTACATAATTAATATAACTAGTACATCATTGATACAACAATAAAATGACATAATTCATTAATAAAAATATAAGAACACTAATTATTCCTCTTAATCTACAGTAGTATCATAACTTGATTGTAATCCAGTAGCATCATTTGGGGTATACTCTAATGATTGGGACATTGATTTTATAGTATCCCAACTCCTTGCAGATGAATCATTGTACATTTGAAATTTTTTTTACCCTTTCAATCACGTACTTGGGATCCGTTTTCTCCATAGTTAAAACAAACTCCCATTCCCTTCAAGAATTTACCAAGTTGATTATTTCCACAGTAATCACATATGGGAAAATCCTTCTTTCCATTCTTCCATTTATCAATCTTTCTCTCTACCATTCTTTTCCTCCTTGGATTCCCTTCAAAGTCATATGTCTCAGATAATTATTTACTTATCTTATTAACACATGATATTATTTCTTCATATGATGAGAATATGTGGCAGACTATTTCCTTTCTAAATGTTATCTTATGACCATGAATGTTATGATCCTTCTTACCATTTGGATCATGCATATTTCTGGAGTTCTCATTCCTTCTAATGGGCACCATTTCTAAACAATGGCATACATTAGGTTAGTTTATGAATCAAAATGAATAGTTACAAACTTGTAAAATACCTAACATAAATTGAATAATTTATGCATATAATACATAATTATAAAAATGTTTTCTTTGATGAAGTATTTACTCATAAATCCTTCATAATAATCTGTAAAGAAAATGCGAATTTATCTTAAGCATATCCCCTGAGAGTGTCATAACCAAGAGTGAAGCAAAGCCCGTTGTCATGTACCAGGATACCCCAAGACATGCTGATAACTCCTTGTCAGAGTTTTCACTCCTAGTTACATCTATTCCAGAGCCTCCTCTACCTGCTCATATCCAAACAGGGATGTATTACTTGTAAAATTCACAAAATCTCTACATTACAAAAATTCTAGGAAGTTCTTATATACTAATCCTCAAAGTCTATCTTAGGGTAATGGTCTCAAATCAGAGTTTTTCTAAATCTAGTTTCAAAGGTTTGTACTAAACTTTATCTGATACCAACTGTAACGACCTGACCCTAGAAGCCTGGAGTTTGTGCATTATTTTAATACATTTTCATGATTATAAGGAATCAAGCCCCGAAGAACTGACCAGTTTACCAGTCTTGGAAAATAGATTACATATATGAACGTTACATTAAAATTTTTAAAATAAAGCTCAAAAAGAATAATCCTTTGAGAATTCAATTATTCCCCTTGATTGACCCTACATATTAATCAGAATACACTTCTTGAAATTGTGGAAAAAAAAACATAAGAAATGGGTGAGCTCAGATGCTCAGTAAGTGTAAATAATTGAGCGGAAGCTATAAAAATTTAAGGTAAGATGTGTAATAAAAACATCATCCTTTTAAACATAAACATGAACATAATATAGAAAAAATAAATCAAACATCACCACATAAACATGCACATGGATATTATACTATCCAAATAATCACACGTAATAACTAATTTCATAACAAGGGAATGCATAATGCTGGACATCATAACCACATAGGCAAGGCCTCGTTCTAAGAATTAAAATAAAATTTTTGTCAAGGCCTTGTACCAAGACACTAATTTGTCTCATGAGACCTACCGATTCATCAAAGATCTATATCAGGATCCACCTGTCACTTACTAAGTCCAATGCATTACTCATATAAAAATATTAAAACATAACATAACCATTTGTATTAAAACTAGAATAGGAAATGTCAATACTTTAACCATAAACCATGAATGGTATAAAAATAGAACATCCACAGTCAAACATAGCACAACTCATTCAATACAATATGGAATATTGTATTATAAAAAATCAACCTCATTCAAGAATAATATCCAGTAAAGGATGTTGAAATAGTTGAAAATGACTAGTTAAACTCTTTGAGAGAAATATCATTTTTTTGTGAAATAATTTAAAAGTCAAAAATTTATAAAGGAAGTAATTTAAAAGATATTTTTAAATCAAATTGTCCCATACAACTTTAAAACTTTTGAAAGGAATTTTTATTTTAAAACAATTATGTCCATATAAATAAATCCTTAAAATCATTTTTAAAGCATGAACATCAATTAAAAAGATTTAAAGAAATAAATCATTAAAAAATTTAAAATTCTTATCTTTCTAAAGATTACCTTCCAAAAAACCATAAAATATTCATTTTGAATTTTTTTATGAAACATGGACATGGATGATAAAAATGTCGCAGTAAATACTTACACATAAACAATCTCAGATAATAATGAGATTGAAGAATTAACCCTTACCTTGTTCTTTCCTTTAGTAAAGGGTACGTTTAATTTTTTGTATAATGACCATACTATGTTATTAAATTTTACCAGGACCATATTAATACTTATGATATCATATATGGTTCATTTATGACTTTATACTTCCCATTTAATAATAGTTTCCATTTTAAAGTAACATTTCAGGTAATAATCGCTTTCTTCATCATATGTGTTTTAACATGTTATTCTTGATCGCATCACTTAGATCATTATTTAAATACTTAAAAAATATAAATAAATACAATAGATAGATATATGAAATGGAAACACCGTTCATGGAGACGGTAGTCCGTACGTACGCATGAACGTTGTTTCTGTTTTCTTGTCGTATAATATGGATGTCAGTTAAAGAAATATATTTATCTACATAAATATATATTATTCTAGTATCAATATTATTTCATATATATCATACTTATTCAATATATATATTTTTTATAAAAATTCTTGAATGGTGATCGTTGAAGATGAATCTCATCGCGTCGTGGAGACGGTAAGCCGTAAATGTGCACGAGCAACAATAGCAATCTATTTATGATGAAATTGTATGCAATTGGATGGTATATTATATATATATAATAATTAAAATTTTATATTTATTATTTACATCAATTATACTCATTATTATAACCATCCAAATAATGAAGCGTTGAATAATAAACTTCACCACGACGTGGAGACGGTAAGCCGTACGTACACACGTATGGGGGATTTGTCATTAATATAATGGATAGAATAATGAATATGGTTGTACCGTATTTATAATAACATCATAGTATGTATAAGGTACTGGATTTATTATTTTGGTATGGAAACAACAAATAAATAGGAAGTGGAAGAAGGAAAGAACATTGAAATAGGTGATGAAATAATTACCTCTTCTTTAGGTTCTTCCTTTTGATTTGATCAAAAGGAATCCTTATGATAGATTTATGGTCAAAGTAAGGCCTCTAATTTTAAGTTAGGGTAGTTGGGAGGATATTTTACCAGGTTTTTTCTGAGGCAAATGGCTTTGGAGGTGTGATTTTGAGGTAAGGGGATGTACCCTTTTATAAGAGGGGTGAGGGTTACTTTTTGAAAACCATGAAAGATTATTTTATTAAAAAATAATTTTATATTTATAATGGATCAAAATATATTTAATTAGAGAATAAGGAAGATATGGGTCAAAATAATCTCAACCATTAGATTTTATAAAAGTTTAGGTCACCATATTAACCTTATCTTTTAGACTTAACTCTTAGTTAAATAGTTTAACTTTTACAACGTCTTCTTGTATTTTTATGTTACATGGTTAATAAACTAACTATAAAATGACAAGAGAACCCCAAGTGGTTCATTAATGACATATGTATCATAATATATGTTCTTTGTCCAAACCTTATATTTTTTAGTAATAATATATCATTTAATAATATAGTATTTGTTTTAAAAACTCATTTATGTCAATTTTGACACTATTTAGTATTTGGTTTTTGTGAAAGTCAAAAAAACCTGATTAATTCTAAAAAAATAAATTAAATCAATCCTAACATGTCATATTAAGTTTTAAAATTAGTGGAATGGATAAAAAGTCTCAATTTACATTTATTTGGATATTTATAATTTCAATTATTTTAATCTTTCATTAATAAGGTAATTACTGCATAATCATTGTGTCATAAATAAATTTAATTATTTCATGTCTAAAAATTATAAATAAAATACCATGATGTAGAAAATATTTTTATCTTTATAATTAATATTTATAGTCGAAATTATCTTATGTATAACCCTATATTAAAAATGTTTTAGTTATTAAATATTGAATTTAACACTTTAACTCTTCTTCAAATAAAATAACAATAAATGTCCAAATCTAATCCAAGTGGATTAAAGAGGATCATATTTTATTCCTAAGGTTTATTTTTGTCTAAATACACTTATCCAATAGAATTAGGACACGTGTTTGGGTAATTATAATATCATTTTTACCTTTAATTGCCCTATTTTCTTTTAACCGTGGTAAATAAAATTCAAAAGTTACTATTCAATTTTTTTTTTCATATTATTGAACCAAATTTTTCTAACTAATGTAAACCATGTCTTTCATATTTTTCAAATTCATTTCACAAAATTGGTAAAATTGCGTTTTATGCGAATTTGCAAATGTGTCTAGAAGGTGGGTAAAAGACGTTAAAAAGTTCAATAAAATTATATATATATATATTGTTATTATAAAATGAATCCAATAAATTAAATTGTACTAATATAGGTATTATGTATCAATTTTGACTTTAAAATAAATTTAAATAAAAATAATAAGTATTTAAATAAAAGTCGGTTTTAAACAACAACATAGTATTTTCACTATTCATCAAAAATTGAAAGTTATTAGAAACATACCAAAAAATAACCCTAAGATAATTTTGATATTAAAAATCAAAAAATGAATTCTATTTTACCAAATTGAAAACATATAAGTTTCATTAATTAATTTAAAATTAATTCCGGTTGTCAAAATCAAAAAGTGGGTTTTTAATATTTAAAAACCATCAAAAGATTGACATGTGTTTATGTAAAATTTAAATGTGAAATTAATTATAATGACCTAAATTATATTAAATGATAAAAATATAATCTAATTATACTCTAAAACCACTAAAATGAATAATTTAACACTAAAAATTATTTCGATTAAAAAAAATTTCAATTAAAATTTTGTATTTTCACTATTCATCAAAATATGAAAAATATCAGAAAAATACCAAAAAATTATCCAAACTAAATTTTTATGTTATTATTCTAAATAATAATTATATTTTGTCAAATTGAATATATAAAAGTGTCAAATATTGGATTTAAAAAGCATTCTCCATTAAAAGGTGGTAAAATTGCATTTTTTGAAACATACTTCCTTTATCTGAAAAATTGAATTTGTTCTTATATTATGTATAAGAAAAAAATAATATGGATTTTAAGATTGTATGGAGTATATAAGATTCAAAATTCAAGTAAAAATATTCATAACCGGTTTTTGAACGGCTAGTTTGGTAAGTTGTGGTGTGCTCGAACTCGATGTTGCGTGTAACGCAAGCTATTGAATTACTTTAAAGAGATAAAATACTATGAAATACTGGGGTGTTACATTCTTCCCTACCTCAACAGATTGTTTCATCTCAATTTCAAATTGTTCTTCAAAAATAAATGGTTGAAAATAGAAAATACCTTTGTGGAAAACCCACATCGGAAATTGGGTTAATAAAATTTAGTATTAATAAGAGGGAAAGGGAAATGAAAAAGTCACCACCAAATTAGGGGTTCTAATAGGAGAAAATTGGTGGTAATTATAGAAACATAATTGGAGGAAAACATAAATATTTATAGGGAGTGATTGAGGTCATCAATCACAAATAATTGTAAAATTTAGGGCCTCAAAGGAATCAATCTATGAGGATTTAAAATATTATCGGTTAAACAAAACATAAGGTATTAGGATAACACATTTTTGGTTTTAAGATCCATTCCATAAAATTTAAGAATTAATTTATTCATAGTATAAGAGAAAAAAATATACATGAAAAGTATTGTTTCATCTTTCAACTAATTTATTCCACAAACTAATCTTTCACTCCAAAAGATAATATAATTCAAAAATATTTTATTTATCCTAATCGTATAGGGTTCCAAAAATAATGAATTTATAATTCATTTTTTTAGAATATTTAAAAAAACTACATTATAAAAACCAATACATCACGTAGGCCAGTGGTAGGGGATGCACCCCTATCACCCGTCTGTTGCGGGTTCAAGTCTCGCGGCCTTGCCGGACACGACGGGCTGCCACCTGACCTCTAGGTTGTCTGTTTGATAAAAATCCAAAAATAATCTTAAGAAATGTTTTTACATTATACAATAATATCCAATGTCCAACTTAATCCATTCAAAACATCAGACTTATCCAAAATACTTCTATCCAAACTCATAGTCCAAAATTTATAAGGATGGTCAACATATAATATTGAAGATCTCTTTTTGCCACATAATAACATGTGAGTACCTTCATCATGTATGGTAAAAACCTGAATTACCATAAAAATACATTGATAACATTCATTCTCCCTTATTCCTTATAGAATACTAGATATATTTTTTATATACAAAATGTTTGAATACTCCAACAATGATGGAATAAACAAACCATTAATCATTTCCAAGGTAGTCAAGAATATCCAATATAATTTATTCAAATCAACAATCTCTTATTTAAAATTCACTACCTCAGTATCATGATAGTATTAAGGTTTATCTTTCCATCAACCATGTATTTTCTAGGAAGATTAACTTGCTGTTGATTCACTTTTTTTAGTACCATATAATCTCAAGTCCAAAATGAAATAGTACTACATTACAATCCTTATTTATTTCCATAATCAATATAACCAGTACATCATTAACACAACACTCAAATGACATAATTCATTAATAAAAATATAATAATAATAATTATTCCTCTTCATCTGCAATAGTATCATAACATGATTTTTATCCAATAACATCATTTGGGGTATACTCTAATGATTGGGACATTGATTCTCGTAGTGTCCCAACTCATAGTAGATAAAGAATTGTACATTTGAAACATTTTTCTTACCCTTTCAATCACGTACTTGGTGTCCTTTTTCTCCACACTTATAAAACACTCCCATTCCCTTCAAGCATTTACCATGGTGATTCGTTCCACAGCTATCACATATGTGAAAATCCTTATTTCCATTCTTCCCTTTATCTATCTTTCTCTCTACCATCCTTTTCTTCTCTGGCTTCCCTTCAAAGTCATAGGACTCAGAGAATTATTTACTTATCTTATTAATACATGATACTATTTCTTCATATGATGAGAATATATGGGAGACTATTTACTTTCTAAATGTTGTCTTAAGACCATGAAAGATATGATCCTTATTACTCTTTGGATCATGTGTATTGTTGGAGTTCTCATTCCTTCTACTGGGAACCATTTCTGAACAATGGCGTGCATTAGGTTAGTTTATGACTCACAATGCATAATTACAAACTTGTAAAATACCTAACATAAATTTAATAGTTTATGAATATAAATTCATAATCATAAAAATGTTTAATTTGAGGAAGTATTTACTCATAAATCCTTCATAATTTATTGTAAAGAAAATGAAAATTTATCCTAAGAATATCCCCCGGGAGTTTCGTAACCAAGAGTGCAGCAAGGCCCATTTTCGTATACTAGGATACCCTAGGTCAAGCCATAAACTCTTTGTCATAGTTTTCACTCATAGGCACATCTGTTCCAGATTCGCCTCTACCTGCTCGTATCCAGACAAGGATGTATTCCTCAGAAAATTCCCAAAATCTCTACATTACCAAAATTCTAGGAAGTTCTTCTATAATAAACCTCAAATTCTATCTTATGGTAATGTTATCTTAGTAGAGTTTATATAAATATAGTTTCCAAGGTTTTATCAAACTTTATCTGATAACAACTATAATTCCCCGACCATAGAAGCCCAGAACTGGTGCAGTATTTTAATACATTAACATGATTACAAAGAATCAAGCCCTGAAGAACCGACCAGTTTAGCAGTCTGGGAAAATAGATTACATATATGAATGTTACATTAAAATTTATAAAATAAAACACATAAAAAATAATCCTTTGAGAACTCCATTATTCCCCTAGCTTAACCCTACATATTAATCGTAATACACTTCTTGGAATCCTGAAAAAAAAACATAATAAAGGAGTGAGCTCAAATTCTCAGTAAGGGTAAATAATTTAGAGGAAGCTATAAATTTTAAAGGAAGATGTGTAATAAAAACAAAAACCTTTTAAACATTAAATTAAACATAATATTGAAAAAATAAATCAAAACTTACCACATAAATATGCACATGGATATTCTACTAGTTGAATAATCACATGTAATAACTAATTTCATAACGAGGAAATGCATAATGCCAGACAACATAACCACATAGTCAAGGCCTCGTACCAAGACTAAAAATAATATTTTTGTCAAGGCCTTGTGCCAAGACACTAATTTATCTCATCATACTTACCGATACATTGAAAAGATTTAGCGAGCTCCACCCGTAACTTACTAATTCCAATGCATTCCTCATATGAAAATGTCGAAACACAACAAAAACATTTGTATTAAAACTAGAATCCGAAATGTCATTAATTTAACCATAAACCATGAATGGTATAAAAATAGAACATCCACAGTAAAAAATATCATAAATCATTCAATAAAATATGAAATATTGTATTATAATAATTCAACCTTAATAATTAATAATATCAAGTAAAGGATGTGGAAATAGTTAAAAATGACCTGTAAAAATCTTTGAGAGAAATATCCTTTATTTTGTGAAGTCATTTAAAAGTAACAAATTTATAAGGGAAGTTATTTAAAATAGATTTTTGAATCAAAGTGTCCCACACAACTTTGAAACTTTTGAAATGAATTAACATTTTAAAATAATCATGTCCATATAAATAAATCCTTAAAATCATTTTTAAAACATGAACATTAATTAAAAATATTTAGAGAAATAAAAAATTAAAATATTTAAAGTGATCATATTTATAAATATTAGCTTCCAAAAAACCATAAAATATTCATTTTGAAAACTTTTTTTATGAAACATGGACATGGATGATAAAAATGACCCAGTAAATACTTACAGATAAACAATCTCAGATAATAATGAGATTGATGAATTAACCCTTAACTTATTCTTTCCTTCAGTCGAGGGTATGTTTAACCTCCTATATAATGAACATAGTATGTTTTTAAATTATACCAGGATCATATTAATATTTATGATATCATATATGATTCATTTATGACTTTATACTACCCATTTAATAATAGTTTCCATGTTAAAGTAACATTTCGGGTAATGATCGCTTTCTTTATCATATGTGTTTTAATATGTTATTCCTGATTGCATAAAGTAGTTAATGATTTACATACTTTTAGAATATAAATATGTACAATATACATATATATGAAATGTAAACACCATTCATGGAGATAGTAGTCCGTATGTACGCATGGACATTGTTTCTGTTTTCTTATCGTATAATATATAAGTAAGTAAACAAAATATATTTATCTACATAAATATATATTATTACAGTATAAATATTATTTCATATATCTCATACTTAATGAATATATATTTTTTTATAAAAATTCTTGAATGGTGATCATTGAAGATGAATCTCATCGCGTCGTGGAGACGGTAAGCTGTACGTACACACGAGCGACAATATAATTATATTAATGGTAAAATAGTATATAATTGGATGGTATATTATATATAAAGAATCATTAAAATGTTATATTTATTATTTAAATCAATTATAAAAATTTTTATACCCATCCAAATAATTAAGTGTTGAACAACAAACTTCCCCACGATGTAGAGACGGTAAGCCATACGTACGCTCGTATGGTGACTTTGTCATTGATAGAATGGATAGAATAATGAATATGGTTGTGCCATATTTATAATAACATCATAGTATGTATAAGGTACTAGATTTATTATTTTGGTATGGAAAAAACAAATAAAGAGGAAGTGGAAGAAGAAAATAACTTTTAAAGAGGCGATGAAACAATTATCTCTTCTTCGGGTGCTTCCTTTTGATTTGATCAAAAGGGATTCTTAGGTTGGATTTATAATAAATGTAAGGCCTGAAGGTTGAAATTAGAGGAGTTTGGAGGATATTTGAGCTGTGTTTGTCTGAGACAAATGGATTTGGAGGTTTGATTTTGAGAAAAGGGGAAGTACCCTTTTATAGCAGAGGTGAGGGTGAATTTATGAAAACCTTGAAAGATTATTTTGTTATAAAATAATTTTCAGTTTAAAATGGATAAAAATGGATTTATTAGAGCCTAAGGTGGGTATGGGTCTAAATCCTCTCAACCAATAGGTTTTATACAAGTTTAGGTCACCATATCAACCTTATCTTTTATACTTAACTCTTAGTTAAATAGTTTAACTTTTACAATGTCTTCTTGTATTTTTATATTACATGGTTAATAAACTTACTATAAAATTCCAAGATAACCCCAAGTGGTTCATTAATGACATATTTGTCATTATATAATTCCTTTTTCTAAACCTTAGTTTTTTAGAAACATTATATCATTTAATAATATAGTATTTGTTTTAAAAACTCATTTATGTCAATTTTGACACTATTTAGTATTTGGATTTTGTGAAAGTCAAAAAAACCTGATTACTTCTAATAAAATAAAGTAAATCAATCATAACATGTCATATTAACCTTTAAAATTATTATAATTCATAAAAAGTCTCAATTTACATTTATTTGGATATTTATAATATCAATTATTTTAATCTTTCATTAATAAGGCAATTACTGCATCATCACTGTGTCATAAATAAATTTTATTATATAATGTCTAAAAATTATAAATAAAATACCATGATGTTGGAAATATTTTTAGATTTATAATGAATAGTTTTATTTGAAATTATCTTATGTATAACCCTATATTAAAAATGTTTTATTTATTAACATTTGAATTTAACACTTTTTTTTAAATAAAATAATAATAAATGTCCTAATCTAATCCAAGAGGATGAAATAGGATAATATTTTATTCCTAAGGTTGATTTTGGTCTAAATAAACTTATTCAATAGAATTAGTACATGTTTTGGGGTAATTATAATATCATGTTTACCTTTAATTACCCTATTTACTTTTAAGTGTGGTAAATAAAATTCAAAAGTTACTATTCTACTAAAATTATTTTCATCCAATTGAACAAAATTTTACTTAATGATGTCAACTGTGTCTTTAATATTTTTGAAATTCAATTCACAGAAGTAGTAAAATTATGTTTTATGCAAATTTGTAAATGTGTCTAGGTGGGTAAAAGAAGTTAAAAAGTTCAATGAAATTTTATATATCTAATATTATTATAAAATAATTGCAATAAATTAAATTGAAAAAATATAGGTATTATGGACATATTTTGACTTTAAAATAAATTTAAATAAAAATAATAATTATTTAAATAAAAATCGGTTTTAAACAACAACGCAATGTTTTTCACTATTCATCAAAAATTGAATGTTTTTAGAAAAATACTAAAAATTAACCCAAATATAATTTTTATATTAAGAATCAAAAAATTAAGTCTATTTTACCAAATTCAAAACATATAATTTGAATTAATTAATTTAAAATTAATTCTCGTTTTCAAAACAAAATAGTGGGTTTTTAAAAAGTAAAAACCATCAAAAGATCGACATGCGTTTATGTACAATTTAAATGTGAAATTACTTATAAGGACCTAAATTATATTAAATTATAAAAATATAATCTAATTATACTTTAAAACCACTCAAATTAATAATTTAACACTAACAAGTATTTCGGTTAAAAAAGTTGTTTTCAATTAAAATTTAGTATTTTTCACAATTCGTCAAAATATGAAAGTTATAAGAAAAATATAAAAAATATATCCAAACTAAATTTTTATGTCCTTATTCTAAAGAAGAAGTTTATTTTGTCAAATTTAATATATAAAAGTTTCAAATATTGTATTTAAAAAGCATTCTCCATTAAAAGGCAGTAAAATTTCATTTTTTGAAAAATACTTCTTTTATATGGAAAATTGAATTTGTTTTTATATTATTTATAAGAAAAAAAATTCTATGGATGTTAAAATTATGTGGAGTATATAAAATTAAAAATGAATTTAACACTATTCATAACCTCTTTTTGAATGGTTAGTATGGTATGTTGTGGTGTGCTCGAACTCGGTGTTGCGTGTAACACTAGCTACTGAATTACTTTAAAGAGATAATGTACTATAAATTACTGAGGTGTTACGTTCTCCCATCCTTCAATAAATTGTGTCCTCTCAATTTTAAATTTTTCTTTGAAAGTAAAAGTTTAAAAATAGAAAATACCTTTGTGAAAAACCCACATCAGAAATAGGGTTCATAAAATTTAGTCTTAATAAGAGGGAAATGGAAATGAAAAAGTCTCCACCAAATTAAGGATTCGAATAGAAGAACATTGGTTGAAATTATAGATGAATAATTGGAGGAAAAAGTAAATATTTATAGGGAGTGATAGAGGTCATCAATCACAAACAAGTGTAAAATTGAGGGCCTCAAAGCCATCAATCTATGATGATTTAAAATATCATTTGTACAACAAAACATAAGGTATTAGGATAATACATTTTTAGTTTTAAGTTACCTCCCCTAAAGTTTAAGAATTAATTTATTCAAAGAATAATAGAAAACAAATATACTTAACAAGTAGAGTTTCATCCTTCAACTAATTTCTACCACAAACTCATCTTTTACTCCAAAAGATAATAGAATTCAAAAATATTATATTTCTCCTAATCATATAGGGTTCCAAAAATAGTGAATTTACAATTCATTTGTCAGAATATTTAAAAAAACTACATTATACAAACCAGGACATCACGTAAGCCAGTGGTAGGTGATACACCCTTGTCACCCTTCGGTTGCGGGTTCAAGTCTCATGGCCTTGCCGAATGGGACGGGTTGTCACCCGACCTCCGGGTTGTCCTTTTTATAACAATAAAAAAATAATCATAAGAAATGTTATAACCTTATACAATAGTATCCAATGTCCAACTTTATCCATTCCAACCATTAGACTTATCCAAAACACTTCTGTCCAAACTCACAGTCCAAAATTTATAAGGAATGTCAACATAACATAATGAAGATCTCTTTTTTCCACATAATAACATGTGAGTACCTTCATCATCTATGGTAACACCCAGAATTAATATAAAACCTTATTGACAACATTCATGATCCCTTATTCCTTATATAATACTAGATATATTACTTATATCCAAAAGTTTCAAATTATCCAACAATGATGGAATAAAAAATATATTAATCAGTTCCAAGGTAGTCAAGAATACCCTATATTATTTATCCAAATAAACCACCTCTTATTAAAAAATCACTACCTTAGTATCAATACCATATTAAGGTTTATCTTTCTTTTAACCATGTATTTCCCAAAATGTTTAACTTACTCTTGAGTCACTTTTCTTAGTACCATATAATCTCAAATCCCCAATGAAATAATATTACAATAGAATACTTATTTATTTCCATAATTAATATAACCAGTACATCGTTGATACAACGATCAAATGACATAATTCATTAATAAAAATATAAGAACACTAATTATTCCTCTTCATCTGCAGTAGTATCATAACTTGATTATTATACAATAACATTATTTGGGGTATACTATGATGATTGGGACATTTATTTTCATAGGGTCCCAACTCCTTGAAGATTATGCAATATACACTTGAAATATTTTTCTTACCCTTGAAATCATGTACTTGGTGTCCTTTTTCTCCACACTTATAACACACTACCATTCCCTTCAAGAATTTAACAAGGTGATTCTTTCCACAGTTATGACATATGGTAAAATACTTCTTTCCCTTCTTCCCTTTACCCATCTTTCTCTCTACCATCCTTTTCTTCTCTGGCTTCCCTTCAAAGTCATAGGACTCAGATAATTATTTACTTATCTTATTAACACATGATACTATTTATTCATTTTATGAGAAAACATGGGAGACTATTTTCTTTCTAAATTTTGGCTTAAGACCATGAATGTTATGACCCTTATTACTCTTTGGATCATGCATATTGTTGGAGTTCTCATTCCTTCTACTGGGCACCATTTCTAAACAATGGCGTACATTAGGTTAGTTTATGAATCACAATGCATAATTCCAAACTTGTAAAATACCTAACATAAATTGAATAGTTTATGCATATAATACATAATCATAAAAATGTTTTCTTTAAGGAATTATTTACTCATAAATCCTTCATAATAGTTTGTAAAGAAAATGCAAATTTATCCAAAGAATATCCCCAAGAGTGTCATAACCAAGAGTGCAGCAAGCCCTGTTTTCATGTACCGGGATACCCCGGGTCAAGCTTGAAAATCCTTGTTGGAGTTTTCACTCCTAGTTACGTCTGTTCCAGAACCACCTCTACCTGATCGTATCCAGACAGGGATGTATTGCTCAGAAAATTCACAAAATCTCCACATTACCAAAATTCTAGAATGTTCTTCTATACTATTACTTAATGTCTATCTTAGGGTAATGTTCTCTAATCAGAGTTTATCTAAATCTAGTTTACAATGTTTGTACTAACCTTTCTCTAATACCAACTATAATTCCCCAAACCTAGAAGCCTAGATCCGATGCATTATTTTAATACATTGTCATGATTATAAGGAATCAATTCCTGAAGAACCGATTAGTTTAGCATTCTTTGAAAATAGATTACATATATGAAGTTACATTACAATTTATAAAATAAAGCACAAAAAAATAACCCTTTGAGAACTCCATTATTCCCCTAGCTTAACCCTACACATAAATCATAATACACTTCATGGAATCGTGGGAAAAAAAACTTAAGAAAGGGATGATCTCAAATTCTTAGTAAGGGTAAATAATTTATAGGAAGCTATAAACTTTTAATACAAGATGTGTAATAAAAACAAAATCCTTTTAATCATAAACTTGAACATAATATAGAACAAATAAATCAAACATTACCACATAAACATGCACTTGGATATTCTATTAGTCAAATAATTACAATTAATAACTGATTTGGTAATGAGGGAATGTATAATGTCAGAAATCATAACCACATAGTCAAGGCCTCACGCCAAGACTAAAAATAAAAATTTTGTCAAGGCCTTGTTCCAAGAAACTAATTTGTATCACGAGACCTATCGATGCATTGAGGAGCTATAGCGGGCACCACCCATCACTTACTAATTCCAATGCAGTCCTCATATGAAAATGTTGAAACATAACATAATCATTTGTATTAAAACTAGCATACAAAATGTCAATAATTTAACCATAAACCATGAATGGTATAAAAATATAACATTCATAGTCAAACATAGCATAACTCATTCAATAAAATATGGAATATTGTATTATAATAAATCAACCTCAATCAAGTATAATATCCAGCAAAGGATGTTGAAATTATTGAAAATGATCAGTAGAACACTTTGAGAGAAATATGATTTTTTTTTCTGAAATCATTTTAAAATCAAAAATTTATAAAGGAATTCAAGTAATAGAGATTTTTCAATCAACGTGACCCACAAAACTTTGAAACTTTTGTAAGGAGTTATCATTTTAAAACAATCGTGTCCACATAAATAAATCCTTAAAATAATTTCTAAAATACAGAAATTAATTAAAAAATTTTAGAAAAATAAATAATTAAAACATTTAAAATATTGATCTGTCTAAATATTACCTTCCACAAAATCATAAAATATTAATTTTGATAACTTTTTTATGAAACATGGACATGGATGATTAAAATGTACCAGTAAATACTTACACATAAATAATCTCAGATAATAATGATATTGAGGAATTAACCCTTACCTTGTTCTTTCCTTTAGTCAAGGGTACATTTAACCTCTTGTATAACTACTATATTATGTTATTAAATTATACCAAGACCATATTAATATTTATGATATCATATATGATTCATTTATGACTTTATACTACCCATTTAATAATAGTTTCAATTTTAAAGTAATATTTTGGGTAATAATCGCTTTCTTTATCGTATATGTTTTAACATGTTATTATTAATTGTATCACTTAGATCATGATTTAAATACATCCAGAATATAAATATGCACAATAGATAGATATATGAAATGGTAACACCATTCGTGGAGACGGTAGTCTGTACGTACACATGAATGTTGTTTCTATTTTGTTATTGTATAGTATGGAAGTAAATAAAAGACATATTGTCATGACCCGATCCAACAGGGACCGAACCGCAAATCCCCAAGCCCGCCTCCAATAGGCCAGGGGCTGGCGACTAGCACCAAGTAGGCTATCACACACATGGGAGGCATTAGCCTAAGGTACCTGTACACACACACACACCCACATACGCCTCAATGCAACAGTGCATATATATATATATATATATATAAACTAGAGAGAAATGCATGGATACATCTAACCTACAACTAGGGTACAGAAAAAGTACAAAAGGGAAAAACAGGGCCCACCAAAAGAAAACTACAATAGCATCCATCCTTCTTAGAAGGAGGGAAAAAGCTTCCAAAAGCACCACCAGAAAGCTCCTCGGCATAGCTCCGGTAGGACTCCACGGTCAGTCCGGCTCACTCCGCTCTGCCCGCTCTGGGTCCTCCTAGGACACTGTCAAAAGGCCTATGGTCTGCACAAGACACAAACATGTGTGGGAAAATCCCGTGTAGGGGTGATTATAACAATACTCAGTAGGCACCCCAAAAACCCAAAACAAAAGAGAGAAACTGAAAGGCACCAGTCCGCTCATCCAAGCCAGGGGGAACCCAGACGAGAGAGAAACTCCATCTCATGACCATCCTTGGCTAAACACAACTAGTCAGCTCAACTCAAGTGTATGCCCATATATATACCATGATCAATCCAGATATACTCAGCTCACGCACCAAGCCCCATGTGGTACCGAACTCATCACCAACAATGGTTCACAACCAGGAGAGAACATTCCACGATCACTCTCATCCCAGATGACACTCGTCTAAGAGATACACTCCATCGGTTCCTATAGAAACACCTCAGATGCTCAGTCGAGAGATCACGCTCGTCAGATATTGTCACTGAGGAAACCTCTCCGAAACAACATAAACACCAAACTACTCGGATAGGGGACCTCTTATAGGGTCCGCTAGGAGATACCAGAACCCACACCGTTATAAAAAGATCTCATAGATAGGGGATCACTCCCAGGGTCCGCTAGGGGATACCACAACCCGATCTGGCATTCATAGATCTCACAGATAGGGGATCACTCCCAGGATCCGCTGGGGGATACCACAACCTGATCTAGATCTCGACAGAAACATGCCACTCAGATAGAGGATCATCACCTATGTCACAATGGTCATGATGATACCAAAACCCTATCTGGTACATCTCACGCTTTAGGGGATCGAACTGACGATGCTGAAACCCTACAGACACCACACGATGAGTAGGTGATCATATAACCAACGATACTGCAACCCTACTATAATACTCATGCCGAGAAGGGGATCGTATACCCGACGATACCAAAACCCTACTGAGCACAACCCACTGCATAGGGGATCATATTCTTGATGATGCCACAAAACCTATGGGGTTAACCTGCTAGATAGGGGATCACCACCTATGGATAAGCGGTCACAGCGATACCAAGAACCCGATCTAGGGAAACGATGCTAGAGGATCTCTCTCCAGGCCCACCAAAAGGATTCCACAACTCTAAAAGATTAAACATCCCATCAGGAGGATCAAAAACCTATAATAAAGTTGTGATGCTTCTTGGACCCTCATAGGAACGAACCAAGGGAGTACCCTCAACCACTTCTGGTCCAAACGTCACTAACCCGAGCGACCCACCACAAAGCCACACCACCCACCTTCATGGATGATACCGAGGCCACCATCGCGGTCCACGTGGGAAAACATGCAGGATAGGCTGTTTACTCACAGGAAACAGACAACCGGTGAAAAAGGAACTATTCACTGTAGCTATCCCGTGTGAGGCCCACACCATGATCCTGAAACTCATCAATCAGATCACACCATTGTGATCCCCTCAGGAAAACACGCGGTTCGACTACTCGATTGTCCCAAACAGACACCCGGTGAAAAAAGTACTATTCACTGAAGCCATCCCAGGTGGGGCCCACACCACGATCCTGAAACTCATCAAGCATAGCACACCATTGTGATCCCCTCAGAAAAGCACACGGGATTGACTACTCGTTCATTCAAAATAGACACCAGGCGGAAATGTTGCGTGTCTCTGAAAACGCCAAAACCCGGCATCATGGGGTCCACACCTTGTCTTTGGCTAGAACACCTGAAAACCATCAAGAAAACTCTGTTGTACCATCAGGGTCTCAATGTCACTGACGACATGTCAATTAGATTCTCCAGGTAGAAGATACAATGGCCCGAAGTCAAATAATAATAAAATATCATTATTTTATTCAACATTTCTAGAACCCATGCCACAATCCCGAAGTTAAAGACCCCCAAACACACACCGAAGGATTCGACTCATTTCCAGGGTCGCGTCTCCACATATGGCACACAATTCTGACCTCGGGGGAGCATGATACAAGGGTTTTAAAACCCCTGTGTACAAAAAAAGGGCCGGGCCAGCCTGGGCCAGCCCGCACCGGCCGACCCGGCCACCGCCGCTGCGGCGCGGCGCGTGTGAGCATGGTCGACCCCCCCCCCTTTGGGGGGTCTCCAGTGATTGACACCGGACCACTGAGTTGCATCATTCCCGGTTGTCTCCAGTGGCCCACCGCCGGAGAAGGTCCTCCGGGGGCACCCCGGTGGTCCAAACGCACTTCCAAAGCCATATGCGCACCCCCTAGGACCAGATCTATGCATCTAGAGGCTAAAAATGGAGAAAAAACAAATTAATCGGGATCTGGGATTTCAAAACCCAAAACGCCTACCTGTTGGTGGATCAACGAAACTTCTGGTGCAGAACGACGCCTGCGATGCCCTGAAGCTTGATCCACTGATGATCGGTGCTGAAAACAGACGTCTGCGGCTCGATTTGGCGAAGAAACGGTGGAGGTGGGGAGGTGGTTCTGTCACTACTCACCGTGGAAGAAGAGAGGGGGCTCTTGATTTATTTCCCCATCCATTTAATTAATTATTTAAATTAATTAAATTAACACGTCCTACCAGACCTCCCGGCACTGAGAAGATTAGGTCACCCCTAGGGTAAACATGTCATTATGAACGCAATGGTGTGCTCAGAATTTTGATCTGAGACTCTGTTCAGGATTTATTCGAGCCAAAGATCATAAAGAAACATTTCCATTTATTTAAGAAAACTCCCCTGGTGTCTTTTTTCACAGCAGGCCTGCGCCCGCAAATTTTACACCCTACCTAGGTTAAATGGCATGCTCCAGACACAACTGTGCCCTCAGATTCCCATTCTAAGATACAACTTAGGAGATAAAATACCCCCACCATGTGCATAGTGTAAAAATACTTAATATTTTTATAAAAATTAATTTCCGGCACACCGGGCCTTAGAATCACACATCGTCTTCACGCCCATCTCTTTAATTATTCATAGGAATATTCCAAAGTCTGATAGGGACAAAACCCGAGTTGCTACATCCTCCCCACCTTAGAAATTTTTTCCTTGAAAAGACATAAGAAAAAGGAAAGAAACTAGACTCTCAACTGGGTCTCCCATGCCCGCGAGTTCGCCAACATACACCCCTTCCCAAACACATAAGTCAGAGGGACTCATCAACCACACCTCAACACTATCCTCTTTGGGCGACACTGAATCGCCCACAAGGTTTTGATCATACCACAAAAATGCGTCTGAGTGGGGGAAGGATCCCTCTCCCTCACACATTCGAAGCACACCGAACAATACCCACACAGGGTCTTACCAACACCCTGAACAAAACTTGAGCAAGAAATGGAAAGGGAGGAGTACCACTAAATAGTGTCTATCAAAATACTGCAGAAAGTAGAAAGGACATAAAGCGTATCTCTAACCATCCGTAAAGCCTCTGGGTCAATAGCCTCTAGGGCATGCAGTTGTCCTCTTCCTCGGCCTCCGGCTCCCTAAGCTCGACATGGACCACTTGGGGGTGGTGGTGGTGGAATCTGATACCGCCTACCACCTCTTGCTGCTGCACCATCTCTGTCTCCATGTCCGTCACCCTGCAGACCTCCAAACTCAAGACATTGTCACTGCCAAGGTAGCCTATTGACCAACTCCCTCTCAGCAGCACGACGGGTCGGACAATCTCTAGCAAGATGTCCGCGACCGTCACAAGCATAACACTGCATCTCCTACGGCTGACCAAAACTGGCCTGTGAGCCCTGTGATCCCTGAGCCTCAGATCCTCCATCCTGGGGTCGCCTCCTGAAACTTCGGCCATGTCCAAACCCTTGCGCCTGCCGCCAGCTACCAGATGCTGATTCGACTGATGAAGTCTCACCTCTCGCGTTCCCAAAACTAACAGGCGGGATTTACTCGTCCAGAAATCTCTCCACCACTAGGGCACACTCCACACACCAGCATAGGTGGGAAGACACAAGGAAACTACACCTGCTCAGATGTATCGACATAGGCCTTGCTCGAAGGTCCATTCGCTAAAGAACGGGTCTCGAACCATATCCCAGGAGTATCACGACAGGTCTGTAAGCCTCACTATGTACTTCGACACAGTCATACCCTC
The DNA here is from genome assembly GCA_963277665.1 of Viscum album. NCBI lineage: Eukaryota > Viridiplantae > Streptophyta > Magnoliopsida > Santalales > Viscaceae > Viscum > Viscum album. The sequence goes on along the minus strand of OY728134.1, from coordinate 564,750,774 downwards.
CTGTCGAAGCTGTATAAGCTCCTGGATCTGTACTGACCTCAACGTCACTGGATAAAACTCTTCCCTTAAGAGCCGCTCAAAATGTGCCCACATGAGCTTCTCCTCATTGTCAGAATGCATCACTAGGCTCCACCATCTCCCGACCGAACCATGTAGAAGTATCACCGCTAGGACCACTATCTGGTATGGAGGTGTCCTCACCAGGCGGAAAGATCGGGTGACTGCTTCGAGCCAGTCATTAGCTGCCTGAGGGTCTAGATCACCCCGAAACATCATAGGTCGCTGCCTTTGGAACTCGTGTAGTGTACTTAGCCTATACACATCCTCATCCTTCACTTTCGGCACAACCAGCTACTCAACAGGTGGTGGATCAACTAGCGGACCACCTGGAGGTCCAGCCTCAGAACATGCACCCTGGTCTACAGCATCCAGACGGGGCGAATCGTCACCACAATCTCACTGCGGAACCCTTATTGGCTATCATCGTGGAGGCATCCTGAAATACAATCAAGACGCTCCATAGTCAAAGAGTATATCTGGGGATCTGACTCAAGAATAACATGGTAAAACCAAAAACTGAGTCCTATATGATACATGTACCGTTATGTCCCTGTGACTAGTGTCCAAATTCCCCAAGTCAAAAGGCAGTTATCAGAGTCATAGTGAATGGATGCGTCAGCCAGTGCACCAACACTGGAGTCCCTGGCCTGAAAGCCGAACTCGAAATATCCTAACACTGCCGCTATGCAACCCAAACCAGACTCACTGCTAGAACATATATGCTCTGAGATCCCAAAGGTGGAACCTTCATTGATACCACTCTATCACGACCCGACCCAACAGGGCCCAAGCTGCGACTCCCCAGGCCCACATTCAATAGGCTAGGGGCTGGAGACTAGGTCTGAGTAGGCTATCACACACATGGGAGACATTAGCCTAAGGTACCTGTACACACACACCCACATACACCTCAATGCAACGGTGAATATATATATATATATATATATATATATATATAAACTGGAAAGAAATGCATGCATAAATCTAACCCACAACCAGGGTATAACAAAAGTACAAAAGGGAAAAATAGGGCCCACCAAAAGAAAACTACAAGAGCGTCCAACCTGCTCAGAAGGAGGGAAAACGCTGCCAAAAGCACCACTGTAAAGCTCCTCGGCACAACTCCGGTAAGACTCCATGGTCATTCCCGCTCACTCAACTCTACCCACTTCGGGTCCTCCTAGGACACCGTCGAAAGGCCTGTGGTTTGCACAAGACACAAACATGTGTGGGAAATCCCGTTCAGGGGTGAGTATAACAATACTCAGGAGGTACCCCAAAAACCAAAAACAAAAGAGAGAAAATGAAAGGCAAAAATCTGCTCATCCCAGCCAGAGGGAACCCAAACAAGATAGAAACTCCATCTCATGACTATCCTCAGCTAAACACAGATAGTCACCTCAAATCAGGTGTATTCCCATTCATATACCATGAGCAATCCAGATATTCTCAGCTCACGCACCAAGCCACATAAGGTACCGACCTCATCACCAGCAACGGCCACGAGAGCACACTCCATGATCACCGTCATCTCAGATGAAAATCATCTGATAGATGTACTCCATCGGTTCCCACACAAACACCTCAGACGCTCACCCGAGAGATCACGCTCGTCGGATATTGTCACCGAGGAAACCTCACTAAAACAACATAAACACCAAACTCCTTATATAGGGCATCTCTCCTAGGGTCCTCTAGGGGATACTAGAACCCACATAGGTATACGAAGATCTCAGAGATAGGGGATCAGTCCCAGGGTCCACTGGGGGATACCACAACCCGATATGGAATTCTTAGATCTCATAGATAGGGGATCACTCTCAGGATCCACTGGGGGATACCACAACCTGATATGGTGCTCGAAAGAAACACGTCACTCAGATAGAGGATTGTCACCCATGTCACGATGGTCACAATGATACCGATACCCTTTCTGGTACATCTCATGCTCTAGGGGATCGAACTGACGATGCTGCAACCCTACAAACACCACGCGCTAAGTAGGGAATTGTATAACCAATGATACCACAACCCTACTATAATCCTCATGCCGAGTAGGGGATCATATACCTGGTGATTCCACAACCCTAATGAGAACGGACCACTAAGTAGAGGATCATATTCTCGATGATTCCAAAAAACCTACGGGTTTAACCTGCTAGATGGGGGATCTCTACCCGTGGATAAGCGGTCACAACGATACAAAGAACCCGATATAGGGAAACGATGCTAGAGGATCTCGCTCTAGGCCCACTAGAAGGGTGCCACAAATCTAATAGATTAAACATAAAATTGAGAGGATCAAAAACCTGTAATAAGGTTGTGATGATGCGTGAACCCTCAAAGGAACGAACCAAGGGAGTACCCTCAACCACTGTTGGTCCAAACGTCGCTAACCCTAGCGAACCAGCACAACGCCACACCGCGCACCTCCAAGGCCGATACCGAGGCCACCATCACAATCCATGCGGGAAAACACACAGGATAGGCTGTTTACTCAACCGAAATAGACAACCGGTGAATAATGCACTATTCACCATATCTAGCCCATGTGGGTCCTACAACACGATCCCAAAACTCATCAAGAAGATCACACAATTGCGATCCCCTCGGAAAAACACGCGGGATCGACTACTCAATCGTCCCAAACAGACACCCGATGAAAAAGATATTATTCACTAAAGCTAGCCCAAGTGTGGCCCACACCACGACCACAAAACTTGTCAAGTGGAGCACACCATTTCGATCCCCTCAGAAAACACACAGGATCGACTACTCGTTCGTCAAAAAAGGACAACCGGCGGAAAAGTTTCATTTCTCCAAAAATGCCAAAACCTAGCCTCGTGAGGCCCACACCCTATCTTTGGTTAGAACACCCGAAAACCATCAAGAATATTCCTCCATACCATCAGGGTCTCAACGCCACTGATGACACATCAATCGGACGCTCCAGGTAGAAGATACAACGGCCCGAAGTCGAATAATAATAAAATATGATTATTTTATTCGATGTTTCTAGCACCCGGGCCACAATCCCGAACTTTGAAACCCCCAAACCTGCACTGAATGGATCTTATCATCGCCAGGGTCGCGTCTCTATAGACGACATGCGATTCTGATCTCCAGGGAGCAATATACAGGGGTTTTAAAACCCCCATGTACAAAAAAGGGCCCGACTGGCCTGGGCCGGCCTGGCGGTCCGCGCGCGCATGGCCGACCCCCCCCCCCCCTGTGGGGGGTTGTGGGTGATTGATGTCGGACCGCCACAGTGCGGCGTTCCCAGTTGTCTCCCGCGGCCTGCCGCCGCCATGCCGGAGCCGCGCCGGGAGACCTTCTGTGGTCTGCCGGGAGCACCCCGGGGGTCCAAATGCACTTCCAAAGCCATCTGTGTGCCCCCCTGAGACCAGATCCATGCATCTTCAGGCTCAAAACATAGAAAAATCAAACCAATCGGGATCTGGGATTTTAATACTCAAATCTCCTACCTGTTGGCGGATCGCCAGAGCTTCTGGTGCAGAACGGCGCCCACGACACCCTGAAGCTCGATCCGCTGAGGATCGATGCTAAAAACGGACATTTGCGGCTCGATTTGTTGATGAAATGGAGGAGTGGTGGTGGTTACATCACTGTGCATTGAGGAAGAAGAAGGGGGGGGGGGGCTCTTGATTGATTTCCTCTCCATTTAATTAATTAATTAAATTAACACGTCCGACCAGACCTCCCAGCACATAGGCGATTAGGTCGCCCTTAGGGTAAACACGTCATTCTAAATGCAATGGCGCGCTCATAATTTTGATCTGAGACTATGTTCAAGATTCATTTGAGCCAACACTAATAAATAAATTTTTCTATTTATTTACGATAACGCCCCTGGTGGCTTTTCTCACAGCAGGCCTGCGCCCACAAAGTTTACACCCCGCCTAGGGTAAACGACAGGCTCGAGACGCAACCTTGCCCTCAGATTCTCATTCTGAGTTTCTTTTTAAGAGATAACACACCCCCTCCACGTGCATAATAAAAAATTACTTAATATTTTTATAAAAATTAATTTCGGGCACACCGGGCCTCGGAATCGCACGCCGTCTTCGCGCCTAGCTCTGGAATTATTTATAGGAATATTCCAAAGTCTGATAAGGCCAAAACCCAAGTCGCTACACATATATTTATCTACATAAATATATATTATTATAATAGAAATATTATTTCATATATCTCATGCTTAATCAATATATATATATTTTTATAAAAATTCTTGAATGGTGATTGTTGAAGACGAATCTCATCGCGTCACGGAGATGGTAAACCGTACGTACGCACGAGTCGTAATATCATTCTATTGATGGTGAAATCATATGAAATTGGATGGTATATATATTCAGAATCATTAACATGTTATATTTATTATTTACATCAATTATACTCATTATTATACCCAACCAAATAATGAAGTGTTGAAAAACAAACTTCACCATGACGTGGAGACGGTAAGCCGTACATACACACATATGGTGACTTTTTCATTCATAGAATATATAGAATAATGAATATGGTTGTAATATATTTATAATAACATCATAGTATGTAGAAGGTACTAGATTTATTATTTTGGTATGGAAACAACAAATAAAGAAGAAGTGGAAGAAGAACAGAACTTTGAAAGAGGTGATGAAATAATTACCTCTTCTTCAGGTGTTTTTTTATTTAATCAAAAGGGATTATTTGGTTGTATTTCTGATCAAAGTAAGGCCTCTAGGTTTAAGTGATGGTATTTTGGAGTATATTTGGGCAGGGTTTTTCTGATCCAAATGTCTTTGAAGGTGTGATTTTGAGAGATGGGGAATTACCCTTTTATAAGAGAGGTGAGGGTCACTTCAGGAAAACCTTGAAAGATTATTTTATTATAAAATAATTTTGGGTTTATAATGGCTCAAAATAGATTTATTTCTAGGATAATGTGGTTATGGGTATAAATAATCTCAAAAAATAGGTTTTAGAAAAATTTAGGTCACTATATTAACCTTATCTTTTAGACTTAACTCTTAGTTAAATAGTTTAACTTTTACAATGTCTTCTTTTATTTTTATATTACATGGTTAATAAACTTACTATAAAATTCCAAGAGAACCCCAAGTGGTTAATTAATGAAATATATATCATTATATATGTTTTTTTCTCCAAATATCAGATTTTTAGGAATATTATATGATTTAATAATCAAGTATTTGTTTTAAAAACTCATTCATGTCAATTTTGACACTATTTAGTATTTGGTTTTCTTGAAAGTCAAAAAAAATTATTACTTATAACCTAAAACATTAAATCAATACTAACATGTCATATTAACCTTGAAAATTATTATAATTCATAAAAACTCCCAATTTACATTTATATGGATATTTATAATATCAATTATTTCAATATTTTATTAATAAGGTAATTACTACATCCTCATTGAGTCATAAATAAATTTAATTATATAATGTCTAAAAATTATAAATAAAATACTATGATTTAGGATATCATTTTATATTTCTAATGAATATTTATAGTCTAAATTATCTTATGTATTACCTTATATTAAAAATGTTTTAGTTATTAAAATTTGAATTTAACACTTTTAACTCTTCTTTGTATAAGATAAGAATAAATGTCCTAATCTGATCCAAGTGGATGAAATAGGATCATATTTTATTACTAAGGTTGATTTTGGTTGAAATACACTTGTCCAATAGAATTAGAAATGTTCTTGGGTAATTATAATATCATTTTTACCTTTAATTACCCTATTTAATTTTAACCGTGGTCAATAAAATTAAAAAGATACTATTCACCAAAAATTATTTTCATCATATTGAACCAAATTTTACTTACTAATGTCAACTGTGTCTTTTGTATTTTTTAAATTAAATTCACTGAAGCGGTAAAATTATGTTTTATGCAAATTTGAAAATGTGCCTAGAAGGTGTGTAAAAGACGCTAAAAGTTCAATAAAATTATATATATATAATCTTATTCTAAAATGACTCCAATAAATTAAATTGGACTAATATAGGTATTATGTATCTATTTTTAATTTAAAATAAATTTAAATAATAATAATTAATATTTAAATAAAATTCAGTTTTAAACAATAACACAATATTTTTCACAATTCATCAAAAAATTGAAAGTTTTCTGAAAAATACCAAAAATTAACCCTAAGATAATTTTGATATTAAAAATCCAAAAATGAATTATATTTTACCAAATTCAAAACATATAAGTTTCCTTAATTAATTAAAAATTAATTTCCATTGTCAAAACTAAAAAACTGGTTTTAAAAAAGTAAAAACCGTCAAAAGATTGACACGTTCTTATGTACAATTTACAAGTAAAATTACTTATAATGACCTAAATTATATTAAATGAAAAAAAATATAATCTAATTATACTTTAATACCACTAAAATGAATAATTTTACACTAAAAATTATTTTGATTTAAAAAGTTGTTTTCAATTAAAATTTAGTATTTTCACCATTCATCAAAAAATATGAAAGTTATCAGAAAAATACCAAAAATTTATCCAAACTAAATTTTTATGTCCAGATTCTAAAGAAGATGTTTATTTTGTCAAATTGAATATATAAAAGTGTCAAATATTAGATTTAAAAAGCATTCTCCATTGAAAGGCAGTAAAATTACATTTTTTGAAAAATACTTCCTTTATCTGAAAAATTGGTTTTGTTCTTATTTTATGTCTGAGAAACAAATAATATGAATGTTAAAATTATATGGAGTATTTAAAATTCAAAATGAAGTTAATACTATTCCTAATCTCTTTTTGAACGGCTAGCTTGATAAGTTGTGGTGTTCTAGAACTCAGTGTTGTGTGTAACACAATATGTTGAATTACTTTAAAGAGATAACGTACTATAAAATACTGGGGTGTTAAATTCTCCCCTCCTTCAATAAATTGTTTCCTAAAAATTTGAAATTGTTCTTTGAAAATAAAGTGTTGAAAATAGAAAATACCTTTGTGGAAAATTGATATCAGAAATAGGGTTAATAAAATTTAGTCTTAATAAGAGGGAAAGGGAAATGAAAAATCAACCACCAAATTAGGGTTTTGAATAGGAGAATATTTGTGTAAATTATAGAAACATAATTGGGGGAAAACATTAATATTTATAGGGAGTGATTGAGGTCATCAATTACAAACAATTGTAAAATTGAGGGCCTCAAAGCCATCAATCTATGATGATTTAAAATATCATCAGTTCAACAAAACATAAGGTATTAGGATAACACATTTTTGGTTTTAATATCTCTTCACTAAAGTTTAAGAATTAACTTCTTCATAGAATAAGAGAAAAAAATATACTTGACAAGTAGAGTTTCATCGTTCAACTAATTTCTACCACAAACTCATCTTTCACTCAAATAGATAATAGAATTCAAAAATATTCTGTTTATCCTAATCATATAGGGTTATAAAAATAATGAATTTATAATTCATTTGTCAGAATATTTAAAAAAATACATTATACAAACTAGGACATCACATAGGCTAGTGGTAGGTGATGCACACTTGTCGCCCTTCGGTTGCAGGTTTAAGTCTCGTGGCCTTACCGGACGTGACGGGTTGTCTCCCAACCTCCAGGTTATCCTTTTTATAACAATCCAAAAATAATCTTAGGAAAATTTTTATCCTTATACAATAGTATCCAATGTGCAACTTAATCTGTTCCAACATTTAGACTTATCCAAAATAATTCTGTCCAAAGTCACAGTTCAGAATTTATAATGAAGGTCAACATAACATAATGAAGATATCTTTTTTCCAATTAATAACATGTGAGTACCTTAATCATGTATGGTAACACCCTGAATTACTATAAAACCTTATTTATTACATTCATTCTCCCTTATTACTTATAGAATACTAGATATATTCCTTATATCCAATAATTTTTAATACTCTAAAAATGATGGAATAAAAAAACCATTAATCAGTTCCAAGGTACTCAAGAATATCTAATATAGTTTATGAAAATAATCCATATCTTATTCTAAAATCACTACATCAGTATCAAGACCATATTAAGGTTTATCTTTCCTTCAAAAATATATTTTCCAAAAAGTTTAACTTGTTGTTGCGTTACTTTTCTTAGTATCAAATAATCTCAAATTCTCAATAAAATAGTAATGTAGTAAAATCCTTATTTATTTCCATAATTAATATAACAAGTACATCATTGATATGAAACTCAAATGACATAATTCATTAATAAAAATATAAGAACACTAATTATTCCTCTTAATCTGCAGTAGTATCATAACTTGATTATTATTTAATAGCATCATTTGGGGTATACTATGATTATTGAGACATTGATTCATGTAGTGTTACTGCAGATGAAGCATTGTACATTTGAAACATTTTTCTTACCCTTGAAATCACACACTTAGTGTTCTTTTTCTCTACACTTATAACAAACTCTCATTCCTTTCAAGAATTTACCAAAGTGATTCTTTCTAGAGTTATCACATATGCGGAAATATTTCTTTCCCTTCTTCCCTTTATCAATATTTCTCTCTACCATCCTTTTCTTCTCTAGATTCTCTTCAAACCATAGGACTCAGATAATTATTTACTTATCTTATTGACACAGGATATTATTTCTTCATATGATGAGAATACATGGGAGCCTATTTACTTTATAAATTTTGGATTAAGACCATGAAAGATATTATCCTTTTTACTCTTTGGATCATGTGTATTGCTGGAGTTCTCATTCCTTCTATTAGGCACCATTTCTAAATAATGGCGTACATTAGGTTAGTTTATGAATCACAATGCATAATTACAAACTTGTAAAATAACTAACTTAAATTGAACAATTTATGTATACAATACATAATCCTAAAAATGTTTTATTTATGGAAGTATTTACTCATAAATCCTTCATAATGTTTTGTGAAGAAAATGCAAATTTATCCTAAGAATATCCCCGAGGAGTGTCGTAACCAGGAGTGAAGCAAGTCCTATTGTCATGTATTAGGATACCACAGGTCAAGCCTGAAACTCCTTGTCGGAGTTTTTCCTCCTAGTTACATATCCTCCTGATCCGCCTCTACCCGATCGTTTCGAGACAGGGATGAATTTCTCGGAAAATTCACAAAATATCTATATTACCAAAATTCAAGGAAGTTCTTCTATACTAATCCTCAAAGTCTATCTTAGGGTAATGTTCTCTAAACAGAGTTTATCTAAATCAAATTTCCTAGGTTTATACTAAACTTCCTCTGATACCAAATCTAATGTCCTGAACCTAGAATCCTGGAGGTAGTGCATTATTTTAATACATTGGCATGATTATAAGGAATCAAGTCCCGAAGAACTGATCAGTTTAGCAGTCTTGAAAAATAGATTACATATATGAATGTTACATTACAATTTCTAAAATAAAACACAAGAAAAATAATTCTTTGATAATGCCATTATTCCTCTAGCTTAACCCTTCCTATCAATAATAATACACTTCCTGGAATCCTGAGAAAATAAAAAATAAGAAAGGGTGAGCTCATATGCTCTGTAAGGGTAAATAATTTAGCAGTAGCTATAAACTTTTAAGGTAAGATGTGTAATAACAACAACATCCTTTTAAGAATAAACATGAACATAATATGGAAAAAATAAATCAAACATTACCACATAAACATGCACATGGATATTATACTAGTAAAATAATCACATGTAATAACTCATGTAATATTGAGGGAATTAATAATGTCGGACATCATAACCACATATTCAAGGCCTCATGCCAAGACTACAAATAATTTTTTTGAAGGCCTTGTTCCTAGATAATGATTTGTATCATGAGACCTACTGATACATCGAGGAGATATAGAGGGCTCCACCCATCACCTACTAAGTCCAATGCATTCCTCACATGAAAATGTTTAAACATAATATAAACATTTGTATTAAAACTAGAATAAGAAATGTCAATACTTTAACCATAAACCATGAATGTTATAAAAATAGAACATCCACATTCAAACATAGCATAACTCATTCAATACAATATGTAAAATTTTATTATAATAAATCAACCTCAATCAAGAATAATATCTAGTAAAATATGTTGAAATAGTTGAAAATGATCAGTAAAACTCTTTGAGAGAAATATCATTTTTTTTAAAATCAATTAAAAGTCACAAATTTATAAAGGAATTCATTTAAATGAGATTTTTAATTGAATTTTTCCATACCACTTTGAAACTTTTGAAAGTAATTGACATTTTAAAACAATCATGTCAATATAAATAAATCCTTAAAATCATTTTTCAAGCATGGACATTAATTAAAATGATTTAGAGAAATAAATCATTAAATCATTTATAATGCTGATCTTTATAAATATTTTATTTCACAAAACCATAAAATATTCATTTTAAAAACTTTTTTATAAAACATGGACATGGATGATAAAAATTTCCCAGTAAATACTTACACATAACCAATCTTGGATAATAATGAGATTGAGGAATTAACCATTACCTTGTTAATTTTTTTAGTTGAGGGTATGTTTAAACTCTTGTATAATGACCATAGTATGTTATTAAATTATACCAGGACCATATTAATATTTATGATATCATATATGATTCATTTATGACTTTATAGTACCCATTTAATAAAAGTTTCCATGTTAAACTAAAATTTCAGGTAATGATCGATTTCTTTATCGTATGTGTTTTAACATGTTATTCTTGATAGTATCACTTAGATCATGATTTACATACTTCTAGAATATTTATATGTATAATAGATAGATATATGAAATGGAAACACCGGTCATGGAGAGAGTATTCTATACGTATGCATGAATGTTGTTTTTGTTTTTTTATCATATGGTATGGAAGTAAGTAAAAGGAATATATTTATCTAAATAAATATATATTATTCTTGTATAAATATTTTTCCATATATCTAAAACTTAATCAATATAAATATTTTTATAAAAATTCTTGAATGGTGATCGTTGAAGATGAATCTCATCGCGTCGTGGAGACGGTAAGCTGTACATACGCACGAGTGACAATATCATTCTGTTGATGGTGAAATCAAATGTAATTGGATGATATATTATATATAAATAATAATTAACATGTTATATTTATTATTTACATCAATTATACTCATTATTATACCCATCCAAATAATTAAGTGTTGAATAATAAACTTCACCATGACGTGGAGACGGTAAGCCGTACGTACGCATATTTGGTGACTTTGTCATTCATAGAATGGAAGAAATAATGAATATGGTAGTACCATATTTATAATAAAATAAAAGTATGTAGAAGGTTCTGGTGTTATTATTTTGTTATATAAACAACAAAGAAAGGGGAAGTGGATGAAGAAAAGAACTGTGAAAGAGGTGATGAAATAATTACCTCTTCTTCAGGTGCTTCCTTTTGATTTGATCAAAAGGGCTCCATAGGTTGGATTTATGATCAAAATAATAGAAGTAGGATGAATTGAGTGTTTCTGGGAGGACATATTAGTAGGGATTGGCCGAGGCCAATGGATTTGGAGGTATGATTTTGAGAAAAGGAGAAGTACCCTTTTATTGGAGAGGTGAGGGTCACTTTAAGAAAACCTTGAAAGATTATTTTGTTATAAAATAATTTTCGGTTTATAATGGACAAAAATGGATTTATTTGAGTCTAAGGTGGGTATGAGTCTAAATCATCTCAACAAATAGGTTTTATACAAGTTTAGGTGACAATATTAACCTTATCCTTTAGACTTAACTCTTAGTTAAATAGTTTAACTTTTACAATGTATTCTTGTATTTTTATATTACATGGTTAATAAAATTATTATAAAATTCCAATAGAACCCCAAGTGGTTCATTAATGACATATATATAATTATATAAGTCCTTTGGCTGAACCTTAGATTTTTAGGAATATTATGTCATTTAATAATATAGTATTTGTTTTAGAAACTCAATTATGTCAATTTTGACAATATTTATTATTTAGTTTTGGTGAAAGTCCAAAAAACCTTATTACTTATAACCAAATAATTTAAATAAATACTAACATGTCATATTAACATTTAAAATTAGTGGAATACATCAAAATCCACAATTTACATTTATTTGGATATTTATAATATCAATTATTTTAATCTTTCATTAATATGGTAATTACTACATCATCATTGTGTCATAAATATATTTAATTATTTAATGTATAAAAATTATAAATAAAATACCAAAATTTGGGAAATATTTTTATCTTTATAATGAATATTTATTATCGAAATTATCTTATTTATAACCCTATATTAAAAATGTTTTATTTATTAAAATTTGAATTTAACACTTTTAACTTTTCTTTAAATAAAATAATAATAAATGTCCTAATCTAATCCAAGTGGATTAAATAGGATCATATTTTATTCCTAAGGTTTATTTTGGTCGAAATAAACTTATCCAATATAATTAGGACATGTGTTATGGTAATTCTAATATCATTTTTACCTTTAATTTTCCAATTTACTTTTAACCGTGGTAAATAAAATTTAAAAGCAACTGTTCACAAAATTTATTTTCATCATATTGAACCAAATTTTACATACTAATGTCAACCTTGTCTCTTTGAGTTTTGAAAATAAATTCACAGAAGTGGTGATATTATGTTTTATTCAAATTTTCAAATGTGCCTAGAAGGTGGGTAAAAGACGTTAAGAAGTTTAATAAAATTTTATATATCTAATCTTATTATAAAATGACTCCAATAAATTAAATTGGACTAATATAGGTATTATGTATATATTTTAACTTTAAAATAAAATTAAATAAAAATATTAGTTATTTAAATAAAAGTCAGTTTTAAACAATAACGTAGTGTTTTTCACTATTCATCATAAATTGAAAGTTTTCAGAAAAATACCAAAAATTAACCCTAAGCTAATTTTGATATTCCAAATCCAAAAATTAAGTATATTTTACCAAATTCAAAACATATAAGTTACAATAATTAATTTAAAATTGATTCCTGTTGTCAAAACCAAAAATAGGTTTTTAAAAAGTAAAAACGATCAAAAGATTGACATGTGTTTATGTCCAATTTAAATTTAAAATTACTTATAATGATGTAAATTATTTTAAATAATAAAAATATAATCTATTTATAATTTAAAATAACTAAAATCAATAATTTAACACTAAAAGTTATTTCGATTAAAAAATTTGTTTTCAATTAAAATTTAGTATGTTTCACTATTCATCAAAAATATGAAAGTTATTAGAAAAATATCAAAAATTTATCCATAATAAATTTTTTATGTTATGATTATAAATAAGAAGTTTATTTTGTCAAATTTTATATATTAAATTGTCAAATATTTTATTTAAAAAGAGTTCTTCATTAAATGGAGGTAAAATTTCATTTTAAAAAAAATACTTCAATTATCTGAAAAATTGAATTTGTTCTTATATTATGTATAAGAAACAAATAATATGGATGTTAAAATTATATGGAGTATATAAAATTCAAAATGAAATTAATAATATTCATAAACTCCTTTTGAACGGCTAGTTTGGTAAGTTGTGGTGCGCTCGAACTCGGTGTTACGTGTAACGCAAGCTATTGAATTACTTTAAAGAGACAACGTACTATGAAATCCTGGGGTGTTACATATTTTTTATATGAATGTTTTTCAATTTTAATTGGCTGAATGTTATATCTTTTCTCTTTGATGAGTAGTTTTCCAAACAAAATTATTTCATACTATATCTTTCTAAAATTTTAGGATAATATATCACTTTCCCTATTCTTTTTTGAAAATCATAAAGGGAGATAAATAATAAAAGTGGGGATAAATATCTCATAAGGTGGAGAAACAATATAAATGGGAGAAAATATTTAAATGGTGACCCTTTATTTATGTGGAGAATCCAAAGTAATAATACATTCCATTCAAATGAAGAATTATGAAAAAAATAATTCATCCTAATAGGGGGAGTTTTAAGAAAAGTAAAGGGAATATATTTCTTATGAATAATTCCTTGGAATTTCATAAATGTACAATCAGTTGTAAGTTTTTCAATGTTAATATTTTTCTATATTATGTATTGTGTTTTGTGATTTGTAAAAGGGGAGAGAATATTAAGTCAAAAGTTTTTACTTTCTATATTTACTTACCTTAGTTTTAAAAAACACAAAGGCCTTCTTAAAATAGTATTTTACTAAATTTTTATATCCCAAGTATTTTAGTTTTTTTTATAAAATATATTTTTCTAAAAAATGAAAAAATAGTTTCTAAGTAAAAGAATATAAAAATTTTATCCTTTAATCTGATCCATTAGTCTAATTATGAGTTTGGTCCATCAGAATGACTATTGTCTTATCCAACAGATTGAATAATATTCTCTACATTAGACTGAAAAAATTCATATCCATTAGACTAATAGTAGTTCATATCCACCATATTAACCATAGTTCAATTCATTAGATTGAAAAACAATATAGTCCATCAGAATGTGTAATGTTTATAATTGGAGTGTTGAATTATTTCTATTAGATGGAAATTTTCAAAACACTGTAATGGTTCTATGAAAATGACATTGGATGAAGGAGTTTTGCTGAGCTATCAAGTGAATATCATTTAAGGCCATTGCTACTAACAACATGAATTTTAGAAAATATGATTGTTGGAGGGATGGTTATAAATGGGACTGCATTCTAGGAGATTAGAATTGATGCATTTTCAACTCAATGTGTCTGAGATTTTTCTCTAACTAAACATCTTGTTCTTATGATTTGTAATTTTTCAGACCATTGTAGTTCTAAGGAATCCATGTGAGGGTTTTAAATTCAGTTGGAAATTTTTATTTTGTATTCACTTGTTCTAATTAAGGTTTATATTGAGGTATTCTAGGGATATGAATACATGTGATTCCAATCAGGATGATCAAGGGCTTCTAAGGTATTGGAATATAAGGTTGACACTAATCATTATATTTAGGTATTTAAATGTTTTTTAAGATATAGTTATTTAAATATTCATATCGAGGGATTTTACAGTGTGGAAAGAAACAACATTACAATTAGGTTGAAAACTGTGGATATCTTAAGTTAGGATTTCTGAATTCCTTAACTCGTAAGGTTAAATATTATAATTAGTTTTATAAATCTTTTAAGTCATTTTTACTTTATTATAAGATTTCATATTACTTATTTATAAATTTTATATATTCCACTATGAAAATTACATTAGAAAGTTTGTTTTACTAATCTTTCTAGTAATTATTTTATCATACCATTTATGAGTCCAATTAACATCTCTGATTTATCATATTTTTTTTGAATCTAATACATACACTCTAATCATAAAAATAATTTTGAGTCTTATATTTTTAAGAAAATAGGGTTTGGGTTTTGTGTTAGTTTAATTTTTTAAACTATAATTCACAACCTATTATAGCCATCTTAAACTCTTACGATCTAACATGAACACTTAAATATGATAGGCTTAATAAATTATTACCAAATTGGGGGTACAATACTTTAATATTAAAGGAAAATTTGACACCCTGAGTCACTCCTCCCCTCTCAGGGTGTCCAAGGTTACAAAAAGTGGTATAATGGATGATGTTATTGGCACTAAAGCTACTATTTGAAGCATAGTTGTAACACCCCAGGTAAATAAAGAATATTACATTTTTATATTTATCCATATTTGTGAATAAAATATTAATATTACATTAAAGGGGACGCTATGCATGATGGCGTACCCAATACGCAACAATGAGTTTCTTGGGAATCTTACGTTGCACTCTAATAATAAACTAATATTATTTTAAATGGTAGTTAACGCCTAGCTGTTGTGATGGCGGGAATGAATAGAACTAACTACAAAATGATTATATATGTTTGTCAAATATTTTTACTTTTTACAATAAATGTTAGAGGATTAAAAATGCAAATGAATCCAATTTTAAGCGTAAACATTCTAATATTCTTTAAAAGGTTGATTAACCGCCTTTTGATGGAGAACCTATTTTAAATCAACTTTTTGAAAATTTTATGTTTTATATTTGACAAAATAAAATTCTTCTTTAGAATTGGGACATCAAAATTTACTTTGTGTAAATTTTTAGTATTTTTCCGAAAAAGTTCAATTTTTAATGAATAGTGAAAAATGTTGTATTTTAATTCAAAAACTCTTTTAATATAATTTATTTATATTATTATATTATATTTTGAATTGGTTTTAAAGTGAAATTAGAATATATTTTTACCATTTAATCCAATAGTGGTCGTTGGAATTAATTTCACTTTGAAATCGAACTTAAACTAGTGTTAATCTTTTGATACATTATGTTCCATAAAAACACGCTATTTGTTTTGACAGCGGGAATTAATTATTAAATTAATTAATGAAACTTATATGTTTTGAATTTTTTAAAATAGACATCATTTTTGAATTCGGAATATAAAATATAGCTTAGGGTAAATTTTTGGTAATTTTCTGAAAAACTTAAATTTTTGATGAATAGTGAAACCACTAAGTGGTACTTATAAAAACTGATTTTTCCGTTTAAATGAAAATTTACCATCTTTGTGTTTTGAATTTCAAAAATCCAACATACATGGTTGTAATTAAGAAGTAAAATGTGGTTCAATGGGATTAGAATATTTTTTTGGTGAATAGTAACTTATTAAGTTTTTAATCGTGATTAGAGGTAATTAGTGTAGTTTAAGGTAAGAATAATGTTTTAATAAAATGAAATGACCTAGAAACATGTCCTATACTCATTGGATGTGTCATGGCCGACCAAGAAAATACATGGGTCAACTTGGGGACCCCATGGAGCCACTTTGGTTGGAAAATCACATAAATACCTTTTTATTTAATGTTAAAGTAAAAATGACACAAACATGAGATATTTTACTAAAACAATTTTTACATGGGTTTATACAAGTCAGATTTTTGACTATAAATAATCAATGGAAATCTAAAAATATTTCCTACATAATAGTATTTTTTTATAATTTTTATACATTAAATAAATTAAATTATTTATGACATCATGATGATGCAGCGATGACCTCATTATTTAACGATTTAAATAAAATGGAAAGATAAGGTAAAATCTAAGACCTACACATGTACAAAACCTATTGGATGGGTGTATTTAGAACCCTTATCAACTTATACTCGAAAAACATCAATGTGGGACCATTGAAATCCAAAACTCATTCTAAAATAAAGTAACATTTCTTTACTTTCCAAGAGTGCCCCTCCTCTCCTCTTATAAAAGGCCCCCACCTCTACCTCCTTACCCACACTTCCAAAGACTTTTGATTGGCCAAAACCTGCCTAGTTTGTCTCTCCACATCACTATATAACTCCTTGAAGCCTCACTTTGGGCAGAAGTCTTCCCAAGGAAGCCTTTGAGCTCAAACCAAAGGGAGTTACCCGATTTTAATGTAATGTCTTCACTTGTGTCCTTTTGTTTTATTTTGATTCTCCAACCCCCTAAACTATTTTTATCAAGTTATTTTGTAACAACTACATTATATTAAATATAATAGGATGTTGTTATAAGAAGTATTCGGGCTACACTTACACACACCTTTTTCTAATGGTTAAAGAACATACTGTTTCTGTGGTTGGTGATTTTCTGCCTCACGAAACGATGATTGTTCAATATTCTTTTAACACCTTTAAAGGTGACCATTATGATGTCACTGTATTTTATATATGATATATATGGTATTTATGTTTACTATATTCTTATTTATTTTATATTTAAACCATAACTTTATTCTTTTCATGTTGTGTAAATGCGATAATTTCATACGAGGAAGTGTGGACTACCGCCCCCTCAAGTGATGTGACTCGTACATGCAATACATGGAACGCATAAAGAATGAAATTAATGAACATATGTGACCTATATAACATATATATTATACTCTAATTATAATATATATATATTTCATTTATTTTTAATTCCGTTAATATGACAAAGAAAAAATGAAGGTAGCGTTCATGCGTACGTACGGCCTACCGTCTCCATGAACGGTGATTTTCATTTTTTATCTCCAAATGATATGGAATATTATAAAATGAATATGTACTGGATATATATGATATTTTAATCATTAATACTATTCTGGAAATTATTTACTTATAACTACATGGACAATCATTTTTCAAACAAGTTCATTTTTGACTCATGTACCAAACATCGGCAAAAACGTATGATATGAACTAACATTATTAAAAAATTATTATAACATTATAATATGTGATATGAAATGAATAATAATCTTCAAGGGAGGTCCTTAGGAAATTATAAATTGACCAAAGTTTATTATTCAAGAATATAAAGAAACGAACAAGACAAGTTGGACTTGAGGTAAGGGATCCGACTCCTCTCTTTCTTTTAAAGTACACTCTTTTATGTCATTCCTTTTAAAGCTCATATTTCTTGTTATTGGGATATTATTTTATATTACTCTTAATGTAATTTTTATGTTCATATAATGAGATACCCTATTCTCTCATCAATCGATTTTGGATGTTTTGAGTGGCGCCATTAGGCTGCCGAATTTTCGTAAGAGATCCAACCTCTCTCTTTCTTTTTAAGTACTCTCCTTTATGTCACTTATTTTAAGCTCCTCTTTGTTATGTTGGGGGGTGTTATTTTATATTACCATTTCTGTAAACTTTATGTTGATATGATGAGAGACCCTATTTCCTCTCATCAATCCATTTTGGATGTTTTAAGTGGCGTCGTTAGGCTACCGAGTTTTCGTAAGAGATTTTTCATCTCACTTTTATTCCCGTGAGATTTATGCTACATTTACCACAATTTCCTTTGAGTGGTGTATGTACTTCCCATTATTTTACTCATTGTGTAATATACTTTCATTTATGAGTATTTACATCAATGTTGTATTGTCCTTCTTTCATGGGGTGTATGTTTTGAAAGTTACCCAAGTCGGTAAGGGAACCTTTCACCCTCCTCTTTTTAAAAGACTTATTTTGTTATGTATTTTAATTCACATACTATTATGTTGGTATATGTTCTTATATAACCTTATTGATGTAAATTTTATGACCAAGTGATGAGATACCCTTTTTATCTCTCATCAACTCTTTTTCTGAATTTTGAAGTGGCGTCGTTAGGCTGTCGAATTTTTGCAAGAGAACTTATTAACCCAATTTTGATTCTTTGGGATAAACTTGTACTACTTGAATATGTCATCCTTTGAATATGTGTGAATGAACTTAGATTGTTTTAAACTTAATATATTCTTATATTGGGTGTATTTATATTTGTAAAACATAATTATGAGATTGATTTATCCTTAATTTAAGGATACCTTCCGTACAAAGGATTTCACCCCATTTTACATTTCTATTGAGACTTCATTGTTGTTATGCACCAATTCACTCTTATATGGTGTATATACTGTCCTTTGGAATATTATATCATGAATTCAATTATTCTCATGATATTATAATGTTCTGATTAAATGTTATTCCTCAATTATTGTATTCAAGTGTCTCTCATTTTGTTAAAAACCCTTTAACTAAAATATGGTTTTAAATGTTTTAATGATTTATTCTTATAAATATTTCTTGTTAATATCCATGTTTTCAAAATGGTTTTAAGGATTTACTTATATGGATATTAATGGTTTAAAATGTTAAAACCTTTAAAGTGGTATGGGACACTTTGATTCAAAGATCTCTTTATTAAATGTTTTAAATGGTTTCGAAAATGGTTTTTAGAATGGATTTATTATTTCAATATATTAAAATGTTATATTGTTATTGAAATATGGGAATGTTATATTTCCTTTATGCTTAAGTTATGTGATAAGATTATGTTATGGTTCTTGGGAATTATTATGAAGACGGGTGGTTCCGTGATAAACTAAGGGCGGGTGAGCCCGATATAGCTCTCCAATGCATTGGGTAACGTGAAGGAGTTAAACGTTAAGGTTTCTCCGAAGATATTTAGGGAATATACTATGGTGGGTATTCCAAACGTAACCAAGAGGGTTACTTCCTACGTAAGAATGTTATGAATGCCTCAAGTTACCTTTTATGTCTTATGATTTCTATGATTTATTCATGATTCGATGAGGTATGTTAAAGTACCTATGTTTTATGGGTAGAGTATGATTTCATTCTTATGTAGATATGAACTCATGTTTCCTTTACATATTTTTATAACCCTTACTGAGCTTTTTATGCTCATCCCAAGTTTTTTAAATGTTTTTAATAGGTCAAGGGAAAGGTACATGTTATGATGATAGTATCAAGGAAGTGCCAAGAAAGAATCCATGCTTTATTTTTAAATATGTTTCCGTTGATGGAAAAAAATGAATACTATATTTTATGTAACCACTTTGTGTAAATGTGGAATGTAATGCAAGTTTTATGATCTAATTCTCTAAAACTCTAAACCTGAAAAGATCCTCAATGTGTAATCTTGTAATAACTCAAGATTAAGTAAGGTTTAAGGCTGGGGCCTTATAGTTGGTATCAAAGGTCGGTTTAGATAACTTTAGAGGTTAGGGTATTCTCTAAGCACAAGTGACATTACCATAATGGTTAGTATTTCAGAAAGAGTCCTAGTTTTAGATAAAGTGAATGAGTAAGTATATCTTAGTGTTTGTATTCCTCATTAGTACATGATGGTTTTGTTGATATACTCACACTGATATTTCTATTTTTAGTGAATGGATGGATCTAGCAGGCACCAAAGAGACAACAGGTTTGAAGGAAACTGTGGTAGTTCTCTGATTAAGATACTAGATAAAATGGGGGATTCAATGAGGAAACTCATGGTTGTTCTAAACCAACTATCAAGGAGTCATGATCAACCACTTGAACCTTGGTATGATCTTTAATGCATCATGTACGAGATGACCAATCGATGTGGAAGTTTAGGTAATAATTATAAAGGTAACCATTAGAGTTTATATGATCCTTACTTTTGAGGTAATTATGGGTTATTAAATGTTATGATGGAAAATGAAAGGCATGAGATAAACTTGAGGTTAAAATATGTTATGATCATTTTTGAAGATTTTGTCTCATTTTGGGGAATGTTTTATGAAATATATAGTTTTGGAAAAAGGACAACACGCAGACCGTGTGACAACCCGTCGCGTCAGACAAAGCTGCGGGAATCGAACCCACAACCAAAGTGCGACTGGTATTTATCGTCTACCACTGGACTACATGAAGTCGCTGGTTAGTTTGACTAATTCTTTTTAGTTAGATGATTTTAGTAATCAAGAGTAAGTTTATTTTGGGTTATCTATGGAAATGATTAACCTATCATCGAATATATGTGATAAGGTTAATTACTTTTCAATATGAGAATTTAAGAGAAACTGATGTTATTTAGAGATAAAAGTTAATTTGTACATTGGAAGACTATGTGACTAAATACTTCAAATATTTGGGTTTCAATCATAGTTTGGTTTACTTTGAAAAATTTTATGGACAAATTTTTTATTGAATGGTCTTCGTTGAACTTTGGGTTTTGTTGGACAAATTTTGGAGAATAAGAATAGATTTTCTTTTTATAAAGGGTTATCCTTTTCTGGATTATCTGATCTTGTACTAACCTTTTTGGTTTTGGTTTTGGTTAAAGTCTAAAGACATGGGAAGTATATAGTTCTCATTTGTGGATTAGGTGATTCTCTAGAAGTTGACTAGTACTCTTAATGTGAACAAGTCTCCCTAAATACTCTTCTTTTGGATAAAATATGAGTTTGTGTAAGGAATCTAATAAAAGTTGAAAGTCAACATGATAAGTGATTATGTTTCCTTATGAATAAATTCCTAAATAAAAAGTAACTTAAAACAAAAATGTTGTCTATTAACTTTTCATAATGTTGAATTGAATACCGTTTAACCCATCACAAGTTTGTGATTTTCTTGTGGTTAACTTTCTCCTAGACATGTTTACTATCACTCTCCATCAGAACATGACCCTATGTTTTCTCCTCCATGTCCATGCTTTCCTACATGGAATCCTAGTATGGGTTAACTCGGGTGACCTATGTACTTATATTTCTTTATTTTAAATTGATTGTTTTACCGACTCTTGTTCCGATGTGGGACTTTCAAGGATGTTTCCTAGCTCAATTTTGAAATTGCGAGGATGCAATTCCCAAAAGGGGGGAAGGATGTAACACCCCGGGTAAATAAAGAATATGAAATTTTTATATTTATCCATATTTGTGAATAAAATATTAATATTAAATTAAAGGGGACGCTATGCACGATGGCGTACCCAATACGCAACAATGAGTTTCTTAGGAATCTTATGTTGCACTCCAATAATAAACTAATATTATTTTAAATGGTAGTTAATGCCTAGCTGTTGTGATGGCGGGAATGAATAGAACTAACTACAAAATGATTATATATTTTTGTCAAATATTTTTACTTTTTACAATAAATGTTAGAGGATTAAAAATGCAAATGAATCCAATTTTAACCGTAAACATTCTAATATTCTTTAAAAGGTCGATTAACCACCTTTTGATGGCGAAACTATTTTAAATACACTTTTTGACAATTTTATGTGTTATATTTGACAAAATAAAATTCTTATTTAGAATCAGGACATCAAAATTTACTTTGTGTAAATTTTTGGTATTTTTCTGAAAAAGTTCAATTTTTAATGAATAGTGAAAAATGTTGTATTTTAATTCAAAACCTCTTTTAATATAATTTATTTATATGATTAGATTATCTTTTGAATTGGTTTTAAAGTGAAATTAGAATATATTTTTACCATTTAATCCAATAGTGGTCTTTGGAATTAATTTCACTTTGAAATCAGACTTAAAGTAGTGTCAATCTTTTGATACATTATGTTTCATAAAAACACACTATTTGTTTTGACAACAGGAATTAATTATTAAATTAATTAATGAAACTTATATGTTTTGAATTTTGTAAAATTGAAATCATTTTTGAATTCGGAATATCAAATATAGCTTAGGGTGAATTTTTGGTAATTTTCTGAAAAACTTCAATTTTTGATGAATAGTGAAACCACTAAGTGGTACTTATAAAAACTGATTTTTCCGTTTAAATGAAAAATTTCCATCTTTGTGTTCTGAATTTCAAAAATCCAACATACATGGTTGTTATTAAGAATTAAAATGTGGTTCAATAGGATTAGATTTTTTTTGGTGAATAGTAACTTATTAAGTTTTTAATCGCGATTAGAGGTAATTAGTGAAGTTTAAGGTAAGAATAATGTTTTAATAAAATGAAATGACATAGAAACATGTAATACCCTCATTGGATGTGTCATGGCCGACCAAGACAATCCATGGGTCAACTTGGGGACCCCATGGAGCCACTATGGTTGGAAAATCACATAAATACATTTTTATTTAATGTTAAAGTAAAAATGACACAAACATGAGATGTTTTACTAAAACAATTTTTACATGGGGTTATCCAAGTCAGATTTTGAATATAAATAGTCAATGGAAATATAAAAATATTTCCTACATCATAGTATTTTTTTTTATAATTTTTAGATATTAAATAAATTAAATTATTTATGACATCATGATGATGCAGCGATGACCTCATTATTTAACTATTTAAATAAAATGGAAAGATAATGTAAAATATAAGACCTAAACATGTCCAAAACCTATTTTATGGGTGGATTTAGAACACTTATCACCTTATCCTCGAAACACATCAATGTGGGACCATTAAAATCCGAAACTCATTTTAAAATAAAGTAACATTTCTTTACTTTCCAAGAGTGCCCCTCCTCTCCTCTTATAAAAGTCCCCCACCTCTACCTCCTTACCCACACTTCCAAAGCCTTTTTCTCGTCCAAACCCTACCCATTTTGTCTCTACACATCCCTCTATAACTCCTAGAAGCCTCACTTTGGGCATAAGTCTTCCCAAGGAAGCCTTTGAGCTCAAACCAAAGGGAGTTACCCGATTTTAAGGTAATGTCTTCACTTGTGTCCTTTTGTTTTATTTTCATTCTCCAACCCCCTAAACTCTTTTTATCCAGTTCTTTTGTAACAAATCCAGTATCTTAAATATACTAGGATGTTTTTATAAGAATTATTAGAGATACACTTACACACACCTTCGTCTAATGGTTAAAGAACATACTGTTTCTGCGGTTGGTGATTTTTTGCCTCACGAAACGATGATTGTTCAATATTCTTTTAACACCTTTAAAGGTGGCCATTATGATTTCACTGTATTTTATATATGATATATATGGTATTTATGTTTACTATATGCTTCTTTATTTTATATTTAAACCATACCTTTATTCTTTTCATGTTGTGTAAATGCGATAATTTCATATGAGGAAGTGTGGACTACCGCCCCCTCAAGTGATGTGACTCATACATGCAATACATGGAACGTATAAAGAATGAAATTAATGAAAATATGTGACCTATATAACATATATATTATACTGGAATTATAATATATATATATATCATTTATTTTTAATTCTGTTAATTTGTCAAAGAAAAAATAAAGGTAGCGTTCATGCGTACGTACGGCCTACCGTCTCCATGAACGGTGCTTTTCATTTTTTATCTCCAAATGATATGGAATAGTATAAAATGAATATGTACTGGATATATATGATATTTTAATCATTAATACTATTCTGGAAATTATTTACTTATAACTACATGGACAATCATTTTTCAAACAAGTTCATTTTTGACTCATGTACCAAACATCGGCAAAAACGTATGATATGAACTAACATTATTAAACAATTATTATAACATTATAATATGTGATATGAACTGAATAATAATCTTTAAAGGAGGTCCTTAGGAAATTATAAATTGACCAAAGTTTATTATTCAGGAAGATAAAGAAACGAACAAGACAAGTTGGACTTGAGGTAAGGGATCCGACTCCTCTCTTTCTTTTAAAGTACACTCTTTTATGTCATTCCTTTTAAAGCTCATATTTATTGTTATTGGGATATTCTTTTATATTAATCTTAATTTAATTTTTATTTTCATATAATGAGAGACCCTATTCTCTCATCAATCCATTTTGGAAGTTTTGAGTGGCGCCGTTAGGCTGCCGAATTTTCGTAAGAGATCCAACCTCTCTTTTCTTTTTAAGTACTTTCCTTTATGTCACTTCTTTTAATCTCCTATTTGTTATTTTGGGGGATGTTATTTTATATTCCTATTTTTGTAAACTTTATGTTGATATTATGAGAGACCCTATTTCCTCTCATCAATCCATTTTGGATGTTTTAAGTGGCATCATTAGGCTGCCGAGTTTTCGTAAGAGACTTTTCATCTCACTTTAATTCCCGTGAGATTTATGATACATTTACCACAATTTACTTTTAGTGGTGTATGCAATGCCCATTATTTTAATCATTGTGTAATATAATTTTATTTATGATTATTTACATCAATGTTGTATTTTCCTTCTTTCACGGGGTGTATGTTTTGAAATTTACCCAAGTCAGTAAGGGAACCTTTCACCCTCCTCTTTTTAAAAGACTTATTTTGTTATGTCTTTTAATTAACACACTATTATGTTGGGATATGTTCTTATATAACCTTATTGATGTAAATTTTATTAAAAAGTGATGAGATACCCTTTTTATCTCTCATCAACTCTTTTTCTGAATTTTGAAGTGATGCCGTTAGGCTGTCGAATTATTGCAAGGGAACTTCTTAACCCAATTTTGATTCTTTGGGATAAACTTTTACTCCTTGAATATGTCATACTTTGAATATGTGTGAATGGTATTTGATTGTTTTACACTTTATATCCTATTATATTGGGTGTATTTATATTTGTCACACATAATTATAAGATTGATTTATCCTTAATTTAAGGATACCTTCCTTTCAGGGGATTTCATCCCATTTTACATTTCTATTGAGACTTCATTGTTGTTATACACCAATTCACTCTTATATGGTGTATATACTGTCCTTAGGAATATTATATCATGAATTCCATTATTCTCATGATATTATAATGTTATGATTAAATTTTATTCCTCAATTATTGTACTCAAGTGTCTCTCATTTTGTTAAAAACCCTTTAACTAAAATATGGTTTTAAATGTTTTAATGATTTGTTCTTATAAATATTTCTCGTTAATATCCATGTTTTCAAAATGGTTTTAAGTATTTAATTATATGGATATTAGTGGTTTAAAATGTTAAAACATTCAAAGTGGTATGGGGAACTTTGATTCAATGATCTCTTTATTAAATGTTTTAAATAGTTTCGAAAATGGTTTTTAGAATGGATTTATTATTTCAATATCTTAAAATGTTATATTGTTATTGCAATATGGGAATGTTATATTTCCTTTATGATTAAGTTATGTGATAAGATTATGTTATGGTTCTTGGGCATTGTTATGAAGACGGGTGGTTCCGTGATAAACTAAGGGCGGGTGAGCCCGATATAGCTCTCCAATGCATTGGGTAACGCAAAGGAGTGAAACGTTAAGGTTTCTCCGAAGATATTTAGGGAATATACTGTGGTGGGTATTCCAAACATAACCAAGAGGGTTACTTCCTACGTAAGAATGTTATGAATTACTCAATTTACCTTTTATGTCTTATTATTTCTATGTTTTATTCATGATTTGATGAGGTATGTTAAAGTGCCTATGTTTTATGGGTAGAGTATGATTTAATTCTTATGTATATATGAACTCATGTTTCCTTTCCATATTTTTATAACCCTTACTGAGCTTTTTATGCTCATCCAAAGTTTTTTAAATGTTTTTCATAGGTCAAGGGAAAGGTACATGTTATGATGATAGTGTCAAGGAAGTGCCAAGAAAGAATCCATGTTTTATTTTTAAATATGTTTCCGTTGATGGAAAAAAATGAATACTATATTTTATATAACCAATTTGTGTAAATGTAGAATGTAATGAAAGTTTTATGATCTAATTCTCTAAAACTCTAAACCTGAAAAGATCCTCAATGTGTAATCTTGTAATAACTCAAGATTAAGTAAGGTTTAAGTCTGGGGCCTTATAATTGTATTCAGAACATAGTGAATGAGATTTCATCTACGGTCTAGAAGAACATGTTGATATCTAACCTGTGGTCTATTGGTACAGAAGTTTTATCTTCCACTGTATATAGGATACAAGTTAGTGATGCATCAGAACTGTCCTTGACTAAAGTAGAAATGAAGTCGTTCAACGTGGAATCCAAGGATAAAAATTCTTTATCTAGATCTCTAAATAAAAAAAATATACTTTAATGTTATGAGATTTTATAGTTCTAAGACTATGTGGGATAAATTGGAAAACATTTATGAGGGTTAAAAAAATATAAAGGAAGAAAAGTTTCTTGTATTACATAATAAAATTGACTACCTGAAAATGCATTATGGTGATATTTTTTTCAGTTTCTTCAACCAAATCACTAAAATTGTGGGATCTATTTGAGTTTTGGGTGAATAAATAAGGATATTGATATTTTAAAGAATTTTATATAGTGTATTATGCCTTTATATAATCTAAAGGTATTTTTTCTTGAAGATAGGGATCTGCCCAAGTTATTTCTTGATGATATGTTATGTAGTTTAGTGGCCTACTAAATGTGAGTTAAGTATGAAGGAATATAAATACATTATAATAAAGAAATTTCCTTTAAATCAATGAAAAAACATGACATCACTAAAGGAGGTGATGGAAAAATTATTATAGATAATGAATTTATTTCTCTTGTGGAAAAAAGATTCAGGAAGGAAAAGAGAGATTCAAAGGGAAGCTACCTATAACATGTTTTCGATATTGAAAATTTAGACAAATTATACCAATGTTTATAATAAGGTTCAATGATGAAGAGAGTGAATATGAAGTTATATAAAATCTAGGAAGAAGATTCCCTCATATAATAGGCTCTAAAATTGGGAGTTCATTTGGAATGTTCTAAAAGAATATCTATATGAGAAAAGAAGAAGACAATAATGTCTATTTATTATGTGAAGAAGAGATAAAATTCAAGTATGATAGAAAACATTCCATGATATAAAATGTTGAATATGGAAACTCTTAAAAGGAATACAAAAAATAACAAAAAGTTGTTGTTGATATCAAGGTGGCACTTGAGGGAGCTCTTGAAGATATCTATATAAAAAAAATTAATGGTTTGGTGAAGGAATATTATAGGTATGTGGATAAGTTTGAAGCTAACATTGACTGGTTATAATAAGAGTTAGACAATCATTTTTCTAGTTGTGAAATACTTGGATAAGTATTTGAATTTAAACTAAAAATTAAAGAACAGACCTCGGTTATTGATGACCATAATGTTAAATTTTAAGATAGATCTAATAAGGTAGATTACCTTGAAGAGGAAATTTTTTCATTATGAAAGAAATCCAAATCAGAAGTGAAATCAAGTGATTCATAGAAGAAGATACACTTAGAGAGGTTCATGGATTAAGAATTACTTGAAAGGTATAAATATGTCTATAAAGGTATTGATAAAATTATGAATGAGTAAAGGCCTATATTTTCAGGTAAAACTAGAATAATGAGTGATTTGTAGACATTAAAAACAACTATAGTTACCAATCAGAATAAAGGGAACAAAAATGATGGCAATTTTAGCATTTAGAATAAGACACCAAAACATTGAATAAATATTGATAAAAAATGTTTAAATAGTACTAAATCTTAAAATACATACCAATAACCATGGAACAACTCAAAGGATGAAGAAATGGGGATGAAAATAGGTGATAAGAGATTTCTTCTCAAAAAGTGTGGTTTCCGTGTCTATCTTAGACACACTATCTCTTATTTTGAAGAGGTAAGAATCTATTTGAATTGAAAAGTACCCAATATTTAGAAAAGGATAATGATACCATATAATTCATCACATAGAATAAATAATTTGATTGGATATTTTTTTCATTGTTCTAACTCTAGCCACAAATCCATTGGCTATAGTAAAATAAGAAGGGGAAATAGTAACTATAGATTTTCAAGAAAAATGAATATAAGAAAAATGAGAAAATCCTATAAAAAATAGATAATGTATCTTGGAATAATAATAAGAGTATGATTTCACCAATTCTTATGAGGAAAAAGTAGAGAGGCCATATTATTACGAAACTCAACTGAGGATCTTATGGAAGAAAAACAAGAAGATATAGGAGGTCAATCTAGTATAAATTTCCATAAATGTAGTGAATAAAAACACCAATTGGATTATTGATAGTTGGTTCATATACCATATGAATGTTATTATGAATATTATATATAATATGAATATAAGGGTTAATAGAACAATATGTTTATACAATTATGGATCTTTGAAGATAAACGGTAGTATAAATTTCTACCTAACAAGTGACAAGTTAAATAAAATGTAAGTTATCTATATGGATTTATTTCAAAACAACCAATTGAGTGTGATTAAACTCTAAGACTTAGTAATTGAGGTGAAATTTAATCAAAAAGGGTGTGTAATAAAAATTAAGGATTTGAACTCATTAATTAAAGGATGGTAGATGAATTATAATATATACTAGGTGGATAGTAAATAAAACACATGTTTTCTAATAGTGGAAGTGTAGAAAAACTCATGGCATCAAAGTCTAGGAAACTTTAATCAATAAATCATAGACAATTTATCCATGATAAAGGATAAAATGGATATTATAAATTGAAAATGAGATTTATATAATAATTTTGATGCTTTTATGAATATAAATATGGATTAGAATCCATATTCATATTCAAGATTTATCAGATGGGTGTTTAAATAAAATTTTAAAAATATATACTTTAAGTAGAGGACTATATTGAATAGCCAATGGTATTTCTAATTAGAAATGATGAAACTAAAGTGTGAAATTTGAAAATGCCTTATATGGTCTTAATAAGTCACCATAAACATTGTATACATGATTATATTCATATTTAAGGAAGATTAAATTCAAAAGTGGTGGTGTCAACCAAAATCTATTTGTGAAATATTTCAAGGAAGAATAATTCATGATGATATTCTATGTGGATGAAATTATATTTAGCAGTAGTAGATATAAATATACAAATAATTTTACAAAACCCATGAGTTCATAATTTAAATGTCCATGATTAGTGAGATCAATTATTTTCTAGGGTTTCAAGTAATTCAGAAAGAGGGATATACTATTATCTCCCAGGATAAGTATACAAGATAAAATATAATGAAGTTTTATATGCATTATTCCAAACCAATTTTTAATCCAATTATATTTATAACCAAGATATAAAATAATAAGGATTGGAAATTAGAAGTTCCCACACTGTATAGAAGAATAATTTGAAGTTTTGTGTATTTGATTGCAACACGACCAAATATTGTGTTTGAAACAAGTTTGGCTACTCATTTTTAGGGAAATATAAAGGAATGGAATCTCAAATTTATCAAATGAATTATGAGGTACATCCATGATACTCTAAATTATGGATTTCTATTTTATGTAGCAATATATCATGAGTTATCTACATTTTGTGACACTGAATGGGAAAGTGTTGTGGTGGACCAAAAGTCCACCAATGGTGGCTAACTTTTTATTAGATAAAATGTGTTTAATGGCTATATATTAAGTAGGAAAGCACTTCATTATTCAAAAATAAAGAGGAATATATCTCAATGAATAAGAAATACACTATATTTTAATATATGAGGAAATATTTATAAGATATTGTTTGAGAGGTTAAAAAACCTATGGTACTATTATATGATAGTAATATTATAATCAAGATCATGAAAAATACAATAAAACACTCCCACAGTAAACACATTGAGATTCATTAAAACTTTATCAAAGAAAAAGTGGATCTAGGAATGAACAAAATAGAGCATATTAGAACTGATGAGAAAGTGTCCAACATCAAGACTAAGACATTGGACACTCAAAAAATTGAGAAGCCTCAGTTGATCCTTGGTGATAAAATACCCCCCTTAGATTGATCATAATTGAAAATTTCCCCTCCCTCTATGAATTTAAATATTTATAATTATTTTTGAAGTGGTACATGATTATGAGGGATATACAATCCATGGGGTGTTTTATTCTAAAAGGAAATAATATGGTTATTTCTATTTAGGTTTATTTCCAAAGGGTGATAAATTCTGATAAAATTAAATAGAATACATGTTAGTGACTTTGATTTCCAATAAATGGTCATCAAGGGGGAGTATATAGTATAAAAAATAGGGGGGGGGGGGAATTGTCCCATAAGGAATGGAGTTTTAACTCAAACTTTAAGAAAATGAGATATTTGGAATGATGAATGAAATGAGGGATGAGATGATCTATTAAAATCACTTTTTTTACATCAAGAAATGATCACATAGACTTAGAGTTCTATATGAGTTTTTATGGAAGCTATGAAAAACGTGTGAAAAATTCAATTTCACTTTGTATTTCAAGCAATCCCAAAGGTGGAGAATATTTGAACTAGGTGATTCGAGTTTGAGATCAATGTTCTATTTTTAATCAACTTGTTTATTAAGAAGAATTTTGAAAAATGTTGTTGTTTCTTAGTGTTTAGTAAATTTTTGGGTTTAATAAACTAGTGGATTTTTTTTCATCAAAATGTACTTACATGTTCAAAGAAAAGAGAAAATTTGGATTTTTTTGGAGGTTTTGCTGAAGTTGTGTGAAATATTAGAGGTAAAGGAATGTTTTTCATAGAGAAATTATAAATCTAACATTGAAAGTACCTAACTCATATAACATGTATGAAACTTGAATTGGCTATTGGTAGTTCAAATAAAAAGGGAGTCATTATAGAAGGCTCACAATTTAAGTACATGATCACAAATTTCATCACATGAAGTGTATTATTGTTTATGGTCAGGTGACGATGAGGGTACACATCCCACATAGTACGATTACTATAAAGGAGGTTCGTAATGTGCAATATGAAAGTGATATTTAGATAATAATTGAATAATATTTTGTGTGATTATTGAATTTTTCATAGGACTTTGCCTATATATACCCCACTATTGATACCATTTGAGATGGTAAAAAACTAAAGGAGAGATCAAGGAGATTAATTGGAAGATATTCGAAGGAAGAATAATTTTTGGAGTCCCATGAATGTAGATCAAGAATCATGGTTTTCATACAAATTTATAGGGCAATATTCTTTGAAAATATTATATGATGGTCATTCATGAGGGGAAAACATGAATGGTGTTCATGTGAAGAACTACATAAGGTAGATCTATGAATCAGTGTGTAAAGAACCATAATTCTTATCGCAAGGTAGTACATGGAGTGTATTATGTGGATCACAAACTATAGTATGTGATAGAAAATATTCCAGGAAGTACTTGCATACAAGGTAGTTTTTCATAAAGAAAGTTTTATACAAAAATTACCAATGATTATTCTAGATATTATTGAATTCATTATAGCATCATATTTAGGCTATCATGATGAAAATAAAACATATTTTCATGAAAAAGTGGAAGTGACCTTCAAATTAATAAACTGAGAATACATACATCTAAATTAGTTCACAAAGGAGGAGTAAATGAAAGTAATTTGAGGGATAAAATATTATATTCCTTGAATAAAATTTTAATGGATGTTATCCTGGCATGAATTGGCCATGACTGAACAATTTTAATCCACCAAAATTACTGAATATTAGTGGATTTTGGAATGATAAAAACATTATTGGTGTATTCTCTTTGGACCACCCATTTAGGGTGAATCAAGTAAAAAAAATTTATTCTATGTTTTATTTTATTCATTTGTGATTGTGGTGAATGTGTAATTGAATAAGATAGATTTAATATATTCCCACCAATATAAGGACATGATACTTTAATATAAATGAAAAATTTGACTCCCTAATTCACTCCTCCCATATCAGGGTGTCCTAGGATGCCATAAGTGATATCAAATTTGAGGTTATAAGAATTGAATCTATCATTTGAATCTTATTATAGAGAGTAGAATGAAAAAATGGGTTCCTATTTTTGATGGTAGCATTTATCAGGTCTAGAGGAATATGATGAGATATCAACTATGGTCTCTTGGATTAAAACATTTCTCTACGACATGGGGTATAGGCTAGTGATATATTCAAACTATACATTTCTAATGTAGACATGAAGATTCTTGAAGCATATGTTAAGGTAAAAATTCATTATCTATAGATACAATGAATAAAATGTATATTAAATTTATGATATGTGATAGAGACAAGGTGATGTAGGATATATTTTCCAAAATTTATGAGGGTGATAATAAGGTGAAGGAATCAAAGCTTCAAGTGTTGTACAATGAACTTGACAACTTAAAAATTAAAGCTAATGAAATTTTTTGATATCTTCTTCAACTGAATAAAGGATGATGTGGTTGATATTTGATAACTGAGTGAATAAATTAAGGGAATCGATATAGTGAAGTAACTTTTTCATAAATTTTATCCTATATATAATTTGAAGTTATCATCCCTTAAAGAGAGGGATCTGATTAATTTATATATATATATATATGATTTGTTAAGTGTTTTAGTGTTCAATGAAATGAGAATTAACTCCCAAAGAAATTAAAGCCATTCTAATAAGTCTATTTAATTTAAATCTATGGAAAAAATTGATATCTCTAAATGTGGTGATGGAGAAGAGGATATAAATGACGAATTCATTTCTCTTGTGAGTAGAAAATTCAAGAGAAGAAAATTGAGATTCTAAGGGAAGCTACCTATAGAATTTTTTTAATGTGGAAAATATAGAAAAATTGAGAAAATATTTCTAAGAAGGTACAATTATTAATAAAGTGAAGTTGAAGTTACAAAAAATCCATGAATAGTTTTCTTACCTAGAAGAGACTCTATATAATGACCCATTCTTAAACAATTAGTAAATTGAATCTTTATAAAATAATTCAATTTTAGGATTTTTGAGGAACTTTTTAGGTTTATATTTTTTCAGTATTGTTTCTTAACTCTTATATAAAAAACCTATACAATATATGTTTTAAAATTACTCTTATTATCCATTTCCCCATAGAATAAAAATTTTATTATACAATTTTTTTTCTTTTCATGAAAAATCTTCACAATTTTTATCTTGGCCTCATCCTTTCCCTTACTCATCCTTTTTTTAAAGTAATGACATGAACCAGTTTCCTGGTTTATGTTATCAAGGGAATTTATTAAAATCAAAAAGTTGCAGTATAAGCACGAGGTGTAATGTGTTTACACCATCGGGGATTTAAAAAGAGAACAATGGAAATCATGAAAAATAAACAAAAACAAAGAAACATATCTATCGAGGTGAAGTCCTTCAAGGAGCAGTGTCATCCAACCTCCATAAGAGTGAAGAAGAATTCCAGATACAACCCTCCATGATTTTCACAACAAGCGCGTAAATAGAAAGAACCGGCCAGAATGAATACCTCAGAATCTTCCGCAACACAAACAACCAAGTAGCATGAGGGGTTCTCCAACAAAGAAATATCATGCTGCTCTCTAAATAAATTTTTTTCTAGAGTCCAGAGGGAACCTAAAAAATCAGATTAAGAGTGCAGGAAAAATGAAGAAGATTCTGTCATTCAAATCAAACAGAAATTTGAAGCCTTCTCAAATGCCTCTTTTGCTTTTTCATAATCTCTAGCAAGTCTAAATGAATTGGCAGCCTGTTCATATAGAACAACAGCACTCCGCCAATCAGCACTCCATCTCGTAAGGGTGATCTTCGTGCGAGCACCTTTTGCAAGAGCATCAGATGCAGGCTGTGATCTGCTGCACTCTGTATACAACTCAGACACCCTTCTGTACTTGTCAGCAACCTCACTCCAAAGTTGTAGTTCCTTTGTAATGGCAGCAGCAGACTCCATAAGCTTAGCAGCATCCCATGGAGAAGAGAGCATCTCTTTTCCTTAGCAAGTAGATTTCAAACAACCACAAGAATCAAGCCAATCCAAGGTGAGTAGAAAATGACAGAATCAGAAAGGAAGCCAAGTAGAGTTGAAACAGGACATAGAAGCTCCTTCAAAGAAAAGACCATTTGAAAAACCACTGAACAGATCAGATTCAGATCCAAGAAGCAATCTCTGAAGCAGATAAGAAATCCATCATCATAAATCACTGCCAAGTTATGTTCTTAAATTCAAAATTTGGATTTTTCTCAAATTCCTCAGACACTTTGATAAGCATTCTTTTCCTAATATCAAGATAAGCCTCGGCAGTCATTTCACCATTTTGGTAACTTCTAAAGGAAGTTGCATCATGTGACACAATCCAGGAGTCAAGCTCCTCTGGGAATTTCAAAGACTCCTCAAGCAGATAGGCATCCCTAAGTGCCGGATCATTATTATCCTCACTTGAGGATGATTCTGAATCAGAACATTCAGAGGATTGTGATGGGTCAGGTAATTGTTCAATAGGTGCAGGTTGTGGAGGGACCTCAATCTCAATAGTTTTGGCAGCAAAAGATCTTGTGATAATAGTCCTCTCACTCTTGGCATTGCCCCGATATTTTCGGGTTTTCCTGGGATGTGAAGTGATAAAACCATTAGAGTCAACAATAATTTTTTTCCTTTTTGGACTATCATTGAAGCATCAATATCTTCTGAAACCTCCTCATTAGTGCCCCTATCCTCAACTGAATCATCTCTTTTAACTTCAGATGTACTGATTGGAAGGTTATAATCTTTTTGAATAATTTCATGAGCCTCATGATGTTGAACTTCATCCTTAATAGAAGTGGTGTTATCAATCTCATTAATGACTGTGTTGATAAAATCCGATAATTGATTCCCAGGGGCTTGTATGGTCTGGTCTACACTAACATTTTCTTGATTAGAGAAACCAGAGGGGCCAGCCTCCTTGTGACTGTCTTTAACCTTTTCAATCCATTTTGATTTCATGTTTTTAGGACCTAATTCATGATTTCCACAGCTGAGAGAATCATGTCCTAGCCAAAAACACTTCATGCAATAGTCTGGAACCCTATCATAAACAACCTCTTGTACGAATCCTAAGTCACCACTCTGAATCCAAATATTCAAGGGCATTGATTTTGAAACATCAATCTCAATGCATATCCTGGCTATTGAAGGTCTTGAAAGAGATTTTGTAGCAGCATCTAGCCTCAGAGGATTGCCAATGAGTCTAGAAATAAGAAAAAGGGCTTCCTATTTGAATAAGTGCAAGGGAAGTTCCGGAAATCCTACCCAAATAGAGACAATTAGAGGTTCAGAGTAGGGATTAAAATCCGGTGTCCACTTTAAAATTTTCATTAAAAAACCTCCAAAGGACCATGAACGTTTGACCCACAGTCGATAGTAATCCTCTTCAGAATTTAAATGAAACACGATGTGGGTGGGATTCAGGAGAACTATTTGAAAACCCACAAAACCTATAGCTTCAAGAGCAGTTCTAAGATACTTCATGGAAGGTCTTTGGTGTGGAAATTTCCCAACTAAAAGAAATCGGAGGTCCGATGAAAGAAGATTTACCTCATTAGTTGAGAAAGAAATTTCTAGATGACCTCGATGTCGAAAGGATTTAGGAAGAATCTGTAGATATGGAGTCGCTGCATCATGTGAGTTGCGATTTGAATTTGATTTCCCTCTAACCACTTCAGCGTAAGATCGAGAGGTAGGGTTCTGTCGCAGCGGGCGCTGCTCGTCTTTCTTTCGGGTCTCCATTTCCCTTACTCATCCTTAAAACCATATAAAAAACATTTTAAAACATGGGATGGGAACAGAAATATCAATAAGGGATATATAAAAAGAATGAAGAATCCCATTAGTCTATTTTCAAGCCATGTGATCATAAAAGACTCTTCCATTAACATAATAAACTTTAAGCTCAAATAATTTTCCACTTACACATGATATCAGCTTTTCTGCCCAAATTTTTTCATAAATCACTTTTTAAGAATACATAATGGAAATATTATAACCATGAGGGTTTCTTAAAAAATTAGTACCCATAAAAAATGTTTTGAAAAAAATACCTTTTTACCCAAATATAGCACAATAATTCCTTTAAAACAAAAGATCATTAACTTACCTTTCTAAATCAAATTATTTATATAAAATATCATTAAAAATATAAAAAATTAATGTATTTAACTTGAGAAATCATTTTATATATTACACTTACATATGGAATAATTGATACAATCAACTTATATCATAATTATTTAGAGAACATAATCATTACCCAATGCATCGAAGGGATATAATAGACCCATCCGTCCTTGGTTTATAATGTAACCACCTATAATGTACTAACCTGGGTGTCACACAGATATGGCTTGAGATGGTTGGTTAGAAGACCTCAATCCTGCCTCCTCATACGCCAGAGGATTTCGACTAGCAGTGAGGGTATAATGTTGATCATGTGGAGACTATACCCCCTTTACCAAAGTAGCACAATAGAGGAAGATAAATAAAGAAAAACCAAAATATATATCCAATAATTAGAATAAACTTGTATCACAAGATGAATAAAATAGGAATATAATATCGAAAATAAAATTATAGATATTTTATTCCAAGTATGTTCCAAGTATCAATATGCAAAACCAAAAATAAATAAAGACACTGACAACACCCAAGGGGGTCCCAAATCACTTTCGGTTCCCTCATCCATGATCCATCCCAACTCATATATCTAACACAAGGCCTTTTACATTATACTATCCTGTAAACTTGAATTTGATTTAGGTACTGATCAAGAATCCTGAGTAGGGTGTGATTACAACTCAATAGGCCACCACCAACGACATCTAAAATAATATCTAGTCAATAACAGTGTATAAAATTGTATAAATAATAAATACAAGAAATAAAGTATACAATTTACATTTTTTCAATTACTATTTATCTATCCACATAATTTCTAGGTTCCTAAGGACACCCAAACTCTCAATACCTACTTCATACCATGCTAGAGTTCTAATTATATCACATATTCAATTCAAAATTCATTATAATACATGGTCTTTCATTATCCATTTCATTTCAATTAATTATCATAACCAATTGGAACTGTAGTCTAATGCCAACATTTTGGGCTCAGATCACCATGCTTAAGACACCATGGGTATTTGAAGCTGCAATCCATGATGCACAACTCATTTATCAAAAAATCACACAAGTGGTATTTTGAAGCAATAGTCCATGTCCCACACTAATTTATCACTATGGTATTTGGATGCAACAAACCATGTACCACACACATATATCATTCAATTTATCACTATGTTCTTTTTATGTAGTAGGACATGACCTATACATGAATATCAATCAAAATATCACATATATAACATCAATAATGGTTAACCAACATGAACCCTCTTATCACAATTCACATCATGATATGGTATTTCAATTATCAAAAACAATCATCGTCAATACTTTACTCACATGTAAATAATATGAAAAAACACCATTATTCCATTTTTCAAAATTTAATCATATATATCATTAAACCATTAAGTTTAATCCAATCATCACATAATTCCCATAGTCAATCAATTCATAAACATATTAACTGACCAATTCCACCTACTCATTAATAAACCAAATCAATATTTAATGAATAAATCAGTTACAAAAATACAATATTTCATTAATTAATTAAACAATTAATTAATAAAATTAAACAATTTAATGATCACAAAAATCTCCATGAATTAATTCCCCAATTAATTAATCTAATTCAAATATTTCCAATTTTCCTGAATTTAACCCAATTCACATTTACATGAAAATTTCATTAAATCAATTCTATGATTCTATAAATTAATAAATCAATTAATTTAATCAATTAAAGATTCAATTTCCAATCAATACAATGTAAATTTGACAAAAAATATATTCATTTTGAATTCCAAACTATGGGAATCAAATTTATACCACCTACCTCAAAATATTTGATGGACGCTCGCCAATAGGAATCCCCAATTGTAATGGAACGTTCAAGAATGCTTTGATGAAAAAGATCTAGATCTGAATCCTAGATCCAAAATAAAATGGATTATATATATTAAAACCTAGATCTATATCCAAAACAATATAGGAAAGTTTAACTTCCAAGGATGGGAGAAAGATGGGAGAAGATGGGAAACTGATAAAGATGAGATTCTCTTATTATGAGGGGTGGAGATCTTCAATTCGGGCTTTGAATCATAGAAAATTGAAGTTGCAAGGGATTGGAATACATTAAGGATCCTTTAAAATGATATAAAATTATTAGGGTCTAATTATATTGAGTTAGGGTGAGGTCATTGGGGTTCTAGAATTTAAAATTTAATTTTAGGGTTAATTAAAACTGCACGAATAGTTTACCGGGTAGGGGAACACCATTTTTCAAATCACGAGACTTAACAATGATAATATTTTATTGGGTGGTAGGGGGAGAATGATTACTACTAATAGAGCACAAAATTTGACAAACCATGTGTCAGCTATGATAATACACTCTATTTGGGTTCTCACAGTTTTTCTGGGCTTGGCACACAGTTTGGGGAAAACCTTGCACCAATCGTGCATATACCCTCTTTCTTTAAAATTCTACAATTTCCACCGAAGCACACCCAAGATACAACCCAAAATAAAATTAATTTAAATAAAGAAAAACATTACATAAAAATGAGCTTGATATATCTCCAAAAAAAGTTGGGATCTTACAGCACTCGTCCTTGGTTTATAATTGAGTCACCCATAACCAATCATCCCCGCTTTACATATAAACTACTATACTTTGATTATAAAGGAACTTCCCTTCATTATAAAAAATTACAAAGAACCATAAAATAATCATAATACATAAAAGCTATTATTTTTTATGATTACAATAATAAAAAAAATTCTTCACACCCATAAGAATAAATTTTTATTTATTGAAATATTGATTTCATTTAAAAAACGTTTTAAAAAAACTTAGGAAAATAGGAATTAGGTTTTTATTTGAATAAAACATAAAATGTTTTAATTCAATCCAAACATAAAATAATGTTTATGATAGCGGGAAAAACCATTGATGTCGTATATGTTAAAATATAAAAGTTCTTTTTTTCTTTAGTAAAGAAAGTTAAAACATTCCATGAAAAATATTATTTTAAAATAATTCATAAGAAATAGAAATTAAATACCATTTATAATGCATTTTTTTCTATATAAATATATTTATAAATTATTTTTAATAATATGGATATGGAATAGAATGTTTTAGAAAATAAATTTAAAAAATTTAAAAAATATATTTGAAGAAAAATTACCCTTACCTCATGTCCGACTAGTCCAATATGTTCCATATTTTCTTAAATAAAAAAATTATGTTAATTATTTACTTAAATAGAATTTTTTTTCTAGTTTTTATTCCTTATACCTACTTATAATAAATTAGTAAATCAATTAATTTCACATGAGATGTTTTAATGATATTCGACTCATATGTCCAAAATGGCTTCAGTTGGTTGACTATGGTAAAATATGTAATTATTAAATCATATTTATAATAATAAATAAGAAATAATTATCCTTTTTATATATAAATTATAATTTTAAAACCAACTATTAAATATGGTTAAGAAAAATGAACCATGTTACAATCTTGGAGATGGTAGGTTGTACATACACCTGAGTAACACTACAATTTTTCAATGATCATGATGGACAGAAAGAAAGCATTATTTTATCATTATGTAATGATCTTTAATATTTTATTATTTATTTTAATAAAATTATATATATCATTCAAATTATGTAGTGATGTAAAATGAATCATGTTACTTTGTAGAGGTGGCAGTCCACTCTCACACATGAACAATGTAACTA
Organism: Viscum album; assembly: GCA_963277665.1. Classification (NCBI taxonomy): domain Eukaryota; kingdom Viridiplantae; phylum Streptophyta; class Magnoliopsida; order Santalales; family Viscaceae; genus Viscum; species Viscum album. Next base: position 564,709,810 of record OY728134.1, on the reverse strand, counting down.
TTTTCCAATGAATAGAAATTTAAGAAATTATATTATATATTTTATTTAAATAAAAATAATATTTCATGAATATAATATATATTTTAAATCCATAATTATATCCATCCATGAGATATGGTGATGGAAAATTAATTTCATCGGTTTGCGAGGAGGTAGTCTATCATACAGACGATCGATGGGTTTATTTCCCACTTGATGGAAAAAAGGGATGGATATAGGTTATTACATTGACCTAATAAAATATTAGTATATGGTAGATAATTATGATATTATATCATAATTTTTGAACAATATTTTAAAGAGGTGGAAGAATAAATAAAACTAAAAATTTCTGTTAAAAGCTATACTTCTTCTTCAAACAATCTCATTTTATTTACACCATGATCCCTCTAAGGTTGGTATTATGACTACAAAAGACCTCTACAATATGGTGAGGTATTATAGGAAGGAATTTTGGTAGGTATTTTGTGAAGAAAAAGTCTCATTAAGTATAAAGAAACAAGTACAGTATGTTCCCTTTTATAAGAGAGGGGAGGGGCACTTTTGAAATTACATAAAGTATTAAATTAATATAGATTAATTTTCATGAAAAAATGGATCAAAAATGATATATTTATAATATAGGGTGGGTATGAGTATAAATTATCTAAAACAATATATTTTTTACAAGTTTATACTATTTTTCTACCTTTATCTCTTGTTTTTTTACCCCCCATGAACCTTTTGAAAATTACGTTGATACAAACATTTTTAACTCTTAAGGGGTTATGATAGTTAATATAAAAATAAAATTGTCCCATAAATAGAACATTGTAGATATTTTAAACCACATTACAATAACTTTTTTGAATATATATTTTTTATGAATGTAATTTTTTTAGTAAAATACTATCTATTATAAAATATCGTTAATGCCATTTTTGGAAGCATTCATTTAATTTGATTTAAAAAAACATGAAAAAAGGAATTAAACTATAATACATTAACACATACCTAACTTGTTATATTTATTTAAAAAAAATTTTGAAACACAATAATACATTCAAATTATATTACTTTTATTATTTTTAAAATCATTTTTATTATTTTTCTAGCAATTGAAGAAATGTTGTGTCTGTATTGCGCACACATTTAAGGTAATTATTCATCACTAAAAAATTATAAATAAATTACCATTATAAAAAAATAATTTTTATTAAAAATAATAATTTATAACCAAATATAATTTATTTTCATCCATATCAAAAAATATTATAAATTTTAAAAGTAAGAGTGACATTTTTGACTTTATACTTTACTTAAATATTATAATGCTCAAAATCAAGGATAAATGGAAAAGGTCACATTTTTTGAAGTTGAAGGAATTTTTCCAAACTCAACCCATAAAATAGTACAAAATAAAGTGGTATAGTTATTTTCAAGTCCTTATCATTTTATTTTTAACCTCAATTACCCAATTTACCCATATCGTAGTGGTAATTAATTATTACGATTACTATTCATAATGAAAAAAAATAAAAGGGACCTATTTATAAAATTTGGAACTCTTAATTAAAAATATTTAATCTATTTTTAACATTAAATTTATATAAGTGTAATAAATTTATTTTAATATTAAAACAAAATAGGCAATGGAAAATGTTTTTTCCAACAAAATGCTTTTTTAATTATAAAAAATGGTTTTATAAAAAATTAAACCATAAAATTAATTTCAATTAAATTAATTTTATTATTAATTATATAAGAGAACTAATTTTACTCTGAAATAATTTGAAAAATAATTTATCTTCATTAACGATTGAATAAAAAACACAGTTTTCTATAAAAATTAGCATTTTCACTATTCATTAGCAAATCAATCTTTTTCAGAAAATTAATGAAATTTCACCCTAATATAATTTTGATATTCTGATTTAAAAAATTATATCCATTTTATAAAATAAATTTTCTATTTTTTTGTAAATTAATTATATCCCTCACTCACAAAAGCTAATAAAATCTATTTTTTAAAGAAAACATATTTTTAAAGAATAAAATTAATTTACAATAAAAAAAGTGCTTATTTCCAATGAATTAATCAATAAATTTTCATTAGTTAGAAAATTCATATATATTTCATATTATGTTTAATCATATTTATAGCCTCCAATGCAACGACTATCTTATAAGTGTCATATTTAAATAATAATATTTTATATTTTGTTTATGATAAGTGTTTTGTATCTTGTACTCTATCCAAGATATCTTTATTTTAAAATATCATGATATTAAATTATCCCTAATTTAATAAATTTAATAATCAAAATTTTATTTTTTAAAAAATAACTTTGTTGATATCCCACATCATAAAAAGTGTTAATAAAATTTCCTCTTAAAAAGAGAGGAAAAGGAAGTTTGAAGGTCATCTGGAATATCACATACTAGATTTCCAAAAAGGATAAAATTAGTGGGAAGTTAAAATATAGACATGGAATAAAAATTAATGTCCAGGTTAATTATGGAGAGTGATATGGAACATCGATCCCAATTAAGTGAATGATCATGAGAAAGTTAACAACTGAAAACCATAAACCAAAGAGGTTTGAAAAATACCACCAGTTTATCTGAAATGAAGGTAATAAGATAATATTTGGGTCTTAAAGAGCCTTTTCATAGAGTTAAGGGCTTAATTTTCCATAGAGAATATTAAATAATAAAATATACTTACCTGAAAAGTATAATTTCATCCTTTAATCTATTTCCACCATAATCCCATCTTTTTCTCCAAACGATGAGTATTCAAGATGAAATCTTCTTGCCCAAAACACTAACATTAACTTCTAACAGATAAAATAATTCCACAAAAGGATAAAAATCTATTCCTCCAATATTTAGAAATTAACTAAAGGTAAAATGGTTATAAAAGGTAAGATAATTCCCAAAATGAATAAACATTTATATGAAAAATACAATATTAATCTAAAAAACCTCAACAATATTAGCCAATGTTTATATAAAAAAGATAACAAGTTTTCTTTCCATTATTTTTTCACGATTTTCATATTAACCTCATACTTATTCCTAAAATTCCTTAAAAACAAACGAAGACCATTTTTTAAATGTGGTATGAAGAAACAAATCTTACTAAGGGACATTGAAAAAGAAGGAAAGAACCTGTTAGTACATTTTAAAACTACGAGATCATAAAAGAGTTTTCCTTTAACATAATAAACATTGAGTTAAAATAATTGTTCAGTTACACATGATATTATCTTTACTCCCCAAAGTTTTTTATAAATAACTTTATAAGAAAACATGATAGAAAAATCATAATCATGAAAAAATAATTACAAAAACAATATTAAATAGGTTTTCTTAGAAAATACGGGTACCCATAGAAAATGTTTTCATAAAAACTTACATTTTTATCAAAAAAAGATATTATCATTACTTTAGAAAAAAATATCATTAAATTTACTTTTTAAATCAAATGACCCATGAAATATCTTTAGCAAGTATATTAAAGTCATGTAGGTAACTTGGGACATCATTTTCCATATCTATATTAGAAATGGAATAACCATTATTGTTAACTTCCATCATAAATATATAAAGAACATAATCATTACCTAATTCATTGGTGGTCTATAATGGACCCACCATTTCCTGGTTTATAAAATCATCACCCATCTTTGGTATATAACAGAACCACTATTTGTTTTATTAAAATGGAATCACCAATCATTGGTTATAATAAACGACCCATTATTATAAAAAATTACCAATAACTATAAAAGTTTCATAATAAATGAACGATTTAATTTTTTATCATTACAATACTACAAATATTATTTTCACCTAGAAGAAATAATTTTAAGATTTTTAAATAACCATTTTATTTAAAACACTTTTTGAAAATACCCAGGAGAAAGAGAAGAGGGGTTTTCTATGAAGAAAACTTGAAATTTTTTAAATGAATCCAAACATCATATAATAATTATGATGTAAGGGAAAACCATTGAAACTGTATATGTTAAAATAGAACATCTATTCATTATTTTGTAAATAGTTCACAATAAAGAGAGATAAAATATTCTTTATAATTTATTTATATTCATATAAATATATATAATTTTTTAATAATATGGACATAGAAGGTAAATATTTAGAAAATAAATCATTAAAACATTTTAAATGATGTTCTTAAAGAAAAGTGTCCCTTACCTCGAGTCTGACTCATCATATACATTACTGATTTTTTGAATAGTAAAATTATGTTAGTTATTTACTTTCCTAAGAAATATTTTCAGTTTTTTTTCTTTTTACCATGTTATTATCAATTACTTAATCAATTTATTTCATATAAGATGTTCTGATGACATTCAACTCATATGTCCAAAATGATTTCAGTTGGTTGACTATGGTCAAAGATATCATTATTTCATAATCTCTAGAAAAATAATAATTAAATAGTTATCTTTTTTATATATCAATTAAAATTTTAAAACAAACTATGAATGATGGTTAAGAAAAATGAACCATGTTACAATCATAGAGATGGTAGGTCTTACATAATCATGAGTAATGATTTCCTTTTTCCATGATCATGATGGAAGGAAGGTAAGTTTGATTTTATATTTACATAATGATAATTAATATCATATTATATATTTAAATAAACTTATCTATATCATTAAAATTATGTGGTGATGAAAAAAAAAACCTCCACATTGTGGAGGTGGTATTCCACATGTACACAAAAATGACGCTACAATTTTTTAATGAATGGAAAGTTAAGAAGGTAGATGATATATTATATTTTTAGAATGATAAATATGTCATTAACATCATATATATACATTAAATATATCATTATATCCAGCTATAAGAGTTGGTGATGGAAAGCGAATGACATTGGTTCGCAAGGTGGTAGTCCATTGTTCACACGATTGATGTTTTCATTTCCCACTTAATGGAAAAAGTAGATGTATTTGGGTGATTCCATTAATATAATAAAATATCATTATATGGAATATAATTTTGTTATTATATATTGAATGGTTGAAGAATATTTTAAGGATGTGGAAGAATAAATAAAACTAATACATTAGGCTAAAAGCTATACCTTATCTTCGAACAATGTCATTTTCATTACATATTAATCCCGCTAAGATTGGTATTATGCCTAAAATAAGACCTATAAAATGAGTGTAAGGATTCTAAAAATATATTTTAGATGTTATTGGAAAAAAATAAATTTTAATTGTGTAGAAAAGAAGATAGGAGGTTCACTTTTATAAGAGAGGGGAGGTGCGCCCTTGGAATTACTTAAAGTATTAATTTAATATAAATTAATTGTCATTGAAAAATGGATAAAAATGATATATTTTTAATTTAGGATGAGTATGTGTATAAATAATATCATCCATTAAAATCTAGATTTGTTTATTATATTCTTACAAATGTTTTGTTTAAACTCCCTTTAACCTTTTTGACAATTATGGTTATAACAAAGTTTTTTACTATTTAGGGGTTAAAATAGTTACTATAAAAGGAAAATAGGGGCATAAATGGAAAATGGTTGATATTTTCAACCATATCACAATAACATGGACGAATATATAATTTTAAGGAATTATAATCATTTAATAAAATATTATTTATTATAAAATATTGTTAATTTTATTTTTTGAACTATTCATTTAATTTTACTTTTAAAATACCTTGATATATTAGGAATTAGAATAAAATACTTTAAAACACACATAAAATTTTATATGTATCTAAAAAATTCTTGTAACACAATAATTAATTCAAATTATGTTACTTTTAATTTTCTTAAAATCACTTTTTTTTATTTTTCTATAAATTGAATAAATGTTGTGTCAATGTTGTGTAAGCATTTAAGGTAATTATTAATCACTAAAAAATTATAAATAAATTAACATGATAAAAAAATAATTTATCTTTAAATTATCCATTTATAAGTTAACATAATTTGTTTTCATCCCTATTATAAAATATTATAGTTATTAAAATTAAGAGAGTGGCCTTTTTGACTTTATCCTTTACTTAAATATTATGAAGTTAAAAATCAAGTCTAAATGAAACAAAGGTAATATTTTAGAAACCTAGATGTGCATATACAAAATCAAATCATTCAATATGATAAAGTTAAGGGTTAGAGTTTGTTTTTAGTCATTATCGTATTATTTTTATCCTTAATTACAATATTTACACTTACTATCATAATAATTATTTATTATGGTTAATATTCATGATGAACAAAAATAAAAGGGATATTTTACCAAATTTAGACATCCTAATTATAAATATTTAATCCATTTTTCAACATTCAATTCATATAATTCTAAGAATTTAACTTAATATTAAAATGAAAAACACAATGAAAAATATTTGTTTCCAAGAAAATTGCATTTTAAGTATCAACAAGTTTCTATACCAAATTCAACCATAAAATTAATGTAATTGAAATTAATTGGATTATTAATATTATGATATAACTAATATTACGTTATTTTTTTAAAAAAATTATTGTTCTTCATGAATTATTTAATAAAAAATATAATTTCCAATTAAGAGAATTATTTTCCACTACTCATTGGAAACTAAATCTTTTTTAAAAATACCAAAATTTCACCCTAAGATAATTTTGATATAGTAAATTTAAAAATGTTAAACTTTTTATCAAATAAAATTTCTAAAATTTATATAAATTAATTCTAATATTTACTCATAAAATACAAAAAAACCATTTATGAAGAGAGCATATTTTTTAAGAATAAAATAGATTAACTAAAAATTCAGTGATTATTTCTTCGAAATTATTCAATAAATTTTTATTGATAAAGAAATTGTGTATATTTCATAATTTAGTTAATCCTATTTATGCCCTCCAATTTAACAACTGGGTTATAAAATTATTATTTAAATAATAATATCTCCTAGTTCATTTAAGATAAGTGTTGCATATGTTATATGATATCAAACATAGTACTTATTTTAAATTATTGGGATATTACACTCTAAAATTGGTAGTTCATCCAAAAAGAAGTTCTAAAGGAATTTCATTCTGAGTAAAAAATGAAATGACAATAAATATTTCTTGATGGAAGAATAAATATAATTGAAGTATAATATAGAATAATTCATGATGGATGTTGAACAAGGAGGCTCAAAAAAATTAATAGGATAAAGAACTAAAATATTTTTTCAATATCATGGTGGAACTTGAGGGGCATCTTTAAGAGATCAATATAAAAATAAACAAGAATTAAAAAAATAATAATTAAATGACGAAGTAATCTTCTGAGTATGTGGATATAATTAAAAGTAATATTTACTGGCTATAAGAAGATTTAGAGAACTAGTTTTCCTTCCATAAAATCTTATTAGATTTAGTTTCACTACATCAAAATCAGTTATTAGCATCAGTTTATGAAACCGCCACTAATTGTTTTTTCAAAATATAGAAATATTTTTTTAAAAACCACCGCTAAATTATTTTTTTAAATACTGAAAATTCTTACCTACCCCAGGCCCCTCCCAAGACCAAAACCCCTGGACCCCCTCTTCCCCAACCTTGTGAAACTCTCATGTGTATCTCATTCTCCCCCTCTCCGCTGACCCCTCTCTCACCCTTGCTGCTAGATCCCCTCCCCCCTCACCACTGACCCCTTTCTCACCCTCGCTACTGGATCCCCTTCTCCAACTCGTCGCTGGCCCATATCCCCCCTCGCCGTTGGCTCCCCTTCTCCACCTCACCATCGACCCCCTTCTCCCATGAGCTCCCCGAGCCCAAGCTCGAGGCTCCGACCCCTCTCTCCCCTGAATAGTCACTACCACTACACCCATGGAAAGGTAATTAAAAAGGATGTGTGTTGGGATTTCATCGTACTTTGTTTCTTGTTGTTTCATCACCATTATTACATCCATTAAGTTAGTATTTGATTATTCCATTATAGTATTTTGAATTTAGGAGTTTATTTAATTAATTTAAATGTGTTTGGGGTTGTTTTATGTGCCTGTAGACTCATTGGAGGTCTTTTGGGATCTAAAGTATTGTACGACCCATTAATTGAGGTAGGATATTCCATTCATAAATTTTAAAATCTTAACCCTTTAATGGTTCATGGAACTTAGTTTCTAGACAATATTTCGATTGGATGTTTTCTTATTAGTTATATTTTTTAAGATTCACAACAATCAAGTGGTTATCATTATCAAGAAATAATTTGGGGGAATACATTTCTAATATGATTAATATATTTTCTTTCATATTTTAGTCTAGTTGAGGGAATGGTTAATTTAGTGGGAATAATATTAATTGTAAAGACATCAAAGGGAAATTAACTTGGGAACCCTCTCAATATTCATATGGAAAGTGATAATTAGAGTTCTTCTAGTGTGGGGAAGATGGGAATAGGATGTATATTTTTTAATATCCACCTCATTCATGTCATCATTATAGGATGGTGGGACATTTTATGAGTTATTTTGACTGGATCTCATGGAAGAGTGGTGGTTGACATTAAAATCAAATGACTGGATTAGTAAATATAGGTTGGGTACCAATGTTGAATGAGTTATTCTATTGGAGTATATTTGTGAGGATTCATTGTAAGTGTATGTCATCTCATTATAGGAATCTTGAGAAACACCTTGCTATTTTGTAGGAGGTGGAAGAGGTTGAGGTTTATATTTGGATATATATAGTGAGAGGTACAATCCTTATAAAATACTCTACTAGTTATGCTGTGATTGAAATTGAGGCATGAAATTATATTATATTTATACATCTAGTCAATTTTTTTGGGTTTCACATGGATTTTATTCCATTCTTAATGGTTACTAATACTCCAATTTCTCAGAAAACTGAAACAGTTTTCATGTGTATTTCCTAAATGATCATGATATATTATGTGGAAATCAATTGGATTTTATTTAGGTTGTTGATGTAGGGGATTTAAGATGTCTTACCCTACTCAATTAAATTCTTATTTTCCTAAGAGTGTACCATAGTGGCACAACCTAGGGTCGATCACAAGGAGGCCGCTTGTAACACACTGTCTTCCTATTATCACTATTATAAAATAAATAATATAAAACTAACCTATATAATATGTATGGGGGTGGATTGAAACAATATAAACTAATAAATTCATATTTTATTAATAATTATAAATTATAAATCCAAAGAAAACCGAACTGAGAAAACTAACTAGAGAAGGAAGTAGTGGACAAGCTTAGATCTTCAGACATTCTCTTTATCATTGTTGACAATTTTCTTCTAATTAAATTATCCAATGTATAACTCAAGACCTCAAGTTATACACCTATATTTACCAGAAACCATATCAAGACCACAAATATGGGTGTTTATCCACTCATGAATGTGATCCAATTGCCCACAGACCTCCAAGCATTTGAAACCAGTTGAACATGTTGTGCTCAATGGGGAGACCTCACCCAAAGAAATTTAAACAATAAGAAAACTATTTTACAATCATTAGTTGATAAAAATTAATAGAATAAAATAGAATAAAATGAAAACAATAGAGAAGATACCTCGTTCAATCATGCAATCAAATTCTAGGATTATTTAAATGAAAAGTGTTTACAATAAAAACCACAAACTCAAAAAGGGTAAATGTCCTCGGACCGTCGTCGGCCACCACTGCTTGGAGTTTATCCCATCATGGATTAATTATCAATGGAACTCCTCTTCTCCAGAATGGCATCTCTAACTCACATCCCTCTAGTCCAGACATCCCTAGAATGATTTTGGGAAAGAATGGAATGTCTTGAGAGGTAGGAGCTCCTCTCCTTTTATAGGCAGATTTCATCATCATATATTTGTCGTGTTATAGACCCATTAATTGGCCGATTCACGCATGAAACTCTTCATAAATATTGTTCATAAATGTGTTGGCCGTCCACCCTACAAATTTCAGATTAATTGGATGCATCTTGGAGGAGTTATGATTTTTTATTGTCAATCGCTTTCTCTGGATGAAGCTTCCTGGAAGTTTCCTTCAAAACTCTATCATTTAATGGACATCCTAAAGGGTTTAAAACGGCTTGAAATCATTTTGGAGATGAGTTATGGAGTTATATTCTATATCCAAGTGGAATCTCATCATTATGAGGTGCGTAGGCCGAAATTTGTTTCCATTACCAATGTGGGTTTCACGCAGTCCGCTCGGAAAAAATGTCAACTTCATTGATTTTTTTGGGCATCATGATGAATGAATCTATCCCTGGTCATGAAGACAAAGATAATGGAAATAAAATAAGGGTTCAAAAAAAATTCTAATCACAAAATTTGGAAATATATTTTATGATAAATGACCAAAATATCCCTATGACAAAAAGCTGTTAAAAATCCAGAATTAGACCATTTTTGCATTTAGGCTCAAAATAATACCAAAACCTAAATATGTAACAATTTCCCATTAAATAACACTATTGTGGGTTTATAAACATTAAATTACAGTATAACATATGTGAAAATATTATCTTCATCAATCCCCCACACTTAAGCATTGCACTTCTGAGCAATTATCATATATTCAAATCAAAATTCACACAACAATAAAAAATGAGAAAGCATCCATGATCTTATCAAAAACAAAATTTCATCATGTCTCTTCTATGAAAAACAGTTTCATTTCATTTTCATTCCAAAAATTTAAATTTGTTAAATTTCATAAATCCATCCATAGCTCAATCACAACCTACCTCACATTGAATTTTATGTCACTCTTCACTCAAGAGAAATAAATTCTAGAGTTATGCTCATACTTGGAAATTGCATGTATCACCATAGGCTTGTGACAATTATCATTTCTCCACATCGTGAAACATAAAAATTAATTCAATCATGAGGGCTTTCATAAAAGGTTCAAATGACTCTGTAGCTTTGGGTCGGTTGTTAAATGATTTAAAATTTCAAGGCTAGAAAGAGAAGGTTTGACTCTTAGCTACAATGCATGAATAATCAAGTGAAAACCCAGAAATTCCTCACTCAATCCACCTTGAGAATGTGAAACAAAACACCACCCCCATTTATTTTACATGGTACATGATCTAATCAATGATTTAAAGGTATTATATCATCTAAGTTCTCCCCCTTTTTTTCAAATCTCTAGAAAGGCACAAATTTATTTAACTTTTTATATATATATTTTTTAAGCTCTAGAAAGGTACGACTTTTATTTTTTTTCTGAAGGAGAACTTAATGAAACAAATGAAGCATAATGAGATTATGACTCATTCCCAATTCTTTCATTTCCCAAAATGTTGACGCATACCGCACAATACCCATCAATAAAACAAATCCCAATGAAGGCACATGAAAGGACCTTCCTCCACACTCAATCTTGAAATATCCATGCAACAATACCAAGAGAATGGGTAGGTAAGGATAAATTAGCTTGTATTGTGGCTTAAACCTATAAGTCAATTCATGGAATCTAAGTGCTAACGAATGATAAATGTAAAGGTAGGTCTTAGGATAATATGTGGATATCCAAATTAGTGCCTCAATCATATTAAAAACATTCAATGAAATCCAAAGCTTCAATAGAGAAAAATAAAAAATTATGGTTCTCACAAAAAATCAAAGTTTCCCTCAAGAAAGTGTGGGTATTAGAAAGAATATGTAAAAGTGTTTTAGAATACCTCATTGAATGAGAAAAATATTTTGAGTCAGTGTTTCAGGTCCATGGATTTCTAAAATCAGTTAAACTCATAAAAATGATTGAAAATCCAATTTAAGAGAAAAAAATTCACATCAACAAGCATTTAAAATCCTTTTTTTTCAAAAATAATTTAAATTTTATCAAAATCAATTATTTTGTGAAATGTGATCAGAATTATCATTATAGCTCAAGGTTCCTAAAAAATGAAAAAAATGAAAGCACACAAAAACAACTAAGCAGGTCGACACTCCCCCCACACTTAAATTTCACTACCCTTCATTGTGTCTTGAAAAAATATAAATAAGGGAAAAAAACAAAATAGAAGGAAAGAAACAACCTGACTTTATTTTTTTAGCAGCACCATTGAGTTAAGATCCTAGTTGGCACCACTTATTCCTACAAAGAAATAAATAAATGCATTATAAAAATAGATAAAAATAAATAGAAAGGGGGAAAGGGAATGGATAATGCTTGGTTTGACCCTCAAGTGGGTGCTAGGTTTTTACTGCCCCTAGTCAGGCGGTTTTAGCAGGTTAACCCCAATCCAAAGGTGGATGGGGTTTCTTTCTTAGAAACCACTAAAAATTATTTCTCCCAACATCCATATGTGGATTCCCGAAGTGGGAACCCCAAAAGAAAATAAAAATATCCCCAACCCCTATAAGAGATGGAAAATAGAATTTGAGATTAAGAGGGTGAGGGAAAAGGATGTAGCAATGCTCCCTATTTTTGTAATCTGGAGGGGTGTTGTCCACCAGTGTTGAAAATAAAAGAATAGGAAGTGGATTCTATTCTGGTTCAAGTTCGTAAATTGGTTCTTCAATGATTTCTTCTTTTGTTCCATTATCCTCAAATGCACCAATGCATAACTCGACAGGCACCTCCATTCTCTCCTCAACAAGAGCACCTTCTTCTTCTTCTTTATCCAGATCCTGCAGTAGTGATGCTGAATCTACAAATTCAGAATAAGGGATATTAGGTTTAAATTCATAATTAATGAAATTTTAATTAAATGAATGCACATAATTTAAAACTCCCTCATAAATTTCTTCTTTATAACCCTTTTCCTTAAGCAAGGCAGCTGGGAACTCATTTGTTGGAAAGGGAAGTGGGTCCTCATGTTTTTCCTCAACATCATCAACATCTTCATTAAATGTAGGTGGAATAAGATTTTCATTCTCCTCATCTTGTCTTTTTTGTCTATCCATCCATAAGACTTTAATATCTTCAACTTGGGTGGCCAATGATGTTATCATCTTTCTTTCTTTTTCCATCTTTCTGTAATTTTCTTGAATTATCAAGGCATTTTCTTTCAATTGCTGGGAATTTTCTTCCAATTGTTGGGAATTTTTAGGAATTTGAATATTCAATGTATTTTCCTTACTTGTCTCATCATAAATTTTATCCACATGACAATAATTATAATAATTTCCAGAAAAATCCATATTGGCTGATGAAATGAATGATATGAAACAAGGATCTTTTTTTGATTTTTTTTTGAAAAATAGCATGAATAAGCACTTAGCCTCCCTGACAATGGCGCCAAATTTATGTAGGGGATTTAAGTCACTTTAACCTATTCAATTATATTCTTATTTTCCTAAGAGTGTACCATAGTGGCACAACCTAGGGTCGATCACAAGGAGGCCGCTTGCAACACACTGTCTTCCTATTGTCACTATTATCAAATAAATGATATAAAACTAACCTATATGATATATATGGGGGTGGATTGAAACAAACTAAACTAATAAATTCATAATTTATTAATAATTATAGATTATAAATCCAAAGAAAACCGAACTGAGAAAACAAACTAGAGAAGGAAGCAGTAGACAAGCTTAGATCTTCAGACATTCCCTTTATCATTGTTGACAATTTTCTTCTAATTAAATTATCCAATGTATAACTCAAGACCTGAAGTTATACACCTATATTTACTATAATCCATATCAAGACCTCAAATATGGGGGTTTATCCACTCATGAATGTGATCCAATTGCCCAAAGATCTCCAAGCAATTGAAACCAGTTGAACATGTTATGCTCAATGGGGAGACCTCGCCCAAAGAAATTTAAACAACAAGAAAACAATTTTACAATCATAAGTTGAGAAACATTCATAGAAAAAAATAGAATAAAATGAAAACAGGAGAGAAGATACCTCTTTCAATCATACAATCAAATTCTAGGATTATTTAAATGAAAAGTGTTTACAATAAAAACCACAAATCAAAAGGGGTAAATGTCCTCAGACCGTCCCCGCCCACCACTGCTTGGATTTTATCCCATCATGGATTAATTATCAATGGAACTCATCTTATATATAATGGAATCTCTAACTTATCTCCCTCTAGTCCAGACGTCCCCAGAATGGTTTTGGGAAAGAATGGAATGTCTTGAGAGGTAGGAGCTCCTCTCCTTTTATAGGTAGATTTCATCATCATAAATTTGTCGCATTTTAAACCTATTAATTGGCCGATTCACGCATGGACCTCTTCATAAATATTGTTCATAAATGTGTTGGACCTCCACCCTCCAAATTTCATATTCATTGGACACGTCTTGGAGGAGTTATGATTTTTTTATTGTCAATTGCTTTCTCTGGATGAAGCTTCCTGGAAGCTTCCTTCAAAATGCTATCATTTAATGGACATCCTAAAGGTTTTCAAACAGCTTGAAATTCATTGTGGAGACGCGTTTGGGAGTTCTATTTTATATCCAAGTGGAATCGTATCATTCTGAGGTGTGTAAGATGAAATTGGTTTCCATGACCAATGTGGGTTCCACGCAGTCCGCCCAGAAAAAATGTCAACTTTATTGATTTTTTTGGGCATCATGATGAATGAATCTATCCCTGGTCCTGACGACAAAGATAATGATAATAAAATAAGGGTTTAAAGAAAATTCTAATCACAAAATTTGGAAATATATTGTATGATAAATGACCAAAATACCCCTATGACAAAAATCTGTTAAAAATCCAGAATTAGACCATTTTTGCATTTACTCTCAAAATAACACCAAAACCTAAATATGTAACAATTTCCCATTAAATAACACTATTGTGGGTTTATAAACATTAAATTATAGTAAAAAAATATGTGAAAATATTAGCTTCATCAGTTGTACCCCGAAAGGTGTGAGATAATTAGGGTATTATAAAAATTAATGTTTCTTCCACATATTTAGAATATTTCATTTGGTTTTCCACTAGAGTAGAAATCAGTTTATAATCATCCATATGAAATCTTTTTACCTCATAATTAGTATATATTTTTATAAATAAATGTTTCATTTTCTCATTTAAATCTTTTTAGACCATTGAAAACTAATAATATATAAATAAGAGAAATATTTAATTCATACCACATGAATTTTGAAAACTACTTGAATTGTGTGTAATTAGTTCCTAAAAAGGATGTAATAAACATAGAAAAATAACTAAAATTCACTAAAATTCCATAATAACAATATAATAGTTCTAAATAACCCCACCTATCTGAGAAAAATGAATATATAAATACAAATATAGCTTTGTGTTCTTGGATCATGGTTCATTATTTATCCCATATAAAACTATCAATAATTGGAACGCTTCTTCCTCATCCTCATCAATGAGAAAACTATGTGGTTATTCAATGTACACTTCATATTAAAAAACATAATTGTGGAGTCCATACTTCATAGACATATAATAAACCTAAAACATGTTTTGATCATATATCTAAAATACCAATCTTATAGCCTCATTTCATGATAGAGATGTGAAGTTATCATTTAGATCAATTCCATATATATGGAAATAACCTTTACACTACTATAATTATTATTTTTTGATGAAATTTCAATCCTCCTTGAGTTTTTTTCAGAAAATTAATTTGGTTCAGATCATGTTTAAGATCTTTAGGCCTAGAATAACTTTACCAATCATATTATTTTTAATCAGACCACATTTCACATTCATTTCCTTGACACAAGTCACATAATTAATAACTTCATCCAATTTTTTTTGATTCATCTATGGATATAAAAATTCCTTATAATAATCCACCATTCTATTACTCTATATAGTGGTTATTTGGTCACTAACTATATTATTATAATTGAATTCATCCCTTTTTTTATGAAGTTCAAATATTTTTTTCTATATTTTCATAATTTAAAAATTCCACTTATATATATTCTAAATCATGTTGAACTCCCCTTGTGTAAAACAATTCATATTCAAATTATTCATCATAAACTAGTTTTTTTCACGTGGTGTCTTTTTTTTATTAAATGATAGGAACGAAAATGAGGAAGTGTTATACTGATGCTAGTCGAGTCTCAATCAAGGTTACCTCTACCATACCAATAGATGATGATCCATATGTCCCCCTCCCTATAGAATCTGAGACAACATCTCTTTTCCCATACACTATCTCTCACACCCTCCATCAAAGTCCCATTATCAGATCAACCGACACCTCTCCATTCAGTATCCTTAATAGTGAGGTAGCAAGCCACCAATCATGGTTCTTCATAGGGATATTAGAGGGTGACTGTTATAGGTATAGATTTTAATATAAATAAATTTATTGCACTTTTTTATACTACTAACTATGGTTTCATAAAAGATGGAAGCAATGCCTCTATGAAGAAAAATATGAAAAGTTCAGATGTTTTGAATCTGAATGGACTAAAGGAAGTTGTCCCATTTGACCACTATAGGGCCCTAATGATGATGCCATGGGGTTATTTTTTTAGCTTCTAGGCCAGCTAGTAGTGAATCCAATTACCCCTCAAATTATGTATGATTATTGGAGGCATGTGCCTTCATCTTAGAAAAATGAAGTTTTTGATTCACAGATAAAGGTGATTTTAATATATTATAATCTAATTAAATGTAATTATGTTATTAAATTCTAATATTTTCAAAATTAATCTCTTTGTACAGATGTTTTTCCACTTTCATGTTGCTGATCTGATAGCACAGAAGTGGATGTTGAAAAATTTGAAAAAAATAGAATTATTTTAAATGGAGATTATGGAATTAATTTATTGATAATTCGTTGAGAGACCAATAACTATATGATAAGGTTCCCAATAGGGAAACTAGAGACTAATGAAAAGTTTTTATTGATAGTAATCATGATGAGAAACACATGGTATTTAAATATATATTATTATATTAATCTCATTTTAAATTTATATATGCATATGACAAGCAGATGACATTTCATACATTACTATTAAATTACATTTTATTTATTTCACGTTGTTTCCAGGAATAATTCATCAAGTCGGGCTAAGAAAATCATCCCCCACACTTTAGGGTCAAAGAGTTTTTCTATAAGTCGATTGACTATGGTAAATTTTCATTAATTGAAATATTTATAAGATAATATTTTACGTTCAATATACTAAAATTTTTATTTATCTTTGTTTAATATAACACATAATATAGGGAACTAATCATCCAAAACAGAAGTGTGGTTGGATGTTTATAAAATATTTTATGGGATTTTTGTTAATGATCCTACCATGGAAGTTGGGGTATGAATTCATTTTTCAATATAATAAATTATTATCTGTTATCACTATATTAACATATAATGATTATAATGTGACTTATATTTTATTTATAAAAAAAATTAAGAACTATGGGATCCAATCCCGTGAAGTCCTTCCCAGTCTCCTAGGATGACCTAGTTGGTAAATTACTTGTGGAGGAGCATCCTGGTTGAGTGCAAAAGATGGGTTTGGGACCGGTACCATCTGAGATCTCTAGAAGGCCATCAGGGATTGCATCTGCATTTACTCTTGGTTGTAGTCACTCCCTACCCCAAGATTCTCAGAAGGAGTTTGTTTTTATGCAAAGCATAATTAAGGAATAGGGGGATCATATATCCACTTTGTATAAATCATTGGTTGATTTATATCAGAAGATGACCAGATTTATCCCTGATGATATTGTATCGATGACTGGGGATTAGTAGGTAAATCACACAACTTCAAAATCATTTAATTCACAAATTTTTATTTATTTGATGTTTAAATATAAATATACAACTTTTTTTAATTGTTAAGATAATTATCTTACATGTTTAGTGTAAGAACCTGGTTCTTAGTTTTGAGGTAAGAACTTATTCTTTTTCCTTTTCCTTAAGTGTTTTTGAGAAAATATGGAAAATGGGGAAAAATCTTAAATTTTGAAACTACACGCCGTGTACTTTTTCCACACGCCGTGTACTTTTGGCCGTGTGGGATGGGTACATGGTGCGTGTAGCCATGTAGGCGACAAGGGGTGTAGGAACTGACTACACGCCATGTAGTGGTACCTTACACGCCGTGTATTCAGTCTGTAGTCTTAAATAGTAATGCGGTGGAGTCACCGCCAGCTGGGCGACGATACACACCGTGTACTCGGGAGTACATGCCGTGTACTCATGTCGATAGATGAATAGTGTGGCAGTGCCGCCAGAGGGACAGTTAAATGAAGTAAGTACACGCCGTGTACTTTGTTTTTTCGGCTTAAAACAGGCAGTAGCCTCCTCATTTGTCAGAGGAGACATTTGAGCCGTTTTGGAGCCAAGGAGGACAGTCGAACCATTGAAGATCCGCCGGGTGTTCGTCTGGAATCCGATTCGACTTCGGATGATCTCGTTGGAACCACACGGGTAATCCCTTTCTTCTCCTAGAATGTTGCTGGCCAATTCTTGTCCTAACGGGAGTTATTTGAGGTTGAATGAAAGTTTTCTTACCTCAGATCTACACCGTTCTTGGGTGTTTCTGGGATCGATGATCATGTATACCGCTTGATGACGTATAAGGTAGGTGGATTTGTGTTAATTTTTCCAACTATTGTGTATTTTGTGTGTTTTTGTGCCATGAACCCATGTTGGGGTGTTGTGTGGCTGAGTCCATTGCTATATTTAATGCCTTGAATTGCATAGGTGATTAAATTGTGATAATAAAATACTGGTTGGGATCGTTGCTTGGATCCGGAACCACCCCGGGGGTGTGTTTCACTGTTTAGCCATTTGGCCAGGATACCCAAGGGTATGACTTTAAAGTAGTAATTATAGAATTTACTTAAGAGGAAATTCTTGTTTACTGCTTGTTTACATGTTGGGGATAGCTCGGTTACCTGTTTAGCATGGGGGCGTTGTTGTGATTAGCCTGAGGGCACTGCACTGTCTAGCCCGAGGGCTGTAGTTATTTCGCCTGAGGGAAACCATTCGTGCCCGAGGGATTGAATTCTATGCCTGAGGGTGAAACTACTTACGACTGAGGGGAATTTATGTTACACCTATGGGCAATACCTATGGGTTGGATTCTGTATAGCCTGAGGGCAATCCTGAGGGCGTGGTTTACTATTTTAGCCTGAGGGCATGGTTCTGGTTGGCCTGAGGGATTAGTGCTATTGAGCATAGAATGTTACTATATTAAATGTATTAAATGAATAATTAAATGGCAATATAACTGTTAAGTTAGTTACTTTTGAGTAATGCTTAGTTTATTTCATTTTACTACTGCACACTTGTGGCATGTTTTACACACAGTTTAGCACGGGCCTTTGGTGGGTGCCTATTGAGATATATTTCTCACACCCTATTTGGGTCATGATTTTCGGCCCAAGCAGATTACATTGCTATAGGTTTAGATAGGGGAAAGAGTCTCTATACATGCACTTGACTGTTGCTGAGGAGTAAGAGGGCATGGGACCGAGCCTTGGCTCACGATGCCGCTGCCAGCTGTTTTTCTTGTTTTGCTGTACTCTATATTTTGTTGTACTGTTTTGATGTATAACATGTTCTGGATGTTTTCTTAGAACTTGAGACATGTAGCATCATTGTTATCTATTGTTGGTTATATCCACTTTTTTATTTTATTTCATATGTGTATGGTTTACTACTTCCACTGTCGTTGTATGTTTTATTTAAATTCCGCTGCTCTACACTTTGACAAATGAGGGAATAGTTTCCCCCCTATCAGACCTAGGCCCTCGCTACTCGTCGGAAGCCTTTGGATTTTGGGGAAATATTCTTGAGGTCATGTGGCAAACCGGGCTCAGGGCACCCGTTGCGTGGCACCAGGGTCCGGGACGTTACAATGTGGTATTAGAGGAAGTTATTTTCTTTGACTAACTATTTGGAGCTGTAGTCAGGGATAGGATGAACGGTTGTTGGGCATAAGCTGTGCTCAGGTGTAGCTAACCCGTGTATAGGGAAAAACCAATCTACCTCATATTTTGAAATTCTTTTGATTTTGCAAATTTTACTGTTGATATGTTTTCACCGTTGGGTGACGCACTTGGATTGTGCTGTTATATTTATCGATGGGTTCTTTTTAGTTGCAACCTGATGAGATGAGGGTATACCGTCTCATGCATCATATAGGAACATGCTAGATATCACATGCCATGCATAGTTCCATGCCATGTAGGTGCATTAGAAATTTCATGTTGTTGTGATAGATGTTGTGCTAGAAAAGCATTATGTTGTGATAACTGCTTGATAAATACCTGCTCTATAATATGGTATTCTTTGTGTGATCTTGTTTAAAGAATGGATGCCAAATTTTGGTTTTTTGGGGAGTATGGGCCCCCATTGACCGGAATTTGGTGGATCATTGACTATTTATTGGTTATAACACATATGAGATGTCAAACTTTCATTCGTGGGGAGTATGGGCCCTCACGGGACAGAATTTGACACTTAGGTGTTGTTTTTCAGTAATTTCTGGGTTCCGGGGAATTTTCTGAGGCATACTGTCTGGAAACCCAATATACACGCCGTGTAGTATTTTTATACACACCGTGTATGTTCTTCTGTTTGGGAAGAGAAATATACTTTTTGAGTACACGCTGTGTACTCAGAGTACACGCCGTGTAGTCTCTTCTCATGTCACAAACCGTGTTAGCGGCGACACGGGGAAGGGAAGAGCATGGAACGAGCACGCCATGTAGTCTGACCCGGAGTTCGGCCGTGTAACTAACAACATGGGTCAGTGAAATCCTTGATAGAACACGCCGTGTCAAATGATAGACACACTATGTTGTTTGGCCCGGGGACTCGGCCGTGTAACAAACAACACGGGCCGGTGTCACCTCTCTCTGAACACGCCGTGTACCTATGGGACACGCCGTGTGGTCTTTTCCTAGGACAGACCGTATTGTGTTAGCCGTGTGGCTGGGAAAAGGTGTGATGTAAATGCCGTGTATGGGTGTAACATGCCGTGTAGTGTCAAGCCGAGTAGTCGGCCGTGTCACAGACGACACGGGCAGTTGGAAAATAACACCGTACACGCCGTGTAGATATTATACATGCCGTGTAGTCTTGTTCAATGGAAGCTGTGTGGCTTAGCCGTGTATAAGGACCTGGGTATGGGAAGAGAAGTCAAGTACACGCTGTGTACTCAGTGTACACGCCATGTAGTCTTGTTTTGAAAATTTTGAAATGCCTTCTTCCTCTTGTTCCTTTGTGGTTCCTTCACTTTCAGTCTTAATAATATTGAATCTGAGGCGTGCTTTTGACCCTGTAGTGTCATGCCGCCTAGATGACCGCGAGTTGTTCTCCAGGAGAGCGGCGACGATTATACTCCGAAGATTATGGGCCATGGGATACCATTCGATCCTCCAGCAGAGCCAGATGCAGCGCCAACTTCTATACCGGACACAGGTGCGGAGGCGCAGTTCCATGAAGGCTTTATGCGGTTCATTCAGACCTTTCAGGGAGCACCGCAGGCTGCCACATCTATGGTCGAGCTGACACGTATCTTTCAGCAGTAGCATCCGCCTACATTTTCAGGGGATGGAGGACCACAGGCTGTGGAGTCTTGGAAAGGATCGATGTAGACTATTTTCTAGCATCTTGAGACACCTCCAGGGCGGAGGGTCAAGCTCGAGACTTACATGCTGCGTGATTCGGCCAAGAGGTGGTGGGATGTTACCACCCAGACAGAGCATCACTGGGACATGGAGTGGGAAGATTTTTAGGCAGTCTTCTATGACTTCTTATTTTCCGAGATGCTAAGGCCA
The DNA here is from genome assembly GCA_963277665.1 of Viscum album. Lineage (NCBI taxonomy): Eukaryota > Viridiplantae > Streptophyta > Magnoliopsida > Santalales > Viscaceae > Viscum > Viscum album. The sequence continues at coordinate 564,688,085 of OY728134.1, read as the reverse complement.
GATAGAGCTCGAGATTTCATGAATCTGCAGCATGGCGCTATGTCGGTGATGGACTATTCTACTCGTTTTACGGAGCTTCATTGTTTTTCTCCCGTGCTGGTGGGTGATGAGACGTTGAGAGCCAGATGTTTTGAGGATGGTCTTCGGTATGACATTTGAGCGCTGGTAAATGTTTTCAGGTTGCCTACTGTACATGCTATTGTGAACCAGACACTGATTACTGAGAGGAACCTACGGGAATCGAGTGGTGTGGGCCAGGGCGGTTCAGCACCAGTTACTGGTATTATTTCTACTAGAAAGAGGAAGAGACAGATGTACTTCTCTCAGGGTAAAAGTACCAGCCAGACAGTGTCTTCAGGTGGCCCGATCAGGTGATACCAGTGTGGCAGAGAGGGGCACAATAGACCGTAGTGTCCACAAGACCCAGTGGAGTGCCGAGCTTGCGGCAAGATGGGTCATCTATAGCGCTTTTGTAGGGAGTTTCTACCAGTGGGTAGTGAGAGGGGTTCTGTGCAGACTCTGCATGTGGGAGCAGGCCAGTGGCTTCTTACCTGTCAGGGAACTGGAATACATCAGGGCATGTGGGCAGAGATGGTGGTCATGGCCGTGGTAGCCAGATGCTAGGATCTTAGAGGCAACCGGGCGGGACAGCTCAGGGTATCCAGGCAGTGTCGCCGGGCTGCGACACTGGGCATGCATATGCATTGCAACAGACCCAGTAGGAGCACTATCACAGACCTTCTACAGTCATAGGTACTATTCTAGTAGCTTCTGTCTTATCTTCAGTGCTTTTTGATACGGGTGCTACACATAGTTTCATATCTGTACCAATTGTGGAGAGCCTTAGGCTCTGTGTTTCAACTTCTTCGGATATCATGACGCTAGACACTCTGTTGGGGACTAGGACGGCTTGTGTGCATCAGTGTAAGGAGTGACCCCTTGAGTTTGGTGGGTGTCACTTTCTATGGGACCTCTATGTCTTAGTGATGAAGAGCTATGATGTCATTCTCGGGATGGACTGGTTGGTTCCCGTTAGAACCTTTTTATACTTCTATCGTCGCAGGGTGAGTTTCACATCACCTGAGGGCAGAGAGTTTCTATACAAGGGCGAGTGGGATGTCCAGGTGAGTCGAGCTGGACCAGAGAATCATGGGTGAGGTGGAGTCATAGCCCAGATTGTGAGTTTGTATCTGGATGATCAGGGGACTTGTCAGATAGATTTTTCTCCAGTGGTTGATCGTTTCAGGGATGTCTTCCCGGACGACTTTTTAGGTCTACCTCCGGTGCGAGAGGTGTATTTTTCTATCGAGCTTGTGCCAGGAGCAACACCAGTGTCCATTCCTCCTTATAGGATGGCTACACCTGAGCTACAGGAGCTCAAGAGGCAGTTAGAGGAGTTATAGGAAAGGGGATTTATCGGAACCAGTACTTCTCCGTGGGGTTTTCCAATCCTTTTTGTGAAGAAGGCGGACGGTACCCTCAGACTTTGTGTGGATTATCGGAAGCTGAACCAATTGATGGTTAAGAACCGATATCCCTTGCTGAGGATTGATGATCTGTTTGATCATCTTCATAGAGTATGAGTGTTCTCGAAGATTTACTTTAGATCCGGATATCATCAGCTGTGAGTTAGACCATCTGATATACCTCTCACAGCTTTCAGGAATAGGTATGGTCTATATGAGTATACGGTTATGCCGTTCGGACTGAAGAACGTGCCATCAGTTTTCATGGCTCTGATGAATTGTGTGTTCCATCCGTATCTTGATTAATTTGTGGTAGTATTTGTGGATGACATCTTGGTGTACTCTCAGACTCGACACGACCATGCCACCCATCTTGAGATCGTATTGAGTACACTAAGAGAGCATCGACTATATGCTAAGCTCTCAAAGTTCCACTTTTGGACGGACCATATTCACTTCCTAGGTCACATTATATCAGAGGCAGGAGTTGTAGTAGACCCAGAGAAGGTAAAAGTAGTAGTTTTCTAGGAGTATCCTAAGAATGAGTTTGAGATATGGAGTTTCTTAGGGCTGGATGGTTACTACAGAAGCTTCATACAGGACTTCTACCTCTTAGCAGAACTGTTGACGGGACTGACTAAAAAGGGTGTGAAGTTCGTTTGGTCAGAAGATTGCGAGACAGCTTTCCAGGACCTGAAGGGAAGGTTGACATCAGCACTGATCCTGATACTCCCAGAGCAAGGAAAGAGCTATACAATTTAATGTGATGCATCAGGGATTGGACTGGGAGCAGTTTTGATGCAGGGAGACCTAGTTGTGGCATACGAGTCTTGGCAGTTGAGGCCACATGAGAGGAATTACCCGACGCATGATCTTGAGTTGGCTGAAGTTGTGCATTCATTTCACTGTTGGAGACACTATCTGTTGGGAGAGCATTTTTTGGTTTTCACCGACCACAAAATCCTCAAGTATATCATTACTCAGCGTGACCTAAATCTGAGTTAGAGAAGGTGGGTTGAGTACCTACAGTCCTTCGATTTTGAGCTTGCCTATACACCTGGTAAAGGTAATGCAGTAGCTGATGCACTGAGTAGGAATACTCGGATACAAGCTGTGTAGGAGGCCAGTGGTGAGTGGGAGGTTATAGCCTTGTTCTCTGATATGCATCTGGTGGTGCACGATAGTCAGGGGAATACTTGTCTTTATTCTTTATCTATGACTTCTACCCTCCTAGACAGAGTGAGGATGAGACAAATATCAGATTTAGAAGGCCTAGTTCTACGAGATTCGGTGGCAAGTGAGGACCCTCCTTCCGGTTGGAAGATAGGCCATGATGAGGTTTTACGTTTCCATGGATGAGTATGGGTTCCATGGGATATATTCGAGGAGATGATGCGGGAGTTCCATGCTTCAGCTTGGGTAGTTCATCCTGGGGTTACCAAGATGTACCCAGACTTGAGACGTCAGTACTAGTGGCTGGGTATGAAGAGAGAGATAACTGGTTTTGTCATGAGGTGTTCTGCCTATCAACAGGTGAAGGCAGATCATCAGAGACTATCTGTACTGTTACAATAGTTACCCATTCTAGAGTGGAAATGAGATGATGTCGTGATGGATTTTGTGACTAGATTGCCAAGGTCACCTCGAGGCAATGACGCCGTGTGGGTTGTTGTGGACAGACTCACGAAGGTAAGTCACTTCTTGCCGATCAAGGATACCTTCAGTGTGTACGAGCTCAGATGGATTTATATCTAAGAGATCATACGTCTTCATGGGGTCCCTCGTTCTATCATTTCAGATAGGGACACCCGCTTTATGTCTCGTTTCTGGCAGAGTTTTCAGAGGGCACTGGGTACACAGGTGCTTTTGAGCACAGTATACCACCCTCAGACCGATGGCCAGTTGGAGCGTATGATACAAGTGCTTGCGGACATGCTACGTGCATGTTTCCTAGACTTTGGGGGCTCTTGGGAGAGGCATATACCCTTAGTCGAGTTTTCCTACAACAATAGTTTTCAGGTGACTAGTAAGATGGCACCATACGAGGCTTTATATGGTAGGCCATGCCGTTCACCTTTATGCTGGTTAGAGGCAAGTGAGGCAGCTTTACTGGGACCACAGCTCATACAAGAGACATCTGAGCAGGTCCAGTTGATTCGGAAGCGGATGTCTACCACGTAATCTCGTCAGGAGTCTTATGATGATTGCCACAGATGACCTTTGGAGTTCGTGGTTAGGGATCAGGTTTTTCTACATGTTTCTCCGAGGCTGGGATACAAACGGATCAGGAGACAGGGTAAGCTTTCACCGAGGTATGTGGGGCCATTTGAGATTCTGGAGAGAGTCAGGCTGGTTGCCTATCGGTTTCAGTTACCAGAGAAGTACCAAGACATGCACGACGTCTTCCATGTGACTCAGTTTCATCGCTATCATCAAGACTCGTCTCATGTTTTTCATCCTGAGGAGGTTGAGCTGGAAGTAGATGCGTCCTTTGAGGAGCATTCGTTCCGTATCGTTGATAGGAGCACAGAAGTTCTATAAGGCCAGTCAGTTCCTCTCGTACGGGTGCTATGGTAGCATGGCCGAGTGCAGGATGAGACCTGGGAGCGGGAGGTCGACGTATGTGCTCAGTGGCCAGAGCTGTTCTGAGCTGTATCTTTTCCACCCTTGGAAGGGAAATTCGGGGACAAATTGCTATAAGGGGGGATGTTTTTAAGAACCCAGTTCTTAGTTTTGAGGTACACGCTTCTTCTTTTTCCTTTTCCTTAAGTGCTTTTGAGAAAATATGGAAAATGGGGGAAAATCCTAAATTTTGAAACTACACGCCATGTACTTTTTCCACACGCCATGTACTTTTGTCCGCGTGGGATGGGTACATGGGGCGTTTAGACATGTAGGTGATGAGGGGTGTAGGAACTGACTACATGTTGTGTAGTAGTACCTTACACGCCGTGTAGTTAGTCGACAGGCTTAAATAGTAAGGTGGTGGAGTCACCGCCAGCTGGGAGATGGTACACGCCGTGTACTCAAGAGTACATGCCGTGTACTCATGTCGACAGATGAACAGTGTGGCAATGCCTCCAGAGGAACAGTTAAATGAAAGAAGTAAACGTTGTGTACTCAGAAGTACACGCCGTGTACATTGTTTTTTTGGCTTAAAATAGGCAGTAGCCTCCTCATCTGTCAGAGGAGGCATTTGAGCCGTTTTGGAGCCAAGGAGGACAACCGAACCTTTAAAGATCCATTGGGTGTTCGTCTGGAATCTGATTCGGCTTCAGACGATCTCATTAGAATGACATGGGTAAGCCCTCTATTCTCCTAGCATGTTCCTGACCAATTCTTCTCCTAACGGATGTTATTTGAGGTTGAATGAAAGTTTTCTTACCTCATATCTACGCCATTCTTGGGTGTTTCTGGGATCGATGATTGTGTATACCGCTCGTTGACGTATAAGGTAGGTGGCTTTGAGTTAATTTTTACAACTGTCGTGTATTTTGTGCATTTTTGTGCCACGAACTCATGTTGGGGTATTGTGTGGCTGAGGTCTTTTCTATATTTAATGCCTATAATTACATAGGTGATTAAATTGTGATAATAAAATGCCGGTTGGGATCGTTTCTTGGATCCGGAACCACCCAGGGGGTGTGTTTCACTGTTTAGCCTTTTGGCCAGGATACCAGAGGGTATGCCTTTAAAGTACTAATTGTAGAATTTCCTTGAGAGGAATTGCTTGTTTACTACTTTTTTACATGTTGGGTGTGGACCGATTACCTGCTTAGCCTGAGGGCGTTGTTGTGATTAGCCTGAGGGCACTGCACTGTTTAGCCCGAGGGATGTAGTTATTTCGCCCGAGGGTAACCTTTCGTGCCTGAGGGCTTGACTTCTTTTCCTGAGGGAGACACTTAATATGCCTGTGATAAATTTCTATTATGCCTGAGGGAAATACCTGCAGGTTGGATTCTGTATAGCCTGAGGGCAAGGCTAAGGGCATGGTTTACTATTTTAGCCTGAGGGAATGGTTCTGGTTGGCCTGAGGGCTTGGTGCTGTTGAGCACAGAATGTTACTATATTAAATGGATTAAATGAATAATTAAATGGAAATATAACTGTTAAGTTAGTTACTTTTGAGAACTGCTTAGTTTATTGCATTTTACTACTACACACTTGTTGCATGTTTTACACACAGTTGAGCACGGGCCTTTGGTGGGTGCCTACTGAGATATATTTCTCACACCCTGTTTGGGTCATGCTTTTTGGACCAAATAGATTATGTTTCTGTAGGTGTAGATAGGGGAAAGAGTCCCTATACAGGAACTTGACTGTTGCTGAGGAGTAGGAGGGCATGGGACCGACCTAGGCTCGCGATGCCGCTGCCAGCTGTTTTGCTTATTTTGCTGTACTCTACATTTTGTTGTACTGTATTGATGTATAACATGTTCTGGCTGTTTTCTTAGAACTTGAGACATGTAGCATCATTTTTATCTATTGTTGGTTATATCCACTGCTGTAGTTTATTTCAGATGTGTATGGTTTACTTCTTTCGCTGTCATTGTATGTTTTATTTAAATTCCACTGCGCTACACTTTGACAAATAAGGGCATAGTTTCCCCCCTATCAGACCTAGGCCCTCGCTGCTAGTCGGAAGCCTCCAACATTTGGGGAAATTCCCTTGATGTCACGTGGTGAACCGGGCTCGGGGCACCCGTTGCGTGGCACCTGGGTTCGGGACGTTAAAAAGTGTTATTAGAGGAAGTTCTTTTCTTTGACTTACTATTTGGAGCCATAGTCAGGGACAGGACAAACGGTAGTTGGTCATAAGCTGTGCCCAGGCGTAGCTAACCCCTGTATAGGAAAAAACCAGTCTACCTCATATTTTGAAATTCTTTTGATTTTGAAAATTTTACAGTTGATATGTTTTCACCGTTGGGTGACGCACTTGGATTGTGCTGTTATATTTATCGATGGGTTCTTTTTAGTTGCAACCCGATGAGATGAGGGTATGCCATCTCATGCATCATATAGGCACATGCTAGATATCACATTCCATGCATAGTTCTATGCCATGTAGGTACATTATAAATTGCATGTTGTTGTGATAGATGTTGTGCTAGAAACGAATGCTGTTGTGATAGCTGCTTGATAAATACCTGCCCTATAATAGGGTATTCTTTATGTGAGCTTGTTTAAAGAATGGACGCCAAAGTTTGGTTTTTAGGGAGTATGGGCCCCCATTGTCCGGAATTTGGTGAATCATTGACTGTTTATTTCTTATAACACATATGAGATGTCAAACTTTGATTCGTGGGGAGTATGGGCCCTCACGGGTCGGAATTTGACACTTAGGTGTTGTTTTTCAGTATTTTCGGGGTTCTGGGGAAGTTTCTGAGGCATACTGTCCAGAAACCCAGTATACATGCTGTGTAGTATTTTTATACACGCAGTGTATGTTCTTCTGTTCGGGAAGATAAATAAACTTTTTGAGTACACACCGTGTACTCGGAGTACACGCCGTGTAGTCTCTTCCCGTGTCACAAACCGTGTTGGCAGCGATACGGGGAAGGGAAGAGCTTGGAGCGAACACACCGTGTAGCTTTAGTACACGCCATGTAGTCTGACCCGGATTCCGGCCGTGTAACTAAAAACAGAGGTTGGTGAACTCCTTGACAGAACACGCCGTGTCAAATGATGGACACGTCGTGTAGTGTATCCTGGGGACTCGACCGTGTAACTAACAACATGGGACGGTGTCACCTCTCCCTGAACACATCGTGTACCTATGGGACACGCCGTGTGGTCTTGTCCGAGGATAGACCGTGTGGTGTTAGCCGTGTGGCTAGGAAACGGGGTGTTGTACACGCCGTGTATGGGTGTAACACGCTGTGTAGTGTCAAGATGAGTAGTCGGCCGTGTCACAGATGACACAGGTAGTTGGAAAATAACACCGTACATGCTGTGTAGATATTATACATGCCGTGTAGTCTTGTTAAACGGAAGCCGTGTGGCTTATCCATGTATAAGGACCCGGGAAGGGGAAGAGAAGTCAAGTACACACAGTGTAATCAGTGTACACGCCGTGTAGTCTTGTTTTGAAAATTTTGAAATGCCTTCTTCCTCTTGTTCCTTTGTGGTTCCTTCGCTTTCAGTATTAATAATATTGAATATGAGGCGTGCTTTTGACCCTGCAGTGTCATGCCACTTAGATGACCGCGAGTTGTTCTCCAGGAGAGCGGCGACGATTATACTCCGGATATGGTGGGCCATGGGCTACTAGTTGATCCTTCAGCAGAGCCAGATGTGGCGCCAGCTCCTATACCAGACACAGGCACAGAGGCACAATTCTGTGAAGGCTTTTTTCGGTTCATGTAGACCTTTCAGGGAGCACCACAGGCTGCCACATCTATGGCCGAGCTGACACATATCTTTCAGTAGCTGCATCCGCCTATGTTTTTAGGGGATGGCGGACCACAGGCTACGGAGTCTCCGCTAGGATCGATGCAAACTATTTTCGAGCATCTTGAGACGCCTCCAGGGCAGAGGTTCAAGCTCGCGACTTACATGCTGCGTGATTTAGCCAAGAGGTGGTGGGATGTTACCACCCATACAGAGCATCACAGGGACATGGCGTTGGAAGATTTTAAGGCAGTCTTCTATGACTTCTTCTTTCCCGAGACGCTGAGGGAAGATAGAGTTCGAGAGTTCATGAATCTGTAGTCGGGTGCTATGTCGGTGATGGACTATTCTACTCATTTTATGGAGCTTTAGTGTTTTTCACCTGTTCTGGTGGGTGATGAGACGTTGAGAGCCAAACATTTTGAGTATGGTCTTAGGTTTGACATCCGAGCACTGGTAAATGTTTTCAGGTTTCCTACTGTACATGCTATTGTGAACCAGGTGCTGATTACTGAGAGGAACCTACGGGAATCGAGTGTTGTGGGCCAGGGCTGTTCAACACTAGTTACTGGTATTATTTCTACTGGAAAGAGGAAGAGAAATATGGATTTCTCTCAGGGTGGCAGTACCAGCCGGGAAGCATCTTCAGGTGGCCTGATCAGGTGCTACTAGTGTGGAAGAGAGGGTCACAAGAGACCACAGTGTCCACGAAACCCAGTGGAGTGCCGAGCTTGCGGCAAGATGGGTTATCTGCAGCGCTTTTGCAGGGCGTTTCCACCAGTGGCTAGTGAGAGGGGTTCTATGTAGACTCTCCTTGTGGGAGCAGGACTAGTGGATTCTTACTAGTCAGGGAACTGGAATACATCAAGGCGTGTAGGTAGAGATGGTGGTTGTGTCCGTGGTATCCAGACGCCAGGATCTCATAGGCAATAGGGTGGGACAACTCAGGGTAGCTAGGCTGTGTCACAGGGCTGTGACACTGGGCAGACATATGCAGTGCAACAGACCCAGCAGGAGCATGATCCTAGAACTTCTACAGTCATAGGTACTATTCTAGTAGCTTCTATCTTATCTTCAGTGATTTTTGATATGGGTGATACACATAGTTTCATATCTGTACCCGTTGTGGAGAGCCTTGGGCTCTGTGTTTCAACTTCATCGTATATCATGACGCTAGACACTCCGATGGGGACTAGGACAGCTGGTGTACGTCAGTGTAAGGAGTTCCCCCTTGAGGTTGGTGGGTGTCACTTTCTATGGGACCTCTATGTATTATAGATGACGAGCTATGATATCATTATCGGGATGGACTGGTTGGTTCCCTTTAGAGCCTTTCTAGACTGCTATCGTCGCAGGGTGAGTTTCACATCACCTGAGGGCAGAGAGTTTCTATACAAGGGTGAGTGGGATGTTCAGGAGAGTCGAGCTAGACCATAGGATCATGGGAGAGGTGGAGTCACAACCCAGATTGAGAGTTTGTATCTGGATGATCAGGGGACTTGTCAGAAGGATTTCCCTCCAGTGGTTGATCATTTCAGGGATGTCTTCCCGGATGACTTTTCAGGTCTACCTCCGGTGCGAGATGTGGATTTTTCTATCGAGCTTGTTCCAGGAGTAGCACCGGTGTCCATTCCTCCTTATAGGATGACTAAACATGAGCTACAGGAGCTCAAGAGGCAGTTAGAGGAGTTACAGGAAAGGGGATTTATCCAACCCAGTACTTCTCCATGGGGTTCGCCGGTCCTTTTTCGAAGAAGGCGGATGGTACCCTCAGACTTTGTGTGGATTATCGGAAGCTGAACCAGTTGACGGTTAAGAACCAGTATCCCTTGCTGAGGATTTATGATCTGTTTGATCATCTTTGTGGAGCACGAGTGTTCTCGAAGATTGACTTGAGATCTAGATATCATCAGCTGCGAGTTAGACCATTTGATATACCTCTCAGAGCTTTTAGGAGTAGGTATGGTCTATATGAGTATACTGTTATGCCGTTCGGACTGACGAATGCGCTAGCAGTTTTCATGGCTCTGATGAATCGTGTGTTCCATCCGTATCTTGATTCATTTTTGTTAGTATTCATGGATTACATCTTGGTGTACTATCAGACTCGACCCGACCATGCCACCCATCTTGAGATCGTATTGAGTACACTGAGAGAGCATCAGATATATGATAAGCTCTCAAAGTGCCACTTTTGGATGGACCAGATTCACTTCCTAGGTCACATTATATCAGAGGTAGGATTTGTAGTAGACCGAGAGAAGGTGAGAGCAGTAGTTTCCGGAGAGCAGCCTAAGAACGTGTTTGAGATACAGAGTTTCTTAGAGAAGGCTGGTTACTATAGACACTTCATACAGGACTTCTCTTGCTTAGCAGCACCATTGATGGGACTGACTAAGAAGGGTGTGAAGTTCCTTTGGTCAGAAGCTTGTGAGACAACTTTCCAGGACCAGATGGGATGGTTGACATTAGCACCGATCCTGATACTCCCAGAGTAGGGAAAGAGCTATAAAATTTACTGTGATGCAATAGGGATTGGGCTGGGAGCAGTTTTGATGCTGAGCGACCGAGTTGTGGCATACGGGTCTCGGCAGTTGAGGCCATATGAGAGGAATCACCCGACGCATGATCTCGAGTTGGCTGTAGTTGTGCATGCGTTGTGTTGTTGGAGACACTATCTGCTGGGAGAGCATTTTTTGGTTTTCACCGACCACAAAAGCCTCAAGTATATCTTTACTCAGCGTGACCTGAATCTGAGGCAGAGAAGGTGGGTTGTGTACCTATAGTCCTTCGATTTTGAGGTTGCCTATAAACCTAATAAAGGTAATGCAGTAGCTTGTGCATTGAGAAAGAAGACTCAGATATAGGTAGTGTAGGAGGCCAGTGGTGAGTGGGAGCTTATGGCCATGTTCTCTGAGGTGCATCTGGAGGTGCGCGATAGTCAGGGGCAGAATTATCTTTCTTCTTTAGCTATGACTTCTACCCTCCTGGACAGAGTGAGGATGAGACAACTATCAGATTTAGAAGGCCTAGTTCTATGGGAGTCGGTGGAAAGTGAGGACCCTCCTCCCGGTTGGAAGATAAGCGATGATGAGGTTTTACGTTTCCATGGACGAGTATGGGTTCCATGGGATATACGCGAGGAGATGATGCTGGAGTTCCATGCTTCAGCTTGGGTAGTTCATCCCGGGGTTACCAAGATGTACCGAGACTTTAGACATTAGTACTGGTGGTCGGGTATGAAGAGATAGATCGTTGGTTTTGTCACGAGGTGTTCCACCTGTCAATAGGTGAAGGCATAGCATCAGAGACCAGCTGTACTATTATAGCAGTTACCCATTCCAGAGTGGAAATGGGATGATGTCGCAATAGATTTCATGACTGGATTGCCGAGGTCACCTCGAGGCAATTACACCATGTGGGTTGTTGTGGACAGACTCACGAAGGTAGCTCACTTCTTACCGATCAAGGAGACCTTCGGTGTGGATGAGCTCGAACGACTGTATATCCGAGAGATCGTACGTCTTTATGGGGTCCTTGGTTCTATCGTTTCTGATAGGGACGCCCGATTTACGTCTCGTTTTGGCAGAGTTTTCAGAGGGCACTAGGTACACAGGTGATTCTGAGCATAGCATACCACCCTCAGACCGATGGCTAGTCAGAGCGTACGATACATGTGCTTCAAGGCATGCTGCGTGCATGCATCCTAGACTTTGGGGGCTCTTGGGAGAGGCATATAACCGTAGTCTAGTTTGCCTACAACAATAGTTTTCAGGCAACTATTGAGATGGAACCATACGAGGCTTTATATGGTAGGCCATTCCGTTCACCTTTGTGCTGGTTAGAGGCAGGTGAGGTAGCTTTAATGGTACCACAGCTCGTGTTGGAGACATCTGAGCAGGTCCAGTTGATTCGGAAGCGGATGGCTACCACGCAGTCTCGTCAGAAGTCTTATGCTGATCGCCGCAGATGACCTTTTGAGTTCATGGTCGGGGACCAGGTTTTTCTAAATGTTTCGCCGAGGAGGGGACACAAACAGATCAGGAGACAGGGAAAGCTTTCACTGAGGTATGTGGGGCCATTTGATTTTCTGGAGAGAGTCAGGCTGGTTGCCTATCGGTTGCAGTTACCGCAGCGGTACTGAGCCATGCACGACATCTTCCACGTGTCTTATTTGCATCACTATCATTCAGACCCATCTCACGTTTTTCAGCCTATGGAGGTTGAGCTTGAAGTAGATGCGTCGTTTGAGGAGCATCTGATCCATTTCATTGACAGGAGAATGAAGGTTCTCCGAGTTTGGTCAGTTCCTCTCGTACGAGTGCTATAGTAGCGTGGCCAAGTGCAGGATGAGACCTGGGAGCGGGAGGCCGATGTACATGCTCAGTGGCCAGAGATGTTCTGAGCTTTATATTTTCCACCCTTGGAAGGGCAATTCGGGGATGAATTGCTATAAGGGGGGAAGTTTGTAAGAACCTGGTTCTCAGTTTTGAGGTACGAGCTTCTTATTTTTCCATTTCCTTAAGTGTTTTTGAGAAAATATGGAAAAAGGGGAAAAGTCCTAAATTTTGAAAGTACACGCTATGTAATTTTTCCACACGCTGTGTACTTTTGGTCGTGTAGGATGGGTACATAGGGCGTGTAGCCATATAGGCGACAAGGGGTGTAGGAACCGACTACATGCCGTGTAGTGGTACCTTACACGCCGTGTAGTCAGTCGGAAGGCTTAAACAGTAAGGCGGTGGAGTCACCGCCAGCTGGGAGATGGTACAAGCCGTGTACTCGGGAGTACATTCTGTGTACTCATGTATACGGATAAACAGTGTGGCGGTGCTGCCAGAGGAACAGTTGAATGAAAGAAGTACACGCCGTGTACTTTGTTTTTTCGGCTTAAAACAGGCAGTATCCTCCTCATCTTTCAGAGGAGTCATTTGAGCTGTTTTGGAGCCAAGGAGGATGACCGAACCTTTGAAGATCTGCCGGGTGTTCGTCTGGAATCCGATTCGGCTTTGGACGATCTCATTGGAACCACACGGGTAAGCCCTCTCTTCTCCTAGCGTGTTGCTGACCAATTCTTCTCCTAACGGGATTTATTTGAGGTTGAATGAAAGTTTTCTTACCTCATATCTACACCATTCTTGGGCATTTCTGGGATCGACGATCGTGTATACCGCTCGTTGACGTATAAGGTAGGTGGCTTTGTGTTAATTTTTCCAAATGTTGTGTATTTTGTGTGTTTTTGTGCCACGAACCCATGTTGGGGTGTTGTGTGGATGAGGCTGTTGCTATATTTAATGCCTATAATTTCATAGGTGATTAAATTGTGATTATAAAATGCTGGTTGGGATCATTTCTTGGATCCGGAACCACCCCAGGGGTGTGTTTCACTGTTTAGTCGTTTGTCCAGGATACCTGAGGGTATGCCTTTAAAGTAGTAATTGTAGAATTTCCTTCAGAGGAATTTTTTGTTTACTACTTGTTTACATGTTGGGCATGACCCGGTTACCTATTTATCCTGAGGGAATTGTTGTGATTAGCCTGAGGGAACTGCACTGTTTAGCCCGAGGGATGTAGTTATTTCGCCTGAGGGAAAACTTTCGTGCCTAAGGTCTTGACTTCTGTGCCTGAGGGAGAAACTTCCTACGCCTGAGGGAAATTTATGTTATGCCTGAGGGAAATAGCCAAGGGTTGGATTCTGTATATCCTGAGGGTAAGCCTGAGGGCGTGGTTTACTATATTAGCCTGAGGGCACGATTCTGGTTGGCCTGAGGGCTTAGTGCTATTGAGCATAGAATGTTACTATATTAAATGGATTAAATGAGTAATTAAATGGAAATATAACTGTTAAGTTAGTTACTTTTGAGTACTGCTTAGTTTATTGCATTTTACTACTACACACTTGTTGCATGTTTTACACACAGTTTAGCACGAGCCTTTGGTGGGTGCCTATTGAGATATATTTCTCACACCCTCTTTGGGTAATGCTTTTTGGCCCAAACAGATTACATTGTTGCCGGTGTAGATAGGGGAAAGAGTCCCTATACATGCACTTGACAATTACTGAGGAGCAGGAGGGCATGGGACAGAGCCTAGGATCACAATGTTGCTGCCAGCTGTTTTTCTTGTTTTTCTGTACTCTGCATTTTGTTGTACTGTATTGATGTATAACATGTTCTGGCTGTTTTCTTAGAACTTGAGACATGTAGAATCATTGTTATCTATTGTTGGTTATATCCACTATTGTAGTTTATTTCAGATGTGTATGGTTTACTTATTCCGATGTCGTTGTATATTTTATTTAAATTCCACTGTGCTACACTTTGATAAATGAGGGCATAGTTTCCCCCCTATCAGACCTGGGCCCTAGCTTCTAGTCGGTAGCCTCTGGCATTTGGGGAAATGCGGTTGAGGTCACGTGGTGAACCAGGCTCGGGGAACCCGTTGCGTGGCACCTGGGTCTGGGACGTTACATTTCGGTAGCAGTAAATAGAGATAGAGATGTAGAGGGTGATGAGAAGAGATTATCATCATCCAATGATTACTCGATAGATTTGGTTCATGTTTCATTTTTGGCATAGAGTGGACCATCCCGAGTGATCTGGTATATGCATTGCATATGTGTACTATGATTTTAAAATGGCGAAACTTTCCTTATGTGTATATTCTGTGTACTTTGATTTATGTGTACTCTGATTATTCTATGTTTTATATTTTATGCTGTGTTTCTTTTGTTATGTGATTAAGTGAATTTTTTATTTTTTAGTGTTTTTCTAAGGCTGCAGATTCTGTATCTCAGTGTTTTTGTAAGCGGTTTAAAATCCCAATAAATAAAGATTTTTTTTTTATTTTTTAGTGATTTTAACCGCTGCAATATTATGGTATATTTTGTTTGGTGGTAGTTAAAACCATTTCTAAATATGAAAAACTTTTATTTAATGTCAATTCTATCTGTCGAAAAAATCTCAGTATTTTTTTTTAGTAAAACAACTTCTAAAACACAAAAAACCATCGCTAAATACACTTTATACAATTATTTCCAAAAAACCAACATGAAATGGAAGAAATATCCACATGTTGGATGATGGAACCAATTTTAACGGTGGTTTTGAGAAACCTTCGTAGAACCATTTGGAGGTGGTTTAAACCACTACCAAATAAAAAAACCACCGCTACATGGATATTTTCTTATAGTGAGGAATTTAAAATAAAATTTGAAGAACATGAAATTATTATTGATGACCTTAATAATTTATTATAGGAGAGATATTAGAAGGTTTATTCCCCTAAATAATAGATTCTTTTATTAAGAAAGGAATTTTGATTAGAAGATAAATAAAATAATTCTTATAAGGATCTAAAATTTAAGAGGTTTACATATTGAGAAAAATTATAATGAAATAAGTGATGATTTGAAGATATTGAGAATAATCTAAATGAAAAAGTCACATATTTTCAGGTAAAATTGGAATCAAGAGTGATTCTAAAAAATATAAAATAACTATATAGATCAATAATAATGTATAGAAATAGAAGGATGGTTTTTTATTTAAGACTAATACACCAGAACCTCAAAAAAATATTAATCCCTACATAGGTGGAAACATTCCTCAATATTCGATACATATCAACAATAAAGAAGAAAATAAAAGGATAAAAACCTGGTGAGGAATGAGGCTAAGAAGATATTTCCTCTTATGAATTGTGAATTTTGTGGCTATATTGGCCAAAATATAGATTATTGTGAATAAAAATATAATTATTTTAATGGAAAAGAACTATATAGTCCTCAAAGGAGAATGAGACTATATCTTTTATCACATAGAAGAAATACTTTCAATGGTTTTTGTTTTCATTGTTTTAATTATTGGCATCAATCCATTGACTATATTAAAAGAGGAAGTGGAAACATTTATAATAAACTTGAGAGGCAAATGAATTCAAGTAAACCCAACAAAATACCATTGAAAAATAGATACTCTCTATTAGAAGAAGAAAACGAGTATTATTTCACCACTTATGCCGTAGAAAAAGTAGAGAGGCCATCTTATGACATAACTTAACCTGGGATATTGTGGAAGGAATAGAATATGAGATATAGATGACCAATATAGATGAAATTACCCTTAGATAAATGAAGAATAAAAACACTTGGATTATTGATAGTGGGTTATCACCCCACATGATTAGGAATATGATTATTTTAAAAAATGTGAAGGGAAGATTTTATAGAAAAATATTTCTTGACAATGAAGGAAATTTTTAGATAAATGTAAATGTAAATACCCACTTAGTAAGAGATAAGATAAAGAATATAGAGGTTCTCTATGTGGAAGGATTTTTGCAAAACATATTGATTTTGAGTAAACTTTTCAACTTAGGAATTGAGGAGAAATTTAATTAAAACCTGTGTGAAATCAAAGGAAAGGATGAGAACTCATTAATGAAATTCTAGTGGATAAATGGTAATCATTAACAGGTGGATAGTAAATAAAAAATATTTAATATAATGTAAGAATAAGAGAACAACTTAGGGAATCATAGGATAGACCACATTCATCAATATATTATTGAGCATTTATCTAAGATAAATATTGTATTAGATGTTTCAAATCAAAACCTAGATCATGAGAAGACTTGTGATGCTTGTATACATTGAAATATGGTCTGAAATTTGTATCAATAATATAAGAAAAGTTCATGAAATCTCATATACTTGGTTCATATCAATGTCTTTGGCATAATTAATATATAAATTATGAATGTGGAAAGGCATTCCATTCTTTTTATTAATTATTATAGTATAATGTCTTGATTTATGTTCATACAAAGAAAGAGAGAAGTGATATACCGCAGGAAAAGGCATAGGTGGAGAGTGGATAATGAAACTGGATAAAAAATTATTATATTGAGATCCAATAATTTAATAGAGTATAAGTCCATTGAGTTTTAACATTACCTTGAAAAGAACAAAATCAAACATGGAGTGCATTGGTTAGAAGTCCCCAAAAATGGTGTTGTTGAATAAATAAATAATTACGTATATAATATGAACAAAAAGTTTCTCATTGAAAGTGGTGTTTCTCACCACTATTTGAATAAAGTTTTATAAGTTGTAGTGTACATGAAAAAATAGGAATTTCTTAGCCCAGGGGGAGAGAGGACACCATATGAATTGTTTTATGGAAGGAATCCCTCACTGAAACATTTTCAGGTCTTTAGAAGTAGGTGGTATATTTAAAGAAAATAAGGAAATCCAAGTAAGTGTGATGATGTGGTAGATAAATTAGTGTTTCTAGGATAATCAATAAATAGTGAAGTCTCCAATTTTTTTAATATGATGCTAAATAAAATTATGGAAATAACTGATGTTAATGTTATTGAAGAAAAATATGGGAAGAATTTGAGGATTTTAAATTCTGATGACATATATAATGAAGAATAAGAAGTTAATAAAACGTTTGTGGTTGTGTAATGTTCAAAAAATGATAAAGATTATAATAATGAATCAAAATAGGAGACAACAACTAGGGAATATTTTCTATTGTATAATAGGAGAAACAAAACAACAAAATTTGATCCATCCAATATAATTAGAGTCATAACTACTCTTATATAGACATAATGAATGAGGAATGTTGAGAATGATGCTCCATTATCGATGTTAGAACCAATATCATTTGAAGAGTTAGTAAATAATGAATCATGGGTTAGATCCATGAGTTAAGAACTAAATAAAATTAGTAGATATAAAATTTTGGTATTGGTAAAGAAGCCCAAATATCACAATGTGACCAGAATAAAGTGTATTTTCAAGAATAAATTCAATGATAATGGAAATTTGATCTGAAATAGAGAATGAATAATTTATAAAGGATATGAATAGATTTAAGCGTCTGATTCCAAATATTAATTTTCTATAGTGTCTCAGTATGAGACAATATGGATTTTATTAACGGTGGTGATTAGAAGAGGTTTCAATATTTATTAGATGGATGTTAATTTTTTTTGAATAGTGTGATTTAAGAAGAGGTCTATATTGAACATATAATGGGATTCCTAGCTTTATGTGATGAAAATAAATTGTGTAAGTTTAATAAATACTTTTATGGTATAAAGAATACACCACAAGCATGGTATATATAACTAGACTCATATTTAAGGAAGATAGAATTTATAATAGGCATTTACAAACACAATATATATGTGAAATATTATATGGAAGAATAATTCATAAAACTTTAGTTTTTGGATGAAATTGTATTTGGCTTCAACATAAAAAATATATAGTATTTTACAAAATAGATAAGATTATAATTTTAAATGACCATGATTGTCTATCTCAATTATTTTCTAGATATGCAAGTAATTCAGAAAGGGGGATATATATTTATATCTCAGAATAAGTATGCAATATAATTACTTAATGTGTTTGATATGAATTATTTAAAACCAATATTAACTCAAATTATTGTTTAAACAAGTCTTATAAACCATGAGATTGGGAAATCGGTGGGTTCCACATTGTATAGAAGAATAATTGGAAGCATTATATATTTGATTTCAACTTGACTAAATATTATGTTTTCAACATGTTTGGTGTCTTGTTTCTAGAGTAATCCAAAGAAATATAATCATGTAGTATTTAAATAAATTATAAGGTACATCCATGGTAATCTAAAATTTGTCCCACTCTTTTATGGAATAATGGATCTTGAATTATCTATATTTTTTCATGCTGACTGGGATGGTGATGTGGTATACCGAAAGTCCACAATTGGTGGTGCATTTTTTATCATAAAAAATGTATTAGGTGGATTAGTAAAAATAAGAAAATCAATTCACTAAGCATAGATAAATTGGAATATATCTCATTGAACAAGGAATTCACTTGAATTATATGCATAAAGAAACAACTATAAGATATTGGGGAAGATTTCAAATAGCCTATGGTGATCTTCAATGATAATAAGAGTGCGATCAAGATCACTAAAAATCACATACAAAACTCTCACAATAAACATATTTATATTTAGTATAACTTTATCAAATAAAAAGAGAAGCAAATAATGATGAATATGGAGTATGTTGGAACTAATGAGAAAGTGGCCGACATCAGGACTAAGCAGTTTTCCACTCTGGCATTTGAGAATCATTAGTTGATCCTTAGTGTCCAAACACATCCCTCAGCTTAAGGAGGTTTAAAAATTACCCCTCCACATGCATTTATATGTTTCTAAATGTTTGTGAAGTGGTATAATATTACGTGTTATAGAAAATATGTGGGGTATGTTATGTTAAAAGAAAATCATGTGGTTCTTTATCTTTGGGTTTATTGTCAAAGTGGGAAAAATTATGTTTGAATTAAATATAATAGATACTGGTGACTCTAATTTAAAACATGTGGTCATCAAGGGGGATTTCATACTATGAAAAAAGGGTATATTTTTTCCATATTAAATAGATTTTGAATGCAATCCTGAAAAAAGGTGGAGTTATAGAACAAGGAACAAAAAAAGGCATAAAATGATCTTTTGAAATCTAGTTTTCTATAATGAGAAGTGATCACATAGACTTATATTGATAAATGAGTTTTTTGGAATCAGTGAAGAATGTGTTAAAAATTCAATTTTTATTTTTATTTCCAATAAACCAAAAGGTGGATATTGTTTCAATTAAGGTGAATCGATTGAAAATTGGTGTTGTGTTATTTCTCAATCATGATATCAGGAAGACATTTGAAAATAGACTTGTTTCACAGTGTTTTTTAAAATTGTAGGTCTTAAAAACTAGGATAATTTTCATCTGCATGTCCCAACATGTTAAAATAAAAAGGAAAGTTTTGAAAAAAATTTGTAGTTTTTGATGAAGTTATGTGAAATATTAGAGGAAAAGAATTGTTTTTTTGTGTGTAGCATGTAAGCATATCACATAGAAAGTGTTTAAATTTCACTAAAAGTAAATAGATAATTTAGTAAGTATGAATCTATCATTTTCAATAGGTAGATTTTATAATAAAGTGTTCACCACATATGAATTGTGAAGGAAGTACACAATCAAAAATTTAATCATGATATTGAAAATGTATTTTTTTGGTTAGGTGATGGTGATGGTACATGACCCCCATAGGAGGATCACATATGAAGTTGGTTTATGAGGTTTAGTATATGGATAAGATTTAGTGATGTATTGAATAACAATTTTGGGGATTAACTATATTTTCTTACGACTTATACTATAAATAACCCACTATTCATGTTATTTAAGATGTTGAAAAACTAAAGGAGAGATCAGAGAGATTAAATAGAAGATCTCTAAAGGATGAATCATTAATGAAGGGGTCCTATAAATTAAGGTCATGAAGCATGGTCCACATAGTATGTTTCTGGGGGATAATTACATGATAATAATATGCAAAGGTATTTCATGAAGGGAGAAACACAAAGGAAGTTCACAGGAACTTGTACGCAAGGTAGATCCATGAAGGAAGAGCCTATGAAGTAGTGTGTGATGAACCATACCACATAGTCTCATGTAGAATAAAAATTAAAGTATTTGGAGTGAAAATCATCGTTTTTGATAAATATTATTCTATATAGGGCTTATGGATAAGGAAGTTTTTTAGTAGGTATGTTTTACAAGGAAATTACCATTGGTTATTTTTGATATTGAGTAATTCATTGTAGAATCATATTTAGAATTTCATGATGCATATAAAAAGATGTTTTCTTGAAAAAATAGAATAAAAAATCATGTCAATAAATTGAGAAGACATCCATATGAAGACATACACGGAGGAAGAGTCAAATTAAGGGATCTAAGGGAGGCATCATGCTATTCACTATACCAAATTTTAAGGGCAATTTGTTTGGAATAGAGTGAATGTGACCAAAAAATTTAAATCCAGAAAAACTATTGAATATTAGTGTATTTTATTATAACTAGCATTTCATCGATGTATTCTCCTTGAACTATAACTTAGTGGTGAACCAAGTTATTTTTTATGTGCTTTATTTTATATAATTGTGATTGTAGTGGATATAAAATTGAATAATAAATGTTTAACAAGTTCCTACCAATATGGGGACACAAAATTTTAATATAAAAGAAAAATTTGACATTGTGATTCACCCATCCCTCTCAGGGTGTCTCAGGTTACCACAAAATCTCAATAAAAACTTCTCATACATGAAAATGAAATCCCCTAATTTTCATAACAGAAAGGAAAATCTCATAAATCATGAAAAATAAGCATAATAAAATATGTACCTTATTTTTCACAAATTATTTTATACCAATTTTTTTTATTCCTTTTCAATAATTTTTTTAATGTTTTTTATCAATGATTTTTTTTCAATTTTTAGAGGGAAATAAATAAATATAATGAAAAATAACTCATAAATGTTTACCAAAACCCAATAGAAATACCACATACCTTCTTCTTAATAAAAAACATCCCCTTCATCCCATATAAAACATCTTCTTCAACACTTAATCAATTTTATATCACACAAAACACTAATAGTAGGGTATGAAAGATATAATAGACATGAAATATGGATCCCCTTTCAAGTTTATTCATTTAACACCCTGTGTCGCTGTAGCATGGTTTCTATTTAATTATTTTAATTAATTTTTGATAAATTTTAAATTTTTGAATGTTTTTAATTTGGGTATTACTTTTTTGGATTTTTTTTGTGGATGGTTTGGGGTGCATGATTTAAGACTAACTATATAGGAACTCTTATGTATAAAATTTTCCATTTGTTTTTGAACATGCATAGTTTTTACTATACAATAAGCTCATGGTTTGGGTGGATCTTAGTAGTAATTATGCATCTCGTCATTTACTTGAGTTTCATAGTGCATGGCTAGAACATGGTTAGGGAAACCATGTGACAAGCATGCGATATAGATCTATTTTTGATAATTTCCATTTGGTATAGGTTCCATATAGGTAGATAAATTGTGAAAGTGTCCTAGTATTATACCTTTTGAAGGTATTTTTCTTGGGAAATTCCAACTACATAGTTAGTACATGGTTTACCAAACTGTGCAACCTAACCACACAATTTTCACAGATTCAGTTAAAAGAGAATTTTCAGTTTTCCCCTTATAAGTTTTAAGAGCCCCAAGGATACCTTTTCTATCTCTATCATTTAAACATTGTAAGAAAAACTATGGGATGCATCTACCTACATTTACTTTGGGGTTTAAACCTCTTTAACCTCATTTTTTATGGATTCCTTTAAGGTAATCCCTTTATTCCACTTCCTTCTCCTTCCCCTTCCCATCTCTTATGGTTTCCCTGTCTCTCAAAAACCCTTGCGGCTTCCGGATTCGATTTTAGGGTTTAGGGTGATTTATTAAAAGGTTTTATTTATTTATTAGGGATTACTTGAGATCCCTTGAGGCTTCTTGGAGTTATGTTTTTTATAGTCAATGACTTTCATCATGGTTTTCATTGAACCAAGGTAGGTGTTTTTTAATTTTCCTTGAATTGAAATTCCATTGAATGATTGATGTTTTAAATTCCCTATTTGATAAATTCAATCCACATGTGATGGGTTAGTTTATTTTTTTAATGGTGTTCGAGGTGGTTTTCTACTTGAAATATGTGTTTTAATTGGAACTTAATGCGGGGTTTTAAAATATTAAATGTTTTTGAAATTTCTTATAAAATTGTTTTAATTAGAGTGTTTTATTTTAAAATTCTTAGACCCTATTTTGGTCATAATTTGAATTTGGAATGGGTATTTTATGTTCGTTTGAGATTTTAATAAAAACATGTCAATTCTTGAAAGTTTTCAGCCAACTGATATTTAGTGAATTATTTTGGAAGATTATTTTAAATGGGTTTCTAGATCATGTTTTTAAATAATTATTTGGAGTAGTAATTCAAACCATATATTGACAACATTGAATTTTGAGTCTTTTGATAAAGGAAAGTTTGAATGTTTAGATTTTTTTAAATAGTGTATGTGTGAGTGTGAGACCCTCTCGATTACCTTTGTTATCTTGTGTCCCCATGGGGGTTATTTATTATTGATTGATATGAATTATAGACAATGGGAATGTTTTATCATTCATGTATTATGAATAAATTATGAATGTTTCATATATTGTGAGCGTATAAAGATGAGGTGTAATTTATTGTATTGATATACCGATGCATGTGATTTCTCACCTCCATTTGATGTTGGTCATGGAATTCATAGGAGACTAAGTATAGGTATAGATAACTGAAAACCATAGTATAGAAAATGTGTTGAATAAGGAGTTTTTCTTAGCCACTTTGTAATGGTTTTATCGGAAGGGGTAGCAAGACTTGTGAGCTAGATTATTTATTTGATCCAATGAATGAATGTATTCTATGAATTTTTATATCTGTACAGTTTCATGGGGATATAAAATATGTTTAAATGTTCTATAGTACTATCCTAGGTTTATTATCATCAGTTTAAACTATTTTACTTTAGTCCGACGAGGTTTCTTATATACTTTGATATCTTTTATAGGATGATTTAGGTGATTCTAATGTTTATAATTGTTTATACCCCTTATGTTGATTATTTATGGAATCATTGTTCTACTTATCCAATTGGCATGTTTGATTTATTTTATGATCCTTGTATTCTTACTCTTTTTTGAGAGGTGGTTGTATTCACATTCAATTTGGTTTGTGAAAATGATTTGGAAATTGGATTTAGAAATAAAAATGATGTGATTTTGAAATGGATTTTTTGGGAAATGTTTTGAAATAGAAAGGATGATTTTTACCTTATTTTGTGGATTCTACCAAGAGGTCCTATGTTGGTGTTTTGAAGATGTTCAAAAAATGTATTTGAATCGACTCTTCTTTCTTTTGGATGAAATGGGAAGTGTTTTTTGTAAAAGGGGATGAGGCATAGGAAAAGTGGGTTTGAAGTGATTATTTTTATTTAATCCAAATGAAATAATTTTTGTGAAATATGTGTGCATGTGATTTGGATTTAGGATACTTTTATATTAAAAACCTACTTTCAATTATATTTTCAAACTAGCATGAAACAGATTTTCTTTTAGAATGAAATGAAAAAACACTATAGTTATTACTTATTAGGATCAGTTTCATTCACACCCTACATATAATACTTGATATATATTGTTATTATGGGTTGGTTTCAGGTTACTTTACTTTATTCTCTCTTGATTTGTGATATGGGTTGTGTTGGGTATTTATCATAAGATGGAGAGTGTGCTCTATTATCACTCGAATATTTTTTGTAACTATTTTATTTTTTCCCTTTTGGGTTGTTTATGAATAAACTTTTCCATTATCATTTATTTCTAATGAGGAGTTCATGTTTATTCATTTATATAACATTTGTATTTTATGGATTCTACCTTTATTATTATCCAGTCTATAGTTTATTCCTTTATTTTATACTTATTAGTGGTTTTTGTTAATGATTTGGTCTTTATTTCAAGGGTGAAGTCATTCCAAATGATTATGTTTTGAGACCTTGGTACTAGTTTTCAGGCCGTTCAATTGGGAACATGACTCAGGTATGTCTCACACTAGTTTAGTTATCCAATATATGGGTGAATCTAGTTGGTTCATAAAAAAATGGGGTCATAGAATTCCCTCCTATTAATAGGGGCATGTCATTGTAGTCTGGAGACTATGATCATCATCAAGACTTTAGTGTAGTGTGCAAGAAATTGATTGGATAAATCTTCATCACTCTAAACCTCAAGTTTCCATGTGTGCATCAGGATTGAGTATTGATTTTTAGTTTGAATTATTGAGTGTATCAGTGATTTTCGGGGTTAGTTTGGTTTTTAAAGGTGAAAGTGGTGAATAAAACATGGCTACAAGGTTATTATGTATAGCATGGTAATTTGTGTAGAGCCCATTAGAAATGGATATATAACCATAATAGCGCACATTTCATGGTTAGAACATGGTTTACCTAATCATGCAACCAAACCATTCATAGTATAGTTTCCCCATTGGATCAATGATTTTTTCTCTTCTTCTCCATAGATTGATTCCAATGGAGTATTCCATTTGTGTGTTATTAGATAAAGGATTTTTCTTAAGGTTTTATAGAAATTGATGTTGTTTTATTTGAGAATAATTATTTTGTGTTTTTCCCTTGGAGACTTTGTATTATGTAATGGAAAATGTTTTTTGGAGTGGAAGAGAATAATTTTATGTGGATTTATATTTTTGAAAATTATTTTGTAGTGGTTTGATTTTTTTTGGTTTTATATTAAAAACCCAATTCAGGTTCTATTTTCAAAATGTATATAATGAAAACGTTTTGTGTGAAGAAGCATTTAATCATAAAAGGCGGAATTTTTTGAAGTATTTAATTCTTAAAATGGATGTTTTAATAATTTTTTAATGGAAGTATTATCAAAGAGGTGATTGATTTCAAAGTGAAATTTCAATTTTTTTAGAAAGTAAAAGGGGATGGATGATCAATATATTTTATGGTATATTTAAATGTCCATAGAATGGTTTAAATATTTCTAATTTTAAAATCGATATGAAATTTCTTTGGAAATGAATTTGAGATTTTTTCTGTGAAAGGTTTTGTTATTCCATCAGAAAATAAGGGTTTATCCATAATTTTGAATGATTTTTTAGATTGAAGGTTCTTGGAAATGGTTTTAAATGTTTGATAATAGGATATTTTAGAAAATGGCTGGGTTTCCAAAAAATATTTTTTAAAGAAGTTTGAATTTTTTTCAAAATATATTTTTAACTGGTTTCCTTTGATTTGTTCCCTTGGTTATGGGACCACTTGTTTTGTTTAAAGAATATGATATGCTAGGATAATGTCTCATGTTTATTTGTAAGTGCCTCCGAAAAAGGTATTAATAAAATTTTTAGTGTTAATCATAGTAGTTATTCTTGTATGGTCTCATCCATTTTCCATATTTGAGCTTTTTAGATCCTGACTCTTTCTAGACTCAAAGTGGATTTGGGGGATTCAAAGATTTTTTTTGTGATTTAGGGATTCTTGGGTTTCTGTTATTCCCATATTTATGGTGGGTTAGTTAATAATATTTGGATTTTCATTTTAGTATTTTTTTGGAATATGGATTAGTAGTGAATCTTTATGGATGTTTCAAGGAATCCAGTGTGTTTTATTAAAATGGTTTTTTTCTTATAAAAACATATTTTTTTTGGTATTTAGGATTCCTAAGACATTATCTTGTGTATGGTATTGGATTTTGTGTTTTTGTGTGAACCTTATGGATTGTGTGGATGCTTTTTGGTTTTTTTGGGTTATAGTACATGCCTTGATTTTTAAGTTTCCCTCTTTTGGGAATTCTGGTGTTTTATTATTTCATGACCATTTGAGGTTGGTTTCTTATTAAGATAGGCATGAGTGACCTTTGGGTTGATGCTTGGGTAATTATTAATTTTTATTTCCTTGAGCATTTTGGAACACTGTAGTTCTAACTTTTTGGGGGTTCACCATGGGATGATGTTCCATGATTGAGGTCCTAGTTTACCTATATAGATTGTTGGCCCAGGCTGGGAGCCCATGTTGTTTATTTTTAGGGAATTGTTTTTAGTTGTACCTAATAGATGTAATATACATTATTTTTAGTGGTAAATTTATATTTATGAGAATTCAGTTCTTTGAGGTTGAGTTTATCTTGGAATGTGTTCACCTTGGGTAACAGAACAAATTATTTGGTGACCATTTTTTCTTGATTTCATTGAGTGATTTCTAAGGAGTTTCTTATAGAAGTGTTTTTATAGTGTATGTTTCCATTTGGTTGTGTTCTCCTTTCATACACCATTTAGTAGGTTTCTAAATAGTAGGGAAATAGATTCATGGCCTCTGTATCCTCTGTATCTTATACTTGTGATTGTGTTTGACCTTGTCTTAGAGATATCTTATGATTTTGTGTACTTTATGGTTAGATATGGAGGAATCTTTTCTATTCAAGAGTTTCCTTCATTAGATTTTCTCTAGTTGTTTTTTGTCCATCTCACCATGTTATATGGGGTGTGATTGTGACTCATTTTGGTTACTTCTATCTGGACTTGGGTTTTTCTAGGGGAAGAAAGTTGCATGGAGGGTATATTATAACACCCCGTTTCAGTGTAGAATGGTTTCCAATTAACAATTTAATTATTTTTAGAGGAATTTTAAATATTTCAAAGTTTTGGATTTGAGTTTTTTTCTATAAATTTTTATTCTATGCAGAGTTTGGGGGACACAATTTAGGAGTAACCATTCAAGTACCCTTACATAGAGAAGTTTCCAATTTTTTTGAATGTAAATGGTTTAAACTACATGGGGAGAATGCATTTGGGGTTTATATTAATAATAACTATGTGGAACTTCGTTTCCATGAGTTTCTTAGTTCATGACTTGAGAAAGGTTAGGAAAATAATGCGAAAATCATGATATATGAATCTATGATTGGGAAATTCCATTTGTAACGTCCCGGTTTTGAGAGCCACCCAGAGGTGCCCTGTACCCAGTTGGTCACATGGACTCAAGAAAATTTCCCTGAATGACAGAGGTTGTCGACTAGTAGCGAGGGCCTTGGGTGTGATAGTGGGGAAACTATTCCCACATTGGCAGAGTAACACATTGGAAATAAACAGATAACAATAGAAGAAGCAATAATTATACCATACAAAAGTAGACATCAGAATACTGAAATAAATAAAAAAATGGAGAACATATGTAAATGATACATGATACATATGTCTTGTAACAAAGACAAACAATTCACAATGCTAGAATATAGTACTAAACCAAAGTACAAAGAAACAAATAAACTTGAGCAACATCACAAGATTCAGGTTGTTCCCATGCTCTCTAGATCCATAGAAATCAAGTACCTCCAGTAGAAGGGCACTTTCCCTTATTTATACCTGCAACAATATAATCTACTTGGCCCCAAAATCATGACTGAAATAGGATGTGAGATGAATCCTAGTATGCAACCATCCAAAGATCTGTGCCTAATAGTCAGTGAGTATATATGGCTCTCAATAAGAAAAAAGAAGCAGTAAACAAGGAAGTACTCAAAAGTAAACGATCCTATAGTTCAATTGAATTAAATTTCACATATATAGTACGTAGCTAACCACAAATAGGTAACCCTCTAGGAAGTACAAACAACCTAACCCCTCTGGTTCAACCAAAACAAACACAAGCAAACCTCTAGGAAGTACTCACAGTCTAACCCCTCTAGTTATGATTTCACAAAGACACTCTAAGGAAGCACTCACCGCCAATTCCCCCTGTAGTCTCACATTAGTAACTATAGACACTCTAGGGAAGCACTCAAAATCCAATTACCCCTATAGTCTCACAACGTGGAACTACAAACACTCTGAGGTAGCACTTACGTCCACCCCCTATGGTCTTGCAATGTAAAGTAAACAAACACTCTGGAGAATCCCTCAACGTCCATTCTCCCTATGGTCTTCTACACCAGGTTCTCACAGACTTGTGTAAGTTAATAATGTAGAAAAATATATGGCATACAAAGTAAACCTCAAGAACTACTTGTATAAATAGTCTATATAATATAACTACTTGTGAGATAAAACCACTCCATCATAACAATACTAGGAATGGAAAACAAAGCAGCCTAATAGGCAAGGCTAGACCAAATGGTTAGAATAAAGAAAGCATAGGAAAACACATCCATATAATGGAAAATAACCCTATTTACAATCATAAATCCTCTACTCAAGCACACAAGGCATAACAGCCAATAACTGGGCTAACAACCATAAACGTGAAATACCCTGAACAAGGGTATTGGGCACTTTTGCACATATAACTCAAGGAATAATTACGGAAAGGAACAAACCACCTAAATAATCATTGTATGAACAATATACGTGAACCTCAGGCCTTGAATCACCCTAGAATGACGTAGATCTATAAAAATGTAAAAAATGTTCAACTAAAGATAACTCATGGAAAAAGAGGAATCAGGAAAAGAGGCTCTAGAAGAAGGAAGAGCTTACCATGGCGATTCCAATACAATCGATGGTGTTCAATTCCGAGAAAGGATGGAGAGTCAAGAGATCAGAGAAGAATCATTGGCCACATGCGCTCCTAGATGAGCCCGACCTAGAAGAAGGGTGTTCTATCGATTAGACGCAACCACAGTCAGTTTAATGAAATAAAAAAATACACGGCATGTTATTTAAATGTACATGGCATGTACTTGCATTAACCGGCCTCTGATTTAGGTGAAATCTAGGTCACCCAACATGACCTTGTGTTCAGCCATTACAAGTCCAGTACATAGCTACCCAAGACAACCGAGTACACGACATGTACTTATAAGTACACGACATGTACTAGTGAAATTTTTCAGAAACTCATCTCTTCTCAAAAACACCAGAAAACATGATTCATATTTGAAGAGAAGATCTAGGTTCCTGGAAACTTCCCCCCTTAAAGAAATTTGACCCCCAAATTTCCCTAGCAAGGCAGCGTAGAAGAAGAATCCTCAAATAGCTCTGGACACTATGATCATACATTGGACTCCCTCTCCCAAGTCTCATCCTATACTCGCCTATGATGCTATAGCACTTGTACCATAGGAACAAACCGTCCACATATAACCTTCGCACTATGATCAACAATCCATATAGGATTCTCCTCAAATGATGATTCCACCTCTAGCTCAACCTCCTTGGGTTGAAATGCATGAGACGAGTCTGATAAGTAACATCATAACTGAGAAACATGAAAGACATCATGCATATCCCAATACCTCTGTGGTAACTGCAACTAATTGGAAACCGACCTGACCCGTTCCAAAACCTCAAATGGTTTGATGTACCTCGACAAAATCTTACCCTGTCTCCTAATCCTCCTCTGTCCCAACCTCGGTGTGACACGTAAAAAAATCTGATCTCCAACCTCAAACTCTAGAGGTCATCTCTACTGATCGACATAAGAGTTTTTCCATGACTATGAAGTAGCCATCTACTTTCGAATAAACTTTACCTACTCTGTGGTCTCCTGAATAAGACGAGGTCCAAACATAGCTTCCTCTCCTGCCTCCAGGCAATATAAGGGTGATCAGTATGGCCTATCGTATAAAGCCTCATAAGGTACCATCTGAATAGTTTCTTTAAAAATATTATTATAGGTAAAATCCACAAGAGGTATGTGTTTTTTCCAAGAACCTCCAAAGTCTAAGACACATGCTCGAAGTATGCCCTCCATCACATGAGTCGTACGCTCGGACTTTCCATCTGTCTAGAGGTGGTAAGTTGTACTCAGATGTATCTATGTACCCAAAGCCTTCTATAATACCTACTAGACCTGAGAGGTAAAATGAGAGTCCCTGTCTAAAATAATGGAGTATGGAACTCCATGTAAATGTACAATCTCTTGGATGTAAAACCTTCCTAGCTCATCAACACTAAAGGTCTCCTTGACCAGTAAGAAGTGAGAAACCTTCATGAGTCTGTCAATGGCAACCCAAATTGCATAATTCCCTTGAGGTGAACTTAGAAAACCTATCATGAAGTCTATCACGACATGGTTCCACTTCCACTCGAGAATGGGTAACTACTAAAAAATGATCACTGATCGCTGATGTTACGCCTCCACCTAATAATAAGTGAAATACCTCATAAAAAAACTAGAAACATCTCCCTTCATACCTTACCACCAATAATGACAGTGAAAATATTGATACATCTTGGTGAAACTAGGATGAACTACCCAAACTGAGAAATGAAAGTCTCATATCAGCTTCTCACGTATGTCTGCTAGCACCCACATAGACCCATGAAAACACAAGATCTCATCCTCACTTACTTTCCATTCAGGAATAGGGTCCACTCCTGACACACTATCCCGTAGGACTAGGCCTTCAGAATCTGATATCTTCCACATTCACACTTAATCAAGTAGAGTATAGGTAATAGCTAAATAAGAAAGAAACATCTGCACCTATTTATCGTGTACCTCCAAATTCATCTCAGACAACAGATCCATAAGACGTCACTCACTGCTGGCCTCCTGAACTACTTGTATTTGAGTTCTTCTGATCAACGCATCATCCAATGTGTTTCCTTTCCCGAGCGTGTAGGAAACCTCAATGTAAAAATACTAAAGGTAATCAACCCACCTTTAATATATCAAATTCAGATCACGCTGATTGAAGATATACTTGAGACTTTTGTGGTTAGTGAAAAACAAGAAATGCTCTCCCAATAGATAATGTCTCCAACAACGTAAAGCATGAACAACTGCAGCCAACTCGAGATTGTTTGTTGGTTAGTTCTTCTCATGTGGCCTCAAATGACGAGACCTATACGTAATGACTCCTTCTCCCTGGATAAGCACAGATCCCATCCCGATACTTGATGCATCACAGTACATAGTATATCCCTTAGTCGGCTCTTGAAATACTAGTATCGGTGCTGAAGTCAACCTACCTTTCACCTCTTAAAAGGTCAACTCACAAGAATCTGACCATAAGTACTTCAAAACCTTCTTACTTAGGCTTGTTAATATAACCGATAAGCGTGAGAAGTCATGTATTAAATGTCTTTAGTAACCATCCAACCCTAGAAAACTCTGCACCTTAAAGACATCATTTGGATACTCCCAGGAAACTACTACTCTCACTTTCTATGGGTTTACTAATACTCCTATCTCTAAGATAACATGACCCAATAAGTGAATTTGGTCCATCCAAGAGTTTTATTTTGATGTAATATCATATAAATTATGCTCTCTCTATGTACTCAAAATGATCTCAAGATGTGTGGAATGGTTGTGTCGAGTGTGAGAGTACACCAGGATATCATCCATGAAGACCACCCTGAAAGAATCCAAATATGGATGGAAAACTCAGTTCATCAGTGCCATAAAAGCTGTAGGCACATTCATGAGACCGACCGACATAACCACATACCTGTATATACCATATATGCTCCGAAAGGCTGTAAGAGTTATATCTGACGGTTTAATGCGCAAGTGATGATAACCAGATCTCAAGTAAATATTTGAGAACACCCGGGATCCTCAAAGCTGATCAAAGAGATCATCAATCCTTGGAAAGGTATATTTGTTCATGACCATCAGTTGGTTTAACTTCTGATAATCCACACAAAGTCGAAGTGTACCATCCATATTTTTTCTAAAAAGGACAGGCAAACCCCAAGGAGAAGTACTGGTTTGGATGAAACCCTTTGCCTTCAACTCCTCCAAATGCTTCTTGAGCTCCTATAACTCCGTTGTAGCCATCCTATAAGGAGGAATGGATATAGGTGCCACTCCTGGAGCAATCTCAATAGAAAATTCCACCTCTCGCTCTGAAGGAAAACCTCAAAAGTCCTCTGAAAAGACATCCCTGAAACGATCCACCACTGGATGAAATTCCAACTATGATGTCCCATGTTCATCCAGATATAGAATAGAAATCTAAGCTGTAACTCCTCCCAACCCATGATGACTGAGTCTCGCTCTGCTCACCTGGACATCCCATTCACCCTTATGAATAAACAATCCACCCTATGGTGACGTAAAAAAAACCCAAAAATGATAGAAATCAACAACTACCTGGAAAGGGAACTAACAAATCCATTCTGATAATGACATCATATCCTATCATCTCTAAGACATAGAGGTCCCTTAAGAAGTTACACCCACCAACCTCTATAGAGAACTCCTTGCACTATCTTACACCAGCCGTTTTTGTCCCCAACGGAGTTTCCAACATCAAGGAATCAATATAAGTAAAGATACAGATCACGAGGTTCTCTATAACAACAATAATTATGAAACTATGGGAAACCCCTGTATCGAAAAGTATAGAAGCTAAAACTGAGGCAACTAGAATCATACCTCGAACTATGGAAGGTCTGGGATCCTTCTCCTACTGGGTCTACTCCACTGCAAAAGTCTGGCCTACACCATAACACTGTGACCCTACCAGACCACCCTGAGATGATCCATCGTATTGTCACTGAAATCCCAGTAATTGGCTACCACGGTCGCGACCTTCACCTCAGTCTGAATGGACATACGAACTCCAGTTCCCAGACTGATAAGAAAATTGTGGTGCTTCTACTGAATTAGGAGTCATAGAAGAACCGCTGTCACTGGCTTATGGTGAGAAAAACTGATAGAAATTCTGAATATGACCCATATTTCCAAATTATCGGCACTCCAATGGGTCTCTCAGGCAATGCGGCTTCGTATTCCCACTCTTACCACACTGGTATCACTCCACTTGGCCACCAGAAGAAGTATCCAACCTCCTCGGATCCCAATACGTAGTCTCCCTATGACACTTACTACTGTCAACAAGAGGGGTACCAAATCTAGATGTCGAGACACCCTGGATCACAGCTTCATAATCCTTCAGATTTTGCTCCATGATCATTGCCTGGTTGACTATAAAAGTGATAGAATTCTACCTAAAGATATTCACCTAATATCGAATGTTGTGCCCGAGTCAATATTAAAAATTCCTCACCAAGAATAACTCATCACCTCATTGGATTGGTGTGAAGCGATGTAGCTCTATGAAGTGAGAAGAATACTCCATGACTAAGAGAGTACCTTTCTCCAGACACATGAAATCTTAGGATTGATCAACCCTCAATGTCTCTGGGTAGAAGTATTCATAGAAGTATTTTTGGAACTCATCCCACACCATAACCTGTTGGCCTCCCGCCTGTGAGATCACATCCCACCATCTCTAAGTAGAGTGATGAAGCATATACATAGAGAACTTCACCCTGCTCTTTGGAGGTGTATCTAGATGCTCAAATATAGAGAGCATGAATTCTAACCATGACTCTACCACCTGAGGTCCTCCTTCCCCTATGATGGTGGGAGGATGCTGCTACTGGAAAACCTATGTCAATAATTCCATTGACGGGGAAGGATGTGGTGCTCTCTAGAAGGTCTGCATGAACCTCATAAATCCCTCTCGGAACTGTGCATCTACACTTGTGTCCAAAATGATGGCTGTTGCCAAGAACAGAACACCATGAGGATCTACTAGTAGTCTCTGATCAGCCATGCCCGGTGTCTGATCACTACCTTGTATCTGGCATACAACCGTAGGATGTCTTGGTGTCATGAATCTATAAGTTCAATCGCACACCTTAGGATCAAGATTTATCAAGGACTAAAACATAGAAGTGAAATAAAGGAACAAGAAAAAGAAAGAATTAATGTTTTTCAAAACATGGATACACGGAATGTAATACCCTTACACGTTGTGTTCCTTTAAGCCTTCACATGGGTGTGTACTTCTGCCAAAACTGGTAGTGTAACACCCCATACACACAATGTGTTCTCCCAAGACACAACGTATACTTGATTCATTTCCCCTTCCTGAGTTCTTCTACATGACTAACCCATATGGTTCTCCAAGGAAAAGACTACATGATGTGTTTTCTCCAGACATGGCACGTACCACTTAGGTTTCAACTGCCCATGTTGTTAGTCACACGGGTGGACACATGACTGAATCTACACGGTGTGTTTATGCCGGACACAATGTGTACCTGAAGGATTCCACCACCATGTGTTGTTCATTTCATGGTGTGATACAAGGGTTATACTACACAGCGCGTTCAAGCTTGACACAGAGTGTATAACCTAAGTTTTATCTATCTATGTTGTTAGTCACATGGGTGGACACATGGTCTATACAATGCGGCATGTACCTCTAGTACACAGTGTGTACCACCAAATATTTCCCAACCCCATGTCTCTTCCCACATAGCCAGTGACATGGTTAGAGGCTACACGACGTGTACTTAAGAAAAACAGTTCCTCTCCGAATAGAAGGACACACGATGTGTATTCTGCAATACACACCGTGTATTCAAGGTATTTCCAGACAGTAAGCCTCAAAAACTACTCCGGAACCCAAAAAACACTGAAACAAACATTAAATTTCCAAATTACGAGCCGTGAGCGCCCATGCTCCCTGTGAATCAAATCTTGACATCTTCTACATGTCATATATAAACATAACAGAGCGATGATCCATCAAATTCCAATCCATGAGGGCCTATATCACCTCAATAACCAAAGTTTGGCATTCATTCAAACTAAACATTATATATTAGCAATACCCTATCAAATAGTAGGTATTATATCAAGTCATATATCACAACAACATGCATATCTTGCACAACATCTATCATAACAACATGCAATCAGTAAAGCACCCTAAATGGCATGGATAAAATCCATAACATGTGATCTATATCAAGTGCCAATATGATGAATGAGATGGAATAACCTCATATCATCAGGTTGTAATAGAAATAGAACGTCAATAATATCTACAATAACATCAAAAAACATGTGAATCACCCAATGAGGAAATCAAATCAATTGTAATAATTGAAAAACTAGAAAAAATGAAACTACAATGTAAATTGGATTTTCCCTGTACAAAGGTTGGCTACTTCCGAGAAAAACATATTACCAAGTACCTATTCTGTCTTATCCCGGAATATAGGCTCCAAATAGTAATTCAATAAGAAAAGAACTACCCTCTGATACCACTTTGTAATGTCCTGGTTCCGGGATCCTCCCAGAGGTGACCCGTACCAGGTTGGTCACATGGTCTCAAGTGAATTTCCCCAAATGCTCGAGGCTTCCAACTAGCCGCGAGGGCCATGGATGTGATAGTGGGGAAACTATTCCTTCATTTGTAGAGTAACATAATGGAAATAAATAGAAAAAATAGAGGAAGTAATAAATATAGCATACAATAATAGACTAGGGAAGACTGAATGAAATAAATAACTGGAACACATATATAAATGTTGTATGATACATATGTCTAGGAAAATATCCAAACAACTCACAATGATGGAATATAGTACTAAACCAAAGCAAAAAAGAAAAAAATAAACTCCAGCATCATTACAAGCCTCATCTTAGTTTGATTCTCTCTAGATCCACAACAATTAAGTACCTGAAGTAGAAGAGAATTTTTCTTTATCCAGACCTGCATAAATATAATCTGTTTGGGCCCAAAAGCATGATCCAAATAGTGTGTGAGACGAATCCCAGTAGGCAACCACCCAAATATATTTTCCTATGAGTCAGTGAATATATATGGCTGGCAATAAGTAAAAAGAAGTAGTAATCAAGGATGTACTTTAAAGTAAACAATCCTACAGTTAAATTGAATTCAATTTCACATATTTAATAAGCAGCTAACCAAAAATAGGCAAGACTTTGGGATTTACTCATAGCCTAATCCCTCTGGTTCAACCAAAAAAAATACAAGCAAACCCTTGGGAAGTAATCATAGTCTAACCCCTCTGGTTCAGCTTTAGAAAAGACACTTTGAGGAAGCACTCGCCGCTAATTCCCCTTGTGGTCTTGCATCAGTAACTATAGACACTTTGGGGAAGCACTCAACATCAAATTCCCCCTGTGATCTCACAATGAAGAACTACAAACACTATGATAGAGCATTTACGTCCACCCGCCCCCCCATGGTCTAACAACATGAAGTAAACAGACACTCTCGAGAAGTCCTCAACGTCCATTCTATCTATGGTCTACTACACCAGGTTCTCACGGCTCTATGTAAGTCAATCATGGATAACACTATATAAAAGCCAAAGAAAACCTCAAGAATGAATTGGATAAATAGTATACAACATATCACAACATGTCAAATAAAATCACTCCATCCAAACAATACTAGGCATGGAAAACAAATTAGCCTAAATGGCAAAGCTAGACCAAACAGTCAGAATCAAGAAAGAATGGGAAAACACATCCATAGAATGGAATGTAAACCTATTTACAATCATAAATCCTCTACTAAAGAACACAAGGAATAGTAGGAAATAACACGGATAACAACCATAAATATTCAATACCCTAAATAGGGTTATTGGGAACTTTTGCACATATAACTCAATGAAGAACTACAGAAAGGCACAAACCACCTACCTTGGAATTGTACAAATGATATACATGAACCTCATGCCTTAAATCTCTCTATAACTAAATAGATCTACAAAAACATCAATAATGTTCAACCAAAGATCACTCACGAAATAAGAGGAATCTAGAAACGAGGATCTAGAAGAAGGAAGAGCTTACCGTGGAAATTCCAACGCAATCGATGGTGGTCGATTCAGTGAACAGATGGTGAGTCGGCGGATCAGAGAATAATCAGCGACCACAGATGCTCCTAGATAATTATGACCTAGAAGAAGGGTGTTATTATGATTAGACATGACCCCGGTTTTTTTAATGAAATAAAAAGAAAGTACACAACGTTTTCTTTAAAAGTACATGGCATGTACTTGCCTTAACCAGACTTTGCTTTAGGCAACCTCCAAGTCACCCCACATGGCAATGTGTTTAGCCGTTATACAACCATCACATGGCTACCCGCGGAAACCGATTACAAGACATGTACTTATAAGTACACGATGTGTACTCCTAAAATTTCCATAAACTCCTCTTTTCTTAAAACACAAAAAAACAAGATTCATACCTGAAAAGAAGATCTAGGTTCTTACACCATTTGTTAGGATTGGATCATAGGTAGATGAAATATAAAAGTTTCTTAGGATAGACCTTATGGAGTTATTTTTCTTAGGTAGTTCCAAATACATAGTTAGAACATGGTTTACCAAACCATACATCATAACAATGAAAGTTTCCCAGATTTACATAAAAGTAAATTTATGGTTTGCCCTTATGATTTTAAGAGCTTCAAGGGATACCATTCCTCTCCCACTCATTCATCCAATCCAAGGTGCACCACATAAGTTCTCTCTTTCCATTCCCTCTCAATTTTAAATCCTCGATAACCACATTTCTTATAGATTAATTCAAGTTAATCCTTCCATTCCTCATCCTCCTCATCCTCCTCTTCACTTCTATTGTGGTTTCATTCTCTCTAATGAACCTTAGGGACTAATAGGTTTTATTTTATTATTTTGGAGTGGTTAATTCATGGGTTTTTTTATTTTTAGGTATTTATTGAGTTCCCTTAAGGCATGTTGGAGTGATTTTCATTGTAGTCGATGACTTCTAGAATAGTTACTATTGAACAGAGATTGGTATTTTTTTATTTATTTAAATTGAAATTAAATTGAGTGTTTAATGTTTTAAACATCCTAATTTGATAAATTTAATCCATTTTTATGGGTTATTTGATTTTTGAAAGGTGATCAATGTGGTTTTACACTATACATAAGTGTTTTATTTGGAATTTCAAGCAGGCCTTGAAATGATAAATATTGATTAGTTTTTTGAAGATTGGTTCTCAATAAAATGTGTCATTTGAGGTGTTTTTAACCCATTAGAATCACTAAATAAAATAGGTAATGTGGTATTTAAACCTACAGTTGTTTTTCATGGAAACTCAAGTGTTATTTTAAAATGTCAAATGTTTAGATATTTTTGAGAGAATTATTCTAAATAGGGAATGTTATATTAAAAATATAAAAATATTTAGGTAATGTATTAAATTTTGAATGATTATTTTAAGATCATTGGGGATTTTAATGAAAAATGTGTTGATTCTTGAATGGGTACTTCCAAATGGTTTTGAGTGAGTTATTTTGGGATGTGCTTTTAAATGGGTTTCAAGAGATTTTTTTAAAGAATGGGTTAGAGTGGGACTTAAAAACATTAATAGTTAATGTGAAATTCTAAGTGTTTTGATAAAGGCTGTTAGAGGAACATT
This sequence comes from Viscum album, assembly GCA_963277665.1. Classification (NCBI taxonomy): domain Eukaryota; kingdom Viridiplantae; phylum Streptophyta; class Magnoliopsida; order Santalales; family Viscaceae; genus Viscum; species Viscum album. The sequence goes on along the minus strand of OY728134.1, from coordinate 564,649,518 downwards.
AGGCATTTTTAAAATGGTGTTTGTGTGAGTGTGCGACCTTCTTGAGCCCGTTTGTTATCTTATGAACACATGGGGATTATTTCTTATTAATTGATGTGAATTTTATCCCACAAGGCATATTTTATCTTTCATGTATTATGAATCAATTTTGAAAGGGATGTTTAATTTAAGGATCTAGAGGTGAGGTGTGATTTATTTCTTTGAAATATTGATGCATGTGATTTCTCAACTCAATTTGATGTTGTTCATGGGAGTCCTTGGGGACTATGTAAAGGTCAAAATAATTGAAAACCATAGTATGTAAAGTGCATTGAATAGGGATTATTTCTTAACTACACTAAGAGGCTTTAACCAAAAGGCATAATAAACCTTGTGAACTACCATATTTCTTTGATTCCATGGGCAAAGGTGTTCTAAGGATGTTTATTTTCAAATAGTACAATGAGGATATTAAGGACATTGAAAGGTTCCATTTTTATACACTAGGTTTCTTAACATTTGTTATGTTATTATATTTGAGTCTTGGGAGGTTGAACATGATGCTTTTATATCCTTTATAGGATGATATAGTGTATTTCATTGTTTATAATTTTTATATCCCTATTTTTGATTGTTTGTGGAATCATTGTTTTGCTTTCCAATTTTGGTGTGTTTGATTTATTTTAGGTTCCATTTATGATTACTATTGTTTGAGTGGTCATTTTATCCATTTTCAAATTGGTTTTTAAAAATTATTTGTAAAGGGGATTTGGAAATAAAAATGACATGATTTTGAAATGGGTTCTTGGGAAATGTTTTGAAAGAGGAAATATTAATTTTTACCTTATTTTATGGATTATATAAAGAGTTCCTATTTTAGTGGTTTAATGGTATTAAAAAAATTGTTTGAATCCACCATTGATTATTTTAGAATATGGGGGATGTATTTTATAAAAAAATGTCCGAGTCTCAGAAAATTTGGTTTTCAATTGATTATTTTAATTTAATACAAATAAAAGTTCTTTTTTGAAATATGTGGGTGTGTGATTTGAATTTTGTATACTTGTGGATTAAAAATCTATTTTTATTTTTATTTTTAAAATTGTATGAAGTGGACTAAATTTTATAAGGTAATGTATAAACTCTACGGTGCTTAATCACAAGAAATATTTTCATCCATACCCTATATATACCACTATATATATATATTGTTCTTATGGTTTTGTTTTAGGTTCCTCAACTTTGGTATCCCTTGAGTTGAAATATGGGTTGTGTTGGATTTTTAACATAGGATGTGGATTGTGTCTGTGGTTCACATAGATATTACAGGTAACAATGATATTTTTTCCCTTCTGGGTTGTTTATACATCATATTTTTCCTTAGAAATTATTTATAATGAGGATTTAATGTTTATTCATTTATGTACCTTATGAATTGTTTGGGTGCAACCTTCATAATTTTTTAGTCTCAAGTTTCATCCTTTAATTTATGTTTCTTAATCTAATTTGAATGCTTTATTATTGATCTATCCTTTATTTAAAATGTGAAATAATTCCCACTGATTATATTATAAGACCCTATTAATAGTTTCCAACCTTGGGTTTTTTGGAACACGCATCAGGTATGTCTCGGACCAGTTTAAGTATCTAGTAGATGGATGACACTAGTTGGGTTGTAACAATTTATAGCTTATATAGGCCTAAAATAAAGAAAATATGTCAAGGTAGGTATCAAATGATATGGGTGATTAAATAAAAAATGCCTCAATCATATTAATGTGACTTAATTATTTCATATATTTGATAAGATATCAATGTAATTTCTAGTAGTTATACATGCCTCAAGGGTCTCTCAAGAAATGGGTATAAGAAAAAATATGAGAAATTGGCTTAGAACCGTCTCATGAATAGGGGATATATAAATTAGGACAATCACTCATGGAATGAAAAATATTAAAAAATTAATCAAAATAAAATTATAAAATCCAATAATGAAAAGGTTAAAGGAATTTTATCTATATAAATTGACTACCACCCCAAATCAAAAATAATCAAATTAATACCTTCATGCTTATATCAAATCATTAATAATCCATATTAAACATTAAATATTATTAAAAATTTCATGTAAAACATATCATTATGGGGTCACTAAGTAATTATTTCACCCTAGATAATAAATAAATAAAGTAATTTAAGTGTGGAATGAAAATTCATTTAAAACATAAAAAAATAAAAAATAAAAATAAAAATAAAAATATAAGGAAGTTAAAGAAATAAATAAATAGAAAAAGTACAACACTATAATCTTAAGTGATTTATTTAAACCTATTATTTTGGTCTTTCATCATCATGGAGATAAAATTATAAAATAATCCAGTTAATTTTATAGGTCCATCCTTAATTAATATAAATCAATTAAGGGGAATTGGCCTAAATTCCTAAATTAAATTCCTAAAATAAGTCCAAATAATTAATTAATAAGAACAAAATAAATAAAAATCTTGGGTTTCATCCCACAAACTGATTTATTTGAGGTCTTTTAGACAAAACTTAACTCTTTTTCTCAAGTAATGAATGTACAGAATGTAGTTACCTGGTTTAGATTTATCTAAGAATATTGAACTTCTCCTCATCCTTCTTAAATGAAATTTTTTTAAAATTTTTAAGGATGGTACCAAAATTTTTATAGATTTAAATACTTAAAAGGAAAATTCTAGGATATCCAAATATTATATTACTCCTCTTTCTTGAATTTTTCTCACTGATATTTCTTAAAATATTAATTTCTATTCTCAATATCAGCATCCATCACCTCGTTTTCATTATTCTCTTATTATTTTTAGGATCTTTGTTCTTTTCCACCTATTTAGTAGTGGTGAAAATTTCTTCTACATAAAATTTATATTCAAATCCATGCTTATGAGTTTCCTCATATTTGAACTTAAATTTAGCATCACTCTCAAATTTATCCTCATGATTTTCCTCAAGGCTGGCTTCCATCTTTTTTACCTTATTAAATTTGTCAACTTCCATTACTAGTATCTAATATTCTTGATATACTTATTTAAAAATAGATTCCAGGATATAGAGGAGTTCCTCATTATCTCTCGAGTAAGTTTATGGTCCAGTTACTCCTTATATTTAGATATTTTTTTTGAGTTAATAAATTTTACTCTTGAGATCAATGAATTGTATGGAAAATAAAAGGTTAACACTCTTTATTTAATCATTTTATTCCATCACAATAAAAAATACCATGAATATAAAAATAAAACTAAAGAAAAACCTATCATAAAATTAAAAAATAGAAATATTGAGGAAAAGGCTTTTCAAAATATAAAGAATCAAAAGTATCTTACACCAAGTCCCCAACAATGATGCCAAAAACATGGTCACCTATATGGTGTCAATAATTTATATGAGGTGGATGTATTTTAATTTAAAATAATGGAAAAAAATATTAAAACTACTAATAAGTAGTATAGTAATGTGAATACTGTGGTAAAACTCAGCGAGATGAGGTTGTAAACCCCTTAACCGATATCTAAGACTATACTATAAATTAAAGAGAAAACTACTTCCCAGATGAAAAAAATGTAGAGAATGGGACAAAAAAATTGAAAATATAAGTAAATGAAGTAATTAAGAATGAAATAAATAATTAATGTCTATAACGTTTTCAGAATCATGTTTAATTTAACCCCCTTATTTGAGTAGACACTCTCCAATCACTATGATTTACTTTCCTCATAGCCAGATACTTTAGATTACTTAGAAATTAGGTAAAATAAAACCATGTTTAAAAATATAATATAATTAACTTAATGGTCATGATGGAAACTAAACCCTAGTAAATGTACTAAAGGGAACACCATCACTCAAAGGTAATGGTCTTGATTAAAGAAAAGAATGATATATTTGTGAGAAAGTATTCACATAAAAAACCATAAATGAATATCATAAAATAATAAACTAACTAACAACTCGATAACCCTTCATTAAAAAAAACCATATACAAATATATACTCTCTCATGCAATCCATGAGATGGATAAAACAAAAGAAAACAAACCATAAGAGACACTAATAGTAGACTCCCCTGTGAGTATGGAATTTGATGATGCTTCTAAAATTCAATTCTTCTCATTGTATAACGTTTTCATATATTTATAGTCACATATACCTTCATCTATATCCACATATATAATTCATATCTTATCCTTATCTACCCTCCATTAACTTATAATCAAACTACTTAGATAATTGTAAAAATCTTGTGGAATATCACTTATATCTTCAAAGAATGATAAATATCAAATTATCCAAGAGATAGAGAGAATCTATTGAACTATATCTATGTAATATACTCAATATAGTGTGTTATAACCAATAAAATAATTCTATATTCATTTGTACAGTGCACCACATTGAAAATATTTCCTCATAATGGAATAAGAATTATCAGGCAGCCCAACCCTTTTTAAAATGATATATATAGAATGTTGTGGATATGGTGATCATTATTTCCTATTTTTATTTATCCCTTTTCATGTATACAATGAAATATTTACCCATACACCCAAAATATAATCTTTTTTATACTCAGTAAATCTCTGAGAGCCATGACCCTTTGTTACATGGAATATGACTTGAAATTTCAAGCAACATATATATAACTTCGTCAAGATATTATTTCACTTCCATGAAACCTTTCATAATGATTCTTATATTATTAAATTGGGTGTTTCCTTTACATACGATATATTTTTCCACCAATGTTTCTATAAAAATTACAAGAAGTAGACATATAATAAACCCTAACTATAAGATGTAAGATGACTAAAATAGAGATAGATAATGTCAATTCATTATTTCTGCACACTTCATTTTAAGTTGAACATTTTTTTCACTTCTGATTTCCTAAAAAAATATTCTTGGGAAGGAATAATTCTTTAACATAAATGAAAAAAACACCACTCGATTAACACCATGGATCTACCCCACTCTTTGACTACTCATCACCATTGCTGATCCACACCGATTCTATAATATTCTTACATCGAATTGTAATGTCCCATGATTCTTTCTACCCATCCATGCCAAAGTCTCCCTCGATGCAAGATCAATATTGAGCTTGGCCAATGAACCTTAGGGTGGATAAATTCTCTAATTGGCCTTATCAATGGGTTATATATATCTTTTATCAAAGTTTTTTTGTTTCCTTTTTCAACATTAAGTAATTATTCTAGTTAAATTATTTATTTATTATTTTCTTCATTTTACTCAAAATTAAAAATTTAACCTTTAGAACCATAAAAATATAAAAAAACATAGATTTGACTTGAAAAATTAATTAATTATTAAAATAAAAATAATTTCATGAATTAGGGATATTAGTGGAAGATAGATAAGTTTGGGATGAAATATTAAAAACTTTATTATGTAAGAAAACACTCATAGTGGTTATTTTTTGGTATTCTAAAAAATGGATAATATGAAAATGATAAATCAAGTTGATGTTATTGGATAACATGGTTTAAAAAACACATGATATTTTTAATCTATAGTTTAATTTAGATATCATTAGTTGATATGGATTCATAATAAGCCACATTTGGAGGTCATATTCAGAAAAGGTAGATTTCCAAAAAAATATATGAGGTTGTTTGATACAGGTAAGAAAACATTTCATGATTGTATATCATATTTTTGAAAAATGAATATAAAAAAATAATGGTTATTTCCAAAATTTTGTCTTTAATTCTGAATATAGATTTTTTAAATTTAAAAACAACATGAGTTATGAGATAAGTTTAACAGATATGCTTTATTTTTTGGAAAATTTATTATTTATAGAATAACATACCATGTCTATTACATCATATGTTGTATCTTAAAAATGATCAAAACTCTAGAAATAAATTTTTGAATAGGTATAGTTGATGGTTTTGAAGATATTGATTCCATTGAAAGATCGATCCTAAAATATGGATAAATATAAAACAACCACGCACCCTAGCCATACATCTTCTAACACTCTTAGACACCCACAAAAGACAAGAAAAATAGAACATGTAATGAGATATAAATAAATAAAATAAAAAATGAACATATTAAATTACATGGTTCAATTGAATTCTTAATCGATGGGAAATAAAGACTTCACTATAAAGAGTAAACAAGATATTACCACATAAATTAACTCCAAATAAAAAGCTAATAAAATATGTTTATTAATCAATAAATACCCAATAAAATGAAAAAAGACCCAATATATTGTACCAATCTTATGGTAATTCCATTTACATGTCAAAAACCCAATTTTTATGATTTTTTGGAATAAATGTAATTTATTTGATAACTTTCATTACACATAAAACTGTGTTTTAATGAACTGTGAAATACAATTGTTATTATTATTTAAAAAAGAATGTTATAAACTAGAAATTTAAATTAGTGGTATTAATAATAATATTTTTTTTAAAATTAACTATAAATATTTTAAATCAACAAAATATATTTTTGGTAAATTCTTTAGATGCTTTGAAAATAATTTTTTTATCAAAAAATGTTTTTTATTTATCTTTGTGAACAAATTATAAAATTAGTTCTTAAAAATTTTAGAAAAATAATATGAAAAATAAACCTTATTTTTGAAATATACATGTAAATTTATCTTTTATTGAATTTTTGATATTTCTTTACAAATACACATTTTTCAATGAATAGAGAAAAATACTAGTTTTTTTTGAAAATTGCCTCTTCCTTCTAAGAATTTATAAGGTTCTTTAAAAAAATGGGTTTGAAAGTAAAATGAGTAAAATTATATATTTATTAATATAATTTAGTTCATTTGAATAATTTTTTATTGAATTTTGATATTAAAAATTTCTATTCATATGCCAATTATCCCTTTGGAAAACCTCTCTTTCATCGTATTTGGGGTTTAATTTTAAATTAAAATTTGCTACTTTTTTTAATGGAATTTGAAAAAATAGATTCAATAATTTAATTATAATGATTAATTTTATCTATTAAGGTCAACTAAAGTTTTGACCACAATGAATAGTAAAAAAAGTGAAAATTAATTACATTGGTTAAATATAAAATGGGTTTATCAGGGGGAGGTTAAAATAAAAATATACGTGTTAAAATTATATAAAAACTTGTATAATTCATATTTTATGAACAAATTTTTTTTACCTTTATTTCCTTAGGTTCTATTTTTATGTGATTGTAAGACACTTTTCTATGAAAGTGACTAATGTAATAATTTAAGTAATGAAAAATATAAACATGTAAGCCACATAATTTTAAATTTAAATTATGTGTTCAAATAAGGACAAAAGAAAGATATTTATGAATAATGACAGTAATTTTCGGAAAGTGGAACTAATTTCATTATTGATTTTTTAATTTTTTTTGAAAAATATAATTACTTTAAAATCTTAAGAAACAAAAACACAATAATTATATAATTAATATAAAATTAATACAAATGATAATTAAATTATTTAAAGTTTTATATATTGAATGAATTATTACATTCGATGAATTTTAAAGATAAATATGACATTATAGTCAGGTGTGAAAACAATATATTTGAATTCCATAATTACCTTTATAATTTTAAATACAAATTAAGTGAATAGTTTCAAAATTTACATTAATGTTATTTTATATTAAATAATATTTTATTAAATGATTCAAAATTCCTAAAAATGATAATTTCTACCAGATGATTTGTATAAGTTTTAAAAAATAAAATACACTACAATCATGGACTAATTATTATTTTATAATAATTATATTGACTCATAAATAGTTAAACTTTGTTACCATGGTAAAGGGTAAAAATTAGTTTTGCGCATTATATGTTTTTCTGTTAAAATTAATTTTCCCCACACATAGGATTTTTATTTTTAAATTTTTATTTAATATTTATAACAATTTAGTATAAATTATCTAATTAGTATAATTTATATCTTGTATTGAATGATATATTAACTAGGTAAAAATACTAGTTACTCTAGTAAAAAAAATTGTAAATGTAAGAAAAAATTAGAATTTAAGGAAAAACATGTTTAAAAAAGTAATTTTTTGTTTATTTGAGGTTTGTATCGACCATATATTTCCTAAAAACCTTTAATTATCAATTTTTAGGAACTTTATGTGAGTGTGACTTATAATTATTGAATAAGTTGGGTTATTTACAAAAGTACCCATCCCCAATTATAAAAGGTTGTTTCTTTCCATCACTTATTCACACCTTTTAATCTATTCAAACCAACAAAACCCTACCAAAATATATTTAAAACATAAATAAAAATTTTCTATAGGTACTTATAATCCAAAAATAGTAACCCTAGGTTCCTTAATAAGTTATACAAAGGGTGTTTTTCTAAGAAAATTTAATTGTCTTCACTAAACTCTTTATTTTTTACCTCTTCTCTTTCCGCATCCATTAATTTAATAATAATTACAATGTAATAAAAAATTATATATCATATAATTATATGTTATTATATTTATTTAATAAACTATATCCATCATCTATTATATCAAATGGTAAATGAAACCATAAATCATGTGTACGGTTGACTACCACCTCACAAACTGATGTGATGTGTTTTTCATTTATATATTAATTGGATGGTAATAAGCATAGATTAAATGAATATATATGATACTTTTAAAATAATTATACATATTTAATAAATATATAAAATATACATTCTTTCTTTAAATTTTTTTGGGGTGATAATAACATTGTTCATGTGTACGACGAACTACCACCTCACGAAGCTATGCGATATATTTGTCATTAAAGCTCCACATGGAAGAAAATAAAGGTAAATTTAATGAATATATCTGATATATATATGACATAAAAATGAGTATTTAAAGGTAATATATTATTTACCATTATTTCATTTTATCTTTTGAGAAAATGGAAACAACGTTCTTGCATATGTACGACCTCCGATCTCGAAGAGCAATGTATATAATTTTCGATCTCTATATTTATTGATTACTATGAATACATATATAATGAATATATACATATGATATTTATATTATGGTTATTATTATATAGATTATTTAACAATGATAAAATTAATAGGAAAAATAATAATAGATTAAAACATACATGAAAAATAAAGTTGCTTTGCTCGAAATGTGATTTTAACTTGGAATTGTTAATAAACAAGTAAAAAAAGGGAATAAAAAATCATATATGGTATTATATATATAATTATGGTTCTTTAATATATTTATAATAAAATTATCTTTGTTATATAGGAGTTTCTAACATGTTTTAGGTAAGTTGATACTTAAGGTAATAGATTTTTTGTCTCAAATTATCTTCTTTGGGACATAAGTTATGTTATGCACCAATCTTCTTTTATGAGGAGAATATACTACACCTTAGAAATTTAATATCATGAATCTATTTATTTTCATGATATTAAAAGTTTTATTTGATGACATTCTATAATGGGGCCTACGATTCAAAAGATAGAAAAGTGATAAATGTTTGATGTTACCATCTCATTATTTATCGGGATTTTTTATAATTATGGTTTCAATAATGAAATATTATGATATATTTCCCAATAAGTTAATTAATTTTATTATCCACAGGGAATTTCATGAAAATTAATTTTTTCCTCTCATTTTATTCTCTTTCTACACAAAATATTCAAAAATAACATTTTTAAGGAAAAACAACATTATTTCTCTCTTTGATAAAAAACCTGTTTTCTTCCATGTACATGTTTTGTAATTTTTTTTCAAAAATATTTTAACATTTTCCAAAGGATTTATTAAATGATTTTTTACCCATGATTAAATTTAAACAATGTTTTTAAAAGTAATATTTATGTCATTTTCCAAACAAGGCTAATTTGGATTTTATCGAAAATGTGAAAGGAATATTTGCTGTAAACTGTAAAACATGAACAATATTTTCCATCACCCTGAACAAGTCATTTTTATAAAGATTCATTGAAGTTTTTACATGGTTATTTTTGAAGAAAATTATTTTGAAAAAAATTCATTCTTTAAAATGTTTTTTTCAAAGTGGAAAGGATATTTTTCTAAAGAAATGTTTTAAATTATTTTTAAACCTTCATTATATGTTTACAAAGTTATTTTAAAATAAAAGTATTTTAGAAATGTTTTATGTTTTCAAAAGTGATTTTCAAAGTGCAAAGACTATTTTTCCCATGAAATGTTCCAAATGATATTTTAAAATCCTTTTCCATCTATGATGACATCATTGGATGTTACTTATGATTTACTTGGGATATAATCCAAGGATATCATTATTATTGTTTATCTAGATGGTTTATGTTTATAATGACGAGATTATTATAAATCCATTTTCTTTTCCATGAGTTTACCTATAATGAAATGTTTATGAATTCAATTTCTTTTCATAGGATTTAATATAATGAATGAGTTATAATGCCAATTTATTTTAATGGGGTTTGCTTTGATAAATGTGTTATGAAGGCCATTTATTTTCATGGGTGCTGATATGATTAATTTTATATAATATTGGGGAACACTTATGTATGGTTTTTATTATGTGAAAGTGGTTATGTTATAACCAAGTATGGTGGTTACACTATATCCAAATACGGGTGGGACCTATATCTCCATCTAATGCTTGGGGAAATGATTTATGTTCAATGAGTTCAGAGGGAACACAAGTGGTTATCCCAAGCCTGAAATTTTATAAATGTCTTGGTTGGTATCCATGATATAAGGTTTTCTATACTTATGTTTTTCCAAAAATCTATGTCTTATGCCAATTTTATGATCTCATGGATCATGTACTTTGATTCCTTTATAATTAATGTCTTATGAACTGCCAATATTTATACCATGACTCAATTTTATTATCTATGATATGTAGGGTATGGTTTTTCAAATGTTATTCTCATGTTCTCATACCCATATTCTCATGTTATATTTACATATCTCCCTTTTTACCATTATTGATTATCTAAGCTCACCTTTTCTTATGTTTCCTTTCCCTATGTTATGAGGAAAGGTATCGAGTATGATATGTATAAGAAGCTTTCTATTTATGTATAATTTAGTGAGAGATGATACAGTTCACTTACAGAATAGTTGTTTATGTTTCCATGTTTCCAAATTTTCTAGAACTAATGATTTGTTTCATGGATTTTTATGATATGTAATGAATGTTCATCTATTAAGATGTAATATTTATGTATGAGAATTTTGGGTCTTTATAGTTTGTATCAAATGAAAGGTTTAGATAACCATTGGAAACTAGGATGAGAAAACTTTAGTGATATATCTAGGAATATGACTAAGGATACGTATAGGGATATGTAAAAGGGTATGTCTAAGGAAACATCTAATGATAATTATAATTATTGAAAAATATCTCCAGATATTGGTGAAGGATAGATTGAGTGGGTTCAAAGAAATTACATCCATGTATGGATACTACAACTGGATGTAGCTCCATCATAGAGGTACCTAGGGGTAATGACTTTGAAAATGGATCATTGAGATATACTCAATTTACATGCGGTGTATGAAAACATGCCTTTCCACACACCTATTTTGACACTCCTAGGGGATAAGTTTTGGAAATTTCCAAAATATTTATGTACCATCATGAGAGATTTGAATAATGGTCATGAATGACCTAGGTTAATCTTGACATTTCAAAAATTTAAAATAAGGTTATATGATTTAGACATATTATAATTTATTTTCACGATTATGAGGTTTACCACTATTATTATTATTGCTCACATTATTATTTTGGTTTTAATCAATTATGTAAACTAGAAGAAACTAGGTTAACATTGAATCTGGTAAACAATGTGTGGATGAGAAACAAAATGGGATAATGAATGGATTAAAAGATACAATGATTATTCCTAATCTGTTATCATGATATATGATAAACAACTACACCTTCACTAACTCTTAGACTTACCAATAAAGAGAATGACAGAGTTTAATGAGAGATCAGTTGGTTGAGACTATAGAGAAAATAATATTCAATTTCTTATATGTTGAGAATGTGGTAAGAATCACTATAGGTAATGTCTCAAAGGAATGGGAATTTGTTTTATACATTGTTAAGAATGGAACAATGTAAGCGATCACTAAGGAAAAATGAAAATTTTAGTTAATTCAATGGATGAGAATAAGGGTTTCCTTAATGAATAAACAATTTTTAAATTTTTTCAATTTTGTAAGTATAGGTATTATAAAAATTTAATTCTTAGAGGTAAATATCACGGAGAGAATCAGAAAGGGACATGAGTAATAGTTATAATACTAATGATGAATAATCTATAAATAACATATGAAATGTATAGTATTTTCTAACAGTATAGTTTATGTTAAATATAAGAAGAATTATTAAATTGAGGTTGATGAATTTTAAGATAAGATTCATATTTCATATTTTAGGAAAGAGGTATTAAAGAATGAGATGATGAATACTAGATAATGGTTTAATAATATAGTGTGTTTATTGAAGTGTTTATGTGTTGGAATTCAAGAATTATGTTTTGGAATCATGAAACATATGTAAGGACTATTTTCTATAATTTTTTGTGTTAAGTAGTTATAAGAATATGTTAAATAGTACTATAGACCTAGAAATAGTATTTTAATGGAAAGGTGATATTTTAGGGAGAATACATGATTAATGAAAGATAACCCTTAATATGTTCCTAACGTTGAGAAATGGTGTTTATTTTGGATAAAGATATTATTGAAGTGGATTAAGGAATTCAGATAGAATTTATTACGTTGGAAATTCTTAATGATTTGATGAAAAAATGTTTTAAGTTATCATATATAGATTTTACAACATTTTTGGATTTATGGTATATCTTTATTAATCCATGGTTTTATTTAAGGAATAATAAGAGAGTTAATTTTTGAAACCTTTCATGTTTTAATTATGTTTTTATGGTAATTCAGGTTATTACAATGTTTCTAGAGAATATATGATCAAGGTATTCATTTATTTGGTTTGTGAAATTAATGGATAATTAATTTTGTTTATAATATTAATGAAAAGTTAAATTTGGAAATTTAGTAACCCACTTTCTAAATTGTTGGATTTAAATCTCATATATAAATATGTTTTGAGGTGTTTTATGGTTAACCATTTTTGGAATGAATTAAGATGAACTGTGGGTGTTATTGTTTAGGTTTTAGAGATTAATTTATTATAAAAATATTAAATAATTATTTATGACCATTTTTTTTAAATAATTAAATAACTAATGAATGAATTATAATTATTTTATGGATCTTATAAACTGTTAGAATTTATTTTTAGAGCTTTAGGTAGGAAAATTTCATATTGAATATTCATTTCATGGAGTAATAGATGATGTGAATATTGATAAAATCACAACCAAAATATAAAATTGTTCTTATGATATAAAAAAAATTGATACCTTGATATATTTTTCCCTTTGATATTATTGAACATATAGGCACCATAACTTCTCATTTGATGCTTCCACAAAACCTATATCAGTTTCACAATGTATTCCATGTATCTATAATGAAGAATTAAATAGCTAATCAATCACATGTACAGAACTCAGAGATCATAACACTGGAGCATGGTATTTCTTATGAGTAACAATTGGTGAAGATTACAGATCATAGAGAGAATGTTCTATGAAACAATAACACTTAACTAGTTAAAATATTTTTTAAAAACATTTATAGCTTAAGGAATCTATGTGGGAACCTGAGGATGTAATGAGTTTAATGTTTCATTATATTTTGTGTACCAAATTGATATAATTTTAGGGATATATTAATTTTAATGTTGGTATAATGTAAAACCTTTATATTTTATGATTTTTTTCAATAAATTTAATTTCTTCGATAGCTTGGGTTACACGAAACACTGAGTTTTAATAAACCCTGAAATATTCATAATATTATTATTTAAATAAGACCATTATAAAATTTCCCTTAAACATACTTTTATTAATATTGATAACTAAATTTTTAAAATTAAGGATAAAGTATTTATATAAGTAAAATATATTTTTGGTAAAATCTTTTTATTCTTTGAAAATATATTTTTTCTCAAAAAATGATTTTTATTTCTTTTTTTGAAAAAATAATAAAATTAATTTCTGAAACTATTAGAAAATTTATTTTAAAACATAAAATTAATTTTTCAAATCTCTTTGTAAAATTTATATTTGAGATAAATTTTTATACTTTTCTATAAAGATTACTTTTTCTATAAATAGTGAAAAATACAGGTTTTTGATTAAAAATACCTTTTCATTTAAAAAATTTATAAGGTTAATTTTATTTTAAAATGGTTTTAAATGTAAAATTAGTTCAATTATATAATTTTTAATCCAATTTTGTTCATTTTAATCAATTTTATATTGAATTTTGTGATTTAAACTCTCTATACTTATACAAATGTTCTCTTTCGAAAACCAATCTTTTATCGCATCTATAGATTTAATTTTAAGTTAAATTATACCACATATGTGAATATAATTTGAAAAAATAGATTTCATATTTTTAATCATGATAATTAATATTATCTAGTAAGTTCAACTTAATTTTTTACCATAATGAATAGAAAAAAAGTAAAAATTAATTACTATAGTTAAGGATAAAATGGTTTACCTAGGAGGTTAAACTAAAAGAATATGGTTTAAAATGACATAAAACGTTTCCAATTACTATTGGGTGTCTATATTTCAACCCTTATTACCTTAGGTTTTATTTTTATGTTCTTGTGGGACACGTTTCCATGAAATTGAACAATGTAATAATTTATGTAAGGAAAAAAGACAAAATGTCACCCAATTTCCTTTAAATTTAAATTATGTGTTCACATAGGGACAATAGAAATATGTGAAAACATATTGATGGAAATTTTAAGAATATTGAAATTAAATTCATTAGTGTAATTTATAATTAATTTTGAGTAATTATATAATTACTTTAAATGCATAAGTAATGTCAATGAAATAATTATTTAATTAACAAAAAATTAAAACAAATGATACTTAAAATATTAAATGTAATATAAACAGAATAAATAGTTATATTCCATGGATTTTTTAGATAAATATGACATTATATGAAGTATTTAAAATAATATATTTTAATTACATCATTTTCTTGATAATTTTAAAGACAAAATGAATTAATTGTCTAAAAATTGATACAAAAGTTATTTAATAACAAATAATAGTTTTTTAAATGATATAAAATTAATAAAAATCCTATATTCTAAGAATTTATTTTTAAATTTTTAAAAATATAAAATGAGGTCAAATAATGGACCAATTTTTCTTTTATAATAATTACATTTACTCTTAAATAGTAAAAACTCTACTACTATTGTAAAGGGTAAAATAATGTTTTGCGGGTTACATGCACTTGTTTTAAAATAATTTTTTCTTACACATTGGATTTTTTTTTAATTTTTTTTGTATAACTAGGGTTAAAAATTATCTAATTATTATCATTTATATCTTGTTTTAAATGATAAATTACCTTGGTAAAATTACTAGTTATCGTAGTGAAAATTAACATGATAAAAGTAAGGAAACATAGATGTTAAGGAAAAAAATATTTAAAAAATGTATTTTTATGTGGTAGAGGTGTGGATAGAGCATATATTCCATCATACTATTTAATTATAAATTTTTGAGGCACTTTAGGCGGGTTTTAATTTTCATTAATAAATAAGTTTTGGTATTTTCAAAAATACCACTCCATCTTAATCATAAAAGGACACTACTTCCCCTCAATTATTCACACCTCATAATAAATTTTCTCAACCAAAAATAGAAAAATTGAATACCTAAATTACTATACATTTTCTAGTCATACCTATCATTCTAAAATACAAACCCTAATGACCTTAATAATATATCCAAATGGGGTTGTTCTAATAAAAGGTAATTGTCTTTACAAAAATATTTCTTTTTTACATATTTTCTTACCACATCCATTAATTTCATAATAATTATAATATAATTTCACAAATATATAACATATAATGAGATTTTATTATGTTTATGTAATAATATATATCCACCTCCTCTTCCATCAAATGGGAAATAAAATCGTCAATCGTGTGTACGGAGAACTACCTCCTCACAAACCAATGCGATGCATTTTTTATTTATGTTTTACTTAAACAGTAATAAAGATATATTACATGAATATATATATGATATATTTAAAATAATTAAACATTTTAATTATTATATTACATATAAAATATTACTTTTTATTCTGTGGGGGATTCAATAACGTCGTTCGTGTGTACGTCGGACCATCACATCACGAAGCGATGTGATTCGTTTTTCCCTAAAATTTTTCATGGAAGGTATAAAGGGTTAATTTAATGAATATATGTGATAAATATGGATGAAACTGTTTTTCTATAAATTTAATATATTATTTACCATTAATTTATTTTAACCATTTATAAAATGGAAACAACGTTCATGTGTACGTAAGGCCTACTGTCTCCATGAATGGTGTATTTCATTTTCTATCTATAATTTTTTTGGATTACTCAAAAAATATATATAATGAATATATATTATATGTAACACCCCAAGATTTCATAGTGTGTTATTTCTTCAAAATAATTCAATAACATGCACTACACGCAACACCGAGTTCAAGCGCACCATGACTCACCAAACAAGCCATTCAAAAAAGGTTATGAATAGTATTAACTAAATTTTAAACTTTATATAATCCTTATAATTTTAGAATCCATATTATGAGTTTCTTAGATATAATGCAAGAACAAATTCATTTTCAGTATTGCACTTTTATCAACTATAATAGTGAACCCTTTTTAAATACTATATTTTAAACTTTTTGACTAAATGGGGACATCAAAAATTTAAAATGAAACATCCCAAGCTTCTACGGTACGCTTCTCTTTGAATAATGTGATAGCGTATGTTGTACGCAACACCGAGTTCTAACAACCAATTAAACTAGCCGTTATGAATAGTAATAACTACTTTTTGAAATTATATATATTTTATATTTCAAAATGGACTTCATTTTTGGATTCAGAATATCAAAATTAGCCTAGGGTGAAATTTTGGTACTTTTCAGATAACTTTTATGTTTTGATGAATAGTGAAAATTACTAAATTTTAATTAAAAACAAATTTTTTAATCAAAATAATTAATATTGATAAATTATGAATTTTAGTGGTTTTAAAGTATATTTAGAATATATTTTTACCATTTAATATAATGTTGGTCATTGGACATAATTTTACAATTAAACCGAACATAAACAAGTGTCAATCTTTTGATAGTTATTATCTCTTAAAAACACGCTTTTTGTTTTGACAGCGGGAATTAATTTTAAATTAATTTCTACCACTTCTGTGTTTTGAATTTAGGAATATGGATTCCATATTTGGAATCATGATGTTAAAATTGTGTAAATAGGTAACTTTTATTTTTAGACATTTTGAATAGTTACTGTGGTAAATATTTTATTTACCATGGTTAAAGGGTAAATCCGGTAAATAAGGGTTAAAAAATAATATTATAATAATACAAAATTACCCTAAAACGTGTCCTAACCTTATTGGTGGATACATACCCGACCATGAGCATCCTTGGGTCAATTTGGGGACCCCTTGGAGCCACTTGTATGTGGTAGGGACACTTTACATTAATAAAGTTAAAATAAAAATAAAAATGGCATAAGCTTACATCTTTTAGAAGAACAATTTTTACATAGGGTTATACATGTTGGATTTTCGATTATAAATATTCATTAGAAAGATAAAAAGATTTCCTACATAATGATATTTTATTTATAATTGTTAGACATTAAATAATTTATTTTATTTATGACACAATGATGATGCAGTAATTACTATAATAGTGAACAATTAAAATAATTGATATTATAAATACCCAAATAAATATAATATGAAACTTTTAATGAATTAAAATAATTTTATAGGATAATATGATATATTAGGATTGATTTAATTGACTTTGTTCGAAGTAACCAATCTGTTATGAGTTTTAAAAAAATCAACTATTGAATAGTGTCAAAATTGACATAAAAGAGTTCTTAAAACAAATATTATATTATTAATTGATATTAAATTCCTAAAAATCTAAGGTTCGGCCAAGAAACTTATATCATGATAAATTCATCATTAAAGGACCACTTGGGGGTCTCTTGTATGTATATGGTAAGTTTATTAACCATATAATATAAAAATACAAAGAGACATTGTAAAAGTGAAACTAATTAACTTAGAGTTAATACTTAAAGATAAGGTTAATATAAGTACCCAAACCTGTCTAAATTCTATTGGTTGAGTTGTTTTCGACCCATCACCACCTTAACCTTTGAATAGTCAACTTTGGAGCTATTGGAAACCGAATATGAATTTATTATAAACTAATATCTCTACCTTTTCCAAAGGTGCCCCTCACCCCTCTTATAAAAGGGCACTCTTCCTTCTCATTTCTTCACACCTCTCAAGCCACTTGGCTCGTCCAAACTCTGCCCAACTAAGCTCCCCACATCCCTCTCCTCCTACTTGAAGCTTCCCTTTAGGCAGAAAGCTTTTCAAGAAGTCCTTTGGTTCCAACCAAAGTGAGTTACCTAAATTAAAGGTAACAATTTCTCTTAAATTATTTTCATTTATTTTGCTTCTTCAACCCCCAAACTCTTTTTATTTCCTTTCTTTTGTAACAACACCAGTATCCTCAATATACTAGGATGTTGTTATAAGAAGGATTAAAACTACACATACACACAACTCCATCTAATGGATGATGAACATAATGTTTCTGTGGATGGCAAACTAACGCCTCACGAAATGATGATTGTTCAAATACATCTTACCGCCTCTCATGGTGGCCATTATGATGGAACTGTAATTAAATATGATATTAATGATATATATTTTATATATAAGCTTCTGTAATTCCATTTTATTTCATACCATTATTCGTTTCATGTTGTATATACATACGATAATTTCATTTGAGGAAGTGCGGACTACCGCCCCCTTAAAATGATATGACTCGTTCATACCACACATGGAACGTATAAAGGATGGTGTTAATGAACTTAAGTAACATATATAAAATATTATATTATACTGGAATAGTAATATACCTATGTATCATTTGGATTCGATTATTTTAAAATAAAAAATTAAATGAAAGTAGCGTTCGTGCGTACGTACGGACTACCGTCTCCACGAACGCGATGAGATTCATTCTCCATCGTATCCATTCAAGTATAATTATCATTTAATGATTTAAAAATGATGTTTAAGGACTTGATATCATTCTGGATATGAATAAGATACAACAAACATGACTTATGTAACAAAACATATAAAGAAAATGAGTAAGTTAACACCCGAAACGGCGATAATACTAAGATATTATTATCAAATCAATATTAAAAGATCATATATGATATCATATTAATGTATATGATTATTGTATAATTTAGTAACAATTATTTCACTATTATACAGGAGGTTAACCTACCCCAACCAAGGAAAAGTACAAGGTAAGGGTTTTCTTATCTCACTTTTAATTCCGTGAGAATTCCATTGATCACCACTTAATTATTGCATGTGGTGTATGTGTACTGCCCATGATTGTATTCATTGTGTAATATACTTTAATTTATGGGTATTTACATCATCATGGTATGATACTTCTTTCATGGGTGTATGTTTCGTAAGTTACCTAATCGATAAGGGAATTTGAGATTTCAATTTCCACTCATTTGGATTTACACATATTTCATTGATTATATTACCCCAAGATTATGTGTGGAATCACTATTCATTTGATTATGTCATAATTTCCACTCCCCTTCCTGTGGATATAAGTTTGATACACATCATCACTCCATTGGTAATTCTCAAGTCATTGATATGAATTTGATAAGAGTAATTTTAACTCATTCTCCATTTGTTGAGTTAAACATACAATTCGTTGGTATTGTTTTTACAAGAATATGTGTGAATATACTTTGATTGTTTTACACTGAATATCCAATCATATTTAGTGTATTTATATTTGTCACACATAATTATGTCATTGATTTATCCTTAACCTAAGGATACAACCTTTATGAGAGATTTCATCTCAATTTACATTCCATTGAGA
Organism: Viscum album; assembly: GCA_963277665.1. NCBI lineage: Eukaryota > Viridiplantae > Streptophyta > Magnoliopsida > Santalales > Viscaceae > Viscum > Viscum album. The sequence goes on along the minus strand of OY728134.1, from coordinate 564,629,317 downwards.
CTTCTTTGATGATATACACCAAATCACTTTTATGTGGTGTATATATAATGTACTTTGACATAGTATATCATGATTCCCTTTATTCTCATGATATTACAAAGTTTTGATCACCTCAATTATTTGTATTCAAGTGTCTCTTTTGGTAAGAATCTCTAACTAAAATACCATTTTTAAATGTTTTAAAGACTTATTCATCTAAACCTTTCTCATTAATGTCCATGTTTTAAAAATGGTTTAAAGGATTTATTTATATGGACATTAAAGTTTAGAAATCAAACTCCTTTTAAAAAGTTTCAAAGTGGTATGGGACACTTTGATTCAAAAATCTACTTTTAAATGGCTTCTTGACAAATAGTGTGACTTTTAAATGTTTTCAAGAAAAGGGGGATATTTCTCTCAAATAGTTTTGATGATTATTTTCATCTATGTCAACATCCTTCATTATTCTTGATTGAGGTTAATGTGATACAATACAATCTTCCATATTGTATCGAATGAGTTATGTTTGACTATGGATGTGCTATTTTTATACCATTCATAGTTTATGGTGAAATTATTCACATTTCGTATGCTAGTTTTAATACGAATGTTTATGTTATGTTTAAACCTTTTCATATGGGAATGCATTGGACTTAATAAGTGACGGGTGGAGCCCGCTATATCTCCTCGATGCATCGGTAGGTCTCATGAGACAAACTAGTGTCTTGGCACAAGGCCTTGGCAAAATCTTATTTGTAGTCTTGGCACGAGGCCTTGGCTATGTGGTTATGATAGTCTGGCATTATGCATTCCATCATTATGAAAGTGGTTATTGATATTGCATGTGATCATTCGACTAGTAGAATATCCATGTGAGTAAGTAAATGGCATTATTTCATTTTACCTTTGCCATTTTATACTGAAGTTCAAGTTTAAAAGGCTTTTGTTTTAGTTATAAATTGCCTTAAGTGTTTATGCTTATTTATGAAAGCTTCTGCTATAATGTTATCCTTACTGAGCATCCGAGCTCACCCCTTTCAATGTTTTATTTTTTTTTCCCAGGATTATGAAGAAGTAATTTATGAATGACCTGCAGGGATAGTATGAGGGGATATGAAGACAATATGTTTTTTTTATGATGTAATGTAAAAATTTATGGATGTATCTAGTTATTCCAAGGCTACTAAACTAATCTGTCTTTCGAGACTTGATCTTTCTCATGATCATGCCAATGTTATGTAATAATGCACCGACTCTGGGTAACTAGGGTCGGGGCGTTACAGTTGGTATCAGAGGAAGTTTAGTACAAACCTTGGTAGCTAGATTTAGATAAACTCTGATTAGAGAACGTAGACCTAAGATGAACTTTGAGGATTAGTATAAAAAAACTTCCTAGAATTTTGGTATTGTAAAGATTTTGTGAGTTTTCCGAGCAATACATCCCTGTCTGGATACGAGCAGGTAGAGGCGGCTCTGGCACAGATGTACCTAGGGGTAAAACCCGAAAACACCGCTTTGAGCTAGACTCGAACGGGAACTGGTGCACGACAACGGGCCTTGCTGCACTCTTGGTTACGACACTCCCGGGGGATATGCTTAGGATAATTTACATTTTCTTTACAAACCGATTTAAGTAATATATACATAAGATGAGTGAAAATGACCTTGGTTAATCCTAATATGTTTCAAATTGAGAATATGGTGACATTTTAATCTCTAAATGATTTTACGACTACTATTACTCACACAATACCTTCTGGTTTTAGTCAATGGCTGGATTCCAAGGAAGTCATAGTGACTTTGAGAATGATGTACAAGTTGGGAACAGTGGTGGCAATGAGCAACAAAATGGAATGTTGATAGGCGTAAAAGATATCGCCTTTATGCCAAATCAGTTTTCCAAAAATATGATCAACAACATATATATTAACCAACTCCCAGACTCAACAAGGAAGAGAAAGGTGATAAATAATAAGATCTCCAGCAATGGAGACTATGGAGAAAAGAAACCTCAATTTTCATCATGCAGGAATTGTGGAAAGAGACACCCAGGAAAGTGTCTCAATGGGACAACGAAATGTTTTACGTGCGGGAAGGAAGGACATAAAGTGAAGAATTGCCGAAGAAAAATGAAGAGTACTATGGAAGAAGATAAAAATGGTCCCAAGAGTCCATTTACAGTCATTTGTTGTAAATGTAGGGGACCTGGCCATTACCCGAGTGAATGTCCTATTTTATAGGTTATTTTCTTGGTCAAAGATGAAGCTATGTGGAAATAAATGGCTGGAGAAAAATTTAAAAAGTATTAGCACTCCTTGTTGATGGGTTTGCTTTGGAATAATTTTCTCTTGTATTTGTAACCCCGCAGTTTGCCATGTGAGAATGATATTTGAGGAAGAATTGTCTCTTCTCTTGTGGATATAGGTATAAATTACCATTTGGTTTATATGATCATTGGGGTTTGAGAAAATGATAAGTTATTATAATTTGGGATGAAAATACAAAGTATGATATAACATTTGTGGTTAAATTATGTTATTTTGAGGAATTTATCTCATTTTGGTAATATTATAAAATATAGTTTTTGAAAAAGGACAACACGTAGACCGTGTGACAACCCATCGCGTCGGACAAAGCTGTGGGAATCGAACCCACAACCAAAGTGCGATTGGGATTTATCGCCTACCACTGGACTACGTGAAGTCCCTGGTTAGTGTGACTATTTTTTTTTATTAAATGATTTTATTGATCAATAATAAGATGATTTGGGTTCTTATGTCTTATCAAATGAATACCCTTGGTATAGGAAAATTATTTGGTGATTAAGTGATAAATGTTATTTTGGAAGATGTTCGTTTTGTTAGGAACACTATATGCCCAAGGAAAATATAATACAATGAGGTTTCATTTGTAGAGTAATGGTGGATTTTTATCTACATTTTTATTATTGATTTATAGTGATTTGGGTTATTTATGGAAATGATTAACCTATAACAGAGAATATGTGATGATTACTTTTAAGTATGTGACTTTAAGAGTATTTGATGTAATTTGGAGATACAATGTAACATGGGAGACTAAATAATCAAATTCTTCTATGTTTTGGGTTTCAATATTAGTTTGGATTATATTAAAGGATTTTAAGGACAATTGGTTATTGAATGGTATCTATTTAACTTTGGGGTATTGTTGGTTTAATTATAGAAATTAAAATTAGTGCATATTTATCTCAATGAATATCCTTTTGGGGGATCATTAGAACATTCACTAACCATTTTGGTTTTGATTAATATATGGTTTATCCTGCATGGATCATGTGATTCTATAGAAGTTTATTCTAGCTCTTCCAGTGTGACCAAGTCTTCTTGAATACTCATCGTTTAAAAAAAATTGAGTTAGTGGTGGAAATTTATTAAAGAATGAAAATCAACTTAAAATTTAAGTATATCTCATAATGTTCTTAGTCAATATCATAAATGAATTCCTCTTCCTTATGTAATGTAACTTTAAAAAAAATGTTGTCCTAGATGGTACCTTAAATCATCACTAATTTATGGCTTTGGGATTGTTGGCCTTTTCATAGCCATGTTCTCTACCACTCTCCATCAGATAATTGATGGTTAGATTTCTCCTCCATATCCATATTTTCCTACATGGAACCCTAGTATGTGTTATTTTCGGTAATCTTCATACTTTCCACTCTTTATTTTAAATAGAGGCCTCATTAATTCATTTTTCGATGTGGGATTTCAACTAAGATATTTTGAAATGTCAAAAATGTGTGATCCCAATACCCTATATTTTGTTGAACCGATGGTACTTCAAATCATCATAGATTGATGAGTTTAAGGACCTCAATTTTATACTTGGTTGTGATTGATGACCTCAACCACTACCTATAAATATTTACGTTTTTCCTCCAATTATATGTCTCTAATAGCCACCAATGTTCTCCTAATCGAGATCATAATTTGGTGGTGACCCTTTCATTTCTCTTTTCCTCATATTAAGACTAAATTTTAGTAAACCAATTTCCGATGTGGGTTTTCCCACAAATATATTTTCTATTTTCAACCTTTTATTTTCGAAGAACAATTTCAAATTGCGAGGACGCAATTTATTGAAGGAGGGGAGAATGTAACACCCCAAGATTTCATAGTGTGTTATTTCTTCAAAATAATTCAATAACATGCACTACACGCAACACCGAGTTCAAGCGCACCATGACTCACCAAACAAGCCGTTCAAAAAAGGTTATGAATAGTATTAACTAAATTTTAAACTTTATATAATCCTTATAATTTTAGAATCCATATTATGAGTTTCTTAGATATAATGCAAGAACAAATTCATTTTCAGTATTGCACTTTTATCAACTATAATAGTGAACCCTTTTTAAATACTATATTTTAAACTTTTTGACTAAATGGGGACATCAAAAATTTAAAATGAAACATCCCAAGCTTCTACGGTACGCTTCTCTTTGAATAATGTGATAGCGTATGTTGTACGCAACACCGAGTTCTAACAACCAATTAAACTAGCCGTTATGAATAGTAATAACTACTTTTTGAAATTATATATATTTTATATTTCAAAATGGACTTCATTTTTGGATTCAGAATATCAAAATTAGCCTAGGGTGAAATTTTGGTACTTTTCAGATAACTTTTATGTTTTGATGAATAGTGAAAATTACTAAATTTTAATTAAAAACAACTTTTTTAATCAAAATAATTAATATTGATAAATTATGAATTTGAGTGGTTTTAAAGTATATTTAGAATATATTTTTACCATTTAATATAATGTTGGTCATTGGACATGATTTTACAATTAAACCGAACATAAACAAGTGTCAATCTTTTGATAGTTATTATCTCTTAAAAACACGCTTTTTGTTTTGACAGCGGGAATTAATTTTAAATTAATTTCTGCCACTTCTATGTTTTGAATTTAGGAATATGGATTCCATATTTGGAATCATGATGTTCAAATTGTGTAAATAGGTAACTTTTATTTTTAGACATTTTGAATAGTTACTGTGGTAAATATTTTATTTACCATGGTTAAAGGGTAAATCCGGTAAATAAGGGTTAAAAAATAATATTATAATAATACAAAATTACCCTAAAACGTGTCCTAACCTTATTGGTGGACACATACCCGACCATGAGCATCCTTGGGTCAATTTGGGGACCCCTTGGAGCCACTTGTATGTGGTAGGGACACTTTACATTAATAAAGTTAAAATAAAAATAAAAATGGCATAAGCTTACATCTTTTAGAAGAACAATTTTTACATAGGGTTATACATGTTGGATTTTCAATTATAAATATTCATTAGAAATATAAAAAGATTTCCTACATAATGATATTTTATTTATAATTGTTAGACATTAAATAATGTATTTTATTTATGACACAATGATGATGCAGTAATTACTATAATAGTGAACAATTAAAATAATTGATATTATAAATACCCAAATAAATATAATATGAAACTTTTAATGAATTAAACTAATTTTATAGGATAATATGATATATTAGGATTGATTTAATTGACTTTGTTCGATGTAATCAATCTGTTATGAGTTTCACAAAAATCAACTATTGAATAGTGTCAAAATTGACATAAAAGAGTTCTTAAAACAAATATTATATTATTAATTGATATTAAATTCCTAAAAATCTAAGGTTCGGCCAAGAAACTTATATCATGATAAATTCATCATTAAAGGACCACTTGGGGGTCGCTTGTATGTATATGGTAAGTTTATTAACCATATAATATAAAAATACAAAGAGACATTGTAAAAGTGAAACTAATTAACTTAGAGTTAATACTTAAAGATAAGGTTAATATAAGTACCCAAACCTGTCTAAATTCTATTGGTTGAGTTGTTTTCGACCCATCACCACCTTAACCTTTGAATAGTCAACTTTGGAGCCATTGGAAACCGAATATGAATTTATTATAAACTAATATCTCTAGCTTTTCCAAAGGTGCCCCTCACCCCTCTTATAAAAGGGCACTCCTCCTTCTCATTTCTTCACACCTCTCAAGCCACTTGGCTCGTCCAAACTCTGCCCAACTAAGCTCCCCACATCCCTCTCCTCCTACTTGAAGCTTCCCTTTAGGCAAAAAGCTTTTCAAGAAGTCCTTTGGTTCCAACCAAAGTGAGTTACCTAAATTAAAGGTAACGATTTCTCTTAAATTATTTTCATTTATTTTGCTTCTTCAACCCCCAAACTCTTTTTATTTCCTTTCTTTTGTAACAACACCAGTATCCTAAATATACTAGGATGTTGTTATAAGAAGGATTCAAACTACACATACACACAACTCCATCTAATGGATGATGAACATAATGGTTCTGTGGATGGCAAACTAACGCCTCACGAAACGATGATTGTTCAAATACATATTACCGCCTCTCATGGTGGCCATTATGATGGCACTGTAATTAAATATGATATTAATGATATATATTTTATATATAAGCTTCTGTAATTCCATTTTATTTCATACCATTATTCGTTTCATGTTGTATATACATACGATAATTTCATTTGAGGAAGTGCGGACTACCGCCCCCTTAAAATGATATGACTCGTTCATACCACACATGGAACGTATAAAGGATGGTGTTAATGAACTTAAGTAACATATATAAAATATTATATTATACTGGAATAGTAATATACCTATGTATCATTTGGATTCGATTATTTTAAAATAAAAAATTAAATGAAAGTAGCGTTCGTGCGTACGTACGGACTACCGTCTCCACGAACGCGATGAGATTCATTCTCCATCGTATCCATTCAAGTATAATTATCATTTAATGATTTAAAAATGATGTTTAAGGACTTAATATCATTCTGGATATGAATAAGATACAACAAACATGACTTATGTAACAAAACATATAAAGAAAATGAGTAAGTTAACACCCGAAACGGCGATAATACTAAGATATTATTATCAAATCAATATTAAAAGATCATATATGATATCATATTAATGTATATGATTCTTGTATAATTTAGTAACAATTATTTCACTATTATACAGGAGGTTAACCTACCCCAACCAAGGAAAAGTACAAGGTAAGGGTTTTCTTATCTCACTTTTAATTCCGTGAGAATTCCATTGATCACCACTTAATTATTGCATGTGGTGTATGTGTACTGCCCATGATCGTATTCATTGTGTAATATACTTTAATTTATGGGTATTTACATCATCATGGTATGATACTTCTTTCATGGGTGTATGTTTCGTAAGTTACCTAATCGATAAGGGAATTTGAGATTTCAATTTCCACTCATTTGGATTTACACATATTTCATTGATTATATTACCCCAAGATTATGTGTGGAATAACTATTCATTTGATTATGTCATAATTTCCACTCCCCTTCCTGTGGATATAAGTTTGATACACATCATCACTCCATTGGTAATTCTCAAGTCATTGATATGAATTTGATAAGAGTAATTTTAACTCATTTTCCATTTGTTGAGTTAAACATCCAATTCGTTGGTATTGTTTTTACAAGAATATGTGTGAATATCCTTTGATTGTTTTACACTGAATATCAAATCATATTTAGTGTATTTATATTTGTCACACATAATTATGTCATTGATTTATCCTTAACCTAAGGATACAACCTTTATGAGAGATTTCATCTCAATTTACATTCCATTGAGACTTATTTGATGATATACACCAAATCACTTTTATGTGGTGTATATATAATGTACTTTGACATAGTATATCATGATTCCCTTTATTCTCATGATATTACAAAGTTTTGATCACCTCAATTATTTGTATTCAAGTGTCTCTTTTGGTAAGAATCTCGAACTAAAATACCATTTTTAAATGTTTTAAAGACTTATTCATCTAAACCTTTCTCATTAATGTCCATGTTTTAAAAATGGTTTAAAGGATTTATTTATATGGACATTAAAGTTTAGAAATCAAACTCCTTTTAAAAAGTTTCAAAGTGGTATGGGACACTTTGATTCAAAAATCTACTTTTAAATGGCTTCTTGACAAATAGTGTGACTTTTAAATGTTTTCAAGAAAAGGGGGATATTTCTCTCAAATAGTTTTGATGATTATTTTCATCTATGTCAACATCCTTCATTATTCTTAATTGAGGTTAATGTGATACAATATAATCTTCCATATTGTATCGAATGAGTTATGTTTGACTATGGATGTGCTATTTTTATACCATTCATAGTTTATGGTGAAATTATTGACATTTCGTATGCTAGTTTTAATATGAATGTTTATGTTATGTTTAAACCTTTTCATATGGGAATGCATTGGACTTAATAAGTGACGGGTGGAGCCCGCTATAGCTCCTCGATGCATCGGTAGGTCTCATGAGACAAACTAGTGTCTTGGCACAAGGCCTTGGCAAAATCTTATTTGTAGTCTTGGCACGAGGCCTTGGCTATGTGGTTATGATAGTCTGGCATTATGCATTCCATCATTATGAAAGTGGTTATTGATATTGCATGTGATCATTCGACTAGTAGAATATCCATGTGAGTAAGTAAATGGCATTATTTCATTTTACCTTTGCCATTTTATACTGAAGTTCAAGTTTAAAAGGCTTTTGTTTTAGTTATAAATTGCCTTAAGTGTTTATGCTTATTTATGAAAGCTTCTGCTATAATGTTATCCTTACTGAGCATCCGAGCTCACCCCTTTCAATGTTTTATTTTTTTTTTCCCAGGATTATGAAGAAGTAATTTATGAATGACCTGCAGGGATAGTATGAGGGGATATGAAGACAATATGTTTTTTTTATGATGTAATGTAAAAATTTATGGATGTATCTAGTTATTCCAAGGCTACTAAACTAATCGGTCTTTCGAGACTTGATCTTTCTCATGATCATGCCAATGTTATGTAATAATGCACCGACTCTGGGTAACTAGGGTCGGGGCGTTACATTATATTTATATCATGTTTAATATTATATAGATCATGTAACTATGATAAAATTAAGAGGACCAAAAATAATAAATCAAAACATACACGAAAAACAAAGCAGTTAATGCCCGAAACATGATTTTAACATGGAATTGTTAATAATTGAGTAATAAAAGGGAATAAGTAAATAATATATGGTGTAATATAAATAATTATGGTTTATTAATATATTAATAATAAAATTATATTTATCATATATGAGTTTTGAATGTGTATGAAGGCATTTGAGATTTAATGTAATGGATTTTTGTCTCAAATTTCTTTTTTGGGACCTAAGTTATGTTATGCACCTATATTATTTTATGAGGTGTATATACTACCCATTTAATTTTTAATATCATTAATCTACTTATTTTAACTATATTAAAAGTTTAATTTTATTTAATTATTTAATTGGGCTGATAATTCAAATGATACCAACGTGGTAAAGGTTAGATGTTACAATCTCATTATTTATCAAGTTTATTTATGATTATTCTTTCAATGATAAAATCTTATGATATTTTCTCAATAACTTCATGAATTTTATTATATTATGTTTATTTCCTAAAAATACATATTTTCCTTTTCATTTTCCCCTATTTATGTACTCAATAGACCAAAATAATATTTTTAAGGAAAGCAAAATTTATTTTTCCCTTCGATCAAAAACCCCCTTCTTCCAAATCCATGTTTTCTAAAAAACATTCAAAAATATTTTAACATTCTAAAAAGTGTTTAATAATGAAATTTATACCCATGTTTAAATTTTTACAAAGTTTTTAAAAGGAATATCCATGCCATTTTTCAAAAAAGGTTCATTTGTATTTTAATAAAAATGTGAGAGGAATATCTATTTTAAAGTGTTCAACATGAATGATATTTTCCTCTATTATAACCAAATATTTTTTTGAACCATACTTGATAAGATTCAAAAAAAAATTCAAAGAAAAGGATTTTGAAATTCTTTTACCTTTTAAAATGATTCTTTCCAAATTAGAAAGGATATTTTCACTAGAAAATGTTTTAAATATTTCTTCAAGATTCCTTTATATGTTTACAAGGTTATTTTAAAATAAATTTAATTTTAAAAAAAATAAGTCTTAAAAATTTATTTTTAAATTAGAAAGTATATTTTCATCAAAAAATATTCTATGTGATGTTTCGAAATCATCTTCCATCCAATTTGATATCATTTGATGTTACTTACTCTTTTATGGGGATATGATCCTTGGATATAATTATTATTATTTATTTAGATGGTTTATGTTTATGATGATGACATGTTTATGAAACCCATTTCTTTTCCACTAATTATCCTATAATGAAATTTTCTATGAATCCCATTTATTTTCACAGGTTTTGATTTGATGAATCAGTTATGAAACCCTTTTATTCTCATGGGTTCTTTTGTGGTTTTCATTATGTGACAGTGGTTACTTTATAACCAAGTATTGTAGTTGTGTTATAACCAAATAAAGGTGATACCTTTATCTCTCTCCAATGTATTGGGAAATGATTTATGTTCTATGAGCTCAAAGGGTGCATTGGTGGTTATCCCAATCCTAAAAAGAGGGCAGATGGGAGGTTATCCCCAGCTCAAAGTAGGTACATGGGTGGTTATCCAAATCCTAACATGTTATGAATGTCTTGGTGGGTATAATTGATGTAATGTTTTATATTTTTAGGTGTTTTCCACAAATCTATATATTATTAAAATGTTATGATCTCATGGACCATGTTGTTTGATTACTTCATGATTCCTGTCTTATAAACTACCAAGATTTGTTCAGTGACTCAAGATTATGATATATGATATGTGGGGAATGTTTTTTCAAAAGTTATTATCATTTTCTCAAACCCTTATGCTCACATTATCTTTAAATATCTCTATTGTTTACCCTTAGTGAGCATTTGAGATCACCTTTTATTATGTTTTATTTCCATAGGTTATGAATAATGGTACGGAGTATGATATGTATATGTATTGAATTGAATCTCCTGTAATTATTTTTAAATCCTACTGTATCATTCCCCACATTAGTGATAACTTCTATAACCATCAAAACTTTCATCTTGTAACATCTCATATTTTTGGTGTATTATTATTTGATGTTATATGATTTTATTTTGAGATCTAGTGCTAAGATGATGCGTGATTCCAAGTCTTGGGGTACCCATAAAAAATGTTTGAAAATATTATAATATTTAATATCACGTGTGCATGATGTTCCTAAAAAAGTGCAACAACTCCCAAAGGGGTTTCTAGATCATAAATATAAAGGAACCGTTGAATTCAGAATAGTAGCTTTACCCTAGGAATAACGTAACTTTGGTCAGCGTGAGTCATCTATGTAAAAATTCCCTAAAGATGTTACTGTAAATAAATTAATTTAGTAAAATAATTTTATTTTTAAATACTAATAACTAATTAACGGGGACTCAGATTTGAAATCCAAGAACACTTTTGAGTTCTCAGTGTAGTGTTTTCATTAAGAGTGACATAAACTTTTTCTATGGGGGCGTCTATGGAAAATCCATAGAGGTTTTGGAAATGAATAAAATAATTATAACAAATTAATTTGCTTTGTTTTTTGAACACTACGATTGAATCATCATTAAATATATGATTATGGGAAATCCCAGGGTTATCCACATAACTCTGGAGATGTTGGAGGACCACTATAGAGAACCTTAGAGAATCCTCTCAAGTAAAAGGTGGTAGATTATGGATCAATCAATAAACAAAACCATGGATTCGATGGATCAAGGATCGATGAACAACAATGACAAAAAAAATTTCTTCATCAACAATCAATCCAACTCGAGGTAGGGCATGTGTTTAAATTGTTTAATTTACCTGTTCTAAATATCTACAATGAACATGAATCAATCAATGAAAAGATTGATTCATAGATCATGTGTATTGCTGGAAGGAATTTCTTTGGTAGATTTTAGTGAGATAATTGATTCTGGTTAATCTACTGATGGTTTTATCTTGTCGTTCTAATGGAAACGAATGATGATTGACATGAACATCATTTGAGGTTTGTTCCTCTTGACTGACGATGCTTTTCTCCCCCCAATTCTGTGTTTCACCACAGGTATTTTTCATTGGCCTTGGGATTTACACATCTTGATCAATTGATCGTTGCACACATGTTTCTTGTCACAAAAATCCAACATCGTAGACTTGGGATCAACATGACACGATTGAGGTGTGACGATGGAGACAGAGCGATTCAGATGATAGATGATTTATGAATTTGAGTTCTTTAGTGAATAACAAAGAATGAAAATTTGATCCATTTTATGAGCATATCTAATGTATGGATGTATTATTTTAGGATGGAGAGTGGAGGATGAGATCAGATCTATGATCATCATCCTTTTCAAGCATAAAAGAAGGCATGGTGGTATGTGGAAGGGACCACATGCATGACAGGGACAATGGCTAGTGGCGCGTGGCGGTGCAGCGGTGGTCAGTAGTGTAGGAGGCAGTGGTTTTGGTGGCATATGAGGCGTCAGTGTCAGAAGTTCGGGATTCCATATACACAAAGGGTTGGTGGGACTAGTGGAGATAGATGTGGTGAGGGTCGCCGGTTACAGATGGGCAAGGAGGGCCATGCAGAGTTGGCCCAAGTGAGAAAACAGGCTAGGTCAAAGCAGCAGGTTGGCCCAGGTGGGATGAGATAGATAAGTGGGTTAGGTTAGGTTAGTTTTGTGTTCTGGATCAGACCCCGCTCAGATCCAGGGTAACCCAGGTGAAGCTCAATTGTGGTCGACTGTAGTGAGCGACCATGCGATTGACCGTGATGGTCGACCACAATGTTCGGTCAGGTGCGGTAGGTGGACCGAATGTGAAGGTTATTCCACCAGCAACCGGTCTATGCGGTATGTGGATCGATCATTGTGTTCGACCATGGTGATAGGTGGACCTACCGTGGTGGCAGGTCCCTAGGCCCCTGAAAGGTTTCAGGCAGTTTCATTCAAATGCTCACAACTTCTAAATAGTGTATCCAATAGACGATCCATTTATGTTACTGAGATCCTAACATTGAGAAGATCATTTTAAAACAAATGGTTGGTACTATGTGTCTCTACAATCCATGTATAACCTTCTACACACCATGTATATCAAGAATTTATACCATGTGAGGCTCTTCTACACGTGAAAACTTAGGATAACAATAGATGTTGCGTAACCCCTAGGACACGCCATGTACTCCCATCCAAACTTATTGTGTCTCTTCATTTTCCTATTTTGGACCAGTATAGGTGGAGTATGATCCCTTGTTCCTTTCCTGGAGGGTTAAATATGACATTAAATCCACATCACTATATTTTAATCCCCTCTAGAAGTCAAGTATCAGATAGAGTATGGTATCCCTCCCCGAGAAGAGAGTGGGATCCTCTATCACCACTATTAGAATCTGTGGAATCAGTTAACCTCCTTGAGGAGGGATCTAATCCTTCATCTAGTGGGCCATATCAGTTGGGTCCATGGTGTCCCTTAGTGTGTCTGGCCTTGATCCCCTACATAGCGCGTTGATCTAGATTGGGTACATGGTATGCTCTGTCTAGTTCTGAGCGCGATCCACGGTGTCCCCAGATCAATTCTGGGCATGAACCCCTCTCTTTGGATCATAGTCTTCCTTGAACAATGTGTTATCTTTGGGTGGGGCCCAAACAAGCTAGACCTCTTTGTTGAGTGTCTATAATGATATCATGTCTCGATGAGTGAGTTCTCCTAAAACGAGCATACATTCAGCAGAATCCTACAGCTGGAAGTTAGTAATGACCACTTAATGTAATGGTTCATCTCTTGAGTATATCTGGATATTCTTATTATATGTTTTGGAGACATATACCTATATAAATATACCTATATAAATATACCTATAATTCTTTTTGTTGTATTGATTTGTGATTTCAGGGTGTCTTATTAAGTATTGTTATACTCATCCCTGCATGGACTTTTCCCACACATGTTGTGTCTTTTGCATATGATAAACCCTTTTAAAACTCCTTAGGTGGAATAAGAGCATATGCTGCTTAGTGAGACCGGATAGACTGAGGTGTGTTCTTACGACTTTTAGAGATCAGTCCTAGTACCTTTACTTTCAGTTTGGACTTGTGTTACATATTCTTTTTAGTGGGCTTGTATTTGAACATATTTACTTTCCAATACTTTTACTATCACCATAGGTTATGGGATCTTAGTGGTATGCATGAATTTTTTACTTAGTGGTTTTTACATTTCATCATTTTGTGTCTTGGATATGTGTGCATGTTTTCATGTACTTAAGAATATTGCCTCCCATTTGTGGGATATGCCTACTCGATGTTAGTCACTATCCCCAGTCCTATTAGAGGCGGGCTTAGGGTAGTCATGACATGGGCCCCTTTGGGATGGGTCGTGAAAGAGTGGTATTAGAGCAGGATCAGTTCTACTTTAAGACCAAGAGTTTGTGAGGTTGGTTTGGGGAAACTTTGTTAAGTGTTTTGAGTCTAGATTTCAGGCCAGGGACTCTAGTGTTGGTGTGGCAATCTATGTATCCATACACGAGGACTCTGATTTCCTACTTTTTTACTTAGTACATGAAGGTAATGGTTGCGAGAAAAAACAATGATACATGCATTATATAGGAATGGTTTTTTCTTCTATGTCCTTCTTGAGTCAAATTTCTAGATATACTCTTTTGAATGTAGTACATTTTGTTTTATTTTAGGATGCCTCCATATAGACATCCAATTGGGATTCCATTAAGTGATGACGAGGATGATCTACCCAGTGAAGAGGTATCAGTATAAGGGCATGTACCATAGATAGAACCTCTGGGTGATTTACCAGATATACCACCACTTGTCAATTAGTAGCTATTACTAGCACTACAAGCTGAGGATGCACGCTAATTAGGTGAATTTCATGAGTTTTAAAGGAAGAGACATCCCATATTTCAGGGTGATCTAGACCCCCAGTTGGTTGAGGATTGGCTAGAGGCAGTCACCCATGTTTTCCACATTTTGAGGATGTGTAATGATCAGATGGAAGTCCTTTACACGAGTATTATTTGGGGTTTTATAGGGTGATGGTGGAGCTTTGTGAATCAATCACATGACAGGACAAATCTCTCTTGGATAGACTTTGAGTGTCTCTTTAGTGAGGAGTTCTATCTGGCCATGTTGCCATCGGTACACATACAGGAGCTTCTGCATCTGTAGCAAAAAAATATGACCATGGAAGAGTATTCAGTGAATTTTAAATACCGTTTTCACTACTCCATGGAAATGGTAAGAGACCGGTTCTTTTGGGATCAAAACTTCGAATGAGGTTTGTGTAGGGACACCTGAGCTTGTGTTATCCCTCTAAACATTCCTACTTATAATGGGGTGCTTGAGAAAGATCTTTTGGTTGAAATTTTCTTGGTTAATAGGATAGAACTAGTGATTTTAGGTAGTGGGTAAGAAGGAGAAGAGACCTCAACAGTAGGGAGAAAAATTCAGTATCATAGACTTGGATGTGTGAGACATTTCAAGAGGAGGTCCCATGATAGATGATCTACAGTTCAAGGCTCACCGGGT
Organism: Viscum album; assembly: GCA_963277665.1. Lineage (NCBI taxonomy): Eukaryota > Viridiplantae > Streptophyta > Magnoliopsida > Santalales > Viscaceae > Viscum > Viscum album. The sequence continues at coordinate 564,613,748 of OY728134.1, read as the reverse complement.
GGGTCCAATCACCCTAGAGAGAAGTGGTGATATTCATGTGATGGAAGGGGGAATCTCACCTGAGATTTTATAACCCATTATACTGTTGACATGGATACTATTTATGGACCACTGAGGTAGATACAATGATAGGAGTAGACTTATCCAAATGGTGCTAGATGTGGAAGAGGATTCAGGAGAGTAGCAGGAGGTTGTCGATGTTTCAACATGTTACCACCACCACCTCTAGTGGTCCACACTAGGCTCGAGGAGCTAGAGGATAGAGGATGGGACAACTGCATGTGGTCAAGGCATATAACCCAGGGGCTCTTGGAATGATTCGAGGTATGATATGTGTCTTTTCTACCATAGTTTAATTTTTGATGAATATGGGTTCTAATCATTATTTTATTTCCACAAATATTATTTGAGACTTAAATATTATGGTTGGACCATTGACTCGACCCTCACGATTGGGGAAACCTACTAGAGGACACCCAATGATCCTGCACTAGTGCTGATAGTGTGACCTAACCCTTGGAGGCGAGATTCTTTCTTGGGATCCCTTGGTAGCGATATCGAGGCCTTATGATGTCATTCTGGGTGTGGACTGGTTATCCAAATTTCATGCTTAGTTTGACTATTTTAGGTAAAGAGTTTTGTGTTTCCATAGTGATGGAACCAATTTTTCATTTTTAAATGAAAAATGAAATACAATTAGCATAGAAAGGGCTTCATGAGACCCAGTGTTTCACCCTCAGTAGCCCCAATTTTTTTTCCAAGAAGGAAGATGAGAGATGGAGGTTATGTATAGATTCTGGCACTTAAACCAGGTGACCGTGAAGAACATGTATCCACTACTAAGGATTGATGACCCCCTTTTATCAGTTCAGAGGGGAATAATGGTTCTCAAAGGTTGAACTCACATCAATGATTTTAGGATCTGAGACATATTTTGACAAGTGCTCTAATATTGAGATTTCTAAAGGAGGGTGTTGAGTACGTATTATTCTGCGATGAATAAGGTTCCGGGCATGGTTGTGTCCTGATGCAGATTAAAGTAGTGATTTAATTTGGTTCATGCCAGTTGAGACCAGATGAGAAGAACTATGCGACCCATGATCTTGAGTTAGCAGTGATAGTCTTCGCATTGAAGATGTGGTGATACTACCTGATGGGAGAGTAGTTTATCATATACTCTAATCACAAGTGTCTCAAGTATATCTTCTCTTAGAAGGATACAAACTTGAGATAGAGGCATTGGCTAGAGTTACTTTTGGAATATGACTTTGAGATTGTTTATACTCATGGGAAGGGTAACAAGGTGGCAGATTCCCTCAGTAGGAGATCTATCTTGTTATTGCTAAATGAGATGTTAAGATAGTTGGCCTCAGTATATTTATCCTTTATGGATGGATATGGAGTATCTTACTTAAAGTAGATGGTTGTCACCCATCCACTCTTATAGAGAGTTAGGGAGGCATAACTTGGGGATACTGACTGCGAGACTGTACATGCTCAGATTTCCATAGGGAATCCTCCTAATAGATATTAAAAATGTGGGGAGCATTTCGTTCTTTTTAAAGGATGCACATTAGTACATTGGAATTGCGGGAGGATGTTCTTAGGGAATATCATATATCCACTTTTATGGTACATCCAAGTGTGGTGAATATGTACCAAGACATCTAAAATCATATTTTTTGGCCAGATAAGAAGAAAGGAGTTATAGTGTTTGTTTCTCGATGACTTACTTTTTGGCAAGTGAAGGCAGAGCACCAGGTTCCAACAAGTTTAGCTCAACCACCTAATGTAACAGAAAGTAAGTGGGATGGGATATTTATGTACTTCATAATGGGTTTACCATATACGTCCAAGGGACATGATTCCATCTATGTGACGATTGACTGAATCACCAAATCAAACCACTCCCTAGCTATCTGAGAGAAAAGTCTAGTAGAGAGATTGGGAAGCCTCTATGTACCAGAGATAGTTCAACTCCGTGGAGTTCCATCGATGATTGGTTCTGATTGCGATGCTCGATTAAATTCCCAGTTGTGGAAGGTATTGAAAGAGGAATTCGGGACCCATACACTCTTGGGAACAACGTTTCGTCCACTTTTATCCACCACCGTAGTTAGATTGGTTACATGATGTCTTACACATGCCGCATCTGAGGAGGTACGTGCATGACCCATTTCCCGTCATCAACAAGGGAAATCTAGAGATTGAGCATGGGGATATTTTTGAAAAGTACACAGTGGAGATCGATGATAGGTAGGAGAGGATATTTCATGGGTAATTGATTCCTTAGGTGCATGTCCGGTGGTAGTATGTTAATCTCCAAGAGGGAACATGGGAGTGTGAGGCACAAATTCATACTCAGTACCCTCATCAGTTTGTGTAGCCCTTGATTTTGAATTTCAAGGATATAAATCTCCAAGTTGGTGAGAATTTAGCAACTTGTATTTTCTGTGTATTATTTTTCGATATTATATGGTTTGATTTTGAGATCAGGATTTAAGACAGTGTGCGATTCTGAGGCCTAGTGTGCCTTGAAAAAATGTTTAAAAAATATTAAAGTATTTGATAGCACATGAATGTAGTGTTATTGAAAATGTGGAGTAACTCCCAAACGGATTAAAAAATCAGAAATATGAGGGCACTACTGAATTTAGAATTGGAATTTTACCCCAGGAGTGACGTGAATTTGGTCAGTGTGATTTATCTATAGAAAAAGTCACCAAAGTATTAACTATAATTAAAATAATTAAATAAAATTATTTTATTTTAAAATCCTAATAACTCATGAATGGGGACTTTTATTGGAAATCCAAGACCACCATTGAGTTCGTAATGTGGCGTTATCCTTAGGCATGACATAACCTTTTTCGGAAGAGGGTGTTTGTGGAAAATCCATCGCGGGTGGCAAGATGTATAAAATAATTAAAATAAATTATTTTGTTTGTTTTTCCAATATTGTGATTGAATAATCATTAAATATATGATTATGGGTAAATCATAAGGTTATCCACATATCCCTGAAGATTCCATAGGTCTGCTAGAGAGAACCTTGGAGAATCATCTCAAGCGAATGACGACAGACCGTGGATTGATCAATCGACGCAACCTCAGATTCAACAGATCAAGGATCAGAAAATGGTGATGACTCAAATTTTTTCTACATCAATGATTGATCTATCTACATTTAGGGAATGTTTTTAAATTGTATAATATTTCCATTATTAATTTCTACTATGATTGTGAATTAATCGATGAACGGATTGATTCAGGGATCATGTGTATTGTAGGAAGGGATTTATTTTGTGGTGATTTTAGTGAGAGAATTTCATTAAGTTAATATATTGATGGTTTCAGATTTTCATTATAATGAAAATAAACCATGACAAGAATGAACATCAGTCGAGGTTCTTTCCCCTTGATTGATAGTGATCCCCCCCAATTTCTCATTTCACCCCAGGCGTTCTACGTTGACCCAGGGTTCGACACATCACAATCAATCAATCATTACACACCTATTTCTTGGAATAAATGACATATATCTTATTATTGGGATAGGAATGACACAACATAGGCGTGAAAATGGAGACAGAGGGATTCAGATGACATATGATTCATTAATTCCTGTTTTTTGGTGTTCTTTAGTGAAAAATGAAGAACACAGATTTGATTCATTTTGTGAGAATATCTAAAGAATCGATGCATTGTTCAATAATAGTGAGGATAGGATGAGTTAATATCTATGATCATTATCATTTTAAAGCATTAGAGGTGGTATGGTGGTCCATGGAAGGGACCACTGACATGATGACGGTGGAGACTAGTGCATGGAGGCGTAATGACGATCATCGATGTGGGATGCGACAACGTCGACATTGTAGGAAGTGGCAGTATCAACAGTCTGGGATGTTGTGGACATGGAGAGGAACGTAGATTGTGGCTGGGCTAGGTGGGCCATGTGTTGAAGGTATATGAAAGATAGTGGACCATGTCAGAGTAGCGGGCTGTGCTAGGTGGGTCGAGCTAGAGCAGCAGGTCGGGTCGGGTCGGGTTAGTGGGTTGGAATGGACCCAGGTTGGATCTGAGGCAACTGGGGTAGAGCCTGGTTGTATTTAGCCAAAGAGGGAGACTGTGGTGGTCAATAGTGGCACCTCAGTAGCTCGAGATTACATAGGGAAAAGTGACCGCATGACCGACTGTGGTGGTTGACCGCAACAACCAGTCTGGCGTGATGGGTGAATAGACCACGACAGTCAGTTCAACAGTGACCAGTCCGCATGGTAGGTGGACTGACCAGAGTATGTAACGTCCCGGATTCGGGTTCCACTCAACAGGTTCCCTAAACCCGGTTGGTCACATGATCTCAAGAACATTTCCCCAAATTCAAGATGAAGTCGACTAGCAGTGAGGACCTAGGTCTAATAGTGGGAAAACTATGCCCTCATTTGTCAAAGTGTAGTGCAACAGAGAAAATATAAACATACTAAAAAGAATGTAGTAAACAATAACAAGATGAAAAGGAAAATAGTACTGGAGTAAATAAATGACCAATAATCATATATATGATGATGAAATATGTCCCTAAGTCTAATAAAGCATCCAAAACAGGTTACACTACAATCTAATACGGTACAAGGTACAAGTATAGAAAAACCAAGAAAAAAAGTGCAGTAGGATCTCAGCAGCATTGCAGGACTAAGCTTGGTCACATGTTCTCTTACTCCTCTACGACAATCAAGTACCTATAAAGGTACTTTTTCCCTTATCAACACCTGCAGCAATATAATCTGTTTGGGCCCAAGACATGACCCAAACAGGGTGTGAGAAATAAATCCCAGTAGGTAACCACAAAAGGCCCATGCCCAACTATTAATGAAAATGTGTAACAATAGTGTGCAATAATAAAATTCATTAAACTAGAAAGTACTCAAAATTAACTTTCTATAACAGTCAAATTTCCATTTTATTAATTATTTATCAATTCTAAGCTTGTGAGTTAGCTTAGCAGGTATGACATAATAAATCACCACAGTGAATATACAAAGTTAATGTTGTCCGCAGACATGAAAATACTTACCCTTCGGTAATTAGAATCAAAACCCATAGGTGACTTCCTACAGGCATAACGAATATTTCCCTCATGTGTATGACGTGTCGCCCATAGGAACAGAAGATACTACCCATAGGCATGAGAAAAGCTGCACCCAGGCTAAATGAAACACTGCCCTTAGTCTTAGAAAACACTACCCTCAGGCTAAGAGAGTAACCAGGCCGATCCCAACACATAAGAAAGCAATTTATATACAATTTCTCTCAAGGAAACTCAAAGTATGCTATAATCACGACATACCCATGAGTATGCTGGCCAAATGGATAAACAAGGGAAACACACCCACGTGGTGGCCCTGGATCAAGGAAATGATCCCAAATAGTAGTATATACATATTCATTCAATTACCCATGCAATTATAGGTATTTAATCAGTCAAGGCCTCATCCATATAACACCACAAACATTGGTGCGTAGAACCATGGTAAAAAACACTTAAAAGTTATAATTAATCACCAGACCACCTACCTCTTTCTCCTCTAATTGATATAAGTGAACGGCGCCTCCCAAAACGACCAAGAACGGTGTAGATCTAGGATAAACATTCAAACATTCAAACTCAAATAACATCCCCATGGAAAATAATTGGAAGGGAAAACTCAAGGAGAAAGAAGAACTCACCCGTGTGGTTCAAACGAGATCCCCGGTGAAGGAATCAGAGTCCCGGTGTGTGGTTGAGAGCTCTTCCAAGATCTGGCCATCTCTCCCATGGACCTCAGGAGTTCTAAGATTCCTCTATCAAAAGAGGAGAATACTTCCTGTTTTAAGAGGAAAAAACATAACTACACGGTGTGTACTCTCAAGTACATAGTGTGTACTTTCCATTTTTTAACTGTTGCTCTGGCGGCCAATTTCTACCACCTCACTATTCATCTGTCGACAAGATTACACGACGTGTAATTTTGAGTACACGGCATGTACTGTCGTTCCGCTGGTGGCTACTTCCACCACCTTACTTTTCACCTGCCAACTGATTACACGGTGTGTATATACTAAGTACACGACATGTAGTTAGTTTTTACACCCTTCATCACTGACAGGCCTACACGCCCTGTATACTCATCCCACGTGGCCAAAGTACACGTCGTGTGAAAAAAATACATGGCATGTAACCACAATATTTTGGATTTTTTTCCCATTTTCCTCATTTTCTCAAAAACAATTATGGAAAAAGGAAAATAAGGAAACCATACCTCAAGAATAAGAATCAGGTTCTTATAGAGTAATTGACCACATTGATCAACTATAATGGTAGGTGGACCTACAACGATGGTAGGTCCATAAGCCCCCGGCAGGTTTCAGTCATTTTCATTCAAATGCTCAAAACTTCTAAATAGAGTGTCCAATGGATGAGCAGTCTATGGCATTGAGACCCTAATATTGAGACAATATTTTTGAGATAAATGTTAGGGATTGTGTTTATTTGCACTCCAGGTATACCCTTATACAAACCATTTATATAGAGACTACATGTCGTGTGAGTCTCTTCTATATGGGAAAACCTGGGATAGCTGGACACGTATGTATCCCCTGGGACACGATGTGTACTCCCATAAAGAGTGATTGAGGCTCTTCATTTTCCTATTTTGGAATAGTATCGGTGGAGTGATTTCCATTAATGCTTTCTTAAAGGGCTCAGTATGACATTACATCCACATCACTGGATTATAATACCCTCTAGAGGTCGAGTCTCAAATAGAGTATGGTATCCCTCCCCAAGACTGGAGTACAATCCTTTATCATGACTAGTGGAGTGTGTGGAATTGGATAACCTCATTGAGTTGGGTGCTGATCCTCAATTTAGAGGTCCATATCAGTAGGGTCTGTGGTATTCCCTATTTTATCTAGGGGTGATTTCTTACATAGCTGGTTGATCCAGATTGGGTATATGGTATCCCCTAGCTAGTTCAGGGCACGATCTGTGGTATCCCCCAGTCCGTTTTGGGCAAGAACCTCTCTCTGTGTATCAAAGTCTTCACTGACCAATGATTTCTCTTTAGGCATGGAACAAATGAGCAAGACATCTTTTTTGAGTGTCTCCAATGATATCATGGATCAAGGAGTGAGTTCTCCCAGAACAAGTGTACTTTGAGCAGAATCCTATGGTTGGCAGTTAGTCATGACCGCCTAATGGAGTGGTGTATCTCTTGAGTATATCTAGATATTATTTCTATATGTGTTGTAGACATATACCTATGTGGAGATAATTGTACTTACTTTATTGTATTTCTTTTTTGTTTTGGTGTTTCCTACTGAGTATTTTTATACTCACCCCTACATGGGCTTTTCCTACATGAGTTGGGTCTTGTGTAGATGATCAACCTTTTTACAGAGCCTTAGGCAGACCAGGACCAGACAGTGCTTAGTGATACTAAAAAGATGAAGGTGTGTTCATGTGTCTTTCATAAAGAAGTCCTAGTGCCTTTAATTTTAGTTTGGACTTGTGTTAGAGACTCTTTTGTATTGGGCTTGTATTTGGAATTGTTTTGTAACACACCAAGATTTCATAGTACATTATTTTTTCAATGTAATTCAATAACTTGCACTATACGCAACACTGAGTTCTAGCGCACCATGACTTACCAAACTAGCTGCTCAAAAGTGTCTATGAATAATATTAACTGAATTTTTAACTTTGTATAATCCTTATAATTTTAGAATCCATATTATGAGTTTCTTAGACATAATGTAAGAACAAATACATTTTTTCAGATACAAGAAGTATTTTTCAAAAAATGGAATTTTACCGCCTTTTAATGGCGAAGCCTTTTTAAATACAATATTTGAAACTTTTATATATTCAATTTGACAAAATAAACTTCTTCTTTTAGAATTGGAAAATAAGAATTTATTTTCAATAATGTATTGGTGTTTTTCTGATTACTTTCGTATTTGGGTGAATAGTGAAAAATACTTTCTTTTAACTGAAAATATTTTTTTTAATCAAAATAATTTATAGTGTTAAATTATACATTTTAATGGTTTGGATGTATAATTAGATTATATTTTTACACTTTAATCCATGTTTTTCATTGGAATTAATTTCACATTGAGATTATATATAAAAAAGTGTCAATGTTTTGATAGTTATTGTTTCTTAAAAACACGCTATTTGTTTTGACAACGAGAATTAATTTTAAATTAATAAATGAAACTTCTATGTTTTGAATTTTGTAAAATAGACTTCATTTTAGTATTCGGAATATTGAAATTATCCTAGCGTGAATTTTTGGTATTTTTCTGAAAACATTCAAGTTTTGATGAATAGTGAAAAAACACTGAGTTATCGTTTAAAACCGATTTTTTATTTAAATAATTATTTATTTTATTTAAATTTATTTTAGGTCAAAATAGATACATAATATTTATATAAGTTCAATTTAATTCATTGGAGTCAATTTATAATAATTTTAGACATATAAAAATTTTATTGAACTTTTCACCGTCTTTTACCCACCTCCTAGGAGAATTTGTGAATTCACATAAAACTTAATTTTACCACTTCTGTGGGTGGACTTTCAAAAATTAAAGAGACACAGTTGATATCAGTAAGTAAAATGTGGTTCAATAAGATAAAAATAATTTTTGGTGAATAGTAACCTTTTACTTTTATTTACCACGATTAAAAGTAAATAGGGTAGTTAAGGGTAAAAATGATATTATTATTACCCTAACACATGTCCTAATTCTATTTTATAAGTGTAATTCGACCAAAAAAACCTTAGGAATAACATATGACCATTTAGGATCACTTGGATTAGATTAATACATTTATTATAATTTTATTTAAAGAAGAGTTAAAAGAGTTAAAATCAATGTTTAGTAACTAAACCATTTTTAATATAGGGTTGTACATAAGATAAATTAGACTATAAATATTCATTATAAATATAAAAATATTTCCTAAATTATGGTATTTTATTTATAATTTTTATAAATTAAATAATTAAATTTATTTATGACACAATGATGATGCAGTAATTACCTTATTAATGAAAGAATCAAATAAATGGTATTATAAATATTAAATTAAATATAATTTCAATGTTTTTATGACATCCACGAATTTTATAGGGGACTATGACATGTTAGATATGATTCAATTTATCTTTTTCGAATTAATCAAGTTGTGATGACTTTCACAAAAATAAAATACCAAATAGTGTCAAAATTGACATAAATTAATATTTAAAACAAATACTATATTATTGGTTGATATAATAATAATTAAAATGTAAGGTTCGGCCAAAGGGATTAAATAATATTATATATGTCATTAATGAGACACTTGAGGTTCTATTGGAAGTTTAGAGTAAGTTTATTAACCATATATAGTAAGAATACAATAAGACTTGGTAAAAGTTAAACTATTTAACTAAGAGTTAAATATAAATGATAAGGTTAAAATGGTAACCTAAACTTGTCTAAAACCTATTGGTTGAGAGGATTTATACCCATAACCATCTAAGTCTCTAAATAAATTCATTTTGAACCGTTATAAACCGAATATGATTGTATAATAAATTAATACTTTAATCTTTTTCTAAAGTGACCATCACCCCTCTTATAAAAGGAAACTTCCCCTTCTCTCAAAATCACACCTCCAAAGCCATTTGGATCTGCCAAAACCTGCCAAAATATCATCCCAACTTCCCTCAATTCATCCTAGAGGCCTTATTTTGATCATAAATCCAACGTAAGGATCCCTTTTGATCAAATCAAAAGGAAGAACCCGAAGAAGAGGTAATGATTTTACCACCCTCTTTCAAGTTCCTTTCTTCTTCCACTTTTTCTTTATTTGTTATTTCCATTATAAAATACTAAATATAGTATCTTATATATACTATTTTGTTATTATAAATATTTCACAACTATATTCATTATTCTATCCATATTATGAATGATAATGTCACCATGCGTGCGTACGTAAGGCTTGCCGTCTCCACGTCGTGGTGTAATTTGTTATTCAACACTATGTAATTTGGATGGATATTTTGATGAGTAATATGTATATAAATAATGAAAATAATATGATAATATCTATATAAAATTAATATACCATCCAATTCCACACCATTAAGGAAATGATATTTTTTCTCGTGCGTACGTACGAATTGTCGTCTCCATGACACGATGAGATTCATTTCCATATTCACCATTCATCGACGATTATAAAAAAATATATATGACTAATATTTTTGTAATATATGAAATAATAATTATACTGGAGATATATATATATATATGTACTTACATATATTTTATTCATTTAGTTCCGTTCAATACGTTATGATAACAGAAACAGCGTTTATGCGTACGTACGGACTACCGTCTCCATAAACAGTGTTTTCCATTTCATATATATGTCTATTATAAATATTTATATTCTAAATATATATGATATATAAATCATGTTTTATATTCTGGAAGTATTTAAATCATGATCTAAGTGATACAATCAAGAGTAACAAGTTAAAACACGTACGATAAAGAAAGCAATTATTACCTGGAATGTTAATTTAACATGGAAATTATTACTAAATGGGTAGTATAAAGTCATAAATGAATAATATATGATATCATAAATATTAATATGGCTCTTTTATAATTTAATAACATATTTCGATCTTCATATAGGAGGTTAAACATACCCTCGACTAAAGGAAAGTTCAAGGTAAACGTTAATTCCTAAATCTCATTATTATCAGAGATTGTTTATGTGTAAGTATTTTCTGGGACATATTTATCATACATGTCCATTTTTCATTAAAATGGATTAAAAATGAATATTTTAAGGATTTACGAAAGGTACTCTTTATCAAAATTGTAATTTTAAATGTTTTAAAGATTTATCTTTCTAAATATTTTTAATTAATGTCCATGTTTTCAAAATGATTTTAAGGATTCATTTTTATGGGCATGAATGTTTTGAAATGATAATTCTTTTCAAAAGTTTCAAAGTGGTATGGGACACTTTTATTAAAAAATATCTTTTAAATTAGTTCATTTATAAATGTGTGACTTTTAAATGATTTAAAAAAAGGATATTTCTCTCAAAAAAATTTACCCATCATTTTCAACTATGTCAGCATCCTTTATTGGATATTATTTTTGATTGAGTTTGATTTATTATAATATAATATTTCATATTGTATTGAATGAGTTATGCTATGTTTGACTGTGGATGTTTTTATTTTTATACCATTCATGGTTTATGGTTAATTTATTGACATTACGTATGGTAGTTTTAATACGAATGTTTATGTTATGTTTCAACTTTTTCATATGAGGAATGCAGTGGACATAGTATGTGATGGGTGTAGCCCGCTATAGCTCCTCAATGCATCAGATGGTCTCATGAGACAAACTAGTGTCTTGGCATAAGTCCATGAAAAAAAATTATTTTTATTTTTGGCACGATGCCTTGACTATGTGGTAATGATGTGCGGTATTAGGCATTCCCTCATCGTGAAATTAGTTATTACATGTGATTATTCAACTAGTAGAATATCCATGTGCATGTTTATATGGTAATTTTTCATTTATTTTAACCATATTATGTTCATGTTTATGTTTAAAAAGATGTTTTTTTATTACACATCTTTCCTTAAAAGTTTATAGCTTCTGCTAAATTATTTACCCTTACTGAGCATCTGAGGTCACCCCTTTATTATGTTTTATTTTCCCAGGATTCCATGGAGTGTATTATGATTGATATTCAGGGTTAAGCTAAAGGAAAAAATGGAATTATCAAATATCTATCTATGCTGTGTTTTATGCTTCAAATTGTAATGTAAAGTTAATGTATGCAATCTATTTTTCAAGACTGCTAAACTGATCGGTCCTTCAGGACTTGATTCCTAGTAATCGTGCCAATGTATTAAAATAATGCACCGACTCTAGGTAATTGGGGTCGGGGTGTTATAGTTGGTATCAGAGGAAGGTTATTAATAACCTTGGAAGCTAGATTAAGATAAAGTTTGATTAGAGAACATAGACCTAAGATAGACTTTGAGGATTAGTATAGAAGGACTTCCAATAATTTTTGTAATGTAGAGATTTTGTGAGTTTTCCAAGAAAATACATCCCTTTCTAGATACGAGTAGGTAGAGGTGGCTCTGGCACAAATGTACCTAGGGGTAAAACCCAAAAACACCTCTTTGAGCTAGACTCGAAGGGGAACTGGTGCACGGTAATGGGCCTTGCTGCACTCTTGGTTATGACACTCCCAAGGGATATTCTTAGGATAATTATCATTTTCATTACAAACCACTATGAAGGGTTTACACATATATATCTCCTCAAATAAAACCTTTATGTGATTATGGATTATATCCATAAACTGTTCAATTTATGTTAGGTATTTTACATGTTTGGAATTATGAATTGCAATTTATAAACTGACCTAGTGTATGCCATTATTTAGAAATGGTGCCCAGTGGAAGGAACGAGAACTATAGCAATACGTATGATCCAAAGAGTAAGAAGGGTCATATCAATCATCGTATTAAGCCATAATTTAGAAGTTAAATATTCTCCCATGTATTCTCAACAGATGAAGAAATAATATCATATGTTAGTAAGATAAGTAAAGAATTCTCTGAGTCCTATGGATTTGAAGGGAAGCAAGAGAAGAAAAGGATGGAAGAGAGAAAGATTGATAAAGGGAAGAGGGAAAAGAAGAATTTTCCCATATATGATAATTGTGGGAAGAAACACCATGGAACTTCCCTGAAGGGAATGGGAGTTTGTTATAAGTATAGAGAAAACGAACACCATGTACGAGACTGCAAGGGTATGAAAAAGGTTTCAAATGTACAATGTTTCATATGCAAGGAGTTGAGACACTACGCGAACCAATGTCCAAATCATCAGAGTATTCCCCAAATGATGATATTGGATAATAATCAAGTTATGATACTACCACAGATGAGTAGGAATGATTAGAGTTCTTATGTTGTTATTAATGAATTATGTCATTTGAGTGTTGTATCAACAATGTGCTGGTTATAATAATTATGTATTATATAAGGATTGTATTGCAGTACTATTTCATTAAGGACTTGAGATTGTGTGGAACCAAGAAAAGTGACTCAATAGTAGGTTATTTTTTTTGGAAAATATATGGTTGCGAGAAAGATAAACCATAACATGGTTCTGATACTAAGGTTCTGATTTTGGAATAATACATGATTGATTTGGATAAATTATATTAGATATTCTTGACTACCATGAAACTGATTAATAATTTGTATATTCCATCATTGTTGGAGTTTACAACATTTTTAGATAGAAGAATTATATCCAGTATTCTATAAGTAATAAGGGATCCTAAATGTAATCAATAAGGTTTTATGGTAATTCAGGATGTTGTAGTGTTTTAAAAGAATACATGATGAAGGTGTTCACATGTTATTACGCGGAAAAAAAGATCTTCATTGTGTTTACCTTCCTTATAAATTTTGGACTGTGAGTTTGGATAGAAGTATTTTGGATAATTATAGTTTGAGAGTATTCTTGGATTGCCATAAAAGGACAACCTGAAGGTCGGGCGGAAACCCGTCGCGTCCGGCAAGGCCGTAAGACGTGAACCCGCAACTGAAGGGTGACAAGGGTGTATCACTTACCACTGGACCACGTGATATCCTAGATTGAATAATGTAGTCTTTTAAAAAAATCTGGTAGATGAATTATAATTTAATTTTTTGAAACCTATATGAATAGGATAAATAGAATATTAATTTTAAGTTCTATTATCATTTAGAGTGAAAGATGAGTTTGTGGTAGAAATTAGTTAAAGGATAGGACTCTACCTGTCATGTATATATTTTTATTCTTCTCTTATCCTATGAATAAATTAATTCTTATACTTTAGTGAAGGGATTTTAAAACAAACAATGTGATATCCTAATACCATATGTTTTGTTGAACTGATGGTATTTCAAATCATCATAGATTGATGAATTTAAGGCCCTCAATTCGACACTTGTTTGTGATTGATGACCTCAATCACTACCTATAAATATTTATGTTTTTCCTCCAATTATATGTGTACAATTTCCACCAATGTTCTCTTAATCGAGATCATAATTTGGTGGTGACCCTTTCATGTCCCTTTTCCTCTTATTAAGACTAAATTTTATTAACCTAATTTCCGATGTGGTTTTTCCCAAAGGTATTTTCTATTTTCAACCATTTATTTTCAAAAAATAGTCTCAAATTGAGAGGATGCAATTTATTGAAGGAGGGAAGAATGTAACACCCCAAGATTTCATAGTACGTTATTTCTTCAATGTAATTCAATAACTTTCACTACACGTAACACTGAGTTCTAGCGCACCATGACTTACCAAACTAGACGTTCAAAAGTGGTTATGAATAGTATGAACTGAATTTTAAACTTTATATAATCCTTATAATTTTAGAATTCATATTATGAGTTTCTTAGACATAATGTAAGAACAAATACATTTTTTCAAATAAAAGAAGTATTTTTCAAAAAATTGAATTTTACCGACTTTTAATGGGGAAGCCTTTTTAAATCCAATATTTGAAACTTTTATATATTCAATTTGACAAAATAAAATTCTTGTTTAGAATCAGGACTTAAGAATTTAGTTTCAATAAAGTATTGGTGTTTTTCTGATAACTTTCGTATTTGGGTGAATAGTGAAAAATACTATATTTTAACTGAAAACATATTTTTTAATAAAAATAATTTACAGTGTTAAATTATACATTTTAATGGTTTGGGACTATAATTAGATTATATTCTTAACCTTTAATCCAATTTTGGTCATTGGAATTAATTTTACATTGAAATTATATATAAACAAGTGTCAATCTTTTGATAGTTATTGTTTCTTAAAAACAAGCTATTTGTTTTGACAACGAGAATTAAATTTAAATTAACAAATTCAACTTCTATGTTTTTAATTTGGTAAAATATACTTCATTTTTGGATTCGGAATATCAAAATTATCCTAGGGTGAATTTTTGGTATTTTTCTGAAAATGTTCAATTTTTGATGAATAGTGAAAAAACACTGAGTTATTATTTAAAACCAAATTTTTATTTAAATAACTATTTATTATAGTTAAATTTATTTTAAGTCAATATATATATTTAATATCTATATAATTTCAATGTAATTCATTGGATTAAATTTATAATAATTTTAGATATATAAAAGGTTTATTGAACTTTTCACCGTCTTTTACCCACCTCCTAGGAGAATTTGTGAATTCAAATAAAACATAATTTTTCCGCTTCATTGAGTGGAATTAAAAAAATCAGAGAGACATGGTTTATATAAGTAATTAAAATGTGGTTTAATAAGATAAAAATAATTTTTGGTGAATAGTAAGTTTTTACTATTATTTACCACGGTTAAAAGTAAATCGGGTAGTTAAGGGTAGAAATGATATTATTATTACCCTAACACATGTCCTAATTCTATTGGATAATTGTAATTAGACCCAAAAAACCTTAGGAATAAAATATGACCATTTAGGTCCACTTGGATTAGATTAAGACATTTGTTATTATGTGATTTAAAGAAGAGTTAAAAGAGTAAAAATCCAAGTTTAATAAATAAACCATTTTTAATATAGGGTTATTCATAATATAAATTCGACTAAAAATATTCATTAGAAATATAAAAATATTTCCTACATCATGGTATTTTATTTATAATTTTTAGACATTATATAATTAAATTTATTTATGACACAATGATGATGCAGTAATTACCTCATTAATGAATTAATCAAATAAATAGTATTATAAATATTAAAATAAATATAATTTCAAAGTTTTTATGACATCAAAGAATTTTCTAGGTTCCTATGACTTGTTATGACTGATTCAATGTATCTTTTTCGACGTAATCAAGTTGTGATGACTTTCACAAAAACAAAATACCAAATAGTGTCAAAATTGACATAAATTAATATTTAAAATAAATACTATATTATTGGTTGATATAATATTCATAAAAATGTATGGTTTTGGAAAAGGGATTAAATAATATTATATATGTCATTAATTATCCACTTTAGGTTCTCTTGGAAGTTTAGAGTAAGTTTATTAACCATATATAATAAGAATACAAGAAGACACGGTAAAAGTTAAACTATTTAACTAAGAGTTAAATTTAAATGATAAGGTTAAAATGGTAACCTAAACATGTCTAAACCCTATTGGTTGAGAGGATTTCGACCCATAACCACCTAAGTCCATAAATCAATTAATTTGGAACCATTATAAACCGAATATGATTGTATAATAAATTAATACTTTAATCTTTTCCTAAAGTGACCCTCACCCCTCTTATAAAAGGGAACTTCCCCTTCTCACAAAATCACACCTCCTAAGCCATTTGTATCGGCCAAACCCTACCCAAATATCCTCCCAACTTCCCTCACTTCATCCTAGAGGACTTATTTTGATCATAAATCCAACCTAAGGATCCCTTTAGATTAAATAAAAAGGAAGAACCTGAAGAAGAGGTAATGATTTCACCACCCTCTTTCAAGTTCCTTTCTTCTTCCACTTCTTCTTTTTTTGTTATTTACATTATAAAATAAGAAATATAGTATCTTATATATAATGTTATTTTATTATAAATATTTCACTACTATATTCATTATTCTATCCATATTATGAATGATAATGTCACCATGCGTGCGTACGTATGACTTATCATCTCCACGCCGTGGTGTAATTTGTTATTCAACATTGTTATTTGGATGAATATAATGATGAAAAATATGTATATAAATAATGAAAATAACATGATAATGTCTATGTAAAATTAATATACCATCCAATTCAACACCTTTAAGAAAATGATATTGTCGCTCGTGCATATGTACGGATTACCATCTCCACGACGCGATGAGATTCATTTCCACATTCACCATTCATTAATGATTATAAAAATATATATTACTAATAAGTTTTTAATATATGAAATAATAATTTTGCTAGATATATATATATATATATATATATATATATATATATGTACTTACATATATTTTATACATTTAGTTCCGTTCAATACGTAATGCAAACAGACATAGTGTTTATGCGTACGTACGGACTACTGTCTCCATAAATGGTGTTTTCCATTTCATATATATGTCTATTATACATATTTATATTATAAATATATATGATATATAAATCAAGTTTTATATTCTGGAAGTATTTAAATCATGATCTAAGTGATACAATCAAGAGTAACAAGTTAAAACACGTACGATAAAGAAAGCGATTATTACACGAAATGTTAATTTAACATGAAAATTATTATTAAATGAGTAGTATAAAGTCCTAAATTAATAATGTATGATATAATAAATATTAATATGGTTCTGGTATAATTTAATAACATAATAAGATCTTCATACAAGAGGTTAAACGTACCCTTGACTAAAGTAAAGTGCAAGGTAAGGGTTAATTCCTCAATCTCATTATTATCCGAGATTGTTTATGTGTAAGTATTTTCTGGGTCATATTTATCTTCCATGTCCATTTTTCATAAAAATGGTTTCAAAATGAATATTTTAAGGATTTATGAAAGGTACTGTTTATCAAAATCAGAATTTTAAATGTTTTAAATATTTATCTTTCTAAATATTTTTAATTAATGTCCATGTTTTCAAAATTATTTTAAGGATTTATTTATATGGACATGAATGTTTTGAAATGATAATTATTTTCAAAGGTTTCAAAGTGGTATGGGACACTTTTATTCAAAAATATATTTTAAATTAGTTCCTTTATAAATGTGTGACTTTTAAATGATTTTTACAGAAAGGATATTTCTCTCAAAAAGTTTTACTCATCATTTTCAACTATTTCATCATCCTTTACTGGATATTATTTTTGATTGAGTTTGATTTATTATAATACAATCATTTATATTGTATTGAATGATTTTAGATATGTTTGACTATGGATGTTCTATTTTTATACCATTCATGGTTTACGGTTAATGTATTGACATTACGTATGCTAGTTTTAATATGAATGTTTATGTTAGGTTTCAACTTTTTCATATGAGGAATGAAGTGGACTTAGTATGTGACGGGTGGAGACCACTATAGATCCTCGATGCATCGGTAGGTCTCATGAGACAAACTAGTGTCTTGGAACAAGGCCTTGACAAAAAATTTATTTGTAGTCTTGGCACGAGGCCTTGACTGTGTGGTAATGATGTACGGTATTAGGCATTCCTTTATTGTGAAATTAGTTATTACATGTGATTATTCGACTAGAAGAATATACATGTGCATGTTTATATGGTAATGTTTCATTTATTTTTACCATATTATGTTCAATTTTATATTTATAAGGCTATTGTTTTTATTACACATCTTTCCTTAAATGTGTATAGCTTCCACTAAATTATTTACCCTTACTGAGCATCTGAGCTCACCCCTTTCTTATGTTTTATTTTCCCAGGACTCCGAGAAGTGTATTATGATTTATATGAAGGGTTAAGATAAAAGGAAAAATGGAATTCTCAAAGAACTATCTATGCTGTGTTTTATGATTCAAATTGTAATGTAAAGTTAATGTATGTAATTTATTTTCCAAGACTGCTAAACTGATTTGTCCTTCGGGACTTGATTCCTTGTAATCGTGCCAATGTATTAAAATAATGCACCAACTCTGGGTAACTGGGGTTGGGGCATTACATGTTTACTTTCTAGTATTTTTACTATCACACTCTATTGTGGGATATTAGTGGTATTCATGCATTGTTTACTTAGTGGTTTTTACATTTTGACATTTTATGGCCTGTAGATATGTGTGTGTACATGTACTTTAGGATAATGCCTAAAATTTGTGGGATATACCTACTAAGTGCTAGTCACTGGCCCCTGGCCTATTGGAGGTGGGCTTGGGGTAGTCACGACACATGCCACTCTGGGACGAGTCATGACACATATTCCAGCAATTCATGACCAATTAAACCATTGGACTTATTATTCAAATAAAATTTCATGATTTAATATGATAATAGTATAATTTTATGGAAGTTATAATTTTATAATAACTTCAATAGTTGGATTAAAATGAACTGTCACACCAATATTAATAATCTATCACTTGAGAATTATTTTTTAGCCTTTGTCACTATGTCTGATAGGTCACAAGGACTAAATTAGATACCTATATCCCTCAATCCAATCCTTCCTTCCTATTATAGTTTTCTAGATCCTAAAACCTCCAATATATCCAAGACCCATTGAATCCCAATAGGGATTTAGATTTTCTTAAGTTATAACTTTAGTCATCATAACTTCCAAATTATGATTCCCTTCGACCATATTTAGTTCCATCACCCCATCCTCTAAAATATTATAGATAAAGTTATATTTTAGTTGAATATTCTTCATTCAGAAGTAAAATTCCAAATTATTGGACAAGTGAATCACCATTTTGATATCACATAATAAAACACCGATCTCTTACCTCTTTATGATCTTCACTAATATAATATTCAACCACACCAACCCCTTACCTACTTTTCTAATAACAATATACATTGATTCAATGTTTAATAGTTTAACTACCATTTGTAATTAAGATATCCAAATCATGGTATTAACTTTGAAGTTAATAAAATAGTGGTTCTCTTCTATGAATTAATATCTATACTAAAGTTATAATTATTTGAACCTTTGAAGAGGACATCTATTCTGAAATAGAGAGTAAGATCTAATAACCCTTCAAGATAATAAATGATTCATTGAATGAACTCCCAGTGCTTATTTAAAATTTTATTCAGGAACCTAATAACCACACACACTTCATGAGTGATATCCAGACTTGTCCCCATCATGGTGTACATTACAATTCCTATAACCAATTCATTTAGTAATTTCACTATATAATTATCCTTGTCATCTATTTTAGGTGTCTTATCCTTTGAAATTTTGAAATGTTCAACATATGGAGTAATCATATGATTTAATTTATTCATCCTAAATCTCTATAAAAATTTATTGATATACTACTACAAAGAATGGAACAATGTTCTATAAATAATGTATCTTCCAATTCTCGTCCCTAACATCTTCTTATTAGAAAAAAGATATTTCATCTAGAAACTTCAAGATAGTTTACAATTCAACTCTTCTATAATTTCCTTCAAAGGTCCATCCAAGAGAAATTAATCAAAATAAAGAATAAAAATTAAGAATCTTCCATAATTATACACCATATGATAATAAAATTGATCCACATTACTCTAGTTGAATAGTTTTTCCATGATGATTATTTCAAACATCTGATTACACTTCCTATGTGCCTACTTGATACCATAAATAATTTTCTTGAGATTTTACACTAATACTTAATTTAATTTCAATATTAAACCTTTTGGATGATAGTTATACATTTCTTCCCATAAATATAATTTAAGGAACATTTTTTTAACATCTATTTTTTAAGAAAAAAACCCTCCTTAGAATCCAGGATGAACACTATTTGAATATATTTTCTTCAAAACCTACAATAAAATCACACTAAAATACTCTAATTCGGATAGTTGTAATACCTTTAAAAACACCCACACCTTTTACTAGAATATACCATATTATTCATCCTTTATATGATAAATCCATTCATTCTAAAGTTACCCATTACTTTATAGAAGATATTTTAGCTCCCATGTATCATTAACATTTAATGACTCCAATTTTTCCTTAATTTATAAATCCCACTGCAAAGAGTCCCTCATACTTATCACTTGTGAATAGATTTTAGGTTCTACCCCATCCATGAGAACAAGAATGTGCATCTAGAAATAAATAAACTAAACTGGACTTCTAACCCTGGGAAACCACCTCAACTCCTAAGGTTTAACTCCTTCCATATATCATACATAAAAACATGTTTCATGGATTTTATTTTCCTTGAGGATTTTAGAACATCAGACTTTGGTAATTTTGAAAATTGATCAAAAATTCCCTTTCTAGAACATGGTTATTCCTATCAGAATCCATAATCTTATATTCTTTGTGAGTATCCCAACATCAACTAACCTCTACTTTGCTCAACCTCAGTCATCTCTATTGGTTCCTTACTTCTAAGAACATCTCCCTCTAAGTTCTAATATTTCCACAAGATCTCCTCATTGAATTTGATGTTACAAACTATGATAAGATTTTGGTTACTGTTATCCCAAAGTTTTAAGGTTTTCAGAATTGTATCCAATAAGGAAAAATGTAAAATACTTAGATTAAAAATTATTCATATCCTTGTAATTGACATGGGAATGCACATTTTAACTAAAAAATATTAGGTTATTATAGTCTACACTTTAGTCAAACTAGAGTTTCTCTTGAATTTGTTGTTCTAAAGGATCCAAAAGACTCTGATTCACAAGATGATCTAAATAAATAACTTCTTGGACCCAAAATTCCTTTGGGAAAATGAAACTTAACCTCATGATCATATCTCTTTCATTAAGAACAGGATTTATCCAATCCACGACTCCATTCTACATAGGTGTTACAGAACCATCTTCTCAATTTAGATTCCATTCATTAAATAAAATATTCAAAAATCACTTCCTCCGTACTCAACTCTATTATCCATCTGAAGGAATTTTAGATTCAACCCAATCACATCATGCACTATGGCTCTTCATCTGATGAAAGTTTAAAATACCTCATACTCTTGTTTGAGGAAAAACACCCAAACCTTACATTTGTAATATTTTATGATGGAAATGAAATATAGTTCCCCCATGATATAAAACTGATTATCATCCCCATATCCATGTAAACTATCTTGAGATTATGATTATTATGTGTCTTTACATATGAACTGAAAGACACCTTCCATTTCTTCCCTTGGATGCAACCCTCACATTTTTTATACTCTATGTCATTGAGATTCATAAATCCATTTATAGAGAAGTTCCATAGAACTTTGCCACTAATGTGACAAATATATTCAATCAATAACTTTTTTATTTCAAAATTTGTTTATCTAGTAAGCATGATACCTTTTGGAACACCATATAGGTATAAATCTCCATACTACACACCATGGTCCACAAACATAGAACCTTGTGTTATTTTCAATGCACCATAAAAATGGAACAATTTTATATAGAATCAAGAAAATTGATGGATATTAGGTTCTTCTATAGTCCTTTGATGTTCCAAATTCCATTAAAATGAGACCAACATCCTTTATTAATTCAAATTATCTTATCTTATTTGCCAATAAACACATGCACCATTCTATTCACAAGGTGAAACTAACTGAGGATTTTGGAGACATAATTTCCCATAAATCAACTATAAAAAGTTAAATGAAATGAAACTATAAAGTTAAGAATAAATTAATCCATTTAAATCATGAAACTTAGAACCAAAGGAACACCCTCCTCTTCAGCTATGAAATTTGAGGATGATCTAAAAGCATACCTTCTAGAGTTGACATGCTTCTAACAGAAATATTTCTATAGGTGTCTCTTCTTTCTACAGTTCCAAAATGATAATTATTTAAGAAAAATTAACTTTACACGGATCTTAAGCCCTATGTTTTACCCTTTCTTTTGATGGATTATTCGATTTGGGAATGCCCAACTTCCATACTAAATTAATTTTCAGTTTCACATGAATCATCATTCCTTATGATCTCTTTGTTCAAGATTAAATCACAAATCTTATCAATGACCATGTCCTTCTAACTATAATTACTCATGATGGCCACCATCATATCCCATGATTATAAAAGTGATGATAGGATAATTAAGGCCCACACACCTTCAATGGAATTCATTCCAACTAACTCCAGATGACTCAAGATTATTCTTAATTCATTTATATGATCATTAATCGACCTACCATATGAAATTCACATGCATAAAATTCACTAAAACATGAAAAATTTATTAATATATAAACTATTATCACTAATGTTTGTATGCTTCAACATCATTCCTACAGTTTTATTGTCCTCATAGATGTTCAAGGATATATTTTTTACTAACATCAAAGGATGACACCCACTACATTCCTTTTAAGTAATTCACACTCCATATTTTTTTAATACATATAGATTATTACCAATCAATGGAAGATCATGATCCTTTTAAAATAGGTAGTCCTATACTTGCATCTTTTAAAATAAAAAGTTCAATCCATTAAACTTATTTAACCTCAACTTTAACTCTTTGAACACTATCTTATGAAGATAAAAAACTCATACGAAATTTATAAAGGGTAAAATAAAATACCTCATTCTTTATGAAAGGAACTATCAAATATTCCCTTTAGAACTTTGAACCAATATTTGATAACACTTGTCATACCAAGAGATTTAACTTCCTAATGACCCTAATTGTGAAACTCAAGTGTGTAATAAGGATACCATAAGGTCTAAAAGATATCAACACCAAAAAATATTTATTTTAAACTAGAAATCCATAAATAACAACCACATACACTGATCATGAAACTTCCTACACTCTCAAACACTCATAATTGAGAACCCAAATGAAACATGAAATGAAAAAGTAAATAAAATAATAAATTAACATAAGAAATTATGTGGTTCAGATGAAATAATAATCTACGAGAAACAAAAACATCACTTGAAATAGTAAACAAGATATTGCAATAGAAATTAACATAAATGTATATGATAATAAATATTTTTTCTAAACCAATAACTTCCCAGTAAAAAAGAACCCACCCATAATATATAACATAAATATTTTGGTAGTGTGAGTTCCATCACTATCAAAAATTCATGTTATTAATTCCACAAAAAACCTAACATTCATAGGCACACCTTTATACAATTTAAGGCAATCGTGAAATCAACTGGTTCTGATGGTAAACCATGAATTATTCTAGAGACTCAAAGGATTTACCCTTATACATCCTTCAAAAAACTATTTTTTTCTTCATAATTGAGTCTTACATAATGCATTTGTGTCTCTACCACATCAGTGTCTTCATCAATTCCATCTTCTAGAGCACTTCCTCTAACTTTTACATTTACATCCTATGGAACTTGTATCATGACTAATACTATTTGACTTCTAGTTTTGCGTGAACTATAACCTTCTATTTGTTAATAGTACAAAGGTCTAGAAGTTAATCATTTCCAGTAACTTAATTACTTTTCTAGAAAATGGATTCTCACACAAAGGCTAATAGTTCCAAGAATCTATAAAATTTGTTTTATGAGAAATTTTTATATTTGAAAGAATTTTATATCCTTTAAATTTTAGTATATTGGGATAAGATTAGGTGATATGGTTAAAAAAAATAAGGAAATAATTGACTTCTTATTAAGGGTTAATGATAAATGAAATTATATAAATATTTAAAACAATACATATAGATCTAAGTAATTTATTACACATATTGGATCTTGAAGGAAGACATATACTTAGCTTGAAAATACATAAGAAGGAATGGATTCAGAGAGAAAACAAATTTATAACCATATAGAAAGGGTTCTTTGAAAAGAAGAAGCATATTGATACTTTATGAAATATTTTAAAAAATGAGAAAGAGTAATATTAGGTTCATTAATATAATGTAAATTATGATTATCACTACACCAATGAAGGTATAACATTTGTTTTAATTTTTAAAGACCAATCCCTTTATTTTTTTGGTAGTGTTTTATAAATCATGGAAGAGAGGATTTAATTTTATGATGATGTGAGGTTATAAACAAAGAGGGAAAATGTGTTCACATTAAAGTTGTAATAGAAAGTGCATAATGAGCAGCACCATTTAATGGATTCGGTACATAAAATTATCAACACTATTGCTCCTTGAATGGAGTCTAATGTAGGTGAACCATGTAAATTATTATCTTTTGTCATTTCATACTTTTATATATAGATAAGAAGATATATGTGTTCCTATTATCTAATAGAATAATATCATTGTTAGGGAAACATTTAATTTTAAAAACCTGATTCACTCCCCCCTCAAGGTACATTCCCTAGTGGGTGAAACAATTCCTTTGATCTTTTTCTATACGGGGATTTTTTTTAAATTTACTTATTAAAGGAAAATGTTCATGTTTTTATTATCCCAAAATAATAGTAATTTAATTCCTTAAACTCTCCTATACTAGGCCAGGGGATAGTGACAATAATTGAGGTATCAACACATAAATTAGATGAACTAACATTGGGAACAAACTATCTCCAATTAAAATAATATCAATAAAGGAAATGTATAAAATAAACCAACCAACCATATTAGGTACAAAATATTATCCATGAAAACCATGAATCACCTATAACAATCCCCCAAAATGGAGTACCATACCAATAAATATATAATTCAAAATAGATAACAATATCATAATTCTCTACAAGATAACATTTATCCCAATAACACTAATATATTGGATCTCCCAAGAACCTCTATACTTATCATGTTGGTTCACAGGGACACAAGAAATAGTGTTAAAGTGAACATGAAGGGGTCAATAATAATACTTATATTAGTCATCCCATGAAGTGAAATAACCCATAAATAAATACAACTCTGCATGTAATATCAATCAATACAATATAGATAACATCTAATGTATATATACATATTAATTAATTATAAATCTTTGATTAGACCTCAGTAAGCTACACATCATTTAATTAATTAACACTCTCTAAATAATAATCAAATGAAAAATCTTATATAATGTATAAATAATATTTCATGTATAAATACAAGAATAATAAAGGGACCCCTTGTGGATTGAATCTTTATAGAGAGGGTCACTAGTTTCTCATAGAATAATTTGGTTTCCATATTTTTGGAGAGGATACCTCGATATATAACTCTAGACATATATTACTACTAAACCCTATATGTTAGATCTCATACACCCCACATGTGGACGGTAGTTGATAATATAAAATAATATATAAAAAATAAGAATAATATCTCACATCACTTCATGGGTTTTCCCTATTTAATAATTCATACATGGGTTAGTTTTTGTACCCCAAGACTGTAATCATATTTGAAATATCATCCAAAATTCTTGGTATATTATTATATAAATTGAGTAGTCCAAACCCTTATAACATTAATAATTTTTCAACCAATTGTTTTTAGAATCTGGAAGTAGCTTAACTTACTTTCAGGAAATAATATCCATCCAACACATCTCTTATATATTAATTAAAAAATCAAAGTATAATTTTTTTTAGAATCCATATATAATATTAGTTCACTGAATCATCTTCAGAGTCAACTAAATAAAATTTTATAATTTCTAATATCAATAAATAATTCAAATTAAGATGCTATGAAAACAAAATCATTTTGAGATTATAAACCTTAATTAAAAGTTTTTATCCAAATTGAGCTTCCAAACATCACCAAAAGTTACAAAATTGTATATTAATAGAACTTAGGTATTGAAAGGATTCCAATAGAATTTTGGGTTCTGAAAATACCCTTTTCACATTATTACACAAACCTTGAAGGAATTTTGGACAACCATGGTGTGCTATATGGAACCCATATGTGCTAAATGACCGGTTATGGATGATTTTCTTGTCCTTTATCATAATCATCACTACTGGAAATTAGATCATTGATTAGAAGAACTACAAGGCTTCAAATTAGATCAATTCAATCCCTTAACTATATGGTGATGTGAACAGATAGGATTATGTCAGATTTGAATGATTGGAAGACCCCATTTGAAGGTGGAGAATGTGATTGCATGGATAACATGGCCACACCATATGTTGTCTGATCTAATTGATTGGATGAACTCATACGAGGGATGTAATGTGCTTGTTGAGGATTTTTTGGTCATGTGGGATACCACCAGATCAAGATTATTGAAAGATAAAAACCTCTCATACTACATGGAATCATGGATCAATTCTCAGCTATGGATGAAGTGAAAGTCTCTTTTTCATTTAATCTTCTATTAGACAGTTTTAGTTATTCTATCACACATCGTTGAGACACTCATAATCAATTATATCCATAGTCACCCACTATCACCCATAGTGGTTTTCTGAGAAAAAACTCTTTAAATTATTCTAAATTTACTCTAAAGATTCATATCATTATAAGGATCATAGAAATGTAAATTTTATCACATGAATCAATCAATAAGGGGATCAAACTCTAGAGAGAAGGGAAATATCTAGAAATTTCTCTCTAACACAACCTCCAATCCATTCATTAGAATATTGAAAAATTAGTCTCATTATATTTGTATCATAAGTATCTATTAAAAAATGTATAGTTATCATTCTTAATCTACATAGATTAATTTAAATATAAAAAGTTTCAAAATATATAAGAAAATTTCTATCTACAATATCATTAGAAAAATATATTTTAATATCTATGAAATTTATATTTTTAGAAAAATTAGGAAATATGGTTTAACATTAATGAACCATTCTTGGTGATTTTAACTTTTTATCCGTAGAAACTAAGAGATAACTTCTATTTAAAATTCTTTATACGTTTGGTCAAAATCCATTCATTGGGTTTTGACCAATATAAAACCATTTTCTTCATCTTGATTTATAAAATGGAATACTTAAATTTCATTTCATGAATATATGATTAATATATAAATCATGAAGGTTTGTGAAAAGGATTTAAATATATAAAAAATAAAAATCAAATTTCCAAAGGACCATACCTATAACTCTTGGTTATCTCTGATTTTCTTCAATAAAGATATTTTTAAAAATTTTATTTCTCTAAAGAATAAGGGATCTTGGGTTTATTTCATCAAATTCCTCTATAATGAGGTTTATATAAAGATTTTTTTTAAAAAAATGATCTATATAATAATAATAATAATAATAATCTTTCGTCTCATAAAATTTGCAAATATTTTGTATATCTCTATAAATTCTCAAACATCCACCAAAATAAAAATCCAACATCATATATTCAAATACTGAATCCCTATTAGAATTTCACATTCAGATGAGAGGAAAAATTACTATTTCATAATTTTTATTCTTTAATTATTAAATCTATGATTATTTATTAAATATTAGACCATTACACATGAGAGAATTACTCACTAAAGAGGAACCAAAAATATTATAATATTTTGGTAAACAATAAAATAAATCCAGATAGGGGAATTAATTAGGTACATAAAAATTTAATTCATTTAAAATAAAATATTTAGTTTTATTAATATACTATGTTAATTTTTATTTTCTTTAAAATAAAATATAAAAATAAAAAACAAGCTCATGACACAATGATTTCTATTTATCTTCATAATTATCAAAGATATTCCTTACTCATCTACACTAACACCCAATGTTTGTCTGATGAGTTTCATTGAAAGGAAGTTTCAACAATGAATCTTTATAGTTAGGTAAAATAAGATACCACTCAAGTTTATTGTATTCAAGATATTTTCCTGTGATTTCTATAATAATACCTTCTCTTGGTCTTTATTTAACATTTATTATATTTTGTGTGCACTTTGTGAAATTGAAATGGGAAAATAATATTTATATAAATTGATTCATTATTATGTGAAGAAAACAGTTATAAAATTCTAAATCAAATTAGAGAATAATAATTAGAATGCTGTAAAAACTATAGATCTAAATATAAAAAGAGAAGATGATAAAATTGATATAGAAAACCAAAAAAGACTAAAAAAATAACTTAAAAATCATATTTCTTTCTATTAATTCTATTTTTAGGGGCATTAAAATTTATATATCAATTATATCTTATATATATTTGGAGAATGAAATGTATATTCTGTAACTATAATAAATCCTTTGACTTTCCATTCAAATAATTTAAGGAAAATATATTTAATAATCTATATGAAATTCATACATATCTTACAATAGTTTCATAAAATTAATACAAAATAATAAATCAAATATCTTGTAAAATGAAACTTATCTTAGAGTTTAATATTTAATTTAATTTCATCAAATAAAAATTTCTTTAGTTGTAAAAAACATTGTTCATAATTATGGATTATTTATAAAGTAAGTTGTGTAATAGAAACTAATTTTTTTGTTGATACCTAACATTTTCCCATGAAACATTTATTTGCCTAAAATTAAACAATTTTTATTCTAACCATGTAAGATTAATCATTGATTTATTCAATCTACGTAGGTGCTATAACAAGTTTCTGAATATATTAATTACAAAACATTAACTCAAAAACCCATGCAAGTGTTAACTTGATGTTTTTCCTTTTCATAATAACAACTAAAAAACATTCATAGTTGTTTAAGTTTAAAATTAATAATAAATATCTTGTGTAAGTGTGAATAAATACTTACGTAACCTTGATCTTATTTTAATAATAAATTTATAAGTAATCAATATATTTCTAAATATATTTTATTTTAAAAATGTATGTTATAAATTTTTTAATTCATAATTACTCTAATTAACATACTTTATTTATATTAAAATTAGTAAAATAATTTATAAATTTAAAATTAATAAAATTTTTAAATAAATAAATAAATATTAATATCACACTTGAAGGAAAATAATTACTAAAAAATACATTGGGTTTTATGATCATTAGAAAAAATATATCTTAATATTAAATAAAACATAATTTTTTTCGAATAATCATTACATTTTTTATGTTCAAGAAAACCATAAAAGATGAGAAAATATTATAGATTTAATATAATGATATTTTTTATGTTTATTTAATTATTTTCTTATTTTTTTACATGAATGAGTTATAAAAAAATAATACATATACAATAAACATAACAAAAAAAATTAAGTTGACTGAATATAAACTAATTGAATAAACATTTGATAATATTTTAATATAAAACAGAGTTAGTAAAATTAACACTGATATAATTGAAAAAAACCAAAAAAGGAAAAAATAATACTCAACTAATTTTTATGGTTTATTCTTCCACTTTTATCACATGCCTTATTTCTAAAGGTCGGTGTGTAACACCCTTGTTTTCAGAAGAAATTATTTTCTTTGCCAATAATTTTGAAGAATGTTTCTCTATTCTTTCAAAAGAATTAATACATGATTAGATATTTGTCCATACAAGATATTAACAAAGACAAAGACACATTATTCAATTATAATGGATCATTAAGAAGATGGTACATGAAACCATGGATAACATACAATGGATTATTACTCATCATGGATGATTCCATCCATTATAACTACAAAAATTAAAGGTGAAAAATTAATTGAAAATAAAAATATCTTTAGAACTAGAAAATCCATCAGAACTCCACCACTTTAAATAATTACAATTACTGTAACAAAACTAATAATGATAAAGAATACCACAAAATGAGAAAGAATTTTGTGAGACCTAAAATTAAAACTATGGAAATGGGAAGTGTGTATCGTATAATTTTATAAATATAGGAATGAAAATTGGCCATGAAAGATATGGTCATTGAAAATATGGTCATTGAAAATATGACCATTTAAGATATGGTCATTGAAAATTTATCCCATAGGTGTACTAAATTTATGTATTTTTAAGTAGTAAATTTAAAATAATATAACTAGCAATAAAAAAATATGATATTAAAATATTATATATTAATATATATTTATAAATTTATGGGTAATGTATAAATGTAAGTATCATTATTATTAAAATATGATATTTTGTATCTATAAAATAGAAATAAAATTTTAATATTAATAGAGTAGTAAAATATAAAATATAAAATATAAATAAAAAAATTTAATTGTATTTGTTAAAGTGTAATTATTATAAAAAATATTTTTTTAAAAGAACAATTGTTATAATTTTTTTATATTTTATATTAATAGATTAAATTTAAAATATTCAAAATATTATTATCTTTGAACTAATATTTTATCATTATCAAAATTATAAATTTATATCAAATAATAACATGAACACATAATGTTTTTAAACATTATTTTTAAATAAAATAAGTTTATCCTTAAATTTTGTATTTTAGTTATAAAACTAAAAATATATTTTTATATTTTTAGTTAGATGAAATGAATTTCATTTTTTTAATTTAGAATTTCAAAATTATCTCAGGGTGAAATTTTGGGATTTTTCTGAAACATTTGATTGTTATATTAATAGTAAAATATATCGTTTTACTAATACTACAACTTATTCCATTC
Source organism: Viscum album (assembly GCA_963277665.1). Lineage (NCBI taxonomy): Eukaryota > Viridiplantae > Streptophyta > Magnoliopsida > Santalales > Viscaceae > Viscum > Viscum album. Next base: position 564,582,476 of record OY728134.1, on the reverse strand, counting down.
TTAGTATATAAGCATGAATTAGAAATTTATGGAAAATTGTTATATTAAAAATATTAATTTGATAATTAAAATCATATATTTTAAAATATTTATTATAGTTTACAAACCTATGATTGATATTTTAGAACACAAGAAATGTTATTTTTAAAATTTTTGTATATTTTACATTTATTATAATAAAATAAAATATTAAATTTTTTATAAATTGAATCATAAAAAAAGGATTTCAAATTTGTAATCATTAGGTCCAAATTAAATAATTAGGGTGACTTTATTTGTTTTCATAAAAATGAATTTATATCAGATAAAAAATAGTTACCATGATAAAATATGAAATGATAAAAGTATCAATTCAGGGGATAAAGTTGTTGAGTCATATTTAAAAAATGTGTAAAAAACTTTTTTTTTAATTTATAAACCTTATCTATTTCGCACCCCATTATTTATAAAATTATATATCCACTTTCCTTGAGAGTGACTTCCTTTTATTTAAAATTTATGGGCATTTACAAAAATGTCATCCATTTTCTATTATCAAAGGGATTTCCTCTCTTCACTTCCACTCACACTAAAACCCACTAATTTCAGACCAAAATATTCCCATATCTCTATTAAACACTCCTAAAAACATAAAATATATTCCTATATTCTCAAAATACCATATCCTATGGTATCAACTTCCTTTGTAAAGGAGGTAATCCAAGAAGTGAGGCAAAATTTCATAACTTCTGTTTCTCTTTTCTATTTATTTAGGTGCACTTATTATTACATAAAATTCCAATAAGACATCTTAAAATTATAACATAAGTATCTATATTATAATTATGTGTTATTATAATGATGGTATAACCATTGAACACCCTTCCATTTACCCAAAAGAAAACCGAAAATGATATTCGTGTGTGTGTACGGACAACTGCCTCCTCAAAGAATCATGTTTTGTTTTACTTAAAAACATTGAAAGTATGGCAATAAATTTGAATTTAATAAATTTTTATTATATTTATAACATATTATATATATTATTAAATGATAAAAAATTATATAAAATCCTCCCATTATATGAAAATCGAAATCATCAACCATGCGAATATGTGGACTACCGCCTCCATGGAATTATTGATTTTTTTCATCACAGCCTTAATTTTATGGTCATGAGAATGGGTTAAATGTATAAATATGATTTTTAAGATATAATTAAGTTTATATTATTACAAATTAGATTTAAGAACCCGGTTTTTTCTATGAAAGACTTTGGAATATTCTTGATAATATTCCAGAACAGCGCATTCAGACGGCGTGCGATTCCGAGCCCCGGAGTGGCTGGAATTAAATTTTCCGTGCGTACACACTAGAAATGCTAAATAAATGAGATAACTCCTAAACGGAGTTCCGGATCAGGGATCTGAGTGTACGGATGGGTCCGGAATGGGGTGTTTACCCTAGGAACGACATAAAACTTGTCGGCGCGGGATGTTTGGACCCCTCGCCCACTTCTGGAACGTTAAACAGATTAATTAATAAATTAATTAATTCATTTAATGGAGAAACGCTAGTATCTCTTAAAAGGTTGCTTGGATTGGAAAACCGAGGGCACCGTTGAGTTCGGAGCGTGCCGTTTACCCTAGGAGGGGTATAAGTTTCGCGGGCGCGGGCCGTTTGTGAAAAAATGGTCCCAGGGGCATTTTCGTAATTTGGCGGCCTCGGGCGCTAAGTTTAGTAACTTTTGAACGGGGTCTCGGAATAAAATTCCGAGACCACTGTTGCGCTCAGAGCGTGGTTCTTAGCCTAGGGGAGGCTAAATCCCGACCCCGTCGGGAGTTCGGGTTCGGGGCTGTCGGGCGGGCGTTTAAGTGTTTTGTACTTAAACACCCCCTTCTTCCTCTTCTTCTTCTTCCTCACAACCCCTCCCCTCCCTTCTTCTTTTCCGGTGAGCTCCGGCGAGCTCCGGCGAGACGAGCTCCGGTGAGATGCTCCGGCGAGGCAGCTCCGGCAAGGCGGCGGTTAGGCGGCGAAGCTCCGGGCAACGCCCACGAGGTAGGGTTATGTATTTGTTTTAATTCCTGAACCCCCCTTTGAACCCCGATTTTAGCATTGTAATGTTAATTTATCCTTGAGAAAATTCCTTGGTAGTTTAGTACACATTTTACCCTTCCCAGCGCTTCTTCCGGAGTTGAAATCGGAGTTCGGAGGAACCCGCGGCGCCTCGTCGAAGTTTGCGGGTTTATGTTTTTGTTCCGGCCGGTTTTGGGGTGTTCCGACGAGCCAGGGTGGCTGTCAGGCGAGCGGCAGCGGTCCTGGCAAAGGCGGTGGCTTCGGCAGGCGGCGCATGTCGGGGCGCGGCGGTGGCGCGGATCGGCGCGGCGCTGGATGCGGCGGCGGCAGCCGGTGGCGCCGGCAGGGCGCCGACGAGAGCAGAGGAGGGGCCGCGAAGCGCGCGGCCCCATGCGTCGACCGCGACCCGCAAAACGCGGGTCGCTGTTTGGCATCAACCGGCCGCGAGGCGGCCGGTCGGGAGAAGTGAGCCACGGACAGCTGGCCGCGGCGAGGTGAACCGGACCCGCGGCTGAGCCGCGAGCCGGTTGTGCCGACCGGGCCGGCCGGCGCGGGCCAGCCCAAGCAGGGCGGACCGGCCGGTCCGGCCCAAGGGGCTTTGCCCCTCAGACTTCGAACGCCCGTATTTCGGGCTACGGGCGTCCGTTTTGCACGCCGTCTGCGGCAGCGCGGAGCTTGCGTCAAGGCGGAGTTTTTGAGATGGTTTTGGTAATTTTTAATTCCCGAAATGAGGGGTCGCGGAGGTGCGACGTGTCCTTAAGTGGACGAGCGCTTTTCCCGGGATTTTTGTTTTGGACGGCGCGGGTGCGTCCGACGTCTGTTTTGAGCGCCGTCAGCGGCGTTGTGACCCTGGCACTGAGGCGGAGGTTTCTAGTGCGGTTCCAGGCGTCGAGGCTGGAGTTGAGGCGTGGGCCCCACGGCCCGTCTTTTGAGCTGCGTGCAACTTTTAGAAGCTTTTTCACCGGACGTCCGTTCGGGGCGTGCGAGCAGTCGTTTCTGGGTGTTTTTCCGAGGGGATTGCAATGGTGCAATCCGCCCGCTCAATTTTGGCACGATGGTGCGGGGACCACGAGGGCCGTTTCGGGAGTTGACGGTGATTTCCAGCTTTATCACCGGGCGACCGTTTTGGACAAGTGAGTTGTCCATCTTATGTACTTTTTCGAGAGAATCTTAACGGTGTGATCCGTTCGTTGAGTTTCGGGACCGGGATGCGGGTCCCATGTGGCGCCACTCGTGTGCGGTGCGCCGGAATTCATCTTTTCTCCGGATACCCGTTCTACTCAAGCGAGTAGTGCTTTTGGCGTGTTTTTTTGAGAGCATTGCAATGGCGCAGTCCGCCCGACCTTTTTCGGGGACGTGGTGTGGGTCCCACCCGACTCGGCTACGGTGAATATTTCACTTTTCACTGGGTGTCTGTTTTGGGTGATCGAGTAGTCAATCTCGTGTGTTTTTCTGAGGGGAGCATTGTGGTGTGCTCCATTTGTTCAGTTTCGGGATTCTGGGGTGGGCCCCATGCGGGTTGGTCACGGTGAATAGTACCTTTTCTACCTGTTGACTGTTTCGGGTGAGTGAGTAGTCTAACTCGTGTGTTTTTTCGCAAGGATTACAAAGGTGTGATCCGTTTGGCTGTTCGGAGCCTCTTGCACGATCTTGAGAAATGTGGAAGCACGGAAGGTGCTCCAGTGGTGGTTCGCCCTACTTTTCTTGTAGCGGACCTTTGGCGAGTGATCGCGTGCACTCCTGTGTGAGTGATTTCAATGCTTGAGGTGATGTGGTTGTCCATGCCTTAGCCTTTGAGGTGGAGTTGTTACGTCACACCTTCGCGTTGACGTTGAGTGTCGTGTGCACGATAGCCCTTGGGCTGGAGACGAGGTATACTCTGGGGGTATACGAGAGCACTTGGAGGTATGTGTGGTTTGTACCTGAGACGTTGGTGCATCTAGTTGGGGTTGAGATGGGGCCACACGTTTTGTGGGCCCCACGTGCGTGTCGGGTTCTGCTTAGCGTACTTTGACCTCTCGCGACGTAGAGGGTCCCTCAGTGTGTTGGTTTGACCAGCAGGGTGGAGTTTTCCCCTGGCTCGGTGCTCGATGGTTGACCAGCAAGGTTGAGTGGTCTCCCCCTGGTTTCGTTCTCGATGGATTGGCCGGTAGCAGGGCCAGTGACACCTAGTGATGGAACAGGTGCTGAACCCCTTTGGGTGAGTTGTGCTGGAGTTGGGTGGTCGCGTGATTCCCACTCCGTGTTCAGTTGGCCAGTGTTGTACCCTCTAGTGGATGTGGCCAGAGCAGGTCTGAGTTTTACCCTCCAGTGGGGCTGGGCAGTGGGTTACTCATCGGATTCTAGGGTTTACCCTCCAGCAGAGACTGGGTAGTGGGTCACCCGACACTTTTAGGGTCTACCCTCCAGCAGAGACTGGGCAGTGGGTCACCCGATGCACTTAGGGTCTACCCTCTAGCAGATAATGGGAAGTGGGTCACCCGACGACCTCTTAGGGCCTACCCTCCAGCAGGGCTGGGTAGTGGGTCTCCCATCGTCTTGTTCCAGGTCTACCCTCTAGCAAGGCTGGGCAGTGGGTCGCCTGTCGACTTATTCCAGGTCTACCCTCCAGCGAGGCTGGGCAGTGGGTCGCCTGATGATGTATTAGGGTTTACCCTCCAGCAGGGCTGGGCAGTGTGTCACCCGATATCTGAATATGGTTTACCCTCCAGTGGGGATGGGTAGTGGGTTGCCTGATGATGTATTAAGGTTTACCCTCCAGCAGGGCTGGGCAGTGGGTCACCCGACATTTGGTTATGAATTACCCTCCAGCGGGGCTGGGCAGTGGGACACCAGTTGGCATTCCAGACTCAGCCCTTCCGACTAGGCTAGTCTGTGGCTTTCCTCCGTGATTACCAGAGCAGGACCCTTGGTTGTACGGGTCAGTGATGGAATGGCTATGGCTTTGAGGAGACCTCTCGACTGTTGGCCAGTGACGAGGTGTGGTTTTACTTTCCCTAGAACTCTCAAGTTCGAGGGGCACTTTCCCCACCGAGACGCGTTCCTGTGACGAGATCTAAACCCGTGCGGGCGAGTCAGTGCCGCCCAAAGCGGATAGTATCATGGTGCGGTGACTGATCCCCTTGGCTTGCGATTCAGGGCAAACATGCGGGATGTGGGGCATCGATGATAGTTATGTCTGGGACTGTTGGCGACTCTTTCTTGGACTGAGCTATGGGACGGGGATCCCCTTACGACGTTGTTCGGGTTTCTTGTTGAGCATACCGATATGTATATACTTTGTTTCCGGTACCCACTTCTTGGGCTTGGTTACTCTCCCTCCAGGAGAGGCGAAGACGCGCGGGGTATGCCACGTGCTTTACGTGTCTAGATTCTCGTGGTTGGACGAGTCTACTCTCCTGCTATAGGCAGCGAAGACTCACCGGGAAGTTCATCTTCTCACCGTTTCCAGCTCCTTGTTCCTGGACGAGTCTACTTCCTTTCTTTTTCTGGGTTGAGATGGACTCTCTACTGCACCCTCGGTTGTACCCCTCTACTTTCCTTGTTCGCTCTACTGTTAACCCTTCGGTACCTCCTTTGTTGCTCCCTCGAGCCTTCGGGGTATCCTACTGAGTATTTTTATACTCACCCCTGCTTGGGCTTTTCCCGAACTTGGTGTTCCCTTGCAGACGACGGACAGGTGGAGCATGACTTCAGTGGAGCGTAGGAGCTTGGGAGCTTGGACCGCGTGCGGTGGTCGTGGTCGGGTTCCAGGTGGGAGAACCGTCAGCAGTTTCTTTTGTTTACCTGTTACCGGGTTGTGGAACTTTAGGTTGGGCGCGTGTTTTGCCCCTTTTCTTTTCAGTTTGTACTTTGTACTTGTAGAGGTCGATGCACTTTGTGGTACTTTTAGGGTAGTTTCCCTTTCTTTTTCATTGCTTGCCTTTACCTTTACTCTGCACTTTTGCATTTGAGTGTGCTGTGTGTGTGTGTGTACAGGTGCTTAGGCAAAGGCCTCCCCAAGTTGTTGTGCCTTCAGTGCTGGTCGCCAGCCCCTAGCCTATGGAGGCAGGCTTGGGGTAGTTGTGGCTCGAGCCCGGGTAGGGTTGAGTCGTGACAAAGTGGTATCAGAGGTGGTTCGTTCCTTGGGATGCTGTGCGGAAGTCTCTAAAAGAGGAATTGGTTGGGATATAGGGCAACCGTGTAGATGTGTCTCGAGAGCGGCTCTCAGGCCAGGGAGTCCAGTGATGGTGCGGCGGCCGACGTATCCATTCACCAGGACCTTGATAACCCACTTGTCGACTCGGCTTGCTAAGACACTTATTGCAGGGAAATTTGTTTGTGCATAACATAGGACTGAGTCTTGACTGTCCTTCTTGAGTCAGCTCCCCATTGTTGATATCGGTGTATACATATATGCTCATCTGACCGCGACACTCCTTGATAATATTTAGGATTTCTCCGCGAAGACAGCCAGCCCAGATACCAGCTTTGGGTGCGCGACGACGACCCTGTGAGCTACGAGGCCATAGTACAGGACCCATCATGCGAGCCCCTTTCTCCGGGTGGGCCGGTAGCAGCACCCCCACCTGTTGAGCAGTAGACAGTTTCAGCAGAGCAGGCTGAGCGTGAGTGCAGGTTGAGCGCGCTCCGTGAGTTCCAGCGGCAGAGACCACTGAGGTTTAGTGGTGAGCCAGACCCTCAGGCAGTAGAGGGTTGGCTAGAGGCAGTGGTTCGCCTTTTCAGGCTTGTGCAGATGCCGATGGATCAGAGAGTGGCTTTGGCAGCCAACATTTTCCGTGGATTGGCTTGGCGTTGGTGGAGTCTGGTGACTCAGTTTCTTGATGAGTCGTCGCTTTCGTCGAGGCGACTTTCAGTTGTTACTCCATGAGGAGTTTTTCCCCTCCTGCTTGCGCTCCGTTCGGATACAGGTGCTCCTGCAGTTTCAGCAGGGAGGGTTGACGGTGGCCGAGTACACGGCTAGTTTCGCAGACCGTGAACGCTTTTACCTGGACTTGGTCCATGACGACAACTTCCAAGTGCGAAAGTTTGAGCAGTGTCTCCGCTGAGAGATTCATGTTGTAAGAATACCCTTGGGCATTCCCACATATTCTAGGGTGCTAGAGCAGGCGCTGGTGACAGAGGGTTTCCTGTCATGTTTTGCAGTTGGTGGTGGCAGTGGGCGCGATGGAGTCGGGATGTCTGCCGCAGCTAGCAGGCGCCGGAGGACATGACTTCGATGCAGGTGGCCTTCCCCCTGTCGGTTTCGGAGACGTGGTCGTATACCACTGTGGCAAAAAGGCGCAGGGCCTCAGCCAAGGATGCCCTTCCGTGAGTGGATCCCGGGCCGTGGTCATACACCACAGTGGCGCCGGAGGGCACCAGGGCAGCCCAGAGAGCGCTGGTGCTATGCTTGTGACGGGCGAGGTCACTTGGCACGAGACGGCCCGACCCGAGTGGCTGAGAGCTTCAGGAAAGAAGTAGGCTCACCATCATGGCAGAGGCAGCACCGTGACCGGAGTAGTACCCAGAGAGGTGGTGCTAGCAGAGGAGCGGGAGGAGCTGGTAGTGGGGGATGACGTTACGAGATCTCCCCATCACCACTAGGCAGTCCACGTCAAGCTCCGGGAGCTGATGGTTGGGACCACGGACAGCCGCGAGCTTTGGATGTCTACGATCCTGCAGAGCATGGGATGGTGAGAGGTACCCCTTGCGACTCTTCTACTTTTTGCAGTAGAATTGTTGGGCTCTGCATGTGAAAGACGTTTCTCCCTGCTCCTTGTTTGAGGTGTTACCAGGGTGATGCAGAGCATCGGGTGTAACCCTAGGGTGGTAAGGAGAAAGGCGCGAGACCTTTTTCCTTTAGTCGATGGTGTTGACTCCTTCGCCTTTTGAGCATGTAAGAGAGCATCGACTGTGGAGCCTCTATCATGACCAGATATCCTTGGGTGTTTCACCATATGGATATTCTGAAAGAGGGAATCACCAGGCCTTGTTTCAGGTGCGGGCGGTGATTCCAGTCGCGGCGTGCGACGTAGAGGTTTGACCGGGGAGGTGAGCTACCCTCGAGGGCCTTCGGGCCGTTTGAGATCGTGCAAAGGGATGGAGAGGTTCCCTACCGCCTTTCCCTAACCCCAAAGTCTAGAGTGGGTGCACGACATCGGCAAGGGCCGACCTCGCAAGAAAAAATCGACGCTTTGGTCTGTGTGTGGTGGCATAGAGCTGTGCGTGGGTTCTTTTGGGTATGAGAAAGCCAGGTGTGGGCTTAGTACCCTGTGTTGCTCCCTAGTTTTTCTTTTCGAGGAAGAAAAGCTTGAAGGAGGGAATGATTTAAGAACATGGTTTTTTCTGTTAAAGACTTTGGAATATTCTTGATAATATTCCAGAGCAGCGCCTTCAAACGGCGTGCAATTCCGAGCCCCGGAGTGGCCGGAATTAAATTTTCAGTGCGTTCACACTGGAAACGCTAAATAAATGAGATAACTCCTAAACAAAGTTCCGGATCAGGGATTCGAGTGTATAGATGGGTCTGGAATGGGGTTTTTACCCTAGGAACGACATAAAACTTGTCGGCGCGGGATGTTTGGACCCTCGCCCGCTTCTGGAACGTTAAACGGATTAATTAATAAATTAATTAATTCGTTTAATGGAGAAACGCTATTATCTCTTAAACGGTGGCTCGGATTGGAAAACCGAGGGCACTATTGAGTTCGGACCGTTCCGTTTACCCTAGGAGGGGTATAATTTTCGCGGGCGCGGGCCGTTTGTGAAAAAATGGTCCCAGGGGCGTTTTCGTAATTTGGCGGCCTCAGGCGCTAAGTTTAGTAACTTTTGAATGGGGTCTCGGAATAATATTATGAGACCACCGTTGCGCTCAGAGCGTGGTTCTTATCATAGGGGAGGCTAAATCCTGACCCCATCGGGAGTTCGGGTTCGGGGTCGTCGGGCGGGCGTTTAAGTGTTTTGTACTTAAACACCCCCTTCTTCCTCTTCTTCTTCTTCCTCACAACCCCTCCCCTCCCTTATTCTTTTCTGGAGAGCTCCGGAGAGCTCTGGAGAGACGAGCTCCGGCAAGACGCTCCGGAGAGGCAGCTCCGGCAAGACGGCGGTTAGGCGGCGAAGCTCCGGGCAACGCCCACGAGGCAGGGTTATGTATTTGTTTTAATTTATGAACCCCCCTTTGAACCCCGATTTTAGCATTGGTTTGTTGATTTATCCTAGAGAAAATTCCCTGGTAGTGTAGTACACATTTTCCCCTTCCAGTCTCTTCTTTCGGATTTGAAATCGGAGTTCGGAGGAACCCGCGACACCTCGTCAAAGTTTGCGGGTTTATGTTTTTGTTCCGGCCGGTTTTGGGGTGTTCCGGCGAGCCAGGGTGGCGGTCCGGCGAGCGGCAGCGGTCATAGCGGAGGCGGTGGCTTCGGCAGGCGACGCATGCCAGGGCGCAGCGGTGGCGTGGATCGGTGCGGCGCTGGATGCGGCGGCGGCGGCCGGTGACGCCGACAGGGCGCCGGCGAGAGCAGAGGAGGGGCCGTGAAGCGCGCGGCCCCGTGCGTCGACCGCGACCCGCAAAACGCGGGTCGCTGTTTGGCATCAACCGGCCGCGAGGCGGCCGGTCGGGAGAAGTGAGCCGCGGCTAGCTGGCCGCTGCGGGGGCGGGCCGGTTGTGCGGACCGGGCCGGCCGGCGCGGGCCGGCCCAAGCAGGGCGGACCGGCCGGTCCGGGCCGGTCCGGCCCAAGGGGCTTTGCCCCTCCGACTTCGGACGCTCGTATTTCGGGCTACGGGCGTCCGTTTTGCGCGCCGTCTACGGTAGCGCGGAGCTTACGTCAAGGCGGAGTTTTTGAGAAGGTTTCGGGAATTTTTAATTCCCGAAACGAGGGGTCGCGGAGGCACGACGTGTCCTTAAGTGGACGAGCGCTTTTCCCGGGATTTTTGTTTTGGACGGCGCAGATGCGTCCGATGTCCGTTTTGAGCGCCGTCAGCGGCGTTGTGACCCCGGCACTGAGGCAGAGGTTTCCAGTGTGGTTCCAGGCATTGAGGCTGGAGTTGAGGCGCGGGCCCCACGACCCGTCTTTTGAGCTGCGTGCAGCTTTTAGCGGCTTTTTCACCGGACGTCCGTTCGGGGCATGGGAGCAGTCGTTTCTGGGTGTTTTTCCGAGGGGATTGCAATGGTACAATCCGCCCGCTCAATTTCGGCACGATGGTGTGGGGCCCACGAGGTCCGTTTCGGGAGTTGACGGTGATTTCCAGTTTTATCACCGGGCGACCGTTTTGGACAAGTGAGTAGTCCATCTTGTGTACTTTTTCGAGAGGATCACAACGGTGTGATCCGTTCGTTGAGTTTCGGGAACGGGACGCGGGTCCCATGTGGTGCCGCTCGTGTGCGGTGCGCCGGAATGCATCTTTTCTCCGGATACCCGTTCTACTCAAGCGAGTAGTGCTTTCGGCGTGTTTTTCCGAGAGCATTGCGATGGCGCAGTCCGCTCGACCTTTTTCGGGGACGTGGTGTGGGTCCCACCCGACTCGGCTACGGTGAATAGTGCACTTTTCACTGGGTGTCCGTTTTGGGTGATCGAGTAGTCAATCCCGTGTGTTTTTCTGAGGGGAACATTGTGGTGTGCTCCATTTGTTCAGTTTCGGGATTCTGGGGTGGCCCCACGCGGGTTGGTCGTGGTGAATAGTACCTTTTCCACCTGTTGACTGTTTCGGGCGAGTGAGTAGTCTAACTCGCGTGTTTTTCTGCAAGGATTACAGCGGTGTGATCCGTTTGGCTTTTCGGAGCCTCTTGCGCGATCTTGAGAAATGTGGAAGCACGGAAGGTGCTCCAGTGGTGGTTCGCCCTACTTTGCTTGTAGAGGACCTTTGGCGAGTGATCGCATGCACTCCCGTGTGAGTGATGTAAATGCTTGAGGTGATGTGGTTGGCCATGCCTTGGCCTTTGAGGTTGAGTTGTTACGTCACGCCTTCGCGTTGACGTTGAGTGCCGTGTACACGATAGCCCTTGGGCTGGAGACGAGGTATACTCTGGGGGTATACGAGAGCGATTGGAGGTACGTGTGGTTTGTACCTGAGTCATTGGTGCGTCCAGTTGGGGTTGAGATGGGGCCACACGTTGTGTGGGCCCCAAGTGCGTTCCAGGTTCTGCTTAGCGTACTTTGACTTCTCGCGACGTAGAGGGTCCCTTGGTGTGTTGGTTTGACCAGCAGGGTGGAGTTTTCCCCTGGCTCGGTGCTCGATGGTTGACCAGCAGGGTTGAGTGGTCTCCCCATGGTTTCGTTCTCGATGGATTGGCCGGTAGCGGGGCCAGTGACACCTAGTGATGGAACATGTTCTGAACCCCTTTGGGTGAGTTGTGCTGGAGTTGGGTGGTTGTGTGATTCCCACTCCGTGTTCAGTTAGCTAGTGTTGTACCCTCTAGTGGATGTGGCCAGAGCAGGTCTGAGTTTTACCCTCCAGCGGGGCTGGGCAGTGGGTTACTCATCGGATTCTAGGGTCTACCGTCCAGCAGAGACTAGGCAGTGGGTCACCCGACACTTTTAGGGTCTACCCTCTAGCAGAGACTGGGCAGTGGGTCACCCGACGCACTTAGGGTCTACCCTCCAGCAGATACTGGGCATTGGGTCACACAACGACCTCTTAGGGCCTACCCTACAGCAGGGCTGGGAAGTGGGTCGCCTGTCGTCTAGTTCCAGGTCTACCCTCCAGCAAGGCTGGGCAGTGGGTCGCCTGTCGACTTATTCCAAGTCTACCCTCCAGTGGGGCTGGGCAGTGGGTCGCCTGATGATGTATTCGGGTTTACCCTCTAGCAGGGCTAGGCAGTGGTTCACCCGATATCTGAATATGGTTTACCCTCTAGTGGGGCTGGGTAGTGGGTTGCCTGATGATGTATTAAGGTTTACCCTCCAGCAGGGCTGGGCAGTGGGTCCCATGACATTTGGTTATGAATTACCCTCCAGTGGGGCTGGGCAGTGGGACACCAGTTGGCATTCCAGACTCAGTCCTTCCGACTAGGCTAGTCTGTGGATTTCCTCCGTGATTACCAGAGCGGGACCCTTGGTTCTACGGGTCAGTGATGGAACGGCTATGGCTTTGTGGAGACCTCTCGACTGCAGGGCAGTGACGAGGTGTGGTTTGACTTTCCTTAGAACTCTCAAGTTCGAGGGGCACTTTCCCCACTGATACGTGTTCTTGTGACGCGATCTAAAACCGTGCAGGCGATTCAGTGCTGCCCAAAGCGGATAGTATCAAGGTGCAGTGACTGAGCCCCTTGGCTTGCGGTTCAGGGCAGATGTGCGGGATGTTGGGCATCGATGATAGTTATGTCTGGGACTGTTGGCGACTCTTTCTTAGGCTGAGCTACGGGACGAGGATCCCCTTACGACATTGTTCGAGTTTCTTGTTGAGCATACCGATATGTATATACCTTGTTTCCAGTACCCACTTCTTGGGCTTGGTTACTCTCCCTCCAGGAGAGGCGAAGACGCGCGAGGTATGCCACGTGCTTTCCGTGTCTAGCTTCTCGTGGTTGGATGAGTCTACTCTCCTGCTATAGGCTGCAAAGACTCGACGGGAAGTTCATCTTCTCACCGTTTCCAGCTCCTTGTGCCTGGACGAGTCTACTTCCTTTCTTTTGCTGGATTGAGCTGGACTCTCTACTGCACCCTCGGTTGTACCCCTCTACTTTCCTTGTTCGCTCTACTGCTCACCCTTCGGTACCTCTTTTGTTGCTCCCTCGAGCCTACGGGGTATCCTACTGGGTATTTTTATACTCACCCCTGCTTGGGCTTTGCCCGCACTTGGTGTGCCCTTGCAGATGACGGACAGGTGGAGCGTGACTTCAGTGGAGCGTAGGAGCTTGGGAGCTTGGATCGCGTGCGGTGGTCGTGGCCAGGTTCCAGGTTGGAGACCCGTCAGCAGTTTATTTTGTTTACCTGTTGTCTGGTTGTGGCACTTTAGGTTGGGCACGTGTTTTTCCCCTTTTCTTTTCAGTTTGTACTTTGTAATTGTAGAGGTCGATGCACTTTGTGGTATTTTTATGGCAGTTTCCCTTTCCTTTTCTTTGATTGCCTTTACTTTTACTCTTCACTTTTGCATTGAGTGTGCTGCGTGTGTGTGTGTACAGGTGCTTAGGCAAAGGCCTCCCCGAGTTGTTGTGCCTTCGGCGCTGGTCGCCAGCCCCTGGCCTATGGAGGCGGGCTTGGGGTAGTTGCGGCTCGAGCCTGGGTAGGGTCGGGTCATGACATTATAGAACCTATTAATGTTATTATCAATAAACGAGCATCATTAATTCAATTGTTTAAAACAAGGGTATTAAGAAAAAAAATTATTCAAATTATTTAATATATTCATGCCCATTAATTTTTATAATTATTTTATAATTTTTATATTTAAAAATAATTAACTAAATGGAATAATTTGTCTAATTTTTTAATTATATTGAAATTATTTCACCTCAAAATTATCCATTGATCAGGGTATGTTCATTTTTGGGTCAGTTTAGTCCCTTACTCGAATAATGATTTGAAATTATATCATGGATGACTATGAAAACATAATTAATGATGTAATATTATATAAATATTAAAATATTGTTTTAGAAAGTATATATCAGTATTGAACATAATAATTAAGAAAACACCCTTCATTGGTTAAGAGACACTAAAATAAACTTATTATCAATTTCATATTCTTGAATGAAGAATGAAACACTCATGAAGAAAAATTGATACATTAAATATAATAATAAATCATCCATTATAGTGACATTAATGATTTATTAAATATTAAATTTTTAAGAATAATAAATACTGACATCACTTTTATAAAACTAGTACAAACCATTAAATTTATAAAACACATGATGTGGGTAAGTCATTAAAAACTTACTCATATATATATATGTGTGTGTGTGTGCATATTTAATGAGTATAAATGAGTAGTATAAATGGTTATAGTTATGAATAATATTATCAGGTATGATATTAATAATTTTAATTTAATTATTCAGGATGTTTGGTGCTAGTACATAATGAATCTGGATCAAGGTAAGGGTTTTCATCAACCAAATTCTCTCTTTAGGACACGTTTTTATATAATAAAACTAATTTATTTTATGTAGTTTATATAATATCTTTTTGAGATATTATATCATGAAATAAAATTTTTTCATGGTAATTTATGTCCAATTTAAATCTCTCTCTTTCAACAGGTTTTCATTTAAATGCTCTTCAAGATATAAGGGGTTTTCTTGACTCAAATGTTTTTCTTAAGTCATAATCACCCTACTTTGATTATAACCATTCAATAATGAATTTTACTACCATATAAAGATGATATTATGTATTTAAATCCTCTTTTATGGTGATATCATGATTCATACTGAATTATTATTCCTTGATGAATCTATTGTTTTATAAAAAATGTAATTTTGTTAAGAATAATTCACATCTCTTTTAATGCATTATTGTCTATATAAATGTTTTTAATTCCTACTAATGTTATCCTTTCCCAATTTTAAAATCAAATTATTTTTATCTACATTGTTTTTTGTATTTCACTTTTTTCATTTTAAAAAAAGGTTTCATTGTCATTTTAATGACAAAAGTTTTCAATAAATATGTTTTAAACTATTTTAAAGGATTTTCCATACCATGATCTTATATTCAGCACCTATACTTTACATTTTTTACATATTTTTTTATTTCTTATCAAGTTAACTTTATTGTAATTTTTATGTAATTTTTTAATAAATTATCTCTTCATCTTCAAAATATAGTTTTGGAAAATTTATGAAACCCATTTTCTTTCCTCAGTTTATTTATGATAAGATAAATGATTTTATTTTAATTGGAATTCATATTTATATATGATGAGGATTAGGGTCCTATATTACCCTATAATTCATTAGTTATGGTTTTATATCTCATAAGATAACTACATGAATTGGGTAAAGAATACTTACTACATTAGGGTAATCAGGTAGTGATGCACGTTCCACCATAAGAATCAAGTAGTGATCCATGATCCACTATGTTAAGGGAATTAGGTGGTGAAACCTATTCTAATATGTTATGTGTATCAATACTGAATTTTATTCCACTTATTCTTACTAAGTTATTATTTATTACAAATTTATAATTTTTTTTATATATCATATTCTAAAGATATTCCACTTTCTTGTGTTTTGATCTCATTTTTTGTTTGATTTCTATTATGTGTTTATAAGAAATGTTTTGAGTACCTTTCCATGGTCTTATGTTTCTATTCCATGATCCTTAATTCTCAATCATTTTTTTTATTTTCAATTTTCACCCCATTATTTTTTATCTTATATTTCTCCCCCTCTAATATTTTCCCTCATGTTTATGATCTAATGATTCTAAATAGTTGATAAGTTTCCCTTTCTATGTACTCTATCTTACCACTTTCTTATATTTATATTCCCTAGGATATAAAGATTATTATATCAATTAGATGTATCAAAGAAGATCTAGAGGATCATAGTTATGGAAAAAATTTCACAAGTGTTGTAAAATAATATGTTTATCTAGTTAGTCTCCAAGACACTAAACCTTTAGGTCCTTAGATTATGAAATTTATTGTGAGATATATTAATTAAACAATTATATCAATGTATTATTTATGTATGTTTATCTTGGGTCTCCATAGTTGTTATTATAGAAAAATTTAGTTATTTTTGGAGATTAGTTTAGTTACCTTTTGTGTTAGGGTTAGATAACCATAGTAAAAAACCTAGATATGAGTCTATGTATTGGATGATATCCTGAAATATTAATAATGTGTTTAGTAGGTTTCTTTCCTAATAAAATATCATTGTATGAATATTTCAAGTGGATGTGGCTATGAAACATTTTCACCTAGGTTTAGTCACTCTAAAAATGGTTGTTTGAGCATTGAATCGATCATCAACTTGATGCTTAAAAAGTGTCCCTGAGAATGTACACCTGGATAAACACTCCTATGGGATATGATTTGGTTAAGCACATGAACTTTAAAAACCACTATTAAGGTTTTATTTCTTATTTAATTTGAGTGATTAGGTTGATAGGTGTAAGATACCCCAAATTAAAGTAACCTAGGAAAAACTAAGAGTGATATAGGTTAAACTAACGGTGTAACTTGCTAATGTAATGATGTAAAATGGTAAAAGATATTAAATTTAAATCCATTTTATGTTATTAAAAATGGTAATCCCCTATAAAATTATATGTTTTACCTCATTTTATCCCTTTTGGCTTTACAAATTGTACAGATCTAGGAGGAACTAAGTTAATGGACGTTATAGACAACACAATAATTTTCTTTATGGAAAAAATAGGATAAATGCTAGTGTTCAAAACCTTATAGTTATTCTCCCAAAATAATATTGAGTTACTATTAAAAACATATATCTTTATGAACTTTTGAACTAATTAAATAAAATAAATATGTGTTTTTATAGAATATCAAATGGAAAAGATAATAAAGGAAATGAGATTATATTTTCTTATTGTACAGAATGTAGGAAGAGACACCTATGGTAATATCTCAAAGAAAATAGATGGTTTTTTATCTATGGTAAAGGAGGACATAGAACATAAATCTGATGATTTAAGAAGGAAGAGTTTAGTTAACATGAAATATAAAAATAATGTTCTTCATAAGGATCCATTATTAGCTCGATGTTTTAAATGTAATGAAATTAGGAACTATGTTAACCTTCACACTAATCCAAGTGATTAAGATGAAAATTGAAACCAACAACCTCCTATACCATGTGATCAAGGAAAAGACTATACAAGTACTAATATTGAAGTGGATGGTGATAATTAAGCGGTTATTGGTACAATTATTCACCAGTCTATATTTTCAGGTATCTTAGGTCATGTATGATTTCACAAAATATTAGTTGTTAAAATCAAAACAGTTGGTGGTATCATTATTGAATACATGGTATATGAATATTCTTCATGGTTTGTAGGATTATAATTCATATGATTCTTATTATCCTTCCCTGGGATACATTTAATATGATTTTATGAATTGATCTTTATCTCTACTTATAGGAAATGTTTTTGATGAAATAAAAAAAATCCTTTTTATTATCAACCTATGATAGTCTATCAATAAAATTATTATTAATGATAGAATATTACATTAAATATATAAAGAAAAAACTCAATATTAGTGTAAGTATATTTTGAGGAAAAAATATGTTCCATAAGTTTTTATGGTTGAAATTTATCTAGATATTATACCTTGAGGCATGAATACCTTTTAGATTTCCTTATATATTTTCATTAGTATGTGATAATTAAAATTATTAAGATTCAATTTTTCTTTTTGGAGGGGGATAATATACCACACTATGTTTTAGGAGGAATAATTATTTTTACTATAATTATGAAGAGTGTTTCACTATTATTTCAATAGAATTAATACTTGATTAGATATTTGGTCATTCATGACATGAACAAAGATAATGACACTTTATTTAATTATAATGGAACACTACGATAAAGTTACATGAAACCATGTATCACATACAATGGATCATTATATATCATGGATTATTAAATCCATTAAAACTACAATAATTAAAAGGGGGTAATAAATTCAAAAGAATAATATATTTAGAACTAGAAATACATCATGAACACTATTTCCTTTATGAATCACAATTACTATAACAAAATTTAAAATGTGAAATAATACCATTAAATGAGAAAGCTTGTTGTGGGAACAAGAATGAAAAATATGGAAATGATAAGTGTAAATGGAATAAGTTTTTTAAGGGTATATATATTGGAATGAAATCTAAACATTATTAATATGGTCATTGAAAATATAGTCATTGAAGATATGGTTTTTAGAAATACAACCAATAGTTATATTGAAGTCTTGCATTTTTAAGTAGTAAATTTTAAATAATATGACTCATAATGGAATAAATACATGATATTAAAATATTATATATATAAATTCATTATATATAAATATTAATAACAATATTTTTAAAATATGACATGATGTATATATAAAATTAAAACAAATACTTTAATATCAATGGAGTAGTAAATTTAAATTTTAGAATGTAACTAATTAATTATAATGGTATTTATTAAATTTTATTCAATATAAAAGTAATATTTCATTTATTTTTCAAAGAAACGTTTTGTTAAGTGTCATATAATTTATCCTAATAGAGTAAATTTAAAACATTTAAAATGTTCTTTTTGTGAATGAATATATTAACATAATTTAAATTAGATATTGTTATGAAATAATAATAACACATAATGTTTAAAAATACTATTTTTTTAATAAAATTAGTTTATCCTTATATTTTGTATCTTTATTCTAAAATTAAATATATAATTTTTAAGATTTTAATTATATAAAATTAACTTAAGTATGCTTTTTTTACTAATATGTTTACATTTATGCCATCATTAGTATATAAGTATGATATAAAAATTTATAAAGTATTTTTTTTAAAAAATATGTATTTTATAATTTTAATTATATATTCTAAAAATATATTTTATTTTACAAACCCATGATTGATATTTTATAGATCAAGTAATATTTTTCTCCAAAATTGGTTTAATAAATTAGATATTTATTAGATTAAATTTAAATTTTAAAAATTATAGAAAATAAATCATAAAAAAACAATTTCAATTTTATAATCAGTAAGT
The DNA here is from genome assembly GCA_963277665.1 of Viscum album. Classification (NCBI taxonomy): domain Eukaryota; kingdom Viridiplantae; phylum Streptophyta; class Magnoliopsida; order Santalales; family Viscaceae; genus Viscum; species Viscum album. The sequence continues at coordinate 564,563,741 of OY728134.1, read as the reverse complement.
ACAAATTATCTAATAAATTCCACTTTTTTAGGCATAAATATTTAGTTAACTTAGGTCAAACTACTTACTAAGGTAAATGTTAAAATGGTAAAAGTAATAATTCAAGGGGTAAAAGGGTTAAAAACTATTTAAAACATGTGATAAAAAACTTATTTGAGGACTTATTATTATTATAACTTATCCAAACTATTATTTATCAAAAAATGTAGCCAAGTTTCTTGACAATGACTATCATGAACCATCCTAGTGGGGCCCACGCCGTGACTCCCCGAGCTCGCCTCCAATAGGCCAGGGGCTGGTGACTAGCACCGAGTAGGCATGTCACTAACATGGGAGGCATTGCCTAAGTATCTGTACACACACACACATCACTAAGCCCAAAAATACTGAAATGTAAAACACTAAGGAAAAAAATGCATGCATACAACTAAAACCAACCAACAGAGTACGACGAAAGGTAGAGTACTATAAAAGTAAACTGGGCCAGAATACAAGCCCACCAAAAGCAAGAGTCTGAAAAATTGCAAAGTCCAACCTGTAAGCACAAAGGTACTGGGACTGCTGCTCGTAGTCGTAGGAACGCCTCGACCTATAGGGAACTCAGAAAGCTCGGTCCTGTCCTAGTCCGCCCTGGACTCTGTCAAAAGGCTACTCGTCTTCACAAGACACCAGACGTGCAGGAAATGCCCGTGTAGGGGTGAGTATAACAATACTCAGTAAAGGACCCTGAAAACCACAAAGCAGTACACAAATTAAAGGTACATTCAGCTATGAATAATATATGTCTATAGAACATATAAAAAATTCTATATATACTCAAAACCCAGACCTGTGGTCTAGAGACAAGTCACGTAACCACATACCCCCGCAAGGGATTCCGTTCGATGATTCCGTGATGTGCTCATTCCGAGAAAACACACTCCATGAGTCTTATGGCTCTGATGACGTCCGTCCGGGAAGTGCTGTTCGTTGGGAACCGTCACGAGAGATAGCTACACTCATTACGGGAGACACACTCCTGAGTGGGAAAGATTTAGATACACAGATGACGATCACTACCAGGGCCATGTTGGATACCGCGACTCATCCATAATTCACCTGATAGGTAGAGGATCAATGCCCGGTAAAGTTGGTCATGTCGATGCCTGACTCTACCTACGGTCTGGAATAGATAGAGGATCTCAATCCAGGCCTCTCGGATGGATACCTGACTCTATCACAGAAAATTCCTACTAAAGGGATCATAATCCTACGTGAGCGAATGATTCCTGACCTTTAGAGGAACAAGAAGAAGGGTCACTAACCCAAACAAAAGATGTTCAGGGCACGGTGAACAAAAGGACCAAGTCGTTTTACAAAAAGTACATGCGTGTAGAAATGATACATGCCGTGTTGTCCGACCCCGGGTACTGCCCGTGTACAACGGCCCTTGTCGTGAGGCTGGTTGTGTTAAAAAACATAGTACATGGCGTGTAGTACGGAGTACACGCCATGTCTAGGTAACTGGGGTTTGCTCCATGTACTCTGTCCATGAGCCTGTACACGGTCACCAACCCGTATACTCCAACCCATGCGATCCGCACACGGGGTGACCCGCGCTGTTTATCTCGCCTGGCCGGGTGATGGAGTACACGATCGTGTACTCCATCCCATGTCCATGTATCCCTAGGATACACGCCGATCTCCGCATAGACGCCTCTGCCGAGCTGTACACGTCGTGCCGCCTGAAGCCGTGTAGACCATCCTGTGTCGTGTACTACCCAAAGTACACGCCGAACTTCAGGGAAGGTCCAACACGCCGTGTGACTGGGGTCACATGTTGTGTGATCCTTCTCTGACCCCGAAACCCTATCCGCCACTATCATAACTATACGGCGTGTTCTTCGAAAGTACACACCGTGTATTCTAGAAATTTCCAGAAACAACGCTCTTCACCGGCGTGCCTCCCGTGATGCTCCAAACATTGATCCAGTCATCCGATTGCCACGAAAACTTCAGGTTTTGGTCGCCCTGATGCCACGAAGCTACTTCCAGTGTTTTCGAACCACCGATTAGCTCCAAAAACGCGTTTTGATCTTCCTGCACGAAGAACGCTCAAAGAATTCTCTTTCTGATCCGGTCTGATTTGTCATCCGCCATCTTCTCTGCACCTCCACAAGGTCGTTGCGGTGTCGAGCCTTTGTTTTGGGATCATTGTGTCACATAACGGATGTGAAATGATCCGTTTTTCGTCGCACCACGAAGAACGCAAAGAACGCACGGGGAAAAGGGAGGAAGAAAACCAAATAACAAAATGAGGAATGAACCCCTGCCATCGTTCGTCATGGCGTTGATCCACTCCAGTTAATAGGCTTAAAACAGAGCAGAGATCAACATGAATAAGAAGCATGGATTATTTCCCCCAAAATCATCCCAAAGAAAAATCTCTCCCGCAATAACGTACGAATCCGCAGATCAACTTGTTTGTGGTTGATCCGCATTCGTCGTTTAAACTCAAATATGGGGAAAAGAAATCGAAATAATAAGCCCTACCTTTTGAAAGGATTGACCGTTGATGAAGTCATCGTACTGCTATTGTCATCGAGATCCTTCAATGTTGTTGGCGTAGCGATTCTCGACTTCGATCCGTCGTCGTTCGTTGTCGAGAATTTCCTCCAACGCCTCGTGGATTCGGCAGAGGTTCCTCTCAGCTGTTTCCAATGATCAACAATTTTTTAACCCATTAAAAAGGGAAAAATGTTTTCATTTAATTACGCGACAACATTAATGATGTTGACTATCCATTTTGACGTTATTATGACGTGTCATTAATTTAGGAAACAGTTGCTCTGTCGCCGTGCTGCAGCGGATGTTTCCTTAAACGAAATAAAATAAACTTGTTATTTTATTTTACTTAAAACATCCGAAAATTAACTTTTTCCCTCAACCCGCATCGGTCGAGGTTAGCCTCATTCTTAGGTAAATTCATCATCCTAGGTGTAATGGTGCGCTCAGATTTTTAATCTGGGCATCCGTTTGGAAACTGCCACAACTGCGCACAAGTGCCGACTCACTTAACTAAAAAATGTCTAAACCACCATTTTGGGCTCAATGGACCTCGGAATGATGTTCCGTCTTCGCACCCGGTCTCGAAATAATTCCATATAATATTTAAAAATAATAAACAAAAAATCTAAGACATTAAATTCTCCCCACCTTGGGGCTTTACGTCCCCAAAAAGCCAAAACAAAGGCTACTAAAAAAGATGAGGGTACTAGGCACGAATCTGGGCCTCCTGCTCCCACGTGCTCTCCTGAAGATTCTCGTGCTACCATCGGACGCACACTAAGGGAATCGATCGCCCACAAAGGATCTTCTCCTGCCGATCCTCGATCTCCACCGGGTAGTCAACAAAGGTCACTCCATCCCCGATGTCTAGCTCTCCCCAGTCGATGACGTGCGATGGGTCATGCACGTACCTCCTCAGCTGCGATACATGGAAGACATAATATACCCGATGCAACTGTGGTGGTATAGCAAGGCAGTATGCCACCTCACAAACTCTTCCCAGGATCTGGAAAGGTCCGATGAACCTTGGAGATATCTTGCCGCCTCGGCCAAATCTCCGGAACCCTCGTCGAGGTGAGACCCGAAGGAAGACGTGGTCCCCCTCTTCGAACTCCAGAGGTCTTCGTCGCCTGTCAGCATAAGACTTCTTCTGGCTCTGTGCAGTCTTCATCCGCTCCCAGATGATTTGCACCTTCTCTGTAATAGCTCGCACTAACTCTGGACCCATGAGTGCTGACTCTCCGGGGTCGGTCCAGCAAATCAGTGACCGGCATAGTCTCCCGTACAAGGCCTCGAACGGTGTCATACCGATGGTGGAGTGGTAGTTTTTGTTGTACGCAAACTCCACTAGTGGTAGGTGGTCCTCCCAACTGTGACCAAAGTCCAAGATACAGGCCAGCAACATATCCTTCAGAACCTGAATGGTTCTCTCTGTTTGAGCATCTGTCTGGGGATGAAATGCTATCCTCAAGTGCAGCTGAGTCCCAAAAACCTCCTTCAATCCCTTCCACAAATGGGATGTGAAGCGGGCATCTCGGTCTGAAACTATAGTCAAGGGGACTCCATGAAGCCTAACTATCTCCTGTACGTGGAGGCGTCCCAAGCTCTCTACGGAACTCTACTCCATGATAGCTAGGAAGTGGGCCGACTTGGTGAGTCGGTCAACGATCACCCAGATGGAATCGTTCCCCTTGGATGTACGTGGTAAGCCCTTCACAAAGTCCATTGATATTCCATCCCACTTCCACTCTGGAACATCTAGGGGGTGAGCTAACCTTGCTAGAACCTGGTGCTCAGCCTTCACCTGCTGGCATGTGAGGCATCGAGAAACGAACTCTGCTACTGCCTTCTTCATGCCTAACCACCAGAACTGACGTCAAAGGTCCTGGTACATCTTTTCTACTCTGAGATGTACCACCAAAGGGGATTTATGGAACTCCCTCAGGACCTCCTCCTGCAACACCACTGGTACAAAAATGCGTCCTCTAAAAAGAAGTACGTGCTCCCAACCTTGAAAATATCCATCAGGAGCATGTTTTATGGATAACTGAGCATGTAAGGTCACACAGTCGACATCCCCAAGTTGTGCCTCCCTAACTCGATGTAAGAGTGGAGGGGTGACAACCATCGACTGTAGGTAAGATGTATCCTCTCCATCCATGAAGGATAACTATAACGCGACTAATTTTTGTGTCGCCTCACTCAACAGCTATGAGCTCGACCTTCTACTAAGAGCATCTGCAACCTTGTTCCCCTTCCCATGAGTATAGATGATCTCGAAATCATAGTTCTGGAGGAACTCTATCCAACGCCACTGCCTCAGATTTAGATCCTTCTGTGAGAATATGTACTTGAGGCTCTTGTGGTCAGAGTAGACAATGAACCGCTCGCCCATAAGGTAGTGTCGCCACATATTCAATGCGAAGACTACCACTGCTAACTCGATATAATGGGTCGCATAGTTCTGCTCATGCGGCCTAAGCTGGCGTAAAACATAAGCAATAACTGCGTGATACTGCATCAGGACACAGCTGAGCCTGGTCCCTGATGCGTCACAGAAAATTATGTACTCGATACCCTCCTTCGGCAATCTCAAGACTGGGGCGCTCGTCAAACTCTGTCTTAGCTGCTCAAAAGTCTGCTGGCAGTTTTCTGTCCACATGAAGGTTTTCCCCTTCCTGGTCAAGGCCATCATTGGTGATGATATCCGAGATAAATTTTGGGATGAATCTCCGGTAATATCCTGCCAACCCAAGGAAGCTTCACACCTCTATCACGCTCCGAGGTGGCCCCTATGCTAACACAGCCTCCACCTTGGCTGGGTCCACAGCTACTCCATCTGTTGAGATGACATGTCCCAGAAAGTGGACCTCCCAAATCCAAAACTGACACTTTGAGAGCTTACCATAAAGCTGGTTCTCCCGAAGTACGTCCAGAACCATCCGCAGGTGTATCACGTGCTCCTCCTCTGACGCTGAGTACACAAGGATTTTGTCGATGAAGACTACTACGAACCGGTCCAAGTACGGCTGGAAGATCCGCTTCATCAACCCTATGAACATTGTGGGGGCGTTCTTCATGCCAAAGGGCATCACCAAGTACTCATAGTGACTGTAGCGACATCTGAAAGCCGTTTTCGGTATATCCTCTTCCAATACTCGTAGCTGGTGATAGCCTGATCAAAGGTCAACCTTTGAGAACCACTGTTCCCCTCTTAGCTGATCGAAGAGGTCATCAATCCTTGGAAGTGGATATTTGTTCTTCACCATAACCTGTTTCAGGCGCTGGTAATCCATGCACAACCTCGGACTCCCATCTGCCTTCTTGGAAAACAAGACTGGGGCCGTCCAGGGTGAGACGCTAGGTCTTATGAAACCCTTGCTATGAAAATCCTCGAAATACACCCTCATCTCGTGAAGCTCTGCGGGAGACATTTGATAAGCTAATGAGGAAATCGGTGTCTTCCCGAGGTGTAAGTCGATGCAGAAGTCAATTTCCCGGTGGGGAGGTAACCCTAGAACATCTTCTAGAAAGACGTCCTCATACTCCGCCACCACTACTAGGAACTGAGAGCTCACAACATCTACTGCTCCGAGGGTAAGGCTAGCCAACTCATGAGTGATCGGCTGCCCCCTCCTATTCATGATCCCATTTTGTGATGTCTGGGTTTTCTTTTCTCCAAAAAAGGAAAACCTTGTTCCATCATGGCGGACACACTACACTCTTCGCCTAAAACAGTCAATATGGGCATGGACCGAAGATAACCAATCCATACCTAGAATGACGTCGTAAGGCCTCGACGCTACCACCAAGAGGTTCCAACCGAAACTCTCACCTCCAAGGGTAAGATCACACTGTCTGCAAAGCTGTGTGATTGTCGAGTCTCCTCCCGTAGGTGTCTCCAAGCATAAGGATCGAGTCAACAGTTCTACCGGAATCTCAATGTTTTGTACAAGACATGTGGCTATAAGGGAATGACTGGCACCTGTGTCTATGAGTACGACAGAAAAGGTAGAAAAGATACAGATCGTACCTCAAATAATCCATGGAGCCCCTGGGTCTTACACCGCGACCACATGCAGCTGTCCCCGTCCCTGTCCCCCAGCTCCCTAAGCCTGGTGCGGACCTCCTGGGGGTGGTGGTGGAAGTAAGTCGAAGCGTCTGCCACCACCTGCAGCTCTCCCTGCTCCTCTACCACGTCCGCGGCCTGGCGGATCTTCCTGCTCCGTTCTCTGCCTCTGCCTCGGTGGTCCATCCACCACTTCCCTGTCAGCAACTCAATGTGTAAATCTCTAGTGAGATTCCCCCTACGGTCGCATGTGTAGCATTGCTTCTCCCTAGGCTAATTGGATCCAGCCTGAGAGCCCTGGACTGTCGATCCCCTGTCCTGGGTCCTCCTATGACGTCTCCCACGTCCAGATCCCTGTGCCTGATGTCAGCTCCCTACTGTTGGTGTCTCTGCACCTGTCTTCCTACTACTGACTGTCGGCGGCTATCTCTGCTCTGCCAAGAAGCTCTCAATCACCAAGGCCCGCTCGAGCACTCCAGCATAAGTTGAAAATCATAGAGTCACGAAACTAGCTCGGATGTCACGCCGTATACCTCTCTTGAAGGTCCGAGCTCTGAAGTACTGATCCCTGACCATATCCATTGAGTACCTGGAGAGGTTGGTGAACCTCGATGAATAGTCATCCACCATCATACTACCCTGCTGGAGCTGAAGAAGCTCCTGGATGTGAACAGCTCTCAATGTAACCGGAGAGAACTCCTCCCTGAAGAGTCGCTCAAACTCTGTCCATGAAAGAGTCTCCTCGTCGTGAGTCTGCATGGGGAAACTCCATCATCGTCCCGCCGAACCCTGAAGAAGGCTTGCTCCTAGGACCACCATCTGGTCTTCCAGTGTCCTCACTAGACAGAAAACTCTGGTCACCACCTCAAGCTAGTCCTCAGCCACCTGAGGGTCGGCCTCGCCTCGGAACCTGAGGGGTCTCTGTCTCTGAAACTCGAGGAGTGTGCTAAGCCGGCGCTCCTCGCCGGTCGGTACTGCAGGTACCACTGGTTGCTCCACTGGTGGTATAGCAGGTGCACCACCTGGTGGAAACGCCTCGGGAGATGGTCCCTGTATCGAAGCCTTGTCACTGAGGGGGTCATCCTCGTGATCATACTACTGAATCCCAGTGGGTACGCATCGCAGAGGCATCTTGTAAAGAAACAAGATGTGTCATGGTCAATGAGTATATCTGGATAGCTGAAACCAATGAAATGGAAAACACAACCCATTCCTATATGATGCATGTAACTTTTATTTCCCCGCAACTAGTGTTTTCGTGAACGGGGTCAAAAATCAGGTTATCAGAGTCCTGGTGTATGGGTACGTCGGCCGCCACACCAACACTGGAGTCTCTGGCCTGAAAGATGAACCCGAAACACTCAACACTGTTTCCCCCAACCATACTCATAGAATCTTGGTCCTAAGGTAGAACTGACCACCTCTGATAACACAATGTCACGACCAGTCTTAGTGGGGACCGCACCGTGACTCCCCAAGCCCGCCTCCAATAGGTCAGGGGCTGGTGAATAGCATCGAGTAGGCATGTCACTAACATGGGAGGCATTTCCTAAGTACCTATACACACACACACATCTCCAAGCCCAGAAATGCTGAAATGTAAAACACTAAGGAACAAAAATGCATGCATACAACTAAACCCAACCAATAGAGTACGACGAAAGGTAGAGTACTGTAAAGGTAAAATGGGCCAAAATACAAGACCACCAAAATCAAGAGTCTTAAAAACTGCAAAGTCCATCCTGTAAGCACAAAGGTACTGGGACTGCCGCTCGTAGCCATAGGAACGCCTCGTCCTGTAGGGAACTCAGAAAGCTTGGTCCTGTCCTGGTCTATCCAGGACTCTGTCAAAAGGATGCTCATCTGCACAAGACACCAGACATACGGGCAAAGCCCGTGCAGGGGTGAGTATAACAATACTCAGCAGAGGACCCCAAAAACCACAAAGCAGTACACAAAGTAAAGGTACATTCAGCTATGAATAATATATGTTTACAGAACATATAAAACAAACCAAATATACTCAAAACCCAGACCCATGGTCTAGAGAAAAATCACGCAACCGCAAACCCCTGCAAGAGATTCCGTTCGAAGATTCCGTGATGCGCTCATTCCAGGAGAACACACTCCATGAGTCTTATGGCTCTGATGACGTCCTTCCGGGAAGTGTTGTTCTTCAGGAACCGTCACGAGAGATAGCTACACTCATTACGGGAGACATACTTCTGAGTGGGAAAGATTTTGATACACAGATGAGGATCACTTCCAGGGCCATGTAAGATACCGCGACACATCCAGAATTCACCTACTAGGTAGAGGATCAACACCTGGTAAAGTTGGTATCACCGATGCCTGACTCTACCTAGGGTCTGGAATGGATAGAGGATCTCGATCCGGGCCTCTCGGATGGATTCATGACTCTATCACAGAAACGTCCTGCTCAAGGGATCATAATCCTGTGTGATGGAATGATGCCTGACCTTCAGGGGAACAAGAAGAAGGGGCACTAATCCAAATGAAAGATGTTCAAGGCACGGTGAACAAAAGGGCCAAGTCGTTCTCCAAAAAGTACACGGCGTGTAGAAATGATACACAACATGTTGTCTGACCTCAGGTACTTCCCGTGTAAAACGGCCCGTGTCGTGAGGCTGGTCGTGTGGAAAAACATAGTACACGACATGTAGTACGGAGTACACGCCGTGTCTGGGTAGCTGGGGTTGGCTCCGTGTACTCTGGCCATGAGACCGTACACTGTCACCAACCCATGTACTCCAACCCGTGCGATCCGCACACGGGGTGACCCACGCTGTTTACCTCACCTGGCCAGGTGATAGAGTACACGGTCGTGTACTCAATCCCGTGTCTGTGTATCCCTGGGTTACACGCTGATCTCCGCGTAGCCACCTCTACTGAGCTGTACACATCGTGCCTCCTGAAGCCGTGTAGACCATCCCATGTCGTGTACTACCCAAAGTACACACCGAGCTTTGGGGAAGGTCCAACATTCCGTGTGACCGGATTCACACACCGTTTGATCCTTATCTGACCCTGAAACCCTAGCCACCACCATCATAACTACATGGCGTGATCTTCGGAAGTACACATCGTGTATTCTGGAAATTTCCAGAAACGACTCTCTTCGCCAGCGCGCCTCCCGTGCTGCTCCGAACATTGATCCATCCGTCTGATCGCCACAAAACCTTCAGGTTTTGGTCACCCCGATTCCATGAATCCGCTTCCAATGTTTTTGGACCTTCAATCGGCTCCGAAAATGCGATTTGATCTTCCCGCACGAAGAACGCTTGAAGAACGCTCTTTCCGATCTGGTCCGATTCGTTGTCTGCCATCGTTGCTGCACCTCCACAAGGTTGTTGCGGTGTCGAACCTTCATTTTTGGATAGTTGCGTCGCAGAATGGATGTGCAACGATCCGTTTTTTGTCACCCCACGAAGAACGCGAAGAACGTGCAGGGAAAAAGGAGGAAGAAAACCAAATAACAAAATGAGGAACGAACTTCCGCCGTCGTTCGTCACGGTGTTGATCCACTCCCATTAATAGACTTAAAATGGAGCAGAGATCAACATGAATTAAAAAGAATGGATTATTTCCCCCAAAATCATCTCAAAGAAAAATCCCTCCCATAAGAAGGTACGAATCTGCGGATCAACTTGTTTGTGGTTGATCCGCGTTCGTCATTTGAACTCAAATACGGGGAAAAGAAATATAAATAACAACCCCTACCTATGGAAAGGATCAATAATTGACGAAGGCGTTGTACTGCTGTTGTCATCAGGATCCTTCAACATTGTTGGCGTAGTGATTCTCGACTTGGATCCGTCGTCGTTCGTTGTCGAGAATTTCTTCCAACACCTCACAGATTTAGCAGAGGTTCCTCTCAGCCATTCCCAATGATCAACAATTGTTTAACCCATTAAAAAGGGAAACATGTTGTAATTTAATTACATGACAACATTAATGACGTTGACTTTCCATTTTGAAGTTATTATGACATGTTATTAATTTAGGAAATAGTTGTGTCGTCATCACGCTGCAGCAGATGTTTCCTTAAACGAAATAAAATAAACTTGTTATTTTATTTTATTTTATTTTACTTAAAACGTCCGAAAATTAACTTTTTCCCTCAAACCGCGTCGGTCGAGGTTAGCCTCATTCTTAGGTAAATTTGTCGTCCTGGATGCAACGGTGCACTCATATTTTTAATCCGGGCATCCGTTTGGAAACTGCCACAACCGCGTACAAGTGCCGACTCACTTAACTAAAAAAAAGTTCAAACCACCATTCTGGGCTCACTGGACCTCGGAATGATGTGCCTTCTTCGCACCCGGTCTCGAAATAATTCCATATAATATTTAAAAATAATAAACGGAAAATCTGAGACATTAAAATGACTTCCCATAATTGAAAATGTATGTGTATTTACAAAAATATCATCCCTTTTCTCATATAAAAGGGTCTCTCATCTCCACACTTTACCTGACACTAAAACCCACTATGTTTGGGAAACATATTAGTAAAAAATCCTAAAAAATCCAAAACATATTAAATAGGTTTTTGTCTTCTCAAAATACTATCCATCAAGGGCTTAACCCCATTTTCAAAGGAGACAATTGAAGAAGTGAGGTATAAGTTCCTAACCACTCTTTCACTTTCCAATTTCATTATGTACATAAATTGTTCCTAAAATTTAAATAAAAATCACTAAAATGTTAAAATAAGCATAACTATTATAATTATATGTTATTATAATGGTGGTACATGAATTAAACACCATTCCATTTTTCTCTTAATAAAAATGAAAGTGACATTTATGTGTGTGCGAACTACTACTTCCACAAAGAAACATATTTCATTTTTCTTAACCAAATTAAACTAATGGTCATCATGTTGAATTTAATAAATAATTATAATATTTATAAAATATTTTATATTCATAAATTATAAAACATATTATACATTTCTCTCATTCTATGGAAGATGAATCATTAACCATGCATGTGTTTGGACTACCGCCTCCATGGAATGATTGATTTCCATTTTTCCTTTCATCATAGCAATACATGGATGGTAATGAGAATGTGTTTAGTGGATAAATATTTTTTATTATATCACTAAGGTTATTTTATTAATAATTATAAAACATATTAATGATATGATCAACAAATGATCACCGTTAATTTAATTATTTAAAACATGCATATTATGAAGAAAATCTTTTATCAAAATTGTGAAATATTTTCAAGCACAATAATTATTCTTATAAATCCTTTATAATTGTTATATTTAAACTATTAAACACTAAATTATATCATTACTCTACATATGTAATGATATGGTAAATAAATCTCATCATAATCACCAATTAATCACAATATGTTCATGTTTGGGTCAGTTTGACCACATACATGAACAATGCCATGGAATTATATCATGTATGAATATGAAAATAAAATTTAATGATTTTATATTATATAAATATTTAAATAATTATTTGGTTTTGGTTTTTTAAATATACATCAATATTTATCTTAACAATTAAGAACACACCCTTCGTCGTTTAGAAATCACCAAAATAGGATTATTATTGATTTCATCTTCTAGGATAAAGAGTGAAAACTCATGAAATTAAATTGAAACATAAAAATTAATAATTATTAATTTATCATAGTAAATTTAATGATCTGATAAATGTGTGATTTTTTATAAAAATAAATATTACCACCACTCCTTTAAAACTATTATAAACCACTGAAGTTATATAAAACCTGATATGGGAAAATAGTTAATAAATAAATAATATATATATATATATATGTGTGTAATTATTATAAATGAACATATAAATTTTTATATTTATGAATAAATTTATTAGGTATGTAATTAAAAAACGTAATTTTATTATTCATAATGTTTGGTGTAATTGAAGAAGGAATCATGACCAATGTGAGGGTTTTCCTCTGAAAATTTCTCCCTTTGAGACATGTTTTTTATATTATACACCTAATTTAATTTATTTAGTGTATATACTACCTATTTGAGATATTATATCATTAAATACCTTCTATTCATTGTAATTTAAGTCCAATTTATATATATCTCTTTCAATATGTTTTTATTTAATTGCTATAAAAGTTGTAAGGGGTTTTCTTGAGTCAAATCCTTTTCTCAAGTCATAATCACTCCAATTTGATTATAATCATTCAATATTAAATAATAATATGCTATAATGATGTAATATTGTGTTTAAATATTATATTTTTGGGATATTATTTTTCAAACTAAAGTATTCTTCCTTGATGAATCTAATATTTCAAAAAATAGTGATTTTGTTAAGAATAATTCCTATATCATTTAATGGATTTTTTTCATATACATTTTTTACTTATTTCCAATGTTCTATTTTACTTGGTTGAAACTCAATTTATTTTTATCTACAATTATCCTTATATTACCCTTTATTCACTTAAAAAATGGTTTTTTTTATCTTTTTAATGGTGTTTTTTCAATAAAGTCATTTTAAAATATTTAAAAGTAATTTCCTCACTATGATATTTTATTCTTCTCTTATAATTCAAAATTTTACATATGTTTTTATTTCTTATGTAGATATATTTATTGTAATTTTTTATGTAATTTTTATGATCATTTCTCTTCATATTCAAAAAATAGTTTTATAAAAGTTATAAAACCCATTTTCATTCAATGGGTTATTTATATTAAGATGAATGATTTGATTTTAAATGACAGTAATATATATATATATATGATGGGTGGGGTCTTATATCTCCCTCAAATTCATTGGTTAAGGTTTTATATCTCATTACATAACTATGGGAATCTGGTAAGGAATTATCTATCCACTATGGGAATCAGGTATTGTTTTTAATTGTACTGTGAGAATTAGGTAGTGATGCATACTCCACTATGAGAATTATGTACTAATTCTTGATCTAATATACTATATGAATTATGTGGTGAATCTTTCCCCACAATTTTATTCTTATATATGATCATGTTTATACCAGTTATTTTTTATAATTTGGACTTCATTTATAATCTATGAAATATTTTTATGATATTCCATGTTTAAAAGATATTCCACTCACTTACGTTATGATATCATATTTTTTTGTTTCTATTATGTGTTTATAATCCATGTTTCGATGGAGTTTCATTAGTCTTATTATTTTATATTGAGTTCCTTAATAATCAATCAAGGTTTTTTTCACATATAATCCTATAATTTTTTATTTGATATTTCTCCTTTGTATATGTTTTCTTCATATTTATGATCCAATGGTTATGAATATTTTATAAGTTTCCCTTAATGTGCATTATTTTTCACCCCTTTCTCATCTTTTCATTCTCTAGGATATGAATATGATTATAAGTTATGACATTTCTATAAGAGGGTCCAAAGGAGAATGAATATAGAGAAATGTTCACAAGTGTTGTAAAATAATATGTTTATATAGATAGTCTCCAAGATAAAAAAACCTTTTGGTATCTAGGTTTTGCAACTATTTTGGAGATTAATTAATTAAATTGTGGTGTTAATTTATTATTTATATATTTTTAGCTTGGGTCTCTATAATCCATCCATTAAAAGTGTGTTAATGATTCTTCTAATATTATCTATTGGAATACAGGGGATGGGGGGGGTGAATCATCTCACTGGGGATATAATCTTCAAGTACATGAATATCTTATAGATTTATGTATATGGTTTTAAAATCCATCATGAGAATAATACCAGTTTTTTACACCACTTTCCACCTCAGTGGGGAGAACAATTTTGATGAAAGTGTTTGACTAACATTAATCCAATTATAAGTACATTTCATTAAATATAAATCATATTATTATTAAGGTACATTAAATATTATTATCATTGAAATAGGTTATGTATGTTTTTTATCCTATTATATAAATCCATATAATATGTAACTCAAGTGTTTAATATCATCCAAAAAGTCTTTAACGATATTCTCGGGTCAGTATTTTCTAGGAATAATTATGGTTTCAAAAGAGTTTTGTGCCACCTAGGATTGATTTTGGGGGTATGATAGAGTTTCAGGTCTCCTAAGATGAATTATTTATACAATGGATTTTTATGCCACCCTTTAAGTCTTAAAGGCTATGGTGGAGTTTTTCTAAGGAAGGATTAAAGGGTATATTGGAGTTTCATGTTATCTTAGAAGGCTTAAAAATTTGTGCATTGGCTAAATTTGTGTTGAGGTTGGGATTGGTCTCATAAGATAGGTTTCTTACACATACCTATGAAGGGAATCAAAGCCCACATATTTTAGTGAAATATGATGAGGCACTCTATAAATTATAAGGTTATGTTATAATGACTATTGTGGTTCCTTTTAAGACTTTATAACTATAACCAGTGATGCACCTTTTAATGCCTCGAATTTATGGTCATTGTGTTTTTTAGATTAAGGTCATATAATTAGAACCACATATAAAATATTTAAAGTCATATATAATGGATTACTAGGTGACAGGTACTAAGATATGTCTAGGTATAGGGATTATTCATGGGAAACACCTTATTAATTGATGATCTAGGAACATAGGTTGGTTGGTAACTAACCAATAAAGGCATATGTACTCAAGTAACATTGGATGTCTAGTAACTAACTACTTGATGATTTCACTCCCAAGAATTTTTGGAGGGTTTGTAACTGACTACATAAGGGAGTAAGATAATATGAATAGGAATTACACTCAAAGGAATCCAAGAGTTTAGGTTCTTTAGATCTAATTTGGGAAAGTTAAGTGGTCACTTTGAAGAATATCTAGATAGTTCTTGGATTATTGGTTATGAAAAAGGGATGTATGGGTTCTGTGTAATGGTTGGAATCCTTTTGGTAAAGGGGAATTCATGTATGTGTGAAAATTTCTATCCCTTGTATAAAGGGTTGACATCCCTTTGGAAAAGGGGCATGCATGAGTGTGTGGATGTTCCTATATTTAGTATTGAGGGTGGGATTTATGCTCCAATTCATCCATTTATATTCAAAATCAATGCACATAGTCCTCATTGATGATGAAGACTTTGTGGTTGAGTTAACATTATTATCAATCATTGGGGCCTGGGTGTTGTTTTCTGGAAGTATACTTATGAATATAAATTTTTGGTACCTAGGTATGTGAATAAGGTGAAGTTTTTTTAGATTCCTTGATATATGATCCATGAATTGGTTCCAAAATATAATTGGCAAACTAGTCTCATGGTGATCCTAGTTATAGGCACTAAGAACTATAAAATAAGCACTATATTTTTTTTCTTCTTTATAAGGCAGGTAGCTGGGGGAGTCACATTGAGGTGATAAGCATGATGAAGTATTGGGTGTGGTGAGGTAGTGGGTGAACTAAAGTTTGTGAAATGGTGAAGTATGTGGCACATTGAAGTGTGAGGTTTACCCAAGTTGGAGGCATGATAATGTGTTGAGTCTATAACATTGAGAGTTATTCCCCTTCAGTTGGTTAGTCCAAAATCATCCCCCCTTATTGTTTTACATATGGGGGGATTTATAAGAAATTTGGTGACAAGTGCATCAAAGTAGTGATATGGGATCCAAGTGACTAAACACACACCATAATGAAGGTGATTTGATGAGGGGCATTCAAAAAAAGGATATGTTTTGTGGTAGTGATGGTGATCAACACCCCATTTTGAGTGTGTTATGTTTTTGATGTCTCTTTACATTTATGATGGCTCTATTCTAGTACATGCAGTAAAATCAATAGCGAGGATGAATTTGGTGGTGCCTCAATGTGCACTGGCCCCTATGGATATTAGAGAGACCTCATATATAATGGTTTATGGGCACATTATCGGTACCTCATATAGGTTAGTGTGACTCATTTTACTATATAATTCAATGAAAAAATGATTATAACTCTATATAACCATGAATTTTGATCTAGATTACCATTTTTTTGTACAATATATTAAATTGAAGCTTGGGAAATGAGATATTTCCCAATCTATAGATTTTACCCATAACATGGGTTTTTCTAGGTAAAAAAGGACATTATTGTCTTTAAAATGGATATTAAAGTTTCAACATTCTTTTCTTCAATATTGGATAGAATCCATGACCTACTCTTGGTAGGAGGATCTTACCACCACATCCCAGAGATGAGAAACACTTTTGAGGAATACCAACCCCTTGGTGGAGGAGAAATTATATAGAACATGGAGACTCCATAAATGTATTCTTCATGGATTAAGGTACTCCTTTAAATTCATGTTATCTATATAAGGATACTATTGTGGCCTTTATAAAAAATACTGGTGTTGGTTTTCTTTAACAAACTAATTTTAACACTAGATTACCAAAATATTGAGAGTGTTGATTATTAATTAATATCTTATCACATGTTTATTGTTCTTCTATGTGACATCTATGTCATAATTTCATAAGGGCACTTGTTTCACAAAAAGATCTTTGAAATTAATAGCTATGATGATAACCTTGAAGTCATATGATAGTATCCTTAAACCCATTTTCTATGGTCGAATTCTATCATTTAATGGGAAATAAATGATATAGACTATCTGGGTAGAGGGATAATAAGACATTGAATCTTCTCCTCATGACGTTCATCCTCGGTAATATATAAGAGAAATAGGTAATGAGAAAATGACTCGTCAATAGGAATTCCACATGTTTTATGTGTTATTGGATATTTCTATATGCATATTTGGGAAATGGTTCATATTCTAGATATTATTATTTTGGAATATCACAAGTCATGTACTTTGATGTATAGATTAAAACCATGATTACATATGCTTTTGGTGAGGTAAGATATATTAGGAAATTCAAAAGTGATATTAAATTAATGAATAAGTCAAGAAATGATTTTTCATTTCCTTATAATGGAATTCTATATCCTTATACCCTTTATTGAAATAGAACCACATGATAAATCCATGGCCATAGTGTGATATCAATATGTTCATATTCTTAAAATATAATGAAAGATAATTCAAGCATATAGTTAGATGACACATGTGATGATACCTGATCGAATCAGATATTGAGACAAAGTGATTGTTTTATATAGTGAACTTCAGTAGGATGCTTTAAGTCATTTTGATATTAAATTCATTTTCTATGGGTGAATTGGTAGGTTTTATATGTTAAACTTAGACTTTAGAAAGTTCTACCTAATTCCAGTAAGAAATTGGCCTAGAGGGTCACACACTAAATGTATCTAGCACCATAGTAAAATTTTATATGAATTTAACATGTTAAATAAATTTTATTCCCATACATGTTTTAATAATTATTCTTTTTGGTTAATCGAATACATTTAGTCACTAGTTATTCATGAAAATATTATATGATCTGAATATAAAATATATATTTATTTATCAGGTACAAATTTATTTAATAATGTGAATATAAAAATATTTATTTATCCCCGGTTTAATTACAAGGTGAGAAATATTTATTTATTTGGTTATATAATAATTTAATAAAAATTTAATTTATAGTTTATTGAATATAATATTTATTTATTTATTAGCAAATAATGTAGTGACGATTTATTTATTTAAATAAATAGACATTATTAAGATCTTGATAAATAGAGAGGAGGACTAGCAGACCATATTTAATGGTATGATAAGAAATACCATATTAAATATTATTTGAAAAAAATATTAATTTATTTATTCAAAGAAATAATATTTATTTATCTATGAAATTAGTGAATGTTATGTAAATAATAATATTCCTATTATTAAAAAATGAGGTTCACCATGGATTAATAGAATAATAAATTCCCTTGTGTTATTATTTATTTTCTAACCCAAACCTATAAATACCTGGCAATGTTATTCTCTAACATAGATAAGCCTACCCATCATTGTGAAAAAAAAATTCTATATAGAATCCTCTCAATCCTTATGTTATCTTCCAATTTAATTCTCTCAATAATGAAGAATGACTCTCCTTTTATGCCAGAGTGATTCCATCTCACCTAGAAGGGTTCTATTTTTATTAATGATGATCAACATAAGAATTAATATTATCCATGATGGAACAAAGATAAGTCTATGAAGATGATCATAGGTTCATGGAAAATTTGTGGATCACTGCTAGATGGAATCTACCACTGATTCCTCAGATGCAAATATGGTATAAAAAGAGGTCTCAACCAAATCATAAATAAATAAAGAATTCAAATGTGAGGTTATTCATTATATTGACTCATATTAATTATGAATTATACATACTGATCCTATATTGTGCATTTCAAGGTTTCAATTCATCTAACTCTGAAGAGAATTCCAAATAAGTCGATGAATTTGCATTATTGAGAATGGGTTTGACTACTTCCAATGTACCTTAAAAGTTAAAAATTGGATCAGATTGGTCGCATAATAATTTAAAAATATTTATTGTACATTGATTTGTATGCATGTTTTCTTGTTAATAATTCATATATTTTAATTCATTATTTTCATATGATAATCAATATTATATGTGCATTCACCATTATATGATATAGAACACATGAAGAGAAAATAATGATTGACCAAAGGTTATATCAATATTTTCAAAGGGTTCTGTCCATATCACATAGTTACATGATGTTTAACTAAAATGTATATGATGTATTAAAAGGTTCACCACATCTGGATGAGATGTGAGATATGTGTATTAAAAAATAGAAATAAGTATGCATAATAATTAATATATTTCATGTTGACCAACTAGACCAAAATATATCTTTTTTAGATATACATTGTGTAATCCACTTACACGGTGTGTAGTCCTACATGGTTCTACCAAGGATTTTCATGAAAAACATGAAGTCAACATATGAATCACATGAAACATATAGACTTAAATCTAGTTAACCCATAATTAATAATATTTCACATTATGTATCCCATGTACATGTCATGCAACATATTAATTTCTGAAAAGTGTAAAAACCCAACTCCCTGATCTTCTTCCAGGAAAACATAGAATGAGTTATACATGGTATATAGCAGGTTAGTACACACTGTGTAATCATCCAGTTATTATCAGAATTAAATTTTATGAAGAATTAATTATTTAAAGTATTAAAACCAAACTTCATAGATAAAATATGGTATGAAGCTACATTATAGTGTTTAAAGAGTAGATAAATGGTCATTTAGTTTCACATAATTACTTCACCATAATGGTCATTGTATTTCCTATAAGAATTTAAAGTTGTACACATCTAATTGTTAACACATTTCCAATTTCCAGAAATTCCACAGTTATTACTCAATATTATGATATGTAGAATTTGACATGACTTAACCAAGTGACTCTCCATATATACTCTCATTCCATTTGAGTATTTAATACTTGACTAAAGATAGTGAAGTTTGTTACATACCTTGTTGCCTCTAAGTACACATTGTGGATTATTTAACTTTAAATAAAATTAATTTTTAAATTTTTTTAAATTAAAATGATTGAATTTTCAAGAATTTTCAGAAAAGATAGAATGAAGTAATTAAACAATTAATAATATAATTAAATAGATTAATTCTAGGTGATTTATTCTTAATAAAATAATTAATTATAGTGAATTATAGATAGTATAAAAATATGTTGTCCTTACATGCTTGGATGATAATGATCTTAGAATGACTGATGTATGTTCATGGTTTCTTTTAACTTACTTATTATTGCATTAGTTTTGTAATAATTATTTTACTAAATTTAAATGACGGTACATGTGTTATCCTCTCTTCTATTACATAAGGGATTGCATTCACATTTTTTCTTAATTGTAAATCACGTAACCAATCCTTTATTTACCCTCACCTGTATATGAGTAAAAGTTCATGCAATTAATGGAGATCCTAGGTGAGTGGAGGTAGTTCAAGATAAGATCTAAGATGAATCCAACTTAGGAGTTACATTGGAGTATAATTATAATTCTAAATCTCAAATCATGTTATGGTTCAAGGAGTTTTACCATATGTCAAGGGTTAGTTTATCTTCCTCTAAATAAAATAACCACTAGATAATCTCATAGTCATTCCACATTTATTATTTTCTTTCTATTAGTTTCATGGTTAATTATTTTTGGATTGTTTATCTCTATCACTAAATAAATTAATTAAGAACCATACACAATTAAATTAAATTAAATTAAATTATGCATAATTTTAAATATAAATGGTTAAAAACTTATGTAAAATACACTTAATATCAATAATTATGTGACAAGATAACATGGATAATTTATAAAAAAGTATATAAATACCTCAACTCAAAATACTAAGTCATTAAATCCTTCCATTACTTGGGTAAATATGAAACCATAGTTCAAAGTACTTATTTGGACCGCGTCTGGGTGTTTTCAATTATCAAGGTGTTTTAGCTTAAGTTTTGGATTGAATTAACCTAGTTAACATCAAGGGTTGACTACCCAAGAAGGAATTTTGTAATTAGTAGAAATGAATTAAGGTAATTAAAGTCCAGGATTTCTGGATTGGGGATTCCACTAAATAGATCAAGGAGCTATAAGTTAATGTCATTGTCAAGACCCACATATCTAAATGCCTTCAAATATCTTTTCAAACCCAATTATAGGTTATTTGAAGGTATATATGGATCCTTTTCCACTGGAATATCCTTGTGATAACCAATGGTAAGGGATACTAGGTTTTGTAAAAAATAGTGGGAGACTAGTGATAAGAAAATTATATATATATATATATATTTATTTAGTGTTTAATATAAATAATTTTATAATATAATTGATAAAATTTCCCAAATAATCTTTGAGTTAATTATTTTGTAATAAAAAACATTTTAAATTTATTTTGGAAAAACAAAATAAAAATTAATTAATTTTAATCATTTTAATAAAGGATATTTATATTTTTTTGATTTGTAGGTTTTCATGGTGGATGAGAATTGAAAATGATTTTTTTGAAGACTTTATGAAAAATATGACCAACAATAAGGTAATACCTATATCAGAGAGAAATTCACATAACCACTTGAGGGAAGATGACTATGCTCAAATGGAAGGAAAACATGGTGTGGTAGGATCCCAGAGCGGGTCAACACATGAGTTTGCAGGTGTGAATTTGTAAAGAGGGAGAAAAGGATAAGCATAGAGTGATTGAGTTGGAATGTGAGAGGATGGTTCTTGGACTATCATGTATGGGGTGACATGGAAGGTTGATAGAAGGAACTATCACAATTATAAACTTTACTATGTGACTAAGTGAGTGCCCCAAATTTTTAAGGAGATCCCTATGATATGAGAAACTGATGTGGGATCATGGAACACCTAAGCACTATTAATCACTTACCAAAATGATTATACTTCACCCTGAGCTCTAGTAGCCCCATTGAGAATGACCAATACAACACATTTTGTTGATCACCACCCATATCTACCACACCAGGCCACCAAATAATTCCATATATTCCACTAACAATCTCATCCACGCCACTAGTATATCACCAAGACTACCATAGAAGCATCTTGAGAGCTTAGGTGAGACACACTATTTCCCTTACAAGTTCATAGATTCTATGTATTCATGTAGGAAGCTTGGTGAAGACATTTAAAAATACGAAAGTATAATAATGGTGATGTTGATGTAGTGATAAAGGTGAAGTTTTTTCCATGTTTGAGTACACTTGTTTTGATAATGAATAAGGAACTAGCAATGTATTTGAAGATTTTCATCCTCATTGTGAAGGAATGTGTTCATGGTTGGAACTTGGGAGTAGAGAAGAAATATATTTCAGGAATTTTGTTCATGTCATTAAGTATTCTATTCATTCCATGAAAAATTAAATAAAAAACTCTATAAGGATGGGTGTTAAGTTATGATATGGAAAAATTTGTTTCATGATGTGAAGATGAAGATATGAAGAATCTGAAGATTAAAGAGGGAGTTCATTACATGATCTAAATATATTGCACGAAAAACCATGCATATATTTTTATACATTGAGGAAATATTTCATTCAACAATATGAAATATAGTTCATTTTTTAAATGGCTAAATCATGGTTTTTAAATATTTTTATCTATATGAGATTTCAAGAGGACAATGAGAGATTTTGAATATGGTTATTCAAGTGCATGGGTTTGAGATATCTAAATGTTATAGGGAAAATATTTACGATATTTAAATCCTTAAAAATTGAATGGTTTTAACCAAAATAAGGGGAATCAATACCTAGAACCTAAACCTACACTACACCATTGAGTTATGGTCCTGTGAAGGTGTTGCTGCCATACTGTTAGGTTATATTTTTATTTTTATGCTTCATCATGAATAACATGGGGGGATAAATATCTTATTAAAATAATTAATTATGGTGGAGTTATTTAGTGAAGTATTATTCTATTTTTATTTCATGTTTGGGTTGATGTATTCAAACATCATTCTCATCATCATTATATTACTTATTAAATGACTATTGCATACATGAATTAGAAATTATAATTATTATATCGAAAAATTATCTTGAATTGGTTCATATAAATTGCATGATTTCATATAACTATGTTGAGATAAGGTATTGAGTCACCAAAAACAATATTAAACCATATTACTTGATCATAAGTAATTATGAATTTTAGAATTAGGAAGAAACCACCAAGACCAAGAGCTTCTTTATTCTCAAATCTGAAAAAAATCACAAATACTAATTCCTAATCATCACTTAACTAGAAAAATAATAATTAAAAGGCTTGGTATATTATTTTGATTATGAATTTTCATCTATTTCATCTAATTCTCATTCTTATAAAATGTTAGCACCATTTTCAAGGATGGTTCTAATGTAAATTTTAGGATAATTTAATGGTTTTTCTTTTTTGTATACCATTTTATTTTATATTTTAGCATGGTTGTATTAATTTTATGATTTTCTTGTCCAATATTTGACTCAAAACCATTCCACTTGATGGAAATTTAAATATTTTATCTATTTCAACCTTAAGTTATTGATAAGTACAAGAAAGAATAACAATAATGAAACTAGGTCTTGAGTAAACCAATGAGAATAAGGAGAACCGATGATGTACCTTAAAGAAATATTTGGATAATAACACTCATGGATTATGGAGGAACATAAAATATGGGGATCAAACTAATCATTATGGTATCACTTATATAGTAAAACTAGTTTATTATTATTCCATCCATCATATAAATTATTTTTAACACAATTCAATTTTTCAAGCTTCCTCATAAGGATATGAATACACATTTGGTGAGTTTTCTTAAACATTGTAACACTTTTCAATTTCAAAATGTATTGAGTTATTCTATGATGACGTTTTTTAATTTTTCATTAAAAAATAAAATTATAGAGTGGATACAAAACCTACCACATCATTCGATTACAATATGGGAAGAGTTGGAAAAGAATTTTCTAACCAGTTTCTTCCCACCCTCAATTGCAATGAATATTCATATCGATATATAATTCATGAGATTAGTTCAAATACATAATAATAAAATTAACATATCATTAAATTTAGAAGTGGCTTAAAATTCAAACATTTTATAAGGGGTTTTCTTAGATAAATAGGTCTGTTGTTGATACTGTAGCTAGTGGATCACTCATAAAGAAATCACCAGAACAGAGTTATGAGTTGTAGAATAAAATAGAGAGTAATAATATCTAATGGTAGTATGAAGAAATAAAAAGGATTGGAGTGAAAATTATTGATAACTTTAACACCCTAATCATTTATAGAATATTGTTTCTCAAATAATTTAATATCTTTGATAGCTTGAGTTATATTCAACACCAGGTTTTATTGAACCACACTATATAAGTAATATTATCATTTAAAAAACCATTATAACCAATACAATAATTTTTTTTGGAATGAATAAGAGTAACCAATTTTTAAAAAATTTAATTATAATTGTTTTATATAAATAAATCATATTGTAAAAAAATTAAGTAATTTTAGTAAAGTCTTCATATGTTTCTATAATTATATTTTTTCTAAAAAAATTTCTCTTGTTTTTTGGGAAAAATAAAAAAATTAATTTTTGAAACTTTTAGAAAATATATTTCAATAAATAAACATTTTTTTTGAAATTTTCATTTAAAAATTATCTTTGAGTGATTTTTTTATAATTTTCTGCAAAGATTAATTTTTCAATAAATAGTTAAAAATAATGAATTTTATTTAAAAATTCATTTTTCTGTTTAAAGAATTTACAAGATAAATTTTATTTTAATATGTATTTAAAAGTAAAATTAGTTCAATTATATATTTATTAATCCATTTTAGGTCATTATAATCAATTTCATATTGAATTTTTATATTAAAACTTTCTATATGTATGAAAATTTTCTCTTCAGCAACCACCTTTTCATCATGTCTATGTGTTAAATTTTAAATTTAAATTTTACTCTTATGTAAATGGAATTTTGAAAAATGGATTCCATATTTAGAATCATATTAATTACTATATTATAATAATTTTATTTTATTTTTTGTTCAAAATGAATTATAAAAGTGTAAAAATTAATTATCATGGTTAAGGATAAAACAAGTTTATCAAGGGGGTTAAATTAAAAAGAAAAGTGGTAAATCAACCTATAAACTTGAAAAAACACCTTTTTATGGCCATATTTTAACCATATATCATCAAATTTTCAATAATAATATTTTTAATCCTTTTTTCATGTTTGGAAAGTGGGTACACCTTTTTTTATTTTCATAAATTCTAAGTGTGTCCTCTCCCATACCTATAAAAGGAAACCCCTCTCCTCTCCTATAAACAATTACAAAAACATTTTGTTCTTCCAATTACTACCCCATTACATTATTTAATTACCTCAAAAAATCCTCGAGGATATATTTTGATTATTAGACCATCCTAGTAAGAAATTATGTGTGAACCTAAAGGGGTTCTCCAAAGAAGAGGTATAATCCTTATCTATGAATTTTCATTTTATTTCTTACGATAACTCCTTAAAATATTATTCAAACGTAGTGATATGATAAAATAATTATATTAAATATACATATATATTACTATGTTAATTTAATTATCTAAATATATATCATTTTCCATCAAGTGGGAAACAAAACTATCGATCGTGTGTATGGCAGAATACCACCTCTCGAACCGATGTAATTCATTTCCCATTACTGCCTCTCACAACTAGAGATAATGATTGATTGAATTTTTATATATTATATTAATGATATTATTATACTTATATATTTATAACATCACATCTAACTTATTAATTTCAATCCGTTGGTAAACGATAATGTCGCTCGTGTGTACGTGTGGACAACCTCCTCCACGAAGTGAAGAAACACATTTTTAATTTATTTTTTACTTGGATAATAATAAGGACAGATTAAATAAATATATATAATATAAAAATTATTATTTAAAGGAGAATTAATATTTATATTTCTTTCATTTTATCCTTTGAGAATATGGAAATGACATTCTTGCATATGTATGACCTACCGTCTCCATGAAATATGTACTTCATTTTATATATCTAAACTAATAGATTACTAACAACACATATATAATTAATATATATGGTAATTATATCATTATTAAAATTATTTATATCATATAACCATGATCAAATTATAAGGATAAAAATACTAAACCAAATAAAACCTGAAAAACGAAACAGTTATTACCTGAAATGTGATTTTAAAAAAAATTATTAATAAATGGGTAATAAATAGGTCATAAGTAAATTATATATGGTATGATGTATATAATTATATTTATGTAATATGTGTATAAAAAACCAATATTTATTATATAGTAGTTTCAAAATTGTATGAAGGAAGTAGAGACTTAAGGTAAGGGAATTTTAGTCACACTTTTATTCCCGAGAAACACATAACATATTCACCACATTCTTCTTTTGTGTGGTGTATATACCCATGGTTTACTTTTTAAAAAATTGTTTAAAAAGAATCTTATAATCATTTTACAAACAAGTATTTCTTGGAATTTTATTGAAATTTTGAAGGAATCATTGTTTTAACATGTGTGACGTGAATGATATTTTCCTCCATCATGATTACTCAATGATTTAAATATTAATTTAAAAGTTTCTAAGATTATTTTAAAATAATATTTTTTTTAATATTTGAGAAATTTTTATATTTTAAATATATATTTTTTTCAAAATAGAATAGTTATTTTTCTCAAGAATATTTTTATGATATTTTTAATGAATTTATATTTATCAATGAGAACAACCTTTGGTGTTGCTTATGTTTTTATAAGGATATGATCCAATTGTACCATCCTTATTATTTATTTAGGTAGTTTTTTATTATGATTAAGAGATTTTTATTATACCCATTCCTTTTCCATGGCTTGTGCTATGATTAATTGATGAGATGGTTATGAATCTAATTTCCTTTATTTGGGTTATGATATAATGGAATTTTTATGAAAAACATTTACTTTCTCTGGGTTATGATATGATGAAATGTTTAAGAAACATATTTACCTTCTATGGGTTATGATATGATGAATGTTTTATGATATTGAGGCTAAAAATTGCATGGATTATGTGATGGGAGGGACACATATCTATCTTCAATGAATTGGGTGACAATTAATGTTCTATGAGATCAAAGGATACATGAGAGGTTATCCCTATCTAGAAAAAGAGAGTACATTATAAGTTATAGCAAACCCAAATAAGAGGGTATATGGGAGGTCATAACTAGCCCAAAGTAGGTAGATTGGTTGTTATCCCAAGCTTAACATGTAAGGAATTTCATTATAGGTATCTTTGAAATACGATTTTCTATGATTATGTGTATGCCACAATTCTATGTATTATTCGAATTTTAAGATCTCAAAGATCATGTTCTTTGATTTATTTATGATTCATGTCTTATGATCTGGTAGGGTTTACTCCATGACTCACGTTTGTGATTTTTAATATTCAGGGAATGGTTTTCTTATGTTATTATCAAGTTCTCATACCCTTATGTTGTTGTTATGTTGATATCTCCATTATTTACCCTTTCTGAGTATCTGAGATCACCATTTATTATGTTTCCTTTACCTAGGTTATGATGAAAGGTCTTAAGTAGGGTATGTCTATGGAGTTTATAATGCGGTAAGATCTTTATGGTATATTTTGAACAGATTTAATGAAATAAGAATATTGTGTATCTAGTATCTAAAGACACTAACCTTTATGGTCCTTAGGTGTGTATTTGAGGAATGTATTGAATATTCATATATTAAGATATAATATCAATGTATGAAAATCATAGGTTGTTATAATAATAATAGATGAATGCTGGCTAAAATGTAATCCTTGACCAAGAATATGGATAATATAATTTCCCAACACCAACAAAAATGTATGTATACTGAATAAGTTAATTATTCTGATTATAATCATTAAAATCAATTTTAGGGTTGGTCGCCACAATAATTAGGTCAAGGATATCAAAAAAGATTACTGAGATACCAAACATCATAAGGATAATATCTCAAAATACAAATCAATAGTTTATAAGACAATTTGGTCATATTCAGGACCACAAATGGGGATTCCATTAATGAAAAAAAGGAATAATCAAAGGATCAAAAGTCTACAGTAAGAGTTATGAAATTTTAGGTATTTTAGATTTCTAACCAACTCAAATAAATGTCTAGATAAGTGTCTCTAGGTGGAATAAATATCAATCCATAAGGATAAATAAAGTCTATAACCTTGATAAGTGGAGAAATAATGAATTAAATCCCTAAAATAAGAAAATAACATTAACCTATGTAAGAAAAAAATTGAAAAAAGGACAAAAATAATGACTAAGGTGTTTGATGAAGATAAACAAAGAGAAGATCCCCCACCACATTACAAGCCAACACAACCATTTCCAAAAATGTTGAAGCAAGGGTAAATAAAGAAAATAATGTAAACTTCTATAAAAATTTAAGAAAATAAAAATTAACATCCCATTTTTTGATGACCTATCAAACCCTCCAATATATGAAAAATTCATGAAAGTGATAGCATAGAATCAGAGGAAGCTATGAGAGATGTGGACCATTCTACTTAGAAGGGAGTTCTCAGCTATAGTATCAAGGTAGTTACTGAAAAATAAACTAGATCTAAGTAGTTTCACAATACTTATTAATATTATATATAAAACATTCTGGATTTTTTTTTGATTTATGTAAAAGTGTGAAAATTATAATATATATAAAATTCATGATCCTAGAACTTGAGAACCTGAATTCCATAAGAGTATTGCTTCAAATGGAGGATTTCATGATAAGGTACCCAAGTTTCTTGATTGAATATATCTTGATAAAAGTGGATAATTTCACCTTCCTAAGGGACTTCCTAATGATTAACATGGATGTAGAAAGGAAAAAACTAATCTATGGGATAAAATTCTTGGAAATAATAATAGATCTAATTTATGTTAAAAATAGAGAGCTATGCTTGAGAGTTGGTGGTAAGTAGTCTAGTTTTAATATTGACCAGTATATAAATAAATATAAAAGTTATTGAAGAAGATATAGAAGAGGAAAAAAAGTTATAAGTTTAGGATGTTTCTATATATGAATAAAATAAATAATTAGTTGTCTTCCAGAAAAAAGAGAAAGATAAAATTTTTGAAAAGAAAAAGAGGAATTGGTGGGATATAATTGAAGATGCTGAAGGGAATACTGTCACAAATGAGTTTGAAGAGGGATAGTAGGTTTTGTTAGTACATTATAAAACTTTTAAATTTTCAGGACTAATAAAACACTAGTGTATTGGATTGATGAAGGTGTGAAAGGTGATTTCTACTAGAAGTATGTAGCTAATTTTAGAGAAAGGAAAATAACCCATATATGTAGAGAAAACCAATCTATTACCATTTTTCAATTTGAATAGAGTATCCTCTTTCCGATACTCCACCAATTAATCTAAAAAGGACATGTTCAAACATAATGACCTTAAGAAACTGATTTTAGTAGAATCCTATGTTTTTAGAATTTTATTACCATTTTAATTTTTTATTTAGGTTGTATTATCACACCCCCTTTTCTATTTTTTTATTTAATGTAAATGGAAATACACTTTCACTTATTTATTTATATTTTTCTTATCCATGATTTCATAAATTAATAAGAAGAGGGGGATGATATATCCAGAAAATGAATAAATTAGAATCATTTGAAGGAGAGAGTGAGTAATAATTAATTATTCACTATTACTCCCCAATATGTTTTATATTTAATAGAAAATTAAAGCATTACATTTAAATATTGTTAATGTTCAGATCTAGGAGACAAAAAATTAAAAGCATTAATTTATATTCAATGTTTTTTTATTTATTTTTCAATGAATTTTAATAATTAAAATAGGTTATAAGTGATTAAATATAATCATGGAAGAATATATTTAAAAAATCATCATTTGAGATAACTTGTTGATTTTTTAGATTAATTATTTATTTGACGTTCCATATTTTGAATTACTATGTTAATTAATTCTTTATTATTTCGAATTATAACGAGTGATTGTATCAATCTTATATTACCATTAACGAGAGGATTATAAGATAGTATTCCAATTCATTATTTGAAATATTTCTTGAGAGGATGATGCATGATTTCTTCTAATACTTTGCATATTTTCATAAATATGATGATAACAAATCACTTTTAAAATGATTGAGTCAATATTTTTATTAATCCATTATCCTTGATCCCACCTAGTTCATTTATCATTATTTTATCCCATAAAAACACAAAATTACCTAGCTTGGAAAGATCCATAATACAATCCCAATTTTTTCTTCCTACCCACTATCAATGTTTTATAAGACAATTAATTGAATAAATGAAGGAGGAGAGGTTCTTGATAAATAAAGGGGATGGATTACATTGAGGATAATATTTAAAATTGTTTCATGGTTTTTTTTAAAAGTTTCATGATTATAGTTTTTAAGATTCATTTTTTACCACTCATGAAAAAATGGGTTTTGTCTTGGGAAGACAAAAATCCCCATTGCTTGACCAATGATCTTGTTATAACTATTTAAATTATGTTCATAAGGAGATATTTTGGGTTTGGGTGATAGATATGAGTTTTTTCCTAATTAAAAAATATAAAAAAATTGAGAAGATATTTTTTTTTAAAAAAATAAAAAAATAAGAGGGTATTATTTTTTACAGTTAATTATTATTTCATAAACCTATATTGAGTATTGGGTAATGGGGTGATGACACATTTAAAATGGTATTTTTATTTTACTTCATTTTTTTCATTAAATATTATTAATAGTTAAACCTCCCATTTTATGCTTCTTCATTCTAACATCATTACCTACATACCAAAATCCTTAGAGTCATATGGACTTTTGTTCGAATCCGACACAATTATTTTCTGATATTTTTTCTTCAAAATAGAGATTATATATTATTTTATAGAATATGGTAAGGATCATTATTTATGGTATTTGTATAAATCCATTTAATTTTTTTTATCCTGAGTGAGGAGTAAAAAACTAGAGATATACAGATTACAATTTTCATGCATAATAATAATAAAGTGAAAAATATAAATGGAGGTTAGGAGAAGATTTTTTTCAATAGATAAAAAGTAAATAAATTTTTAACTTTATTTCTTTAAAAAGAGTGAAATTGATGTAATTTTCACATTGGATAGATGTAAATTTAATTCTATAATGAAAATTGTTTAATTTTGTTGGTATTTATGTTTGAATATTTGTAGGGTGATCTTCCTTTGGGATAAATGTGGATATTTTATTCTCAGGGAAAAGTATGGTCTTTGTGTGGGGAGATTTGATAAGATCATTTCATGCATTCATTTTTATTGTTTTATTTATAAAAATTTATAATTTAATTGATATTTTTTCCAAAAATATCTTAGTTCTAATTATTTTATAAGAATATAAATTTTTAAGTTTATTTTTGAAAAAGAAAAGAAAAAAGGAATTATTCTAAATCATTTTAAAGAAGGATTCTTATTAATGAAAATTTTATGTTTTCTAAGTGTTAATCTTGGATGAGAATGAAAAATTAATTTATTAAGTATTTTACTAAAAATATATCCAACACCAAAGCTACCCTAAAACTAGAGAGAAATATAAATAGCTCCTCAAAGGAGTTGACCATTATCATTGGGAAGGCCAACCTAGTGCAGTAGGATCTCTACATGGGTCAGTGTAGGGGAGTGTATGTGCACATACGTGAAGTAGGAGAAAAGTTCATGCATGGATAAATATGGAATACATGTGAGAGGATGGTTCTTAGACTCTAATGTGTAGAGCATTACATAAGGCTGAGATCGATCACTGAAACTCATACATATATCACTCTCTGATTGAGTAAGAAACCCATCACTTTAAGGAAATCATAACTATGTGAGAAAATGATGCGGGATTATAGAGAACCTAGAAACTTCTCATCATTTACCAGAATGATACCTCTTCACCCCAAGATCATGCAACCCTACTCAGAATATCACAACCCCTCCCTCTAAAGATACCCCTTCTAGACTGGAAAAAAATAAAGGAAGATAATGACCCTTGAGTCCGGCCACTAGTAGGATTCGGGTTGGAAACTATCACCAAGGATATAGAGATCACACAATATGGAAGGAATTACCCCTTTTTTTAAACAATACCTTGGGATATGATGGATCATCCACAAAACAACTCCAAGACATAATTTGAATGAAAACCAAAATCTATCCAAAATGTATGTGTAAAATAGAACTAATACAGAACAAAAGTTTCTAAAGTAAATGACCCAAAAATAAATTTAAATCAGATATACAATATTTTTCCCAAGACCGAGCTAGTAATGCTCAAAATCATCCACATAGTTCCCCTGGAAACCTGAAAACAATTTTGTATATGTATGTTGCTAATACAGGTATAATCAGTAGGAAAACCAAAGACTCTCGTGCACATGTGGAAGGAGCATACTAATTCCCTCATGAGAGAAAAATAGAACCAAAAATCACCTAATAGTTATAATAACTATCCCAACCTCACCAAGGAACACTCAAAATATAACTCAAATTGACTAGTATAATATAATGTACATCGATGATAGGGTACCCTGCACCACTTCCCACTGATTAGCGCCTCTTTACAAATGGAAAATTTCCTCACACTCCTACATCTTCCTAAAGAACCACATCAAAACCTGCCTACACACCATTAGGAACAAAAAAATAAATCACATCCCACAAACAGACACTTAGGCCACATACCACATCACAACTCACCTGTAGAAAATTGGGCCACAAACCACATCACATCCCCCCAACCACAAACACTTGTGTTATATACCCAATCGTATCCCATCCCAAAGAAACCTAGGAAATCACAAATCATATCATCCTAAAGACACTTGGGAAACCACATATCATCTAATCCCAAAGACACCTGGGAAAGAACAAATCACCCGCACTCACCCACAGACACTTGGTAAAGAAAACCTACCTCGCACACACTAGAGCCTCACAAACCACAACCTACCTAAAAAACATGGGCTATCATTTCCTCAAAGAGGGTGTAGGGAAGAGTGTCCATCCATCCATCCTCCCACCAGGATGTTTAGAAAATCAACCCTACCCCACAATGATAGAGGTGTTTAACATATAGTTCTCAACTAGGGTGGGGTGCATATCGAAATCACAAGGTAAAATATAGGCATATAAATATATGATACCAAAAACTCCTTCCCAATGTATTAGTTCTAAAAAAACCTGCTCAAAATACTTCCAACTTCACTGCAACATCTAAATTTACAACACCGCAAAATGAGATAAAAAACCCATTCACATTCCCAAACAATTTAATTAACCATTTCCATCCTTTTATCCAAACTGACCCAAGACACTCTAGTATTTATTAATCAATCATTCATTTATTCCATCATTATCTGGGAAACTACTAAGCACAACACACAATAAAAAATAGAAAACAAATCTCCCTCAGAAGGTGAAGAACCTAAATAAAAAATTTAAAAAGGATTAACATTTCCTCTCTATTTAAAAACCATACCAACAACAAATATTGTTCTTCAGACTCATCCTTCTCAAGTAAAATACCAATAGAACCAAACCCCAACTCACAACCCCATCTAGTAACACATTACCACACAACTAGGTCACATCCCTACTGCACAACATCTCTCATACATTACAAAATCAATCAATATATCAACCAGAGATTCCATTACACAAACAGGTTTATGTATCATATAAAAGTTCATCCATAACACCCACAAACCAACCCACATCACACAACTGTGCTCACAGACATACCACAACACAAACTAGAGAAAACCCACACATCACCACACAACCACTTCACATATCATTTTTCCCATGCATGCAACCAAAACCATTCCAAACATCTCACCATTTTCCATGATGTAACAAAATTTAAATTTTATAAAGGGGACACTTATTTAATTCTACTTAATTATTTAAGGTCATTATCACACAAACCATGTTCTGGGGCATCTATTTATTATCTAAATTTTTGGGATTAACCAATTTTCATATAAAAGTTCCCAATATGAACCAAAAAACATGTATCCCATTTATTAAAAAAATAAGGCCACCTAACTTCCATCTTTGTTTAGCATGGAATAAAGCCCATATAATTCACAATATCACAATTATAATATCAAAATTTTAAAGTTGTGAAAAACTGATCTTCCTACCCCTTTTCAATTTTATTTAACTAATTATTATATTTGATAAGCCTTGAGAAACCATGATCCATAGGTGATAAAAATTAAATACCTTCTACATGACTCACAATTGAGGAGAAACAAAGTAAACTCTACATTGAAGAAGCTTTTAAACTCTTCTGGGCAATGCAGGGTGAAGGAGAATGTACGAAAGTGAAAATCGCACTGATAGAAATGTGGATCAATATATTCAGCACCAGAAGATTATCAAAACACTACTCAAACATACAAATAAAGACAACCCTCACCACAATATTGAATCATAAGTGAAGAACCATAGGGAAAAAAGGATGAGAAATCAGAGAAAAATAACCATGGATCGATCAAAAATATCTAATGAACAACCACCAAGATTGATAGGTCAAGGAGGGAAGATTGGGGATTAAAGGACTCCTTTGGGGTGTCTAGTGTCCATTTGGAAAGAGAGAAAGGAGATAAAATAACTAAATTAATGAAATTTCAACAAACAATAATTTAAAAAAAACTGGGTTGGCGTATTACATGACATGTAATCCCCTTTCACATCATGTACTACCTGGGGTTCAATTTTTTCCACAAAATGCATCACCTCTTCCTTTTTTCTAACAACCCTAAAATATTACAAATTGTAAAGAACTTATTCAAGCTTTGTAAAATGTCTGAATGATGTGAAAAATCCAATAAAAGTTACAAAACTGACTTTCACGTCATGAAACCCAGTTACACGACATGTAATCCCCCTTTTCCCAGATTTTAACAACTGAACTCCTCCAAACACCCCCTTGAGCCTCCTACAAACACTCCAACAACCAAAAAATCTCAAATTAACAGATCAAGAAGGAACAAAACATTAAATTATATACCTATCAAATTATTCTTTCCTTGAGAATCCAAAACCAATATCAAAGTAAAGAGGAGTCCAAACAACCACCCCACATGATACCTCTCAAGGATCTCATCATACCTCAAAGATTACTACGAGCCAAAATCGCCACACTGAACAACCATATACACGCTATACCACCTCATAAATACTACCACATACCACCTCCTCTCATAAAACCACACATCCACGCAAAAAAATTAATTATTGGAGAAACTATGGGTGTTGTACCTGCACAAATCATCATCATACTTCCTCAATGTCATCCCTCCAAAACCATTTACACACAACAAAAAACCACAAATTAGAAGATACCATCTGATAATGATCCATTGAAATTGGAGAATCATCAGGCAATAAGTCTTTCCCAAACTCGATGTCACATAGAGGGGGTAGCGTCACAACCTCCTCAAGAAAAAAATCCAGAAACTCCCCAACGACCCTGGGAACCTCCACTAGACTGATGTGGTCTCATCATTAGTCAACACACTCAAACACATTAAATAAGATGATATAGCCTCTAAATAGAATAATAAACACCAGTGGAATGAAAAAACTCTCTATTTATTTTCCCAAAGCATGGGATAGAGCGGGTGCAACAATAGAGTGCAGAGATCCTCAATCAAACAAATAATTAGAAAGGGTACTACACAAACTGATCATAACTCTAATGACCTATATCTTCACTAGAACTGCTGCCTCTATTGTGTGATACTGACCACACACAGTTCCCCTGACACTTTTCTGATAATCACCTCCATGAACATGCTCTATTTGAATCCCCTAAACATGAGGAACATCTTGAGGTCGACCTCTACCTACTTCGTCTCCCCTCAGTGGAGAAAAATATTATTGTCCTAGCTATTGAAACTATCTCACCAGAAACTACTACTGAGGCTGAAGTTTAACCTATCCACCTCTACCAAAATAAGCTCAAATAGCCATTGGAAAGTGGTTTTGAATATGGTTGTGAACACCACAAAAGAAACACATCAGACACAATCCCATAGGATTATCGCAGGGACTACCGGAACTTGAAGACCAGTAAGGAAGCTGACGAGGTCCTCTCCCAACCTGTTGAAACCTCAAAGGTCCTGGTACTGGATACCTACCACTAACAAATCTACCTCTCAAAGAACAATATTGTATCCCCTCTCAGAGTCCATGACCTAGATCATGGGGGGACCTAAATTTTTTTCTTAGTAGGTCTCCTTGGTCTATGTGACACACCAAGTTTAACTAGAATTGTTTCCATACCATCCCATGAAATCATCACTATTACTAACTCCAACATCATCCCATCACTTAATAAAGAAATCATACCAATCTATCATAACCCCTCCCTCCAAATATACTCATGGTGGTGGGCAATGAAGCAGGGTATCCACCAGTGAGATGCTTTGGTGATGAATCTTTTTTATTAGCATGGAGTATGGGGTCGCAAGGACTGAGGGGTGGCAAAAGGACACGTGGAGTACGGATCTCAAGAACTGAGGCCGGTCATGATGTTCCCCCTTTTTTTTGAATTTTGAATTTGGTAATGCTGGATGGTATGTAGCTGTCAAGTTGATGTTTGAAATTTCAATTTGAAATGGTTGTTATGGAGTGGTGAGTGGGAGTGGTGATTTTTGTAATGGGTACAGGCCACCCTTAAATCGGATTTTAGAAAATGAAAAAAATTATTTGCAGAAAAGATACCCCTATTGGGAATTAAATGAAGAAAGGGAGATAATGACCCCTGAGTCCCACCTCCAGTAGTCCCTAGGTTAGTGACTAGCACCATGGGTATATAGATCACACAATATGGAATGCAATACCTTTTTTTAAAACAATATCAGAACATATGATGGATCATCCACAAAAGAAATCCAAGACATAACATAAAATAAAACCAAAATCTACCCCACATGAATTTGTAAAATAGAACTGATACAAAATAAAAGTATCCAATGTAAAGTAACCAAAAGAAAGCTAAAGCAGTGACTCAATAGTTATCCCAAGCCTGAGATAGTAATGCTCAGCATGGTCCATATAATCATCCTAGAAACCTAAAATTAGTTTATTTACATACGGTGATCATATAGGTATACTCAGTAGGAAAATTAATGTCTCTGATGCACATGTCAAATGAGCATATTAATTCCCCCATGTAAAAATAGTAGAACAAAAAAACACCTAACAAGTATATTAACCATCCCAACCTCACTAAGGCATGCTCACCAAAGAACGAAATTCAAGTAATATAATATAATACACATTGATGATAGGGTACCCCACACCACTTACCACTAATTAGCCACTCTTTCCTAATGGGAAACATCATCACACACCCATATCTTCCTAATTTACCACATCACAGCCCACCCGCAGACAATTGGGCCCCATAAACCACATCACATCCCACCCACAGACACCTAGGCCACATACCACAACACATCCCACCTGCAGACACTTGGCCCACAAACCACATTACATACCACCCGTAGACACTTGGTCCACATACCACAACACATCCCATCCCGAAGACACATGTGAAAGCAAAACTAATCTCATCCTGAAGACACCTAGTAAAGAAAAAATAATCTCATCCTAAAGATACCTGGGAAATAACAAATCGACCACATAGACCTAGGAAAGAAAAACTTACCTGGACACACATGGGCCTCTAAAACCACAACCTACCTAAATAATCTTGGGCTATAATTACCTAGAAGAGGGAGCATGGATGAGTGGGTTTCCAACCTTCTATCCTCCCACCATGATGTTTGGGAAATACACCCTCCCTCATGACGATGGGGGTCTTCGGAACACAGTGATCAACTAGGGTGGGGGAGTATATAAATCACAAGTAAAAATAAGAGTATATACATATATGATACCAAACACTCCTACCCTACCTATGGGTTTTCAAAAAAACAAGCATATCACAATACTTCCAACTTCACTGCTACCTCTAAATGTAGAACTCCACACAATAAGAAAAAAAACCCATTCACATTCCCAACCAATTTAATTAACCATTTCATTTATGTTATCCAAACTAACCAAACCCACATTAGGATTCATTAATTAATCATTATTTTATTCCATCGCTTTCTGAGAAACTACTAAGAACAACACACAACAATCAACACAACAAAATCTTACTTAGATGGTGAAGAACCCCAATAAAAAAGTTAACAAGGCTTCACATTTCCTCTCTGTTTAACACCCATAACAACTGCTACAATCATTATTAAAAATCATCCTAATCAAGTCATGTACCAGCTAGACCAAACCCAAACTCACAACCCAATATAGTAACATATTACCACACAACCATCTTGTAGCCCTACTGCACAACACCTCTTATCCATTCCACAATCAATCAATCTCTCAACCTGAGATTACATTACACATCCAGGTTGATGTAGCATATACAAGTTCATCCATAACACCCCCCATACCAACCCACATCACACAACCATGCTCACAAACATACAACATCACAAACCATAGAAATCCCACACATCACCACCGAACCACTTCACATCTCATTTGTCCCATGTACATATCCACAATCATTCCACAAATCTCACCATAGACTACATTGTAACACATTTTTAGGTTTAGAAAGGGGAAACTTTTTTAATTCCACTTCATTATTTTAAGGGTGTTATCATATAAACCAAGTCCTAGGGAATCCATTCATTACCCAGATTTATGTGATTAACCAATTTTCATGAACAAGTGTTCCACATGAACCAAACAACATCTAACCCATTTAGTGTGCAAACAAAGGGCCCCCAATGACCATGATTTTCAGCGGGGAAAAAATCTCACATAATTCACAATATCACAATCAAAATATCAAAAATAAAAAGGCATAAAAATGGATTACCCTACCCCTTTTCAATTTTCTTTAATCGATTATTATATTTTATTATACAGGTTAAACCATGATCCATAGGTAAAAAAAGTAAATCCCTCCCACATGATGCACAATTTATGGGAAACTAAGGAAATCCTACCTTGAATAAGATTTTCAACTCATCCATGAACCATAGGGTGATGAAGAATGCCTGCAAGCGATAACCACACCGATAGAAACACAAATCAACCTATTAATCACCAGAAGATTATCAAAATTCCTTGCAAACATCCAAATCAAGACAACCCAAACCATTATGATGAATCTATAGGGAAGAAAAAGAGGATAAAAATGATGAGAAAGAGGATAAAACTCACCACATATTGATCACAGATCACCAACGAACAACCACCAAGATTAATAGATCAAAGAGGGAGGAGTGGGGCTCAATGGACTCGTCATGGAATCTAGGGTTCGTATGAAATGAGATAAATGATATAAAATAACCAAATGAATTAATGTTCTATCTAAAATAATTTTAAAACAAAACTGGGTTGAGGTATTACCCAATGTGTAATCCCCTTTTACATCGTGCACTTACCGAGGTTCAGTTTTTTCTGAAAAATGCATCGCCTCTTTATTTTTTTCTAACCCTGAAATGGTACACATTATGAAAAAATTCTTCATGTAATGTAAAATGTCTTCATGATGTGAAAACTCTAAGAAAATCAACTAAACCAACATTCACATAATGTATCTCAAATACACAATGTGTAATCCCCCTTTTAACATCTTTTAACAACGAAACTCCTCGAAACTCCCCTCTGAGCCTCCTCTGAATACTGCAACAAAAAAACACAAAGTAAAGGATTGGGAATTCAAAAACCATTACATGAAAAAACCAATATGTTTCCTATCCTCACCCACCACTATTAACTACAATATAAATCCACAAGATAACACTACGGACATAACTTCCAATATCTTCAACACCACTTCTATATCATTGGGGCCACCATGGAAGCTTCCTGATAGATTGGGAGCGCCATTAAAAACCCATTATGAGGTTATATATATCATGAAAACCTATGGGGAGACCATTTAAGACACTACCAAATATTTAATACTAGTAATGGTGATGATGAAATATTGATGAATATAGAGTTTGGGAAACACCTTATTACACTCATGATGTGAATAGACAAGGTATTGGTGTGGTGTTTGGATATTTTAATTCTTGTCAAAATGGATTGGATTCTTGGAATATAATTGTGATAAAAGAATAAATATATTTCAAGTAGTTCATTTGTATGGAAAAGGACAAGATTCTTTCTAAACAAAATGCAATTAGAAACACTTCATAATTGGGAGTTCATTTGTTCCATGAAAGTTTTTGTTCACAATGAAAATATGTAGATATAAAGAATATGAATATTTAATAGGGAGTTAATACCATAAGGAAAATATATCACATCGTGAAGCATGCATGGCCATGTAGACTTTGAGGAAGAAGTTAAGTTCATGGAACAAAGTGTTTTTTTTCCACGAATGGTGTAGTCAAGGGTTTTTAAATATTTTTATCTATGTTATATTTGTTGGTATAATAAGAGGGATTTAACAAATTTATTTAGGAACATGTATTAGAGATATATTGAGATTTTAGGGCTAATAAAAAGGGTGTTTGAAGGATTATAAATCGAGTGGGTTCAATAAAAATACGGGGGATTAGCACATAGAGTATAGATATACATTACACTAAGAAGTTAAGATGCTGTGAAGTTTATTCTACCATTCTATTTGTTTTTATTTTTCTCATACAAATGAGGAATAACATGAGGGGATAATTATCTTTAATAAAGAAGTAAGGATGGGGGAGTGTGTTAGTGAATAATTATTCTATTCATAGTCCATGTTTGGGTTAGTGTATTCACATTTTATTCTCATCATATTTCTCTTACTTGTTTCATGACCATTTTATACATGAATTTGAATGAAAAATTAATACATAGACCAATTAACTTAAATTACATCATGATCATTTCGTGATTTCAGATAATTTTGTTTAAATAAGGTATTGACGTACTTAAGCCATTAAGGAACCAGAGTAATTGATCACAAGGAATAGATAATTATGGAATTAGGAATAAATTTACAAGACTAAGGGATTACATATCCTAAAATCCTAAAAGAGGATGGATAATAATTCCAAATCATCATTTCTCTTGCATAGAAACCCAAAATTATAGGGCTTGACAAGTTCTCTAAATTGTTCTTTTTTAATTTTTTTTGTTTTTCCCATTCTCATAAATTTCTTAAAGTTTTCTAAACCACTACCTAGGTTCAAACCTGAACATATAAAATACTAAATTAATTTAGTTAGTAATAGTTTTTTTGAGTTTTTTTTATAGATTTATAAATTTGATACCCCATTGGAGTTAACAACACCTTTCAGGCCTTGTCAAATATACCTTCCTATTGTATGGGTGAACCTAGTTTGTTCACCGGTAACAAATCCATAATTTTGATATGAGTAGAAGGGTTTCATTATTTCTAATAGGGTATCATATTTAAAAATTTATAAAATAAATTCAAACAACTATTACTAACTAAATGGAAATAGTATTTTTTATCTTTGAGGTTGAATACTTGATATAGATTAACAAACATTACAAAATTTATGAGAATGATAACTTAAAAAATTAGTTAAAAAAATTAATAGAACATTCCAAGGCTTATAATTTCAGGTTTGTGTGATAGTGAAGTGAATATTTTGAATTATTAACCATGATTTTGGACATAATTGAGACTAAGGAAGCCCTTGGTCTTGAAAATTCTTTCTTAATTCCATAATTCTCTATTTCTTATGATAAACTACTCTAGATCCTTAACGATTTAGTTTCCTCAATAAATTATTTGAATGAAATTTTAAAAAATCATGAAATGTTCATAAAATAATTAAAGATATTTAGATGATATATTAATTTTACTTTCTAATTCATTTATGTAAAGGTATTTAAAAAATTAATTGAAATATTATGAGAATGAAGTGTGAATTCCCCAAACAAAATC
Organism: Viscum album; assembly: GCA_963277665.1. Taxonomy (NCBI): domain Eukaryota; kingdom Viridiplantae; phylum Streptophyta; class Magnoliopsida; order Santalales; family Viscaceae; genus Viscum; species Viscum album. The sequence goes on along the minus strand of OY728134.1, from coordinate 564,521,554 downwards.
ATGGATTAAGAATGGAATAATAAAACACCGATGCTCTCCCCCATCCAAATTTCTTGACATTAGATAATTACCCCATCAAGTTATTTATGAGATACTATAAAAATGTGAAACCAAATGCTATAACAACATTAACATAACTCCTTAGTGTAATGCATGTCTGGGATCTAAGTATCAATCACCCTTACTGTGGATAATCCCTTTTAATTTATAATCCCTCAAAAAACCTTAGGCATCCACCATCTAACCTTGATATATCTCTAATCCATGAACATAAATAATCACATTCAAACTCTCTTATTTTACTCCTAAAATATCACACTGATCAAAACATTCAAAGACCCTTGACTACACCATTCACACCATGAAGTGTAGCTTGATTCCTAAAATGAACTCCTTCCTCACTACCTACATGGATATGCATGGTTTATGAAGTTTTCTATTTATCCCATTAAATGAATGAATATTTATTATTTGGATTCTTCGTATCTATATCTTCTCACTAAGAAATTTTTTTGATGTAGTGAATGAACTCCCATCCTTCAAGTGTTTGTATATGTATTTTTCATGGAATAAAACCATTCCTTCATGGATTGAATAAACTTATTAAAATACGATTCTTATTTTATATAAAGTAAATTCCATACAAAAAAGTCTCTATGAATTGAATTAAAATCTTTAAACCCCTTAACACTCTGTTTGGAATTCATGGTAAGAGAAAACTCAGATGAGGCATGAACTCCATCTTCATCAATACCTCATTATCACTATCATCGTTCTTATAGATTTTTTAGTTACTTCCTTAGGCTTATCACATGTGTGAATGGAACATCTAACCTTGTAATGGATTCAAAGTGTCTTGGATGAGCTCCTAGGATGCTTATATGGTGGTCTTGGTGATTTATTAGTGGTTTGGATGAGCTTCGAATTGATGGCCTTATCATTCTCCAATGTCTCAGTGTAGTAGAGACCGGTGGAGGGACAAGAAAGGTGGTAGAGTGTGGGTACAAGAGAATTGGGTGAATTGGTATTATTTTGGTAAGTTAGTAATAGTTTTTATGTTATCTTTAATACAAAATTTGTCTCTTATATTACTAGGATCTCCTTAAAAAGATGGTATGCTCCCTTAGATGGAAATTGAAGTCCATAAGAGTATTGGTGCTTATTATTAGCCTCCCATTATTCCCTCACATGGGAGGTTAAGAGCCATCCTCATGCGTGTATACCAGTGTGATTAATACTTGATCCTCACCCCCGCTTTACATATGCACACTTGTACACCCCTATTTCAACACATAAATGGATCCTACCACACCAAGATAGGCTTCCCCTTGAGCATGGACATCTGAATTTGGGTGGCTATATAGCTTAATCTTTGGTTATGGTCTGACCTTAGTGTTGGCCATATTTTTATTAAACTCTTGAATAAATTCATTTTCTATTGTTATCCACCAAACACACCTAAATAATAAAAAACTTTATTAAATGAAAATAATTATTTAAAATGATTAAAATCAATTCATTTTTTAAAAAATACTTTTAAAATTTTATTTACCCATAAAATAATTAAAATAAAGATTATTGGGGAAAAGTATCAAATAAATTCTAAAACTAGTAAAATTAAATAATAAAAAAGGTATGAATGGAATGTTCATATCAAATAATATATAAAATTTACTATGCTATATGTTTTTTTAACAAGAAAATACTAAAATTTACTTTTAATTAATGTAATTATGGAAAGAGAAAATTTTTCACACTAATATCTTTTAGTGAATAGACTATGTCCTCACCATCACGTATTTCAATGGTAATACAATGGTTTTATATATTGAACTACTACATGAAAATTTTAACTATGTGCTGGAATTATGTATTGTTTTTTAGCCACCTCACAAGAGAAAGTGAAGGTGAGAAGGATTCCTACAAGTGGTACATGGGGATGCTCTAACTATCTGTTCCGTCAAGGTATCTGTTTTGTATAAATAATTGATAATGGAACATAAGTAAATGGATTAATATACCATGATATATCATATCTTATATATTAATAAGGTTAAAGAGTGGATTTAGATAAAATAGATAGACACAAAAATATAATAGTGTAAATTGGAAGAGGGTACTTAACTATTGATCTTGTATTCAATATACAAAAATATATTAATTAGATAGCAAGGTTTGTGATTCTATATTGATAATCAATTATCCATTAATCTCATATTATAATCCTTAATTTTCAATATCACCTTTATTATATATATTATGAGATGAAAAATATGTATGAACATATCAAACATATTTTTACTAAGATTCGCCTGATAAATAGAAGTTATAAGGAACTCGGTTTCATAACCCTTATGGTGAATAAGAAGAATATGAAATTTTGAAAAGATTATGATCTACACTAGACCAATAGTTTCTTTACACCATCTTTAAAATAGGAAAAAGATTCATAGGTAGTGTAGTGAACACAATGGTATTTGATTCCCATAAGGATAAAAAGGTCATTTGAAGAGAAACTAAAATTAATTGAAGAATAAGAAAATGATTTCATCTAGTTTAGTAATATATTCATCATAGTATATAATGATTCTATTTCAATTATTTAATATTTAATAAATTTATATTTTAATAAAATAACCCAAGAAGTAAGGTGTATTCTATTAGTTAATGAGAAAGGGTGATCCCTATGTTAGTAGTGAGAAGTACACATAAACATTTTTAAAAGCATGGAGTGTTCTCAAGGAAACTGAATAAGGGATACTCCTATATTTGTAAGAGTCTCCCATGATTTTATTTACAAGATTATTGATTAAAGTTAAACTTTTTTATTTTATTATGTTTTTCTAAAACATTTTTCTGAATGTCCAGTTGTACACAATGAGGCATTATTTCATTTGTGGAATAATTGTTTTTTCAAACTTAACTAATAGTTCAATAATTCTCGAATAACATATATCCAACTAGGAAATAAATTATGAATATAATTTTAAGAATCATACATAGTTATGGAAATATAATTATTAGTCAAAGAACCATATGTTTCCTTGTATTTACCAAGTATGATATTTTGACTCTTTAGAGCTAAAACACTAAGGTATATGACATAATTATGTTTTAGAATAAGAAACCATTAGATATAAAGGTAAACCACAAATATTCTAGAGTATATTCAATAATAGAGGAATGAACTATTCCAAGGTGAAGTTAGAGGTAAATTTAAATACTCTATGAGATGAACATATTAAAAGATATAGGATTATCAAGATGGGTTTTTCAGAAAATTTCTTAAGAAAATATTCATTGTTTGTTTAATGTGTAGTAAGGGACTTCCTAAATCAACATAGACTTATTCACATATTATTTATATGGTAATAATTGTGTGGAGTTTTATATTTATATGGTAGTATTTGAAAATCCCTTTCCAGATATGTTTTGAAAAGTTTAGTGTAACAACTAACCATATACCAACTATATATACTAATAGATATCATATAAGTTATGACATGAAGTACCTACATCATGTAATATCATTATATATTTTTGATGGGGTATAGTCATAAATATTATGAGTTCTTCGAATACACGTCATAAAAAACACAAGATGTATATCTTTTAATGAACTTATTACTACTAAGGAAGTTAACAAACCAAGTTAGAAAAGGTATTAATCATTCCTGAATATTTCTATGAGGGAAGTAAATATCTTATGAGATAGTTGTAGAAATATATAATTTGGTTGAATTTGTTCTGTAAATTCACATGTTTCCATAATAACATTAAACTTTAAAATTTATAGTGGGAGGAATTATTCCATATATACATACTTATAGGAAAGATTAAACCATAGTGGTGGTTATATATTCACTATGATGGGTGATAAATTATTTGATAATAATAATTAATCCTAAAATGATAAATAAAGTAAAATATACTAATATTTACAAGTATTTATGAGTTAAATAATGGATTCCATGTTCCCAAATTCATATTTTGATGTTTATATACTTGATACTACTTGAGGGTATTGAAGAGAAGATATACATGGATAGATAAAGAGAGGTACCAATAAGGACCAACTAGTTTCACAAAACCATCATGATTAAATCATTTTTAATTATACTTATTATAGCTACTACAATCATTATAATATGCATCACAAGTTAAGATCACCTCCCTTGGAGGTAACATTATAGAACACGTCTATATGGTGTGATGAGAAAGGTTAGAGACATCAAACAAATCTAATATGGAATAAAAGTTTCAAGGATCAATTTATGGGTAAAAAAATATAGTGATCTTAGTGTATTAATTTGAAATAATATCTATTTATTATGTCTATAAGATGATAATGGGAGTGATATAGTTTTCGAAGACAGATATATTTAACAACATATAGAAAACATTAATTTTGTTATATATTAATAAAACCTAAGGTTAATTTCTCTAAAAATGACTTACGTATAATCCCAAGTTCAAGGGAATGTTATCTACTATCTTAGATCTAGGGGTTTCTAAATTCATGTCATAGTACAAAATTGACATGGTATTGAAATTTACAAGATAAAATAATTTACATGAGTTGTTTCTAGTGTCACATAGTATTCTTGTGATGAATATAATACACATTATTAATAATAATTTGGAAATATATCTCACATTTCATGATACAAACGCATGTTTAATATTACTTAACATTATTCATAAAATGAAAATATCAAATTGTACCAAAATAAATGCATCAATTGGTTATTAGAACTATATTATAGTGATTACGGAAGAAAAAATGGATGAGTTCTCATTAATTATTGAAACTAGAATACTAGTTTTTAAGGGATATATAATTAGTCTTATTTATACTATTTTGATCTAGAATCATAGTAAAGGTAAGGTAATATGAAACATAAAGATAATTATATATATTAGTTTTTATATCTACATTTGTCTAAGTATGTTGTGGATTATAATGTATTTTAAGATGTGTGTTTAACGTTGAATTATTCTAGACTTTGGAGTTTTATCCAGAGAGTAAAATTCAATCATTCCATAATGATATTTAACTATAGTATTATAAAATATGTAGATGATGGTAGAGAACAAAAAGGTATATAATCATTGATATTTCTCTTGAAAGATTTTTCCAGAGAGATGAGGTCACCATAAGCAGAAAAATAAGAGTAGAATATTGTGATCCACATATATAGTAATATCTTAATAGAATACTATTAATCATATAAGACTAACTGGTTTGATAGTTAATAGTTATATCTAGTGTAATTTAGAGTATGTTGGAATTGGTGCCCTAGAACCAACTACTTTTAACATTAGATAACTTGGGTATTCAAAGTGTTTGGTATTAAACAATTTATTATCACATTATGATCACTATTTTTCATGAAATATATGTGAGAATGTCCTAAGGGTAATTTTCACACTAAAATTTCATGTAAATTCCTTACTATGATGAGACCATTGAAGTTCTATAAATGTATTCTTAAATCCATGTTCTATGTCCAAATGATATCATTTGATGAGACATAAATGATACATACTACCAGGGTTGAGGGGCTCAAAAGACATTAATACTTCTTCTCAAGAAGTTCATCCTTGGTAATCTCTATGAGAATGAAATTATGAGAACATGAATTTCCAATGACAATTCCATTTGTTTTATGTGTTATTAGATATTCTTATATAAATTGTGTGTAATGGTCCTTAGACATTATATTATTATTAATTCATATCATGAGTCACATTTATTGATGTATTGATGAAAACTATAATTACATATGCTCATGATGTGGTAGGATACATTGGGTATTCCATTAGTGACCATGAATTGATGAATAATTAAAGAAATGATTTTTATATTCTATATAATCAATATGTATAACTTTTTCCCTTTAAATAAAATAGAAAGGTCTGATAAATCCATGGACATAGTGAGATATTTATGTGTTCATTTACATAAATGTCAATGAAAGAGAATTTGAGAATATTGGTTGATGAAACATATGATTCCACCTAATTAAATGAGATATAGTGACAAAGGAATTATATTACATAGTGAAAATTCATAGAAGGTTGTATGTAGTTGCGACATTAACTTCTTTCTCCAGAGGTACTATGGCATGTTTCTAGAATCTAACCTTGGAATTTAGGTAGTTCTTGCCGATTTCACTAAAAAAGGGGCCTAGAGGATCACACAGTAAGTTTTTATAGAAACTCATTTAATTTTTATATGAATTTAACATGTTGAAAAATACTATTCTAGTATAGGTTTTAATAATTATTAATGTTTGGTTCATCAAATATATGAAGTCAATAATTATTTTTGAGATTATTATATGAGTTGAATATTGAATAAATATTTATTGGTTAATTAATTAATTAATTAATTATGTTAATATAAAAATATTTTTTTATCTCTAGTTTATTCCCAAGGTATAACATATTTATTTATTAGGTTACAAGAATATTTAATTAATATTTATTTTATAGTTTTGTGAATATAATATTTATTTATTTATAAATTAATAATGCAGTGAAAATTTATTTATTTAAATTAATATAAATTATTTAGATTCTGATAATTATTAAAGAGAATTAATTAAAATATTTTAATGGTTTGGTTAGAAATGATATATTAAATATTATTTGAATAAATATTTATACGTTTAATAAAGAAAATTATATTTATTTATTTGTAGTTCAGCTCATGTTAAGTAAGTAATATTAATAATAGTAATATTATTATTCTGACATGGGGTTCTCCTAGAATTAATTGAATAATAAAGGCCCTAGTGAAATTATTTATTCTATAACACAAGGTCTATAAATACGCGGTTATGTTATTCCCAAACCTAGTTAATCCTAAATATCATTATGCACAACACATTATAGAGATAATCCTGTTAATCTCTTGGGATATCTTACTCTTGAATGCTCTCAAGAATGGAGAGATATTATTCACCTCTACCAAAGTAATTACTTCCCTCCTTAAAGTATTCTATTATCAATGATCAAAAAAAGTGTTAGAACCATGTGCTCTAGCACATGGATAATTCTACGATGATGATTATAAGCTTATAGAACATGTGTAGATCACTATGAGAGGGAATCAACCCTTGATTCCTCAATTGAAATTATCATTTGAAAAGTGGTCTCAACCAAATCAGTGACAATAAAATATTTCCAATGAGTGGTAATTATTATCTTGAATCAAATTAATTAAAAACTAAATGAGATAATACTACCTCATGGATTATATTTTTACAATTCAACTGAATCTGAGGAGAAATCTTAAGGATTTGATGAATTTACAATGTTAGTATTAGGCAAAAACACTTCCACTACTCCCTAAAACTTCTTAAAATTACACACTAGATTTTTGGGTGCCTATATCAATATAAGGAAAAGCAATTTTGAATAATATAAAGACTTTTGAGGTTTAATGGGTTTGTTTCTTATGTTATAGATTTAATATTAATGAATCTTATCCTATATTATAGATAATAGACACATGTTCATTTGAAACTTTCTATTTAGGAATATTTAAATAGTTCTTCCATTAATTATGTGCATTAGGATACCTCCTTGCATGATATGATGTGAAATATATAAGGGTGGATGACTATTTAAATGGATCAGAATAACTCAATCCTATTCTTTCTATAAACATTATTGGACTTTCCCGATTCATTTTTAATAATTTATAAGATATTTCAAAACCTGAAGGATTTTGGGGTCCAAGATTAATATATCTTGTAATATCATATAAATCATGACCACAAAATCCATTATTTTTCACCAAATCATTCTTAAAAATGTCAAAATTTGTCTTATACATTTATTTTACATATAAATAGATACCATCAATATAGTATTTGATCATTTTTTGTTAGAAAAATAATAATAATGTGTATTTAACTATCATTCCCATTTATTCTTGTGTCTTTGTAGTATCTCTTCCAATTTGTTTTACTTTTGTTACCATCTTATAAAAAAAATCATCTGAGTACCAAGATATTTCATATTTTTCTTGAAATTTTATAAATCATTATACATCAATGTATATATATATTTCATTAATTTGTGACTATAATTAAAATGTTTCACTGATTTAGAATCTAGTAATGGATTATAAGTTGATGTAGAAGAACCAAGTTTCCATTTATTTCTTAATCTATTCAAAAAATAGAGATACTGGATTTTTTATCAAGAATTACAAGTTGGCAAGACTCTCCCATAAAAAAATATTAAATTTTATTTCTATATAATGAATAATTTTATAGGAAACTATTGGTGGTTGAATTGTTAAAGATAAATCATTCATAATACCAGTCTTAAGAACATCCATCGCATCTATTTTCCTCAATATTGTCATCATCACAATATATTTATAAAAAATTTTAATGAAAAAAGAAAAGAATCCGTAGACAAAAAATTATAAAATGATATATGGAGGCCTAAAGTGGTGCAGTCTGAGGGAATCCCCTCTTATAAGATTCTCCTCCTCAGTCTTAAAGAAGTTCATGCTAGAAAAATGGGTGACACCAGATTTGGGATATTCCATGGATGCAAGATGGTCATCAAACATATTTCCTTCGCTCCATCTATGAAGAACATGGATGTTTGTGTTGTGAAGGATTTTAAATTTTTCTCACAATATAAGAGTTTGACCATGGTATAGTACCTATGCCTTGTAGAAAATTATATAAAATAATGGAGTCCATTTCCACTTCTGGGAGAACTATATTTCCATGTTGGAATAAAGTTAAGCCAATGATCATAGCCTTGGCTTCATCGAGAAGAGAGTGAAAAAAATGAAATTAGTTGTGAAGGCCTAAGTGACCAAGCCCTTGGAGTCTAGAACTTCTCCCCCCCCCCCTCTGCCTATCTCACAAACTATTGGAACCATTAGCGTTCAACTTGAGGCATGTGAGGGGAGTGAGACATCATACCCAATGGACTTGAGAGATATTACAGAAGGCCTGGTAGGGATAAATACTTTCTTGTAGTGGTATTAATAAGGGATAATCACTCCAATTCTTAAAAAATACAAAAAAATAAATGAGAAGGTTCTTTGTTCTGATGATTATAGACTTATCATATGTAGTAACCCCATCGGGATGTGACTAGTTTCTCACTTTCCAAATACACCAAAAACTAATGATAAACCCTATTTCACTTCCCATATTTTCTTAACTTACATCACCTAATATGTAAAACCATCATTCCAGAAATGATGCACCAAGAGACTTTTGTAAAGAGTATGAAGTGAAATAACTAAATATTCCCCAAATAGATAATTCCCATACACCTAAAAAAATAAATTACTTGAGCTTTATTCCTAATAATTCTTACAGCATGGGAACTTGGAATCAAGGTAAATTCCAAATCTTATAATACTATCATCAGTAGGCACCACGTGGTTCCAAATTATACAAACTAGAAAATTAAAATTTATTTAAATCTTCCTAAACCAGAGAATCTCATTCCAACTGTTTGCGTGTTCACAGGTGAACATTTCCCTTCAAAATTCGTTGAAAGAGTAGGCTACATATGGTGAGTCCTTGAAAACAAATTTGTTGGGATCAATGTTCATGTAAATGATATAAAAAAAGGTATTTCTAATATTTTTCTAGTATAACATCGATGAACTGTGGGTGAATTCTTTCCTCCCTTAAAGAATTTCCTAGAGACAAGCATCCTAGGAAGCCTATCTTTGAACCTACCCAATTGTGAGGCCAAAATAGAATATCAACTATCCCCAAAATGCATAGGGTAAGGGGCAAAAAAGTCAAGTGTGTGGAGAAATCATAGACCATATAGGATACACATTACCATTCCTCACCTCTATGTCCCCCCTGTATTTTTTTATCTAGGAAATTTCCCCATAGAATTTTCTCCTCTAAAGTCTCCCATGAAAGATTTTCATGCTTACAGTGAAGAGTGTTGGTGATACTTCTCATGTTGATGCCTCCTTCCTGAATGGGTCTTTCCATTCCAGACCATGAAACCCAATTCCACTTTCCTTCCAAGATGGTATCCCAAATGAATCTATAAATATTTATATTAATGAAAATAATTAAAACCTTATGAACTTTAACAGATTCAATAGCATGGATTAGAATATCCATAAGAATGTTATTAATAATTTCTATAGTTCCTCCAAAATATAAGAATTTTTTTTTCATTTCATAAGATGGTCCATGATCATGCTCATAATTTGGTCCAAATGTCAAATGCACAAGCTACCTGAGGAAATGCCCCCCCCCCTAATACTCCATCAGAAATCTTTCTCTCTACATATCCATGATATTGCCCAGGGAGTTAACCCATCTGTCCGAACATCTGTTTAGGATATAGAGGCTAATATTCTCCCTTTTAATGATTTGACCACTCTAATTAAAATACTCATAAATATTCCAATTAAGGCCTCAGAAAAATATATTTCTAGAATTAATGAAAATGATCTTGTCATTTGTGAACAAGAGGCAGAAGATTCACATGAGGTTCATCCTACTCTGGTAAGGAAGCATATCTCCTCTTACTATACTATTATTAATTAGATGACTAAGAACATCCTGAGTAAGAATAAAAATGCTCAGGGACAATGGATCTATTTTTCATAGCCTGAGAGTTAATTTTAATAATCAATGGTTCCTTCAAATAAAATAAACATCCATCCATGAGGAACTAAAGCACTTGAAAATAAGGTTGAAGGCCCAAGGGGATAAACCCACACCCGTTAACACCTTATTGATGAAGCTCCATTTGATCCAATCATATTATTTATTCATATCAAGATTGATTAATAAATTTTAACCAATATCCTTGAGGTTGATATCCCTAAACACCAGTTAGCCATAACTATATCGCCTTAGATTGACTAGCACTTGAAAAATATATGTTGTTCCTTAGAAACCCAATGAGAAATATGGGTATATAACCTTATATTGATGACAATAGCCATAATTTTATATGGAAATTTTCACATTCTCACTAGCCTATAATGATGAATGGATAAGGGATCCTTAATTTTAGAGATGATCAGTAAATTAGTTGTATAAGAAACCTGATTAAGGCCTCCTCCCTAAAATAAGTCTTGAATATCCATGACCAGGTCACCCCTAACCATACTCTAATAATCCCTATAAAAAGAGACCAGAAAACTATCAGGTCTCAGGGTACACTCAAGATTGAGTCCCAACATGGCCTCATGAATTTACTTATCCTCCAGGATAGCTTCTAGGAGTTTATTATATTGGTTAGAGACAATGCTGGGAATAAAATCAATGAAATCATCATTTCATATGGGTTATGCTTTAGGAAAATAAAGATTATGGCCTACAAGTAGATGTTTAGAATAATATTGATACATGTCACCACCAATAATTTGGTCATTAGAATATTATCCATACTCTATAAGAATACTGGGTTTGATAAAAACATATTTTCTCTTTGATTCATACATGAAAATAGGTAGTGTTCTTGTATCCTTCATGCAACCATTTTATTCTTGAAGCCTCTCACACCCTGCGTTCTAGTTTGAGGATCATTTCCACAATGTCCCCTTATTGAAATTGAGTTATTAAAACTTTGAGTCACTCCAGTCCTCATGATGACTAGATTCAATATGGTCGATCTCTTTATTCACTATGTCAATGTCCTGGGTACTGCTAGGGTACTCCCTGATCCTCACCCTATGATCTTTTTATAGGTGTCTCAATTTATTGGGAAGACCAATTAATATGTCACCTATTTTGGATTGATCCATGAATTGATTACAACCTATTGATAACTTGGGTATCCGATCCACTTATGAGAGAAGTTAAATTGTTTACAACCCTCCTTTATAGAATACATAAAGACCAGTAGAGATGAGTGATTAGAAATACCACAGACTAGGTGAGATAGATTCGTATTTGGATATGTTGACATGGAAAATATGTCGGCCATGCATCTATCAAGGAGACTCTAGGATCATCATCCCTCTCATTGATTATTTCACCATGTGAATTTATTGACAATGTATCCCATGTCCATGAGTCCCTTTCCATCCATGAATTAGAAAAAATCCAAACTAGTATAATAAGGGAATGTGGTTCTACCTTTCTTATCATTTGGATAAGCGATGGAATTGGATTCGTCACCAAAAATACATGGGGAATAACTTGGATCAAAGGCATCAAGTTCTTTCCACAAGTATCCTCATTTTTGTGCATCACAAATACCATAAATTAAAGAACCAAATAGATTATCAGTTTCCAAGAATACTTTATTAGTGATAAATTTTTTATTCTGGTAAATAAAATCCACTGAGATATTATTTTATCATAATATCCATATATTCATGTTAATGGGGTTGGAATTCATTATTGATGACATTTTTATTATAAGAGAATACTCACGATTATCCACTAATTTTTTATTATAATAAAACTTTTTTTCATATAGAACTTACAATAAATCTCTTAACTCAATGGTATAAAAATAAATATATTTTCCATTAATAAAAACTCTAATATATTATCTATACTACCCATTTCAAATATAATTTTTTCATAAAATTTATCCTCCCTCTTATTACATTGAATTCTATAAATTACTAGTGACTTACTAGGATAAACCACTAGGAGAAGTTTGGATCATAAGTGTTTTAAGTTGATTTACAAATAGAAAACAATAAAATATGGTTAGTGTGAATGTGTATGAAAATAATCAACTAAAAAACTTTATGATATATAGGAAAGAAGGATACTGGTTTACCTAACTGAGAGTTGATAACCAGGAAGATCACCCTAATTTGGAGTGTCTAACACTTGTAATGGTAGTGGAAATAAAAATACCTATCTCATTATTCATACTTTTCATGATAATTTGATGATTAACCACGACTTTATGGTTATAGATTCTCTTTCAATCCATTAATAGTCTTTGTCAGTTAATAAGAAGGCCCTATTAAGGTTTATTAATAGTCAGTGGTATTAGTGATACCACTACCTATTTAGGTTTTGGTGTTTTGATTTGGGGGTTTCAAGTCTAAATCGGCGTGGTTATTAGTCAAACATGTCTAGAGTTTCAATATTCAACACTACCCTTTATATGAAAGATAATTTTCTACCATTATTTCTATAGTGTTATATAAAATCACATATTTTGTACACACTAGGACAATATCTAGTGATTTGGTATATATTCTGAATGATTTTTTAAGATTCTAATTTTACTCCATTACTCACACAAATAGAGAATCTAGCCACAAGACCACAAGTTAGTCATTATGATTGTGAGAAAAAATCATAAAATAAGAATTATAGTGGTTTAAAAAAGGAAAATCCAATTAAAAATTAATTCCTACTCAAAAAAATTAAGAATATCTTGAGACACTGATCAATATAGAAAAATAAAAAAATTAAGGGAGAAATGATTTTATAAAATTCTATAGATAAGTTCTCCACTTACCTTACCGATTGTGGAAATACTACTCTAGTTAAATTTCATGCCCAACGATCTCCTCTTGACCTAGACTAGTCTCCTTCCTTAATTCCACGTGTTCTTCTAAAATAATAACTGATCACATTATCTGTTATCCTTATACGATATAAATAAATCGGTACATTTCCTTATTTAATTATATTCTGGTATTACTTCCACTTGGTATGGATTATGCATGTGACCATTCCCAAAATATTGTGATAACAGAGGGATTTTCCTTCATATATTATAATAAAATTTGTTCCACCCCCATGATATCTTATTCATTATTATATCTATGATATTCATCCACATATACTTCCTATTATAGCTTAACCCAACTTAGTCTAAAAATTGTGTATGGATATTTTTTATCACCCAGTGTTTTTCATGTGTTCCATATGGATCTTTATCTTCATTAATGACAATGTATTTATATTCCTTGACCTTTTTATTTCATTCTAGAACACCATTGATATATTATGGACCATTTATAGTGTATGGAATGCCTATTGGTATTATGTTAGATAACCTCGACATTATTGGTCATGTGGATGGTATAATGGTCATATCCTTACCTACATTAGAATTATAGACACTGTTTCAAAATTATTTTAAAATTAATTGAGAATGTAGGCAGTGAATTATTGAAACACTATATGTATCAATGATGTATTATTTATTATGCATGAAAGAAATAACATTGACATGAATATTTATCTTCTTTAAAATATAGAAATCATAGTGCTACCTCTATTCCTCTCTCATGTTATATTGGTATTTTATTTAGATAGCATTTCAAGGATTTATTTTATGCTAGGGAGTGATATAGTTTGGGTGTCATGCCTACCATTTTATTGATGGTATTATGGGTTGAGTATAATTCTAAACAATATTTATATTGGTTAGATGGGTTAGATTTTATTCCAACCATTATTATTATTAGTTACCTAGGATGTTTGTAATTATAATCATTCCTTTTCTTTTGCTGTATTGTGGGTAATTGTAGCTATTATTACTATTGTTTACCTTAGTTTCATGTAATGATAACCATGAATTTCCTATGAAACTAGGTTGGGCGTTTTATTAACCAAGGTTATGTTGGTTTTTTAGGTGTTATTTTCCTCTCCCTAATAATTGATGTGGATTACAGAAGGGAAGTAATACACCCAAGATTTACTTTGTATACCAGGTCAGATGTTTTACTACTAAGACCCAATCCTTATCGAAACTAGAATTTAATTTTAAAAAATTATTTTCTATCATTTCTGAAGATATTTTAGGTTTTTATTTTTATATAATTAGGTAATTAATATTATATAATAAACCCATACATTAAAAAGTGGAATTTTCCACTAAGTATCCATTGTTTCAATAATACAAAACTTTTAAAAATATGTTTTTTTCTTTTAATGGAAAATGTTCTTGATTTTCAACTTGACATCATCATTTTTCATAATCATCCATAAACCCTATAAAAATTATTTAAAATGTGGGATGAGAAAAAAATACTCAATAATGGATATATGAAAAGATGAAATAAACCTATGAATCAATTTGAAAGCCATGAGTTCATTAAATAGAGGTTTCCTTTGACATAATAACTTTCAACTAAAATAATCATTTACTTACCCATGAAATCATCTTTACAACCCAAATTATTCCATAAAACACTATATATGAAAACATAAATATAAAATCATGATCATTAGGGTTTATTATAAAACATGATAACCTTTGAAAAACATTATCTTAAAAATGAACCCTTTTACTATTTAAGATAATAATCTTTCCTTTAAAAAAAGATCATAACTTATGAAATCATAATATTTCCATGGAAAATTATTAGAAATAATATAAAATTCAGGATGGTTACATAGTACATAATCTTCATAAAACCATTATAGGAACCCTTACAAGTTTAATAACCTATATGGTGAACTTCAAAAATAGTTATCCTAAGAACATAATCATTACCCAATGCATTGGAGATCTATATCAGGCTCACCCATCATTATAAACAATTTAAAGGGATCATGAAATGCCTAAAACACATTAAATTTTAAATTATAGCCCTAAAAATAGTAATTTACTTTTGAACCCATAAATAAAACATTTTTGAATATTGATATATCTCTTTTCTTTAAAACCAAATTTTCAAAACTTAAATTTAAAAAATAAAAAGTAGGAGGGGTTTAATTTGAAGAATACATAGAATCTTATAAATGAATAAAAACATAAAATAGTGGTTATATTAGTTCAAAAATCTATTTACTTTATATATATTAATATATAACATTTATTTTTTCATTTTGTAAAGAAATTTAAGACATTCCATATAAAACTTATAAAAAGATTCCTTTTTCAAAACATTAAAAGAAAGTAAGAAAGAGATATAAAATGTAATTTATTTATTTATAAATAAATAAATACATAAAATTAATTTAATAATACTTAAATGGAATAAAAATAATAATAAAATAAACCTTTAAAACATTTAGAATGAGGTTTTAAAGGTAAAGTGGCCCTTACCTCGAGACTGTCTTATCACATACATTATTTATCATCCTAAATAATAAAATTTTGTTAATTATTAACTTGATTAATATATTTTTCATATTAATTAAAATATCATTATCCCTTTTATATCATTTATGACCATTTTTTATTCAGTTACTTCATCAGTTAAGTTTACATCAGACAATTTGAGGATGTTCAGCTCATAATCCCAAAATAGCTTCGGTAGGATGGACATGGTCAAATAGGTAATTATTAAATTATTTAAATAATAAAAATCATGAAATAATTTTCATTTACATACATTAATTATACTCTTAAAACAATCCATGAAATATGGTTATGAAAAATGAATTCAATCATGGAGACGATAGGTCGTACATACACACGAGTAATGTTTCAAATTTTTAATGAACATGAGGGAAATAATGAAAGTATCATTTTATATATCCAAAAATATTATTATTTAATAATTATACAATAAAATCTTTAAATGTACTTATATAAACCAGTGATGTGTTTCTGTTATGAAAAAAGAATCGCATCGCTTCATGGAGGTGGTAATCCCCATGTGTGCACGAATGCCGATATCATTTTTAAACGGATAGAAATGTAAAAATATATATGTTATAGTGGATTTATAGAAATTTAATTATTCTATGAATATCATATATATACATTAAATCCATAATTATAGTCAACCATGAGAGGCAGTGATGGAAATTGAATTATATCGGTTCACACGGCTATAGTCCACCATACAGACGAGTGATGACAGATTTTTACTATTTTTAATAATTATTATAATAAAAAAATAATTTATTATTATTAAATAATATTAATTATTATGATTTTATATATGTAAATAATTTTATCAAATTAAATTCACATAATTTGAATAATTTAATTTAAAATTAAACCCATGAAACATGATAAAAAACAATTTTCCCTAAAAAGTGTCTTCTTAAGTATAAAACTTTTTTACTCAAAAAATAAATATAATATTGATTAAAATGACCTTAATTAGATTATTAATAATAAAATTGAAAAATAATACCTTAAAACTATTTCAAAATAAAATGGAACCCTTCAAATTCTTAAAATAAAGAGACAGTTTTCAATGAAAATCTGTATTTTCAATATTAATTTGAAAAGTAAAACTATTAAAAAAATTCTGAAAAGTTCACTATAAAATAATTTTGACATTATAATATTATAAATTAAGTTAATTTTAAAAAAAATTCTAAAATTTGGAAATTCATCCTTTAAATAAAAACATATAAAATATGTAAACAAATTTAGTAAAAAGAAAACTATTTCCTTATTTATTGGAGAGTTATATTATATAATTATAGTGAATACAACTATATAAATTCTAATTAATGAATATTAATAATTAATTAATTTGATTTAATATTAACATTATCTATGTTGTTATATTATTCTCCTTTTTTTAAATTATGACATCACAATTTTATTCACTACTTAGACACGTGGTGATATTTTTCTATCATATAATTTTTAGATTACCATGTTTCTTATTCAATCATATGGTTCTTCCAAAAAATGATCATGGTAAATCAATTTATTTCATAACACCATTTCTCTATAGTTAATAATCTTAATAGGTTGTTCCTTATATGAAATATTCTCTTCCAACTATACTACTTCAGGTCTTAATACATGTGATGTATCCGACGCATATTTTCTTCTCAAAAAAACATGAAATATGTTATGTAAGAGAGTTAAAATTAGAGGTAATACCACCTAGTAAGAAAAATATCCAATATTATCTAGAATTTTATATGTTCCAATGAATCATGAACTCAAATTTCCTTTTTATCCAAATTGAATAACACTTTTTTATGGAGACTTTTTATAAAACATGATCTCCAAACTCATTTGAAAGATATTTCCTTTGATTTTTTTGTATAAGTTTTCTTACAACTCTGATCCATTCTTATATACTACTAAACAATCTTCACATTATCAATAATTTATTTTACTAATTCTAGTCCAAGAACTTTATTTCACCTACTCCATTCCAACAAGTTGCATTCTAACACCACTTTCTATATAATGCCTCAACAGGTGCCATCTGTAAAATAGAATGAAAAATGTTATTATAATAAAATTAAACTAACAAAATATCATAATGCCAATATACTTAGTAATATATTGAATAATTTCAATCAATTTATTATAATGTATGAATATTTCTCTCTGACTATCTATCAGATTGAGGACAAAAACTGTATTAAAATGTTATTTAACACCCAATGACTTGTGAAGACTTCCAAAATTTGGAGACAAACCTGGTATTACGGTCTAATACAATGAATAAAGTAACTCCATATAACCTCTCTATCACCTTGATATATATTTGAAATTTTTTATCAAAAGACATAATATCTTGAATAGGATGTAAATCCATATATTTAGTTAAATGATCAATAATAACCCATATAAAATTATTACCTTGAGAAGTATTTTCTAATATTTCCATGAAATCCATAGTTATATTTTCCCATTTCCACTATAAATATGGAATAGGATAATTCATTCACTTTAGTAATTTTTATTCTGATTTAACCCATTGAAAAGTAAAACATTTTATGGTAAAGTCAAAAATATATATTTCTGTTCTATACAACCAGAAATGTTATCGAAGGTATCTATACATCTTAGTATTACCTAGATGAATATGAAATAGAGAACTATGAGCTTCACACAATAATTATATCTTCAACTAGGAATCCCAAGGTGTCCATAATCTCTTTCCAAATATGATAAATCCTTCTTCATTAAAATTAATATATGGAAACTTACCCTTCTCAAATGATTCTACCTATTCCTAAAAAACATGATCCCCCTTTTGATATTGCTTAATTTTATCTAATAAATATGATTTCACTAACACCTGAAACAAAAAAAAAGAACCTATATTCATAATTTATTGACAAACATTCAAAAAATCATTTACCGAAATATCAAGTTCCAGATGTGACATAGTTAAGGATGCATTATATTTCTGATATGGAGAATCAAATATAATATTTTCTTTTCCTAGATGGTAAGGAATAATGTAGTCATAATCCTTAATAAGTTCCATATATATTCTATATCTCATGTTAAACTCTTTATGAGTGGATATATACTTCAAAAATTTATGATAAGTATATATTTACAAGTGAATCAATATAAATGGCACCTCTATATTTTTAAACAAAAAAACACAATATCTAGTTCAAGGCCATTTAATGAATATTTTAGCACATGAGGTTAGAACTGATATGACGCATATACAATTACCTAATCAATCGTTATTATAAAACAACTAAGTCCCTTAAATAAATCGTTATTATAGATACCAAGTAACTATTTATGTATTTAAGGGGAAAAATAGATCATTCACTAATCTTCTTTTATATTCTTGGAAAAATTAATAACATGCTATTGTATAGATAAACATAACTCTTTTCACATTAAATTAGTTAGTGGGTTAAATATACTAGAAACGTTTTCAATAAATTGTCAATATTAACCCATGAAACCAAGAAAACTATGAATGTCTGTGACTTTTTTAGTTCATTTACACTCTTTAGACTCTAGTTTTAGATTGATCCAATTTCATTCCATATTTATTTACAATATAACCGAGGAAATAAATCCATCACAACCATAATTCACATTTACTAATCTTTATATATAACTTATTTTAATTCATGGTTTAAAAACCCCTCGATTGTTTCTCATGATATTAGAAATTTTTAGAATATATCTGGATGTCATCAATAAACACCACAGTAAATTTATTGAGGAATTCAAGGAAAACACAAATCATAAGGTCCATAAATAAATCTAGATCAATTTTCAACCCAAAGGGAATAACCAAAAACTCATAATGTCCATACCTACTACGAAACACTATTTTCATAATATCATCCTCCTTCACCTTGAAGTGATTGTACCTAAAACTAACATCAAACTTTGAAAAAAATAATATCTTTAAAGTTGATAAAATAGTAATTTATATAAGGGATTGGGTACTTCTTCTTGAAAGTGATTATATTAAATGATCAATAGTCAATTCAAAGCATCATAGAACCATATTTATTTTTTAAAAAAGGATAACCCCATAGTGAATTGCTAGGATGAATGAAACTTTTATTAATAAATTCTTTCAATTTATATTTTAATTATACATATTATACACAAGCCATTAAATAATGAGTATTTGTTATTTAATAAGAATAGGGAACTAAGTTAATAGTAAATTCAACCTTCCGATTATTAATTATACTACGAAATTTACTATTAAATAAATCTATATATTCATCTACTACAGGAACATCACTAATTATAATAGTATAATTCTTCTCAACAATATGTGCAAGATAACTTTAATTTCCACTTGTAATCAATTTCTAAGCTTCTTGATATATTATAATAGTTTTGAATTAATTCATATATGAAAAATGAAACTCATTCTGAAAAACATATTCTTTATCTCTACAATATGTCTTAGCCTAATAAATAAAAATCAAATCTATACCCATAATAACATCAAACTCAATATGTGAAAAAACATGGGTTTTAGGAAAATATTTTCCATAGAAAACAACATTAAGATTCTTATAAATTTTTACTTACTTATACCCCTTTTAGTTTTCACTAAAAGTTATGGCTTCATTTCATAAGTTGAAATTTATTATTTAGTAGTAAATTTATAAAAAAATGAATGAATTTGTAGACCCTGAATAAAAAAAAGACATTAGAATAATATAAATAAAAAAGTAATGTTTCTGAAACCACATTACAAGATGTTCTAATATCTCCTGAAGTAGTCATAACGGACTTAACAACACCATCTACCTGTGATCATAAAAATTTATATCCTCCATTCCTAACTTTGCACAAGTACATGCATATTAACCAGTTTCATTATAATTAAAACATCTTACTACCAAAATTTTATTATTTATCTGATCATTATAATGATCCGTTAGTCTATAGTCATCATCCAGATGTCAAAATATTCCACATTAGAAACACTTCCCGTATTTTATTATATATTCAAGAAGGTTATTTTAACCACACTTATCACAATTTGGAAATATGATTTTATTACCTTTAGATTTCTTTGATGGACAATTCACATTTTCCTACCATATGGATCTCTTTTTATAATTTCTTTCACAGGAAAAATTGTTATATAAAAACTCCATTTCTATCTTCCTGACACATCAATTTTTATAATAACTTGTAAATTCACAAGAAACCAATTCACTTTAATAACTTATCCTTGATCATGACTAAAAAGAGATAATTTTACTATCAATATCCCAGATATAATTTATTTTGTACCTTACCAAATGGGTGAAGTTTTATTTATACATAACCAATGAATCTTCCTTATTCCACCTCAATTCCAAGAATTACTTATCCTTCTTAATTAAAACATACTTAAGAAGATATTTCTCAAGGAAAATATTATTAAATTTATCTAATTCCAAGGTATCAATCTATTTTCTTTCTCTAATATTAGAAAACCATTGATCATTATTAACTAGCTTCACTTCAAATCGGTAAATAAAAAAGGTTACCTTTTATTATTTTGAACAACCAATGACCACAAATATTTCCTCCAAATAACTAACCCATCATTAAACTATCATAGGATCATATGATCCAATAAATACTAGAGGCTGAAATTTCATCAAATGCATCATCATAAGCATGTTTCTCTATAATGAATGTGGTTTCTCTCTCTCTCATGGATACTGCCAACATTTATCTCCTACATTAATTAATACATCATAATAAAAATCTACCCTATTAAAATTACAACAATTCTTGGTTTCTAATATAGAAGGTTATTGTTCTCTTGGCACCTTCCTACTCCATCTTCCCTATCTTCTCTGTGGAAAACCATTCTGAATAGATATAGTTTAGAGGAATAATCCTAGTAATCTTTAGATGTTGTATCATGATAACCATAAATTCGAATCTATTAAGGGTACTTAATTACACTATCATAACCTATAAAATTATCTAAGATATTCTCTAATACTAACTATAAGGACGTAATCATTATTTAACCCATGATTTCATTTTTAAACTAGAATTATTTTTCTAGAATTCATAAAGATCTTTTAGTTTTAGAGTATTATATAATTAGGTCTTAACTATTACATAATAAACCCATACATTGAAAAGTGTATACATCAACTTAGTATTTTTTCCATAATACATATGTTTTTAAAAGAATATTTTTTTTATTTTAAGGAAATATATTTCCAATTTTTATCTTTAATTCATCATTATTCCATCTCAATTTTAAAACCATTGAAATAAATTTGAAAATATCGGATGAGCACAAACTAATCAGTAAGGGACATGTAAAAAGAATAAATAAACCTGATAGTCCATTTTAAAACCATCACATTATTAAAGATATTTTTTCTTTAACATAAAAAATTTAAGCTCAAAAAATTATTTAATTACATATAAAATCAGCTTTACTACCCAAAGTTTTTTATAAAACACTTCAAAATAAAACATAAAATAAAAATCATAATCATGAGGGTTTATTAGAAAAAATTAGTTCCCATAATTTATTTTTCTTAAAATAATTCTGTTTGAAACTTAAAGGAATAATATTTACATAAAAATTATATATATTACACGTGTAATATGTAAGATTCCAATAATAACCCATATAAGTGTATTAAATTATACGACCGACTTAAAATATAGTTGTTTGGAAAAATAATAATAATTACCCAATGAATTTTTTAACTATATCAGGCTTACATGTCATAATAAAAAACTGAAAATGACTATAACATTCATGAAATACATAAAATCATGCATCTATACATAAAAATCATAAAAAATAAACTTTTAAACCCATAATAAAATCATTTTCAGATATTGATATATCACATTCCTTTGAAACATAATATTTAAAACTGAAATAACCCAAACAAAGGTAAGGATATGTTTTATTTGAAGAAAAATGGATTATTATAAAGGAATACAAAGATGAAATGATATTGATGGTGGTAGGAAAATCATTCGACTTCATATATATTAATAAAGATCAATCCTTTTTACTTTATAAAGAAATAAAAATCTCATTATATAAAATACATAAAAAGATTCCTTTTTAAAACCTTTTAAATAAAGTAAAAAAGAGACATAAAATATCATTTATAAATCATTTATGTCTATATAAATATATCCATAATATTATTTTAAGAATATTTACATGGAATAAAAATATTTTGAAAATAAATCTTAAAAACATTTAAAATGTGGTTTTTATGGTAAAGTGTCCCATACCTTGAGTTTGACTTATCATATATATTATTTAGGATCCTGAATAATAAACTTATGTTAATTATTTATTTTTTTAAGAAACTTTTTCATATTCATTTCATTATCATTATTTATTTTATATAATTTATGTCCTCATTTTATTTAGTTACTTCATCTATTATGTTTATGTCAGACATTTTAAGGAGGTTTAGTTTATAATCCCAAAATAGATTTGGTAATACGAACATGGTCAAAGAGTTAATTATTCCATTATCAATAGAATAATAATCATGAAATAATTATTATTTTTGACATTAATTATAATTTTAAAACCAACTATGAAATATGGTTATGAAAAAGTAATTACGTTACAATCATTGAGATGGTAGGTCGTACGTATATATGAATAACATTTCCAATTTTTAGTGAACATGATTTAAAAGGGTAACTATAATTTACCTTTTTATAATTATTATTATATCATAAATATAATATTATTTCTATATATAAACTTATATATACCATCCATGTGATTTATTAATGAAAAACGAATCACATATCTTTAGGGAGGTGGTAATCTAAATATACACACAAATACCGTTATCAATTTTCAATGGATGGAAAGGTAAGAAAATAGATGATATATTATAAATTTAGAAAAATAATTATTTTTTGAATATCATATATAAATATATATAATAAACCCAACATTATAACTATCTAAGACAGGAGATGATGGAAAATGAATTACATTGATTCATGAGGTGGTAGTCCACTGTACACACAAATGATGGTTTAATTTTAGATTTGATGGAATAGGAGATGGATATAAGTTATTACATAAATATAATAACATAAAAGTATAGGGGATATGGTGATTTTATTATATCATAACGGTTATGATGGTTCTAGGAACAACAAAAGCATGCAATGGTGGGTGATATATTAAAATTTATTTTGATCATCGTTTTCGAAAACCATAAGAAAGGATCTTGCACATCAAATTTAGAATTAATTTATTTAATATATGAAGAAACAAATACTTTGGATTAGGAATTTTTTTGTTTGATTTTTTATCATTCAAAAAACCTTTTTTTATATCCTTTTTTCACTTTGAGGATCCAAGGATAGAATAACTCTAATAGTGATCCACACATTCTCCAATGATCTCTAAGAAACACTACTCGATCACTAAGTGTTGACATAATGAATCAAATGTCTTGCGTTGTTTTTTGTCGACCACTCATTATTTAGTATTGAAGAAATATATATTGGGCTTCTCGTTCTTAAAAGGGAGAGATAAAGGGGAGTTGAAAGAGAATTCGTTGTCCACAACAATTCTCTATGAATTATTTGTTCACAACAATTCTCTATTATCCTTTTTTGGATGTAATGTATAATAGAAATAACTGTCAATTTATATAGTTAGGGTTTTGGTGAAAATATTATTTAATTTTATTCCAGCCATTAAATAACATTTAAAACTTTTAATAAACCCCATTCCACATAATAATAATATCATTATTATTATTTTGTGGCATGCGCCAACTTGGGTAATAAAAAAATTATAAAATGGTCATTTTAATTAATATTTTTCACTAGACTTGGTCTTGATCCATTTAGACTCCTCTTGAATTTACAAAAAATCAAATATATATTTTATTCATAAATAAATATTTTATTCACAATCTAGAAAATAAATATTTATTAAAAATATTCAATAAATAAAATAAATATTTTATTCCCAATCCTGTAAATAAATATTTTATATATATTCATGTAATCAACTAAATTATTTATTAATAAATAAATAAGTATTTATTACCTTGTGAATATTAGAGATCATTAAAACTTAAATAAAATTATTCCTTGTTCTTGAGAATAATATTTATCCGAATAATAAAATTCAAATACAATTTAATCAAGAGAAATAGAAACACTTAGTGTTTGACCCTCTAGGATTCCTTATCATTGGAATAATGTGGGATTATATAAAGTCCAAGATAACTATATAGAAATGGTTCAAGGCCCAAGAGGATGAAATTAATGTCATAATGATGAAAAACACATAGAAACGCTCAGCATGTAATAGAATATTATTTTTGTGATATCTCATCAAGTAGGTTGCACATCCATGCCACCATCCTATATGGTCGGTACCTCATTCTTTTACTATCTTAAATAAACATGTTGTTAACCGATGGCTATGGAATTTATAGTGATAGTTCCATTCCAATCAAAGGGACGAGATATCAGATTTAATAAATATGGAAGGTAAAAATCCTTCCTTGACTTATCCATTAATGACATGTCACTCATGACACGCCCAACTTATCTAACTTAGCCATTAACTATAATTATCATGGTTTTTGAAAAATATCTTAGTATGTGAGTTGTAACATTAATTAATAATAATATTAATGTATAAGGACCATCACACAAGCTCACAAATAGTAATATATAATGAAACCAAATCATATAGAATTTCTACTGGCAAGTGTATTCTCATAATCTCCCATGTTGAAGATTACCAAGTTTTAATTTCATTTGAAGAATCCTCATCTCTTATGATTACTCACACCTAATAGTCTATGCACTATGTTTCTCATCATTGTTCATTATCCAATCGCTGAACATTATTCAGGAATATCTTCATAGCACATCAAGTTTCTGATCATAGTGGGGAACTTCTATGACTTATTCAATAAAACATATAATATAAGACATTATTATGTTATATTCATACAGAGAAATAGTCAGTATGTAATACATAGTTTTATTAATATTCAATACATGAAATATAATTTTAAAATATGTACAAAGAGGTGGTCATAGGATACCAAATAAAACAAAATCCCACTTGGAATTGAGATGTAAAGACCCAAGATTGACGTACATGGAAACTATACCTTTTTTATATAATAATTAATACATTACACAAATAGATTTCCAATGACCATATTAGTTTAGTGACTTTGGAAACTTTAAACACATTCTTCTAATTTGGTGAAAGACCTTCAACATCTCCTACAAAGATCTTCCCCTTTATTTTTCCTAACTAAAACCTTTAATTATATCATGGGGAAAAGAAAACATATAAAAAGGGTGAGATCAAATACTCAGTATGGGTAAACATGGGAAATATAAAAACACAAAAACATAAGAATATGAGAACATGAACATAGCTTTTTAAAATCATAAAATGTATAAAAAAATATCAAAATCTTGAGTCAAGCGATAAACCATGGCAGTTCATAAGGAATAAAGCATAAAGTAACATGATCAATGTGGAAATAAATTTGCAATAAAACATGTAATTGAAGAAAATAAAAAAGAATAGAAAATAATTTTCATATTATCCAAGGTTCATTTACAATACCATAATAGAATAAAATGTCCATTAATAAACCATGTTCACTCCTCGTTCTAGCCCTGTATTAATAAACCAGATTAACTTTATATTCTGGTACTTTCTGTCTCGTGAGATATAAATATTTAACCAATTCATTGGAGGTAGATATAGTCCCCACAGATCTCATAATGAAATCATTCTTATGTGTGACCCAAAAAAATTAATCATTCATCATAGAATATCCCTAGGAATAAAATGGGTTTCATAAACATCATTCCATTATAAGATAATCAATGTAAAAAAATGGATTTTATAAATATCATTACATCAAAAAAACACAGTCAATATATAAGAATAACAGGGATAATATACTTTAATCATAACCCTATTAAGTAATTTCATCTTAGATGGATTTGTTTTGATTGAACACTTGAAATTAATTCTTGATAAAAATATCCTATATTCTTCAAAAACGTTTTCTTTTCCTAAAATAACATTAAATTTTAAAAGAAAATAATTTAATTGAAAATAACCATGAAATATTATAAGGTAATATTCATAGAAATACGATGTTATAAAAATGTAAAAACCCTTCCTGCTATATAATTTTAAACAAAACATTCTTCTCATACTTTTATCAGATAAGTCAAAAAGTACCTCGTTCTTAAAATGAAAAAAAGATTCCTTTCATACCATTAAATAAAAATTCACCAATGGGTAAAATTAACTTTAAATAATTGTAGTATGGTAGAAATAATTTTTTGGAATATATATTTAAGAAACATGGACAAGGATGATAAAATATATGCAACTAAATACTTATGTATAAATAATGTCAGATATTAATGAGATTGAAAAAATTATCTCCTACCAATTTATAATTAGTCAAATCATATGCATCATAAAAAATTAAATTATATGAATATTATAACCTTAATAATAATAATTATAAAAACATTCATGGGAAACATAAACACACTCAAAAGAAATAGGTGGTGTATAAGTCATATGTCCCACCGAAATAAAAGTGAAACAAAATAATCCCTTACATTAGGTCTGATATCCTTTTATGTATCCAAAACTCCTATATAATGATTTAAATAATATCATTGACTTATTATAGAATCATAGTCATTTTTATGATTTTATGTATGATCATATTATCATTTGTTTGTTAATAACATTTCATTATTACTCATTATTCGGGTATTAACAGCTTCATTTTCTTATTCATGTTTTGTCGAATAAGTTTCATTTCTCCTTATTAAGTCATAATTATATCATTAACAAATTATGTTACCATAATATATTTCATATTTATTCATTATATACAATTATATATTCATGATTTAATATATATCATGTATAATAAATCACATCTCATCGTGGAGATGGTAGGCCATGCACATGCACAGGGGATGATATCATTCCCATAATTACGAAATGGTATTGAATTGAATGGTGTATAATTTTTTTAAAAAATAGATATCATGTGATAATAATCACATATATTTATTATTTTCATCAATGTACTCATCCAAGAAAGGTGATGATGAAATAAAGATTACACCACAACATGGAGATGATAAGTCATATGCACGCACATGTGGTAATTTTGTTTTTTATAGGATGGATAGAAGATGGAATAAAGTTGTAAATAACAATAATAACATTTCATAATATAGGTGATATTGTATTTATTACTTAATAATGGAAAAAACAAATGAATAGAAAGTAGAAGAAGAAATGATCTTCAGAGAGTCGGTAAAGGAGATTACCTCTTCTTTAGCATGATCCCTCTAGATATCCTCTTAAAGGAAATAAGGTTGGTCTTTTGAGAATAAAAAAAACTCTATAATTTGAATAAGTAATTTTATAAGAGAAATGGGTAGGGTATGGATGAACTTGAAGGATTAAATTAAGTTGAATAAGTGAGTGAGGAGGTTCTTTTTTTTTAATTTAGGTGATAATCACTTTTAGAATGTCAAAAAATATTAAATTATAATAAAATAAATCTCAATTAAAAAACCACCAAAATACAACTTATTAGAATATAGAAAGAGATAAGGTTTTAATAGAGTCAAAAAATAAATTTTAGACAATGTTTCTTTCAATTTAAACCTTATCATTTCAATTAACCACTACTGATTCTATTTTAATTTTAACTAAGGCAACAAATTATTCAATATTAAAATAGTGTAATTTTTTACTTATTGAAAATAAATTAGACCATAAATGAATATTTTAGAACATTTTGGACTATATAAATTTTATTATATATTATTAAAAATTATTTATTATTTTTAAATAATTTAATAACACATAATTTTGATAAATAATTAATAGTGCCCATTTTGACACTATTCAATATATTTATTTTTAAAAATATCAAGATAAGATGTTATCCATGAAAAAAATATTTTATAATATCCCTAAGGGGTTAAGGTTACCTATAAAATTATTTATAAATATTAATAATCTCAAATTGTATTTAGTTTAGTATTTTTAGTAAATTAATTTGATATTTCCATTAATAAAATAACAACTACATCAATTTTGTGTATTTATTTAATATACATATTTTTTAAGTAAAAATTAAAAATAAAATACTATGACGAAGATAAATCCTATATATTTCATAATAATTCTTATATTAGAATATAACTCTCTAAAAATCTTACATTAAAAATATTATATATATTAAAACTTGAATGTGACAACTTTAACATCACTTTAAATAAAATATTATAATTTTCATAATGTTTTCCATAAGGCTCCAAATGGTCAATAAAGAAAACCTTGTATTATTATGGTTGATAATAATTGGTTAGGTGTTTTTTTATTTTAATGGTTATTATAAATTTAATAAAAATTATTTTATTGATTTTCCATCAATTAAATAATTTTTCCATCATCAATGTATAAGCCTTTAAGGTAATTATTTGTTTCATAAAATTTGAAAATAAATTATCATGATAAATAAAAACATTTTATCTTTAAAATTATTATTTATAGTAGATTTATATTATGCATAACATTTTTTTAAAAAATATATATTTATTACAACATGGATGTGACACCTTTAAAATTCTAATTATTAAAAAATATAAATATCATAATTCCACCCAAGTGGTCCAAAATTTCAAAAATAAATTTTAATCATGAATATATGTTTATTAAGTTAAAAATATTCATTTATATTCATTTATAATATAATTTTTTCCCCATGTGTATACATAATAGATATTAAAGACAAACCAAATTACACTTTGTATCTTTCTTTGATTTAAATATTATTTAAGTCATTTTCATGGAAAAATGTACATTAAATGGCATAATTTCTTCGATTAATTGTTAAGGGTCTAATTTCATTTATAAAATATTTTTTTACATTTTAGGGTAATTTTATAGTCTTTATAATTTTATTTTTAACCTAAATTAACTAATTTACCCCTTACATTTGTAACAAAATTTACCATAGTTACTATTCATTTCGTCTAAAAATTAAAGGGAACTTTTTTCCAAATTTAGAACTTCAAAATTAAAAATTTTATATCTATTTTTCAAAATTCAAAATATAGATTTTCCAGAATTAAATTTAAAATAACCTTGTAAAATGTCATGAAAAATAGTTTTTTTCGGAAAAATGTCCTTTTAAAACATAAATTTTTTTATAATAAATTTTATATAAAATAAATTCCAAAAAACTTAATTAGATAAAAATAAACTAATTAAAATTTAAAAATAATCCAAAACATAATTTTTATTTTTAATCACTTTAAAAGAATATACAGATTTCAATAAAAAACAATATTTTCACTATTCATCAGAAAACGACACTAATCTAAAAAATACCAAAAATTCAAAAAAAAAAGTCAATTTTGATACTCTGAATTCAAATATGAAGTTTATTTTTTAAAATATAATATAATAATGTGTAAAAAATATATTTAAATTGGGTGCTCAATAAAAAGGCGGAAAACTGTATTTTTTTTAAATAACACTTCTTTTATTCGAAATATTGATTTTGTTCCTATATCATGTTAAGAAAACATAAAAGATAAATTTTCAACATTATATTTAATATATTTAACATATATTAAATTAAAAAGGTAGGGAGAGTGAGATGTAGCCTCAGGAGGGCTCTCGATCTAGGGTTTCCTTTTCCCTTCCCTTGCATCATCCTCCCTGCGTCATCCTGCCTATATTGGCTCCCCCTGCTTGCCGTAGCACCGTTCCTCCATTCAACTCCCCCTCACACGATGCAACTATCGTCCGTTTGGATTCCCCCAGCACGATTCCACATCTCCATCTGGAAATGGTGTGCCATCCACCGTACCCGTCACTGTGTGCCGCTGTCCGCGGGACTCCCGAATCAGTCTCCACGCAACCGCTTCCATCTTTATGCTTCCAAGAAGCGGCGATGACTTCATGATGGAGATTTTCTTGGATAGGGTTCTGATACATGCTTCGTGGTTTTTTTAGTCTTGATAGAGGATGTTGACATGGTGTGGTGTGGTCTCAGATTCCTTGCTTCCTCAGCCCCAGTGACATATTGAGTGCTCTATCGGTGAAGATTCCTCTACCGTTCATCCTTCGAAGACGTGTTGACTGCAGATCTTTTGTTCTAGCATATCTCTCCTGTAACATTTTTTTTAGGTCCCCTTGGATTTGTATTATGAAAAAGGTATCATCGACATCGTGGGACTGTATGCAGACACAGATGAACGTCACAGGAATGATCGCCTTGCTGGTTTCATGGAGGGAGGGACAATATTTGTTTTCCAGAGTTAGTACGCATATGTGGATGGAAAATGCAGGAATTCTTGGTACCTGTTATGTCCTATCCTTTTTAGTTCATTTCTGATTTTCTTCGGGGTCAAAATAGGCATGGTCAATGTCTTCTCCTGGGTCATTTGAGGTCTCATAGGGCGACCTTAGGAATTCTCAGTGATTGAGCAATTTCCTCGCTTGGTCTCACCTATTTTGATATTTTACCTTTTGTGGTTTTGTTTTTTTTTTCTAGGTCTGACAACATCATTTTATGATTCTCATCTACTCTTTTGGCCTTACCCTTCATGCACGCCTCCATTTTGGGCTGGTTCGAAGGTTTTTCTCATAAATTGGGATGGTGTTGGTGGATTTGATAATGGATTTTTGGATCTTGGAGGTTCTTGTGTTTGGTTCTCTCTTTGCCTCAATTGCGTCTGCAATGGTGGTTTCCTTTGGACACGTGGCATTTTCTTGTTTTTTTTGTGTTGGTTTGGCATGTGTTTGAAATGGTGGATCCCCTTGGACACACTTTCTCTATTTGTTTTTCTTGTTTGTTTCTCACTTAACCAAAAAGTGTTTTCAAAAAAAATTAAAAAATATTAAATTAATAAAATCTATCAAGAGTGATTTCATTATTTTTTAACCTCAATTATTTTAGATTAAATAGTTTTTGAAAGGAAAATTAATATTGTTCATACCCTCATTATAATGACTTCGTTATAAGGTAACATAATAATATTTAGTTGTTCAATTAAAATCAGTCTTGACTGAAATAAATTCTATCAAAATAAGTTGACATTGTGTGTAAGGAATTCCAAGCATAGTGTTTCATATACCGCAAGCTAAGACAATATTCTGTATAGTGATGGATTACATTTTGGTAGCATACAACACAAGTCATCAAAAAAATTAAAAATATATATATCTCATAAAAGTATCTGGGTGTTATGTTATACCCCCCTTAAAATTAATTTGTCCCTTGATGTTTTTCTGGGTTATAAAATGATTAATACTTTAAAAGTTCTTTTATAGAAACCCACATGTGAAAAATAACTACTAAAACTTCTTTTAAAAAAGGAATTTGAGAAACATAATAGTTCCCAAAGTCACTCATATCTGGGTTTCATTATAGGAAAATGTAGGTGTTAAGTGAAAACATGGATATGGAAGAGAAATATAACCATCATGTTCTGATGTATAGTGATACAGAACAAAGTTAGAAGAAATTTAACAATCAGAAATCCAAAAATCTGTAATGATTTAAGGGGACATTTGATTCATTAGAAATGAAGGTACTAAGGTAAAATTTTTGGTTTTATTATCATTTCCCTAGAGTTTAATAATGAAAATAAATACTTACTTGATTATGTATACTCTCATCCTTTCCTTGTTCCTTGATTAAATTCCACTTAATCCCTTATTCAAAAAAATGAAGTTTAATTTTTCATTCTTGAAGCATTAGTAAATCATGATATCCATAAATAGAATGATAGTTCATTCCATCTGTCTTTATCACAACAAAAAGTTCAGCACAAGTTATCAAATATGAATAAGTCCACATATAGTGAGATAATAATTTCATCTAAAACACTTAATCCAAGGTTTAACTTATACCATCCATGAATGGGTAACCTTAAAGTCCTTTCAAAAACAGAAAATCCAAAACTTTTGAACGAGGTAAACTAACTTGGCTTAACATTTATCTGCCATATATCATAAGGTATCTCTTGTTGGTCACATTCCAAACATGTGAACACCTTAATTATGTATTCCCTTGATAATAACATGAATTACAATATATCCATATTGAAAACAAGCATGTTTCCTTAGTCCAAAACTTATTAAATATATTCCTTATGTCCAAAAAATTTGTATACTTCATCCTTGATAGCATAACCCTCTTGACAAAAAATCCTTAATTAGTCCCCAATAAACTAGAATAATAAAATTTAATTATTCAAATCCAACATATCTTTATCCAAACATCATTATCTTAACATAAGTGACATATTAAGGGTTATCTTTCCCTTAATCACGTGTTATCCAAGTATATCACCTTACCCTTAAATCACTTTTCTAGGTCCTTAGAACTATTCAACATATCAGTTCAAATCCATAATGAAAAACTTATACTAAAAACACTTATATATTTCATGATTCATATAACATAATCTTTGAATTCCAAAAAATATACACCTCAATCATCCAACATTATTCATAAACCATTACTCAGGATCAATTATCTTAGTTAGTCCTAAAGTATGAATCGTGTATTAAGGTTCATCAACCTTAATATTACCAATCTTCTTAGGTTAAAAGTAAATAATAATGATAGAACATACCATACCTTTCACATTTTGTTTACAATCTCTTTATCCTCAATTGTATAACTAATATCCATACTAACTTCATGATAATCTTTATGATATTTCTAGTTTGGAAATTAGTTTTCACAATTCCCATTATTTCCACATCTGAATCATTCTAGGATAACTGTGTTCTATCTAGTTTTTTCTAATGGCTAAGACTAGAAAGAAAAGTTTAATAATACATATCAGAGATTAAAAAATCATAAGTAAGGTAAATTATTTATAACATTACAATCAATGATATCTTATGTTTAATCCTAGGTTATTCATGATTATCACAAAAAATCTAGGCTTATAACCAATATATAGATTTATTCTTAGTGTATCCCAAGACATATCCTTAGAAATATATCTAGGGATCTTGAATTTTTTTTCACATCATAGGTTACAAAGGATAACTAAACCTTCCCTCTGATACCAACTGTAAAGACCCAAGCCTGACATATATGGACATTAAATCGTTTTCTTGTAGAATAATTAATACTTAACACAAAAATATGCCAAAATGCAGTATTAGTTTAGTGACTTTGGAATCATGGAACACATTATTCTAATTTGGTGAAAGAAATTCAACATCCCCTACAAAGATCTTCCCCTTTATTTTTCATACCTAAAAACTTTCTTTATATCCTAGGGAAAATAAAACATATAAAAATGGGTGACCTAAAATTCTCAATAATGTTAAACATGGAAAATATAAAAAACATAAACATATGAATGTAAAAACATGAACATAACTTTTGAAAATCATACAATGTATAACAAATTTCAAAATCTCGAGTCATGTAATAAATATTGGCAGTTTATAATGCATAAATCATAAAAGGAGAATGAGATATGAGTAAATAACTTCAGTATAAAACATGGAATTATGGAAAACACATAAGAATAGAAAATAATTTCCATATTATCTAAGGATAATTGTCAAGACCATCAAAACAAACAAAGTCCATTACTGAACTGAGATCGCTTCTTATTATAGCCTTGTATTATTGAACTTAATTTACTTTTTATTCTAGTCTTGTCTATAACATGAGATATAAATCTTTTCACAATTAATTTGAGGGATATATAAGGATAATATAATTGAAACATAACCCTATTAAATAATGTTATCTTTGATAGAAAATAATTTTTTTTGGAACAATTGAAATTAATTCTTGAGGAAAATATCATTTCTTCTTCAAAAATATTTTATTTTCTCAAAATGCCACAAAATATTAAAAGGAAATTATTTAATTGAAAATAACCTTGAAATATTATAAATTAAGCTTCATGAAAATATTCTGCTATGAAAACATAAAAAACTTTCATGATATATAAGTTAAAAGAAAACATTCTTTTCGTTCTTTTGCCAGATAAGTCAAAAAGTACCTCATTCTGAAAATGAAAAAAAAATATTCCTTTAAAACCATTTAATAAAAATTCACCAATGGGTAAAATTGACTTCAAAAAATTGTAGAAGGATATAAATAACATTTTGGAATACATATTTATGAAACATGGATGTGGATGGTAAATATAACCCAGTAAAAACTTATGTATAAGCAATCTCAGTTAATATTGAGATTACAAAATTACCCCTTACAGATTTATAATAAGTTGGATTTTATGCATCATAAAATAAAAAAAATTATATTAATATTATAACCTTAATAATAAGAATAATAAAAACATTCATAGGTAGCATAAACATCACTAAAAATAAATACGTGGTGTATAAGGCATATGTCCCACCAATATAAAAGTGAAACAAAATAATCCCTAACCTTAGGTCTGATATCCTTTATATATAGAAAAACCTTATGTATAATGATTGAAATAATTTCATTTTATTATTATAAAATCATAATAATTTTTATGATATATTATATGATCATATAATCATCTGTTTGTCAATGAAATTTCATTATTACTCATTATTTGAGTACTAACTTCTTTATTTTCTTATACATGTTTTGTCGAATAAGTTCTTGTTCTCCTTATTAAGTAATAGTTATACCATTAAAAAATTATATTAACAAAATATATATCATATTTATCCATTAAATACATTTATATAATAATGTTTTAATGGATATCATGTAGAAGTAATCACATCACATCTTGAAGATATTAGACTATACATACACATGGGGGAGGATATCATTCCCATTATTGTGAAATGTTATGGAAGTGAATGGTATATAATTTTTTCAAGAATATATATAATGTTATAATAATAAAATATAGTTATTATTTCCATCATTATACCCATCCAGGTAAGGTGATGGTGAAAAATAGATTATACAACAACGTGGAGACAGTAAGTCATACGTAAGCAAGCTGGTGATTTTGTTTTTTATAGGATGAATAGAAGGTGGAATATGGTTTATACATAACCATAATAAAATATCTGCATATATTTTATACTATAGTTATTACTTAATAATGGAAACAATAAAGGAAGAGGAAATAATATAAGAAATGATCTTGAGAGTGTTAGTAAAGGTGATTACTTCTTCTTCAGCAAGATCCTACTTGATCTTCTTTTAATAGAACTAAGGTTGGTATTTTGAGAAAACAAGAACCTCTATAATGTGAATAATTAAGTTGATAAGGGAATGTTTTAGGGGAGATATGATCTTGAAGGCTCAAATTGAAGTGAATAAGTGAGGGAGTAGGTGCCCTTTTATAATTGAAGTGAGGGAAAATTTTAGAATCTCAAAAAAAATTAAATTATAATAAAATATATATGAATCCAAATAAAACAAAAAAGTATATTTATTATAATATAGAAATATATAAGGTTTTAATAACATAAACAAATAAATTTTAGAGTTGTTTTTATATCAATTTTAACCTTATCATTTCAATTAACCTTTAGTTATTCTATTTTATTGTTAACTAAGGAAATAAATTATTAAATATTGTAATAGTTTCATTTTTTACATATAAAATATAAATTAGACCATAAATTAATAATTTAGAACATTTTATACCATATAATAATTATTCTATATTTTTATAATTTTTTTATATTGTTTAAATAATTTAATAATACATAATTTTGTTAAACAATCAATAGTTTAAATTTTGACACTATTAAATTTATTTATTTTTAAAAATATTAATATAAGATATTATACTCGAAAATAAAATTTTATTATATCCCCAAGGGGTAAATTTCATCAATAAAATTAGTTTGATATATTAATAATCCCAAATTATATTTATTTTAGTATTTTTATTAACATTAATTTGATATTTCCATTAATAAAATAATTACTACATAAATTTTGTGTAATTATTTAAAATAATTATTTGTTGAGTAAAAATTTAAAATAAAATACTATGATGAAAATAAATCTTGTAGATTTTATAATAATACTTATTGTAAAAAATATCTCATGGAAAATCTGACATTAAAAATATTATACGTATTAAAACTTGAATGTGACAACTTTAACATCACTTTAAATAAAATATTATAAGGGTCATAAAATTTTCCATAAGGATTCAAATGGTTAATAATGCAACTCTTGGATGATTATGGCCGATTTATACTCTAAAAATATGATTTGGTCATGTTTTTTTGTCTTTTAATGACTATTAACATTTTAATAAAAATATTTCATTGATTTTTCATTAATTAAATAATTTCTGCATCATCGATGTTTAAGACTTTAAGGTAATTACAAATTTCCCAAAAATAGAAAATAAATTATCATGATAATGAAAAAAAATTATCTTTTAAATGAGTTATTATAATAGAATTTATCTTTTGTATATCCTTTTTTTAAAAAATATATATTTATTAAAACATGAATATAACATCTTTAAAATTATAATTGATAAAAAATATAAATATCATAATTCCACAAAAAATGTCAAGAATAAATTTTAATCATTAATATATGTTTCCTAAGATAAAAATATTCATTAATATTCATTCATTATAGAATTGTTTCCCAATGTGTACACATAATAGATATTAAAGATAAAGAAAATGGCACATTGTATCTTTCTTGGATTTAAATATTTTTTAAGTCATTTTCATGGAAAAATTTCCATCAAATGAAATAATTTAGATAATTAATCTTTAATAGTAGAATTTAATTCATAAAATAAAAATTCCCCACTTTCAGGGTTATTTTA
Source organism: Viscum album (assembly GCA_963277665.1). Taxonomy (NCBI): domain Eukaryota; kingdom Viridiplantae; phylum Streptophyta; class Magnoliopsida; order Santalales; family Viscaceae; genus Viscum; species Viscum album. The sequence continues at coordinate 564,483,604 of OY728134.1, read as the reverse complement.
TAGTATGTAATTTTATTATTAACGTAAATTCACTAATTTACCCTTTACCATGGTAACAAAATTTACCATGGTTACGATATATTTCTACCAAAAATAAAATGGAACTATTCAACAAATTTTAACCTTTTGAATCCAAATTTGAAATCCATTTTTGAAAATTCAAAACCCAAAAGTTTCAGAATTAAATTTAAAATAAATCTTGAAAAATTTCATGAAAAATATTTTTCCTATAAAAAGTGCTTTTAAAATGGAAAATATTTTTATAATAAATTCATATATTAAATCCATTTAAAAAACCATAATTGGATCAAAATAAAATAATTAAAATTTAAAACTAATCCAAATAATAATTTTATTTTGTAAGGAATTGAAAATAAAATACATATTTCAATAAAAATCAGTATTTTCATTATTCATCAAAAAATGAAACTTATTAGAAAAATACCAAAAAATCAACCAAAGTGAATTTGTATACTATGATTTCAAGGATGTAGTTTATTTTGTAAAATCAAATATCAAAAAATGTCAAAAACTAGATTTAAAATTGGTGTGCCATCAAAAGGCGACAAAACTACATTTTTTTGAAAAATACTTCTTTTATCCGAAAAATTGCTTTTGTTCTTATATCACGTCTAGAGAACATATAAACTGAATTTTAAAAATTAGATTTAATATATTACATATATATTTAATTAATAAAACCCATCAAGTGTGATTTCATTATTTTATAAACTCACTTATTTTCATTTAAATAGTTTTTTAGAAGAAAATTAATATTGTTCATACCTGCCATTATAATGAATAGGTTATAAAGTAACATAATAATATTTAGTAGTTCACTTATACTCACACTTATGTGAAATTAATTTTGTCAAAATAACATGAAATTATGTGTAACACAAGCTAAGCATAGTGTTGCGTATACTGCAAGCTAGGCCAGTGTTACGTATAGCACAAGATTATCTTAGGGTAGTGTACAACACAAGTCATAAAAGAAATTTAAAAAAATCTATCCCAAAAAATATATTAGGGTGTTATAAGAGCCAACTGCTGATGACCTTGAGTCCACTAGGCCTCACATGATAATTATGTTTATACAAATTCAATTCTTTAGTCATGGGGTCTGATACATTGTATTCCATGGAAGTAATGCTCCTTGTAACTTTACCTCTTTTAGAAAATTCCCTTAAGAGATGATACTTTATAAGTAAGTGCTTCATCCACCGATGTGACCTTGCCTCTTTTTTAAGAACCACCATTGTAGTATTATCATAATAGAGTGTGATACGATCCTTACTTCTTGGTACCACATCAAGCTCTTTTATGAATTTATACATCAATACTGCTTATTTAACTACCTCATAAGCCACAACATACTCAGAATCTACTATAGATTCTATAAATATAGCCTTCTTTGAGCTCTTACATCTCACAACACCTCTATTCAAAGTAAAAATGTACCCAGTTTTTACTTCTTTTCATCTTGATATGTTTGGAAACTACCATATGCATATCCTCTAATAACTAGTTCATTATCTCCTGCATAATCTTGGAACATATCCTTAGTACACCTCAGATACTTAAGGATAGTCTTGACTTCCAAACAATGGTTGTCACCAGGATCAACTTGATATCTCCATACCTCAGTTAATGCATATGCAATATCTATCCTAGTTCGTAGCTTAACATACATGGCTAACTCAATCACTGAAGCGTATAGAATATTTGTCATTATATTTCTTTCCACATGTTTCTGAGGACACATATTCTTGGAAAGATTAATGCTATGTGATTCTAGAAACAATCCCCTCACATATTATTCCATACTAAATAATTTCAGTATCTTGTTAATGTATGTACTTTGACATAGGATGATAAACCTCTTGAATGTATCATGATAAACTTGGATCCCAATAATATATTCCACCTCACCCAAATTGTTTTTACAGAATCATTTATTCAACCAAACAATAAAAAACTGTAAGAATAGTATTTCATTTTCAATGAGTAATATATCATAGACATATATTATTATGAAAATAACTTCACTCCCACAAAACCATTTATAGTCACATGACTCACATTCATTCTTTATGAATCCAAATTCAATTATGACCTCATAAAAATTAATGTTCCCAGACCTGGATGATTGATTTAATCCATAAATGGATCTTTGCAACTTTCATACCATGTTGGAATCCTTTAGAGTCACAAACCCTTCATGTTGTTTCATATATAAATTTTCCTAAAGGTTTCCATTAAGTAAGGCTATTTGAAATTCCATTTTTAAAATCTCATGATCATGGAAATATATAATGACATGTAGAATTCTAGTGGATTTCTACATTTAAACTAGTGAAAATGTTTAATTTTATTCAATTCCTTGATGATGTTAACCATTCATTATATATAGGCACTAGTATCCTCTTTTATGTATAGTTTCTTCTTGAATAACCATTTGAAACCAATGGGTTTTATATGTACTAGAGGGTCAACCAAAATCCAGACTTAGTTTTGGTATATGGATCCATTTCAGAACTCATTTTCTCTTACCACCTTGAAACATTAGTGTCACTTACTAATTCCTTGTAGGTTATAAGATCGTTATTATCAACTAAAAATGATTCACCATATTTTGTGACTAGAAAACCATACCATTTGGGTTCTCTAACCTCTCTATTTATCCTACATAGTAATTATGTCTCTGGAACAATTTCTTCTTCCATGAAGATTTATAGAATTTGTTCATCTGTCAAATCTTATGTATCTTGATCATATACTTCATCAAAGTCTACCTCACTTACACTATATCTTTTATAGATAAGATCATCCTCAATAAATGTGGGATTTTTTTAAACTAAAACCTTTTTCTTAGAAGGATATTATAGGTAGTATCCCTTTGTTTCTTTGGGATATCCTCTATAGATACACTTTGTGCCTCGAGGAAAAATCTTGTTATCTGAAGTGACCTTAAAAAATTCTCCACAAACCCACACATATAAGTAAGATAAAGCGTGTTTCTTTCCATTCTATAATGTAAGTTACCAATGTATCACTAATAGGGGGAGGGGTGAATAAGTGATATCCTTTTCTTTTATGTTTCATTGTTTATGAAATAACCTTCACTTCCTGTTAAATATTTCATTATCAATTGAAAAAATCAAACTCACATCCATAGGAAAACAAGTATTTAAAAGGTTCACTATTCAATAAGAATAGATACATCCTTATTGTGGTTTATAAATGATATAATACCATATAGTCCACTTGAAAAAAATCCTTTTGTGTAGAATAAAATGAGTTTGATATTCCCTTTCACTTGTGTATAACTATGTAAACAATCCAATAGTGCATGTGCTCTTCCAAGAAACAAATGATATAATACAATGTTTTTGTAACAAAACATGTTCTGGTGCTTCTTTATCGACTTTCACCAACATAAAACTTCAAAAAATATTCTACACATTCTTATTAGAAGTTGGTAATAACTTCCTGAACATTGTAATAAAACTAATTCTGATTTTCCCTATCTGATTGCTCAACAGGAAAAAATATACCTCTATCTGAATAACGTTGATACAATTCTAAATGGTTTATTATTTTATCTAGAAACCATAGTCTAACAATCCTACTCAATATTATATTCATATGTATACAATAATCAAATGAATATGATGATCGATTAAATATGTTTCAATCTTGTCTCTTCTCATTTCACTTCTGTGCAGTGTGGTTTCTTCAGGAAAAACAATAAAAAACCTATTATTCTCTCTATAATTTCATCAACACTCTAACTTATCTCTACTTCAGATGAAAATTACTTCAACCAACAAATTACAAAGTACTTTTTGCCTTTTATAATCACCTCAAATATAGTTTGGGTGGGATTCTTGAAAACAGTCCCATTCAACCAAATTAGCCGAATTTGTATCTTTCTTTGAATGTTGGGTGCATCTTGACTTTGTAAATATTTCTCAAATATTCTCATTTCTTCTATATCCTTATCAAATCTTATAAAAACTTCAACTATATTATGATTTCTTTCTGAAACAATATGGATATTGTGATTTCCCATTCCAATTTTCTCAGTATGATTTCTTCATTATGACGCTCTATAACAATTACATATAGAAAGAAATAGACAACTCTGATATTCTTTAGAAAACTCTATTTTGATTCTTCATTTTTTTTGATATATTTTCTTCATTACTTTACAATTAACCAAAATAATGGAAACAAAACATCTTCTACAAAATTCAAGCTTCCCCTTTCCATTACTTTTATATATCCTTCAAGCTCTTTGAAGTACGATTCCAAATCTGATTATGATTTTTCTCATTATGATGAAGACAAACCTAAATCAATAGATACTCCTTCATCTCTTCTCTTAAACCAATTTAATGATAAACAATGTAATTAAACCTTTTCAAAATGGTTGACTACATTGTTAATTAAGATCTGAATTTATTATCCATATTATCCTCCACATACTTTTCTTTTTATTTTCATTCATTAGTCCCAAAAAATTATTCATATGATGATTATGATGGTATACCAAGTCTGGTGGACCGATATCAGCACCTTTTTCATCTTCTAAATATGATACCAATGGATTTTATACACAAAAAATTATATCCATGATGAAAATGATGGTACACTAAATACGATAGATTAGTATTCAAGAACTTGGAATTCATAAACATCCTTCATTCAAAAACTTGTTCTTGTATCATGAATTCCTTCATGACATTGAATACATTTGAGATCAGCTTCCGTAATGTATGACTTATAATGAAATGTATTATAACTTCCCATTCCTATAATAATATCCTTTTTCCTACTCAAACTGAATATGATTGACATGATTACAATCAAACTGAATAAAATTTCCAGCATCCTTTCTCCACCTTTCTTTAACAAATATTACATCAAAAGTTCTACAGAATACTTACTATTTATGGGAAATAAAATATCTAAAAAGCATCATCATGTTTATATCATAGTCATGCAAACTCTGATTTTTCCCCATTATGATCTCATCTCCTAATATGGTCCCAAGATGAGTCTGATGATCCTTTTCATCCAAAAAAACTTCTTAATATGATGAATTTTTTACCCATTATGAGTAATATTTTCTTGAATAGGATGGTCAATTTTATTTTCACCAAAAATAAAGTAAGGTGATTTATTTTCTTCTTAAACTTCATTTTCATCTTAAACTTCATTGACAAAAAAATACTACACATGAATACAATAATCCTTATCAGATTCGTCCTAACAATATTTCCCTTTGGATTTTTTTGTCATCCAAGATTCATAAATCACTAAAAATTGTTTCCTCAAGCATTGTATTACTTATCAATAATTTTAAGACTATGTGAGCTGACTCATTATTGGAAATAGAAATCATAGAAAATAAAACAATGCTTTCCAAAAGTAGTGACCATGAAAACTTTTCAAATTTTCTTCACAACATTCTTCCTCATATTTCACCATTTCTTTATCTTACTTGGAATAATTTTCTTGTCTCCTTCCTACAACCAATCAAACAAACGGTTAGATTAGTTCATACATATATAATGTTAGATTCACGGCTTACCCATAACACCCCTTATTTACATACTTACATATGGATATATTTATAAAACAATTCCCCTAATTGAAAACACAATTCAAAGGTAATATGAGAGAGGGGACAAATACACATATATCAACCTTGATGAGAAAGTGGTTGGACACCCATGTTCAACCTCAATTTAAAAGAGGCTTCCTTCGGTAAAGGTTGTGTGAAAATATCAAAAACTTATTTTAATGAAGGAACATACTTTAGCTTCAATTAATTCTTCTCCATATTCTCTTTTATGAAATTATTTATGATATAAATACGTTTTGAATGATAATATTAAACCTTATTCCTGATAAAATTCATTGAAGTTTGATTATCACAATCAAAGAGCAAGAATAACTTCCATTCCACAAGTAAGTATTCTAAATGAGTCTTCATCCACATAATTTAAGTAGCAGATTTAATAGTAGATATATACTGATATATATCTATACTTAGAGTTACTTAATTCTATTTATTTTTATTCGAACAAGCACATTTTTTATCAAGAATACTCTATCAGATGTGGATCTTTTATCATCAGCATTTCCGACCTAATAGCATCTGAATACCAAGAAAATAAATAATTTCTAAGATGTCGTAACTGATTTTGAAATTTTTAGAGCCTTTAATGTATCTGAGAATTATTTTTCCAAAAAGTAAGTGTGATTCTTTAGGGTCACTCTGAAATACCTAAGGTAACAACATAAATAGTGTCGAGTCTTGAGGTAGTCAAATATTAAAAATTCTAACCAGCTTTCAAAATTATTTGTGATCAACTTCCTTGCCTTCTCTATCATTGTACAAATTTGATCCAATTAAAATAAGTGTGGAAATTGGTTTTGAGTTTTCCATACTAAACTTCTTAAGAATTTCATTAGTGTTCTTTTCTTGAGAAAGAAAATTGTGTTTCTTCATTATTAAAATTTGTAAGATAAGAAAGGATTTCATTTCCCCCAGCATGGAAATCTCAAAAAACCTTTTCATTTGTTTAGAAAAAATTTCACAAGATCTTTCAGAATTCCCAGAAAAGATAAAATCATCAATTTAAACAATTGTGTTGAGTTAAAACACTTTACTTTCTTTGATATAAATATTTCTATCAACTCTTCCTTTCTTAAAACTCATCTTCCTTAAGCAAGTATCCAATTTAGAATATCATGATCTTAGAGGTTGTTTAATCCCATACAAGGATTTCTTTAATCTGCATACACAACTTTCATCTTTCCCAACAACAAATCAATATGGTTGTTCAATGTAAACTTCCTCATCCGGATCCCCATTCATAAATGTAGACATCACATCTATTTGAAATATTTTGTAACATCATTATACAATAATAGAAAGAACGATTATAAGTGTTTATATCCTTGAAACTAGATTAAATAATTTATCAAAATAAACACTTTTAATTTTTTATTAAACTTTGTACACTAATATTTCCTTGTTTCTTATCACTTAACCTCCTTCATTTAACTTTTTATGAAAAACTAGCATTGTACTAATAAATTTTTTTATCTAGATTAGGAACAAGTTCCCATGTATCATTATTTTCAATCTAATAAAACTTTTCATTCACGGACTAAACCCATTCTAGATACTCAAAATACTCATTCACACAATTCGTCTTGACTATTGAATATAAGGAAGTATGTGTAATATAATTTTTTTTCCTTCTTGTTTGAACCCTTTTATTTTAATCACCAATAATATTCATATCTCACACTTGCTTCCCTAGGATAGGATTAGAATTTTGAGTATCATCTTCATAACTATAAATAAATGAGTTCAATTCCTCTTCTTGAGTATGATTATAATTGTCTGTATCCTTTCCATAATGCTTTCCTTATCCTGCTAAACTTACTTATATCCATGAGTATGTTTATCTTTTATTGTTTTTTTCAATAACGTTCACATAAATCTAAAAAAATTCTTTTTATTTCTTTGTTGAAACATATGTATCCTCTTCCTTCCAGATCATATATAGGGAAAATTCCATATTCACCTTTCTTATCAAACTTTCCAAACTTTCCACATTTCTTCTTTATAATGCATGGACTCCAAAAATCTCATATTTTTTTTAAAACATTGAGTTTTTACATAATTTTTTTACATATTCATATCCAAATTTGGCCTGTAGAAATATAAATTTTGAGTATACATAGAAGTACTCATGGATTGCCTCTAATAGTAATGAGAAAGACCATGTTCAAGTACGATAGTTATCCCCATTTCTACCAAAGTCATATTCTTCCTTTCAACTACTTCATTTTGTAAAGGAGTGTATGAGGAACTATACTCATGAAAAATTCCATGATTCTAAAGATAACATTCAAATAATTTATTCTTAAACTCACTACCACTACCAGTTCTCAATTATTTCCCTTAATATTAAAATTCCTTCTCATATTTCTTCTTGAAACTTTTAAAAATTTTAAAGCATCTGACTTACATTTCATAAAAATAACACAAGTAATGTGATTAAATTCATTAATAAAACTCAGAAAGTACTTATCTTTTTTTTTTGTTATTTTCTCATAAGTCCAAAAATATTAGAGTGAATAAGTTCTAGGGGTTGTTTTGAACAAATCTCAACTTTCTTGTGCATGTAATTTGTAATCATACCTTTCTAAAAAATAGTGCAACACCAATATCTTCTTCTTGGAAAATTTGGAATATCAAAGAAACTATCTCTATTGGATAATTTTATCATGTTTATCTGACACATGTTTCCTAGCCTTTTATTCCACAATTGATTCTCTTCTACCATACTCAAGTAATAAGAGTTTTTTCATTTCACCAACTTGAAATAAGTTTATTTTCGTATATTGGTCTCTTTTAAGAATCATCTCACTTCCTAACTTTTGAAAACAATCCCATATTTTCTAAATAAAATTTCTTACCCACATCAAAAATTTGTGAAACACTTATCAAGTTGTGTTTCATCCCATAAACATATAAATATGTCTTGGATTTCATATTTTACTTCCAAATAATCATCGAACCAACACCTTTGATTCTAAATGATTCATCATTTCCAAATATCACCAATAATGTTTTGAATTATTTCATATTATTTAACACCATTTAGTCTCATGTCATATGAGAAGAACACCCCTATCAATAATTGAAGTTTGTTCTCCTTTTATATATTTCAGAGTGGTTTCAACAACAAGATCCTTTTCTTCTTTCTTTTCTTTCTCTAAATTCATCTTCTGATAATTTAATTAAACTTCTGTTGTGTAGGAAACAAAAAAAAGAAATCATTTTGAAATGTTTACATGTTTTTCACATCTTTCAAAATCTATTTCCAAATATTGGAACCTATTTTCAACTTTCACATCAACCTTCTTAGGTGTCTTTCAAAATTTCTTCTCAAACTTATTGTTTTGAGAGGATTGACCCCCCTCAAACGTTTCCTTCTATAATATATTAAATAATAATGTTTTTGGTTAAATCAATACATATTGTTTATATGTCCAAATCTATCACAATACCAGTAGCATCTATAGAAAGAGTATTTGCCTATGAAACATTCCTACTAACTAGAGTTCTTAACACGTTTCTCAGCAACCTTCTTGTCTTTGTTATCTGAACCACCAACATTTCTATTATCAATTAGAATCTTCCTTTTTATCTTGATTTCATTTACACCTTTAACAGAATTTGAATTATCAGGGGCATTTTTAGACTCCGGGTATTTTGAAGCTACTAAATTTTTCACTCTTTTAATCTTGGACACACACATAACTTTCCCAGATTTCTTCATTTTATAAACTATTACATCATTCTTCTCACCATTTTAAGGAAATTTTTGATGATCCCTCTCAGGTTTCTCATTATGAGAAATTTCACTAACTTCATTGATATTTTTTTTGAAACTTGTACCTTTCTGTTCATATTTAGAAATTTTTTGTTGGAAATGATCCCAATCTTCTTATTTTTCCTTTAGATTCACTTTCAAATTTTCATTATGATTGTTTTCTTCCTCAAGAGATTTATTTAAATAATCTATTGATTTGAACAACTATAATTTATCATCAGGAAAACATTCTTGATTATTTTTTAAAGAACATTTTTTCTTCTACTTCTTGATTTATTTCCCTTACATCCAATATTTATCAAGTATTCTTTGAATTATTCTTTTAGATGATATTATAATTGAGTTTATTCTTCTTCAAAACCACTTATTTTTAATTATTCATTATTTACTATTTCAATAAAAATAATATAACCAATATACTCAAAATATTTTTCAGATTCACCATCAATGTCTTCTTCTTCCTCATGTTTAGATAAGAAACTTTTTTTTTTGTATTTGAATAATTTTATAACTTTATCTATAAAAAAATATTTATATTTATCACTCTATTTTTACCACGATCTTCTTTGATTTTTTTATTCTACATCACATTCCTCATCTTTATTTCTTTGAAGTTAATTATCCACAAAGTGACCAACAGATCCACATTCAAATCATTTCAAGGGATGTTTCCCTTTGAATTTACCTATAACTATTCTTACATTTTTAGAAAACATTGATAAAATATTATCATGATTTTTACATACCACATTTTAGGAATCATAATCACAACCTTTTTCTTCAATTATAATATTCTTTAACTTCTCTTTCTTGGATTCTATGAAATAGATTTTTCTATCAACTTATGTTTTGATTTTTATAGCTTTCACCCTTTTCATTTTATAAGTTATGAGAGTGCTATGAAAATCATCCAAAGATAATGTTTTAGGATCTCTATCATCCAAGGAGGAAACTTTAGAATCAAACATGTCAGGAAGGATTCTCAAGATATTTTTAACAACTATATAACCTTCTAATATTTCAATAAGATATTTACTAGTTTTGAAAATATGTAACACCCCATGGTTTTAAAAATAAATTAAAATGAAATATTTTTTAATTGGATAGTTATAAACTAGCATTTAAACATAATTTTGTTGCTTCTATTATATTAATTTCATAAAATTATCTTCTATGGTTGTGATCAGTAAGTTATTTTGAGTCTGGTAGAACCAAATTGTTTTTTTGTTGAATAGTAACATACCCTTATGAATATTAACATGAATAGTAATATGAACCTTATGAATAGTAAATCATATTATTATTTTATTTTCTTAAGGTTATAAGATAATGATATTTTGATTAATTTTTCAAGGTGATATAAAATGAGTTATAGTTTTATAATTGTTGTCTTTGGAATAAAATATGATTTTAATTAAAAATTTAATTAATCATATTTAGAAAAATATTTTCAAAAATTTGAGTTCTTTTATGAATTCTAAACATCAAAAAATGGATAGGGTGAATTTTTGGTTTTTTTAGAAAGTTGAATTTTCAGTGAATAGTAAAATTATTATTTTAAGTTTTCAGGTTTTTAATGACATCATAATGATGTAAGAATTCTGATCGACTATTTAAAATTAGAATATGATATTAGGTGTCCTAGGTGGACAATACCATGAGAAAAAACCATGGGAAAGCCCATGGTTTTGCAAATACCACTAATGATGTGTCCTTTGAAATTAATTAAAAATTCCCTCACTTTCACTATAAAATACCATTGTCATCCCCTCTTCATCTGACACCTCTAAAGCTTTGAGAGTTCTATAAATTTTGAAAAATATCATTATTAAGGCTCTTCCCCATTTAAAAGACTTTCTGGTCTTACCTAAAGGCTAAAACCAAAGGCCTTAATAAGGATCTCAAGGAGAAGAGATCAAGAGGTAAAGATCCTCTTTTATTTTCTTATGTTTTCTTTTAAATTATTTTCTTTTCTTATACTGACTTCTCCTACCCTTATACAATAGGAATTAAATATCCATTATTATATATATTCTATATTTTTATCTTTTTTATGGAAAAATTCATCACCATTCTTCCTCTCCTCATCCTCTTATTCTGGAAATAAAAACACCGTCTGTGATGTGTCAGTTTACCGACATCGTGGACAATGTGTCTTCAATTTCCTTTAATTCCTTCAAAAATGGTTGCAAAAAAAATTAAGGGTTAAAAAAGTTTTTAATGTCTATTATATTACTTCTATTATGTTATTTAATTAACATATATGCATAATATTAACGGTGTATGATGTAACCAGTTTGTGATTATTGAAGAACCGCCAAAATGATCTAAACAAAAATCACTAGTGATTTATCTAATGATTCAACCTCATACAATAAAACCAAAATTATTTATGGAATCATTCAATATTATGGAATCATATTAATAAAAACTCATTCCACTTATGGAGTTACAATTCCATTCGATATGAAAATCTGTTATGAACCAACCATCGAAACCATGTCAAGAACACACCCAAAACAATGTAAATAACAAAATATTATTAATAAATGGGTCGAATGATGTCATTAAATTATCATATAAGGTGTTATAAAAATAAATATATTTCTTTAGAATATTAATAACAGTATTTTAACCATTATACAGGAGTTTTAAGGAAGTTTGAAGTAAGGAGAACCTGAGGTAAGGGAATTATTAACCTAGTTTCAATTCATTGGGTTGACCTTTTATTTCATTAATTATATGGTAATAAGATAATTTGGGTAAATAATTTAATTAATATTATGTTTTATTATGTTTATTTATGGTGTATACACATATTGAATTCATTCTATCAATTTTTACTTCAATTATATGATATTTGTAAGGGACTTTTCTTAAAAACTTATCTTTTAAAATTCTATTTTATAAAATTCAAAAGAAATGTTTTTATGAAATTATTCATGTTTTATGATTATGTTCTAATTATTGTGAATTTTTTATGAAGAATGTTAAGGCTTATATCTCCGTCCATTTCATTGGGTATGTGTAAGTTGGAGGTCATCCGTATGGTTACTCCAAGTGTAACTGTGATGGTTACACAATAAGGTAGCCATGAGGGTTACATTATAAGGAAGACGTGAGGGTTAAAAATCATATGGTGTCTTTCAGGGTTAATATATTATTTAATTAATTCCACAAGATAAATTTATGGTTTTATATATTCTCTCTAATGTTTTATGGAAATATCATGTTTCACAAAGTAAGTATATATTGGTGAGAAGTATATCTTTTAAAAATGAATTCATATGATTATAAGTATTCATGGACTAATGGTTTCTTTTAGTCTTTCTATATCCCTTACTAATATTTTTATGATCATTCAATGTTTTTAGATGTTTTTTCTAGGTTATAAGGATGTGTAAGAGAAATAAATAAGTCATTTTAAATGTTATAAATACTTGTCCAAGAAATAATTTTGTTATTTTGTGTTAAAGATTTTATGTTTTGGATGAAATGGATACTATTTTAGTGGTACCCACTTTATATGATTTTTGGTTGATATTTATGAGTTATGTACTAAATTTATAAAAATATAAACTTAAAAGATCATTGGTAATGTAATGAAGTGAAATCTAGTTGAAATAGATAGATTATGATATGTTTAAGGTCGGGTCATTATAGTTGGTATTAGAGCATGGTTTAGATAACTTTAAGGGTTATGAAGATGTTAATAGAATACCATACATGATTTTTACCTTATTTTTATGTTCAAATGGTATATAATTTGAATATTACCATGTTTCTTTATCTTAGATATGTTTGTTCACAATGGTTTTACGTAGAAGAAATAGGGAACGTAAATTTGGAAGGAACCGAGTGGATGATATATTTCTGAATCTATAACCAGGAATGGTGGGAATTGGAACCAAAAAGTTTATTATGGTAATTTCTCAACTAAAACAACCAATAAATGATGGTTTCATCCATGCAAGATAACAACAAGAGATAACACAAAGGAACATGATGATAGTGGAAAATTTTATGAGGCAACACCCTTACACTTTTAGTGGATCTTATAACCGAGTAACGGCTGAAGGATCGATTAAAACCATTGAAAATATATTATATGTTATGGGATGTTTAGATAATAAAATGTTTAGCATTTAAATTTATCATTATGAAGGTGAATTTTATCAGTAGTGGTCAGTGGTCAAGAATATTAGGGATAGAGAGGATATTGATTCCATAGAGTGGGATGAATTTTAAAATATCTTCCTTGAAAAATATTTTCTTATGGTGGTTTTCCTTTGGTAGGAGGATAAATTAAATTAATTGAGGAAAAAATGAGGAATATTCACTGTTCATGTATGAAGAAAACTTCATCTGATTGGAAAGGTATGATCCAAATCTTATTCGAGATCTTGATATAAAAATCAATCGCTTTTACTCAGGATTGAAGCCAAGATACCAAAGGGAATTGGCCTCCAAAAAATTCAAAAAGTTATGTGAATCTTGTCTGATGTGCTGAGAGGGTAAAAATTGAGTTCACTGATGATTACATGTCCTTTTAGAAAAAATATAAGAATAGGCTTACATGGAATGTGATGGGTAATAATCAATCATAGAAATATGATGGTAAGAAAGTTCAGTTTCTAGTTTGTGAAAAGTGTGGTAAAAATAACCCTGGGGAATGTCTTACCAAAATTGTGAAGTGTTTTCGATGTGGTAAGTCTAAACATATGGCCCGATATTATAATGAAAATGATATTAAGATCAATTCTAATAAGAAAACCATAATGTGTTTCAAATGTGGTGATATGGGTCATTATGGAAATGCCTACCCAAAGAAATATTTGAGTGATGTGAAGCAGCCAGACTATAAGTAGAAAGGTGTAGTGAGATCCTCTATGACTACATCAGTAGATGTCAATCCATCCAATGAAGTGTTATTAGGTACTTTATTTATTTACTCAGATTTTTCTAAAGTCTAACTTGATATGGGGTTTATACATTATATTTTTCGGAGATATTTTCTGTTAAATTGGAAATATCACCTCAAAAAATGAGGCCAGAACTTATTGTTAAAACACCAGGTGTAAATTTTATAGTTAAAAGGAATTTTAAGAATCTTCCAATTGTTATCTATGGAAAGAAATAACATAAAAAAACTTTTTTACCCTTATTAGAGTTTGATGTCATTATGGGTATGGATTTTCTTTCTGTTTATCACGCTAAGAATGATTTTAGAGATAAATAAGTTGTTTTTCCGAAAGAGTTTCAGTTTGTATACAATAACGAACACATACAATTGATAAAATATCAGGAATCTGAGAAACTATTGAAAGATGGAAATAAAAGTCATCTTGATAATTTTGATGAAAACAAGGGAACAATTTAGATTAATGATGTTGCAGTGGTAAATGAATACCTAGGTGTTTTTTCTGATGAGTTACCTGATGTTATACATAATCAGAAAGTTTAATTCACAATTAAATTTGTTTCTAATGCTAATCCAATTTAAAACCCCCTATCAAATGGCTCAAATAGAAATTATTGATTTGAAAAATAAGTTGTAAGAGTTTCTGGATAAAGTCTTCATTCATCATAGTCATTGTGATTACATGACTCAACAAGTGCATCCAGGAGACCCAAATTCAAAACCAGGAGGAGATATATCTCCGAGTTACTATAGTAGTACTGTAGCAGGAACTGTAGTAGGTATTGTAGTAGACATTGTAAGCAGCCAGAACTATTCATCCAACTACTAGAAATGTGGGCTATAGCCACTATTTCAAACTGTGGATATAGGTTATAGCAACGGTTCAATGAATCGTGGCTGGTAGTGGCATGGATATTGGCCTTGGCCTATATCCATGGTTTGAAACCGTGGATAATACCCTATAGCCACAATTTCAACCGTGGATAAAGGAATATAGCCACGGTTTGAACCATGGATAAAGCCCTCTATCCATGGTTTTAAACTATGACTGAAGCTCAAATCACACATTGCCTATAACCACAGTTTGAAACTATGGCTATAGGGATTTATCTACGATTCAAACTGTGGCTATAAGGATAAATAAATGTATTGAAATCATGACTATATCCCATCGCATTTCATAAAAAATCACATCCTCCCCCTGCCCACCCCCACCCCAACCACCTTGATGCAGCCCACCACTCCCCTTCCTAGATATCCCCCCACACCCCCTTACTATAGCCCCCACCACACATGCAGCAGCCCACCACTCCCATTCTTGGACAACCCCCACTCCCCTTGCAGCAGACCCCACCCCTCTTGCAGCAGCACCCCTGGACACCCCCCTTTGACACCCCCCTTTGACACCCCCACTAGACAGCCCCTTGTACCCCCCTAGACACCCCCGGACACCCCCTGGACACCCTCCACAGGTCCCCCCATACACCCCCCTAGACTCCCACCACTGGATTCCCCTGGACTCCCCCCACTAGACTCCCCCTCCCTGGAACCCCCAGACACCCCCTAGACTCCCCCCACCGAACACCCCCTGGGCATTAAACTTTAGTGACCTATTAAACAACAATCTAAATTAGATGTTCCTAAAAACTCAAATAACCTGACTCGATGAGATTCATATGCTAGGATAACACCATACAGAATCATGAAACTAGACCAATAGATATTTGGAATACATCCTCAACTATATATTTCAAATCACTACATGTTGCAAAAAAAATACTCTACAGAACATAATTTATCAAGGACTATACTTCTCTAGGTAGTATCTTTACTAAAATGCTAATGGCTATACTCAAAAATATATTATGGGAATACAATTATCATATAGAGTAATTGGGTGATTTTCCTCCCACCATTGGTGAGAACCATCAAGTTTATCTCATAGAAGTACAGAATTCCTTGCGTATACTAATTGGATACCCTTAGAAGAGAAATCAAGATCCCTGGAAATGGATAAAGTGGGAGAGGAGGGGTTTACAGATGACGAGGTGACCCCCCGGGACACCCCCTCCCCCTGTTCAACCCCGCCCCCCTATACAGCCCCTCCCCCCCACACCTCCACACCCCTACCCCACCCCTTGCCCCCTCACCCCCCTTCCTTGACAACCCCCACCCCAGTACCCCCTGCCTCCCTCCCCCACACCCCCTGCACTGTAACGTCCCGGTTCCAGAAGCCACCCGGGGGTGCCCCGTACCCGGTTGGTCACATGGCCTCAAGTGCATTTCCTCGAACACCAAAGGCTGCCGACTAGCAGCGAGGGCCTTGGTTTTGATATTGGGGAAACTATTCCCTCATTCGCAGAGTACACAGCAGAAAGGAAACAAATATGCAATAGCGAAAGTAGTAAATAACCAACAACATTAAAGAGTGGAAGAATGTAAAACAACTGGATCACATATACATATATATATATATATAAGTTAATTCATGATACATATGTCTTGGGAAAGCTTCCAAAAAAGTCATAATGATGAATACAAATAGTACTAAACCAAAGTACAAAGAAACAGATGAGAAACTCCTCAGAATCGCAAGCCTCGACTTGGTCACATACTCTCCAGCTCCAATGTAATCAAGTACCTGATGTTGAAGGGCGCTTACCCTTGTATATACCTACAGTAATATAATCTGTTTGGGCCCAAAAGCATGGCCCAAATAGGGTGTGAGACAAAATCCCAATAGGTAACCACCACGAGATATGTGCCTATCATTCAGTGAATATATAGCAGGTAAAAGTACATAACATTAAAAAGGAAATTACTAAACAGTAAACAATCCATAGTTTTAAGCATCTAATCCACAACAGGTAATCAGCTACAAAATAAAGAAGAAAAAACAGGTAACCCTCTAAGTAGTTCACACAGCCTAACCCCTCTGGTTCAACCAACAAGTACTAGCAACCCTATAGGAGGCACACACAGTCTCACCCCTCTGGTTCAGCTAAATAATTTACTCTCTGGGGAAGCAATCACCGTCAATTCTCCCTATAGTCTCGTATCGTACTAAAGGCACTCTAGGGAAGCACTCAACATCTCATTCCCCTTATGGCCCATGTCGAGGAACTACAGACACTCTAGGGAAGCACTCAACATCAATTCCCCATGTGGTCTCACATCTTACTATAAAGAAAGTCTGGAGAAGCCCTTATATCCATTCTCCCTATGGTCTACTACAACTGGTTCTCACGGCCCTGTGTAAGTCATCAACAGTATAGTGCACGTATCGGCCAAATTAATCCTCAAGAACTACTTGGCTAGCAGTCTAAAACATCTCATCATATCAGAAGATCACAACACACCATCCTATAACACTAGGCATGGAAAATGGTCATATCTTAACAGGCGTAACTAGACCAAACGGACATATCAAACATGCATGGTCAAAACATAAAAAGCATATAAATTATCCCAAAACACATTCAAAGTCCTCTACTCTAGCATACAAGCAATCATGCAATCAATAGGGCTAAAACAGTAACATTCAATACCTCGTTCATGGGTATTGGTGATTTTTCTCAACAATTCAAAGACCTTAAACCAAAAGGAATAAACCACCTACATTTAGGGTTCCAATGAAATTGATCCACAAGCAACCTCACTCCAAAATCCAGGAATTCTTCACGAGAACCGCTCTATAACTCCTTCCCTATCATTCAAAAGCCTTAAAATTAACACCCGAGGCAACCAAAACCCTAAATCTACACACAACGGGTGTAGATCTAGAAAACCGGAGCATATTGATATGTAGATCTAGATGGAACCTCAATGGAATCAAGATTATAGACTTACCCGAGAAGAACTGGCTTCGATCTGCCATGAAAACCCTTCGTTTTTCCTCTAAAATGAGTGGGAGATCTCCTTCAACCTTTGAGAATCCAAAATCCTGAGTGAGGCTCAAATGGGAGAGAGTCTGGAGAAGAAATGAGGAATCCCGAGCGGCCCGGGGCTTTAAACCCTAATTGTAAGTGGTCGCACGGTTTCCCCACACGGTTTGGAAAACAGTGCGGCAACCGTGTAGTAGCCACTTTCTCTCCCATGGACCTCGCACGACCTGCCCACAGGGTTTGACAGACCGTGCACTGCCCATGCGGAGCCCACTATCTCCTCCAAGAACTTCCCATGGTTTTCCTGCATGGTTTGACAAACCATGCGCCTCCCATGAGAAGCCCACTGTCAAGGGTTCACAGTTTCCTGGGTTGGCCGCACGGTTTGAACAAACTGTGTGCCAACCATGTGCCCCTGCACAACCCCTACAACTTTAAAAGTTCTCTTCCCAAAATTCCTCTTTTTCTCAACAACGAACAGAAAATAGAAACATAACTGAAATGAATGTCTGTGTTCTTACAAACTTCCCCCTTAAAGAAATTCGTCCCTGAATTTCCCTAGCACGACGTAGAAGAAGAAACCCCGAACAGCGCGGGCCACTAAGCTCGTACATCGGCCTCCCTTTACCAAGTCTCATCATGTACTTGCTCGTGATTCCATAGCACTCTTAACAGAGGAACAGACCGACCACGGAGAACCTTTGTACTACGATCGACAATTTGGATAGGATGCTCCTTGAACGGCGCATCCTCTTCGAGCTCAACCTCCTGAGGTTGAAAGACATGAGATGGGTCTGAAAAGTAATGTCAAAGTTGAGAGACGTGGAAGATGTCGGAATGGCCATCTGTCTGAGGATGGTATGTTGTACACAAAAGTACTTGTGTACCCAAAGCCTTCTGAAGAACTTTCGAGACCCGAGAAGTAGAACGCGCATCCCTGTCTGAACCAATGGAGTGTAGAACTCCATGCAGACGTACAATCTCATAGATGTGCAACCGTCCTAGATCATCAACACTGAAGGTATCCTTGATCAAAAAGAAGTGGGAAACCTTCATAAGCCTGTAGATGACAACCCAAACCATATCATTCCCTCGAGGTGATCTCGGCAAACCAGTTACGAAGTCCATCGTGACATCGGTCCACTTCCACCCCGGAATGGGTAGCTACTGTAAAAGGAAAGCTGGTCGCTGATGCTCCACTTTCACCTACTGACAAGTGGAACTCCTTGTGAAAAAACCTACAACATCTCTCTTCATACCTAGACACCAATACTGGCGGTGTAGATCACGATACATCTTGGTGACACCAGGATGAACTGCCCAAACCGAGGAATGAAAATCAAGAATCATCTCCTCATGTATGTCTGCCGGCACCCATACACGTCCCTGGAAATGCAAGATCTCATCATCTCCTACCGTCCATCTAGGAATAGTGTCCTCTCCTGACATATTTTCCCATAGGACTAGGCCTTCATAATCTGATAGCTGCCTTATTCGTACCCGATCAAGAAGTGTAGAGGTAACAGCTACAGAAGATAAAAAATTATGACCTTGTCTATCGTGCACCTCTAAATGCATCTCATAGAATAGAGCCATAAGCTTCCACTCACTGCTGGCCTCCCAAACTTCATGTATCTGAGTACTCCTGCTCAACGCATCAGCCACAGCGTTGCCTTTTCCCGGGGTATCAGAAAGCTCAAAATCAAAGGAATGAAGATACTTGACCCACCTACGCTGTCTCAGATTCAGATCACGCTGAGTGAAGATGTACTTGAGGCCCATATAGTCGGTGAACACCAAAAAGTTCTCTTCAAGAAGATAATGTCTCCAATAGCGTAAGGCATGAACAACAGCTGCCAACTCTAGATCATGTGTTGGGTAATTCCTCTCATGAGTCCTCAACTACTGAGACCCATATGCAACGACTCCATATCCCTGCATTAGCATAACTCCCAGCCTAATACCTAAAGCATCGTAGTAAACTATATAGCTCTTCCCTGCTCTGGAAGTATCAGGACTGGTGCTGATGTAAACGTTCCCTTCAGCTTTTGAAAGACTATCTCGCAAGCTTCTGACCAAATTAACTTTGCACCCTTCTTGTCCAGACCCATCAGTGGTGCTGCTAAGTGGGAGAAGTCCTGTATAAAGCGCCTGTAGTAACCAGCCAGCCATAAGAAACTCCGTATCTCAAAAATGTTCGTAGGCTGCTCCCAGGAAACTAAAGATCTCACCATCTTTGGGTCTACTGCAACTTTTTCCTCTGAGATAATATGACCCAGGAAGTGAATCTGGTCCATCCAAAAGTGGCACTTTGAGAGCATAGCATATAGCTGATGCCCTCTCAGTGTACTCAATACGATCTCAAGATGGGTGGAATGGCCGTGTCGAGTGCGATAGTACACCAATATATCGTCCACGAATACTACCACAAAAGAATCCAAATAAGGGTGGAATACACGATTCATCAAATCCATGAAAACTTCTGGCGCGTTCGTGAGTCCAAACGTCTTGACCAAGTACTCATATAGACCATAACTGCTCTGAAAATCTGTAATTGGTATGTCCGATGGTCTAATGTGCAACCGATGATATTCGGATCTCCATTCAATCTTCAAGAACACTCATTATCCTCGAATTTGATCAAAAATATCATCAATCCTCGACAAGAGATATCGGTTCTAGACCATCAAATGGTTCAAAATCCGATAATCCACACACAGACTAAGAGTATCATTTTCCTTCTTCGAAAAAAGACCGGTGAACCCCAAGGAGAAGTACTGGGTTGGATGAAAACCTTTTATTGCAACTCCTCTAACTGTATCTTGAGCTCATGTAGCTCAGTTGTCGCCATACTATAAGTAGGATTGGACACAGGTGCCGCTCTTTGCGTGAGATCAATGGAAAAGTCTACCTCACACTTAGGGGGAAAAAATGAAAATTCATCTAGAAATACATCCCTGAATTGATCCACCACTAGAGGAAAGTACAACTGTGAAGTCCCCTGGTCATCCAGATATAGACTAGCAATCTGAACTATAAATCCACCTAGCCCATGATGATCGGGTCCTGCTCTACTTTCCTAGACACCCCACTCGCCCTTATGGAGAAAAGATCCACCCTCTAGTGATATGAAACTCACCCTGAGGTGTTAGCAGTCGATGACTGCCTGGAAGGGAACTAGCCAGTCCATTCTGAGAATGAAATCATAGCTGGTCATCTCCAAAACATAGCGATCCCATAGAAGGCGATACCCAGCCACCTCTAGAGGGCACTCCTTGCACTGATGCACACTAGCCATACTAGTCCCCAATGGTGTGTCTAGAGTCAAATTATCAATAGAGGAAAAGATGCAGAGCCCAAGGCTACCCACAACAGAAATAGAGATAAAACTATGGGAATCCCATATGTCGAAAAGTGCATAAGATAAAACTGAGGCAACTACAATGGTACCTCAAACTGTAGAGAGTCCGGGATCCTGCACCTGCTGGGTATACTCTACCACAAAATTCTGGCTTGCTCCATGGCTCTGTGACCCTGGCTGACCACTCTGAGTTGATCCACCCTGCTGTCACTGAAATACCAGTGACTGACCACCACAGACTCTACCTCCACCTCGACCCGAACATCCAGAAGAACTCCAGTTCCTAGACTGGTGAGAAACTGGTGGCGCTGCTCCTGAATGAGGAGTCATAGAAGAACCCTTATCACCAGATGCTGGTGATAGAACCTGACTGAAGCACTGAATGTGACCCATCTTTCTGCAAGATCGACACTCCCCTGGGTCCCTCTAACACCGTGGCCTCGTATGCCCAGCTCTTCCACACTGGTAACATACCACCTGGTTACCTGAAGGTGTGTCCCTCTACCTCAGATCACCACACGTAGACTCCATATGGTGCTTCATGCTATCAGCTGGTGAAGCACTAACTCTGGAAGTGGAACCAACCTAGCTCTCAGCTCCAGAATCTATCATATTGCGCTCCGCAATCTGTTCCTAGTTAACAATGGAAGTGATGGAAGTCATCCTGAATATATTCACCTACGAGCGGATCTCCCGTCTGAGACAATCCTCAAACTTCCTTTCCAAGAACAACTCATCTCCGCCATGGAGGGGTGTTAAATGCTGAAGCTCGGTTAAATGAGAGGAGTACTCCATGACATTAAGAGTACCCTGCTCCAGGATCATGAACTCCCGGGCTCAGTCGGCCCTCAAGGTCTCTAGAAATAAGTAGTCATAAAATATGCGCTGAAACTCCTCCCACACCATATCCTACTGATGACCCACCTGTGAGATCACATCCCACCACCTCTTGGAGGAGTCACATAGAATGTAGGTAGCGATCTTAACCCGCCTCTCTGGAGGTGTCTCTAGATACTCGAAAACCGTCATCATGGATTCTAGCCATGACTCTGCAGCCTAAGGTCCTCCTTCCCCTGAGAAGGTGGGAGGATATTGCTACTGGAAAACCCGCATAAAGTCTTCCATAGACGAGGTAGGGGGCGATGCTCCCTGGAAAGTCTGCATCATCCTCATGAAGCCTTACCTGAACTGTGCATCAGCACCTGCATCTGGTATAACTACTGGTGCGAAGACTGGCACAACAGGAGGAACTGCTGGAAGTCTCTGATTAGCCATGTATTGTGTCTGATCGTCGCCCTGCAGCTGGAGGAAAACCGAAGGATATCTCAGTGGCATGAATCTACAAGGTCAAACACACACAATAGATCAAGATTAACAGGGACTGAAACATAGGAGTACATGGCGTGTACAGATAAATAACGTTTCTTCTCGAACAGAAGAACACATGTCATGTAGTCAAAACTGCACGACGTGCATTTTGGGTTTTTCTAGACAGTAAGCCTCAGAAACTACTCTGAAACCCAGGGAAACACTAAAAATAACATTGAAAGTGCCAAATTCCGATCCATGAGGGCCCATACTCCCCACGAATCAAATCTTGGAATCTTACACATGTCATAGAAAAGTAGACAAGGCAATGTCCACTAATTTCCAGTCCACGAGGGCTCATAACACCTCAAGAACCAAAATTTGGAATTCATTCACACAAAACATTATAAAAAAATCTCTAACTATAGAAAAGATTCTATCACGGCATATATCACAACAGTATGCATAATCTACAAAACATCTATCACAACAACATGAAATTGATAATGCATCCTATATGGCATGGAAAGAATGCATGACATTTGATTTCTAACATGTGCATATATGATGCATGAGATGTCATATCCTCATCTCATTAGGTTGTGATTGAAATATAACCGCAATAACAAGAACGATAACAGCACAAAGCATGTGAATCACTCAATGGTGAAATCAAATCAACTGTAAAATTTGAAAACCAAATAAAATTTCAATAAATGAGGTAGTATGGATTTTCCCTATACATAGGTTAGCTACTCCTCGGCAGAACTCATTACCATGTACCTGTTCCATCCCATACCTGGCTAAACTCTCCAAACAGTAAGTTAAGCAAAAATAATCCTCTGATACCACTTTGTAACGTCCCGGTTCTGGAAGCCACCTAGGGGTGCCCCATACCCAGTTGGTCACATGGACTCAAGAGAATTTCCCCGAACACCAGAGGCTGCCGACTAGCATCGTGGGAATTGGGTGTGATAGTGGGGAAACTATGCCATCATTGGAAGAGTACATAGCAGAAGGGAAAAAAATACACAATAGTGGAAGCAGTAAATAACCAATAACATTAAACAGCAGAAGACTGTAAAATAACTAGAGCACAAATATATATATATATAAGTTGGTTCATGATACATATGTCTCAGGAAAGTATCCAAACAAGTCACAATGCTGAATACAAATAGTACTAAACCAAAGTACAAAGAAACAGATGAGAAAATCCTTAGCATCGCAAGCCTCGGCTTGGTCCCATGGTCTCCATAACCAATGTGATCAAGTACCTGAAGTCGAAGGGCACTTGAACTTATCTATACCTGGAGAAATATAATCTTTTTGGGCCCAAAAGCATGGCCCAAACAGGGTGTGATACATAATCCCAGTAGGAAACCACCAAGAGATATGTTCCTATTAGTTAGTGAATATATAGCAGGTAAAAGTACAGAATTGTAAACAGGAAAGTACTAAATAGTAAACAATACATAGTTTCAAGAATATAATATATAAGAAGTAATCAAAAATACAATCAAGGAGATCAAATAGGTAACCCTCTTGTAGTTCTCATAGCCTAACCCGTCTGGTTCAACCAACAAGTACTAGCAACCATATGGGAGGCACACACAGTCTCATCCCTCTAGTTTAGCTAAAGAATATACTCTCTGGGGAAGCACTCACCATCAATTCCCCCTATCGTATCATATCATACTAAAGGTACTCTGGGGAATCACTCAATGTCTCATTCCCCATGTGGCCCATGTCGAGGAACTACAGACACTCTGGGGAAGCACTCAATGTCAATTCCCCCTGTGGTCTCGCATTATATTATAAAGACACTCTAGAGAATCCCTTACGTCCATTCTCCCTATGGTATACTACAACAGGTTCTCACGGCCCTGTGTAATTCATCAAGAGTATTGTGCATGTATCAGCCAAAGTAAACCTCAAGAACTACTTGGCTAGCAGTTTACAACATCTCATCATATCAGAAGATCAAAACACACCATCCTATAACACTAGGCATGGAAACTGGTCATAGTTTAATAGGAGAAACTAGAAAAAATGTTCATATCATACATGCATGGGAAAAACATCCAAAGCATATCGATTATCCCAAAACACATTCAAAATCCTCTACTTTATCATATAAGCAAGCATGCAATAAATAGGGCTAAAACAGTAACGCGCGATACCTCATTCATGGGTATTGGAAATTTTCACAACAATTAAAAGACCTTAAACCGAAAGGCACAAACCACCTACCTTTAGGGTTCCAATGAAAATGATCCACAAGAAACCGCACTCCAAAATCCAGGAACTCTTCACAAGAACCGCTCTACAACTCCTTCCTTATCATCCTCAAGCCTTAAAATTAACACCTGAGGCAACCACAACCCTATATCAACACACAATGGGTGTAGATCTAGAAAACCGGATGATAGTGAGATGTATATCTAGAGGGAACCTCAAAGTAATCGAGAGGAGAGAGTTACCCTAGAAGGTTCAGCTTCGATCCTCTAAGAAAACCCTTCGATTTGCCTCCAAAACGAGTGGGAGAGCTTCTTCAACCTTTGAGAACCAAAATTATCGTGTGAGTCTCGAGTGGGAGAGATTACCGAAAATAAATGAGGAATCCCAAGTGGCCCGAGCCTTTAAACCCTAATTTTTAATTGGCTGCATGGTTTCCCTGCACGGTTTGTAAAACCATGCAGTTTCCACTGTCTTCCCTAGGGACTTCGCACGGCCTACCTGCACAGTTTGACAAACCGTGTGCCACCCATGCAGTGCCCACTGTCTCCTCCAGGAACATCGTATGGTTTGAGAAATTGTGAACCTCACGTGTGGAGCCCTCTGTCAAGGGTGCACGGTTTCTTGGGCTGGCCGCACGGTTTTAAAAAACCGTGCACCAACCATGTGCCCTTGCACAACCCCTACAACTTTAAAAGTTCTCTTCCAAAAAATCCTCTTTTTTCTAAAAGATAGGTTCCTCAGAGATTATGTGGTATACATGAGGCTATAGGAGGAATTGACTGAGATAGATTCCTCAGAGAGTCTCTAGACCTTGGGGCTAGGAGGGTTGACCGCGTGATCTCCCTTAGAGATTCCCTGACTACCTTAGACTATAAGGGGAATTGACCAAGCAAGCTTCCCCAGAGAGTCTGATAAATTAGTATGACCAAACCAGAGGGGTTAGGCTAAGTGCACTACCTAGAGGGTTGTGGTATTTCTTGGAAAGGACCAGAGCAGATGGCTGCATGTACTTCCCAGAGGGTTTCTTGTTGTTGTTAGCTGATTGCTTCACTGTTGTTGCTATATTGTGGATTGATTGTTGTAGTGTATCATCTTTCTTTATTGCTACTGTTTACTGTTTATTGTACTTTTACATGCCATATACTCACTGACTGTTAGACACATATCTTCGGGTCATTGCCTACTGGGATTTAGTCTCACACCCTGTTTGGGTCATTCTTTTAGGCCCAAACAGACTATGTTGTTGTAGGTATAGACAAGGGCAAGCGACCTTTCACTTCTGGTACTTGATTGCTTGGAGCAGGGGAGCATGGGACCATGCTTTGGCTTGCGATGCTGAGGAGGCTTTTGGCTTCTTTGTTTTTTTTTCTTTTCATTGTTACTCTATTGCTTCCATCATGTTGTTTGGTTTGGCTGTTTTATTAGACTTATAACATTCCATGCATCATATCTTCCATTTCAGTTATTTATTATTTTATTAAGTTTTCCACTGTTAAATTCTGATGATATTGTTGTTGACTGCTTACACTATTATATATATTGCTCCTTTCTTTTATTTTCATAACCTATGAGGGAATAGTTCCCCCAACTACCTTATCCAAGGACCTCGCTGCTAGTCGGCAGCCTCTGGCGTTTGGGGGAATGCGCTTGAGGTCATGTGGTGAACCGGGTACGGGGCACCATGAGTGGCTCTGGATTTGGTTCGTTACAAAGAGGTATCAGAGGAGGGTTGTTCTTTCTTTTCCTTTTTTCTTACTATTTCGGGGTTAGTAGATAGGAGACTAGGAATGTGTCGGCACTTGGGTTAATAGCCGTGGTTGGGACTGATCACCCCATGTATAAGAAATGACCAAGTGACCAGGGTTGGGATTGATATTCATACTGGTTTCTGTTACAGTTGATATGATTTCACCTTGGGTGAATGTTGTACTTTCCGCGGCTTATTGATTATGAAAAGTTTTAATAAAATTTTCCTTGGCGTGTTATTGAAAGAAAAATTGCATTACATACATCATATTAGGCACTTAGAGATTCATATGCATGAATATGTGCTATGCCATGTAGTTGAATTAGTAAATTGCTTTCTAATATTGTTTGTGTTCCTTGAATATGTGACATTTCTTGCATTTATTTAGTACGTCTTGGTTAGATAGCATGTTTTGGTGATACAATTCACATGCTTGTGTGATATAATGCCATGCTGCCTATCTTGTTATATGCCATGCATTTATGTTATAACATGTTTTGGTGATTTAAACATGTTGTGTTGTGATAGTTATTTTTAGTGACATTGTAGCTTGCTGATAAATGATAGGTTGTTACGGATAAATGTTATTGGTTGTGAATACAACGAAACCCGTTTTTTTTGTTGTAAGTTGTATGGGCACCTTATAACTGGGAAAAAGGGAATCCCGGGTATTCGAACTTTTCAAAAAGGTTGATAAAGTAAATCATAAAGTTAATTGATCTTGAATGGGAGACAAATTTCAGTGATAAGGTATACAAGTGCCTTATTGATTGGTATGTGGCCACCCATGTGACTAAGGATTTTATAACTATGTGTGTTTTAAAATGGTTATAATTATAAAATTTTTGATTTTTAATTGAAATGAACTATGTTATGTTTGCTTTTTTTGGAGATCCCGGATAAAATGAATGGGACCCTCGGAGGCCGCCTTTTCAGTAAATGGAATTTATATGCTAAATTTCTTTCTAATGTTTGAATAACATTGAATGATTAACTGTTAAGAGGAATTTTGTTCTAACTTTCCTATTTTTCCATGGGTGTTGATTGAAAACCAAGTTAACTTGTTGTGAACAATACTTCTGTGTTTTGATAATTATTTCAAAATTTTAAGGGTTGAAATGAATTAAAATGAAAATGGCTCTTGAGCCTAGTATTTAAATTGCTTTGTGTGACCAAGAGATAGAGTCAATGCATGGGATTCATTAGGGTCTAGCCCATAGTATATAGCACCCTTAGAGCCTGATATGCCTTGTTTCGGTTGTGAACTTTTAAGGTTGGTGCCTTTCGTGACGTTGTTCCTAGTAGGCCTTTTTCAGTTTAGAAATAAATCCTCGTTCGGATGGGTGGTCGTTGACCCCTTTACTTATTATTAAAAGGATGACTTGTTTTGACTTCATCCGGGACAATCTTCGTGTGATGTGACACGACCCTGATGTAAGCCTTCTCGTGCTATTGATTATGATTTCGGGTTTCCTCTGTGGTAGAGTGACCTGTGCATTAAGGAATAAGTTGTATCCCACTTCTTGGGAGAGATTTTGACTTGGGTATTTTTACATGCCGACCGGTTTAATTATCATCTTCCATGTAAGATGTTCACATGGTGATAGAGGTTCCTGTAACATCACACATGGGTTAAGATATTCTCATATAGCACACTGGTTAGCGGCTGATCTCTTTTTGTGACGACATGGAAAATCTTTAGGTGGGTAGTGTCGCTTTTGTTTCCAAAAAAATTTCGATGCTTAATTGGTAGCACGACTGATATTCTTGATGATCCTGGTGCACTCTCTCAAATGGGACGATCATGTACCCCATCTTGAACTCATGGTAGAGGTACTAGGATACCGTCGGTTATACACCACGCTAAAGTTTTAAAGATGTAGGCTTGTCTTGCGATCCCCTTCGTAGTTGTTCACGAGATGTGTGTTTTCCTTAATCTTTGACCTTATTCATGCTAAGGCACAATTTTTTTCAATAACCTTGTGAAGGTTTGACTTTGGAACGTGAATGAAGATTGGGTTAGGACTTCGGTGTATGCACAGTTGGTAATATAATGGTTTTAAAGACATGTCTTCAGTTAAAGGATGAGTGTGGGTTTTGGGTCAGCAATGTCTTCCGGGGATGCATGTGTAACCTCTTTATGTTGGTTGCTTGATATTGATCGTTTTCATTGATGAGGTCCCTGTAATGGCCTCAGATGTAAATATTTGTTTTGGTTTTTGAGTTTTAAAGTGGGTGTTGGCTTGGGTTTTAAAATCTAAAGTGCGGTTTTCTTAAGAAATTATTAAAGATGCATTGGGCATTGGGAACGCAATGTGATATTGCTGAACGGAACTTCACAACCCTTGTAGGTCGGGTGATGTTTTCGTTGGTTCACAAAGGCTTCTCGGGGACGAGAAGTTTTTAAGGTGGGTAGTTTGTAAGAACCCATGTTCTTAGACTGAATAAAATATGATTTTTTTTTAAATTTTCGTTTATCGATGGGTTAGTTTTAAAACCGCGCTTCAGAATGAGGTTAGGAGTGCGCGAACAGGTTCAAGCGGTGACATCGGGCTGCGCATGGGTGGTTAGACCATGTGGGTCAAGTCGCACAGTTGACCGATTGTCAAAATGTGTTATCTTATTTATTTGAATTAATGGATGTTTTAATAATAATAATAGTGGGAGATTATTATTATTAAATGTTGTGAAAACACATTTACTAAAATGATGGTCAAACAAGATTAAATATGGATGTTTTAATAATAATAATTTTGGAAGATTATTATTATTAAATATTATGTAGACGTGTTTATTTAAGTGGCGGTCAAATGCCATCAAATGTGATGTTTCATTCTGAAAAAGAAATTAAATTTTAAAATCAAGTGTTAGCAGATTTTAAATAACTTTGGATTTTAACTAAAGGCGTGTTATTTTAATAACGCATTATATTAATTGCAGTGGCTTCGCAATGAAGCGTTTAATTAAAAGAGAGGGTTTAATTAAATGTTTTTTTTATAATTATTAGTTTTCATCATCATTATTATTATTCTAGATAATAATAATAATTGGTTAATTAAATAAGGGTTATGGTTGAATTAATTAATTAAATATATGGGTGAAGAATCCATTTAAGGATTTAAGTCGAATTAATCCTAATAATAAATATTGTTGACCATTATTATTATTATATTCGTGTGAATGTTTTTATAAATATAAAATTATTTATGGCATATAATATATATATATACATAGAGAGTAATATATATATATATATATATATTTATATGGATTAGTTGTAATATATATATATATATATTAGTATATGGGATAAAAAGAAAAAAAAAAGAAAAGAAAAACAAAGGGCTAAAGAGAGGTGCTGGGTAGGGGGGGTGACTTCCCCTTGCCTATTTCTTCTTCAATCATGCATGCCCCCCCCACGTGCATGGTGCTCTTTCTTGTTTTTCTTTGTTTTTTTATTCTTCCCTCTTATTTCTTCTTCTCCCCAAACCCGCAGAAGAAGCCTCCCTCTCCGCACGACGCGACTCTCTGCTGCGCGAACAGCCCCCACGACCAGACCTCCTCCTCTTGCGGGTTCCCTTGCTACAGAACGCCGACGACTCTCTCTCCTCCCATGGTGGCAGCCAGTTTCTCTTCTCCCTTACATCGGCGGAAGGCCTCCCTCGGCAGACCTACTTGTAGAGCGGTGCGACTTCGGACAGCCGGCGTGGCCCCCTGTAGCGTATCTCTCCCAATGGCACAGGGACCAGCAGCCTACTCTCCCTTTTGGTGGACGGACCAGCAGCCTGCTCTCCCTCTCCTCTACGCGACCGAGCCCGGGACGGACCTCCTACGACATCCGCTGGACGCCCGAATCTAAAACCCTGGGTGCGACTCGAATCTGCAACTACAACCCGATTCGGGAAGCCCTTTGCGCGACTCCACTACCCCGGGTTCCTCTTCCCATGGCTTTTCTTTTCTTTTTCTTCAAGGTTTTGATTTGATTACCTTAGGTAAGGCTTTTCATGATGTCTATCTTTGTCACTTTGAAGTGTTGATGCAATTCCGTTGTTCGGTTTGGAATTGCCCGAAACCCACAATTAGGGTTTGGTTAATAATTGTGTTTATATGTTCAAGGATTATGCAGGATATGTGTTGGGATTGTTGGACAATGCTTCGACAACTGTAGTTGGGTGAGATTACGTTTTATCACCAATGTTGGGTAAGAAAATGCATATACATAATTATCTTATATTTTACGCCTTTTTTTATTATGAATTTGAGTCTGTGAACCCTTGCGGCCTTTATCTGGTCCATATTTAGTTTACCTAAGTTGATAATTCTAGTAATATATTGTTTTTTACATTGCAGTTAATATATACGCATCACGTTTATGTCTATAGGTATATATATTTATATATATATACAGATATATATATATATACACACATCAAAGTCACACACCTGCGACTACATGACTGATAAAGCAAGGCATGTTAACCTGGGTCCACTCTGAGGGAAAACTGAAAGCCAACATACGATTATATCATCCTTATCACCTCGAGGTAGGTGGCTTGGGCTTTACCATTCATATTCTTTGAGTTTTATGAGAAAATTCCACCAATACCTGTGAACGGGGTATTGCGTGTTTACTGTCTTGCCCTTGTTGTTTTCCTTCCTTTCTTGTATGATTGCGTAGAGGTAAATTGATCATGTTAGAGGATACTTTGTTGTGGTTGGATGTTTTTCCCACACATTGTTCTATTTAAGACCTTTGGGTTCTCGTTTTCCTTTGGCTGTTACACCTGTTTCCATGCCTTGTGATTATAGGTTGGAGTGAAATTCATAACATGTTTGTTACCCTATAGACCATTTAGCCAAGTAGCTCCATAGGTGTACTTTGGTTAGCCAAGTAGCTCTATAGGTTTACTTTGGACTTATATCATTATTATGCACTGACTGACATGAGACTGAGTGAACCTGGTGCTATAGACTATAAGGGATAGACCGAGTGATCTTCCCAGAGAGTCTTAGATATTATATACTAAATGAGGGTAGACCGAGAGAGCTTCCTCAGAGAGTCTTGGGCATTATAAACTATAGGTGATGGACTGAGTGAGCTCCCAGAGAGTCTTGGATATTATAGAATATAAGAGGGTAGACCGAGTGAGCTTCCTTAGAGATTCTTACCTTGTTTGAATCTCTTTAAGAACCTTCCCAGGCTAGAGGAGGAATTGACCGAGTGAGCTTCCTCAGAGAGTCTGTGGTATACCTGAGGCTATAGGAGGAATTGACCGAGATAGCTTCCTCAGAGAGTCTCTAGACCTTGGGGATAGGAAGTTTTACTGTGTGATATCCCTCAGAGAGTCCCTGACTACCCTAGACTATAAGGGGAATTGACCGAGTGAGCTTCCCCAGAGAGTCTGATAAATTCGTATTACCAAACCAGAGGGGTTAGGCTGAGTGCACTGCCTAGAGAGTTGTATTATTTCTTGGATAATACCAGAGGGGATGGCTGTGTGTACTTCCCATAGGGTTTCTTTTTGTTGTTAGCAGATTGCTTCAGTGTTGTTGCTATCTTGTGGATTGATTGTTGTTGTGTATCATCTTGCTTTATTGCTACTGTTTACTGTTTATTGTACTTTTACTTGCCATATACTCACTGACTGTTAGGCACAGATCTTTAGGTGATTGCATACTGGGATTTAGTGTCACACCCTATTTGGGTCATGCTTTTGGGCCCAAACAGAGTATGTTGTTGCAGGTATAGACAACAACAAGCACCCTTCGACTTCTGATACTTGATTTCTTGGAGCAGGAGAGCATGGGACCAAGCTTTGGCTTGTGATGCTGAGTAGACTTTTGGCTGCTTTGTTTTTTTCATTTTCATTGTTACTCTATTGACTCTAGCCTATTGTTTGGTTTGGCTATTTTATTAGACTTATAACATGCCATGCATCATATCATCAGTTTCAGTTATTTATTATTTTATAAAGTCTTCTGCTGTTAAATTTTGATGAGATTGTTGTTGACTTATTCTTCTATTATATATATTATTCCTTACTTGTATTTTCATAGCCTATGAGGGCATAGTTCCCCAAACTACCTTACTCAAGGCCCTCGCTGCTAGTCGGCAGCCTCTGGCGTTCGAGGGAATGCGCTTGAGGCCATGTGGCGAACCGGGTATGGGGCACCATAAGTGGCTCTGGATTCGGGTCGTTACAGTACACCTCATATAATGTCCACCTCCGAGTAGCCTCCAGTCCTAGTACCCTGATCCTCAGTCAGCGTTGTCCATCATTTTCACAAGACATAACAAGGTGCGGGTGAAGCACATGTAGGGGTGAGTTTGAAAATAATCAATAGGGACCCCAAGACCCCCGAAAGTCTCTCAAAATCCACAAAGGATAATCCACAAAGCATGACACCAAATCTACTTAGGTATATTCCCATACATATACCAAATTTATCAAAATATACTCATCTCATACATGAGGGGAGAATATCACAAAGGTAACACCATGGAGTTGAAAGTACCACAAAGTTAAAATACATAGTTCAAACAGAGTCTCAACTCAAACTAGGTTTTCAGTGATGTTTAGAAGCACAGATGATTAGTCGTGAAGATAGGTCATATCATTATGTCAATAGGTACTATTTCTGATTATACAGAGTCTGACCCACACATGATCGATAGGTACTAACCCCCGCAATGACACACACAAGATCTGACCCACACAGGATCAGTATGCACTGACCCACACAGGATCACTGAGCACTGACCAACACAAAATCTGACCCACACATGATCGTTGTGCGTTGACCCACACAGGATCGCTAAATGCTAACCCACATAGGATCTGACCCACACAGAATTGGTGCTGACTCACACAGGATCGCTCGGTACTAACCCCCATATGATCTGTCTCTAACCTCCGCCTCACTGCCAGCCACTGGATTCCCGCATTTAGCACGTTTGGTAGAACCATTACTCAAGCCATTGGTCATACCTCAACCACCACAAAGTTCCACGAATAAGTATCCCAAAGGTCTTCCATGTCATACGGGACCTAACTCAATAGACAGCGCGTCAATCGGACATCCGGTCTGTAAGTTATTAGTGTTTTCTCTCTGAGGTCCCAGTTAGATTCATGGTTCGATCAAACATGGGTGTACTCAAACTTTAACCAAAACTTAGGTGAATTATACCAAAATACTGTCTCGATCCAAGGATTTTGGTGTTGTATATGGTTCATCAAATAGACGCATGGTTCACATGTTATGGCCACAATGGCATTAATGGGTCTGGATGGGCCCGGGTCCGGCCTAGTTGGCCGGGACCTCAACGGGCTCAGCCCACTAGACTGTGGTCCATCCCGTCACACGAAGGGGGCTGCCCGGTGCGGCCCGGTGGTGTGACCCGGTGGTGCGTCCCGTGGGGTGCGGCCCATGGTCGGGTGGACCATCGTGGCAGGGCTCGCCCTAGCCGACGCTCGGGGGGAGGGTCCACCCAGGTCACATAAACGGCTAAAGGGCCATTCCGTTTTTGGAAGTGAGACCCGCCAGAGAGGGTCCTTCTCGGTGTGCCACATCTAGACAGTTCTCTGGAATGTCCTCCTCCTCCCAGTGGTCGTCCGGGTGCCAACCATCCTTCATCCTCCACCACAGCCAAGATCTCGCGGCTTCCTCCTCCACTGGCAGCGCAGACGCATGCCCCCCCTCCGCCACATGGACAGCCGGCGTTCTGGCCACAAACCTAATCCTCTACGGCCAACAGGCCACGACCTCTTGCTCAAATTGAAGTGCGAATGTGCACCGCCCTACTTTCACACGGCCGACCAGTGTGTCGGTCACCCTCTTGTTCTGCGGTTCACCACATCTCTGTTCTAAGACCAAAAAAATGACCACATATTCATGATCCTCTGGCCAAGGGCTCTGCATCCGTATGTCTCGCTTAATAAAACATTGTATTTTCAGCACTATTAAATATTTGGTGTTGATGAACACACAAAGAACACATGAAGAACAAAAGAAAAATGGGGCAAGTTATAAGTTCGGGATGATGGCCATGTTAGTTTGTCCGTCATCATTGTGAATCCAGAATATGATGAATTATCAAATAAATTCAATCATATTTCAAATTAAATCCTCTACCTTGATGTTCGTTGGATATTTCATGAGTAAGAAGGCAAATTCTATGAAGGGTACGTCTTCATTCATCGCTCCCACAAGATGCTTCCGAAGTCAGTTCCTCATTCTTCATTCAGAAGTCAATCTTCGTTGGAGGATAACCTTCATTGGGTAAAGTTATTCCTTCGAGAGTTCTACAAAAAAGCTCTCCTCTCCCTTTTCTCCAAAATAAACACCACCCTTAAGTCGAGTTAATAAAAAAACTCTTAATTGAAAATTTGTGTCATTAAATTAGATTTAATAAACCCTATTAATTAAAAGGAGTTGTGGTTACACAATTTTTGTAACCAGGCATTTAATATCTAGCCATAAATGCCTGACCACCCTCGGGTGGTCCCCAACTCCACAATTCAAAAAGGTGGTTTTATGAAGAAAAATAAAATAAATCATGTTTATTTTATGTTTTACCATGAAAAGTCGAAAAACTAATTTCCACCCTCGACCTACTATAGTCATAGTGAAGGTCTCTTTAAGAGAAAATTGGCACTGCGAGGTCAATGTTGCCCTCAGATTTCAATGAAGAGCATCGGTTCAAAAGTTACAAAATTTCACTCATGTGTTTACTGAATATACTTGAATAAAAGTTCATAAATTCATTTCGCACACACCGGGCCTCGGAATCACGCGTTGTTAATTTTTGAAGACTCGTAATATTTTCATTTAATAAACAAAATTAATTTGAAAAATCTAGGTCTTTACATTCTCCCCACCTCAGGGCTTTTCATCCCTGAAATCTATAACATAAACTAGGGAAAAAATTGGGGGTACTGAGCACCAATATGAGCCTCCCGCTCCCATGTGCTCTGCTGGAGGATCCCGTGCTGCCAGCATACGCACAACAGAGGTATCAAATGCCCATGAAGGACTCTCTCCAGCCGATTCTCAATCTCCACTGGAACCTCAGAAAACATCACCCCATCGTCGATGTCCATCTCACCCTAGTCAATGATGTGCAAAGGATCATGTACATATCTCATCAGCTGGGATATGTGGAAAAAATCATTCACCTAGTGCAACTAAGGTGGAAGAGCTAAGCGGTAAGCCACATTACCAACTCTGCTGAGGACCTGAAAGGGTCCGATGAACCTCAAAGATAACATGCCACCCTAGGAAAATCTTCATAAAACACGTTGAAGTGAGACCCTTAGAAAGAAATGGTCACCATCCTCGAACTCTAGAGGCCTCCGTCTCCTATCAGCATAAGACTTCTTTCTGCTCTGTACAGTCTTCATCTACTCCTGGATGATCTGTACCTTCTCTGTGGTAGCATGTACCATCTCTGGTCCCACGAGTGATGACTCCCCTGGGTCAGTCCACCATAGAGGTGATCTTCAAGGTCTTCCATACAATACCTCTAATGGTGCCATACCGATATTGCAGTGATACCTATTTTTGTACACAAACTCCACTAAAGGAAAGTGATCCTCCCAGTTGCGGCCGAAATCTATGACGCAAGCATGTAACATGTCCTCGAGGGTCTGAATGGTCCACTCTATCTGACCATCCGTCTGAGGATGGTAGGTGGTGCTCAACCAAAGCTGTGTCCTGAATGCCTCCTGCAACCCCTTCCATAGCCGGTAAGTGAAACATGCATCATGATCAGAGATAATCATTGATGGAACTCCATGAAGCCTTAAAATATCCTGCATGTAGAGGTGTCCTAAGATCTCTACTGATCTCTAATCTCTGATAGATAGGAAGTAGGATGACTTGGTGAGTTTTTCAATGATCACCCAAATAGAATCATTCCCCTTGGACGTGCATGGAAGTCCTGTCACAAAGTCTATTGAGATTCCATCCCACTTCCACTCTCGCACCTCTAGTGGCTGAACTAAGTCTACTGCAACCTGATGCTCTACCTTAACTTGTTGACAGGTGAGGCACTGAGAGAAAAACTAGGATTCACTATTCTTCATTCCCGGCCACCAATGCTAACACTGAAGGTCCCGGTACATCTTCACCACTCCTGGATGTACCTCTAGAGGGGACATATGGAACTCCCTCAACACTTCCTCCCAAAGCGCCACCGGTACCATAGTACGCCATCTGAATAGGATGACGTGCTCCCCACCTTCATAAAATCCATCATATGCCTATCTAATGGAAATCTAAGCACATCGAGCCTCACTGCTAGTGTCCCCAAGTTGTGCCTCCTAGACTTGCTTAAGGAGTGGTGAGTGACTATCAGAGACTAAAGATAAGTTGCTCCATCTCGATCCATGTAGGATATCTACAAAGCTGCTAGCTGCTCCATCGCCTCACTCAGGAACTGTATACCAGATCTTCTGCTAAGTTTATCTTCTACTATGTTCCCCTTCTTAAGAGTATAGACTATATCTAAGTCATAGTCTTGGAGGAACTCAAACCTACACCGATGTCTCAGGTTCAGGTCCTTATGATAGAAGATATACATGAGACTCTTGTGATTAGAGTAGACTATAAAATGTTCGCCCATCAAGTAATGTCACCACACCTTCAAGGCGAAGACCACTACTTCCAACTCCAGGTCATGAGTAGTGTAGTTCTGCTCATGTTTTCTCAGCTATCAAGAACCATACACGATCACTACTCGATCCGGCATCATGACACATCCAAGCTCGGTCCCTAATGCATTACAATAGACTACGTACCCAATGCCCTCCTTCGGTAACCTCAATATGGGGGCACTCATTAGTCTCTTCCTCGTCTCCCAGAAACTCCAATGGAATCTCTCTGACCAAACGAAGGGTTTCCCCTTCTTCGTCAATGCTGATAAGGGTTCCACAACTCTATAAAATCCAAGCACAAACCTCCGGTAGTAACCAGCCTGTCCCAAAAATCTTCGCACTTCTGTTACACTCTTCGGTGGATCCCAAGAAAGCACAACCTCTATCTTCGCTAGATCCACCACAACTCCAGCCTCTGAGATGAAGTGTCCCAATAAGTGAACCTCTCAGATCCAGAATAGGCACTATGAGAGTTTACCATAAACATGGTGCTCTTAGAGTATGTCAAGAACTATCTGTAGATGATAGGCAAGCTCTTCCTTCGTTGCTGAGTATATCAGGATGTCATCAATGAAGACTACTACAAAGTGATTAAGGTATACCCGGAAGATCCTATTCACGAGTCCCATGAACACTACTAGGTCTTTGGTCACACTAAATGGCATAACCATGAACTCATAATGGCCATACTGACATCTGAAGGCTGTATTATGAACATCCTCGTCTCGTACCCTGAGCTGGTGATAGCCTGATCTAAGGTCTATCTTTGAAAACCATTGTGCTCTCTTCTTGTTTCAGGTTCCGATAGTATACATAGAGTCTCAAACTCTCATCCGCCTTCTTGGAGAACCAAATCGGGGCAGTCCAAGGAGAAACACTAGGCCTAATAAACCCCTTTCTCTGAAAGTCCTGCAGCTATAATTGCATACCTTGAAGTTCTGTGGGAGCCATCCGATATGCTGGTATATATATTGGTGGCATCCTGGGGTACAAGTCGATGTAAAAGTCTACCTATCTGCGTAGAGGTAGTCCTGGAACATCATCAGAAAATACATTGGCATACAGGTCCAGCACTACAGGATTTCTTGGACTCTCAACACCAACCGCTCTGAGGGTAATGTTATCCAACTGATGTGTGATCAGGTGAACCCTCCTCTGGGGAAGTCCATCCTGTGCTGCAAAGGTTTCCTTCTCGCCGGTAAAGGAAAACCCGGTCCCATCCATGCAGACACACCACACTTTGTGCCTAATATAGTCAATATAGGCATGGACTGTGGATAACCAATCCATACCCAAGATGACGTCATAAGACCTCAACTCCACTACTATAAGATCCCAGCCGATACTCTCACCTCATATAGTAAGCTCACTCAACCAGCACCAGTGTGTAATTGTCGAATCCTCTCCCATAGGAGACTCTAGCCGTAAGGATTGAGCCAACGACTCCACCAGAATCTATGAGCTCTAAACGAGGGTCGTGGTAATAAAATAATGACCGAAACCTATTTCTATAAGTACTACATCTAAGGTGAAGTAGACACAAATCGTACCTCATATCATCTCCAGAGCACTATGGTCATAAGCCTTAGCTTCCTGGAGCTGAGCTCATCACTGTCCACCTGCTCCCTATGGTCAGGGTGGACCACCTAGTGGTGGTGGTGGTAGAACCTCATATTACCACCCACCTCCTGATCCATGACCAGATCCTCTGATATTTCTTCCTCCTACCTACGGATCTCCTTGATCGAATCTTCGCATCTACCCAAGAGTTCCTTTGACCATCTGCTGGTCGTCTGTACAATGGGTTAGATAGTTACGATCCATGTGACCATGCCCGCTACACAAGTAACACTAACTGTCCCTCACCTGTCATGCTCTGTCTCAAGTGCCCCACACCACTGACCCTATATCCTGCGGTCATTTCCCTGTACTTCTGGTCCTCTTAGACCTATGTGTAATCTGTCTGATTCTAGCTACTGATGATTCTGCTACCTGTCTTCCGGTGGTGGGTCTCGCTGCCGGTGACTGCTCGGCAAGGTAGCTTTCCACTAAGAGTGCTCACTCTAACACCCCTGCCTGCGTTGGAATTCTGAGAGAAACCATTGAAGCTCTAATCTCAATTCTGATCCCCTGCTCGAAGGTCTAAGACCTGAAGAAAGGGTCTCGTACCGTGTTAGTGGAGTAGCGCGAGAGGTCAGTGAACCTGACTGAATACTGAGCCACAATCATGCTTCCCTACTACAAGTGGAGAAGCTCTTGTATATGCACTGATCATAGGGTTTCTAGGATGAACTCTGCCCTAAAAAGGATCTCGAAGTCCACCCAAATGAGGGTGACATCATCATGAACTTGGAGTATCAAGCCCCACCATCTTCCCACTACTGCCTGAAGAAGACTGGTGGCAAGGATCACAATGAGATCAACTGGTGTCCCTACCAGTCGAAAAACTCTAACCATGACCTCCAGCCAGTCCTCAGCCACCTGTGGATCTGTCTCACCCTAGATCCTCAGTGGCCTCAGGCACTGGAACTAATGAAACGTGCTTAAGCAGTGTTCCCCCTCCGCTGTTGGGGCTG
Source organism: Viscum album (assembly GCA_963277665.1). Taxonomy (NCBI): domain Eukaryota; kingdom Viridiplantae; phylum Streptophyta; class Magnoliopsida; order Santalales; family Viscaceae; genus Viscum; species Viscum album. The sequence continues at coordinate 564,443,483 of OY728134.1, read as the reverse complement.
GTGGAATCAGCTACCCAACGGGTAGTGGTGCTTCTGGTACACCACCCGATGGTACAACTGCTATAAGGGGGCCCTACACCTAAGCCTCATCGCTCGGTGGGTTGTCATCAGATTCTCTACCTAGAATCATATCTAGTTGTCTACACGGAAACATATTGATAAGGAACAGGTGCACCATGCTCATTTAGTTATACTTGGGGAGCTAAATCAAGAGAAATCACAAGAAAAAATATTCAAAAACACATGCAATCAGTGTTTTCATGCACTGATTCGAAAATCAAAATTCAGGGTCCTAGTGTATGGATACGTTAGCCACCGCACTAAAACTGGACTCCCTGAAATAAAAACCACACTTATAACACATAACACTATTACCATAGAGAAAATATCATAGTCATAGTTCTTCGGTAGAACCAAACTCCTTTGATACCAATTTTTCACGACCCGTACCCCGGGGCCCGTGTTGTGACTACCCCAAACCCGACTTCCATAGGCCAAGGGCTGACGACTAGCACTGAAAGGTGTATTCCCTAAAATGGGAAGGCAGTTCCTTTATAACTTGTAAACTCACACAAACCAAGCACACATCAATATACAAGAAAAAAGTAAACTATATAGTAAACATGGTTTATGCAGAAAGTTAAGGGGCCAGAATACAATCCCAACAGAAAAGTACAGGTAAAACTTTAAAGTACAAGTAAAACTGGAAACAACTCATGTGAACACCCACCAAGGATCCTACCTGAAGGGTAGGTATAACTCTCGAACGTTTGTCTCTACATTACGCCTCGTCTAATGTCCACCTCTGAGTAGCCTCCAGTCCAAATACCATCGTCCTCAGTCAGCGATGTCCATCGTCTGCACAAGACACAACAAGGTGCGGGAAAAGCCTGTATAGGGGTGAGTATTTCAATAATCAGTAGGGACCCTGAGACCCCCGATGTTCCCTCAAAATACATAAAGGATAAACCACAGAGTAAGACACCAACTATACATAGGTATATTCCCATACATATACCCATGTTATCAAAATATATGTGTCTCATACATGAGGGAAGAATATTCCAAAGGTAACACCACGAAGATGAAAGTACCACACAGGTAAAAGACTTAGTTCAAATAGAAACTCGGCTCAAAATATATTTTCAGTGAAGTATAAGAAGTATAAATGATTAGTCGTGATGCTAGATCATATCATTTTTTCAAGAGGTAATGCTGCTGATTATAGAGAGTCTGACCAACACAACATCGATAGGTACTAACCCCCTCAATGAACCACATAAAATCTGACCCACACAGGATCACTATGAACTAACCCACATAGGATCGTTGGGTGCTGATGCACATAGGATCGGTGTTGACCCACACAGGATCACTTGGTACTAACCTCTATATGATCTGTCTCCAACCTCCACCTCACTGTTAGCCACTGGATTCCCGCTTTTAGCACATTTGGGAGAACCTCTCTTCAAGCCATCAGTTGAACATCAAATACAAAAAAGTTCCACGAAGAAGTATCACAAAGTTCCGTCATGTCATAAGGGACCCGATGCAATAGACGACACATCAATCAGAAGTCTGGTCTATAAGTTTTTAGCGTTTCCACTCTGAGGGCCCGGTTGGATTCAGGGTTCGATCCAACCCAGCCGTACACCAACTTTATCCAAAACTCAAGTGATGTATACCAAAAGGACTGCCTCAATAAAAGGATTCAGGTGTCATAGACGGTTCGTCAAAGGACTCCCATTTCTCAAGTTATGGAAAAAAATGCGTAACTGGGTCCGTATGGGCCTGGGTTTGGTCCGACCCGGTTGGACCGACCTGGTCCGACATGGCCTAGGCTGACCCAACCTGGTATGGGTCGAACCGGCCCGACCCAGGACTGGCCCGGTAGGCCTGGACGTAAGCGGACCTGGCCCACTGAGCCATGGTCCGGCTCAGCCCGCAAATGGGGCTACCCGGCCCAGCCCGCTAGGCATGGCCTGGTGGGTGGAGCCCGCTGACGTGGCCCGCTGGGCGCAGCCCGCGGTCAGGTGGACCGTTATGGCGGGGTCCTCCCTAGCTGATGCCCGAGAGGGAGGCACCTACCAGGTCACCCAAACGGACAAAGGGATGTTTGGCTTCTTGGAATCGGGACCCACTGGAGCGGGTCCTGCTCAGTGTACCACGGTTGGCCGGTCCTCCTCCTCCCAATGACACAACAGCGCCGCTATCCTCCGCGGTCGGCCGGGTGCCTGTCGCCCTTGTGTTTCCACCATGGCCAAGAGGCTGCGGCCTCCTGCTCCACCGGCGGTGTGGACACGCGACACTGCTCTGTCACATGGCTGATCGGTGTGTTGTTCGCAAACCTCCTCCACCGCAGCTGACAGGCCGCGACCTCTTGCTCAACCGGCGGTGCGGACACACACTTCCCAAACTCCACACGGCCGGCCAGTGTGCCCGCCACCCTCCTCCTTCGCAGTTCACTGCATCTATGTTCTAATCCCAAAAAAAATAACGACATCATATTCAGGATCCTCGGGTCAAGGGATCTGCATCCATAAGTCGTTCTCAACAAAACATTGTGTTTTTTTCACTGTTAAATATTTGGTGTTGATGAACGCATGAAGAACGTGCAAAGAACCAAAGTAAAAGGGGGAAAGGTATAAGTGCGGGATGATGACCCTGTTAGTTTGGTCGTCGTCCTTGTGAATCTAGAGTATGAAAAATTATCAAACAAATTAAACCATATTTAAAATTAAATCCCCTACCTTGATGTTCATTGGAGATGTTGCAAGGAAGAAGACGAAGTTGATGAAGGGGACATCGGTGTTCGTCGCTCCCAAAAGACACATCCGAAGATGGTTCCTCATTCTTCATTCATAATTTATTATTCATCGGAGGATATCCTTAATTAGAGAATTTTATTCCTTCAAGAGTTCTACAAAAAACCTCTCCTCTCCCTTTTAGCCAATGGAAACACCACCCTCAAGAGGAGATAATAAAAATAACTCTTAATTGACAAGTTCTGTTATTAAATTAGATTTAATTAACCCCATTAATTAAAGAGAGTCATTGTTACACAATTTGTCTAACCAGGAATTTAATGCTCTACCTTAAATGGCTAACCACTATAGTGTGGTCCCCTCCTCCATAATTTAAAAAGGAGGGTTGAAGAAGAAAAATAAAATACAACATGTTTACTTTATTTTCTCCCACAAAAAGTCTTAAAACTAATTTCCAACCTCGAACTTATACGGTTGTGGTGAAAGTCTCTTTGAGCTAAAATCGTTGTTGTGAGTTCAACAGTGCTCTCAGATTTTAGTTCTGAGAACCAGTTCAAAGGTTACAAAACGCCACTCACACATTTATTAACCGTACTTGAAAAAAAGTTCATAAATTCATTTGGGGCACACCAGGCCTCAGAATCACATGCCGTTAATTTTCACAAACTCATAATATTTCCATTTAACAAAAAAACCACATGGAAAAATACTGGTCTTTACATGCTCAAATAACCTAACTCGATGAGATTCAAATGCTAGGATAACACCTTACATAATCATGAAACTAGACCAAACGATATTTGGAATACATCCTCGACTATATATCACAAATCACTACATGATGGAAATAAAAGATACTCTATAGAACATACATTATCAAAAACTATACTCTACTAGATTATATCCTTACTCAAATGCTAATGGCTATACCCAAAATGATATTATGGGACTACAATTATCATATAGCGGAATTGGATGATTTGTCTCCCAAAATTTGGGAGAACCATCAAGTTAACCTCCTATAAGTATCAATTTTCTTGCGTATACTCAATAGATACCCTTAGAAGATAAATCAAGATCCATGGAATTGGATAAATTGGGAGAGTAGGGGTTTATAGATGGCGAGGAGACTCCCCTGGACACCCCTCCCCCTGGACAACCCCTCCCCTTACACCCCCATATCCCACACCCCCTGCCCCACCCCCTACCCCCTCTCTCCCCTTCCTAGATAGCCCCCCTCCCCCAACACCCCCTGCCCCCTCTCCCACACCCACCTGCACACTTCCCCCCAGTCCCCTTCACCCCTCCCCCTGCATACTCCCCTTTCACCCCTCCTGGACAGCACCCATCCCCCCTAAACAACCCTCACCCTCCCTCATAGACAACCACCCTACTGGAAAACCTCCTTCAACCCCCCCTAAATACAAAAATATCCCCCAAATTTGAAGAGAATGAAAAGATATAACCAAAACAATAAGGTAAAAAGAAGGTTGAAAATAGTATCATTCCTCTAAAAAGTAACAATATTCACCCCTTTTGAAAGAAACTTTAGTGTGAACATTCATTAATTCATGATTTACAGTCAAACACACAGAACAACATGTAAAGAAACTCTTTTCCGCAGGATAAGAGACAAATACAGTGACCATTTAACATTAAAATCACCATGAAAATAGTTTTTTATATAACTGGTCTACCCTTTTTAATGAATATTTAACATATTTTCAACAAAAAAAATCATGAAATGTAAATTTCACACTAAACATCATCATAAATTAAAACTCAACAGTCAGCATGTTTTACCATAAGCAAGAATATTTTCAAAAACCATCATAAAAATATTCTGGTCAATAACATCAACATGAAATGTATTCAATAATTTAATAACAAACACTCAACAATCATAACATCCTAAAATCAGGAATTTAAAAAGAGTTCCAGTAAGTGTCATCATGAATGAATTGTTCTAAACAAGTAAAAACCAAATTAATTACTCCCCTGTAATGATATGATGCAGTTTTCATCTTTTTAACGAGCCAACCATCCTCTTATATTTTTCAATCAACCTGGATATTCTCATTGAAGTACCTAAAAAGAAACAAAATCAACTTCAGATTCAATCATTTATGTTCAACAAAAATAAAACATGGTCTATGGTGAGAAAGGAGTGGCCATGAAAAATGATATTTCCATTGACTCATTCCAACTAATTTGAATTATGAAATATTATGGTTTATCCATAGTTATAGATAGCGAGGAGACCCCCCTGGACACCCCCCACCCCCTGGACAACCCCCTCCCCATGTACCCCTCTCCCCCCCTCCTAGACAGCCCCCTCCCCCAGCACCTCTGCCCCCACCTACACCTCGACACCCCCTGCACATTGTCCCCTAGCCCCCTTCACCCCCTGAAGACCCCACTTAAACCCCTCCTGGACAGGCCCCTTCCCCCTGAACAACCCCCTCCTCCTAGACAGCCCCCTGCTGGACAACCCCCCTAGACCCCCCCTAAATCCCAAAATATCCCCCAAACTTGAATAGAATGAAATGATTACACCATAACATTAAGGTAAAAAGAATGTTGAAAACAATATCATTCCTATAAAAAGTAACAATATTCATCCCTTTTGAAAGAAAATTCAGTGTGCATAAGCATTAATTCATGATTTCCAGTCAAACACGCAGAACATCATGTAAATCAACTCTTTTCAACAGGATAAGAGATAAATAAAATGAACACTTAACATTAAAATCACCATGAAAATAGAATTTATATTACCAATCTACCCTAATTAATGAATATTTAACATTTTTCAACAAAAAAATCAGGAAATATAAATTTCACAATAAAGATCATCATACATTAAAACTCAACACTCAGCATATTTTACCATAAGCAAGAATATTTTCAATAGCCATTATAAACAGATTCAGGTCAATAACATCAGCATGAAAAGTATTCAATAATTTAAGAAAAAACACTCAACAATCATAACATCCTAAAATTAATAATTTTAAAAGAGTTCCAATAAGTGGCAGCGTGAATGAAATGTTCTAAACAAGTAAAAACCAAATTAAGTACTCCCATTTAATAAAATAATGCAGTTTTATGCTTTTTAATGTTCCAAACATCCTCTTATATTTTTCAGTCAACCTATATATTCTCATTAAAGTACCTAAAAATATTTAAAATAAACTTTAGATTCAATCATTTAAGTTCAACAAAAATGAAACAAGGTCTATGGTGAGAAAGTAGTGTCCATGAAAAATTATATTTCCATCAAATCATTCCAAATAATTTTAATTTTGAAATATTATGGTTCATCCATAGTTATATTTGGCGAGGATACCCCTTGGACAACCCCTCCCCCCAGACAGCCCCCTTGGACAGTCCCCCTCCACCTGCACCCCTGCCCGCCACCCCTCTCCTGGACAACCCCCTCCCCCAACACCTCCTGCCCCCTCCCCCTGCACCCCCTGCACACTACCCCCCAGCCCCCTTCATCCTCTCCCCCCTGTAGTCCCACCTCTCACCCCTCCTGGATATCCCCCCTCCGGGACAGCCCCCTCCCCTTGAATATCCCCCCTGCTGGACAGCCCCACTAGACCCCCCCCCCCAATACCAAAATATCCCCCAAATAGAATAGAATGAAAAGATGGAACTAAACAATTATGTTAAAAAGAAGGATGAAGACATTATCATTCCTCTAAAAATTAATAATATTCATCTCTTTTGAAAGAAAATTCAATGTGAAAATGCATTAATTCATTATTTCTAGTCAAACACACAAAACAGCATTTAAAGAAACTCTTTTCAGCAGGATAAGAGACAAATAAAGTGAACATTTAACATTAAAATCACCATGAAAACAATTATTATATTTCCAATATACCCTCATTAAGGAATATTTAACATATTTTCAATAAGAAAATCATGAAATATAAATTTCACAACAAACATCATCATACATTAAAACTAAACACTCAACATGTTTTACCATAATCAAGAATATTTTCAATAACCATCATAAATAGATTCAGTTCAATAACCTCAGCATGAAATGTATTGAACAATTTAAGCACAAACACGCAATAATAATAACATCCTAAAATCAAGAATTTCAAAAGAGTTCCAATAAGTGTCATCATGAATGAATTGTTCTAAAAAAGTGAAAACCAAATTAAGTACTCCCTTATAACGATAGTATAAAGTTTTATACATTTTAATGATCCAACCATCCTCTTATATTTTTCACCCAACCTGGATATTCTCTTTGAAGTACCTAAAAATAAACAAAATCAACTTTAGATTTAATCATTTATGTTCAACAAAAATAAAACAAGGTCTATGGTGAGAAATGAGTGGCCATGATGCTCCAATTCAATGGTGTTTGTTGTAGTGCACTTTTGTGAGAAAGGAGAGGCCATAAAAATGACATTTCCATTGATTAATTCTAATTAATTTGAATTTTGAAATATTATGGTTTATCCATAGTTACATTTTTTGGTTTAAACTACAATTAAGTAAATGGAAGGCCACTTATAGAAACATATAAAATTTAATAAAAAGCATGTTATGAAATAATCTCATAAAATATTCATTAAATGGCCAATTTTACTAAATTGAATGAAATAAAATGTTATGAAATAATATCATAAAATTAATTGAAGACAATTAATGAATTATTTGTCAATAGACATATAAAATGTAAGAAAATTACCATTTTTATGAAATTAAAACATATCACTAAAATTTCATCTAATGTATGAAGATGCATACCTTGTACTTCAACTATAATAGCCTTTAGAAAATGCTTTTATGCTAGAAGATAATCTATATATTTCAAAACATTGAGGTTTAACATGGTCTCTTAGAACTGTATATGTTGTATATCAACGCTTGCAAGAATTTATTAACTTCTGAAGGCAACACTTGCAAGAATTCAGTAACTTCTGAAAGAAACACATGGATATAGAAGACAAAAAAAATTAAATGGAACCAATTATTTTAATCTATTTCTCTTTAAAAGATAAACTAAATTCAAAGTAAAAGGTAAACCTTCACGAATTTGTACTCTGCATAGACCACACATTACAAAAAGACAACCATAAATCATGAAAAATACCATGCACCACTAAATAAACATGGCTATGTCTCCAATGAAGTTATGATTCCTAATAAAATCACCAAAAAACATAAAGCACATAAAAATATATATATGTGGTCACATTAGAATACTTAGAAAATGAAAAACATCAATAACTCACCTGCCACATAATCAAAACAATTCCAATAACAAAATGAAATGAATAGATGTTTGAATAGTCAAGAAGAGATTTAACCAATACAACATTTATTCTTATGCCACATACAATGTCAAACAGTTCACTAACACCAATAAGAAAGTATCTTGATTCAAAATTAAAACCAACTACATGGGATGAGTAAATAAAAAAATCATGTCAAGTAGTGCACTGATTTTTGGGGATGACATAGGAACCTTGGTTGTTGTAGATAAAATGTAGGCTCAATGTCTGGATACTTTGACTTGAAGTCCCTAAAAGCCTTTAATATGGTATTTATCCCACTTCAAATGCCATAGAAAATAGATAAATATAAATATAAAATATAGGGGTGATTTCAACAAAACAAAGTGGAGGTCAACAAGACAAAACCTAGGATAGCATAGCATCAAAGTGGTGGGTACGAACACCCCCTGCCCCTCCCCTGGACTCCCCACTGCCCCTTCCACCAGCACACCACCCATCCCCCTTCACACACCCCTATACACCCACACCACCCTACACATCCACACCCCCTACCCCCTTCACACCCCCTACACACTCGTTGCCCCTACCCCCCGCACACCCCCACATAGCCCCTGCCCTACCCCCTGCCCCCTCCCAGACACACCCCCTACCCCCCTCCCCTACACTCCCCCTTCCCCTGCCATCAAGACACCACCCTTCCCCCTACACACCCCCTACACACCCACACCCCCTTCACACCCCCATCACACCCCATGGACACCCCATGCCCCCTCTGCACAACCTCACATTGCCCCTACCTTACCCCCTCCCATGTACACCGCTCCCCCTCCTCCTACACACCCCTACCTCGTACCCTAGCACACCCCTACCCCATGTACCACCTTCCCCTGCTACCCCTTCCCCCACCCCCTCTGCTACACACCCCTTGCACCCTAAAATAGTATACACCACAACATCTACCAAACACTAACATCATTATATGGTAGATTTAAATTTATAAACCAAGAATAAAATTTACATCTAAAATGTACCACAATACCAGTATCACCAAAACCATCATGACCCTCATCATCTCCTTCAGAAACACCAACATCATTATCTCCTCCTCTCAGACCACCATCATCATCAAGATCCTCATTTTCATATGCACCTAAATCAGTGGTAGGGGAATAAGAATCCTCATAAACCGAACATAAATAAATGAAAACACATTTAATTAATGATAACATAAAAATGTTATCACTAAAATCAACAAATCAATCTAGATTTATTTTACTCATATAAAATCATACAAAATGTGAAAATATAGTAATTACAAGGATTTTAATGGAATTTGAGGGAATAAAATAATGAATTACATGTAAATGTTTATTAAATGTCTTGTTCTATCACTCACCCACAATTAGTTTATTGAACTCCAAGGTAATGCATTGTGTATTGGACTTCCTAAAAATGAGAAACACCTCACGAATATGGATTTCACAGCCCTATCATCTCATCAAACAAAAAAAATTCAGATATTTTAAATTGTATAATCCTACTCCATCATTTGCATATAACAATTCCTATTAATATAGAGATTATAATCAATTACTCTCATAAACCACAAAAAAAAAATTGAACATTTTCAATACTTGAGTTCCAAGATACATGTACTTGTTTTAAGACACAATAATCATTCTTAAAAATGCACAATTTATTATCAGAATCATTTATTTAAAATCCACATAGTTGACCAATTTAAACATCCATAAAAACCCAATGAGAAAATAATACTTTTTATTGTATACATTAGATATACCTTGATATTCTTAATATAAATATGGTAAGAAAAAATTTGATAACCTCAATACAATCAATTTTTGAGAATATTTTATCTACAACCACCCTATAAATAAATGAATATCCCTTTTACAAAATTATGACTATGAATTTTATTACTTCTCTATTTTCATTAAGCATATTTTTGAATACTTTTTTAGAGAGTATGATATTTTCATCTACTGTTTGTGGAAAAAAAAATTGTGTGTCATTATTTTCTGTCTAATTTAACTCCCCATTCATATCTTTAATCCAATTTTAATAATTGGATGCTTAATCAAATCATTATTAATCAAATAAATATAAGATAGAATTTCTTTTAATTATATATATCCTCTTATTTTATACTACAGAAAATTTGTCTCCCAAAATGTTCTCTTCATCAATATGTTTAGTTCTAGTAAATCAAATACTTCTAAAACAATCAACAATTTTATATATCATAAATTTCAATCAAGAATCATCAACATATACCAATTACATGAATTCATGTTCTTCTCATATGATTCACATATTTTAAATTAAATTACTTTGGTTTAATTAGTTATTTTGATTATGTTAATCAATACAATCATCTTAATAAAGATAAATTATTACTAATTACACAATTTAAAATAATAATAATATATAATTTTTGACTCCCTTACCTCAAATGATGCTTCAAAAAATCACAGCATGAGAGAAAGGAATGAATAATGGTGACACTACCAAGAACATGAAAATACTTATAATATGAACAAAAAAACTCTTGTTGACTAGAAAACCTAAACACACCAAATGATAAGGAATCCAAATACCATATACCCCATAAGAAGATAAAATAAGAAAGAACGGAGAATAAAATTTTAGGGAATTACCTTGGATCTCAATGAGATCAATCACTTGAAGCTGAAAAAATAAAGAGGAGGATCTCAGATCGAGGGAGGATGGAGGATGAGGGCATCACCATGAGAGGAGGGTCATGGATCAGAGAAGGATGGAGGAGGAGGGCGCCACTATGAGAGGAGGGTTATGGATCAAGAGGAGGGTCTCTGTGAGGAGGGTCGTCATGAGGAGTGTCTCCTTGAGGAGGGCGCCGCCATGAGAGGAGGTTCGCTGTGATAGAAGATTCTCCATGAGGAGGATCATCATCAGGAGAGGAGGATGGAGGAGGAGCTCGACATAGGCAGAGGGTTGACACAGGGGGGAAGAGGAGACGAGGAAGCCCGATGAATCTCGTACAAAAACAAGGAAAAAATTTAGCCATGGTTTTTTAATTAAACCACGGATAAAATAGGATATAGTCATATACATATAAAACCATGGCTATAGCTCACATTTCTAGTAGTGTCTGTCTGGGATTTTGGGCCACCAGTTTGGGCCTCGGGTCCTTTAAGGCCTTCAGCCCACCCAAGTCCTTCAGACCAATAAGGATTTTGGGAAACCATAAGGCCTTCAGGCCCCCTCAAGGCCTTTGGTCCACCTCAAGGCCTTCGGGCCACCTAAAATTGTGCTTAAATGATCAGACAGACTCTATAAGGAGAAGACTCCAGATGGTGATTCAGAGCAGGTGAATTCACCAGAGCACAATTTATGTGGATTCTTTTTTCAGAAATAGAGGGTATGTCATTGCCATTGAGAACAGACTATGTTTGCACAGGTTGCCTAGAAGAATAGTCATGAAAAAGTGGAGAGCTGATATCATGAAAAAGAAGCTGGGAGGAGGAGTTCCAAGTATAGTCTGTATATTTCCTAAGACCCACAGATCATGTAATCCCTTAGCCTAAGGGCCTTGTAAGAGTTACCACTCATCCATTCAAAAGGGGTTATCAAAAATGAATAAAAAATAAGTACTTCAGGATATTCAGGCAATACAAATAATATTAAGAATAAGTATCATTTTCCTCACATCGATGACTTTTTTATCAGTTCTTGGGTTCTTAGTATTTTTTCAAGATTGAATTGAGATCGGGGTACCATCAGCTGAAGGTGAATAAGGATGAAATTCCAAAAAAAACTTTTCGAACTAGACATGGTCATTTTGAATTTGTTGTTTTTCCATTTGGGTTAATTAATGAACCAGCTATATTCATGGATATTATAAATATAATATTTCATGAGTTCTTGGATAAGTTTTTGGTTGTTTTAATTGATGAAATTATAGTATATTCTAGAAGTAAAGAGGAATATAAAAATAATCTAAGGGTTGTTTTTAAAACCATAAAAGAAAATAAACCTTGTGGAAAATTCAAAAAGTGTGAATTTTGGTTGAAAAAAATTTATTTCCTCAGTCACATTGTTTCTAAAGATGGCATTACTTTGGATTATGATAAAAAAAATTTGTTTAAGACTGACCAAGACCCACAAATATAACTGAGATTCATAGTTTTCTAGGTTTGGCAGGCTATTATTGGAAGTCTATTGAAAACTTTGTATGGTTATCTAGTCCACTCACTAAGTTAACTCTAAAAGAAGTTAGATTAATCTAAAAAAATAATGTGATGAATGTTTTTAGGAATTGAAAAGAAGATTGGTGGATGATTCAGTTCTAACCCTACCTTCCAGAAATTTTGAGTTTGTCATCTACAGTGATGATTCATTAAAGGGAATTGGTTTTGTTTTGATGCAAAATGATTATGTAATTTCTTATGAATCAATACAACTAAAACCTCATGAGTTAAATTATCCCACACATGATATGGAATTATGATCTATTGTTTTTGCTTTAAAAATTTGGTAACATCATTTATGCAGAGCCAAATGTGAAATATATACTGACCACAAAAGTATGAAGTACATATTCACTCAAAAGGAATTAAACATGAGGTAGAGAAGATGAATTTAATTGATAAAATATTATGATTTCATGATTGATTACCATCATGGAAAAGAAGAAAAAGTTATAGATTCCTTGATTTCAAAACATTATTCATAATTAACTATGTTATGGCTAGAACAAGACACTTTGATTAATGACTTGATGAATTTTTAATTGGGAGTTGTTGGTGTAGGAAATTCCTCTATTTTGTTTTAGGCTTCAGGATATTCATATTTGTTAGATAGAATTAAGAAAGCATAAAATTCAGATGGGGAGTTAATGAAAAAGGGATAATTTGTTAAAATGGGTAAGTTACTAGAATTTAACATTGATAAAGATTATGTTTTGAGATTTGAGAAGATATTGTGTGTGCCTTGTGATTCTCAGCTGAAGAAATAATTTTTGTTCAAAGCTCATAGTTATTTGTTTTTAGTTCATCATGGAAGCAATAAGATGTATAGATACCTTCATGAGTATTACTGGTGGGATGGAATGAAAAGAGATATTATAGATTTTACTGTGAAATGTTTAAAATGTCAACATGTTAAAGTAGAGAAGAAATTACTGAAGGGGATGATTCAGCCTTTAAAAGTTCTATAGTGGAAATGAGAAAATATATACATAGACTTATTTTTGGGACTACCGCAGACTTCTTGAGGTAACAATGCAACCTGGGTTATAGTTGATCAAGTAACTAAATCTACTCATTTCCTTCCTATTTGAGATACTATGTCTTTGGATCAGCTTTATCTATTGTACCTCAAATATATTTTCATGTCACATAGAGTTCCTAATTTTAATTTATTTAACCATGATCCTAGGTTCACTTCTAACTTTTGGAAAAGAATTCAAGAGTCCTTGGGAACCAAATTTAATTTTAGTATAAATTTTCATTCTCAATCAGATGTGCAATCAGAAAAGAAAATTCAGACTTTGGGGGATATTCTTAAATCATTTTCAATGGATTTCCAGGGAATTTGGGATCATAATATTTCTTCAGTTGAATTTTCTTATAATAACAGTTTTCATTCCACAATACATATGACACCTTTTGAGTCATTATATGGGAAGCAGTGTCAAACTCCCGCTTTTTAGTATGATTTCGGGGATAAGAAGGTGATGGGACCAAAATTTGTAGAGGAAGTGGCTTAGAAAATGAAGATGATCCAGTAACACATGAGGAAAACTCAGAGTAGACATAAAATTTATGTTGATAATAGGAGGAAAGTCTTTTCTTTTGATGTAGGTGATCATGTTTTTCATAGAATCTGACCATGGAAAAGTGTTATGCATTTTGGTAATAATGGGAATCTAATTCCATGGTTAATTGGACCTTATGAAATATTGGAGAGAGTTGGACCAGTTTCCTACCGAGTAGATCATCCTATGATTTTATCTTAGGTACATAAGTTTTTCCATGTTTTGATGTTGAGAAAGTATATACTAGATTCATCGCATGTTTTGAGCCCTAAAGGAGTTCAGTAGGAAGAGAATATTTCTTATGAAGATAATCATGTTCAGATTCTTGATCGATGAAAAAATGTATTTTGTAATAAGGTAATCTACGAGGTAAAACTTTTGTGGATAAACCACATGTTTAAAAAAGCAACATAGAAATCTAAAAATTATATGAGGGAAAGGTACCCTAACTTGTTTAATAAGTAAATAAAACCGCGAGGAAACAATTTACATAAGGTGGGGAGAATATAACACCGTATGGATTTAAAAATAAATTGAAATGCATAAAACTTTGTTTTAACTTTATATTTATAAAATAGTTGTTAAACTTAATTTTGTCACTTATATGATTCGAATTTCAAAAAACAGTCATCTACGGTTGTGGTTATTTGGAGTCTAATAGAACCAACATGTTTTTTTGCTAAATAGTAACATACCCTTATGAATAGTAATATGAATATTAATATAACCCTTATGAATATTAAATCATATTATTATTTTATTTTCTTAAGGTTATTATATAATGAGATCTTGACTAAATTTTCAGGGTGATATAAAATCAGTTATAGTTTTAAAATTGTTATTTTTAGAATAAAATTTTATTTTATTTAAAAAATAAATTAATCATATTTAGAAAAATATTTTAAAAAAATGGAGTTCATTTTTGAATTCTACACATTGAAAAAAAAATTGGGTGAATTTTTGGGATTTTTTTGAGATAGTTGAATTTTCAGTGAATAGTAAAAATACGGTTTTAAGTTTTCATGTGTTTAATGTCATCATAAAGATGTAATAATGATGTAATAAATCTGGTAGACTCTTGAGGATTAAAATGTGATATTAGGTTTCCCAAGTGGCCAATAACATGGGCAAAAACCATGGGAAAGCCCATGGTTTTTCAAATACCACTAGTGAGGTGTCCTTTGAAATTAGTTAAAAATTCCCTCACTTTCACTATAAATACCACCCACACCCCCTCTTCCAATCACACCTCTAAAGCTTTTATAATTGTTTGAATTATCCCAAATCCCCTTCCTATGGTTCTTCCCCTTTTCCCATACCATTTGGTCTCATCCGAAGGAAAAAACTAAAGGCCCTAAGGAGGATCTCAATGAGAAGAGATCAATAGGTAATGATCCCTTTTCATTTTTTTTTTGTTTTCTTTTCAATTATTTTCTTTTCGTATAATAAATTCTTCTACACTTATCCAAGAGGGATTAAGGCTCAATTATTATATATATTTTTTATTTTTTTCATATTTCTGTAAAAAATTCCTCATCATTCTTCCTCTCTTCTTCCTCTTATTCTATAAATAAAAACATTATCTCTGATGTGTTGATTTACCGACATCATGGACGATGTGTCTTCAATTTAATTTACATCCTGAAAATCTGGTTATAAAAAATTTTAATGTTTGAACCATGTCTTAATGTATATTATATTACTTCTCTTATGTTCTAGAAATAACTTATATGCATAATATTAATGGTGTTTGATGAAACGAGTTCGGGATTATCGAAGAACTGCCAAAATGATCTAAATGAAAATCACTAAAAATTTATCTAATGATTCATCCTCATACCATATAATTTTTTGTGAAATCATTTAATATTCTAGAAAAATATAAATAAAAACTCATTCCACTTCTATAGTTTTCATTTCTATTTGAAAAGAAAATCCGTTATGAACCAACCATGGAAACCATGTATAGAACACACCCGAAACAATGTAAATAACAAAATATTATTAATAAATGGGACAAATGATGTTATTAAATGATCATATAAGGTGTTATAAAAATTAATATATTTCTATAAAATATTTATAACACCCTTTTAACCATTATATATATGGTTTAAACAATTTTTAAGTAAGAAGAACCCGAAGTAAGGGAATTCTTAACCCCATTTCCATTCTTTGGGTTAACATTTTATTTCTTTAATTATATGGTACAAACACCATTTGGGTAAAAAATTTAATTCATATTATGTATTATTATGTCTATTTATAGTGTATACACACGTTTCTATCATTATATCAATTCTCAGTTCAATTATATTATATTTTAAGGGACTTTACTTTAAAACAATTCTTTTCAAATTCTATTTTACAAAAATAAAAAAACATTGTTTTTATGAAATTATTAGAGTTTTATGATTATTTTCTGGTTCTTGGGAATTTTTTATGATGAAGGGCGGGACCTATATCTCCCTATAATTCATTGGGTATGTGTAAGTTGTTGGTTAGCCATATGGTTACTCCAAGTGTATCTATGATGGTTACACAGTAAGGTAGTCATGAGGGTCACATTGAAAGGTAGTTGTGAGGGTTACAAATCATAAGGTATCTGTGAGGGTTACAATCTTAAGTAAAAAATTCCCTAGGATACCTTTATGGTTTTATATATACTTTCTAATTTTTTATGGAAATCTCATTTTTCAAAAATTAAGTATATATGGGTGATACATATGTCTTTGTGAAAATGATTTCATATGATTGTAAATATTGATGGACTAAGGGTTTCTTTACTTATTTTTATATCACTTACTGAGCTTTTTATTCTCATCCCATGTTTTTAAATGTTTTTCACAGGTTATAAGGATGTTTAATAGAAATAAGTAAGTCAAGTTAAATGTTATGAAGATTTTTCCAAGAAATCAAGTTGTTGTTTTGGGTTAAAAAATTTATGTTTTGGAAGAAATGGATATTATTTTAGTGGTACCCATTTTGTATGCTTGTAGGTTGATATGTTTGATTTATGTCCTAACTTTTTAAAACTATAAACCAAAAAGGTATTTGAGAATGTAAAGAAGTGAAATCTAGTTGATATAGATATATTATGATATTTTTAAGGACAGGTACTTATACAATATCAATTGCCCTGGTAAATAATTTCCCAATAGATTCATACTCACACATTTTAAAATCTTCACACTTTAGCATCCAAATTTGTAGTTTTTCCTTCTTCATTTTTGTATCAACTTATTATATGTTTTTCAACATGCCCCGTGTACTTTTTTCTACAGTAAAAACTTTCATCCTTATCAATTAAATTTCAGAAAGTGAGGATAGTAAAGATTTTTTGGCCCTTCCATAATTCTCAAGATTCTTCTTATCAACAGATGTACTAGGAAATTTATCCTCAATAGGTGTAAATATATATATTGCAGCTTCTAGAATATCATAACTAATATACATAAGATAATTCAACACTCTATATTTCTATATTTGATATTTCTTTAAACAAAAAACTGGGATACCATTATTGTTCACACAATTCAGATTCTCCAACAAATTATGCAAAGAAAAAGAAAGGGAACCATCACTCTGATACCAATTGTAGGTGCACAATAAGGATAATTTTATCACTAATGGGGGGATGGGGTAAATTAGTGATAATTTTTTCTTTTATGTTTGATTTATTATTAAAAAAATTCACCTATAATTAAATATTTCTTGGCCTACTGAAAAAAATAAAATACACATCTAAAGGAACACAAGTATTTACAAGGTTCAGTATTAAATAAGAATAACTATATCCTTGGTATGGTTTAGAAATTATCCATTACAACACAATCCACTTGAAAACAATCCCTTTGTGTGTAATTCAATGAGTAGGATTTTTCAATTCACTCATGTAGCACTATGTAACTAATCGAATAGTGTGTGTGCTTCTTCCAGTACAAATTATGAAACATAATGTTTTTGTAACAAAACTTGTTACAATGTTTCTTTATCAAATTTCAAAAACATAAACCTTGAGTTATTTTCAATTTATTACTCAGAATATGGTGAGAACTTCTTGGAAATTGTAATAAAATGCAGTTTGATTTCCCAGTCTGATGGTTCAATACGAAAAAATATACTTAATTCTGAAGAAAGTTGAGACAATTCTAAAAACTTTCTTATTCAGTTCAGAAATCCCAATATGATAATCCTACTCAATATGGTAACTTGAGGAATATGATAATCAACTGATTATTATGATCAACTGAATATGTTTTAATCTTTTCTCTTCTACTTTAACTTCTGTCAAGTGTGATTTAATCAAGAAAACCAATCCAGAATCATCACCTTCTATCTAAAATTTCTTTAGTGCTCCAATTTCTCACTACTTATCATGATTAGTAATTAATTAAGAAAATTAAAATGTAATTTTCTCCTTTTATACTCTCCCCGAATATGGTTTGCACCAGATTCCTAAAAGCTTTCCCGCTCAACTAGATTACCCAAATTTCCATGTTTCCTTGAATTTCAGGTGCATCTTGACTTATTAATTATTTCTCAACACTTATTATTTATTCTTGATCCTTCTCAAATATTCAAAACACTTAATCTCCCTTCTTACTTCTTTCACAAACACGATATTGATTCCAATTTCCCATTTTTATTTTCTCAGTATGGTTGCTTCATTACGAAGCTCTGTACCAATTGCATATATAAAGAAATAGCTATATTTCATAATCTTTAGTGAAATCCATTCTGATTCTTCACTCTGATTATTCATTCCAATTTCCCAATATGTTTTATTCATTACTTTACTCTACACAAAAATTATAGAGACAAAAAATATTCTACAAAATTCATGTTTTCCCTTTCTAGTATTTTTTATCTCCTTCAAGCTCTCTAAAGTCCGATTCAAATTCTCATTGAAATTTGCATCATAATGATGAAGAAAAATATAAGAAAATATATTATTCTCCATCTCTATTATTTAACCATTTGAATGATAAAAAACTAAATCAACATATTAAAAATGGTTGACTACATTGTTGATTATGCTTTGAATTTCTTCTTCATATTGGCTACTACATACTTTTATTTTTTTCATTCATTGGTCCTAAAAAATTATTCATATGATGATTATGATGGGATATTGAGTCTGATATACCCGTATCAACAACTTATTTCTCTTTTGAATATGATACTAATGACTTTTCTACACAGAAAATTCAGCCTTTGATGAATATGATGGTATATCAAATACGATGGATTAGTATTCAGAAACTTCTACTTCAACAACTTCCTTCATTCAAAAATTTGAACATGTATCAAGAATTACTTCATGACTTTGAATACATTTGAGACCATCTTTAGCAATGTCTTACTTATAATGGAAAGTATTGTAACTTCCCATTCTTCCAGCAACATCCTTCTTTTCTTCTCAGCTTGAATATGATTGACATGATTATAATCATAAAGAATATGATTTCCAGTGTCTTTTCTTCCACTTTATTTTATCAATATTCCATCAAAATGTATATAGAATATTTATTATTTATGATAACTATGAGATCAACAAATAATCATCAAATTTATATCATAGTTATAGAGACTCTAATTTTCTCCAATTATGATTTTTATTCAAGTCTGATCCTGAGATGAGTCTCATGATCATTTTCATCCAAAAAACAACTTCTTAATACAGTGGACTTTCTTAACCACTGTGATTCCAATTTTATTGAATATGATGGACAGTCTAATATTTACCAAAAACAAAGTGAGGTGATTTCATTTCTTCTTAAACTTCATTTTCTTCTTGAACTTCATTGACAGCAAAATACAACACCAGAATACAATCATCCTTATCAGCTTGGTCCTAACACATAATTTGTATAGTATACCTTATGTTTCTTTAGTTGGAACTTGGTTTAGTAAATATAATACTTTTTGTAATGTGTATCCCCAAAAGGATAATGGCATACTTTTATAACTAATTATTGATCTCACCATATCCAATAATGTGTGGTTCCTCCTTTCTCTTACACCATTCCACTGAGGCGTATAAAGAGTAGTAAGTTATGATAATGTATAGAAATCCCATAAAAAATCAATGATTTCTTGATTAAGGTATTATCCACCAAAATCTGAGTTGATTTTATTGATCTTCTTACCAAGATAGTTCTTAAATTAATTCTAATATTCCTTAAATTTATCAAAAGAATCTGAATTATACCTTATTAAGTAGACATATCTGTATCAACTAAAATCATGACTAAAAGTTACGAATTATGATTACCCACCCCTTGCCTCAAAAAAATGGTCCACACACCTAGGTATGAACTAATTCATGATTCTCTTCATACCTTTTACCTTCCACACTAAATGGCGATTTAGTCATTTTTTCATATAAACACGTGTGACATACACCAATTGGTTTTAGTTAAAAAGAATAAAAATATCCATCTTTATGTAATTTATTCAATAATTTTTAATTTTCTTGAGCTTTCTAGTGATGCCAAATATGGGTGTGTTATGAGTCATATTAAGTAACTTTGTTATCGATTTCCATTAGTTGGTTAATGTAATACAACACATAAAGTCAATTATTTAAATGTGCCTTATAGTAAAAAATGATATCTTTATAAAAGAATCAAAAATTATTCAAAAATTTGAAAATAAAACAATCTCTATCTAGTATGGATACAAAAATATTTTTAATAAAATCCCTTTAAAAGTGAGATCATTCTGATCTGAAATGTGTGGTGGTATCCCCCGATAGTTACAACATCAAGTTTAGCTTCTTTGGCAGCTCATAGATCTACCTCCCCTCAGTCAATATTTCTGAATCTACTTGGTTCCTATGTTTGAATAAATATGTGAGAACCAAAATATATATCTAATATAAAGTTTTTAGAAATAGATAAATTGCACAGGATAACAAACGCACCTAAATATTGCATTTTATTATTTGGATGGGTCAAATTTTTCTTCCAGTGGCCCTTCTTGCCACATGAGAAACAAAAAATATCATATTACCTTTCATTTCCTTTAATCATTCCCTTCATGGAAGGGTATGAAGAATATTTTTACTTAGAGTTATTCTCGTTCCCTTTCCAATTTTCACTATAAAGATGAAAGTATTTTCACTATTTGAATCCTTATCAACTTAGAAAATAAGTCTGAGAAGATTTTATAGATACTTATCAATGTTATTTATATTAAAATACATAATAAATTTAGATATATCTAAGGGATTGATTCCAGAATGAGATTGATGCCCAGTTCTTATCGGAGTTTAAACCATGGAACCTCTAGTTTGTCAATGTAGATAATGATCTTGAATACGTGAGCCCAACTAGGGTACCCTCTCCATGATTTCTCTAAAAAATCACCATGTAAATCCCAAACTATTCCTATCCATATCTCTCATAGTATAGATCATAGAGGTGTTCTAACATAATATACACATACCTATTTTCATGAGACCTCATTATTTCAATAGACATTGTTTAAAATAAAATATATTGAACATCAAACACATAACTCATTTTTTTTATAGACAAGGAACTATTTATCACTTTCCCCTTTAGCAGATTGATCAGGCCTTGAGGATTATAGAATGTATGATTTCCATCAATGGCATAACACAACCCAAAGGAATCTAAACTAGACCATAATGATACTTCTAGTTAATAGGTTGTCTTTATCCAATATTGATCATAGTGATAGTGTGGATTATGAGTTTGAAATTTTATTCTATAATTAAAAGTGCATATTAATAGTAATTCTTTATTACAAATTATTTGAGAAATAATGAATGAATAAATTAATTTTATTGAATATTCCATTATTTTATCAATTCTTAATATCCCTCACTATTGAACTCAAAATATATAGTTGCTATGAAATTTTAGTGGAAAGGACCCCATTAGTTTTCTTAATGATATAGTCTTTTTAAATGAAAATAATAATAATAACATAATTTAGGTTGGAGTTCTTTCCAACTATAGGATTGCATCTCCTTTATCCGTTGAGTGTATTCCCCTATCATAAAATACTGACTTAGATTTCCTCAATACTTGCCTCAAACAAACATTGGACGTTAAACTGAATACCAATTTATTTAAGTTAGCCCAATATTCACATGATATTTACTCAATAAAATTAAGCTTCTAATCTTTGGATATATACTACACTGAGTTCTATGGTTTCATTCCCAATCAAGTAATAGAAGTCTTGGTCTAAATTAATATTATGATGGGGAGGACATTAATTTAAACTATGACCTAGGTTAATAACTCCATTTTCCATTCATGGAATGAGTCATAACATTCCACATATATATCTTTATATAACCTAATTGGAATAATCATTGTTCTCTCTTGAACCAGATCCACATCCTTGGGTGCTCCATTAATTACAAGTATTTACTAATCATATGCAAGTGAGGGGAATTAAAGGTTTGGTTAAATGGGACTATATAAATATTCTTGGACACACAGTTCCTACATAATAATAAGGGAGGTATGACCCACATGACATCATTTAATTTAATATTAAATAATTTAAAACCAAAGAAATTAATTAAATAAAATAAATTCCAACACATAGATAGGTCTTGGTGAAGCTCATGATCGGTCATACATTTAACAAAAACACAAAAGTAACCCACTAAAATTCATTTATTTATTCATTATTTATTATTAAGATAAACATTATTACATTAATTAATTAATTAATTCACTATAATCATAATGATCATCTTATCTTAAGTAGAGATACCCGTCATTTATGAAATTCATAGAAAATAAATGGAAAAACTATTTAGGTCATATTAATCATAATTAATCAATTTATCATGTAACATTCTTTATAACAATTATTAAATTTTCAAACACACATTGGTGTTCCAATCAATAAAACAAGGTTTTAATGTTGAAATTTTCAATTTAATGTAATTTTTAATTTTATCCTTTAATGGGATATTACACAAAATGTATATTTCAGATACATATCATATACCTCAGTTACAGTGTATTCAAGTCACACGCCTAAGGCTTCAGTGTGTTAAAATGGCCAAAATACACAATATGTACATCCCAGCTATATTCGATGTATCTATTTGACATGTGAAAGGTTGTCCTAGAAAACATGTCATTTACAATAAATTCATTATGTGTAATTAACTGATCAGTGTATCTAGGTACAATATGAATGGGTATATAGTGTATACTCCGTCTACACGGCCTGTAACCCAGTTTTACAACCAGATATTTGGAACGTCCTGATGGAATCTCGAGTTGTTCTTCATTTATTCTTAAAACCGTAATAAAATTAAACACTGAATAAATATGATTAATATAATGATAAAATTTTATTTAAAATAAGATTAAATAACTAATCATGTGAAATTAAAATCTAACCATGATTTTACATAGATCAAAAATAAAATAAATAATTATAAATTTAAATATAACATACCTTTGAGACCACATGAAGGTTTAGGGTGTAGTAAAAGTGTTCGACGGTTGAAGATATATTAAAATTTATTTTAATCATTATTTCATGAAACCATGATAAAGTATCCTTCATTTCATATTCATAATTAATTTATTTTATACCTAAATAAATAAATACCTAGGATTAGGAACTTTCTTCATTGATGATTTATGATCATCTGAAAACACCCTTTAGGATTGTATTAATTGCACTATGAGGATCCAATGATAAAAACCCTCTAGTATTGATCCACACATGCCCCAATGATCTTCGAGCAACACCAATTGATCATCGAGTGCTAGCACATCGAGTCAAATGTATTTCATTTTTTATTCTTGATCACTCATTTCTCAGTCTTGAATTGCACTTCTTATTCTTAAGTGGGAGAGAGAAGGAAGACTCGAGAAAGAATTCATTGTGCACAACAATTCTCTATTCTTAGTTTATGGATGTAATATAAAGTAGGCATAACCTTCTATTTATAGATTTAGGGTTTAGGTTAAAATATTATTTAAATTAATTCATGCAATTAAATAACGTTTAAAAACTTTAATAAACACATTTCACATAATAATAATAATATCATTATTATTATTTTGTGGCACACACCAACTTTCACAATAAAAAATATTATGTAATGGTCATGTTAATTAATATCTATAACCAAACTCGGTCTTGGTTTGTTCGAACTCCTCTAGAATTTATTGAACAACCGAATAAATATTTTATTAAAAAATAAATATTTTATTAAAAAATAAATATTTTATTTACATTTTAGATAATATAATTTTTTTAAAAATATTCAACAAATAAAATAAACATTTTATTCACAGTTCATAGAGTAAATATTATATATATATTCACATAATCAAATAAATTATTTATTAATAAAATAATAATTATTTAATACCTTGTGGATATTAAATAACAATAAAACTTGAATAAAATTATTCCTTAGTCTTGAGAAAATATATATTTCAATAATTAAAATCAAATAGAATTTAATTGATATCAACAAAAACACTTAGTGTGTGAACATCTAGGTTTCATTCTCATTGGCATTAGACTGGCATACCTAAAGTAAAACATTACTATCTAGCAATGGGTAAAGGAAACCAAGAGAAATAAATTAATTTCACAATGATGAAAACAAGATAAGAATTTGCACTATGTGATATAATACTTTAGTTTTGATATCTCACCATACAAGTCTCGCATCAGTTTCACCAACTGATATTCTTGATATGTCGTTATTTGACTATTTGAAATAAACTTGTTGTTACACAATGACCATGGAATTTAAGGAAATGTCTAAATTTCAATCGAAGGGATGAGGTATCATCATTAATAATGATGTAATGGACAAATCCTTCCTCATATTATCCATTAATGACATGTCACTCATGACAAACCCAATATATCTAACTTTTCCATGAACTGTTATCGTCATGGTTTATGATGTAAATATAAGTACACGGGTTGTAACATTCATTAATAATATTGTTAAAGACTAATGAACATCACAATTATGTGTGATAGGAATATACAATGAATCCTAAACATGTATAATTCCTACTAGCACATTTGTTCTCATAATATGATATCTTGTAGATTACTAAGTGTGAAATTTTTGAGTAGAAGCATAATTTACTTATGAGTACTCTCACATTCCAGTCTATGTACTACGTGTTGAGTCAATAAGGTTTTCCTTATGACTTTTCCATTCCTTCTTATTTTGAAAATCACAAACACCTTATCTTTAAGAAAATTTCTTTCTTAAGGAAAATCGCTTTTATAAGGAAAATTGCTTTCTTAAGAAAAATCGCTTTTATAAGAAAAATTATCCTTATCATATTTTCATCCATATTTTTCTTAAGTATGAGATTCGGATTCATTTTTACGGAATCAATGAAACTTTGATATAAAGCATTATGTTTTAGGATTCGGATTCTGGATAAGAACTATAAGGAAGTTTCATTCCGAATTCCGGATATGAACTCTGACTAAGTTCTATTCCAGATTCAGAATACGAATTCTGAAGAAGAATTCTCATTACGAATTCCAATAAAGAATTCCCATTACGAATTCCAATGAAGAATTCTCATTATGAATTTCAATGAAGAATTCTCATTATGAATTCTAATGAAGAAATCTCATTCCGAATTCCCATTACGAATTCTGATGAAGAATTCTCATTGCGAATCCTGATGATGAATTCTCATTACGATTTCTGATGAAGAATTCCTATTCTGAATTCACATTCCGAATTCACCTATTAAACAGAATTTGAGTATCTTTGTTTTATACACTCTGAATTAATTCAGACTCCGAAAAATATCTTTGTTAGACTCCGAACTTTTATATTGCTTACACTTCTAAAATTTGTCTACTCTTTATTATTTTCATTACACTCTGAACCTTCACTCCAAAGTTTTCATTCCGAACTTTTATGTTAGAGTTTAAAACGATGTCGTACATTCTGTTTCTTATTAACCGTTGACTAAGTGACACGTGTACAGGTCCCTCCGATCTTTAAGGAAAATATGACCGTTGGAGAAGGAGCCGACCTTACCTATAAATAGGAGCTCATTTGAAAAAGATGATAACTGATAGCTGATGGCTGATGAAAGTACTGAAAGGCTGACTAATCTTCTTGAAGTGATTTCTAGAGAGAGAGGCTCTTATTAACTCTCAAAGCTTCGTGCGACTCTGAATGTTGGTGATTACATTCGAGGGCTTCCGGGGATAGGAAGACAGAGGTGACGACTACCTTAAAGTTCGAGGGCTTTCTTGCTGAGGAAGACAGAGGTTGCCAACTACCTTGAAGTTGAGGGCTTGCGGGGATAGCAAGACAGAGACTCCGATCTTCGTATCGAGGGCTTACCCTGGTGTGGGTAAGACAGACTTTCTTGAAAGTATAAATCAAGGGACCTTTATCCAAGGTTGTTGGATACCCTTCTCTTTGGGTTAAAAGACTTATATCTTATTACTTGTAGTTTAACTACTTGTTTTATTTCCGCTGCATTCTGTATTATAAGGAAAGTATAACTTTCTTATACTTCCTTACTTGTACTCTGATTAATTTAGATTCTATACGCTTTAAGGTAGAATCTCATATTGTAATCTTTTGTTAAGTTTCAACTTCCGGAACCATATTTCCAGAATGCTCATTCGGAATCTCCTTCCTAGTTTGTATTCGGTGTTAAGAGGTGTTGTGAACTTTCTTAGTTTAACTTTGTTAAACTTAGCCTTTTACTTTGCTTAAGGAAAACATAGTTATTCTTAACTAACTTTAAAGGTTCCAAAGGAATTTTTAAAGTATACAATTCACCCCCCCCCCCCTCTTGTATATTGAGCATCTACATCACTATTTCGATCCTACATTTGGTATCAGAGGTTGGAAACCTCTTACTCTATACCAATCTTACATTTGGTATCAGAGTAGGTATCTGAAATAGTTATACTCACGAATAAGTTTTTCTTTCTCACTTTATCCTTCCGAACTTTGTCATTCCGAATTTACATTCCGAACTTTTCTCATTCCGATCTTTGTTATTATGATTCTTTGCTACTAACAAGTTTGTGTGCAAAGTTATTTTAAGTATGGCAGGAATTAATGTTGGTTCAATTGATAATCTGAATCCTACAAGACCACCCATATTTGATGGTAATGACTATGAATACTGGAGAGATCGTATGAAGACTTTTGTTATTAATACTGGAGTAGACAACTTTGTTATGCTTACTGGTGATTATAAAATTCCTGACAAGGAAGTCAGATCTTTCACTAACCAGAAAAAGCAAGAATATAAACTCAACTATAAGGTATGCAATACTTTACTATGTTCAATGACCAGAAATATATATAGCCAAATTTCTTCTTATGAAGCAGCTAATTGTATATGGAAGAAGTTAGAGGTTACACACTTTGGGACTTCCAAAGTGATTGAGACTAGAAGAGCTATGCTTAGAGCTGAATATCATGGCTTCAATTTTCTTTATGGAGAACCTATCTGTAAATTTCAACAATGATTTATGACTATTGTCAACAGTCTACAATCTATGGGAGAGAAAGGTTTAGATGATGAAGCTCTTGTGGACAAGATAATTGACATTATGCCCAATGAGTGGGAATCCAAGAGAACAGCTATAGATGAGAACAGGAAGGTCACTCAAATTACTCTTGATGAATTATTTGGAACTCTTCTACAACATGAAACTAGAATAAAGAGAGATGCTGACAACATCAAGAAAAAGAATGGAAATGGTAATGTTTCTTTTACTACAACTTCAAATCAGATGAAAGCTAAGACTCCTGAAAGAGTAACCAGATCCACGTCTAAGAAAGTCATTTTCCAATCCGAATCTAGTGAGAGTGAAGTCTCAGAAAATGAATTAGTCAATCTTTCTCGAAGGATGAACAAGATAGCTGGACAGAGAAATTTTCAATCTAAGTAGAAGAAAAAGGAAAGGAAAGATAAGAAAGATGGAGAAGTTACTTGTTATGAATATAAGAGAGCTGGACATATTAGACCAGATTGCCCTATGCTCAAAAAGAAAGAAAGGAAGGAAAGACATTCAGACAGGAACAGAAAGAAGTATTATAAAGCTAAAGCTAAGAAAGTTCTGAAAGCTAATGATACCTGGAGTGCCAGTGGTGGTGATTCTTCAGATGAATCTTCTGATTATGAATCTTCAGGACAGAAGAATCTTGGTCTTATAGCCAGATTACCTATTGATAATCATTTTCTTATGGCTAAGGTACGAAGTGCTGAATCTTTGACCAATGTTTCTTTAAATTCTAATGATAGTAAGTATTATAACTCTTCTGATGAAGAATCATCTTCTGAGGAGGAAAATACTTTACCTACTTATGAAGAACTCTCTAGATTTGCTGAACTTCTTGAGATTGAGAATTCTAAACTCAATAAGAAACTTGATAAGGCAAACTCTAGGAACTCTATTCTTACAAAAGAGATATCAGATCTTTCTAAAGATCTTGATAAGAAAAATGCTGATTTTGAAAGTATTTCAAAAAATCTTGAGGAAGTAAGTTCTGAGAAGAACAAACTTTCTAAAGAGTTAGAAAAAGTAATTTCAAATAAAAATGTTTTCAAGCCTAACTCTAGTTCTAAAACTAATGATTTTGAGGATAAAAACTTGGTTGTAAAACTCAAGTCCGAAATTTTTTCCTTAAAGAAGTGTTTATCAAACTTTACCCATGGTAAGGAAAATTTTGATAAGATGTATTCCCAAATACGACCTTTAAGAAATAAATCTGGATTTGGTTATACGCATGCAAAACCTATTTTCAGTAACAATTATTTTGTTCCTCAAAATGCCTCATTTTGTACCAAGTGTCAATGTGGTGGTCACTGGGCAAATAATTGTTCCTTAAATAAACCCAATCTCTAGGATTTCACAAAGCTTAATTTTATAAGAAAATGTGGGTTCCTAAAATTTTATTGTCTGGAAATCTCGGATCCAAACAAGTTTGGATTCCGAAAGTCTAATTTTCTTCTTGATTTCAGGAAAATAAAGAAAGTACCAGCAACAATACATGGTACATGGATAGTGGATGTTCCCAGCACATGACTGGTAACAAAATCTTTTTTGAAAAGATTATCAAAACGAAAGGAGGAAAGGTAACTTTCGGAGACAATTCTAAGGGAGAGATTGTTGGTATTGGTAATATTGTTCTTTTAGGTAAAACCTTGATTTCAAATCTTCTTTTTGTTAAAGGTCTTAAGCACAACCTCATTAGCATAAGTCGGTTATGTGATGAAGGTTACCTTGTGAATTTTAGGAATGATAAATGCGTAGTTCACAATTCCAAGGAAGAATTTATTCTCTCAGCCAATAGGCAAGAGAATATCTACACTTTGAACCTAGAAGACCTCAGGAGCCAAGATTTACCTTTCCTAAGTGAAATGGAAGATCATTCTTGGTTATGGCATAGAAGATTAGGTCAATGTAATCTTAGGAACCTATGTAAACTCTCTAAGAAGAAACTAGTTAAGGATCTACCGGAGCTTAGATTTGATTCTTCTAAAGTTTGTGATCCTTGTCAATATGGCAAGAAACATAAATCTAGTTTTAAGTCAATCAGTGAAGTCTCAACAACTGATGCATTGCAGTTAGTGCACATGGATCTTTATGGTCCAACACAAACTGGAAGTATTGGAGGCAAATACTATGTGTTTGTTCTAGTTGATGATTACACTAAATTTACTTGGGTCTATTTTCTAGCAAAGAAATATGAAGCTTTTTCTTATTTCAAAAGTTTTAGAGCTCAAGTTAAAAATGAGAAAAACCTTCCATTGAAAACTATTCATAGTGATCATGGAGGAGAATTTCAAAATTCTGATTTTGAAACTTTTTTTAGTAATAAAGGTATTACTCACAATTTTTCAGCACCTAGAACTCCTCAACAGAATGGTGTAGTTGAAAGAAGAAATAGAATTCTTCAAGAGATAACTAGAACAATGTTGAGTTAATATTCTATTGCTAGACATTTCTGGGCTGAAGCTGTAAGTAATGCTTGCTATACTATAAATCGAGTTTTGATTAGACCTTTTCTTAATAAAACTCCTTATGAGTTATGGAATGGTAGAAAACCAAGACTTTCCTACTTCAAGGTTTTTGGTTGCAAAGTATTCATTTTGAATACTAAATACAACTTACATAAATTCATACCAAATTCTGATGAAGGAATTTTCTTAGGATATTCCACAACCTGTAAGGCTTATAGAGTTTTTAATAAAAATACCTGTACTGTTGAGGAAACAGTACATGTAAAATTTGATGAGTCAGATCCTTTTGTTTTTAAAACATCTCAACTTACATCTTCGGATGTGTTTTCAAAAACTGATTGTCAAACTTTGATAGAATAACCTTCTGATAAGGAAATTGTTCTAGAAGATACTTCTGAAACATTTATCCCAGAAGACTTTCTACCCTATGTTGATGAACAGGTTTTACAAAACCCAAATCAGGTGTTTCTTAAGAATAATCCCAGTGATAGTATCATTGGTGATGTAAATCAACCTGTAAGGACTAGAAGTTCCTTAAGAAATGAAGTAGAACATCTAGCATTTCTTTCCCAATTAGAACCTAAAAGCACTGATGAAGCTTTAGGAGATGATGATTGGATCAAAGCAATGCAAGATGAACTAAATGAATTCGAAAGGAATAAAGTCTGGACCTTGGTTGAAAGACCTAAGGAAACTTCTGTTATTGGAGTAAAATGGGTTTTCAGAAATAAATGTGATGAAAATGGAGTCATTGTTAGAAATAAAGCTAGACTTGTTGCTAAAGGCTATAATCAGCAAGAAGGAATAGACTATGAAGAAACCTATGCTCCAGTAGCTAGACTTGAATCTATCCGTATTCTACTTGCCTTTGCAGCATTCTTTAATTTCAAACTTTTCCAAATGGATGTGAAATGTGCTTTTCTTAACGGTTATGTTCAAGAGGAAGTTTTTGTTGAACAACCTCCTGGATTTGAAGATACAAAACATCCTGATCATGTTTTTAGACTTACCAAAGCTTTGTATGGCCTTAAACAAGCCCCACGAGCATGGTATGATAGACTTACTGGATTTTTTCTTCAAAATAACTATGTTAAGGTAAATGCAGATCCAACCCTTTTTATAAAGAAAGATAAGAAAAATGTTTTGATTGTTCAAATTTATGTTTATGACATTATATTTGGTTCAACTCAGCAATCTTTGACTGACTCTTTTGCTAGTCTAATGAAATCTGAGTTTGAAATGAGTATGATGGGTGAGTTAACATTTTTCCTTGGTTTTCAAATTTCTCAAAAACCAGAAGGAACCTACATATCTCAACATAAGTATATTAAAGATCTTCTTAAAAAGTATGGTTATGACAACACTAAGAGTATAAGAACTCCCATTGGTACCTCAAACTCTTTAGATCTTGACGAAGCTGGGAAACCAGTAGATCAAACATCTTTTAGAGGTATGATAGGAAGTCTACTTTACATAACATCTAGTCGACCAGACTTAATGTTTTTAGTATGCTTATGTGCAAGATATCAATCCAATCCAAAGGAATATCACTTAAAGGCAGTAAAAAGAATTTTTCGCTACCTTAAGGGAACCATGGATCTAGGATTATTTTATACTTCTAGAAATAATTTTGTTCTAAAAATCTTTTCTGATGCTGACTTTGGTGGATGTAGAATGGATAGAAAAAGTACATCCAGAACTTGTCATTTCTTAGGAGATTCACTAGTTTCTTGGTCCTGCAAGAAGCAACATTCTGTAGCACTTTCCACTGCTGAAGCTGAATATGTAGCAGCTGGAAGTTGTTGTGCTCAAGTGTTGTGGATGCAACACACACTCACAGACTATGGCTTGAGTTTTACTAAAACTCAAATTTTGTGTGATAACACAAGTGCCATTTCCCTCAGTAAGAACCCTTCACATCACTCTCGTGCAAAAAACATAGATAT
The DNA here is from genome assembly GCA_963277665.1 of Viscum album. Classification (NCBI taxonomy): domain Eukaryota; kingdom Viridiplantae; phylum Streptophyta; class Magnoliopsida; order Santalales; family Viscaceae; genus Viscum; species Viscum album. Next base: position 564,411,671 of record OY728134.1, on the reverse strand, counting down.
TAGGCATCACTTTCTTAGGGATCACACACTTAAAGGAGATATTACTCTTCAGTTTATCGGAACGCAAGATCAACTTGCTGATATTTTCACAAAATCAGTGTCTTATGATAGATTTGAATATATTAAACAGAAGTTAGGAATGATAACCGTAAGGTAATCTTTCTTAATTAACTTTCTGTTGAAAAATTCTCCTTACAGTAATAAACTCCTTTTCATAGGGGGAGTACATTTGATTGTTTTTTAACAAAGTATTTCAAAATTTGTTTTCAAACTTTTCGGAACAAAGATTTCCGGAATGGAACTTCCGGATCTAAAATTTTCCAGAATGGACATATTCATACAGAATACTCCTGGAATAGAAGTGTTCGTATTGAAAATTTCCATAATGGAAAATTACGTACTGGCAGTTTCATAACCAGATTTTTGTACCGATTCTTTTCGTAATGTGTTTTTCGTACTAACTTTTTTATACTAAATATTTTTTTTAGCTTGTTTTTCGTACTTAGTTTTCCGTAATTAGTTTTTCGTACTAAGTTTATTTTTCATAGAAAATTTTTTACGAAATCTTCCATTACGAATAATCCTCCTAAGCCAATCCGAAAGGTATGATTTCCCTACTCAAGGTTTCGTAGTCATATTTTACTTGCTGGAATTTTCTTGTATTATGTTTTCGGATTATAGTTTTCTTAATTCTTTGTTTTAATAAAAACCTCAAAAAGATCGGATTCAAGTTTTCAACCGTCAGATCTGATCTCAGCTTATTCCAACCGTTAGATCAACTGTGGAATATGAACCGTCATCTCGTTGCCTATATAAAGGGGACCCAAATACTCGTCCCACATCGACCTCAAGATCTCGCGTCCCGAATCTCTGCCTCTCTAATTTAAGGTTGTTCCAAACTTCAGTCTTCTCTGTTCCGAACCTTCTAGAGGACTTCAGACCCGAATGTCTGCGGAGTTAGCATCTCAAGAAATTTCTTCCACCAAGCCTATTTCTCAGTGGTTAGTTTACAGAGAAAGGTTAGTCCATCCGGATTTTTTCAATAACTATGATTCTCTTATCTCAAAGAATATTAAGTTGAATGGCTGGGAAGATGTTGCTGTATCCAAACCGGTGACTCAAGACGATGTTTTTACAGAGTTACTTGTCGAGTTCTATGAAACTATTTCCTTCTTCCAGGAAGATAATAGGGAGAAGTTTTCTTTTAAGTCTTATGGCAAGACCTACAAACTTTCTTATACCAAGGCAGCAAGCTTGGTAGGGTTGTCCTATGAAGTAGAAGCCGAATTTATTTCTCATGTTTTTTCGGACTCTAAGGGTAGCTTCGACAAGGAAAAGGCATTAGAAACTCTCAGACTGGCTGATGACAAGGCTCTGAAGATTGCAAGTCTATCCAAAAACTTCCGGATTCTAGAGTTGTGGGTACAAGGACTTATTATACCGAGTAAAGGTGATAAAGACAGCTTGAAGAAGAGTGAGATCTATATCTTAGATTTCCTGATAAATCTAAGGAAGTTCAAATTCATGAGGCACATTCTTATAACCATTGAAAATCTTAAGAAAGGAAATCTCAGAGCTCAGATCGTAATGTACCCAGAAATATTATCAAAGTTGATAGTTCGGTGCCTTGAATCTTTCAAGGAAGCTTGCAGATCTAAGCCAAGGGTTTGTAAAATTTTGTTGGTTAGTGATGACACCCTTAAAAGGATGGATGTGGCTTTCAACAATGATATTGGTGAGTTCGTTGATTTACCTAATCAAGAAGAAACGGTTCCGAAGGCTGCTGAACTGGAATCATCCAAACCAGTGAAGAAGATAAAGTTGAAGGAAGTTGAAGTTGTAGTCCAAGATCCTAAGACTAAGGAAGTTCAAACCGCTCCTCCCAAACCAAATAAGAAGAAGACCTATCCTGATGAGGTAGTTACAAAGTGGAGAGCTGATAAAGAGAAAAGGAAACTAGGGGATCCACAGTTCGGATTGGACCCTGCGGAAGCTAAGGCATTAAAGGAAAGAACTGCTGATGAGCTTGAAAAACAAGAAAAGGAAAAGAAGCTTAAGAAGAAGATGTCAAAAGCCGAGGTAGTCCAAGCGTTGTTGAAGTTTAATGAGATGGTATCCGGAAGCATCCCAGTTCCGAGATCTTTCTCCCTAGAATCTCTACCTGAGACTCCAGGAAGAAACCTTGATTTTCCGGAAGAGACTACAGCTAAGCATGTTGAGCAATTTGAGCAGATTCAGCAAGTGGGAGAGGAAGAAGAAGCTGCTTATGGAAGTGGTGAAACAGGAGATCTTTTAAAACAAGTGTATGATTATAAAGCATCACCTTCGGAATATCTATCACTCCGAACTTCAGAGGCTGAATCCTCCAAGTTAGTAACTCCAGAGAAGGATAAGAATGAGGAATATGTAGTTCAGAAAGTTGTTGATGAGATTATTCAAGTGTCCACTGGGGAGCAGAAAACTCCTGATCAAGAATCTATTCCAAAAAAAGACAAGGTAAAGCAACTCCTTGTTGAAACACCAAAATCAGTGGCTAGCAAGAAAAGAGAATATGGTGATTCGTCTAAAAGAAAGTTGGAGCTTATTGAGGAAGAAAACTCTCCAAGCAAGATTTCAGATTCGGATTCATCATCGTTGGGGCATGATTTTGTTGTCCAGTATTTAAAGAAGTTGGTGGGATCCATTCCGACATTCTCTAGTATTGATTCAAGATGCCAGATGCTCCAACATGCATTGAATCAGAAAACTGACTCCGTATCTATGGTTATGGAAAAGTGCGTTGAGATTGAGGCTCAGTTCAAAACGTTTTTTGTTGGTTACGAAGCTCATAGAAAATCTTATAAGAGGATGACAAACTGGTTGAAGAAGACTGTGGAAGAGATGAGGTCGTTCGATGAGTTTCAAGACAATGTTAAAGATGGTTTTGAGACCGTGGACAAGAAGATAAATGAGTTAACTGCATCCTTTGAAGAGAAGCTGATAGAAGAGAAGAACTTCCGGATTCTAGAAGTGAGAGATCTAAATGGGAAGTTGAATTTTGTTTCTCAGAATTGGAAATTTTAAAGGGATAATCGGATCGATTTTGAAGAAAGGATGAAGGCTCATGAAAAGAAGATCAAAGCTCAAGAAGAAAAGCTGAAGGCTCAGCAAGAAAAAATTGAAGCTCAATCCGAAAGAATAGTTGTCTTAGAGAAGCAAGCTGAAGATGGTCATAAAGACCTGAAGAAGATCAAGACTATTCTAAAGGGGCTCATGTCAAAGGAAAAAGATCCGAAATAATCAAATCCGATCTTTTTGTTGTAATTTTTTTTCTTTGTTGTCGAGATTTCAAACCTAATGAAACTTGTGCCTTTCGTTTCTTTTGTTGTCATTACTAATATTTCAGGTACTTTGTTATTTATTTTCCATTCCCTCCAATTCTTTTTGAAAATCACAAAGGGGGAGAAGGAAAAGATCCTTAAGAAAAAGAAGAACTCTAATAAGAGTTTATCAAAGGGGGGGTTTCATTAAAGAAGACATTCTTATTTTTCACTCCGGAAATCTGAATACGATCCTTAAAGTTTCAAAGCCTAAGGGGGAGTTAGTCGTATTCATCAATATCCTTAAAGCAAAGGGAGATAAGCCTTAATGTTTTTTTTCTTTTTTCTTAGAATAGCGTTTTCTTAAGGATGTTTGTGCTTTCCAAAAAGGGGGAGATTGTTGAGTCAATAAGGTTTTCTTTATGACTTTTCCATTCCTTCTTGTTTTGAAAATCACAAACACCTTATCTTTAAGAAAATTGCTTTCTTAAGGAAAATCGCTTTTATAAGGAAAATTGATTTCTTAAGAAAAATCACTTTTATAAGAAAAATTATCCTTATCATATTTTCATCCATATTTTTCTTAAGTATGAGATTCGGATTCATTTTTGCGGAATCAATGAAACTTTGATATAAAGCATTCTGTTTTAGGATTCGGATTCTGGATAAGAACTATAAGGAAGTTTCATTCCGAATTCCGGATATGAACTCTGACTAAGTTCTATTCCAGATTCAGAATACGAATTCTGAAGAAGAATTCTCATTATGAATTCCAATAAAGAATTCTCATTATGAATTCCAATGAAGAATTCTCATTATGAATTTCAATGAAGAATTATCATTACGAATTCTAATGAAGAAATCTCATTCCAAATTCCCATTACGAATTCTGATGAAGAATTCTCATTACGAATCTTGATGATGAATTCTCATTACGATTTCTGATGACGAATTCCTATTCCGAATTCACATTCCGAATTCACCTATTAAACAGAATTTGAGTATCTTTGTTTTATACACTCTGAATTAATTCAGACTCCGAAAAATATCTTTGTTAGACTTCAAACTTTTATATTGCTTACACTTCTAAAATTTGTCCACTCTTTATTATTTTCATTACACTCCGAACCTTCACTCCAAAGTTTTCATTCTGAACTTTTATGTTAGAGTTTAAAACGATGTCTTACATTCTGTTTCTTATTAACCGTTGTCTAAGTGACACGTGTACAGGCCCCTCCGATCTTTAAGGAAAATATGACCGTTGGAGAAGGATCCGACCTTACCTATAAATAGGAGCTCATTTGAAAAAGCTGATAACTGATAGCTGATGGCTGATGAAAGTACTGAAAGGCTGACTAATCTGCTTCAAGTGATTTCTAGAGAGAGAGGATCTTATTAACTCTCAAAGCTTCATGCGACTTCGAATGTTGGTGATTACATTCGAGGGCTTCTGGGGATAGGAATACAGAGGTGACGACTACCTTAAAGTTCGAGGGCTTTCTTGCTGAGGAAGACAGAGGTTGCCAACTACCTTGAAGTTGAGGGCTTGCGGGGATAGCAAGACAGAGACTCCGATCTTCGTATCGAGGGATTACCCTGGTGTGGGTAAGACAGACTTGCTTGAAAGTATAAATCAAGGGACCTTTATCCAAGGTTGTTGGATACCCTTCTCTTTGGGTTAAAAGACTTATATCTTGTTACTTGTAGTTTAACTACTTGTTTTATTTCCGATGCATTCTGTATTATAAGGAAAGTATAACTTTCTTATACTTCCTTACTTGTACTCTGATTAATTTAGATTCTATACGCTTTAAGGTAGAATCTCATATTGTAATCTTTTGTTAAGTTTCAACTTCCGGAACCATATTTCCAGAACGCTCATTCGGAATCTCCTTCCTAGTTTGCATTCGGTGTTAAGAGGTGTTGTGAACTTGCTTAGTTTAACTTTGTTAAACTTAGCCTTTTCCTTTTCTTAAGGAAAACATAGTTATTCTTAACTAACTTTAAAGGTTCCAAAGGAATTTTTAAAGTATACAATTCACCCCCCCCCCCCCTCTTGTATATTGAGCATCTACATCACTATTTCGATCCTACATTTGGTATCAGAGGTTGGAAACCTCTTACTCTATACCAATCTTACACTATGTATCCCATAAAATTAATTTATCCAACCACATAAAATTATTTAAGAATATATTTTTATCACATAAAGGTTATCATCATAGTATGATACTAATATGACCTTATCAATGCGACCTATTCTCTAAGACATTATTATATTAGTGTCTTGCAAAACATTGATCAATATGTAATAAGAAGTTTTATTAATATCAAATACATAAAATATTAGTACAATCAAAGTAAAAAAAATTGGTCCTAAGAAACCAACTCCAATAGGTTATAGGTATTTTGAAGGAGGTAGAAAAATAAATAATACTAAAATATTTTGTAAAATCCATACCTCTTATTGAGATAACCACATTTTCTTTACACCATAATCCCTATAAGGTTGGTATTCTAACTAAACTAAGACCTAGAGTATATAGGTAGGGATGTTAGTAAGATATTGTGGTATTTATTATCCAAAAAAATGATTTTTAAGTGTGTATAAGAGAGGGGATGTGGTGTACTTTTATAAGTTGTGGAGGGGAAACACTTTGAATTTTTTAAATGATTAAAATATATTAATGTATTACTCAAGACAGATGGATCCATTATAGACTATTTATGAATATATGATGATATAAAGTTTAAATATGTCTATAAAATATGATTTATATAATGTTTCAGTTCTTTTTAACCATAATATATTTAGTTTAACACCTGGTAAACTTATTTTAACCTTAACTGTGGTAACATATATTTAATGTTTTTAATTTTAATTAAGTCAAAAAATTAAGTTAACCTTGTTAGATAATATTAATTATGATTATTAAAAACATTTTATCTATTTTATCAAATTCAATTTACATAATTTTAGAAAATTAATTTAATATGAATCCCTTAAAATGCAATGAAAAGTGGTTTTCCACAAAAAAATGACTTTTTAATTACAAAAAAATCAGACAAAAAATAATCCTAAAATATATTATAAGGAAATTATTTGGATTATTCATAATATTAAGGAACTAATATTACTTTGAAAATATTTTAAATAAAAAATTTACATTTTAAATAAAAAGATAATATTTTAAATTCATGAAAATAAAATATCTCTTTCAATAAAAATAGGTAATTTTATTATCCATTGTAAAAATATTTTTTTAAAAATAATTATAAAAAATTCACTATAAGATAATTTTGATATGTTTATTTAAAAAATAAATTTAAAATTTAAAATTAAAATTCTAAAATTTTGAAATTAAGAATTTAAATAAAACCGTATAATATATATATATATAAATTTTCTATAAAGAAAAACATTTCTTTATTAATTATTAAATTAATTTATATTCATATAGTGAATATAAATATATAAAATATAATTCATTAATATTAATGAGACATAAAATTGATTTAGTATTAACATTAACTAGGTTTTTATAACTTCCAATATTGATTGTGTATGCCAAGTGGGATATATTTCCCCATGAGAATAGATATGGAATGTAGGTTGGATATACTGAACCTTGAGATTGAATTTGTATGCTAGTTGGGATATAAAATCCCTAATATTTACTGAATATGCAAGTTGGGATATACTATAACCCTTAGATTTTATATGTACACTAGGTGAATTTTACTTTCTCTTGAGACATACGATGAGTTATTTAGAGAGTGGATAAGACTTGATAGAATTATCACCATAGACAGATTGTATACTGATATTAATCAAAACAAGTATGTATCGACTGCCAAGGTGGATCCTAAACCACCTGATGGTTTGAATGGTGTTATGAATGTTTTTATGTTACATCTTCTATTTAACTCATGACATACATACACATATATACTTGTTTTTTTTAAGGTCACTTTCAAAGGTACCCTGCTAAGTTTTAAAATCACATCTTACAATAAAACCTTATTGTACATGTAGATATTATGGTTTTCAAGAATGTAAATTAAATAAACCTAGTATGAGTTGATGAGATAGATGATCTCAATAAAGATGTTGTGACTAATCTGAGGAAATTACACTGATTTTGGTTGGGAGTTTTCATTTTTATTTATATAGATTTATTCTTACACTCTATATGTTCATCCCATTGGGTGATCCTATTATAATATATGACCTCCTCCCTGTATGTATACCATTTTCTATCTCATGATGATATATTTATTATAGTTATCCTTTACTTGTAAATCCACAAGTTTTCCTTGATGTTTATTTGGTTATGGATATTACTATTATTTATTATAATTTCTTATGATAATTTTTAGGGTACGGTATTCCCAAGTGGTTTTATCATACCCTCACTATTAGTTACTAAAAAATTTATCCTTGACAACTTATGAATTAAATTGTACAAAAAATGGAATGTAACTATGTTTAAACATAGGGATAATTTTTGGAACAAAAGTGTTTTTTATTGATTCATATATGGAAAATAATAATAATGGGTGGTGAAAATTAGAATATTGAGTAACAACCTACACACTTGGGGATATAAGGGAAAGATGTATAGTGGTTTACCCAACCTAGAGTTGATAATCAGGATGGTCACTCCCACATGGAGTGGATACCACTTGTGAGGGAAATATAAATCCACTAAAACTAACTATGTATTCATATTTTCAGTGTAATATAATGATAAAACTCAACATTCAACTTATTTATACTCTCTCAAAACATAACTAAGCTTTTATAGTGATTTAGAAGGCCCCTTTATTGTTATTTAATAATCCTTAAATAAGAACATTGATTTCACAACTTTATTGGGGTTTTTGTTTCCACAACCTTTGTAATATTAGTTGTTTATTTTTGAATTTTTTTCATGTATAAACTGATGTGGTTATTAGTCACACATGTATAGGGTGTCACTCTTCCACACAACCAATTCTATGAAAGATAATTTTCTACATCTAGTGTTCTACTATAATATCAACTATTTTATTATGAACACCCTCACAAGATATTACCCATTGATTTTTTTATAGAATCCCAATTCCTTGTGTGAACTTATATATAAACTCTATCACTCAAACATATTGGTCTTCCATTTATATTCCAATAATATTTAAATTAGGATTATGATACCAAATCATGAAAAAATAATTATAATTGTTTATCAAAATAAATTTCAGTTAAAATTATTTTTCTATATTAAAAAAATTAAGAATGGCCCAAGACACTTCACCGTCAAGTACAAAAATAAAATTATGGTATAAAATGGTTTATAAAATCCTATAGAGTTGTATTTCACTCATACATCATATTATGAAAATAATCTTTAAGTTTATGTTCTTGTATTAGAATATACTCTTTTCCTCACATAGCCTCTTCCCTCAAGTCCATGTTATATTCTAAATACACAACCAATCTCCTTCACCTCATCCTATATTAATACATATCCTATATATTTTTTCCTTTTTTATAGATTAATTACATTTGGTATAGAGTATGAATTTTATCCTTCCACATGGATAATGATTCTTCTGGGAGATTCCATCCAATCATAACATTAAATTGAATTCCATCCTCCAAGATATAATCTTAACTTTTCTATTATTGATATTACTAAACATGAAAATATTATTTGAACTTTCGAAAATTTGGTTAGGAAATTATATAATATTATTCATTTATCCTCTAAGTGTTTTCAATGTGTACAACTTGGATCTTGATCTTCATCATCATCGGTGAATTAATCTTCCCCAACCCTTCCATTAAATTATAAAACACCCATGATATATTATGTATAGTTTATAGAGAATTAAAGTCTTGGTGATACAATTTTATATGGTCTAAACTTTATTAATTATGAGAATGAAAAAATGGGCCTATCACTGCATATGTTGAAATTTTAGGAAATGTTATAGGATTATTACTCTATGTGTCGAGGAATCCAACCATTAAATTTTGTGAGAAATGTATAAGGAAATTAATATATGGGAAGATGATACATTTAGGGAGTTACTCACCATAGTGAACAATGTTATGAGTATCACATTTAGATTGAATTTGATTCTTGAAAGCTCTATGGTAATGAAGAAGATACTCCTAATTCAACAAAATAGGTTTTATGAAAAGACCTTTATGATTGATGACCAATAATTGGATTTATTTCTAATTTATAACTTTAAAAAATACTGATTAATTATGAGATGAAGTGTTAATAAACAATGGGACGGAATAGAAAATTCAATAAAGTGTTATCCTTTAAGTCCTTGATGAATGTAGAGATTCATGATGATTTTCAAAAATCTGAACCTAATTTAGAAGATGATGACAATGAGATGTATTTTGAGAAGTTGATGTCATGTATCTAATGATGGTTTTGGAGATGAAAAGTTAAATTTAAAGGATAATAACCTTTAATTAATATATATTGTGGCATAATTGAAATTTTTACAGAAAATTACCCAAATCATAAGGAGAAAAGTGATAGAGATAGATAAACCATAAATAAAACATTAACGATAAATAATTATGAAAAACTTTGTAGAGGATATATTCTATCAGGAAGATTAAATTAATCAAACTGAAGTTCTATGTCACCTTATCAATCCACGAGTCTGTGTAGAATTTGATGTTTCAAGAGTTCCGTTTGAGTATGTGTGGATCAATATGGGTGAGGAATACCACTAAAAAACACATGGTCTATGAAAATTGTACTGATTTTTGTTCTGGATGCAAGCGCTTGGGTCACTCACTGGATTTTTGTCATACGGGGTCTCAGTTTTCTTTGAGGAGGGGAAATAATAACAGAAATGAACATGGGGTACAGGGGGAGGGAGGGATGTCAAAGAAGAAGTATATTGTGGTTAATTTCAAGGTGGGTGGACGAGATTCCTCTTGTACTTTTCAATTGGAGGATATGACTCTCAACAATCTAGTGACTCGTGATGCAGAAATTGTGGCAGGGTATAGCTAGCCATCTTGTTCTTGGTCGCCTATGAAGAAGTCATTGGTGCCTCAATCCAATCCAATGATGGATAATATTTTTAATATGTTGAGGATGGACCTTGATAGACCTATATCTTCACTTGGTGTTAAGGATAATAGTCTGGTTTGGAAGGATATGGCTCGATTGGAAGCTCTGGAGATGGGAAGTCATGAGGCTGTGGTGCAGATGGCGGATGGTGATGAGGATAATTTGGTTGACGTGCTGGGGTTGGCCAGTGGTGTTTTGTTGAAGGGGTTTCAGGGGCCTACTTCAATGGTGGATTTACAGTCCAGTTTTGGGAATGTCGGGGTCCTGCTTCCAGGCACCAATCCTCAATTCCATTGAACAATAAATTTGAAGGGCTTGCTGAGGCAGACCCGAGTACTGACTTTACTAACTCACTAGAGACATTCTAGGGATTCTTGTATGAGTGCAATAGAGATAATGGTGAGTTATTTTCATTAAAGTTATAAAATATGACCAATCCATGGAGGTAAAATAATATATTTTAACCTTCATCTTTCATAGGTTGAGGTATGTGTATTCATCATCTTCTCTGTAGTTTATTATATTGTTGTTATAAAATTGTTATATAATAACATAAATATAAAGTAATATGTCGTCTATAAATGTTAAGTATATATTTAGTGATAGAAAAACCGATGTAGAAAGCTTTTATTTTAGAATGTGTTTATTGACATTTTATAATGTGTTTGTGAAACATATATGTATGGAAATATTAATATCTATATAGGGGGAGTTCCCTACTTATATAAGAGTCTCAGTAAGTGTGAATTTATCATTTCCATTTTTAAGTATATTTTGATATATTGATATTGATATTGATATTTTTTTCAATAATGATATTGTTCATGTAATCCTAGAGTTGATAGATTACAATTTATTACTAAGTGTTAAACAATTAGAATTATCTGATAGGAAATTTTCAAATTCAAGTGGACTATGAATTATGGTAATTTTACATAATATTTTTTGGAAAAAATATACAAATGTTTAGATTGTTGAGTCTTCATTGTAGTATGCTTGAAATATTGATGAGATCATGAAGAATGAGGACTAAAGTATGATGAATTTATGAGTTTGTTGAAGAGTTTAAAAAGTAAAATAGCATGTCAATTAAGTTTCATTTACTTGAATACATCAAATAAATTTTTTTTTCTTTTATTTTTAAGCAAAATATCAACTAAATTGATATAAAAATATTGATTAACATTTTGGATAATTATTAATAGTATTTGAGACTGATTAGAGTTGATGGAGGATGAGGTAAGTGGTCAATGGATAAAAAGTCCCAAAACAAAACCATGTTAGGTTTTAACACCACATGTTGATCATTCAATAAGTTATGGATGAAAACAATATTACATGGTTTTGTTAGTTTAGTCATTGGTTAATCCAACTTGAGTCAAAAAATATTTTTACATGTCATGTAAGAGAAGTTATTTATATTGGTCAAAATATGAAATTAAACACGTTGTGTTTTTGTTTCACACCTAAATGTGGTCGTATGATTCTTCATATTTAGGGAATTACTCATAGTCTTCAAATGGTTTCCAAAGGAGTTTATTTTTGGAATCAGAAACACCAAATGGTTCCTCCTTTCATGAAAGGATATGGAACTAGTTTTTAAATGTATATTGTTACTTGGAATTTTTCCAACAAAACTTAACTCACATTAGAGAGAGGATGTATAATGAACCAACCTAGGTTACCCTCGAACCTGGTACCCGAACCGTTCCGTCAAATACCTGAAGGGAGTTCATGATCCCCATGGACTGGAGACCAAAACCTGGTCATCGAACAACAAATGATAGGAAAAAATTTCACCCAACCTGAACAAACACATGGAATATATAAAAACGAAACAATAAGTAAAAGAATAAACTAACTATTATAAAAGTAGGAAAAAATACAAAAGGAAAGTACAAATGTAAAATAGAAAAACCAAAATGATACTCCATGTGATGGTGTGGACGAACTCCCACTATCTCACCACCAGATACCCAACTTCGTAGACATGAAACCTCACTGCCTCACTATGACATCTTTCATTTCCATACATTGGAAGACATTCATAGTTCTATGCACCACCGAAGAGGTGCACATGGTGTGAGATAATAGGCTCAATTGGATCCCACTTAGGTGTTCCATAGAAATTCTATGCATAAAAAATATTGTATGCTAATTTTAAATAAAACATGGCATGATAAGTAGTTAAGAGTTTTTATAGAAAATATGGTAAATGTTTCCATTTTAAAACAAATCTAAGACAGAAAAAGGTATATCAATTTAAAATAACAATTTCCATATCATCTTTCATAATAATTAACAACCATATCATTGATAAAACAATATAAATACATACGATACAAAACAATAGTATCATCATTGGAATCACAATACCATGGAATACAAAAAGGTCACACAACAGTCTACTCATACCCAAAAATCATGGAATAGTGCACTAAAAAACTTGAAGCCAATTATCTACATTCCAGGACTAGGTAGAGACTCCATAAACTGAAGCCCCAATATCATATACATACCTAGATCCAATAATATATGCTCTAGGACAAGAGGAACACCATAGAGAGTGAACACCCACAATGGAAGATGGCCTCAAGACAAACCTTCCACCTAGTACTCTAGGTAACCCATGTGTTAATTTTCAAAATAATTTCACTACCATTTCACCAAACCATTTTTAATTCTTTGAAAATATACATTTTCTTGCCATTTGTCAAAAACCATAGAAAACCACTTTTATTCAAAATATAATTCCAAAAAACACAAACAATCATATCAATTTCATATGAATTTATTTTTAAACTAATTTATAAAAACAAAACAATATGGTTTATCAAACACAGGATAGAGATAGAATCACCTACCTCAAAACTCAAGGCCACATACCCACAAGGGATCCACCAATAATGAAAACCAAACGACATCTACGAAAGAACTATAATCAAATCCACATCACAATATTGATCCAATTTTGGAAACAAGGGGTCGGTGAAAAAGTGGAAACCCCCATACCTCAAGATCAAACACCCACCTCACCATGAACAAAAAAGGAATGGCCTCTGAAACAAGATCACAAAACCGATCTAGAATAATTCATGAAGAAAGAACAATTTATACCAATGGATTTGATAATGAAACCCAAAGGCTCTTCTACGATCAAAGATAATGAATACGCAGAAATATAACATACACAAAGAGATGCACCAAAACCATAATGAAGATTGAATACTGAACAGATCATTCTATAATGATATGAGTCTCCCAAAATTTCCTAGTAATTCCTCTTGGTTGATAGAAATATATTCTAGAGAAATAACAAATACAAAACAACCACATGCCTATTTTAAAAACTAATCGTAGGATACTACATGGTATGTAACCCAGTTACATAATTTTTAACCTTCAAAGTCCAACATACACTAGAATCCCATCACCTCAGATAAAATTATTTTATTTAAAACATTGATGATGTGAAACATATATTCATGTCGTGTCACCTTTCACAATTTGAATTCTTTCACGACTTGCATCCAACAACTTCTATATGTCAGTAACGTAGTTAGACCATCTGAAATCCTTCTACAATATTTAAAAAAAGATGATTAAAGATGATATTCCAAAAAATATATGACTTTACCATTATAGGTATCCTCCAAATTCCTTTTTTTGACCTATAATGACAATGAGAAAAGGAAAAACATGATGAGGATAAATATGTACCTTATAAATCAATAATAGGATGTTACAAACTCTCCACCATAGGCTTTCTATTGGGAAAAATCCCTCAAGGCATCATTGAAGCATTTTTGAGGTGATTGTGTTTATTGACAAAGCGAACCTCAATGTTGTGTTTGTTGATAGAGCGGACCACAATGCCTAATTTCTTATCAAAGGGGGTTTATATGGTGATTTTCTTAGTTACATAGATATTGTTGACAACCTATGTTGACAAAGGATGATGAAAAAGGGATGAATGATATGGAGGTGGTATAAAAGGAACTGATCTCAGGTGGCACCGTTTTCCACTGTTTTCCAAATTTTTGGGCCTCAAAAGAAGAAAATGGGGAATCATATTTTTGGAAAAGGAATTTTCATGAAAGATATAGGTTGGTTTGGATAATTTCATGCAAGGCATGTTTCATGAGCATATCGTCAAAATATTTCGAAGGAATGAGGTGCACGAAAGATTTGGAAATGGGTGCGAAAGAGGAGGTTGCGCGAAAGAAACTTGGGCGCCCAATGTGACGTTAAATGGGGTTTTGCACGCTTGAAGAGGAACATGCATGAAAAAAGTTGAATCTTCTGCACAAGGGTCAAGAATTCCAATAAATACAAGGTGGCCCCCCTAATTCGGGGAGCTAGACACTTAGAGAAAATCCGGGCACCAGATCGCATAAGAATCTCATGCAAAGGGAGTTGCGTGAAAGATTTTGAGTTGAGCACAAGATAATAAAGTTGCACATAAGATTTGAGTTTCATGAAGGATTGAAGTTGTGAACAAAAGGTGTTTCATGAAAAAAGTGTAATATTGTGTGAAAGGCATTAAATTTGCACTCAAGACATAGTAAGGGTTGCATGAAAGATTTTCAGTTTCCTGGTACACTCGGTGCAATGTGAGATTAATCAGTGGTTGAATGTTGAACTTCGATAAAGTATCTATCAACAGTTAGAGATGCAGTTTTCATTAGAGATACTAATGAGACCTATAGGTCTATAAACTATGAGTGGATCTTCTGAAGAAGTAGTGAGCACACATCAGTTGAGAGAGTAGTGATCTTTTATTTTGTGAGTGGTTGTAAACCAGAAGGGACTGTGAGAACACTTCAAACATTGAAAAAACAAGTTCTATTTTAGTATATTTGGTATATTGGCACATTTTTAGTGTATGCTCCTTGGACGTAGCCCAATTAGGGTTAACCAAGTACAAATTGTTGTGTCCTGTACATGATTTAGTTTCTGTTTATACTTTTCTACAGGAAACAGGAAGAAGATATTTTTTCTTAACAACAAAAAAAGATTAATAGGGGAATTTTTTTAATCATTCATACCCTAATTCACCCCCCTCTCAGGGTATGTAACCTAGTGGACCTAACACTTTCTTTCCCAAGGAAGTCATTTGGAAGATGTAATCCCTATAAAAATATGAGTCCACTACTCCCTCATCGTCTACTCATAATCCAAAGTCTCATGAGAATCTGATCCATGTTTTTATAGTACTATGACCAACAAAATCAAATTTCCACACAATAATTTTACTTGATAGTTGATGATCTAAACCAGTTTCCCTAAAAGAGAATCATTTTTATCTAACATAATTTATTCCCAACTCAAAATGTGATCAGGATCAAGATGGTACTTCTAGATATGAGATATTTATAAAACATCATGAATACCTATCAACTAAAGAAAAAATTCCAACGAATAAGGAACTTTCCTGAGCCTATTATTATCCTCAAATGGTCAAACATATCTGGGATCCAACTTTCAATGCTTTCCAAGACAATGATGTCCCAATTGAGGGGAAACATTTAAGAATACCCAACAAAGAATGGAAAAATCTAGAGGAAAATTCCACTGATCCTCATATGATATCTTTCAACTCCAGACTATAACCATATGTTGATGTACCTCCATAATCATTAATGATGTCCCCTAGACCAAACTTGGTCCAACCAAATCTACTTCTCCCAACTCAGACCAAAAAAGAGGTGAACTGCATGGGCAACCATACAACACCTCAAAGGGATCCATTATGATCGATAACTAATAACTATTATTATAAGATAACTCAAGTAGTCCAAGATGACTATCTGTTGATCCTCATAAGTTCAAGATATAGGAACAAACCATATCTTCTAAGATCTGAATTACTCACTTTGTCTTACCATATTTATATCGTTAGTAAGCTTTTATCAGTTTGAACTAAGATCACATTGACTCTTGGAGGCTCCTAAAAAACATTGAGGTAATCCTAGGATCTCTATCTAAAACACCATCAAAAGGAATTCCATCTAACCTCACAATATTCTACACATATAGCTTACCCAGATCTTCAACCTTAGGGGTATCCTAAATGAATGAAATTAGAGGACTTCTTCAACTGACCAAAAACCACCCCAATATAATCTCCCCCCTTTAAATTCTATGGCAATCCAAAAAAAATCTATGTGTACCATGTACCATTTCCAGAATGGTGCCAGAAGAGGATGAAGGTATCCAGAGGGTTTCAAATGCTCTGCCTTTATCAGTTGGACGGTGTAACAACTTAAAACATAATCTGTAATGACATTCTTCATACATGGACACTTGAATGATCATCTCGTTTCATAATACAGCTTTTTATTGCATGGATGAATGACCCAACAAAAGCTATTAAAATTGAAAAATACAAAACTCTTTATGAATATTGGGATGACAACCTGCTTTCCAAAGTGTAGTATACCATCTGAAGAGAGAGACCAAAGAGAAATGTTCTCCCCACCATAAATTATATCTCTAACTTTAATAAACTCATTATCCTACTTCTGACTCTAAAAACAAACTCTATGAGAGATGATGATAATGAAAAACTAGTCATAACCATACATAAAACATCTTCCTAAGCATCCAAGTGAAACTAAGCAAAAAAACCCCATATGGTTCCACTCCTCTTTCAATTTTGGAACAACTTGCGATGGTACCTTCCTGCTAAGAGCATCTGTAGTGACATTTCCCTTACCAAGGGTATAGGAAATCATGATGTCAAACATCTCAAGGTATTCTATCTATAATCTCTATCTGAGATTTATGTATTTCAGATAAAATATATAACTTGAACTCTTATTATCAGAGAAGACTATGAACCTCTCTCAAAAAAGATATTTCCACCTACATTTAAGTGCATGCATAATTGCAGCAAGCTCTAAATCATGAGTGGGGTAATTCTTATTATGTGGCCAGAGTTGAATATAGGTTTAAGCTAACACATGGTCATCCTATATAAGCACACATCCCAAACCAGCACCAAATAATCACAAAATACCACATACCCGTTACCTAGATCAGGTAATAAAAGAATAGGATCAAATGTAAGATTTTGTTTCATTTCATCAAAAAAGAATGAAACTTCTCATCCCAGGTGAATTTCACTACATTCTTGGAAAGAAAAGTCAAATGTGACTCCATATTAGAGAAATCCTTAAAAAACCTTCAGTAGTATCCAGCAAGACCAAGGAATCTCCGTATCTCAAAACATGCATTGGTTTCTTGCATGACAGGACAACCTTCACCTTCCTAGGATCAACTGATAATACATGTTCAGAAATATTGTTCCCTAATAACACCACTTCTTGTATTTAGAAACTAAATTTTGAAATATTTTCATATAAATGGTGACTTATCATGATTTTTAAAACCAAACATAGATGGTTCTCATGCTCACACTCAGATTTTGAATAAACCAGAATATCATCCATGAACACTACGGAAAAAACTGTCAATATATTTATGGAATATTAGATTCATCAAATCCATAAAAACTATAAGAGTGTTTGTTAGACCAAAATGAATAACAATATATTTATAATGTCTATACCTGCTTCTAAAAGCTATCTTCAACATATCATACTCCCAAACTCTAATCTAATGATAACCCGGCCGAAGATCGATCCTTGACAACCCCTTTACCCCTTTCACTAATCAAAAAACTCATCCACATGAGGAAAAAGATGTTCGTTCTTAAATATTACTCAGTTAAACTTTTTATATTTCACACAAAACCAAAGTGAACCATCTTCATTCTTGGAAAAGATCATTGGGGTTTCCAAAGGAAAAATACTAGGGAGAACGAAACATTTTTTTTCAACAGATCATCAAAATGAATTATAATATCTTTCAACTTCACTGGTTCCATATGATAAGAATATATTAATATCAGCATTATACCTGGTATCAGGAAAATCATAAACTCTACCTCTCTTTCTATAGGAAGACTGGAGAAGTCATCAGGGAAAACATTAGGAAAGTCTCGAAAAACAGAAGGAAGGTCAAAAATAGAAGAAATGACATTGGTATCAAACAAAAAATAAGAAAATAAACTCCTAATGTTTTAGTGGGAAGGCCCTACGCTTCTTAATCTTGGGTCCCACTCCCCTTGAAATACATGAGATCTCTCATCGGTAGAAAAAAATGAGACACTCTAATGATAACTATCGACATCATCTCAATGAGTGACAAGACAATCCATACTAATGATGACATCAAACAGATCTAGATTAATAATGAAGAAATCCTAGATCAAATCCAGATCAACAACCTTTAACGAATAGGGACACTGAAACCCCTGGTCTATCCTCTTTCCAAGAGGTGTCCTTAAATCCGCTATAAAGGAAATAAGTTCTGTTAAAAGTTTAATCATATCAACAAAACATGCAGATATAAATTAGTGATAGGCACTAATATCAAATAAATAAATTAAAAGTGAATATTAACTAAGGAAAATAACTCCCACTATTTCAAAAACTACATTGATTTCCACTAAACAATCATCTACTATGTAAAAGTGCTTCACTCCTAAGGCATGTGGCTGGAGCCCTATAGTCTTTGAAGCATATGACTGCACTATAGTAGAATTTAGAGCCAAAAAACATGAATATAACAAGGTATTGTGATATCCTAATAGAATATTTGTATATGACCAACATGTCCACAACTATTTCATGTCATCACGAGCATATAAAAAAACATCTGGTGAGTCTGAACGTTCCACAATTATAGAAAGTCAGAGGCACACCGCTAGCTTTTGTAGATGGTGCCAATGAGGCTCACTACTGAGACCCACCACCGCCACCACTTCTTCGATGATCCTACCACTTCCTCTTCTTCCCATACACACCACTTAAGTTGCCACTAGATGAAAGATAAGGGTTGGGAAAACCATCCTTTCTAGCCATATAAATATATTCCATCATAACTACATCTATTGTCACTGTATATGTAGAAAGTTTCAACAAAAATACATGTGATTAGATATCTAGTTTCAAATCTTATAGGTAATTCTGAGCCTTCAACTGGCCATTCTTCACTATTCTAAATGAAAAAAAGATGAGCTCAACAAATAGATTGGTGTAAAAAAATACTGAATTCTCTCCTTGTTGCAAGGAAAATAATGCTAGAGTCTTTTCCATCTCAATGAATCTGGATAAACTAGTTGAAGAATATGGTTTTTAAACCCTTCTAATCTAGGTCCACATGCATCTCTTACAAGATAATATAATTCTGCAATCTCTTTAAAAAACCCTTAAGCCTAAATTCTTGTTGATTCTCACCAAATAAAAAACAGAATAATAAAAAAGGAAGAAATACCTATATATGGTTAGTATTTTCCCTACAAAAGAAAAGTAAGAATAAGATGGATGGGACTTGCAGATCACACGATCTTATAAAGTACTCATGATTGTGTAACATTGAAATGGTCACATGAAGTCTCAACACATAGCGCATAACCCACAACATGTCCAACAGAGCCCCCTTCAATGAGCCCTACTTACTATGCAAAGGCTCTTCAGACAACCAGTGGCTGCGTGATGACAGTCGAATGAGAACCCCCCGGCCTCATGGTTTTTCATTAGAAAGTTCCTGAAAAAACCTTATAAGTTCTTCGAAAATAAAGAGAATGACATTCCAAATATGGAAACCCCTAGTGGTCACAAATCTCATGTGAAAAATTATTATTGGGAGGGATAAAATCCCTTGGTAATATCTAGGAAAACACGCATGACCCCCAAAACCATTATGGAATAAAAAAGGAGAAAAAGAGGGGGAGGTGAAAGGTTTTTATTATCACTAAAGTAAACTTTAATCACCCTAGAAGCCACCATGATTCTTCGATGAATCACTCATGTCACCTCATGAAAGACCTTTGGCTTGTCAACTTCACTTGCACATAATTCCTTAGGTTTGTCCAGACAGCCCCTTCATTGCTCATAGGATAGATGGATTGACCTGTCCATGACATTCATACACACACCCTATATAACCCATATTGGTCAAGAATGATATCATCAAATAATCGAATAAAAATCATAGAGGTTAATTGTAAAAACTTTCATAACCCCTGAACATTGTATAGTAAAACAAATACTATATAGAGGGAGGAGGATATAGGTGTTTGTGGTCACTAAAAGTTATGAGACATGCCCAATGCACCCATGACATGGTCCCGTGAGGCCCCATGTCATGTCACCCAAGACCTCATGAGTGTCTTCAAAAAGGTACTACAATCTTGCGAAGGTTCATCATCTTTTCAACATGAAAATAAGAAAGTCCTTCAACACATCTAAATAATCCAAAAAGTCTTCAAAAATAAACAATAATCTCATAAAGGAAGTGTTGATAGAGAAGACTTGTGATCCCTTAAAATCATGAACCGCACCTGGAATGATCCATGATAGAGACCCGTGAAACTATGTGGTGCGATACCCCTTCAGCGACTCTAGCCTGGACTAGAGAAAGATACTACAGACAAACTGGTGAGTTTCTAGGGAGTCAAGGCCTATAAATTACCCACCCCATCACAAAAAATGCACCGGCTACTACATAAAGTGAACTATAGAGAGGAAAAGTCCCAAGCATCGAAGAAACGTTCTCGGATCAACCAATCACATGACTAGCCAACCTTTCATCAGGTAAGACACTAGTGGAAAGCCAGAGTAGTCATGTGCTGATCATAAAACACTTCATGTGATCATTCATAGATCACACAAAGGATCTCTAATAGATTATGATAAGAACACACCATAAGCCTATTATATCATAAGAGACTCAAGAAATACTAACACTGAACAAAACCAAGTAATTCACAATACAAGGGTGGAAACCAGGATCAAATGTGGAAGGCTTAAGTTAAAGACATGCTCACCACCGCCATGTGATTTTCATGTTAAATTAAAGGACACACGACAAAACTTGGAAACATTGACCAGATCTCATGACGCTCCTTTGACATATCATTTGGAACACATGAAATACTCTAGATGATTCAAAAAAACTCACATGGTTCCCCTGTAGATGCAATATTGATCTTTTGAACCCCTAGGTCCATCACCCAGGACTTGCGACATCTTCCAGACACATCGCCTGAATCATATAATGGTTTTCAATCATGTCAACTATGTATCATGAAAGAATCTGAGTATGACAACCCGTCTCTCATGGAACCCTCTGTGAAAGTAAAATTAGATTTGTGACACCCTTAAGACATGTCAGTTTGGCCTCACAATGTATCTCAAAAGTGCATCCAAAATACACGACATCCTTTGGATTGTGTCACACCAGCTCTTGTAACACCCGAAACATGTGTTATTCCAGGTCACGCTATGGATCCTAGGGTATTTTAATTGGGTCATGTGACACCCTCCATATATGTCAGGATAGGTCGCATGATGGCCCCCAGGACATTTTAGCTGGGTCATGCGACACCCTCCAGATAAGTGGAAAATAGTACAAGGAAGCCCCGGTGTGTGATCTAGAATATAAAGGGAACTATAATGACTTTGATTCCTACCATATTCAGAATACATAGGCCACCTCTCAACAAGGTTCAATCTCCATATTGATCATCCATGAAGGTATTGTCATATGAGTCCCTTTCTCAAATCAATGACATTGATTACTTTCTATCCCCAGTTTCTCACAAATGATCATGTCTCGCGTGGACTTAGGGAGTGGAAATGGTCATATCATCTACAATATAAACCCCCACATTAGTAAAGAACAACCCCAGTGTGTGAGCCCCAACATGAAGGAAACTATGATGACTTTAATTCCTTCTATATTCAGGATACGTAAGCCACCTCTCCCTGAGGTTTGAGCTTCATATTGATCATCCATGAGGGGAAGACATATGTGTGCCTTGTTCAAAGTAATGACATTGATTACTTTCTATCACTTGTTTCTCATAAATGATCATTGATCACATGGACTTATAGAGTGCCAATGGTCATATAATCTTCACTAAATACCCCCATAATGGTACTGGGTAGTCCCATCGTGTAATCCTTGACATAAATAAAACAATTATGACTCTAATTACTACGATAATCATGATACATAGGATTCCTTATCATGGACTGAGACTTTTAAAAAACATACCAAGGAATGTCCCATCACACAAGTCTCGTAAATGTTTACCATGAGGATAACCATATATTCCTCTTGTTTCTCACATTGATCCTAGCTCATGTGGGCTTAGGGAGACTTGAATGAACACCTCATTAGTTATCATAATTGAATACCCCTCATATTAGGGCATATAACTTGAGGTCATCCCCAATAACATAAACAAACTATATGGGGTTTGATTCCTACAATATCCAGGACACGTGGGAATCCTCATAATGGATCAATCCCCTCCTCAGAATATTAATTTCCCCTTTTTATGGTAGCAAATTTTTAAACACTTGGTAATATTTTTACATGAAATAAAGTATCTGTTATCCACTAGGGAAATGGATTAATAACCTCAGATACAGACATATGGGTCCATTACTGAGGCTACCTTTCCTCATATACTGAGATAATTAACTGATAAACCATTTTTTTAGGGTAACAGGTGTTATATCAAGATTTGGAAGAGATCCAAAAAGATATACTAAATATACAATATAGTTTTGAAGTAGGAAATAATTCCCCCCCACCCAAAAGGGTGTGATAAGCCCAACCTTCTATCCTCTAGACCAATGTGAGTCCTCAATATTTGTTGGGATTGAAAATCCAGATGACTCTCGGCCTTCGGAAAGATGGTCTATACCCAACTATAGATAGGGGAACCATTGGGAGTTTCCAAGAAAAGTGAAAATGGTAGATTTATGAGAATAACCATTGAACGCCACAAAATCCTGTTGAAATAATTCCACACACTTTACTATGATATTATGATGTGTATCAAAGAAGTTGAATATTTGATCGATCCAATCCAGCCAGTCCTCCACCTCTTAAGGTTCATTTGTTCCTTTAAAGGATGGTGACTTCTCATGCAATAATTCTCAGGACCGATCATTATCTCCGAGTTGTACCTCAAAAAATGTATTCTGAACTCAAGGAACATCTTGATAAATAACATGAAATATAAGTATGATAGTCTTGATGAGGTTTTGATCCACCAACTGATTTCCTTATGCAGTATCAGCTACACCTTCTTGAGGAACATGTGGAAGATGTCTCAGAGGCATACTTCTACACGCTGAAATAGAATAAATAATTGTACAATAGAGTAAATACGAACTTAAACTAGAAAACACATAAGTAGAAACTAATATTTAAAACAAAATCCAACACTAGAGACACATATCCCAACTTCCCAGGGTATATTGAGTCTCGTCATGATAAGATCTGGCTAGGAACTTATCGCAACATACCTCTCAAATACCAAAAATCCTATATGCAATCTAATAGATGTCCTAAGATAAGGATTCTTGAGGAAATACCACATCTAATACTAAATTTTAATGAACTGGCCTGAGTTATCCTAAAACTAGATACCCGACCCATTCCATCACATATGAAAAGGGTGTTACCAATCCCCACTAGTTGGATACCAACACCCGAGTATCGAAAAACAATTCAAAGGGAATGATTTCACCCATCCTCAACAATCATATGGCATATATAAACATGAAACAAGAAGGTACAATGGAAAATAATGACTGTAAATGTATCTGAAACTGTAAGATTCAAGTCCAACTATAAAGGACCAAAACTAAACCACCACTCCTTATGATGGAATGGATGAACTCCATCCATCTCTTTACATGTTATCCAACTCAGCTAACATGAAACATTGTCGCCTCACTACGACGCCTTGACTTTCCCTGAATTCTAAGACATATAAAGGTCTATATACCACAGAAGAGGTTTGCATGGTGTGAGATAACATGCCCAATAAGATACCACCTAGGTGTTCCATATCAAGTATGTCTATATAAAAATTATTGTATGCTCATTTTAAAAAAACACGAAATGATAAGCACTAAATAAGTTTTATAGAAAACATGGTAAATATTTCCCTTTTATCACAGTTCTCAAAAAAGAAGGTATATCAATTTCAAAGCACATTTTTCCATATCATCTTTCACAAGAATCAATAAGAATATCAAGGATAAAATGGTACAAATACAATCAATACAAAACAACAGTATCAACACAAGAATCACAATACCAAGGAATACAAAAGGTCAGGCCATAGAATACTTATACCGAAAAATAAATGAATAGTGCATTGTGGTACTTGAATCTGATTATCTACACTAAAGTACCAGGGGGAAAACCCATAATGTGAAACCCCAACATCATATATGTACCCAGAGACAATAAAACACACTCTAGGAAAATAGGAACACCCTAGAAAGTGAACCCTTATAAGGGAAGATAGCCTCAAGATAAACCTTCCATCTAATACTCAAGGCAACCCATGTGCTCATTTTTACAACAATTTCAATGTTTCAAAAATAATTTCAAAATCATTTGAAAAAACCATTTTAAATGCTTTGAAATTACCCATTTTCTTTCCATTTGTCAAAAACCACAGAAAACCACTTTATTCAAAATCTCATTCCAACACACACAAAAAATCATGTCAATTTCATACCAATTTATTTATAAAAAAAATTATGAAAGAAAAAATATAGTTGATAAAACACATGCGAGAAACAAGACCACCTCCTTGAACCATAGGTAGCACACGCTCGCAAAAGGATAAACTAATAACAAAAACAAAATGACATCTATAATGTATATATAATCAAATATAAATCACATGATTGATCCAATTTACAAAACAAGGGGTTGATGGAAAGGATAAAACCCCCATACCTAATTAAAGAATTCCCAGTGCACCATGGAAAACAAAGGAATAGCCTCCAGAATAAGATCCCACAACCGATCTAGAAGAAATCATGAATAAACGCCAACTTAGACCAATAGATCCAATAACACAACCCAAAGGTGCTACCATGATAAAAGGCAATCAATAAGTGGAAAGATTACTTACCCGAAGAGATGACCCATAGCTGTAATGAAGATTGAACACCAATCATATTTTTCTAGAATGGGAGATGTATCCAAAAATCACTTGTGAATTTCCCTAGGAAAAGAGCAAGAGATTCCTGAAAAAGAACCGAAACAAAACAGCCGCACGCCTGTTTTAAAAACTGTTCGTGGGATGATATAAGGTGTCTACCCAAATTAGACAGTGTGTAACTATCAAATTTCAACATTTGTCAAAAAAATCCACTCCTCGAATTAAAATCTATTATTTAAAGCATTCATGAAATGAACCATATCTTCACATCATGTAACCTTTCACAGTGTGAAGTCTTTCACGACTTGCATCTAGTAACTCTTACACATCGTTTAACCTAGTTATAGGGCATGAAATCCACTAGCATCCTACAGAAAAAGCTAGTTAATTCTTAGAGTCCAAAAATTATATGTCTTGACCATTATTGGTTTCCTACCAATTCCTTATTGGCCTTATACAGACAATGAGAAAAGGAAAACCACTACAAGGTTTAAGATGTACCTGATAGATCGATAATGAGATGTTACAAAATCCCTACTATAAAGACTTTCCATCCTCACGAAGTCATGTGGAAGATGTAATCCCTAGAAAAAGATGAGTCCACTACTCCCACAACATTGAATTGTGTTCCCAAGTCTCATGATAATTTGATCCATGTTTCAAAAGTACTATGACCAATAGAATAACCTTTCTACACAAGAATTTCATTTGAGATTCGGTGATCTCAACTGGTTTCTATAAAATAGAAACATCTGGCTCTGACTAAATTTCTTCCCAAGTCACAATTTGAGTGGGATTGGGATGGTACTTCATGATCTAAGATATGTGGAAAACATCATGAATAATTTTCAACTTAACTGACAATGATAACTGATAATAAACCTTCCCAATCCACTCAATGACCTCAAACAGTCCAACATATCTCGTAGCCAACTTTATGTACTTTCCAAGCCAACAATGACCCAACTGAGGGGAGACTTTGAAGAAAACCCAGTCACTAATAGAAAACTCCAGTGGATGATGCCACTGACTTTCATTTGATTTCTATGGACTATGGGCTATAACCAGACATTGATGTACCTCTTGAATCTTTATCGACGTCTCTTTAACTAAACTTTATCCAAACAAAGCTACTTCAACCACCTCATCCCAACAAAGAGGTAATATACACGGGAAACCATTCAACAACTCAAAGGTAGATATTATGATCAAATAATAATAACTTTTTTTATAAACAAACTCAACAAGTTATAGATGGATATCCCATGATCCACTAAAGTTAAAGATACATGCACAAATCATATCTTCTAGGATGAAAATTACTTCCCGGTCTGACCATTTGTCTATAGATGGTAAGATGCGATCAACGTGACCTGAATTCCCATTTCCTCTTGGAGAATCCTCTAGAACATCAAGGTAAACCAAGGATCACTATCCAAAACGACAATATAAGTACTTCCTTATAACCTCATAATATTTTGTGCATACATCTTACCCAGATCTTCAACCTTAGTGGCATCTTTGATCATAATGAAATGAAAAAACTTTGTCAACTAATCAAAAACCACCCTGATATAATTACTCCCTCGGGGAGTCCATGGTAATTCAAAAAAAACCATGGATGCCTCATATTATTTTAAAACTGGCACTAGAAGAGGCTAAAGAAAACCAGAGGGTTTTAGGTGCTCTACCTTTATCCTTTGGAAGGTGTAACAACAGAACACATAATCAAAACCATATATGAAACATCCTAATAAGAATCCAAGTGAAACTAAGAAAATGGACCCCTAAGGTTCAACAACTCCTTATATTTTAGAACAGCTTTCGAAGATACCTTCCTGCTAAGAGCATCTTTAATGAAATTTCCCTTCCTCAAGGTATAGGTCATCTTGAATTAAAACATTTTAAAGTATTATACCCACTATCACGGTCTAATATTTAAGTATATATGAGAAAAGTTATAGCTCAAACTATTATGATTAAAGAATGTATTGAACCTATCCCCAAAGAGAAATTCATGCCAAAATTTAAGTAGATGAATAACTGCAACAAGCTCTAAATCATGAGTGGGGTAATTATTCTCACATGGTCTAAGATGAAAAGAGACATAAGCTACTACATGGCCATCCTACATAATCACACATCCCAAACTATCACTAGAATCATAAAAAATTCCACAAACCCCTTATCCGTCTCAGGTAAGATCATAATAGGAGTCAATGTTAGAAGTTGTTTCATTTCATAAAAATAAGACTAACACTTCACATCCCTAGTGAATTTCACCACTTTCCCAGTAAGATTATTCATATGTGACACTATCTTAGAGATATCCTTGACAATCCTTTAGTAGTATCTAGCAAGACCAAGGAAGCTCCATAGCTCAACAAAATTTTATGGTTCCTTCCATGATAGGACAACCTTCACATTCTCAGGATCAATTTATAATCCATGTTAAAAAATCTTGTTCCGTAAGAACATGACTTATTGAATCAAGAATCTAAATTTTGTAATATTTCCACAAAAATGATGACTTCTGATAATTTCCAAAACTAATCTTAGATGGTTCTCATTCTCACACATATATTTGAAATAAGCCATAATATCATCCATGAACACTACCACAAAAGTTGATAGATATTAATGTAATATTCGATTCATCAAAGACATACAAACATCATGATAATTAGTGGGACCAAAAGGAATCACAAGATATTCATAATGGCCATACCTTCTACTAAAATATTTCTTCAGTATATCAAACTCCTGAACTCTAAGATGATTATAACCTGACTGAAGATCAATATTTGAGAACCACTTTCCCTCTTTATGAAATAAAACAACTCATACACATGAGGCAAAGGATATTTTTTCCTAAATATTACCTAGTTAAAATTTCTATAGTCCACACACAACTAAAGTGAAACATATAAATTCTTGGTAAAAATGAAAGGGGATTCCCAAGACGAAACACTAGGGAGAATGAATTTTTTTCTAACAGGTCATCCAACTGAATTTTGAGATCTTTTAGCTCTACTGGTGCCATATGATAAGAAGTTATCAATATCTATTTCATACCTGTAATCAGTTCAATCATAAAATCTACCTATCTTTCTAGAGGAAGACTAGATAGGTCATCTAGGAAATAATCCGGAAAGTATCAAACAATAGCGGGAAGGTCAATAATAAAAGAAAATTCATCAGGGTCAAACATAATATAAGATAAAAAACTCTTGATCTCTTGGAGGTAAATCCCTACTCATTCTAATATTAGGTCCCACTCCCCTTGAAACAAACAAGAGCTCTCATCCGCAGTAGGAAATAAGACACAGTTATGATAACAATCAACCTCAGCTCAATGAGAGATAATCCAATCTAAAATGATGATGATGTCAAATATATCAATATCAAGAATGAGGAAATTCCAAAACAACACTATATCATCAACCGTTAATGAATAAGAAGTAAACTAAAACCCTTGATCTCTCCTATTTCCAAGAGGTGTTTCTAAATCCATTATAAAAGATAGAAGTTCTTTTGGATGTATAAGCATATTAACAAAACATGAAGATATAAATGAGTGAGAGGCCTGAGTATCAAATAAAGAAATTGCTACTGAAGATGCAATAAGGATAGTACCTATCATTGTTTTCTTACCTACATCGATTTTTGTTGGACACTCCTCTACTATGTGAATGTGATTCACTACTGAGGCCATTGGCTGGATACCTATAGTATTTGATGATTAGGAATACACTATAGTAGCCTTTGGAGCCGATGAACCCTAACCATAATGAGCAGTGGTCATAGACTAAAAAATGAATTGTATATGACTAACACGTACTCAACTGTTTCACATCTTTGTGAGCATATGAAAAAAAACGTTTGGTGTGTCCAAACCTACCACACTAATAGAAAGTCGGAGGCACACTACTAGTTGTAGAAGATGGTGTAGAGGAGGATTGCTATTAAGACCCACCACCACCACTTTTATGATGATCCTTCCACTTCATCTTATTCCCATGCATGCCAATAAAACCTCCACTATATATAATATAAGAGCTAGGAAAACCAACTGTTTTTTCCATATCCATCTATTTCATCATATCTCTATCTACCGTCTCTATATAGGTAGAAAGTTTCAAAAAAATACATGTGATTTGATGTCTAGTCACAAACCCTGGAGGTACTTTTGAGCCTTCAACTGGTCATTATTCATCACATCCAGATCTAGACAAATGAGATCAACAAACTAGTTGGTGTAAGTCAATACCAAATTTTCACACCCAAGTTTTTGATTTGACAATTTGTTCTATCTCAGGGTTGGTTCTTGGTTATTTTCTCATGAACTAGGTGTGAAGAGATTGAATTTTTGAGGTATTTTCTTGGTTTATTCTTATTCTAGTACTTCTTTATGAGTCTTCCCTTGAGTTTTGAATAAAAAATCTGAGTTTTGGGTGGATAGTTTGTGGTGAACAGTTGGATCATGGTTAGAATAAACTGAGTTTCCTACCCAGGTAACCATGCGGTAGTTTGGGGTCTCAGACAGAAGCTACCACACAACCTTTTCATGGTAAGTTAGAAAGTGTGAATTAACGGTGTGGTGGTATATTTCTCTGAAAAAATGGTCACACAGTCACCACATGGTTTGAAAAACCATATGGACTAACCATGAATCATGTCTAGGTCATCAAAAAACATTTCCCCTTTTCTCTATCTCCCCAATGTTTACCACAAATTCACCTTTTCTTCCCCCTCTCAGACTTCTCCACCCTAGGCACACTACATCCTCCATTTCCCCATACATGACCTCAATTTTATGGTGATTTTGTTGCAGATTATTTAATAAATCTCTAATTAAGTCTCTCTCTCCCTATATTCCTCCTTCTTTCTTGGGGTTTTCTCTATTCTTATTGGGGTTCGAGTTTTCCCACAATTTGGGTGGTCAATTATGGGTTTTTTCTTGTTTAATAGGGTTTGATATTGATTTTCTTGGTCAGATATTACCTTTCCAGGGTATCATGGTGGTTCATATGAGGGTTCATATCTCTTTCTAGAAGTTTATCCACAGTAGGTTGGTGGTTTCATGCCCTATAAATGTTATATGTTTTGATTTTCTTTCTTGGTTAATTTAAATATGTTCTATTCTTTATTTATGTGGTTTAAATTATATTTTAGAAGGTCTTGACATGATTATGGGATGAGAATGTATTTTATAAAGTAAAGTAGCTATGTTTTTTGTGTGATTTAGTGTGGTGTTTTTTGGAAATGTTTTATGGGTTGTTGAAAGGTTCAAAATATATTTTCAAAGGAACTTAAGGTGAAAATGAGTTTTGAATTAGGAATTTAAAGGAAAATTTAATACTTTGTCATGTGGGACTTTTTGTGAACTTTTAAATATGAATTGTAAATTGGTTAGACGATGAAAATATTTTTTTATAAATTATCACAACTTATGTGTGGACTTACAAAGGGGATTGGCCCATATAATTGGTTTCTGAATTATATGATCTTCTTGTTCTTTGTAAAAAGAGAATTTAGGAATTATGGATGTGATGGTGAATGTATTTGAAAGTGGTTTTTAGTGTGAGTAAAATGTTAAATTGTATGTTTTTTTAAAAATGGTGATTCTCTTGAAATACTTGGTAATTTAATTGTAAAAGTGTTGATATGTTTGATATGTGAGCATGAAATTTAGAGAAAGGAAATCCTAGGTATCTAGGTGGGTTAATTAGTTCTGGTACGCTAGATGATTTGGAAGTGATTCATCCTAATTTCGTATGGAAGGATTGATACTCACTATAATAACTAAACACTATGATAATTGGAGACCACTAGGCCAATGGGGTCTCCCCTTTAAGTGGATCATGCACGTTAAATCTCTGATTGTGTTTTCTATACCAACCTACACCAAGGAATGAGGTTATAGTGTCCCACTCAAATGAGATTAATGCTCAGGATTTACCCATGGTTCTCTATTATGACATGATTCTTATTTGGTATGGTGGAAACCATCGACATACAGTGGACCTCATGTATGTATTTATATTTTACTTACCAAACATGTTGTTATGAAATGGTTTTCCTTTAAAATTCTTCCTTTGAGAGTGGTCTCCCATAAAGTGTTTTCTTATAAATATTTCAAAATATTTTTCATAAACGTGCATGTTAAATTGTCTTTAAATTTTATAGCATGGAATCTCTCTTCGGGTGGCATGCTATCGGGCTTTAGCTCACACCCTACATACACCATTGGGTGTATGTAGACATTTTCTATGTTTATTCAGGTAAATTCCAGTTGTATCATGAAGATGTTAGTGGTTTGGGCTGTTACTGCTTATTTTCGCCAGTTTAAGTTGTGACATCTTGTGGGTGTTGTCCCTTAGGTTTCCTGGAGGTTCTTAATTCATTTTTGTGATCCCCTTTCCATTTTAGTATTTTTTCTGATTAAAATTTTAAACCTTAAATATGAAAATGGGTTATTCCATGCTGGATTTTATTCATTCATCTATATATTATTTATTTGCTAGTTTTTTATGATTATAAAATTAGGTAAAATAATCCAAAAGTATTATTTTTGATACCTGGGAACTAGTTTCCAGCCTATGGGGATCATGAATATACTTTTGGACATGCCACATACCAGGTTGGGCACCAAGTTAGGTGGTTCCCATGTTTGGTTCATGAAAAAAGGGTATCAGAGCCATGTTTTCTCTTTTAGGTCATGTACCATGGGGAAGAGTCTGGTAGACTGGAGCTAGGGTTATCAGGACTTCATGTTCTGGTTATGAGTAAATTTCCAATCCAACATACCTCATGAAAGGACTCAAGTCACCATGGGAAGTCATGTTTTGTTGGGAAATTTGGTTTCTAGGGTTTTTCATTGTTTGTGAAATGAAATTGGTGTTTTCTGATGGTCTTAGTGTGCTCATAGGGCCTAGAAAGCCATGTGGAGCTAGAAACATGGTCTTAGAACACTCTTTCCAATGGTTTTTTGACAGGATTATGGACCCCAAACATATATATGAGTCACCCATCGACACTAGTTTCTTATTCAATTATTCAGTGTCTCTTTCGGTTCTGAATATTGTTTGAAAATTCCTTGTTTTAGAATTATGGAAACATGATTTCAAATTAAAAATTATTCAGTTTTGGAAAGGTGGAAAATAATTTTTTTGAATAATCTAAAAGGAATCTGTTGAGATGTGTATTTCAATGAAATTTTTTTTGAGTAAATGGGGGAATCAATTATAAATATTAGATTTTTGAAATTGAAACTTGTGGGTTAAAAAAATTGACGGTTTGGAAAACATGGATTTCTATGAAGTGGGGATTGGAATTATATTTTCAATAGGATTTCCTATGTTGATAAGAAGTGGTTTTAATGAGATGAAATGTTTTGAAATTGATGTCTAAATTTTGAAATGAGTTTTATTTGAATAGTTGGTTTTTATGAAAACATTTTGTGAGATTCAAAATGGTTTTTGGGTTTCATGTCTAGATGTTTTTGAAAATGGGATTCATGGGATTTGAAATGAAAATGTAGTTTGAATGTTTATTTTAGAATGTGGAAATGTTTTTTTGAACTTTGGTGTTTCTTTGAGAGTCCACATTCTTCAATATGTGTGCGAAAGTGGATGGGTTCTTGGTGTGGAATGAGAATATGGATGTGTGAGGCTCAATGGGATACCATTGGGGAGTACGTCGCCCCCTAAGCTTTTTTTATTTTCATAATATTATTTTACTGGAAAATAATATGTTATGATAAGTAGTGATTATGCAGTGTGTATTTTAGTATTTTGTGAATGTTGTTGTTAGGAATTTTGTGTTTAAAAACAATTTTTGGTTCATTGGTGTTTCGAGTTAAGTTCTTTTCATTGAGTTGGTTTTAGGACAATGATTAGTGTGTTATTGATTATGGGTTGGAAAACCCTTGACATGATTGCCTATATGTGATCGATGGTTGTTTGTGGAATGTTTTGGCCAATGGACCAGTTTGGTTAGGTACTTGGTTTCCCTTGATGGATAGTGTACGCCCCCATAAATAATTAATACATGTTCTAAGAGAATCCACAGGTGATTCTCTATTGGTAGGCCCTCCAATTGATCAACTTAATGAATTTATCCCGGAGTTTTAGAAATTAAATCCACCTCTTATTTTTTAGTTAATTGGAACCTCTCACTGTGAAAGAGTATATGCAGAAGGAATTGAAAGAAACTTTAGTTTCATGGGTTGATTGGGTTTCTAAAGGTTATTTTTGACACCATTAATCTTCAAGGTCCTTTTTGGAAGTGGTGAATAGAATTATAGTGATGTAAGAGAAAATTGTTCTGAAGTTTTTGGTGTTGGATGCTGGCTTAAATGGTCTTTGGATCTTTTGTCGGTTCCTCATTAGAAAGGGATCATGATAGGTCATCTGTGTGAAAAATCTGGTCATAAGAGGATGTTATGGTTGCTTGTAGAAATCATGTGATGCTCAAGACTTAGTTTAAAGTCCCTTTCCTTGTGAGGTCCCTAGGTTGTAATGTCCATGTTTGGTGGCATCTTGTACTGTCGTATTGTCATTAAAATGAAAAGGTGAATGTTTTGGATCATTTAGAGTTGTTTCTTGTTCGAGGTGAAAGGTATGATGCATGTGCATATTGTAAGTCTTTGTAATGGTGAAGTTCCATGGTAGGGTAAGGTGGGTACCTGGGTGTGTCATGTTCTGTAGGTTCTTCCAAGGTTGTTGTATGGATTCTTGTGGAATCAAAGAGTGGATTTTATATTGGGGGTCATCAATGCCAAACTACGAGGCATGAGATGCTTCAAATATCATGGATCTAGACATAATAATCGTAGGGAAGCCTACACGTAGTCAGGTACCCCCTGGGGTGTAGAGGATCTTGGATTAATGTAAATCATTAGAATATGATATGGAGACAATTTAAGCATTATATGTAGTTGTTTCAATTAAAATAGTATTATTTTGTGGCAAGAGGTGTGGGGACATCATTTCCACATTGCAACCTATGTTGGTGGAATGGTTCCTCCTAAGTTATACGGAAACATAGACATGAAATCTTTATAAAATCCTAGTGGTTGTTCCTTATTGAACGTGAATATCCATTTGATAGTCCTTCTATGTCAAACCCTGTGAATTAGTTATGGTTTTGGTTTCTATTCATCATGAGGTGGTCATATCCCGTGGGGATGGTAATTTGTGTAGTGTTTTCCATTAGGGTTGGAGTTTCTTTTTTTTGGGATCTGATGTTAGTTTGTGTTAGTTGGTTAAGTTGGTTGGTTCTTACGACATGGAGACCCACTGCGAGTCTCACTGTAATTTATTTTGGAGTAATGTAGTGCCAGTTTGTTTCTAATGGTGGGGAGTCTGTTCAGGCCTCCCCATGTTGATAATCTGGATTAGTTCCTAGTTTTGGATTAGTAATGTGAATTCTCATTTGGAATTATCTAATTGTGAGTTCCTTCCTTGGGTAATTGTTGGGGTTGGAGCATGCCCAATGGTATTGTTTAAGTATGGTTATGGAAGTATTCATCAAGATGTGGTTGGAATTCATTTTCTCATTCTAGGTAATTGTTATGAGTTTCATATGTTAATATTTGAAGTTTTCATGGCATAAAGAGTTGGATTTTGTGTTGTGAGGATTATTTATATTTGTTCAATTAACTAGAGGTGTCATGGATTTTTGGGAGTATAAACCATATGGTGGGGAGTCCATTTTGGCCTCCCTTGTTAAATCTTGTAAATCCCCATCTCCGTTCACAATTTCCTTTTTTTATTCACATTTTATGTCTGTGGGGGATCTCCTTGAGCTATGGAGGAGTATCAGATCTTGTTTTGGATCAATAATTGTTTTGTATTTCTAAGAGAGAAAATAATTATGGTGGGGAGAATTGTCACACTCAAGTTTTTGATTTAACCCTTTGTTCCAGTTTGGGTTTTGTTATCAGTTATTTTCTCAGGAACCAGGTGGGATGGGTTTTAATTTTTGAGCTATTTAATCATTTTATTCATAGTCTAGTGATTTTCCATGAGTCTCCCCTCGATATTTCAAGAAACAATGTGAGTTTTGGGTGGATATTTTGTGGCACATGTTTCACACACAGTTTTAAGAAATTGTACGCCCTTCCCATGTAACCATGCGATAGGTTGGGGTCTCAGCTAGAAGCTACCAAACGAATTCTCCATGGTAAGTCAAACCATGTTGATTAACCATGAATTAGGTATACTCCTTATAAGAGAGGATCATATGGTCTCCACATGGTTTGAAAAACCATGAAGACTAACCGTGTGACCTGTCAAGGTCATTAAAAAATATTTCCCCCCTTTTCTCCCTCTCCTTGATTTCTTACCAAAATTACCCTTTTCTTCCCCCTCTTAGTCTCCTTTACCCTAGGTTCATATCCCTCCCCTATTTTACCCATGTATCCAAATTTTTGGGGTGATTTTGATGTATATTCTTCACGAAATATCCAAGTAATTTCCTCTCTCCCTAGGTTCTTCATTCTTTGTAGTGCTTTTTCTCTTCTTCTAGGGGTTATGGTTTTCTAATGGGTTGGGTGGTCAATTTAGGGATTTTTCTTGTTTAATAGAGTTTGATGTTGTTGTTATTGGCCATATCATGCATTTATAGGGTCTTTTGGTGGTAAATATGGTGTTTAAAATCTCTTTCCATATGTTTCTCCATAATTGGTAGGTGGTTGCAAGCTTTAAAATTTTTAAATGATTTTATTTGATTGCTTAGTTAATTTTTAAATGTTCTATGCTTTATTTTTGTCGTGTGAAATATGTTTTATAATATCTTAACATGATTATGTGATGGGAATGAATTTTATAAAGGAAAGTGGATATATTATGTGTATGCTTTACTATGGTGTTTTGTGGAAATGTTTTATCGATTTTTGAAATCTATGAAACATGTTTTCAAAGGAACTTAAGGTGGGAATGAGTTTAGAAGTTGGTTTTTAATGAAAATGTAACACATTGGCACGTTAGACTTATTTTACCCTTTTAAATATGAATTTTAAATTATTTATATGATTAAAATATTATTTTTAAAATGATCCTGACTTATGTTTGGATTTACAAAGGGGCTTGGCCCATGGCATTGGTTATTCAATTGTATAATTTTCTTTTGTTTTGTAAAAGGGAATTTATGAATTTTCTAAGTGATGGTGAATATATTTCACAGTGGTTTTGGTGTGATTAAAATGGAAAATGGTTTGTTTTGTGGAAAACAATGATTTTTTTGAAATTCGTGGAATTTATTTGTGAAAGTGGTGATATGTGTAGCATGTTAATATGAACTTGAGAATAAGGGAATCATAGGTATCTAGGAAGGATGACTAGTTCTAGTATGCTAGATGATTTGGATCTGGTTTGACCCAATTTCTTATACCAAGATTGATTCTTACAACACTAACTAAATATTGTGATGATTAGAGACCACTACGCCCATGGGGTTTCACCTCCTAGTGGATCATGCATGAGAAAATTTTGGTTGTGGTTTCTATACGACCCTACACTGAGGTATAAGGTTTTAGTGTCCCACTCAAGCCATATTAACCTTAAGAATTTACCCATGGTTCTTTATTATGACATGATTCTTATATGGTATGTGCCAACCATTAGTATAAGGTGGACCTCATGTGTGTATTTATACGCTCCTTAAAAATCATGTTGTTATGGAATAGATTTCCTTGAATGTGTTTCCTTTGTGAGTTGTTTTCTATAGAGTGTTTTTATAGAAATATTTCAAAAATTATTTTTCATAAATATGCATGTTAAATTGTCTTTAAAACTTATATCATGAAATCTCTCTTTGGGTGGAATCCTACTGTGGTTTGTCTCACACAAAACATACACCTTGGGGTGTATATAGTCCTTGTTCAATGTTTTTACAAGTAATGGAATGATGTATCATGGAACTGTTAGTGGTTTGGGATTCTAGTGCTCATTTTCACTGGCTTTTATAGTGGCAGCATGAGGGTGATGTCCTTTACATTGTGTGTAGGTTATTAGATCATTTTTGTCTTGTCCTTTACATCATAGTTTTTTGGGTTTTGATTAAAACTATAATCCTAAAATGTAGAAGTGGGTTATTCCATGTTGGGTTGTATACTTTTAGCTTTGATTTATCTATTATTTTGGATTTTTATGATTATAAAATCAAGTAAAACTATTCATGTGTTTTATTTTTGATACCTGGGAACTAATTGCCAGCCAATGGGGATTGGTAATTCCCTTTGGTCCATTCCATGTATTGGGTCATGCACTAGGTCAGGTGGTTCCTTGGTTTGGTTTGTGACACAAATTCTCCCCCTGCAGCAAGTACATGAACTAAAAATTCTTTTCTTACATGAGTGACAATAAAACAAACTTCTAGAAGAATTGGGTTTTGAAATACTTCCAATCTAGGTCCATGTGTCTGTCTTCATGGACCATAGAATCCCACAACCATTTTTCAGAACCATCGAACCTGAACCCTGCACACATTACCATGATATTCTTAGGGGCCTTTAGGAAGTCTAAGATTTTATAGATCCTATCCAGCCATTTGTACACCTCTTCAGGTACATTTTTTTAATTAAAGGACAATTGCTTCTTGTGAAAGAATTATAAGGACCGATCTTTCGCTCCTCTATCTCATGGTCATACCTCAACAGCCAAATTTTTAACTCATGGTGCATCTTGATCAATAGATTGAACTCATCGTATGATAGCCACAATGAGATTCTGATCCACTGGAATATTTTCTTTTGGAGAATCCGCTAAAACTTCCTGAGGAACACTTGAAATATGTCTTGGAGGAATAATATTGGACACACAAAAAGTAAAAACCATTATAAAATAGAGTAAATATCAACTTAAACCAGAAAACCCATAAGCATAAAATGAGATTTAAAACAAAACCCAACACTAGAGACACATATCTCAACTTCCCATGGTAACTTGAGTCTTGTCATGTGTTTCGCACGGAATCCGGGTATGACCTCCTCGACGGGAGATTCAAACGTTCCGATCGGTTTCTAACGGGTTTGTTCGTAGAACCGGAAACATCCAATGATTCCACATCCGTTTGGACCTACTTTCCAAAGGCAGGCGCTCATTAGCTTGTGGACTAATGAGGCTTAGGAATTTGCATTGGTCGAGAGGATGGGAGGTCAGACTCATCACACCTTTTTTAGGGGAATTATTGTCTACTCCGGGACTCTCTTTATAGATTTAAGTTATGTTCGTGAATCCTTATTATATTACCAAGTATAAAATGAGCTTTCCTTTAGTTTTAACAATCAATGATTAAATATGCAAGAAATTTAGAGAATCTTTTATATGTATTCGAGGCTCTTCATCAATAGAGAATCATCTATATCTGTTTAGAGATTCTTGGTCAATAGTATCCTTCAAAACATTTATATAAAAGTCTCTTGGTCATTATGATGACCAGGCTGGTTTTAAAGCCACTCAGTGGGGAACTTGAAGTTTATCGTCATTCAGAAGGACATGGATTATTTCAAAGTTGGGATCGAACCCATGAATGGGCTACCTACGTATCCTTTTTTTTTGGAAAAGGAATCAGAACCCACATAGTTCGAGAAATGGAGTATGATGTTTATGATTGATGGCTCAAAGATGAATGTCATAATTACTTTTACACTCTAAGCTCACGTGAGTCATGCTCGGTGTGAGAAACAAGAGGTATTAGTAAAATTTAGACAATTGTGCCATGAAAGATGCAATCATAAGAATTTGTTTGGGGCTTATGTATGGATGACTGCCCAGATAGATGAAGGTTTAGGATTTACTTTTAGGGATAAAATCCATGAACAGGGTCCATAAAGTTATATGTGCTTCATGGAGATTTGAATACTCTAATCTTGGGGCTTACCCCTAAGGAGGATGCCCAAGTTAGGAGGGGACTTATGATTGGGTTTTACTCCTGAAAAGGAAACCCAAATCAGAGGTAAATTATGACTGGTTAAGAGAAATTTAAGGGGACTTGGGGCTTACTCCTGAAAAGGAAGCCCAAGGTTATGACTGAGTCTTTATTCCTTAAAAGGAGACCCAGGTTAAGGGACTTGGGGCTTACTCCTGAAAAGGAATCCCAAGGTTATGACTGAGTCTTATTCCTGAAAAAGGAGACCCAGGTTAGGGATTAAGGTTTGGGGCTTACTCCTGAGGAGGATGCCCATATTTGAGGTTGGGGCTTATTCTTAAGAAAGATGCCCAAGATTAAAGGACTTGATTGGGGCTTACTCCAGAGGAGGATGCCCAAGATTGGGAACTTTAAGAATTTGGGGCTTACTCCTGAGGAGGATGCCCAGATTAAAGGTTTTATAACTGGGGATTATTCCTGAAAAGGAGACCCAGGTTAAGATTCTCTCATCTTAAAGGATGAGGTTGAATGAATGAACTCTCCGTATTTTAGTGCCATAAGGATATTTAAATCACTAGACTTTGAGAGAGATTCCACAGAATTCCTTTCAGATAAGAAAGTCAAATCAAGAAATCATGCCATAAATGGCTTTGAAGAGTGTCTTGAAGACTGAATCTTGAAAAGGAAAGGTTAAATGGCTTAAGAGGGGTAAAAATGGGCAAGATGGGCACCCAAAAAGATAGGGGCGCGCAAGTCTTTCAAGGCACACAAGTCTTCCGTGGGCGCGCAAGTATTGGTCGCGCAGGTATACCTGCGCGACACATAGTGTACTTGCGCGATTTTCAACCAGCAAATGAAATACTTGAGCGACTCTTTTTTAAACCCTTTAGAATGTTCTAGAGGTTCTTCCAGAAAAGGGACGTGCAAGTTATATTGAAGGAAATAAGTCGGCGCGCAAGTGTTTGATAAGTTTCAACACTTAGGCCTTCCTTCTTCTCTTTAGATCTTCCGTTCTAGGTAAGAAATTACCTTAGAAGTGTTCCGGAAGCTTTGAGAAGAGACTTGGGCGTCATGAGCTTCAATCCGAGTTTCTGGGAAAAGATCCCCTCAAATGGGGGGCCCACAGGGTCTATTTATAGGCAAAAGAAGACCCAGGGCGGTTACCAGGCGGTTACCAATTAGGTCGCGCAAGTCACCTGCGCGACCAAGGGTGTCGTGCAAGTGTACTTGCGCGGCAGTGGTATAACCTGCGCGGTGGATTTGTTGTTGATCCTTTGTTCATTCCTTTGTCGATTTTTGATGTTTTCTTCAAAGGATGAATCACTTTCAGCTGAGATATTCCCTTTTCCG
The DNA here is from genome assembly GCA_963277665.1 of Viscum album. Classification (NCBI taxonomy): domain Eukaryota; kingdom Viridiplantae; phylum Streptophyta; class Magnoliopsida; order Santalales; family Viscaceae; genus Viscum; species Viscum album. The sequence continues at coordinate 564,370,998 of OY728134.1, read as the reverse complement.
ATCTTTAGATTTTGTGACGAAAGGAGAATCAACAAAAGTCCCCCCTCAGAGTTGGATCCGGAGAGAAATGAGGATTTGACTCTGAGGAAATCTAATCCCTCCAAAGGAAAAGGGAGGGCGCGCAAGTTTGCAGTGCACAAAGGGCGGCGCGCAAGTCTGCGTCGCGCAGGCCTTAATCGCTCTGGGTGTGGCGCGCAGGTAGTCTTCCTGGCCTATAAATACATGGCCTCACCTCCGTACAAGTATCCGGATTTCCGGACTTCATCCCTTCTCGAGCTCTCGCCGCGCAGGTTGCTCTGTTTTCTAGTGTTTTCCTTGATGTCGCGCCACTGTAAAGGTATTTGTACTTTCGCGGTTTATACTTGCGCGTCAAAAACTAGCACGACACACGAAATACTTGCCCTTCATGTTTAGACTTGCGCGACTTAAATTCCTTAGACATTTTTCCAAATTTTTTCACAAATTTTATGAAAATAAACCCATTTAAGAGTTAGTTTATTCATTTTTTGTGCAGATTTAGTGGTTCCCAAGGAAATTGGAATGGCTGATGAACTGGCTAGCAAGCAGATTGATGACATGATGAACATCATTGGCCATGATTACTATGATATCTGCAACAGCACTCTCCCAGATTTGGATAAGTACTTGAAGAAATATCATTTAAATTTCCCACAGAGCATCTACCTGTCTCTGTGTGGTCATGGTCATCTGCAAGGAGTCAATGTTCCAAATGTAGACAATTATACACCTGAGATGCAGCTGCACTGCTATTTCTCTATTTCGGTTATGCTGTGTATTAAGAGTAACAACAATGGTGTGAACTTTCAAATTCTTCCTCCATGTCATTTCCTTGCAGATATGAAAATGGAAAACCCATGGGCTGAAATTTTTTCTACTAATGGTTGGTGGAGAGAAGACGAACATGATATTAGAGCAATATCTGAAAAGATTACTCTCTCCAAATGGCTCTTTACTTCCAATGCTCCATTCTCAAATCCATGTATCCATCTTCTAAATCTCTTGGACAGAAACAGAGTCACTGTTTGATCAGCAGAAAATTTTCTCAAACCGCATTCAAGAACATCCTTTTACAATTGTTCCAAGAAGAGCTGATATCACTGCATCTCATATTGTATCCAGTTGAATGAATGAATTCTAGGTGGTTGCTTAATGAAGATCGGGATGCCGTAAATCAAATGAAGTGTTATGTTGAAAATCTTTTGTAATTCTTGAAAAAGAGAAGAGATTCCAGTCTGTGGATGTCCTTCTAACTCTTGTGTATCAATGAAAAACACTTTTGTCTTCAATCATTTGTACCTGCATTCTTTCATTACCTGCTTCAAATTTACTTAAGCCAATGGGCCTAGTAAGCATAGTTTGATTTTTACTAAGATTATTACAAAATAATCCTACAAACTTTGAATCTTTTAACTGCTAAATATTACCTAAATCATACAAAAATGTATATTTAGTGAGCTGGAACTTGACTTTTATTCAGAGTTCCTTTGTCTTTTGTGTGGGCAGTTTAAAGTCATGCACACCGGACATAAAGGGGCTAATGTTTAAGGCCGAAATAGCTTTGACCGAAATGGATAAAAAAATGGATTAAATTCCTTGACAATTTATCTGAAAACATATTACCATACTCAAGTATGAGGGGAAAAAATGTAAACTATGGCTTAAGAATATTTGAATCTGAGGAATGATATGAAAAAGAGCTAAAAGGCATTAGAAGAAGTAGTTTCCAAGAATGAAGTTACTATTATTTAACAAAACCCGTTAGGGGGTTGAAATATGCAGGGCCACCTATGGGCATTGGCTGTATGGTCAAATAAATAGCATCTTTTGGCTGACAAGTCTGTTATGTGGACTGTTTATGCAAGGCCACCTATGGGCACGTGCTGCATAGTCAGGCAAAAGAACTCCCAGAAATTTACTTTCCTAGTGCTAAAAGCCAGTGAAAGTTTATGGAGATTCAAATTTTCTAAATCAAAGAGTTTGTTGTATGGAAAGAGGTACTTGAATATGAAGAAGATATTTCCGAACAAGAACATAGAATAACTGGATGAATATCACTCCTACGAAGGTCTGACCCAAACGTAGGGAAGAAGAATAAACCATAGACTTGAATACTTTCAGATCATGAAAAAGGATATGGGACAAATATGTTAAGGATCGCTATTTTTTGAGGATCCCTTCATATTGTCGTTTAAGACAAATAAGGACAAAAGAGGCATTCTTCTCAAGAATGAAGTTACTATTATTTAACAAAACCCGTTAGGGGGTTGAAATATGCAGGGCCACCTATGGGCATTGGCTGCATGGTCAAATGAATAGCATCTTTTGGCTGACAAGTCTATTATGTGGACTGTTTATGCAAGGCCACCTATGGGCACGTGCTGCATAGTCAGGCAAAAGAATTCTCAGAAGTTTGACATTTTTGTGACTAGAAGTCATGAAGAGGGTTATGAAGATCTGAAAATATTTAAGGTTAGGATTATAACACATAAAGATGGGTATTGTCCAATGTATATAGAGATACATAGGTCAATGAAAACCATAATCATGTTGTGGTTGGGTCCTGAATTGAAACTTGGACTTCACTACGTATCTCATAAGAGTGAGAATAAATCCATACGTAGTTCTTGAAATGCAGTTTAACGTCGTGCAGGACGAAAGTATGAGTGATCTTAGTTTAGGGTCATAGAATTCGGACCATAATAATGAATACACAGTGTGTGTTTTCATGAGGACTTTTCAGCCAAGGGACTGAAAGTGAAATTTGGGGTTAGGCCCAAAAGACTTGGGACTGGATTCGAGGGACACTCGAATGTTCCTACGTATCCCATAAGGATGGGAATCAAGTCCACGTAGTTCTAGAAGTACCCTTTGTACAAAGTCGGTTCGTACATTTGAAGGGTGAAAGGGGACTTTAGTGCAATGATGGTTTTAACCTAAGATAAAATGTTTAGGCATTACCATGTATGCACGTAGTCTTTTGAAATGAAACATGATTAAAAAAAATCAATGTCAATAATGGTTCCTTCTCAAATGAGGGAATCAAAGAATATTGTAGTTTATTGTCGTACCGGACAAAAGTGTTGTATAGTTTAACGTCATATAACAAGGACGAAAGTGAATCAATGTAAAGATATTGATTCCAGGGGTGTTTTCACAAATCAACATCATATGAAGTTGTGGTGAACCGATGTGAAGAGATTGTTTTTGGGCTTGAACCTTGGGAGGTTGCCTACATACCCAGCCTGGAGGGCGAGGATCAAAGTCCGTGTAGTTCAATTAAAGAATGAATTAATGATCAAGTTGTTCTTGTGGACAATGATCTAATTAAAAAAATGTTGTTGGGACTTATACATGGTTAGTGGCCCAAAGGGAGTGTTATGGTTGATGTTCGCTCTAAGCTCACGTGAGTCATACTCGGTGTGCAAAACAAGAGGTAATAACAACCTTAACGATGCACAGTTTAATGTCATGTAGGACATAAAAAAAAGGGACTATGCAGTTTAAAGTCTTGCAGTTAGGACTATTGGTGCTGCACAGTTTAGTGTCATGTAGCAGGGACAAAATACAGTTTAATGTCATGTAGGACCTATCAAGGATTTTCTGTACATTTTAGCGTCATGTAGTTAGGACGATGGGGATAAAAATAGTTTAACGTCATATTGGATGAAAGGGGGACTGTGCAGTTTAATGTCATGCTGTAAGGACAAAATAACACACCATTTATGTCATGTTGGACGAAAGTGTGAATAGTTTAAGGTCATATGCATGGACCGTGGATGGTGCAGTTTAATGTCATGCTGGTCCTTTGATGATTATATAATTTAACGTCTTTTCGAACGTGAGGGACTTTTATACAGTTTAGCGTCATGTAATTTAGGACGTCACAGTTTAACGTCTTTCTAGACATAAGGTATTTGCAAATAGTTTATGGTCATATACATGGACCAGGGATGATGCAGTTTAAGGTCATGCTGGACGGTTTAGGGAAATTTTTCACAGTTTTATTGTCGTGTGGGACGAAGTTGCAGTTTAAAGTCATACTGGACCAGTGCTGTACAGTTTAAAGTCATGTAGCTAGGACTAACTGGTGCTGTACAGTTTAAAGTCATGTAGCTAGGACTAAGGTGAACCAATATGAGGATATCAGTTCTGGGGACTTTTTACAGTTTATTGTCATGCTGGACGTTGGAAGTGCCACACAGTTTAATGTCATGTTGCTAGGACACAATATAGTTTAATTTCATCTCGGACAAAATATAGGATCTTCTGTACAGTTTAATGTCATGTATATAGGACATAATAACAGTTTAATGTCATGTAGGACAATTTATAGTTTAATGTCATCTCAGACATTGAAGGTGACACAGTTTAACGTCATGTTGGACGAAGTTGCAGTTTAAGGTCATATTGGACCATTGCTGTATGAACCAATTGTAAGAGTCTTGGTTCTGGGAACAATATTTTGTGTTTATACAAAATACTTCTTCAGAAATCTGGCATTAGTTGGAGTCGTGATGTGTTCTCCATCCATTGATATCAGAGAATACGCTCCATTGGAGTAGACCTTATGTATTGAATAAGGTCCTTCCCATTTTGGTTCAAGCTTGGGAGGATTCTTTCCTGGTATCATTGGTGCTCTGAGAACCAATACCAATTCTCCCTGAATGAATGAACGAAGACGAACTTTTTTGTTAAAAGCTCGTGCTATCCGATTCTGATAGATTTCCAAGTGGTGCAAAGTGCACAATCTTTTCTCATCTAACTGTTCCAATTCATTCAAACGCTTTTGGGATTGCTCATCTGTTGATAACTGATCACAAATGGCTATTCTGAGTGAGGGAAATTGAACTTCAATTGGCAAGACTGCTTCTGTTCCATATACCAATGAATATGGAGTAGACCGCGTTGCATTGCGAGTGGTAGTCCGATAATCCCATAAATCATGAAAGAGTTTATCAGGCAATGACCTCTTATCTTTATCCACCATCTTTTGCAGTATATTTGAAAGAGTCTTGTTGAAGGCCTCTATCTGGCCATTAGCCGCTTCATGATATCGAGATGAATGGTTGGACTTAATGTTGTATTCTTGATACAATTTCTTTACTTCAGAAGAACAGAAGTTGGTGCCGTTGTCCGTCAATATGGTATGAGGGACACCAAATCTAGTAATGATGTTAGACTTGATGAAGCTAACAATTCATTTAGAACTGACTTCTTTGAGAGGTACTACCTCTGACCATTTGGAAAAGAAATCAGTAGCAATAAGAATGTACTTAAACTGCTTGGCCGTAGCTGAAGGGTAAGGTCCCACCACATCCATTCCCCATGTGGAAAATGGCCATGAGTATTTAGATGTATGAAGAAACTCTGGAGGTTGATGAATGAAGTTGGAATATACTTGGCATGAATGACACTTCTTTGTGAAATTAACACAATCTTGCATCATTGAAGGCCAAAAGTATCCAAGCCTTCGAATTTGATCAGACAGTCTATGTCCAGACTGGTGGGCACCACAGACTCCTGCATGCACTTCTTTTATGACAGCCATTGTCTCTTCACCATCAATACATCTGAAGAGAACTCCATCAAAACCACGTTTGTAGAGAATTTTCTCGAGGTGGTTTGGACCATCATAAAGAGTAAAATTGACCATACGTCGCCGAATTTGTTCTTTCTCGGCTCTATCAGGTGGAAGTGTTCCATTTTGAAGGTATTCCCTGATAGGTGACATCCATCCTGTAGTATGACCATACGGTTCAGGAATGGGACTAATTTCATTAATTTCCTCTGTTCTGACTTGAACATAAGTTGAAATTGCACGAAGGTGGGTAATATAGATGGTTGTCTCATCCTGATTTGGATCTGCTAAAGCTGTGGCTATATTAGCCAGTGCATCAGCTTGAGCATTTTGTGATCTTGGGACATAAGAAAATGTCGGTTCTGAAGGGAATTCTGACATTAACTCTCTAACGTAATCATACAAAGGGATTAATTCTTCTTTTCTGATGGCATAATCCCCATTGACTTGTTTGATTACCAGGTCTGAATCACCTTTTACCTTTAAGTGATTCACTTGTGCTTGAAGCGCTAACTCCAAGCCTGTAATGAGAGCTTGGTATTCAGCTTCATTATTGGTACCACCTTCCCACAACAAAAAGGAATAAGGTAACACTGCCTTATCTGGAGAAATGAGCACAATTCCTAAACCAACTTTGTTGAATTTAGGATTTTCCATTTTATTCCCTGTTGGACTTCTAGAAGCACCATCAAAATACATTTCCCATGTTTGAGGACTCTCTTGAATAGAGAAAACTTCCTCATCAGGGAGTTCGATATCTGAATACGTGTCTTCCACTGAAGGATGTTCAGCCAAGAAATCAGCCAGAGCTTGGCCCTTAATTGCCTTTTGAGACACATACTGGATGTCGAACTGCTGTAGAATAACCGCCCACCTTGCCAGACGTCCTGTAAGCATTGGACGACTAAGGATGAATTTGAGTGGATTATTACGAGATACCAATTGGATCTCGTGATGTTGCAGGTAGTGTCTCAGTTTCTGAACTGCAAAGATTAATGCTAGGCAGCACTTTTCAATACTCGAATACCGAGTTTCTGCTTCTAGCATAGTTCTACTGAGATAGTAGAGACTATTTTCATTCCCAGCATCATTCTTTTGAGCGAGAAAGGCGCCCAATGATCGCTCTAAAGCTGTCACATAGAGGATAAGAGGCCTACCCTCAACAGGTGGCATGAGTACTGGTGGACTCAAGAGGTATTTCTTGAGAACATCAAATGCTTCTTGACATTCTTCAGTCCACTGGTAAGTGACTCCTTTCTTCAATAATTTGGTAAAGGGTAAACTTTTGCCTGCCAAATTGGCGATGAAACGCCGAATATAGGCTAAGTGTCCTTGAAGTCCTCTTAATTCTTTCAAATTCTGAGGAGGTGACATACCAAGGATTGATTTGGTCTTCTCATGATCGACTTCAATACCACGATGGCGTACAACAAAGCCGAGGAATTTTCCTGAGGTTACCCCAAAAGTACATTTTAAGGGGTTCATCTTCAAATTATGTTGTCGAAGCTTGTGGAATACGACTTCCAAATCAGCCAAGTGATCAAAACGTTGTTTGGATTTAACCACCAGATCATCTACATAGCATTCAACAAATTTCCCTAGAAAAGGTTTGAAGATACGATGCATGGCGCGTTGATATGTTGCACCTGCATTCTTTAAACCAAAGGGCATCACCCGGTAACAAAACACACCTTGAGGAGCTCTGAAGGCTGTATATTCCTCATCTTCTGGGGCCATTCGGATCTGATTATATCCAGAATATCCATCCATGAAAGAAAGTACTTCATAGCCAGCCGTCGCATCAATTAAGAGTTCTGTAATCGGAACTGGGAAATCATCTTTAGGACAATACCGATTAAGATCTCTGAAATCGATGCAAACCCTAATTTTTCCGTTCTTCTTCTTTACAGGGACAATATTAGCCAACCACTTGGGATATTGAACTTCTCTGACGAAGTTAGCTTTGATAATCTTATCCACTTTAGCCTCGATTTTGGCAGCATAGGTTGGGTGTGTTCTTCTCGCAGCTTGCTTGAATCCTCGATGTTCTTTTGGAAAACCCAAATGATGGGTGGAAACATCAGGATCAAGGCTAGGCATCTCTATATAATTCCAAGCAAAAATATCTTTATTTTTCTTTAAAAAAGAAATATACATCTCTTTCTCTTCAAGGGTCATGGCCGCACTAATTAAAGTGGGGCGTGGATCTTTCTCTGTACCCAGATTTACTTCTTTGAGTTCATCCACAGTGGTAGAGATACCCTCTTCAAATGCTGGAGGAGCATCTCTAAGATCTTCCTCTTCCTCTTCATCATGTGTTATTTCTTCCGTTTCTACTTGCAAAGTAGATGAAAAAACGAAATTCTCATGATCATAAGAGATGTCAAAATTTTCACATTTTGAAGAAGAAGCTTCCATTTCCGACCCTATTGATGATAAAGGGTCTTCTTTGGGAAATAAAGAGGAGATGATGGATTGAGAATCGACATCAATATTCACCTCTGGTGTTGCTATAACTTCTTCTGGCCTGATTAGCGAAGTATAGACTTGTTGGATTTCAGCAGACGAAATGAAAATGTCACCACTTATGCTTTCATCACTGCTTGGTAAGTTACCAATTTCTCCCATGTTGTCTGGCTCGATTGCCGTAATTGACATTATGGATCTTTCCATAAGAGTATTTTGATTTGGGCCTATTTTGTCAATTTGACTGATAGGTAACACATAATCTGTACTCACATGTGAAAATGGATTTATTGGAATTTTTTCCAAACCATATGGAGCATTAAATTTGGTAATTTCCTTCATTGTAGATTTTTCTCTTCCCTTCATGTGATAAACTTCTGCCTCAATGTATTGAGACTCACATGTATTGAACGGGGCCTTATCACCATAAAATATTCCAACTTGACCATCGAAACAGTATTTCAGACATTGATGGTATGATGACGGAATAGCTGCATGCTGATGTAGCCAGGGTCTTCCAAGCAAGATATTGAAAGCTGAGTCTTGATCAATAATCATGAAATCCGAATTGGAAACAAGATCTCCAAACTGAGTTCTGAGCGTAACTTCTCCCAGTGGTTCTTGTTCATTTTTATCATATCCTTGCAACATCATGGTAGAAGGAGATAAATCAGATTCCGTGAGGCCCAAGCGACGAAGTGTGCGAATGGGAATGAGGTTGACTCCTGAACCATTGTCAATGAAAACTCTTCGAACATCTATACCATTGACTTTTCCAGATAAGTACAAAGGTTTTATGTGCCCATGCACAACATCATCTTCATCTTTATCAGTAAAAGATATCACTGCATGGCATTCTGCAGGATTATTCTCTATGTGATAGATTCCAGCTGCAGCAATTTCAGCTTCAAACTCCTGAGGACTTGACAAAGCTTCGATGAGTGCTTCCCGAAGATATCTTGACAGATTCAAAGCATCCAAAATTTATAACTTGGCTGGTACTTGGGCCAAGTGTTTCAATATATCATACTTTTGATCTAGAGGTCTGCGTTTCCCAATAGGAAGTTGCGGTTTAGTAGGTACCTTGGAAGCAGATGCTTTGGAAGCTGATGCATCTTGTATTGAAGTTGGAAACATCTTTGGTTTTGGAAAATTAGACTGATTAGATCCATTTACTTGCTGAGATAAAGAAGATGGAACCTTTAATCGGTCTTCCAAAATAACTGTACCGAAGCTGAGTTGGCCATTGGCAGAAGAACTTGCTTGTTCTTTTTGAGCTCGCTGAAGGGCTCTACCACGAGTTTCTGCTGCATATACAGTGCTAGCAGGGGTAGAATTAGAGTAGTGGCTTCGGAAAGATCCACGTTTTCCCCTATATCCTGAACCTCTAGAACTTCCTCGGGTTCCCTTATTTGATACAGGGAATTCAGGCTCATCAAGACTGGAATATGAATCTGTTAATTGAATCATATTAACAGAACCAAAGATTAACTCTTCGTCTGATAAAGACTCTGCCTGGTTAGCATGTTTAGGCTGTGTCGTTTGGTGGGATGGTGCCCGTGGCTTTGAAGTAGTTGGCATGAAATCTGCCAGAGTCAAAGACAATTTAGGCTTTGATACATACTCATCTTCTCCTGATTCCTCTTTCTTCTTTGAATTAAGCTGCCCTTTTGAGGATTTGTCTTTTGATGGAGGCTTTACTGCAGCTTTTGTAGGAGACACAATTGGCTTCTTCAATTGTGTTCGCAAAATGGAATGGGTCCGATTGATTGTCTTTCTGACCATCCAATCATCATATTTTTTCGCAGTTTTGCTTTTGACTTCCTACCACTCGCCTCCTTCCTCTGGATCTGTAGCGGTAATACACACTACATGAGCTGAAGAACCCTTCAATTTGACTTGTCCCAAGTCGACCATCTTTTGCAGGAGGTATTTAAAGACAAAACACTCATGGATGGGATGCCCCAACATTTGATGAAAGGGACAATAATTGGGACGGTCTTCATCTCCTTCCTTGTTTGGCCTCTTTGGCACTGGTAATTGAACCAAATTATTTTCCAGAGCTGAAATGAAGTAACCAGGAACTTACTCACTTCGGAAAGAGTATGTTTTACTCTTCATATCCTCAAATTGTTTTCGTCGTTGATCTTTTGAATCATTTGGACGAAACAGCCTTTGTTGTTGGCGTTCAGGAGGTAGAACCCTTCGAGAAGATGAAGGTTTTGAAGTAGAAATAGGTACAGGTGCCTGTTTAAGCATAACTGTAGCAGTTTCTTCTTTACCCATTCTTCTTCCTGGAGCTGATGGAATTACACGAGATTTAACCTTAGCCTGTATAAGGGAATCTTCAATCTGTTGAGCGATTGAAGTAAGGTCTCGAAACCCTCCTGTGTATTTCAAAGGGATCAATGGCGTGCGTAATTCGTCATGCAAATTTGCCACACAGATTGGCAATAATTCCTCCTGAGGGAGTGCTAAACTCAAGGAATACGTTTATCCCTTCCAACGAGCAATGAAATCAGAGACTCTTTCATTCTCCCTTTGCTTGCAGTTTGTAAGATCGAAAACTATCGTTTTTGGCAAAGTTGAGCTAAACTGAAGAAGGAATTTTTGACGAAGATCCTCCCATCCGATGACTGGCCAGGATTGTAATCTTGTATACCAGACAATGGCTGGTCCTTGCAAGGTTCGCACGAAGCATCTGAGTTTCACTGCTTCTTGCTGCTCTGGAGTTCCCATCATAGGATCACAACAAGACACGTAATGCGTCAAATGTTGTTCAGGGTCGCCTGATCCATTGAAAGTAGGGAAAATAGGGTTTCCAAAACTGGATGGAGGAGAAATTGAATCTACCCATTCAGGGTAAACTTTCTTTTCAGGTTGAACTTGCGCCCGTTTCCCTTCCATAGTTTCTAACCGAGCTGTTAAAGACTCAATAGTAGTTATTAACTTTTGAGAAACGTCAGGTTGAACTTGGTTTTGGGTAGGTGCAATGAATGGAGCTTGGACAGACGTGGTGGTTGGTGCTGCAACTGATGGTAGTGCTTCCAACCGTTGTTGCGTTTGACCCGTAGGATTAGACCTCTGTGGGTGTACTGATAAAGGAGGATATTCTTGATCCATCTCAGTAGTTACAACAAATTCCTTCGGCTGTCAGACTTCAGAATTCTTAAGAAGAAGACTACTCTGAAGTAGTTCTGCATTCAACCTTCTTAATTCTTTCATTTCTTCCTCCTGTTGTGCAAACCTTTGCTCTAATGAGAGCGATTGACCTCCTTCAGAGGAAGGGTGAGAAGTAACCTGATTCTTTCCTTTCCCCTTATTGGATCCTTTTCGGAGAGGGGGAAGTGGGTTACTTGAAGGAATACCCAGATTTTAGGTAAGACTTTGATTACGTGTGCGCACACCTTCTTCATTTAGGTCTGTGTGCGCAACTTCTTGAGCAGGAACCTCTTCGTCTGATCCCTCTGATTGAGCCTCATCTGGTGAATCAGCAGCAACGGCATTGATGACATTAATGGATGCATATTGCATGGAATCCTTTCTATCAGCATTTCTGTGATATTGTCTCCTTCCATGTCCATGATGAGACATGGCATTCTGTTGACTTGATCCCTCAGGAATTTCTTGGAGAACCGTCACTTAGAGAGAATCTCCTGACAGCTTGGCTCTTCGTTCCTCTTGAGGCTTATTCCCTAATCGAGAGAATACTGACTTTCTCTGAGGGAGGGATTGAGGATTTGAAAAAGTCCCCAGTCTGGTGGACTGGGGATGTTCCTGCTGCTTCCGCTCAACTCCTCGAATCCCATTCGTTGATTCTGAGGGTTGGGTTAGAGAAGTCCCCAGTCTGGCAAGCTGGGGTGTCTCTTGACATGCTATGTCTGAGATTTTCTTAAAATCTCTCTTGATCTTGCGAATCTTAGTTCGAAAATTAGCTGGATGCATTAACCTGTATCCACTTTTATCACCTGGTTCAATAGACCGTTGGATGATTTCCGAAACTTCTCTCATTTGATGACGTGTTTGCTCCAGACGAGAGGCTTGTGCAATATTCTCTCCTGCTTGATGTAGGAGCAATTCAACAACTTGTTCTCTATATACTTGATTTTGAGAGGAACTAGTTGAAGTTTGTTCTTGAGAAAGCTTTTGATTATGAACAAAGCCCAATGACTGTGGCCGGCCATGGGCAATAACATTGCATGAGACCATTTTCGGTGGGCTTTGCTAACCGGAAAGCACTGTGAAATGTAGTGCTCCGTGAACACCCCATCCTCTGATATGAACATCAGATGGAGCATTGGAAATTAACTGACGCAATATTCTTAGTGCGCCAAGGCATGAATGTTGAAGGGTTCTCTGTTGCTTTTCAGCCTTTGGATATCGAGAGACTGATAGAGATGCCAAATCAATCTGGCGTTGTAACCCTTCTATTATCTCAAGATGATTTTCATATTCATCGTAAGATAATACCTTCTTCTTTAATTGACAAAGAGTTTTCCATATGTTGAGACGAATATCATGGATTCCATCATCCGTCAACATCTTTGGAATGTCGTACTGGGAGTCAGCCAAAGGCCAAAACATGACTGGTACTTCACCTTTTGCCAGTTTTTTCCTCATGTTTAGCATTTCCTCTTTATCATTAAATGAAGATTCTTCTACCTGTTTGGACCAGAGTTGGTGTTTCCTTGTTGCTTCATCGGATTCAACAAGATTGGTAGAGAAATCACTATTCATGCTGGAAGATGAATGACCCAGGGAAGGTTCGGAGAATAACCTGAACCCCAGGCTATCTTCTGATGGAGAAAGAGTTTCACCTGCCGATAGTAAAGCATCAGACATGACTGGTTTTACGTTTTCAAGTGCCTCGAGATAGGAGGGATTTCTCATCACTACATTTCCTTCTGAAGAATTTTCGAGACAATGTGAATCACTACTACGGAGAGGACTTTCGCAGCGAAGTTCATCACCATGAGGAGGACCGTCATGATGGGTTACAGCAAAAGATGAAATCTCTTTCTCCTTGGTCTTCTGACCACACAGAGGGTTCTTGTGGCTCTCATCTGAAGAAGAAACTTCAAGATTGACCGAATTTTCATGAATCAAGTCTTCATGAGGAAGTGTCTGTTGAAGACCTTCAGAATTAATGTTCCCGTTATTGGGAACTGAGGGAGTAGAATCTTGAATTCCGACAGATAAATGTCTGAGGGCTTCAAGAACTCCAGCATCGAGCAAGGCCTTGTTGCAGATTGGCCTTTGATCTCCTGACTGTGCTGGGTGGATCTTTTTCTTAGATGCCTTCTTACTCTCTTTAGAAACCACTTGATGACGAAAGTGATTTCTCTGAGCAGGTGTATGTGCCTGATCAGGAAAGATGGTCAAGTTAGGCTGACGATCTCCACTCAAATCAGGTGTATGTGCCTGACTTGGTTGTCCGTATGATATGGGGGAGTATGCCCCATAACCCTCTTGGACTGGAATAGATGTGTGTGTCTGTTCTGGAGTGAATCGTTGATGTGTCACTCCATTGCTAGGGATAGATTTATGTGTCTGTCCCTGAGATGATGCTGAAGCTGTTATGATATCCTGGAAAGCATCCAGAATATGAGCAGGAATTTTCTTCTGCTCTTTCACCATTGACAAAATATGTTTGGTGACTTCAGCCGCCGGAACGGGGATATACGTCCATTCCGGGCTTGGAGTAGGTTTATGTGCCTGCTCCTGTCCTCCTTTTCCTGTCAGTGAATCCTGACAGTACTCAAGTGTGGAGGCAGAGAGTTGAGTCTGCCTCCTATTTGTCGTCTGGACTTTCCGACTGACTTCTCCGGGCGCTACCAAGAGAGACTGTTGGTAGGACTGATTAGTATTAGCAGGTGTATGTGCCTGCTGATTACACTTCGCCAAACGCGGTTGACAAGATCCATCATATGTAGTCAGACGAGCCTGCTGACTAACTGGTGATGTATAAGCAGGTGTATGTTCATGCCTATGGTACTCCGCCGGAATTGCCTGGCGGGATAGGCTTGATGCTGTCAGACAAGTCTGTTGTACAGCGGAATTAAAACGAACAGGTGTGTATGCCTGCTCGTTGTTTGCCACCAAGTTAGGTTGGTGGACTTCTCCGGAGATGGCAGGGATGACAAACTGCTTATTATTAACCGGATTCCGTCTCTGGCGGTTCATCTTGCCTGCTCGAGTTCGAGGAACCTGAGCTGAAAGCCTGGAGTCGGTACCCTCATCATGTTGAGGGCACACTACCGCACGAGTCTGGTGGCGATTGTTGATGGGAGCCCTTGAGAAGGACTCCTGTCTTTTTGAATTAAGGTCTTGCGGGACCTGCTCATTCACTTCCTCAGAGTAAGGGAGTGAATGGAAATTGCGTTCTGGGGATAACGACTCGAAACGGTTGGAGACGGTAGTCAGCACCGCCTTCTTTTTGATTGCTGGCCGCCGTTGTCCGGACGACCAGGTAGAGTTGTTAACTTGGAGGGCTTGACGAGCGGCCTCCAAAGTTGGGATAGTACCATTGCGAAGGTACTCCTTAACCAGTGCATTAGAAACACAGCGTTGAAGACGCTGAGTTGGTGATGTCATCCTCAGAGTGGATGACGTTCCAGCAGGAGTAGCAGCATTGGTTTTCACAGTAGCAGACCTCACAGTAGAGGTGTTCACAGCAGCAGTATTCACAGGGGTGAATTTAAGGAAAGCCATTTTTGCAGAAGATCTTGAGAAAAGAGTGCATGTTCCATGTAACAGACATAATCAAGATGAATCCGTCCACTGCATCTTTTGGATGAGCACATGTCAATGATTGCTTTGTTGGCCCAAGGGGCCTAACAAATAAGAAGAATATCACTTTCACTTGGTTAAGGATTCACGTCGGGTTCACCATTTTTGTTTCGCACGGAATCCGGGTATGACCTCCTCGAAGGGAGATTCAAACGTTCCGATCGGTTTCTAACGGGTTTGTTCGTAGAACCGGAAACATCCAATGATTCCACATCCGTTTGGACCTACTTTCCAAAGGCAGGCGCTCATTAGCTTGTGGACTAATGAGGCTTAGGAATTTGCATTGGTCGACAGGATGGGAGGTCGGACTCATCACACCTTTTTGAGGGGAATTATTGTCTAATCCGGGACTCTCTTTATAGATTTAAGTTATGTTCGTGAATCCTTATTATATTACCAAGTATAAAATGAGCTTTCCTTTAGTTTTAACAATAAATGATTAAATATGCAAGAAATTTAGAGAATCTTTTATATGTATTCGAGGCTCTTCATCAATAGAGAATCATCTATATCTGTTTAGAGATTCTTGGTCAATGGTATCCTTCAAAACATTTATATAAAAGTCTCTTGGTCATTATGATGACCAGGCTGGTTTTAAATCCACTCAGTGGGGCACTTGAAGTTTATCGTCATTCAGAAGGACATGGATTATTTCAAAGTTGGGATCAAACCCATGAATGGGCTACCTACGTATCCTTTGTTTTGGAAAAGGAAGCAGAACCCACGTAGTTCGAGAAATGGAGTATGATGTTTATGATTGATGGCTCAAAGATGAATTTCATAATTACTTTTACACTCTAAGCTCACGTGAGTCATGCTCGGTGTGAGAAACAAGAGGTATTAGTAAAATTTAGACAATTGTGCCATGAAAGATGCAATCATAAGAATTTGTTTGGGGCTTATGTATGGATGACTGCCCAGATAGATGAAGGTTTAGGATTTACTTTTAGGGAGAAAATCCATGAACAGGGTCCATAAAGTTATATGTGCTTCATGGAGATTTGAATACTCTAATCTTGGGGCTTACCCCTAAGGAGGATGCCCAAGTTAGGAGGGGACTTATGATTGGGTTTTACTCCTGAAAAGGAAACCCAAATCAGAGGTAAATTATGACTGGTTAAGAGAAATTTAAGGGGACTTGGGGCTTACTCCTGAAAAGGAATCCCAAGGTTATGACTGAGTCTTTATTCCTTAAAAGGAGACCCAGGTTAAGGGACTTGGGGCTTACTCCTGAAAAGGAATCCCAAGGTTATGACTGAGTCTTATTCCTGAAAAAGGAGACCCAGGTTAGGGATTAAGGTTTGGGGCTTACTCCTGAGGAGGATGCCCATATTTGAGGTTGGGGCTTATTCTTAAGAAAGATTCCCAAAATTAAAGGACTTTATTGGGGCTTACTCCTGAGGAGGATGCCCAAGATTGGGAACTTTAAGAATTTGGGGCTTACTCCTGAGGAGGATGCCCAGATTAAAGGTTTTATAACTGGGGATTATTCCTGAAAAGGAGACCCAGGTTAAGATTCTCTCATCTTAAAGGATGAGGTTGAATGAATGAACTCTCCGTATTTTAGTGACATAAGGATATTTAAATCACTAGACTTTGAGAGAGATTCCACAGAATTCCTTTCAGATAAGAAAGTCAAATCAAGAAATCATGCCATAAATGGCTTTGAAGAGTGTCTTGAAGACTGAATCTTGAAAAGGAAAGGTGAAATGGCTTAAGAGGGGTAAAAATGGGCAATATGGGCACCCAAAAAGATAGGGGCGTGCAAGTCTTGCAAGGCGCGCAAGTCTTCCGTGGGCGCGCAAGTATTGGTCGCGCTGGTATACCTACGCGACACATAGTGTACTTGCGCGATTTTCAACCAGCAAATGAAATACTTGAGCGACTCTTTTTTAAACCCTTTAGAATGTTCTCGAGGTTCTTCTAGAAAAGGGACGCGCAAGTTATATTGAAGGAAATAAGTTGGCGCGCAAGTGTTTGATAAGTTTCAACACTTAGGCCTTCCTTCTTCTCTTTAGATCTTCTGTTCTAGGTAAGAAATTACCTTAGAAGTGTTCCGGAAGCTTTGAGAAGAGACTTGGGCGTCAGGAGCTTCAATCCGAGTTTCTGGGAAAAGATCCCCTCAAATGGGGGGCCCACAGGGTCTATTTATAGGCAAAAGAAGACCCAGGGCGGTTACCAGGCGGTTACCAATTAGGTCGCGCAAGTCACCTGCGCGACCAAGGGTGTCGTGCAAGTGTACTTGTGCGGCAGTGGTATAACCTGCGCGGTGGATTTGCTGTTGATCCTTTGTCGATTTTTGATGTTTTCTTCAAAGGATGAATCACTTTCAGCCGAGATATTCCCTTTTCCGATCTTTAGATTCTGTGACGAAAGGAGCGTCAACATCATGGTAAGAGTTGGTCGAGTACTTATCAAAACCAACTTTTAAAGTCACAAAAATAATATCTCTAGTCTAATATACTTTCCTAAGATAAGGAATCTTGATGAAAGACCTCCTATGATACGAAATTGTAACAAACCGACCTGTGTTACCATCAAACCAGGTACCTAACCCATTCTGTCATATATCTGATGTGTGTTACTGATCCACATAGGTTATCAACCACTACCTCGGTATCGAACATCAATCAAAAGGGAATGATTTTTTCGAACCTGAACAAGAACCTTAGATATATAAAAATGAAACAAGCCGGAACAATGAAAACTAACAACTGTAAAAGTATCGAAAACTCTATGAGAGAAGTCTAACAGCAAAGTAACAAAGCCAAATAGAAAATCCCTGTGATGGCATGGACGAACTACCACCATCTACCCAACTCATTTGACCTGAAACCTCACCATCTCACTATGACACATTTCCTTTTCCCTATATTAGAAGACATAAAAAGGTCTATGCACCACTGAAGAGGTGAATATGGTGTGAGATAACAAGCTCAACAGGATCCCACCCTGGGGTTCTATAGAAAGTCTATGTATAACAATTATTGTATACTCATTTTAAATAAAATATGTCATGATAACCAGTTAAGAAGTTTTATAAAAAACATGGTAAACACTTCCCTTTTATCATAGATCTAAAACAGAAGAAGGTATATCAATTTCAAAGCACATTTTTCCATATCATATTTGACAAGCAACGAAAATAATATCAAGGAAAAAATAGTACAAATTCAATCAATGAAAAACATTAGTAGCAGCATAAGCATCACAATACCAAGGAATAAAAAAGGTCACGCAGTAAACTACTCATACCCAAAAATCAATGAACAATGCACTGAGGAACCTGAAGACAATTATCTAAACACCTAAACCCAGGAGACACCTTATAAAGAGAAACCCCAACATCATATACAAACGTAGAGCCAATAATATACACTCTAGGATTAGAGTAAAACCCTATAAAGTGAACCCACACAATGGATGATAGAATCAAGCTAATCCTTCCACCAAGTACCCAAGGCAACCCATGTTCTCATTTTCACAATCATTTTGATGTTTAAAAAATCATTTCAAAACCATTTCACAAAACAATTTTCAATGATTTGAAAATACCCCTTTACTTTTTATTTTTCAAAAACCAAGGAAAACAACTTTTTTTCAAATTCTCATTCTAAAAAACACAAACGATCATTCCATTTCACATCAATTTATTTGTAAATCAATTTATAAGAATGAAATAATATGTTTTATCAAAAATAGGCTAGAGATGGAACCACCTACTTTAAAAATTGGGTTTCACACACCCGCAACGGGATCCCAAAAAAATTAAAACCCAACATCATCTACAGAGGCCCTAGAATAAAATACACATCACAATATTGATTTAATTTAGAAAACAATTTGTTGACGGAAAGGGGGAAACCCTCATACCTTAAGAATGGACACCCACCGTTAACACTCTGAGATTTTATGAATTTATTTTTTTAATTAATGAAATATTTTTATATTTTCACTTCACACAACAATGAATATAGATTTTTTTATTATATAATAGCACTATGTTTTGATTATGTAATATGAAACACCAAAGTATGCATTCACTACATGCAACACCGACTTGGCTTGCATTACATAGAACATTGTGTGTGTGTGAAAAAACACTTTACTATTATTATTATTTCAATGAGATAGATAAAACTAGATATTAAACACATAATATGAATAAATAATTTTCAAATATTAGTTTCAATGTTTTTTATAATGAAAAATATATTTTTTGGGAAGGTCTTTATATGTTTAAAACCACGATTTTCTCAAATGAACTGCATTTGATGTCCTTCTATGAAAATAATAAAATTATTTTTAGAAACTAAAATAAATTTAATTTGATAAATTAAAAATCATATTTTTAATTCATAATGTCAAAATTAACTTAGGTTGAATTTTTGGTATTTTTCTGAAAATTTTTAATTTTTGATGAATTGTGAAAAATAATACAATGTTGTTAAGAACCAGACTATTTATTTTAATAATTATTTTAATTTAAATTTATTTTAAAGTTATAATATATCAATAATAAATTTATTAATAAAATTTATGTCATTTAAATTATTTTTATAATATAATTACATATAAAAATTTATTGAAATTTTGAATGTCTCTTTTACCTGCCTTCTATCTAGATATGCAAGATTAGCATTAAAAGTAATTTTATAGTTTTTATGAATTTAATATAAAAAAATAAACATAAATTGTTGTAATAATTATGAAAAATTTGGCATTGTAGGATTGAAATAAATTTTTTTGGTGAATAGTAACTTTTGAATTTTATTTACCACGTTTAAAGGGAAATGGGGTAATTAAAGGTAAGTATAATATTATAATAGTATAAAATTACCTTATGAATTGTAATAATTTAATTGGAAAAGTGTTTTACAAAAAAAATAAAACTTAGGTTGAAAACATTATCTTTCTTAAGCCACTTTTGTTACATTAGGACATTTCTTATATTTTATTTAAAGAGATGAAAATGTCATATTCAGACTTAAATAATTATATATTTTAATATGTGGTTATATAAGTGATATGGTTGACTCTAAATATTAATTATAAATATAAATTTTTTATCCACATCATGATTATTTATTTATAATTTTTATACATTATATAATTAAATTTAACTGTGACACAATGATGTTGTAGTAATATATTTATTAAAGGAAGATTCAAATAAATGATATTAATAACATTAGTATAAATATAATTTGAAATATTTGATTCTATACATCAATTTTTTTGGATGAATATGAAATTTTAGGTATGAGTTAGTATAGTGTTTTATGGAATCAAGTGGTTATAATGTTTTAAAAAGTGAAGTGATAAATAGTGTCAAAATTAATATAAATGAGATCTTAAAAGAAATAATATTTTATTAAATGAAATAAATTTCATAAAAATATATATATTGACCAAATAAATATTATAATGTTAAATATTTCACAAATTATCCAATTGGGTTTATTTTTTCATTTTATAGTAACATATTAACCATAGTTTAAAAAGGAAAGTTGTCATAGTAAGAGTTAGGTTTTTTAAATAAGGATTAAAGATAAACGTTACGGTTAATTGTTTTAACCTAAACATATCTAAAATTCATTGGTTGAGAATATTTCGAATCATCCTCACCTTAGTCTAGAAATAACTCACTTTTTATCTATTTTTAATTGAAAATCAATTTATAATAAATTAATAGTTTTGGATTTTCCTAAAGTGCCCCTCCCCCCTCATATAAAAGGGAACCTCCCATTATATTTTATTAACACCTATAAAGAGTTTTAACTCATAAAAAAACTTCCCATTTATCCTCCAAACCTTATTAAATTCATCATAGATTCCATAATTTTGGTATAATGCCATCATAAGGAGTCCTTTTGTCTAAATCAAAAGGCAACACTTGAAGAAGAGGTAATTGTTTTACCAAATCTTTCAAAGTTTCTTTCTTATCGTAATTAATTTTATTATGTTTTCTTCCATAATAATGTAATAATTATAGAATATAATATATTCTTAGATGTTTTTATGATTATTTTACACTTATATTCATCATTTTATCCATCTTACAAAAACAATATCACCATGGGTGCGTACGTACGACTTACTGTCTCCATGTCATGCGGTAAATTTTTTTTCATCTATAAATTATTTAGATGGATATAATTATGAATATAAAGGATTTAAATAATTAATATGACATTATAATGACTTTTTATAACTAATATACCATCAAATTCCATTCTATTTAACCATTAAGGTAATGATAATGTTGCTCGTGCGTACGTACGACTTACCGTCTTCATGACCCAATAAGATTCTTTCTCCACATCAACCATTTTAGAATGATTATAATGAAAAATTAAGAAACATATGAAATAATAATTCTAATGGAATAATATATATTTATATATATACATTCATATATTTCATTTACTTTATTCTATTCAATATAATATGAAAATGGAAACAACGTTCATTCATAAACACGACCTACCGTCTCCATAAACAGTCTATTCAATTTCATTTATCTATCTATTATATATATTTATATATTGAATATATATGATATATAAATAATGTTTTACATTCTTTATGTAAGTAAATCATGATCTCAGTAAAAAGATCAAGAATTACATGTCAAAACACGTACGATAAACAAAGCAATTATTTCCCAAAACGTTGTTTTAACATTGAATTATTAAATGAATGGGTAATATAAAATAATAAATAAATCATATATGATATCATAAAAATTATTTTGATTCTTTTAAAAGTTAATAATATGTTTAAAACCACTATACAGTAGATTCATACATGTTCGGAAGAAATCAGGCCTAAGTTAAGGGATTTTTGTCACATTTTTTTCTTTTGTGAGACACATGCCTCAAACACAAATTTTTTCTTTTATGTGCTGTATATACTAACCATGAATTTATTTTATGTTCCTTATCTATAAGATATCGAAATTTTCATATTATTATAATCTTATTTTTACATGGTGTATATGATTCAATTGATTATAAAGTGATTATTGTTGATTTCACAACCTCTTCGATATTTGGGATTGTTTCATTTTAAGTCTCTGTTAGGTAATATTTATCATCCATGTCCATGTTTTCTAAAAATGTTTGCATAAAATGTTTTATTGTTATCTTATGGATTTTAAAGTATTTTTTACCCATTTTTTACTTTTTACTACACGGTTTGAAAGGAATATTTCTTTAATTTTGAAAATGATATACTGTTTGAATTTTCTAGAAAAAGAATGAGAAGAATTTATTTTAACATATAAAGAATGAACAAATTTTTACACTTTCAGGTCAAATTATTAACTTTAAGTTTACACAACACACTTACAAGGTTATTTTCAAATAAAATTTTTTCTTATAATATTTTGCTGAATTTTATGAAAAGAAAACTATTTCAATGAAGAAAGGGTATTTTCCTAAAGAACTGTTTTAAATGATTTTCATTATTCCATTATATGTTTTAAAAATTATTTCAAAGAAAAGTGTTTTCAAAATTTTTTATGTTTTAAAAAGTGATTTTCATGTTCGAATTTATCTTTCAAAATACTTCCCCATCTATGATGAAATACTTTTTTATAGTTCAATAGTACCATTCATATTTTTTCTTAGAAAGGTTTATGTTTTTATGGCATTATGTTTAAGAAACTCACTTCTTTTAATGGAATATGATTTTTATGAAATGATTAACAAACCTATATCTTTTCCACTAGTTTTGACACGATTAAATTTTTATGTCCACATTTTCATTATATTTTTTATGATATGATTGTTTATGATCTTGTGGCACATGTATTCATGATTTCATTATGAGATGGGTGTAACCTATATCTCCCTCAAATGCATTGGGTAAAGATTTATATCTCATTAGATAGACATGAAATACCTTGTCCACCATGATGGCTATGTGAGTGAACCATAACTACCATGATGGTATGATAAGTTATCCCATATTATCATGATGGCCTTGGTAGAAATTCCTTGACTATTATAGAAATCATTTTTATATGATTATGTGTCTTCAACAATTCCATTTTTTATTCCTCTGTTATGATTCCATGATTGTGTTCTTTATTTCCTCATGATTCCTGTTTTATAAACTGTCAATCTTTATGTGATGATTCATGTTTATGATATTTGATATGCATGGTATGATCTTCTATTTTCATGATCATGTTGTCATACCATTATTTTCATGATTGTGTTTATATGCCTTCATTGTTTACCCTTACTGAATATCTAATCTCACCCTTTTTTAAAATTATTCATTTTCCCCAGGTTATAAAGAACGGTTTTAGTTAGGTGTACTCAAGGGGAAGATCTTTATGGGAGATTCTGAAGATCTTTCACTACATTATAATAATGTGTTCTAAGTTTCCAAAGGAACTAAACTAATATGGTCTTTGGGTGACTGTTTTTATAAGGTATTAATTATTCTGCAAAAGTAACTTAATGTCCATATACGTCAAGATTGGGTTGATATAGTTGGTATCAGATCTATGGTTTAGTTAATATTGGGAAACTAGTATTTGAAAACTTTTGTGATAAACCTAGAGATATTTTAATGGATTTCTCTAGGGATTTCATAAGGATAAGTCTAAGTATATGTTATAATCCTAGAGTTTTTTATGATAATAATGAATAACCTAGGATTAATCCTAAGATATAATATATTGAAATATTATAAGTTATTTAACTTACTTATGAGTTTTTAATATATAATATGTATTTATCAAACTTTTATTTCTGATCTTAGTCAAAATACAGAACTAAATAGAACATAGTTAAACTTGAATGTTTCAGATGTGGAATATATAGAAATTATAAAAAACTAATTTCCAAAGGAGAAATAACATAAAGAGAATCATGAAGCCGGTATGAGTATTGTTTATATTTATGAGGATAAAGATATTTTAAATTACATGTGAAAGGTATGGGATTTTCTCCCATTATTGTTTACATTAAACATAATAAGTTTCATTAGATAAAGGTTAAGGAATCGTAAAACATGATTCATATTTTATGAAATATTAAGATTATGGATCCTGAGTAATGGTTTAAGAATAAATTTGGATGATTGAGGTGTATATGTTTCTAAATTAAAATATTATAGAAAGCGTGATACATATAAGTGTTTTTAGTATAAGTTTTTCATCAAGTATTGGAAAGGATATATTGAATAGTTCTTTATATATAGAAAATTAATTTAAGGGTAAGATGATATAATTGGATAATACACGATTATGGGAAATATAACCCTTAATATGCCTCGTATGTTAATATAATGATTTTTAGATAAAGATATATTAGATACAATTAAGTAAATTGGATGAAACAAGTTTCCTAGGAACTGATTAGGGATTTTTTTTTCAAGAGGGTTTTCCTATCATGGAAGAAGTATAAAACATTTTGGTACTTAAGGAATATATCTAATAATCTTTGTATTAAGGAAACATGCATGTTTTCAAAAAGTATATATGGTAATTCTGATAATTACCATGACTCTAGAGAGTACATGATAAAGTTGTTCACATGTTTGGAATGTGACCAACAAGAGATACAATATGATATATGGGGGATAAATGTTAAGATGGGTTAGTTCAACTATTTATAAAGTTTTGGATTATAAATTTTTATAATAATTTTAAGGTTATAAATTTAGGGAAGGTTTTAGTCAAACTTTGGATGAAGTTTTTTAGAATAAATAATTATCTCACCATAGTTGGACTTATGAATATTTGATAACTTGTGCTAACCATTGTGTTGTGATAAAGATATATGAAATGACATATCATTATCTAAATGGATCACATGATCTACTAAAAATTAAGGAATGAAAAATTAAACTTCATTTATTTGAATAATAGATAAAGTGGAAAGTGTTCAAGGCACTAAAAATAGTGAGAGTTTTTTGAAATCAAGTAAGTATATCTTCTCATGAAAATTAATCAACATTAGGAAAAGGGATCATAATGTAAAAGGGAGTCCTATTATCATCATTTTTTATGATATCAATGACCTATTTCATTCTTCTTTAGTTTTTGGTTTTGTTATTGTTAACTTTCTCTGGATCACCCACTTTCTTGTGATAAGTGATCTTTGTCAATATCAATGATTATTTACATTTTTCCTCCATTCCCAAATCTTCACTTATGTTCTTCTATGTGTAAACCTAGTTATGAGTTACTTTTGGTAACGGTTATTTTACAACTATTATTTTTTAAAAGGAAGTTTTAGAAATCATTTTTTATGATGTGGGTTTATATGAAAGGAACATAAAAGTATTAAACCTTTGTTAAAACAGACAAATTTTGAGGTTGAAATTCATTTTAAGGGGGGTATAATGTCACAAACCAAGGTTTTGTGAATTTATTTTCTTGAATTAATTTAATATTTTGATATTTTCAATTCATGAAACACGAACTATAGATTTTTTTATTATATAATAGCACTATGTTTTGATTACATTATTCGCAACACTAAAGGAAACATGTACTACATCTAACACTGAGTTGGCTTAGACTACATGGAACATTGTGTTTCTGCGAAACAATACCTTAATATTATAATTATTTAAATGAGATAGTTATAACATATTTTTTGTAATTTTAATAAGAATAAATACTTTTAAAATATTAGTTTAAATAGTTTTGATAATGAAAAATATAATTTTTGGTAAAGTCTCTATATGTTAAAAACCATTATTTTCTCAAATGAACAGATTTTTATATCCTTCTACGAAAAATAATAAATTTTTTTAGATACTTGTAGAAATTTAATTTGATAAAATAAATATCATTTTTGAATTAAAAATTTCAAAATTAACTTAGGGTGAATTTTTGGTATTTTTTTTGAAAAGGTTCGATTTTTTATGAATAATGAAAAACACTACAATGTTGTTAAAAACCGAGTTTTTCAATTAAATAATTATTTTAATTTAAATAGATTTTAAAGTAAAAATTTATCAATAAAAAAATCAGTTAATTGGAATCTTTTTTATATAATAATTAGATATAAATATTTATTGAAATGTTGAACCTCTATTTTACCCTCCTTCTAGCCACATCTCCGAGATTAGCATTATATGTAATTTTACTACTTATGTGAATTGAATTTAGAAAAAAATATATTCATGGTTCTAATAAGTATGATTTTTTTTTTAAATTGGAGAAAAATATTTTTTTTCGTGAATAGTATCTTTTGAATTTTATTTACCACAGTTAAAGGTAAATATGGTAATTAAAGGTAAAAATAATATTATAATAATACAAAATTTCCTTATGACTTGTCTGAATTTTATTGGATATTTTTTTATCCAAAAAAAACCTTATGTAGAAAATATGATATTTCGTAATCCACTTGTGTTAGATTAGAACCTTTATTATATTTTATTTAATGGAGTGTTAAAAATGCCAGATTCAGATTTTAATAGCTATATCATTTTTAATATAAGGTTATATAAGTGATATGGTTGACTATAAATAGTAATTATAAATCTATAATTTCTATCTACATCATGATAATTTATTTATAATTTTAGACAACATATAATTAAATTTTATTGTGACATAATGATGATGTAGAAATAGATTTATTAAAAGAATAATCAAATATATGATATTAATAATATTGAAATAAATAAAAAAAATTCTATTTGATGTCATAAAATAATTATTTGGATGAATTTGACATGTTTGGTATGAGTTAATGTAGTTTTGTTATGTAATAAAGTTTTCATATGTTTTTAAAAAGTCATGTGATAAATTGTGTCAGAATTGACATAAATGAGATTTTAGTATAAATAATATTTTATTAAAAGGTAAAAAATTCCTAAATATATATTTACTAAATAACTAGGTTAATATTAAATATTTCATAAATTATCCAATTGGGGCTATTTTTTCATTTTATAGTAACTATATTAACCATATAATGTAAAAAGACATGTTGTCAATGAAAGAGTTAAATTGTTTAACTATGGATAAAATCCAAATGGAAAGGTTATATGTGTGACCTAAACACATATAAAATTATTTATTCATAAATATTTCGATACATCCTCAAATTATTCATGAAATAACTTACTTTGGATCTATTTTAAATTGAATATCAATTTATAATATATTAATAGTTTTGGATTTTCCGAAGGTACCCCTCTCCACTCTTATAAAAGGGATCCTCTACTTATCTTTTATTAAATCCTATAAATACTTTTGGATCAGAAAAACCCTACCCATTTATCCTCATAAATTTCCTAAATTCATCATATCAGCTATACTTTGGGAATAAATCCAACCTAATGAGTCCTTTTGTCGAAATCAAAAGGAGACACTCGAAGAATAGGTAATTGTTTTACCAACTCTTTCAAAGATTTTTTCATCTTATACTTCCTCTTCATATGTTGTTTCCATAATAAAGTAATTACTATATAAAATAATATATGATGATATTTTTTTATGATTATGCAATAACCATATTCATCCTTTTACTTATCCTACAAAATACAATATCATCATGCGTGCGTACGTACGACTTATCATCTCGAGGCTGTAGTGTAAATTTTTTTTCATCAATACTTTATTTAAATGGATATAATGATAAATATAAAGGATTTAAATAATGAATATTAAATTATAATGATTATTTATAATTAATATACCATCCAATTTCATTCTATTTAACCATTAAGAAAATGATACAGTCTCTTGTGTGTACGTACGACTTAACATCACCATGACAAGATGAGATTCATTATCCATGTCAACCATTTAAGAATCATTATAATGAATAATTATGAAATATATGAAAAAATAATTATAGATTAATAATATATATATATATATATACATACAAATATATGTAATTTACTTTCTTCCATTCAGTACAATAATAAAACAGAAATAACATTCATGCATACATACGACCTACTGTCTCCATGAACGGAGTATTCCACTACATTTATCAATATATTATATAAATTTTTATACTTAATATATATGATAAATAAATAATGTTTTACATTATATAAGTATGTAAATCATGATCTAAGTAACAATATCAATAATAAAAAGTCAAAACATGTATGGAAGAAATCTGGCCTAAGGTAAGGGATTATTGTCTCACCATTACTTATGTAAGAAAAATGCCTCAAACACTAATTTTTTATTCTATGTGTTGTATATACTACCTATGAATTTATTTTTTTAGTCTTACCCAAAAGATTATGATATCTCTATATTCTTATAATTTTATTTTTTACATGGGGAATATGATTCTATTGATTATAAAGTGATGAGTCTTGATTTCACAATCTCTTCCATATTTGGGATTATTTAATTTTAAGTATCTATTGGGTAGTATTTATCATCCATATCCATGTTTTCTATTTTTTTCCTACAATGTTTTATTCTTCTCCTCCAGATTTTTAAATTCATTTTTACCCATATTTGACTTTTTACTACACGTTTTGAAAAGAATATTTCTTTCAATTTTCAAATGATGTATTATTTGAATTTTCTAGAAAAAGTATGGGAATAATGTTTTTTTAATATATTTGGAATGAAAATATTTTTACGCATTCATGATGCCTTATTACCTTGAAGTTTTCCCTAAAATATTACATGGTTATTTTAAAATAAATTTTTCTCTTATACAATTGTGCGATATTTTAAGAAAAGAAAAATATTTCAACGAAGAAAGGATATTTTCCTCAAAAACTACATTAAATGATTTTCATGATTATTTTATATGTTTTCAAAGTGGTTTCATATAAAGGGGTTTTGAAAATGTTTTATGTTATAAAAACATATTTTCATGTTTCAAGTGATCTTTCAAAATACTTCCCCATCTACAATGACATAATTTGTTATAGATCATGAATACCATTCACATTCATTCTAAGAAGGTTTATCTTTTTCTGGAATGATGTTTTAGAAACTTTCTTCTTTTCATGGGTTATTCTTTTTATTAAATGATTATGAAAACTATATATTTTCCATAGGTTATGATATGATTCCATTTTTATGACACCCTTTTCATTATATTGTTTATGATATGATGTTTTATGATCTTGTGACACATGTATGCATGATTTAATTATGAGATAGGTGTGAAATATATATCCATACAATGAATTGGGTGATGATTTATATCTCACCAGATATACATAAAGGACCTTGTCCATCAAGATTGTTATGGGAGTGAACCATGACTACCAAGATGATTATGGGAGTGAACCATGACTACCAAGATGGTTATGGGAGTGAACAATGACTACCAAGATGGTTATGGGAGTGACCAATGACTATAATAATTGTTTTGGAAGTGAACCCATACTACCAAGATGGTCTTGGAAGCAATGCCTTGACTAATATGGAAATTTTTATTATATGATTATGTTTCTTCCTCAATTCCATGTTTTATTCCTATTTTATGATTCCATGAATCATGTTTTTTTATTTCCTCATGATTAATGTTTTATGAACTGCCAATCATTATGACATGATTCATGTTTATGGTCTTTGATATGCATGGTATGATCTTCTATTTTCATGATCATATTGTCATACCCTTATTCTCATGATTATGTTTACATGTCTCAATTGTTTACCCTTACTGAGAATCTGATCTCACCATTTTCCTATGTTTTCTTTTCCCATGTCTATAAATAAATGTTTTTAGGGGTACTAAAGAGGAAGATATTTATGGTATATTTTGATGATGTTTCACCAAATTATAAGAATGTGTGTCATGTTTCAAAATGAACTAAATTAATACAATCATTACGAATCTGTATGTGTAATTTATTATATATTCTAAAAAAGTAATGAAATAACCATGTACATCAATATTGGGTTGTTATACACTGCACCATGACCAACTAAAAAATTTCCTTTGGAATTATATCACACAACCAATCTAGAAGAATTTATAAAAAAACACCAACTTATACCAATATATCTGATAATGCATCCAAAGGCGCTACCGTGATCAATGACAACAAAGAATCTGAAATATTACTTACCCAAAGAGATGCAACACAACCACAACAATGTTATAATGATGATAAGATCATTCTAGAATGAGAGGAGTTTACTAAAATTTCTTGAAAATTGCCTTTGGTAGATATCAAGAGAGTTTGGAGAAATAACATAAACAAAACCGCCACACACCTATTTTAAAAAAATGTACGCGGGCCTTTACATGGTGTGTAACCCAGTTACATGACATGTAACCATCAAAGACCATAATATACCAGAAAAATCGTCACCTCATATTAAAATCATATATATAAAACATTCAAAATTTGAAACATCTCTTCATGTTTTGTAACCTTTCAGAGCGAGAAGTCTTTCACCACTGGCATCCTGAATCTCTTACACATCGTATAACCTTTTAAAATTACGTGAAATCCCCTACACCCTGCAAAAAAAGTAAATTAAAGATATTATTCCAACAAATATATGTCTTCACCATTATAGGTCTCCTCCCAATTTCTTCACATCCCTATAAAGACAAGGAGAAAAGGAAAACCATGACAAGTTTTAAGATGCACCTCATAGATTATTAATGGGATGTTACATGATGGGAGGTCGGGATTATCATACCCCATTGGGGAATTATTCCCCACTCTAGGAATCTCTTATAGATTTAAGAAATGTTCTTGAATCCTTAACAAATACCAATATAATGCTATTCACCCATTACATTTGAAATTAGTCATTTACACATGCATATGTGAACAGATGTTTGTATTATAGGATCTCCATAAATGGTATTATTGTGATTTTTAAATTTCAATATTTTAATATACTAATCATTCAAAATGACCATAATTTTAATTCAAATACTTGGTGAGTCAATATTTTTAGTGATTTTTGAGAATTTTGAACTTAAATGTTAAAATGGACTAATTAATGGATTTTATTAATATATTCATTTTTGGAATAAATTTCATAGTCCATACAATTTGATTTTTTATTTAAAAATAAAAAGATAATCATTTGTATTTAATATGGAAATAGATTTATTTTTACTATTAATTCT
This sequence comes from Viscum album, assembly GCA_963277665.1. NCBI lineage: Eukaryota > Viridiplantae > Streptophyta > Magnoliopsida > Santalales > Viscaceae > Viscum > Viscum album. Next base: position 564,340,077 of record OY728134.1, on the reverse strand, counting down.
CTCAACCATTTTTCTTTAATTATATTAAATCCTTAAATCTGACTTTGTAATTGAAATTGAAATTATGATTTTATTTATAAAAGAAAATTTTGAAAATAAAATTATTAATTAATTCAAATAAATATGGAATTATTTGATGGAATTTAGAAATAATTTTTAAAATTTTTATGTCATTTTAAATTTACTGGGGAGAAATAATGCATAGAAGTAAAATTATTTTTGTAATGTAGGTTAGAAATATAATGAAAAGGCCTTTCATGGTTAGCACACTAGCCATGTCAGAGTCAGGACGTTGATGGTGCCCATATGACCACATGCATTAAAATAAACCTGACCATGCCCGGTGAGTACCAGATGCAAAGCACCTCCACTTCATCTTTACTATTAGTATACTAACCGCGAACAACCTACTGCAACCCCCACCCTTGGTTAGTATACTAATTGTGAGTCATTTTGGTGCACATCCACCCTATTGTGCCTTACCACACCTAATACCTACTACAATGAAGATTTAACCATGAACTCAATGTAGACATGGTCACCACAAGTCTTCCAAAACCAGATCTAGATCATGATGCTTACAATTGAGATCTCAAACCAACCTAGATCTAAAATGAGCCACTGTAAATGAATTTATCCCCAGAACCCAACAAAAAATCATCTCAATAAAATTCCCTATTTCCGACACTTTCCATCAGGGTGCACTGCCCAACAACATTTGATGTTTTATGGGTTGTGCATTGTACCTCGCATTACTTTTTCCAAAGGTGGGTGGAATCTATCACATATTCAGTGATGTATACTCCTTGATCTAAATAGGATGATGGGATGTCGGTTCCTCCTTTTGTGTATTCCTCCTCAGAACTCATCACCTAGTCCATGTTTTGCTTAAGGATTAAGACATTGTTCGTGAAACCCTTCCTGGTGCCATGTCATTGTGGATGTTGGTTAATTACTCTACTTCTATTAGGAAATTTCAAGGGATCAAGTTGGGGTAGTGACTTTTATTCATGTAAGTAGTCACATTGGGAATCACTGGCATGTTTGGATGCTAGAACCTTTGTACACCAGAATTCAACCTTCTTTGAGGGATTATCAAGGGCGGGGAAGCCCAAGGTATCCCACGTTGAATGCAGAGAATATCATGCCAGAGGAATTTATTTGGGGTTTTCCTCATCTTCCCATGCTTGACATGGGGTATGCTTGAGTGTAGTGTCTATAGGATATGAATCAGACTGATCAGAACACTAAAAAGAGTGGATCATATGGATACTTTCTTATGAGGGAGAACCTAGAAGGTTTACAGGATGGGGGGATCAAGACGACCAATGTGGAAGGACCAAGGATGTTGTGTCCTAAAAAGGGAAGATTTCACACCGTAAGGCCTGAAAAGAACACTACAAAATGGTGGATCATAGAATGTGGATCCCGGTATATGGGAAACCAAGGTTTTCCATTTTCTAGGATTGAATCTTATGGAGTCTTCCTACGTACCCTGTATATAAGACTGGGATCAAAACCCACATAATTTAAAGGAGTGATTCGAGGCTTACATGCAGTTAGCTTCCTGGATGCCGTTGAAAGCAGTAATGGGATGGATGAACTTACCATGATATGGGAATTTTGATGGAGAATATGGGTGGGGATTATTCATGGTTAGATTTCCATATTAATGGTGTTAGTTCACTAGAATTTATAGTCCTGAGTAAAATCAAGTTGGATGATGGATGATTTGATTAAGTGGGTGAGATGAATGGGATAGAACTAGTGTGAAGATGATAGTGGTTTTGGGATTAAACCTCAGGGAGGCTTCCAACGTATCTCAATGGTTGGTAATAAAAGTTTATATAGATCATTAGGAGAAATGATACACCTAAGGAGGTGTCCCATGAGAATGGAATGCATGGATGAGAACCCAAAAGAAGAAGAACCTCCGGGTTAGGTAATGATCTTCCCGAGACAAAAATGCTTGAAGGGAAGGCCATTATGGGAAATGGGTGATGGTATTGAACCTTGAAAGAGGCTTCCCATATATCTCAATGGCTTGGAATCAATTTCCAAATAGTTTGGTGTGGTGATGAGACACCTAAAGAGGTGGACAGTGAGAATGGAATAGATGGACGGGGACCCAAAGGAAGAAGAACCTTTGGCTTAATGAATGATCTTATAGAGACACAAAGGATTTAAGGTAAGGTCAATATGGGAAATGGATGGTGGGATTTAACATTAAAAATGGCATCCTATGTATCCTTGTGGCTGGGAATCCAAGTTCACGTAGTTCAAGAGTGGAGAATGGAATCAGGGCATGCGGAAAGGACATTGACCTGAAGACATGCTCGAGCTTACACATGGTTAGTGTCCCTTCAGAAGAGGGTGAATCATGGTTAGAGGATTATGATGAGGTGTGGGGGTTATACATTATTAGTGCCCTAGTTGGATCATAACACCCTTTAGAGGTGGATTTGGGAGATGTGTCCCAAAAAGGGAAAGCATCGCATCAAGAGGGTACATTCATTAAGAGGAAGTACCAGAGTTCACCATATGTTGGGTTGGAAAACATAGATTATTACTATGTATCCCAGTGGATGGGAATAAAAACCCATGTTGTTTGAAAGGTCATGCAGTTTAACATTATGTAGGATGAAGGTGAACTGATGTAAAATGCACAAAATATATGGATTTTGGGGAGTTAGGGGATTGAACCTCGGAGAGGATTTCTACATACCCTATTTTGGAGACAAGGATCAAAGTCCACATAGTTCAGGATGAAGTAATTTAATGTTATGTGGGATTAGGGGCATGAGACGTACATTTGGGTAGTGGCCCGAAAGAATTTCATGGCCACTGATTTCTCTAACCCCATGTTATTCATGGTCAGTGTGAGAAACAAGAGGTAATGGTGAACCCAATGATAGTTTCACGAAATCTATGGTCATAAGGGGTAATGCCTGGGGATTACACATGGTTAGTGGCCTAGGGAGATGGATATTGGGACTTAATCTAAGTGGTAAGACTAAGGATGCTGACCTGATGTATGAGGAGGATATGACCATCGTACAGGGAACACCCTATCAAAGTGTGTCCAGGGTTAAGTGAAGACTTCGCAAGGCCCACATGGAAAAAAGTGAAAAGAGAGAGAGAATGCTGGAGAGCTCTGATGCTCATTCCCCTTTCACTTCACACAATATTTCCACACATATGACAAATCATAGTTCAACATAATATATTGGGGATGAGGGTGCTTGGAAGTTTGATATCATTTAACTCTGATGAGGAGGACACAATCATCACCCCTTGGACTAACGTAACTTGTACCAACCCACACTTGGGGGAAGGAAGGCATAAGAAATTCTAGGAAACAACCAGGTGGAGGGTTGGTAACTGTAGTGGATGACATTAGTGTGGATATGTGAAGAATAAATAACCATTAGCATGACTATGTGAGTAAGAATAAGGTAAGGTAACACTATATGAAATAGCACTTGAGGAACCATGAAATCACTACACACAAGCTAAGAGGGTCACCCAGAGGAAGTGAATTTAATATAGTGACATTGCATGCAAGGGAAGCTCATACATGGTGCCCTGGACTAAAGAAAACCCATGGGGTCTTACGGAAGGGGTGCACACAATTTTGGAGACTTGTGCACAAGATGGAAGGGTGCATACAAGATGTGAGACTTTTTCACAATATGGAGGGGTCGATACAACTGATGTATTACATAAGGATTAGAGTTGTGTGCAAGAAGGGACTTTTTCACACACCTTCCTTAAGTGAATGATGATATTTGAAGGGGTTAGGCCCATGTAGGACCACCCAAAGGCAGACCTAAGGGGGGCCTATCATGCAAGTTCATATACATTGAAGACATGAATTTTTCATGGTCGTGGAATGGATTTCCTTATGTTCATGAGATTTAATGTTCAACTTTTGAAGCATTATATCTAAGAGGGGGGGGTAACATCTATTTATAGAATAAAATCTTGGTGACGATGTAGAAGGAGGCCAATGAAAAAGCATTCAATTGTCTTCTTATTGGGTGCAAAAGAGGCTTGTTTGCATATATATTTTGTGTATGTTGTCCAGTTTTCCTTCGCACATATTCTTTAACACTTTTGTTTTTCAAGAGCTTGACATGCAAGAAACTCTTTGATGTCACATTGGGTGTGCAATAGGATTTCACATGACTTTCAATCTTGCAAAAGAAACCAAATCTTACATGAAACACCATTCAGATTCTTTGGATTATCCACCGAATCAAAATATTCCTTCGGGTTACTCAAATATGCCAATATATGGAATCAAGGGGAATTCTACACCAACAAATTCACCCCATCAGAATCTAAGCTGAAAGGGAACCGGAAGGTCGATTTCCAAGGGACACTATGTTGAGAACCATATATTTATATCGAAGCAAGAAAAAAGGTTTGATTTGGGGTGTAAGGCACCCTACGCACGCATGGAAGGCGAGGTCCATGCCTATAAATATACAGGGGGGCTTAGAACTACAAATCAAATTTCTGTAAAATAGGTCATCCACTATCATGCAAAAATGTTTCTTTGTTCTGAACAAAATCTATTATGTTCAGTTGGAGCCTTAAATGGAAATACTGGAATTTGAACACATTTGACTTAATTGGATTTTCTTGAGCGGATGCCATCAATATTTTGGGCTGCTTTCTGATCTGCACTTCAAACCACCATATTTCACACCAAATCATTTGTGCATTCAAGGAATGACAAAGATGGATAGTGAATAGACTAATTCTGAGAGGGAGGCTGTCTATGCTGCATGAAGTGCCGAGATGGTCATGAACCCTCAGATTCTTCATGTGAAGAGGGTGCTATCTGAAATTCAGATGGTTTTGGGAATTCTGGCATAGGCTAAAAAGGATCTTTTCCAGAGTAATAACCTCCCACTATGAATTATATAGGTGGTTCTAATTCTTAGCATAGATATTGACATGCCATGTTTATGGGTGATGTGAAAATATAACTATTTGCAGTTCAACAACATGAACAACAGTCACCCATCTAGGGTGACTAGGGATATGGTTGTTTATGTCCTAAACCAATAAACTAGGAAAGTTACAGGGGGTGAACCAGTTGTTGAAGACTTATTCACCCTATATTCAAGAACATTCAGGAGAAATATCAATGATGAGACTAGGGGATGGAAAAAAGACTTGGACCTGAGTTCCAAAGGAAACTTCACTAGAGAGTGGGAATGGGAATACTATATATGGCAGACATACAATGAATTTGGGTAGGATCATCAACACATCAGGTTTTTTAAGGCCTTTTGGACATCATAATTGAATTTCTACTGATAGTAAGACCTGGTACTAGAGTTGTTCAGCTGATGGTCTCCATATGCCAATACATTCCATATTCACCATGGTGAGGTCAGTATCAGCCTTTGGTACATCCACTACATCAGGGGAATCCCCCTATAATGGTTCCAATACGATTAATTCTTACCGGTGGAGAATGTATGGGGAGATAGGATGAAAACCCCATATTTTGACATGGAATCTATTGGATATGTCAAAGGATAGGATGAAGATAAAATACATCCTCAAGGACATATCATATCCATCATGTTTCAACCTAATTCATCGAATATAAAACAATGTTAGGATGACCGAGCGAGGGAAGTAATGTTTGACCACATCGCAGAGGGGGAAAACACGATCATACTGGGTGGTCCTAGAAGTAGGTGAATACCAATCGTGGGGATTTAGTGGGAACAAAATCTTGGACCCAAATGTGCAATACACTGGTTTCCTCACTGCATTCCTAAGTGGGTTATTTTTCCTGTAAGAGCTATAAGGATTGGGTCTATCCAGGGACATTGGTGATGGATGGAATCACGGAATCCCATCATAGGGTCAACCAGAAAGTACCTGTGTTATCTAGGTTTTATAGAATCCTAGGGCTCATATCAAGAGGGTGTATTCCTAGGTGAATTTTCAAACCATTTTAAATTCTTCATGGATGGTTCATAGATAATTATGGTGGGTACAACAACCCAAACATAATACATCCTCTATGTGATGACTTGCGACTGTCTCTAAAAAACATTAATAAGGGTCAGCCATTGATGCTTAATGAGGAGGGGATTAAGCTCAGGACCAGTAATCACACAAACATCAACTTCCACCCATTTCAAACCCCAACCAGTCAAATGGTAGATTACCTATGAGGACCAATATAGAAGAGGGAGTATCCATAGAGTATCAGGGGTGATGTGCTGGTAGCATGGATAGATTGAAAAATATTCTACGAATCCTACATTCCCTCATGATTTTCCATAAAGTTTTGGTACATTCAGTGGATGTTGGAAAAAGAGTATATAGATTATTGGAAAGAGATAACCCCTATATCCTTTTCCAATTGTGTCTCATTTTCACAACATATATCTTTGGTGAAGTCATTAATTTACCCTATAGATGTCGATACTGACCTATCAACAGAGTATGCTGACCACTGGGTAGCAACGCATCCAGAGGAAATTCGGTGGAAAATCATTCAGCATATCAAGGAGTTGAGAAAAGAGTCTGGATAGATATAAATCAAGAAATGTGCTACTGATGAAGTAATGCCAGAGGTAAAACAGGTAGCGAGGGTGACACAAGTGGGAACATCGGCGGTATGGGAATCACAAGGTGTGGTCGTACCTCTACCTTATAAAGAGGGGTGGTCCCATAGGATTCCCCATAGACCATCCAGGGAGGCCCCTAGTAAGAAATTGATATATATTCTACATCCTAAAATAGATTCCATTTTCCCATCCATAGGTCTCCTAGGAGAGCACTATGACAATCAATGATAACTGAATAACTGTAGTGACGACCAGTGTGCACTGGGCTTGATCTTCAAGACATAGGGTGCATCCAGGTGGTGGAAAAGGTGCAATTTCATCACCAATACACATACCAAACATCCATGGATTCATATACATTCCAACATGGATGATATGAAGAACCAAATTTCTTGGTTAAATTAATGCTTGGTAAAGAGCACAACCCCGAATAAATGACACCCTGAGGATGATGACAATGATGAAGAAGAAGAAAAAGAAGAAGAAGAGGGGGAGGATAAGAAGAGGAGGAAGAAGAATAGGAAGAGGTAGAAGAGGAGGCCTAGGATGAGGGTACTAGTGGCGAGGGACCTTAGGGTACAGTGGCTTAGAAGATAAGCCTACGTTAGAGTGAAAAAATAGTAGGCTCTGACAAGGAACTCTCCAAATGTATCATGTTATGTTTTGACTCCTATCTCACTTGGTCACTTTTCTAACCATAACTCAAATCCACAAACTGTGCTCTATATTTTTTAGGAACACATTGTTATTGAGGATTAGTGATCTCCCACTACAGTGGATGAAAATGTATAGATGGTCCTGGAAGGACATATTCCTGAAATTGTATCATGGGTTGGGCAAGGCGAAGGACCAATCATGGATAAATAAGTGAAAGGGGATGAATAGACGACCTCAGAATCTCAGATTGTCCCCACTAATCAGAAGGAGAAAGATCCAATTATATAGTTAACTAGTATTATGGGATATCATGTGGAATAAGCTCTTGTAGTGATACATGCACTCAATTCGGCTATGCTTAGATCTTGTTAGTCTCTACTTTTACAGACTCACATATGTTTTCCAAAAACTCCCCAAACCAAGGTACCGATTTCCCATGCAGTGATCACGAGGCTGGAATCGGCTAACCAAAAATTCCATGAAATCTACTGGATATCCTCTAGAAATTATACCTATCAGTGTGGAATTGACCATTCAAGATGTTTCAAAATTAGCACTCAGTGGGCATGAAGTTGTGATCATAAGTGATACCACTACCATGGTAGAACCTGAGGCCAGTGAGGGTGAAGTCATAGAGTAAGAAATGAGTGAAGATGTTCACCTACATATCATATATCCTAATACATGAGAAATGATGCCAGAGAAAGATCCCATGGTGGAACATCTAACCATCTTTACCGAATACAAACCTGCATATCCTGAAGAGCTAGACAATGATGATCTCAACGTAGCCTAGTAAATTCATATATTTTTTTGAAAAAAGTGGTGCCTTGGCCAAAGACCAAAGAAAATTTTATTGAATAAAAGAGTCGAGAGGATTACAGGAGATGAAAATAAGGGATTTTTTTACAATCTTTATCAAATAGTTGAAGTAAATCCATGGGGAGGGTGTCCATACAGGTCATGGTCTGATGAACACCCTTGTTGGCAAGGGCATCAGCAACAACGTTAGCCTCTCTGAAGGTGTGTGTGGAAATGTAGTCGATTTCATGCAGAGAGTCCAGGCATTACATCCAAAGATTAATCAAGGGCCAGGCAAGGTGAGTCACACCATTCCAGATGACCTGGACAATGGTGGTATAATCACTTCCAATCCATAGTTTCCTTCAGCCTTTTTGAATGGCACACTTGACTGCATGAATTACTCCCATCATCTTGGCCTCCAATGACGAAGTTATGCTGTAGTTACTAAAGAAAAATCCATGACACATGCCAGAAGAATCTCTGAAAATGGCTCCGCAGCTGGTAGGTCCAGGATTTCCCTTTGAGGAACCATCCACGTTAACTTTGATCCATCCTGGCATTGATGTTTGACAGAATAATTCAAAGGTGTGAAGATGTTGGCGGTATAAGCCATCAGCCTGAAGCTTGTTCAAAATCTCCCAATCATCAACCGAGTTGTTGTAGTGAGCTTTTTGTATCGATGTAGCTTCTCGAATTGCAATGAGGATCCGTGCTTTCCCTGCATTAAGATTTAATGAGCATTTATTGTGTAGAATATCATTTTTGTCATACCAGATCACATGAAAGAAGCTCAGAAACAGCAGCTAAGAAAATGTTTTTAATTTTCTGAGAGGCTTGGAACTAAACACAACATATAAGAGGGGTTCAAATTGTGTCAGGGGTATGCCATCTGCAATTAAAAATGTGAAAAATATATTTCCAAAGAGCGGAATCTGTGGAAAAAGATAAAAAAAAATAGTTAGTGTCTTCCCTATGTTGATTGCATAGGTGACGTTTAGAGCATAACTGGATACCAAACAATTGAAGGAAAACCTGAGTGGGAAATCTGTTATGAAAAATGCGCCAAATTAGAGTTATTCTAGAAGGCTTAATCCATGTCTTATTGAAATAATTTAACCACTAAAATCTGGATTCAATTCCAAGAAAGTTGTGCATATAATAATTTTTTGAGTCAAGAATACCATTCGGAGTAGTTTCCTAGATAAGAAAATCATCACAATTAATAAAAGGATAGTTATTAATGATCTGAGAAACATTGTCAGGAAGGTTATCCCTATGGGAATGAAGAACATCTTTAATAGTGTGACTAGTGTCCATCAGAGTGGAATTAGGGGCAAGCATCGAGGTAATAGGAACACCAGTCCAATTGTCAAGCCAGAAATTTATATTGGATTCAGCGCTCACAATCCATCTAGAGTTTTCCATGATCTTATGATAAGTGTACCTAATGGAAGGCCATATCGAGGAAGAGATATAATTGAGGTCCCCCCTCCTAAGTTTGGGAATGAACATGCTTTTAAGAAAGTCAATAGCCTTCAAATTAGTATTGACCAGTCTCCAAGTAAGTTTAGCTTGAAGTGCGTCATTAAACAACTTTAAGTTTTTAATTCTAATACCCCCCCTTTTCCAAAGGTTTGCAACAGGTTTCCAAGGGAATGGTGACAAGTTTTTTCTGAAAGATACTTCCTGTCTAGATGAAGTTATTAATATAGGTGTTAATTCTTTTGAGAGTACCAACATGCCATTTATAAATCATAAGGGAGTAGACCATTTTGGAGACAATGACGGATTTGACCAAGCAGATTCTACCAGCCATGGAGAGAGATTTTCCTTTACAATTAGAGAGTTGATTAATAATTTGATCCACTATGTTAGCAAAATAAATAGTTTTGGGTCTTCCCCAAAAAATAGGTACCCCCAAATAAGTGAAGGGGAAGCAACCTTCTTTAATACCAATATTATTGGTAATAGTGTTTTTCCTTTGCGTGGAGAAGTTTTTACCAAAAAAATGTGCGATTTATGCCAAGAAATGGTCTGAACCGAGACATTCTCATAGTGAGTAAGGTCCTGTTTAAGAACTTGGATATTTTTTTGGTCCCCTTAAAGAAACAATATGATGTCATCAGCATATAAGAGGTGAGTAGGGACTCTAAGATTTATAACTGCATTTATAGGTCTAAGTTTGTTTTGATTTACCAAATGAGAGAGGAGTCTGATGAGGTAATCTTTGGAAATTACAAATAAATTTTCCGAGAGCGAGTCACCTTGTCTTACCCCTTTTGTGCAATTAAAGAAGCCCTTGGGGGTGCCATTGACCAAGATGGACAAAGATGCATAGTTGAACAAAGTTCTTATTGTTTTGATAAAGGTATCATTGAAGCCAAATCCTTCTAGAACCTTAAAAATAAAACTCAAGTCAATAGTATCAAAAGTCTTCCTAATGTCAAGTTTGATAGCAACATTTCCTCCACTGGTAACTTTATTAAGACTATTGGTGCATTCAGAGGTGAGGCAGATACAGTCTTGTATAGACCTTCCCTTAATGAAGCCAAACTGATTCCAAGAAAAAATTTTGTTACATATAGGTGAAAGGCTATTAGTGATAATTTTGTCAATGATTTTGAATAGTGTGTTTATCAGTGCAATAGGCCGAAATTGATGAATTTCAGACGCATTATCCACTTTGGTGATTAAAGTAAGAAATTGAGCATTCAGACCATGAGGTAGGAATCCATTGCGAAAGAAATACATCACGAGCTTACAGACATCTAGATGAATAACATCCCAATGTTGCTGAAAGAATTTGTTATTGAAACCATCTGGACCAGGAGCACTGTCCGGTTTTAAACTAAAAACAACGTCTCTAATTTCATGGTCCCAAGGGATACATATGAGTGATGAATTGTCAGTTTCATCCACCATCCTTGGAATGATGTCAGGTCGAATATCAATATCTATGTCTGGACCATTAAAAATATTATGCAAATAAGAAACAACATGGATGGAAATAGCTTCCTTAGAGTCAATAATCATATCATTGTGAAGGAGTTTAGTAAGAGGTCTATTGGCCTTTCTAACCCTTTAGAGCGAATTATAAAATTTAGTGTTTCTATCTCCATCAGTTAACCATTTGGTTTTGAAGACTTTTTTGTCCATGTTATCTTTGAAAGTGAGAAGACAATTGAGTTTTAAAGATATGCTTATCTCAGTTTTAGGATCTATGTTAAAATCCAAGGTGGTATTATGATTTTTCAGTTGATCCAACTCTTTTTCAAGACAAGAGATATCAATGTCAACTTTCTTACTTTTAGTTCTACACCATCCCTTTAAGGCCTGTTATAAATTTTTAAGCTTGAACATGCAGGCAAAGGCATCTTGATGATGACTCATAGTATCCCAAACATTTTAGATAAGAGACACACATTCATGATCTATGGACCAAGCATTATTATATTTGAAAGGGAGAATAGTCTTGCATTTGTTAGAACCTAGTAAATTTATATGACATGGTGCACAAGGAATATAAGTTCATATAATGATTAATTGGTCACCCAGAGGAAAAATGGATGAGCCAAATGGGGTCACATCGCACCTAGATTGATTTCCTCTGTTCCAGAGTGGTTGATTCTCACCATCTCCACATGAATATCCATGACTATATTGTTGAGAAGATGAGCCAGAGTATCCAACACTCAAATTATTCCTTGTTCAGGATGAATTATGAGAACATCCATAAACTCAAGGAGGATGAGAAGGAAATCAAACATCATGCAAAGAATATTAGAGAATGTGACACATTTTTCATGAATCAATTTGTGCTCATTGAGCAACTAAAATCCCAACTGGTAGAGACTTAGGAGCTGCTAGTGGAGATAATCAGTCAAACTGCTGAACTTCGAGCCGAGCTGGAACAAATGTAAGACAAGTCTAATGAGATTTACTTTGATACTGTGGATGATGAAAGGGATATCATGGAGTGGGAATAAATACTGGAAGCTACATGCTAGAGAGTGGCGAAACTGAAGCAATGCATTAAAGGGCTTGATCTATAAGGGTCGTTTTTTGGCCGAAGTCATGAAACATATCTTCCATTTTATTTTATTTTTCTCAACTAAATGAATGGATACACTCTTTTTGATTGTTTTATTGATTATTGATCATAAATTTGAAACAACTCAGGTTCAAACCCTAAGATCATGTGGGTCATACCCTGTGTGAGAAACAAGGGATGATCAAACAATTACCCACATTGTATATGGGAGTTCTAGTTGATCTTCAAATACTTGGTGTCTACTATTATTGACTGACCAACCAGTGTATTCAGTTGAGAGGGAGTGTGACTAGATAATAAGGGTCTTAGAGTGGACAACTTACCTTTCCCAACATGATCTAGTACATGAGTGGGATAACAAAAAAAGAATTGGAATCAATTTTAAAAAAGGGAAGGAGAAGTGTGAATCATGATACCCAACATATATAGGAAAATGATGGGGGCATGATGATAGAGGATAAATATTGGCCATATTTGAAACACAACATCCATATCATGCTACCCAAAAGTGGGAATGAACAAATGAAGTCCAAACAATGAGAAGATTCAAAACATGGGGCCAAACTCGAAATGTTGTCTGATGTCTCCCGGAAAGTTGTCTCAAGATTGTAGGTGAAGAAAAATGGCTAGGGACCAAATCTATAGGGGGTCCTTTAGATGTGAAAGAGGATAAATATCCAAATAAAGGTCACATAAAGCATAGAGATGGAGTGATGATCTATTCAAATGGAGTCCAAAACTCTTGAAATAATTCAATTATTTCAAATACACATTTGATGAGCATATCGGTCTGAACTAGGATCAAACCATTTTCCATATAGGACCTCTATAGTGAGGACCTATAATAACTCACATATGTGAAAAATAGACACATATTTTATCATCATATGGTGAGGATGATGAATGGAATAGTTTAACATCATATGATCATGATGTTTTACATAGTTTATGGTTATAATGCATAAACCCTGGTGAATAGTTTAAAATATTGTTACATGGACTAGGGGATGCATGTTTAAGGTCATAGATTATAGAATTTAATTTTGGTCAAAGGGTTAGGAAGGTCAACGGACCTAGGGTTGGGTCCGAGGCGAAATTTCAGGGCATTCCTACATATCCTACAGGAGCAGGAATCAAGCCACATGTAGTTCTCGAATGTCATGCAGTTTAATGTCGTGCGGTAAGGGGGTGGTTGCAATGTATTTTATTTTCATACATATTGGACATGGTAATACCAAAGGATACATGTGTGGTGTAGTACATAATCCAATGTGAATGAAGAAAGAGGAATCCCACACCAAATCACACATTCTCAAAGGGTAACCTAGGCTCAATGGCCAAAAAAAGAGGAAAGAATGATGAGGATGGTCCTGAGATCAATAATTCAAGCATTCCTACGTATCAGATAAGGATGGGAATCAAGTGGCATGTAGTTATCTATGTAATGTGTGGAAATGGACAACACCAAAGTGGGTGAACCGTATCAAGGAGAAAATGTGTAGTGGTGGCACCATAAAGTAACACAATATGAATGAGGACCAAAAAAGTCCACAAAACATCACACATTCCTCGAGGGAAACCCTATGAATATTTTAAGGTCATAAATCTTGGACCATGGGATGATCATTCAAAAGATAAATTTTGTAACATAGTATTAGATAGAAACCCGATGTGAAGGAGGACCAAATAGGTCCACATCACATCACAGATTCCCACGGGAACACGTACAAAGTTTAAAGTCATGCTTCTTGGACTTTGAGATATGAACTCCTAGTATAAAGTCATAGAGTTCGGTCTATAAGGTGTTAAAATCTTCCATGAAAGTATAAACCATATAAAGAACCCCTAATACCACATGATCTATGCTCGGTGTGGGAAACAAGGGGAAGAGAAGATATTTACAACACATAGAAGCACACAATAAGGGAATTAAGGGGAGGAGTCAATGGGAAACCCCATGATGTTGGTCTACCCACTCATTATGTAAAGGTTCCCAGAGGGATGGAACTGAGATTATTGAATTTAAATCTTGACATAAGTATGTGAGAAGTAATCTTAATCATGAGACCAACATTTGGGGTGAAATGGTATTGTCATAATGATAGAGTATAACTACTAACTATATTTGAAGCATAATATCCATATCATGTGGCATGATATGGGAACAAACAACTGAGGGTCGGACACTGACCATATTCAAAATGTTGGACTTGATGCAAAATCTCATTCAAAATCCTCCAGGACGTTGGCCCAAAATGCAAGGAGAGACTTAAGGCCGAGCATCCATACCATTTGGGGGTCCTTTTAGATGTTAAAGATAATGGTGGCACACATAAAGGGATACACAAGGCATGGAGGTTGAATGAAAGAATTTCTATGAATAATCCAACACTATAATTCCCATACAACAATTCATCTAAGCAAGATAATGAGGAAGACCAGATGGAGGGATCAGATTAAGGGTAGGTGAATTGAGAGGAATAGTGGTGGAAAGAGACAAAATAGGTGGTTGAACCTCAGCTGGTCCCGAATAAAAAATGTTTGAGCATTTCTACATATCCTACGAGGGTAGGAATCAAGCCATACATAGTTCTGAAGTACCATGGATTTTAAAATCATGTTGTAAGGATGGATACTAGGAATGATATCTCAAACAGGATGCACACAACGTGGTAGAATACAACCAAGGTGAATGAGAATAGAAGCATTTCACACCACATCACATGTAACCAAGAGAAAAATCAGAGAAAATGGCTAGAAGGAAAGATTCATGACTAAATACCATGCATTTTTAATTTAATATAGGGAAAAGAGGAATTTTCCATTTTAGGTCATCCAAAAAGGACCATAAATTCTATGCAGTTTAATGTATTACAGGTAGTACAATGTGGTTTAATATCACACAAGATGGGTGAGATCATAGATTAAGGTCGTAGAACATGGACCATAAGGGAATGGCCTAAGGACCTAGAGAGGTTAAGGGACCCAGGGTTGGACCCCAATAAGATATGTCTGGGTATTCCAATGTATCCTACAAGGGAAGAAATCAAGCCACACATAGTTTTGAAAAGGTTGTGTAGTTTAACATTATATAGTAAGGATATAGGATGCACGAGTCCTCTCAGAAGGGGTCATGGTATGGCTACTGTAAAACAAAAATGAATGAAGATAAAGGAGGTATACACCACACCAAGTGCATTTCGAGATAGAACACGGGCCAAGAGGCTAAAAGAGAAAATAATATTTGTTTTGGATGGGGATGGACCCCAAGAAAAAATTTATGGGAATTCCTATGTATCCTATGAGGGAAGGAATCAAGACACACATAGTTCTAAAAGGTCATTCAGTTTAATGCCATGCAGTAAGTTTGTAGGATTCAAGGAGAAATATTCCCAAGGAAGGTACATAGTGCAGTAATTGTAAATCCAATATGAATGAGATCCTAAATAATCCCACATCACACCACGTAATTCTAGGGGGGGACCTTGGAAAAGAAGTAACACCCTCTCAGATGATGAATCTGAGGTGTTGAGTAGTTTATCAGCATGGAAATGGGATGAAATGACAATTTATCATCATACAAGATGAGGTAGTTTAACATCATGCATGACAAGGGTGACAGGTAGTTTTAAGTCTTGCATCTCGGATGGGGATGAGTATTTTTACATCATGTAGGATGCTCTTGTGCAGTTTAATATCATGATGGACGGTGATTCTAGGATTTTTATGCTATGAATCCCAGACAATGGTTTCCTCAAGTGAAGTACTACTTGAGGAATTTGGAATTAGTGGGGGGGGGGATGCAATTCACTCACCATCCATGGTGACCGAAGAGTTTGATGCACTATTGGGATAAAACTTATAAATAATATAGGGTCCCTCCTACATGGTCTCCAAATTTTTTATCTTTCTACCAGGTATCATTAACATCCTCATAGCCAATACTATGTCACCTTGGAAGAAGGAACAGAGGAAAATGTTTTTGTTGAAAGATATGGATATCTGTTTTTGGTGACTCTCTAGATTGTGTAAGGCTCACAGATTACTCTCGTCGAGGCCTTCAAATTCAGCCAGATGAACTTCTACTATATTTTCTGATGGCTGTTGATCGTAACTAGATATATGGAGTGATGATAATTGAATCTATATGGGTATTATATCTTTTATCCCATACATTGTGGAATATAGGGTCACCTAGGTGGAATTATGAGTTATTGTCTCGTAATCCCAGAGTGAATTGGTGAGATTCTCTATCCAACTCTTCTTAATATGACCAACCATCTTCTACAAAATTTTATAGAGGGTCTTGTTGAGAACCTTGATCTTCCCATTTGATTGCACATGATAGGGATAAGTGTATTTACACCAGATGTTGTACTTAGTGTACAATTTTTTATATCTTTTGCCCGAAATTTGGTGTCATTATTTGTGAGAATGGTGTGATGGACTTTGAGTCAGTGAATGATGTTGGAGATCATGTACTCGATGATAGAATGAGACTTGAATTCCATGAGCGGTATCCCTTATTCCCACTTGGAAAATTAATATGTTGTGGTCTAGATAAACATTCATTATCAAGTTGCTGCCAGTGGATATGGCCCCATGACATCGAGTCCTCAGTCTGGAAAGGTCCAAGAGTGCATAAAGTATAGAGGGTTTCTGGTGGCTGATGAAAAAAATTGGAATAGATCTAACATGCATGATACCTCTTGGAAAACCCAATACGGTCATGGACCATGATGGGTCGTAAGTTTCCCAATCATTGAATCTAGTGATAAAGTTTCAATGCATCCTCATGAGCTCCACATGAACCAGTATGGAATTCCATCATGACATGGAGAATCTCTTCTCCTTGGATGTATCAAAGGAGAACTTCATCGAAGCCACCTTTTTAGAGGATTTGCTCAAGGCTGGGACCACTCTAGAGGATGAACAATACTTCATGCCGAGGGATTAGATCATGTTCAGCTCTGTCTATCAGGATATTTACAAGTTAGACATAATAAAAAATGGGAGATTTCTAACCAGGGGTATCTTATGCTATGGTGGGGGAATCTAGAGGTCCTAATGTGGAGGCAACATCAATAAGGTTACTTACCTACTAGGTATCTTCATCATCCGAGTTGACAAGAGCGATGACCCTTCAATGCACCACATGGATAATCAGGTCATCCTAATTATTCTCTTTGAGGGACATGACAAGCCATTACAAGGAATATTCTCGAACATTCTATGATCGGGGAACATGAGTGGCCTCATGTTGAGAAGGGAACTGGCCCATCCGCTAGCAAGTATTCTCTAAGAGGTGCACAGGCTCTGGCTTCCTGACAATGTAGTAACCACTGATCTTCATGATAAGTAGCTCTTAATACCCCTTCATGTGTAGGTGGGGAACTTCAACATTGAGATCCCATTCTAGACCAGTGATAAGGTCATGATACTTCACCTCACCTTTGGTTCACCCTTCTTACAATAAGAATGTGTAGGGAAAGACAACTTGTGTATGCGTGATGAAGACGATACCTAGGCCCACCCATTTGAGTCTAGGATCATTGAGCCTTCTTACAATGAGACTTCATGAAGTTTCATCGAAGTAAATTTTAAAACATAGCATTCTATGTTCCACTAACAAAATGGCCTAAACTGAAAAGTCAAAAACTAGAGACTGCTTTGCGGGGGCTAGATGAGTGGTAAGAAAATATACAAAAGCCTGACCCTTGGAAGCTTTCTACAGGATGAACCTAATTTCAGAATGCTGAAGGATCACTGAGCACCAAGCTAGATGGCCTATCAACATAAGACTATTGAAAATATACTTTATTGAATCCACACAATACACCAACTATATCTTTTTATGCTTCAGATAATGTCGTAGATTCAACACTTCAAAGAATAGCACAATTCCACTCTTCTTGATAGTAGAATATCTAATATCTGTGTTGAGAAACATGTTACTAAGATAGTATAAACTATTATCTATCCCTAATTATTCTTCTAGGTGAGAAGGGAACTGAGTGACCATTCTAGGGAGGTCACATAGAGGACCGGTGGATTACCAAAGAATGGTGGAATTTGAACCATAGGATGGAAAAGGTACTGCTTAATATCCTCAAAAAAGATTTAACATTCCTCATCCCATTAGTAGGTGACACCTTTCTTCATGAGCCGGGAGGAGGGATTAAACTTTCCATCTAGTTATGAAATGAATTGGCATATGTAGTCTATGATTCCTTAAAATCCTCGAAGATCTCATATGTCACTCTGAGGAGGCATCATACCAATGGACATGATCTTCTATGGACTGACCTTGATACCTATGTGTCCAACAATAAATACGAGGAGAATTCCAGAGGTAACCCCAAAGGAACACTTCAAGTGGTTCATCTTCAGATGGTGGGAGTGGATGAAGACGAACACTTTTTCAAGATCTCTAAGATGGTCCTGACATTAGCAGGATTTGACCACCAAATACTCCACATATAATTATACTAGAATTCTGAGGATCAGGTTGAATATGTGGTTCATAGCAAGATGATAGGTGGCTCTTAAATTCTTCAAACCAAAAGTCATTACCTATTAAAAAAAGGTACCTTGTGGTGCTATGAATTTGGAGTAATCTTCTTCCTCGGGGGACAATTGGATTTGATTATATCCAGAATACCAGTACATGATGGATAGAACCCATAATCTAGTGGTGGAGATGATCAATAGATCTATCATGGGAAGGGGAAAACCATCCTTCAGACAGTGGAGGTTGAGTTCCCAAAAGACAACGAAGACTCTGATCTGTCCATTTTTCTTCATAATGGTAACAATATTGGTCAACCATCTTGGGTAGTGGACTTCCTTAATGAAGTTGGATTTGATGTGATTATCATCTTTGGCCTTGACCATAGTTCTATGTGATTGGTGCATATTTCTGGGAGGCTATTTGAACCCATGCTGACTAATTGAGAGACCAAGGAGGTGGAAAGAGACCTAATGATCTTTTCCTACCATCACATCATAACTCTAGGAAAATACATCCCAATGTTACTTCAAAAAATCCACATACTGCTACTACTCTTCCACAGGCATAGCTGTGCTGACCAGTGTTGGTCTCAAGTTTGTTTGGGTACCAAGATTCACCTATATCAACTCATCAACAGTAGTGGAGACACCTTCCTTGAATTTTTGGAGGAGGGTCTTCCAAATCCTCTTTATCATACACGATGATAGGATCATCGGTGAGGGGGAATTATTCTGAGTCAGATGTCCATGGATGAATGATATTACAAGCCTGAGTGGTATTAGAACATTCATTAGAAGATTCCCATACCATTAAAACAATGGCGATAAAGGGTGTCGATCAGATCCCATCAGGCCTTCCACCAAGGGCACCACACATTATAATATCAAAGAAATAATGGCATGTTGGCTTGAGTTAATTCAACCCCACCAAAAAAACAAGAAAGTATAGTATATTGTTATTTCCATGGGGTGAACGTCCTGATACCTTACAGGGATAAGGGTATATTTTATCACTTTATCCTGATTTATTTAGGAGTACTAAGTGATTTTCTAGAGGTCCTTGTACCTAGGAATGTGATTCTAACTCCTTCTAGAGTAAACAAAATCAATTCCCCGTGTATGGGGTTGTGGCCACCAACTGTGAATCATGAGAATGAAAGAATCTTCCAAGTTTGTCTATGGTCTGACCATAGTGATAGTGGGCACAACCTCATTATCCTAAACCTGATTTTCTGTGATCTTATAATAGTCAAAATCTAAGTATGGGGCATCACATGAGGCAAAGGGAGACACATTACCCTGGAGTACACCCACTCAACCGTTAAGGGAGTACTTAAGTCACCGATGATATAAAAAGGGAACTACTACATGAATATGGAGCCATGATCTACCCATTAGGGAATTCTAGGTGGTTTCATATGAGATGAACATGAATTTAGCACTAGAAATCAGGCCACCAAACCTGGTCTTCCGATGAATCTTTCCACATGGCCTCTACTCAATCCTATCATAATCATACATCTTCATGTCATAGGGATCTATTTCTTTTTTAGACACCCCCAATTTGCGGAGCATTTGGGACGAGATGATATTAATCCAAGGACATGGGTTGACAAGACAATAGAGGACTTCCAACCCATTAAACTATCCAGTGATTTTTAATTAAAGAACGTGAAACTGTATGGGAGAACCTTCATCTTCTACAGAGAACAAGATAATGGTTTGACACTCTACATTCTCAACATCCTCAGCCCAAAAAGAATCTACGACTAATACCTCATTCTCAAATTGGAGGGGTATTCTCAAAGACTCTATGAGGGAATCAAACATATCTTAAGAAAGAGACATAGCCTTGAGAATCGAGAGCTTTATAGAAGTGCTGGTAAGGTCCTTAATCACATCATACTTCCTCACTAGGTCCACATTTCTATATTTAGGAAGTTTCTCAATGTTAGGTGGTGTGACAAGTACTTCTGGTTGAACCGGAGGATTCTAGCTAGTGCTAGGAATATCCCACTACTCACTAGCTGGACCATGAAAAATGACTATCAACTGATGACTATATTGTCGATGTGGGGCCACAGTTGGGCACAACCTATCATATTGTGGTCATGGGGGATCTTCATGATCGACCAACACAAATGGCAGTGGTTTTGAGTTTTATGGGACATGATCATAGGACATATCATGCTGATCTCTATGTTAAGTCTACATTCTGGTCTTAGTGGCATGCATAGGTTGGATGGATATACTAATCGGTGCATTCTGATGATTCATTTATCCACATATTAGTTGATGATTTCATTGACTGGAGACATTAGGAGGATTTTACTGGTTCTCCTCATTGTTTTGAACCATGTAAGGGTCCACCATCTTGATAGTATTTAATATGATATGCTCCCTATCATCACATGAAGAACCCTCCAATGTTGGGCAGATCCTGGGGGTGACTCCCATCTATGGGGAATGAAATCTCCAATAGTGAGTGATGGATTCAGCATCGGTGGGGGACTTTGTTTTCCCATGTTCTGTTAGATCCATCACTTTTGGAAGGTAGGAGGATAAAATATGGATGTTTCAGTATCCACTTCTAGAGGTGCAATGGATTCAGAAGGATCGGGCTGATCTGAACAGACACAGATGATATTATGGGCATGAACGATAGCCTTGTGAGCCATCCGATCATCATACTTTTGAGACTCATGGCTGGAGACATGCTACCATTCACCATCGTTGTCACTATCTGGCCTTTTAGAGACACATACCACCTACACTGGGTAATGGACCAACCTAGCTATATTTTTGTCAACATGGTCCTGGAGGAAGTCCTTGAACACGTAAAACTGCTTGATAGTATGTCCAAGAAACTAATGATTGGGACAGTAATTGGGGAAATCAGCTAGATCATCCTCTTGAGATCTCATTAATTCTTAAAATTGTAGGATTCCCTCATCTAAAGAACTACAAAATAGCCAAGGACCTTATCCTCATTAAAAGAGGAGATCTGGTTTCTCCTATCTGGAAAATGGACATTGGGAGCTTGACCTTGACGGGGGGATGGAGCTTGATGAGGAGGTGGAAGCTGATTATCTCACCTAAGTGGTGGTGGTGAATTATGTGATGTGGCCCACCGATTCATAGGTGGGTGATGCTGAACTTGGGGCTGGGGCCCTCGGTTCAACTATGGAGGATGGTCTGCCGACAACAACTCTACTATCTTAGAGGCCCCTACTTGTGAAAACGTAGTGGTGTCATCCTTGGTTGCTCTTCTTGTAGGATCTGTAAGAGGCAAAGAGAGTTCCCTCTTATCTTGCTACAAGGTTCCCTCTAGGAACTGAGCCTAGCCAAAAAATCCTAGAATCCACCATGGAAGTTTTAAGTGATTAGGGAGGAGACCATTTCAGCCTTCACATTCCCCACAAACATTGTCAACGACTCATTTGATTTAGTGACATGTTGAGTGAATATGTGAGGCCCTTCCACCTAGGGAAAAATTCTACAACGTGCTCATCTATCATTTTCTGGCACTTGAAGAGGTGAACGATACTAGTGTTCAACACAGTGGAGATGAACTGATAGAGAAACTGCCTGGAAAGATCCTCCCAACCGGCTATAGACCCGATGGGTAGCTGGATGTACCAGAAGAATGTGGGCCCTTCTAGTGTTTTTATGAATCACCAAAGGTTGGTGGCCTCTTACTATGTTGAATTTTCCAACATGGGTGTACCCCTTGAGATAAAGTGGGCCAGATGTTGCAGGGGGTTTCCCATCCCATTGAAGGGGGATAAAATAGGATTCCTGAAGTCCGAGGGTGCACACATATAATCTACCAACACCAGATATGGATTTACATCAGGTAGAATCACCACCTATTGGGTTTCAAGGGCCTCGAGGTGAGCGATGATAGAATCCATCGATCATCTTGGGAAGGGTTCTTGCCTTAGAGAGGATCTATGACCACAAGTTCGTTGGCGGTCTTTTCAACATGATAATCAGGTCCAACGGCTCATGGAGTGGTTGGTGGAATGACCCAAGGAGCTATTGGAGGGATGTCCTATAGAGAAACTTAAGGGGTCGTTGGAGGAACAACTTGAAACATTAGTTCTCAGAGAAGATTCACACAAAGCTCGGGTGGATTTGGTGATTCCTAACATGACCCCTCTCCATAAGCTCCAACCTCTATCCTATTGGGATACATATGGTTGATGAGATCAATGGGGGGAAACATGCCTAGGAGAACCTCTACCTGCCCCTAATACCCTGGCGGAGTATGGTTGGGATCATACCGAGGGTCACCATAGTCTAGTCGTCACTTCTCTACCCACTCAACAACACTAGTAGAAAAATTATTCATCACGTCGGCATTTTTTACGTTAGTTATTTATAATCGACATGAAAATCCTTGTATATTGATTTATCACATTGGTTATATTATAACCAACATCAAAAATGAATTATCTTGATTTATCACATCGGTTATAAAATTACCGATGTGATAAATCAAGTGTCTCTCTTTATCACATCATTAATTTTATAACTAACATGATAAATCCAATTTTTACATTGGTAATTATATAACTGGAATGATAAAGAAAACATCATTGCTTTATCACGTCGGTTATATAATAACTGATGTTATCAATAATTTTATCACATCATTTATAGAATAAATGATTTGATAAAGCCAATTTTTTTACATTGGTTATATAATAATCAACATGATAGAAAAAATGTCACTTCTTTATCATGTCAGTTATTATATAACCGGTGTTATAAATCATTTTAAAATTTTATGAAATCCCATTTTGAGTTATTTTTTTTCTTTTCTTTCCAGTGACAATGACTCGGTCTCTCTCTCATGGAAAACCTGGAATTTATTCTTTGACCTCGTGGCCTCCAAACTCATTTATCCTGCTTCATTCATCTTGTTTTCATTAGCTCATCTAACTACTCAACTTGGAATTTTCAAGTAAGCGTCACAAGCTTCAATTTAAGTCATTTTTGGATGCCCTAAATCAATATTTTTTTTCTATTTTTTCATCATATATTCTACTATTAATTATTGAAGGTGGTTTAGTATCCTGATATTGTTTTATCATTGGTCATTCACAGATGCTAAATCTACGTTTTATGATTTCATTCATTGTTCCCTTCACAATTAATTGTTGACGGTGGTTTAGTATCCTAATATTGTTTTATCATAGGTATCCTATAATTTTTTTTTCAATGATGTTTTCCCTTTAGTTACTGTCCTTTTTTCCAATTATTATTATAAAAATATAAAATTAAATATGGATTTTCATTTATATATGCATACCATGTAACCCAACCAACATTTTTTGACATATCCTAATTTTTTATAAATGGATGAGATGATCATTGAGATACTAGATGACACCTAAACATCTTGTTAATTATTTCATTTAAACTTCTTATACTTGAGGGATATGTATGGATGATATTATTTGTGAATTGGTAAACTATTTATTATTATATCCTGGTTTTTGTTATAGTCCACTACTTTTCATTTACTATTATTATATTATATTTAGTACTATTCGAGAGTGTAAATTCCTATAACCATACAACCATTAAACTGTCACTGCTAGTTTCTATACTCTATCATATGAGGATGCTTTCTCGAGACCTTACCACCAACCAGGCTGGTTACTATTTATATAGTGAATCGATTCGAGGCATTCCATGTTAGCTAAGTAGCACCCAAAAAACCTTTCAACATACCTTGAATAGTATATCTTCCCCACATTCCCAAAAAAATATAGCTTCCTCTCAAGGCCTGTACATAAGACCATTTTCCATAACACCATTTTCCATGACAAACTCAATAATAATGTTAAAATCTATAAATGTGACCATCAAAATTACATGAAATAAATAAAATATTTCAATTCAATACAATCCTAAAACATTTTAGATGAATATTTTAGATAATTAGGGTAAAACATTATGTAAAAAAACTCATGTTGTGATGGGTTAACAATACACTATGCTAGGGAATGGTTTTTTATTTTTACATAGTGGTTTTCTATATTATTATTAAAAAAATATCATTATAATTTTCAAATATATATATATTGTTTTTTATTTCAAAATTGTGTTACTTTCAAATTATGGCATATTTAAAATAAATATAAAACATGATTATATAACTATATTTTAGTTTTTAAATTATTTCCATGATTATATTTTTATAATTTATCATTTATATATAAGCTTATCTTCAATTATTGTGTAGTATTTGTAATTACATTTTTCAGATACATGTATATTTGTTTTCTATTTCAAAATTTCATGAATTTAATATTATATAATATTTCATAATAATATAAAATTGGATTATATTAACAAGATTTTTAATTTTGATATTTTCTATTGGTAATAATGATTCAATGTTGGATTATGTAACATTGAATGAGTGATGAATATAAAGAAGTTGTTGATGTTTTTTTGGAATTTTCTAAATGAAATGTTCTAAACAATGACATGTTTCTCTATTAATGCCTAAAATTTTTAAATATGAAGAAGTTGAAAAGTAGATAAATTTAAGATCAGTTAATTTGCCATGGTTTTAATATAAGTTACAACCCTTGGGTTTGGAAAAGTGAAACTAGGCAGAATTTCAGATGTACTGATGTTGATTCTTTGTGACATGGTAACTCTGATGAAATTAATGAAATAATTCGTGATATTGAAGAAAAAAATTGAGAAAGAACTGACAATTGAGAGTCTATATGGTGATGCAAAAAAAACCATTTTATCCTGGTTGTACAAATTTTATGGGTTTATATTCAGTGTTAAGATTAATTAACTTGAAGGCGAAACATGGATGGAGTGACAAGAGTTTTATCGAGATAGTACAATTGTTGAAAGACATTATTCCTAACAAAAATTATCTACCAGATTAAATTATAAGGCCAATAAAATATTATGCCTGATAGGATTGTGACATAAGAAAATACATGAATTTCCAATTGACTCTATGATATATAGAAAGGAATATGAATTTCTGTCAGAGTGTCCTAAATATGTGACATCACAGAATAAGTTGAAAGAAAATCTCAGGCTTCTGTAGATATTATAGATATCCCTACCTAGGTATTTTGTTATCTTATTTTAATTATTTATTTGATACATTTATTTGATAATTTAAATGATGTAAAAATGTTAAGATGGCATGGTAAAGAGAAGATATTTGATGGGAAAGTACGCCATTTAGCTGATTGTCTATAGTGGAAGAAAATTGATGAGAAATATCCTACATTCGGAAATGAATCTAGAAATCTAAAACTTGGGTTGTGCATGGATGGAATGAATACATATCGAATCCTCAATAGTATACATAGTTTATGGCCTATTTTATTCATAATTTACAACCTATCTCGAAATTTTTTCAGGAAGTACAAATATTTCATTTTGAGTTTAATGATCTCTAGACCAAAGAAACACATAAATGATATTTATTTTTTCTTGTCACTAATAATTGATGACCTGAAGATCTTATGGGAGGATGGTATTAGGGTGTATGATTCATATAAAATGGAATATTTTCAACTGCAGTTAGTGATTATGTTCAATATAAATTACATCCCAGCAAATAGAAATTTGTCTAAATATAGTGTTAAGGGGAATAAAGTGTTTCCAATTTGTGAACAACAGACATCATATTATCAATTTCATCATGGGAAGAAAATTATATAGATGGGTAATCAAATGTTTTTGCCTATGGATCACTCTTATAGAAGATTAAAAAAGGAATTCAATGGATCATGATAATTTTATATTGCTCCAAAAACTTTATCCATTGATGATTATTTTGATAGGGTGAAACACATTGATGTGACATTGGGAAAGACACACAAATATGGTAATGATAGAAATATTTGGAAGAAATGGTCATTATTTTTTGAGCTACCATATTGGAGATATTAATATGTAAAACATAACATTAATGTCATGTAAATGGAGAAGAATATCTGTGATAGTTTGATTGGAAAATTGAAAGATATTAAAGGAAATACTAAAGATGGCTTCAATGCAATATTAGACTTACTATCAATGGGAATACGTTTAGAGTTAGATCCCAATCCCTATGGAAGGAAAAAACTTCTTCCCTTGGATTATCATACATTATCCCAGAGGGAGAAAATTAGTTTTTTGTCAATGTCTTCATGATATCAAAGTGTCATCAGGTTATTTTTAAAATGTAATTTTTTTGTCTCTTTCAAGTATTTGAAGATGATAGGTATGAAATCTCAGTATTGTCATGTCATGATAAAAAAAACTTCTACGAGTTTATTACTTGTAATATTTTCCATCCATGTCAGAAAGACTATCATAAAATTGTGTTATTATTTAAATTCAATTTTTAATAAGGTTATTGATCTGGATGCTTCAGATATTTTCAAAAATGAAGTAATTTGTATACTTTTTCAATTGGAAATTTATTTTTCTTCATATTTTTTTGATATAATGGTGCATTTAATAGTTCATCTAGTTTGAGAAATAAATATTTGTGGACCTTTTAATCTATAATGGATGTATCCTTCTGAAAGGTATATGAATATATTTAAGGGGTATATTACGAATCCATATCGATCTCAAGCATCCATTATTGAAAATTATATTTATAAGGAGGTTTAATAGTTTTTTTATGAGAAGATTGTCTACGTAGGATCACATTGGTTCGCCTCCATATCACCACAAATGAGTTAATAATGGGGGAAAGGGGATTCATGGTTTTAAAGTCAAATTGTTTCCAGGTAAACGGAAGAAGAAGTTACATTTATAACTCTTGAATAACATAACAGATTCTCAACCATATATAACATTCCATATTAATGAGTTGAAACAATTTCATCTAAATAAGAAAGAAATGTGGATTTTTGAATGATCATAAAAAAAATTCATTTCATGGTTTTAAAAGATTGTACTTGGTAGATTAGATGAATCAGACACATTAAAATGGTTAGTGGGTGGTCCAAGATTAAATAGGATAACATGGTTCGAGTAGGACATAAATGTCTATACATTTCATATGAAATCTTAGGACAATAGAAGTGTAGTTCAGAATAGTGGTGTATTTGTGTTTGCCGAGGCAATGTATTTTTTGAGTTCTAAAGAAAAAAACCCAATTTCTGCATCAAGTTCATATTATGGAGTAATTTAAGAATTATGGGAGGTTAATTTCATTAAAATTAAAGTTATAGTGTTGAAATGAAAATGGTTTATCAGTAACAACAGTGTCATACATAATGAATTTAAAATAACACTTGTTAGTATGAATAGATTGGAAGACACAACTGATTCTTTTATAATGAAAGAACACGAAAAAAATTCTATGTTCTTGATCAATCTGATATGAAGTGGTCTATTATTTTACAAGGAAAAAATAATATGTTGGTGATAATCAACATAAAGATGCTGATTTATGTGATATCCCTACTTCCAGGTGAATATTAATAGATAATAATGATTATCATGTTGTAGATATGGCTTGTTATATAAGGAACTATCATGATGAAGTAATTTGGGAAAAAATACATTAGTACATTCCTAATATTACAGGTAACATATGTTTATTTCTCATTTACATTTATTAATTTCATAAAATGTATTATATTGTATTTTTTTCTGTATTAAAACATGTATTAAAACTAATAAGTAGAAACT
The DNA here is from genome assembly GCA_963277665.1 of Viscum album. NCBI lineage: Eukaryota > Viridiplantae > Streptophyta > Magnoliopsida > Santalales > Viscaceae > Viscum > Viscum album. The sequence goes on along the minus strand of OY728134.1, from coordinate 564,311,760 downwards.
TTTATTTGTATTAATTTAGTCTTGTTTAGTTTACCATGTTTACCATTATGTAACTTATATATATTTTTTATTTTAATTAATAATAGTCATTTTAAATCTAATATGTTAAAAAATATTTTTTTGTGTACAAAATAATTTATTAGGTTGGACAATTTTTAATATCACTACATCAATTTTGGATTTTTTTTTCATTCATTTATATGACATTTCATATATCATTACTGTTGTTATAATTTTAGTTAACTATAAAAAATATGAATAATAATGTGTTAAGTTTTATTTTACTTTTCTGTTTCATAATTTTTCAATTTATGTTGATATTAGAATTGTAATCTGTGAATTTGTATATTTGTGTACTAAATGTTTGTTTCATTGATTTGAAGTATAATGACATATTGATTAACCATATACTTCAGAAGATGAGCTTCATGGTCATACCTATGGGGGGAAACATCCACATGTTATTCTCAATTTTCCCCAATCTTCTTCATGTAATCCCACAATAGAAAATAAGATTTAGAGGGTTGGTAAATGTGGGTACACATATTTACCAAAATTATCTTTTTCTTATAGCTAGGACTAGAGGATAGTGGTATATTTTTATGATAATGATATTCTAAGAGGTCCTAATGAAAAAATAATTTATGGGTTTTTTATTAAATCCGGGAAAAAACAAAGTCATCATTTTGATTAATGATTGGAGAAGTGTTGATAGAACAAAATTAGCTCAGTCGCAGGAGACCAGTTTGGTAAGCTACTTTTCTATTGATTGATTAATATTGAAATTTTTATAGTATAATATGTTTTCCTTCTTCTTTATTAGATGAAATTTTATATTCCAGATATTGTACGAGTTAGGTGGAATTTTTTATTGATGGATTCTAGGAGATGGAGGGATTTCAAATCAACCCTCGCATATGATTTCATTTTTGGGCATAGGCAACAAGATAATACATGTCATATATTTCCTTTTATTGATGAAGGAACATGGAAAAAATTTGTTGAAAGTAGAATAAAAGAATCATTTTTGGTAAGTGTAATGTAAAATTTTAGAATTTTTCTTATATTAATGATATTATTAATGACTTCTTAATGATTTATTATTTTAAAATTACAGGAATCAAGAGATATCATTTGGAGATACAATCCAGAAATGTATACCCTCATAGTTTCTCTAAAGGAGGGTATAGTTTATTAGATGAAAAATGATGGATGCAAAATTAGAAAAAATTATACCTGATTCTTCAAGCTCTGGAGAGGTTTCCCTTCCATCCCCTCCTTATAGAAATGAAAATAGAAGAGGCATCTGATGAGAAAAAAGGGGTAATATCTTATGAAATAATGGAGGGTCATAGGTGAGAGGATTGTAAGATGTTTATTTCTTTAATTAATTTAATTAAATTCTTTATATACTTTGAATCATTAAATAATTTTTAAAATAATTCATACAAGATTCATATGAGGGGTAGAGTACACAAGGGGTATTTAAAGGTGATGGGAGGGAAGATATTTTATCTGTTGAATTTGGAAATCCCGAACACCTAGGTCATGTTTGAGGATACCCGTTGGGTGTGTCAGTGAGAAAATTGTTATAAAATTCTTCAGATTCTTCCATGGAGGGGTTTTATAAAAGAAATAGAATCTTTAGTGGCTGATTTTCCAAATATTAATGTGATTTTGGAGGAAAATATCATAGCGTCGGTACAATCTATAATTTCCAACCATGAAAAGACAATTTCAAACTGCAACTACCACTCTACCACCTCTGTCAGTAGTTCCCAGTCCCCCACCTCTACCTACAGGTCCCATTTTTATCTTACCCTACACCCCTCCTCCACATCTTCCAAGTTATTGGGAGTTCAATGTTGATGATCCTCACTATCATATAGTTTCATATGGACAGGTATATTATATAGGAGATATAATTCATCATCAACAGTTAGTGGTAGAGTATAATAGGGTCACTGTACAAGATATAATAGATATATTAGCTGGATTACCATTACCTACAGATGATCTGAGGATAGTTGAACAAAGTATCAACCAATTTTTAGTTCGTCTCTCTAGAATTATATGAAATATTACTATAGAGGTATGGGTATATTTTTTATTTTTATTTTTAATTAAATATGTTTTAACATTTGAATGTTAATATATTTTTCTATTTATTTACAGAAATAATTTAAAGGTAAATAAATACTTTATATTCAACAAAAAAGAGAAAGGGATATGACATCAGATATAGATTCTAGTAGTCTTGACATATTGTTAGGATATTCAAATTTATTGGCTAGTATTTATACATTTCCAATGGAAGCTCGTTTTTTTGGGTCTGCAATAGATGTGGCGATTCTATAAAATGATATCATGAAGCTTGTTACTAGAGATAAGTTGGGAATCAATGTGATTCAAGTTATTTCCATGTAAGTATTAACATAAATCCTTCCCTGTGCTAAATTTTATGAAAATTTATACTTATGTCTATTTTGTATTAGGTATCTTCATAAAATATGTGAGGATAATGAAAATATGGATGCATATAGAATGATTGACCCTCAATTGATTTCAGCTGAAGCATACACATTGACTGAGGAACAAAGAATAATTTATATTGCTGAAAGAATTGCACAGAATGTAATTATGAAATGCTGGATGTTTCCTTATACTGAGAGTTATGGAACATATATCTTAGAAAGTGTTATTTATCTTTTAACATAATAACCACTAACAATAAGTTTTATTTTGTATCAGTGACCATTAGATGTTAGGTGTTTTTTGTCCAAGGGGGAAGACACTTTATTGGATATACTCTATACATGGTGATGTGTGAGGAAATTTTAAGAACATGTTGGAAATGTAAATTTTAATTTCTTAATAGTTTATATTATATTAAATTATAAATTTATTTTATTCACATTATTTTATAATAGGGGATGGTATTTCTTTCCAAATTCAACAAAGAATAAGAGTTCCCAGATTAAATATGTTAAAGTAAAGGTGAATATCCATTTATAATTAGTACATTTTAGATGTACTATATAAATATTATATTTTTCATTGAAAAACTCATTTAAACATAATTGTCATATAGAATAAGTCATCATCGAATGTGAATATTATGTGTTAAGATTTATGAATGAAATTATGAAAAGTGGAATAGTTATGAAGTTTTATGAGGTTAGATTTCCTTATAACTATTCCTTAATATTTCATTTGTTTTATTCATTATACATGTTAACTACTTTAGTTTTAATTTGTTGATATTTTACGACCATAAACCTTATAGTTCACAAGTGGTCACACACTTACAAGTGGAATGGTAAAATTATTTTATATGCTTGATTAGATTATATTTTATTTTTAGTGAATATTGTAATTTTTAATGTTGTAATTGTAAATGCATATTTAGTAGTTTTTTGGTTGGATTCAAGTTTTTTAGTTAATATTGTAATTTTTGAATGTTGTAATGGTAACTGTGAATGTGTAATTTTGTGGCTAGTTATTCTTATTTTTTTTCTTTAATTTTATTTCTCCCATGCTATTGGTTATTCTTATTTTTGGTTTGGTCAGTATTGGAGAGGAAGGAAAACATGAATTATTTAAATAATATATTTTACATTAGTTATTTTATAATCGATGTTAAAAATATATTTTGTGGATTTTTTACGTTAGCTGGATTAAGTTAGTTCAAACCCACATAATGAAATAAGAAAGTATGGCATATTATTGTTTCCATGAGGTTAATGTACTGAAACCTTACAGGGGTAAGGGGCTCCGGTATCACTCAATACTGATTCATGTAGGAGTACAAAGTGATTTTCCGGTGCTCCTTGCACTTAGTAACATGCTTATAACTCCTTCTAGATACAACAAAGTAATGCATCATGTACAGGGTTGTGTCCTCCAATCAATGAATTTGGAGTATGAAAGCATTATCCATATATATCCATGGGTCGACTATAGTGATAGTGGGTGAATACTCATTAGCATGAGCTTGATTGACCTTTCTCTTATAATAGTCAGAATTTAGGTAGTGAGCTTCACATGAGGAAAAGGGAGACACATCACCCTGGAGTAAACCCACTCAAATGTTAAGGGAGTACTTGAAGCACTGTTGATATGAAGAGGGAACTACCACATGCAGATGGAGCCAAGGTCTACCCATCAGGGAATTATAAGAGGTGTCTTATGAGATGAACATGAATTTAGTGCTTGAAATAAAGCCACTAAATTAGATCTTTAGATGAATTTTACCTCATGGCCTCTGATGAGTCCTATCATAACCCCAAATCTTCAGGTTAGTAGGATCCAAATCATCTTTAGGCATCCAAAATTTATGGAGTGTTTGGGTAAGGATGAGATTAATCACATAACCTATGTCGACAAGAAAATTGTGTACTTACACACCCTTAAACTATCCAGTGATTTATAAATAAAGAATTCTCCCTTATATGGGAGAACCTTCATCTTCTTTTGTGAAAGAGATAATGGCTGGACACTCTGCCTGGTCAACTTCCTCAGCAAGGAGAGAATCTATGGCTGCTACCTCTGTCTCGAACTGGAGGGGGCTTCTCAAATATTCTACAAGGGATTTTCAGATTTCTTCTCAAATATAGAGATCCTTGAGGATCAATAGCTTTATAGGAATGCATTAAAGGTGCTTAATCACATCATAATTCCTCTCCAAGCACACATTTCTGCTCCCAGGAAGTTGCTCTATGTTTGGTGGCATGATTGGTACTACTGATTGAACTAGAAGATTCTGGTTGGTGATGGGAATATACCACTGCTCATTACCTAGAGCATGAAAAATGACTATCAACTAATGACTAGAGAGCATAGGTGGGGCCACATTTGGGTGTGACCGATTATAGCATGGTTGTGACGGCTCTCCCCGATCGAGCAACACAAATGGTAGTGGTTGTGAGTCTGATGGGACAATATAAGAGGAATTCTCATGCTGAGCTTTGTGTTGATCCTGATGTTTGGTCTTAGTGGTGTGCATGACTTAGGTAGAGGCACTAGCTGGTGCATTTTGATGATTCATGTATCTACGACTTCGCCGATGATGGATTTGACTGGGGATATTTAGAGGATTTTACTGGCACCCCTCATCACTCGAAACCATGTAAGGTTCCACCAACTCAATAGTATTTACTATGGTATGCTTCTGATCATCACATGAAGAACCCTCCAATTCTAGGTGGATCCTGGGAGTGAATCTCATCTCTTGGGGCATGAAATCTCTAAGAGTGCGGGATGGATTTGGCACCAGTGATGGACTTTTTTCCATTTTTTCTGTTGGTACCGGCCCCTCTGAAAGGTAGGATGCTAAAATACATATGTTGCATCATCCACCGGAGGAGGTGTGACGGCTTCATATGAGTTTTTCTTATTCAGGCGGGAACATATGATACCTAGGACACGAGCGATAGCCTTTCGAGACATCAAGTCATCATACTTATGATACTCAAAGATGGATACATGCTTCCATTCACCCTCACTGTCACTATCTGGACTTGCAGAGACACATACCACCTAAAATGTGGCACTTACCAACCTTAATATATTGTTTTAATCCTAGTCCTGGATAGATTCCTTGAACACATAACACAGATTGAGAGTATATCCAACGAACTAGTGATAGGGAATGTAATTGGGAAGATCAGTGAGATTAGTCTCTTGAGGTCCCTGATCTGAGGCACTCTGAAAATATCCAGGGACCAAAGGCTCATCAATATAGTATACATGATTTCTCTTATCAAGAAAAGGGAATCTGGGTTCTTGACCCTGAATGGGGGCTGGATCCTGATGAGGAGGTGGAAACTGATTATATCGCCTAGGTGGTGGTTGTGCATTATGTGGTGGGGCCTACCGATATTAAGGTGGTCGATGCTAAACCTGAGGATGGAGCCCTTAGTGTGACTGTGGAAGATGTTTTCCACCAACCTTTGGAGTTTATTCCCTGGAAACCAACTTCTTTGAACTTTATGATAAGATTGTATTCATTGGATGAATATTAATAAACTCCTTATCACGTCTTGATTGTTCTTCTGCATGACATAGTATGTGATAATGTCCTAAGAATGGTTTTCACAGTAAAATGTCATAGAGGATCCATTCGATGATGAGAACTTGGAAGTGTCATGACACTATTCTTGAATATATGTTATATGGATGAATGATATCATTTGAAGGGACACAAATGATATAGGCTATTATGGGTAGGGACTCAGGAAACTTATAGACACCTTATCATGATGTGCACCCTTGGTAATATCCAAGAGGAAATTATAAGAACAACACCCGCCAGTATGAAATTCACATTCATAAGTTTCATATGATGTTTCTATCTGTGGAAGTATGTATTATTCCTTATAATGGAAGATTATTATTAAGGGATATTATAACCCATGCAGATAGATGTACTGATGAAAACTGTGATGATAGATGTTCTTGGTGAGGTAGGATCTATTGGGTGCATCACAAGTAATACTGCATTAATAAATAACGTGAGAAAGTATTTTCACTTCTATGGAAGTATATATCTCATTCCCTTTTATAAAAATTATATAGCCTAACTAAATCCACGTCCATGATATTCTCTAGAAACATTCAATTCTGAGAAGTCAAAGGATGAGAAATCACGCACATGGGTTTATGGAACTTTCATGAAACCCTCTTGATTGGAGATATCAAGAAAAGGAGATGATATTACATGGTATGAATTCGTATGAGGTGACATGTCATTGTGACAACAACTTCTTTCTCTTGGGTGCCTTGACCCATTGCTAGGCAGTAATCTTGGATTTAGGAAAGCCCGCCAAATGCTAAAGAGAAAGAGGCCTAGAGGCTCACACCCTAAGTGTATCCATTATCTCGGTTAAATAATTTATTTATTTAACAAATTGAATAAATATTATTCCCAGTTTTCGTTTAATAATTATTCACGTATTCCTGATCACATTTATTTTGTCACTAGTTATTCGAGAGAATATATTACGGATGAAATATTTATTTATCAGCGAATAATGATGTTATATTTATTTAATAAATAAATAGCTATTATTCAAGGCCTGATAAATATTGAGGAGGATTGGTGGACCAAGTTATGGGTACTGTGAGAAATATTATTAAATATTATTTAGTTAAATAATATATAAATATAATTTCCATGTTAAGAACATGTAATGGAACTAATAACATTGCTATTATTATTTTAAATGGGGTTTTACATGGATTAATAAATTATGTAACAACACTTGTGATAATTATTTATTTTTACCTAGTGAATTAAATTCCCCATTATGTTATTATTACCCAAATTATCCATGGGGTCATTCGACCAGAAAACCAATCATTGTGTGGAAAACATCCTTGGAGAAAATCTCTCGATCCTTGAGAAATCTTCGCTCTCCAAGAACCCTCTCAAGAACGATAGAGATCCTCCTCCACCAGATCTAGGAGAATGCTTTGGAAGTGATTCTAAAGGTGATCTGAGATGGACATCATGAGTACAAGGATCTTCTGTGCAATCACTCGAAGACTCCTTTAGCGATGTCCAATGATAAAAGGAGCATGTGTGGATCACCGATAAAGGATTCTTATCCTTGGGTTCTACATCTCAACGAAGATGCACCTCAGACCCATGGACAAAAAAATCAATGAAGAAAGAATCACCATGGAGGTAATTCATTAATTTATATAAATTAATTATAAACATAATATGTTGATCCTCTCTTCATGGTTAAGAGTTCCCTCCTTTTTCTTTTATCTTTTATTAAATTCCATGGATACTGGTGTTTATCGTCGTGATGATCCCATATTAATCATCGATTAGGTAAATTTTCAAAGTTGGGTACAAGACCATCCTAGGATTCCATTACACCCAGAACCTACAAGTGGTATCAAAGGTTCATATTTTAATTTATAATTATTTAAATATTTTATTGATGATTTATGCATTAATAATTTAGTTTATCAATTTGTATTTAATCATTCTTGTAATCTGAATTTTGATATATGTTCTTCCTATTTATTTTCTCGTAGATCTAAAAAAATTAATAATTTTTGGATGAAAATTAAATCGAGGATATCATCGGGAGGTACTGATGGTTCTATCCAGATAACACAAGAGTACACGTAGTGTAGTCGGATCGACACACCATGTATTTGTGTTAAATGAATTAGGAGTAATTTGGAAAATACTCAATCCATGCGAATTAACTACACACGGTGTTGTTAATTCTTACACCACATGTTAACCAGGATATATTGGCACATGGTCAACCGGAATACATGCCGTGTGGCCCACTATACATGGCGTCTAGTCCCTTAGGGCCAGGATTAAGTTTTGTATCCCTTACACGGCTTTCCTAGCTGGTGACCATGTAACGTGGAGTCTATATAGCTTTTGTCCCACCTGACATACCGTTTACTCCAAATAATTTTAAAGTACACCTCACATGGCATTTTCCCAGGCGTGTTCTTCGGATGGACAGTGAGGAGGGTATATGCCATTTAGTCGGATCTACACACCATGTACTGTTTCCATATTACAAAAATTGAAAAATTTATTATTGTATTATATATCCCTAGAGGCATGTACCTTTGTGTGGGTGTAAATATGGGACACAACATATTATAGATGTTTGATATATATATATATATATCTGTGTGTGTGTGTGTGTTTAATTAACATTTGTGTAATGTTCAAAGATCATCACATCATGTATGATTTGTATTACAATTACCATTCCGTGTTCATTCTATATGTTACAAGGAATAAAATGTATACAAGTATAAATACATGTTGGGTAGTTTTTTATGGGTATTCACCAGGTTTCTTTCAAGGTACAAGTTATGTACAATGTTATGGATGATAATCTCAAGAAAATTCATAAAATAATTATGATAAAACGAATTGATTAATTAAAAATAATGATTAATTGGTTCAAGCATAATTTTTATTAATATGAATGATTAAATAATTGAATTATAGTTTTATTAAATTCATAATTCATTTAATGTATGTGGATGATCATGATCTAGACCAGACCTTTGCATGTGATTGGTTTCCTTTTAATTTATTTATTTAATTAAAATTGTTTGCTTGCGTTCCTTCTCCTCATTAATATGTAGGGAATGTGTCCCCATGGTTTAGTTCCCCTCACCTGCATGTGATTTAAAATCATATGTAATGGATGGAGGTCCCAAGCTATTGGAGGTGGTTCAAGTTAGGATCTGAGGCAAAACCAATCCAAGGGGATACAAATGTTGATAGGTGGAAAGTTGTAAACATGCACCTTAAATGGTTCAAGGTGTTTCTCCCCTAGGTCAGAGTTAGTTTATCAAAATCTAGATAAACTAGCCAATAATTAATCTTATGCATAAATATTATCTCAAAATGGTTAATCACTTAAGTATATTCAACTTAATATTGACAATCATGTGAAAAGATAATAATTGAAAATTTACTCATAACGGATAAAATCCCTCAATTAAATATTAAGTCGGTATAGCCTTATATTACTTCGGTTAGAATCAAACCATAGTTCAAAGTGCTTGAACAACCTTAGTTGGGGTGATTTGAATTATTGAAGAATTCTAATTTGAGGTTTTAGGTTCACTTAACATAGTTTACATCAAGGTTTGAACGCTCTAGTAGGATAAGCTATAACTAAGAGGCAAAAGTTGAGGAAATATGAAATTAATGATTTCAGGATTGGGGAGTCTACTCAACAGATCACTAAGATATGAGTTAATGTATTTGGAATTTGGAATAACTACATAAAACCTTTAAAGTTTCTTGAAAACCCCTTTTTTGGGTAATGGGAATTGAAATATGGATCTTTGCTGCTAGAATGTTCAAGAAATAGGATATTTTGAAGTTAATGGTGAGGGATATTGTATTTCAACAAAATAATGGGAGACTAATATATTTTAATTTATTTATTTTTCTATATTTTTCAAGATAAATTACAACAACTCTATTTATATTATATGTAGAAACAATATAAAAAAGGACATCAAACATATCATTGTGGTCCATACTTGAGAAATAAAACCTTATCACCGAAAATAATTTCCAGGAGTGGTAAAGACACATTTGGGTTATACTTTTCTATGGGAGGAATATTTGTGCGTTTGAGTATCATTTAAAAGTTGCACTTGGAAATGAGGCAGGTGATGAGGAACTCTCTGTGTTTGAGAAACATCTGAATGAAGCTATAGATGTCCAGTGCCTCAGGCTATCATCCATGACCAATGATCTCTTGAAGAAACATGTGGAAATGGATTCTTATAGAACTATGTCTCACCTTTGGGATATTTATGAAGAGAAGGTGATATAGGAGAGGTATGAGATCTCCAATTATTTGGCCACTAATAATATTGGAGAATCTGCTCAAGATGGACCACATGTAATGAAGCTTATTGGCTACATTGAGAATCTAGATATCATAGGGATTAAATTCCCAGATGAGTTGCATACAGATCTCATACTATCATCACTACTGAAGACCTTCTCTAGTTTTTTGTGGATTACAATATGAGTAATAATGAGAAGTCCTTATCAAAAACTATGACCCTGATTCACCAAGTGGATAAGGAAATGGGGAGGGACAAAACCGCAACCATTATGGTGAATATAAAGAGGAAGGAAAAAGGGCTCGAGATTTATAAACAGTCTAATTTTCCCAAGCACCGTCTAACCAAGAAGAAGAAGATCTAATGGCAGGGCAAGGAAAAGTAGGCAGTATGCTTTGCATGTGGTAAGTGACACCACTATAAGAGGGACTACACAAAGAGGAAATAGCAATCCACAGGTGCTTTCATTTTTGAGAGCAATATTTTAATTTTTACACATTGGGTGTTAGATACTGCTTGTGGTGATCACATATTTATTAAAATGTAGGAACCAAGTAGATTTCAGAAAATTTATAGAGGATAGGTGGATCTATGAGCTGCTAATGGTGTGATCTATTCTACTCATTCTATTGGTGACTACCACCTCACATTGCTGATGTGAGTGATTTTAGTTTTACATGGATGTTATTATATACGAAGTGTTACCAAGAAATAATTTCTATATCGAGTTTAGATAAAAATAGATTTATTTTCAAGTTAGAAAATAAATGTTTTTACTTTTATAAGGACAACATATGTTATGGTATGAATCATTTAAATAATGGTCTGTATGAATTAAATTATGAGAACCAAGGGTTGTAAATTGATAACGAACCAAGTTCACATGACTCGTACAACACCCAGTTGTGTCATGACCACCTGGGTCATGTAAACGAGAAGCATATGAAAAATATCTACCAAGATGGTTACTTAGAATCTTTTGAGCTAAAACCACTTGATAGATGTCATGCTTGTATACAAGGGAAAATGACCAAACCACCATTTTGATGGATATGGTGAAAGGGCCACAATAATTCTAGGATTAGTACACACTGATGTGTGTAGAACATTTTTAATATAATCTAGAGGTGGATATTATTACTTCATTACTTTTACTGATGACTTGAGTATATGTGGACATGTCTATATAATGAGGTATAAGTATGTGTCATTTGAGAAATTCAAGGAGTTCAAAAATGAAGTATAGCTTGATCTTGGTAAGATGATAAAGACGTTTCGATCGGATCGAGGTTGATGATATCATAACCAAGAGCTCATTGAACTTATACAAGAGTCTGTGAATCTATCTTAACTCACTCTACCTTATACACCATAGTGGAATGGTGTTAGTAAAAGGAGGAATCAAACCTTATTGGACATGGTACGATCGATGATAATTCATACATATCTTCCATTATCCTTTTGGGGGGTATGTTTGGCAAACTGAGGCATAAAAATTAAACCAAGTACCAATTATATAGGAAAATGGGATACCCTTAGAGCTATGGAGTGGAAATAAATCTAATTTGTGACATAGAAATGTATGGGGATGCGAGGAGTTTTTTAAGGATTTGTGAAGCAACAAACTAGCACCCCAGGGAATGAAGTGTATCTTTATAGGGTATCTCAAGGAAAAAAAGGGATACTACCTATACAACCCCTTAGACAAGAAAGTGATTATTTTCAGATATGTCACCTTTCTTGAGAGGAAGCACATCCTCAAAAATGATAGTGGGAGAATGATTGAAATTGATGAAGTTGATACTCAATATACATAGGAGTTGGTACAGGAATGAGTTTCATAGGTCCTTGTGGAAGAGGTAGTTCCTGAAACACAAGAACTGTGTAGGAGTACAAGAGAGGTAAGAGAACTAGAGGGATATGGTTTCCTTATCACTGAGGATGGTGACTATTTATTCTTGGAAAATGATGAACCTATATCCTAGAAGGAAGTTGTAGAGAGATCATAAGCAGCATGATGGATAGAATCTATGAGTTCTGAGATGTATTCCATGTATCAGAACCAAGTCTAGGTTCTTGTTGATGCACCGGTTGATCTAAATCCTGTTCGGTGTAAATGGGTATTCAAGAAGAAACTGGAAATGGAAGTTCAAGTCTGTACCAATTATGAAAGGCTAGTTGATAATGGTTTTAAACAATGTTAAAGAATTGAATATGATGAAACCTTTTCACCAGTTTCCATGTTTAAATCAATAAGAATCACACTTTCCATATCATCTTTCCATGACTATGAGATTTGGCAGATGGATGTCAAAACATCATTATTTAATGGGAAACTTCAAGAATATGTTTATATGACACTACCATAAGGGTTTGTGACACCATGTAATGCTAAAAGGGTATGAAAGTTGCATATATATATATATTAATTAAATTAAGAATCTTGGTCATGGGACATCTGATTCAATGAATCCATAAGAGAATTTGGTTTCATTAAGAATGTATGTGATCTATGTCTTTATAAGAGGTTTTATAGAAATTTAGTCATCATACTATTAGTGTATGTTGATGACATTTTTCTTATTGAAAATGATATACCAGTCTTGCATCTAGTGAACAACCGGTTGAACAAGTGTATATCCATGAAGGACTTAGGCGAAGAAGCCTACATTATAGGGATTAAGATCATTCATGAAAAATCCAAGAGGCTTCTTAGACTATATCAAAGTATATAAATTGAAAATATACTAACAAGATTTAGTATGGAACAATCCAAGAGGGTATTGGTTCCATTGTCACATGGTATACATATTTCCAAGAAAATGTGTCCCCAGACACAACATGAGAAAGATAGGATGAGTATGATTCTATAAACCTCAGTAATAAGATCTATCATGTATGCCATGTTATGTACCAGACCTGATGTTTCCTATGCCTTGAGCAATGTAGGAAAAAATCAAGAAGATCTAGGGAAAAAAATTGGAACGCTATCTAGAATATCCTTAAGTATCTAAAAATAACTAAGGATATATTCCTAGTGTATGGACGAGACGAGGATCTTGTCATAAGATGGTATGTTGTTGCCGGTTTTTAGCTAGTTTAGAATGATCTAAAGTTTCAATCAAAACATTTTTTATGTCTCACCGGAGGATCTGTGAGCTAGAAGAGTTCAAAGAAGTCATTTGTTGCTGATTCTATAGTGGATTCTGAATATATAGTATCTTTTGATTCACCCAAGGAATTAATCTAGATTCAAAACTTTGTCTAGGAGCTTGATGTGGTACCTAGAAGTAAGGATCCCATTACATTATATTGTGATAATACTACAATGGTGGATCTTGCAAAGGATCAAAGGTTATGTCAACGGAATAAACACATAGTATGAAAGTATCACCTCTTTAGGTATTTCTATCAATGAGGAGAAGTTGTAGTGAGATGAGTGTAGATTTAAGAGAACATGGAGTACCCTTTTAACCAAAGTCCTATCTCAGCAGAAGCATGAATATCATGGGAGATCTAGGAGACTGAAGGTTGTCAGCAGTTGGCTCTAGTGAATGTGGGAGTCTGTTTGAGTTGGTTCCCAAGAAACCAACTTCTTTGTACATTATGATAAACCTGTATTCATTGGATGAATAATACTAAACTAATTATCACATCATGATTATTCTTTTATGTGAAATTGTTTGTGATAATGTCATAAGAATATCTACCACACTAAAAGGTCATAGAGGATCCCAACTATGATGAGAACCTAGAAGTGTCAAGAAACTGTTCTTGAATATATTTTCTATGGATAGAAGATATCATTTTAAGGGAAAAAATGATATAAGATATCAGGGGTGGGGAATCAAGAAACTTTGAGGCACCTTCTCATGGTGTGCACCCTTGGTAATATCCAAGAGGATATTATGATAATAAGACCCACTAGTAGGAAATCCAAATTCATAAGTTTCATTGGATTTTCATATCTGCAGACGTGTGTATTGGTCCTTAGAATTTTAGATTATTATTAATGGGTATTATGACTCACAAACTTATATTTATTAATGAAAATTGTGACGATAGATGTTCATGATGAGGTAGGATATGTTGGGTGTGTCATGAGTAATACTTCACTAATGAATAATGTGAGAAAGGATTTGTCACTTCTACAGAAGTAGATATCCCAGCCCCTTTAATTGAAATGATATATCCTAACTAAATCTGTGGCCATGGTGTTCTCTAGGCGATTTCAATTCTGGTATGTCAAAGAATGAGAAATCGATCACATTGGTTGATGGAACCTGCATTCAACCCACTTGATTAGAGATATTATGACCAAGGTATTATATTACATGGTAAGTGTTTGTATGAGGTGACATGTCATTATGACATCAACTTCTTTTTCTTCAGTTCCATGGCCCATTACAAAACAGTAATCTTGGACTTTAGTCAAGCCTAACTAATCCCAATGGGAAAGAGGCCTAGAGGGTCACACATTAAGTGTATCTAGTATCTCTGCAGAATAATTTATTTATTTAACAAGTTTAATAAATATTATTCCTAGTTGTGGTTTAATAATTATTCAATTATGCCTAGTCACATTTATATCATGAGATTGCACCAGGGCCCGATGCAAAACCTTAATCATGAGAGTGCTCCAGGGCCTGATGGGTTCCCTGGTTCTTTCTACAGCCATGCCTGGGAGGTGGTTTAGGGGGATATCATCAACGCCATTCAGGAAATCTTTATAGGGGTAGTCTCCCGCGGATTGCCTCATCCACGACCCTTGTTCTACTACCTAAGAGCAAGGATCCTTCATCTCTGCTTCATTATCATCCGGTAAGTATGTGTAATTTCACTTACAAAATTCTGGATAGTATTATCAATAGGAGACTAGCCGGTAATTTGGAATGATGGATATCCAAGGAGAAACACAGTTTTGTGAGAGACCAATCTATTTAGGGTGCCATAGAGGTGGCACAGGAGATGTTAAGAGACCTCTCCTTCATGTCCTGGGGGTCCAATTTGGCCATCAAGCTCAATATGATCAAGAATTATGATAGGATTGAATGGGGTTTCATCAATAGGGTCCTACAAAAGATGGTCTTCTCCATCTGGTCCTACGACATCATGTTCAGGTGTTTTAGTTCGGTTTGGATGGAAGTGTCCTTTTTGGGTCGTACACATGGATTCTTCAAGACGGTGAGAGGCCTCAGGCAAGTTGATCCGTTATCCCTGAGCATCTTCATCCTTATGTAGGATACCTTGAGCAGGCTGATTGATAGCGGTCTTGCAAGAGGGGATATTCTTCCGTACCGGTGGAGACTGAGGCTTCCTTCTGTTTCTAATTTGATGTTTGCGGACGATAACCTTATCTTCATTAATGCGGGAAAGAGATCCATGGAGGGCATGAAGAATATTCTTGAGGATTACTTCCAATGGAGTGGCCAACGAATTAAAAAAGAAAAGTGTGGCTTCTACGTAGCAAAAACATAAAACCTGATAAGGGTGGATGATTTGGGTTTGAGCTTGGGTATGAGTCATGGCCTGTTTCCGATGGAATATATGGGTACCCTTATTTATCTAGGACGCACGTGCATCAAAGACTTTGACCATGTAGTGATCAATATTTCTAGTCGAATTCTTAACTGGAAGAATCACTTTTTATCCTTTGGTGGTTGGATCACTCTCATGAATATTGTCCTCTCAACCATTCCTGTGCACACTCTATCAGCCTCGAATGTGACAAAGGGGGTTATTAGGGCCATTGAAAAACTCTTGGCCTGGTTCATTTGTAATGCAGCATTGGAAGGGAAGAGGCATTGGGTCTCCTGGGGTAAGATGGCTTGTCCCATTGTGGAGGGAGGTTTCGATGTCAAAAGCCTTGAGAACACCATCTTTTACATCCACGCAAAGCAGGATTGGGAGGTGATTGAAGAACGTACCATGTGGGGGAAGATGATGGATCTTCGGCAAGGGGTTAATGGTGATTTTTCTTTGGGGAGGCAGTCCCCGCTTTGGTCTTCGGTGGGTAACATGATCCAGAGCTTAATTGATTACTCGAAGTGGATTATTGGGGAGGGAAATTTCCTCTTCTAGAACCACAATTGGTTGGGGAGAGTCCTTGGATACCCGAGATGTCTAACCCTGATGATCTCTTTTAGGGAGGTGGGTTAATTCCCTCACTTCTTCAGGGGATTTCTGGATGCGAACCAGTTAGATCTTTTCGACTCCATCATTTTGAGCCCGAACCCGGATCAATGTGTTTTTACACCCTCCTCCTCATGTCAATTTAATGTAAAGGATTTTAACAGGATCGGAACTACCCAAGGGAAGCTAGGGGCCAGGTGTGGTGCAAGAAGATCCCAACAAAGTATAACTTTCTAACGTGGCGCATTCAGCATCGTTCCCTTCCAACTGATGACAATGTTAAAAGGCTTGGGATTAGTATGGAGTCTAGTTGCAATTGCTGTGAGAATATAAGAGAGGAGAGCATTGATCATCTGTTATTTGAATGAGAGTGGGATAAAAAGGTCTGGAACTACTTAGGGAGATTTACTGGGTGCTCCCCCGTGGTGGCAACTAGTGGGGATTTTCTGGAGGGCTAGTTTCAGGGTTCATCTTGGAAGGTTAAGGAGACCGTGGCGCGGGCGTGTTTCTTCAACGCGGGGTGCTGGAGTCTATGGTCCGCGCGGAACAGGACCAAGTTTGAGGTCGTACCAGCCTCAGGTCGCAACATCATCTCTAACACATGTTATTGCCTGCTCGACCGGTGCGGGGTTAAGGGACTCTAGTTAGACACGCCTTCACTGCACATCCTGAATGTGCATCGTCCCGCACAGCAAATGGGTCTCCAACAGCAGGGGGTCTGGGTGAGGTGGAACCCTCGGTCTTCGGCCTGAATCTGAATACTGATGGGTATTGTGTGTCGGGCGTTATGCGCGGTAGAGGTGTGGTCCAAGACTGCACGAGCAGTGTGTACACAGCATATACGACACATTATGGTGAAGTCTCCTCCCTGCAGGTAGAGGCGCAGGCTGTTCTCTCGGGCATCATCCTATGCAGGCAACAAGAGCTCCATATTACCCTTGTGGAGACAGACTCATTAATCATCTGCCGAGCCTTGTGCAGAACGAGAATGATACCTTGGTCTATTATATATACAATCCAAAGATGCAGGGATATCATCGGCAGAAACACTCAACTCACCCATACATGGAGGGAGGGGAATAATGTGGCGGACCATTTTGCTTCTATAGAAACCCCAGGTAACCTTTTTCAATGTATTTCCCATGTTTCTCACCTCAAACCTGAGGGGGTGAACCTGATCTGGGGGTATTCCCATGGTCTTCATTATTTCCACCCTCCGTAAGCCTCAACGTTCCTTGTATGTTGTATGTTGTCCATTGTTTGTTTTTGATTTGTGCCCTTTGGAATAAAAATAGTAATGTTGGATGGACTAATAAATAAATAGTAATTATTTAAGATCAGATAAATATTGAGGAGGATTGGAGGCCAAGTTATGGATTCAGTGAGAAATAATATTAAATATTATTTGGTGAAATAATATTTAAATATTACATGAGATTTTGGAATATGTCATGGAAATAATAGCATTGCTATTATTATTTGACATAGGGTTTCAATGGATTAATAAATTAAGTAAAAAAACTTGTGATAATTATTTATTATTACTTAGTGAATTAAATTCTCAGTTATGTTATTGTTCTCTAAATTAGAAAAGGGGTCATTCAACTGGATAACCAATCGTTGCGTGCACAACATCCTTGGTGAAAATCCCTCGTTCCTAGAGAACTCTTCCATCTATAATAAAGCTCTCAACAATGAGAGATATCCTCCTCCATTAGAATTAAAAGAATAGTTTGGATGTAATTCTTAAGGTGATCAAAGGCAGACATTATTAGCACAGGGATCTTTTATCCTAGCACTTGGAGACTCCTTCAGCAAAATCTGAAGATATGTGGAGCATGTTTGGATCACCACTGGAGGATTCAAACCCTTGTATTCCACATCGCAATGAAGATGCACCTCAGACATGTGGTAGAATACATCAATGAAGAAAGAGTCACCTTATAGGTAATTAATTAATTTAATAAAATTATTTATAAAAAAAATATGTTGATAATCCATTCTCAGTTCCATATTTTATCCTTTTATTTTTATATTTTATCCAATTCCATGGATACTGGAATTTATTATCATATTATTCCCAGATTAATCATTGATCATGGAAATTTTCAATGTTGGATACATGCATATCCTACTCTTATGCTGTGTCTAGAACCTACACCAATAACTCTAGTGGCTTGGGTGCTGCTACCTATGAAATAGAAGTGGTCTCATCCTTGGCTACTCCTCTTGTCAGAGTTGAAAGAGGCAAAGAGATTTCCTTCATGGATTGCTGGAAGGCTTACTCTTGGTAATGATCCCTATCATAAAAATCCAAAAATCCACCTGGAAAGTGTTAGGTGATAATGTAGGGGACCAGTTCAGTCTTTACATTCCCCACAAACATTTTCAACCACTACTTTTGAGTCAAAAACATGTAAATTGAATACGTGAGGCTCATCCACCTAGTAACAAAGTCTATGATGTGATCATATAACCTTTTCTTTTACTTAAAGAGTTCAGTGATACTAGTCATATATATGGTGGAGATAAAATGATAGAGAAACTACCTAAAAAGATCCTACCAACTGGAAATGGACCAGGGGTAGCTGGTTGTACAAGACAAATGTGGTACCTTCCAATATTTTTATGAAGCATCAGATCTTTGGGGGATCTTATGGAACTAGGTTTCCCAGTATGGGTCCAAATATTGAGATAAAGTGGTCCAGATGTTATGGGGGGTCTCCCATCCCATTTAAGAGAGAGAAATAAGGATTCTTGAAGGCTGGGGGTGTTGGAATGTCATATACACATGCTGGGTACAACTTTCCATCTGGTTGCATTGCCACCTGTCAGGTTTCAAGGGCCTCAAGGTGAGTTATGAGACATGTCATTGATTATACTATAAAGGGTTCCTGTCTTGGTGAGGATCCCTAACCACCAGTGCATTAGTGGACTCCTCAACATGATAAGTGGGTCTAGAAGCTCGTGGAGTAGCTGGTGGAATGACCGAAGGAGCTACTGGAGGAACTTCCTGTAGAGAAACTTGAGGATCCACTGGAGAAATGACCTGTAGTGTCGGGTCTGGAAGAAGATCGTCGACCAAATTGGGCAAATTTTGTGATGCATACAACAACCCATTTCTATAATCTCAATCCTCTATCCTATGTGAATATGTATGTTTTTTGATATCCAAAGGGGAAAAATGACCTCATAGAACTTATAACTACCCCTACTTCCCCAGTGGAGGATGGTTGGGATCATACGGGGTATCACTATAGTTAGGGCGTCACTCCGCTACACGCTCAACAAGGAGACCATCAATAACATTCTTCTATTCCGAAAGTTGTTAGAGAAACATGACCTTTTTGGGATCATCCTCCGTCATTCACATCAATCTAGATGGTTCAAAGGGCTTAACAATCCCAATTTTTCCTTTACCTTTTTGGGATCCCAACCAAGGGATAATGACTTGGAAGGGTCTAGAAGGCAATGTAAGTTACATTGATGATGAGTGACAATTCCTAGGGGACCCAAAAAAAGTGGAACTACCCCAGGGGGTAGGTTCTCTTCAACAAGTCCAAACTTAGTGTCTTTCTCTATGAGGTCATCAATGTTTACTATAATTATGCTTGAGGGAACATCCTCCCTATCACCCAATAGTTCAGGTTGATGTAGGATAGGATTGAGGTGAAGAGATGCATATCGCCCCATCCATGGATCTTGATATGTGGAGACTCCTCCTTAATAATTCTGTGGAGCACAATGAAGCTCTAAACACATTTTTGCTGAAGAGTCTATTGATTACCATGGAATACATGATATTGAGCCATAGGAACCATGGATAACTTGACTTGGATAAATTACTACAAAATTTATTCATAATGTTCCTAGATTTATTTATAGTGAACCAATCTTAACATACATGGATATGACATCATTTTAGATGGATATTAAGTACATTACAATAATAAATTCCTGGTAATGGTAATAGTTTAGTGTATTTGAAATCATGGAAGAAAAAGATTCTATTTTGGGGAAGGATCTTTAAAATGTCTCAAAAAGATCTCCACCTTTAGAAATTAGACTTAAAACAATCTTTATGACTTGGGGAATGGAAAAATAAGAAAGGGGTGAGCTCAAATTATCATTAAGGGTAAACGAGAGGGATATGCAAGAATATTCATGAGCATAATGGTATGAGAACACAATCATGAAAATAGAAGATCATACCCTGCATATAAAAGATCAAGTACATGAATAATGGAATAAATAATGGAAGTTCATAAGACATGAATAATAAGGAAATTAATAACATATCCAAAAAAACATAACATGGGAATAAAAATGAAATATGGGAAAACACATAAGTATATTCTGATTTCCAAGGCATTGATGTCAAGACCATATTAGTAGTATGAGTTCACTCTCTATATCATCTTAGTTGTCATGGATAACTCTCAAGGCCATCTTAGTATCCTGAGTTCACTCCTCATTCAATCTTAGTAGTCATTGTTCACTCCCATGACCATCTTAGTAGCATGAGTTCACTCATCATACCATCTTAGTAGTCATGGTTCACTCCCAAGACCATCTTAGTTTATCTCATGGGACAAAAATCTTTACTCAATGCATTGGATGGAGATATATGTTCCACCCATCTCATAATGAAATCATACATACTTGCACCACAGAAACATAATACATTTATGAAAATCATAAAATGAGGAATAAAATTGGAATCATAAACATGTAATCATATCATAACATGTGGAAAATATATTAGTTTCATAATTATTCCATTAAAATCATTACCCATTAAAATAAGTGGGGTTTCTTAAAAATCATTCCATTAAAACATAAACCATTCAAAGTAAGAATATGAATGGTATTATTGAACAATAACAATGTATGCCATCATAGGTGGGGAAGGATTTTAAAAGACAACATGGAAAATGAATTTTCCTTAAAAATCAATTTTTAAAACATAATCCATTTTCTAAACCCTTTTATTTAAAACAACTTTGAAAAAATATAATGGAATCATGAAAATCATTTAAAACAGTTCTTGATGAAAATATCCTTTCTTTATTGAAATAGGTTCCTTTTCTTATAATTTCATGCAATATTATAAGAAAACATTTTATTTGACAACAACCTTGTAATATTGTAGGGGAAGCATCAAGGTAATAATGAATCAAGAAACCTTAAAAATCCATTCATGCCGTATAAGTTAAAAAAATCATTCTTCTCATACTTTTTCTTAAAATGTCAAAAATTACATTATTTAAAAAATAAAATAAAGAATCCTTTCAAACCATGTTGTAAAAATTAAAAAATGGGTAAATATGATTTTAAAAATTCATAAGAGAATAATAAGACATTTTATGAAAGAATTTCTTTTGAACATGCACATGGATGATAAATATTACCCAATAGAGGCTTAAAAAAGAAATAATCCCAAATATTGAAGAGATTGTGAAATCAATACTCATCACATTATAATAAATAGAATCGTATAACCCATGTAAGAAAGAAAATTATAATAATATGTAAATATCATAATATTATGGATAAGACTCATAAAATACATTTGTGGGTATTATATACACCACGTAGAAGAAACAAGTGGTGTATGAGTCTTGTGTCTCACAGAAATAAAGGTGAGACAAAAATAATCCCTTACCTTGTGTCTTGACTCTCTCCATACTCGAACAAGATTTATGTTTAATAATTATACTTTTATTATAAATATTTTAAATAATTACAATCTTATATGTAATACCAAATATGTTTTTACTATGACCTTATATTACCCGCTTTTTAACAATCCTATGTTAAGGTTTCACTTCGTGTAATATTCGCTTTGTTCTTCACATGTGTCTTAATTTGTTATATCATTGGTCCTTATACATATATAATGATTCCAAAATTTAAATAATGATATAAATATCTTGTTTATAAATTATATTAAATGATAATAATCTATATCATAATGATGTATGAAATAGAATACACCATTCATAGAGATGGTGAGTAGTACGTACGAATGAATGCTCTTTCTGTTTTAAATGTCATATGGAAAGAAAATACATAAATAAGATATGTATGTATATATATATTTATCATTATTAAAGAATAATTATTATATCATATATATCAAATACATTTACTAAACTCATCCTTAATACATTCCATGTGGTGTGTGAACTAATCACATCCCTTTGAGGGGGCAGTGGTCCACACATTCTCAAACTAGATTATTGTATTAAAACTAAATGGAAAGTAAAATGGTATGTGTCGTAAAAAGGAATAAAAATGATTAAATACCTTATAAATTTTATATATTACATATATAGATATAATTTCCATCATAGTGTCCACCATGAATTGTGGTAAAGGAAAAAATTAACAATCATTGATTTGTGAGGCGGTGGTTCGCCGTACACAGAAACCGTATGTTCAATATTCATTAGATTGAGGTGTGTATAATTTTAGGTAGAAAAATAATAATAATAATAAAACAATAGTATATTTATGAAATTGTTTTTTTCATAAAATAATGGAATAATGATACTGGAGTGGTGGAGAAGGAAAATAAAGGAAATGAGTTTGAGAGAAGATGTTACCTCCTAATCGGGTAAGTCCTTTTGGTTTGTGGCCAAAGGATTCCTTGAGTTTCCTTCTTCCCAAGAGAATGATTCTTGGAGGAAGGGAGGTAAATAAAGAGGAAAAATGTTCTGGGGTTTCTTTATCTAAAATTATTTATAGGTTTTAATAAAAGATAAGGAGTAGTGCACTTTTATAAAAAGGTGAGGGGAACTTTTGGTAAATCATAAAATATTAATTTATCATAAACTTATTTTCGGTTTCAAATATCTCTAAAGTGATTTATTTTGAGGATAATATGAGTATGGGTATAAATAAACTCAACCAATGAATTTTATACACGTTTAAATTAAATAATTAACCATATATGTTTGAATTTAACCCTTAGGTAAACAGTTTAACTCTTATCATATCTTCTTGTATTTTTACACTATAGGGTCAATCTAGTTACAATAAAATACCAAAAGAACACTAATTGGAAAATTAATGAAATATTTTATATTATTAAATTTATTTTTATGAATATTATATTTTTATGAATTTTTTAACATTTAATAATATATTATTTATTTTAAAGTATCATTTATGTCAATTTTGATACGGTTCAATATTTTCATTTAAAAAAACATCATAACAACATGATAACTTCCAAAAAACTATTAATATGTCACTATCATTTATAAGTCATCTATAAAATTTTTTATGTCATTAATAAAGTCAAATTATATTTATTTTAATATTTTTAATATCATTTATTTGATATCTCAATTAACTTAACAATTACCATATCATTATTATACAATCCATTAATTAAATTATTTATTCTCTAAAAATTAAAATTAAATTATCATTATGAATATAATTTTATTAAATTTCAAATTAATAATTATAGTTTTATTTACCTTATGTATAAACCTATATTTAAAAATATTTATTTATTAAAGTTTGAATATGACATTTTTATCTCTTTAAATAAAATATAATAAATGCCTTAATCTAACATGAATGGATTAACAAAGATCATATATTTTAACTATGTTTTATTTGGTTCTAAAATCAATTTTCCAATGAAATTAGGATATGTGTTAGGGTATGTTTATATTATTATAAAATCATTTTTACCTTTAATTACCATATTTACCTTTAACTATGGAAAATAAAATTCAAAAGTTACTATTCATAAGAAATTATTTTCATCCTATTAGAAAATATTTTTCATACTGATTAGAACCATGTATTTCTATTTTTAAAAATTCAATTTACAGAAGTGGTAAATTTCATTTACTACTAATCCCAAAAATGTGGCTATAAGGAGAGTAAAAGAGATGTTCAAAAGTTCAATATTTTTTTATCTAATTCTATTATAAAAATGATTATAAGGACCAAAATTGGATTTATATATTCATTATTTATCTACTTTTAATTTAAAAACAATTTAATTTAAAAATAAATATTTAAATGAGAAATTTGGTTTTCAACTACTATGTAGTATTTTTTCACTATTCATAAAAAATTGAAATTTTTTAGAAAAATACAAAAAAAAATAAATGTAAGATAATAATGATATTATAAATTTAAAAAAGTTGTATATTTTAAAAAAATCAATTTCTATGATTGTATAAATTTAATTTTATAATTTCTTATAGTAGGACATGAAAAACAATTCATTAGAGAAAATATTAGTTTTTAACATATAAAGACTTTACCAGAAATTATATTTTTTATTATCTAAACCATTATAACTAATATTTCAAAATTAGTTATTATTATTCATATAACAAGTGTAAATTGTTGGTTGAAAATATCATATTTAAATAATTATAATAGTATAGTGTTATTTCGTAGAAACTCTATCTTGTGTGTAACATAAGCGAAGTCCATGTTGCATGCAGTAAAAGATTCTCATGGTGTTGTATATAACATAGTCAAAACATAGTTCTATTATATAAAAAAAACTATATTCAATGTTTCATTATGTGAAAATATCAAAAGATTATATTAAATCCAAAAAAATTACAAAATCTCTTGGTGTTACATTCTACCCACTTAAAAAGAATTTCAACCACGAAATTCATCTGGGTAATCAATGGTTTAATACTTTAAAGTTTCATTCATAGAAACCAACATAATAAAAATGGATACTAAAACTTGGTTTTAAAAAGGAATGTTAGAAACATAATGGTTTCAAAAATCAACTCATCACTGGGTTTCTATATAGAAGAACATAGGTGGGATGTGAAAACATGGATATGGAAGAAAAATCAAACTATCATGTTCTAATGGAGAGTGATAGAGATAGTCATTATGAGGAAGTTAGCAATCAAAATCCATAAAACTAAAACAATCTAAGGGACCATATAATTCACCAGATAATAAGGCATTTGGATAACATTTTTGGGTTTCAAGATCCTTTTCCAAAAGTCAAAGAACATGAGAAGAAATGCATACTTGATTTCTGCAAAAATTTCAACGCTATTCGTGCCTTGAAAAATTTATACTTCATATATTATTCAAAGAAATGAAGTTGATTTTTCATTCCTGATGTGTTAAGATATCATGCAATCCAAAAATATAATAGTAGATCATTCCATATGTCTTCATCACAACAAAAAGGTTAGCACAAGTAATCAAATATGAATAATTCCACCTATGGTGTGATAAAACTTTATTATAACAAAACATCATCCAATATTTAACATATAGTTTCCATAAATTGATAACCTTACTATCCTTCTAAATACTGAAATCCGAAAATATAGAAACAGTTTTACTAACTCGGTTTAACATTTATCCCCCATATTTCATAAGGTATCACTTGTTGGTAACATCCCAAAAATGTGAACACTTTCATCATGTATTCTCTTGAGTCATGGTAATAAGATAAATTACTATATATACATGTCGAAAACATTCATGTTTCCTTGTTATTAAGTCCAAAAATCTTTAAACATCATCCATGATAGCATAACCCCCATGTCAATAAATCCTTAATTAATTCCATGGTAACTAGAATCATCCAATTTACTTATTCATATCCAACATATCTTTATCCAAATATAATTATCTTAACATCATGATCATTTTAAGGGTTATCATTCCCTTAATCATGCGTTTTCAAAAAATATAACCTTATTAACTCAATCAATTTTCATGGTTACCAGTACCATTCAACATATGTTCTTAAATCCTTAAGTAAAAACCATATTGGAGCAATTCATATTGTTTTGTTGTTCCTTAATACAATAAAATTACTTCTAAAATATTTTTATTTAATTACAATACATAAAAACTTCAATTACTTCATCCTTAAGCATTTAACAAGGCTACCTCATCCTATTACATAATTACACTTTAATTTCACATTCCATCTATAGTATCTTCATCACCAGAAATGTAACCATTTCTTTTACCACATCGATGGTTCCCATTAAGAGCATTCATCTTAGGACATTGGGTTGCAAAATGAACATTTACTCCACACTTATGACCATTAAACTTTGAAGATATCTTAGGTAGGACAATATTTTCATCCACTCCATTAATCAAACTCTACATTTTTTCCTTGTAGTTACATTCCTTGTGTCCTTATTTTACAGAGTCAAAAACATATTCTTGTTCCTCTAAGACATTCTCATAAGTGATTATTTCCACATTATTAACAAAAAGGAATCCAAATATTCTTTCCTCTGTGGTCTCCATTATCCTAACTCTTAATGATATTTTTATTTATCTTCCTTGGTGAGTTATAGAGTTGGGTAAGGTAGAAATTTTTAATCATGTTCCTTGAAAATTGATTAGGAATGATAACAACATATTTCACTCCAGTGATCATCCCACTTAACCACTCATCAAAAAATCATCTGTCACATTTATTATTAATCAGTTCCTTCTAGCTCCAACCATTAAATAAAACCAGAAGAATAATGTGAGCATTACTTATCATATTATAAAACCATATAGTCATCAAAAGATTTAATTGTAGGATTTATAAATCAAAACAACTTTCTTAATATACAACACTCTAGGTTCATCCATGGTTATTCATGGCCAACTTATATCCATATCCTTTTTGTTGGTTCCTGAAGAGTTTTTGAATTTCCAATGCATATCCCCCAGGAGTGTTAAACTAGGTGTGCATCAAGGCACATTGTCGTCTATCAGATTACCCCAAGTCAGGCCCAAAAATCTTTTCAGAGTTCTTACACCTAGGTATATTTGTTCTAGAGCCACATCCACTTATAGACTCCAGATGTGTATGTATGTCTAGGAAACAAGTCATTTACCCTTACCATAATTCTAAGAAATTTTTCTAAATGTTGACTTATCCTTATACTTATCCTTAGATAAATCCCTAGAAATATATGTATAAATATACCTAGGTATGTCACTAAAGTTTCCACATTCTAGTTTCTAAATATTAACAAAACCATTCCTCTGATACCAACTATAGAGACACAGGCTTAACATAAATGGATATTACCTCATTTTAGATGAATATTAAATACATTACTATAACATGTGCTCAAGGACCATATTAGTTTAGTGTTATTAGAAACATTGAAACAAAATCTTATATCCTGATGAAATATCATCAACATCTCCCAAAAATATCTCCACCTTTAGTACTTCAAATTAAAACATTCTTTGTAACATGGGGAGAGGAAACATAAGAAGGGGTGAGCTCAAATTCTCAGTAAGGGTAAACAAGGGAGATATGTAAGCATAATTATGAGCATAATGGTATGAGAACATGATCATGAAAATAGATTAACATAGCATGCATATAAAATATCATATACATGAATCATGGCGTAAATAATGGTAGTTCATAAGACATGAATCATAAGGAAATAAAGAACATATTCCAAAAAAACATAACATAGAAATTAAACATGGAATTGTGGAAAACACATAAGGATATACTAATTCCAAGGAACTACTACCCAAACCATATTAGTAGTATTCTTTCACTCCCCATACCATCGTATTATTCATGGTTCACTCCCCTGGACATCTTAGTAGCAAGAGTACACTCCTAACACCATCTTAGTAGTCATGGTTTGCTTCCATGGCTATATTAGTAGCATGATTTCACTCCCCATACCATCTTAGTATTCATGGTTCTCTCCCAAGACTATCGTTGTTTATCTCATGAGATATAATTCTTTACCCAATGCATTGGAGGTAGATATTGTTCCCACCCATCTCATAATGAAATCATACATACATGTCCCAAAAAAACATAAAACATTTATCATAAACATAACCGAAGGAATAAAATAGCTATCATAAAAATGTAATCATATTATAACCTGTGGAAAAGATAAAAGTTTCAAAATCATTTCATCAATTGAAATACCCATGAAAAGAAGTTGGGTTTCATAAACTTCACGCCATAAAAACATAAGTCATTCATAGAAAGAATATGAATGGTATTCTTGAACAATAACAAAATATTTCATTAGAGGTGGGGAAGGATTTTTAAAGACCACTTGGAATATAAATTGTCCTTAAAAATCAATTAAGAAAAACATTTTCAAAATCCTTTTCTTTGAAACCAATTTTAAAACACATAAAGAATCATGATAATCATTTAAAATAGTTCTTGAAGAAAATATCATTTCTTTTTTGAAATAGGTTCCTTTATTGAAATATCATGCAATTTTAAAATAAAAAATTATATTTGAAACTAATATTGTAATATTGTAAGGGAAGCATAAAGGTACTAATGCAATAAACAAGATTAAAAATCCATTCATGCAGTATAATTTATAAAAACATACTTCTCATACATTTTCCAAAAATTTACAAAAATAAATAGTTTAAAATATTAAATAAATATTCCTTTCAAAGCATGTAGTAAAAAGTAAAAAATAGGTAAATATGAAATTAAAATTTTATAGGATAATAGTAATAAAAATTATCATTTTTTAGAAAACATGGAAATGTATGATAAATATTCCACAATGGAGACTTAAAATTAAATAATCCCAAATATGGAATGGATTGTGAAATCAATACTCATCACATTATAATAAATAGAATCGTATTCCCTATGTAATAAATAAAATTAGAAGAATATGGAAATATCATGATTTTCTAGATAATTCTCATTAAAGACATTCATCAACATTTCCTTTTTATTAAAGAGAAATAAAAAACTACAACAAGTGTATGAAGCTTGTGTCTCATAAAAATAAAGTTTAGACCAAAATAATTACTTACCGTGTGTCTTGACTCTCTTTGTACTCAAACAATATTTCTATAAAATATAAATAAGATCATTATACATATTTTAAATAATCATACTCGTATATCAAATACCACATGTGGTTTGATTATAACCTTATATTTCTCACTCGTTAACAATCCGACGTTAAGGTTTCACTTCAAGTAATATTCTCTTTGTTCTTTACATGTGTCTTAATAAGTTACGTAATTGGTCCTTATACATATATCATGATTAAAGAATGAAAATAATGATATAAATTTTTTTTAAATCTAGTATATTTATATGGTAATAATCTATATTATAAAGAAGTAAGAAACAAAATACATCATTCATGGAGACGGTAAGCCGTACGTATGCATGAATGCTGTTTCATTTTTATTGTCGTATGGAAATAAAGTATGTAAATTAAATATGTATATATATATATATAATTATTATATTATCATTATTATATCATATATATCATATAATTTCACTAAAACCGTATTTAATAAATTCTATGTGGTGTGCGAACAATTCACATCATTTTGAGGGGGAGGTAGTCTAAAATTCCTCAAACGAGATTATCATATTAACATTAAATGAAAAGTAAAAGGTTATGTGTTGTAAAAAAGAATAAATAATATTAAATACATAATAAATATTATATCTAACATATCTAGTTAGAGTTTCCATCATAATATCTACCATGATTGGTGGTAAAGGAAAAATGAACAATCATTGTTTTGTGAGGCAGTAGTTCTTTGTACAGAGAAACAGTATGTTCGATATCCATTATATGATGGTGTGTATAATCTTAGGATGATAACATATTATAAAAAATACTAGTATATTGAGTATAATTTTTTTTCATAAAATAATATAATAAAGATATTGGAGGGGTAGACAAGGAAAATAAAGGATAGGAGCTTGAGAGAAGACATTACCTCTTGATAGGGTAACTCCTTTTGGTTTGTGTCCAAAGGATTCCTTGAGTTTAATTATAACAAAGGTAATTATTATAGGAGTAATTTATGGAGGTTTAGAGTAAAACATTCAAGGTTTTGGCTGATTAAAAAGGCTTTAGAGGTGTGATTATAAGAGAAGGAGAAGTGCCCTTTTATAAAAGAGGTGAGGGTCACTTTTCGAAAATCCTAAAATATTAATTTATTATAAATTGATTTACTGTTTTAAATAGCTCCAAAGTGAGTCATTTCAAAGGAAATATGAATATTGTTTGAATATTATGAACCAATTAATTTTAGATATGTTTAGGTCATACAATTAACCTTATCTTTTTGGATTTAACCCTTAGTTAAACAGTTTAACTCTATCTGTGTCTTCTTGTATTGTTACACTATAGGGTTAATATAGTTACTATAAAATTCCAAAAATCCAAAATTAGATAATTAATTAAATAATTGAAATTATTCAAGTTTTTTTTTCGAATATTTGATTTTTATGAATTTTATAACATTTATTAAAATATTATTTATTTTAAAGTATCATAAATGTCAATTTTGATACAATTCAATATTTTAATTTTTAAAAAATATCACAACAACATGATGACTTTGAAAAATACTTACAATATTTCATTAACATGTATATGTTATCTATAAAATATTTGTATGTCATTAATGTAGTAAAATTGTATTTATTTTATTATTTTTAATATCATTTATTTGATATCACAATTAACTATACATTTACTGCATCATTATT
Source organism: Viscum album (assembly GCA_963277665.1). Classification (NCBI taxonomy): domain Eukaryota; kingdom Viridiplantae; phylum Streptophyta; class Magnoliopsida; order Santalales; family Viscaceae; genus Viscum; species Viscum album. Next base: position 564,280,736 of record OY728134.1, on the reverse strand, counting down.
ATACAAGCCTTTAATTAAGATATTTCTTATCTAAAAATTAAAATTATAATATCATGATGAAGATATATATATTATATTTCAAATGAATAATTATAGTCTAATTTATCTTATGTATAACACTATTTTTAAAATTATTTAGATTAAAAGTTTGAATATGACATTTTTAACTCTTCTATAAATAAAATATAATCAATGTTTTAATATAACACAAGTAGCTTAAAAAAGAACATATTTTAGACCTAAGGTTCATTTGGGTCAATAAAGTATTATACAATGAAATTAGGACTTGTGTTGGGGTATGCTTATATTATTATAAAATTATTTTTACCTTTAATTACCCAATTTACCTTTAACCATGGTAAATAAAATTCAAAATTTAGTATTCACCCAAAAATAATTTCATTCTATTAGAGAAAATTTTTCATACTAATTACAACCATGAATTTATTTTTTCCAAAATTAAATTCAGAGAATTGGTTAAATTATGTTTACTTCTAATCCCGCAAATGTGGCTAGAAGGCGAGTATGAGAGACATTCAAAAGTTCAAAAAATCTTTATATCTAATTAAATTATAAAAATGATTCTAATATCCTAAATTATATTAATATATTTATTATTTATCTATTTTTAGTTTAATTCAATTTAATCTAAAAAGAGTTATTTAAATTAAAAAGTTGGGTTTTAACTACTATGTAGTAATTCTCACTATTCATTAAAATTGAAACTTTTTAGAAAAATACAAAAAAATTAACCTAAGCTAATTTTGACATTATAAATTCAAAATTTATTTCTATTTTAACAAATTCAATTTTTATGAGTTTATAAAATTAATTTTATTATTTTTCATAGGACATGGAAAACCGTTTATTTGAGAAAATAGTAGTTTTAAACATACAAAGACATTAATAGAAATTATATTTTTCATTACCAAAACCATTAAGACTAATATCTAAAAATTAGTTATTATTATTCATATAACAAGTTTAACGTCTAGATTATTAATATCTTATTTAAATAATTATAATAGTAATGTGTTGTTTTGAAAATACTCAGTCTTATGTGTAACGTATGAAAAGTCAGTGTTAAATGTAGTGAAAGATTCCCTTAGTTTTGTATATACCATAATCCAAGAATAAGTGATATTATATAATAAAAAAAATCTATATTTAGTGTTTCGAGAAGTGAAAATATATAAATATTAAATAAATTCAACTGTTTTTTTTTAAATCTATGGGTGTTACATTTTGGATAATCCATTCGATAATAACGGAGAAAAAATTGCATCGTTCCCAGGGTTTGGTGGAAACACATGACTTCATCCTGGGTGAGAAACTCTAGAATTTCGAAGTCTAAAGTAGAAATTGACCAAATCATCTAAGGACTATGGTCCACCAGGATAATGTCCCACAAACTCCTTTGTTTGACATCGGGATTCGGCCCTTGGATAAATCATTCTTAAATTAGGGGAGGCTGAGGAACTGATAATGGTACTAAGATGGACCGCTGTGGTGGAGGAGTGAAAGGTGGAGAGAATTCCGTATGGGATGACAACCTGCTACATATTGGTTCATCTTCTAGAGGTGGTACTGATTGCATCATTACATCCTTGTAGGATGGAGTGTTGACCATCACTTCATGTTAAAAGGTAGTGGTTGCTGGTGATGAATCTGGGATGTTGTCCTTATCTAAAATTCCTCAGAACAACTCTCCTCATTTTAATGTCGAGGGAGAGAATGATCCTAGTGATGATAGAGAGGATTGTACAATAAGAACCTAGGAAGGGTACATATCTCCATCCTACTGTATGTACCTACGGAGGGCCTTTGGGATCTGGTGGATTTCCTTTTCTGGATGGATGAAGCTGATATTCCAGGTTCCTTCCCTAGAATCTAATGTAGAGGATCTAGGTGGAGGCTTCATCATCGAATCACACTTTTATTCAGAGTCTGAAAAGTGGACCAGATTGACAATGATCTATCACTACAAAGGATTCTTCATTTGGAAGCGATGATTCTCCCATTATCCCTAGGATGGTTATTACAGAAGAGTAAATCTCTAACATGAGGAGGACCTCCATGTGGGATGGTTCTGGAGTGCAGAGGGCCTCCGTCTAAGATGGTAGGAACATGGGGGAAACCTATATACTTGATGTCGTTAGAGCGGGAAGGGACACCACTCTGAGTAATGATAAGGATAGGGGGAGGGCCTCCATGTTGGAGGAGAAACTGAGGATAACCTCCACTTGTTTGCACTGGGGTGTGAAGAGCACCCATGTAGATGTTAAATAGAACAAGGGGAGGACCTCCATGGTGAGCGCATGACGTATGGGGAGGAGCTCCGCTGTTAGCAGTGTTGGAGTGGGGAGGTCCTCCACTTGAGCTGGTAAGGACATGGGGAGGGCCTCCATGCTATCCATCGATGGAATGGGTATGACCTCCATACTGGTTGGTAGTGGTGGTATAAAGAAGTCCATAATACTGATCAAAGTGAACATTGGGAGGACCTCAGTGCTGATTGGTTACAGGGTGAGGAGGACCATCACATTGATAACCTAAAATATGGGGAAAATATCCATATATAGGAACTGGGGAATGAGGTGGACCTCCATTATGCAGATCAAAAAGAAGGGGAGTACCTACGCTTGGACTGCTGTTTGTTTGAGGAGGAATTTCATACTAGATCTCGACATCACAAGTAGGGATGTGATGACGACTGCTTATGTCGGCGACCAGAAGAGTCATCCCAGCCTGACCATGGGGTGGTTGGGGTCTCAATACCAATTAATCATAGAAGTTACCCTGATCTATAATAATAGAGAGTTTATAGTATGAATTGGTGGTGGCATGGGTTACTAAAGTTGTATAAGATGATTACCTCTAATAGGTGTCTTCTTGAGCATGCACCCGACATTGGAATCAGGTCAACCAAACTGGTACTAGAAATTCAAGGATAGAGACCACCTATTCCTCATATTGAGGGATCAGATGGTGGAATTGAAATGACTTGGTTGGAGTCATATTTAGAATCTCTCGAGCTGAAGTCAAAGACGGGATGGCTCAAATGTTTCTTACCTCATCGATTTAGTGGAGTGAATCATAGTAGCATTCTTGGGAGAGGCTCCCGAAATAGTTGAATATAGTAGCAGGGAGTAGCGTCTCCCTGATCGTCCCTTGGGGGCTATGGTCATGGTGAGGCACAAAAGGATCTAAATATTGATGGGTTGTATCCCTCATTAGTATGACCCCTTCCTGCTCGTATCATCGAATAAGATCATAAATCACTCTCCTATGGATAAACTCTAAGGGTGAGATGGGGTGTGGGAACCTGGTATCCATAGTTGTGGATGACATTGTGGAATATGTGGAGCTCTACAGTATTACTGCATTAGCATTATCCCTGCCTCTGCATCTGCAAATAGGAGGTGACTAGGTTTCTATAGATTGAGTCCTGCAAAGCAAGAAGATTCATCTATTAGTAAAGATAGTTGGATTGTAGTGCCCAGTTACCCAAAATCATTAACTCTTCCACAGATGGATAGAAAGATCCATACCGACAATGTCATAGATTGGAATTCCCAATGATTAATTGCCCCAAATTCTGGTGAGTTCCATGCTAGACCCATTTTTTTCTTGGCGGAACCTAATGCCAGATTGATGGATCTAGTGACATGATTATATCTTGGTGTATCAAAACATACTAATCCCATAGTTAATGGATAAAATATTCATGTCAGGTTCGCCATTTCTATTTCCTATGATTTCCACTAGGGTGTTCCACCTGATCGCATTTCATATGCACTTGGCTGCGCATTTTACCCCACAATACTGATTTCCAAAGGCGGGTGACATCCATAACCTCTTCAGTGATGTCTTCTCCATCATCAAAATGGGATTATGGGATGTTGGTTCCTCCTTTTGTGGATTCTTTCTCGGAGCTCATCACTTAGTCTCGGTTTCCCTTGAAGATTAATATATTTTTCATGAAACTCTTCCTGGTGCTATCTCATTATGGATGATGGTTATTTGCACTGCTTCCGTCAGGACATTCCAAGGGGTTAAGTAGGGGTAGCAACATTTGGTCAGGGAAGTAATCACATTGGGAATCACTAGAATGTCTAGACACTGAAACATTGGTGAACGTGAATTCTACCTTACTAGAGGGATTATTGAGGGTGTGGATGCCCGAGGCATCTTACATTGAATGCAGGGAATTGTATGTCATAGGTATGTCTCCAAGGTTTTCCTCAGATTTCCATGTTTAACATGGGTGATGCCACAAGTTTAACATCTAGAAGAGATAGATCAGATAGATCATAACACTGACAAGAGTGGATCAGATGGATACTCCCTAAGGAGAGATAATTTGTAAGGTTTATCAATGAGGGGGATGAAGATTCCCTTTGAGGATAGACCTGATATGGTGTGTCCCAAAAACGGAAGGTTTCACACTATAAAGGCAGATCAGAACACCGCAAAGGGGAAAATTAGAGATGGTGGGTCCCATAAAAGTGGACACCAAGTTTTATCATTGGATGAAATGGAACCTCAATAGGCTTCCTATGTATCCTTCATAAAAATACATGGATCAAAACCCACATAGTTCAAAGGGGTGAATTGGGGATTACACGTGGTTAGCTATCCGGGTGCAGTAGAAAGCAGAAATTTGATGGATGACCTTACTGTGATAAGGGAAATGTGATGGATTAGATGGTTGGGGCTTATTCATGGTTAGATGGCTCTATATATGGAATTAGTTCACCAGGATGTGGAATCCCATATAATATCAGAATGGATGATGGATGATTTGATGAGGTAGATGAGATGAATTGGATGAAACCAGCATGAAGATGATGGTGGTGTTGGGATTAAACCTTAGGGAGGATTCCTATGTATTTCAGTGGATGTGAATACAATTCTATGCAGTTTGGTGGGGGAAATGAGACAAAAAATGAGGAGTCTTGTGGGAATGGAATGCATGGATGGGGACCCAAAGGAATCAGAACCACAGGGTTAGTGCATGGTCTTCCTGAGACATAAAGGCTCGAAGGGAAGGACAGGATTGGAAATGGGTGATGGGAATTAACCTTCAAAGATGATTCTTACATATCCCAGTGGCTAGGAATCAAAGTCCACATAGTTTGGTGGTGTGATGAGACACCTAAGTAGGTGGTCCGTGAGAATGGAATTCGTGGATGGGGACCCAAATAAAGAAGAACCTTCAGGTTTTTTCATGATCTTCCCAGGACACAAAGGCTCAAATGGAAGACCAAAATTAAAAATGGGCAATGGTATTGAACCTTAAAAGAGGTTTCCTATATATCCTAGTGGCTAAGATTCAAAGTCCACCTAGTTCAAGAGTGGTGCATGGAATCGGTGTATACACAAAGTACAACACCCTAGAGACATGATGTGGCTTACACATTGTAAGAGGCACACCATAATAGGGGAACTCTTGGTTAGAGGAGTATGGTGAAGTGTGGGGATTATGCGTGGTTAGCATCCCATATGGATCCTAAAACCTCAGAGAGGTAGATCTGGGTGATGCATCCCAAAAGGGATAATATCACGTAATGAGGGTACATCCATTGGGTGGGATCACCATAGTTTACCATAGGTTTGGGTTGGATCTCAAAGAGGCTTCCTATGTATCCTAGCGGATGGGAATAAAAAACCACATAGTTCCAAAGGGAATTTTTTTAACATCATGCATGACCAAGGCGAATCAACATGAAATTCATAGAAAATATGGATTGTGGGGAGCGAGGGGATTGAACTTCAGAGAGGATTCCATTGTCCCTTGTCTAGTAAACAAGGATCAAATTTAAAATAGTTCTTGAAGATGTATTTTAACATCATGTAGGATGAGGGGCATGAGACATACATTTGGTTAGTGGCCTGGGAGGATGTCATGACCATTTCTTTCTCTAATACCACGTGAGGCATGCTCGATATGGGAAACAAGAGGTATTGGAAGACCTAACGATCATGTCATGAGAGGTGCATCCATACACATGGTTAGATTCCTAGGTAGATGGATATTGGAACTTATTCTAGGAGGTAAGCCAAAGAGTTTGACTTGATTTATGAGGAGTATATAGATATTGTACAGGCAAAACCCTATTAGAGTGTGTCTTGGATTTTGTGAAGACTGCCCGATGCACACATGGAGACAAAACAAAAAGGGAGAGACAATGCGGGAGAGCTTTAATACTCATTATCCTTTGAATTCACACCATCTTTCCACACATGTGATTAGTCACAGTTTAAAATCATGTGTTGGAGATGAGGGTGATTGGATATTTAATTTCTTGCATATCAGATGAGGAGGAATTATTCCTCACAACTCATAATTACATAACTTGTACCAACCCAAAAATGGGGGAAAAGGCACAATCAATTCTAGGAAACAATGGGATGGAAGAGTGTTCACTCAAGGGGATCACATTAGCATGGCTATATGAAGATTCAATAGCCATTACTGTGCCTATGTAAAAAAATACAGTAGGACAGTGCTATCTAAAACAACACTTGAGGAACCAGGAAATCACATGCACAATCCAAAAGGGTTGTGTAGAGGAAGTGAAATTAATATAGGTAAATTTAATGCAATAATATCTCAAACATGGTGCCTTGGGGTGAGGAAAACCCATGGATTCCTAAGTAAGGGGTGTGTGCAATATTGGATATGAGCACTCAATATGAAAGGGTGCATGAAAGATGGGAGACTTGTGTGCAAGATGGAGGGGTTCAAGAATCATATGTATTACCAAAGTCTAAGAGTTTCAGGAAAGAATGGGATTTTTTGCACACTTTACTTATGTGAAAGGGGAAATGGGTAAGGGTCAAGCCTATGAAGGCCCAACTGAAGGAAGACCCAAGGGGGACATGTCGTGAAAGATCCTATACCTTGAAGCCATGACTTTCACATGGTCTTAGAAGGGATTTTATTACACACATGGGAGAGAATGTCTGACTTACAGAGCATTATATATATGTGATGGGTACTCTTCTATTTATAGGAGAAAATATTGTTTGCGGTGTGGAAGGATGCTGGAATGGAAGCGGTCGTTTGACATCACATTGGGTGTGAAAGATGCTTGCATGCATATAGGTTTCTTGCGCGCTAGCTGGGTATCCTTCATGCATCTGCCTTGGCCCTTTTTAGGAGTTCAGTGAAAAAGAACCCCTTTTACAACTCATTCGGAGAATGAGAGGCATGAACAAAACTTTCAATCCTATGTAAAAGAAAAAAATCTTGCACACAACACCCTTGGGATTCTCAGGATTATCTGCCAACTTAAAATATGCCTTTAGGTCACTCAATTACACCAATCTATGGATTCAAGTGTAATTCAGCACCAAAATCACCATATCTATAGGGTACTGAAATTTGAAGAAAACCATATCATCCAAGCAAAAATTACTTTGGACCACTGATGCTTATAAAGGAAGAAGCCAACATCGACTGAAGGACACTAACACTATAGCGCGGGGGATGAAGAACATCGAAGATCCTGTTGGGTCGGAAGAAAAGCGAGGAATGATGGCAAGAGGGGGGGTGAATTGCCTTTTGAAAAATTGATTAACAAATTAAAATCAAAGTTAAAATGCAGCGGAAAATAAAAGAGGCAAGACACAAGAAATTGATAACGGAGTTCGGCCAAAACCCGGCCTACGTCTCCGCTCCCAACTCAACCGTTGAGAGATTCCTACCGCTTGCTTTTCAATGGTTTTAGCAAGAAACCCACTAGGCTTTGAGGTAGCACTAGGACCTATTACAGCTTGCTTTTTGTGGTTTAGCAAGAACCCACTTGCTTTCAATGGAATAGCAAGAACCCACTAGCCTTTTTAACGGGTGAAGGATAGCTCACCGAAACACAAGCCTTTTAAAAGGAAAGGCTTGAAGAAACCTCTTCACACCTTTGTGGTGGTGTGAAACCCAAAAGAAAGGGGGATGAGAAAAGGGTTGGGGTTTGTAGGCACAAACCCAATTTTAAAGCTCAAAATGAACATAAAATAAAAACCGTATTGGAGGAAGACTTGGGCGCCAATTGGATGATGGAGCTGATGTAGCGTGCTCTCCCAAGCTTCTTGAGGGTGCTCTTGAATGTGGAATTGGATGGAGCACTTGGGGTTCCCTTGGAGGAATGCACCGGAGGTACGCCAAATGATCAACAAGGTGTCCGTGGGCTTCCGTATCGTTCCGGTAGGTGTTCGGGGCTTCCTTGGCCTTTATTTATAGGCATGGAACCCTTGGGGAGGCTTCGGAGCCGTTGGAGAGGTCTTCGGAGCCGTTGGAGGCCAAAAGAGGGTTGACTGGTCAAACCCAACGGCTAGTTTGACTGGGCTACCGGCTGGCCGGTACAGCTCCACCGGCTGGCCGGTGCCTTGGTAGAGAAGAAGAGTCTTGATCCAGGCTCTATCGGTCGACCGGTGGAGGAGCCACTGGCTGGCCGGTGGCAAGACAGTAGCAAATACTATTTGGGCTGGGTGCCACAGGTCGATCGGTGACAGAGCCACCGGTCGACCGGTGGAACCTGGCAGTGGGCAATCCCTCTGCCAGTTCCACCGGCTGGCCGGTGCTATCACACCGGTTGGCCGGTGGACTGAATTTCAGTCCATTTGATGTCCATTCTTGGGCCAACTTCTTGGCAACCTTGTGCCTTTCAATCAAAAACACTTCAAACAATGTTAGATAAACATGAAAGTGATTGTGATCATGAAAATTAAACCACGAGGGGATACGAGAGGTACAACAATCTCCCCCTATTTTGATGATCACAATCACCGAAACAATCAAAGTAAAATACTGAAATTAAAGACATTCTTAAAGGATAATTTGAAAATAAATCAAAGCATGATGAAAAGGATTCTCCCCCAATCAATCAAGAAATTTCTCCCCCTTTGTGATTATCAAAATAGCACGGGGCATAAAACTTGATTGAGGGAATTTGGTTTGAAAAACTAGATATGAGAATTGAAATATCAATTTGAGATTTTTGAAATTGAAATGAAAATTTGAATAACAGTTTGAATTGAAAGTTTTGAATGAAAATTGAATAGAGAATTTTGAATTGAAAAAATTGATACCAAGTGTTGAAATTGAAAGTTGGAATCGAAAATTTTGAAATCACAAAAAAACTTAAAAGATCCTAACTCCCCCTAAATAAAAACAAAAAGTCACCGGGGAGAGGGATTTTGAAAAGAGACAATTTTAGGCCCGGAGAGACTCGCTAGAAGGGATTTTTCAATCCAAACTTGTCTCATAGCGGGTCTTCTCCTATAAAATTCGTCCGAAAAGAAAAAAGATTTGGGTTGACCGTACCGGGCGTTTTTGCAATTACATTCATATATCATGTACCCGGGTTTTTTGCAATAGTTACAAAATTTAAAACAAGAGCTCCCCCTTACAAAAACAGTGGGTGCATGGGAGGAGGAAGCTATATTGGTGTAGCCAAGTCCATTGGTGGTTCTAGATACTCGTTGAGAACCTAATAATTTGGTCAAATTTTGTTCACCTTGGGTGAACTTGGCTAGGGTCTCCCTTAGGTCTTTGATGGTTGATTCCATGGAATCAACATTTGGGAAATTTTGGATTTTTAGGGAGAGTTCCTCCTTCTCTTTGAGAAGTTGGTCTTTTTCGGAGGAAAGTTTTTTGAAAGACTTTTTTAAAGAAACAAATTTGGAAGAGAGCTTGTGAAAGCCTTCCTCCAATTGATCTCTTGCGTATTGGAGATCCTCATAGGATAAATGATTGAAAGAATTTGAATTTGAGGAAAAAGAGGATGAGGAGTCGGAAGATGTTACCTCATGGAATGCCATTAGGCATTTTGTACCTTGATCGCTCGAGGAGGAGGAGGAGGAGGATGATGAGGAGGTGTCACTCCATGTCGCCTTGAGGACCTTTTTCTTTCCTTTTTCCTTTGGCGTGGCCCGTTTTCTGTTGAGTGGGCAATCGGGCTTGTAATGGCCCTTTTCGCCGCACCCGTAGCATTTTACCTTGGGCTCGGATCTTGCGGTGGGTTCTTGCTTTCGCGCCTTGCGAGATTTCTTCTTCTTCTTATGCTTCTTCATAAATTTGTGCATTTGGCGGGCGAGATTCTCCATTTCCGAGTCACCGCTTGAAGATGAAGAAGATGAAGAGGATGATGAGGAGGAGCTTTCCTCCTTTTGTACCTTGAGGGCGATGTTCTTTGGAGTTTTGAAAGGGGTGCCCTCCTTTTGTGCTTGCCTCCTCATGGTGATCTCGTACGTCATTAGGGATCCAATGAGCTCCTCTACCGGCATATTTTTGATGTCCTTAGCTTCTTGGATCGCCGTCACTTTAGGTGCCCATGAGCTCGGAAGGACCCATAGGATCTTCTTGACCATCGTCTCAGCTGAAACATCATCACCAAGGGACTTTCTCCCATTGCACACGTCAGTAAATCTAGTAAACATTTCAGAAATAGATTCATTTGGGTGCATAGAAAAAGACTCAAAATCCTGACGGTACATGTCCAATCGAGTATCCTTTACTTTGTTGGTCCCCTCATGGGTAACCTCCAAAAGTTTCCAGATCTCATGTGCGGAGGTGCATGTGGAAACTCGATTGAACTCATTTCGGTCAAGGCCGCAATGGAGAGCATTCATGGCTTTGCCATCAAGCTCGAAATTTCTAATGTCGGCTTGGGTCCATTTGGATTCATCGGGAGAGGAGAGGGTGTAACCTTGCATGACTATTTTATAAATGGGATAACCTATACTTCTAAGAAAGGTGGTCATGCGGGTTTTCCAATAATTATAGTCGGTCCCATCAAAAAATGGAGCCCGACCCAAAGAGTAGCCCTCGGGGGCGAAAGAGGTAGATGCCATCGAAAAATAGGATCTTTAATTTGAAACCGTTTAAGGATTTATTCAAATACGTCCTTTGATACCAATTGTTGGGTCGGAAGAAAAGCGAGGAATGATGGCAAGAGGGGGGGTGAATTGCCTTTTGAAAAATTGATTAACAAATTAAAATCAAAGTTAAAATGCAGCGGAAAATAAAAGAGGCAAGACACAAGAAATTGATAACGGAGTTCGGCCAAAACCCGGCCTACGTCTCCGCTCCCAACTCAACCGTTGAGAGATTCCTACCGCTTGCTTTTCAATGGTTTTAGCAAGAAACCCACTAGGCTTTGAGGTAGCACTAGGACCTATTACAGCTTGCTTTTTGTGGTTTAGCAAGAACCCACTTGCTTTCAATGGAATAGCAAGAACCCACTAGCCTTTTTAACGGGTGAAGGATAGCTCACCGAAACACAAGCCTTTTAAAAGGAAAGGCTTGAAGAAACCTCTTCACACCTTTGTGGTGGTGTGAAACCCAAAAGAAAGGGGGATGAGAAAAGGGTTGGGGTTTGTAGGCACAAACCCAATTTTAAAGCTCAAAATGAATATAAAATAAAAACCGTATTGGAGGAAGACTTGGGCGCCAATTGGATGATGGAGCTGATGTAGCGTGCTCTCCCAAGCTTCTTGAGGGTGCTCTTGAATGTGGAATTGGATGGAGCACTTGGGGTTCCCTTGGAGGAATGCACCGGAGGTACGCCAAATGATCAACAAGGTGTCCGTGGGCTTCCGTATCGTTCCGGTAGGTGTCCGGGGCTTCCTTGGCCTTTATTTATAGGCATGGAACCCTTGGGGAGGCTTCGGAGCCGTTGGAGAGGTCTTCGGAGCCGTTGGAGGCCAAAAGAGGGTTGACTGGTCAAACCCAACGGCTAGTTTGACTGGGCTACCGGCTGGCCGGTACAGCTCCACCGGCTGGCCGGTGCCTTGGTAGAGAAGAAGAGTCTTGATCCAGGCTCTACCGGTCGACCGGTGGAGGAGCCACTGGCTGGCCGGTGGCAAGACAGTAGCAAATACTATTTGGGCTGGGTGCCACAGGTCGATCGGTGACAGAGCCACCGGTCGACCGGTGGAACCTGGCAGTGGGCAATCCCTCTGCCAGTTCCACCGGCTGGCCGGTGCTATCACACCGGTTGGCCGGTGGACTGAATTTCAGTCCATTTGATGTCCATTCTTGGGCCAACTTCTTGGCAACCTTGTGCCTTTCAATCAAAAACACTTCAAACAATGTTAGATAAACATGAAAGTGATTGTGATCATGAAAATTAAACCACGAGGGGATACGAGAGGTACAACAATCTCCCCCTATTTTGATGATCACAATCACCGAAACAATCAAAGTAAAATACTGAAATTAAAGACATTCTTAAAGGATAATTTGAAAATAAATCAAAGCATGATGAAAAGGATTCTCCCCCAATCAATCAAGAAATTTCTCCCCCTTTGTGATTATCAAAATAGCACGGGGCATAAAACTTGATTGAGGGAATTTGGTTTGAAAAACTAGATATGAGAATTGAAATATCAATTTGAGATTTTTGAAATTGAAATGAAAATTTGAATAACAGTTTGAATTGAAAGTTTTGAATGAAAATTGAATAGAGAATTTTGAATTGAAAAAATTGATACCAAGTGTTGAAATTGAAAGTTGGAATCGAAAATTTTGAAATCACAAAAAAACTTAAAAGATCCTAACTCCCCCTAAATAAAAACAAAAAGTCACCGGGGAGAGGGATTTTGAAAAGAGACAATTTTAGGCCCGGAGAGACTCGCTAGAAGGGATTTTTCAATCCAAACTTGTCTCATAGCGGGTCTTCTCCTATAAAATTCGTCCGAAAAGAAAAAAGATTTGGGTTGACCGTACCGGGCGTTTTTGCAATTACATTCATATATCATGTACCCGGGTTTTTTGCAATAGTTACAAAATTTAAAACAAGAGCTCCCCCTTACAAAAACAGTGGGTGCATGGGAGGAGGAAGCTATATTGGTGTAGCCAAGTCCATTGGTGGTTCTAGATACTCGTTGAGAACCTAATAATTTGGTCAAATTTTGTTCACCTTGGGTGAACTTGGCTAGGGTCTCCCTTAGGTCTTTGATGGTTGATTCCATGGAATCAACATTTGGGAAATTTTGGATTTTTAGGGAGAGTTCCTCCTTCTCTTTGAGAAGTTGGTCTTTTTCGGAGGAAAGTTTTTTGAAAGACTTTTTTAAAGAAACAAATTTGGAAGAGAGCTTGTGAAAGCCTTCCTCCAATTGATCTCTTGCGTATTGGAGATCCTCATAGGATAAATGATTGAAAGAATTTGAATTTGAGGAAAAAGAGGATGAGGAGTCGGAAGATGTTACCTCATGGAATGCCATTAGGCATTTTGTACCTTGATCGCTCGAGGAGGAGGAGGAGGAGGATGATGAGGAGGTGTCACTCCATGTCGCCTTGAGGACCTTTTTCTTTCCTTTTTCCTTTGGCGTGGCCCGTTTTCTGTTGAGTGGGCAATCGGGCTTGTAATGGCCCTTTTCGCCGCACCCGTAGCATTTTACCTTGGGCTCGGATCTTGCGGTGGGTTCTTGCTTTCGCGCCTTGCGAGATTTCTTCTTCTTCTTATGCTTCTTCATAAATTTGTGCATTTGGCGGGCGAGATTCTCCATTTCCGAGTCACCGCTTGAAGATGAAGAAGATGAAGAGGATGATGAGGAGGAGCTTTCTTCCTTTTGTACCTTGAGGGCGATGTTCTTTGGAGTTTTGAAAGGGGTGCCCTCCTTTTGTGCTTGCCTCCTCATGGTGATCTCGTACGTCATTAGGGATCCAATGAGCTCCTCTACCGGCATATTTTTGATGTCCTTAGCTTCTTGGATCGCCGTCACTTTAGGTGCCCATGAGCTCGGAAGGACCCATAGGATCTTCTTGACCATCGTCTCAGCTGAAACATCATCACCAAGGGACTTTCTCCCATTGCACACGTCAGTAAATCTAGTAAACATTTCAGAAATAGATTCATTTGGGTGCATAGAAAAAGACTCAAAATCCTGACGGTACATGTCCAATCGAGTATCCTTTACTTTGTTGGTCCCCTCATGGGTAACCTCCAAAAGTTTCCAGATCTCATGTGCGGAGGTGCATGTGGAAACTCGATTGAACTCATTTCGGTCAAGGCCACAATGGAGAGCATTCATGGCTTTGCCATCAAGCTCGAAATTTCTAATGTCGGCTTGGGTCCATTTGGATTCATCGGGAGAGGAGAGGGTGTAACCTTGCATGACTATTTTATAAATGGGATAACCTATACTTCTAAGAAAGGTGGTCATGCGGGTTTTCCAATAATTATAGTCGGTCCCATCAAAAAATGGAGCCCGACCCAAAGAGTAGCCCTCGGGGGCGAAAGAGGTAGATGCCATCGAAAAATAGGATCTTTAATTTGAAACCGTTTAAGGATTTATTCAAATACGTCCTTTGATACCAATTGTTGGGTCGGAAGAAAAGCGAGGAATGATGGCAAGAGGGGGGGTGAATTGCCTTTTGAAAAATTGATTAACAAATTAAAATCAAAGTTAAAATGCAGCGGAAAATAAAAGAGGCAAGACACAAGAAATTGATAACGGAGTTCGGCCAAAACCCGGCCTACGTCTCCGCTCCCAACTCAACCGTTGAGAGATTCCTACCACTTGCTTTTCAATGGTTTTAGCAAGAAACCCACTAGGCTTTGAGGTAGCACTAGGACCTATTACAGCTTGCTTTTTGTGGTTTAGCAAGAACCCACTTGCTTTCAATGGAATAGCAAGAACCCACTAGCCTTTTTAACGGGTGAAGGATAGCTCACCGAAACACAAGCCTTTTAAAAGGAAAGGCTTGAAGAAACCTCTTCACACCTTTGTGGTGGTGTGAAACCCAAAAGAAAGGGGGATGAGAAAAGGGTTGGGGTTTGTAGGCACAAACCCAATTTTAAAGCTCAAAATGAATATAAAATAAAAACCGTATTGGAGGAAGACTTGGGCGCCAATTGGATGATGGAGCTGATGTAGCGTGCTCTCCCAAGCTTCTTGAGGGTGCTCTTGAATGTGGAATTGGATGGAGCACTTGGGGTTCCCTTGGAGGAATGCACCGGAGGTACGCCAAATGATCAACAAGGTGTCCGTGGGCTTCCGTATCGTTCCGGTAGGTGTTCGGGGCTTCCTTGGCCTTTATTTATAGGCATGGAACCCTTGGGGAGGCTTCGGAGCCGTTGGAGAGGTCTTCGGAGCCGTTGGAGGCCAAAAGAGGGTTGACTGGTCAAACCCAACGGCTAGTTTGACTGGGCTACCGGCTGGCCGGTACAGCTCCACCGGCTGGCCGGTGCCTTGGTAGAGAAGAAGAGTCTTGATCCAGGCTCTACCGGTCGACCGGTGGAGGAGCCACCGGCTGGCCGGTGGCAAGACAGTAACAAATACTATTTGGGCTGGGTGCCACAGGTCGACCGGTGGAACCTGGCAGTGGGCAATCCCTCTGCCAGTTCCACCGGCTGGCCGGTGCTATCACACCGGTTGGCCGGTGGACTGAATTTCAGTCCATTTGATGTCCATTCTTGGGCCAACTTCTTGGCAACCTTGTGCCTTTCAATCAAAAACACTTCAAACAATGTTAGATAAACATGAAAGTGATTGTGATCATGAAAATTAAACCACGAGGGGATACGAGAGGTACAACAGATCCACACTACCACCTATGTCTATGATCATTACACTACCAAAACACTATGAGTACTTACAAGGCACCCTAAAAGCCATGAAACCATCATTATTGAGGTGGATAATTCTCAAAAACCTCCCAAGAGAACCCCTTAAATACCCCCCTGTGCAGAACATCAAAGAAGTAGAAAAAAATAAAAATAAAAAATAAAACTTTTATATTAAAAATATATATTGTAATAAAAAAATATAATAATATAATAATCATAAATATATATATTTAAATATTAAATAAAAAAAATTGCTATATTTATTTTTTGCAGTGACGTCCAGAGGCCCAGACCCAATATTGAATTCTGAATTCATCCAGGCTTAGGCCCAACATCAATATCAAATCTAAATAAGCCTTTAATAAAATGATTTTTAAAGAACCATCAAGTTTAGTGATGTCAAGTGCCAAACAAATTCCACTGGATCCATGAACCACTCGAACAAATCTAAATTCATGCACGATCTTGTAACTGAGACACTCTTAACAAAATTGATCACAACCATCAGAGATGAACATGTGGCATTTATCCAATAAGATTTCCTCAACATTGAATCCAAAGATAATTTTTCCCATAAATATGTTTCATCCTCACCCAGTAGATACAATTGGCATCGACTGACCCTAGATATAAATTTATATCTCGTATATTTCTTTCTTCATTTTTAATTGAATGTTTCATTCAATTCTTTGTTCAATCATATTGTGTTTTTATTTCCACCCTAAATTTATTTTTTTATTTCTTTTGTGATGGCCCAATGATTTCAATATCCATGATCATGGATAGATAACCCATTATAGGTGTCCCAAAGAGGAATCACATTGATGATCTTGAATTTATTATTTTAATTCCAAATCTATCTCTTATTTAACTCTAGCATGATAGTGGAAGTGGAATGTAGATTAAGTGATTATCACTCTATAATCCATTGAATTTTTTTGACTCTTACAACTATTTCAAAAATAACATCTACCTCCATTTTCTACCACACATCATACAATTGTAGTCATGTGGTTCGATATAAAGAGTGATAGGTGATTGCTTTTAGGTGAATGAGTGAGTTTTTTAACTTAATTGATGAATTTTATTACCCATTAACCTAGAATAATAAATGGATTTAATGGTCTATTTAAGGATCACATGAGCCGATTTGTGGTTTTGTACTAAAGAAAACGTGGATGATGAATAGGTGAATTATATAAAACCTAATCATTGAATTAGATGATTTAAAACATGTGTAAATTATGATAAATTTCACTAAAATTCATCCTTAGGTCCATTTTCATTTCACGCATTCATTCTCAATGAATTTTAATTTACATTCTCTTCCCAAGTTCCATTCAATCTAAACCCAAACACAATCTATTCATCAAATCTGGATCCTTTCAGAATTAAACCAATAATAAAAAATATATAATTTCTAAGATATAGAGACTCTCAAATTATGATCCATGAGGTATGACTCAAGTCACCCAATAAGTTATATTTGGAGCAAATAAAAAATCTATTTTAGAATATTTAAATAAAAACATTCCATGTTTTTTTCGAAATTTTAGAGTAAATATTTATGTAAATAAATATAATAATTGTATGTAAATATTTTAAATACTAATTTTCTATTTCAAAGTCTTTAATTAAGAAAATAAAAAAAAGTAATTTTTTTTAATCTAACATTATTTCTAAAGGTTTATATTTTTTAATAATATTTTTTTCAAATAGAACATTTTTTATATATTCTATTTTAATTTTTCAAAATTTTATTGAGAACAATTGATATCCTACCTAGTTTGAAAATGATAATTTTGGAGTTGAGTAATTTGTTGATTAAAAATTTGTGAGACATTAAGTGATCATTGAGTAATATAGTCACTATATTTAAAAATGTTTTTTATGAGAACTGGGTGATAAAGTGTGAGTGAAAACATTATTAAGGAATCAATTTTATAACATAAAGACATTTTAATTTTGAAGTCACTAGAATCTTGAACTCAATCTTCAGTAACTTGCACTCTATGAGAAATACCACCTTAGGGAGACAACTCAATTGAAAATGATATAATTCCTTTGAACCCGGAATTGAAATAGGAAATTATGAACCAATAGTGTATTTCTTAGACAAGGTGACTTGGTGTGTTTCTATAATTAGATAATTAATTTTTAAATTTCAATATGTTCTATGAACAGTGCTTTGCACCACATTCTATCTAGGAAAAAATCAGAAGGGACATTTAAAAAATGAGTTCATTTAGGTGAGGGGAATATTGATCCCATAAAATGGTGGAATTTAACTTATAAAACATTAAATTGAGTTGTTTCAATAATATGGGAAATGAAACATTGGTTTGATAAAATGTATGATAGAGGGATAAATGGAGATTCTATTTGTTATAATTTTTATTCCATTTAAATCTAATTCGATCAACTCATGAACTAAAAATTTTATTGAACTGAAGTGAGGTCGTGGTTTAACTAACAAATGGGGCATACTATTTCTAACATTTGAGGAATCTATGTTTTGTTTCAATTGTTTTAATTAACTTTAAATTTTGGAATTATTAATTTCTTTTCTATTTTGAATAAATTGGAATCCAATGATGAAATTTTCTAGGATTGTAATAGTTTAAGTGCAGAAGAGTGATGCGAGATGAAAATTTCAATATTTTAATCCACTATTTATTGATAATACCCCTATATTTAATTTAAACATTGGGTAAAACAATAGTTTTAGGGAATTTCGAGAATTTGGAACATAAATATTAAAATGGACTAATTTCTTTTTTTATTAAAATATTCATTTTTTAATTAAATTCAAAAGCCATACAATTTATTTTTTTGATTTATACCTGAAAACAAAATTGTTTTAATTTAATATAGAAATAGATTTATTTTTACTATTAATTCTTATAATCATTTTTTTCTTGAATTTAATGAAAACCCTAAATTCGAAATTGTAATCGAAGTTAAAATTAAGGTTTTATTTCTGAAAATAAAATTTGGGAATTAAAATGATTAATTAATTTAAATAAATTTTAAATTTTATGATGGAATACAGAAATAGTGGTTTTAATTGATTTATAATTTAAAATTTATTTGTGAAAAAATAAATTAAAATGATTTTTTTGAAATACAGGTAAAAAAATAATGAAAATCCATTACATGGTCAGCACAACGATCACATCATGGTTAGCACACTGACCATGCGTACCTGACAGTGTGCATTAAAATGAACCAGATTGTTCTTGTAGGGTACCTACTATTAAACACCACCATTTCATCTTCATGGTGTGTATACTAACCATGGAAATAATTTTTCAACCACTACTCATGGTCCGTGTACTGAGCATGAGCCACTTTATTGAACCTCTATAATGGCATTCCTTCCAACTCCCACTATCTTCTATGAAGAAGATATGACCATGAACTCATGGTCAACATGGTCACCAATATCCATCACCATCCAGATCTAGATCACACCATTTCTAGAGGATCTCTTCGACCAACCCAGATTCAAAATTTTACCCCAAAGGTGAATTAATTCCCAAATTCCAATGGGAAATTATTCCAACTAAATCCAAATCTACAAAATATATTAAAAATCAAATCAAACTAAATCAATCACCCATGCCACTGTGGATCACTAAATATTACATAGTAATATACTGGCAATGACTAAAGGCCACCACCATTGATGAATGGGGGATGATAAACACTGATGATCCGAACCACCACTTGTGACTCTGAGATCATCACTACTAAATCACTCTGAGCACCACCAAGATATTCTGCAAGACCTGTAACTGCTACTGTTGAGGAGGAGGAGGATTCCTGACCACCTCCCTTGAGAAATCCCCTGAAGGCCCCATGTGAGTAGAAAGTCAAAGAATAAGATGAAAAGAATAAAAAGAAAGATAAAAACATATATTAATAATATATATAATATAATAATATGAATAAGAAAATATATATATTAAATAAAATAAATTAATTTCTATATTTATTTTCTAGTGATCTTTAGAGGCCCAGACTCGACATTTAAGTCATAATTCGTCCAGGACCAGACCCAATTTTTATATAAAATTCAAATAAGCCTCATAACAAATGATTTGTAAAGAACTAGTACATGTAGTGATGTCAATCAACTTCTGACTTCCACTAGTGCCATGAAACACTCGAATAAATCTAAATGCAAGGGTGATCATGAAACTAATACACACCCGACAGAATTGATCACAACCATCAGAGATGAACAAGTGGAAACTATTCTATAATATATCCTTGAAATGAATTAAATGATTGAGAATTTAGTTGCATATAAATATATTTCAACCTCTCATAGTAGGGAAATTTGCAATTGGCTGTCCCTAGTTGAAAATTTCTTTCTATAAATTTCTTTCAGCATTTTTAACTCAATGTTTGATTCTTTTCTTCATTCAATAATAATTGTTTTTTCATTCTCCCGATAATTTCTATTTATTTATCACCTCGGTGATGTCCCAGTTATTTCAATCTCCATTATCATGGAGATCTAACCCATTATAGGTGGTCCAAAGGTGAGTCACAATGATGATCTTAAATTTATGCATTTAATTCCCAATATATCTCCTCTTTAACTCTAGTTCAATATTAGAGGTTGAGTGTGGAGGATGTGATTGTGAATCTATAATTAATTGACATTATCTTACTCTTACAACTATTTCACAAAAACTTTTACCAATATTTTGGACCATACTTCATACCAGTGCTGACATGTGGTATGATAAGAAGAAGGATATGACATTACTGCTAGGTTTATGAGATAGTTCCTTCACTGGATTGAGGAATGTTATTACCTAGTCACGTAGAAGAATAAATGGAATTATTGGTCTATTTGGCGATCTCTTGAGGACATTAATGGGTTCATACTAAAGAAAATATGGAAGGTTAATAGGTGAATGATATTAAACCAAATCAATTAATTAAGTGATTTAGAAAAAAATATAAATTATGATAGATCTCATGGAAATTTATCCTAAGGTAAATTTTCATTTTTATCATTAATTATTTATGAATTTTCATTTCCATTCTCTTTTCAATTTTTATTCAATAAAAAACCAATTATTAAATATGAATCATTTCAAAAATAAGAAAAAATAAACAAGTTCTAAGATAGTGATACTCCCAATCCCTTCTCCTTGAGAGATTAATATAGTTATACACTCAGATACATTTTGAGTGAATTGATATTTTGTTTCACTATAGACCACCACAACCATATAATCAACCTGGAACCATTTTTAAAGAGAATGGTCAAGTTCCCATTATCCTTAACACAACTATAATTAAGTGTTTAATTATTTTTTAGGTCTTTCTTTACTTTTTCCTTATTTTTTTCTCAAAATGGGATAATAATTATAGTGAGTCCATTATTTAACAGATCATAACCCATATGCTCAATTCACATTCCCATAAGAATCCTATGAGAAGAAAAATAAATATAAGTACCAACAAAAACCATTGGTAAACACTAATGGGTGGGAGGATGTAAGCGACTTCATGAATGATCCTAACCACCATCAATAATATATTTTGCCACACTATAAAACTAAAGACGAAAATACACCATAGGGAATTCTTTGATACTTATCAATGATAAAGGAATTTCAAGTGAAAGATAACCAACCATTATAGGAATATATAGAAATGATTATGTTATTAAAGGATATTCAAGAGGAAATAGTCATTATCCTCCAAGAAATCATTGAGAATATAAAACAAAAATAATATTAAAGTTATATCCAATATTATTTTCCATTTAAGATATTCATGAAGAAGAGGAAAATGTTTTAGAGGTAGAGGATATTCCATTATTTACCCATAATCTCATCTTCCCAAAACTAGTGTACTGAGGAAATAAGGTACTTGATGGTATTTTTTAGGTATAATTTATTTCAAACTTTAGTTTATAATATTTTATTAAAAAATAATTTTAAATTGATATCCATACTAATATAAATGAAACTATTGTATCTAAATAATGTCAACCTATTTTGGACAATAATTATAAAGAGGTAGATGAGATAACATTTGAATAGAGGTTGGAATTCCCAATGATTCCCCCATCCATATATGAAACTTTCAAATAGTGATTTTATCTTGAGAATGAAATATATACTAAAAATTATGAGTGAGTTACCACTGAACCAAACTAATTCCTTTAAAAGTTTTTACAAAATGAATTTTTTATTAATCCACTTAATTTCAATTTTTCAGATTCATCCCAGTTGATTCCTATCTTGGATGACTAAGATAAAGAACCTGTTGAAACTCCTTTGGAGGAAAAAATAAGAGCTTATAGAAATTAAATATGAGACTAACCAAGGTGATGATAGTAGAATATAGATAAATATTACATTGATATACATTTTTTATATGCTATTGAAAAATATAAGGATAATGTTATAGGATAAGTTACTAAAGAAGAAGATGTCCCTTGAGCTATGGTGAAGGATCTACTCTCTTAACCTCAATCTAAACACCAACCAAAGTAAGGCATGATAAAAATATAGGAATTACAAGTGATATCTCATGAAGATACAATGGATGAAGTTACTTACATAGGGAGATAACTTAACTTTAACTCACCATGTGATGAAACTTTTTAATTTGAATTATCTCATGATTTACCTATATTTTAATCTATCGAAGAAGAATAAATGGAGTGACACTGTATAAATAGGAATCCATGACCAGTGTGGTAGAACCTGAAGAGCCCCCATTCCTAATCATTATAGCCCCGAATTTTAACTTTTTTAATATTACCAGGGGCTAGGCATACTGAAATCACTACTACACTCTGTTTATGGGGACCTTCAAGAAGTGAAGTTGTATAGAAGTGGAAGATTAAGAATGTGTTGGTTAAAATCATATAAACCTCATATTCCCATGAATTATGGATATTCACAAGAATATCCAACTATGTATAGTCTAATTTTATCACCTATTGCGAAGTTTTACCCAAGACTCTTAACTATTAACTTTATTTTTCATATATCATACTTTTTAATCTAGTAAAATTTTATAAAATTTTATTATATTTTATAATTTTTTTTCCTAAGTGTATAGAATGTAAGAGGATTTCTCCACTATCCACAATAAGAACCCTTGGGAGAGCTAACTTTGAACCATTTGGATAAATAAACACTAGGGAATGTATCCTTATTTTTATTGATTACTCACTAACTTTTTTTTCCTTTAATTAGATTTTAAATGGATAGTGGTAAAAAAGTGGGGGTGGGGGATATTAAAACCTATTTATGAGTATATTTAATTGGTTTTTAGATATTGTTTTATATTTAGTAAACACAAAAAAATACCATGTTTTTTAAATGTTTTGATGAAAAATATCAGAGTTGAACACATGGAATACATCCAATAATCTTACCTAAAAACTAAATATGATGATAAATAATTCCATCACATATAAGTATCTTCTACCCTATCCCTTTATATACATTTTTAATCGAATAAACCTAGTTTAAAAATTATTTATTCATATTTTTTTCTACATTTTTTATCCAATATTTCATTCGGTTATTTATTCAATCATACTGTGTTGTTCTTTTACACATAAATTTCTTTGTGTTTGTTATCTCTATGATTTACCATATATTTCAATATCCATGTTGATGGAGATATAACCCATTGTGTATGGTCCAAAGGGGACTGAAAGTGAAGAAATTGAATTTATTCATTTAATTCCTAGTCTTTATCCTCTCATACGCTTGTATGATAGTGGAAGTAGAGTGTGGAGGAGGTGATTGTCACTCTATAGTCCGTTGACATTATATCACTCTTTAAAAATTTTACAAAAAATTCTCTCTCAATTTTTAGACACCGTTTATACAATTGGAGTCCTATGTTTTGATAGGAAGTATGTTATGTGATTACTTCAAAGTGTGTGAGTGAGTTTGTTCAATTGATTGAGGAATGTTCTTACCAATTCACCCAGAAGAATACATAGAATTAGTGGTCTGTTTTAGGATCTCTTGAGTAGATTCATGGTTTCATATTAAATGAAATATTTGAGGGTGAATAATTGAGTAATATTAAACCTAATCATTGAGTTAAATGATTTAGAACAAAATTAAATTACGATAGATCTCACTAGAATTCATCCTTAGCCATATTTTCATTTCTAGAATTAATTATCTTTTCATTTAAATTTCCATTATATTCGCTATCTATATTCAATTAATAACCAATAAAATAGCCAATCATAAACTTTGGATCCTTTAAAAATTGATAAAATAACAAAAAAACATTTAAGTACTATGATAGTGAGACTCCAAAACCCTTCTCATTGAGATATGACCTTGGTTATACACTAGGATATATTAGGTGCAATATAGAAATTCTTTTTGACTATGGCCCGCAACAAATGTGCAATCACATATAATCTATATGTATCAATGTTTCTATAATTTTTTTCATTTATTATTTTTTGTTACTATTTTTAATCCATGTTGCTGGAAGATTTGTAATTTATTTTCATCCCAATAGATTGTTATTGTTTTGATGTTAGGATTGGTCCCCATATGGACTTTCTCATATATCCACATAAAAGGAAGTAGAACCCATGTATTTTGGTGTCTCTTAATGGGACATGTTTCACCTTTTATGGTTGTGTGACAAGGGCCAAAAAAATCTATTTAATGGAATGTGACAAGAACCTGTAAGATAAAGGTGGATATCCTAGGTTGATAAAGAGATAATACATGAGCGGCCCTTTATAGTTAATCCCATATGTAATATGTCATGATGAGGTTAGGTTTATCTTACATGGAATATAGACCTGTTAATATTTCTCTGAACTAGAATATGGTTCGAGGATGATGAGGTTAAAAGAAACTGGAAGAAATGTTTCATTAAAAGTGGGGGCATGGTCTTATTATTATTATTTACCAATAAAGATGGTAATGTATTTAAAATGTTGTATTTCTTTACCTCATGGAGTAAACCTATATATCCCATTAGGATGAGAATCAAAGACCATGTGGTTCCGATCTTCCGGGGCTTAAAACTATAGGGGAGGCCTAATGATGAAATTTTGATTATACTAGTTACATGATCATCACCTATCTCTAAGACCAAGTGAGTCATGCTCAGTGTGAGAAATAAGAGATAGTTTAAGATCTATTATATCTCCCAATCACATTCGGATGAGAATTTCATATAGAATATACACTTGAGAACAAATCCAATAATTGAACTTCCTTCCTTCTCGACTAATGGAAAATTGAGGGGATATAGAAGGTTAGAGAGGTATTATATCCTTCAATAATGGAAAATGGATTACTACAGGAGGGAGGACCATGTTGGAATGTGCTTCTCTGTCTACTAATAGATGACTACAGGTCTATGATGGTCTAGCTAGAAAGAAGTAATGGGGATTACTCCAAGAGGGATGCCCATTTATAGCTTTTCCTGCTATTTTTTTATAAATAATAGACTGTGGATTACTCATCCACTAATCAATGAAATAAATGGAATGAATACTACCTAGTTCTCTTCACATTTCAATAAATATACAAGAGATGAATACCACTACCTAAAAAAATAAATTTTCCACCACCACCTCCAAGTATAGTTTCACTGTTACCAAGGTAATTCATTATCATGAAAAATATAAGTGTCATGTCCATTTGGAGAGGTTAAACAGGGGGAATAATTTACCAAGATAATGCTTGATCTAAATAGGTACATGATGGTTTTTCCAATACACTAACCATATAAATATGTTGGCTATGTGGGAGGCCTTGAAGACAAAATTCCCAAATAGGAGACTTGGGTAAAGGAGTTATATTTCATTGCAGAATGAAATTTCCTGACTTAGGTCTCGGAGGAAGCTTCACCCATGTAATAGTTAGGAAAAATAAAAGGGGCTTCACCCAAGTGATTCTTGATAGAACTGATGGTGAATTATCCCATGTGATACTTGGTCTAAATAAAATAATTTCACCTAATTGATATTTGGGTGAATTTAATATGACTTCGCCCAAGTGATATTTTGGATAAATATGATCTGGATGACACCACTTGGGTGAAGAATTTCTCTAGTGATAAGTGGTATCCTTAGATGATTTTGGAAGAAATGTGTGAAATTATATGTTCAAGTAAGGGTCATTAACCCTTGAGATATTGATATCAAAAGTAAGTTGTTTATTACAAAGGTTTTTGGAGTTTTAAAAATGTATAAACTCAAAAAAAAATTATTAACCACCTTTTATTTTTTATCTTAGTTATCTAACTGATGGTTTTGAGGACTTGTGTGAGATTTTTTGGTGAGAAGAGATTCAGGATGTCTCTTGATATTCCAAATGGTGAAAATGAGGAACCCAAGGGTACTATTTATATGAAATTTCATGACTCTGGGTGAAGGTGTCATCTTGTGCAATTCATTCATTCATTTTGGACTTGTGCAAGTTAGTTAGTCATGCTAGTGCCAAATTCATGGTTTATTTGGTCTCATTTAAAAGGTTTTAACAGGATTGTATTTCTATTCCCTATGTATTTTTTATCATGTGTTTGGGGGTAACCTGCATAAGGATCTTTATCCTTATTTTAGTAAAATGGGAGCACAAAAAATTCACCACGTAGGATTGTATCCAATTGGATAAAAGAGGATTTAATCATGGGGTAAGAGTAACATTGGCATGAATTAATAATTCATGGAGGGATATTTTCTGCTCTGGGATTCTTTTTTATCAAATTTTTGGTTGGAAAATCTCTTCTATACAATATTTCTATGTAATTGGATCTTAAAACCCACACATATAGGTGGATCACATAACTACTAAGTGTTAATTGGGAGAGCCTATAAATAGTGGAGGGTCAGTGGTTCCACCCAACTTATTTTTTAGCCTTTTGTACTTTAAAGAGATAATTATTTTCATCAACTCACATAATTGATCCATGTTACACTATGATACATGATCACCTTAGTGTTTTACCCTACATTTAGCACATTGAAATTGGGAATGGTGGTTGGGTAAAACATTTGTGCAAGGGTACACCCTTGGTGGTATTTTAGGGATACTTGATTTAGTGAGGTTTGCAGAGTACATAGGATTTGAGAAATGACTTAAATGAAGTGAATGATGTGATATTACTTGAATTTTATTTCTTGAGACAATTTCAAGTTTTCACTTTCATGATTTCCCTGTGTGAGGGAATTTTTTTGACCTGGCTGAACTTGTCACCCCAAGATTGGGAGAACCACTTTGGCAAAGAAAATTTGAACTCAACAAATTTTTTCCCAAGGTTTAGTTCTTATGTTATTATTTTCTATATTTATTAAACTTTATATCATTAATTTTCATCTAATGGACTCTTATGTGTATATTTTTATAATCTTGTTTCATAAGAAAATGAGTCATGTTTTAAATTATCAGGCTGCTGTTCACAATGTGGAGATGTTGGACATAATTGGACTAGGGTTCTAATGCCCATGCATCACAACCTTATTGTTTCATTGAAGATATATACATAATTATCACTTGGAATATCAAAATTTATAATTCCTTATATTATATATCCATGGGATTATTATGGACATGATCATTCTAAGGTTGAATAATTAAACGCCACACTCCTCATTCATACACAACCCTTATGATAGACAATATCTCTACAAAGGCTTTTATATCAATGAATGAATGGCTTTATCTTTGTTCCTAATGTTCCATAGTATTATCACTCTAGATCCAAGACCTTATATTTTTCAACCAAAGGGAAATTTCTATTTTTTATATTTTTTACCACTTCATTACTAATCAATCAAAGGGCTCGAATAATGATTGGGACTTTCATGCAAGAGGAGGATTCATGCTAGAATAGGTGTGGTATTATTGGGTGTTTAATTTATATGGTGAATGTTAAGATGATATTAAGGAAATTTCCATTTATGAAGCAATCTTGGTTTTACATACATGCATATACAATAACACGGTTCTAGTCCCATAATTATTGAGCTGATTTATTCCTCAAATTAGCACTTTGTATTTGATGTACATGGAAGTAGGAATAATTTTATGGTACGTATATAAATTCTTAGGGTCACTCATACCTGGTGCCTTGTATGATGAGTTCATTCTATCAAATGCAACATGGTATGTTAATGAAAATATTACTACATTATCCGAAAAGTTATTATAATTTTCTATGAGGGTCACATGGAATGGTCCTCGCCCATAGGATGATGTTTATCCTATGGTATGGATGGATTCTTTCATGAATCCTCAGGGGTAGGGACCATGATGTAAGCATCCACTGAGCCATCCCAAAACAGAAAAGTTGGGAATCAAGGGGATGTATTGGCCTATGTTAGAGTAAGGTCAATATGAGTCATGTGGTTACACTATCGATATCAATATACCTATGAATACACATCTTCATGGAATCCTAGAAATGTAGTTAAGAACATATTTACTTCCATTTATTGATTATAATGGAATTATGAGGACATATACATTTTTCATGGTGTCCAAGATAGCATAATAGGAACATATAGGATTGGTATCCCCTAACTTATTGAAGATCCATTAGTTCCTGATGCAGGTTTATATAGGGAAAAACACTTTTCACATTTTAGGACCATTCTAAGTGTTATAAGGACAGATAACAGTGCATTTTAACTCATATATGGTTTTCAATGATGTTGGTATTTAGGGATGTCGATTGTACCATATTCTTTAAACCACTTATAGTATCATGCTTCTTTATTTAAAGTACGAGTCAAATCTAAATATTTTATGTTCATCTAGGGAATTAAACATCTTCTCATATGGTGATCTCCATATCAACAATATTATTAATAATGGACTTATTGATTAGAATTTGAGGTCAAAAAAGATGTCCTTGAGAGACTTTATATTGGAAACATGGATATAATATGAGATTATTTGTGTGAAATACACACCTCATATATTTTCACATCAATTTATGTGCTTATAAAAACCAATTGGGCTACATCCCAAAGAAATAAATTCAGAGAAACATCTAATGGAGGCTTGTAAAATAGGGGTGGTTATATCACAGAAAGTCTCTCATATAGTGACCACGTTCCATCCATTGGGTGAATCTTTTATTTTAATTACTTAATATTACAATTTTTGGGTTTTTCATATCCTCAAGGTATGTTATTGAAGAATGTTCCTGATTTATAGATGTTATGACCACCCGAAAAAGGAAATATTTGAAAGATGGTATATCCATAGAGTATTAGTGATAAAGTCTAAAAATCACCCAAATGACACTAATTATAGGATGCATGTTAGGATAGAGTGGAAAAAAATATAACAAATGAAACTAGGCAACATTTATTTCATTTTCACCATCAATAAGAGACTTATGATCTATTTATTTAGACTTATATTGAGGAAAAAAGGTTTGGAATCTTGGTGAAGTCAAAGGATTCTAAGTCCTAAAAAAAATCGGTTGAGGAGTTATAAAACTATTTATGGACTTGGTTGGTTAAATTTTTGAATATTAGGCCCTCTTATGTCATATAAATATTGGTGGTTCTTCAAGTCGATATACTTATTCCTCAACATGTCAATATATGTTCACCATCATAATTTTATTATGATATTAATCCTATATAAGTGGGAAAGTATATTTGAGTTATAGAGATTCTTATTTATTTTACTAAAATCCAATTCCCTACCAAAAAATGGTGATAGAAATAATGGGGAATCACCAAAGGGTAGTTGATTAACCCACCAGTGAATGTGACAAATTATTCGATCTCAATGACGTAAGTCTCTTAAAAGAGTGTTTATTTTTTTCCACTATGTTTTTCTCCCCCATTCTTTGAATGGGGAAATCTTAAGGATTAAATATGTAACTTTGATATGTAGAGAGTGGAGGATAAATCGCTAGAGATAGAATCACCAAGATATGTTTTGTCTTGAAGCACCATCGAGATGGATGGATAACCTCTAATAGAGGTAAGGGAATTATTCCCGAACCAAAGGATCATGCATAAAGAAATGGGGGGGGGTCACCTTCCCCCTCCAATACAAATATTTGAGAATAAAAATACTAGTCTTACACCATCTAAAATAAAAATCAATGGAAGGAAAATTCATTGGCCAAATATGTCTTTACTCACAATTATTTTTCACAATACCTCCCACCCCTAGTTTATCAATCATGTGAATCTGACAATACCTATTGATTATATAATCTACTTCTATTTACTCTATAAAGTGTTCTATAACAAATCCTTTAGAAATTATTAAGGATGTTCTAGATAAATCATAGAACATTACTGGTGGGACTATACCTTCAATGAGAGAAATTTCTAGGTCGGTCAGAATGGCCCGAAGGCATTCATTTTTTATTATTTTTTGATAATACACCTTTCAAGGGGTGAGAGATATGTTTAGGGATAGGACCCTACCCTATTTTATATAAAAGAGGGATAATAGAACCTCAGTAATGATTAATGTTCATAATTAAATTTCATGTGGGGATTTTTAAATTATTTCTTTATAACTGGTTCCTTTATATTTCCAAACTCATAACATACATCAGATTATCCTATAATAACCACTACTAGTTCTATATATGTCTCAAAAGGAATCAATTGGGAGATTAGGTAGTGTTATGTGAGATATTAAGGATATCCTGATTCAATGGGGCACATGGAGGTAGAAATCATCGATCCTCCAGAAACTCTTATTAGTCCAATAAAATTTTCAAAATGTTAGTTGATTGAGTATGTATGAAAGTGGTAGAAGGTGATCTTATTAGAAACTAATCCTTCTATATATCCCAATATTTTATCCCCTCAAACTTCAATGACTCTCATTCATTCGAAAAGTATGCCCACCAAGACCATGGTTGGTGATGTTAGTGAAGGGATGTATTTAATTCATGAATAAGAAATCCCTGATGTCCCCATTAATAAATACATTAAAATACATGTTGGCTCTGCTGACAACCTACTGTCAATAGAATACATTATTTCACCAATTGATATCCCAACCTCTTTAATGAAGTTTTGGAATTTCAATAAAGATTTCGAAGGATGTAATCCCTTATTTATTCCCATATAAAATCCTTACACCTAGATTGTTAATAAATATTCATGAGTCATATAGAAATTTTCATAGAGAAGTTGCTCAAGGAGATATATTAAAATAGATTCAAGGCTTCTTATGTTCTTTTAATGAAATAATATATGTATTTGAATACTAAAAAGGATATTCTAATGGGTCATTTGACATGGGTCCTAAGAATAATCAAGATGGAATTCCACTTTAAAATGTTTCCACACAACAAATAGTTGAAGCCAGGGACTTCTAAGAGAAACTTAAACCCACCAACTAATAAGTATATGATTTTTATTGAGATCTATTTTTATTCATTTTATTTCTACTCCTATGTTGTATTTAAATGTTGATGATTTTTTTCTATAAGACCTAAAATCAGATCATCTTCAATATCTAGTCTTGAAATGGTATCCTTTACTCCAATTTGACCATCTACATATGGTAGGTATGAAGTTACTCTAGGGGAAATGACACAAGTTACTTTCCTTTTTCAATTGATTATAGGGTATATTTCTACCCATGAGAGTGGTTCTAAGGATAACTTAGAGTTCCAAAATTCATTATGTATATCTGATCAATTTACTTGGAAATACTTATGGAATATAGTTTTAGATATTACCTTGGAAGATATTTCCTCAAAACTTTATCAACCCTAAAGTATATTTACCTTATTGAGATATTATGGGTTTTTATATTGTAAAATTAATTATGTTTTGAAAGAGGTCATTCAATTTCTGGAACATGAGAAAAAGTTGCAATAAATTTTCATCAAGGAGATATTTCTTACCAAATCTATTCACCTTTAAGTTGTCCTCTCTTAGGAATAAATATGTCTTGAATATGAGTTAGAGGAATGTTAATACAAAATTGATGAGAAATAATTCTAAATGAAATGTCTCCAATAATATTAGGATGATTCCAATGGATAGATTTTACATCATCATTGGTCATTATAGTATATTCAAGATCATGGGATTGATACTTTTTCCACTGTGATGAAAAATATCATTCATATTGAGAAGGATAAAGATATAGAGTTGACTGGGATTCAATAAAGTGTTGATGAGGATTAGTTTTTTATCCTAAAACTTCCAAAAAATTCTGATGGAATATTTTATTACATGATTATAATAAATATAAACTCTAATTTTTGGATGCCCTTTATTTTTTTCATCAACAAATAGAAAAAATCATGTTCTTTAATGTTTTTTTCACCGTTTTTTCTTTACCTTTAAGAATAAATATAATTCTCAATCATTTACTTTAGTTTCTTTCCCCTTGGATGTGGCTTAGGGACATATTTAGGTATATGTACCATCTCCATAACACCATAGTTGGCCCGAATGATTGTATTATAGAATTTTTATATCATAACATGTGAATGTATGAGTCAATTGGGAATAAGGTATGGAGGGACTAGAATAACCATTAGTAATGGATGAAATATAATACCATGTTCAATAAATGTAGACTGGTGGGAGTATGAAAACAATTTGAAATAAAAAATACTAACACTTCACTTAGTTAATGAGGATTGGTGGGAGTATACTAGATATTACCAAACTTAGTTTGGGGATAACATATGGGGTTTATGTAATACAATTTGGAGTATAATCAACATTTTTAATGGAAGAAAACAATTAAATGCTCAATCAATAGAGGATAGAGTCAGTAGGCATCCCATTACAACAGTCATTACATCATTGTTACCAAGTTTGTTATGATATATAAAACTAAGAGGATTGATAAACTTGAGGTTTGGATGGTGTCGAATCAGAAATAAGAGATATGAAGGGGGTTCATAGAGAGAAATAATATGAAAGAATAATTCACACCGCTTAGTGATTGTATCACAATATCTTGAACATATAATAAATATGAGAAGATTTAATTTGTAACAAATCCCATAAAATTTGTGCACACAGTTTAATGAAATATTGATTGAACCATTGAAATGGGGACAATAACCTAAATAAACCCTACTAGGAAAGGATTCTCTAACATATTCTAATTTTGGGGAAATGATATTTAATGTTTATATATTTGTGATCTTGGATCTAGGTCGGTGAAAATAGATATGTATGTATGTAATAAACAGGGACCATGCTCGAAAGGCAGATTTCTTTATGATATTTTTAGGATGTACAAAGACAAAATGACTTTATCTTAAAGAATAAAATGCCTCTGGTTGATGGTCCATTTAGGGGGAATATATATAAATCTATATTTTTGGTGTAGTATTTATAATCATAACAGAGTTTTCATTTAGAGTTGAATTCTCTTATCACTAATAACCAAGAATGGTTTGTGATGATATGAGATTCCCAGGACACGAAGCGTGAAGAATGAAATTATCCAAAAATCATGATGAAATCGTTTATACTGAAATTAACCACGAATAGTTAATTGAGATCCCATAAAGATGCTAATACTAAACACCATAGGGTTCTCATAAAAGGATTTTTTTTGTATTCATGATTGGTCCCGAGATTCGGGGTCTATGAATCACTTCATATCTCATTGAAATGAGAATCATGCCACGTGTAGTTCTGAGGAATAAGTTGACACCTATACATATCTAAATTATATGTAGGGAAGGGGAATTTTATGATCTTATTGAAGGGCCTAGAATTAGAGTTTTAGGAATCAATATTTATATAATCGAAACAATAATCAATTTATGCATAGTTCTATAATATAGTGGTCACCCACATAGATTTTTGGGAGGGGTATTTTATGCCTACAATTAAGAAATCCCATGTATAAGTCTCGTATGTTGATATGAATTATACATATAAGGATGGTATAAATACTATGAGGTAATAAATTTTTTTGTGCCAATGATTTCTCACAAGGATCACGTTACCATATAAGGGAGAAGAGGGCAAAGGGAGTGGTCTACTCTGAGCAGTTTAGAGTCATACATGATGGACATTCACCTCACAGTTTGTGATCATACGGTGGGGATAGTGACCATGTAGTTAACATCATATAATAAATACATGGGTGATATGTATTTTAAAATCTTTATAATTAGATTAATGATTGATTTTACATTGCTCTGTTCTATATGTGAAGTGTGAGATCCATGTATTTTCACCGAATTAAGGGTGAAACACTGATACAATGTGATGTAATTTTAAGTTCTTTATGTGAAAAGTGGATAATTATCACATTTTATTTTCAAAATGTATAGATGTTCCTAGATTAGAAGACACATATAGAACAATGTATCTTGAAATAATGAGAATCAAACATATAAGTAGTTATTGGAAATAGAACCCCTATAAAGATTAAGCACATATACAAGGTGAAGGATTTTTTTTACTTCATGACTTGGCCTAGGATAAAAAATCCATACATCACATTATATATTTTTGAAATGAGAATCAAGACACCTATAGTTATAAGATATTTACTTACATAGATCTTGATATTATATAATGAATATCAAGTTGTACAAGGGAGGACACTCTATGTATTTTAAGTTCATGCAGTTTGGAGAAAATATTCCATGATCCTAGTCATGACATGATTTAATTATGAAAATTGGAAAAATATTATAAAATATCTATGCTCATGGGATTTTTTCTCAGTGTGAGATACAGGATAAAATCATAGTGTTATCCAAATTGTATTAAAATACTAATGAAGTATTGTTTTTGATGCACACTTCCTGATTTATTATCATTCGATGGATTCATTTTCCTATAGTTTAATTTCATGTGACCTAGATGAATGATTTCTATTATTTAAGGTCTTATATCATTGACAAAAGGTTTTCATTCAGTTTAAGGTAATCTCAAACCATGATCCAATACAGTTTTAAATCATTGGACTAAGATGTTCCATATTTAATGTCTATGGCATCCTGCCTTTTTAATACATAACTTTTCATTACATTTTACATACAGAGGATCATTAATGTCTAGTGTCTTTGAAATCAGAAACATAATACATGAAAAAACAAAAAACATTATTCTAAACCACTTGTAAAGCTTCATCATAAGTTCATCTTAAGTAGAATAACTGCATCTCATAACCTGGAGACATACATTCAAAGGAAAGGGTAAGCAAAAATCTCAGTAATGGTAAGCAAGGGAATCAATGTACTTGTGATATCAATAAGAACTTGAATAAAAACATAAAGACATGAGAAATGGAAGAAAATGCATATCATAATGATAAGAAATTATAACATAAATTTAATATGTGGCTACAACATTTCATTTAGACATTCATGAACATATCATCAAGGTCCATCCCCAAGGTGACCTAAAAATTACCCAAGTTATTCACCAAGGTATCGTAAAACTTGTCATCTCTAGAGATTAATTCTTTAACCAATTTATTGGATCGCTATCAGGGAGAACCCTTAATATTTCTTTACTTACATGTGATCCACATATATCATAATCAAACATTTCATAAATAACCCATAGAGAATAAAAGAAATGGGTTTCATTTCAAGATTGTGACGTTTTAAAAGTTCTTAAAAAATAAGGTTATTACGCCAATTATAACCCATGGAAACAGAGTGAGGGTTATATGTATGTCAATTCCAGAATAAAAAAATATCATATTTATATATTTATGAACACCCATAGAAACAAAAAAGGTATGGGTTTTCACATAAATAAAAAGGAAATTTATTGAGATAAAGGGATAGAAAGTTTCAGACGAAATTTCTACAGCCTAACGACTATATAACATGGTTTTAGAAAACATTGAAAAGAGAGGGGACAAGGGTCACCCACTCATAAATAATTCATAATACAGTATGGGTACTGAATAAGATCATGTTATGGATATTTGAACGACATATCACATGAAAATGAAACATGAAAGAAAAGAGAAGATTCGATTTCTTTTACGAGAAATTCGGCAGCCAAATGGGGTCACATAAAAATTCCAAAAACAATTTGATGAGAGAAGAAAGGGTCTCTTGTCATTTGAAAATGAAATGGGAAGTATTAAGAACATATAATAACATACCCTCAACATAAATAGATGGAAAATATAATACATAACATAAAGGAAGTCATGACTTAAAAGAGGAGGGTGAAACAATCCCTTACCTTGAAGAGTAACTTCGAAAGCTTGAAGGTCAGGACCTAGGGAGGCTTGAGGACTCCTTGGGAGGACTCCTTGGTAGGACTCCTTGGGAGGTAAAGTGACGAAAAATTATTTGGGGTGGATTTGGAAATGAAATGAATGTGGGAAAGGCTTGGTATTTATAGGAGAATTGAGGGGACAGAGCATTAATTACCAAGGGACACCTCATCGGTGGTATTGGGAAAACCATGGGCTTTCCCATGGTATTTTCCCATGGTATTGGCCACATGGGACACCTCATACCTTATATTACTATTCATAAGTTGACCAAAATTATTTCATAGTTATTACATCCTTAATGATGTCACTAAATACATGAAACTCAAAAATTGTATTTTCACTATTCACCAAAAATTCTACTTTCTCAGAAAAATCCAAAAATTTCACCTTAACCAAATATCGATGCTCTGATTTAAAAAATGAACACCATTTTATGAAAATAATTTTCTATATATTTTTAATTTAGTTTTTAAATAAAAACACTATTCACTAAAAATTCAATTGTTTCAGAAAAATCCCAAAAATTCACCTTAACCAAATATCGATGCTCTGATTTCAAAACTGAACTCCATTTTATGAAAATAATTTTCTAAATATATTTAATTTAATTTGTAAATAAAAACACTATTCACCTGAAAAAACTAATACTTAACCAATAATTTCTGAAACAGTTATTTGCCTATTTTATTGAGTCACATTACTTAATCAAGGTGCCTAAATTATATTAATATTTTCTTAAGTGAATTTACTTAATCCATTTGGTCAGATTACTAATCATAAGAGTAAAATAACTATTCATAATTTACTATTCATCAAAAATTATGTTGATCTTATTAGACTCTAAATTTCATACTGATCACAACTTTAGAAGACCATTTTTTGAAAATCATTACACATTTTTAATTATTTAAGGTTTACATAAATATTTTAAAGTATGAATTTTCTAAAATTAATCAATAATATGCATAATATATTTATCCGGACTTTTGAAAAATCACAAACATAACCATAAGAATAAATCACAATTTTTATTTAAATCAAAGGATTACATAAGGTAGTTATTGTTTCATTACATAGCTCTTTATAACACCAGCAAAGGACATAAGAGTAAGGTGTGCTAGGGTGATATAATCATGGGGCGGCTCGACCAACATTTCCCGAGTAGTGATTTCTATCAGCTTGAACTTCTCGCGAAGGCGATTCCATTCCATCTTCACACGATGAAGTTCGGCTTGGGTTTGGTCCAGAGAAAATCCCAAATGTGCTACCTCCTTCATGAGTTCCGTCAGATGGGATTTGATCAGCCCGAGACTACTGGATGGGGCCATCAAATATTCCTTATATATTAATTAATCAAGATAAATTGTATATATAGACAATAATCACAACATTTAGTTTCCAACTGTCATATTGACCAATGGTCATATGACAGTCGAAACCCAATGGTCTTATTTTAATTATACTCATTTTATTAAATTAAAAAGTTTTGTTGAGTATAAAAAAAATAACACACAAAGTTAGGAAACAAAATTTATTCAAAATTTCAGGTCATTACAATATTCCCCTCTTAAGAAATTGCATCCTCACGATTTTAAAATTGGGCTTGGAAATTTTGTTGAATGTCCCACATCGGAAAAAGAGTCAGTAAAACTTTTACTATAAAAGAAAGGAAGGTAAGTACAAAGGTCACCCGAGTAAACCCATACTATGATTCAATGTAGGAAAACATGGATATGGAAGAGAAAACATAGGGTCAAGTTCTGATGTAGAGTGATAGAAAACATGATTATGAGAAAATTAACCACAAGAAGATCACAAAATTAAGATGTGTTAAACGGTATTTGATTTCCCAGTAGGAAACGTAAACCAACAACGTTTTTGTTTTACATTCCTTTTCATAATTTTGAAGAATTAATTTACTACATAGAATAAAAACTTAAGGAAATATATTTACATTTAAATAGAGTTTCATACATTAATAAGTTTCCACCAAGACTAATCTTTTCTCCAAACAATGAGCATTCAAAAAAGACTTGTTCTCATCAAAAGCACAAGATTCATCTTCTAGAAAATCACATAATCCACAAAACAATAACTATATTTTTCCCCTGTCTTTAGTCATCAACTAAAACTAAAAAGGTTAGTATGAGATCATATAATCCCCAAAAGGATAATACTTTATAAAAAGAAATATGACTATTAATATCCAAAATTCTACAAAAGTTCCCAAAGTTCCAGAAAGACAATTCAATACACAACCATCCTTAGAATTCTTCAGAATAATCCAAACTAATATTGGAACCCAAAACCCAGAAGGATTTAATCACATAGTGTTCCCCAATAAATCGTAACATTTATCTCCAAATAACATCGAATACTATTAAAGTATCATACTAAAATGTAATTAACCTATTCACATGTTCTCTATGTGAGGTTCAACATTTTCCAGATATAACCCACATCACCATATGTCCACAATAAATACATAGATTCCTATAAAAAAATTCAACCATTCCTCCTTAATTGAAATCCTATAGTATATTATTTCCCTTAGGCATATAGTACTCCAAAAGAGAAAATATCGTCCAAAATAACCTTTATCATTTAATCGCCAAATCATTTTCCTATACAATGGATATCCATTTGTTAAAACATAAGTTTCCAAAATCAACTTATTCATGATCCATAAAAATAGTAGGTGCTTTAGTAAGTACGAAGGTCATAAAAAAACTCATAATGCCCATATCTTGATCGGAATGCAGTTTTTGGAATATCATCATTTTTCACCCTCAATTGATGATGACCAGAACGAAGATCAATCTTAGAGAATAATTGAGTCCCATGAAGTTGGTAAAATAAGTAATCAATTCTTGGAAGAGATTATTTGTTCTTCACTGTGATCCCATTCAATTCCCTATAATCAATGCATAGCTACATCGATCCATCCTTCTACTTCACAAAGAGAACTGGTGCTCCCCAAGGAGACACACTTGGTCGGATAAACCCAGTATCCAAAAGATCTCGGAGTTGTTTCTCTAATTCCTCTAGATCCACATTTTCCATCCTATACGGGGTCTTTGACATTGTATGAGATCCAGGTACGAGTTCAGTGGATAACTCTACCTCTCTCTCTGGGGGAGGTCCGGGTAACTCTTCAAGAAATATGTCAGTGTATTCCTAGATGATGGGGACATTTTCTAAAAGAATAAATCTTTCGTGAGAAACTTATTTCATTTACAAATCCTTTAACTAAAAATGATTTTATGTCTTAAAACTCCATGCTTAGACAATTACATTTTTCTATAATTCCTTCATAATGATTCATAAAAAGCTTGCGATTAACCAAACATATCCTCTGGGAGTGTCGTAACCATGAGTTCAGCAAGGCCCATTGTCGTGTACCAGTTCTCGTTCGATTCTAGCTCAAAGAGGTGTTTTCAGGTTTTAGCCCTATGTACATCTATGCCAGAGCCACCTCTACCTGCTCGTATCTAGACAGGGATGTATTTTCTTAATAAACCACTTACTCAATACTCACCAAAATAATAGGAACATTTCCTATATTTAAACTTTTATATAGGGTTCTTCTTAAACATTTCATATCCTAATTTCCATAAATAACTAAAATATCCTTTGATACCAATTATGGCTTCCCGTCTTTTTAATACATAACTTTTCATTACATTTTACATACATAGGATCTTTAAAGTCTAGTGTCTTGGAAATCATGAACATAATACATGAAAAAAACATAATTTTTTTTTTCTGAACCACTTGTAAAGCTTCATCATAAGTCCATCCTATGTAGAATTACTTCATCTCATAACCTGGAGACATACATTCAAAGGAAAGGGTGAGAAGAAATCCCAATAAGGGTAAGCAAGGGAATCAATTTACTTGTGATATCAATAAGAATTTGAATAAAAACATAAAGACGTGATAAATGGAAGAATAAGAATATCATAATGAAAAGAACATGGAACATAACTTGAATATGTGGATACAAAATTTCATTTAGACATTCATGAACATATCACCAAGGTCCATCCCCAAGGTGTCATAAAAATTTTCAAGGTTATTCACCAAGGTATCGTAAAACTTGTCAACTCTAGAGATTAATTAATTACCCAATGAATTGGAGAGATATCAGGGTGCACCCTTAAAATGTATTTACTTACATGTGATCCACATAGATCATAATCAAACACATCATAAATAACCCATGGAGAATAAAGGAAATGGGTTTCATTTCAAGATCGTGACATTTTAAAAGTTCATAAAAAATAAGGTCATTATGCCAATCATAACCCATGGAAAGGGAGTGAGGGTTATATGTATGTCAATCCTAGAATAAAAAAATATAATATTAATATATTTATGAACACGCATAGAAACGAAATAGGTCTGGGTATTCACATAAATAAACAATGGAATTTCTTGAGAGAAAGGGATAGAAATTTTGAGACGAAATTTATGCAGTCTAACAGCTATATATTATGGTTTTAGAAAACATTGAAAAGAGAGGGGACAAGGGTCACCCACTCATAAATAATTCATAATACAGTATGGGTACTGAATAAGATCATGTTATGGATATTTGAATGACATACCACATGAAAATGAAACCTGAAAGAAAAGAGAAGATGAGATTTCTTTTACGAGAAATTCGGAAGCCTAATGACGTCACATAAAAATTCCGAAAACAAATTGATGAGAGAAGAAAAGGTCTCTTATCATTTGGAAATGCATTGGGCAGTAATAAGAACATATAAGAACATACCCTCAACATAAAGAGATGGAAAATATAATACACAACATAAAGGGAGTCATGACTTAAAAGAGGAGGGTGAAAGAATCCCTTACCTTGAAAAGTAACATCGAAAGCTTGAAGGACGGGACCTTGGGAGGCTTGAGGGCACCTTGGGAGGACTCCTTGGGTGGTAAAAATACCAGAAATTCGTTGGGGTGGATTTGAAAATGAAATAAATGGGGGAAAGTCTTGGTATTTATAGGAGAAGTGAGGGGACAAAGCATTAATTGCCAAGGGACACCTCATCGGTGGTATTGGGAAAACCAGGAGCTTTACCATGGTATTTTCACAAGGTATTGGACACTTCAGACACCTAATACCTTATCTTCCTATTCATATATCGACCATAATTATTGCATAATTATTACATCCTTAATGATGTCATGAAACACCCGAAACTCAAAAACTGTATTTTCACTATTCACTGAAAATTCAACTTTCTCAGAAAAATCCCAAAATTTTACCTTAACCAAATACCAATGCACTAATTACAAAAATTAACTCCATTTTATGAATATAATTTTTCAAATGTTTTAAATTTAATTTTTAAATAAAAACACTATTCACTGAAAATTCAATTGTTTCATAAAAATCCCAAAAATTCACCTTAACCAAATATCGATGCTCTGATTTCAAAAATGAAATCCATTTTATGAAAATAATTTTCTAAATAATTTTAATTTAATTTTTAAATAAAAACACTATTCACCCAAAAAAACTAATACTTAACCAATAATTTATGAAACAGTTATTTACCTATTTTATTGAATCAATTTACTTAATCAAGGTGTCTAAATTATATTAATAATTTCTTAAGTGAAGTTACTTAATCCATTTGGTCACATTACTAATCATACGTGTAAAATCACTATTCATAATTTATTGTTCATCAAAAATTAAGTTGATCTTATTAGACTCTAAATTTTATATTGAACACAACTTTAGAAGACCATTTTTTGAAAATAATTACACATTTTTAATTATTTAAGGTTTAGATAACTATTTTAAAGTATCCTTTTTCTAAAATTCATCAATAATATGCATACTATATTTATCCGGACATTTGAAAATTCACAAACTTCACCATAAGAAGAAATCACAATTTTTATTTAAATCAATGGATTACACAAGGTAGTTACGGTCTCATTACATAGCCCTTTAAATCACCAGCATAGGACTTAAGAGTAAGGTGTCCTAGGGTGATAGAATCTTGGGGCGGCTCAGCCAACATTGCCCGAGTAGTGATTTCTATCATCTTGAACTTCTCGCGAATGCGATTCCGTTCCAACATTACACTATAATGTTCGTCTTGGGTTTGGTTTAGAGCAAAGCCCAAAGGTGCTACCTCCTTCCCAAGTTCCGTCAGATGGGCTTCGATTGGCCTGAGACTACTTGATGGGGCCATCAAATCTTTTTTCTATATTAATTAATCATGATCACTTGTATTTATAGACAATAATCACAACATTTAGTTTCCAACATTCATATTGACCAACTGTCATATAACATTCAAAACCCAACGGTCTTATATTAATTATACTCATTTTATTAAATGAAATAGTTTTGTTGGGTATAAAAAAAATAACACACAAAGTTAGGAAACAAAATTTATTCAAAATTTCGGGTCGTTTCAATGTCCCATGAATAAGATTAATGGTTTCTATAGTTTAAGGATGTAAATATTTTACCAGAGGTTTGAATATAGTTTAAGGCCACGATTCCTAAACCATGGTTCCATATATTTAAATATCACTCGACTAAAAAGTTTTCCACTAGTTTAATGTCATGAAATCATGACAAATGGTTGTGGTAGTTTATAGTCATATAACATTGACCAAAGGATTCCATATAGTTTATGGTGATGGTGATCATACCATGGGGATGTAATTTTTTTTACATGTGACCAGGATATTATCCCATAGTTTAACATTGTGCAATTGATGTAAATGGTTTTTATAATTTAAAGTCATATAACATTGACCAATTATTATTAAATTTAAATTTTTTCATCCATGACCATATGTTTAGATTAAATAAAATATTTCATTGAGAACTACACATTGGTAGAGGTGTGATACACTCCCCATCCATAGTGATTAGTGAATATGATCCATTTGAGTAGAACTTTTGAATAAAAAAATCTTTCTCCCTTTTTGGTTCGAGTTTCATAGCTTTCTTCCAAGGTATCATCAGGGTTTTGAGATATAAAACTAGACCCCCTTAATAGAATAAACAAATTATTATTAAAATCTTATGAAACTTGGTTTTTATTAATCTCTAAATGGTATAGCATATATAATATTTTTTCATTGATCCATTTAAATTAATTTAATTTCTTTTAATATTTCACATCTATGGATAGATGATCAAAAATAGTAATACAGATCAATGATAATTTGATCTAAATGGGTAGAAATACCTTAAGGAAGTAAATATAGGGTTTCCTGTGATGTAATATGAAATGTGGTATGATAAAAAAAATGGTACAAAAATGTTTATGGAGATAATATTTTTTGTCTTAACCTAAAATTATCTAGTGTATGTTTGATATTGTTTTATTGAAAGCCTCTATCTACCCATATGATACTGTATGATAACAAGATGAATGATTTGACTTAATGCTATACTTATGACACAACCCTTTAAATTATGGAGAACATAAATTTGTGCCATTGAGTATCGATATTTTGTAAGGGACACCAAATTTGGTGGTGATATTTGACTTCATGTAGTTGATGTTGCTCTTTATCCTAAATTACTTGATGTGTATGGATTTACCCCATTTGGAAAGGAATTTGGTAGCGGTAAGGATGTATTGTTTCTTCTTGGATGTAACAAGGGATATAGACCTATAACATTCATTCCCCATATGGAAAAAATCAAAGAGTATGTAGTAGAATGCAATGATGGAGAGGGTTGATGGATAAAGTTGGCATATATCTAACATAAATGAAACCTTTTGGTGAATTCCATACAATCATGAGTTATTTAAGGATATATATACCCAATATTCATGA
This sequence comes from Viscum album, assembly GCA_963277665.1. Classification (NCBI taxonomy): domain Eukaryota; kingdom Viridiplantae; phylum Streptophyta; class Magnoliopsida; order Santalales; family Viscaceae; genus Viscum; species Viscum album. The sequence continues at coordinate 564,237,124 of OY728134.1, read as the reverse complement.
TTTGATGAGAAATATTGATCCCTGACAAATGAGAACTATAGGAACCAATGTGGAATTCTTTCATAAAAATAATATTTTCCCTTCCATCAATGAAAATGAGGATAACTTCATTAAATCCTCATTTATAAACGAACTTCTGATGATTTAGGATTTCTTAAAGAGTAAAATTTATTATACACCAACATATTTTATCTTTTATTGCACTTTCTGATAGAAGACCCCCACTTTGGTGGTTGTCCAATATGGGTGTCATCTAACCATTTTTAGAATTATCTCATTTAGGAATGGAACTAACCTCATTGATCTCTTCTATGTTATTACAAATGAACGATGAAACCATTATGCAATGAAAAATGATGACAACAATTTAATCATGGTTTGGATCATCCTAGGCTATAGTCGCATTAACTAATACATCTACTCGGGTATTCCATGAATGCGAGTCGAGATTTAATGTTAAATATCATTGGAATTCCACCATTAACCCCTACACATAGTTCGAGAAGGGGAATCACCACATCTTTTTTTGATGGTATAATCACTACGGTTCCACTTGATTACCACATCTGAATCACCTTTTAATTTTAGGTGGGATACTCATACTTGAAGTTCCTATTCCAAAATTGCAATGAGGTCTTGGTATTATACCTCATAATTTCCACAAACTTCTATGAAAAGGGAGGAATAAGATAAGAATACATTTACCAAAGAGATAAGAATTACACCCAAACTAGTTCTATTATGTTTGGGCTCTTCTATTATTTCCCCTTTTAGAATATCAAAGAACCATAAAAGTACATCTCCCATGTTTGGGAGAATTCCAAAACAAGTAATCCCTCTTTTTTATGAGATTTTGTATTCGATGAATTTTTTTATATAGAAGGATGCTTTATAAGAAAAGAATATAATACCTTCCCTTTTATTAAATTTTTTTTATGAAATGAATGTCAAACCACAATAAATTGACCACCAACTATGCTATGTTTTCTGTCATCACAGGTCAGTTGAGGATATATTTGAGAGGGTAACTATAAGAGACAAAGAGGAACTCATGTTTCTATATGTAGTGCCTCATTTTCTGAACTGTAATGATGAATACAAGTAAACTCTTCTCGATATCTGAATATTGAGTCTCAATATCAATCATGTTTCTACTAATATAATAGAGATAATTTTTATTTCTTATATAATTATTTTGTGCCAAAAAATATCCCATTAATCACTTTAAGTCCATCACATATTGAATTAGTTGTTTTCCTTTGATAGGATTCATTAACACTTGTGGAATCAAAATATATTTTCTAAGATTTTCAATGAATTTTAAAAATCATCTATCCATTGAAAAGTGATACCTTTTTTCATTATCTTGATGAAGGGTAAAATTTTTGATGCCTGATTCACTATGTAGTGTCGAATTTAGGCGAGGTATCTCTGATTTCCCCTCAACTAATTGAGGTTTCAAGGAGATAACATGTCAAGGATAGATTGGTGCTGTTAATATTAACTTCAATTCCATAATGACATAATACAAATCGATGAAACATTCATCAGGTAACAATGAAAGAATATTTAATGGGATTCACTTTTTAGCTATGCTGTCACAGCTTGTTGAAAATGATCTCAAGATAGACAAGATAATTATAAAACTGTTGATATTTCACCACCAAATCATCGATGCAACAATCTTTGTACATATTAAAAAAGTTTTTCCAAATGAAATTCATGGTAATTTGGTATGTGGCTATAGAATTCTTAAATCCAAGAGGCATCACCCGATAGTAGTATATTCCTTTGGGTGGCCTAAAGGTACCATCCTATTCACCTTCACGGGCTATCTATATTTGGTTATATCCTAAATATTTAACCATAAAATAGAGGGATTGATAACTGGAAGTTTCATCAATTTGATGTTTTTTAATAAAAATTAGGAAATAATATTTTGGAAAATATGTGTTGAGATCACTAAAATTGATGAATACTCCAATATTCCAATTCTTCTTCTTGTCTGATGAAATATTAGAAATACACTTTGGGTATTTTAACTCTCTAAGTAAGTTGGATTTTATAATATTATCAACTTCAGTTTCAACCTTACTAACATGATTTGGATGTGTATTTCTCTGTACATTCTTGTAACTATGGTGATTTTTTTGGAAAACACATTAGGTGAGTGGCTATATTGGCTTCAGGAAAAGAAATTTATATATAATTCTTTTTGAAAATTTTATATTGATACTTTAGAAAACTTTAATTTTACTTTTGTTCTTTGGAATACATGTCCACGTCACTCAATGTAGGTTGTGGATCTTCCTTAGTACCCATATTTATCAACTCAATCTCATCAATAGTGGTATTGATTCCATCCAAATGTTTTGTAGGGTTATCTTTCATATCCACTTATTCTTATTCCTCAACACCAGTTTTAAGAGGAATTATTGGAAAAATTTAATCTTTAGAGCTAGAAGAAGCATCAATATACTGCTATTTAGAAGATTAAGTAGGGATATTACTGCACTCAATCGGTGATACAAGAGTTTCTTCTGAATCATCTAATGCTTAGGGGTATTATGAAGCTTTATAGACTAAATGAGGCCATTTTTACCTAGGTTGTTTCCATTGTTGTGAAAATAAGATACTTTTTTGGTATTGTCACGACCCGTCCTCGGGGCCTGTGTCGTGACTACCCCAAACCCGCCTTCCATAGGCCAGGGGCTGGCGACTAGCACCAAGGCGTAAATCCCGGAAAAAGGGAAGACATTGCCTTTGAAAAGTAAACAAGCACCACAAAGTAAGCAAGCGGAAAAGAAACGGTGGGGATCGTGCGGGCCCCACCTCACAAATATCCTACCAAGAGGGTAGGATATTTTTGAATTGTACCCTATCCGCTTTAACTTATCTTAAGCAGCTTTAAGTGGTTTTTAAGTGGCTTTAATTGAAATAAAAATAAAGTTGCCGCACCACTTTATTTTATTTCATAACTTAAAGCCCAAAAATTAATAACCACTCCCGAGCAAACGCAACTCCGGAAGAGGCATTTCTAAGCAAATACCGGCACTGCAATTCCATCGGTGCCCTCAGAATTCAATTCCGAGCACCGGTTTAAAAGTTAGAAAAACCCGCTCGTTCGTTCACTGAACGTACCCGAGCCAAACTTCAAAAAATGATTCCGGGCACACCGGGCCTCGGAATCAGGTGCCGTCAGAAACTGCGCTCTTGTAAAATTCCAAAGAAAATTAAGAAAAAAAATTTCCTTGAAATTTCTAGTTCTTTACATTACTCCCACCACAGGGCTTTACGTCCCCGTAAAGCTTCACCACAAACTTAGGGATACAAAGGCGGTGCTGAGCGCGCATCTGAGCCTTCCGCTCCCATGTGCTCACCTGGAGGTTCTCGTGCTGCCAAAGAAAGTGTACCCGAGGAATCGATCGTCCTCGTAGGATCCGCTCCTGTCGATCCTCGATCCCCACTGGAACCTCAGCAATCTTAGGTTAGTGAGCAGTACCTCGGAGTCGTGACAGGACCACTGTACACTCTAGAGACGGAGCTCTTCAGCAATTTCGGTTTCGATAATGAAAATCCTGGTTTGAGCTGAGACTTTTGACCTTTGTTTTTACCTCATGATTGAGATGAGTCACTTGATAACTTAGGTATATGTATGGGTATATACCTGGGTAGTGGTTATCCGTTGATTTCATGATCTTGGTGTTTTCCCCATGATTGAGATGGGTTACTTGATAACTTAGGTATATGCATGACATATACCTAAGTAGAGGTTATCTGTTGAGATCTTCTTTGTGGTTATCCATGTTGGTTTAGTGAGACCTTGAGGGTCTCGGGGTCCCTACTGAGTATTGTTATACTCACCCCTGCACGGGCTATGTCTGCACCTCGTTGTGTTGGTTGCAGACGACGGGCAGTGCTGACGGAGGCCGAGTGTTCGAGGACTGGACGGTACCCGGAGGTGGACTACAGGACGAGTCGGTAACTGGAGGTGGACGTCACAACGAGACGACACTCGGAGGAGGTTGACGGGCAAGAGCGTTGAGGAGGCTATCTGTACCTACCCTTCAGGTAGGATCCGTGGTGGACGATCCAGGAGCTGCGCCATCTGTACCTACCCTTCAGGTAGGATCCGAGGAGGACGACCCAGGAGCTACCTCCGTTCTTCCAACTGTTGTCTTTTTTTGTTGTACTTGTTCAGTTGTAGTTGTACTTTCATTTGGGTTTGTATTCTAGCTCATTTACTTTTTAGCACTTTCTTTTGTACTTATTGTTTTGCTTCCGCTTGTACTTTGTGGTATTTTTTTTACTTTTATAAAGGCAATGTCTTCCCAGTTATCGGGATTTACGCATTTGGTGCTAGTCGCCAGCCCCTGGCCTATGGAAGGCGGGCTTGGGGTAGTCACGGCACGGACCCCGAGGACGGGTCGTGACAGGTATTGTTGGGTTTCATTATTATAACTAATATCATAATATTTGATGAATACATACACAAATCTAAACATGTATTTTTAGTTTAGTGGATTTGAAATATGTATTCATCATCAATCTCTTTAAATATGTTAGAAGAGGTAATTTTCAGTCCATTTGGGGTGGAAACTTGAGCAACATCATCAGTCATGGGTTTTTCCCTCTCTTTATTAAAATGTCACATAAATATATTGATATTTATAGGATTCAAATGGATCTTTATAGACATGTAAAGTATCAATTCGTCCACTAAAATAGTATTTGAGTCACTGATATATGATGAAGGGATTGTTGCATGTTTATGAAACCAAAACCCCCCTAATGGGATTTTGAAATCTGAATCCTTCTGAATAACTATGAATTCAAAGTTGAATACAAGGTCTCTAAATTAATTTCTATGCTTGATTCAGCTGATAATTGTTTCTCACAATTATCATAACCCTAAAGTGTTCATGATGTAGAGGAAAAGTTGCATTCTCTGTAACACAAAAAATGACGTATTCAGACTTTAATGGGGTTGATTCCAGAACAATTATCAATGAAATCTCATTGGATGTCAATGTCATCTAGATTTCAATATATATAATGACGTATTATTTGTCCCTTTATATTAGTATCCATCTATATCTCTATGAAATTGATAACCATTTAAAACTACAAGTTATTTTTGTCTACATGATATAATTTAGTAGTGGTACCCTCAAATTATATCTTTTGAGAGAATATAATGGATTTTATAAGCTATTCCCATATATTTTTTTGATAAATTGAGATCATCCAAGATTGAAATATTTACCAATACCAGGATTAATTATTTTAGTTTGTCATATTTTTGAGCCGAAGGTTTTCACTTCCCAATTTTTGGTTTATCCTTAGCATGAAATTTAAGGGAAGAAGTTATTTAGGTGGGTAGTTTGGGAATTTGAATTAAAGTTTAAGGCACTCCTATCGCTGTTGTATTACGCCGACTTTATCTTCCCACTCATCTAGGGTGATTACACTATTTCAGCCCCTCTAGCCTATCCTCCAAAACTATCAGGTCTGGATTGATCTAAAAAAATATGGGATCATCTTCAAGTAGTTTGTCGTCTATCTAATGGTACTTCAAACAGGTTTCAGTAACATAAATAACTCTTGTAGGGATGTGGTTGGGATATTTAGTTCATTCATGACTATATCATTTTTTGTTCCCTTATATCATTCAACCTCACCCTCTATTTCTCAGATCATGCATATATTACTTGAATTAATAATCATACTCATTATTATATAATGGATCCATTAAATGAATGAAATTAACAGAACTGAAGTGTAATTATTAATTAGATGCATATTTCATTTAGTGGAGTGGTTTCTATGGTACCATTTGGTGGGATGATGCTCATCATCTTAGGATTAAAGGAATGAATTTTGAGAGGTTTATTACAAGATTTAGTATTATTATGGGTTCTTCCTCCTATACTTGACTTTTTGATTACATATTACATTATCTATTTGAAGATCAGATCATAGAGGATTACGACATCGATGGGGTTGGTTACAAAGTGGAAGATTGGATTAAGGGAATAATCCATTGGTTTAACTATTCCTCGAGGATAGAATGAGTAATATTGATAATATTTTTGGTTATTCAATCATAAAACTTATGTACACCCTTTCTTGTAACTTGTTTCCATTTCGCATCTTCCCTCGGTGCAATGGTGTAAATATATGCCACTTGTGCTCGTGGATTGCCCAATTTTACCTACGAAGAATCAAATGTCTTTTGCGGAATATATATAAAATAAGAAATCCAATATGGTGTGGCCCATCATTTGTTGAAATGGGAAACATATTTTTTATTCATTGAGATGAACTTGGTCAAGCCTTTTAGTCTTTGACAATATTAGCTAATGTTTCCCAAAATTAAAAATAGTAGTATAGAAATTATTCATTTGATAATGAATAAACATTATTATTATGATCTATAAACTAAAGATATTTATACTCCTTTCTCTCATCTTGAATATTTTTTCTAAGAGGTGGTGCCTCAGTCAAAGACCAAGGCACAATTTATTGATCAAAAAGAAAGGGAGCTACAAAAGTATGAAAGATGAAATCTTATTACAATCCTTGTGGAAAAAAGGGAGCGATTCGTCAGGAAAATCATCCAACCAGGTAAAAACCTGATTGACTCCCTTATTGGCAAGACTATCGGCAATCATGTTCACTTCTCAGAAGATATGAGTGGCAATGTAGTTGAGATCCCTGAGCGAGTCAAGACATTTCATCCAACGAGAGGTAAGAGGTCAAGCAAGGTGCACCACCCCTTTCCAGATATCTTGGACAACAGTGGTTAAATTAAATTCAATCCACAGGTTGCGCGAACCCTTTTTCTTGGCAAAATCCACCGCATGAATGACTCCCAGCATTTCGGCTTCCAAAGTCGAGGCCGTATCACATCCACTGAAGAAGCAACCGAGGCATTTGCCAAGAAAATCTCTGAAGATGGCACCACAGCCTACCAGACCCGGGTTTCCTCTAGAGGCGCCGTCTACATTCACTTTGATTCATCCTGAAAGCGGGGCTTGCCAGAAGACCTCAAAGGTACGTCAGGGTAGCCTATAAGAGCCCGCAATTCGAAGCCGGCAGAGGATCTCAAAATCACCAACAGAGTTGTCACAATGATCCTTCTGAAGAGAGGCAGCATCTTTAATGGTAATGAGAATACGCGTTTTACCTGCATTGATATTGATAGAGCAATTATTATGAATGAAATTATTTCTATCATACCAGATCACATGAAGGAGCTCTGCCACCGCAGCCAGAAAGAGATTCCTAGTTTGCTTGGAAGTGTCCCAAATCACACAGTATTGAAGCTGAGAGCTAATAGAAGCAAGAAGAGACCATCTACAACCAAAAATGTTAGAAATGTAATTCCAAAGAGCAGCAGGTGTAGCACAAGACAAGAACAAATGATTAGCATCCTCATGATGTTGGTTGAACAGGTGACATCTAGAACATAGATAGATCCCAAAAGATTGAAGACACACATCGATGGGGACCCTATCATGAGAAACATGTCAAATGAGAGAGAGTCGCGAGGGCTTGATCCAAGGTTTGCTAAAACCTTTCAACCAAACAAATCTAGAATCAGAGTTACTAAAATTGTTTTTGTAGAAGTTTTTAGAATCCAGAAAACCATTTGAAGCAGGTTCCCAAATGAGAAAGTCATCAGTATCAGAGAAATGATAATTGTCAATGATGTGACTAATGTGGGTTGGAAGGATGATGTCATGAGAGTTAACAACCTCACTTATAGTGTAGTTGGTGTTCACAGGAGAAAAAGCACTTTTGAGGAAAAAGTGGGAAACCTGAAATGAAGTCATACAAGAAGAAACTCAAATCAAGACTACTAGGAACTACTCTTTCCCAGCAACTACGTCATTATCATTATGACAAGCCTCCACCTCACATGACCACTCAGCAAGCTGTCCTGCACAGAATTGCACGAACCCGATATCGATGAAAAAGTCATACACTATCGTTCATCCAAATCTGAATAGTCATACACATGCTTCAGGCTCTGTTCTTCCTACTGATCCATGTTTCACCATCAAAATTCAGAATACAAATCAAATTCCAAAAACAATCCCAAAACCTACCCATAACAGATTTCAAAAACCTCCACCGAGAATTACCCAAATTTCAAATCCAAAAGCCATCAAACTGTTATTCGTCGTCGATCTCTCCGGACTGGCCGCTCGAACTCACATCCCAAAGGACAAAAAAAACAACCACCCTACTCCGCTTCCGAGAGAAAAGCGGAATCCTGAAACCAGAGAACCAAACAAACAGAAGGACAAAACGCCGACGATATCACGACTCAGTACTATAGCGTCACCTTCAAAGTCATCACATCAACTCGAGCATCACAGTCATGAGATCATAATCAAAACCAGCGTAGGAATCACCCCTCAATCACTGGGATTCACAAGCAATTCCGTTGACTGATAGATCATTCCTACTCCTCCAAGCTTCAATCTTCAAACTGGCTTCACGTTCGGGTCTTCCGAGCAGGAACAACCAAAAACAAACCTGGCTATACGATTCAACCAGCCTCCAAGACGCTGTTATCATCATATCAGAAAAGGAAAATCTCCTTCCAGATCGAGAAAGAGTTTGAATTGGCTTCAACAACAAAAAAAACATCGCACGGGAAAAAAACCCCAAATCGAGCCTCGAAAATTTAAATCCAGCAGAAGAAAATGGTAACCATCCAACAAACGAACCAGATCGCATCTCGAGACAGGAACATGAATCGAAGAAAAGAAACCTGAAATGCCACGTGAAGCCATCCAGGCCGCCATGGAATGAAGCTGTCCGCATCGCCGTCACCCATCTGAATCACCCACTGCAACGCCTCATGAAACGAACGCCGATGCCAGGAACTCTCCGCCGCTAATGAAGCAGATGAGCCATCGTCCGACGAAGGAGCCAGCCGCCGCATTCGAAGGGTCATCGTCCGAAGGAGCCAGCCGTCACAACAAGTTCCGTCATCCGAAGGAGGAGAAAACCCTAGCGAGCTCGAGAGCTCTCGCCCGAAGCCAAGCCCCCCCTCATCTTGAATATGATATTATTGGTGTTGTTTCCTTTTTGGAGGTGGTTTCATATTACATGGTGAAGAATTCATAGTTGGAGCCAGCATAGGAGCTGGAATAAGTGTGATGGTCATGGTTTGGATAATTTTTTTATCTGAGTTTTTAAAAAATTAAAATTTGATAAAAGGATATAGGGTTCGAATATTTTTAAAAATGGGTCGGGGATGCGTGAACGGCGTTCACGCATCCTTCGCCGCGGAAGGATGCGTGAACGGCGTTCACGCGTCCTTTGCTGACCAGCTAAAGGAAGCGTGAACGCCGTTCACGCATCCTTGCGCGGGAAAAGATGCGTGAACGGCGTTGACGCTTCTCTCCGCGGCGAAGGATGCGTGAACGCCGTTCACGCATCCTTCGCGGACGAGCTGAAGGATGCGTGAACGGCGTTCACGCATCCGGCCGAGAAAAATTATAAAAGGAGGGGTCCCCCCCCAATACCCATTGTTCTCCTCTGATTTTCGTTGCGAAACTCTGCAGAAATTTTTTCTCAACAAATATTTGTTGCTTTTATTGAGGTAAAATTTCTATTTAATAATTTAATTGTTTATTTGTGTTTATTTATTTCATTTGTATGTTTAATTGTATTTATTTATATCATTTGTATGTTTAATTGTATTTATTTATTTCATTTGTATGTTTAATTGTGTGTATGATTTATTTATTTCATATGTTATGCATGAAATGTTTTGTATGATTTAATTTTCTTGATGTTGAATGTTCGTATGATTTAATTTTTTGAATGTCTGTTGTCTAAATATTGAATGTTTTATGCTATGTCTAAAATTTTTAATGTTTAGAAAAATGTAATTTATGTTGGAGAAATTTATTTTAATGGATGGTTTTGATGTAAATGTAAATTAAATTACTTTTATTTACTAGTAATAATATTTTTAATCAATAAAGTATAAAATATATTTACTTATATTTTGAAAAGTAGAAGAATGCCCAAAAAACATTACAATTTCATAAAATTTAAAATAACAAAAGTGTTTATTATGTAAATCTCAATTAGATCAGTTATAATAAAATTTATTTAATGTTTTTAATAAATATATATATATATATACACATGAAGTTAAATTTTTGTAAAAGAGGTGTAGTATTTAATATAGATTTTATATAATACGGATAATATAATAAATATACCAAAAAACACGGTATGAGTGATGACTGATCTTGAGATGACCGACCATGCATAATTGAAATTGCATGTTTTATTTTGTGTATGTTGTTATTCAATTTGTAATAATTGCATTTTTTCGGTATTGATGACCTGCGAGTCATCTCTCAGTAAGTGTAAGGACCTGCGTGTCCGTTTAAATTAATTTATGTATTTCATACCCCTAGACCCTCTCACATGCATGTGAGTAAATTTGTAATTAAAAGACTGACGCCCCAAAGAGGTGTCGACGAAGAGGCATCCCCGAAGAGGTGTCGACGAAGAGGCATTTGAGAACTCGTTCGAGAGGAGGCGTTGCTATTTGACAGGAGATTGGCGGTTGCTGCAATATTTGATAATAGAGACAGGAGTTTACTCATATAAATTGTGGTTAGTTTATCAGATAATGATAAACTAATCGCAAGTCTCAAGATCAAGTCATGATTATATATTCATAAGTAATCAAACTTTATGAAACATTATATTAAATTTGCTTTTGTGCTAAAATCACAATCACTATACCTTAACAGTGATAAATCAATACATAAAAAAGTCTCAAGATAATCAATTATTCAAAACCAAATTAAATAATTTAAAATTTTAATGTAATGTATAATATTTTTAAATTTTTTTTTTAATAGGTAATTATGTCTGCTCAAATATATTGCAACGGTGAGGTAATTTGTACCGAGCAGGGTTTTAGCTACAGTGTGCCACCTGTCAAAGTGGTAAATCTCCATGGTTGTATGACATTGGATGCAGTTCGTAATAAGATTCATAGTCGGTTAAAATTGAGTGCAGGACAAGCAATCACTTCAATTAGATACCGACATCTTCAATATCCTGAGCGTATGTGGCACAGCGACTACCCTATAGTCGATGATGAGGATTGGATGGAGGCTTCTCAGTTATTCAGGCAACAGTGTATTAATGGTTTGATGGAATTATTTATTGTCATTTCTGATATTGATGTGGTGCAATCGATTACTACAGAACCATGCTTTGTGACCTCTATAGAAGTCGGTCCTTCACAACAGTCTTCTTTATTGCCTCCTTCTCATACGACTCCTGTGGAAGAATGTAATGAGGAAGATCATCAAAATTTGGAAGGAAATGTAGATGACATCCCTTTCTGTGCTGATATAGTGCAAGAAAGTTTATCTGAGGAAGAAGAATCTGGGGAGTCAGCAGGAGATGATGTGGTTAGAAATGAACCTTCTGAGGTTCCTTTGAGAGACAGACATCCACTACATCCACCAGTTAGTGGTAATCAGCCTTCAGTTTTGAGTTCCTTAGTTGGAGGAATGTCTCGTGAACAACTTTTTGATTGGGATGTCATTACACCAGCTTCTGAATTCCCTGGCATTATAGGGAATATGCCTGCATCAAATGATAATGCCATATATGTTGGGCAGGAGTTCGAAAGTAAACAGGTCATGAAAAATGTGATAAAGCAATACCACATTGAGCGACATTTCACATTTGTGGTTTATGAGTCAAAGAAGACCAAATATCTCATTCGTTGTGAAAAATATGGGTCAGAATGTAAATTTCGATTAAGAGCAGTATTTGATAAATGTTATGGATGTTGGAAGATAACCAAATTAGAAGGCCCACACACTTGTCTGCATCCCAGCTTGGCACAAGATCACTCTTCTCTTGATGCAGAGTTTATATCTACTATTATTTGTGAGATGATACGAACAAGTCAGGATGTTCCTGTTGCCCTTATTCAGGAAAGAATTCAACAGTTGTATAACTATAAGGTATCATACAACAAAGCTTGGAATGCAAAACAGAAAGCCATTGTAAAAGTGTATGGTGATTGGGATGAGTCTTATGCGTTGTTGCCACAACTTATGGAATTGTTGTCTCTCAATAATCAGATTGTTTATCAGTTGGACACTGTTGAGTATGTATCCCAAAATCATCTAGTTGATCGGTCAAAGGTGAAGTTCAAGAGGATTTTTTGGGCATTCAGACCGTGCATTGCTGCATTTCCCTTTTGTAAACAATTTATTCAGGTAGATGGCACATTCCTTTATGGAAAGTATACAGGTGTTCTACTCATTGCTGCCACACAGGATGGTAATCGCGCTCCTCTGCCACTTGCTTTTGCTGTTGTTGAAAAAGAAAATTTTGAATGCTGGAGCTGGTTCTTGGCATGTGTACGTGTTCATGTCACGCAGAAACAGGGCGTGTGTCTGATATCTGATCGTCATCGAGCGATTATAGAGGCCGTGAGTAGTGATGGGGTTTCTTGGACTGAGCCGAATGCTTATCACCGTTATTGCATTAGACATATTGCAAGTAATGTGCATAAGCAGTTTAGAGATGAGGCCATAAAGAAGACGATCCTCAAATTGGGTATGGTTTTCTAAACTTTCTTTTTTTAACAAAATTTACTATCCATTTTAATACATTATTATGTTATGCTTTCAGCATATGAACCCCAACAAGAAAGGTTTGATCGGCGTCTTGAAGAGATCCGAACAGTTAATGAGGAGGTATATGAATATATGGTACAAATTTCAAAGGAAAAATGGTCATTAGCATACGATGGTGGCATGAGATATGGGCATATGACCACTAATATAGTGGAGTGCATAAATGGGGTCCTCAAGGGTGTGCGCAAACTCCCAATCACAGGGTTAGTGCAAGAGACATTTTTTAGATGTGTTCACTACTTTGTTGACCGGTCCCAAAAGGCCTACCAGAGGATGGAAAATGGAATGCTTTTTACTCAGCATTTTCAAACTGATATTGACCGGATACGGAATGAGGCTTCACGATGGAATGTTATAGCCTTTGACAGGGAAAAGAGGAGTTTTCGGGTAAGAAAGTGCTACGACCAGGGTGCATGCACTAATGGTGGAGTGTTTGTCGTGATGTTGGATAACAGGTACTGTGATTGTGGCAGCTTTCAGGCATTGAGATATCCATGTGTACATCTTATTACAGCTTGCGCTTCGGTAAATATATCGTGGGAGCCATATGTTGACCCGGTGTATCACATGAGCACTTTGGTTAACTGTTATAGTGCTGCTTGGATGCCTGTTGGTGACTTCCATTCTATCACATTGCCTGCTGATCAACCGACCATTGTCCCTGGTATTTCCAGGTTTTCATAAGTCGGTTTTGGTATCATTTATAATTTTTTCAATGTGTGTCATTTTTAAAATTATTGGCTTCATGCTACTAGGTTGCGGCCTCGAGGAAGACCGAAGTCAACTCGCATCAGAAATGAGATGGATTGGCCTCGGCAACGAGGAGGGAGAATACGATGCAGTATCTGCCACGCAGAAGGACATACTCGTAAGAGATGTCCCCAAGTGGCAGGACAGAGTTCCAAATCTCATCATCCATGATCGAGTCTGTGTACCTGCTCTAAGAGGAAGAGGTTGTGGTTGGTGTCGATGATGAAGAAGAAGAATAAGAAATAGAGGATGAGGATGAGAAGAAGTAGAAGACTAAGAGGAAGAGGTTGTGGTTGAATAACCTATTGTGGAAGTTTCTATAGTTACTTAGGAACTTGATCTATTTGGAATAATGTTAATGGTTATCTAATGGATAATGGATAAATTAACAAACGTAATTTCACAAATAAGAAGAAATAATTAATTTTTCACTTTTTCCTCTTAATTTTTAATGTGGAATAATGTTAATGGTTATTTAATGGATAATGGATAAATTAACAAACGTAATTTCACAAATAAGAAGAAATAATTAATTTTTCACTTTTTCCTGTTAATTTTTAATGTGGAATAATGTTGATGGTTATTTAATGGATAATGGATGAATTAACAAACGTAATTTCACAAATAAGAAGAAATAATTAATTTTTCACTTTTTCCTGTTAATTTTTAATGTGGAATAATGTTGATGGTTATTTAATGGATAATTGATAAATTAAGTAACGATGATATCATGTGTGCAGATGGCAGGTTTTCCATTGCTTACATCTCAGGCTACTCATGTATCACGACTGCTTTTAGAGGGACGTCCTGTGGCTCCCTTGAGTGTACGTAGATCTCACCATTTCCATCATACTGCACCACCTCCCGCTATCGTCCCACATCTTCGTCGAGCTGGATTTTATGGAGTAGCGATGTGCGACTTCACGTTTCTTGATCATCAGCTCATTGCCGCACTTGTCGAGAGATGGAGACCAGAGTCGCATAATTTCCATTTCAGTGAGGGAGAGATGACTATTACATTGCAGGATGTGGCTATTATGTTGGGCCTCCCTATCGACGGACATGCTTTGACAGGCCGAGTTCCATCAGATTTGCCTGAGCTTGTTCATAGACTTCTGGGCATAGAGGTCCAGGATGATGGCAGGACCATCGTCGGTGGTAGATTGCGGATGCCTTGGTTAGACCAGCACTTCACACATTTACCAGATGATGCTGATGACGTCACCGTGCTGCGCTTTGCACGGGCATATATTTTGAGGCTGATCGGTGGCACACTTTTTGTTGACCACTCTACTACTTTTGTGCACCTGATGTATCTATCTTTTTTAGAGGATTTGGACCAGGCAGGTTGATATAGTTGGGGGTCTGCCTGCCTAGCATATACATACAGAGCCCTATGCAGCGCATGTCGCATCGATAAGATGCAGATCACAGGATGCATGGTTCTTCTACAGATGTGGGTATGGGAGCACATACCTCATTTAGCTCCACATGCTCGTGCGCCATTACCCGTAGATATTGTAGCAGAGGCTCCACGTGGACGTTGGTATGTTATTAATTCTTTCTAATATCTAACTTACTTGTATAAAATTCTTTTATGAAATGTAAAAAAAATGTTATCTACAGGTGGAGTCAGGCGCATCGACATTCAGATTCTCCCAGACATGATGTTCACGCCTACAGACTTATGCTAGACAGCATTCGACCAGACGATGTAAGTGATTATTATTTATATTGTTAAATCTTTACTCTTTACTGTAAATCTATTCATTTATTAATTGATTATTCATTTTTTCTTTCAGATTACATGGATTCCATATACAGATGCTATCCTTCAGAGTCTTCCCCCATACTGTACAGTGATGCTTGATATCGGCTCCTGCATGGTTCCACTGATTCATTTTCATATAGTCGAGTGGCATCAGACGGATAGGGTTATGAGACAGTTTGGATTCCTTCAGCCAGTTCCTGACCCGCCCAGTCAGTTGGATTCATTGCATTCCCTGAAGATGTCATGGAAGAGAGATTTTGATTGGAGGAGCTACCATGCGAGATATGTTGCGTTATGGGACAGGCGACGGGAGTCCCAGTTGCGAGGGGCAGGGACAGTACGCTTTCATTTGATGGATCAGATGGATTATGCAGGCTGGTACATCAGGTCTCCCGTCAGATTTCTGACACGGCACGGACGGGGCTTCCATGACTTGGTATGCATTCCTTCTTTCACAGTTCAACATATTTTTTATTCAAATTAGTTAACAACAGAATTTGTTTTCGCAGGATGCTCGTATTTGTCATCTACTGCATATGTATGATCCAGTGGAGAGAGCTACCTTTGACCCAGCATATTTTCACAGCCTTGTACGACAGATGCTACCGTCGATGGATGAGATTTATCATGACATTTTCTTTGATCCACCACTTGCTGCGGAGGCCGCGGAGCCTGCTGCGGAGGCCGCGGAGCCTGCTGCAGAGGCCGCGGAGCCTGCTGTTGTTCCACAGGATGAGGCTGCTCAGCTTGCTCAGCCACATGATATTATTCCACTGGAGGAGGGTGTTCAGCATGACCAGTCATATGCTCCTCCAGCTTCTCAGGCACAGCCACAGGTACTTACAGACGCTGACTGGATTGAGTTCGATGTTTTATTGCAGTCATCCGCAGCAGAGCAGCCATCTACTTCCTATATTGGTGAGAGTTCCAGCCAACTTCCACTATCCTTAGATGCAGGCCAGGGTACAAGCGGTGAGACTGTACATCCACCGTCTGTCACACATGAGGATGTGGAGGTGGCTGTCGATGAGGATGCGCAGCGTACGCCAGAGCACAGACGTAGACAGACACGGCGTGGACGCATCCAGTATACGCCTGACTGTGGGACAAAGGAGCATCCACACCGGAGGCGTAGATTAGGTTGACATTTGATTTATGATACGTTTTGTATGTGTATTACTGTTATCTAGACTTCTATTATACCTTTAATAAGTGTCTTACTGTTATCAAATTATCTACCAATGTATATATATATATATATGTGTATAATAAATAATATGATTAGAAATTCCATAATACTCATATAAATTCAATAAGTTCAAGATAAAGGTTAAATAATAATCCAAGGCTATTTATTTTATGAATAACATATTAAAAGACCAAGTAAAATGTATTGAAGAACTTTAGGAGGATTTTGTTGGCCTACAATTAAATATAGGATCAAGAGAAACTCTTGACTCCTAATATGATATTAGGAAATTAGGTCACACAAGTGATGGAAAAAAGGGAAATTATGGTTCATAGGTCCAAAAAATAGTTAAAAAATGTTTAGGGAAGAAAATGATACATCGTAATGCCACAAATGGTATGGTTATTGTTCATAAACAGAAAGCAGTAATGATTGGTGTCAGAACACAAGAGCCTGTTATGTGGATAAAGATTTATTTTGGTATGAATTAGAATCAGAATATTTAGTGATCTTAAGGAATAATGAGTAGTGTATTAGTGATGCACATGAATAAACCATTTATCAAATAATATTTTTGTGTAAATATGGGGAATTCTTAGAATGCTCATTCCATAGCCTTGAGGGTCACTATGTGACTTTATCAAATATTATTTACAGGGTTATTTTGAAAATACTACTCATTTCTATATTGGTTATACCCCCCAACATGTATTATTCACTATCTCCACAAGTTAATACAATGACATATAATCCATTTTTCCTCTCTATAACAAAAAATAATCCACTATACACTCTCTTTCTCCATAATACATTGGAGATTCATTCTACTCTATAATCCAAAAGATACATCTACTTCCAAATTTAGGAAGAAGTTCTTCTTCAAATAGACTTACTCTATAAGAAATCTAGTCACTCCTACCTTGTGTACTTTATCAATAATTTTAGAAATTATTATATTAAGACTCTTTTCAGATTTTGTGCAATCTAGATTCTCCTCAATATTCAAATACTCAAGAACTCATCAATTCATCTTTCTGTATTTACCTGATACATTATTGTATCGAGTTATCAGAAATAATATTTCAATTCAACACAGAGTCTTCATCACCTTCATACACACTTTATTCACAAAACAAACAATAATTGTTCATGGGTAATATATCATTATTACATGATTTAAAATCAATCATTTAAATCCTTATTTAAATTTGTTTAGTAATAACACATTTAATTACACATTTATATATGAATACTCATCAGTAGTGGTATCATATTTTCCTCATATTGAATGCCCCATTAATTTCTGTGGGTATTTTGTTTCATGCAACTCATAAAGAATACTAGAAGGATTAAGGTTCCCCTCTTTCTTCTTAATGTGGTGTCTATCTCTATGAATCATTATCTATATTCATACATGTAACTCATATTTAATTACATAATAAAATACAAAAACTCATCAAAAATACCCAATGCTCGGGTCTTCTCCATTCTTCACATAAATGTTACAACTCATGTAAGAATCTGATTCACGTGGATTCATCAAAATATGATCTTCTAATCACCCGAATACTTATTGACATATTGATAAAACATACAACCATTTTTTCCAACAATCTCCCCCTTTATCTTCTGTTTTTAATATCCATTCATATCATAAAAGTTAATATGTGGTAACATCAATTATTCTCCCCCTTATTTAAAATAAAATGAAAAGGATAATTGGACAATTTTAAACTCATATTTCTTCTCAAAAAAATCTTCACATATATTTTAAATAAGGGGATGATATGACATGATACTTGGAACAAAGCCTTTAGTTAATAAACACTATATCTATATGATCCATCCTAGTGTAGAAAGAAATAATTAAATAACCAATATAATATAATCTACCTATAACACATACTCATATGTGATACTAAAATTAGATATTCTCAATTATCAGGATGAGTAATTTTAAGATAAGAAATACATGATCCTGCACACACTTCAAAAAACACATTAGAAAGTTCAAGTGCAAGAACAAATCCCCCTTTTCTCATTTTTTCATTAAATAAGTACTCAACCTTAATGAATATAATTAAGAAAAAATGTAAGATAATGTGATTGGAATACCTCAAATCTCTTATAAGATCCTCCTTAAGAGATGAACTCATTATTCATCATGGGAATTTATGTACTCCATGATGAACAATACTTCTCCTTCAATTCCATTCAAGTAAACTCATAACACATAAAATAATAAGGAATAAGGAGGAACCTCTTGTATTCTATAGAGGAAACATTCAATGTGAGAGTTTTCTCTCATCCTTTATTTCTTCTTATTTCTAAGCCAAGCATGGGATGTGATTTATTTCTTATTACATGCTTCATGGATTATGCACATATTTCCTTCCCATGAATTTCCTCTTTATTTGGAATACATTTTCCCCCTCCTCCACAGCTGGTACAACCTCATTATTTTTCTTCCAAATTTTTCATCTTCTCTTCCAAGATTCTTATTACAAGGGATTTGATTTTGGTTCTTTAAACACCATTTTTTGATACTCGTTTTTATCTTTAAAAACATTGAACTTATTTTCTATCTTAATATGACTTCTTTCAGGATACAAAAATTCCTTGTAAGTCATATGAGTAGAGTTTCTCCACATAGATTATTTACCCTTGCATGTTTTCCTCTAAGTGAAATACCTTTCCATATGATCTAGGTTAGAAAAAATGAATCATTTAGGTATTCTGTGAGATGCGTGAACGCCGTTCACGTATCTCTTCTCTCGGGAAGATGCGTGAACGGCGTTCACGCATCACGCCCGGGTCCGGGATGCGTGAACGCCGTTCACGCATCCCCGACCCATTTTTAAAAATATTCGAACCCTATACCCTTTTATCAAATTTTAATTCTTTAAAAACCCAGATAAAAAAATTATCCTCATGGTTTCCTCCTCACATATTCTCTTTCATAAAGCTTTCGATATTGGTCAAAAATTAGATTTGGTTTGTGAAATGGACTCTTACAATGCTTTTGAAACTATGGAAAGATCCCAAAACAATCATGAATAATATACTGAAATAATTGGATTTTGTAGCTTTTCATGGAGGTTATATATAAAGGGATCCAAACAGATTTCATGAGGATGCTACATGTTAGGGGAGTAAGTCAAACTCTTCCACCAATAAATAAATTTTTTGAATCTCTCATTCCACCACTAATTTCAATTTGAGTGGTCAAGGATTGTTGTATTCTATTGTGTGGAGATAAATTGATAAATAAATATCTAGTGGAGATCTTTCCATCATTTAATGGTCTGATTTTTTAAACTGGTTTACCAAACAAAATATGGTCTTGTAAAGTATAAATAAAGTTCATGAGTTTGGAGGCTTCTTACTACTCACGGTTTCCCATCATGGGACTATACCAAGATAAAAAATGTGTCGTGTGATATTCTAGATCCACTGATCCATTTAACATTGGAGGCATTGGATTCATAATGTTGGGTGGGGAAGAGTTGCATGGACACCCTTTCAGGGTAATACCCTATCTTTAGCTACCCTAGTGCAAATCATCCTTCAATAGAGTCCAATTGGGTTATCAATGACTCAATAGTTTCAAGGAGTTCTTATGGGATGGAAGAAAAAGAATTTATTTAAATAAGGGAAACAACAGGTGGATCCTAATATGGTTGTTCTACTTGCATTTGATACTAATAACAAACATGGGATGACCTGTGGAAATTCATTTGACATAGATATGGTTTCTTCCCTAATGGAGGGAACTCCTAACATTTTTTTCTATTAGATCTAAATAAATTGGTTTTCTAGATCCTAGATTGAGAAGACGTATTGTCTCCACCTTTTTTGGTATTACGATCTCTTCCTACTATTGCAGATCTATTGGGAGAGTAAGAAGGGGATCAGATTTAGGGACACATCTAGTAAAGATATTTCTTCTGAGTAATTCCACATTGAGTCTATTCAACTCCTTAATATCTTCCTCATACTAGGAAAATAATTCCTAAAATTTAATATGTTCAACTTCATATGGTAACTGGTAGGATGTAGCCACACCTTTACCCTTTATATGATTGAATATTGTCTATGTGGAGATAGATTAACATTTAAGGTAGCTCCCAAATTTTTATCTAGCCTTTGATTTCTAGTATGTACACCTTCTTCATTTATTTTGTGTAAACTGTGTTCTAAATAGAAACATCTTACTCTTGTTATCCAACACTATTCTCATGTTATGTACCATATCAAGGGACAATGATGATGATTTTTACCAATTAATAATTAATTTCATGATTTATATCTCCATTAACATGATAGGAGGGTTGGTCTCCCTGAGAAGATCCATTGAAAAATTCACGATCTTTAGGAGTAGTTTCGCCCTCGATGGGTCTCTTTAGCTTTCGACCTCTACAGGGACTCATCTATTTTTTAGGATTCTCCTAGGGATTCCTTGTTGAGAGTAACTAGAAGTGAATCTCTCAAAAACCATATTTTAAAAACATTACAAGATAAATATGGGTAACCGTGTGATGAAATCATTGAGGAATATTTTTTTATTGCACGTACTATCCAAGAAAAGACTAATCTCTATAGGGAAGGGGATTGAGGAAAAAATTCCCTGATACCTATGGTATAAGGATGCTTATGATCTATTTTTACAAAATTGTAGACTAAATTTGAGGATTTTGAAGGAGGTGGATATAGTAAAAATAACCCCAACATTACAGACTACGATTTCTCTATGATTTCCATGGTTTCAGTTATTACATATTCCCTCTTGATATTGAAAATATTTCTTCAATAATGAGTTTTTTTAAATACATACTTTGAATGTGATATAATTGCTTCCGAATGAAATGGTACTACTCAAGGTATCACTTTCCTTAAATTATAAACTTGTCCAATGTTTTTAGATTAATGGTGTAATATTTTTTTAGTGGATCACTTTTGTTTGTAGCAACATTTTTGATATTTGTTCATATATGATTATTTATAGTCGAACCATATATTGAGTGTATATATTGATTATGAGAGTCATATCAATGTTATAAAATTAAATTATGTTACTTTTGGTGGGTTTTATATTTAGGTACGGAGGTGAAATGAAATGATTTGTGTTTACTCAACCCCTGATATGGGTTATGGATGGGGAATTAGTGACGAAATGACTTAGATTGTTCAAAACATTATGAAATTCACATTGAAGACCCTCATATTTCATTCTAAATTTTAGGAATCGTATAACTAAAAGGTTATCCAATTTAATATAATGGTGAAGTTATTCTACTTCCATGAAATGATCCACACATCCATAATAGTTAAGGAATTTCTCTTATAAATAGTGAAGAGTCATCCAAAGATTTAGACAAATATGACGTATGCATTCCTCTTATAATGTTTTTGGAATAAAATACTGAGGAGTGGTTAGGGGGCAAGATATGACCAGTATGTTGCCTTTGGCCTATTTTCCCCACATTATCAATGTATTCTCTTTGTCTTATGTGTTTTATTCCTCTAATTTCTCTTACCAATGTGGTCATTTCCAAAATACCATGCTATAAAAGGTAGGGTTTATATGAATCTCCTTTATTTTGATGGAATATAGGAAATCCAAGGGTGGCTCAGATAATGACCATTGCATTATGAAAATTTTTGGATAAGAAACATTTCTTCGTTTAAATGATTAGGAATCAAATATAGATATCCATATCTTTAAAAATTCTTCATGATATGAGGTATTTATCATAATTGATATCGAAAGTTGGGAACGTTCTCATCAAAATGAAATTTCACGATGGGGAGTAACTTTATAGTGAATACCATCATTGGTAGTAAAACCATCATGGCTTCTCATCTATCCATTTAGAGGATTTAGATAGTATATTCCATATATATGACCTTTAGGGTAGACAATGAAAAGGCGATTGACTTATTTCTATATGATATTTTGACCACGAGGATGGATTCTATATTACTTATTACAAGAAAGGTTCTCATGATTGATATCATTATGAACATGAAGGAGGAATTCATGGTAAATAATTTGGGAGGACCTGCAATGTTTCTTTTAGAAAAGTCTTGGGGAGGACCTTCACAAACACAAATATTGTTTACTTGGTCTGAAAATGAGTCAATAAGATCTTGGGATACTGATGATAGATACTTGAGGGCCTTAAGAAAAATATCATTAAGTATAGAAGGGATGTGGGTATAATTATATACTTCAGAAAGTCCTTTGTGAGACTTATTATTTAGATGTTCTTCATTGGTTAGTCAGAGTCACATGTTATGAACAATAAATTTCATATAGGAGAGACCACCTGATCACGTCTCATGTTTCTTTCAGGATATGCTAACAAGATTTTTTCATTTTAGTAGGGATATATTCCTAACATAATATGGCCATCATAATGGAATGATAATATTTAGTTGGAATGAGAATGTGTGCCTGATTATATTTTCCATTTATCATGGGAGTGTGTCGATGAACCGCCTAGATAGGAACACGAATGTTTTCATACTCTTGAGTAGTTATTACATTATATAGATGAGATAATATAGTGGTGGGAGTGGGGTTGTTTGCCCAATCCCTGATAGCTACTGCCAAATATTTATAATAACAATTTTGCAGAATGTTGGAAAGGATGTAAGTATACCCCCTATTACAACCATGATATGACGACATACATTCACAAGTGAAATAAGTAAATACACAAATTACATGGTTTGAGTAGGGATATTTGAATAATCCTGTCCTCTAATTCCCATTGGAATATATGGGTGGGATTTGTGTGTGGGGGTAGATACATGGTTGTCACCCCTACTTGTTGTCAAGATATACTGAAAAGGTTTTCCAGTTTCTGCTACAACTTACTGGAATACTCAATGGGTACAGGAAGGAATATGTGCCTACACATGTATTTATAAAATATTATATTGGTATTCATCTTGAATGTATGTGGGGATATAGGATGGTTTCTGATTTTTCATAATTTAGCACCCTAAATGGGGTTCCATTAGTACTCAGGCCTGGATGACCTCAGTTGGGGACTGTGTTGTGACCTCTTTAGAGGATTGATGGATTAATTAAACATGGAGTTATCAACGGTGATTTTTGGAAGAATATCTTTATGGGAACCCCTATGTTGAGATGAGCCCAATGATGACCTCCTATACTACCTCCCTATGATTAGTTAAGCTATTTATATTATATTTTTAGAGAGATTCCTTCAATTATTAGAAAAGGAAACCGATGCCTCTTGATTCTTTTGTACCACCTATGTATAGGTTGATAGTTGGTGGGGATTTATATATTAGAGATAGTTTCATGTGATCTACAATTTTGTGATAGTAGCATTGATATGTTACTCTTGAATTATTATGTTCGACTCCTTTCACTGAAGGTATGGGATTGTTGGAAACATCCTCTAGTTTGATGAGGACCTAGTTATTACGAAGCCAAATGTGTAAGTTTGTTGTGATTGATAAAACTCCATTTAGATCGAAAGGATTTCTACCTGATGTTCATGAGGTTAAAAAACACACAAACAAGGAAACCTATCAAAGTAGAATCAAAAGTAAAAAATGTATACATGATTGGTTTCATTAAAGGATCCATGTTGGGACTATTTTTATTTCTCAATAAAAAATGGCCTAACTTGTTGCAAGGTCTGCTATTATTGGTCAATAAATGAATAATTTTATGTTTACCTTTTTTTTTTTTGCACACAAAGGTTGTTATTTGATTATTCATATATATGTAATTACTCAAACTCTTTAGATGGTTTCCAATATGGTTTATTCATGGAATTAGAAACACTTAATGATTCCCACATCCCTGAGGGATATAAACCTTCCTTATAAAGGCATATGATCCCTTGAAATTTTTTATAATGATTCATAGGAACTCACATTGGTTTATATGATTGGAGTTCAAACTCATTACACCCTATTAGGAGAATTATTTCCTACTTTGAGACTCTCTTATAGATTTATTTCATGATCCCTAATCCTTCCAAAATACCAATATACGGATTGTCACCCTCTACATTATCAATTGATTATTTACACATGTGGATGTGAACATATATATGTATCGTAGGTTCGCTATCAATGATATTATCTGTATATATCATAGGTTCAACATTTTGTTTCCTTTATTATTTTGTGATTATAGTTTTAAGATATATATCTTGGAAATCTGTAATTTATCTTTATCTAGGGAGATGATTTTTAATATTTAGTTGGGATTAGTCTCATGATGAGGCTTTCTATATATCCTCATAAAGGTAATTAGAACCCATGTAATTCAATTCCACTTAATGGGACATATCACACATTTTAAGACCATTTAAAAAGGACCAAACCATTAATTTTAATGTTTTACAATAAGTATGTAAAGGTGAAAGGTTCCTAGATAAGTTTGGTGATATGTTTGCAATTGACCAACACATTATGGTTGATCTCATTGGGAATATGTCCTGAAATGGTCAGGTTGATCTTACAAGGAATATGGACATATGAAGTTTGATGTCATTAGGAATATATTCTGATGAGGATGAGATGAAAATAAAACAGAAGAAATATATAATTCTAGGTGGGGGTATGATCTTACTGGGAATAGGTACCTATAAATAAGGTAATGGAGTAAATATTTTGGGTTTTAACCTCATGGAGGCATCCTATGTATCCCATTGATATGTGAATGAAACCCCACATAGTTCAGATCTATTGGAGATTACAACTATACGAGAGTCTAAAAGAAGAAATATTTATTATTCTAGTGACGTGATCATCACTGATCTCTAATCCAACATGATTCATGCATAGTGTGTGAAATAAAATATTTTATAACATTTATTATATCACACAGTAACATTTAAATGGGAAATAGATATGGGAATTTCACATGAATTGGAAGCCCATGATTGAACATACTTCCTTGTACCTCAAGGAAAGAGATGTATGATATCCTACAAGAAATTCCTTAGGATTACTTTAGGAGGGATTACTATATAGGAATATACTACCTTATCCAATAATGGATGAGGGAAAGGCTACTAAGAGCCATCCATAAAGGAAGATAGGTACTTATTATAAGATGGATATCCATGTATGGATTTTCCTCTTAAATTTTTCTAAACCCTATATTGGGGCTTCTGAATATGATAATTTAGAAAACATATGGCACAACTACTACCCAATTCACTTTACACTTTAGGAAGTGTGCATGATATGTATACTTTTGTATGAACTAAGAATTTTTCTACCACCTCCTCCACAGTTGGTATCCTCATTACCAATGTACTTCATGATCATGAACATATAAAGGGACCGATCTATCAATGAGGTTAAATTGGGGGAAATCCTTTATAAAGGGGATGCATAATAAAAAGAGGGACATGATGGGGTGTCCCAGACCCCATCCATTTAAATCTTATGGCTGTGTGGGAAGCCTTTATGAGATCATTACCAATTTGGAGACATGGATAAAGGAGTGATCTATATTTGAATAATGAAATTTTCTAACATAGATCTTTGTGGAATCATAGACCATGTAATATTTGGGAAAATTAAAATGTACATTTTCCAATTGATACATGGGTGAACGTAAGGTGAATTCACACATGTGATACTTGGTTGAAATAATGAAATTACACCCAAGTGATACTTGGGTGAACTAAATATGACTTCACCAAAGTGATATTTGGGAGTTGTATGATCTGGGTGGCACCACATGGTTTAATCTTTTCCTTGATGATAATGGGTCACTTTAGATTCTTTCATAAGAAAGGCAGACATATATGTGGTTATGTAAGGGAACTCACCCTAGTGCTATTAAACTATGTATGAAGTGGTTCTTCACAATTGTTCTTGGTGTTTTAGAAATTTCAAACTTAAATACCCTTCACATTTTATTATTTACCTATTATTTTAGAGAATAATAAACCACCTAAGAGTTTTGAGGACTTGAGAAAGAGATATGGGAAACCATATATTTAAGTTGTCTCTTGGTCATCCAAAATGTGAAAATGAGGAAACAAAGGGGATTATTTATAGGAAGTTTTAGGACTATGGGTAAAAGGATTAATCTAAAGAAAGCGAGTAATGAAATTTGGACTTGAATGAGTTAGTTTTTTTTAGTTCCAAGTTCAAGGTTCACTTGGTAATGCTTCAAAAAATTTACGGGTACTATACTACAATTATGTGTACCTTTTTCTTTATGTGTTTGGGGTACTCCTCCTTCATCTTCTTCAGCATAATTTTTGGAGTAGGGGAGCACTAAAAATTTTATATTGTGTTTAATAAAAAAATCTTATCGAGGGTGTATACAATTTTTTAATATTAACAGGGTTAATTATTTATGTAGAAGTAATGGTGTAACTACTATGGTTGGATGGAAATACATCATTTTGAATATCAATACCCTAGGATATTTTAAATACTAAAATAGTATTATATTTTTCATTTCAAGGTGTTCTATATTAGAGTGTTATGTTAGAGAATGAGTTATTATAGAGAGAATACATGGTCCCATAGGGGAGAAAAGTGTAAATGTATAAATAAAAATAAGATTACACACACCCATTGTGTGTTGTAGAAGAATAAGTGAATATTCTATATTAATTATATGTTCAAAATAAAGACTAATTTGAAAATTTTATAGTGTATTCAAGAAGGAGATGAGTCTAATGTTTTCGGTGACTTAATTTACTTTTGAAGATGTATAAGAGACTATTTTTTAAGATACAAACTAAATAAACTATGATGAAAGATAAATTATTCTCTTTATAAATATATAAGATCTAATTTCTACAAGTTTATTTAATTTGGAAAATCCTATCATAGTGAATTCAAGAGACAAAAATATATCTTTTCATGGATTTTTAAGTAATAATTAATACATTTATAAAATTGAGGGAAATATTTTTATATGCGTATAAGAAAAAACCTAGATTATTTATATTTAAAAGGATGATTCTAGTGGATACTATCACTATGAGTGATTTTGAGTCATGCCAATGACGTAGTTGTTAATGATTACCTATGAACCTAAAAAATTATCCTAGTATCTCTATATATGATTAATTATAGGTGAGTATAACTTAATTAATTTATTTTACATATCTTGAGTTTTTATTTAAGAACAAATAAATATAATATAATGTATATCTTCATACACTCTTACAATTTGCATAGATTGATTTGATTAAATCATAAAATTGTTTAGAAAACTAGCCATTAATTCAAACATCTTAGTGAACCAATATTGTGATCCTCATAAATAATAATTCTATTATATGTTAAATAAATTTGAAAACAATAAAATAAATTTAACTCACCCATCATTATCATTTGAATTTTTTTTATGAGTTAAAAAGTTGTACTATGTTTTTGTTTCTAACTAAATATAACATCATCAATATAAATTAAAAAAGGAAAATATTTTTCAAAAAAGTTTTCTTAAAAAGGAATGGTATTGTTTACCCATAATAAATACTTTTTAAAAAATAAAAAAAATTAAACTTTAAAACAAAGCTATAGATTTATTATTAAAGATATACAATATTTTAGTAAGTTCAAATACATAATTTAAAAAGTTATGGTTTTCAAAACTAAAAGGATATTAATTATAAACTTATTCAATATTAAAAACGTTTTAAAAATTATATTCAATGTATATTTGGAAAAAATTAAAATTCATAATCAAGGAGGATCCTTTTGAAATATAATATAACTACAATAGTAAATGTCTCTTAATAATACATAACATGTTTTTGATTAAAATATTTAGAAACAAACCAAGGCTTCTTCTCAGTCATCAACTATTTATCAACATAGATATTTCTAAATACCAATTGGTAACTATAATAATATATTTTGATGGATTATTAACTAAATAATATACATTATTCATTTCTAAAATGAACCAGTTAAGGATGTAACTTGAATTGAAACCTAACTCAATATTACATTGGCATAAAGGGAATTCCCAATTCCCATGGGCTGGAAGATGCTACTTGGAATTCTTGAAATACATTTGGGAATGATTTATCCATTTTAAAAAAATATAAATAAGCATTAGGGAAAAATAGACCATTCAAAAAAGATTAAATAAACACAAATCCAATATAGAGAGATCAATGAATCCATAAATAAGGATCAGTGGAAGAATATATAGAAAATCTAGTTACAAAATACACCATTTCAAAATGATGATACAATGCCTGAAATAAAAATACATCCCCAAATTTTATTGACCCTAGAATACATATCCAAAAATACATGGTTTCTGATACCAATCCCAAGTCTTCTATTGATAAGACCAAATAAAAAAATATAATCCAACTAAAACATAGATAATTTAAAATATAATGGTGTGATGTATAATTTTAAATTGGACTCCACCAACCAAGTTAATGAAATTTCTTTTAAAATAGAACCCATAAATTCTACTTTGAACATAATTAAAAAATTATTTCTTCACATAGACGAACATAGAGAAATAAGAATTTATATGGTTCCATTTTATTTATAAAACCAATGAAAACACATTTAAAAAATTAACTATTGACGTATAGCTTAAAATCATACTATAAAAGCAACACATTGGTGTAAAAACATTACCTTGAAAATAATTTAAAATTTAATAGAGGCTCTAGAGAATTTAATAATGATACCATTATTTCCCCTTTATTATTAAAAATTCCAAAACACCCTTAAGACAACTATTTCCGAATTAAAGAACATACCATTAAAACCCAAGAAAAAATAGTTTGATATGAAACCAGAATGACAATTTTATTTTCCTTCTTTAAAAACCTTCCTCAAAATAAATTTTCAATTTCCTTGAAAATAAATCCATAAAAAGTAATATGAAGTGTGTATAGGTCAGAACCATGATTTCAATTACAATTTAAATGTAAAATAATAAATAATCCATAAAAATATTCTACACAATCTCATATGAAGTATGGGATTCAAATATTTAACATATAAAAAGTTCTCTTTTCATTTCATATCTTCAAAATTTTAATCTCGACCACATCCTTATCCCTAATCATTCTTAAAAACATCTAAAAAATTTAAAAGTATGTTATGATAAATAAAACTCAGTAATATATATATATATATATATAAAGAATTAAAGAAACTCATTATTCCATGAATACACATATGAATATTTCTTTTTTTAAAAATAGACTTTTAACTCAAAATAAACATTTTAATATTAATTAAATAAAACCATCTACCCAAATATTTTCATAAAACATTTCATAAGAAATAAAAAAATAAAAAAATCATAATGTTTTTTCTATAATAATGAACAAATCATGAAATCATTTTCACAATATCATAAATTTCACCCTTAAAAAGAAGAATATAATTTCGGATTAGATTACTTTGTGAAATCATATGATTTAAATAAATACATATAACATGAATTGATAAATCTTTTTGGTTACCCGTGACATCGTTTTCAAGTCACACTTATAATCAATCATGTAAATGGAATAACTTACCCAATGAATTTACGAGATATATCTGGCTCACGTGTCCTAGGTTTATAATGAAACCACCCATTATTGGATTATAAGAGTTCCAACCATCCATGGGTTATAATTGGATAAAAAATCCTTAGTTTTAAACAAAACCACTTTTCAACATAAAAAATTTCCAAAAATCACAACATAATCATAAAACAAGATATATTGCGTTAAATTATTCTTTACACACATAAGAAAAACATTTTTAGATATCAAAATACCCATTCCATTTAAAATCCTATTTGAAAATACAAATATCATAACGTATGATTATTTTTATTTAAATAAAAAAAGAAATATTTTAATTTAATTTAAACATAAAAAAATTGACTTGGTGGTCGAAATAACCATTGACAATATATATATTAAAATAAAACATTTTCCCCATTTCACAAAACATTTTTTAGAAAATACATAAAAAGAATAATTTTTAATACATATGAATGAAATTCAAAAGTGACATAAAATTTCCTTCATATTTAATTTATATTCATATAAATATATTGATAATGTAATTTTTAGAATATGTACATGGAATAAAAATATTTAGAAAATAAACCTTTAAATATTTTAAAACAATTTTTTAAAGTAATGTGTCCCTTACATTGAGTCTGACTGGTCACTTACATACTTATATTACAAAATAATTAAATTATGTTAATTATTTACTTTCTTCAGATGATTTTCAAATTTTATTATTACTTTTATTTTACCTATTACCATGTTATATATATTTACTCAATCATTTATATTCACATCGGATTTTTTGTGATATTTAGATTAAATGTTAAAATTAGATTTGGTATGTTTAATATGGTTAAAGTGTTTATTATTAAATAATATCAAAAAAATAAATCATAAAATAATTATCAATTTTATATAATAATTAATCTTTTCAAACAAACCATGAATGTTGGTTATAAAAAATTAATTACATTACAATCATGGAAATGGTAGGCCGTACGTACACATGAGTAAGGTTTATATTTTTCAAAGAACTTGATGGAAATAAAGTAAGAAATTTTTTATCTTTATAAAATTCATTAATATATCATTAATATCATATTATTTATTTAAATATACTTATATATAGTATCTATATGATTTGTTATTGAAAAAAAAATCACATCCCTTCATAGAGGTGGCAATCCACACGTAAAAAAATGACGTTATCATTTTTCAATGGATAGAAATTCAAGAAATTTGATGATATATTATCAGTAAAAAATTATAAATATTTAATTAATATAAAATATATACTTTATAAGTATCGTTATAACCATCCTTGAGAGGTGGTGATAGAAAATTAATTACACCGGTTCGTAAGGCGGTTGTCCTCTGTACACATGAAAGATTTTTAAATTTAAAATTTGATAAAAGAGGAGATGGATATAGGTTACTACATTAACATAATAAAATAATAGTATATGTAATATATTTATGTTATTTTTCCATCATGGTTGAAGAATATTTTGTAGAGGTAGATGAAGAAATAAAATTAAAACACTAGCTTAATAACAATATCACTTCTTCAAATATCCTATTTAGGTTTAGACCTAAAGCATTTTTAGGTAGGTTTTACGATCAAAATAGGGAATCTAGTACATGATAAGGGATGTTTTCAAGATATTTTAGTTGGTATTTCTACCTATAGTTCTAAAAATGTGTAAGGAAGAGATAAGAGGAGGTTTCATTTTATATGTTAGGGGAGAGGCACTCTGGAAATTTCTTAAATTATTGAATTAATATATGTTAGTTTTTATGAATAAATGGATAATAAATGATATATTTATAATATAGGATTAGGATGTGTCAAAATATTATCATAAAAAACATGGATTAACTTTGGTGACTTTTTAGCCATTATCTATTTGTTTTAATCCCAAGTTACCGATTTTTTATAATTACTGCGATATCAATGTATTTTTCACTATTTACGGGAAAAAATTACTATTAAAGGAAAATGACCAATAAATGGACTTGAGTTTATATTTTAAACCATATACCATTCACTTGGATTAAGATAATAATTTTAAAAATTCTAAATTATTTAATATAATATTGTTTATATTAAAATATCTTTAATGTCATTTTGAAACCATTAAAGGAATTTGACTTTGAAAAGAAAATAAAAACAATAAAATTATAATATAATAAATTAACACATACCTAATATGGTATTTTTATCTATAACGTTTATTAGATAATATAAATCACTGAAGAAATATTACTTTTAGGGTTTTTAAATTCATTTACATAATTTTTATACTACTAGCACAAAGAATTAGTCGGAATTTTTTATGCGTTTATGGTAATTAACTAATCAATAAAAATAGAAGTAAATTAAAATGATAATTTTTTTCATATTTCAAATAACCATTTATAACATGAAGTAAGCTATTTTTATCCCCGACATAAAATACTATAGATATTAAAATAAATAGAGTGGCATTTTTGACTATACCCTTTACTTAAATATTATAAAATTCAAAATCCAAGATAAATAGTAGAAAATGTCATATTTTCTAAATTTGGATGATTATTAATGAAATATACTCAAATAAATAAAAAAATAAAATTATTATAATAAATTCGAATTCTATTTTTGAATTAGTTTTAACCCAAATTGATCTATTTTTCCTTTATGGTGGTAATAAAAATTTACTCTGAGTACTATTAATAATGAATGAAAATTAGTGGGAAATATTTATAGAATTTAAACCTCATAATACCAAATTGGGAATCCATTTTTCATTATTCAATTTATATAAGTGGAATTATTTTTTTTAAAATTAAACCCATAAAACGTGATAAAAAATTGGTTTTCAGAAAATGCCTTTTAAGTATAATAGTATTTACAAAATTAAATTATAAAATTCATTCTATAAACCATAATTGTATTATTTTTAATCAAAATAAAGTAATTGAATTTGAAAAAAATTAAAAAATGTAATTTTTCAATGATAATAATTTTAATGAAAATACAATTTTGAATAAAATCATTATTTTTCTGTGTTCATTGAAAAATTAAACTATTTATGAAATTCTAAAAAATTCATTATAAGATAATTTTTGATATATTGATCTAAAAAATGAATTTTTTTTTTGAAATTAAAATTCTATATTTTGGAAATTAATCCTTAAACAAAACTACATAATATATGTAAAAAAATTTAGTAAGAATAAAAAAAATTCCTTTATGAATGGGAAATTACCTTTTATTGAATATATCTCTACAAAATATAATTAATTAATAATACATAAAAATAATTTATTATAACATTAACTAGATTATTACATGGTTTTTCCCTTTTATCATGATCTTTTTAGTCATCCTTGTTTCTCCCGACGGTTCTCCCGGTGTTTGGAATTTTGTCATTTTGCTATCCTCCATACACTATCAATGGATTTATATGGGTAAAAACAATTATGTTCAGGAGAAATCAATAGGCTAATTTTGAATTCCCATATCAATTTTGTATTTTTTTTAAATTTTACAAGTCCCTTGAGTTTGGGATTGTTCACACTCATTGTTTGGAGTCTTCACAGTTTTTTTGAGGGTTGTATGGTAATCCCACATGGTTAGAAGTAACATTGTTGAAACCATACGTGGAGTTTTGTTATTGAGTGAGTAGAGTTTTGAATGGTATTTTTATAGTTTTTGTGACCATGAAAGTCTTAATAGTAATCATTGTGGATTTTTTTTGGTGTAAAAGTGACACACATAGTAGGCACATAGTTACAACTGACCGTGTTGTCCAAACTTTGCAGTATGCCCAATTATTAAATATTTTTAATTCTAAAATGTTACCAACCTAATTTTTAAATTCTTAAGGATAATTATTATTTCCCCTTTTTTTGGCCGAACCTCATGGCACATGATTATCCCTTTCTATTTTTTTAATGGCTTCCTCCTTTGGTGTTTGTCCGTGATTCAAACTCATATTCTTGAGGTAACCTTCTTTATTACTACTCATCTCCCCAATTCCTTGTTATTTCTTTAGTTTTAGCTTCTCCTACATACCCAATATGACTTCGTCACTAGTTTTAGTGTTTGGAGTTTACACAATCATAGGTATTTTTATGTCTAGGTTTAATAAGCATAGTCTTCATGAACATTTGGCCTTCCCTTATTGTAGGTGACATGTTCCACTTGATTAAAGGTTATTGTTTCTATGTAATCCATTATCTTGACAAATTATTTGGATCATGAGATTTCTAAAATCCATTTAAATTTCTAGTAATTATTATAAATTACTAACTTAATTGGATTTAAATGGTCTTCAAGGTTTTCATCACTTGACAAAGACTAATTTTCCTAGATTTTAACGTTTTAACTTAATAGTTGATGTTTTTAATGTTCCAAGTTTGAATAAAGGCATTGGGATCCATCCTTTAAATATATTTTGGATTTTGAAATTATATACCTGGAACCAATATGATATTTTCAAAAGGGGGTGTCGAATAATTTTTGGTAAATTAAAAATGTGGATTTTAACACTTATGGAGTGTTTCCAAAATGGGGTTTCATCACTAAAGAAATGTTTTATTTTTAAAGAATTCATTATTTTATAAAGGATATTTTTATTTCAAAGTGGAATTTTGTCCTTGATATGAATTTTGAAAAAGTTTTTCATTTAAAATTATTTTAACAAAGGGATATAAAGATTTGGTATTCAAAATTAAACTTTCAAAAAATGATTTTATGGAATTTGTATTTTAATTGATTTTTCAAAAGTGATCTCTAAAGTTATTTTGTAGCCCGGGTTCATGGTTTAGATTTTTATGTTTTTTTAAACCTTAGTATTCAGAGTTAGATTTAATCCCCTGATTGAAACTTTATAAATGGAACTCAAAGTGATACTCTTATGTTTACTCCAAAATATATTCCCGTAATTATTGTGCTTTATTTAGGATTATCATATCTAAGGTATTTAGTTTATTTATTGTTAAGATATGTTTGATTTTTTTAATATTGTGAAATCAGGTATTTCCTGAGAGGGTGATAAAGGTAAGATGAGGTTTATAATTTATTCTATTTTGATTAATATGATGCATATTTGTTACTGATATCCACTTGATTTCATAAATGGGAACCCTAGGATAAGTGATAAGTATATAGTTATGAAACATAATTTGGAACATAGGATACTAGTTTCCCCTATAGTGTGAAATATGGAAAGATAGGGATTTATATTCCTAATGATTCCAGTGTAGGTTAATTGGAAGGATTATATATTTGTTTAAGATATGACATACATCGATTGCTTGTCCAGAGTTCTTGTAATGTATAGTAACATCTTATCTTTTAATATAGTGAGTTATTCATTTTATTTTTTCATATTTTATAATAGTATGTAAATGATTTTTTCTTTAATTACCTTGATTTCTTTATTCTATGTAACCCATGAAATTTTTATTTTAATTTGATCATGGTTATTGATATGGTATCTCCTTGTGTCCTTGATTTTTAGGGGTTATGAGTAATATATAAAATGATTTATTTATAAAGAGGTTTTAGGTATGGATTTTAAAAGAGTAAATGATTTTTGGTGTAAATAGATGGTTTTATTTAACATTCTTGGATTAGTATATTAAATTATTAAAGTATCTTTCTTAATTTTTCAAAGGATTTTAAATTGGAAATAGTTTTTTATAGGACTTCCAAGTGGAGAAACATGTGACTTATTTTCCATTATGAACTATCTAGTCAAGGATTATTTTATAAATGTAGTTTAAACTAGTTTTTTTTGGAAATTACTATTATAAGGCATTGTATAGACTCTATGTTGAGATCTCACTAGGCATGTTTAGATAACACCTTGCATGAACCCCTTATTGTATTGATCTATTATGTTTTATTTTTAAGAGCCCAGTTCTTGTCCCATGTTTCTTTATAGCTATTTATTTCAAGGGATGTTGTATCAGGAGATGGTGAGTACCCAAAAACACTTTTGAGGAGTTTTAAAGAAATCACTTTGTAAATAATAAATATCTCTAAATTGTTTTTCAAATAATTTTAAAATAAGAATCTATGAAACTATGATAAAAATACTTTCTTTTAGAAACCATGAAAACATAGAAATAAATTTTAATATAAAATTGAAAAGATGGTGGAAATATTTTTTCATATGGAAAATAGTAAAAGGAGATGATTTTCAAACATAGATGAAAGAGACCGATATAAAAAATATTCAAAACTTATTTTAAAAAATTAAAGAAGGTAAATTAATTTAAATTAAACCTAATATGTTAAGGTGTCATATAGAAGGAAATTCACAAAAGAATCCAATGAATATGGACAAGGAAAAATGGAGGTTCCTGACTAAAAAGAAAAGGTAGACTCAGTTTCCGTAGAAAGGGTAAATAATGAGCTAAAGGGTAAACTAAAATATGAATAAGACACATATAACACCATGAATTAATATCATAGAATAAAATGATAGGTAATTTAGAAAAACAAATTATGAAAATTACCCAAATTTATTATCTTTCAAAAGAAATATCTCCTTAAAAATGATATTGGGGATGAAACCCTCATGGTTTTGGTAATGTAAGAACTAAAAGAACTCAACAAAAAAAAATACTGAAATGGAAATTTAAATATCATGATATGGAATATATTTCATACATTAAATTAACAAGGCTGTGAATATAACATTTAAAATTAATAATGACATTCAATATCAAACATATTTCATGAAATTAAATTAATAATAAAGAATGCCTTATAATGTTAAAAACCATCAATTAAAAATGCCATAAAGGATATGATTTATAATGAAACATTAAAAAAATGAATAATGAAATGATATTGATATAGAATATGAAATGTGTAGTAAATACACCATTCAGAAAAAAATGATGTATATCAAAAAATTTGTCTTAATGGTTGAAAATTTGAGATAAGAAACCCTTACCTTAATTCATGAATTAATTTAAAGAAATTGAATATACTATATAAAATAAATAAATATTTTAATCATATATTTCAAATACTAGTTAATATACATAAACTTTTATAAACATAATTTGAAATTTTCTCTACAAGTATATTAGTTATTTATTTTTTATATTTTATATAGGTTGTGAATATTTGTGATCATCTTGAACTAGTTTCATAATAGTGGTTTTGTTCTTCATTATTATCCAAGATTTCATCATTTCTATATTATAATAGGTAATAAAATTAATATTTTATAATTATTTATATTGTTATAATTTCATCCTACGGGAGTTTTGGTTATGATCCTTAAATATGAAATAAATAATGGGTATGTTTCAGTGATTTTGTACAAATGACTATTGGTAAACTAATTCCTATGTTTATAATTAATGTTACCATTACATACCCAAAATAAAATATTTAATTTATTATTTATATTATATATTACCATTAATTAAGTTCTCATGGTAAAATATGATTTTTTTATATCATTGTTCAAGTCTGTAGTTAGACTGACCAAAAATTTTTTATACCAAAATGAATGAATGATTATGATTATGAAAGTGGTTTATATTGGGAATAATATCATTATTTTAGAATAATAATGATAATATATAGGTAATTTAAATTTAGTGAACCATATTTTAAGAGTTTTTAATTAATAATAATGAAACCAAATGAAAAATGAGATATGTTTCTTCATGGAGGTAGTGGTCCTAACAATGCTCGGTTAACGTTTTTAATTCTAGAAGAATTAAAGGGAAAGAAGGTGTATTATAGTAAGAATATTAATAATCATAAATATATTATATATTTTACATTTAATCTTCTCTTTAAACATTAAAATATATAAAAATAGGTGTTGGTAAAAAATGGAAGTCATCACTATATGGAGGTGGTAGTCCGTACAACGCATGAATGATAGTTATGTTTTTTAATAGAAAAATGGAAAGGAGGTTAATATTTATTACATAATAATAATAAAATTATATATACGAACAATACTGAAGTAATTATATAGTATTTATGAATTTTTTTTGAGAATATAATAATGAAAATTAAAGGAATTATGAAAAAATACACTCATTGGAGACTTTGAATTTCCCGTACAAGACTCATTGCAAAAGTATGTCTTAGGCAATTCTATTTTGCATAGATGATAAAGGAAATGTAATAATATTATAAAATAAGGTATATTAGTAGTTATTTAGGTGGAAACCAAATTATTTTTTTGGTCTTGAAGGGGTGGTGGGAGGCCCATTTTATAAGTGGTGATAATTACCTTTTTGTAAATATTTCAACATAATATAAAGATAGAACATGTTTCTCAAGTAAATAAGACCCAAAAATGGAAACTAATGGTTCTTGGGACTAGATAAGGTCTAAAATTACTCAAAAATTCAGTTTCACACTTGTTTTAATCATTCCTTTAGGTCCTTTACTCTTTAAATTTTTACTTCAACCATTTTTCACTATTGTCATTAGTTGTTTACCTACATAAATCATTTTTATGCTAACCAATAATATGATCCTTGATTAATATTTATTTAACTACTGATTCCAAATATTAAATAATATTTATTATATAGTATTTATATGTTTATGAAAACTAAATTTTAACATGAGTGCATAAAATACGTAAAAATCCATTTTTAGAAAGAGTTTATTTTTAGCTTAACATTTACGTGGTGGATAAAACTATCAATGTATTTGATTTTAATAAAATTTATTATAAAAAATAAAATTTACGTAGCTTTAAAATAAATCCAATTTTGTTACCCAAATAATATTGAATTAGAAGAAAAGACAAAAAAGTATTTTTATTGGATAATATTAATTAATTCCTTATAATGTTAATAATTGGTTTTCTAAATTCAACATAGTATTTTTAAAATTTATATTTTTACTCCATAAATACATATTTTATCAATTAAAATGTTTTATAAACTAATTTTTCTTTCTTTTGTAATGATAAATCCATAAAAGTTACAGTTTTGGTAAAAATATTTATTCTTAATATTTACCTAGAAATCAACTATTTCATAAAAAATACCAACATTTAATGTTAAGACAATATTGGCATGAAGAACCTATTTTTCTTTCAAATTCTAATCCAAAAATTGATACATTAATTTTTAATTGGAAACAAAAAATTATCATAAAAATAGTTTTAATTGGATTTTTTTAAATGTTAACTATTCTAATTATTATTTCCAATAAATAATTAATAAAATTGGTATTTATTTATTATTCATATAAAATATTATATATATATATTTTTTGTTTCTTAAAATAAAACACATAAAAAGATATTTTTTTGAAATATTACATTTTAAATCATAAAGTTATCTTATTCATTATTTAGATATAAATTTCAATTTATCAATGCCTTAGGAATGATCACAAGATATATAGATATAAAATTATTAGTTTAACTCCATTTTTACCTTCCAACTCTACTACTATATTTAAATAGTTATATATAACTCCATAATACATTTTTGTTTAGTTTTTGTGTGATGAAATTTGTTAAACACATTAGGTATAAAGGAAAATATATAATTTTAATTATGGGGAGTTACATTTTCCACATTAAATATATTAAATCAAAAAAATAATAATTAACACTCACTAAAACAATTATTCAATGGTATCTTAAATATATATATAACCCAATATATATGATTGAATGAGGAATCTACATTAATATGTTATGGAAAACTTAGAAATAAATATTTTCCCTTTATCAGATTAACTGATTGCATCATTTTTTCTCCACAACTTGTTTCCCCATGACATCCTTTTACACACATGATGAATATTCTAGTTCCTTTGAGGCATTCCCCTTAGTGATTCTTACCACATTTCTGAAACAAATAAATGAATCTTATTTCCTTTATTATCTAGACTTCCATGAGGCATTATCCTTATCTTATTTAGTGTGTTTGAAAATTAAACTATGATCATATGGTTAATCAAAATTCTTGATAGATCGTTTGGAATAATCAAAAGTTTTATCACTTTAGTTATTATCCCATTAGGTTTATTATTAGGACAATACATGCATTTTCCATGAAATCCATTATAAACTTCATTCCTTTAGGATTTAATAACCACTTAATCAAAAAGGAGTTCACATGAGGGATGAAGACCAAAATAAAATAATCTTATAATAATGACATGAAAATTTCACCCTAAAAAATATCAATCTTAAAAATTATTAAAATAGATTTCAATTTAACCTAAATCACTCATGGTTCAATATAGGTTTCTTTAGGTCGGGTTATATCATATTACAAAACCTAATTATGTAACATAATAAATCCTCTTTAATTGATTGAAAAGATACAATGAACAACCAA
The DNA here is from genome assembly GCA_963277665.1 of Viscum album. Lineage (NCBI taxonomy): Eukaryota > Viridiplantae > Streptophyta > Magnoliopsida > Santalales > Viscaceae > Viscum > Viscum album. The sequence continues at coordinate 564,196,837 of OY728134.1, read as the reverse complement.
ATAAAATCTATTTTGAGTGTCTATCCATGTGTCTAATGTTAGGATAACTCATCATGTAGTAGAGTTAAGATTAAGTTGATTCTCAACCATCCTTTTTCAAGTTATTACCCCTAGGTGCATCTGCACCACAACCAAATCCACTTTACATTATCCATTTATAGATGTAATTTCTTGTATAACCACACAATTTATACTTTACCAAAACATCATTATGTTATCCAATACTTAGACTTATCATTTAGACTTATCACTAGGGTTTGAACTAAAGTTATCGTATCATAATACCTAAAATATTCAATATTACATAAACTAACCTAAATAAATTTCTATATAGCATCCCAACGTAAGTTCCACTATGCTCTACCCCGAGATGTTGGACCACAATACCTCAATCACACCTCCCCAAATACAAGAGGCTACCAACTTACGGTGATGACCTAAGGTGTGTATGTGGAGAGACTATGCCATCATTGATCAGAGTGGTTCGCAACTAATTATATATAGTATGATATAATAATAATAAATAATAGAATCAATTACATCACACAGATAGGAGCAGAAACAAATACATAATCATGAAAGATAAAAGAATAAACTAGCAGAAGCTAAATAATCATAAGATACAATTTGAAGATAGTGATGTGATGCATGTATCTATACAAAAATGACTAAGATAAGGGGAGGGTATAAAAGAATATACCAAATGATGAAAAAAAATATAAAATGGAAAAAATAACTACATCTATAATCTCAACCATAGGCTCAGCCCTCTTCTCCCAACTCCATCCTAGAAAATTAAAACAACCAAGAATTAGAAAATATATATTCTTCCCTTTGTATATAATTGAGATCGTAAAATATACTTGCGTACTAAAGGATCCCATTCAGGGTGTGAGATACAATCCTAGTAGGCCATCACCCATAGTTTCTAGGTTGTTCCATTTTTTGAAATAAAAAATAAACCATGTGATTTAATAAATAAAATCATGGTACAAATAAATAATTAAATGCATTGGGCTGGGTTCCACTTGGACACCCATCCAATATACCTACTTGGGCCTAAGATGGAGAGTCTAAACATAAGGAACATACAATGGTAAAGTGAGATGTATATGTATAAAGGTGATGGACTATCCCCAAGATATTTCTTTTTCATAGAGGTTATGTCCCTATATTTTATAAAACCAAGGACCAAATATCATTTAAAAATGTTTCTTTCCATTTTAATCCAATTCAATTCTAAACCACTTTATAAAATGTTGCAAGACAACCTGATCCCATACATGAAAATACAGAGGGATTTTCTAGGTATCGATTAAGGGGATCAGATCATAACCAATTCCATGTATTCTATCCATAGTGAACAAAGGATAAAGTCCCACATGTCACTCTAGGCATGGTTCGAAAAGTAATGTACTAGGCCTTTGATTCTGTGCTTAGTATCGCATATAGGTTCCTGATTCTCCCTTGAGGTACGATATAACCATCGTACCTTCAATACCATCCAATGGGTCTCTCTTAGGGAACCATTTCCACTCATGTGGAGGTAAAAATTAACAAGGCTCGATGATCCAAACTCCAGAATAACTAATGTCACACCCGACGTGTGTACTAACCATCAATAATTCAATCAGTATGAAATGAAATCCCATCCTAGGGGTCCTTATTTCCGAACCCATTGATTCAAACTCAACACTATATTGAAATAATTGAACAATCAATACATTTATAAAAATAATAGAAATAGGTCACATCTCATTTAATTCAAGCCGTTAGATCATATTGGGAATAAAAGTCAATGAATTTCATTAGAAAAAACCTCTATGGAATAGGGAATATGGATTTTCGAACATGGACCATTGATTTAGTTTGTCCATATCATTCAATGGCATGGGTACAAGATTCAACACATGGGTCATCACCCAAATGAAACCAAATAATCACTTAAGGCATTTAATTAGGAGGAAATACCATTGAAGGGGAATTTAAGAAACTAAAAATATGGGTAATTAAGAATAAAGGGGTTGGACACCCCAATTGGGGCGGTCTAAACCAATTAAACCAACCTCAAAGGTGATTTTCCACTAGTTAGGATCATAATAAACATGAAAACCCACATGGAATAATTTATTTAACATTTTGGAGGTGCCACTGGAATGGTCTAGTGAGCAGCAAAATGACATAAATTATACAACACAACAAAACAAAGAGGAGTGTCTTATAAGATCTACCTTAGCCTCATAGAAATTCCATCATTTAGTCTTGACCTTCGATTTGAGCTAGGCTGGAGGAAATAAATGAATCAATCAAATGAGATGAAAATAATAAATATTTTCTTACACCAAAATAGCGCGACATATAGGATAAATAAATTGTAATATATTATAGAGGATTGAATATTGTACATATTTCTTCACATTGGATCTTATGGTGAACAAATCAAAGTCCATTTGAAGTATTTGGCTTAAAACCTTGGTATATGGAGGGATGATAGATTTATAAGAGGGGGGAAGGGAGTCCAACCACTAGATAAAATTAGGGAGGAATAAAGAAATAGGTAAAATAATTTAGGAGGGGAAATATTGTAATTTCACCCACAATTATAACTATGAGTGGTTTGGCTATATGGTTGGCCAAACCATGTGCCAAATGTGCAACATTCACTACTTCAAAGGGGAGACACACATGATTAAGCAAACAGTTTATCTAACCGTGTAAAAACCATGTGAAAATGCACTATCCCAAACCTCTAAAATATCAAATGGTTATGAACCAAGTGTTTCATGGTTGAAAATAATCTATGCAGTCCTTGTAGATCCACTATTTCAACTACACGGTTTAGGGAAAGCAAGCGGGCTAGTCTGCATAGTTTCCTCTAATCATGCAACCAAGTATTTTAATTCCTCTTTCAGGTATCTGAGATTTGACCAGGCACTTAATGCACCAAAATACCCCTTTAACATTATAAGAAACTTAAAAAGTTCCCAAAAAAGGAATGAAAACAAAAAATAAATGGTCTTTACCTTAGGAAAATCCAGAAAGTTACAACCTCCCATCTTTAAGGAAACTTTTCCATGAGTTTCCCTTACGAGGGTAGTACAATACCAACATAAAAATTCTTCCCACTCCTAGGTCTTATCCTATACACATATATGATGCTATAGCACCCAGACCAGAGAAACTGACCTTCTTCGGAGAGCCTTCGTGCTTCGATTGATGATACATATGAGATGATCCTTGAAATACGCATCCACCTCCAACTCAGTATCCTTGGGGTCAAAAAAATGAGAGGGGTCTGCCTAATACATTCAAAGTTGAGATACATGGAATGCATTGTGAATTTAATGGTTCCCAGGAGGTAACAACAATTAATAGGCTGCTATCCCAACTCTCTTCACTCTCTTGAAAGGACCGACATATTGAGGCGATAAATAGAAATGTCTTTGGATATGTCTCTGACCAAATCTCGGTGATACACAAAGTAATACCCAATGTCCCACCTTGAAATCCTAAGGTCTACAACAAAAATAGGTATAAGATATCATCCATGAAAACCACCATAAAGGAATCAAGATATGTTTGGATAACCCAATTCATTTGGACCGCGAAGACTACTGATGCATTCTTCAGACCGAATGACATGACCAAATACTTGTACATACCATACCTACTATGGGACACTATACATGGTATGTCTAATGGCCTCATAAAAAATTTATGGTTAGTAGATTTAAAACCATTCTTACAAAAAAAATAGTTACTACTGAGATCTAGTTGGAGAGGTCGTCTATTCGATGAAGAGGGTATCCATTTTTCACCATAATATGGTTTAGTCGACATTAATCCATGCATAATCAAAGTGTAACATCCATATTCTTGGATAATATAACTAGTGAAAACCATGGTGATGTACTAGGTTGGATAAAACCCTTAGCATCTAATTCTATAAATCTCCACTTGAGTTCCTAAAGCTCTATAGGCACCATCCTATATGGAGTGGTTGGGGTGTTTGTTTGTGATTTGGGTCAGTTTCTGTATGGTTACCGGTAACCCATAAACCGGTTTTGGGAAAATGAAAAAAAATGATTTCCATTAACATTGATTAAGCACCCTACACTATCTCTATGGTGAACTCAACCTCTCTATTAAGAGGTAATCCAATGAAGTATTTAGGGAAGACATCCCTAAATTGATCCTGTACATGAGGAAATTTTTCTAACTTTATTTCTTTCTCACTCATAAAGAGACTATCTATCTGGGTTGTTACTCTACCTAGCCCAGTAAGCATGAGTCCATCTCGACATGATTGAAGATACCATTATCTCTTATGTATATTCATTCAACCCTTGTTTGATGTGGAAGATACTAGAAATTTTTATCAATCCACCTGGGATCAATAAGGAACAATCCAACCCATAGCAAGAATGATGTCAAAGACAGTCATCTAGAGGAAGAAGAAACTCCATAGAAAATGATACCCACCTATTTCAAGGGGGAACTCCTTACACTAGTGTACACACTCTGATCAAACTCTTAAAGGCATTTCAAGGGTCATAACACAACTGGAGAACTCTACAACTAGGCCCAAACATACCGTAATTAGAGTATATTGAAAAGAGTGCAATGAACTTGTATAGAATAGGGTATATACTAAAGTAGAAGAAACCAGAAGAGTACCTATAACTATAGATGGACCTGAACTCTTCTCCTATGGTGTAAGCGACATGTCATAAATATGGACTGAACCTCTATGAATCACCTGCATTACCTTGTAAAAGACTTATATATTTTCATCTTCACCACCCATAACTGATCGAGTATTTCTAGATATCCCCTTCCTCTCTCGGAGGAAATATGGATATACTTGTCCACGACATGCTTACACACACTCTATATGAACCATATTTGTTGAGAGAGATATCATCAAAAAATAAATTATAATCCTAGAGGATACTCATACAAAATATTATATCCTCTGAAATTTTTAAAATAAGAAAATAAGATTGAAATGGAGGAGAAGAGAGAGGTGTTTGTGGTTGCTAAAAGCTATGTGACATGCCCAGTGCAATCGTAGCACGGTCCCGTGAGACCCCAAGACAAGTCACCCAATACCCCACAAGTGTCTTACAATAGGCACTTAGATCTTGTGATGGTTTATTTTCTTGCCAGCATGACAACAAGGAAGTCCATCAACACGTCTGCATGATCAAAAAAGTATTTAACAATCAGCAATCAGCTGATAAAGTAAGCCTTTACGGAGAAGACTCACAATTGCTAAAAATCAATAGACACACCTAGAATTATCCCTAATAGAGACTCATGAAACCGCGTGGTGCTAGACCCCTTTGTCGACTCCATTCCAGACTCGCTCTAGATACTCAACAAAAATTTATGAGTATTTGGGGTGGTGATGCCTATAAATTCCCCAACCTAACATAAAAATTTCACTGGATACTACGTGAATGGTACTGTCAAGTGCAAAAAGTCCCAATCATCGAAGAATATTTCTTAGAGCAACCAATCATGTGATCAGACGACCTTTCATTTGGTAAAACAACGGTAAACAGCCAGATTCGTCATGTTCTAGGCATAAAATGATTCATGTGATCATTCATAGATAACATGAAGGATCTCCAGTTGGTTATGTGAATAACATCCCACAATCCTATTTGATCATTTGATACTCAAGACAAACTAACACTGAAAAAATAACCATGGAATTCACAATACAAGGGTTAGAACCAATATCAAAGGTAGACGGGTTATGTAATGGATATGATCATCTCCCCCATGCATTTAATGTGTTTCATTCAAGTACATGTGGAAACACTGGAAAATGTTTCACAGATCCCACAACACTCCTTAAAAATGTCATCTAGGATAGGCGAAATACTCCTGATGAGTTAGAACAAATGACATGGTTCCCTAAAGACATAATATTGATCTTGTGAACCCCCTGGGTCTATCACCTAGAACTAGACATGTCCTAAAGAAGCATCACTTGACTCATATAACAGAGTTCTCTCATGTCAGATGAGTCTCGTGAAAGCATATGGGCATGCAAACCAGTCTCTCGCAGCACCCTCTAGGAAAGTCAACTAAGATTCATGATGCCCCCCAGACATGTCAGCCAAGCCTCGCAATGTCTCCGGGAAGTTAATACAACATACATGACATCCTTCGAACCGTGTCTCACCATCTCTTGAGATACCCTACATATGTTTCAGGACATTTCATGTGATGGCTCCTAGGAAATTCCAAATATTTTATGCGAAACCCTCTATATATTTCTGGATAGGTTAGGGGGTGGATCTTAGATCATGCTAGTTGGGTCATGAGACACCATCCAGACAGGAGGACAGTGGTACAAGGAATCCCCAGTGTGTAATCACCAAGATAAAGGGAACTATGATAATTATAATTCATTCTTTATTCAGGAAACATATGCCACTTATCCCTAAGGATCGATCTCCATATTGGCCATCCATGAAGGGACCTACATACGATTCCCTAATTAAAAGAAATGAAATTGATTACTTGATATCCACTTTTTCTCACAATGAGAATAGATCACGTGGCATTAGGGAGTGTAAATGGGTATATCATCTGCACTATAAACCCCCACAATGGTACAAGGAAACCCCAGTAAGTAAGCCCCAACATAAAGGGAACTATGATGACTATGATTGCTGCCATATTCAGAATACGTAGGCCACCTATCCCTAACTTTCGATCTCTATATTTATCATCCATGAAGGGACCAACATATGAGTCCCTTGTTCAAGGAAATTACATTGATTACATTACATACATTGTTTCTCACAGACAAGTATAGTTCACGTGGGCTTATGGAGTGTCAATGGTCATATAACCTATACTATAAACCCTTATAATGGTATAGGGAAGCCCCAGTGTGTAAGACCTGACATAAACCGAACTACAATGTCTCTGATTCCTTCCATACACAACATATGTAGGATTCCTCATCACGTCCTGAGCTTTCTACTGGACATTCCAAGGAATGTCCCAGCAAACAAGTCCCATACATATATTCCATGAGGATGATCATATATTCCCCTTGTTTCTCACACTATGTATAGATCCCATGGGCTTAGGGATATGTGAACGAACAAATCATTAGTTATCATAAATTAATACCCATAATATTAGGTCATATACCTTGGGGTAAACCCTAATAACATCAATGAACTACATGGGTTTTGATTACTATAATATCTAGGATACGTAGGACTCCTCATAATGGATTAATCCCCTACTTAGAATATTAACCACCTCCTTGCATTGTAGCACATATCAAAAAACCTGGTTATATTGTTACATCACATAATGTAGATATTCTATACTAGAGAAATTGATGAGGAACCTAAGATACATAGATATGGTTCCATTAATGAGGGTCCATTTCCTCTTCTATTGAGATAATTAATCGATAAACTATCTTTTTTGGGTAAAAAGTCTCATATCAGGATTGTGAAGAGATTAACATATATATCTTAAATATATAAGAGAGTCCCAGAGTAGAAAATAATTCACCAAAAAGGGAGCAATGAGACCAACCTACCATCCTCTCAATCAATGTGAGTCCCCCAAAGTCATTCAGTTTGAAATAAAAGATGATTATCAGCCTTTGGAAAGAAGGTCTATACCCAGATATATATGGGTTAACCATTGGGAGTTTCCGAGAAAAGTGAAAATGGTATCATGATGAGAAAAACTATTTAATGCCACAAAATCCTATTCAAACAAGGCTATATAATTTACCATGATAATCTCAGGTGTCTCCTGGAAGTCCAAGATTTGATCGATCCTATCCAGCTAGTCCTTCACCTCTTGAGGATCATTAATTCCTATAAAGGATGTTGGCTTCTCATGCAAGAATTAACACGACCGATCTTTCTCTCTTCTAGCTCATGTTTATACGTCAACAAATGTGTTCTGAACTCATGCCACATATTTATCAAAATCACGATCTACCTGTATGATAGTATTGATGAGATTCTGATACAATGGTTGATTTCCTTGTGGATCATTAACTACACCTTCCGAAGAAACATGTGGAAGATTTCTCAGAGGTATACTGATGCACACCAAAATAGAAGAAATGATCAAACAATAGAGTAAATATCAACATAAAACAGAAAACCCATAAGCAGAAATGGATATTTAAAATAAAAGCCAACACAAGATACTCACCTCCCAATTTTTCATGGTAACTTGGGTCCCATCACAACAAGAGTTTTCCAAGAACATATCACAACATACATCTCAAGTCTCAACAATCATATATCCAGTATGATATATGTCCAAAGATAAGGGTTCTTGAGGACATACCTCCTCTGATACAAAATTGTAATGAACCAACCCGAGTTACCCTAAAATCTAGTACCCAAATCATTTCATCACGTACCTAAAGGGCAATCATGATCCCCATGGGTAGGAGACCAACACCTGTGTGTCAAAAAAAACTAGGGGGAATGATTTTGGTCAACCTAAACAATTACATTGTACATATAAAAATGGAACAAGAGGGAAAAATAGAAACTAAAGACTATAAAAGTATCCAAAAATAAATGATACAAGTCAAATTATAAAGGACCAAAACCAAATAGTTACTCTATGTGATGGCATGGATGAACTCTCACCATCTCACCACCTGATACCAAACTCTGTTGACATGAAACCTTGTCCCATCACAATGATGTGTTTCCTTTCCCAGCATTTAAAGTCATACAGTGGTATAGGCCCCACCGAAGAGGTAAACTTGGTGTGAGATAATAGGCTCAATAAGATACCACCTATGAGTTCCATAGAAATTGTGTATTTAAAAAATCTGGTATTATCATTTTAAATAAAATATGGAATCATAATAAGTAAAGATGTTTTATAGAAAACTAGGTAAACATTTACCTTTTATTGTATGTCTAAAAAAATAAGGTATATCAATTTTAATGAACATTTTTATATATCATATTTCAAAAGAATCAAAAGTCATATCAAGGATAAAATAGTACAATTCCATGAAATAAATAACAACAGTAGTAGCACAGACATCACAATACCAAGGAATACAATAGGCCAGACATCAGAATACTCGTACCAAAAAATCAATGAATAGTTCGTTGTGGTATGTGAAGCCAATTATCTACACTCGAGGACCAGGGAGACACCCCATAAAGTGAATCCCTGTCATTATATATGTACCTAGATCCAATAATATACACTCTAGGGAAAGTTGAACACCTGAGAAAGTGAACACCTATAATGGATGATGGCCTCAAGATAAACCCTCCACATATTACACAAGTCAACTCATGTGCTCATTCTAACAATAATTTCAATGATTCAAAAATCATTTGAAAAATATTTCAAAATCCCATTTTTGATTCTTTGAAAATTTCCACATGTCAAAACCCAAGGAAACATACTATTATTCAAAATATAATTCCTACACACATAAAAAATTGTGCCAATTTCATACCAATTTATTTGTAAACCAATTTATAAGAATGAAACGATACAGTTTATCAAACAAAGGTTAGAGACAAAACCACCTACCTCAAAACTCAGGTTGCACATGCCCACAATGAGATCTACCAATAATGAAAACCTAATGAAGTTTATGAGAAACCTATAATAAAATCCACATCATAATATTGATCTAATTAAGAAAACAAGGGGTCGATGGAAAGGTGAAAACCCCAATACTTCAAGAATGAATGCCCGCTACACCATTCTGAAAAAAGGAATGACCTCTAGGATGAGATCACATAACCAATATATAATAATTCATTATGAAACACTGACTTAAACCAAAAAATTCACTAACACAACCCAACAATGCTACCACGATCAAATACAATGAAGATGTGGAAGTATCTCTCACCTAGATAGATGCACCACAATCACAAAAAAGATTAAACACTGATCATTTCATTCTAGAATGAGTGGAGTCTCCAAAAATCACCTGGGAATTGCCCTGGGTCAAGAGAAAGAGTGTGTTGAGACAAAATTGAAGCATAACATCCACACTCCAATTTTTAAAACTGTTCATGGGTTGTCACACGACTTGTAACCAGGTTAAACAATGTGTAACCATGAAAGTCCAAAATACAATGAAAAACCCATCGCCTCATATAAAAATAACTTATTTTAAAAATTCATAATGTGAATCATCTCTATACATTGTGTAACCTTTCACAGTGTTCAGAATTCCATGACCTATATCCAATGAATCTTACTTGTCGTGTAACCTAGTTACATGGTGTGAAATCCTCCTACAACCTATAGAAAAATCATATTGAAGTTAAGAGTCCAAAAAATCTATGTTTTCACCATTATAGGTATCCTTCCAATTCCTTCTTATACCGACATAGAGAATGAGAAAATAGAAACCATGATGAAATTAAAGATATACATGATAGACCAGTAAAAGGATGTTATGAACAATCCAACATAAAGACTTTCCGTCCCTGAGAACTCAATTGGAAGATGTAATCCCTGTAAAAGATGATTCCACTAATCCCTCATCATCGATTCATGTTACCATGTATCGTGAGAATCTGATATATGTTTTTATAATACTCGGATAAATAGAATAAAATTTCCATTAAATACATTCACTTGAGTGTCGAAAATCTCAATGAGTTTCTATAAAACAGAAATATTTCACTCTAATTAAATTTCTTTCCAACTCACAATGTGAGTGGGATTAGGATGGTACTTCCTAAGATAAGATATGTGAAAAACATCATGAATACATGTCAACTGAACCAATAATGATAACTGATCAGAAACCTTCCTAATCTTCTCAGTAACCTCAAATGTTTCAATATATCTTGAAGCTATATTTCCCTACATTCTATGCTGAAAATCATCCATATGAGGAGAAATTTTCAAGAAAGTTAGTCATTAATGGAAAAATACAAAGGAAGAAACCACCAATCCAAATTCTATTTCTACCAACTATAGGTTATAACCGGATGATGATGTACCTCTTTAATCTTTGACAATGTCTCCTGGACCTGACATAGTCCAACCAAAGATACTTTATCCACATTAGCCCAACAAAGAGGTGATCTGTACAGGAATCCATAAAACACCTCAATGGGAGCCATTCTAATTGAAGACTGTTAACTGTTGTAAGAAACAAACTCAACTAGTCCCGGATGGATATCCCATTATGCATCAAATTTCAAGATAGAGGCATGAAGAATATCTTCCAAGATCTGAATTACTCACTTCGTCTAACCATTTTTTTGGGGATGGCATGTTGTGATATACTTGACATGAGTTTCCATTTCCTTTTAGAGACTCCTTTAGAACCTTGAGGTAAACCAATGATCCCAACCCGAAACAATAGCAGAAGTACTTCCTTGTAACCTCACAATCTCCTACCCATATAGATTACCCATATCTTCAACCTTCATGGTATACTTGATCGAAATAAAATGAGTAGACTTCGTAAAAGATTTAACAAAAACCCAGATAAAATTTCTCCATCCAATAGTATGAGGAAATCAAAAAAATACATGTATAACTAATCCAATTTCTAGACTAGAACCATAAGATTCTGAAGGAAACTAGAGGCTTTCAAGTGCTCTATCATTATCCGTTGGCAGGTGTAACCATGTGACACATAATCTGCACTGTCACGCTCTATACCTGGCCACCAAAATAATCATCTCTTGTAACAATACATCTCTTTATTTCTTAGATGAATGTACCAAAATTATTTGTGAAAATTAAACAAGACTAAACCCCTCACGGAGAGGGTGACGAAATCCCTCTTCCCAAATTGGATTATACCATCTCAAGAGAGAAACAAACTAGAAACAATGTCCCTTCCATAAAATCTTTCTCTAACTTTACTAAAATCTTCATTATACTACTGACTCTACAAAAAAGACTCAATGAGAGAGGATGATAATTTGACATTGTTCAAAACCAATCATAAAACACCCTCCCCAGAACCTTGTACAACAGAGCAAAAATTCCTATAAGGTTTTACTCCTCCTTATATTTTTGTACAGATTGAGAAGGTACCATCCTGATAAGAGTATATGCAATGACATATCCCTTCCCTAGGTGTGATCTTGAAGTCAATCATCTAAAGGTATTATACCCATTGTCTCAATCTAAGATTTACGTCTTTCTATGAAAATATATAGTTCAAAATATTATGATCAGAGAATAATATGAACCTCTCCTAAAAAATATAGTTCCATCAAGATTTAAGAACATGAATAACTGTAGAAAGCAATAAATCATGACTGGGTTAATTATTTCTTGTGGCCAGAGCTGAAGAGAGCCAAAAGAAACCACATGGTCATCCAACATAAGCACACATACCAAAAAACACAATAAGAATCACAAAATACTAGGTGCCACTTATCGAGAACAAGTAAGATCAGAATAGGATTCGATGTTAGAAGTCATTTAATTTCATCAAATGAAGATTAACACTTCATATCCGATGTGAATTTCACCACTTTAATGGTAAGAGTAGTCAAATGTGATGCCATCTTTGAGAAATCTTTAACAAAACTTTTGTAGTATCCAATAAGACCAAGGAAGCTTAGTATCTCAAAGAAATTTTGTGGTTTCTTCCATTACAAGAAAACCACCACCTTCATAGGATTAACTGATAATCCATGTTTAGAAATATTGTTCCCTAAGAACTTTACTTTTTGAATTAAAAAACTACATTTTGAAATATTTCCATACAAACAGTGACTTATCATAATCTTGAGATCTAATCTTATATGGTTCTTGTGCTCACACTCAGGTTTTGAATAAACCAAAATATCATCCACAAACACAACAAAAAAAGTGGAAGGATGTTGATGGAATATCCGATTCATCAAAGCCTTTAAAACTGAACGAGAATTAGTCAGGACAAAAGTTATCATTAGATATTCATAATGTCCATACCTGATCCTGAAAGTTGTTTTTAATATATTAGACTCCAAAACATTGAGCTGATGATAACCCAAGCGAAGATCAAAATTTGAGAACCACTTTTCCTCCTTTTAACTAATAAAACAACTGATCCACATGAGTAAAAGGATATTTTTTCCTAACTATTACCCATTAAAAATTCTTATAGTCCACACACAACCGAAGTGAACCTTCTTCTTTCTTGGAAAAAAGGATAAGGGCTGACCAAGGATAAACACTAGGGATAACAAAGACATTTTCAAATAGGTTATCCAACTAAATTTTGAGATCATTTAGATCTTCTGGTTCCATACGATAAAAAGTTAAGAATATTGGATGCATACTCAGAACCAAGTAAATCATAAACTCTACCTCTCTTTTTGGAGGAGTACTAGAGAGGTCATATAGAAAAACTTCAGGCTAGTCTCAAAAAATAGTGGAAAGGTCAAAAAAAGGAGAAATTTCATCAGGATCAAATGCAACAGATGACAAAAAACTCATGATATCTAGGAGGTAAGGCCTTCCATGTCCGAATCTTGGGTCCCACTCTAATTGAAACACATGAGAGATCTTATCAACAAAGAGAAACATGAAACACAGAAGATAAAAATCTAACCTAGCTCGATGATCAACAAGCCAATCCATGCTGATGATGATTTCAAATAGATCTAGATCAATAATGTGGAAATACTAGACCAACACCGTATTAACAACCATTAATAAACAAGAAGGAATCTGAAACCCCTTCTCCCTTTACTTTAAAACAGGTTTCACTAACTCCATTATAAAATAAATAAGTTCCGTTGGATGTTGAAGCATATCAACAAAACATGCAGATATACAAACGTGGGAAGCACCAATATCAGATAAAGTAATTGATACTGAAGATGTAATAAGGATAGTACCTCTCACAATTTTCATACCTACATCAATTTCTACAAGACACTTATCTACTATGTGAAATTTCATCGCTATTGACGTTTGTGGCTTGAGTCCTGTATTCTTTGATGATTCTGAATGCACCGTAGTAGCCTTTGGAGCCGACGAACCCTAATAATAATGGGTAATAGTCATATCCTAACAAAAGAGTTGTATATTACCAACACATACACAAATATTGAATTTCTTCGTGAGAATAGGGAAAAAAATTTGGTGTGTCGGACCCTACCATGCTGATAGCAAGTCTAAGTAAAACTGCTAACTATAAAAGATGGCGTAGAGGAGCATCATTATTGAGACCCACCACCACCACTTCTATGATGATCTTTCCACTTCCTCTTATTTCCCTACACAACACTGAATCTTGCACTAAATGGAAGAGAAGAGCTGTGGAAACAACCTGTTATTCCATATACATCTATTCCATCATAGCTATGTCTACTATCGCAGCATAGGTAGAAAGTTTCAACATAAATACATGTGATATGATATCCATTCACAAACTCTAAAGGTACTATTGATCATTGAATTGGTCATTCTTCAAAATTTATGGAGAAAAAAACATGATCTCAGAAAACTAGTTGGCGTACGCTGACACTGAATTGTCTAACCTGGGTTCTTGATGTGACCCTTTGTTCCAGTTTGGGTTTGGTTATAAGTTATTTTCTTGGGAAGTGAGTGTGTCTGGTTTCAATTTTTGAGCTATTTTCTTTGTTTATTCATTATTCAATTCTTTTCCATGAGTCTCCCCTTCTTCTTTTAAGAAAAAATATGAGTTTTGGGTTTACAGTTTATGGTGCACAGTTAGCATACGGTTAGAAGAACTGGTGCTCCCTACCTAGGTAACCTTACAATATGTTAGGGTTTGAACCACAAACTGTCACATGAATTTTTCATAGTAAGTCAAGCCATGCATATTAACCATGTGGTAGGTATCTTCCTTAGAATAAATGGTCACATGGTCACCACACATTTTGAAAAACCATGTGGACTAACTGTACATCCAGTATAGTTAATTAAAAAATGTTTCCCCCTTTTCTCTCTCTCCCTGATTTTTTACACAAATAACCCTTTTCTTCCCCCTCTCATCCTTCTATGCCCTAGGCACCTATAAATCCTCTATTTCACCCCTGTAACCTTAGTTTTTGGGAGATTTTGATGAGGATTCTTCAAGAAATATCCATGTAAGTCTCTCTCTCCCTATATTCCTCCTTCTTTATAGGGTTTTCTCTCTTCTTTTTGGGGATTAGATTTTACAACAGGTTGGATAACCAATTTAGGGTTTGTTCTTATTTAATATGATTTAATATTGATGTTCTTATTCAGATGTTTTATTTTTTAGGGCATCTTTTTGGTGCAGATGGGGTTTCACATCTCTTTCTGAAAGTTTCTTCACAAGAGGTAGGTGGATTCATTCTCTAGCATTTTTAGATGATATGATATTCATTCATGGTTAAATATTACTTGATATATGTTTTATTTGGGTGGTTTGAAATATGTTTTATAAGGTATTGATATTCTTATGATATGGGAATGGAGTTTAAAAAGACAATTTCCTATGTTTTTCTGAGATTTAGTGTGGTGTTTTGTGGACATGTTTTATGGGTGGTTGAAAGGTGAGAAACATTTTTTCAAAGAATATTTATCTGTGAATGAGTTTGGAAGTCATATTTTAAGGGAAAATTTAATAATTTAGCATCTTGGACTTGTTGTTAACTTTTAAATATGAATTTTAAATTGTTTAGATGATGAAAAGATTTTTTAAAAAATGATCACGGCTTATGTGTATATTTACAAAGGGGAGTGACCCATGGTATTGATTATTAAATTGTATGATTTTCATGTTTTTTGTAAAAAAAGGTATTTATGAATTGTGTATGTGATGGTGAAGGTATTTGAAAATGGTTTTTAGTGTTAGTAAAATAGAATAGGGTTTGTGATTCTCTAGAATTTATTGGAACTGATTTGTAAAAGTGGTGATATGTGTGACCTGTGAACATGAACTAGAGCATAAGGGAATCCTAGGTATCAATGAAGGATGACTAGTTCTAGAACTCTAGATGATTTGAAAGTGGTTTATCCAGATTTCATCTATTAGGATTGACTCTTATAACAATAACTAGTCATTGTGATGATTTGAGACCACTAGGACCCTAGGGTTTCTCTTCCTAGTGGATTGTTTATGTGAATTCGGTGATTGTGGTTTCTATATAACCCCACACCGAGGTATGAGGTTCTATTTTCCCACTCAAGCTAGATTAAACCTAGGGATTTACCCATGGTGATCTATTATGACAAGATGCTTTTATAGTATGGTTCCAAACGTCAGCATACGGTGGACCTCTTATGTGTCTTTATATTTTCCTTACAAAATATGTTGTCATGAAATGGTTTTACTTGAAAGAGTTTCCTTTGAGAGTGTGTTTCCATAAACTATTTTCTTAGAAATATTTCAAATGATTTTTCATAAATGTGCATGTTAAATTTTATTTAAATGTTATATAATGGAATATCTCTTTGTGTGGAATACTATAAGGTTTTAAATTGCACCCTACATACACGTTTGGGTGTATGTAGACCTTGTTCTATGATTGTATAGGTAAATGCAAGATATTTTGTGTCAATGTTAGTGGTTTGGGATGCTAGTGCTACTTTTCACCGGTTTTGGTGGTGGAAGCTTGAGGGTGATGTCACTTAGGTTGTGTGAAGGTTCTTAAATCATTTTCATGTCATAAATTCCATTATTTTTTTTGGGTTTTTGATAAAAATTTTAAACCTTAAATATGGAAATGAGTTATGTCATGTTGGGTTGCATGCATTTAGCTTTGGTTTATTTAATTTTTTTTTGTTTTTTATGATTATAAAATTGGGTAAAATCATTGTTATGTTTTATTTTTGATAATCAGGAACTTGTTTCCCGCATTTGGGGATTGTGGATGCCCTTCAAGCCATGTCAAATACTGGGTAGGTCATTGGGTTGAGTGGGGTCCTTTTTTGGTTCGTGACAAAATGTTATCAGAGCCAAGTTCTCTCTTTTTGGTCATGTCCCTTGGGGAAGAGCATGGTAGACTGGATCTAGGGTTGTCAAGACTTGATGTTTATGGTTAAGAGTATGGTTCCTATCCAACACATATTGTGAAAAGACTCAAGTCACCATGGAAAGTTAGGTTTTGTTTTGATATTTGGTTCTTAGGGTTGTTTTATGTTTTGGAAATAAAAAGGGAGTTGGGTCGACGGTCCTAGTGACCTCACAGGGCTTAGAAAGCCATGTAGAGTCATGGACATGGTCTAAGAACACTCTCTGTAATGGTGGTGTGACCAGCATATGGTCACTAACCATATGTCCAAGTCACCCATCGACACTAGTGTCCTATTGAATTATTTGGTGTCTCTTTAGGTTCTATAATTTTTTTGAAAATTCCTTGTTTTGGAATTATGGAAACTTGATTTTAAATTAAAAATGATTATGTTTTGGAAATGAAGAAAATGATTTTTATAAATCCTCAAAAAGGAATCTACTGAGATGTGGATTTATATGAAATGGTTTTTGAGTAAATGGGGGATTCAATTATGAATATAGTATTTTTGAAATTGAAAATTGTGGGTTAACAAAATGGGTGGTTTGAAAAACAAGGATTTCATCAAACTTTGTTTTAGAATTCTATTTTCAGTGGGATTTTCTAAACTAATTAGAGGTTTTTTGAATTTGATGAAATGTTTTGAAATGGATTTGTAAATTTGGAAAATTGGTTTTATTTAAGTAGTTGGTGTTTTTTTGAGAATGTTTTGTGAGATTTGAAATGTTTTACGGGTTTCCTGGCTAGCATTTCTTGAAAAGGGGATTTTTGGGATTTTGTAATTGAAATGTAGGTTGAAAATTTATTTTGTAAAGTGGAAAAGTTTTGTTTTAACCTTTGGTGTTTCTATGATTGACCACATTCATGAATATGTGTGGTAAAGTGGATTAGTGATCGACAGGGCATAAGAATATGCATGTGTGAGGCTCCATGGGATACCATTGGTGAGTGCGTAACCCACCAAGATAGTTTTCTTTTCAAAAATTCATTTTAAAGGAAAATGGGGTGTAATGATAACTGGTGATTGAGTGGTGTTACTTTTTGTATCTTTGGATTTTTTTGTGAGGTGTTTTGAGCTTCAAAACCATTTTTCATTGATTGGTGTTTCAAGTTGAGTTCTCATCAGTGAGTTGGTTTTGGGACAACAATTAGTGTATTCTTGATTATGGGTTAAAAATCTTTTGAGTTGATTCCTTTTATGTGATCAATGCTTGTTTGTGGTATACTTTCTCCAATAAACTAGTTTGGTTGGGTCATTACTTTCCCTTGATGGCTAGTGTCCCCCCCGTAAATAATTACTGCACATTCTAAGTGCAACCATGGGTGATTTTCCTTTGGAAGGACCTTTAGTTGATCAACGTAAGGACTTTATCCATGAGTTTTAGTAATTAAATCCACCTATTATTTTTTGGTCAAGTGGATCCACTCACAATTAAAGAGTTTGTTAAAAAGGAATTGAAATAAACTTTAGTTTCTTGAGTTGATTGAGTCATTGAAGGTGAAGTTTGACACCTTTAAGCCTAAAGGTCCTATCTGGAAGTGATGAAGGGAATTATAATGAGTGAAGAAAAAAGTGGCCTAATGTTTTTGGTGTTGGATACTGTCTTAAAAGAATTTTGGATATTTTGTGGGTTCCTCCAAAGAAAAGGGTCATGTTATCCCACAAGTGTGGAAAATATAGACATAAGTGTCTGTTATGGCTGCTTGCAAAAATCATGTGTTTCTTGAGACTCATTTAATATTCCCTTTCCTTGTGAGGCCCCTAGGTTCTAATGTTTATGTTCAATGGTGTCTTACAGTGTCTTATTATCATTCAAATGAAAAGGTGGATGTTGTGGAACCTTTTGAGTTGTTTCTTGTTTGATATGAAAGGTATGATTCATGTGAATCTTCTAAGTCCTTGTCACAGTGAAGTTCCATGTTGAGGTATGGTGAGAAATGTGATGTTTTTAGTTCTATTGGTGCTTCCTGGGTTTCCATATGGATTGTTGTCACATCAAATAGTGTGCTTTCAGTCGGGGGTATTCAATTCCTGACTACGAGTTAGGAGATGATTCAAAAATCAGGGCTCTAACCATAGCACTCGTATTGAAGCTAACAAATAGATAGGAACCCCCTGGGGTATAGAGGACCTTGATCTGACTCCCATCATTAGAATATGAGATGGGGATAGTTTAATCATTATGAGTAGTTATTTCACTTCAAATGGTCATGTTTTGTGGGAAGAGGTGTGGGGACCTTGTTACCACATTGTAACCCACCTAGATGGAAGAGTTAATCCCATGATATTAGGAAATGTTGGTTTCCTCATCTTCATAAAATCCCAATGGTTGGGCCTTATCAGATTTGAATCTCTGTTTCATGGTCCTTGTATGGACACCCTAGTGAATCAGTATTAGTTTTGGTTATTGTTGATCTAGAGATGGTTTCATCCCAAGGGGATGGTAATTTGTGTAGTGTTTTTATTTGGTTTAGGGTTTCCTTTTTCAGGATCTAGTGTCAGTCTATGTTAGTTGGTTAAGCTGGGTTTTTCTTATGGTTGGGAGACCCACTATGAGTCTCGCTATAATTTCTTCCATAGTAAAGTAGTGATGGTTTGTTTCTAATGGTGGAGTGTCTGTTCAGGCCTCCTTGTGTTGATAATGTAGATTTGTTCCTGATGTTGGAATTATAAGGGATAATATCATTTTGTAATTAACTTATTACGAGTTACTTCCTTGAGTAGACACTATGGTTGGAGAACACCCAAGGGTATTGTTGAAGTGAGGTTATGAAATTATTCATTGAGATGTGGTTTGAATTCATTTTCTCATTTTTGGTAAGTGGTATGAGTTTCATATAGTAATTGTTGAAGTGTTCTTGGCTTGAGGGGTTAATTTTTTTTAGGATTATTTCTCTTTGATCAATCAACTGGAGGAGTCATGACTTTTTGGGGGTAGAAACCATATGTAGGGGAGTCCATTCCGACCACCCCTGTTAAATCTTGTAAATCCCTATCACTGTTTGCGATATTCATTATTTCTTCACAATTGATGTCTATGGGGAATCTCCTTGAGATATGTTGGAGTAGTGGTTCTTGTTTTAGAACAAGCCTTGTGGTGGATTTCTAGGGAAGAAAAACATTATGGTGGGGAGAATTGTCACACTCAGGTTTTGTTATTTCACCCTTTATTATGATTCAGGTTTGGTTCTTAGTTATTTTCTTGAGAATTGGGTGTGACAGGTATGGATTTTTAAGGTATTTTCTCAGTTTATTATTATTCTAGTGTTTTTCCTTGAGTATCCCCTTGATTTTTCAAGAACAAATGTTAGTTTTTGGTGGGTAGTTTGTGGTGCACGGTTGACGCACAGTTTGAAGAAACCATGTGCCCTTACCAAGTAACCATGCAGTTGAGTGGGGTCTCGGCCAAAAGCTAACACACAGATTCTGCGCGATAAGTTAGATCATGTGGATTAATTGTACATTAGGTATCCTCCTCAGTAGATATGAGCACACATTCACTGAATGGTTTGAAAAAACATGCAGACTAACCATGCGACCTATCCGGGTTATTAAAAAATGTTTCCCCCTTTTCCTTTTCACCTCAATTTTTTTACCCAAATTCCCATTTTCTTCCACCTCTCAACCTCCTCCTCCCTAGGTGCCTCTCCCTCCTCCATTTTACCCCATGAAACCTCATTTATGGGTTGATTTTGATGTTAATTATTCATGAAATATCAGGTAGATTCATCCTTCTTTCTAGGGGTTTTCTATCTTCTTCTTGGGGTTTCAAGGTGGTCTATTTAGGGGTTTTTTTAATAGGGTTTGATCATAATTTTCTTGGTCTGATCTTTCTTTTCTAGGGTCTCATGGTGGTGAGAATCGAGTTTCATATCTCTTTTTGTAAGTTTCTCTATAATAGGTAGGTGGTTCCATGACAAGAATTTTTAGATGATTTGATTTTCTTTCTTGGTTATTTTTTACATGTTCTATGATTTATTTATGTGGTGTGAAATATATTTTAGAAGGGCATTATGTAATGAACCAATTATTATCATCATCTTGAGAATACAATTAATCATTACTAGGCCTTAAACGACTTCCCCAAGATTCCAAATAATAATAATAAGTGCCGAAGGGTTTCAAATGTAAGTAGGGGAATATTTACCCTTTATTAAATAAAACTAGTAACCAACAACCATAACCAACCAAACACAATACGATTCATGAACTAAGAAAGAAAAATCAAAAAAATATTTTAAAAACCAAAACCAAACCATGTGTACAACAATGAAAGACAATGAAACTATCAAGGTAAATAGTATAAGGGAACTATAAGAACTCCAAGACCACCACAAGACTCCATTCTCTATAATAACCATGCTCCATCATCACCAAATAGCCCAAGTATCTAAAGTTAGTTCTAAATACGTGTGATAATTTACCTTTACCCATGTCCCGAAAGATAACATCTGCAATTGTAAAAAAGTTCTAAAGCATGGGTGAATGTAAAACTCAATAGGCTTTTCTTAATGACATCCCTTCTCATGCAACTAGGATAGAAAAGTTAGAAACATTTATATAAAATAGTTTATATAAAAAAATTTCCCATAATTGTTTATAACTAAATATAAAAATGTTTCGAAACCATTTAAAACCAAATGTAACCAGGTGCTACTTTCAACCAATTTCCAGTAAGTCATATTTCTATAAAAAAACAAAAGAAGTCTTTAAAAACTATTTCTCAATAACATTTTTTCATAATCATTACCTTCTACTTATTCACACATCCAACCATGCATGATTCTTTATAATAGTTCCATACTCATGAGTGGTCTCTTGTCGATCTACCAAGTCATCACAAGGTAATTATATCCCATGTTCCATTACAAATTTGGCACCAATCTTAGGGTTATATTTCTACCAATCCCTGTAAATGTGATCTAAACACCCACCACTATTATGCCAAAACCATTTCAAAATATTTCAAAAAAACTATTCTTTTATTGAAAACCATTAAAAAAACCAATTTCAAACACCTATTCCATTTCAATAAAACCATAAATTTCATTAAAAATAATTAATAAAAAAACTACCATAATTATAGAAAAAATCCCATTTTAAAACCCATATTTTAAAAACAATAATCGAAGCACATTTCAAGAACACTAATTTTTCATATTTTCACAATTTTACAAACTGCTAGTAAAGAGGGTTTCCAACCATTCTCAAACAGACAATTAAGAATCAATTTAACATGAAAATATAAATTTGATAGTAGGTAAATCTATTATACTACGGGGACTCATGAGTGAATCCACATACATCAACCATTTTGTTGAAAACCAAAACAGACCAAGAAAGCTCAAGAAAACTGAGTCGATTCTCAACGAAATCGACTTAGATTCATCCTTCTACTAACAAAAAGACCAAATATAATCATATTTATCACCCAAAATATTCTATATACACATAACGATCATATATCTAAGAATCAAATAGGGGAGGAGAATTATATCAAAGAAAAAGTGACAGGAACAAATAAGAGTGACACTTACCGCAAGAATCGGGCTTTAAAACACTAAGGGAGGCCTCTAGATAGATTTCAAATCACTTGGGGGAGGTTCTTATACATTAATTGGATAAGAATACCATTTTAGGGATATCTAGGTGCAAAAAAGGGGGAGTTAGAGGTAAAATGAGTGAGATCCTATTTTTTAGTATCTAACTTTAACTCTATGCACGATGTGTTCTCACAGTTAGAAAAATTGTACACTAACTGTGTGTTAGCTACTACCTTATGGAAACCCTTTCACAGCCTGCTCACATGGTATCCCTAGCTGTGTGCACACTGTACTGAAGCTACTTCCTCAAAATTTCTATTGCACACAGTTTCTCTTAGGGGTTCTGCAATGTTTTAATGAAACCGTTCGTAGCCCGTACACACCCCCTTTTCCCCCAAAAACTTATTTTAGGTTCACCCAAATCTCCCATCCTTAACCATTACACTTTATAAACATAAAAATCCCATAGTATGGGTTACATACCAGAAATAGTGGTACTAAATTCTCCCCACCAATGGTCTTTACATCCTTATATAGTAGAAAACCATTTTTTCACTAAAAGGGTTCTGGCCACTGCTCTTTTATTTCCTTCTCACGTTCCCAAGTCTCTTCCTAAATCTGAACATGTTTCCATAAAACCCACACTACAATGATGCTTTTTTCCATTTAGTAATTTCTCTTGTCTATCCATAATCTGCACTGGGATATATACCAACAAATAATATTACAACAGGTCAACGAGATGCCATAAAATCACATGGTTAGGATCAGGTTGATACATTATCAACTGAGATACATGGAACACATTATGAAACAAACTGAACTGTGGTGGAAATGCTAATTGATATTCCACATCTCAAACCCATTACAGTATATCAAAAGGGAGAATATATCGAAAAGATAATATTCCTTAATTCCCAAAATGTTGATGTACAAGCCTTGGATAGATCCTTAAGAACACATGATCACTCACGACAAAGGACAACGGTCTTCAACGACGATCCGCATACAATTTATAATGACTCTGAGCCATATATGTCCTCATTCTAATCAACTAAATTTTATTTGCCATTTCATAGACAAGGCTAGGACCAACTAGTGATGTCTCACCTATTTCCACACAACATAGTGGAGAACTATAAGGACTCCCATACAATTATTCAAAAACAACCATATGTATCGAGTCCGAATAGATGTTATTATACGAGAACTCCAATAAGGGTATATTATCTTCCAATGAGCCACGGAAATCCATTAAACAATCCCGCAACATGACTTCCAATTTTTGTATCATCTTTTCAGATTACCCATCTGTATGAGGATGATACCACATACTCATAGTCAACCGAGTTCTAATGGATTTCTATAAGGATTTAAAGAAACGATACGTGAACCTTGAATATCTGTCTGACATGATTGATAATAGTATACCATGTCTCTTTTCCACTTATTGGATAATATATTTTTGATAGATCCTCCGCCATATGGGAATCATTAATAGGGATGAAATGAGCCGAATAGGTAATCCAATACACTATCACCCATAGGACATCGTGTTTCCAAACCATTCATGGGTGACCTATACAAAACCCACCAAAATATTCTCCCATTTCCACACTGGAATATATAAAGACTACAACATACCTATTGGTCTCAGATGTTATGCCTTATCTAGCTGAAAAGTTATGCAACATGAAAAATCTCAGCCACTTTCCTTTTCATGACACCCCACCAAAACTATGCCTTTAACGCCTTATACATTTTCTATATTCTCAGATGAACAACCCATCCCGAGTGGTGGAACACATAAAGAAGTTTCTCATCACAAGCCATAGGTACAACCATCTGATCTTTGAACCACAAAACTGAACTCCCATCAAGTTTTCATCCCTCGACAGACTCCCCACTATTGAGTTTTTAACTCATATCCAGGAAACTAGCATCTGATGTTTGTGCCCCTTTGATAATATTTACCCAATCAGGAACAATGGAAACTGAAAATAAAACTGCAACATCTCTCCGGTATTCACATTTTACATGCATTAATTCTAGGAATAATATCAACTTCCACTCATCTGATGCTTCTTTTGAAAACTAAGCATATGCTATTAGGGAGGATGAGCCTGTAAGAGGCGTTGCAGTGCAGGGTTTTCCTCCCATCACCGCCGGTGCTCCCCACTCAGGTTCTGTGCTTCCCCCACAGTTCACGATTCACAACGGCGGCTTCCCTGGCTAGACCTTCTCGGTGGTGCGCTTGATTTTCCGGCTTCTTTGTTCAACACCAATATTTGGATATGGTTCTTGGCAGCACAACCGTCCAGAGGTTGAGTCCCAGTTTCTGCGGGTGGGTGGAGCTGCTCCGTCAGTGGTTGTGTGCTGTAGGTGGTGAAGTGAGTCCTCTTTGGGCGTTACGGTTGGTGGAGATGGGATCTGGATACACCTTTCACTGGGGTTCTTGTCCAGTTCTTTTGGGCATTTCTCTTCCTTCTCTTCTTCTTTTTAATCTTTTGAGTAGGGTTTATTGATTCTTGTTGTGATGCGATTTGTGGTTGAGTTTGTTTCTCCTTTGGATTTTTGGATTTGGGAAGTCTACGGTGTTGATGGCGGACAATGGTGATGCTTACCCGCGGTTGTTGCAGACAATTTTGTTTGTTTATGGTCGTGTTGAAGGTGGTTGTGGTGGCGATGATGGGGGGTTCTCACCGATGTGATTCATTGATGTATTGAAGGTGAAGAAAAAGGATTCATTGGTAGGTGCGTGCCACGAGGGATAGGTTCCCCGACTGATGGCTTCGCTGGCTTCTCCGACAGTGATGGTTTTTGACAGTCGCCGGTGTTCCTCACCAGCGTCAGTTAGGTATGAAGTCGCGCTGATTGTCATGGATTGAGGTGACACAACATTCGAGTGGTTCCTTTTTTTGAGGTCGACGCGTGATTTAAGGTCACGTGTTGGGGCTCGTGGCTCAAGGTCTGATGGTGGTTCGAAGCCTGAGGCAGTGCAGGTTCGTGGCTCGAGGCTTTGAAGGCAGTGTTTTTGAAACATTGAAGTCTTCCTTTTGAAATGTGAATCGTGGACGGCCTGGTTGAATCTCATTTTGGGCTATTTGAAGTTTGAATTTCAATTTGATGTTTTTATGTGGTGATGTGGAAGTGAAGAAGTCCTGTAATGGGTACCGACAACCCTTAAAACGGTCTCATGGGAACTGGCTACCCTCAAACCGGCCATTAGAAAATTAAAAAATGATTTGCAGTAGAAAACTAAGCATATGAATTTATACTTAATGAATTAGCCACAATATTACCTTTTCTAGGTTTATACATCAATTCAAAGTTATGCATCTGAAGGTACTTTATCCATATCCTTTGTCTCTGATTCAAATACCAATGTGATAAAATATGCTTCAAGCCTTTTTGGTTTGTTAACACAGTAAATTTGTCACCATAGAGATTATGACACCAAGTCCTCAAAGCATGGACGACTGTAGCTAAATCCAAATCATGTGGTGGGTAATTATTCTCATGCACTCTAAACTACCTTGAACCATAAGAAATGAAATGTCATCTTGGTATAAGAAAACATCCCAACCCAAATCCTAAAGTATCACAGTACACCACTTACCCCTATCCTGATTATGGAAAAATCAAGATAGGTACTAATGTAAGATGAACATTCATCTCTTGAATAGAATTATGGAATTTTTACTCCATTGGAATTGAGAATTATTCTTTGTAAAAGTTGTCATTTGTGAGGCTAGTCTTGATAATTCACACACATAACATTAGTAAAAACTAGTTAGACCTAGAAAACTTCATTTCTTAAAGATATTCTTTGGTGGTTTCCAAGAGATAACAACTTCTATCTTATTTTGATCCATAGAAACTCTTTTTTTAGAAATTACATGGCCACGAAAACATACCACTATTATCAAAAAATCACACTTGGACAATTTGGAATAAAAACAATGATCTATCATGACTTCCAAAACTATCATAAAGTGTTTCTCATGATCAACCTTTGTCCTTGAAAACACTAATATGTCATCCAGAAGCACCACAAAAAAGGAATCCAGATATCTTTGAAATATCCAATTCATCAATTCCAGAAAGACTATTGGTGTATTTATAAGACTAAAAATCATGACTACATATTCATAGTATCTATATCTTCTTATGAAAGCTGTGTTTGGAATATCCTCCTTCCAAACTCGCAATTGGTGATATCCTAATCGCAAGTCAATTTTATAGAACCACTCGACTCCCCTCAATTGATCTAACTGATAATAATTGTGTGGAAGTGGATACTGATTCTATATCGTAACTTGGTTAAGCTTACGATAATCCACACACATACTTATATATCCATATGCTTTATTCACAAATATGACGGGTGCAACCCACGAAGACATGCTCAGTCAAATGAAACATTTTTTCCATCTCTTCCAACTGCACATTCAATTACCTTAACTCTATTAGTGCCATCCTATATGATGGTAAAAAATAGGACTAATCCTTAGAGGAGATAAATCTTATAATCAACTTCCCTTTTAGGGGTTAACCTGAGAAATTTTGGGGAAACACATCTTGAAATTGATCCACAACTACTTGAAAAGTGATTTCCTCAAGCCCTTTCAGCAATGACAAAGTCAGCACCACCAATTGGCAAGAGATCATTCCCACTCCTGGTGCCAACAAGCTCATTTCACATGTCTTCACAACCCTTTTTCTTATTAAGAGATGTTCAAAACTGTCCTCAATTGTGATACTAACCATTATTCTATAATAGTCGATGTGATCCTTGAATGTAGTAAAAAAATCCATAACTAGGATTACATAAAATACATCCATCTCCAACACTGAGAAGTCCCACTTAAGCTCAGTTCCATCAAAGGTTGTAAAACATGATTTACACACAAAGTCTTGACATCCTATTTCACGAGAGGAGTTTGATGTTTTAACACAGAGGACATCATATCATGTTTTAAACTTAGAAAATCAGTATCACGAGATGAAATTAAGGAATGAGATGCACCCGGATCAAACAATACTTTCATAAGGGATGAATTTAACAGAATCTCACCTCTCATCATAGATGGTCCAGCCTGATCATCTAAAATCATATTCTCAGCTTCAAACAAATGCTCATCTCTACACTCGGCTCCTTGTTTCCTTATGGAGATTTTACTTGGTGAGGAGTCATGGTGTTCCTAGCATCACCATTTCTAGCTCTTCTCTATTGAAGAGACTAATTATGTTTTCATCATCCGGTCAAAGAATATGATGAATGTGAAAAATCAACTACTTCAAAGTAAATAGTGAAAGTCAATGATAATATCAAAGTCAACAGCAGAAGGTACCTACAAGAACTCCAAGACAACCACAATACTATATTCTCCAAATTATATATTCTACAACATCACTAAACATACCAAGTATCATGAGGTGGTGCTAAATACGTCTGATACTTTACTTTTTCCCATGTCCCAGAAGAAAATATCTACAAAAGTACCAAAGTGACAAAGAATGGGTTAGTATAAAACTCAGTAGTCTTTCCCACAATGAATTCCCTACTTATTCCACTATTATATAAAGGTTAAAAAATTTATATAAAAAATTTTATATAAAACAATTTTCCAAAATAGTTTATAACTAAATATAAACATGACTTATAACCATTTAAAACAAAATGTAACCAAGTTCTATTTTCAACCAATTTCCTGAAAGTCACATTTTTATAAAAACATCCAAACAATGCTTTGAAAACCATTTCTCAATAATATTTTGGCATAATAATTCCATAACAATTATTCATGCATCCAACCATGCATGCTTCATTATGAAAGTTCCATACTCATGAGTGGGTTCTCGTCGATCTACCAAGTAATCACAATGTAAGTATATCCCGTGTCCTATTACACATTTGGAATTGAGTACAAGGTCATATTTCATCCAAGCATCATAAATTTGATGTAAAAACCCTCAACTATTATGCCAAAACCATTTCAAACCATTTTAATAGAACCACTATTTTATTGAAAACCATTAAAAATTCAATTAAAAATACCCATTCCATTCCAAAAAAACCATCCCTTTCTTTGAAAACACTTTGATCAAATACAAATACTTTAATTCCTAAAAAAATCCAATTTTAAAATCCACATTTTAATAACTAGAATCAAAGTACCTTTCAAGAACACTATTTTTTCAGAATTCCACAATTTTCCAAACTGTCACTAAAGTGGGTTTCAAACCATTCTCAAATAGCCAATTCAAAATAAAATTAACAAAAGAATATAATTTTGAAATCATTCCAATAATTTCTACTACTATGAGTTGAGATTGAATCCATCTACCTCAATCATTTTGATGAAAATAGAAACCAAATAAATAATGATTAAGAAAACTGGGTCGATTATCCACGAAACTTTCTTAGATCTATTCTACACCCAAAAAAAAGATCAAATATCATAATATTTGGAATCCAAAATGTTATATATACCCATAATGTTAATATATCAGAGAAACCAAGGTGATAGAAGAAGTATATCCTAGAAGATCTAATAAAACGTAACTAAAACGAAGAAGAATGACACTCACTGCAAGAATTAGGCTTAAAAACAACAAGGGAGGGCTTCATATTGACTCATAATCACTTAATAGAAGTTCTCATTCATTAATTAGAGAAGAATCTAGAGTTAGGTACACTATGGAGAAAAAATGATGGTGTTAGAGGAAAAAACTAGTGAGATCCTATTTATTAGGATCTAACTTTAACTCTACACACGGTTAGTTTGCACAGTTAGACAAATAGTGAACTAACCGCGAATTAGAAAATTTATTATGGAAACCCTCACATGACCTCCTCACATGGTCTCCCTAACTGTGTGCACACCATTTGGAAGATACTACCTCAAAACTTCTACTGTGCACAATTTCGCCTAGGATTTTCACACGGTTTAGATAAACTATGTGTAGCCCATGTGCATCCCCTTTCTCCCAAAATCACATTGAAGGTCCACCATACTCTCTAATACATGAAAAATAAACTTATCAAAAATAACAAATTAGTGGTTATATATCATAAATTGGGGTACGACATTCTCCCCATCATTGGTTTTTCCGTCCTCGAAAAGTAGAAAACCATTTTTCTATGAAAGAGTTATGTCTACTTATCTTTCATTTATTTCTAGAGTTTCTAAGTCTCTTCCTAAATCTGACCATGTCTCTAAAAAACCTAAACTGGAATGATTATTTTTTCCATGTAATAATATCTCTTGCCTACCCACAATCTGCCCCGGGATATGTACCAATGATGCATCTGGCTCTAAGACAATGTGATCCCATATGATCACATGGTCAGGATCAGGATGATACTTTTTCAAATGATATTCTTAGAACACATTATGAACCTAACTAAACCATGATGGTAATTCCAACCAATATGCCACCCCTTCAAAATCTTCCAGTATCTCAAAAGGGCTAATATATTGAAGAGATAACATTCCCTTCTTCCCAAAATGATGATGTCTAAGTGATGGAGATATCCTTAAGAACACATGATCACTCATTATTAATGATAACGACCTTCGGTGATGATACCCCTATGATTTTTGATGACTCTAAGACGTCTCCATCCTCTTTTTGATCAATTAAATCTTCTCTTCCATTTATTAGACAAGGCTCAAACCAACTTGTTATGTCTCACTTATTTCCACCCAACACAGTGGAGAACCACAAGGACACCCATATAATGATTCAAAAGGAGCCATATGTATTAAGGTATGATAACTGTTATTATATGAGAACTCCAATATGGGTGTATTATCGTCCAATGAGTGAAAAACATTCACTACACAAACCCACAACATGTCTTCCAAATTTTGTATCATCCTTTAAGATTTCCCATCATTCTATGAATGATACACCATACTAATACTCAACTGACTCCCAAGGGATTTATATAAGGATTTCTAGAAACAAGACACAAACCTCAGATCTCTGTCTAACACTATTGAATCTAGTATACCATATCTTCTTACCACTTATTAGATATATATTTTGGATTGATCCTCCACCGTATGGGTTTCACAAATAGGGATGAAATGAGTTGACTTTGTCAAATGATCCACTATCACCCATAGGACATCATGTTTCTAAACTTTTCTTAGGAGACATGTAACAAAATCCACCATGATCTGCTCCCATTTCCACACAATAATTGGTAAATACTGCAACATACCTTCTGTTCTCTAAATTTATTCATAAACATTATGAAAAGTTAAGCAACTTGAAACGAACTCAACCACTTTACTTTTCATGCTATTCCACCAAAAGTACACCTTTTACACCTTAAACATCTTCTATATTTTTGAATGAACATCCCATCATAAATGGTTGTACACATGAAGAAGTTTCCCCTGACATTCCATATGTACAACATTGTGTTCCGTGAACCACAAAACCGAACAACTATTAGGATTCCATCCCTCAATGTTTTCCCCACCATTGAGATTTGAAATAATAACTTGGAATTCGACATCAGATGTTTGTGCCTCTTTGATCATATTTACCAAATCAGAAATGATGAAAAATAAAAAGAAAATATAAACATCACCTTGGTCTTCAAATTCCACATCCATGTCTTCTAGTGCCAACATCAACAATCACTCATCTAAATATTCTTTTTCCTAGTGAGAATATGACTTTATACTTAATACATCAGCCACATAATTGAATTTTCATAGTGTATACATCAAATTAAAGATAAAAATATTTAGATACTATATTCATCTAATTTACCTCAGATTCAAATCCTATTGTGGTAAAATTTGTTTCATGCTTTTTTAGTCTAAAAACACAGTAAATTTCTCACCAAAGGGATAATGATGCCATGTCTTCAATGCATGGACAAAAACAGTTAACTCTAAATCATATTCTGGGTAATTCAACTCATGAAATCTCAACTACGTTGATCCAGAAGTAATGAAATGGTAGCCTTTCATGAGAACACATCTTAAATTATATCTTAAAGCATCACAGTAAACCATGTACCCCTATTTTGATTCTAAAAAAATCAAGATAAGTGCTGATGTAAGACAAACATTCATCTCTAGAAAATACTTATCAAATTATTCACTATATTTTAATGGATAATTATTATTTTTAAAATCTGTCATTAGCGAGGCTAGTCATGAGAAGTCATGAGAAAAGAATAAATAATAACTAGAGAGACCTAGAAAACATCTTATATCAAAGAAATTCTTCAGCAGTTTCCAAGAGATAATAGATTCTATCTACTCTTGATCCACAGAAAATCTGTTTTTAGAAATTACATGGCCGAGAAAATGTTCCTCTTATATCAAAAAATCACACTTTGAAAATTTGGAATAAAAAATGATGATCTATCAAGATTTCCAACACTATCGTCAAGTGTTTGTCATGATCAACCTTTTTCCTCAAATACACCCACATGTCATCCACAAACCCTACAATAACTGAATCTAGATATATATGAAATTTATGATTCATTATTTCCATAAATACTTTTGGTGCATTCATAATATAGAAAGGCATTACTATATATTCATAGTGGACATATATTGTTTAGAAATATGTCTTACAGATATCATTCTTACAAACTTGAAATTGATGATATCCTAATTAAAATTCAATTTTAGATAACCAATGGGCTCCCCTCAACTGATTAAATAGATCATCAATGTGTGTAAGTGGATACTGATAATTTATCATCTGTTTGTTATGAATATGATAATACACACACATCCTTAGACTTTGATCTTCTTTCATCACAAACAAGACCGATGCTACCTAGGGAGACATACTTGGTCAAATTAAACCTTTTCTTTCCAGATCATCCACTATAACATTCAATTACCTTAACATTGTTGGTTATATTCTATATGATAGAAGAGAAATTGAACTGGTCCCTAGAATGAGATAAATAGTAAACTCAAATTCCCTTATAGGTGGTAACCCTGAGAAATATTTGGGAAGAACATCAAGAAATTTATCCACAACAACTAGAAAACTAATATCCTTGAGCTCTTACAGTGATGCCAAAGTCAACGCTGCCAAGTGGTAAGAGATCATTCCCAGCATTGGTGCCAACTATCTCATTGCCCATGTATTTCAAACCCTTTATTCTCTAAATAGATGCTTGACACCACCCACATTTTTGAAAGTAACTATTCTTCTATAACAGTCAATGTGTTCCTTGAATGTTTTCAACCAATCCATACCCAGGATTGCATCAAAGACATCCATCTCCAACAATGAAAAGTCCCACTTTAGCTCAACTTCATCAACATTAATATAACATGCTCTACACACGATGGCTCAACATTCCCATTCACCAGGAGGTGTTTAACGTTTTAATACAGAGGACATCATGTCAAATTATAAACTTATAAAATAAACAAAACAATAAGAAATGAAGTAATGAGATGCACCAATATCAAATAGTACTTTTATAAGGGTATAATTCAATAGAATCGTACCTATCAATGTAGATGGTCCAACTTAATCATATAAAATCATCTCCTTAGATCTATATAATTACTACATCGCAACAATCTTATCCCTAATTCCTTTATGGGATTTCACTTGCTGGAGAGTCATGGTGTTCCTAACATCACAATAGATAGATCTTCTCTATTGATGATATTGATTCTTCTGTCCTCATTTGGTCGAAGCATACAATGCTTGTGACCAATAAGAAACATCAACGTATACAATAGAAGATAAAGAAACTATCAAAGTAAATAGATAAAGGTAACTACTAGAAATCCAAGACAACCAGAAGACTCCATTATCCACAACATCTATGGTCCAACATCACCAAACATCCAAAGTATCATGAGGTGGTTCTAAATACATGTGATACATTACCTTTTCCCATTTCCCAGTAGATAACATCCGAAAAAGCACCAAAGTACCAAAGTAGGTGTGAGTATAAAACATAGTAGTATTTCCCCAATGACTTCCCTACTAATGAAACTATGATAAAAAGGTTTTCAACATTTATATAAAATAGTTTGTTTAAAATAATTCCCCAAAAACAATTTATAACTAAATATAAACAAGTATTAAAACCATTTAACACCAAATGTAAAAAAGTTCTATTTTCAACCAATTGCCAGCAAGACACATTTCCATAAAAAAAACCAAATAAGGATTTCAAAACCATTTCTCAATAACATTTTGGCATAATCTTTCCCTTCCACTTATTCACGCATCCAACCATGCATGATTCATTATGAAATTTCCAAAATCATGAGTGGTATCTCATTGATCAAACATGTAATCACAAGGTAATTGTATCCCATCATCAATTACACCTTTAGCACTGAGAACAAGGTCATATTTCAACCAAGCTTCATAAATGTGATCTAAACACCCACCACTTTTATTCCTAAACCATTTAAATTAAACTTTTCTTTTATTGAAAATGATTCAAACACCAATTCCAGACAATGATTTCATTTCAATAAAACAACCCCTTTTCTTAAGAAAACATTAATAAAATAAAAATACCATAAATCTACAAAAAATACAATTTTAAAATACTAATTTTAAATACAATAATGAAAGCACCTTTCAAGAACACTAATTGTCCAGATTTCTACAATTTTTCAAACCATCACTAAAGAGGCTTTAAAACAATTATAAAATATCCAATTCAAAGTCAATTGTCCAAAAAATATCAATATGAAACAATTACAATCAGTTATACTAAGAGTATTTGAGATTGAATCCACCTACCTCAACCGTTTTGACAAAAACAAAAAATGGACAAAGAATAATCAAGAAAACGGGTGAATTTTCCATGAAACCACCTTAAATATCTTCTTATACCAACAAAAAGACCTAATATCATCATATTTTGCATCCAAAATATTATATCCATCCATAATAGTCATATATATGAGAAACCAATAGGAGAGGAGAAGCATATCTAAGTATATCTAAGAAAATATGACAAGAAAGAAAAATAACGACACTTACCACAACAATCACCCTTGAACATGCCAAGGGAGGGATTCAGATTGATTCTAAATCACTTGGGGGAGGTCATCCTATATTAATCAGAAAATAATATTGAGTTAGGCCTTCAATGGAACAAAAAATATAGATTTAGAGGTAGAACAACTGAGATCCCATTTTTTAGAAGCTAACTTCAACCATGCGCATGGTTTGTTCATATAGTTAGAAAAACCATGAGCTAAACTTGTGTCAGTTACTACCTTATGGAAACCATCTCACAGCCTCCTCACATGTTCTCCCTAAACATGTACACACCATGCTGAAGCTACTACCTAAAAAACTACAACTGCACACAGTTTCTCTAGGGATTTCCACACATTTTAGAAAAACCGTGCCCATCCCATGCACATCCCCTTTTTCCAAAAAAACTTATTAAAGCTTCAACCAACACTCCCATTATTCACCCTTATACTTTATAAACATAAAACACACAAATTAAGATTTATATACCTGAATTTGGGCATACAACACATGAAATTATTGTGTGATGGGAATGGATTTTATAAAGAAAAGTAGCTATGTTTTTTGTGTTCTTTAGTGTGGTGTTTTGTTGAAATGTTTTATGGGTTGGTGAAAGGTGAGAAACATGTTTTCAATGTCACTTAATGTGTGAATGAGTTTGGAATTAGGTTTTTATAGGAAAATGTAATACTTTTGTATGTTTTATTTGTTGTGAACTTTTAAATATGAACTTTAAATTGTTTAGATGATGAAAATCTTGTTTTAAAAATGATGATGACTTATGTGTTGATTTACAAAGGGGATTACCCCATGGAATTAGTTATTCAGTTGTATGTTTTTTTGTTTTATAAAAATGGAATTTATGAATTATGTAAATGATGGTGAATGTGTTTGAAAGTAGTTTTTGGTGTGAGTAAAATGGAAAATGGTTTGTCTTGTGAAAAATGGGGATTATATTGAAATGATTAGCATTGATTTTTAAAAGTATTGATATGTGTGGATTGTGAGAATGAACCTGAGCACATGGAAATCATAGAAATGTAGGTAGGTTGACTTTTTTTAGTACACAAAATTATTTAAAATGGGTTTTTCCTGATTTCATATAGAAATATTAATGCTTACATTAGTAAGTAAATATTATGATGATTGGAGACCACTAGGACCATGCGGTTTCCCCTCCTAGTGGTTTGTACACGATAAAGCTATGATTATAGTTTTTATACCACCGTACACTGAGGTATAAGGGTCTAGTGTCTTACTCAAGGTATATTAACCCTAGGTATTTACCCATGGTTCTCTACCATGACATGAAGTTTATATGGTATCGTACCAAATATCAGTATACAATGGACCTCATCCATGTCCTTATATTTTCCATACAAAACATGTTTTTATGAAATATTTTTCCTTTAAAGTGTTTCCTTTGAGAGTGGTTTTCCATAATGTATTTTCTTAGAAATATTTCATAAGATTTTTCATTAATTTTCATGTTAAATCTTCTTCAAATGTTATAGAATGGAATCTATCTTTGGGTGGAATCCTACTTGGCTTTGACTCAAACCCTACATACAGATTTGGATGTATGTAGACCTTGTTCTATTTTTTTCTAGGTAAAGGCATGATGGGTCATGGTGATGTTTGTGGTTTGGGATACTAGTGCTCTTTATTGTTGTCTTTGGTGGTGACAGCTTGAGGTTCATTTCCTTTATGTTGTGTAGAGGTTAGTAGGTAAATTTTAAGCTCCCATTTTCGTTGTAGTATTTTGGTTTTTGATTAAAATTGTAATCCTTAAATATGGAAATGGGTTATGCCACGTTGGGTTATATGCTTTCATATTTTGTTGATTTATTTTGTTGATTTTTTATAATTATAAAATAAGGTAAAATCATTCCCATGTTTTAATTTTGATTCCATGGCACTAGTTTCCAGACCATGGAGATTGGGAATTAACTTCAGGCCATTCTATAGACTAGGTCGGGCAACGAGTCAGGTGGTTCCGTAGTTTGATTTGTGACACAAATTCTCTCCCGTATACAAGTACATGAACTCCAAAGAATTTTCAAACACCAGTGACTCTAGAAAAAACAGCTACAAGAATAGGGTTTTGAAACCATTCCAATCCAGGTACATGTGTCTTTCTTCCCAGACCATAGACTCCCACCATCTCTTTTCAAAACCCTCAAGCCTAAATACTGCACACTTTACCCAGATATTCTCAGGTGTCTTTAAGAAGTAAAATATTTGATTGACCCTATCTAGCTTTTCCTCTACCTCATGATTTTCATTTGTTCCTTTGAAGGACAGTGGATTCTCGAGTAATAATTTTCCTGACCGATCACTCTCCCTTCTAACTCTTGGAGATACCTTAACAACCACGTTCTAAACATGTGGGACATCTTGATCAATAACACAAAATTCTCATATTATAGTGTTGAGTAGATTTTGATTCACTAGATGATTTCTGTGTGGGGAATCAGCTACACCTTCCCGAGGAACTCATGGAAGAAGTCATAAGAGGTATACTCCTATACACTAAAATAGAAGGAAAAATCAGACAACAGAGTAAATATTAGCTGAAACCAAAAAACCCATAGGTAGAAACTAAGATTTAAAATAATACCCAACACTAGAGACACATATCCCAACATCCCATGGTAACTTGAGTCTCATCATGATAATAGTTGACCAGACACTTATTGCAACATAACTCTCAAGCCCTGACAATCCAATCTTCAATCTAACAGACATCCCAAGATAAGGACTCTTGAGGATAGACCTCCTATGATACCAAATTGTAATGAAACAACCCAAATTACCCTCAAACCAGGTATCTGACCCATTCTGTCACATACTTTAAGGGAGTTATCAATCACCATAGGTTATATTTCACCACCCGAGTATCAAAAAACAAACCACAAGTAATTTTTTTCCAACCATAAAAAACACATGACATATATAAACACGGGACAAGAAGGAATAATGAAAACTAATGAATTTTTAAGAATCCAAATATCCAAGAGAGAAGTCCAATGTCAACAGACCAAAACCCAAAATCTATTCCATGTTATGGAATGGAATCACTCCCACCATCTCACCAAAAGCTACCCAACTCGCATGGCATGAAACATCACCACCTCACTGCGACGCTATGACTTTTCCTGCATTGGAAGACATACAAAGGTCTACACACCACCGAATATGTGTATAGGGTGTGATCTAATTGGATCAATAGGATCCCACCCTGGTGTTCTATAAAATTTATCTATATAAAAATTCATGTATGATCATTTTAATTAAAATATGACATTATAAGCAATAAAGAAATTTTATAGAAAGCATGGTAAACATTTCCCATTTATCACAGTTGTAAAAAAATCAGGTATATCAGTTTAAACCACATTTATCCATATCATCTTTCACAATCATAAATAGGATTATCAAGTCTATAGTAGTAAAAATACAAGTAATACAAAACAATAGTAGAAACACTGACTGAATGGCCCAGATGCCTTATTTTTTATTGATTTTCTGATAACCCCCCTTTCAAGGGATGAGGGGGAACCCTTACAAGGCTTGTAGGCTTTGAAATTACATTGCTCGTAGGCTTGGAGATATTACAAGACCCATAGGTCTTAAGGAAATCATACAGACTATAACTACTTGTAACTACTCCTCCCCAACATATGCATTGTGACCATCTCTCCACCGTCACATGATTGTTCGGCTAGCATGTCCATGTGCAGAGGTGCATAGGCGCAGTACCGATGGCGAAAACCATACCCTCTCATTCTTTCAAAGTCCATTTATCCCTTCTCTAGTAAAGATTCCCTATTCTTTCTTCCTCTAGAGTGGTTCTTTGTAGAATCTATCTGTGCAACTAAAAATCAGGTGGCCCTGAAGGCCTTGAACAATGAACGAAGGTACTAGAAGCCTATTATATACACTCCAGGACCTGGAAAAAACCCTAGAAAATGAAACCCCAATATCAGATACATATTTATATCCCATTATATAAATTATAGGATAAGAAGAACAACCCATAATGTGAACCCCGTTAATAGATGATGGACTCAAGCTAGACATTCTGTAGTACCCCCCCCCATTTTTGGTATGTAACCCTTTATTGATTATTTTAATTGTTATAAAGTTAAGGGTTATGAATGGGAGAGTCAGGATAACTTGGAATGAGTTTTGGGGAAAAAAGGGAAGTCGCATGGGAGGCACACAGTTTGTCTAAACCGTGCAACCAAACCATGCGGAGTTGGTGTTGGAGGTAGTATCTTCCGCACAGGCGGTGCACGATTTGTCTAACCGTGCAGCCAAACCATGCGAGAAGGGTAGCTAAAGTAGTAGCTAACGCGCGATTAGCACATGGTTTATCAAACCGTGCGAACTAACCATGCAGCCACTTAAACGAGATCCTATAAAAGTGGATATCACATGTTTTTGCCTCTAAGTGCCTCGTTTAAGCTCCTAAGAGGCCCTAACTCGGGATTTTGGTTCCCCTTAGGTCAAGGAGGTTTCTACCATCATTACGTAGGTGATCCAAATGATTCTATTGATGAATCGAAGCCGAATTATTGAGGTATGTGATCGTTCTTGTTTAGTTTCTCCGATCTACATAGATATACTTCCCCTCTTCTCTCGGTTTCTTAGATCTATGCCCGTTATGGGTAGATCTAAGTGTGTGGATGACAAACATGATGATATTTTTTCTTGTTCTTGTTAGGATAAGAGATCTAAGGAGGATCCTTGGTGATTCGTCTAGGTTTTCTTGTGCGTTCTCCGTTTGTTAGGGTTTTCATCAAAACCTTTGAGGTAGGTGGATTCACTCTTGACTACTCTTGTTAGAATTGATTGTCATAGATTAAAATTGGATTATTTGAATGAAATTTATTGTGAAAAGCATGTAATAAATCTTCTTTAGTGATGATTTATGGTTTTGATGTAATTGTGAAATCATTTTGAATTGTTTTGCAAGTGATTTGGCTTCTTGAATTTAAAATTTTGATATTAAATTATGGATTTGATGGAATGCTAAATGGTTTGATGAAAGACGGGTTTTCAATAAAAATGGGTGTTTTATTAAAATGGGTTGGTATTGAAATGTCTTGATGAAATTGGTTCATTCTTTGGGTTTCAATAAAAGTACAGTTTTATTGAAATGGTTTGAAATGGTTGAACACACTTGGTTTTGATGGAAATGGTTTTCAATAAAAAGGTGTTTTATTGAAGGGATGGTTTTAGCATGATTGTTGTGAATGTGTGGTGTGTGTTCATGTTGCATATATGGAGATTGGTTGAAATAGGACCTTGTGCTCGGTGCCAAACTTTTAATGGAAAAAAGGACTTTTAACTACGAGGCTTGGTTGAAATATGACCTTGTGCTCGGTGCAAAAGGTGTAATGGAACCTGGGAAACAATTACCTTTTGGTGACTTGGTAGATCGATGAGAAACCACTCATGAGTATGGAATTGTCATAACGAAGCATGGATGGTTGATTTCACTGGTTTGTGAAATGGTTTAGGATGCCAAAAAGTGATTTTGTGAAATGGTTCTAAAGCTTGATTGGTTATTTTTCTGGAAAAAATGACTTGTTGGAAAATTGGTTTCAATTTCTCTTGGATTCTTTTGGTTACGAATGTATTTGGAAACTTTTTTATATTTAGTTATAAACTGATTTTGAGAAAATGTCTTATATAAACTATTTTTATATAATTGTTGCTAACTCTTCTATCCTAGTGGCGTGAGTAGGGAAGTCATTGGGGAAATCCTACTAAGTTCTATACTCACCCATGCTTTGGAATGTTGGTGCTTTTGCAGATGTCATATTCCGGGACACAGGTAAAGGAAAATCATCTCATTGATAGTGGTTCGTGGTGATTCTTGGGAGATGTGGTGGTGCTTGGTGCATGGAGCTTAGTGTGGAGCTTTGGAGAGTGTCTTGTCTTGTTTGGGGTCTTTTGTTTAGTATTCTTCTTGGTACTCTGATATTTTGTTAGTTTTTATTGGTTTTTGGAATAGTGCAGTCCTCTTTTGGTAATGCATGAGTTGGTTGTTTCTTTCGCATGCATCATATAGTGGTTGTTATTGATATTTTGGTTGGTTTTTTTCTCAAAGGGTAAATCACCCACCACTTTCATTGAAACCCTTCGGAATTTATTTCCAGCCTTTGGTGCCTTGGGGGTGTCACATAAGGCCTAGTAATGACTCGTTGAACTCTCAATCCAATGGGAATTGGCGGGTCATTACAAATGGTATCAGCTTGTTCGGTCCCTACCTAACAAGTAGTGATCAATGTCCTTTGTCTTGGAGTTGAAATTCATTCTTGTCTATTCCTTGGGTCAAAATCTTAGGCAGGAGTTGGATTTTCGGAACTTGAAATATATCGCATAAAAGGACATATCTAACCTGTTTATGCTGAACTTCAAGTAGCCAAGGTGTTGGGTACATAAGTGTTTTGGATACACTTATAGTATGTTGAAAATATCATTGTCATGGGTTTAGAGAATGATATGGGCATGACATGCATTAGAGGAATGAATTCCCACTAGGATTGAATATCTCATTGTGAAGAATGATTTATGATTTCAGGCAAGGTGTAAATTTTTGAAAAGTGAATAATTGATTTTCAAATGAAAGATTTTGAAAAGTTGATATTTGGCGTATTTTGAAAACTAGTGGATTTTTAAAAAGCATGTGGGATGTTTTCAAAAATGGTTGAACAAGTGTAAAAGCATGATGGTTAGAAAAAGATGTTGTGATAGATGATGTAATATAATTTGGAATGCTAATCCATCAGTTTCTAGAGAGTGAGATTGACAGATTTTTTTGTTGGTTTAGAAAATGGCACCCGATAGGCATTGTCAGAACCAACCCGAAGAAGATGCAGAGAATGTGGTTGTGCCAAAACCACGTGTGAACCAAGAGCTGGTTCACAGTATTGTACAAGCTTTTCAAGCTGTGGATATAGAGAACCATAGGAATGAACCAAGGCATGTGGATCATACCATCGAGTTCATGAAGTAGAATTCACCAAACATTTAGGGTGATGCTGAACCCGAAAAGGCAGAGGTGTGGCTAAGTAGGATGAATCGTATCTTCGATTTCATCAGCACACCAGTAGAGCTGAATTTAAAGTTGGAGACATATATTCTATAGGATTTTTCATGACAGTTGTGGGAGCTTGTGGTCCAGGCTAAGGTGGATCAAGGCCTGGGCTGGGTGGAATTTGAGGAATTGTTCAATAAACAATTCTATCCTCACACGCTGAAGATCTAGAGGAAGATATACTTTTTCAGACTGAGGCAGGAGAATCTCTCTGTCACAGAGTATGCGGCTAAATTCATGAATTTAGTGTGCTTTCACCTGAAGTTGCTGCAAGGGCATTGCTGATGGCACGCATCTTTGAATCAGGGTTGCGACAGGAGAATCGTGATCTATATTACGGATTATACAGAGATGGTTAACAGAGAAACAATACCTAAAAGAGACATCTTTGGAGATATGAGAGGACGAAGTATAATGATACCCACAGGAATGGGTGGGAACTCTAATGCTGGGAACAAGTGAAAGAGGGACACCTACTTCCAAGGTGGGAGTGCGAATAAGAATCAGACTGTTGGATCAGTGAATCTTCCTCCACGACCCATGATGAAATTTGGATGTTTTCAATGTGGCTCGATTGATCACATGAAATGAGAATGTACAACACCACCGAGATCATGCCACAACTGCAACAAAATTGGGCATCTTCAGTGATATTGTCGTAGTGCTCCACGGTTGGGTGTTCGTGACACTTCTCAGGCATCACAAGCATCATATGCTTTGACAGGAAGAGGAAATCAGAATCAGTCTCATCAGCATAACAGAGCTAGCCATGGTGATTCTCGAAATACCATGACTCCTCAATCAAGGCACTATCAGCAAGAAAACAAGGAGAACAGTGCAACAACGAAGCAATTGTATGGAGCTGAGTAGATGATTGTAGAAGATCATGCTAGACCATATATAGTGAGAGGTACAACTATTTTGAATTCTACCCTCATGAAAGTGTAGTTCAATACTCGTGCATCGCATTCTTTTCTTGCTTCTCGTATTATTGATTTTCTAAACATAAAACTTGAAATGATTCCTTCTGTGATAAAACTTTAAACTCCTCTCAGTGAAAGAAAATGTAGAGCCTTCGCGTGTAGAGCCTGTTCTATAATGGTTAATGGAACTGAGCTGAAATGGGATTTCTCTGTACTGGAGATGGATGTATATGATATAATCCTAGTTATGGATTGGTTGACAGAGTTCGGGGATCATATAGACTATTATAGCAGAACAATAAGTTTCGTGACTGAGGATGGTGTGGAGAATCTATTTAGGGAAGAAATAGTGGTGAAGGTAGGTGCAACACACTTTTTGGTACTAGTAGTGGAAACTATCTCTCACCAATTGGCAGTGTTGACTTTGGAATCAATGGAATAGATTGAGGAATATAGTTTTCCAGCTGTTGTGGATCAATTTCCGGATGTTTTTCCTAAAAAATTCTCAAGGTTACCACCTATAAGATAAGTGGAGTTTATGATTGATCTCCTTCCAGGGACCAGTCCTATCTCACTTACATCTTATAGGATGGAACCAATGGAGTTAAAGTAATTGAAAGTGTAGTTGGAAGAACTGGAAAACAAAGGTTTTATTCGGCCAAGCGTGTCTCCGTGGGCAGAACCCATTTTTTTTTGTAAAGAAAGAATATATAAATTTGAGGCTATGTGAGGATTATCGTAAACTTAACCAAGTTACGATAAAGAATAGATATCCACTTCCACGCATAGATGACCCGATCGATCAATATAAGGGATCCCAGTGGTTCTCCAATATTGAATTGTGATCAGGATATCACCATTTGCGAGTTCAGAAGGAGGATATTCTGAAGACAGCCTTCAGAAGCTGATATGGCCACTATGAATATGTAGTCATTCTTTTTGGTCTTACTAATGCACCAGTAGTCTTCATGGCTTTGATGAATCTGATATTCCAGCAATATCAGGATTCTTTTGCTGTGTTGTTTGTGGAAGATATCTTGTTGTATTCAAGA
This sequence comes from Viscum album, assembly GCA_963277665.1. Classification (NCBI taxonomy): domain Eukaryota; kingdom Viridiplantae; phylum Streptophyta; class Magnoliopsida; order Santalales; family Viscaceae; genus Viscum; species Viscum album. The sequence continues at coordinate 564,153,213 of OY728134.1, read as the reverse complement.
ACAAGGGTTGAGCATGAGAAACACTTGCAAAAAGTGTTGGAAATCTTGATAGACCATCAGTTGTATGCCAAATTATCAAAGTTCTATTTTTGGATACATGAGGTACGCTTTCTAGGCCATGTTTTTTTTGAGAAGGGTTTTTCAGTGGATCCATAAAAGATAGAAGCCGTTATCTCATGGCAACCACTGAAGAATGTGTTCAAGGTATGAAGTTTTCTTGGACTAGTTGGTTACTACCGATGCTTTGTGCATGATTTCTCACAACTAGCTTCGCTAATGATAGCTCTGACAAAGAAGAATGCTCCATTTCAATGGATGAAAGAATGTCAGAATTCTTTCCAGGAACTAAAAGTTCTCCTCACATCTGCACATATCTTAATCCTACCAGGATTAGGACAGGGTTATGTGGTGTATTTTAATGCTTTGAGATCAGGGTTGGGCTGTGTTCTCATGAAAAGAGACTATGTGGTTGCTTATGGTTCAAGGCAGTTGAGGGTGCATGAGAAGAATTACTAAACACACTATTTGGAGTTGGCTGCAGTCGTCCACACTATGAAAACATGGAGACATTATCTCTTTGGTGAAAAAGTTACTGTGCTTACGGATCAAAAAATCTCGAAACACATTTTCTCACAGAATGATTTGAATATGAGGAAAAGGAGATGGATGGAGTATCTCCTGATGTTTGACTTTGACTTGATGTACACAACAGGAAAAGATAATTCAATGGTGGATGTATTGAGTAGAAATTCATATGCTCAATTGGCTTAAGAAGTCTCAAACGAATGGAAGTTGATGTCGGTCTTAGCCGACATGCATGAGGAATGTGAAGACTGAGGTGATGTGGTAGTTTTCTTTTCAGCTAAATTTGTTCCTGATTTAGTAAAGATGATCAAAGAAGCACAAACATCTAATGCAGAATGTCTGGTTATAAGTTCAAAACTCAATGGTGGGGAGACCATTGATGGCTGGAAAATTGATGGAGGTTCAGTTTTGTGTTTCATAGATCGGATGGTTTTACCTATAGTTTGTTAGGAACAACTCTTTCATGCTTATCACCATTCAAGATGGGATATACAACCAGGTACACAAAATATGTATAAGGTGTTGGAGGCACATTTTTGGTGGAGTGACATGAAAAGGAAAGTGGCTGAGTTCATATCGTGGTGCTTAACTTGTCAGCATGTTAAAGAAGAGAATCATAGACCATCTGGTGTGTTACAATATTTACCTATTCTAGTGTGGAAATGGGATCAGATAGAAATGGATTTTGTTACAAGTCTTCCAAGAATGTTCCAGAAACACGATTCCATTTGGGTGATAGTGGATCATGTAACCAAGTCGGCCCATTTCATCCCTATCCATGAAACTCATATGGTGGAAGATCTTTCAAAAATATATATCTGATAAGTGGTAAAGAGGCATGGTATACCAGTTTCTATAGTATCAGATAGAGATCCAAGGTTCACATCTCGTTTCTGAAAATCATTACGACAAGCCCTTGAGACTCAATTGATGATGAGCACAACGTATCATCCTCATACGGATGGCCAATTTGAGTAGATGATACAAACATTGGAAGACTTGTTGTGGGCTTGTGTAATGGATTTTGGTGGCTCATGGGAGGAGAATATACCCTTAGTGGAGTTCTCATACAATAACAGATATCATGCCATGATACACATGGATCCGTTTGAAGCATTGTATGGGCGTCCTTGTCATTCTCCACTATGATGGGTGGAAACAGGTGAAAATTCACTATTCAGGCCAAGCCTTGTCCGAGAGACAACAAAGAAGATATAGGTGATTAAGAAGAGGTTGGAGACGGCTCAAAGTCATCAGAAATCTGATGCATATCACCGTCGAAGACCATTTTCATTCGTTGTGGGTGATCATGTCTTCTTGAGAATCTCTCTAAAGCTTGGACATCGTCATTTCGGGAAGCAGGGCAAGTTATCTCCAAGATACATTGGCCCTTTTGAGATACTAGAATAGTTTATAGAGGTGGCATATCGGTTGGAATTACCACCATGGTTCAGTGCAGTGCATAATGTGTTCCATATATCTCTGTTTAAAAAGTATCAGCCTGATCCTGACCATGTGATCAAATGGGATCACGTTGAACTAGAGGTGGATTCTTCATTGATACATATCCCAGTACGGACTGTGGATATGAAAGAGAAATTATTGCATGGAAAAGTATCGGTCTAGTGCAAGTTTTATGGGAGCATGGTTAGATTCTGGAAGAGACTTGGGAACACGAGAAAGAAATGAAAGAGAAGTGTCCAGAACTATTTCATCCAAGAATTGGTTTTCTACTTTTTGAGGACAGAAATTCCAATGGTGGGGAGAATGTAGTACCCCTGATTTCTGGTATGTAACCCTGTATTGATGCTTTTAATGGTTATAAAGTTAACAGAGATGAATGGGAGAGTCGGGAGAACTTGGAATGAGTTTTGGGGAAAAAAGGGAAGTCACACGGGAGGCGCACGGTATGTCTAAACCGTGCGGCCAAACCGTGTAGAGTTGGTGTTGGAGGAAGTAGATTCCGCCTGGGAGGCGCACGGTTTGTCTAACCGTGCGACCAAACCATGCAAGAAGGGTGGCCGAGGAAGTAGCTAATGCATAGTTAGTGCACGGTTTATCAAACCGTGTGAACTAACCGTGCAACCACTTAAACAAGATCCTATAAAAGTTGATCTCACGCATTTTTGCCTCTAAGTGCCTCGTTTAAGCGCCTAAGTGGCCCTAACTCGGGATTTTGGTTCTCCTTAGGTCAAGGAGGGTTCTCCCATCGTTTCAGAGGTGATCTGAAGGCTTCTCTTGACGAATCGAAGCCGGATTCTTGAGGTATGTGATCGTTCTTGTTTAGTTTCTCAGATCTACTTAGATCCACTTCCCCTCTTCTCTCTGTTTCTTAGATCTACGCCCCTTACGGGTAGATCTAAGTGTGTGGATTCCAAACATGATGCGGTTTGTCAAATGGTTGAGGATGCCAAAAAGGGATTTTTTGAAATGGTTCTAAAGCTTGATTGGTTATTTTTCTGGAAAAAATGACTTGTTTTAAGATTTGTTTCAATTTCTATTGGATTCATTTGGTTACAAATGGTTTTGGAAACTTGTTTATATTTAGTTATAAACCGTTTTTGAGAAATTTTTTTATATAAAATGTTTTTATATAATTGTCTCTAACTCTTCTATCATAGAAGCATGAGTAGGGAAGTCATTGGGGAAATCCTACTGAGTTTTATACTCACCCCTTCTTTGGTACGTTGGTGCTTTTGCAGATGTCATATTCCAGGACACAGGTAAAGGAAAAGCATCTCATTGATAGTGGTTCATGGTGATTTTTGGGAGATGTGGTGGTTCTTGGTTCATGGAACTCGGTGTGGAGCTATGGAGTGTGTCTTGTCTTGTTTGGGGTCTTTTTTTTAGTATTCCGCTTGGTAATCTGATATTTTGTTAGTTTTTTATTGGTTTGTGGAATAATGTATTTCTCTTTTGGTAATGCATGAGTTGGTTGTTTCTTTTGCATGAATCATATAGTGGTTGTTAGTGATGTTTTGGTTGGTTTATATCTCATAGGGTAAATCGTACCCCACATTAATTGAAACCCTTCAGTATTTATTTCTAGCCTTTGGCACCTTGGGGATGTCACTTAGGGCCTAGTAATGACTCGTTGAACTCTCAAGCCAATGGGAATTGGTGGGTCATTACACATTCCACCTAGTACCCAAGGTAACCCATGTGCTCATTTTCTGAATCATTTAAAAGTTTCAAAAATCATTTCAAAAACATTTCACAAAAACATTTTCAATTCTTAGAAAATACCCCCTTTTGTTAAATTTTATAAAAACCAAGGAAAATAACTTCCTCCGAATTATCATTCCAACACACACAAACAATCATGCAGATTTCATATCAATTTATTTGTAAACAAATTTATAAGAACAGAACAATACAGTTTATCAAACATAGGCTAGAGACATAACCATCTACCTCGAAACTCATTTCACACACATCCATAATGGGATCCATTAATAATGAAAACCCAATGACATCTACGAAGGCCTTACAATTAAATCACCATTACAAAATTGTTCCAATTTAGAAATCAAGGGGTTAGAGGAAAGGAGGAAACCCCTATACCTCAAGAACGAATTCCCACCGCACTATGAACAATAATGTAATGGCCTCCAGAACAAGAACACACAACTGATCTAGAATATTTTTAGGAAGAAACACCAACTTAGACCAAAATATCTGATAACGCAACCCAAAGGCACTACCGCGATAAAAGAAAATGAAGAAGGAGAATGATCACTTACCTGGAGAGACACACCACAAACGCAAAGAATATAAAATACTGATAAGATCATTATAGAATGATAGGACTGTCCCAAAATCACATGGGAATTTCCTAGGGACTAGAGAAATAGAGTTTGGAGAAAGAACCAAAACAAAACAACTGCATTCCAATTTTAAAAAATTGTATACGAGCCGTTACATGGTGCGTAACCTGGTTAGACGACGTGTAACTATAAAAGTCCAACATATGATAGAAAAACTATCACCTTAGATTAAAATAAGTTATTTAAAAAATTCATGACATGAAACATCGCTTCACATCATGTAACCTTTCACTTCGTGTAGTCCTGCATGACTTTAATCCAGCAACTTTTATATGTCATATAACCTAGTTACAAGATATTAAATCCTCATACAACCTCTAAAAAATCCAATTAAAGCTGAGAGTCCAACAACTCTATTGCTTACCCATTATAAGTATCCTCCCAATTCCTTCTCAGTCTTATAAAGACAATGAGAGACAGAAAACCATAATGAGGTTTAAGACGTCCCTGATTGATCGGTAATGGGATGTTACATGATGGGAGGTCGGGCTCATTGTACCCCATTGGGGGAATTATTACCCACTCTAACAATTTCTTATAGATTTAAGCTATGTTTATGAATACTCACCAAATCCTAATATAAGTATAGTCTCACATTACATTTGAAATTAGTGATTTACAGATGTGTATGTTAACACATGTTTTTATTGTAGGTTCTCCATTAACAGTATTATTGTGAGTTAAAACTTTCATTATTTCAATATACTATTTTTTGAAAAAGACCCTAATTTTAATTCAAAAACTAGGTAAGCCAATATTTTTAGTGACTTTTGATAATTTAGAACATAAATGTTAAAATTACTTTATTACTGGTTTTTATTAATATATTCTTTTTTTGGAATAAATTTGATAAACCATACAATTTAATTTTCTTTTTAAAAATAAAAAAATAGTTTGGATTTAATTTAGAAATTTATTCTTTTAGTATTAATTATCTATATAATTCTTATTTAATTATATTAAATCCATAAATATGACTTTTTAATTGAAATTATTATTTTTATATAAGAATTTTTTTTGAAATAAAATGATTAATTAATTTAAAGGAATATGAAATTATTTGATGGAACTTTGAAATATATTTTTTAATTGATATTTAATTTTAAATTTAATGGGGGAAAATAATGCATTGAAGTGAATTTTTTTTAGATTGTAGGTTAAAAATAGAATGCAAATCCCTTGCATAGTTAGCACACCAGCCATGTATTAGTTAGCACACTCTCAGTGCACATATGATCGCATGCATTAAAAAGAATAAGATCGTGTCCATTGAGTACCTAATGAAAAAAAACCTCAACTTAATCTTCACAATTAGTACAATAACCATGAATAACCTACTAAAACCCACACCCTTTGTTAGTATACTGACCGCGAGTCACTCTTCCCCACCTCCACCCTAGCATCCCTAACCACACCCACTACCTACTGTGAAAAAGATATGACCATGAACTCAGGGTCCATATGGTCACCCTGAGTCCTACCCAACCAAATATAGATCACATCACTTGAAAAGAGATCTATGAGAAACGTATATATGAAATCATCCAATGTAGATGAATTTATTTCCACAACCCGAAGGAAAATCATATTAATTAAATCCCTTGTTTCTTACACATTACGTTGGGGAACTCTGCCCGAGTGGCTTTTATGTTCTCCTAGCAATGATTTATACCCCACATTCCCAAATTTCAAAGGCAGGTGACATCTATCACCTCTTCAGTGATGTCTACTCTTTGATGGGAACAAGATGATGGGATGTCAGTTCCTCCCTCTATGGATTCCTCCTCACAACTCGCTGCCTAGTTCGGGTATCACTTTAAATTTAAGACATTGTTCGTGAAACCATTCGAAATTCCATATCTTTTTGGTTGATGGTTAATTACATTGAATTCATCAGGTCATTCTAATGGGACAAGTTGGGGAAACAACCTTCAATCAGGGTAGTAGTCATGTTGGGCATCACTGACACGTCTGTACACTAGAACTTTGGTACACCCAAATTCTCTCTTATTAGAGGGGTTCTTGAGGGAACCAAATCCCGAGTCATACCACATTAAATGCGGGTAATCTTATTCTAGAGGAATGTCTATGAGTCTCTCCTCATATTCCCATGTTTAACACAGTGTATGCCATGAGTTTAATATCTAGGGGAGACGGATCAAACTGATCAGAACACTGAAAAGAGTGGATTAGATGGATATGCCCCTAGGAGAAAGAACCTAGATGGTTTACTAGGCAGGGGGATCATGACACCCAAATAAGACAGAACCACGATGGTGTGTCCCAAAAAATGGAAGGTTTCACACCGTAAGGCTAATCAGAACACCAAAAATTGGCGAATCAGGGAATGTGGGTTTCGGAAAAGGGGACACCAAGGTTTACCATTGGTTGGGATTAAGCCTTATAGAGAATTACTATGTACATGGTGTAGAAGACAAGGATAAAAACCCAATAATTTCAGAGGAGTAATTTGAGGTTTACATGGGGATAGCTACCTGGGTGCTGTGAAAATCTGCAATGGGATGGGTGACCTTACTGTGATAATAGTAAGTTGATGGAGTAGATGAATGGGGATTATGAATGGTTATATTTCTGTATGAATGTAATGAGTTCACTTTGATGTGGCAGCCTAGGTAAAATAGGTATGGATAGTGGATGATTTAATGAAGTGGATGATATGAATGGGATGGAACTGGTGTGCAGATGATGATAGTGTTGGGATTGAACCTTAGGGAGGCTTCCTACATATTCTAGTGGTTGGGAATCCAAGTCTGCATACTTCGGTGGGATATGGGACACCTATGTAGGTAGCCCATGAGAATGGAACACATGGATGAGGACCTAAAGGGAGAAAAACCTCTGGGTTAGGGCATGATCTTCCCGAAACATAAAGGCAAGAAGAGAAGGAAAAGATGGGAAATCGGTGATGGGCTTAAACCATTAAAGAGGCTTTATATGTATCCCATGGGCTAATAATAAAAGTCCAAATATTTTGATGGGGGAGATGAGACACCTAAGGAGGTGGCCTGTGAGAATGGAATGCATAGATGAGGATCCAAAGAAATTAGAACCTATGGGTTACAAAATGATTTTCATGAGACATAAAGTCTCTAAGGGAAGGCCAAGATGGGAAACAGGTGATGGAATTGAAACTTCATAATGGCATCCTATGTATCTCAGTTTTTGGGAATCAAAGTCCATGTAGTTCAAGAGTGGGGCATGAAATTTGGTCATATGCAATGAATAGTGACCCAGATACATGCTGGAGTTTATAATTGGTTAGAGGCTCATCACAATAGAGAAACTCTTGGGTGGAAGAGTATGGTGAAGTGTGGGGATTATTCATGGTTAAAATCATAGGTGGATTAGAACACCTCAGAGATGTGGATTTGGGAAATGGATCCCAAAAGGGAAAGTATCACATTATGAGGGTACATCCTTTAGGAATTAGTGCCAGAGTTTACCATAGGTTGGGTTTGGACCTTAGAGAGTCCCACTATATATACAAGTTGATGGGAATCAAAACCTCTATAGTTCAAAAGTCCATACAGTTTAACATCATAAAGGAAAAAGGTGAACTGACATAAAACACAGAAAATAGATGGATTGTGGGGAGCAAGGGGCTTGAACCTTGGAGAGGATTCCTATGTACCCTATCTATGAGATAGGAAAAAAAGTCAATATTGTTTAGGAAGATGGAGTTTAACATCATTCAGGATAAGGGGAATGAGAATTTTGTATGGTTAGTGGATTGTGAGGATTTAATGGCCTCTCCTTTCTCTAAGCCCACATGAGTCATCATCGGTGTGGGAAAAAAGAGGTAGCGACAAACATGAAAATCATGTCAAGAAAGGTGAGTCCATGAGGGGTGATGAAAGTGTCTTACACATGGTTATCATCCTATGGAGATATATATTGGGACATACTCCCAAAGGGAATCCTTAGGAGGGTGACTTAGTGTATGAGGAAGATATGGACACCATACAAGGAACACCCTGTCTGAGCGTGTCAGGGATTATGTGAAGACTACCTGAGGGGAACATGGTGAAAAGTGCACTGGGAGAGAGAATGTGATAGAAATTTTATGCACATTCCCATTCAAATTCACCCAGGCTTGTCATAGATATGAAAACTCATAGTTTAATGTTCGGTGTTGGGGACCAGGGTTCTTGGTAGTTTAACGTCCTATAACTTAGAGGAGGAGGACTCAATACTCACCCCTTGGACATACCTAACATTTAACAACCCACACTAGGAGAAAATAATGCATGAGAAATTCCAGGAAACAATGGGGTGGAGGAGTGGTCACTCGAGGGGATTATGTTATCATGGATATATGAAGGAGTAACAATAGTTAGCATGCCTATGTAAAGAATCTTAAGGCAGGGAAATGCTCTATGAAACACCACTTGAGGATACATGAAGTCACTATGCACAGTCTTGGAGGGTCACATAGATAAAGTACATGCAAGACACGAATATTTCATGCAATAAGATCTTGAAAATGGTTATTTGTAGTAAGAATAACCCATGGATTCCTAAGGAATGGGTTCACACATGAGTAGAGAATTTTTCACAAGATGAAAGGGTGAACGCAATATGGGAGGCTGTCACACAAGATGGAGGGGTTGAGGCAATAGACGTATTTCACTACGATAAGAGGTGCATGAAATAAAGGACTTTTTTACGGACATTCCATAACTGAAATTGGAAATAGGTGAGGATCAAGACCGTGTTTGATCACCCAATGGTAGAACTAATGTGGAACATTCATGCGGGATCCAATACCTTGAAGCAGTGAATTTCATGTTGTTCTAGAAGGGATTGTTTTACGTGCACATGAGCGTCTATTTGACTTCAAGAAAATTATATATTAAAGGGAGGGGAACCTTTTTATTTATATGAGAAAATATCAGTGGTGACATAGAAGGAGGCTAGCGCGGAAGTAGTTGTTTAACATTGTATTGGGTGTGAACAAGGCTTATATACATATAACTTACGTGCACTCTGGTCTGGTTTCCTTCACACATCTACCTTGGCCCTTTTTTCTATACCTTAGTAACGAGTCACCCATTTGATGTCACATTGGGCATGTAAGAGTCTTGCACATGAGTTTTGATCCCACACGCAAGAACCAAATCTTGCGTGAAAGACACTTGGGATTTTCTTGATTACCTGTCAACTAAAAATATGCCTTTGGGTTTCTCAAATACACCAGTCTATAGATTCCAGTGGAATTTAGTTCCAAAATTTTCACCCATGGAATTTAAGCTAAAAGGGAACTAGAATTCTGGTTTTCAAGGGAAATACTAAGGAACACCATATATTTCCATTGGTACATAAAAAAGGTTTGATCTGGCACGTAAGGTTCCATGTGAACACATAGAATACCATTTTTGGGCCTATAAATAAATGGGGGGAACTATAGCTAGACTTTCCATATGGAAAGGTATCTTCTTTCATGTGTGAAAGTTATTTTATTTTGCGTGAATGCTATTAAGTTCAGCCAATGCCTTACACGCAACCGCTGGACCTTGAACGCATATGACTTGGTCAGATTTCTCTTATACTACAATCATCAATATTGTGCACAACTATCTACTTTACATTATAAACCTCTGTCTTTCACCATAAACCCTTTGTGCATTCAAGGCCATACCGAGATGGTTTTTGAATAGACTGATGTTGAGAGGAAGGCTACAATAGCTACATGATGGGATGAGTTCATCACAAACCCTCATATTATTCACATGAGAAGAGTGATATATAATAATTAGATGACTTTAAGAATGAGATTCAATATCAAAAGAATTATGCCCTGAGTGATAGCCTCCCACTATGGAATTTTAGCATTCTAGAGGAGGTGCTGATTTTGAGCTTCATGACCAAGAAGCCAAAATCATGGGTGATGTGAGAAGATAACATTTCATGGTTCAACATCACAAAAAATGGTCACCCAACTAGGGAGATTAGTGATATGGTTGTTTATTTCTTGAACCTGAAAACTAGGTTAGTTATTAGGGGTGAACCAGTTGCTGATGACTTCCCCACCCACTATTCATGCACTTTTAGGAGCAGTATCACTGATGAGAATATGGGATGGAAACAAGAATGGGACTTGAGATCCAGAGGAAACTTAAATACATAGTGGGCATGGGTGTACTAGTTATTCCATACATTAGAGGAGTTATGGGAATATCTTTGACACATTGGGATGATTGAGGCTATATAGACATCACAATTCTATTTCTACCACTAGTAGTACATAGTGTCAGAGCTATTCAGTCGGTGGTGTCCTGATAACAGATCATTTCTTCTTTACTAAGGGGAGTCCTAAACCATCATTTGGGACATCCACTACATTAGGAAAATCACTCTGGAAGGGTTCTAATATGATGAATTCTAATCTAAGGAGAATGTCTGGGGAGACAGGGTGAAAACCCCTATTCTAACATGTCATCTATTGGAGATGGAAAAGGAGAGGCTGATGATCAAATACATCCTGAAGGACATATCCTATCTAGTATGGATTATCCTGTTTCCTATGAGGGATAATAATGTGATGATTCCATGGTGTGGGAATCAGTGTCCGACTACGTTGTATAGGTGCAATGCAAGATAATATTGTGTGGTCCTAGAAGCAGGTGAATACCAATCTTGGGGATTTAGTTTTAATGAAATCTGGGACCTTTATGTCTAATATACTGGTTTCCTTATTGCCTTCCTAAGTGGGTGGTTTCTTCCTTTAAGAGATATGATTATGGGGGTCTGTCCAGGGACATTTTTTATGGCTGGGATCTGGAATCACATCACAGGGTCAACCTAGGAGTGCCTATGTTATCCAGGTTGTATAGAATCTTGGGGAACGTCTCAAGAGGGAGTCAACCCAGAAGAATCTATGAACCATTTCAAATTCATCATGGCTGGGTCATAGTTCAATATAGTGGGAGAAATTTCCCATATTCTATCCAGCCTCTAGGAGGTGACTTGTAATCATCACTACTAAACATCTCTTTGGTTTGGAATCTGATTCATAATGAGGAGGGGATTAAGACCAGGATCGATAATCACACAAACATAAACATACACACATTTCAAACCGCAGTCGGCTAAATGGTGGATGACCTATGAGGCCTGCTGAAGCAGATGGAGCACTTGCAGAGTATTAGGGGCAGTGTGTTGGTAGCCCAGATAGATAGAAAAACTCTTCTGCGAACCCTATATACCATGAGAGTTGGCCAAACAGTTTGGGTGAATGTAGAGGATACCAAAAAAAGTGTATACAATGTTTTGGGAAGATCATAACTCCTAAATCCTTCCCCAATTTTGTCTCATGTTCACAATATATGGATTTGGTGAATTCATTACTTTCACCCTACTAATGTCGATATTGAACTATCAATTGAGTATGCTGAACACTGGGAGGAGGCATATCCAGAATTAATTCTATGGAAATGCATTAAAAAGATCAAGATAGTGATCTTAGTGTCTGGATAGTGCAAAAGTAGGAATGGTGCAACTGAGGAAGAAAGAAAAGAGGCAAACCAGACGTCTAGGGAGGCACGAGTGGGAACATCAGTGATAGGAGCATCATATTGTGAGGCCATTCCTCTACCTTCTAAAACGGGGTCGTCTCATAGGCGACCCTATGGATTGGCAAGGGAGAGATTAGAAAGAAATTGAGATATCTTCTACAGCCGACCGTAGAATCCATTTTCCCATAATGATGGATTGGTTGGATAAATATGCAATAATCGATGAAAACTAGAAAATTGTGGAAAAGAATGTTGCGTATTAGGATTGATCATTCGGAAATAGGGCACATACAGGTGGTGGAAATGGTTTACTTTAAATGTTGACATATGTAACTGACAGCCATGGAAGCATATACATTCCAACATGGGTGGTATGGGAACCCACATTTCTTGGTTAAAGTAATTCTTGGTCCAGAGGACGACCATGAAGAAATAACACCCAAGGATGACGATGAAGAATAAGAAAAAGAAGACGAGGAAGATGAAGATGAGGAGGAATAATTGGAATATACTAAAGATGAGGTGAAGGATTAGGGGCTTCAAGGTGAGGGACATTAGGGGATAATTGTCCAATATAGGAGACAACATGAGAGTGGTGAAATCGCAGGCTCCGATGAGGAACTGGCAAAACATGTCATGGTAAGTTTCAACTCCAATCACTCTTGGTCCATTTTCATACCATAACATGAATCCAATGACCATGCTCTATCATTTTTATAAACACATTGGTAGTGATGATTAAGGATCTCTCACTTTAGAGGGTGAAAATTTTCAAATGGATGTGGAAGGACATCTCCCTAAAGACACATCTGGGGTTAGGCAAGGCAGAGGACCAATCATGGATGAAGTAGCAAAATGGGCTCAAGTGAAGACCTTGTAATCTCAGGCCATCCCCACTACTCAAAAGGAGTTGTTTCTAATTATTCAATTAACTAGAACTGGGTGACCTCCTGTGGAATAAGCTCATGTAGTGATACAAGCACTCAATCCCTCTACACTTAGCTCTCATATGTCTATACTTTTACATACTCACATATATTATCGAAAAAATCAACTAAACAAGGTACTAGTTTCCCATACAGTGATCACGAGGCTGAAATATTGGAAAATTTGTAAGTCTGAAACATCTACTAGAGAACCTTTTTCAACTGTACCTGTCTGTGAGGAATCAACCATTCCAGCTAATCCGGCCTTATAAATCGGTGGGAAGGAAGTTGTGATCACATGTGATGCCACTACGAGGGAAAAACCAAGTCTTGTGTGGGGGAATTTAATGACGAAGAAATGATATAATATGGTTTCCCGGATATTATATAGAATATAAATTTCGAAAGGATGCTAGAAGAATATCCTACCAAAGAACTTCTGGAAATGTTCCCCGAATGCAAAACTGCAGATCCTGAAGAGTTCTGTGATCATGATCCTGACGCATCCAAGGAAATTCATATGACACGATGAAAGGCATGGAAGTGAAAAAAAACACTTACCTAGGTCACCCATAGGTAGAATAAATGATCTTAATGGGGTCACTCCACACCTAGCTTCATTTACTCTATGCCAGAGGGTTGGATTCTCACCATATCCATATGACTATCCTCTACTATCTTGTTAAGAAGATATAGGAGTGTAGCCAACACTCAGATGATGCTTGGCGCATGAAGAAATCTGAGAACATCCATGAACAATAGGAGGATGTATAGGAAATATGATTCCTTGATAAGTATATGGGAGAATGCAACACATTTTTAATGAATCAATCTATGATCATTGAACAATTGAGAGCCAAGATGACGGATGCCCATGATCTAATAGTGCGAGAAATAATTAAAATGGATGAACTTCTAATTGAGCAGGAAAAAATAATGGTCATGGATGATGAGCTTCACTCTGTGGATGTGGAGGAAGAATGGTAGCTCTGGGAGTGGGAAGAAATCCTAGAAGATACATGCAAGAGGGTGGAGAAACTGAAGGATTCCATTGAAGGTGATTATCCATAAGTGTTGTTTTTGGTCAAAATCCAAAAACATGTCTTTACTTTGATTTTCTTTTCTCAAACTACATGTATGGATACAATCTTTTTTCTTATTTTATTGAATTTTCCTTTTCACATCATTTGGATGGGCATAGATTAGAATATATGTACAACACAACATATCTCAAAATAATGATAATCAAGTATGTAAGTAGTTCTTAGAAATATATCACCTGTAAAGATCAAGAAGATATACAAGGGGATGAAATTTTTTTACTTCACAGTTGGTCCTAGGATAAAAAAATCCATACATCACTTTATATATTATAGAAATGAGAACAAGGACACATGTTGTTTTAAGAAAGTTTCTTACATAGATTTGGATATTATATAAGGAATAACAAGCTATATAAGGGATGCCACTCTTTGTATTTTGAAGTTATAAAGGATGGACCAAATATTCCATGACCCAGGACATTACATGGTTTTATTATACAAATTGGAAGAATATTCTAAAATATTTATACTCATGGGAGTTTTTCTCAGTATGAAATAAAAGATAAAATCATAGGGTTATCCAAATTGTATTAATATACTAGTCAATGATTGTTTCTAATGAACACTACATGATTTATTATCATGCGGTGGATTCATTTTCCTATTTTTTAATTTTATGTGACCAAGATGAATGGTTTCTATTATTTATGGTCATATAACTTTGAGAAAAGGTTTTCATTTAGTTTGTGTTCATGAATCTCATACCATGATTCAATATAGTTTAAAATCATTTGACCAAGATATCCCATAGTTTGGCATCTCATGACTATGATGAATGGTTGTTGTAGTATAATTATGTAAAACATTGAAAAAATGTTTAAATATATCTTAAGGCCACGATTCATTGACCATGGTTCCAAATAGTTTGACATCACTCAACGTGGAAGTTTTACTATAGTTTAATGTTATGAAATTAAGACAAATGGTTGTTATAATTTAGGGCCAAATAACTTTGACCAAGGGTTTCCATATAGTTTAATGTTATGGTAATTATACCAAGGGGACATAAAATTTAACACCATGTGACCAGGATATTATCCCATAGTTTAAAATCATGTGATTGATGTGAATGGTTTTTACAATTTAAGGTTATACAAATTTGACCAATGAATGTTCCTTTTAATGTTTTTCGTCCATAACCATATATTTGGATTAAATAAAATATTTCAATGGGAACCTCACATTGGTTGAGGTGAGATACACTCCCCATCTATAGTGATTAGTGAATATGAAACATTTGAGTAGAAATTATGAATACAAAATCTTCCTCCCTTTGTGGATTGAGTTTTAGAGGTTTCTTCTAAGGCATCGTTAGGGTTTTGAGAGCCAAAAACATACCTCCTTAAAAGAATGAACAAATTATTATTATAATCTTGTGAAACTTATTTTTGGATAATATCTAAATTGCATGGGGTATTTAATATTTCCTCATTAATCCATTCTAATTAATTTAATCACTTTTAATATTTCTAATATATGGATAGGTAATCAAAAATAGTAATGCAGATCAATGATAATTTGACCTAAATGTGTAAAAATACCTCTATACCATATGAAAGTAACTTCTAGGTTTCCTATGAGGCAGAATGAGTTGTTGTATGATAATACCAATGTCTATGAAAATGTTTATCGATATAATATTTCTTGTCTTCACCTATAATTTTCTAGAGTATGTTTGATTGAGTTTTATGAAAGGAATCTATCTACCCATATACTACTTCATGATTACAAGATGATTGGTCTGACTCATTGTTATGCCCATAACAAAAATATTTAAATTATAAAGAACATAAATTTGTGCCACTGAATATGAAAATTATGTGAGGGACACCAAATCTGGTGATGATATTTGACTTTATGAAGTTGATGATGCTCCTTGACCCAAATTCCCGGATGGGTATGGATTTATAACATTTGGAAAAGAATTTTGTAGCAGTAAGGATGTATTTTAGCTGCTTGTCTATAGAAGGGGGATATATCCCTACACCATACATTACCTCTATGAAAAAAATCAAGAGTATTTAGTACCGTACAATATTTATGAGGGTTGATGAATAAAGGAGGCATACATCTGAAAAAAATTACACCTTTTGGTGAATTCCATACAATTTTGTGTTATTGAATGATGGAAATACCTGATCCTCATGATTTGATGAGAAATATTGATCCATGACTAATGATAACCATGTGAACCAATGTGGAATTCTTTTATAACAACAACATTTTCACTTCCAGAAATGAATATGACGATAACTCCATCAAAGACTCATATATAAACAAAATTTTTATTATTTAGAATGTCATAAAGAGTAAATTTTACTACCCATAATAATATTTTCCCTTTTCCTACACAAACAGGTAAAAGAACTCCACTTTGGAGGCTATTCCATAAGGGTATAAACCAAACATTTATAGAATTATGTTTTTCAGGGATGGAATTGACCTCATTGATTTCTTCCATGTTGTTACCAATTAATGATGATGCCATTCTACGATTCCCAAAGATGATGGACATTTAATCATGTCCTGAATCTTCCTAGGATATATTTTCATTAACTAATACATATAACATAGCATTATGTTAGTGTGGGATGAGAGTTAATGCTAAATATGAGTGGAATTCCACCATTATCCCTCACACACAGTCAACAAGGGGAAACAATACCTCTTTTTTGATTGCACAGTCACCGTTGATCTACTTGATTACCACATCTAAATCACTTTTTAATTTTAATTGTTCTACTCATATTTGAAGTGACTATTCCAAAATTGAAATTAGGGCTTGGTATTTTGCCTCATTATTGGCACAAACATCTATGAATAGGGAGGAATAAAGTAAAACTACATTTTCCAGGGAGAAAACAATTACACCCAAACAGATTCTTATTGAGTTTGGGGTCTTCCATTATTTCCCATTTTTGGATTCTAGAAGAACCATAAAAGTACATCTACCATGTCTGGGGGAATTCTTTTACATATAATACCTCTTTATCAGGAAATTTTATATCAAACGAAAAAATTTATGTAGAAGGATTCTCTATAAGAAACTTATCTAATGCCTTCCATTTTATTACATTTTTTATGAACTAAATATCAAAAAACAAAAAAATGACCAGCCACTATGATAAGACATCAATCATCATAGGTCGGTTGAGGATATATTTTAGTGGGTAGATATAATAGACAAATTGGACCTCTTTTTTCTATATGTAGTTCCTCATTTTCAGAACTGTAAGGATTAATAAAAGTAAACACTTCTATATATCTAAATATTGAGTCTCAATATCAATCATGTTTCTACTAAGACAATAGAGACAATTTTCATTTCTTATGTAATTATTTTGTTCTATAAAAGCACCCATTAATCACTTTGAGGCCATCACATTTAGAGTGAGTGGTTTTCCTATGATAATAATCCTTAACACTAGTGGAATCAAAATATATTTTTTAAGACTATCAATAACTTTCTAAAAACCATCTGACCAATGAACGGTGACTCCCTTTTCATTATCATGATGAATCATAAAAATTTTCGTGCATGATTCACTATAAAGTCTCTAATTTAAGTGAGGTATCTCTGATGTCACCTCAACTGAATAAGGATTCAAGGAGATAACATGTCAAGGATAGCCTTGGTGTCCTTGGGATTAACATCAATGCCATGATTACATACTACATATACAAGATATGTTCATTAGGAAACACTGAAATCACATTTAATGGGATTAATTTTTTAGCTATACTATTATATATTGTTTAAAATGATATCAAAATAGGCATGATAATTATAAAAAATTTTAGATTTCACCAAAAAATCATCGATTTAACAATCTATGTACTTTATTAAAAAGGGTTTGAAAATAAAATGCATGGAAATTTGTTATGTGTCACCAGAATTATTAAATCTAATAGGTATCACTCAATTGTAGTATGTTCCATTTGGTGACCTAAAACTTCTATCATATTCATCCTTAGGGGCCATCCAAATTTTTTTATATCATAAATCTCCATCCATTAAATAGAGGGATTGAAAACTAGAAGTTTCATTAATCAGATGTTTTTTAATCAATATCAAGAAATAATCTTTTGGAAAATATGGGTTGAGATCTCTAAAATTAATGAAAACTATAATATTGACAAAATTATCCTTCACCAATAAAATATTGGAAATAAACTTTTGGTACTTAAACCCACTAATGAATTTTTATTTAATGATATTATCATCTTCAGTTTCAACCTTGAAAACAAGAGTTTGGATGTGTATTTCTATCTACCTTCTTGGTATCATGGTGATTTTCTAGAAAACCCATGTGGTGAGTATATATATTAGTTTCCAGGAATGAAATATATATGTAATTATAGATGAACAAATATTGGTGATTCTTTATAAAATTTTAATTTACCTTTTTTTATTTGGATTACATGTCTATGCTAATCAATGTTGGTTGTGGATATTCCTCAGTAACAAAATTTATCTATTAGATCTGATCAATAGTAGAAGAGATTCCTTCCTTGAATGTTGAAGGGGTATCTTTCAGATCCTCTTATTCTTATTACTCTACACCAATGTTAAGAGGAATGAGTGAAAAAATGTAAACATCAGATCTATAAGAATAATCAATATACTGATATTTTGAAGATGGAGTAGGGATATTACCACACTCTATCTATGATACAAGAGTTTCTTCTAACTCATCTAATGAGGTAGGGTCCTTCTGAGGCTCTGTGGACAAAATGGGGTCATTTTTACCTTGGTTGTTTAAGTTATTTTGAAAATCATAGAATTAGTTGGTATTATTGGGTTTGGTTTTTATAACTAATATCACAAGAGTCAATGAATACATACCAAAATCCAAAAATGTATTTTCAATTTAGTGGATGGGAAAAATTTATTCATCAAAAATCTATTTAAATAGGTTAGATGAGATAATTTATATACCATTTAGGGTGGAAAAGCGAGCAACATTATTAGTCATGGGTTTGTTTATTTCTCTCTATTGAAATATCACATAGATATATTGATATTTATATGAATAAAATAGAGCTTTATCGACATGTAAAGTGTCGATATGTCCACTAAAATAGTATTTGATTCATTGATATACGATGAAGGGATTAATGCATGTTTATCAAACTAAAAAAATACATAATAGGATGTTGAAATCTATATCCTATAGAATAACTCTAAATTCCATGTCAAATACAATGTATCTAAATTAGTTTATGAGCTTGATTTAGCTGATAATTGTTTCTCACGCTTATCAAAACCCCTATGCGTTCTATATCAAGAGGAAAATATTTATTCTCTATAACCCAAAAAATGAAGTGTTTAAACCTGAATGAGGTTGATTCATGAACCATTATTATTGAAATCTCATTGTACGTTAATTTCAACTAGCTTTCATGATATATATTGGGGTATGATGTGTCCCTATATAATAGCATCCATCTTTAGCTCTATGAAATTTATAACCATGTGAAACTATATAATATTGGTCTCTGCATGATATAATTTAATAGTGGTAACCTCAAATTATATCTTTTGAGAGAATATAAGTGCTTCTATAAGATCTTCCCAGATATTTTTTTGAAAAATTGAGATCATACATGATTGAAATATTAACTGATACCGTGAATAATAATTTTTGGTTGTCATATTTTTGAACCAATGTTTAGAGCTTCCCAATTTTAGGTTTCTCATTAGCATGAAATTTAAGGGAATAAGTACTTTAAGTGGGAATTGTGGGAATTTGAATAGAATTCTATGGCACTCCTATCACTTTCAGATTATTCCTACTTGATCTTCCCACTCGCCTGGGAGGATTAGACAATTCCTCCCCCACTCGGTCCTTCAAAACTATTAGGTATGGATTAATCTAGAAAAATGTGGGATCATCATCATGTTTTTTCTAGGATTGCTAAAGGTATTTCCCATGGGTTTTGGTAAAATAAATGACTCTAGTATGGATGTGGTTGGGATATTTAGTTCATTCATTACTTTATATTGCATTTTTCCCTTAGATCCTACAGCCTCAACCTATATTTCCAAGATCTTTCATATTGAAATTGAATTCATAATAATTCTCATAATTAGATAAGGATCTGTTAAATTAATGACATTAACATAATGAATGATTAACAATTAATTTGATCAATATTTCATTTAGTGAATCAGTGCATGTCGTACCATTTAGTGGGACAATGCCCATAATAATAGGATTGATGGCTTAAATAATGAGAGGTTCATTACTAGATTTATTATTATTAGTGGTTATTACTCTAATAATTGAATTTCAGATTACCAATTACATTATCTCTTAGAAAATCATATCATGGAGGATTGCAACATTGATAAAGTTGGTTACATAGTGGAAGAATGGGATAGGGGAATAATCAATTGGTTTAACTATTCCCTAAGGAATCATGAGTTCTATTGATCATATTTTGGGTTAATCAATAATTGAAATTATTTACACCCTTTCTTGTAACTTCTTTCCATTATCCTTCTTCCTTTAGTAAAATAGTAGAAATAGATTCCACTTGTTCTGGTGTCTTTCCCAATTTTACATTCCAAGAATCAAACATATTTTTAGAATATATTTAAAAGAATAAATACAATATGATGTGGCCCATCATTTGGTAAAAGGGTAAAAAATTTTTTTATTCATTATGACCAACTTGTTCAACCTTTTTGGATTTGACAATATTAGTAAATTTTTTCCATAATTTCCAAAAAAGTAGTCTGGAACTTGTTCATTTGAAAAGGAATAAAATTTATTCATATGATCAATAAACTAAATATGTTTATACCCATTTCTATAATATTGAATAAGATATTAATGACTTTTTTTTTGCTTTTAGGAGGAGTTTCCACATGATATGGTGCAGACTTTATTGTTGGAGACAACGTTGGAGCTAGAATAAGTGTGATGGTCGTGGTTTCCACCTCACCTTTTCTCTTTCATAATGATTCTGATATTGGTCAATAATTTGATTTGGTTTGTGAAATGGAATCTTCCATCCATTTTGAAATTATTTAATGTTCCCAATTACATTATGGATATTTCATTAAAATGAGTTTCATTTGAAACTTTTTATGGAGGTTCTATATTCAGATCACTAAAAAATTTCACGAGGAAGCTATATGTTTGGTTGTAAATCAAAATATATCACATATAAATTAAATGTGTGAATCTATCATTATTACACTATTTTAAATTTGAGTGGTTAAGGATTACTATATTCTATAGTGTAGAGATAAATTGATAAATAAACAGCTGGTAAAGATCTTTCCATCCTTTGATCAACCAAGTTGGTAAACTGGTACACCGAACAAAATCTGTTCCTTATAAAGTATGTATAAAGTAAAAGAGTTTGGATTATTCTTACTACTCAAGTGTTCTCATCATGGTATTATACCATGATACAAAATTCTCTAGGTTTTTTTCTAGATCCCCTGATACATTTAACATTAGAGGCATTGGATTCCTAATGTTGTCCTGGGAATAGTTTCATCTACCAATTCAGGGTAAAACTTTCTCTTCATCTATTCTAGTGAATATCTTACTTATATAGAGTTCAATTGGGCTATCAATGACTAAAAATTATTAATGAGTTATTATGGGATTAAAGAATAATAATGTATTTTAATAATGTAAATAATAGGTGGATTCTAATTTGGTGGGTCAGCTTGTATTTGAGACCAAAAAATGGGGTGACCTATGGAAATTAATTTGACATTGCTCTGGATTCTTCCCTAATGGAGGTAACTCATAATATCCTTTCCGTTAGATAAAATAAATTATCTATGTTGATCCTAGATTGATAAAATGTGTTGTATCCATTTTTCTTGGCATTATGGGATCTTCCTATTGTTGGAGGTATATTGGGAGAGTAAGAAGAGGCTCTGATTAAAGAACATTTCCAATAAGGATATTTCTTATGAGTAATTCCACATTGAGTCTGTTCAACTCCTTAATATCTTCCTCATAATGGGAAAATATTCCCTCAAATGTAATATGTTCAAATTCTTTAGGTAACTTGTAGTATTTATCCACACCTTTACAATTTCTTTGATTAAAGACTATTTAATTTGTGGTAGATGAACATTTTAGAGATCCTCCAAATTTTTAGCTGGCCATTTATATATAGTAACCTTATTCATTCATTTTGGTGTGGACCATATTCTGAATAGAAACCTCCTCCTCTAGTTCTTAAACTCTATTTTCATGTTATGTACCATATCAAGGGACAATTATGATGATTTTAACCAATTCATAACGAATTTCATGACTCATATCTCCATTCACATGGTAGGAGGGTTGGTCTCCCTCATAATATCCATTGAAAATTTCATGATATTCAGGAGAAATTTTACCCTTGAGGGGTCTCTTTTTCTAACAACCTCTACATGGACTCAACCATTATTTTAAGGATTCTATTAGGGATTCCTTATAGATGGTAACTAGAAGAGAACCTCTTTAAAAAATTGTTTTAAACATTTAACAAGAGAAATATGGGGAACCATGTTATGAAAACATTGAGGAAACATTTTGTGATTCGCTTTCTAAACAAGAAAACACTAATCTTCATAGGGAAGGGGATTGAGAAAAAAATTCCACCATCCCTATGTGATAAGGATGATCCCGATCCATTTTTATAATATTTGATACTAAATTTTATGAATTTAAATGATGAAAATATGGTAAAAATACCCCCAACATTAGAGGATAGTGTTTATCTTGGATTTCCATGGTTTCAGTTATTACATATTCCCTCTTGATCTTGAGAATATTTTTTTAATCATGAGTTGGGTTGGATGAAAACTTTTAATGTGAGCTACTTGCAACCAAATGAAATAGTACTAGTCAAGGTATCACTTTCTTTAAATGAGAAGCTTGTCTAAGCTTTTTAGATTTCTGATGTAAGATTTTTTGAGGGATCACTTTTGTTGGGCCAAATAATTTTGTGATTTGTTCATGGATGATTATTTATAGTCTTACCATCCTTATATATAGATAATTATTCTGGGAGTCATATCAATGTTTTAAAATTTAATTATTTAATTTCTGATGGTTTTTTATATAGAGGGATGTGAAATGTAATGATTTGTGTTTAATCCACAACTGATTTTTATTCCAGATGAGGAATGAGTAATGAAATGAGGTACACTACTGGAAATATGATCTATACTTTTTTTGGGAAAACTATTGGTATAGTTCACTAATTTGGAACTATACTAACGTTCTGTCCAAAACCATTGGTATAAGTCACTTATATGGACCTATACCAATGGTTTTGATAAAACCGTTGGTATAGGGGGGGACCTATACCAAAGGTTGGGCCAAAACATTGGTATAGGTCCCCCCTATACCAATGGTTTGTCCAAAACCGTTGGTATAGGTCCTAAAATCAAAGAACATATAACAATGGTTCTCAAAACCATTGGTATAGGTCTATACCAATAGTTTTGAGAACCGTTGGTATAGGTACATGTATTTTTAATGTAATATTCTCATAGAGGACAATAAATAAATCAAAATTTAAAATACTTATGTTAATACATATATATATTTATGAAATTATGTTCACAAAAGTAAATTAGGTTAGTGGTTAGGTCATTTAATCATAAACGGAAGGTAGTGGGATCACAACCAAATGAATGATTATTTTTTGAATTACACATACCAACAGTTTTATAGAATCATTGGTATATATTTGCATATTAATTATACCAATGGTTTTCCCAAAACTGTTGGTATAGACCTATCCCCATGGCCTACATGGAAACGGTTCTCCAAACTGTTGGTATAGGCTATTCCAACGGATTGGAGGCCTATACCAACAATTCCAAACCATTGGTATAGGTTATTTTTCCAGTAGTGGTAGATTGTGCAAAATATTATGAAATTCAAAATGAGGGCCCTCATATTCCACTCCCAATTACAAGAATCATACAACTGAAAGGGTATTTAATTCAATATAATAGTGAAGTTATTCTACTCCCTTGACATGATCCACATATCCTTAATAATGAAGGAATTTATCTTATAACTGGAAAAGATTCATCCAAATATTTAGAAAAATACGATGTATTCATTTCTCTTAAAATATTTTTAGAATATCATATTGTGGAGTGGTTAGAGGCCATGATATGACCAATATGTTGTCTCTGGAATATTTTTTCCACATTATCAATGTATTTTCTTTTTAATATGTGTTTGATTCCATTAATTTCCCTAACCTAAGTTGTTATTTACCAGATACGTTGTTATAGGAGTTATGGTTTACAAGAATCTCATTTATTTGGAGGGAAGCTATTAAATCCCTGGGTGGTTCATAGAATGACCATTTCCTTTTTCTATCTTATGGATAATAAATAATTCTTCTTTTAAATAATTAAGAATCAATGATGGATAGCCTCATCTTTGAAAATTCCCCATGATATTAGGAATTTCTCATAAATTAAATGAAAATGAACGAACATTCTCATCGAAATGAAATTTCATGGTGGGGAGTACCTTTATAGTGAGTACAATCATGGATAGAAATACCATCACAGATTAACATCTATACATTTAGAGTATTCCAATAGTATATTCCATCGATATGACCTTTACGGTAGACAATGAAAATGGGATAATGTTATTTCTATTTGATATTCTAACCACGAGGATGGATTCCATGATACTCATAACGAGAAAGGTTTTCATGATTAATATCATTATGGATTTGAAGGAGGAATTAATGGTAAATAATTTTGGGAGGACCTCTAGAGTTTTTTGAAGAATAGTTTTGAGGAGGACATTTTCAACCACAATTATAGTTTCCTTGATCAATAAATGAGTCAATAAGTTATTGGGATACTATTTGATGATATTATAGGGCCTTATAAAAACTATCATTAAGCATATGAAGGATGTGGGAATAATTTTGTACTTCAAAACATCCTTTGGGAGACTTCCCTTTTAGATGTTCTTCATTGGTCAGTTGGAGTCAGTTGTTGTGAAAAATAACTTTCATATAAGAGAGAGTACCTAATCGAGTCTCATGTTTCTATCAGGATGTGCAAATAAGATTTTGTGATTTAAGTAGGGATATATTCCTAACATTATGTGGACATCATAATGGACCAATAATATTTAGTTGGAATGGGAATGTGTTCCTAATCATATTTTCAATTTATTAAAGGAGTGTGTCGATGAACCTCCATGATGAGAAAAATAATGTTTTCCTAATATTAAGTAATTATTGAATTATATAGATGAAATACTCCAGTGGTGGGAGTGAGGTTTTGTGCTCAATCCCAGATAGCTACTACTTCCATGTTACATTAACAGTTTTTCATAACGTGGTAAAGGATGTAAGTTTACCACTCTATTACTATTAGGATATTCCCACATACATTTTCAAGTGGAATAAAAAAAATACAAAAATTAAATGGTTAGAGTAGGGATATGTTCATACTCTAGTCCTTCAATTCACATTGGAATATATAGATGGAATTCATGTGTGGGGGTAGATACATGGTTGCGACCCCTAATCATTGTGAGGATATGCTGAAAAGTTTTTCTAGTTCCTTCTAGAATATACTGGCATGGTCGATGGGTACAAGAAGAAATATGTTTCTGCTCATGGATTTCTAATATATTATATTGGTGGAATTATTTAATGGAATTGGGGACATATTATGGATCCTAATTTTTGATAATTAGGAAACCTTGATGGGATTTTTTTAGTGCTCAGGCTTGGATGAACAGAGTTGGGGACTGTGGGGTGACATCTTTAGAGGATTGAGGGATTTATTACACTAGTAATTATTAGTAGTGATTGATAGAATAATCCCTTAGGGGGAAGCCTTGGGTTGAGGTAATCCTTATGATGTTGTCATAGACTACCTCTATGAGATAAGGTATGTTATTTATATTATTGTTTTGAGAGGGGTTCCCAAAATGATTGTAAATGGAAACAGGTTCCACTTGATTATTTTCCACCACATGTTTATATAAAGATAGTTGGTTGGAATTCATATATTATAGATAATTCATTGTGACCTACAAGTTTGGGATAAGACCATTGAGATGGTACTATAAAATTAGTGTGTTCATCTCCTTTCACTGAAGGTTATGGATGGGTGATTAAATCCTCTCCTTTGATGAGGACCCAGTTATTATAAATCCCAATGCATAAGTTTGTTGGGATTGATAAAATACCATTTAGATTGAGGGTAGTTCTATAAGATGTGCCTGAGGTTAAACAAAAAACAAAAAATGGAAACTAATCAATGTTGTATCACAGGTAAAATAATGCATACATGATTGATTGATTTTAATGATACATGTTGGGACTATTTTTATTTCACAAGGAAAAATGTCATGACTTGTTGGATGGTCTATTATTATTCGTCAATAAATGATTCAATTTAGGTTTTCTATTTTTGATTCACATAGAAAGTTCGTCATATGATTATTCATATATATGTAATTACATATACTCTTGATATGGTTTTCAGTAGGGTTTTTAATTGAATTAGAAACACTTAATTATTCCCATATCCATGAAGGGATATAAACATTCTGTCTAAAGGAATCTGATCCATAGTAATTTTTATAATGATTCATAGGAACTCACATTGTCTTAGAGGATAAGAGGTCAGACTCATGACACCATATTGGGAGAACTATTTCCTACTTCGGGACTCTCTTATAGTTTTAATCCATGTTCCCATATCCTTCAAAAACACTAATATAAGGATCGTCTCCTTCTACATTCTCAATCCATTATTTACACATGTTGATGTTAAAATATATATGTATCATAGGTTATCTATCAATTTTATTACATGTATATATCATAGATTTTTCATTTGGTTTCCTTTATTAATTTTTCATTATAGTTTTAAGATATATAGCATGGAACTTTGTAATTTATATTTATCTAGGGAGATGGTTTTTGATTTGAAGTGGGGATTAGGCTCATGATGGGTATTTCTATATATCCTAATAAAAGGAATCAGAATCCATGCCATTCAGGTCCACTTAATAGGGTATGTCACAACTTTTAAGACCATGTAACAAGTACCAAAACAGTCATTTTAAAATTATACAATATGTATGTATAAGATAAATGTTCCTAGATAAGGTTGGTAATGATTTTGCACATGAATAACACTTTATGGATGATCTCATTGGGAATATATCCAGAAAAGGAAGGGTTAATCTTATAAAGACTATGGAGATATGAAGATCGATCTCATCAAGAATAGATTCTGATGAGGATGATGTGAAAACGACATAAAAGAAATATAATATTATGGGTGTGGGTAAAATAATTCTAGGAATATGTACCAATAAAGATGTTAATGGAATATTTTTTTGGGTTTTAACCTCAAGGAGGAATCCTATGCATCCTTTCGAGATGGGAATAAAATCCCACATAGTTCAGATCTATTGGATATTAAAACTATATGGGATTTTCAAAGATTAAATTTTTATTATTATGGTGATATGATCATCACTAATGTCTAATCCCTCATGATTAATGCACAATGTGAGAAATAAATGATACTAGAAGATTTATTATATAACACAATCACATTAAAATGGGACTTCCATATGGGAATTACACATGAATTAGAAGCCCATGATTGAACTTCCAACCTTGACACTCAAGGAAAGATAAGTATGATATACTATAAGAAAGTCCACGAGCTTACTCTAGGAGGGATTCCTATATAGGAATGTGCTCCTTTTTTTACTTATGGATGAGGACATGGCTACATTGTTCTAGATGAAAAGGAAGAGTAGTAATTATTATAATATAGATAGACATGTATGGATTTTCCTTCTTTTTTTATAAACCATAGATTAGGGATTATGCATATACTAATAAGAAAATTATAAGTCAAAACTAATACCTAGTTCACATCACATTTCAGGAATCATGCATGAGATGAATACTTCTACATGAACCAATTGGTTTTCCACCACTTTCTCAAAGGTTGGGATCTCATTACCAAGGGAATTCATGATCATGGACACCAAAGGACCCTACATATTAGTGTGGTTAAATAGGGGGACATCTATTACTAAGGGGTGAACAATAAAAAGAGAGACATTATATGATGCCCCATACCCCATCAATTTAAATCTTGTTGTTTTGGGGGAAGAATTTATGAAAACATTACCAAATAGAATATTTGGCTAAACATGTTCTCTATCATTGAATAAAGAAATTTCCTAAATTAGAGCTTCAATAAATCTTTGACCAAGTAATATTTTATTGAACTAAATTGTGATTTTACCAAGTGATACTTGGGTGAACATAAGGTGAATTAAAACAGGTTATACGTGGGTGAACTAATGAAATTTAACACAATTGATACATGTGAGAAGTAAATATTAGTTCACCCAAGAAATATTTGGGAGAAGTATGATTTGAGGGACAACACTTGGACGAATACTTTCCCTAATGTTAAGGGGTAACCTTAGATGATTTCAGAATAAAGGAACACATGTATGTGGTTATGTAAAGGTAATTAACCCTAGTTTTATTGCACTAAGGAGTAAGTGGTTCCTCACAAAATTTATCAGTATTTTAGACCTTTAGAATTTAGATACCATTCTTTTTTTCTTAATTACCTATAGTTTTAGAGAATAATAAACTTCTTGAGGGTTTTGGGGAGTTGAAAAAATAGAGATGGGAAAGAATATATTTATGTTGTCTCTTGGTCTTACAAAGGGTGAAAATTAGGATCCCTAGGATATTATTTATAAGAAATTTTAGGACCCTGGGTGAAAAGGGTAACCTCAGGAAAGTGATTCATGAATGTTGGACATTAATAAGTTAGTTGTTATAGTTCCATGTGGAATGTCCACTTTATAATGCTTCAAGAAATTTATGTGGACTATACTTCCATTATGTGTGCCTTTTTCTTTATGAGTTTAGGGTAACCCTCTGTCAATATCTTTAAAATTATTTTAGGAATAAAGGAGTACCAGTAGTTTTATATTTTGTTTGAGAAAAACTATTATTAAAGGTGCATACAATCTATCGATTTTAATTGGGATTATTATTTCTGTAGAATTTTTAGTGTAACTACTATAGTTTGATGGACAAAAATCATTTTGAATATCAATACCGTAATATTTTTTAAATACTAAAATAGTATTCTATTTTTTCTTTTCAACATGTTCCTAATTAGAGTATTATGTTTGAGAGGTAGTTATTAGAGAGAGAAGACACCATAATAAGGGGGAGATGAGTTTAAAATTATAAATAAAAAGAAGAGTACACACACCCACTATGTGTTCCTAAATAATTAGTGAATCTTTCATATTAATTATGTGTTAAAAATGAAGAATAAGTTCAAACATTTATAGTGTATTCAAGAAGGAGAAGAGGCTCAGGTTTTTGGTGATTTAATTTACTCTTGATGATGTACAAGAGATGACTTTTTTCAGTATATAAAATCAATAAACTAGGAATAATGGTATATTTATATCTTTATAAATATATATGATCTAATTTATATAAGTTTATTTTTGTTTGGAAATCAAATCACATCGAATTCAGGAGACAATAATGTATATTTTCATGGAGGGTTAATTATGAATTAATATATTTGTAAAATTTATGGAAATATTATTATATGAGTATAAGAAAAAACATAGTTTTTTATTTACAAGTATTATTCTATAAGAGACTGTCAGTATGAGGTATTTTGAGTCATTCCAATGATGTAGTTGTTAATGATTACCAAAGAACCTCTAAAATTATCATATGTTCTCTATAGTTGATTAATTCTTTGTGATTCTAACATAATTAATTTATTTTACATATCTTGAAATTTAATTTAAGAACAAATGAATAGAATATATCATTTTTTCTACACACTAACAATTATTAGATGTTGATTTGATTAAATCATAAAATGGTTAAGATAACTATCCATTAATTCACCCCTCTCAGTAAACCAATATTGTGATCCCCCTAAAGAATATTTCTAAAATAAATTAAATAAATTTGAACACCATAAAATAAATTTAACTCTCCCATCATTATTATTTCAAAATATTTTTTTATGAGTTTAAAAATTTTATTCTTTTTTTTAAATACAGATAACATCATCAATATAAATCAAGAAAAGTAAAATATATTTTGAATAAGTTTTCATAAAAAAGGTAGTTTCTTATCTACCAATAATAAATATATTTTAAAAAATTAAAGAACATAAAACATAAAACAAAGCTATAGTTTTTTTGTTAAACATATACCATATGTTAGTAAGTTAAAATATATAATCTAAAAAATCATGTTTTCAATGGTAAAAGTTTTTTACATATAAAATTATTCATTAATAAAAACAAATAAAAAATTATATTCATTGTGTATTTGAAAAATATTAAAATTCATAATCATGGAGGATTCTTTTGAATTCTAATATAACTGCAATAATAAATGTCTCTTTGTAATATATTAATTTTTTTTTATTAAAACATTTATAAGAAAAATAAGACTTATTCTTAGTGATGAACAATTGATCACCATAATTATTTATAAAATAAATTTGGTAACTATAATAATATATTTTAATGGATTTTAATCCAACTCATATACTTTATTCACTTCTACAATGAACCTGCTAGGGATGTCACTTGAATTGGAACCTGAATCAACCTTAAATTGGCAAAAGGGGATTCCAAATCCCCATGGGTTAGAAGCTAGTGCCTAAGATTCTTGAAACACACTTTGGGAATGATTTATGCCACTTAAAAAAATAAAAATAAGCATTTGAGAAAAATAATCCATAAATTTTTAAAAAAAATCAAACAACCAATACAGAGTGATAACTGAATCCACAAATGAGGATTAACGGAAGAATATATTAAAATATCTAGATACAAAATACACCAGGTCAAAAAGATGATACAATTATTGAAACTAGGATACATCCTGAAATTATATTAATCCAGGAAGACATATTCATGAAATAAATGGTTTCTCAAATTCATCCAAACTTACTCTTAGAAAAGGCCAAAGGAAAAAATATAATCTAACTAAAACCTAGATCATGTATAATATAAAGGTATGAATTATACTTCTTAATTGGAATCCCCCAACCAACTTCATAAATATAATATTAAAATACAACCCATAAATTCTAGTTTGAACATAATTAAAAAATAATTTTTTCACATGGAAAAACATAGGGGAAATAAAACTTAATATTGTTTCATTTTATTTCTAAAACCAAATAAAAACATTTTAAAAAATAAAACACACATATGGAAGACAATCATACCTTTAAACTCACATGTTGGTGTAAAAACATTACTTTGAAAATAAATGTAAATTAAATAGAGGCTCTATAGGTTTTCAAAATGATACCATTATTTCCCCTTTATTTTGAGAACATTAAAAAACACACTGAAAAGAAATAAATTCCCAATTAAAGAACATATTTTATAAACCCATGTAACATAGTTGGATTGGAAACCAGAACAACAATTTTATTTTAATTATTAAAAAACCATCCTTAAAATATCAATCAATTTATTTGAAAATAAATCCAAAACTCAAGGAAGAGTGAGTGTGTAGAGGTAAGTACCCAGATATCAATTATAAATAAAATATAAAATAATTAAGAATCCAAAAAATTGTACTATAAAATCACATAGGAAGAAGAAGATTCAAATTATTTAATATATAAATATATTTATTTAAATGACATATCTTTAAAATTTTTATCTCAACCTCATCCTTATCCCTAATCATTCTTAAAAACCTTTAAAAACATTTGAAAACATGTGACAATCACAAAAAATTAAGTAAGTCACATATAAAAAAATAATGAAAAATAGAAACTCGTTATTCCATAAATACACATAAAAATTTTCCTTTTTGAAAATAATATTTTAACTCAAAATAAAAATTTTATTACGTAGTAAATCAAATTATCTACCCAAATATTTTTGTAAAACATTTCATAATAGATATTAAAAAAACTCATAATTGTTTTCTACAATAATGAAAAAAATCATGAAATCATTTTGACAATATTTTAAATGTCTCCCTTAAAAAAAGAATATACTTACTCATTAATTTACGTTGTGAAATAATATTATTTAAATTAAAAACATATAACATGAATTGATAAATATATTTGGTTACTTGGGTCATCATTTTTATATAACACTTATAATCACTCTTATATATGGAATAACCTACCCAATGCATTTGAGAGCTATATCAGGTTCAGTTGTCCTTGGTTTATAATGGAACCACCCATTATTGGTTTATAAGAGTACCAAACATCATTGGTTTGTAATTGAAAAAAAAATCCTTGGTTTTAAATAGAACCAATTTTCATCATAGAAAATATCCAAGAACTACAACACAATAATAACACATGAAATATTGCATTATAATATTCTTTGCACACATATGAAAAACATGTTTGGATATCAAAATAACTATCCATTTAAAAATATATTTAAAAATACCCATATCATAGTGTAGGGTCGTTTTATTTGAATAAAACAAGAAATATTTTAATGTAATACAAGTATAAAATAATGATTTTAGTGGTCAAAAAAAACATTAACACCATATATATTAGAATATAACATTTTGTTTCCTCTTTCTAAAACTGTGTTGTATAAAATAAAAAAAAGATTGATTCTAAAAAAATATGAATTAAATTTAAAATTAACATACAATTTACTTCATAGTTCATTCATATTCATAAAAATACAATAATAAAGTAATTTTTAGAATATGTACATGGAATAAAAATGTTTATAAAACAAACCGTTATAACTTTTAAAACAATGTATTTAAAGTAAAGTGTCCCTTACCTTGATTCTGAATCATCACTTAGGCACTTATATTACTAAATAAGGAACTTATCTTAATTATTTACTTTCTTAAGAGGTTTTTTTAAAAAATTAATTCCTTTTATTTTACCTATTACCACGTTATATATAATTACTTAATCATTTATGTTCACATTGGATGTTTTTGTGACATTTTACTTAAATATTAAAAATGGATTTGGTAAGTTAACTATGGTTAAAGTGTTATTTATTAAATAATATCAATAATATTAATCATTATATAATTATCACTTTTATATATTAATTATAATTTTGAAACAAACCATGAATGATGAATATGAAAAAAAATTACCTTACAATCGTGGATATGGTATGTCGTACGTACACATTAGTAAGGTTTATATTTTTCAAATAACATGATATAATGAAAGTAAGTATTATTTTATATTTATATAATGATTAATTTATCAATAATATAATATTATTAATTTAAATATACTTATATATTGTATCTATATGATTTTGTCTTGAAAATAATCACAACGCTTCATAGAGATGGTAATCCACACAAAAACAAGAATGAAGTGATCGTTTTTCAATGGATTGATAGGTAAGAAATTATATAATATATTATCTTTAAATAATTATTAATATTTAATAATTATCAAATATATACTTTAAATTTATCATTATAAGCAGTATTGAGAGGTGGTGATGGAAAGTGAACTACACCGGTTGGTGAGGCGGGAGTCCTCCGTACACATGATTGATGGTTTCATTTACAATTTTTTAGAAGAGGAGATGGATATAGGTTATTGGATTAACTTAACAATATAACAGTATATGTGATATATTTATTTTATTTTTCTATCATGGTTGAATAATATTTTGTGGAGGTAGAAGAAGAAAGGAAATGAAAACACTATCTTAATGACTATGCCTCTTCTTTAGCCATGATCATTAGGTTTAGACCTAAATCATTCTTAGGTTGGTTTTATGATAGAAAAAAGGAATATACTACATTATAAGGGATGTTTGGTTGATATTTTATTAGGTATTTTGTAGTCTAGAGTTCTAAAAATGTGTAAGGAAGAGTGAAGAGGAGGTTCTCTTTTATAAGTTAGGGGATGGGCGCTCTTGATATTTCTCAAATTATTGAATTAATATAAGTTAGTTATCATCAAAAAATGGTCTTAAATTGATATATTAATAACATAGGATTAGGGTTTATCAAAATTATCTCAGCCAAAAAAACATGGATGAATGTGGGTGATGTTTCCACCATTATATCATTGTTTTAATCCACAGTTAACGCTTTTGATAATTAAAACGATATAAATGTATTTTTCTTATTTACTGGTAAAAAAGTTATTATAAAAGGAAAATGACTAATAAATAAACTGGTTTTTATATTTTAAACCATATAAAATCCAATTTTATAATGATATGAATTTTAGTAATTTTAAATCATTTAAAATAATATTATTTATTTTAAAATATAATTAATGTCATTTTGGAACCATTTAATTAACTATACTTTTAAAAGAAAATAAAAACAATAGAATCAGAATATAATAAATTAAAAAAACCATAATAGGGTATTTGTATCTATAAAGTTCATTAGACATAATAAATCACCCAAAAAATATTAGTTTTAGTGTTTTTAAAATAATTTAAATGTTTTTTCTACTTCTCGCACAAGCATTGAGTCTGCATTTTATATAATTTGAAGGTAAATAATCAGTCAATGAAAATTGAAATAAATTACCTTGACAATTTTTTTTTCATATTTCAAATAAACATTTATAATATAACATAAGTTTTTTTAATCCCTAACATAAAATATTTTCGATATTAAAAGAAATTGAGTGACATTTTTCACTTTACCCTTTATATAAATATTATTAATTTCAAAATCATAAATAAAAAGTATAAAATGGCATATTTTCTATCATTGGATTATTATGGATGAAATAGACTCAAATAAATAAATAAATTCAATTATTTGAATAAATTTTAATCCTTGTCGTATTAGTTTTAATCCTAATTAATCTATTTTTCCTTTATGGTGGTAATAATAATTTACTATGGGTATTGTTCATAATGAATGAAAATATGGGGGAACAATTTATAAAATTTAAACCTCATAATTAGAAATATTAAGTCTATTTTCAAAGACTCAATTTATATTAGTGTCATTATTTAATTGAAAATTAAACCCAAAAAATGTTATAAAAAATTGGATTTCTGAGAAAATACCTTTTAATTATAAATTTGTTTTACAAAATTAAATTATAAAATTAATTCTATAGAGAACAATTGGATTATTTTAAATCAAAATAAACTAATTAAATTTGAAAACAAATCCAAAATAGAATTTTAGTTTGAAAATACTTGTAAAGAATATAATGTTTTGAATAAAATCCATATTTTTCCTTATTCATTGAAAAATTATACTCTTTATAAAATAAAAAAAATAATTGTAAGATAATTTTTACATACTAGTCTGAATAATGTAATTATTTTTTTAAAATTAAAATTCCAAAAATTGGAAATCAATCCTTAAATAAAACCTTATAATATATGTACATTTTTGTAAGAATAAAACAATTTCCATTTTGATTAGAATATTAGGTTATATTATTATTATGAATATATAATTATAAAATATAATTAAATAATAATACATAAAATGGATTTATTATAACATTACCTTGATTGTTACATGGTTTTTCCATTTTATCATGATTTTTTAGTCTTCTTCATTTCTCCCTCATGTTCTCCAAGTGTTTGGATTTTTATCATTTTGTTGTCCTCCATACACTATCAATGGATTTATGTGGTTAAAAATTATTATGTTGGGGAGAATTAAACACCTTAATTTTTAATTTCCATGTTAATTTTTTTTCTTTATTAACGTTTTACCTGTCCCTCTAGTTTTGGGAATTTCTCACTCGTTGTTTGGAGTTTTGGGAGTTTTCAGGAGTGTTGAATTGTAATCCCACATGGTTATGATTAACCATGTGGAAATCATATAATGAGTTTTTTATTTAGGTAGTAAAGTATTTAATGGACCCTCTATTGTTCTTGAGACCATGAAAGTCTTAATAAGAAACCTTATGGCATGTTTTTGGTGTAGGAGTCACACACGTCGTAGGCTGAAAGTTACTACTAACCGTGTGGTCCAAACTATGAAGTATTCCCAATTTTTAAATATTTTTAATTTAAAAATGTTCCCACCACAATTTTTTAAGTGTTAAGGATTATTTTTATTTCCCCTTATCTCAACTGAACCCCATGGAACATGATTATCCCTTCCACCCTTTTTTAATGGCTTCCTCATTTGGTTTTTGTCTACGATTAAACCCCATATTATTGAGGAAACCTTCTTTATTCCTATTCATCTCCCTACATTCTTTCTATTACATTGGTTTTAGCATATCCTACTTACCCAATAAGTCTTTTTTTTCTAGTTTTAGGGATTTTAGTTGACACAATCATGGGTGTTTTTACATCTAGCTTTAATAAGAATAATCTTCATCTCCATTTGGGCTTCTGCAATTGTAGGTGACATGTTCCACTCGATTTAAGGTGGGTGTTTCTATATAATCCATATATTGACATGTTATTTGGAAAATTATATTTCTAAAATTTATATACATACCTAGTTATTACAATAAATAAATTCCTTAATAGGTTTTGAATAGTGTTCAACATTTTCTAAACTTGACATAAATGATTTTACTTGGATTTTAATGTTCTAACTTTATAATTGATGTTTTTAATGTAACATGTGTTTATAAAGGCCCTAGAGGCCATCCTTTAAATGTATTTGGGATTTTAAAAATTGGTACTTGGAACAAATATGATATTTTTAAATGGGGTTGTTAAATAATTTTTGGTGATTTAAAATGGTGGTGTTTAACACTTGTGGAGTGTTTCCTAAATAGGGTGTTTTCACTAAATAAATGTTTGGTATTTAAAGAATCCTTTATTTTGGAAAGGATATATTTTATTTAAAAGTGTTCTTTTTTCCTTGAAGTGAATTTTAAAAGATATTTTGATTTAAAATTATTTAAGAATTAGATATAAAGAGTTTGGGTTCAATATTAGATGTTCAAATAATGATGTCAAGGAATTGGTATTTTAATTGATTTTTCCAAAAGTGATATCCAAAGGTATTTTTTAAAGTACGTTCAAGGTTATGATTTTTATGATTTTTTAAAACCATGGTATCCTGAGATAGATTTAAAGGCCTGATTTAAACTTTATAAAATGAATTCAAAGTGATAATCTTATGTTTACCTCAAAATTTATTCCCTTTCTTATTTTTCATTAGTTAGGATTTTCATCTCTAAAAGATTTAATTTATTTATTGTTAATATATGTTTGATTCTTTTGAATATTTTGATATGTGGTATTTATTGAGAGGGTAATGGAGGTAATATGAGGTTTATAATTTATTCCCAACTTATTAATGTGATGTCTATTTTTTATTCATCTCCACTTCATTAATTAAATTAGAACCCTATGATAAGTGAGATGTCTAGAATTATACAACACAAGTTGGAACATAGGATACTATTTTTTCCCTTTAGTGTGAAATATGTCAGGATAGGGATTTCTATTCCTAATAATGCTAGTGTAGGTTTTTTGGGTGGATTATGTATTTGTTTAGGATATAACATATGATGACAGTTGGTCTAGAGTTCTTATAATGTCTTAAACCACATTCCCTTTTAATAAAGTGAGTATCCCATTTTAGTTTTCCATATTTTATAATAATATGCAACAGATTTTTTCTTGTATTACCTTATATTATTTATTCTATATAACAAATGTATTTTCTATTTTTATTTGATCATAGTTGTTTATATGGTTCCACCTTGGCTCCTTCCTGATTTTTCGGTGTTATGAGTAATATATCAAATGGGTTATTTGCAAAGAGGTTTCAGGATTAGATTTTGAAAGGGTAAACTATTTTTGGTTTCAATGGAAGGTTTTATTTAAAACTCTTAGATTACTATATTTTAGGATTTCAGAATAGATTTATTTAGAAATTTCTATTGTATGTTGTTGAATAGACTCATTGTTGAGATCTAACTTGGAATTTTTAGATAACACCTTGCATGCACCCCTTGGTGTATATATCTATTATGTGTTATTTTCAGGAGCCCAGTTC
The DNA here is from genome assembly GCA_963277665.1 of Viscum album. Taxonomy (NCBI): domain Eukaryota; kingdom Viridiplantae; phylum Streptophyta; class Magnoliopsida; order Santalales; family Viscaceae; genus Viscum; species Viscum album. Next base: position 564,115,219 of record OY728134.1, on the reverse strand, counting down.
TTGTCCCATGTTTCATTATATCAATTCCTTTCGAGGGATATGGTGTCGTGAGATAGTGAGTGGAAAAGGCCCCACGTATTTGGTTTTGTTTGTTCATTAATACTTTCTATTTATTTTGGGGTTGATTTTATCATCCATATCATCTTGTTCTATTGATTATTATTGATTCATTTTTAGTTATTGTAATTTATATTCTTTATCAATAATTTTAAATAGTGAGTTAAATTCTTATTTTACTAATTCAATTTTTGGTTTTTCTATTATGTAAAACTATTTATTTCATATGTATGGTAGTAAAATATATGGACATAGCATTCTAGAATCTGAGTATTCTTTTTTGAGTTGTCTAATTGTTATTAATAGGAGAGATCATTCCAAAGTTAGTGTTCTTTGATTCCCAAACAGTAGTTTCCATCCCATGGGGTCAGGAATTCACTTCAAGCCAATGGTGGACTATGTCATGGGTTGGTTCGGATTGTAGCCCATACTGATTCATTTTAAGCTCAGTAGCTTACAAATACCTTTCTCTAATGTGGGTGTTATTAGTAATCTTTTTATAACATAAAAAATATTATTAATATTTTTAACCCAAAAATGAATTTATAATATTTATTCACATAACACTATTTTTATTTTTTTTTTAAAATATTAATAACCAACCTTGCTCTATTAACCCAGAGATAATGGTTATTTTTTACATTGAAAAAATAATAAATAGATCAGAATACACATTATTCAAATTTTTAGTATTCATCGGTGACTACATACACACTTGATCAATATATTTCATTATAAAGATAATGTATATAATAAAAATAAATGAAATATTATTATTCCCCAATTACTTATCCTTAGTTTATATAAATAATTATTTATGGTTTCATAGTGAAATGAGAAATGGGGAACCAATATAATATGTGAGATCAGATTCTCACTAAGGAGTAGATTATATCAATAGTTGAGGTAGAATAATCATAAAATATATAATATGGTAGAAATAAATACGAAAATAAATTTCATATTATTGATTGAATGAGAATATCATATCTATAAGTGATAAATAAATTTCAATATATAATAACATAGATAATAATAATAGATCTTATAATAATTGAAAGAATAATGCAAGACATTATAACCACACCACTGTGTCCTAGTGCTATGAAATCATAAATATATTGTAAGGAAAATCATTTGACCCTATTCTAGTTTTTTTATAAGACCTAAATTTTTATTGTAGGGAGATATAATTATGATACCCACACTTCAATTAATTAGTTTAATTTATTCATCACATGGAATGAATAACCAAACAAGACATATCAAAATATTCTATAAGGAACCTATAATAGAAACATAAGAAAATATTTAATAATTATCCATATAAAATAATTGGTATATCGATAATAAACTTTTATCTAATAAAAATAATAATAATAAAGATATATATATGTATATATATATATATAAATCTAATTAGAAACAAAAAGTATAATAAAAATTACATATAATGTACCCTTATCAAAGGAAAGGAAATGGGGTAATTTGGTAAAACACTTTCTTTGTAAAAATATATCAATAAGTATATGTCATCAAAACTGGTAGTTCTCAATGGCGTGATAGAAAATAAATTATAGAAAATTAAGATATAATAACAGGATTATGTAACATATATATTTTATATGCATTAGGAACACAAAATATCCTTAATTGGAAACTTATATGATAGAATGATTTGATACCAAAGGTTAAATTATGAAAAAATTTAGTCGATTGTGGGAAAACCAGGTATATCACAGTCATCCTTCGCAAGAAATACTCTGACTCTTAAAAATATCACATCCAAAATTCCACAAATACATGAAATATATTGGGATTTGGATGATAAAGAATATAAATATGGAAATATTTTAACATTATAATTTTTTAAAATGGTATAACGAGTGAAAGTAGTGATATCTCATTCATATTAAAATTATGGGTTTATAATAATTATCCTTAATATAAAATGATATAAAACTTTAATGGAAATCAGAAGTGTTACAAATGATAAATTAATACAAAATATTAAGAACCCCTACCTTGAGTCTCAAATCACTTAATATGTTGTCTATTCTCGTGAATAATTGAATTTCAGTTAATAATTTTATTATTTAAAACCTTATTTATTTTTATTTAAATATTTTTTTTCCTTTTATTCATTTTTTATTCACTTATCAGACCCATATTGTATATATCATATTTCTGAAGATATTTCATCAATTTTTATAAAACTACTATAATGTAACAATAATAGTTGATATACTTTTCCAAATGGTTCCATAATCATTAAAAGTATCATTTTATATACTAGATACCATTACATTTGTAGAATAGTTCCATATTTTAGAAATACTATAAATTAGGTACACGTCCAAAACTATTTCCTCATAAGCCATTTTTTATGTGACTTAACCAATAATGATGGTTTATTATTAATATCATCATTACCATGGCTGTATTATTTTTATAGAATCTTAAAAATAAATTTATTTGATAATTAATATAATAATTATATATAAATATCATTTTTAAACTCATAAATTGAGGCAATAATAAAAAACATTATTTTCAAAAAGCTAGTATAAATATTCCATGGGGTGAGTATTGTTTTTAAGAGAGTTTAATTAAAGATAAAAACTAACAATTGTTCTCTAAATAAATTATTTAATATTTATAAAACTACTTAATTTTAATTTTAAGGAATTAATTATTTTATAAAAGGATTAAGAAGATAATATAAAATAAAATACACAGGTTTTGAAACACTTACATTTTCCTTTGAGACATATCCTTTGGAATGAAACTTATGCCATCAGAGGAAGGTATTTTGGTTATACCAACACCTAAATAACACGTGTGAGAGGGTTTATAAATAGATTTTGATTTTTTTTGAGAAATTAATATTTTATTTGGGTAATGAGAAATGATAGGTGAAATGTTTTATATTTAGGAATTATAGATTTAAATATTTTAATATAATTTTAAATAATTTATTATTAAAGTGAAATATTATGAATTCTGTTGTTTCTTAGGAAAATTAATAGTATTTCATTAAGAAATAATTTTTTGTTAAAACAATTCCAAAACAAAATTAAATATTTTAAATATTTTATTTTAAGTAATGAATTATTATTTTATTATAATAAATTATAATATTGGATTTGAAAATTGATTGATATGTTTTGTAATATACCAACCCTACACATTTTCATGGAAATAAATGAGGTTCCACAAACCTTAGATGACACCCCTAAGACACCAAAGGATGATAATTAATTACAAGGGCTTTCTAACATATTGGGTAATTTTTTTCCCTTTCAAAAGAACCACAACATGTCAAGACAAAATAAAAATAATGAAACCAAATTATATAATGAATGAAGTATAAATAATATAACTAAATAAAAATACAACTAATAAATAGTATCAGAGTAACAATAGATACAATCAAATAGAATAATAAAACAATAAAATAAATCATGGCTTGGGAACCATGGTGGAACTTTTAATGACTCCAAGGACATGCCCAACTTTAATGCACTGACTCTAGATAACTAAATCAAGAAGAAAAACTAGAGAAATATGAAATCTTCTCATTTTTTATATCATGTAAAATAACATCTGTATATAAAATATAGTATATATGTATTGGGAGAGTAATCATTCATAGTAAAAAATTCACAGAAATATTCCCACACATGAATCTATGACAAGAATGAGTTAGTTCATGGTTTAATATATAGTTTTTAAAAAATATTGGAATATTAAATAAGTTTACCAATTTGAAAAATATAAATTAAAACCTGAAACAATTTATTCTTCAATTCCACTTGGCAAACCACATATTATTTCGTAAAATGCTCATGAATGCAAGGTGATAGTCCCATTCTCATGATTTAGTCATCGATCCACTGATTGTTCACTAGATTTCCAATCTATAGGTACCTCTAATTTGTCATATTAAGTTGAATCCATAATGTAAAGGGCATGTCCAAAGAAATTATGAACACACTCCACCCATGTATTCCTGTTTTTCACACTTATTAATTCCCCAAAAAATGAATTATTCTATTAAAAAATATAACTAATCATCATTCTTGAGTTAAATAAAAACCATTATTTAAAACCAAAAATACAAGGTGTTATTTAAAAACAAAAAAATTATAATATTTTAAAATGATCAAATATAGGTGGTTTCAAAAAGAAATAAATATTAATTTCCTTTGAGATTTAAAAAATAAAATTAAAATATCATAACCTCAATGTTATAGAATAAGTGGAGAAGAGGGAAACGTTTCATACCATGAAACTGGTGATAAAACCAAATAATGACACAATGAATCCTCTTGATCTAAGATATAAATTACTCTCTATTAAAATATCTAATAAAGATATGAGAAAAAACCCTATCATATACCATAGATCAATCCATATTCAATTTAATCAAAAGTTTTATTCTATGTAAAATGAGTAGTTATTGAAGGAAGAGATATATGAGGATAGAAAAGGTCTGTTAACTTTAATATTCAATAACCAACACACTTTGATCCATTAAAATAAGGTTCTGGTGGGAGAGGATATTCTAATAACCCAAAGGATAATCCCCATGTTTGAGGGCCTATGCTAATGTGAAATAAATAAGTGTTTTCATGTGAAAAAAATTGAAATCCAATTTTTGAATCCTTTAATTCACATAGAATGGTTAGGCCACACAGTTTAACAAACCATGCACCAATAATCTGAGTGATGTTGTACAATACTCAGGTGGACACATGGTTATGATGCATTGTTTGGGAAACTATACTCCAACTATGAAAAACACATCTATCCCAAACATCTTTAGATTTAAAAGTGTTTCACAAAGTTTGGTCAAACCATGAACTAACCATGCTCTTAACCACTGTCTCCTACAACCTATTTCATGTTTTTTTTGGAATTTTCATGGTTTTACCCTAACTATTTTCAATATATCCACCCTTAAAAGAACTTCCACAACACAAAAAACCATCTAAAACATCTCAAAACTCAAACCAAACAATATAACATCAAAATACAAAATAAAAGGGTAAATTACCTCAAACCATGGGTTTTAATGGTTTGAAAATAAAATATATAATTTTTAAATATATTAGTTTACCAATTAAAATAATTTAAGTCATGTTTTTATTATAAATTATTGATTTCTTGCATCAAAATGATTTTATAAAACATACCGTATATGAAAATTATGTATTTTTACTATTCATTGAATATTCATTTTTTAAAAAAATGCATAAAAATCACCCTTATATTATTTCCATGCGATGACTCAAAAAATGAGATCTATTTTATTTAAATAAATTCCCAATTTAGTAATTATAACATTTCAATTTTAATTAAAAATTATTATTTTAACAAATAGTTAAAATATACCTTATTAATAATTAAATTAATACCCATTTTAAGTCATAAAATTCACAAATAAGTTTATGATATTATAATATATATATATATACTTATTTTTTTCTAGGTAAAAAGTAATTATTAGTCATTTTACAATGTTCAATGGCCATGTTAATATTTCAATTATTAGTTAACATTGTAATGGTTAATTTAAATTTCTAAAAACATATAATTATTATAATTTATATAAATGTATCTTATTTACTTCATTATCCATTCATTAAATTTCCATATCAATGTTATAAAAATTCCATTTAAAAAATCCTATAATTATTTATATGGATTTATTTTTTTTCACAGTGTTATTCAAGATAGTAGTATTTCAAGGATGTTATGACACACCTAAATTTCAAATTATAGTAATGATATTTACCTATTTTTATTATCCAATTTGATTTATTTATATCTTATTAAATATATTTACCTTTCATGATTAATTTTCTATATCACTACATGTGTTTGTTATAGTGAATACAACTGTATTGTTATTCTATACAAGTGTAATGAAATAAAATGAAAAGTGTTTTAACAAAATGTTTTTTATTTTTGAAAATTATGGGTTATTTTTCTCCCCAAAATAAATAATTTCATCCTCAAAATTTTGGGTTATACACTAGTCTATAAAAAATTGATGGTAATGTTTTCTCATTCTTTCCTCAGGCTCCAGTACTTCTTCACCCAACTTGTGGTTCCTATGAAGTACCTTCACCAACTAAGTTGTTCGATTATACATAAATTTCTCCATAATATCATGAATTCGCATAGGCCCTTCATCATAAGAACAATAAGGCTATAGTTTCAATTATTTTCTGGTGAGTAAATCTATTATTTTTGACATTTAACTCTTTAAGAGCATGACCAGAAAGTTATCATGTATTTTTGAGAGGTTGTCCTATATATCCAAACCGTAATAAGTAACCCAAATAGATTAAAAATCATGAAAACCCCAATTTTATTTGAATTTATAATTCAATTTTACATAATATTATAATTCCCATCCATGGTGGTACATTTAATAATACCTGGTCCCCTAATTGAAAATTAAATTTCTTATTTTGATTAGTAGTATAAAAATTTTGTATTCTTTGAGGCCTCTTCCCGTGTTTCAATATTTATTTCTATTTCTCATTTTTCTATATATTTATTTTGGGTTGACTAGATTTTTTTCCTTAACTTCATCCTAGTAACTTGGATTATGAAATATTTTCTTATAAAAATCTTCATATGATGGAATTTATATAAATGAATGAAATATATTATTTAATTTTTATAACACAAGTGATATGCATTGATCCAAATTTTCTTGAAAGTCAAGTGATGATAATATGAACATGTTCTATAATGTTTTATAGTTCTTTTATTCTTCCCATCAGTTTTAGTATGATTAGTAGTGCTTGAGTATATCTCATTTATAAAAACCTTACATTGAATTCTAAAAATTTATTGTATGGAATGAGGGTTATGATTAAATATAATTTAAAATTGTTCACAATGAAGCCTCATAATATTATTAATATAAATATATGAAATTGCCTCAAGGGATGGATCATACCACATTTCTAGGAAATTAATTGACATTTCAAGGTGATACATGATAGATCATACTACATCTAAATAGCTAAGGGGATTCTATTGGGTAACTTAGGGACTGGGGGGGGGGGGTATATCAATTTTAACTTGTTTTGTTTTCAATTTAAATATTCCCCTATTCTACTTGAACCTATGTCCCAATTAATAGATATAGATCTTTTAATGGGAATATTACTCTCATATTAGTATGAAATGAAGGAATATAAAAGAACAATATGAAAAGATTTTTTTTACAATGTTCAACTATTTTATAGAAAACATATTCTTATACATGTTTGAATTTTCCAAGTGCACAAATTTCATCATCATATAAATTTAAAGTGATTATAAGATCCTAGTATGAAGAAAACAAGGGTATATGCGGTATTATACACATACTTAAGGAATGTATCATCATATTCCTTAATTTATACTACATCCTATAGTCTTTATATCCTATTGGAATGATGTTGTTTATATTTGTATGACAAGTTATTAAATGGTACTACCATGAATCAATAAAAAGTTCTTAAACATTAAATATACGATAAAAAACTTTTATATAGGTTGAATTTTGTTTTCAAATCACCATTACAATGATCGGTGAATAAGTATATTTGAATATATCACTCTGTATTCTTCCTATAAGAGTCTCAACACATTGGTTTTTGAACAAGCACAATTGTTTTGATCCATTATCTTTTAGACCTAATACTATTATTTAATAATATTTTAGGATTATTCTGTTCTTCTTCATCAATGTATATGTTTAATCTTGGATGCTTCAGGTTATTTCTTCTTTACATATATGTTTTTATTGGAAGTAGAAATATCATATTCCCTTTTTTTCTTCATAGACTGGATGAATTTATATAGAATAAAAGAAACATAAAAGGTATCATATGTATTTATTATTTTGTTTCAAAATATTAGAATTATTTTATTTTGTAAATAATATTTCCATAAAATTTAGAAAAATTATCTTTTAATTGAGTCATGATCTTCTCATTTTAAATCTCATTCAAATCCAAGTCAATAATTTTTTTAGAATAATATTTTTTACTTCTACATGACAATAGGAATATTATACATTCTGTTTCTGTAACAAATGAATGATTTTAATTCTTTTTTTATTCCTCCAAAAATTCATGCCTTGATACATTTTGACAGAGAAAATCCCCCATTGATGTAAAAAAATACCCTTTATAATAACACAACATTATCTTCAATTTCATGTTGGATTCTTATTATGAATCAAAATGAATCTCATTATCATTATGAAAAATAACCCATAGAATAAAATATCATATTAGACTATTTTCATTATTATTTATTTATTATAATATTTTATTATAATATTTATTATAATATTTCATAAAAAAATTCTCAAATTTACCTTTCTGATGTTTCATCTTCATAGAGTTTTGCAGGTTTACCCTATAATGTATTTGTAGCTTTAGTAATTTTTTTTATTTGGTAGAATGTATTATCAAATTTTCTTAGGTTTTATTAGTAACTTATGTACTGGTACCTTATAATGGTACCATATGAATTCCTTGTACCAAATGAAGGTACCATATAATGGTATATTTTAGCCTACAATGGTTCCCTATGAAGTCACTGTGGAACCTTATGAAGTCCTCATAGCTTAATTTCTCATTCTTTAATGGGTTGGTTAAATAAGTTCATTCTTCATAGGGTTTATTGAACCCTATTAAGTCCCATATATACTATGAAGGTATTGTGATATACCTTTCAGATATTGTCTATAACAAATAAATTCAACCACAGGGTTAATGTATTTTCTATATATTCGAACTCCTGTACAACATATACCTTACAACATCTTAGTTCCACACCCTAGGAAGTTTCCACTATACCATAGGTTGTTTTTATGGTTTTTCCATTTCCATTTATACTAATATAAAAAATTTACATAATAAATTAAATATTAATAGGTCATCTTCAACTTACCTACTCACTTCAAGGTATTCTTATGAACTTTAAAACACACTCGTACATCATTTTTAAGATATCCTTACAATAAAAAAAATATTTTTCATTTTTAGTTCTTCAGGGATAATTTTTATTCACATTAGCTAGTGATTTATTCTAGAATATCCATTAAACAATAAAATATGAAAACTCTTCCTTATTCTATAACCCATCGATTACCATAAATATATATAGAAAAACATTACACATAATCAGTACTTGTTTTTATCATGACAGTCAATTCACCAAAAATCATCATAGGTATAGGACTAAATAAATATATTTACCTAATTTACTCATAAAGAAGCTCAAACCTCTTTATTAATTCTTTTCCATGAACAATTAAATAAACTTATCCAGCTTTATCATCATTTACCCATTATTGATAAAAAATGAAAATGTCATACTGGGGATGATCTGCACTAATCATATCCTAAATTTTCTTGAGAAAAGGGAAAAATAACCACACATTATTCTTCATATTTAGATCTTAAATAAGTTTTGATTCACTTTTTGAAATAAGGATGAAACCAACCATAACTTAACTAAGATCCTTTAATTAATCAACACTATGTTTACATGGAAAAACTGGTATAGAAAATAATAAAAACTTCACCATGAAAACAAGTCTATCTATAAATTCCCTTGTATGTATTATCCTTCTCAATTTGACATTTTAATATATATTTATAGATATTTAAAAGAAATAAAATATCTTACACTCAAATAAGAAGATAAATAAAAAAATCTTGTACAAGGAAAAAATACCCCTTTATCATTCCAACAAATTAACCAATACTCACCATTTGTTAACATATTTTTCCTAAAAAATAAGGGTAGAAGTGCGATGGTAATACCATAAAATTTAAAATTTTATGGTTTAATATAAATTATTGACTAAAAGAAATTAAATATTTTCGTGAAGTTACATAGTATGATAGTCTCTTTTTTATATTATATCCCCCTCAGGGGGTGAACTCATTTTTGCTTCATTATAATAGTGAGAATATTCCATGATGAGAACCTCTTATTTACTATTCAAAAAGTATGAATGCACCCAAATATATTTATTTTATCTTCATCAATACCATGCATTTTAGTTAAATTAAATACATAAATGTTAATAAGGATTGATTTTCCTGATCTTATATAATAAGAGAATGGTCAAGGGGTTTATCTTAACAGATATATTCCATTATTTATAGATATAACATTAAGAGAAATCTTCATTGTGATTTAGCTAAAGATTTTATAGATTAGGATATCCATAGGTCGAATGGTTATATTCTAATTTTCGATATTTTTCTTATGTATAATATAATTTTTAAACATTACTAACAAATATCTTTCATCCAAATGTTTTTACCTTTTTCATCAATCTTCTTCTGTATTTATTCTTGATCTAGATGAAATGTCATGCAATTATATTTAATGGGATTTTTTTAAACATTATAAAAAGATTATATTTAGTCTTAGGTTCATCCTTATTTTATTACATCTCTTAAAATTTGAGTTATTCATGATAAATAACATTTTTTTCTATAGATATTTCCCTTTATTTAGATTTCTCTATCTCTATACCCATTTTCAATTATATAATACACAATTCAAGGTACTTCTTCATAACATACTATATTCTATTATAGTCAACACATGGTTTATTAATAGATTTTATGTTAAAAACTTTTATAATCACATTATAATCTTTATATTTTTGGATTTCAATAGTTGAACCAATCTATTTATCTATTTATATGATTGATTCCCTTATTATATTCTTCTTTATTACCTTAATCTAGATTTCCATGGACTATTTTTAGTGATCCATCATGATCCCATTCGATACATTATAAAAATTAATCACCTATTTTACTTTTACACCCATTTTAACTTTCATATCAAACTTATTGGGAGTAGTTTTATCAACCATCTTCTACTCTTGAGCACCTTCCACAACTTGTTTTTCTACCAAGGTTGATTTGGTATACTTATTTTTTTCTTTATATAAGGATATAATATTTTTTTGCACCAGTTTTTGTGTTTTTATTGTATGGTACATAGAAACATTACACAAAAAAATGACCACTTATGATATAGTACTCTCAGAAGTATATGAAACATTCAAACATATTTTACATGATAGATTTATTAGTTCATTTAGAAACTGATTTTTATTATTGAATTTTTACATTGTGCTTATTTAATCCATCTCAATTATGGCCTCCTATAATATTTATATATTTAAATGTTATAATAATTTTTTTACTTATACCAAAACATATAAAATAATAAAAACTGAAAAATAAATATTTTTCTCTACACTTTTCTTGTAGTCGAACAGATTTCATTAATTACTATTTTGGGTAGAAACACAACCCTTTTAGGATCTTCTTTGTTGAATTTACCTTAGATGTTCTAAAATAAACATTTAATGTATTTTTTTTGTTTATGTAATTTTTTATCAACCCCATTGTCTATTTCTTATTTTAGAACCCACACTTTTATATGAAATAACATTAGTGTGACATAAAGTATTGGAAAAATTGTGATGCCCAAAGCATGAACTATCAAATATAATGCCAAAATCAAATTATTAAACTACTATAATTTATAAAACAATATATACAATAGATTTAAAAATACCATAATTACATGAATTTAATAAATTATTTAATTACATACACTCCCATGATCTTATTTATTTAGAGTTTTAAAGGATCATGAAAAAACACTAACTAATAAATTCAATGTCTTTTTATCGAATAAAAATTTTTACCACTAAATTAAGAGAATAATTAATCCATAATAAGTCTTCAATATCAAAAAAAATATCTAAAATATATATATTCTATTACGCATATCATGAATAATACATTCTTCATAACGCAGGGAAATCATAACATAAGAAGGGTTGAGGTCAAATTCTTAAAAAGGGTAAACATATGTGATAATAATCCAATATCATAACTGAGCATAAGATGAGCATAAATAATAATGAATCAGTAGATAAAGAATATATATTTTCATTATATAGTTAAATATAAATCATAATATATCTATGGATAATAATAGAAAAAATACAACATGGATAACTACAATTTGTTCTATAGATATGGAATGCATATTTCCATTTATCTAATTCCATTCCATAATCCAAGAGATCATGATCTTACCGAAAAAACCCATGATTTTAGACAATATTTTGTCAAGGGAAATCATACACCAAAATACCTATTCTTATTTATCTCATAAGACCTATTGATTCATTGAGGGTATATATAATACTACGACCGACACATCACTTCTTTATGTCCAATAAATTCATATAAAATAAATATATGAATAACAATACCACACATCGTAACCTTTAATTCATAAACATATAAATTGGAATAAAAATATATGGAACACAAATAATTTTCCATATGTTCATAAAATGGATAACATGATCAAAACCAATCTGGAGAAAGAAATTTGATCATTAAACAATATATAATCAACTTTCTTGAATAGTAAATACACATCTATATTAGAATAACAAATATAAATATTTTTAGTATATCCCCAATAAATAAATGGAATATAATTTTAGGTAAACATAGTTAAAACTAACATTATATATAGAAATGGGTATATAGTTAAGTGAATTATTTCTACAATCAATTAGTTCATATAATTTAGGTGAATACTCTTTAATAAAAGTAAGGAAATATATATTCTTCACAGAGGAAAGGAATTGGATGGAAAAAAATGCCTATAATAGAAGTTTATTTTTAAAGAAAAAGGAAGTGATAGGTCATTTATTTATTATAAAAGAACATTACATAATCTTTACAGAGAAATAAGATGTATAGCATCATGTACAAAATATTATTGGTAAAAAATAACACATATCAGAGTATACTAACTTAGAAAAAACAATTTTTAGTAGTTTTAGAAAAGTCACATCGAAAAAACAAAATATCTATAATATTTTGAAATAACTTTAAAAGAAATATTTTTGAAACAATGAGAAAAATAATTTCTTTTAGAAACCAAGATAACATAGTGATAAATTTTCATATAAAATGGAAAATATTTTGGAAATATATTTTCATATTGAAAATGATTAAATGAGATGATTTCCAAACATAGATAAAAAAGACTAATATAAAAAAGAATTAAAAATTTATTTAAAACATTTAAAGAAGGTAAATTAATATAAATTAAACTCAATATGTTAATGTCTCATATATATGTACATTCATAATAGAATATAATGAATTTGGACCTGGAAAAAAGGGAGGTTCTCGACCAAAAATTAAAGGTTGGGCCAGTATCCTTATAAAGGGTAAATAATGAGCCATTGGGGTAAATAAAATATGAATAAGATAGATATAACCCCATGAATTAATAGTGTAGAGTCACATTATAGGGGTTTTATAAATGAAAGTATAAAAATTACCCAAATGGATTATCTTTCAAAATAAATCTCTCTTTAAAAATGAGATTTGGGATGAAACCCTCATGGTTTTGGTAACGTAAGAATTAAAAGAGATCGATAGAATGATCATGAAATATAAATTAAAATTTCATGAAATGGAAATTATTTCATACATTAAATTAAAAATGTTATGAATATACCATATAAACTTAATAATGGATTTCAATAACAAACATGTCTCATGAAATCATATTTGTGATAAGGACCACTTATAATGTAATAAACCTTCAAGTAAAAATCCCCTGATGGATATGATTTATAATGGAACATTATATACCATGAGTAATTAACGGATATTGATATATAATATGAAATGTGTAGTAGATACACCATTATGATAAAAATTGTTTATATCAAGAAATTTATCTTAATGGTAGAGAACTTTAGATAAGAAACCCTTCCATAATTCCCGAATTCCAATATATCACATGAATATTTTGTATAAAAAATAAACATTTTAATCATATATTTCATATCCTTATTATTATAAATAGTCTTTTTTAAACTTATTTTTTAATTTTTCTCTATATCTATATAATTTAGTTATTATCTATTTTTCATATCGGATGTGAATAATCTTAATCATCATGGAATTATTTCATAATAGGGGATTTTTAATTCATTCTTCTACCAAATTTCATAATTATAAGATTATACAATATAATACAAATGATATTTTATAATTATTAATAATTTCATAATTTCATTGTATGGGTGTTTTGGTTATGATCCTTAAATATGAAATAAAAAGTTAGAATGTTTTGGGGATTTTGTATGAACGACCATTGGTATCTTAATTCACGAGTTTATAATAGGATTATAAAATATTGTATAATAATAGTGATTTAGGTGGAAACCAAATTATTTGTGTGGTATTGAATGGGTGGTGAGAGAACCCAATTATAAGGGGCGAGAATTACATTTTTGTAAATATTTTAACTTAATATAAAGAGAGAACATATCTCACATGTCACAAAGATGTGAAAATGGAATGTAATGGATTTTAGGTCGAGATAAGGTCAATAATTCTTCAAAAATTCACTTTAAAACTTATTTTAACCAATCATTTAAGCCCACTACTCTTTGAATTTTCACTTCTACCTTTTTTTACTATTGTCATTAGTGTTTTACTTTAGTAAATCATTTTTATGCCTAATAATAATATAAAACATGATAAATATTTTTAACTACCAATTCAATATATTAAATAAAATTTATTATTTAAAATATATAAGTTTATGAAAACATAATTTTAGCATGGGCACATGCAACATGTAAAAAAATATTTTTAGAATTATTTTATTTTATACTAAATATTTAAATTCTAGATAAAACTATCAATGTATTTTATTTTCATGATATAAATAGGTTTATTATAAAAATTAAAATTTATGTGGCTTTAAATGAAATTTAAAACCAAATTTTACCAAAATAATATTTAATTAAAAGAAAATACTGAAAACAATTTTTATTGGATAATATTACTTATGTCCGTAAAATGTTAGAAATTGGTTTTATAAATTCAATATATTATTTTTGAAATTTTTATTTTTACTCCATAAATACATATTTTATCAATTAAAATGTTTTATAAACTTATAGTTCTTTCTTATATAATGATAAAGTCATAAAATTTACAGTTTTGGTAAATATATTTATTTTAATATTTACATAAAAATAAAATATTTTAGAAAATATACCAACCTTTAATGTTAAGATAATATTGGGACGTTGAGTCTATTATTTTTCAAATTATAATTCAAAATTTTAGGCTTTAACTTATTAGTAGAAACATAAAATTATCATGAAAATAGTTTTCATTACATTTTTTAATAAATATTAACAATTCTTATTATTATTTCCTATAAATAATTAAAAAAATTGGTATTAATTTATTATTCAAATCAAAAATATATTTTATATATAATATTTTTTATTTCTTAAAAGAAAACACATGAAAACAAATTTTTTGAAACATTAGATTTTAAATCATAAACCAGTCTTACTAGATATTTAGATATACTAATTAAATTTATCAGTGCCTTTGGATTGATCATGATATATATATATATATATATATGTTTGTGTGTGTGTGTGTTTGTGTGTTTGTGTATAATTATTAGTTTAGAATAATTTTTACCTACCAATTCTACAACTATATCTTAATAGTTTTATATAACATCAATCTTCATTTTTTTGAAGTTTCTTATGAAGAAATAAATGGAACATAATAGGTTTTAATGGAAAATATATATTTTCAATAATGGGGTGTTACATTATCCCCCTTAATTAAATTGCATCCAAAAAATTTAATTAGCAGTCACTAAAAAATTATTCAAGGGTATCTAAAATATTCATATAACTCAATATATATGTAACAATGAAAAATATACCTTATGTTTTTATGTATAACTCAGAAATAAATATTTTCCCTCAATCAGGTTAATGTATTTATTTATTTTTTTCTCCATAACTTGTTTCCCTATGTCATCATTTTACATATATGAAGAATATTCTAGTTCTTTTCAGACATTTACCTTATAGATTATTTCCACATTTTTGAACTTAATAAATGAATCTTATTTCCTTCACTATCATAATCATCTGGAATTCTATACGTCATTACAATATATTATTTAGTGTGTTTGAAAATTGATCTTTGAGCATATTGTTAATCACGATTCTTGATAGATGGTTTTGCATAATCCCAAGGTTTATCACTTCAATTCTTATCCCATTAGATTTCTCATTGGGACAATCCCTGCATTTTTCATTACATCTGTTGTTAAGTTGATTCCTTTAGGATTAAGGAACCAATGAAATAAAAAGGAGTTAATAGGTGTGATGAACACCAAAATATAATTAGTTTATAATAATTACATGAAAATACCACTTTAAAAATATCTTAATCTTACAAAATATTACAATAGAGTTCAATTCAACCTAAATACATCATGGTTAAATATTGGATTCCTTCAGTCATGTTCTACCATATTACATAACCAAATTATTTAACATAATAAATAATTTTTTATGGATTTTAAGGAGAATGTAATCAAACAAATAAAACCCCTTTTGAGTGTTTATCTAGGCGTCTAGTGTTATGCTAACTAATTATTCAACATAGTGAAGATTATGTTGATTCTCAACTAGACAATTTCTAGTGGTTAAACATAGGCGCATATGTGCGAAAACCATATCCAATTTTCAATATCCATAAAGGGTTTTAATTTATTGGAGAACCACACAATTTCTACTTTACCAAAACATCAGGATGTTATCTTACACTTAGACTTATCCTTTAGACTTATCACTAATGTTTAAACTAAATTTATCTTATCTTAATATATAAAATATTCAATATTACCTCATACTATTTAAGGTGTTTAATATTTATCATCCAAATATGGGTTTTACTAAGCTATTCCATGAGATGGTATGCCATAATACCTCATTCACACCTCCCCAAATGCAAGAGGCTTCCGACTTACAGCGAGGGACTTGGGTGTGTCTGTGGGGATACTATGACCTCATTGATCAGATTTGTGCATAACTATATATATATATATATATATATTATATAATAATAATAAGTAGTAGAACTAATTATTTCAATCAAGTGGGAGTAGAAACAAATACATAATCATGCAAGATAAAGGAATAAACTAGAAGACGCTGAATAATCAGAAGATACAATATGAAGATAATGATGTAATGAATGTATCTATATAATAATAACTAAACAAGTGGTAGGGGATACAAGAATATAAAACATGATGAAAAAAATAAAAAAAGGTAAAATCTACTATAACTAGAATCTCAACCATAGGATCAATCCTCTGCTCCCAAATCCATCCCAATAAAGTAAAACAATCAAGCATTGAAATATGTATTCTTACCTTTTGTCTATACATAAGACCATAATGTCTAATAAGGTACTAATTCCACCTAATCAGGTTATAAGATACAATCTCCATAGGACACCACCCATAGTGTCTACCCTATTAGATTTTGTGCAATCTGAAATAAACCATGTGACCGAATATATAAACTCAAGGTAGAAATAAATAATTAAATGCATTGTAATGGGTTCCACTTGGACACCCATCCAATATACTTGATTCTACCTAAGATGTATAATCTAAACTTAAGGAACCTACATTATTAAAGTTAGATTTATAAGTATGAATGTGATGGACTATCCACAATATTTTTCTTTGTCTTTGAGGGAATGTCCCTAGATTTTCTAAAACCAAGCCCAAAATATCTTTCAAAAAATGTATCATTAAATTTTAATCTAATTCAATTTGTATCCTCTATATAATGTGTGGTGATACACCCATATCCCATATATGAAAATACAGAGGGACTTTCCAGGTATCACTTAAGGAGCCCGTTTTATAACTAATTCCATGGATTCCGTCCATGGTGACACAAGGATGAAGTCCCACGTGTCACTCCAAGCATGGTGTAAAAAGTCATGTATTAAACCTTTGAGTCTGAACATGGTATCGCAGGTAGGGTCCTGAGTCTCCCTTGATGTATGGCAAAACCATCATCCCTTCAATCCCATCTAAGGGGTATCCCTTAGAGAACTGGTCTCACTCATGTGGAGGTAAAAAAAGATAATGCTTGGAGAGTCCAACTCAGGAATAACTGATGTCACCCTCAGTGTTTGTACTAACAATCAGCCATTCTAACAATATGGCACGAAAGTCCTTCCAAGGGTTCCTTAAATAATAATACATTTTTTCACCATTGAAACTACAGTTAAATCATTAAACAGTCAATATAATTATAAAATTTTTAGAAAGCTGTCCCATATCATTTAATTCGAGGAATTGGATCATATTTGGTATATAATCCAAGGAATTTCAATGGAAACACCAGTTTTTCATAGGGGATATTGTTTTCAGAATGTGGAAAATTGATTCAGTTTGGCCACATCATTCAAGGAAATGGGTAGAGGGTTCAACACATTTCTCATCTCACAAATCATACCAAATAATCACTTAAGGAATTTAATTAATAGGAAATACCCCTCAAGGGGAATTTAAACAACTAAGACCATGGGTAATTAAGCATAAAGTGGTTGGATACCCCCATTAGAGTGGTTTAAATCAAGGAAACCAACCACAAATGTGATTCTTCACTACTTAAGACCATAATACACATGAAAAAAAATACTTGGAATAATTTATTTAAGAAGATGGAGGTGCTTTCCAGAATAGTCTGTTGAGTGGTATAATGATATAAATTATAGATTGAAATGAAACGAAAGGGATAATCTTAGATGACCAACCTTATCATCATAGATATTCCCTCATCATGTCTTGGCCTTTGATTCAATTTAGGCTATAATAAATCGAAGAAAACATCAAATGACTTGAAAATGGGGAAAACAACCTTGCACCAAAATAGATAAAAATAAAGGAAAAATAAACTGTAATAGATTAAAAAAGATTGAATATTTTAAATCTATCTTTATATTGGATCTAATGGAAGGTGAATTAGATTCCATTTGAAGGAGTTGGCTTAAAACCTAGGTATATGGAGGGAGGAGAGATTCTAAAGATGGGGAAGGGAGTCCAACCATTGGAGAAAGGTTTCTAAGAAAAAACAAATTGGTAAAATAATTTAAGGGGGGAAATACTAAAATTTCACCTACAATTATAACTGTGCATGGTTTGGCTACAAGGTTTGTCAAACCATGTCCCAACTCTGAACCATTCACTACATTAAAGGGGAACCTCACACAGTTAGGCAAACATTTTATCTAACAACACACAAACCATGTGAAAACACACTATCCAAACATCTACAATATCACACGTTTAGGAACTTGATGTTGCATAGTTACAGAAAAACCATGTTACCCCTACAAATCCACTATTTTCAATAGCACGGTTTAGGGAAACCATGCAGGCTGCTCTGTATAGTTTCCTATAATCAGACAGCCCAATATTTTTTCTTCAACTATTTGGTATTCGAGCCCCAATAGAGCCTTGAACAGACATGTATCATCCTCCAACATTTTTGGATACTTATAACGGGCCAAAAAAGTAATGAAAACCTAAAATAAATGGCCTTTACCTTAAGAAAATCCATGAATTTACAACCTCCCATCCTTAAGGAAAATTGTCCCTGAGTTTCCCTTTTTAGTGTGGTAGAATATCATCTCAGAAGATCTCCTTCCGCTATGCACATACATCTGATTCCTGCTCCCATGTGTCATCTTATACATGTATGTGATGCTATAGAACCTATACTAGAGGAACTAACCTTCCTTAGAGAGCCTTGATTCTTCGGTTGACTATACATATGAGATGCTCCTTGAAAGATTCATCCACCTCTAACTGATTATCCTCAGGGTAAAACGAATGAGATGGGTCTGTGTGATGCTATCGAAGCTGAGATACAAGGAAGACATTTTTTTATGTAATGGTTCCCCTAAGGTTAAATAAAATGAGGGGGTACTATCCCAACTCTCCGCACTATCTCAAAATTCTCGACATATCAAGGTGATAATTTGAAATATATTTAGATTCATTTGGTACCAAATCTATGTGATACATGCATAATGATCGGATGTACCACTTTTAAATCTAGAGGTCTACAACGTCAATTGATATAAGACTTCTAATTTGAAATAGATGCAATGATATGCTTCAGAATCAGCTAGACCTACTTTGAAGTCTCCTGAATGAGATGAGGACCCAGTAGAGTTTCCTCACCTATCTCCATCCAGCAGAGAGGTGAATGGAATGGTGTAACATAGAGGGAATCATGTATATCCATTTAATGTGTTTACTGAAATCTATTGTTATGGGAAAAATTAACCAAAAGAATAGGATTCTAGTACGAACCTCAAAAATCAAGGATATATTCCCGTAGAATATCCTATCAAACATGAATTTTCCACTCAAACTACCCATCAGTTTGAGGGTGATATGTTGTACTCAGGAGAACCTGCAAACCCGGTTCTTTATACAACCCTTTCCAGAACTACGATGTGAACTAGGAATCTCAGTATGAAATTATAGAAAATGGAACACCATGAATTATGACTGTATTTAAGATTTATGTACTTCCTAAATAATCAATATATAGTGAATCCTAGATTGGAAGGAAGTGCACAACCTTTATTAAACTATCGATGATCACCTATATAGAATTTATTCCTCTAAGGGATCTCATTAAACCTGTGATAAAATCCATGGTGACATAATTCCATTTCCACATAAGAATGGATAGTGGTTATAAATGTATAGCTGGTCGCTGGTGCTATACCTTCACTTGTTGATAGGTGGAGCACCGAGTGATGAATCTTTCTATCTTCCTCCTCAGAACTGTACACCAATACTATAGACATATGTCTCGGTACATCATGGTGAGACTAGGGTAAACCAACCATAAAGTGGAATGTGAAT
Organism: Viscum album; assembly: GCA_963277665.1. Taxonomy (NCBI): domain Eukaryota; kingdom Viridiplantae; phylum Streptophyta; class Magnoliopsida; order Santalales; family Viscaceae; genus Viscum; species Viscum album. The sequence continues at coordinate 564,094,258 of OY728134.1, read as the reverse complement.
CCATCATAATATCTTCCCATATATCTTAAGGTACCCATACACAACCACATATTATTAGGGTCTCACTCACATATATAACCCAAATAAGAGGTGAGTTCTCTACTGTTATGCCCACCTTCATAATTAGGCCTTTGGAATATGATTATTTCCTTATAAAAACCATTCATGAAGAATATATTTCACTACTAGAGCTGATAGAACAATTTTATCATTATATTCATGAACCTCTATATATATCGCATAGAACAGATCCACCAAGTGTCACCCACTACCAGCCTCATTAATGTTCGTCATCGAAGTCTTCTTGCTCAAAGCATCATCTATGACATTTTCATTTCTGTGTGTGTAAGAAATGTCAAAATCAAATGATTGTACATATTCCACCCACCTTCAATACCTCATATTCAAGTCTCACTATGTGGAGATTTATTTGAGACTTTCATGATCTATGTAAAAAATGAACTGCTCAACCAACATGTAGTTACTCTAATGGTGTAGAGAATGAACTAAGGATTCTAGCTTGAGGTCATGTGTAAGATGGTTCTTCTCACGAGTCCTCATCTAACTAGATATATATGCTACATCCTGATCACCATTCATCAAAACAACACCTATCCCAATTTTTGAAGCATCACAATAGACTATATAACTTCTTCAAGGCTCTAGTAGAATCAAAATTGGATTTTAAGTGAGTCTTCCATTTAACTCCTAAAATTATTTATCATTAGATTTATTATAGTATAATTTCACACCCTTCTCTATTGGTCACATAACCAATGCTTCCAAGCATGAAAAATATTACATAAATAACCTATAATAGCCATCTAGCCCAAATAATTTATATATATCCAAAATTTTATTAGGATACTCCCAAGGAACCATGGTGTTCACCTTCACTTGGTCAAAATACATGCCTTATTTAGATATGATATGACCAAATAAGTGAACCTTACTGATCCAAAAGTTTCATTTACTTATCTTCACATATTGTTTGTACTTTCTTTGTGTACTCATCATAATCTCAATATTATTGGCATAGTTGTTTATGGTGGGTGAGTACACTAATATATCATCACTGAAAACCACCTCAATGGAATAAAGACATGGGTGGAAAGCCTGATTAATTAGGGCCTTGTAGACTATCGTTGCATTATTTATACCAAATGACATGAAAAAATATTCGTGCAGATCATACCTACTCCATAATGTTGTACATGGTATGCCTGATAGCCTCACATGAACTTGATGGTTTCCTGATCTCAAATTGGTCATTGAGAAAATAGTTTCTCCTCAGAGATGGTCGAAGAGGTTGTCTATATGAGGAATATGGTATCCATTTTTCATTGTAAACTACTTTAGTCAATAGTAATCCATGCACAATCGATGGGTACCATCCATCTTATTCGAGAATAGAACCGGTGAACCCCATGGTGTTGTGTTGGGTTGGATAAAACCCTTAGACTCTATGTATTTATATTTTCTAATGAGTTCCTAAAGATTTGTAGGTGACATCCTATATAGACGAATAGAAATTGGTATAGAACATGACACTAGATCTATGTGAACTCAACCTATCTCTTAGTGGGTAAGCCATATAGGTCGTCTGAGAAGATGTCCCTAAACTAATCCAGTACATGAGGAAATATTTCCAACTGCATTCCCTAGTCAATCGTAAAGAGAATATACATATATACTATTAATTTTCCTAGCCTAGTAAGTTTGAGTCCATCCTGACTCGATTAAAGATCCCATTGTCCCTTTTGGATATGAATTATATACATGGTTGACATGAAAGACACCAAAAAATGATAACAATGCACATGGTCTTGATAAGTAACAATCCAGTCTATACCAAAAATAACATCGAAGACTGTCATCATGAGGATGATGAAACTCCACAGAAAATGATACCAACCTATTTCAAGGGGGAACTACATGCACTATCATGCACCCTATTATCAAACTCTTAATGGATCATCAAGTGTCACAACATTACTAGAGTACTCTACCACTATCCCTAAACATCCCCTAATTATAGTAGATTGTAAATAGTGTGATGAAATTGTATAGAATAGGGTAGATACTAAATTAAGGAAACTAGATGAGTACCTATAACTATAGATGGCCCCAAACTATGCTCCTATGACTTAATTTGTTCTTTATAGATATGCCATGAACCTCATCCCTGAGATTCTATCTTACTAGCCTGAGAATGTACACTCTGCTGATGTTGTAGTTCTAAATCCTGACTAACTCTTCCATGACCACCTGCTTGATTTGAATAGCCTATATAAGTCCAGCGTCCTGCCTGGCATGGTTTCACTGACCCTTCACTTAACCATGTTGCTGGAAAAGAATCCAACTCACTTGGAACTGGTGGAAAAGATTAGTAGAAATGTTGGAGTCTAATCATCCTACCACAAGCCTGACACTCGATCAGGTTCCTCATACAATAGGTCTTCTTATGGCCTGGACTTCCATACTATTTAAACACTACAAAACTGTTAGTGCATTCCACCTCACTAGTATTTCCCACTCATTTAACCTCAAAGTGTATTTTCTTTCATCTTGATAAACCAACATTCTACCTAAAAGATTAGATTCCCTGCTTCACATTTCCCGATTCCCTTTGGTTTTTCTTTATTATGAGGGTCTAGTTTCCAATATCTAAAATAGTGGTTAGATGAAATATATCCACCAATGAGTGAATGGAATAATAAATATCATCCTCATAATTCCTCATTTTATTCAAATTGCTATCAATTAACTTTGGTGTTAAATTCTTTAATTTGGCGAGGAAAGTTGAGTTTTCCATTACTAACATGTCTCCTTACTCAGGTGCATGAACTCCCGAACATGATCAATTTTCACGTTATGACAAAAGAAAGAGTTGAAGAAAGTTATTTGGACGTACACCTAGAACATACCTTGGTGTTGACAAGCCTGCACCATAACATCCCACCACCGCTTGGCAGTATTTCCCAACATGTAGTTCATGATTTTGACCCTCCACATTGGATATATCTCTATATTCTCAATTATTGACACCAAAAATTCTAACCAATAATCAGAAGCCCATGGCCTACCAACCCCCATTAAGGTTGGATGATGATGTTGGGGGAACTTCTGAGTAAATGATTCAATAGAAGGGGTATGTCGAGGTGCACCCGGAACTGATTTCATAAACTAAAGGAAACTATCCGGGAACTAACCATCAATGCCCCATGAAGAATTTTTAAGAGGTTCCTAAGGAAAAACTATAGGAGGTATAAGTAGTTGCTCAGGGATCACCACCTTAGGAATATGCTCATCACTACTCTCCAAGATTATAACAAAAGGTCATTGTGGTGTCATAGCTCTACAAATGCCAAGTGCATACCTTAGATAAGATTTATAACATATAGGGAAATTGATAAGAAAGATATACACAAGGTCCTACTAAATAAAGCACACCCCTCTTCCTATTTCGAGAGATACATTAAAGAAAGAAGAATGAATAATGGAAGGATAATTGGAGACATGGCCTGCAACCACTACTAATGTCGGGTCAGTCTCGTATCACATATATACAATCTAATTTCATTTTTAAGGATAAAATTTATTTTAATAACTGCATTGATTTTAATTTATTTAGTTATGAGAATCACAATCTAGTTAATTAGATCACCAATGACAACTTATAATGGAACATACTCCTTAGAAATTTAAATTAACACATCAAGTAACATTATCCTAAACATTACACAAGACAACAGGTGTGAAAAACCATGGATTGCCTTTTGATTCGTTGAGAAACCATCAGAACTCACTAATTAATCCAAATAATGTGGCATTATTTTTTAATCAGACCAATTATGCTATCAAATAAAATAAAACACGTTGTAAGGCATAACTAATAAGCAACATACAACAATCACAAGAAAAGTAGGAAATTCATGCAAGAATGTAATATGGAATGTAATTTTAGATCCCGTGGTGGCTAATATAATGAAAGATTATAATATTATCTCTTATAAATGGGATAATGGTAAAATAAATATCAAAAAAATATTAACAATAAAATACAAATGTGTCATGCTATGGTGAAATTCTTGAAACTATAAAAACATAAGAAAAAACTACATTTACCCATCCTAGGTAATTTGGGGCTCCCCTATACGTGGGGTAGCTAATCCTAAGAATAGGCTCATGATCAAATCCTATATCCAAATATTTTATCTATACCCAATAAGTAAGACAAAAGGAAGAATACCCTTCCAATACCATGTTGTAGCATCCCAACTTGGGTGCCACTTAGTGGTGCTAGAGACAGTGGGCCACTTGACCACAGGTACACCTCCCCAAATGATAGAGGTTATCGACTAGTAGCGAGGGCCTATAGTGTGTCCATGAGAAGACTATTCCCTCATTGATTAGAGATGATCATGAAGATATGTATATATATATATAATGATATAATAATAAGAAATAGAATAATAAATGACATCACTAAGATAGTAGCGGCAACAAATAAAAAATCATTCCAAATAAAGGAATAAATTTATGGAAGATGAATAATTAGAAGATATAGTATGATGAAAATAATGTGATACATGTAGCTATAAAAAATGACTAAGGGGAATGGGGATTCAAGTATATAAAACATGATGATAAAATATAAAAAATAAAAAATAAAAAAACTAATATAGCTAGTATCTTAATCATATGCCTTATCCTATGCCCCCAACTCCATCCTAGTAAAAAAAACAATCATGAATTGAATGTTTTTGCTTCCCTTTGTCTATAGCTGAAGCAATAGAGTCTACTCAGGTGAAGAAGGATCATGAGTAGGGTGTGAGATAAAATCTCTGTAAGGTAGCACCCATGGTGTCTAGACCATTCAATTTCATGTAATATAAAAAAAACAATGTGTCAAAATAGATAAAAGCAAGGGGGATATAAATAATTAAATTCATTTGGCTAGGTTATACTTGGAAACCTATCCAATGTACCTGCTACAACCTAAGCCGGTGAGTCTAAATTAAAGGAAACCACAATGGTAAAGTGATATATATATTGAACTAGGTGATGGACTGTCCTGAATCTTATTCTTAGGTTTAGAGGACATGAACCTAAAATTTTTAAAACCAAGGACCAAATCTATTTTCAGAAACATTTCTTTCCATTTTAATTTATTAAATTGGAAACCACTTTATAAAATGTACTGATACACCCTCAGACCATCCATGAAAATATAGAGGGACTTTCTAGGTATCAATCAAGGGTATCAGTTCATAACCAATGCTATGGAGTTTATCCATGTTTACCCATGAATGAGGTGCCACATGTGAATCCAATCATTGTGTAAAAATTCACACACTAAACCTCTATTTATGTACATAGTATTGAATGTAGGGGTCTGAGTCTCTCTCGAGGTATGGTAAAATCATCATTCCTTTGAGCCTATACAAGGGGTCTCCCCTAGGGAACCAATGCCACTCATTTGGAGGTAAAAATAGATAATGCTTGGAAAGCACATATTCGGCATAACTAATGTTTCCCCTAGTGTGTGTGATAACTATCAACAATACTATCATCATGGGATGACAGTCCATCCAAGGGGTCCTTAAGCTAGAACCCATTGTTTCACCATCAATGCTATGATAGAAGAATTTAATAATCAATACATCTATAAAAATTATATTAAGAGGGACTAACTCATTTAATTTAAGATATTTGATCATATTCGGTATAAAAGTTTATACATTCCATAAGGAAAACCTATATTGCTTAAGGAATATGGATTTGGAACTTGGAAAATTGATTTTGTTCATAGAAAAAATTCAAGGTCAGGGATAGAGTGTTGAACACATGACTCATCAACTAACTCAAACCAGAGAATCTATAATGGAATTTAACTAAGAAGAAATACCCCTCAAGGGGAATTTAAGGAACGAATACCAAGGGAAATTAATCGCAAAGGGGTTAGACACACCCATTGGTGTGGTCTGAATTAAGTATACCAACCTCATAGTTGATTATCTATTTGTTGAGATCATAAGACACATGTGGAACAACATGTAATTATTTATTTAACAATTTGGAAGTGTCGCTGGAATGGTCCAGTGCACGCCACAATGACATAAATTATAAAATGAAGCAAAATGAAGGGGAAGATCCTAGACCACCTACCATAGCCTTGTTGAGCTTCCCTCATATAGTCTTGGCATTTTATTTTATCTAGGATGGAAGAAATCAATGAAACTATCAAATTCTATGAATATGGGGTAAATGATCTTGCATACAAATAGATCAATAGATGGTATAAATAACATGAAATTTATTAGAGAGGATTAAATATCGTACCTATATCTTTCCATTGGATCTGATAACAAACAAACTAGAGTCCATTTGAAGGATTTGTCTTGAAATCTTGGTAGATGGTGGGATGAGAGCTTCATAAGAGGTAGGAGGGAGTCTAACATTGAGGGAAAAGTGGTGGGTGGGGGAGAAATAAATAGGTAAAATAAATTAAGATGGGAAATCTTGTAATTTCTCTAATAATTAGAACTATGTATTGTTTGGCCGTAGGGTTGGATAGACCATGTGCTAGGTATGTGCCATTAACTAATTCAAAGGGGAATGCCACATAGTTAGGTGTGTGAGTTATCTAGCCGTGTGAAGACTGTGTGAAAACGTACTATCCCAAACCTCAAAAATATTGCATGGATATGCACTTAGGGTCATAATGTTCCAGAAAAACTATACGACCCCTATTTCTCCACTTTCTGCAACCATACAATTTATCAAGACCATGCAGGATGGTCTATAATGTTTTCACTATGTGGTCAAGTTTTTTCTTCCCATTTTGTGGATTTGAGATCTCATCAAGCCCTGGATTTACCCGAATCATCCTTGAACCTCTTAAGAAAAATAAAAAGTTACAAAAAATGAATTAAAACAAAAAAATAAATATTATATACTTTAGGATGATCTCTATTGTTAAAATCAATACCTTTGAAATAATCATAATCCCTAACATAATAACTATTTATTTATCCTCAGATAACATATAGACCTCTAAATTTATTTAAACTCTACTATAATAGAAAGTGTGATGCTCTTGAACTATACTCTTGGATCCTGTATTGAAAACGCATATTTTACATATTGGATTGGATACCAAATATAACTCCAAAGTATAACCATCCCATAATTTCTTGAATTGAATAAGACATTTCAATACATACGTTCCCAAGATATTTTAGTTTTATATATTTAGATGATTACGAAAAATTAATAAACAAAATAAGAATATGTATTTCAATTCAAATGGGTTTTTTTCCACAAAAATAAAAAACTATTTAGTCCATAATAAGTCTTCAAAATCTCCCACAAATTATACACAGAAGTTATTATATTATACATATTATTTGTAATACATTTCTTCACAACATGAGAAAATAGAAATATAATAAGGGTTATGATCAAATAATAATTATGGTTAAACATAAGTGATAAAAATAAAAGATCATAATTGAGAATGATGTGAGCATAAATAATATTATACGAATAGGGAAATAAAAGGTAATTCTATAATATAATGAAACAGAGAGTATACTATATCAATGGATAATAATAAAAATGGAAAGATCACATGGATAACAACAACTAGTTTCATAGTAATGAAATTTATAATGTCTAATAACTAATTATACTCTTTAATCCACGATATCATGGTCTTAGACATCATTATATCACCATCAAGGCCCTATTTAAAAGAAATATTTTGATCTTTTCAAGAATACCCCAAATTACCAAAGTTAGTTTTAATTTTGAGACACATCAATGGATCTAGGGGATATATAATACCAATCCCCACCTATAACTTCCTTAAGTCCACCAAACTCACTATTTAAATGATATGAATTAAAATATCATTCATAATCAACGATTCTATATAAATACCTATATTGGAATAAAAAAATAAAAAATTTAAATAATTTTTATGATGTTAATAAAATGGATAACATGATTGTAACCCTTCTATAAAAGTAATGTAAATGGTTAAAAAATATATAATCGACATTCTTGAGTAGTAAATTAACATCCATATAAGAATATAATATATATATATTTTCAATATTTCCCCAAACAAAAAATGGAATATACTTTTATGTAAGAATAACTAACACTAAAACCATATTGAGTAAGGGTTATATAGTTAAGTCAATAATTTCTATAATCAATCTAGTTTTAAAATTTTGGTGATCACTCTTCAATCAAAGAAATGAAAACTATATTTTTCATAATGGAAATGAATTTTAAGGAAATTCATTCATATAAAACTGTATTATTTGGATAGAAATAGGAAATGATGGAACATTTATTTGGCAGAATAAAAATTTCATAATAAACATAGAGAAATAAGTTGGTTGGTATCTTTTGAAGAATATCATTGATCAAGAATAAGATATATCAAAGGATAATGACATAGATTAAAAAAACTTTTTAGGATTTTTTATGAATGAATTTAATAAATATCCTTTTCCATTTGAAATAATTTGAAAAGAAATATTAATGAAACTATGTGAAAAATAATTTCTTTTATAAATATTGAAAATGTAGATACAAATTTTCAATAAATGAAAATACTTGAAGAATAATGTGTTCAATAAGAAAAATTTTTAAAATAGATTCTTCTCACTCTTTAATAAAAACAATCCATATTAAAAATGTCAGCTCTTTCTTTAAAAATTATAAATAAGGTCAAGTAGTATAATATGAAATTAATAAATTATTGATTCATAGATAAATAAATTCACAAAATCATCCTTTGGACATAAAAAATACAGGTTTCTGAACAAAAAGAAAAGGTAGGGTTGGTTTCCTTATAATAGGTAAATAATGATACAAGGTGGAAATTTAATAGTGATAAGACATGTAAATAATTAATATTTACTAGTGGATAATAAAATTATTGGTATTTTAGAGAGATAAGTATAAAAATTCCCTATATTTTTTATCTTTCAGAATAAATATGTTTATGAAAATCATATTGGTGATGAAACCCTAATGATATTGGTAATATAAGAATATAAGGAGTTTGAGAGGAAGATCAGAAATGGAAATTAAAGTATCCTGAAACATAAAATATTTTTTATATAAAATATCTATTTTAGTGAATACACCTTATAATGAAATAATTGTGTGAAATATTCAACATTCCTTAGGAAATTATTTTTTTGACAAAAAAATCCTTATAACCTAAGAAATATCCAATTCAGAAACCATTAAAAGAAAATGATCAGAAATGAAGCAATAAATTTCTTGAATAACTATAGAATAATGAATAAAATATTAAATGGTTAGTATATATTTTATTATGAATATAACATGGTGTATAAAAAGAAATATGTCTCAGTAGTTGACAATTTGAGAAAAAAATCCCAAGGCCTAATTCATTACCATCATTGAAGTTCCTGAACCGACTATATAAAAATATAGCTATTTAAATAATCAATTTAATAAAATTATTCATAAATATATAATTTTATAAAAAGAAAATTTATAATTATTCTTAATATGTATATTAGTTAGTTGTTATCTATTTTTTATCTCAGTTGTGAGTAATCTTGATCATTTTGAACCAGCTTCATAATAGATGGTTATTATATACTCTTCTCAGAAATTTATCATTGCTAGATCATGAAAGGTAACAAATTGATGTCTTTTAATTATTTAAATTTTTATACTTTAATTCTATTTTATTTTTCTTAAGATCTTCTAATATGAAATTATTGATGAGCAAGTTTCAATGATTTTTTAAATATGAACATTGATATCTTAATTCATGAGTTTAAAAATAAAAGTTACTATTCTAGAACCAAAATAAAATCTTTATATTATTATTTAATATCATATATTACCAATAATTAATTTCTCATATTCAACCAAGATATTATTTTATATAATTGATTATATAGTTTGTAAAAGGAATCCAAACATGAATATACCATACTTAATGGATGATTATGATTATGAAAGTGGTTTATTTTGGTAAAAGTATCATTATTAAATAAGATTGAATATTTTATATAGAAAATTTTATTTTATTGAATAATACTTTCAAAGGTTTTAATAAATATGAAATAAAATATATAAAAAATGATATATGTTCCTCAGTAGTGGTGGTATTTCACACAATGAACAAATAAAATTTTCATTTTTTGAATAATGAGATGGAAATAAGTGGTATTATAATTTAAATCTTCATAAAAATAATTATATTTAATATGAAAAATTTAATGTAAAATTTAAACATTTAAATTTTTAAAAATAGGTGGTGGTGTAAAACATAAGATGTTGCCTTGTGGAGATGGTAGCCATTTCATGATGGTGAAAGTTTGCACACCACACGAGTGAAAATTTCATTTTTATTTAAAAAAATGGGAAATATGGTTAATAGTTAATTATTTAGTATAATAAAATTTATTATAAAAACAATACTTGTGTAATTATATATAAATTAGAAAATTTTATTTCATAAATTAATAATGAAAAGAAAATAAAATAAGAAAAAAGTACTAATGTTGACTACTTTAGTTATCCCTCTAAATACTCCCTAAGAATAGAGGTATTAGGAATAAAAATTATCACCATAAGATCAAGTAAGTGATTATTATTATAAATTAAATAATATAGGAATATGTTTAATTATAAATAGAATTATATGTTGGTTATTGAAGGGGTGGTGATAGGCCCCTTTTATAAGTTGTGAGAATGAAATTCTTCTAAATATTTCAAATTAATATAAAGAGAGAACATTTTTAACATGTGAAAAAGAATCCAAAATGGAAAATAATAGAGTGGGGGAATAGATAAAGATTATAATACATCAAAAAATATTTTTACTATATTATTTAATCATGATTTATATATATTACACTTCGAATTTTGACTTTTGCCATTTTTTGTTTTATGATGGTAACTAATTTTACCTAGTAAATACTTTTGTTTTCCTAAGAATAAATTGTATCTTTTTAAGTAATTTATAATTAATATTAAAAATATTAATTAAATTTTATAATATAAAATTTCTATGTGTTTTTGAACTTAATTTTAGAATTAATGAATGTAATGCATAAAAATTTGTTTTTGGAAAAATTTTATTTTTATGCATATAATTTATATAGCATAAAATTATAATTTTTTTCAGATTGTTATGATATAAATTATATTATTATAAAAAAATTTATTTATATGGATTAAAAATAAATATAAAATCAATTTTTACTGAAATAACATTTAATTTAAAGAAATAAACAAAAATTGTTTTTATTGGAAAATATTAATCAATTGCTAAAAATGTAAAAAATGGGTTTTCTAAATTCAAAATAGAATTTTTAAAATGACCATTTTTACTCTTTAATAAATATTTTCCCACTTAAATGTTTTTATAAACTTTTAATTCTTTCTTATCTGACGATAAAGTCATTAAAGTTATAGTTTTGGAAAAAACTATATTTTAACTCTTCGCCTAAAATCAAGTATTTTACAAAAACCATGAGAAACGTATTAAGATAATATCAACATGATGAATTTAAAAACTAAGTTTATTTTTAAATATTTATATTTTAAAATTAGATAATTTAACTCTTGTACAAAAAATAAAATTATACTGAAAACTATTTTCATTGGAAAATAGTTTTTTTAATATCATCTATTCTTACTATTATTTCCTATAATTTACTAATCAAATTAGTATTAATATTTTTTCATATCAACTATATATTTTATCCAATATCTATTTATTATATTTAAATAAAATACATAAAAAATAAATTTTTAAATAGGTTACATTTAAAAGTATAATTTAATTTTATTATTTATTTAATTATACTAAAATAATTAATCAATGCCTTGGCATTAACAATGAAAATTATTTTAAATTTTAAATATATATTAATTATTTGGTTAGCTCTATTTTTACCCACAAATTCTACAACTACATCTTAATATTTATATTTATTTCAATGATTTTTTTTATTTTGGTGTTCTGTGTGAAGAAATCTATTGAACACATTAGATTTAAAATGAAAATTTTTAATTTAAATTCTCAGTGTATTAATAAAATAAGATACCATTTTACAATATCTTACTGAGGGTTGATAATTAGTTGATTCCAATATCTTATTTCGGCAATCATAAACCTTTCTTGGGGTTGAATATCAATTTATAGTTTGTGTAGAAGTTTATTTATCCTCAACAGTTTAGGAAGTCTCAACATGTGTGGAATCTATATTTCTATATTTTACCCCACATTTGAGTCACTTTATGTCGGGGAAATATATTTCATCCTCAATTTATCTTAACACATTTTTATAATAAATCATTACATTTTTAATTTTATCTTTATGAGATTTCATTTATATTTTTAAAATGTTATTAAGCTCTATTATTCATTTTTATTTTACTTCCATATGGGAATTTTTATAGTTGTGGAGGTCTTATGAATCTTAATTAATGCCTGGATGAATTCTTCAAAAAAAATTATATTAAAATTTATCTGTTTAATTATTTTATTACTTTTCATCAATAAAAAAATCACATTACAAAGCATTTCAAAAAATTTCTTTTCATCTTCAAGGACCATGAGAGTTATTCACTTTTAGAATTTTAGTATTAATACATCCTCTATTTCATTGAAATATTCTTCTACTCATGTTTTTTTTATCAAGGAGTTCCCTGAAAAAACTAAGTATATATGTGATTACTTTAACATTAACATTTATTATATACCATTAAATTTGATAGTATAACTATTTAACTGTTTTCATTTATTCATCCTCATCACATTTGTAACAAGTTAATTTAATTTCTTCAAAATAATCACTTTCAAAATATTTAATAGATAAACTATCACCACTATGATCAGGTTTATGTAGTTGTTGATACCTTTTGTTATTTGTAATGTTATTCTTATTCTTTTCCTATCACTTTATTATGTTCCTTAAGGTTTTGGATGAAACATTCAAATTATCGTTAATAGAAGGAACTTATTTTTTCTACATATGCAGAATATAAGAAATTTATTAAAGTATATAATAATATAAGTAGTTAAATATAATTGGGGGAAAATTATCCAATTAGAGGTAGAATGGGTTAGCTATGATACCACAAATAGAGTCGGGTGGATCATTCCAGGACACTGTGGGGGGGGGGGGTTGAATTAGCATCTACCTAATTTTACAATGTTTTTATTTATTGTGGAATTATCCCCTATAATACATGAATATATATACGACATAATAAATATATATATTTGAATGTGAACCCTAACCTTACCACAATATTCAATGATGAAATAGAAAAGAAAACAACATAAGAGGATTTATAACGGGTATCTCTTTTTCCCAAACCTACCCCTTTCTATGATTAAATATATCAAGTAAAAGAATTTATCAATTAATTTAATTTAAATTGATTACAAGTCACTATTAATAAGTAAATTAGGTTTGGGATAGTATCATTCATATCCCTAGGGTAGGGATTATCAACTTCCATAATTTATAATACAACCCATAAAATCAAGATCTTGCTGGAATGGATTTGTTTATACTAGTACCACTAGTTTTTCATAGAACCCTCCTAGAATAAGAGAAAATCTCTTCAACCACTAGTATAGGACTATAATTCATTCAATTAGGTCCAACTTATTCATTACCTAAATATTATAACGACCAACACATACATATATGCAAATATATCACATTGTCTTATTTATCTAAGAGTATCGATGAACATGTTTTTCAATAACAACAATATTTTTCATCCCCTTCTACTTTTTATCAACTTATATGATATAAGAATTTCCTGGTACCTTTCTATCATTCTATTTTAATTAAGTTAATTACTCTTATATGTTTTGGCTTATCCGTTCAATTCAAATATATATCTATTGGTGGCAGTAGTACCAGGTTATCTTTTTCTTCTTATTTGCCTGGATGAATTAATCTATAACTGTAATATTGTTGATGGTCTCACATATATCTCTTATTTTTTCCTTTATATTTATAATCACTTATAAAATTGATAATATTTATATAATATATATATAGATTATCTTTAATTTCATTAGTATATTCTCAATTTAAATCTCATTCAAAATTCCAGTCAAGGAATTTTCTTTGGAGTCAACTTCTTCATTCATACAAGATAATATGAATATATCACCTTCTATTTATTCATAAAATCCATTAATTTAATTATTTTTCAATTACTACATATCTTCATGTCTCTATGAATTTTTATATGGAAAATTACCTTAGGTCACGACACCCTCTTCTTCATCTATAAACATAATCACCTTTCGTTTGATTTTGGATTTTCATATTGAATTACATTGAATCCTTATCTCATTATGTTATTAAATTTATTAAATTAAAAAACATATTTTATTTTCAAAATAATTTACCATTTATTGTAATTTTTTATTATAATATTCCTCTGGAGTTTCATAATGAAATCGAGAAAATTTTCATTATGATATTTCCTCGTTATAGGGTTCTTCAATTGTACCCTATGAAGTCTTTCAGTGTAATTTAAATGTTTTCATAATCTTTAAAGGATACTCAAATTTCTCATAGGATTAATTTGTAACTTAAAAAGTTATACCTTATGACGGTACCCTATGATATCCTTATACCAAATAAAGGTACCTAATAATGGTAAGATGTACCTTATGAAGGTACTGTATAAAGTCAATGTGGATCCTTATGAAGTATCGTCATCTTCATTTCTCATTATTTATAGGGTTTCCTAAAATAGATAATTATTCATAGGGTTCATTTTACCATATAAATCACCTTATACCCTATGATGGTATTATAGAGTACCTCTTGAGGATGACCTATACCCTACTAAGACCTTTATATTTTTCATTACATTGATAAATATTCAAACTCATACATATATTTTACAATATTATGTCTCAGTACCATACTATATGATGTATCTATTATACCCTATGAAGTGCACGATGTTCCTTCTTTTCCATTTTCACTTCTGTACAACCTTTCAAAACTCCTCCAAATATTAACATGACTTAATCAACTCACCAAATCAGTTAAAGGGAGTAACAAATTCATAAAAACATCACCAAAACTTATATGAATGATCTTCTTACAATAAAAACATTGTATTCATATGAAATTATTCACGGATGGTTCTAATTCAGACTATATACTTAATTCATTTAGAATTTAAATTATTTAATAAAATACATAAAATCTTCTGTTTTATTAAACCCTTCAACATTGATAAAATGGTGTAGACAACACTTCTATATAATTAGTACTAGTCTTTTATCATGAAGATAAAGTCTATAAAAATAATAACATGTTTAATACTACCAAAATTAGTTTACATATATTTGTTAATTAATAACTCCAAACACTTTATTATTTATTTTATATTCATAATTTAAATAGTCCATCCATAATTATTAGAAAAAATTGTCTTTTATTCTCCCCAACCTCATTTAAAAAATATAACTTATCCATTTTGGAACTTTAGTATTATCCCTCTTGGGTGTCTTAATGATTACAGTTAGAAATACCATTATAATATTCTTCCACATCCAAATTGGTGTAGGGAGAGGTCTCTTGATACATTTTATAACATGTCTCTAATCCTTTCAGAACAAGAAAACTCAATATTAAAAGATAAATTCAATCAATTCCCCATATTTTATAGATTTTTCCTACTTGTAAATTACCATTTCATCATGTTGAGACTTATTTATATTCAATTTTAAATATATTGAAGAAATTATTTGGAAAAGGAATCATGTATTGTAACACCCCAAGCTTCCATGGTACGTTTCCCTTTGTATAAAATAGTAGCTTGCATTGTGTATAACTTCGAGTTCTAGCACTCCACGACCAATCAAACTATCCATTTAAAAAGCATTAATGAATAGTAATACCCACTTTTATAAGTTTTATTAATTTTATTTTTCAAAATGGACATAATTTTTGGATTTGTAATATCAAAATTATTTTAGGGTGAATTATTGGTAATTCTCTGAAAACATTAAATTTTTGATGAATAGTGAAAAAACACTACATTATTGTTTAAAACTGAATTTTATATAATAATAATTATTTTTATTTAACTTTATTTTAAAGTAAAAATAGAAAACTAATACCTATATTAGTCAAATTTAATTCATTGGAGTCATTTTATAATAAGATGAGATATATAAAATTTTATTGAACTTTTTAACGTCTTTTACCCACCTTCTAGGCACATTTGAAAATTTTCATAAAATATAATTTTACCGCTTATGTGAATTGAATTTCAAAAATCCGAGATACATGTTTTACATAAGATAGTAAAATGTGGTTCAATAGTATAATTTTTTTTATGAATAGTAACTTTTTAATTTTATTTACAACAGTTAAAAGTTAATATGGTAATTAAAGGTGACAATGATATTATTATTAACCTAACACATGTCCTAATTCTATTAGATAAGTTTATTTAGACCAAAATCAAACTTTGGAATAAAATATGATCCTATTCTATCCACTTGGATTAGATTAGGATATTTATTATTTTTTTATTTAAAGAAGGATTAAAGGTGTAAAATTAAATTTTACAAACAAAAATTTGTTTAATATAGTGTAATACATGAGACAATTTGACTATAAATATCATTTATAAATATAAAAATATTTCCTATGTAATGGTATTTTATTTATAATTTTTAGACATTAAATAATTAAATTTATTTATGACACAATGATGATGCAATAATTACCTTATTAATGAAATATTAATATAATTTATATTATAAATATAACAATAAATGTAAATTGAGACTTCTAATGGATTACATGAATTTTATATCTTAATATGACATGTTAGGATTTATTAAATGTATTTTTTCTATTTAATAATGTTTTTACGACTTTAACAAAAACAAAATACCAAATAGTTTCAAAATTGACATAAATGAGTTTAAAAAAAAACTATATTATTAAATGACAAAATTTTCCTAAAAATATAAGGTTCATCCAAAGTACTTTAAAAATGTTATATATGTAATTAATGAACCACTTGGGGTTCTATTGTCATTTTATATTTTGTTTATTAACCATGTAATATAAAAATATAGAAGACATTGTAAAAGTTAAACTATTTAACTAAGAGTTAATTCTAAATGATAAGGTTTATATGATGCCCTAAACTTGTGTAAAACATATTTTCTGATAGGATTTTGACCCATACCAAACATAGGCTCAAAATATATCCATTTAGAGACATTAGAAATCTAAAATGAGTTTATAATAAAATAATATTTTAAGCTTTTCCTAAAGTGACTCTCACCTCTCTTATAAAAGTGTAATTACCCTTCTCTCAAAATCATACCTCTAAATCTATTTTACATGGCCAAAACATACTGAAATATGCTTCAAAATACCCTAAAATTAACATAGATACCTTAATTTGATCAAAAATAAAACCTAAGGATCCTTTTTTTTCCAATCAAAAGGAAGAACCAGAAGAAGAGGTAATAATTTCATCAACTCTTTCAAAGTTCTTTTCATCCACTTTATTTGTTGTTTCCCTAAAAAATTAATACATATAGTACCTTATAAATACTATTATGTTATTATAAATATTTTAAAACAATATTAATTATTCTGTTCATCCTGTGAATGAAAAAGTCCCCACATGTTCGTGGGTATGACTTACCGTCTCCACGTCGTGTTTTATTTTGTTATTCAACACTTCATTATTTAGATTGGTATAATAATGTGTATAATTGATGTAAATAATAAATATAACATGTTAATTATTATTTATATATGATATAATATCCAATTAAATATGATTTTACTATCTATAGAATGATATTGTCGCTCGTACGTATGTACAGATTAACATCTCTGCGAACACGAAAAGATTCATTCCCCGCCATAACCATTCCATAATAAATTTCATTTTATTATTTAAAAATAATTTTTATGAACATAATAACATTCTGGATATGAATCAAATACATCCTATCCATAAAAAGCATGAATTACGTAACAAAACATATAAATTAAAAAGAATCAGTTAACACCCGAAACAATGATACTACTGAAATATCATTAAAAAGAAATATTAGAAGATCATATATGATATAATATTTAGGCATGTAGTTCTTGTATAATTTAAAAAAAAATATTTAACCATTATATATAAGGTTAAAGTACCTTCAACTAAGGGAAAGTACAAGGTAATGATTAATTTTATGATCTCTTTATTATTCGAGGTTGTTTATACATAAGTATCTATGAGGACTTATTTATCATCAACATCCATGTTTCTTAAAAATGTATTTGAAAACATTTTTACAAATTACTAGAGTATGGGTTAAATAAATTTATACCATTTTTTGACTATTTATAAAATGTTTTGAAAGGAATATTTCCGTCGCTTTCCAAACAAGGTAATTTATGTCCTTTTCGACAAATTAAGGAAAGAATGTTTTTTTATCTTTTATGGAAGGTGTGGATATTTTATGCTATTATAACACCTTCAAATATTCACTTTCAATATTATAATAATATTTAAAAAATAAATGTTTTCTTTTATAATTATGTGTATTGTAAATCATTTCAAAATAAAAAGAGATATTTCTCTCAAATAGTTTTCATTTCATCTATGTCAATATCCTTTGATAGATTTTACACTTGTTTGAAGTTGATTTATTATGATACAATCTTTAATATTTTATTGAAGGTTTTCCGATATGCTTGATTGTGGATGTGTTATTTTTATACCATTCATGGTTTACAATTAAAATATTTACATTTCGTATGCTAGTTTTAATACGAATATTTATATTATGTTTCATCCTTTTCATATGGGGAATGAATTTGACTTAGTAAGTGACGGGTGGAGCCCACTATAGATCCTCGATTCATCAGTAGGTCTCATGAGACAAACTAGTTTCTTGGCACAAGGCCCTGGAAAAATCTTATTTTTAGTCATAGCATGAGTCCATGACTATGTGGTTATGATGTCCGGCTTTATGCATTACATCATTATGAAATTATCTATTGATATTACATGTGATTATTAGACTTGAAGAATATCCATGTAAATAAGTAAATAGAATTATTTGATTTATATTCTCCATATTATGCTGAAGTCTAAATTTAAAATTATTGTGTTTTAGTCTTATACATTACCTTAAATGTTTATTCTTATTCATGACAATTTCTGCTATATTGTTATCTTTACTGAGCATCTCAGCTCACCCGAATATATATTTTATTTTCCCCAGGATGTGAAGAAGAATATTATGACTGACCTGCAGGAATATGATTAGGGATATGAGTGTGTTAAAAGGGGGCCAAATGTTGTTATTTTTCCATTTTATAATGTAATGTAAAATTTATGTATATATATACTACATCCAAGGATACTAAACTAATTGGTATTTCAGGACATGATCTCTTGCGATCATGACAATGTTATTTAACAATGTACAGACTTTGGGTAACTGGGTTTGGGGTGTTATAGTTGGTATCAGAGGATGTTTAGTACAAACCATGGAAAATATATTTATAAGACCTTTGATTAGAGAAAATTACCCTAAGATAGTCTTTTTAATTATTATAGAATAAATTCTAAGAAATTTGGTAAATTAGATATTTTTTTAGTTTTCAAAGAAAACATATCCCTGTCTAGAGACAAGAAGGTATAAGCAGTTCTGGAACAGATGTACCTAGTAGTGAAAACTCTGATAAGGAGTTTCGGGCTTGACCCAGGGTATCCTAGTACATGACAACGTTCCTTGCTACACTCTTGGTTATGACCCTCCCGGGGGATATTCTTAGGATAATTCACATTTTCTTTACAAACCATTATGAAAGATTTATGAGTAAATACGTCCTCAAAGAAAACATTTTTTTATAAGTTGGGATTATATGCATAATTTTTTAAATTTATATAATGTATTTAACTATTATGTAATTTTGTATTATGATTCATAAACTAATTTTGTGTATGCCATTGTTTTCAAATGGCGCCTAGTAGAAGGAATTGAAACTGTATCAACACATGTAATCAATATAGGGATTACCCTCCTACTAATGATAATTATAGTGGAGTTGGTGATAAAACTTGTGCTGAAAAACTTATAACCATACTGGGAAAACTCTCTCAGGTTATGAATAATAACCTTACCATTATTGAGCACCCCAATCTACAATGTGGAGGATCATTTCAAGACTTCTTCATGAGGGAACAACCACAAACATTCAATAGTACAAAAATCAATTTGTAGCTGAGAAATGGATAAGATTGTTTGAGAAAATATTTCACGCTTTGGGGAGTAGCGAAAGGAAAAAAGGTTTCATGGAAGTTTATCGCCTCACATGAGATGCATATCAGTGGTGGTAATTAATTCAAAACACAAAGAAGGATGAAAAAGTATCAAATATGAAATGGAGGGAGTTAAAATATCATTTCTTATAAAAATACTTTCCTCGTGACCATCAAGAAGATACGGAAAGACAATTTCCGAGTATGATAAAAAAGGAGGATGAGAATGTCACAAAGTATGAGGTTAACTATACAAGGTTTTCAAGGCATACTACAGATTATATATAAAAACCATAATGTAAGATTTGTCGATTCTTTGATGGGTTAAAACCATTTCTATGTCGAGCATTAGTCTCACAATCCTTCCTGTCGTACGAAGATATAGTCTCATGTGCTATCACGATAGAAAAGGGACTCTCTATATCTTACGACTTTAAATAAAAGAAAGAGAAGAAGAGATCTGCTGAACACTCTGGAAATGTAAATAAGGGGAAGAAGGGAAAATTTGAATTTCTATCCTGTAGTAAATGTTGGAATAAACACCCCGGTACATGTCTGAAGGGAATGAGAGTCTGTTACAAGTGTTTTGAAAAATGCTTCCAATATCATGATTGCAAGGGAAGGAAATAGGTTTTCAATGTTTAATTCTATAATTGTAGAGAAATGGGGTATTATGGAAATGAATTTCCTATGTTCCACGGAAAATTACCCCAGAAAAGGCCAATAGAGAAAGCCAAATCTTATGTGATCACTACTGCTGATTTTAAATCTCCAAATGACGTGGTGGTAGGTACATTAAAGGTTTCTTCAAATTTATCCAATACTTTATTTGATTCTATATCATCTAATTATTTCATGTCTTCCCATTCCGCAAAGAAAATCAGATATTTCCAATTTGTTTTAACAAGGGAGTTGTTAGAAAAAACTCCTAAGAGAAGTATCATTGCAACAAAGTTTTGTTAATAAGTTCCCATTAGGGCATATAAACATGATTTATATGCAAATATCATATTCATACCCATGATTTAGTTTGATATAATCCTCAGTATGGATTGGATTTCAGACCATTATGTGAATTTTTTTGTTAGAATAAGTAGGTTACAATTTTTTATGATGATATAGAATACCTTATCTTTAGAGAAGAAACATCACTATCTGATTTTAATATAGATTAACCCCCAATATGTCTACTAAATTAAATTATTGGGTAGTAAGAGAGTGAAATAACTATGGGTTAAGAATAGACTGTTCAAATAGCGGATGTACCTATAATGCAAGAATATGTTGATGTGTTTCCATCGTATTTACCTTGACATCCTCTAGAACGAGACTTTGAGTTTTCCATTGATTTAATTCCTAGTCCAAGACCCATATCAAAGACCCCATATATAATATCCACTATGTAATTAGTGGAACTAAATAAAAAAATAGAGGAATTGAGTAATAAAGGATTGATTCTCCCTAGTGTTTATCCATGGGGAGCCCATATACTTTTTGATAAGAAGAAAGATGGATCTATGAGGTTGTGTGTTTATTATAGGGAGATTAATGCTATATCTATAATTAAAAAGTATCCCCTACCTGTCATTGATTATTTATTTGATCAACCTCATGGAACTCAATATTTTTCCAAGATTGAGCTTCGATCTACATATTATCACTTGTGTGTGAATAAGGGAGAAATTCCAAAGACAACATTTCAAACCAGGTATGGGCATTAAAAGTTTACAATAATGTCTTTTGGAATTACTAATGCACCCTCTATTTTCATGTATCTAATGAATAGAGTTTTCCCAGAATATCTTTATGACTTTGTAGTGGTATTTATTGATGATATCATAGTATACTCCAAAATCTATGAAGATCATGTAAATCACTTGCACACTATTCTAAAGGCTCTTAGAAGGAATGAATTATATGGGATGTTTAGAATGTGTGAATTCTATCTTTAAGAGATTTATTTTCTTCGTCATATTGTCTCTAAGGATGGAATCTCTATTGACCCTTTAAAAACAAGACCAACACAATAATGGTCATCACTGACGAGTATAACATAGGTATGTTGTTTTATTGGTTTAAAAAGTTATTATCGACATTTTGTCCATAATTTTTCCTGATTGGATAACCCATTAACCAAGATCACACATAAAGGGGTTAAATTTTTTTGGAAAAAATAATGTTTTGAAGAATTGAAGAAAATATTATTCAATTCTCTTATATTGACTCTACCATCATGGAATAATGGGTGTTTTATTTATTTTTATGCTTCAAAGAAAATTATTGGTTGCATCCTTATGAAGAATGATATAATTATTGCCTATGCATCATGGTAGCTAAAAACTCACGAACAAAACTATCCCACTCAAGATCTTGAGTTAGAAGCTATAATATTTTTTTTGAAGATATGGAGATACTATATATATGTAGAAAATGTGAGATTTATACTGATCACAAGAGTTTGAAGTATATTTTCTCATAAAAATAACTTAACATGAGGCAAATGAGATGGCTTGAACTACTCAAGTATTATGATTTCACTATACACTACCACCCGGGGAAGGAAAATAAGGTGGAAGATGCTTTGAGTAGAAAGGATCTTGGATTTTTGAACAAGATGAGAGTTGAAAGGTATGCTATGTTTATGGATCTAGTAAATATAGATATGGGAATAATCTTGGAATGTGAGACATCAATACTTTTTTAAATGGTTGCAAAACCATCTTTATTAGAAAGGATAAAAATTTATCTGGCTGATGAAAAAGAGTTCCAAAAAAAATTTAAAGCTGTGAATGATGGGAGATTGATAGAATTCATGTATGAAGATAAGATTATAAAATTTGGGAAGAGACTTTGTGTTCTCAATATACCTGATCTAAAAAGGAAATTGCTGGATGCTTCTCATAGATGTGATTTCTCTATACACCCTGGTATCACTAAGATGTATAGAGATTTTAAGGAACATTTTTGGTGAGATAACATGAAGAGATATATTGTTGATTATGTGTCAAGAATTATGTTTTTTCAAAAGGTTAATATTGGAAGGCAACATCCTAGATGAATCATGCAACCTCTTCCCATACCTAACTGTAAATAGGATGGTATTATGATGGACTTTGTCGTGGGGCTACCAAAGACTCCTAGAATGTATGATGCAATATGGTTCATTGTTGATCATCTTACAAAGTTATCAAATTTTCTTTCTATAAGAGAGTATTTTACACTTGAATGTTTAACAAGACTATATATTAATTATGTTGTAAGAATTCAAGGTGTACCCCTATTGATTGTTTCTAATCGTGATCCCCATTTTACATCAAGTTTCTTGAGAAGTCTTCAGAATTCTCTGGATACTAAACTTCCTTTTAGTACTGCCTACCACCCTCAAACTGATGGACAATCATAATGGACTATTCAAACCATAGAAGACATGTAGAGATCTTGTTTACTTGAATTTCAAGGTATGTAAGATCAGTATTTACCTCTAGAAGAATTTTCCTATAACAATATATTCCATTCAAGTATACAAATGGCACTATATGATTCATTAATATAAAAAGAGATGCCGCACACCAACTTGTTGGGATGATGTTGGTGAAATTAAAATCATAGGCCCATAACCTGTAGAGGAAACAATGGAAAAAGTGATGATTATCCAAACACACATCAAAGAATCTAAAAGTAGGCAAATGAGATATGCAGATAACTGAATAAAGGATTTGGAATTTCAAGTTGGAGGTCATGTTTTACTGAAGATATCTCCTTGGAAGGGTGTTATATGATTCATTTAGAAGGGTAAATTATGTCCCAAGTATATCAGACCTTTCAAAATTATAGAATAAATTGGAGTTGTACCTTATCATTTGGTAATGCCACCAAGTCTATCCAAATTTGATGATGTGTTTGACGTATCAATTTTGAGAAAATACATGCCTAACCCAATGCATGTACTCACCTATGAAGAAATAAAACTGGAACCCGATCTATCTTATTGTGAAGAGCCTATCAAGATTCTTGATACTAGAGAACAAGTGTTGAGAAACTGGACGACTCGTTTGGTAAAATTTCTTTGGAGAAACCATAAAATGGAAGAGGCAATGTTGGAACCTGAGGAACTTATGATGAAGAACCACCCAAATGTTTTTATGTAATAATACTATAGAAATTTCTAGGATGATATTATTTGAATGAGGGGAGAATGTAACACCCCAAGCTTCCATGGTGTGTTTCCCTTTGAATAATACAATAGCTTGCACTATATGCAACTTTGAGTTCTAGCACCCCACGACCAATTAAACTAGCAGTTTAAAAAGAAATTATGAATAGTAATACCCACTTTTTGAAAATTTGTAAATTTTATTTTTCAAAATGGACGTCATCTTTGGATTTGAAATATCAAAATTAGGTTAGGGTGAATTTTTGTTATTTTTCTAGAAACTTTCAATATTTGATTAATTATGAAAGCACTGCATTATTGTTTAAAACATACCTTTATTTAAATAATTATTTTTTATTTAAATTTATTTTAAAGTAAAAATTGATAAATTATACCTATATCAGTTCAATTTAATTCATTGGAGTCATTTTATAATATATATATATATATATATATATATAATTTTAATGAACTTTATAACGTCTTTCACCCACCATCTAGTCACATTTGCAAATTTGCATAAAACATAATTTTACCACTTCTTTGAATTTAATTTCTAAAATCCAAGAGACATGGTTGAAATCCGTAATTAAAATTTGGTTCAATAGGATGAAAATAATTTTTGATAAATAGTAACATTATTTTTTTTAACATGGTTAAAAGTAAATTGAGTAATTAAAGGTAAAAATGATATTATAATTACCCTAACACATGTCCTAATTATATTGGATAGGCGTATTTCAACAAAAATCAACCTTATTAACATAATATGGTCTTATTTTATCCTGTTGGATTATATTAGGTCATTTATTATTATTTTATTTAAAGAAGAGTTAAAAGTGTTAAATTCAACTATTTATAAATAAAACATTTTTAATATAGCATTATACATAAAATAAATTCGAATATAAATATTAATTAGAAATATAAAAATATTTCCTACATAATGGAATTTTATTTATAATTTTAAGAATATAAATAAGTAAATTTATTTATGACACAATGATGATGCAAGAATTACCTTATTAGAGAAAGATTAAAATAATTGATAATATAAATATATCAATAAATGTAAATCAAGACTTATAATGCATTCCATGAATTTTATAGTTAAATATGACATGTTAGTATTTATTTAATGTATTTTTCTATAAATAATAAGGTATTTATGACTTTAACAAAAAAATACCAAATAGTGTCAAAATGTACATAAATGATTTTTTAAAACAAGTACTATATTATTAAAAGATATATTATTCCTAAAAATATAAGGTTTGGAAAAAGGAATTACATAATGATATATATGACATTAATGAACCTCTTTGTGTTCTCTTGGAATTTTATATTAATTTTATTAAAAATGTAATATACAAATACAAGAAGACATTGTAAAAGATAAACTATTTAATTAAGAGTTAAATCTAAACGATAAGGTTAATATGATGACCTAATAATGTCCAAAAACTATTGGTTTAGAGGATTTAGACCCATCCCCACCTTATACTCGATATAAATTCATTTGGATCCATTAGAAACCAAATATTATTTTATAATAAAATAATATTTCCATATTTTCCTAAAGTGCCCCTCACCTCTCTTATAAAAGGGTACTTCCCTATTTCTCAAAATTACAAATCCAAAGACATTTAGTTCAGCTAAAACCTAATCAAATATCTTACCAACTACCCTAAATTCAATATGGATGCCTTAATTGTATCATCAATCTAACCTATGGAGCCCTTTTGTTCTAATCAAAAGGTTGATCCTGAAGTAGAGCTAATAATTTCATCACCTCTTTCAAAGTTATTTTTTCCTATTTCTTTGGTGTTTCAATACCAAAGTAATAAATCCAGTACCTTATACAAACTTTGATATTATTATAAATATGGTATTACAATATTCATTATTCTATCCATCCTATGAATGACAACATCACCATACATGCATACGTACATCTTACCGTCTCCACGTCATGGGGTAGTTTTTTATTGAACACTTAATTATTTGGATAGGTATAATAATTTGTATAATTTATGTAAATAATAAATATAACATGTTAAAGATTATTTATATATGATATAACACCCAATTAAATATTATTTTACCATCAATAAAATTATATTTTCGCCCATGCATACGTACGAATTACCGTCTCTACGAATGCAATAAGATTCATTACCCATCGTAACCATTCAATAATAATTTTCATTTGATGATCTAAAAATTATGTTTAAGAACATGATATAATTCTGTATATGAATAAAATACATCCTATTCGTTACAAACTTGACTTTGGTAATATAACATATAAAGTAAAACGAATCAGTTAATACCCGAAACAATGATACTATTGAAATATCGTTAACAAGAAATATTAGAAGATCATATATGATATCATATTTATGTTTTAGTTCTTTTATATTTAAATATCAAAGATTTAACCATTATGTAGGAGGTTAAATTACCCTATACTAAGGAAAAGTACAAGGTAAGGGTTAATTTTATAATCTCTTTATTATCCGATTTTATTTATATATAATTATCTACAGGGACTTCATTATCATCCACATCCATGTTTCTTAAAAATGTATTTCAAAACATTTTTAATAATTACATGTTTATGGGTTAAATTAATTTATACCATTGTTTTAATTTTTATAAAATTCTTTGAAATGAATCTTTCCATTTCTTTCTAAACAATGTACTTTATGACCTTTTCAAAAAATTAAGGAAAAAATGTATTTTTAACTTATACAGCGGGTGCAGCTATTCTCCACTATAATAACACCTTTGAAGCTTCCCTTAAATTATTATAAGAATATTTTCAAAATAAATGTTTTCTTTTATAATTATGTGACTTTTAAAAGAATTTAAAACAGAAAGAGATATTTCTATCAAATAGTTTTGATTTCATCTATGTCAAAATCCTTTCATAAATTTTCATCTTGTTTAAAGCTTATTTATTAAGATGCAGTCTTCCATATTGTATTGAAGGTTTTGTGATATGTTTTAATGTGGATATGTTATTTTTATACCCTTCAGGGTTTATGGTTAATGTATTGAAATTTTGTATGCTAGTTTTAATAGGAATGTTTATACTATGTTTCAAAATTTTAATATAAGGAATGCATTGGACTTAGTAAGTGATGGGTGGAGCCTAGTATAGCTCTTTGATGAATTGGTAGGTATCATGAGAAAAACTACAGTCTTGGAACACGTCCTTGACAAATCTCATTTTTAGTATTTGAACGAGTCCTTAACTATGTGGCTATAATGTCTGACATTATGTATTCCATCATTATAAAATTAGTGATTGATATTACATGTGATTATTAGACTAGCAGAATATCCATGTAAATATGTAAATGGAATTATTTTATTTATCATTGAAATATTATGATTATGTTTATGTTTAAAAGTCTTGTGTTTCTATCTTAAACATTTCAGGAGATGTTTATTCTTATTTCTGATTGTTTGCGCTATATTTTTATCATTACTGAGCATCTAAGATCACTCTTTCTATGTTTTATTTTTCCCAGGATGCAAAAAGGTATATTATGAATGACCTGTAGGAATATGCTATGGGATATGTGTGTGTTCAAAGGGGACAAATTTTTGTTGTTTTTCCATTTCATAATGTAATGTATAACTTATATATGTATCTAGTACTCATAAGGCTACTAAACTAGTCGGTATTTTGGGACATGATCTGTTGAGATCATGCCAATGTTATGTAATAATGAACTGACTCTGGGAAAATGGGTTGGGGTGTTACATGTCTCCCTTTTCATAGTAATTTTAATGTCCAAAATTACTAGATCTATGAATATTGGATGATTTGTCACCCTCATCATAGATCAAACACTATGGTTATTTATCCACTAAGTGTATTTCATCATATTTTCCTTGCCAATGTGGTAGTTTATCTTATAGTAATAGTTATTTAGTATTAAAATGTATCTCATTATCCTTATGTTTATATCTTTTCATGTTAATATATACATAAAATTGATTTGATATGTATATGTGTTAAATCTTTTACCATATAGATATCTTAAAAATATTTTTACTTATTACTCTAGATCACGTGTTGGAAAAATTTCTTCTTCGGTAATAATTTTCATAATACATAAGAAAAATATCTATCATTTTTTATAAGGACATGCCCCAATACTTTATTAAATGCATCAATGTATACAATAAGTATCTCATATATTTTTAATAAATATAATATATGTGTTTTTAATAGTATCATTTTTAGTCATTCAAAAATTTATTTATAACTTTTTGACCATGATAATTTGAACCACTTATGTGTCAACTTGGTTAATGGATTATATAACCAATACCAAGTTTCAATAAATCATTAATTTAAACCAACTAAACTAAGAAAACTATTTATTTCTATAAAACTAATTGGGGTTGTCCATTATTCAACTAATGTCATATTTGAAAGGTAAAATGAAATTACATCCTCTGAAATAATTCGTCCAAAAAAAATATTGAATAAAAAATTCATACTCATTGTCTTTCCAAGATAACTCTTCTTTAAATGCCTCTAGAAAAATATTTAGGTGGTTTAATTTCTCGTTGTTGTTCTCATAGTATATCAATATATAATTAAAAAATATCACAAATATTTATCAAGATAACCTTTGAATAAAATATTAATAATATATATAAACACTAAGAGTGAATTTATCAATCCAAAAACTATTAATTTGAAGTCATAAATACTATAAATTGTATAAAAATTTATCTTTGTTATATCATCCTTAAAACCTTTTAATTTATGGTAACCAAAATAAATATAAATATTTTAGAAGTATTGATCCCCTTAATATTGATAATAATATCATCGATGCATGATATTTTTTTTAATATTAATGGATTTTATTTGAGTATAATTAATTAAAAAAACACATAGGACCATAATTATTATTTAAAAATATGATGGGTTTTACTTAAGGAGAGATACTAGATAATAAGAATCTCATATGAAAAAAATAAATTAGCTTCTTATTTAATTCCACAATATTACAAAAAATGTGTTCTATAGGGTGTCTTAGATATGGGGTTTGCATCAAGGATGAGGTCAATAGAGAATTTAAATTAGGCTAGATAATTAATCAAGAAGCACAAGATTATAATCTTTCACAACCAATATATATTCAATTCATATAATACCCTTATCTTCTATAAATTTTATTTTATCTTCTTAATCTCTAAAAAAATCATTAAAATGATAATCTAAACGTGGGTATAAAAAATACTCAAAAAAATGAAACATATCATTTAATAAATAATGTATTTTATGGCTTCCTTTAAAATTATAATAAATTTCTCTAAGTATAATATTTTCAAATTATATTTTGAGACACATTCCATCCCAGGAATTGTATCAAAGTAAACTATTGGTATAAAAATTAGGTTATCAGTTATATAAATCCTATGTATTCTAATAGAGGCAATTGAATATATTTTTTACAATATGATTTCCACATAATTTATTGACTAAAAAAATCTTAATATATTAGGGGTTTATTTAATGTTCTATACATTTTAATTTATATAGAAGAGTGTAAATATATAAAGTCAAATAATTTCTTGGCTAAATTTGATTCTGTGATCATAGTTCCTTCCATTACATCATTTGAGACTTCAATTTCTATCATAGTTATTAAATAATCCCAACCATTCTTCCTTGGCCTCTTTTGAGGTAAATTACCTTAATTATTGGGAAATTTATTAGAATATTTTCCGATATCTTTTAAATTAATTCATTTTAAATTTTTATATTATCTATTTCCTTTTCACTGATGATCTTTTTTTCCTATATATACACACATTAAAAAAACATTCAAGCCCCTCAAGAATGGTCATAGTTATTTTTTACTATAATTATTACATGTTTGAAATTATGAACTTCCTAAATTATTTTTCACTAAATTTATTTATACATTATCATTAGTCATACTATTATTTTCTTCATAACTTTTTAAAATATAATAATTAGAGTACTTCTTCTTAGTCATGATATAATTTTCAATATATCTTCATATGATGAAAAGTTTTGATAGACTAACTACCTTCAAATTCTGGGATTTAGTCCATTAAATAAATGATTAGTCTTTCTTTTTGGATTATTTTAATAATAAAAATATGTGTCCCTAATCTTGTAAATATAACAATATTATTAGAAATAATTTTCTCCTCCCTTTTTCAAAAATTTAAAAATCACTTTTTTAAATCATCTCAATTCTATCCAGAAAATTATTTCTAAGGAAATGTAACTTTAAAGAAATTCTATTCAATGTTTTATATCTCATCCATATTATTAGTGTTTTGAATCAATGTACACCATTGATAAAATTATCTATTTAGATGATATATAAAAATATAACCTTATAACATTAACTATATCATATTGTAGTGGATAAATTATCCAGTTACAAAATCTGTTGTTTTTTCACTAATGGATCAAATAATGAAGGTTTCTACTTGATGAAATGATCAGATATATTTACATAAAGTTAATGAGTAATTTTTTTATTTATATGGGACATTTTTTTAAAACATGATTTAATACCCTAATAGAATTATAATTTTCTCAACTTTGACACTAACTTGATCAGATTTATCAGTAGGGAAATCCCTACACAAATCATGAGTATTGATACAACTTTTGTTCATTCCATTTGGTTCCATTTATAAAAAATTAAATATAATAATTATTTCATGAATAAAATAATTAATTGTGTATCATATTATGTATTTTCCACAAATTCATTAAAAATGATTTCCAAATATTCTATCCATTATAGAAAAATCATTATAAATTAATAATAATTTAATACAATATTTTATTCTCTTAATAATTTATTCTAAATCAATTTCTAAATGTTTCTCCTAAATATTATGGGATTCAAACTATAACAATTCTGACTTTAGTAACCTAGATATTGTGGTTATTTATTTCATTGGAAATAGAATACAAAGATAATAATATACATGATCCAAAATTGTGGTAGGTTTAAGAGACTAGATACATAATTGATCATTATATTTCATTGGAAAGTTAATGTATATAAAAAAATATATGTAATTTTATTGTTATTATTTTTCTTATCCTTAGTTATTACTTATAAGTATTCATGATTTCTTATGGAAATAGAGAAATAATAGATGGGGTGATCTCAAATGATCAGTAAGGGGTATCATAAATTGATACATACCATATAATAAACATGACAAACATAATATGGAAAGAATAAAGAATAAAATAATTTCCATTTAAATAAATATATTCTAATATCATATATATGTATGAAAAAACAATATAAATAAATAATAACATATATAACAACAATAGATCTTGTAATGATGGAATGTGTACTTCCATACATCTTGAGCACACCATTGAGGCCTTATGATAAGGAACCTTAAATAAAGGGTAATATCACTCCCAATACCCTATGATAGTTTTACAATGATACCTACTAATTTTTTGAGGGGATATATACACTAACGGCCCACTCATCTATAAATAATTATAATTAATTCACTATATTAAATGAATTAAAAAACAAGACATATCATAATGTTCCCCAAGGAACCTCTTATACAGACATGGATAAATAATCAATAAATATCCATATATAAGTAATTGGTATATTGATTTTGATGGTTTATCGAATAAATTTAATAATATAGAAATATTAGTGAATTTCCATTAATCGAATTAAAAATTTATATTATATACATAATGTAATAAAAATCAGACTTATCAAAAGAATGGTAATAGGGTAATATTGAAATATACTTTTATTATATAAATATATAAGTAATGATTAGTAATAAATTAAAAATGTTTAAATGGAAGGATAATAAAGGAATCATAGATAAATACCATCTAAAAATAGTAGTATGTGACACCTCTATTAGATAGACATTAGATATATAAAATTTCATTAAGTAGAAACTTTCAAGTTGATATTAATTGATAAAAAATGTTTAATTATTACAAAATCGATTTTAGTCCAAACTAAAAAAAATAATTGAAAAATTGGGTACATAATTTTCATCCATAAATAAGTCTTTCACTATTAGAAACAATACATACATAATAAATTAAATTAAATGGAATACATAGGGATTTTAATGATATAGTTAATGGATATTGAAATAATTTAACATTATAACTACATATAATGACTGTATAATGAGATAAAGTGATATAATATTATTCATTTTCTAATAATGTATTTATAATAATAAATTATAACAAAAATTAATATGTAAATATAATTTAATTGTGAATAGTATCAAAATAGAAATGTGAAGAAAATATTAACATCATATACCTTGATTCCTGAATAACGTTAAATCGCATCTAACCTCTTGAATAATAAAATTAAATTTATTCATTAATTTCTATAAAGACTTATTTAAGTTTATTTAATTATTATTTCTTTTGATTCATTTTTTGTTTACTTATTTTTTCTTTTTTTAGGTCCACCATTCTATGTTGTTTGACATGTAGTTACAAAACTAATTTAATATAATGTTAATGAATTGTGGTATTTTTTTAATGGTTCTAAAATATTAAAAAGTTTCAAGATATAGAGTTTATTTCATTCTAGGAGTATAATATTTTCTTATTCTTTAAAATACTCTAAATTAGGTATAATTTAAGAATCAATTTTTTAGTAAAATATTTTTTGAGATAATAAAATAATTATG
Source organism: Viscum album (assembly GCA_963277665.1). Classification (NCBI taxonomy): domain Eukaryota; kingdom Viridiplantae; phylum Streptophyta; class Magnoliopsida; order Santalales; family Viscaceae; genus Viscum; species Viscum album. The sequence goes on along the minus strand of OY728134.1, from coordinate 564,060,996 downwards.
TGGGACTAATGATGATATCATTTTTATCATGCATTTTATATCATTATTGAAAATGAAGAATAAATTAATTTAATTTTTAATATAATTATTTCACATAAACTCTAATTTTAAAACCATAAATTAAAAGTAGTAATAAATAACACTATCACATACATTAGTGTTATGAACCTTCCTCACTGTGATTGGTGTTTTTGAGAGTTCAAAATAAGAGAAAAACTAATAAATATATTATTTTCAAAAATAAATTAGTGTAGAATTATATTTTTTTAGATTTTACTTTAAGCATTACTTATATTATTTAAGGGGTAAGGGAAGAATAAAATATAAAATACATGGGTTTTGAAGTCATTACCTTTCTATTTTTAAGGCCTTATTTTGAATAATACTTAAGATATTTAAGGTGGGTATTTTGGTTAGACCAAGGACTCATGAATGTGGTTAGAAAAGGTTATAAATATATTTTTATTGATCTTCATATGTGGATGAATTTTTTTTGGGGTGAGGAGAAATTGATGGTGAATACATGTATTTATAGGTTTAGGAGAGGGATATCATTGAAAAAAATATTGAATAATTTTTTATATTGGCTCAAAACTGTGAATAATATTAATATATATAACTATTGATAGTATTTTATTTGATAAAAATTAAAATATATTTTCACATTTCAACACTTTAAAAATTTAATATAATCTTTGAAATTTATTATTCAATGTAAAGAATAAAAAATAATTTCATATTAAAATAAAATATAATTTAATAATTTAAAATTGATTTATAGGTTTTTCAAATTAGGTATATAATGTATAAATATATTAATTTAATCATTTTATTCATTTAAATTCATAATTTTTTATCAATTATAGAGTTTTTACATCATAATGATTTCATAAAACACTCCATGTATGAAATTTTTTTTTATCAATCACCCAAAAATATGTATTATCAAAAATAAACAATTAACTATTTTTTATGTCTTTATTTCAAAAATGTATTCTATTTTAACTATGTAAATATCAAAATTAATTAATCTAATTAATTAAATATTAATAGAAAATTTAATGTTTTACTAAAATAATGAAAATATAATTTATTAATATTTACACTTGTACATACTTTAATTTGCAGAATTTTAGAAATATATTTATCATATTATAATATTTATATTTACTTATTTAATTTTGGTTAAATCTTAATTATTAGTAATTTTACTACTCCTAACAATCATGTTACAATTTCAATAATTATTTTCCATTTCAATGATCTATTACTATTACACTATTTATATAATCTTTAAACTTCTTATAAATTCATATTATTTCATTCATTATTTATTAAATCATTTTTAACTAAAATTTCTTTACATTTATTTTATAAAATTTTAATATTTTCTCTAATATTTTGTTTTTTTCTCATCATGTGGACTAAGAATGTGGTACTTCTTGGAGATCAGAGCACAAAATAACTTAAAATTCTAGTTATTTTATATAGTTACGTTTATTTTCTTATGATATTATTTTGTATTTCATATAATTTTTTTTATCCTTCATATTAAATGTTCTATTCCACTAGTTTTATTTATCATAGTAAACGTAACTTGGAATTTGTATAATACTATTGTGATGAAATGAAAGAATTTTTTAAAGAAATATTTATTTTTATAGAAAAATCTCAATACATAAATTATTTTTTATCCTTTTCACAAAACTAATCTATTAAGGTGTACAAGATACATAGATTTTATGTTAAATACCATTAATATAAGATGAAAAATTGAATTCATGATATTCAAATCATTCCTGACAATCATTTCTCAATGAAAATATTTTGGAATCCATTGTATTATAAATTAGTTTAAAATAATTACTAAATAAATCACATGTTTTAATATTAGATCTAAAAACTAAAACCCATGTAATTATAGATAAATCACCAGTAATATAAATATAAAATATTTTCCCATTAAGACATTTTTTTGGGATGTTTTAAACAAATAATTTTGGATAAATTTCAATGGTCTAGAAGTAAGACCATCAGTAATAGAAATTAAAGAATATCTATATCAATTACCATTTTATATGCATATAAGAAAACATATTCATCAAATTTTAGAATATAAAAACTAGAAATCATATTTCAATTAAATAAAATTATCAAAGAATAAAAATTAAATCTTTTACCTTTTTTATTTTATATAAAAGCATCATTTATTTCCAAATTAAAACAGTAAATATTATATCTACAAAATGAATTAAGATCTAAAGTTTACACTTTATTAGTTCAAGGTGTTTTAAATAAATTAAAATTTCCCTTAAAATAAAAACATTAATTATTCAAAAAATACATATAAACATCATCATAAGGATGGGAGATGATTATCAGTTTATGATTTAAGACATCAATATAAGTAAATATCCCGATGAGAAAAAATATATAATTTCTAAATAAACCAAATACAATAAAATTTCCTTCATAATCATATATAAAACTCATATTTCCTCCATAAAATATTTAAATAATATATATTTTTTATAAATATCCACTCATATTTCTGAATTTTCTTTATCCATATACCAATTCATATTTTCCCATATATTTCTCTCTGAAAACATTTAAACCACAAGCTATTCTATGACCCATATCCACTTGATTCCAAAATTTTTAGAAATTATAGATTTAATAATTTTAGTCTAATTAGTCATAAATTTTTTAGCGTGTTGATTAGAACTAAAAAAATTTGAAAAACAGGAATGCCTCACACTACCATATTGAGTTAATATTTCAATAATCACCATAATGAAAAAATAAAATTCAATGATTGAAAAAGTAGGAATGTATTTTGAAATAGATATATAAACAATGTATTTTATATATAGATTTAGATTTTTATTTGAAAAACCAATTCCTTATTTATTTTTAGTATACTTTTGGCTACTAGGAAACATTTTTAAAATTTCTTTCCCATGAGTAAACTTGGAAATATCAATCATCAAACTACCAATTTCATGCATAATATATTTAATTATATAATCATTATTATAAGTAAAAATAATAAAGGTACATTTAATGTCAAAATATTTCTTTAAAAATATATTTCTTTAAAAATAATTTAAAAATAATTTTAACCAACATATATTTCTGTTTCATGGAATCATTCAAAATCAAAATCATAAAACAAAAAAATCAATGAATAATGTTAATACACATCATTATCAAGAATAAAAGTGTAAAATATGTAACTATTTTGTTTTAGAAATTAAAAATATATTTTACTTCTTATTTTATTTACTATTTTCATATTCATATTTATAACTATTATTTAAATATTCTGATATTCCCAATGTATCTTTTTATTTTTTCCTTTTCAACTATAATGTACAATTTTTTTTAAAAAATATTTTTATTTTTTTTATCGATTAATATAAAAAAATAAAAAATGACTTTAATAAGTTTATTATATTAATAATATTTTAATTAAATATATTTCATATCATTCCACTTGAAATTATTATATGGTTACTGAAATAATATTATCCCCCTGTAAATTTCGTTGAATATTTTTGGTATTTAAGTAGGCTCATCTCAAAAATTAATAATATTATTCTATTTATTTAATGAATTAGATAATTTTTGTCTTTATTTTTTTCCATATCTACTAGATTTTATTTTAATAGAAATAGTTTCTTTTTTAACAATTGTAACAAACCAAAAATCTGAACTCAGAATATTTTATTTGATAGAAAATTTGACACATAAAACCCAACACATAAGGTAATATAATATCTAGATTATTTATAAAATATATAATATTTTAAATAAATTCAATATATTTTTTATCTTGTAATTAAATTGACACTTAGTTAACGTATGTTACATGTAACAATAAGATTCTTTAATGACTTGCGTTACTCGCAAAACCTAGTTTTACTAAATAATTATATATTATAAAATATTATTATTTAATATAATAATATACAACATTTCCATTATATTAGAAGTTATGAATATGATTAAATAACTTACGAATGTATATGGTTTAAAAAAATTAAATGAATTCATTGGTTACTAATTAATTATATATAAATATAAGAACCAATTGAATAAAAAGGGGAATGTTTTTATAGAAATTTATTTTTATGCTCATAGAGCTATTTTATCCTAATAAATTAAATTAATTACAATTAGTGAGTTATATTAATGAAATAATTATATTACATATTCTGTAAAATATTTTTGATATTCATCCAACATATTTTATAAGTATAAGATAAGAACAAACCCAATATTTCGCATAAAAACCTATATTTTTATAAAGTCACATTTACCACATTTTAATGGAGAACATATATTCAATCCAATTTATGGAAAATTTATAAATATTTTATTTCAAAATAAACTAAATATTTGAAATAAAAATATAAAAATTATGTTAGGGTGAATTTTTCATATTTTTCTGTGAAGTTTCATTCTATAATGAATAGTGAAAATTCTGAATTTTAATTCAAAAATGATTTCTTCCCTAATTTATTTATAAGAATAAGTTTCATTTATCTTTATTTTGGAGCTTAATTAGATCAATTCTATATAATTTAATACAATTTAGTTAATTAGAATCAATTTCATTTTGAAATTGGATATAAAAACATAGAATACTTTTTAAAACTTTTTTACTTTAAAAACCACCATTGTACTCCCATTTGCTAGATTGAATTTAAATTAGTTTATTCTAGTTTTGAGATTTTAATTTGGAAAAATTGATTCCTTATTTTTAGTAATCATTATTTGTAATATATAATAAGGTAAAAATAGTTTTTGAAAAAAAAATATAAGCAAAAGTGATTAAAATTAATTACAATAAATAAGAAACAAATTAACTTAACAATGGACTAAACCATAAACATAAGGGCCAAAATTACCTATAAAATTGTAAAAAATAAAATTTATTACCATATTTAAACCATATAATCCCTTTCATATAATATGGTCCACTACTGGATCCACTTTCAATTGAAGAAAGATGGGGGAAATTCCCTTTTCTAAAATTTACAAGAGTGTCACTCCTCTAGTACAAAAATGCACTCACCACTCCCACTTCATCATATATCTCAAGAAAACTTTTCTTAGAAAATATATGCCAAAATATATCTTCAAATTATCTCCCCTCATCATATAATCCTCTCCTTGGACATAATGCTATCCAAATAATCCCATTGGTGCAAATTAGTAGGAGTTACCCAAAGAAGAGGTAACATCTTTCTTCAAGATCTTTAGTTTTATTTCAATTATCCACACCAATAAACTATCCTTGTGAAATTATTATATAAAAAACAAGTATGATAAATATAGTGAATTTTTTTTCATGTTAAGGGTTTTACGTACACTTACACACACTTCTATCTAATGGGCAATGGACATACTGTTATTGTGTACGGTGAACTAAATCCTCATAAAATGATGATTCCTTTTCCTTCTCTTACCACCTCTCATTGAGGTAATTATGATAAAAACACTAATTATATTTGATATATATGATATTTATAATTTCATTATTCCTCTGTTATGTTATATATAATAAAACATTATGTTTTCAATTTTGTGTAAATACGATAACATCATTTGGGGAAGTGTAGACGACAGCCTCTTAAATACAATGTGATTCGATCACACGATAAATGAAATCCTTAAAGGATAGTTTTAATTAAACATATTTTACATAAATATAATATATATTATATTAATGAGAAAATAAATTTCTTGAAATATAATATATATCATTTTATTTATTACACTTTAAAACATGTAAAAAGTGAAAAAGTTGTTTGTAGACGTATGGACTACTGCCTCCTCAACATGATTTAATTCCTATAACATCACAATAATTATATATATAAATATATTTAATTATATAATTTTTTATTTCATATATAACTATCATTCTGAAAAATATTAATGTTACATACCTACTTTCCATAATAACCACTGAAAAAATGAATCGTTAATCATGCGTATGTATGACCTACCATCATCATGATTGTAACATTGGTTAATTTTTTATAACCATATTTAGTGATTAGTTTTAAAAGAACAATTTATTTATAAATATTAAAATTATTTCATGATTAATATTCTTTAGATGTTATATAATGACCCCTTTGACCATAGTTTAAATAAAAATGTTTTTTACACAAAAACTGAATTGGGTCAAAACACCTGATGCAAACGTAATTGTTTAAGTAGCTCCACAAAAAATGGTAATAAGTAAAATAAATGTTATTATAAACATGAAAAATGTTATTTAATAAATTAAATACTTAACATAAGTTTAATTATTAGGAATATAAATACACACAAGATAAGTTATACTCATAGATACAAATTTTCATATCACATTTTTACATTTGTGAGATAAATGTCATATTCACCACTTATATTATTGTGTAGTGTATATAATATATATTTTGATAAATTTTATTATGAATTATTTTATCTTCACTCTATTTAATGATTTAATTTAATTTTATTCCTTCATGAGTTTTAGTATTTAAATTTTTTAATGTGGTATGGGACACTTTGGAATTTTTAAATATTATTTTCCCCAAGAGTAATTTTGTTGATATTTTAATGGTATGATTACTTTTCATTGGGTTTCGAAACTTACTAATTTTCATTAATATTAGTTTTTTATGTGTACATATAATTTTAAATATCTAGTTACTTATTTAAAATTTTCTTATATTGATTTACAATTAATACACTTAATCTATTCATTGTTTGATTCTAAGATAAAAATTGTGGTATTATATCAGAATATCATTTAGTTTGGATTTATTTAAAAATTAATTTGTGTTAGAATAAATTATATTATAATTTTTCAATAAGCTATTTTATTTTCTAATAAAATTTATATTCATGACTTTTTAAATGTGTTATTACTATTTTCCCACTCTTTTGTACTCAAAATGTGTCAGAAAATGTTTTTATGAAAACCCTACTTCATTATTTCATTAGTTGGAGAACCTGTTTTATTTTAAAAACCCAATTTTAAAAAATTGTTTTCAAAAGATATTTTTAAACTTTAAAAAATGATTTATTAAAGTCGCTTTTACCCTTTTTTTCTTTCTCTAATGTTTTCAAGGGAATATGATTATCACTTTCTGAACAAGAAATTTTTATGTCATTTTTAATATGAAAAAAATATTCTTTTTACCTTGTACGACATGTAAGGATTTACCTAACATAATTAATTTGAATATTACTTTTAATTTTCAAAAGGATAATTTTTAAATAAATTTTTTTCAAAAGTAATTTTCAAGTAAAATATTTTTCAAATGGTTTATTAAAATAAAAGAATATTTTCCTCAAGAATGTTTTAGAAGATCTTTTTTTAAGTATTTATATTAAATAATGACAATAAACATTTATATTTACTCCAAATTGGTATATTTTGTATTTAAACCATCTTTATTCATACTCTAGATGGTTTATTAATAATTTGGATAAGGATAATACTGACATTTAGTTCCTTGATTCCTTTTAGTACCCTTTAAATATTCAATTTCCTTTGATCATTTGACATTGAATTGCCCTTAAATATCCTTATCATCTTTCATGTATATGATTATTTCTAGAACCATATACCAGTATTCATACGGTTTTAACCTTGAATGTTACTTGATTATTTGAGGAAATATTGATAAATCATTATCCTTTATTAAATGTGAATATTTGATAAGGCATATTTTTTATTAATTAAATCTATTACCTGATTTGTGGTATGCTTTGTACATGCAGTGATGGGTTAGTCCCAGAATTTATATATCCCCTTGATGAATCAACATGTTCTCACAAGAAAAATAAGTTACAAAAAATTAAATTGGTTTCTTCCTATATTTTTAAACCATCTAGTGGATGGATATTGATGGTAGAGGTTTTCATGTGCTTGATACATGACATCCAATAATTAAGCATTACCTTCATTAGGATTTATTATTTTTTATCCATGATATATTCAATACAAAAAAGTATATGGATTCATTTTATTATTAGTTTATCTACAAAATGAAATCATTTTCAGTTTATTACCCTTATATATTGATTTTAATTTACCTAGTTACTTGAATGGCATGTGTATCTAGTTATTACCTTACCATATTGTTCATAAAATTTCTTTTTAGTTTATTGATTATATGGTATGTCTATTCATTTATTTATCATTTCATAATTATTATTCTTATTGATTCATTATTTATTCCCCTATACTTTAACATTATTGAAATTTTAGCTCTCCTTTATTTTTTTCCTTTCACCAAGAATCCCAAAAGTGTAATATGAAAGATATGCAAGGATATACTAGATGGAATAAAGTTATCCCTGAAAACAATTATATTGTAATTATTGTAATCATTTGTAATACAAGACTCTTGTATATATCTGGTTTACCAATACTATTAAACTCTTCAATCATTCAGTATTTGATTCCTTATAATCTATCCAATGTAATGGAATTAGACACTAGCTCTGGGATTCTGGGGCTAGGTTGCTAAAGTTGGTATTAGAGGAATCTTTGTAGCAAACTTGAGAACTAGATTTTAGAAAATATAGATCACATAACATAACTATATGTTATAATTTGAGGATAAGTATATAAAAAATTCTATAAATTTTTAAGGTAGATATTATTTTCGTATCCATAGAAATACATTTGTATCTGGATACTACAAGTTGGCATGGATCGGAAATAGATTCACATAGGGTTAATAATTCTGACAAGGTATGTTGGGCCTGACTCGAGCATATCCTAGTACATGACAACATGGCTTACTACGCACCTAGTTTGACACTCTTGGGGGATATTCTTAGTATAATTCAAATTTTTCTTAAAACATGTTATGATGGATTTTGAAAATGAATAACCTAGGATATACAAAAGGTTATTTATATCTAAGATACTGTTCTGTGATTTAGATACACTATAAATGATTATATGCTTTTCTATGATTATTTTTACTCACACTATGTAAATTGTTTTTAGTCAATGGATGATACCCAATGGATTCATGTTGACATTGACCATAAAGGAAAAGGTGGTGATAATGATCAACTAAGTGAGGTGTTGATAAGAGTGAAATATATCATGTTTATGCCTAATAATTTTCTCCAAAATATGAATCAAAATATACACCTTAACTAACTCCTGAACTCCCCAAATAAGTGATGGATGTAGTTTTATATGAGCTAAAATGGTGGAGACCATGTAAAAAAGAAGGCTAGATTTAATTCATGAAAGAAATGTTTTAGGATACACCTAATAAAGTGTCTCAATGGAATGGAGAAAAGTATTATGTGGTGGAAATAAGGATATAAATAAAATAATTTATAAAGAGAAATGAAGAGTATAATGGAAAGAGATAAAACTCATTTTAAGGACCCATTTAATTTTATTGTCGTAAAATTGGGGAACCTGGGCATTACCCAATTCAATTCCCTCTTCTAATGGTTAAACTATAGACCATAGAAGGACCTATGTTGAAATAAATAGATGAAGTATTAATGTATGGGTGTTGTATAGGAAAATTTAGTTAATTGTTTTAGAAATTAACCTTATTTCAATGATATATATCATATTTATTTTATAAATTATATTAATTTATTTTTAAAAAGGAAAACTTGTATACTGGGTTACAACCAATAAAGTTCAGTAAGGCTGCAGGACTTAAACCCTTGACCGAAGGACGATAAGGGTTTAACACCAACCATTATCCTATGCAATGTCCTGGTTAATATTTTATTATTTTTACCTAAACAATTAAACAAATAAATATTAATTATGAACTAGTAGTTTTACTTTTTAGGTTTAGATATCAATTTCTTAACCATATTGGACTTGGAAAATAATTAGAGACAATTGTAATGACATTTCACTAATTTATGGGCTTTAGGATCCGTTAAATATTTATTTTTGTTCTTTGTGGATCCAAAAGTTAATTTCTAGATACCAATTTCTTAATGTAAGTGATGAATTAAAATTTTCTCAATGTAGAACCAAAATATGGATTTGTACATATGAAATTAAAATGTATCATGTAATTAAATTTACTTATATTATTAGGCAGTAAAGGGATTTTTGAACATGAGGAAAATGATCATAAAAAATTTGTCCCAGTGCCTTAATGATTATTTGATAAATGGTTTTCTAAATCATCATAGATTTATTAAATTGAGGCCCTCAACATTCCATTGATCATTCACTAGTTTTTTATTGATGACCTTAATCACTCCCAATAAATATTTACGATCTTCCACCAAGTAAGTATCTCTACATTCCACTAATGTTGAAAAATATAACACCATATCAATTTTAAATTGTGAGGAAGAAATTTAATTAAGGCAGGGAGAATGTAACACCTCGAAAATGAAAATTTTGAACATTTTATTTAATAGTGGGTATGACACACAATATCTAGCACGCAAGGGAATATAATATCCGGAGTATTTATAATATATTTTCTATTTTAAATAAATAAAAAATATTTTATTTCTTGAAATTCATGTAATAATGAGTTATCTTATGTCGCGTATAATAACAATTTTCTTTAATGGCTTGCATTAGAAGCAAGACTGATTTTTACCGAACTATAATATAATATAAAAATATTATAATTTAATATAATAAGATATAAACCTACAGTTAAATTAGATTTTTTGAATAAAATGAAATAATTTAGGAAAATATAAAGTCTATACAAATTTGGAATGAGTTCATTTTTTACTGATAAATTAAAAATAATATAATAACCAATTGAATATAAATGTATAGTTTTTATTGAAAACAATTTTATGCTAACAAAGCTATTTTATCCTAAAAAATTTAATTAATTAAAATTAGGGACTAATGTAAATTTAATATATATTTAATATATTGAATCAATTATTTTTTATATTTATCCAACACAGTTGATTATTAAAAAATTAGAACAAGACTAATATTTTATATAAAAACCCATATTTTTATAAAGGTACTTTTACCGCCTTTTAATAGATACCCAATTTTAAATAAAATTTTTCAATTTTATTAATCTTAAAGGCCAATATAAAATTATTATTTTAAAGGGGAACAAAAAATTACTATAGGGATCTTTTTTTTGTATTTTAATGTGGAGTTTCATTTTTTGATGAATAGTACAAATACGGAATTTTAATTCAAAACTATTTTTTGTCCAATTTCATTATTATTTTATATTATATATTTTTTGTATTTAAAGATTACCTAGATAAATTTTATATAATTTAATACAATTTATGTTATTTTAATCAACTTCACTTTGAAATTGGACATAAAAACTTAACAAACTTTTGAACTTTTTTATTTTAAATACCCGCATTGTTGTCCCTTCTAAGACATTAAATTTAAATTAATTTCTTACAATTATATCATTTGAATATGAAAAAATGGAATAAATATTTTTAATCATAAAAATTTATTATTTATAATAATTTCCTATTAGTTTTTAACAGAAACATTTATTGAATGTTATTAAAATTAATTATAACAATTATGCGAAATGTTAGCTTAACAAGGTACTAAACTTTAATATTGTGGGAAAAAATGACCTATAAATATGTATAAAATCAATATTATGGCCATATATATACACCCTATAATCCCTTTTATATAATATATACAATTATTGGAGCCACATTCAATAGAGAAAACATCAGTGGAATTCTCTTTTCGATAGTTTTCAAGAGTGTCACTCCTCCTCCACTATAAAAAGGTACACACCCCACCCACTTCCTCAAACATATCAAGACAATTTTATATACCAATATCTTTATAAATAGATATTAAAAACCCACAGTCTCATTTTATAAGCCTAAAATTCAAAATAAATTCATCCTAGTAATCCCTTTGGCAGAAACCAAAAGGAGTTACCCAAAGAAGAGGTAACATCTTTTCTCATGATCTTTAGTTTTTCCCTCTTCTCCACCCCTAAAATATCTGTTTTCCCTGATTATATAAAAAAATTATCATAAATTTAAAAATATTATTTTATGATATGTTTGGTACCTAAAATTACACACTCTCTTATTTAATGGGTAACAAACATACCGTTTATGTGTATAGCGAACTACCACCTCACAAAATGATGATTGTCTGTTCTTCCTTTACTATATTTCACGTTGAAAGTTATTATAGAAACTATTTTAATATATGATATGTATTAAATTTATTATTATTTTATTCTTCTATAATTTTTATGTAGACCATACCATTATTGTTTTCATTTTTTGTAAATACGATAACATTATTTGTGGAAGTATGGGTTACAACCTCATAAAAATGATGTGATTCGATAAAATGATACATGGAATGTATAATGGATGGTTCTAATTATAAATAGGTTAAATAAAAAACATATATATGATATTCAGGACATAATTAGCTTTTTGTAAATATAATATATATCATTTTCTTTATTACCCTTTCTCACACTTAAAAAGTGATAAGGTCATTCGTGGACGTGTGGACTACGACCTCCTCGACATGATGTGATTCCTTTCACATCATAAAAATTATATATATAATTATATATGATCATATAATATGGTATTTATAATATAATTTTCATTATGGAAATACTAATGTTACTTAACGTCTTTCCATAAGGATTATTGAAAAATGAGAACCTTACTCATGCATATGTATGGACTATCGTCTCCATGATTGTAATGTTGGTCCATTTTTTATAACCAAATTTATTGATTGTTTTTGAAAGTAATATTTATGTATAAATATTATAATTAAGTAATTATTATTATTTTGGATATGTTATATAATTAACCCTTATACCATTTTGACCTACCAAAGTTATTTTTGAGGCATAAACTGAATTTGCTCAAAATACTCGACGTAAACATAATTGTTTAAGTAGTTGTATACAACATGATAATAAGTGGAAAAAAAATTATGATGAACATTAAAAATGTTAATAATCATATAAATAATTAATATAAGTTTATTATTTATGAATATAAATACATATGAAACATGTCAGACTCAAGGTAAAGGTTTTTCATTTCACATTTTCACATTTATGAGATAAATATCGTATTCACTACTTACTTTTTTGTGTGGTGTATCTACTATTATTTTTTACATATTTTATGAAGAATTATTTTATATACCTGGTATTTAAATAATTAATATAACTTTATTCCTTCAAGATGTTTATGATTCAAAAGTTTCAATGTGGTATGGAATATTTTTGAATGTTTAAAGATTATTTTCCTAAAGTATAATTTTGATGATCTTTCAATGGTCTAATTCATTTTCTTTTTGAAATACCACTTCCTTTTTATCATTAATATTATATGATTATGTGTATAAATTGTTTCTACTCTCTATTTATTTATTTCCACTTCTCTTATGCGGATTTAAAGTTGATACACATAATATATTAGTTGATTGATTCTCACTTCAACTTTATGGTCTTACTTCACAATATCATTTCGTTCGGGCTTGATTACAATAGAATATCTATTTGGGGAAATTATATGATCATTATTTAATAAAAAATTATTATTTTAATATCCTTTTTATATCCTTATCCTTTTTAAGAATTATTACAACTTTCCTAATCCTTTGTACTAAAAATGTATTAGAAAATGTTTTTAAGAAATACCAACTTCATTCTCTCTTCAGTCAGAGAACCTGTTTTCTTTTAAAAATCATATTTTATAAAAACGTTTTAGAAAAATGTTTTTAACCTTTAAAACTGAATTATTAAATAATATTTTACCATTTTTTTCTTTTACCAAAGTTTTGAAAGGAATCTTTTTATCACTTTTTGAATAATTATTTTATCAATCCTTTTAATATGTGAAATGAATTTTCTATTTACCTCAAACGACATGTATGAATTTAAACTACATCATTTATTTAATGATTAATTTTCATGTTTAAAATATTATTTTTGATATGTTTTTTTTCAAAATTGATTTTCAAATATTTTTTTTTCAAAACATAAGCTTAATATCCTCAATAATATTTTTAAAATATATTTTAATAATATTTTTATTCATCAAAGACAACAACACTTTATTTTTACTCTACTTGGGATATGTAATATTGATACCATCCATATTTCTTCTATGGACGGTTTATGATTTATTTTTCCAAGGATAGTCTTTAAATTCACTTCCTTGATTCCATTTAGTTCCCTTGAAATATTCAATTTCTTATGATAACTTGACATTGAATTTCCCCCAAATATCCATATCATTTTTCATGGATATGATGATTTCCTGAACCATATACCATTTTTTATAAAATTTTTATGTTGGATGTTACTTTATTATTTAGTTATATATTAATATATCTTTATCCTTTATTCCATACAGATATTTGACAAGTAATACTATTTATTAAATAAATTGATTACTAAATATGCGGTATTATTTGGACATGCAGTGATGGACGAGGCTCAGATTTTATATATCCCCAATGCATCTATAGGTTCTCATGAGACGAATAAGTTTTTAAAATTAAATAGATTTTTACCTATAGTGTCAAACTGTTTGAAGGATGGATCTTGATTGTAGAGGTTTTCATGTTCCAAAGACATGGAATCTAATAATTAAAAATTTACTTCATTTTGATTTAGTATTTATTATCCATGAGATTTTCACTATGCCAATTTTTTGGATACAATTCATTATTATTTTATTTATTAAATGAAAGGTTATTTAGTTTCTTACCTTTCCATATTAATTTTACCTTATCTTGTTATTTTATTGGCATGTGTTTCCATTTATTACATTGTCATACTTTTATGCATTGTCTTCTTATATTTTTTATTACATCATATGTTTGTTTAGTTATTTACCATGCAATATTTTTTTTCTCATTGATTCATAATTGATTCTACAATACTTTGACCTTACTTATAATTTAAACTCAACCATATTCTGTTTACTTTCCCTAGGAATCCAACAAGAATACTATGAAACAAATGTAAGGATTTAATAGAGGGAATAAAGTTATCCTCAAAGGAAAAAATTTGTTTTAATTAGTGTATTCATTTGTAATATAAGACTCATGTATGAATCTAATTTACCAATAGTACTAAGATCTTTAGTCCTTTTGGATTTATTTACATGTAATCAAGCCAATGTAATGGTAGTTAACACCAGCTCCAAGATTCTAGGGTCAGGTGGCGAAAACCATATAATGAATATGTATTCCAAATTTATTTTTAACTATATGAATAATAAAATTACTAATAATTATTATCATTTTAATATTTGGTAAAGGTTTAATTTTTTGGATTGTAGAGTATATTCTACTCCATCTTGATGGTAAACCATTAAACACTTTCAATGCATTATATAAATTAGGAAATTTTCCTCTTAGTCAGGTAACATTATTAATAATATTAATGATAATCTCAGTCAATTGATTGATATTTTCACTATCAATCATTCTAAATTTATTAGTCATATATTATAATTTTTTTATATAAATTTGTTTCATTATTAGTTTCTTTTTAAGTATCAAAAATGGGTTTCCATATTCCATAAGTAGTGATACCTTAAGTTTAACAATCCAAACTCCTATAATCGCTAGCTAGTGTCTTCTTCATTAAATTGGCACTAGATACAAGTAATCACATCCCAAAGGACCTAATAGTTTATTATTCCTGAATAACTAGATACATACACGATTTTCATATTAAATTTTAAACATAAAATACATAGCATAAAAACATTATTACATCACCGATATTATTCATAATATAATTCTTCATATCCTGGGGAAAGGAAAAAATTAAAAGGGTGAGATTAGATGCTCGTTAAGGGTTATGTTCAATATAAGCTATCATGAATAAATAAGGTATAATCATTATGGAATGAAAAATAACTAAAAACACATTCCATATAATGAATAAGTTAATAAAAAATACATCCATGGATAATATGAATAAAGTAATCTCATGGATAATAATAATTAAATTCTCAACTAATTAAATGGTTTTTATTGGATTCTATGATATCATATATCATGGTATCTATACCATCGAGGACTTATACTAAGACTGTATAAAATAATGGGTAGTTTTACACAAAAAAACCCATTTAATTCAAGATTTCTTATTTTTCACATGATACCCCTTGATGTATTGAGGGGATATATATTTGTAGGACCCACCTGAAACTACAAGACCGACACAATACTTATATATCGAATGTTTGATTTAATTCATTAAAAATATAACTTATTAAAATATATCGATACTAATTAAATATTATATATTTATCTATAATTACATATTATATTGACTAATTTTAAAGTATGACACCATATGAAAAAATGGAATGCAGTTTTGGAAATAATCATATCAATGATACAAGGAATGTGGGTATTTAAGAGAAATGTAATATCAAATGATCACAAAGTTGTGAGTGTCTCAAAGATGGTATCATGAAAAAATATCACCAGTGGTGACTAAATAAAATAAAGGGTTTCTTATTGATGAATAAATGTACCTTAAAAATATCATTATACAATTTGTTTAGGAAAATATATATTTTTGTTAGAAATTCACTTTTTAAAAGTAATTTTTTTCAAATACGAATAAAATAATTCATTGGAAAAAACATATAAAATTATTAATGAAGAAAAAAAGAATTAGAATATTCATTATGGAGGAAATTTTATTCATGCTCTATAAGCTTAAAAAAATCATTTCACACTTTCTTAAGAAAAGTACATCATTTGGAAAGGGATAATAAGATTTCTTTTTATTAATTTTCTAAAAAAGGAAAACATGGGAAAAAATTTACTCTGATAAATAGTTGTATAATTATGAAAAAATAATTTTTTTAAATAAAATATTTAAATTTAAGAAAAAATATACTAAGAAAATAGAAACAAGATTTGTTTTTATTTTAGACACTTCTTTGAATGATTCAATTTCCAAAGAGAGGAGTTGGAAGAAAATATGGAAAATATTTGAAAGAGTAAACTTAAATTGAATTTTAATCATCAAGAGTAAATATATATTTATGTTAAATACCTAAAATTGGAAATATATACACCACATAAAAATAAATAGTTTAATAATACCAAATATTCCTCAATGGAGTGGAGATTGAGATGAAATCGCTTACATGAGGTCAGAATTTTCACATAAGTGATATAACCTCCTTCATAACATATATTTATTTGTCACAATTATATAAAAAGACAATATTCTTATATATTATCTTTTATATGATCCATTGATAACATTTTAACACCCATTTGTTAAAAATATTTTATTATTTTCATTATTTCTAATGTTAACTACTTTGTTTTTGTAGAATGATTAGATTTTGTAGTCTCGGTCCTTTATCAATTCTCATGGTTCAATATCCCACCAAATTTTATTAATGTTTTAAATATTTTATATATTAAATAAATAAATATATATATATATATATAGAGAAATTCAAAAAATATATCTAGAGGAAAATGAATTATACCGTTCATGAAGACTGTAGGGAATAAGTATATATGAACACTGTTTTCAATTTTTAACAAATGGAATGAAAGAAATATAATAATAATTCATCATTAAAAAATAATTACTATATCATATATAGTCATTAAATGTATCCTTATTACCATCCTTGTAAAATATAATTGAAAAATGGATCGCACTACCTCATGGAGCTGGTCGTTGCATACGAAACATTATTGTTTTTAAATAGGTTGGAAGGTAATAAAGTATATATGATATTATAATTCTAGAAGAATATTTATTTCATTAAAACTATATATATTTATTATTTGTATATCTATAACTATCCACGTGAAATGTCAATTAAAAATGAATTACACTACTATGTGGAGATGGTAAACCGTACGTATACATGAGTGTTGTTTTCGGTTTTCATATGATGGAAAATAGATGAATTAGGGTTATAACATAACCATAATATCATCTAATTATATTAATTATTCTGGATTTATTATCATATTCTAGTTACAACAATTTAATATGTAGTATAACAAGAAATAAACTTGAAAGATTCAGTTAGATGATCACTACTTCTTCTGTATACTTCCTTTAGAACTATTTCTAAGGGAACTAGGGTTGGTATATGGGAATGAAAAAAGTATAGAACTTAGAAAAGGATGTTAATAAGAGTAATTTTATGGTTTATTTAATGTATATGTCTCATGGTTGTGTGAATAATTGACTGAAGGGGTGTTCTTTTATAATGGAGGGGAGGAAAATTATTGGAATTTCAAAAAGTATTAAATTAATATACATTAATTTCACGTATAAATGGTTCCAAATTACAATAATTTTAATTTATGATGATTATTATTTTAAATAAACCCATTTAATTGAATAAAATTATGTTTTATTTGTGTTTTGACCCTTGAGGTTTAGTTTTAACCCCTCATTAACCCTTTTGAAAATTACCGCAATATTAAACTTTTATAGACTATAAGGGTTAATAATGTTACAATAAAATTATAAAATACAAATATTTAGACCCTTATTTCTGTTTAAAACCATATAAAATTAATTTTTAAGAATATAATATTTTTTATGAATTTAATATCATTTAATAAAACATTATTTATTACCAAATATCATTAATGTCCGTTTTTGAACTATTCATTTAATTTTACTTTTAAAACTAATATACAAAAATAGAATTATAATACAGTACCTCATAAAAAATATAATATTTTATTATTCTCTAAAAAATCTTTTAACACAAAAAATCACTCAAATAATATTATTTTTGGAGTCCTCAAATTCATTTTCTTGATTTTTTACTCCTTACACAAGCACATTGTATGTGTACATAAGTTTTTAAAGTAATTACTTATTGAATTAATCATTTAAAGAAATTTACATGATGAATAACATAATTTGGATTTCAGATTATTATTTATAAATTAACATATGTTTTATTTATCCCTATCCCAAAAAATTAATTATAATAAAATAAAGAGAATGATATTTTTGACTTTTCATTATATGAATTTCTAGAAAGGGTCAAAATCATAAAGAAATTGAAAAATAGGCCATATATTCAAATATTGGATGATAATTAATTAGAGTCTCATAAAATAATATTAATACATGTTTTAGTGTCATTATTTATTCCTTTTAATTTAATTTTTAATTCTAATTATATGATTTACTCTTTTACCATTATAACCAAAATTTCTTAAGTTACTATTCATAATGTTAAAAAATAAATGGGGAATATTTGAAAAATTTGTACATAATAATTATAAATTTATAATTATATTTTCAAGATTCAATTCACATATTGGGTCAAAATTAATTTTAATATAAATGGGTAAAATGAAACAAAAATAGTTTATAGAAAAATGGTTTTTATGCCAAAAAATTTACATATAACAAAATAGGGTATCATGATGACTAAAATTAATTTAATTATATTATATATAATTAAATGATACTTATGGAACTTTGATATCAATTTCCAATAATAATTTAAAATTTTAATGAAAAGAAAATACCAGTTTGAAAAAAATTATTAATTTTTAGTATTCACTGAAAAATTATTATTTTCAGAAAAATAAAAAAAATTCACCTTAATATAATTTTAAAAGTATTTATAAAAAAACTAAATTATCTTTTATATATATAATTTATAATAGTAGAAAAAAATTAATTAAAGTATTATCTTATAAAAGGAAACATATATCATTTTTGTGAAAACATTTTTTTGATGAATAAAATGACTCAACTAAAAATTGGGTGTTTATTTCCTAAGAATTAATAAATATATTTTTATTGAGTATATACTTAATATATACTTAATAATTTGGTTTTTATTATTCATACTCTCCAACTTAATGTCTGGGTTATAACTTTCATATTTAAATATTTATTTATTTTGGCTCTTTTGAGATCGGTGTTGTGTGTCACACATACTATCGAACATAATGATCATATTTTTAATTTTCATGGTGTTAAATTACCACAAAAAAAATTAATCCTTAAAATGATTACATGAACTTGGTATTTCATGTTTATAATTTTTTTAATCCAAATAAAAAAAATTGTTAGTAAAACACTATCTTGAATTGAGGTAAATGGGGTATCAAGGTCACAATACATATAGGTTTCTAAACTAGAGAAAATTAGTAGGAAGTGAAAATATGGATATATAAGAGAAAAATACCACCAAAGGATTAGTAGATAGTGATATATAATATATTCAAGAAATATTTAACCATCAATAAATTTTAAACATGCATTGCGATAAAAGACTATTGATTTCTCAGTAAGAAAATTAAACAGATAATGTTTTTATTTGGAAGTCATTTTCATAAATTCAATGTATTATTTTACTATAAATATTAATATGTTGATAAAATAAAATTACTTTATTTCTTTCCATTTAAAAATAACAATATAATCCCTTTTCTATCTTTGATTTATTTATACTTCATATATTACACTATAAAATGGATATTTGAAATGATGTTTATAATGCATGAAACACTTTTAATGAATTATAATATCCATAAGACATTCCTTCAGCCTCAAAATATTTAAGAAAAATAAAATGATTTTCATAGGTTATCCAATATGATAAATCATACTTTAAACTCAAGGAATATTTTCCAAATTTAAATATAATATTTTCCTTAAGTAGTTAACCTTAAAACAACATCAAAATATTATCAACCATATTCCGAACCCAAAAATATTACCACTTTTTTTAATAAGAATCATAAAGAAAGTCCAAATGTCACATTAAAACCATGTGAATACCTTGATCACTTATTTTAATAACCCAAATCTCTATTAACTTTTAATGTATTCTATATGTCCCATAAATAAAAAAATACATCAATCTACAACGTAAATTACTTTGTCATCAAATAACTAAAAAAATTCTAGGTCACCAAAACAATCTAATTTAATTACTCAATGTCAATATTAAATTTTGAAAACATTATTATCTCAACATAATGGATATATTAAGGGTTATATTTTCATTATACACATGTTCTTCAAATATATCAATTTACTAATAAATATCTTTTTTTGTTATGACTATTATTCAAAATATTATATCAAATCCCTATAGAAGAATATAGAAGCAAAAAACTTGTATATTTTATGCTTCTTATAACCAAAATATCATTTATATAAATCCTAAATCTAAATACATGAGAAATTTATTCATTATATTTAATCTATAGTTTTAGAAAAAACATGACATTCTACCCTTTTGTTATTTTGTAGTATGTTCCCCTATCACTGGGGGAACTAATTTGTATAATGCCCAATTTCTTAATAGTTAAAGAACAATATATTAATGGATTATTTATTTTCCTTGCGTTCATTAACTAGATGATCCTTATCTCGACACTAATAATAAAAACTCATTCTATTCTATCATTTTCTAGGATATTTTATTCAATAATTTTTACGTGATTGAAGTTGATTCATTCAATTATTCTCCTTTAATGTGTTCACTTTTCTTGGCTCCCATATAGTCCTTTATTCTCTTGATTTCAATTTCAGATAAATAATTTATAAAATTACTTCTCCATATTAACGGAAATTGATACTATATCATTATATGATGAAAATGTTTTAGAAACTAGTACCATTTAGAGAATCATCTTAAGAACATCAACTAAATGGTCAATGATTCATTCTAGATTACATATGTAGTCCAAGGAATTCCATGTTAATCCTGTAAAGTTATCCTAAAACTCAAACACACTTTCTTCTTCCACATTCATGAATGTGAGTAATTTCTTATCCATTTAAGCTCACTTTCCATGAGGGAATTATTTCTCAATGAAAATCACATTAAAATCTATCCATTCCATACTTTTTTTCTTTATCCTATTTAGTGTTCTGGATCAATGGCCACCATGGATTGGAATATTCTATTAAACAATAAACTATCAGAATAACATTTTCAATTTCCTTACTTCCCAAATCTAGGAATATATTTTCATTATATTCCAACCATTTCTAAGCTAAAAATGTATTATTATATCCATTAAAACATAGATTAGTTTATCTCATGAAGTGATCCAATACATGATAATCAGACTATGGAATAATAGGATGTTAGATATAAGAAATTTTATCTGTTATAACATGATTCAAATACCCAAATATGTCCATGATCATATTTTTTTTCAATAATAGCTGTGTCTGTTTTCTCAGCATGGAAATACCTACATTTTATATGGGTATTGATTCCCTTTTCTCAATTAAGCTTCATTACTAAATAATAGAACATGCTACGTTATAAATTCATCATAATGAATATTTGACCATAATGTAAAATACCTATTATTGTAAAAGTTCTCAAATGAAAAATGGCATTATCATAATCCTCATATTAGATGCGTTTTCATAAATCTTTTTACCATGTTTTTTGCAAATCATGATCTGATACCAACTATAACAAAGCAAAATACATTAACCCATAACTAATTTCTTCTTAATTACATTGAAACTAGATATAAGTAATCACATCCCAAATGACATGATAGTTTTGTAATACTTTCTAAGTAGATACCGACAAGATTATTATATTACATTAGAAATATAAAATACATAGCATAAAAATATTCTTTCATCCTCGATATTACTTATAATATCCTTCCTTATATCCTAGGGAATAGAAAAAAATATAAGGGTTATCTAATATTCTCAATAAGGGTTATGTATATTAGGAGCTATCATGTGTTAATAAGTCATAATCAATATGGAAGGGTAAATAATTTAGAAAAGTTTCCATTAAATAATTAACATGATAAAAAAAATGCATCCATGGATAATATAAATGTAACATCCTAGGTAAATAAAAAATATCACTTTTTCATAATTATGAATATTTGTGAGTAAAATATTAATATTAATTTAAAGGGAACACTATGCTCGATGGCGTACCCAATACGCAACAATGAGTTTCTTTGAAATCTTACATTGCACACAAATAATAAAATAATATTATTTTAAATGGTAGTTAATGCCTAACTGTTGTATTTGCGGGAATGAATATAAATAACTAAAATATGATTTTATATGTTTGTTAAATGTTTTTACATTTATCCAATAAAAGATAAAGGCTTAAAATAAGAAATGAATTCAATTTTAAGCATAAATACTCTAAAATTCACTAAAAGGTCGATTTATCGCCTTTTGATGGTGAACTCTCTTTAATATAGTCTTGTTCACTATTATACATTCTATTGGACCAAATAAAATTCTTCTTTAGAATCGGGACATCAAAATTTACTTTGTGTAATTTTTTGGTATTTTTCCGATAAAGTTCATTTTTTTAATGAATAGTGAAAAATGTTGTATTTTAATTCAAAGCCTCTTTTTAATATAATATATTTATATGATTAGATTATATTTTGAATCGGTTTTAAAGGACAATTATAATATATTTTAACAATTTAATCCAATAGTGGACATTGGAGTTAATTTCACTTTGAAATTAGACTTAAACTAGTGTCAATCTTTTGATATATATTGGTTCATAAAAACACGCTATTTGTTCTGACAATGAGAATTAATTATTAAATTAATTAATGCAACTTATATGTTTTTAATTTTTTAAAATAGACATCATTTTTTAATTTAGAATATAAATAATTCTTAGGGTGAATTTTTGGTATTTTTCTGAAAAACATCAATTTTTGATGAATAGTGAAACCACTAAGTGGTAGTTAAAAAACTGATTTTTCATTTAAATGAAACTTTACCACTAATGTGGTTTTAATTTTACAAATCCGACATACATGGTTTTCATTAGGATGTAAAATGTGGTTCAATGGGATTAAAATAATTTTTTAGTGAATAGTAACTTTTAAGTTTTATTAATCGCGATTAAAGGTAATTAGTGTAATTTAAGGCAAAGATAATGTTATAATAATATGAAATGACCTTTACACATGTAATAATATTATTATATGAGTCATGGCCGACCAAGAAAATCCATGGGTCAACTTGGGGACCCCATGGAGGCACTTTGGTAGGAAAATGACATTAATAACTTTTTATTTAATATTAAAATTAAAATGTCACAAACATGTATTATTTTACTAAAACAATTTTTACATGGGGTTATACAAGTCATATTTTTGACTATAAATATTTATTAGAAAGATAAAAAGATTTACGACATCATGATAGTTTTTTTATAATTTTTAGACATTATATAAATTAATTAATTTATGACACCGTGATGATGCAGTGATTACCTCATAAATGAACGATTTAAATAAAATGAGATGATAAGGTAAAATATAAGTCTTAAACTTGTCATAAACCTATTTTATGGGTGGATTTAGAAACCTTATCACCTTATTCTATAAATATATCCTTTTTGGACCTTTAAAATCCGAAAATAATTTTATAATAATGTAATATTTTATAACATTCCAAGAGTTCCCCTCCTCTTCTCTTATAAAAGGCCCCCACCTCTACCACCTTACCCACACCTATAAAGCCATTTTCTCAGCCAAGATCTGCCCATTTGTTTCTCTCCACATCCCTCTATTCATCCTATAATCCTTACAATTAGAATAAAGCTCTTCAAGAAACCCTTTTGGTTCAATCCAAGAGGAGTTACCCGATTTAAAGGTAATGTCTTCACTTGTGTTCTTTTGTTTTATTTTGCTTCTCCAACCCCATAAACTCTTTTTATTCCTTTATTTTGTAACAAAAACAGTATCTTAAATATACTAGGATGTTTTTATGTGACTTATTTGAGCTACCCTTACACACACCTCCGTCTAATGGTTAAAGAACATACTGTTTCTGTGGATGGAGAATTACTGCCTCACGAAACGATGATTGTTCAATTTTCTCTTAACACCTTTCATGGTGGCCATTATGATGTCACTGTATTTTATATATGATATTTATGATATTTATTTTTTCTATATTCTTCTGTATTTTATATTTAAAACATACCTTTATGCTTTTCATGTTATGCAAATGCGATAATTTCATACGAGGAAGTGTGGACTACCGCCCCCTCAAGTGATGTGACTCGTTCATGAAATACATGGAATGTATAATGAATGAAATTAATGAAACTATGTGACCAATATAACATATATATTATACTTTAATTATAATATATATATATCTCTCATCTAGTTTTAATTCCATTAATGTGCCAAAGAAATGAATGTAGTGTTCATGCGTACGTACGACCAACCGTCTCCATGAACGGTGCATTTCATTTCCTTTTATCTCCAAATGTTATGGAATAGTAAAAAATGAATATGTACTGGATATATATGATATTTAAATTATTAATACTTTTATGGAGATGGTTTACTTATAACTACATGGACAATCATTTTCAAGCAAGTTCATTTTTGACTCATGTACCAAACATCGACAAAAACATATGATATGAACTCAGATTATTAGCCATTTATTATAACATTATGATATGTGGTATAAACGGAATAATAATATTTAAAGGAGTTACTTAATCAATTATTAATTTACAAAAGTTTATTTTTCAGGAATATAAAGTAATGAACAAGACAAGTCAGACTTGAGGTAAGGGATCCAACCTCTCTCTTTCTTTTAAAGTACTATCTTTTATGTAACTTATTTTAAGATCATCTTTCTTATGTTGGGGGATGTTATTATATATTACTATTGTTGTAAATTATATGTTAATATGATGAGAGACCCTATTTGATCTCATAAATCCATTTTTGGATGTTTTATGTGGCACCGTTAGGCTGCCGATTTTTCATAAGGGGATTTTCATCTCACTTTTTATTCCAGTGAGATTCATGCTACATTGGCCACTATTTCCTTTTGTGTGGTGTATATACTGCCCATTATTTTAATATTTTTATAATATAATCTCATTTATGTGTATTTACATATTCATTTAATGAACCTTCTTTCATGGGGTGTACGTTTCGAAAGTCGCCCAAATCGGTAAGGGAACCTTTCACACTCCTCTTTTTAAAAAACTTATTTTGTTATGACTTTTAATTTACATATTTTTATGTTGGGATATGTTCTTTTATATCCTTATTGATGTAAATTTTATGTCCAAGTAATGAGATACCATTTTTTCTCTCATCAACTAATTTTATGAATTTTAAGGTGACGCCGTTAGGCTGCCGAATTTTACCAAAGGAACTTCTTAACCCAATTTGGATTTCTTTGGGTTCAACTTGTAGTTATTGAATATGTCATCCTATGAATATATGTGAATTAAAACTGGTTTTTTTACACTAAATATCCACTTATATTGGGTGTATTTATATTTGTCACACATAATTATGAGATTTATATATCCTTAATTTAAGGATACCTTCTTTATAAGGGATTTCATCTCATTTTACATTTCTATTGAGACTTAATTGTTGTTATGCACCAATTAACTCTTATATGGTGTATATTATGTCCTTTGTAATATTCTATCATGAATCCCTTTATTATCATGATATTATATAGTTCTGATTAAATGTTATTCCTCAATTATTGTATTCAATTATCTCTCATTTTGTTAAAAACCCTTTAACTAAAATATCGTTTTAAATGTTTTAATGATTTATTCTTATAAATATTTCTCATTAATATCCATGTTTTTAAAATGGTTTTAAGGATTTATTTATATGGATATTAATGGTTTAGAATGTTAAAAGCTTCAAAGTGGTATGGGACACTTTGATTCAAAAATCTCTTTATTAAATGTTTTAAATGGTTTTGAAAATGGTTTCTATAATGGATTCATTATTTCAATATGTTAAAATGTTATATTTTTATTGAAATATGGGGATTTTATCTTTCCTTTATGCTTGAGTTATGTGCTATGATTATGTTATGGTTCTTGGGAATTGTTCATGAAGATGGGTGGTTCCGTGATAAACTAAGGGTGGGTGAGCCCGATATAGCTCTCCAATGCATTCGGTAATGTTAAGGGGTTAACGCTAAGGTTTCTCCAAAGAGATTTAGGAAATATACTGTGATGGGTATTCCATACATAACCATTTGGGTTACTCCCTATGTAATAATGTTATGAATGCCTCAAGTTATCTTTATGTCATATGATTTCTATTGAGTTATTCATAAATCTTATGATTTCATGAGGTATGTTAAATTGCTTATGTTTTATGAGTAAAGTATTATTTCATTGATTATTATGTATACATGGACTAATTTTTTCATTCCGTATTGTTATAACCCTTACTGAGCTTTTTTATGATCATCCCATGTTTTTGAAATGTTT
Source organism: Viscum album (assembly GCA_963277665.1). NCBI lineage: Eukaryota > Viridiplantae > Streptophyta > Magnoliopsida > Santalales > Viscaceae > Viscum > Viscum album. The sequence continues at coordinate 564,033,699 of OY728134.1, read as the reverse complement.
TTCACAGGTTAAGGGAAATTTACATGATATGATGATAGTTTCAACGAAGTTTCAAGAAAGAATTCATGTTTTATTTTAAATATGTTTCCATTGATGGGAAAAAATGAATACTATCTTTTATATAACCACTTTGTTTAAATGTGGAATGTAATGCATGATTTATGATCTAATTCTCTAAAACTCTAAACCTAAAAAGATCCTCAATGTGTATTCTTGAAATAACTCAAGATTAAGTAAGGTTTAAGGTCGGTTCCTTATATTTGGTATCAAAGGTCGGTTTAGATAACTATAGAGGTTAGAGTGTTGTTTAATCTTACATGAAAAGTTGTGTATAACCATAATGGTTATTATATTAGATAGAGTCATTTTTATTTTTTAATGTTGGAATGAGTTTGAGAAAACTTGGATAAGTATATCTTAGTGTTTATCTTCATCTTTAGTACATGATGACTTTTTTGGTATACTCACACTGAAATTTTTGGTTTTAGTAAATGGATGGATCTAGCAAGCACCAAAGTGACATTGGGTTTGAAGGAAACTGTGGTGGTTCTCTGATTAAGAGAGTGGATGAAATGGGCGATTCAATGAGAAATCTCGTGGTTATTCTAAACCAACTACTAGGAGTCATGATCAACCACTTGAACCTTGGTGAGTTCTATAATGCATCTTGTACGAGAGAACCAACTCGATGTGGAAGTTCAGGTTATAATTATAATGGTAACCATTAGGGTTTATATGATCTTTACTTTTGAGGTAATTATGGGTTTCTATATGTTATGATGGAAAATGAAAGGCATGAGATAAACTTGAGGTTAAAATATGTTATGATTATTTTTGAAGATTTTATCTCATTTTGGGGAATGTTTTAAGAATTATATAGTTTTGGAAAAAGTATAACACGCAGACTGTGTGACAACCCATTGCCCTGGACAAATCTGCAGTAATCGAACCCACAACCAAAGTCCGAATGGTATTTATCGCCTACAAATGGACTACGTGAAGTCCATGGTTAGTTTGACTAATTCTTTTTAGTTATAAGATTTTATGAATCAAGAGTAAGTTGATTTTGGGTTATCTATGGAAATTATTAACCTATCATGGAGTATATCTGATTAGGTTAATTACTTTTCAATATGAGACTTTAAGAGCAACTGATATTATTTGGAGATAAATGTTAATTTGTACCTTGGAAGACTATGTGATTAAATCCTTCAAATATTTGGGTTTCAATCTTAGTTTGGTTTACTTTGAAGAATTTTATGGACAATTTTTTTATTGAATGGTCTTCGTTGAACTTTGGGTTTTGTTGGATAAATTTTGGAGACTAAGAATATATTTTCTTTTTATAAAGGATTATCCATTTGTGGATTATCTGATCATGTTCTACCAATTTTGGTTTTGGTTAAGGTCTAAAGACATGAGAAATATATAGTTCTCTTTTGTGGATTAGGTGATTCCCTATAAGTTGATTATAGCTCTCTTAATGTGAGAAAGTCATCCTAAATACTCGTCTTTTGGAGAAAATATGAGTTTCTGTAAGAAATATAGTAGGAGATGAGAGTCTACACGACAAGTAAGTTTGTTTCCTTATGATTTAGTTAGGCTCATAAATAAATTCCTCAATGAAAAGTAACTTAAAAACACAAATGTTTTCTATTAACTTTTCCGAATCAAAAACCATTTAACCCATCACAAGTTTGTGATTTTCTCATGGTTAACTTTCTCCTAATCACATTTTCTATCACTCTCCATCAGAACATGACCTTTTTTTTCTCTTTAATATCCATGTTTTACTACATGGAATCCTAGTATGGGTTAACTCAGGTGACCTTTTTACTTCATTTTCTTTCTTTTAAAGTGATAGTTTAATTTACTCCTTTTCCGATGTGGGGCTTTCAATGAAGTTTCCAAGCCCAATTTTAAAATTGTGAGGACATGATTCCCAAAAGGGGGGATGGATATAACATCCAAGGTAACTAAAGAATATTACTTTTTCATATTTATTAATATTTTTGAATAAAATATTAATATTACTTTAAAGGGAACGCTATGCTTGATGGTGTACCCAATACACAACAATGAGTTTCTTTGAAATCTTACGTTGCGCTCTAATAATAAAATAATATTATTTTAAATAGTAGTTAATGCCTAGCCATTGTATTGGTGGGAATGAATAGAAATAACTAAAATATTATTTTATTTGATTGTTAAATGTTTTTACATTTATCCAATAAAATATAAAGGCTTAAAATAAGAAAAGAATTCAATTTTAAGCATAGATACTCTAAAATTCACTAAAAGGTCGATTTATCGCCTTTTGATGGTGAACCCTCTTTAATATAGTTTTGGTCACTATTATATATTATATTGGACCAAATAAAATTCTTATTAATAATCGGGACATCAAAATTTACTTTGTGTAAATTTTTGGTATTTTTCTGATAAAGTTCATTTTTTTAATAAATAGTGAAAATTTTGTATTTTAATTCAAAACCACTTTTTAATATAATATATTTATATAATTAGGTTATTTTTAGAATTAGTTTTAAAGTAAAATTATAATATATTTTTACCATTTAATCCAATAGTGGCCATTGGAATTAATTTCACTTTGAAATTGGACTTAAACTACTGTCAATCTTTTGATATATATTGTTTCATAAAAACACGCTATTTGTTCTGACAATGGGAATTAATTATTAAATTAATTAATGAAACTTATATGTTTTGAATTTTGTAAAATATACATCATTTTTTAATTTGGAACATCAAATGTAACATAGGGTGAATTTTTGGTATTTTTCTGAAAAACTTCAATTTTTGATGAATAGTGAAACCACTAAGTGGTAGTTAAAAAACTAATTTTTCGTTTAAATGAAACTTTACCACTTCTGTGATTTTAATATAAAAAATCTGACATAAATGGTTGTCATTAGAATGTAAAATGTGGTTCAATGGGATTAAAATTATTTTTTGGTGAATAGTAACTTTTAAGTTTTATTAATCGCGATTAAAGGTAATTAGTGTAATTTAAGGTAAAGATAATGTTATAATAATATGAAATGACCTTGACACATGTCCTACCCTTATTTTATGATTCATGGACGACCAATAAAATCCATGGGTCAGCTTGGGGATCCCATGGAGGCACTTTGGTAGGAAAATGACATTAATAAATTTTTATTTAAAGTTAAAATTAAAATGTCACAAACATGTATTGTTTTACTAAAACAATTTTTACATGGGGTTATACAAGTCATATTTTTTACTATAAATTTTCATTAGAAAGGTAAAAATATTTCCTAAATAATTATATATTTTTTATAATTTTTAGACATTAAATAAATTAATTTATATATGACACCGTGATGATACAGTGATTACCTCATAAATGAACGATTTAAATAAAATGAGATGATAGGGTAAAATATAAGTCTTATACTTGTCAAAAACCTATTGTATGGGTGGATTTAGAAACCATATCACCTTATCCTAAATATATATCCTTTTGGGACCTTTAAAATCCAAAAATCATTTTATAATAAAGTAATATTTTATAACATTCCAAGAGTGCCCCTCCTCATCCCTTATAAAAGACCCCCACTTCTACCACCTTACCCACACCTATAAAGCCATTGTCTCGGCCAAGATATTCCAATTTGTTTCTTTCCAAATCCCTCTCCTCATCCTAGAAACCTTACCTTTGGTATAAAGCTCTTCAAGAAACCCTTTTGGTTCAAACCGAGACAAGTTACCCGATTTAAAGGTAATGCCTTTACTTGTGTTCTTTTGTTTTATATTGCTTATCCAACCCCATAAACTCTTTTTATTACTTTATTTTGTAACAAAACCAGTATATTAAATATACTAGGATGTTTTTATGTGACGGATTTTAGCTACACTTACACACACCTCCGTCTAATGGTTAAAGAACATACTGTTTCTGTTGATGGTGAATTACTGTCTCACGAAACGATGATTGTTGAATTTTCTCTTAACACCTTTCACAGTGGCCATTATGATGTAACCATATTTTATATATGATATATATGGTATTTATGTTTTATATATTTTTCTGTATTTTATATCTAAAACATACCTTTATTCTTTTCCTGTTGTGCAAATGCGATAATTTCATACGAGGAAGTGTGGACTACCGCCCCCTCAAGTGGTGTAACTCATTCATGCAATACATGGAATGTATAAAGAATTAAATTAATGAAAATATGTGACAAATATAACATATATATTATAATGTAATTATAATATATATATATATATATATATATCTCATCTATTTTTAATTCCATTAATGTGCCAAAGCAATGAAAGTAGCATTTATGCGTACGTACGACCTACTGTCTCCATGAACGGTGCATTTCATTTCATTTTATCTTCAAATGTTATGGAATAGTATAAAATGAATATGTACAGGATATATATGATATTTAAATCATCAATACTATTCTGGAGATTATTTACTTATAACTACATGGACAATCATTTTCAAATAAGTTCATTTTAGACTCATGTACCAAACATCGAGAAAAACGTCTGATATGAACTCACATTATTAACAAATTATTATAAAATTATGATATGTGATATAAACTGAATAATAATCTTTAAAGGAGGTCATTAATCAATTATAAATTGACGAAAGTTTATTATTCAGGAATATAAAGAAACGAACAAGACAAGTCGGACTTGAGGTAAGGGATCCAACCTCTCTCTTTCTTTTAAAGTACTCTCTTTTATGTCACTTATTTTATGCTCCTCTTTCTTATGATGGGGGATTTTCTTCTATATTCATATTTCTTTAAATTTTATGTTAATATATTAAAGACCCTATTTGATCTCATTAATCCATTTTTTGAAGTTTTATGTGGCGCTGTTAGGCTGCCGAATTTTCATAAGGGGATTTTCGTCTCACTTTTTATTCCAGTAAGATTCATGCTACATTGGAGACTATTTCATTTTGTGTGGTGTATGTAATGCCCATTATTTTACTTTTTTTATAATATAATATCATTTATGGGTATTTAAATCTTAATTTAATGACCCTTCTTTCATGGGGTGTACATTTCAAAAGTTTCCCAAATCGGTAAAGTAACCTTTCACAGTCCTCTTTTTAAAAGACTTATTTTGTTATGTCTTTTAATTTACATCTTTTTATGTTGGGATATGTTCTTACATATCCTTATTGATGTAAATTTTTTTCCAAGTCATGAGATACCATTTTATCTCTCGTCAACTAATTTTATTAATTTTAAGGTGACACCGTTAGGCTGTCGAATTTTACCAAAGGAACTTCTTAACCCAATTTCAATATCTTTGGGTTCAACTTGTAGTTATTGAATATGTCATCCTATGAATATGTGTGAATGAGCTCTGGTTGTTTTACACTTAATATCCACTTATATTGGGTGTATTTATATTTTTCACACATAGTTATGAGATTGATTTATCCTTAATTTAAGGATACCTTACTTATAAGGGATTTCAACTCATTTTACATTTCTATTGAGGCTTCATTGTTGTTATGCACCAATTCACTCTTATAAGGTGTATATACTGTCCTTTGTAATATTATATCATAAATACCATTATTATCATGATATTATTATGTTTTTATTAAATTTTATTCCTCAATTATTGTATTCAAGTGTCTCTCATTTTGTTAAAAACTCTTTAACTAAAATATCGTTTTAAATGTTTTAATGATTTATTCTTATAAATATTTCTCATTAATATCCATGTTTTAAAAATGGTTTTAAGTATTTATTTATATGTATATTAATGGTTTAAAATGTTAAAATCTTCAAAGTGGTATGGGACACTTTGATACAAAAATCTCTTTATTAAATGTTTTAAGTGGTTTTGAAAATGGTTTCTAGAATGAATTCATTATTTCAATATCTTAAAATGTTATATTGTTCTTGAAATATGGGAATATTATCTTTCCTTTATGCTTGAGTTATGTGATATGATTATGTTATGGTTCTTTGTCATTGTTTATGAAGATGGGTGGTTCTATGATAAATTAAGGGAGGGTGAGCCCGATATAGCTCTCCAATGCATTAGGTAACGTGAAGGGGTTAAACGCTAAGGTTTCTCCGAAGAGATTTACAGAATATATACTATAATGGGTATTCCAAATGTAACCGTGAGGGTTACTCCCTACGTAAGAATGTTATCAATTCCTCAAATTACCTTTATGTCTTTTTATTTCTATTGAGTTATTCATAAATCTTATGATTTCACGATGTATGTTAAATTGCTTATGTTTTATGAGTAAAGTATGATTTCATTGATTCTTATGTATACATAGACTAATGTTTTCTTTAAATATTATTATAACCCTTACTGAGTTTTTTATGCTCATCCCATGTTTTTGAAATGTTTTTCACAGGTCAAGGGAAAGGTACATGATATGATGATAGTGTCAAAGAAGTGTCTAGAAAGAATTCATGTTTTATTTTAAATATATTTCAATTGAAGGGAAAAAATGAATACTATCTTTTATGTAACCAATTTGTTTAAATGTGGAATTTAATGCATGATTTATGATCTAATTCTCTAAAACTCTAAACCTGAAATGATCCTCAATGTGTATTCTTGATATAACTCAAGATTCAGTATGGTTTATGGCTAGGTCCTTATAATAAATGTAGTAATCTCATGGATAATAATAACTATATGCTTAGTAATAGAAAGGATTAAAATTGGATTCCCTGATCTCAAATAACATGTTATCTATATCATAAAGTCCTTGTGCTAAGACAGTTTAAAAATATGTTTAGACATACACCAAAACACATTTAATTCTAGATTACCAATTTTTCTCATGACACCTATTAATGAACTAAGGGAATATATAATCCTAGACACTACCCATCACAACATGTCCAATGCATTCATCATATATTTAATGATTGATTTAATTGATGAACATTATTCCTTATCAAAAAATATTAATACTTAGTTAAGAATAAATATTTGTCAACATTTTTCTTTTCAATCAAATGCTTTCAAAGTATGAAATCGTATGTAGAATTTGTATATTGTTTAGTCAATAATAATATGACTGATATAGGGAATATAGATATTTATCATAAATGTAATATCAATTGAGCACATAGATATAAATTTTTCAAATGATGTTATCATTAAAACGCATCCCTAGTGGTGAAAAAGTAAAATAATAGGTTATTTTAATTAATGAATAAAAGTACCATACATATATCAATAAAATATATTTTGGGAAATTATCCTTTTCACTTAGAAATCAATATTTAAAAAAATTAGAAATATGTTATATAAAAACATTTTCATTGAAAATAACATTGTAAAATTGTAAATGATTCTTGAAAACTATGAATGAACTTGATGATATAAATTTTTTCTCAGGCCATATAATTTAAACAACTTTACTTTCCCAAACATGTAATAAAAGTACCTCATTTTGAAAATGATAACAATATTCCTTTTTAAACATTTTGCAAAAATTCAAACATGGTTAAAGAATAATTTTCATAAATGATTTTACAATTATACAAATATTTTAAATTTTTACACGGAGAATATTGATTTTGAATATAAATATATGTTATCAAAAGAAAAATAAGATCAGTTTTTCTTTAAAATATTCCTTTTCTTTATTAAATTTACAAAATAGCAGAAATATGGGAAGAAAATATGGAATCTCTTTAAAATGGTAAACATGAATTGAAATTTAATCACTATATACAAATATATATTAATTTTAAATACCTTAATGGGGTAATATAAAAACCACACAAAATAAATAGATTCATAATAAAAAATATGTCTCCATGGAGTGGAGATTGAGACAAAATCCTTTACATCATGTCCAACTTGTCACGTTGGTTCTCAAACCTACAACATAATAAATTTATATTTATTATACTTACTTACAAAACCATATTCATATCTATAATATAATATATAATCCATTTTTAATATTTTGTCAAATTTTTATTTATAATATTTTATTATTATCATTATTTCAGGTGTTAGATATTTTTTTTTCAAGTATATTTGATATGCTAGTTTTGGTCCTTCCATATTTCTCAAAATCTATAATATCCAAAATGTTACTCATGATTAAAACATAATATTTAATCAATATGTAAGTATTTAGTATCATATAAAAATTATAGAGATTGAAAAATGAATTATATCATTCATAGAGATAGTATACCGCACATATGCATGAACACTACTATCAGTTTTCAACAGATGGAATGAAAGAAACTCAAATACTAATTCTCTCCAAATTCCCTTTGTTTATCGAAAAATAATGATAGTCAAGAAGAAGAAAGATAAAGGTGACCATAAATTTTTAATACTGAGAGAATATTCTCTAATGAAGCACTTAATATCTTGGGGGATGGAATCAATACAACGGTAAATAATAAAAATCTCTCTAGAGGTCGCACATCTAGCTAACATCTCTCTAAAAAAGTTCCCTTCTCTAAAGGTATGTATGACCTCCATGCCTTGACCAAATAATGTTTTTCGTTTCCATATAATGTTGGAAAGATCTTTTGGAGTATAGGAGTTCTTCTAGAGGTAGAAAACAAGTACCAAGGAGTCATATTCTACCATTGATATTTTTATATTGAAGAGGTCACATAAAATAGGCCCAATATGTATGGACCATCCACACCAATGGAGTTACCTGGTTTGTAAAAAAACTAAAATATATCATCAATGAACCACTATTATCATCAACCGAACCTCTTCCCCTCATGAAACCATGATCATAAGATATATCCATGTTCAATTTAAGGTCTGAGTTGGGTGGAACCCATATAACCAGCTTTCCCTGACCCATGTCACCAATTCTCAACTATAATGACGATAAAGACATAAGGGACCCCCTTAATGTGATGGAATTCCCCCACCATCAATGAGAAGGACCTGATCCACCACTAGGGTCTTCACATGCACCTTCATACCTAAAAATGAAGACTATTTTCCATTCCATGATGAATTCCTAGTGTCCCATATCACCCAAAAAAACACTTAAAATAAAGTAACATGCACTTTTTCTTCAATACCAGACCGTCAAATTCCTTGGAACCAGGATGAGATGAAGTCCTCAATGTAGTCCCCTTTGAAAGAGATCCCAATGTACTACCCTCTAAGAGTCCATAAAAATAGGGAATACTGATTAATATTTTCAAAATAATTGTTATATAATGTATATCATATATTTCAATTAAATCTACCATTATTTCTATCCATGTAAAAAAAAATGGAAAATGGATCACATCACTTCTTGTAGGTTATATTCCACATATACGCATGAGTGAAAATTTCATTTTCCAATATATTTAAAGGTATGATGGTATATATGGTATTATAATTACAAAAGATTAGTTTTTCATACATATCATATGTATTAATTAGTTTCATACTTATAACCATCCAATTGAGATGGTAATTAGTAATGAATTACATAGATATGTGTAGACGATAATCCCTAAGTAATATTCTTCTTCATATTATCCCAACAAAAGTTCTCTCAGAGAGCTCGATAAATCATTGTGCTCCCAGAGTGGATAGAGATGGTTGAGCTATGTCTGTCATTCAGAATCTCCCTCTTTATCTCTAGATCATATGGTACACATAATACTGAACCAAATCTTGAAACCCTTTCCTCATTAATCATTAACATAGAGAATTTCCCATTTCTAATGGATTCCACCCTTTTTTAAATTTCCACATCTTTTCGTTGAGCATCCTTTATTTTCTCTATGAGGGTTGGTTGAGAGATAATTTGAGAACGGATTGAAGATGTTCCTCTTTTAATGATTACCATGTCCATCCTACTCAAATCTATGAATATTAGATAATTTCCAATTCTGATCATTGATAATGATGAAAGATCTGTTCTACTTAGAGAATATTCCACCGTATTTTCCCTACCAAGATGGAAGTGGATTGAGCAGTCATAATCCTTGATGATCTCTATCCATATTTTCTAGTGAAAATTAAGCTCTTTTTGTGTGAATATATATTTGAGACTATTGTAATCATTATATATCTCACACATTTATCCATAGAGAAAATACCACCAGATATTAAACACAAAGATCACAGCCACCAACTCCAGATCATGCGTAGTATAGTTTTCATCATGGATTTTAAAATGCCTTGATGAATATGCTATCAGTATATAATTTTTTGTCAATACACATTATAATCCTTTCATTAAAGTATCATTGTACACCACAAAGAGTTCTCCACTTGATGGGAGTGTGAGTACTAGCGAAGTGATAAGCCTCCTTTTCAACTTCTTAAAGTAGTCTTCACATTCTTGAGTCCCGGTGTCATCTTATTCCTTGGGTTTGAAAATCATGAAAAGTTCGTCACAAATAGTGGGTAATACCCGTCTAGATCCAGAAAGATACGAATATCCATTACAAATGTTGGCATGGTCCACTCTTTAATCACCTTTTTCATGGAAGGGTCCACATATATCCCTTTTCTGGTGATAACATTCCCCAAGAATGATACTTCATATATCCAGAACTCATATTTACTGGACATTCAATACATATTCTCCCATTGAAAATTCATTAACATAGTATTCAAATGCTCCTCATGTTCCTCCTTGCTCTTGGGGTATATCAGAATAACATCAATAAAGACTACCAGAAATTTGTCGAGTAATCTCTAAAGACTCTATTTGATAAATCCTTGAATATTTTAGTAAAATTGGTGAGTCCTAAGGGAATAAAAATTAAATCATAGTGTTCATACCTTGTTCAAAAGTCATTCTTGTGAATATCTTCATTCCTCACCATTAATTGCTGATATCCTAACCGAAGTTCCACCTTAGAGAAATAACTGTCCCCACAAATCTGATCGAACAAGTCAACTATCTGTGGCGAGGGATACTTTTTCTTTATCATGATTTTATTTATCCCACGATAATCAATGCAAGCGCATTGATCCATCCTTGTTTTTGAAGAAGAGGACTAGTGCACCCCATAGTGAATCACTCAGGCATATAAAACCCTTCTTCAGATACTCATGTAACTTCTTCTTCATATCTTCTAACTCTACTATGGCCATTCTATATGGTGTCTTTGATATAGGCAGAGATATAAGAATAAGTTCAATTGAGAACTCAAACTGTCAACCAGAAGGGAGACCAACCAACTGTTTGGGGAATACATCAGTGTAATCCCTCATGATGGGCATATGTTTGAGCGAGATTCTCTCCTTTACCTCAATCATTGTTTCTTGATATTCTTGCTCAAAAGAAATTAATATCCACACTTGATATAGTGATTCTAAAAGAGATTCATCTTCCTAATTACACATGTACATAATTGGAGGATGCTTCGAGATGTGAAGAGTGATCTATCTTTCCTGACAGTTGATGTTGGCTTTGTATAAAGACATCCAATCCATGCCCATGATAGGATCGAACTCCACTATAGAAATAATGATGAGAATTTTTGGGAGGTTTAGTCCACATAAATTAACTAGGGAGGAGTTATAAACCATGGACACAATAATTTTACCATTAGTTCTTTGCACTGATAACTTATCCTCTAAATTTTGAGGTGTTGTTTGAATACTTCTTCTAATCTTGAATGATATGAAATAATGGTAGAACCAGAATCAAATAATACATTCACTATTCTTGAATGAATAACTAGCGTACCTTTCAACACATCGTTTTCTGGATCTACCTTAGAATTAGTGACAACATAATTCCTTCCATGTTTCCTTGGAGGTTGTTGTTGATTTCCTCTGATAACCCATGTCATAGGGAAATTGTTTGCATAATATTCATGTTCCTTGAAGTTGTAACACTTTACCACTAGCTGAGAGTTTATCTGAACATTCATTTCTTCTTCTATATTCGTGGGTTTTTTCAAATCTCTTCTGTAGTTTTTAGCCATATGTCCCAACTTCCCACATTTGAATAAATTCTTAGTTCCCTTTAGAAAGTTCCCAAGATGCATCTTCCCACAATTTTTACACATGGGATGATCAAGCTTCTTTCCATCATGGAATATATTATTGGAAATTCCCACATTATATTTCATTTTCCTCTTTTTTTCATTGGGCCCATGATTCCATTGAGAATCTCCAATATCCATTTCAACCTTAAGGGCACAACAGAAAATCCCCTCATAATAGTCAAAGTCTAGAATTGCCAATGCTTCTCGTAGAATCAGCATTAGTATGCTAAATAAAAAACTGACCTTTCTTTTTCTCTTCATGAAAAATCTAAAGGCATACCTTGAAATCCTTATAAATATTTCTTCACACACCCCGATTGACTCATCTTCCTTATTCATAAGTCTGAGGTACTCTCTTTCCTTATGGATACAGAGGGTTTGGGGATAATATTTATTGAAAACCATTTTCTCGAATTACTCCAAATCCATGGAATCAATTGCCTCCAAGTCCTTTGTATTCTTGATCAGTTTCCACCATTTATCAACATCCCAAACAAAATGATATGCCACCAGTGTGACTTTTACTTCTTCTAAGCACTAGAGGACATAAAATATCTTTTCAATTGAGTTAATCCACTATTCTATGTGGAGGGGATCAAATGATCAAGTAAACATGGGAGGCATTTTCCATATGAATAATTCAATGGAAGATTCCTCTTTCATTTGATGAGGAGGGTGTTTCACATGATTCTAGTTATTATTCATAACATGATCAAGCAGAGCAATCACTGTCATGATTATTGGAGCACCTGTTCCCATTATATCAGGCATATCATTGGGGATATCTTCACATTACCTATAACATTGATTGTGGGAACATGTTTTTCTATTTCCATCCATTATCTAAGAAAAATAACATACAATTAGAGGTCTAAAATACTTATCTACTAGGTATAAAAAGGAAACGTTGAACATAAGAGGATAAACTTATAAAGGAGAAGTATATCCCAACCTTTGATTACTTAGGTTTATATCTAGGTTATCATTGATCTATTTTTATCTTATATTCTTATGGTCTCTTTTTTATTCCTTTAATAATGTTTTTTACCAAGATAATGAATTTTCCAAAGCATATCCCCTAGGACTATCAAACCAAGAGTGCAACAAGGCCCATTGTAATGCACCCGTTCCCATTCGAGTCTAGCTCAAAGCGGTGTTTTCAACTTTTACCCCAAGATACATCTGTTCTAGAACCACCATTACCTTTTTTTCATCTATAAATGGATATATTTTATTGATAAACCACATACTTTATAATTACCAAAATTTTTGGGAGTTTTCTTATACTTAGTCTCATCCTCAAGGTTCTTACTTAAGTGATCTATTCCTAATGTAAAAAAAAACTAGGCCATCCTATGATACCAACTATAGTGACCCTAAACATCTATATATAATATTAAATTATTTTATGAATAATTATACATGAGAGTATAATCCATGTATCATAATGTATAGTGTCTAGGAAGACTAGTTACATAAAAATGAAAACATGGAACAAAATAAAACATTTCTTTATTTAATATTAAAATTGAGATCCTAACTTCCATGGTGCTCAAACATATACATAGGGTACCCTGGGGACCACATGAACAAAGGGAGGATATAAATATCCTAGTAATAAAATAACCATAAGAACCAAGACTAACCACATGGGATAGAAGGCATGAAACAATGATATAAAAAGGCATGTAACATATAGAATAATAACATATAAACATAAATCATATATGAATGGAGTAATAAAAATGTGGTAGAAACATAAAACATGACTTTATAATGATTAAAGGCTATTTGAAAAGACTTTTTCACATGGTAGCACAAGCCAAGGCTATCCTCCAAAACTGTCACATATGGTAGCACAAGCCACAACTAACCTCCAAGAATATCACACATAACATCTCACGAGACTCAACTTTACCCAATGCATTGGATCTCTATTTGGGTGCACCCATATTAAATTTTCAGGAATATTTTTTCCTCATAAATAATCATACCTAATCAATATTACATAACATAATGGGTACCCATAAAAAGAATTGGGTATGACAATATTGTCATAATGAATAATAATTCGATGTATCATAAAAGTTTCCATAAAATAAAGGAACTAAACTATACATGGTAATTCACAAGTAAAAATAGGCTTGTATCACAGTAATTTATTTCATGTAGAATGAAAATATGTAGGAAAATAATTTAAGACATTTTAGGAATTAAATGTTTTGTGCGGTTTTAAGGAAAATATTATAGGACCTTTATTATAGTAAAGAGAAAAATCCTTTATATAAAACCATAATTGAACCAAGAATGTTTTCATAAAAAATACTAATATTTAAGACAAATATGGATTAAAATAAAATACAAAGTTCACCAGAAATCGGGTAAGAATTTAAAAAGTTCCCTCAAAACAAGTTTGCTTATCGAGAAGTATTGAGGAGGGAATCACATAAAAATTGTATATCCACTAAATAGAACGATTAAAGGGTCCTAAGAAATGAATTTGGTACATGTACACATCATTTAAAATATTCACATAAAAAGATAAGATAACTTAATTTTGGTAAAAGAAAGATAAGACAACCTGAAGGAACAAAGGAGGTCCGGGTAGAATCCCATATGGATTATCAGTGTGGTATTGGGTTTACGTAAAAGGGAACAATGAGAGATAAAGGGGTTTCTGATCACTTATAAATCATGAAATATTTATGGGGGAGGGGTGAAGTCCTATACCATAATTAGGGGTTACACATAAAAGGTTATAACATAGAGGGCATTCTTGAATAAAAGTAAAACAGAGATGATCTTTTACTTTCAATATGATAGTGTTCTTCACTTGATATTAATGACCTGAAAAATATACCTAGGTTAATTAACTAATAATTAAAGAAACTAATTTAAATTTAAATGATTATGTATAACATTTTTGAGTTCATTCATAACCTTTTCGATTGGTTATGAGGTTCAATTTCATTGTCTCGGTTTGTTTGATTCTTTAGATTTAATGATTAGTTCACTTATATTCATGTTCAGACACACATGTATGATGATGGTGGTTGTAGAAAATTGAAGTTATATAACATTAGTGATCATCAAAAAGATTAAATGGATATAAAATTCATTTGGTTAATTAGATTGAAGGTGAATCATTATATGAATCATTAATGTTAAAGGCTTGGATTAACATGGAGATTTTTCTCACAATAATCTTGTTTTGTATTATTATTTTACATCTAGTGTGAAAATGATTACATAAAAAAAGATAATATAAAATAAATATTCAATAGTATAGTTTAACTAGAAAAATGGAATCATGATTATACTAGAATATGGTAATAGAAATTGATAAACTGTCATCCATGAATGTGATAAATTAACACATCCAGGATGGTGTTTTTGTTTCTTTCATATAAAAAAGAAGAAAGGAGAGATGATAATAAATTATACCATTAGCATAAAAATATTCTAGTACATTTATATTAATATATTTATCATACCATCTATGAAGGGAGGTGAGGATAGATAAAAAGAAAGGGAAAGAACATGAAAGAAAATAAATGAATCGAAAAGATAAATTTACCTCTTGAGTTTATCTCCTTTGAGAGCCTATTTAGAGAAGAGGTTTTGATATTTTGAAGAGACTAAGCGATGTTTTACATGGGGGGAGGGATCTTGGGGAGACATTTGGGCAGAATTTAGGCAAGGAAGAAGGCTTGAGAGGAGTGAACAGAAGAGGTAATGGTGGGTGGTATATATTGTCATAGAGATGAGGGTTTTCATAATATTCAATTTCATAATTTATTAATGTCCCTCAAGACCTAAAATAGTGATGATTTCAAGACAAAAAATAGTAATAAGTGCATGTGAGTTAGAACCAGTTGGTCTTACATTAGCATAACATCATCCAAGACTCTATAAATCATGAATTTACCTTAATTTGAAAATTATCATATTTTACTATTTATAAAAATTTCAAGTATTTTAGAAAAACTCCAAAAATTAAATTTAACCATTTTTTAACATGTAGAATCAAAAAATAAATTTCATTTTTCGAAAATAATTTTCTAAACATGATTAATTTAATTTTTAATTAAAATAATAATTTAATTGAAACATTGATTTTAATACTGTGAAGGATTTTATAATGCTTTCAAAAATTACATAAGGTCTTATAAAATTATTTTAAAACCAAAATACATAAAATTTTTATTTTATGAACTTCTTTTAGGAAAATATATTTTCTTTTAAATTAATTAATTAATTTTACTAATTAGTTATGACCTACAAAAATACCAATACTTTTACTATGGAAATATTATCACTTATAAGATGCCTAAATTTTATTTATACAATCAAGGGTGATGCAAATATTATTTTAAATGATATACTATTCATGAGGGTCATATGTCTATTTATAAGGGTAAGTTACTATTCATAATGGTAGGTTTCTATTCACCAAATTTTTTTTGTCTTATCAGGCTCCAAATATCTTATTGATCGCAACCGTGTACGTAAGATTTTTGAAATTCAGAACACGAAAGTGTCAAAATTATGTCTAAAGGTCACATAGTAATTAGTAGTTCATTTTTTTGTGATTTCATGAGATTATATAACATATTTATATAAAATAAAATACCATTTATAAAACATTGGTTCATTACTGTTTTGGTCAATGATGGTGGTGGAGTTTGATATTATTCTCCTCCTCCTCCCTAGTGGTCAAATCCATCAGGCTCGACATCATCTTTTTCTGGCTCGATGCAGGTTTTGGGACTTCTTGGGATGGTGTTGGAGGGGGTCTGGTTGTGATCTCGGCGATTTGTTTTAGTCAGAATTAGTTTTCTTGTATGCCTGTTTCTTTTCCTTATTAGGATTATATGGTGTTTATTTCCGGAGATGTCTCTCAGTTCAATTGGTTTCCATTTTTATTGTTCTGATGTGGTTAGGGTGTTTTTCTATGGTGTGTTTATCAATTTCACTATGGTTTGTTGTTCAGTTTTTTTCTACATTGAAGACACTGACATTGCTTGTGTGGGAAATGATGCTGACATTTTGGGGTTTTTGAATTATTTTTGTCTCATATGCTATTGTTTTTGAAGGTGTTTCTGGGTAAGGTTTTCTTCTTGATTTGAAGTTGATGACATGCAGCTGTTTATTCAAAGAGGTTCGATGGTCTCTAATGATTTTCAGCATATTAGTGTGTGTTTGGATGGTGATAATGATAATAGTTTTTGGATGGTGATGATGATAGTGGGTTTCATGATGATGTTGGAATTCATTGGACTCTCTAGATTGGTTTAGTGGATGGCGAACTCAACGGTAGTTATGAAGGTAATGCTGATAGTGGGTTTCAAGATGATGGTTGCAGGTGATGAGAAGTTTGTTGAAAAGTGATCTTGGATCATGACAATCTTGGTTCAGTTTAATTTTTGGGATTTTAAATTTCTAATTTTGAATCGGGAATATTTTATTTTTTATCCTTCCAGTTACCAATCAACCTTAAAGAGGCTTTTTCAAAAATCAAATAAAAAAACGAATTATTAGTTAGTATTCTGAAGCCCATAAATGTAATTATACTAAGATCAGTTATAATGTTGATTAAAATGAAGCTAATTCTATTATATATAATTATATAATACTTAAGTTACTTTAATATATACTTTAAATCATAATGATAATTTTTAATGAATAGAAAATGGTTGTTTTAAAAAAATCGGTATTGTTGTACTATTAACTGACAAATTAATCTTTTGAGAAAAATAAAAAAAAGTTACCCTTCTCAAATTTTCATATTTTGATTTTAAAAATTAATTTAATTTCGTTAAATAATTTTTTTTAAGTGGAAAAAATTAATTATATTAATTTCTAAAAAGGAAATAAAAACTATTTTTTGTGAAAACATATTTTTGAAGAATAAAATGAATTTACTGAAAATTGTTTTTTTATTTCATATTTATTAATAAATATATTTTTATTGAGTCTTATATTTATATATATTAGAGAAGGTGTGTATTAATATTCACAACAACTAACTAAACAACAATTTTATAATGGTCATAATTAAGTATTTATTTTTTTGTGGTCTGTTTGTGTTCAATGTTCCTTATTGCATACACTATTGAACATAATGCAATTATTTTAAATTATTTGGGTGTTACATTATGAAACTATAATAAACTCATCATAACTAAGATAATGTATAATACCATTCATAGATCATTAATTTAAAAAATATTTAGCTTTTTGTATATAAATAAATGATTTAGGTTCACCAATAAGAATCTTTTATGGATTGATAAATTTAATAAAATTTTTAAAATCCATGTTTTTGATATAGATAGTCATTATTGATTTATAACACTCCTTATTTTTACAATTAAAATACTGTTCCCTAACCATATACATTCTTTATTTCTTATAGGATACTTAATATTAAAAAAGTATTATACATTTAAACATATTAGTGCTCTAAAATCTATGTCTATATATAATACCAAGGGTTTTTCTAGTAAATAATAGAATGACTAAAAAAGGAGAGGGATGGGGGTGATTTGAGAAATTAAAAATTAAACCCTTTTAAAGATAATAGTTTACCCTCCTTAATATATGATATTAATTTTTATATTATAAAACTTGGGAAATATAATTAAAATAATCGAGTGCAATACATAAAAATTTTATGGAGGTTATGAGTCACCAATACAATCATTTACTCTTCTCTACCAATTCCATATGGGTTTAATGAGTCTAATTGAATGATCTATTTAACTAGAAATCTTCACAACCAGTTTTAATACATTCAAACTAATCTTTAAAATATTCATATTTCACAACTCTTGCTCTAATTCAAAGAAGGGAAAAACTGTGTCATTTGCTGATGTTGTGATTGGTAAGCCTAGAAGCCATTTTATTAGGGAAAACAGTGGGGATACACCTCCATTTGGTGACCAAGTGGAAATGGGACCTTCTCAATGTGGGGATCCCTCTTCGTGGGGTGATCTGGATGCAGGTAGTCATGGTAATGACACTAAGACTAACCCTGCTATTTTAATGGAGGAGCAGTTTTATTCTAAAGGCAAACTGACTAGTAGTCCCTAAATTAAAGGGACATCTGTTGGGAGGGGGCATCCAAGCATGCACCTGCTATTGCACCTGTTGTACCTATGGTCTCTGTTGCTTCTACTGGTGAAGCTTCTAATGATGCAGGGTGTATGTAAACTATCTCTGGTGGTCCTGTGCTGGACATTGGTCAAGTGCGGGACTCTACTCATGTAACTACTGAACTTCTTGTATAGGAGGCTTCTACTATCGCCTCTACTGATGTCACTACTGTCTCTGGTAGTACTGTGCTGGGAATTTTCCCAATTCAAGTCTCTATTAATCATATTTCTACTGGAGTGCTTGCACAAGAGGACTCTCATGCTGCTTCTAGCAATTATACTGCTATGGTTTCATATGAAACTTTAGCTACAGTGACCGTTGATGTTATAACAGCAGGTTATGCACTTATGGAGGGCATTCCAGCTTGTCATGATGCCATGAAGCCTAAATTTTTTACTATGTTGGAGTCTATCAACACACCTGAGTTTGATATGATCTACAGAGAAAGCAAGGAGCGAATGGGTAAGCATGTCTTATCAGGTCCTATTGCTAATGCATCGACTTTGGTCAAACAGGATAATTCAATGGAGCAACAACCCAGCCAGTCCCTTGGGGAGAATGATGAGAGTCTTATTACTCGTGTTGACAAGGATGATGCTGAGAATGTGACCTAGGCAGGCTGTCAAGGTGTCGATACTATGGACAATTCTTGTCAAGGTGGCGAGTGGTAGATCCCAAAGCAGTGGTGCAGAGGAAGGCATCCGAGAGGTTGATTAGGCTTTCGTGGTTGTGGTGGTAGAGGTTAAAGTTAATGTTTTTTATGTTATATTTCTATGACAGTGTTTCACAAGTACCCAATACTCTCTATGTTTATTTCACTTTTTTAATAAATTTTATGTTTCATGGGTTTCACCTATGGTCCGGAATTCTCTGGTATAAGTGTGAAAATGTGGTTTATAGAAAGTGATTTAGAATTTCATTAATAACATAATTAATATATTATTAACTATATCAATGAATGATAACATAAATTTTATTGCATGTATCAATATATATATATATAAATATAATGTTGAAAAATTAATGTTTAATAACAAATCAATGTTAAGAGAAAAATCTTTAAAATCACATTTTTATCTTTATTAATTCTCTCTATAATATCATGCATACTTCTCTTTCAATTTTCTATTTCATATTTTTGAAAATTATATATTTTCAATATAATAATAGTTTTGATTTTCTGTTCATATAATTCAAGAAAATATGTTCAAGAATCTCAATTAATATCTTAAACAATTTTCAATAGTTTACAAAAAATAATATCAAATGATAAGTCAAAGGTATCATAATAAAAAATATGTTGTTTATAATTATTTCATGAAATAAAAATATATTCAGTTGAAAAAGAATATATTATAAATATTAAAATATTTAGAAAATTACTTATGTAATAATAATATACATTTTCTAATGATAATTAATAGTTATATAATTCCATACAAAATGACTTGCATAAAATTAAAACCTATTTTATTCTAACTATATATGAGTAACCATGAATTTGTTAATTCAATGTAAGTGTTTTGACTGACGCACAAAAATTATTAATTACAATGGGTAACAATATTTTGAATTTATGTTTGTTCAATCATTTTATATATACTCATATATAGAACACCAAATTTCTAATGTCATCCAAATGAGAAAAACATGTGAACCTTAAGTGATTTTAGGTGACTTATTATTAACATAATAAATTATAAGAAAAATCAGATCAAGTAGAAATAAAAATTACATAAAATGATAATTAAAAGAAAAAAAATAAAATTTAATACAAGGATCAATTTCAGATAATGGTTTAAAAAATAGTGTTTTCTCTCCTTCCTAAATTGGTAAGATCAATTAGTTTTAAGATTTTTCAAAAGCTGCTAACCTCATAATGGTAAAACCCATTTGTTATTCCCAAATAGACCTATATAAATTCAATATAGAAGTAAATTAACATAATTTTATTATTGTTAACCTTATTAGAATAAATATGAATCTAAACCACTAGTCATGGATTAATCCACTCGATCACTCTGGTGGCCACCCTTAATAAATATTGTTTTCAAAGAACACTTCAAGTAATCTGATAAAAACCAAAGCCTTAAATTTATTAATAATACAAATAACCATTCTTGAGTGTTATTTATAGAGAATTATAGAACTCTTACTATTACTCTCTATCCATCCCTCATTAAGTGACTATGCACTCCTGGTCGAATATATTCTTACCATGATCATGATAATCATCTTAAGGTTTGAGTGAAGAATAGAAATGTAAAAAAAATTAATAAAGTTTTTAATGAAATAAATTACTCATGTTAATGATTGAATATCTAAGAACATGTTATTGGAATGATAAATAGAGTAAATTAATTCAATGGATCTATGAAAATTCAAAGAATTTATTGAAATTATTCAAAAAGTAAAAATAAACTAAATATTCATGAAAAACTCCCACCATGATTTTAATAATCCGAAAATATCCATAGTGGGGTCCTATCTAAATAAATAACTTGATGTATTTATCCATGGAATTATAAAAATTCCTCATATTTAAATTTTTACTTTGAAATAGCCATTAAAATAAATATAGTGAATTAGATATCACTATAGTGTATATACTAGAATCATCATTATGTATTCTTATAAAGGGAACATTTCAATCACAAAAAAATATTGGTCAATTTGAGATGAGACTTCTATGACTAAATCCTGTAAAAAATTACCTATTATAGAAAAGGGCATCACAAATTTGGGTTTTTGCATCGATCCTTCACAAAAAAACTATTTATGACAGGATGAGGATCTGTCACAAATAGTTTCCTCTGGGGTTTTAAAACTGTTTGTTATGATGGACTGTAGCAAATAGTATTTGCGACGGGATGGTGAGCCCGTCACAAAAATCCTTGATGATTTTTTGAAACCATTTTTTGCGACGGTCCATAACAAATAGTATTTGTGACGGGTCCCATCACAAAAAGTGTAGAAAAAATAATAAATCTGAAAAAAATAATAATAAAAAAAATTATTAATAATAATAAGATAATATTCATATAATAAAAATAAAAATAATATTTATAATATAATAATAACATTATTAATATTAATTAAATATTATTTTTAATATTAGTAATATAATAAAAATTATAAAATAACAAAAACCTCAATATTCACAGAAAATATAAAAAAAATTAAAAAAGAAAATGATAAAAAAAGATAATTAATAAAATAATAAAAAAAATAAGAAATTAAAAAAATAATAAAAAATGTAATATTTGAAACAATATAAAAAACGTACTATATAGAAATGTAGATTGTTAATATTATATTAGAATTACATTCAAATGTATTATTAGGAAAAAAAGATCATTGAGGGGGAGGGTTGTCTCATGGAGATGGAGGGGGGAACTCCATCCCTAAACCATGAGTCAGATGTAACATGTACTCCAATATCTCTTGGTCCCACTGTTGTCACCATTGACGCATGTCCTCCAACATCTGCTGTTGCAGCGAGGGTTGATGTTGCTGCTGTGGTTGGATATCTTCCTATTACTAGTACTACAATTGACGCATATGCTCCTGATCCTTACACATACTCTCCATAAGCTCACTTTGATCTCACAACTTCTCCTGATAATGTGAAGAAGATGATGGTGACTCTCCATTAGATCCTTTCAATCTGGATAACTACATCACCATAGTTATATAACAATCCATAGGCATCAATTGAGAGCCAATACCAATAACTCGACCTTTCTCGAAGGCATGCTGAGTCCTTTGCATCCATGTTGTTTCATCAAATTAGTAGGAACTAGTCTTAGTAACATTCTTAGACTAACTCACATTCTAATTCTGAGAAATCATGACCACATATTAATCCTTTAATTTCAATTTAAAATTAAAATATATGAAATATTTTTTACAGTTAAATTTTAAAATCAAATAGAAAATATATTGACCACAATCTGACACTATCGAGCACCTCTAATATCTCTAGTGATCAGATCACTGTACATAATCATATAAACATCAAACTTCATACTAAAGGCTATTTGGATACCTATATTAATATAAAATAAACTATTTACCTTTAATGTTAAATAATGTATTAACAAAATGAACTTACCATATGATCTCCATGCATAGTGAATATATGACTACTGACTTGATGTGTCACCTCCTATCTCCTCTAATTTTGTCGGCCTATTGATAATATAATCTAAAATTCACCACCCAACCATTACAATCATAATCCACCCTAAAAATGAGAGGAAATATAATCAGTTCAATGGGCACGACCAGACTCATTAAACTTTGTCACTCATGCTTTCTCCATTGCTTTCCTTCTCAAATTATGTAAAAAATGACTGCAACAATGACCCATAGTCCCATTACTTTCCTTCCAGATAATGCCACACATTATATCACTGATGAGATTCAATAAACCGTACAAATAATTTAAAATATCAAGGTAATAATTACATTAATTCCAAAAATAAATATTATTTATCTATATACCAACTAATGATTGAACATGCACTGTTGGACATCAACGAGAATCTCATCCCTTGAGACCCATGCTTCAATTTTTTTTTGTGAAATATAAAACTCCCCTTTCTAGTAGCTATAAGCGTAAAGATATGAAAAAAGAATAAAAAATCAAAAAACTAGTGTATAATTAAATTATTGTAAACTAACTAAAATACAAAGGTAAACATACCTCTGCACGTTTGGATCGAATCCAAGAGGTGTACAACACTATAGAGTAGGGTCGAGAATCATCAATTTTGTAAGACCATGCCCCATTTTAGCCCCCCCTAAACTGCTAGTAGTCTGAGGGTCAGATAATCCATCATCCTACTCATCTAAAGGTAGATCATCTTCCTTGAATATACAATACAGATCCTCGTCCATCTAAAACATGAAATAAATATTGTTAGAAAATAGTTGAAAACAACTATTATATATACATAAATATTATATATTATTTTAAACACCATTTAACTATGTCAATGTTTATCTTTATCCTCATATTCATATTTGACTATTTTAATTTTTTCATATTCATCCTCAGCATCATCAACTTCCATATGAGTTTTAGTTTCATCATCTATTGTGATTTCAAATTCATTTGTAACATCCTTTATATGATCAACACCATTGAACCTTAACAATGGGGTTTCATCATCAATATTTGTGTCTCTTTGTGAAACAGATGGATTTGGTGCAGTGTCTGGAAAATTTTCAATTTTTTACACTTCATTGGAACCACATTCACATTGAGTAAAATGATTTTCTTAAGATTTAATTATTATTATCCTCCACCAATAACTCAACTCTATTGACGTAGAACAATATTTTGGATAATAAATTTGATGTTAATGATGAGATAATAAAAATGGTTCATTTAATCTAAGAATACTTTTTTAATTAATATAATATATTCTAGGGTTAGATGAAGACACAAGCCTCTCTTAGTATCCAACCACTGAAATTTAAACATTGTTCTGTAATGTTATACCAGATAAATTAGTTCAATAATTTATTCTAGAATTCTTTAAAAGTAAACTTTGGTTTCTCTATGATGAGATCATCTCAAAAGAACACCACTATTCATTGTTTTTTTGATTCCCAATATGCATGTGTATGAAAACACAAACCATTCACTGCATTTTAATTATAAAATTTAACCATTTTTTGATGGTAGATTACTTAATGCACACAATAGAATATCAATTTTATCAGCATGTTGAGATACATGGAAATTTATAAAAAAATTATCAATATAATCGATAATAAATTTATTTTAAATGTTAGACCAAAAATAATTTATGTTACCAGTTTTTGAAACTAGTAGGAAAAGTTTTTTTGCCGATGTTCTTCAAGAGAAACTGCTGTAATTTTTGAAGTTTTTTTATTTATATGATTATCATAAAACATACAAAAAATTAGATTAATTTATTGTAACAAAAATTGTTTAATAATTGATAGGACCACTCATTGTACAAATGGTTTCAGTTCTTCACAGTTGAGAAGAACATATGTATGATCTCTATGATGTTTATCATCTAAATGCCATCCTTCATGAACTCCACGAAATCTATGTTTGGGCTGACTAAAAACTAATAATTGATTTCCCATTTCATAATCAATATTTGACTTGGTATAGCCCATATGATTGTGTTTCTAGGTATAATTAGATTGAATTAAATGAGAGAATAAACAAGAAATTTTCTCTTCCAAATAAGCTTACACAAATGACCATTAAACTAATTCTTTGTTGCATACTTTTTTATTCAATTTCTGTATTCATCTTTTGAATTGTTATATCCATCAGAACTATATCGGACCTCCACTTATTTCATCATATGGAAAATGTAATATCAAATGTTCCATTGAGTCAATCAAAGTCTAGGAGATATTTTTTCCGGCATAAAAAATAAATAAAACAAAATATACCTTTATTATGATTAATGACTCATAGTCACTTTTCTCCACACAAATGTCTTGGAAAAATATGATATGTTTTTTTATCACATCCCAAATCATAGAATTCAAAAAAAAAACTAATAAAATTGGTATAAGTTTTTCAATTTTAACACAAAAGTCATGAATTTTTAATTTGGTTATATAAACATTTCTAACACATCTACCAAAATTGGAAAAATAGCCATCTATAAGTCTCAAATCTATAATACACTAAAAAAATAATAATCAATTATATTTAGAGTGTGTATAATATGCTTTTGGATTCATTAAATTCTATGATTGTATATTTTAAAATATTTCATGTTCTAGTCGTCTAAAAATTTGGGAAAGATCTAATCATGCCTTTACATTATCTTTGGACTTACCCTGTGTATCCAAAACGGTTTGAAATAAATTATCAAAACAGTTCTTCTCAATATGTATTAAATCCAACCTGTAATGGACCAATAAATCAGACCAACACATAAGATCCCAAAAAATGATCCATTTTATCCATTTTTTTCTTTTCCAAAGCCATAAATTTTCTATTAGTTAATTGTTTGTTCAAATGTGATGAGATTTAATAAAGAGATAATTGATTTTAACTATGTACCTGAGATCATTGATGGAGGTCCATGTCTATCAATCGTGCCTTTTCTGAAATGATATTTTTCCACTAAAAAGGATGATCAGTTGGAAGGAATCTATGATGATAGTAGAAAAAATAAGGATTATTTTCCACTGACGAGCATAAAAACTTTACTCTCTCTCATATAGTAAGAACATGATTTTAGACGATGTGTACTCCATCCAGATAACATTCTATATGATGGGAAGTCATTAAATGTCCACATCAATGTACGGTTTAGTAAAAAATTTTGTTTTTCAGCAACATCAAATTTATTAGCACCATTACACCTCAATGAATTTAAATCATCAATCAATGGTTTAAAATAAACATAAATATTATTTTCATATGTCATGGAATTAATAAGCTAAAAAAATATATAGTTCCTTCATTAACATCCATGGAGGTAAATTGTACGAATTTATAAAGACATTCCAACTTGAATACTGACTATCGTAAGAACCAGATGAATAGAAACAATCAGTAGAAAGACCCTATCGCAGGTTTTGAGCTTCTAAATAAATATATGGATGCAATTGCTCAAAATGGTTCCCTGAATCAACATTGGAGATATGATTCGTGGTTGTATCTTTTGGAATATTGGTTTTGTTCCATGAAATCAATGGTGTGGTGTTTTTGAGAAATAAATTAACACTACAACACGGGTTTAAGCAGGAAATATCACAATTGTTTTACAGGAATGAATCGAGCCTTCCCTTTTTGAACCTTTGTATACCTCGATTTTCCACGTGTAGGACAACTAGGAAATGAATCATTTTCACAATAATATAAGATTCAATAACATGAACATTCGTGAATCTTTTGATAACGAAGAACCATGTTACAAATCTTCCTCTTCCTCTTATAGAAATTTATTGGCAACACATTTATTTTAGGTAGCAGTGTTTTTAACAAAGATAATATCCAATCAAAATAGCTATTTGGAATTCCATTATATAATTTAATAGTAATAAATTTACCAACTGATTCAAATTTTCTTATCTTACAACCAAGATATAAGGTATACTCAACAGACTTAAAAAATTATTAAAAATGAGATTGTTCCAACTTAAAAGTAAAATTAATATCATCCTATGTTTTTTCTTATTGAGAAGATAAACCTGCAACATCATGTACTAAATTTTTAAACAATATAGGATCTGGAACCAAATTATCAATATCTTCTCTGGAACTGTGTTCACTATATCGATACCAAAAAACATGATCTGGTTGAAAAAAAACAAAATAAATTTCCACCAATGTTGTAAAATGTGTCAAACTTTCTCAGAGCACATTTTTTAAAAGGAAAATTAATTTTACTTTTTGAAGCAAATTTTGGTTTTAAAGAAGAAAATGATATGAAAGCTTTGATACCCTCAATATATATTGGATTTAAACAAATTTTTTTTGGATTCATGCTCTTATTTATCCATTCACGATCTTCTAATAATGATTATTGTCAACTATCTTGTTTCATATTTCTCAAAAAAATAAAAAATAATTATTTTTTTGGTATAATTTAATATATGAAAAAAACTATCCAAAAAGGATAAGGTAATTTAATTCTGTTTTCAAATAAAATTATAATAATTTATATTATTACATACTTATTTATAGTATTATTTTAATATTTTACACTAATCTGCATTAAATTTGAATAATTTATACTAACAATTTTTAATAATCAGGGACATAATTTCTAGTATATTGGTCGCATATCGTTTTCTCGACAAATCATCTCCACTATCTCCGACTAAAATCACAATAAAAATCCTTCTGAGACGTATTGATATCCATTTCTATATGCATGAATATAGAGAGTAGGAATACCTTCCCATACTTCTCTCTATTCTTATGCATATGAAAATGGGCATCCGAACATCTGAGAAGATTTTCCAAAGTGATTTTAGTCGGAGATAGTGGAGACGAGTCATTGGGAAAAAGAGCCTCCTATTAACAACAACTTATCCCCTTTCATCTTTCTATGACTGAAATCATTATGAAAATTCCACTTTGACGTATGCATATCCATTTTCGTATTCATGAGAATGGCGAGCAGGAAGGCCTCACCACACTTCTATCCATTATTGTGAAAACTAAAATGGATATCTGTATGTGATGACATATTTTTTATAGTGATTCCAGTGGGAGAAAATTGTAAGTATATAAGGCGTCAGGCATAAGGGAGTCTCCAATCAGTTAGAAATTGTGCCAATTTATTACAATTTCTATTAATATATTACAATTTGTTGCTAATTATTTCTATTTATTACAAATTAATATTAATTATTAGACTTTATTAATAAATATTAGAATTTATTACAAATTATTATAATTTATCACTAATTATTAGATTTTTTAGCAATTATTACTGATCATATTAATTTATTACAAATTAATAGAGTTTGTTAATAATTATTAGAATATATTACTAATTATCACTAAATATAAGAATTTATTAATAATTCTTACTAAATTTTAGAATTTATTACTAATTATTAGTAGTTGATGCAATTTATTACAAATATTTTTAATTTTATTACTAATTGTAGAAATTTATTTCTAATTATTGCAATTTATTACAAATTATTTTAATTTATTACTAATTATAAGAATTTATTACTAATTATAAGAATTTATTACTAATTATTAGAAATCATTAGTAATTATTACTAATTAATACAATTTATTAATAATTATTATAAATTATTACCTATTATTTCTAATTATTATAATTTATTACTAATTATGACTAATTATTAGAATTTATTACTAATTGTTACAAATAATTAGAATCTATTACTAATTGTCGCAATATTTTACTAATTGTTACTAATTATTGGAATTTATTACAAATTATTATATTTTTATGTAAATTATTAAATTTTTTTTACAAATAGTTAGAATTTGTTAATAATTATAAGAATTTATTACTAATTGTAATTATTTTATACTAATTATTAGAATTTAGCACTATTTTTTTCAATTTATTATGAATTATTAGAATTTATTACTAAAAATTAGAATTTATTAGTAACTGTTACAAATTGATAGAATTTATTTCTAACCATTACAAATCATTCTAATTTATTACTAATTATTACTAATTGCTACTATTTATTACTAATTGTTGTAATTTATTACTAGTTATTAGTTTTTATTAGAAATTATTAAAATTTTATTACTAATTAATAGAATTTAATATTAATTATTAAAATTTGTTGTAATTTATTTCAATGTATTTCTAATTATTAGAATTTATTACTAATCATTACTAATTGTAACAATTTATTACTAATTACTATAATTTATTACTAATTTTTACAATAAATTACAAATTATTAGAATTTATTACTGTTTATTAGAGTTTATTACTAATTATTCGAATTTATTACTAATTATTAGAATTTATTACAAATTATTTTTAATTATTAGAAATTATAACTAATTATTAATAATTGTCACAATTTATTTCTAATTGTTGAAATTTATTACTAATTATTAGAATATATTTCTAATTAATAGAATTTATTCCTAATTATTTCAATGTATTACTAATTATTACAATTTAGTACTAATTATTTTAATTTATAGCAATTTATAAATAATTGTTACAATTTATTAATAATTATTATAATTTATTACTAGTTATTAGAATTTATTAGTAATTATTACCATTTTTTTACCAATTATTAGAATTTATTATTAATTATTACTAATTATTATAATTTTTTACTAATTATTAATGATTGTTACAAATTATAACAAATTATTACAAATTATTACAAATTATTACTAATTATTACTAATTATTACTAATTATTACAAATTATTACTAATTATTACAAATTATTACTAATTATTACTAATTATTACTAATTATTACTAATTATTGCAATTAATTTCTAATTATTAGAATTTACATCTTATAATTAATAATTATTATAATTTATTACTAATTATTATAATTTCTTTCTAATTATTATAATTTCTTACTAATTATTATAATTTTTTAATAATTATTATATTTTTTTTTACTAATTTATAATAATTATTATAAATTATAACTAGTTATTGTGAAAAATTAAAATTTATTACAAATTATTACAAATTATTACAAATTATTTTAATTTATTACAATTTATTAGAATTTATTACTAACTATTACAAT
The DNA here is from genome assembly GCA_963277665.1 of Viscum album. Taxonomy (NCBI): domain Eukaryota; kingdom Viridiplantae; phylum Streptophyta; class Magnoliopsida; order Santalales; family Viscaceae; genus Viscum; species Viscum album. Next base: position 564,003,275 of record OY728134.1, on the reverse strand, counting down.
TTATTACTAATTATTACAATTTATTACTAATTATTAGAGTTTATTGCAAATTATTTCAATTTATTACTAATTATGAGAATTTGTTACTAATTTTTATTAATTGTCACAATTTATTACAAAATGTTTCAATATATTACTAATCATTAGAATTTATTACTAATGATTCAAATTTATTACTAATTATTCGAATTTTTTACTCATTGTTGCAATTTATTACAAATTGTTAGAATTTATTACTAATTGTTATAATTTATTACTAATTTATGCAATTTATTACTAATTATTATAATTTATTAATAAATATTACCAATTATAAGTAATTATTACAAATTTTTGCAATTTATTTCTAATTATAAAAATTTATTAATAATTATAGTAACTTATTGCTAATTGTTGCAATTTATTAATAAATATTTCAATTTATTACTAAATATTCCAATTGATTGCTAATTATTACAATTTATTACAATTTAATACTAATTATTACAATTTAATACTAATTATTACCATATAATACTAATTATTATAACTTAATACTAATTTTTACTAATTAATATAATAACTAACAATTCATACTAATTCAAACTAATCACTCATAATTATTTATAAAAATAAACATAAACAATGATAAATAAAACTATCTAATTCTAATTTTATTTAACTGTACCTAATTTACAATAATTATAACTAAAATAAAATAAAACAAATTAAGTAAAAAATAAAATAAATATACGTTAGATTAGTTGCGACGAGAGTATTCGTGACAAGTCGACCATCACTAATAGTACCATTTTATTGGGGACCCGTCACAAATACCCACCGGTTAAAAAGTTGTGAGGGTGCCTGTGGCAAAACACCACCTGTCGACATATTATTTGTGACAAGCTACTATAGTCCATTGCAAATACTCTTTCTCACGTTTTGGTGTGCATGTCACACCTAACTTTTTGTGATGAGAACTATCGCCCTGTTGCGAAAAAATATTATTTGCAACGGGCTGGGTTTCCCTTCGTAAAAAACCATTCCGACAAACTATTTGTGACCAGACACTAACCCGTCGCAAATTCCCACTTTTCCCGTAGTGAGTAGAGAGGACATTAGATTATATTGTAATAGTGAAAACTGAGAGCATCACTAATGATAATGATTTTACATTCTGAGGGATGGGAATCTTAATTGGGGTACACATTGCAGGTCTCGGTTGGGTCTCCCTTCTCAACCAAGTTTTCCACCACCATGTATCCTTCATGATAAATGTCCTAGATCCATATTATTAGGCCCATTAGTCTTTTACAAACACTTAGTTTTTAAAATATTCTCTAACGAGGTGAACCATGACCAATGAAAAAGTCAACCAATATCATAAAGTCTATTTTCACTATTAATAGGGGCATGTCATGCTCTATACATACAGAGAGGCCACTAAAAAATAATTATCCTTATCCATGAGTGAATTGATAGCACCATAGTGATTGATAAATCCTTGTAGAAAAAAGAACATATTTTCATAAACGATACCCGATCCTTTGATTTTTCCATGCATGGATACTCCATTAGTGACTAATTTAAATCTTCCAAGAGGAGTTATCCATGTATCCATCAATCCTCAACCACCATATACCATGTATTGTTGTGTAAAAGGGATGAGTAGGCGAAGAATCTATTAATCTTGAGTTTTGTCGTATCCCTATTTCAGTAGAACCAGGTCATCGATAATGCCAATAAAAAAAATTTCTTGCATAAATTCTTGAATATGATGATATTTTGTTTTTCATTTTTTTGGGAATCCCAAAGATTCTAACAACCCTCCCCAAATATAGCACTATGAATATGTATGATAACAATGAGATGGTGAAAACGGTTGAACCAAATGTCAAAAAACTGATCAAATGATTCAATCATGGGAGTAATCCTATGATAGTTTTAAGTAAGAATCAATATAAACCAAGAAAACTTCTCTCTAAGAAGAAAAATGAGTTTTATCTACAGGAAAAAACAATTTCAATAATGGAATTTAGAATCTATGGATATAACATTTCATTAAGTGGTGTTTTAAGTGGGTAAAGTGTTGCTTCTGAAATACTAAACCGGGAAGTTGTATTTAGATGGTAATGCACCATCTCACACGGTCTTGGCCCAATGATTTGAGAGTTTTCTAGACTGAACAATATATTATAATTTATTTATATTATACTAACACGACCTTATTGGGGTGAATACACAATGACCGTTATTATCTATGAGAGATATATTATTGAACACTTTCTATCGATTCAAGTGGGCACACACATTAGAGACTCTTGGGAAGTCATTTTCCATACGAAAGGTGATACTCAACATAGTGAAACTGGGGAAGGGGAGCATGGTACACACCCAATTTTATATCGAAAATATAATTTACCCTCTCCATATAATCCATCAAGAATAGTCCTATAGAATATAGATAAGGACTTAGAGACTCTACATAAGGGTGTAGAAAACACCATTTTCATGGATGATAGCATCAAATACCTTCTTATATTTATTTCTTCTGAAGAAAACCCATAAAAAGCTTCAATAAATTTAAACCAAAGAATGCATGGATTTCATGGTAGGTATAACCTTTCCGAGGATCCTTACTTAACCACAATCTCTTTAGGAGTTGGAAAACTCCTTTCTAAATAACATAGTAACTATTCCCCTTGTATTGAGTATCCAATAAAAAACCATTGATTGATTTATCAATGATTGATAAAATGGTTTTAGGAAGTCTAATAAGAAAAATAATATCCATGCAAATAATGGAAAATATAAGGCTTATGGGAGTTAATATACCACCAAACTACATAGGATTATTCTTTTAGTTATTTATTCCAATTGAAATCTTGAAGACTAAAAATGTATTCAGACCCTTCTAGAAAAGAGGGGTTCATCAAAGTATTGAATGTGAAAATAAACCTTTGGTGAATTCAATATAACTTTAAATTATTTTTGAAGCATATATCGGGAAATTTGGTGGAGATGTATATGTAAATTTTATATGGGATATCATTTTTAATACTTCATATTTCATAGAAAACTACCTATTCTATATAGCTATTAATAAACATTTTATTTCCATTCATGAATAATAAAATTTAATCCAAGATATATATGGGATATTCTAATATCCTCATATATTACATTTAATGGTTACAAAAATCCAGTAAGAATAACACTTCTTAGATTCCATAACACCGCACACTGAGCCTGGATGAAGAGACCAGAAGGGAGGGAATCACGTTGTCTCAAACCTCATGTTCATTTTAGAAAACCTAGGTTCCTACACATGAGGATAACTGAGAACCATGGGGATGGAATTTGAAAAAGAGAGCACAAACCCATAATGAGAATCCGCAACACCATATGATCTTTAAAATGAATTTACATTAAATATTTTCAAAATACTTCTCGATACCAACATTTACAATTATATTATTACCATTCTCCTTCCCATTATTCTCCATCAAAATAACCATCTCTTATAAAATCTCAATTCCTCCTAGGATACTTATCTATATAATAAATATGGTATTTTCCTTAGAGAATAGAATGAGAGGATTGATGAGAGCTTATAATTTTAGATCTTTTAAAATATATTGTATGGAAAGTTACAGAAGATTATATTTCAAATATTTTAAAAGGAGTTCAGGTATTTGACCTTAGGACTAGGAATGAGGGAGACGACACATATATATACAGTAAGAGTTACACCTTTAAAAAGATCATAGATATACTTAATAATATCCTTATTAATAGTTTCCCATTTAGCCACATAAAATGAACCATGGATACCATTTATCCAAGGGGATCTTTATAAGTATAGACCTTTGTTTTGTACCATTATTTATTCCATTATCAGGATAAACTAATGAATGATATAGTTTTGTTCCGCCCCTAGAAAATGAAGCTACTACCACAGACCTATAGCCACGATTTTAAAACCGTGGCTATAGGCCCATTTTCTAGGGGCTATAGCCAGGGTTTTCAAAACTGTAGATATAGCCCACACCTATAGACAATGTTTTGAAAACTATATCTATATTCCATTTTTTCGATGGGCTATAGCCACAGTTTTGAAAACCGTGGCAATCGGTCTATTGCCCATGCACAAGAGAAAACATTTCCTTCCAAAAAATGGTGGAAAGAACTATTTCCATGGTTTTTAAGATATGTATATGTTTTGATTATATATATTAAATATTATATATATATATATACACAAAGGCCTTTGTGGTGTAGTGGTTAGGGCACTGAATCATGAAGTGAAGGTGCATGGGTCGAATCCAGCTATGCACAAATTATTTTTAGGCTATTGTCATGGTTTTATTGGGCAATATCCACGGTTAAAACTGTGGTAATAGGTGTCCTATTTCCACAGTTAAAACCGTGGACATAGGTAAACTACCATAGTTCCCAATGTTGAGGCCTATTTCCAAGGTTTTAAAAACTATGGCAATAGACCGAGACTTACTACCACGATGATAGCGGCCACAGTTGACTTAAACTAAGGTCGTAGCCTACGACCGTAGTTTTAGGGCCTATTTCCATGGTTTTGAAATGTGGAAATAGGTATTTCTCTATATGTGTTCATTGATAGTCTAAAAAATATCCCTAAATAGAGGCTCATATAATCATAATAAAGGATAACCATATGTACATTATTGTTTACCTATTAGTAATGAGAATAAGTGTTCCACTATAAGTGGAATCATGATTTCGATGTCTCTAATATAGATCATGTATTCCGAAAAAAATATAAGTTCCCCCAAAAGACTTATCTTTATAACATGAATGGAAAAATAATGTTTTTTTACTTCCCTATTTGTGTTAAAAACATAGGTACATTTATCTAGATAATATCTCATATGATAATAACGCATTTCATAGGATCCTATTACTCACATCCAAGAAAATGTATAAAGTGTTATCACTGAGAACCTATATGTTATCATATATCCTTTATATCTCATACTATGGTGCCTCAGTAATACTGATTGAAGTAGATTTCCTTCCCAAACACTCCCAAAAATAGAACCTTAATGGTATGGTATGATTCATCAGCACTACCTTTGGTTTTACATGATTGGATTTATATTATGATTCCGAAATATCATTCAGAAGTTTATAATACTAAATGTTTTCATTAAATAGAAAAAAAGCTAAAGGTTGGTGTTAGATGTATCGAATAATATCAATAATGAGGAAGGGTCTAAGAAATTATGGGTATTATGGATCACTGCGATATTGGGAAAACAAGACACCCATAGAAGTTAGATAAACATATGTCCAATAAACAACAAGTCACTGTACTTCCATTCATGTTTTGATTAAATTTATAATACTCCCAATATCAACTGAGGTTTATATAACAACCCATATATTTAATACACCTTATTTAATAGTTAATTACATAAAGAAACACATATTACAATCCCAAATGATCAAAAGGCCTAGTTTATTTGTGTATTTAGTTACATAACATAATTTCGTAAAACAGGGATATAACAACATTATTTAAAACTCACTAACATGATCGTAACATTACATCACTCTTCTAAGACATTATGGGATAACCTGATGATGTAGATAAGAAATATGTGATATATAAATCATATTAAGAAAATAATCAAATAAAAAATGAAAATAGAAAAACATTTTAGTCAAAAGGAATATAAAGGTTTCATAAAAGGGGTTAGAATCATAAAAATTTACATCAAAGCATGATATAAGATGATATCATCAAGATGAAAATGGAAAATGGGAACAAAATAAAATATGAGAACATGGTAATAACTCAAGGATAACCATTTAGAGATCATAACATAATGTTCTTAGGATAATATTCCATTCACTATACATGGAATCTCATATGATAATGTCATTACCAAATTCATTAGAGGGGTATATAATTGTTATCCCATGGATAACATTCATATTAGGTACATGCATTAGTGTTCCACATAGATCATACAACATAATAATGAATTTTATCAATTTTAATCCAATGATTATGGAGTGTGGGTTAAATATATGGATTTATGCAATCAATAAATGGCATTTAAATTCTACGATTATACCTTTGAGTGAAAATTGTGATTGGTATTTATTACACAAATGTTTTCTATGTAAAAATATACGATAATTACTTATTTATAACATGTGTATAAAAATATTCAAGGAAGGGGTTAATTAGAGTAAATTTTAGTCTATAATTAAATAGAAATCATAAGGATAGTTAAATGTATGGGTAAAAACACATTTTAACTTGAGAAATTGGAAGTAAAATGGAATACGAAGAACTTTTTTTAATGTATAGGAGGAGAGAATATCCTTACCTTGAGAGGGAACATATAAGATATTGGGAGCATATTAATAAGATATTTATAACAACTTATAAGAGATTTATAGAGGTATAATGAGATTTAAATAATGATTAATTTTGAGGGAAGAGTACTAGTAGGTTTAGTAGGTATTAATAGAAAATTAGAGGGTAATTATTTTTTAATTTATAAATATAGGTTTTGGACTCTATATGATAAAAAAACAAAAAAAACCTTAACATGGTATCCCCATGATTTCTACTACGGTGGATTGATTTTTAGTATTTTATAAGGTCACTAACCATGTAACACCCATAAAATTCTAAAAGAGTTACTTTTATTCTATAGTGTGTATGGAACCCAACACCAAACGTAGAAAGGAGTATAAACATTCAAGAATTTATGGTACATTTAATATTTTAAATAAATTCAATATATTATATAGCTTGAAATTCATGGAATATTGAGTTACTTATGTATCATGCCACAACGACTTTCTTTGATGACTTGTGTTACACACAAGATCATGTTTTACCGAACAACAATATACTATTAAAACATTATTATTCAATATAATAAGATATATAATGGTCAATAAATTAGAGGTTATTAATATTAAAAACTAACAAATGAAAATATATGGTTAATAAAAATATAAAATGAATCCATAGGTTGCCAATTAATTAAAAATAAATATAAAAACCAATGGAATTTGAAGACAACATTTTTATGATCACAAAGGTGTTTCATCCTAATAAATTAAATTAATTAATATTAGTAAATGATCTTGATAACATATATTTATATATATATTAAAATAAATAAAATATTTTTGATATTCATCAAACATATTTTAAAATAATAAGATAAGAATAATTCCCTTTTTAAGCATAAAAAGTGTACTTTTTCTAAAAAGATAATTTTTTCACCTTTAATGGTGAACCTATTTTAAATCTGAATTTTGAAACATTTATAAATTTAATAAGAAAATATAAACATCATATTTTAATGTGAAACATAAAAATTATGTTAGGATTATTTTTTTAGAAGTTTCATTTTTTGATGAATATTGAAAAATACTAATTTTTAATTGAAAACTACAATATAATATAATTTATTTATAAGTATAAATTATATTATAAATTGTATTTAGAGATTAATTAGATAAATTTTATATCAATTAATTTAATTTAGGTATTTTTTATCAATTTAACATTGTAATTGGATATAAAAACAATTCAAACATTAGAACATTTTCACTTTAAAAACACACTTTGTCATCCCGTATGTGGGATTAAATTTTAAATTAATATTTTTCAAACCTCTGATTAGAATTTATAAAAATGTATTCTGTACTTAGAATAATAATAATTTATAAATTATAATAATTTAATCATTGTATTTAAATAATAATATTTGTGAATTTTGTTAAAATTTATTACAACAGTTAAGATAAAATTAAGCTTAACAAGTGACAAAACATAAAGATAAGAGAAAAAACCAATAAACTTGTTAAAAACCTATTTTTTGGCCATATGTTGACCATTTAATTCCTTTTATATAATTAAGTTAATTATTGGAGGCACATTTTGTATGGGAGTTTTCTTGAAGTGTTTACCTTTTGTTTTTACAAGAATTCCATTCCTCCACTATAAAAAAGTCGCTCACCCCTCCCACATATTCCCACCTATAAAGTAGTTTTTATCAAACAAAATATACCCAAATAATCTCCCAACATCACTATACTCCTCCTATAATTATTTCATTGGGAATAAATCCATTCAATAAAGGCTCTTTGTATAAACCAAAAAGGATTTACCTGAATAAGAGGTAACTTTCTTCAACGATCAATTTTGTTTCATTTACTTCCCCACCCATTAAATTACTTTTATATAATTATTATATGATAAAATAAGAATCTTAAATACACTATTATGTATTTATGATAATATTTCTACAAACAGTTTGACAAACATCTATCAAATGGGACACAAAATCACCATTTGTGTGTCTGAAGGACTACCGCCTCACGAACTGATATCATTCATTATTCCATTACCATGTTCAAGTATGTAATGATGATGAATTTATAGTTTATATGTGATATATATTAAATTTATGATAACTTTATGTTTCTATAATTTTTATATAACACATACCTTTAAGATTTCCATTTTCTGGGAATACTATAACATCAATTCTGGATGTGTGGACTACCACCTCCTCACAATGATGTGATTCATTCGTGCTATACATGGAATGAAATAAGGATAATTTTCAAAAAATGTTAATTAAATGAAATAATTTTGATAATTTAATTATAAAATATTTATATAAAATTTAATTTTTATTATAATAATATGACACTAAAATGGAAGTAGTGTTCCTACGTATGTATGCACTATCATCTCTATAAAACATGAATTTCATTTCCTATCTCAAAATTTAATATGATATTATTATAACATCTTTCCCCTAATCATTTTCTTGAGAAGGTGTAAGGAAATTACATGGTCTTCAGAAACATCCCCAAGGTGCAGAAGGCTGTCAATAAATTCAATGTGATTCAATACAAGTGGGGAACAAGTTTTATTTTTCAAAATAAAACAAACGAAACAAACATACCTTATCTAAATAAATACTAAATGAAGCACAATAAAAATGTAAAAAAAATATTTAATTTCCATTGATATCAAAAGAAATCCTTAATAATACCATAGTGGAAGATTATAATATCAAAATATACAATGGAAGACAAAACCTGAAGACTCAAAAGAAAAACACTAAATCTCCAAATATGGTCCATGCTCCAACTCCATAAAGAAAACAAATGTATCACAATGTACTGATAAATAAGTGTGATACATTACTTTTTCTTTTGTCTTGATGAATAATATATTAAAAATAACTGAAGTTCCAAAGAAGGGGTGAGTAATGAAACTCAGTAGGCTATACCCAAATGACTTCCCTACTCCCTGAATCCGGATAGAACATGTTAGAACAATTATATAAAATAGTTCATATAAAGCAATTTTAAAACATTTTATCATTAAGCTAAAAACTATTTCTAAGAAAAATAGTTTTCTAAACCAAAACCATTTTCTGTGGAATAAACTAAATAAATTCCTCAAAACCATTAAATATTTCTTTTTGGAATTTCCCATTATAATTCACATAACTGTGAATCCACACGTGAATCGTTATTATGATAGTTCGATACTCATGAGAAATTTATCATCAATATACTAAGTCTTAACATGGTAATTAATTTCCATGTTCAATGAAAACCTTGGCTCTAATAACTGTGTCATATTTCAACCGAGCCTTGTAAAATGCTACATGAAAACACACGACCAACTGTTCCAAAAAACAATACTAATATAATCATGCCAAAACAATTTCAATAAAACAATATTTTTTTTGAAATAATTTTTCAATTTTTTTCCATCTATCAAAACAACCAACTATTTTAAAATAAACATTTAAATTAATTTACCAAATATCTTTTCACAAAAATTACACAATTCCATAAGAATCCACAAACCCTTACTAAAGAGGATTTATACCATGTTTTACATGTAAATTTCATGATCAATTTATAGTAAAACTATCAATTTAAAATCAATCCTTCTATTTATAGAAATTTTAGTTGAGAGTGAAGATACCTACCTCAGGATTTATAATTAACATGAAGAAAGACATTTAAACTCCTAGAAAACTTGGTTGAATCTCTAAAAACCTTCCTTAGATACCTACTATTGACATGAATAAGTCCAAATATAAACATAATTGGACTAAAAAATCATATAACTATCCACATAGAACTATATCAAATAATATAATAGAGGGATATAGAATTAGATAAAACAAAGAATACAAAAAAATTACAGTAAAAGATAACTTCTTATGAGAATCAATCATCAACGCATCATGCAATGCCTTCATATCGGCATTGGATTGAGTGGGAATGCTGTTTTAATTTTTGGAGGGATAAATATCGATTTTTGGTTAATTTGGAGAAAATAGTAGAGGATTATAGGTGAAAATGTGTTTGATACAGATCTTAAGGATCCCAACCTTAAAACGTGCACAATTAGTCACACGATAATGTAAATCATGTGCTAATTATGTTGCAGGCTCTTCCTCAAGGAAGACCTCGTATGGATAGCACAGACGGTTAAAAAAATAGTTCTCCAACCTTGAAAAATTATAATATCCCACTTTTCATGGTTTATCTTACGTGGCCACTTGGTATGGACATACCATATGCCTGCTTGTCTACCTTTTCCTTAGCTCCAGTCCCATTTTCCAAAGTTTCCTACAGGTGTTGCACGATTTCCAAAAACTTTTCCCAAATAATGTACCTTTAGAAAAGACACAAAAACCTTCCAAAACGTTTCCATACCCTCTCAAACATTAAACAAACACACTATATTCATAAAAAGTAAAAAACAAGGGTTTTATACTTGAAACTAGGGGTACTAAATTCTCCCCACCATCTACTTTTCTGTCCCCACAAAGTAGAAAACCTGTATTTCCCTAAAATAGTTCAGGCCATTGGACAAATATTTCATTCATGTATTCCTAAGTTTCTTCCTTGATTTAACCATGTTTCCGCCAAAACTACAGTAGAACGATTGTTTTTTCATGTAATAATTTCTCTTTCCTACCCATAATCCATACTGATACTTGAACGAATGAAGCATCTGACTCTAGGTCAACTTGATCCCATCAAATCACATTGTTAGGATTAGGCTGATACTTTTTCAACTATGATACATGAAAAAAATATGTACAACCCTGAACTTTGGTGGAAATGACAATTTATATGACATCATTCCAACCAAATCATGTATCTCCAAAGGGTATATGTATCTTGGAGATAACTTTACTTGTTTTCCAAAACATTAACATCCAAGACTTAGTGATATCCTAAGAAACTAATGATCATTCACCTTGAAGGACAAGGACAGTTGATGATGATCTAAATATAATTTATAATTAATATGATCCATCTCGATTCGTAATCAACTGAATCTTCCCTATTTTTTCGTGGACAATTCTTTGTCCTTCGAGTGAAGTATCACCTATTTTAACACCATAATGTGGAGAAAGACATGGAAAACCATGAAATTCTTCAAATGGAAATATAAGGCCCTGGCTTTAAACCTTACTTAATATTGAATTAAATGAATAATTTACATTGAGGATCTTTTCAGGTATAGAGTTTTAGAGAATTAGGACATAACTATTACATCTCAAAAGATTACAAAGTAGACACTTATACTAAGTTTCCATAAAATAAAAACTCTTAAAAAGAAACATGTCTAGTTCCATGTTTTATATAGCATGAATTTCCCTTGATCCCATCCATGACCATATTCCACATTAAGTCCTATGAAAAAAATTTCAAAAAATCTTGGGGTGAGCATAAAAAGCTCAGTAAGGTATACACAAAGAATGAAAACTGTTAGTTTATCAAAACAAAAAGTAAACCATGTATACTTTATCAAAGTAATAATTTTCACCTTTATGAAGTAGTAAAAACTCTTCACTGAATAAAAGATCATTACTTACCCTTTTGTAACCAAAAGATTACCATAAAACCCATATAAATATCACATAACAGATAAGGGTAACTTAGGACATAAACATACTTAAATGGAATAACCATACGGTGACTTCCACACATATCACTTAATGGAATAGCCATACGGCCGACTTCCATACCCAATTAATTGGAGGTTATAACATAACCATCCATCCGGGTATTCACGACACCACCCATCATCTGTTTTATCACGCAACCACCCGTCAAATGTCCAAGTACCATTATAAAATCATAAGACATACAACAAATATAATGGATAGAAAACATTTCCACACTTTGATCAAAATATAACACTTAAATATATTGACATAACAAATCCATTATAAAAACCATTTGCAATACCAAAATACATAAGAGAGTATATGGTATTTATTTCATTTTAAAAAACATCACGACTTGTTGAGGAAGCCAAAGACCAAATAATACTCGCGGCGGCGGAAAAGGTCATTGTCACCACCTAAGTTAAAAGAAACATTCTTTTTTTTTGTTTAGTAAAAAGCTTCGTATAAAAAGATTCCTTTTGAATGAAATTAAAAGTCAAATGGGTTTATACACCGTATAAAATAAAGTTGTGTATAAAACAAAATATGCCTCAATGAAAGGAGATTGAGACGAAGTCCCTTACCTTGGGTCCGACTTGACTCGATCGTTTTTTAACGTCCTGAATAATAAACTTGAGTTAATTTATACTTTATTAAGAACCTTTTTCAAGTTTATTATTACTTTTATATCACTTATTACCATGTTATAAACATTATTTAATCATTTAAGTTAATAATGTTTGTTTTGTCAATATTTGGTTCTTAAGTCGAAAGTGGACTTCTCACAATTACATGTTGTTCGTGTGGTCAAAGGTTCATTATATACAGAATGATATTCATGATTTGTATATCATATATATTATATATATCCAGCATATACATGTATTTATAATATTACATAATCATTTATAGGTAAGAAATGAAATGCACCGTTCATGGAGACGGTAAGCCGTACGTACGCATGAACGCTACTTTCATTTCTATGTCATATTAATGGAAATAAAAATAAATGAGAGATATGTATATTTTAATTACAGAATTATATTAATCATTTAGATGTAACATACATCATATATATCCATTATATATATGTACTTATAATAGTACATTACATTTGGTGATAAGAAATGAAATGCACCGTTCATGGAGACGGTAAGCCGTACGTACGCATGAACGCTACTTTCATTTCTATATCATACTTTAATGGAAAGAAATAATAATTATATAAAGGTATATTATAATTACAGTATAACATATTATATAATAACTTAAAATCCATCCTTTATATGTCCAACATATGGCATTGACGAATCAAATCACTTCGAGGGGGCGGTAGTCCGCACTTCCTAAAATAAAGATATCACGTATACCCATAATGGAAACCATAATGGTATTCCATAAATGAAAAATACCAAAGAATAAGAAAAATATAAACATATTATATATCATATATAAATATAGTGACATCTTTATGGCCACCTTTTAAGGTGTTAAAAGAATATTGAACAATCATCGTTTCGTGAGGCAGAAATTCACCATCCCCAGAAACAGTTTGTTCTTTACCCATTAGATGTAGTTGTGTGTAATTGTAGCTCGAATACTTAACATAACAACATCCTAGTATATTGAAGATACTGATGTTGTTACAAAAGAAAGGAATAAAAATAGTTTAGGGGGTTGGAGAAGCAAAATAAAACATAAAAACACAAGAGAAAACATTACCATTAAAAGGGGTAACTTTTTTTGATTTGAGCTCAAAGGCTTCTTTGGGAAGACTTCTGCCCAAAGTGAGGCTTCTAGGATTAATAGAGGTATTTTTAGAGAAACAATGGGCTGGGGTTGGCTGAGCCAAAGGATTTTGAAGTGTGGGTAAGGTGGTAGAGGTGGGGTCCTTTTGTAAGAGGAGAGGAGGGGCACTCTTGGAAAGTTATAAAAGGTTACTTTATCATAAAATGATTTTCGGATTTAAAAGGTCCCCAAATTATATATTTTGAGGATAAGGTGATAGGAGTTCGAAATATACTCATCCAATAGGTTTTTTACATGTGTAGGTCTTGGATTTTACATTATCGTTTCATTTTATTTAAATTGTTAAATAATGAGGTAATCGCTGCATCATCATGATGTCATAAATAATTTAATTTATTTAATGTTTAAAAATTATAAAAAAAATATCATGATGTATGAAATAGTTTTATCTTTCTAATGAATATTTATAGTCAAAAATATGACTTGTATAACCCCACTAATATTTTTTTAGTAAAACAACTCATGTTTGTGACATTTTTCCTCTAACATTAAATAAAAAGATATTAATGTCATTTTCCTTCCGAAGTGGATCCATGGGGTCCCCAAGTTGACGCATGGATTGTCTTGGTCAGAAATGACACATCCAATAAGGGTAGGACATTTTTTAAGATCATTTCTTATTATTAAAACATTATTCTTACCTTAAATTACACTAATTAACTCTAATCGCCATTAAAACTTAAAAGTTACTATTCACCAAAAAATTATTTTAATCCCATTGAACCACATTTTACTTCTTAGTTACAACCATGTATGTTGGATTTTGGAAATTCAAAACACAGAGGTGGTAAAATTTCATTTAAACAAAAAATCATTTTTTTAATTACCACTTAGTGGTTTCACTATTCATCAAAAATTGAAGTTTTTCGGAAAAATACCAAAACTTCACCCTAAGCTTTATTTGATATTCCGAATTCAAAAATGATGTCTATTTTACAAAATTAAAAACATATAAGTTGCATTAATTAATTTAATAATTAATTTCCGCTGTCAGAGTAAATAGCGTGTTTTTATGAAACAATAAGTATCAAAAGATTGACACTAGTTTAAGTCCAATTTCAAAGTGAAATTAATTCCAATGACCACTATTGGATTAAATGGTAAAAATATATTCTAATTAAACTCTAAAACCAAATCAAAATATAATCTAATGATATAAATAAATAAGATTAAAAAGAGGTTTTGAATTAAAATATAACATTTTTCACTATTCATTAAAAAATGAACTTTATCGGAAAAATACCAAAAATTTACACAAAGTAAATTTTGATGTCCTGATTCTAAAGAAGAGTCTTATTTGGTCCAATAGAATGTATAAAAGTGACCAAAACTATATTTAATTATGGTTCTCCATCAAAAGGCGATAAGTGAACCTTTAGTGAAAATTTGGGTATATATGCCTAAAATTGAATTCTTTCCATATTTTAAGCCTTTATCTTTTATTGGATAAATGTAAAAACATTTAAAAAACATATATAATCATATTTTAGTTATTTCTATCCATTCCCTCCAATACAACGACTATGTGTTAACTACCATTTAAAATATTATTATTATATTACTAGTGCGCAACGTAAGATTTCAAAGAAACTCATTATTGCGTATCGGGTACGCTGTTGAACATAGACACCCATTTAAAGTAAAATTAATATTTAATTTATAAATATTAATAAAAATGAAAATTAATTATTCTTTATTTACCTGGGGTGTTACATCCTTCCCCCCTTTTGGGATTTGCGTCCTCACAATTTTATTCACTTATCAAAACAAGTGGGGGTATTTATCCCTCATAGCATTTTCAAATTCCCACGTTGCCTCTTCAACCATATGGTTTTTCCACAAAACCTTGACCTGATGAATTACCTTATTTCACAACACTTGCTCTCTTCGGTCAAGAATATGGAATGGTTGTTCTTCATAAGAGAGATTCTCTTCCAACTGAACTACCTCCGGGATCAAAACATGAGATGGATCTGGCATATACTTTCTCAACATCGAAACGTGAAATACATTGTGTACCTGAGATAAAATCGGAGGTAATGCCACTCTGTATGCAACTGATCCAAATCTCTCCAGAATTTCATATTGTCCAATGAACCTTGGACTCAACTTTCCTTTCTTACCAAATCACATCACACTTTTCCATAGAGAAACCTTGAGAAAAACATGATCACCTACCTCGAAAGATAGATTCTTCCTCCAGTTATCCGCATAAAATTTCTTTCTGCTCTGAGCTGTTCTCATGTGTTTCTGAATCAACTGAACTTTTTCTACCATATCTTCTACCAATTCTAGTCCCATCAGATTCCTTTCACCTACTTCATCTCAAAAAGCTGGAGTTCGACACCGCTTCCCATATAATGCCTCAAATGGTGCCATATGTATACTAGAATGAAAACTGTTATTATAAGAAAACTCAACCAAAGAAAGATGTTGGTCCCAACTTCCCTGATAATCCATCAAAAAAGCATGTAGCATATCCTCCAAAGTCTGAATTGTTCATTCTGACTGCCCATATGATTGATGATGAAAAGTTGTTCTAAAATTTAATTCAGTACCCAACGACTTATGAAGGCCTTTCCAAAAGTTAGAGGTAATCCTGGGATCATGATCAGAAACAATGGAGAGAGGAACTCCATGTAACCTGACAATCTCTTTAAGATACAAACGGGAAAGTTGATCTAGGGAAAATTATCATGCATGGCAAGGAAATGAGCAGATTTATTTAATCGATCAACAATAACCCAGATTGCATTATTACCTCGAGGTGTATTCGGCAATCCCACAACGAAGTCTATGGATATATTATCCCATTTCCACTCTGGAACTGGTAAAGGCTGAAGTATCCCTTTCAGTAACTGTCTCTCTGCTTTAACCTGCTGACAAGTCAAACACTTCACAGTAAAATCAACAATATCTCTTTTCATTCCATCCCACTAGTAATACTCCCGCAGATCTCTATACATATTAGTACTACTAGGATGAACTGAAAATGGGGAACTATGAGCCTCGCATAACAACTCATTCTTCAACTGTGAATCACCAGGCACACATAATCTCTTCCCAAATCTCAAAACACAATCATTATCAATGTTGAATTCAGGCAACTTACCCTTCTGAACCAGCTCTACCCTTTTCTGCAACTCACTGTCTTCCCTCTGTGCTTGCTTAATTCTGTCTGATAGGGAAGATTCCACTGATACCTGGAACAAAACAGAAGAACTTCCTGCACCAACAACTTCTATGCCAAAGTTCATCAAATAAAAAACCAAAGGATCTCGTTCAAACGTAGCATGGTTAATTAAGCATTAATTTTTCGAATCAAAGCATCAGCCACTTTATTTTCTTTTCCCGGATGGTAATGAATTTTACAATCATAATCCTTGATTAATTCCATCCATGTCCTCTGTCTCATGTTTAATTATTTCTGAGTGAATATATAATTTAAACTTTTGTGATCAGTATATATTTCACACTTTACTCCATACAAATGATGCCTCCAAAATTTTAAAGTGAAAACAACAGCAGCTAATTCCAAATCATGTGTAGGGTAATTTACCTCATGAGTTTTCAACTTTCATGAAGCATAACCAATTACCTGATCATTCTGCATAAGGACACAACCAAGTCCTTTCAATGAAGCGTTATTGTAGATAACAAACTCACCATTCCTGGAAGGAAGTACAAAAACTGGAGCATTCACCAATCTTCTTTTCAACTCCGGAAAACAATCATCACATTCTTTTGTCCAGATAAACTTAACACCCTTCTGAGTTAGCTTAGTCATTGGACTAGATAATCATGAAAAATTTTCAACAATCCTTTGGTAGTAAACTGCCAAACGAAGAAAACTATGGATCTCGGTTACATTTGTGGGTCTTGGCCATTCTTCAACAACTTTTGTTTTAGCAGGATCAACAGTTATGCCATTTTTTGAAACAATGTGACCAAGGAAAGAAATTTGTTTTAACCAAAACTCACACTTTCTGAATTTTCCATATAGTTTCTTTTATTTTAAGGTTTGCAAGATAACCCTTAAATGACTTTCATGATCCTCTTTACTTTTAGAAAACACCAAAATATCATCAATGAAAACAACAAAAAACTTATCCAAGAACTCATGGAAAATTCTATTCATAAGGTCCATGAATACAGCAGGTGCATTGGTTAACCCAAAAGGAATAACTAAAAATTCATAATGGCCATATCTAGTATGGAACACAGTCTTCAAAAATTCTTCTTCTTTTACTTTCAACTGATGGTACCCCAACCTCAAGTCAATCTTCGAAAAATACTCAGCTCCCAGGAGCTGATCAAAAAAATCATTGATATGAGGAAAATGATACTTGTTCTTAATAGTAATATTATTCAAGGCTCTATAATCAATGGAAAGTCTCATTGAGCCATCTTTCTTTTTAACAAACAAGACAGGAGCACCCCATGGTGATGTGCTAGGTCGAATGAAACCTTTATCTAATAACTTCTGCAATTGTTTCTTTAATTCTAAAAGTTCAACTTGAGCCATTCGATAAGGGGGTTTTGAAATTGTCTTAGAATCAGGAACTAAGTCAACAGTAAATTCAACTTCCTGATCATGAATAATACCAGGAAACTCATCAGGAAAAACATCAAGATACTCATTTACCATTGGCACATCATTAATCTGAATAGTTCCTTTATTTTCAACAATATGTGCAAGGTAACATTCATTTCCATCTTTTACTAGTTTCTCAACATCCTAATATGTTATCAAAATCAAGGGTTCATTATTATACACAAACTGAAAATCTCTCTGAAAAGAAACCATTTTAGCTCTGCAGTCAATCTTAGAATGATAAAAAGAAAGCCAATCCATGCCAAAAATAACATCAAACTCTACTAGAGGCAAAACAATAAGGTTTACTGGTAGATTCTTTCCACACAAAAGGGTAGGAAGGTTCTTATAATTCCTTTTTGTCTCAAAGTTCCCTCCGGGTGTTTTTACCATAATTCAGGATTTATATCTTGAGATTGAATTTCCAATTTACTAGAAAACTTCTCAGAAATGAAAGAGTGTGTAGAACCTGAATCAAACAACACATTGGCATAATATGACCAAACAAACAGTATACCTAATACTACTTCATTCGATGGACCAACATCTGCTGTAATAGTTGCAAGGGATTTCACCACCCCTTTGTGCTTGTAGTCTGGATGCTTTCCCTCAGTTGAGTTCTTCATTAGACACTCATTTTCATAATGACCCACTTCATTACACT
This sequence comes from Viscum album, assembly GCA_963277665.1. NCBI lineage: Eukaryota > Viridiplantae > Streptophyta > Magnoliopsida > Santalales > Viscaceae > Viscum > Viscum album. The sequence continues at coordinate 563,984,215 of OY728134.1, read as the reverse complement.
TAAAACATCTTACCACTGGCTTTTCATTGCCCGCTTGATCATCTTCCTTACAGTTACGAGAAATATGACATGACTTACCACACCGAAAGCACCTTCCAGACTTCGATAAACATTCTCCAGGATGCATTTTACTACACTTCTCACAGGATGTATATTTGGTTTTCTTAACTCCATGATTATTTGATGAATTCTTCCCTTTTTCCTGCTAACTGGACCTCTAATTCTGTTGTTTGTCAATGAACACCTGATCATTGGAAAACTCCATTTCCACATTCTCCGCACATCGAACAAGTTTTTTATAACTTTTGAACTCACAAGAAGCTAAAGCCCTTCGATACTTTGGCTTTAACCCTAAGTAAAAACGGTTTATTTTAATATCAAGATCTCGTATGAAATTTGGAGCATACCTTGCCAATCGAGTGAACTTTGCTTCATAAGCAGCCATTGAGTCATCCTCCTGCCTCAATTATAGGAACTATTTTTCTATCCTAAGACGAACCACCTTAGGAAAATATTTCTCAAGAAACATACCTTTGAATTCGTCCTAGTGAAGATCATCAATCTCATCACTATCCCTGATATTTTTCACCATCGACCACCACTGATCAGATTCACCTTCAAAACGGTAAATAACAAGACTAACATTTTGATGTTCTGAACACCCCATGACATCAAAAATATTATCTAGTGCTTTAATCCACCCTTCAGCTTGAAAGGGGTCATATGATCCTATGAATGATGGGGGATGTTGCCTCATGAAATGTTCAACCACTGACATGTTCCTCTGCGGTTGATCTGGCTGATCTCGTGCATGGATACCACCACCATTTTTAGCCTGAGTCAACTGTGCCATCACTGCAACAAACTTTTCAGTTCCGATTCCGACCATCTCAGGTTGCTGATTTGGAAGGTTGTATTCCTCCTGATGTCGTCCCAACATAACTTCTTTGTTTCCTCTGCGGAAAACCATTCTGAACACAGAAATATCTTAGGCAAAGCAACATGGTAATATTTTAATGCTATATCATTTCAATCATACCATAAATTAATTCATAATTTTACAATTTTATAACTCCTAAAGTTGTCTAAACCGACCTCTGATACCAACTATAAGGCCCCGACCATAAACCTTACTTAATATTGAATTAAATGAATAATTCACATTGAGGATATTTTTAGGTTTATAGTTTTAGAGAATTTGGACATAACTATTACATCTCAAAATATTACAAAGTATACACTTCTACTAAGTTTCCATAAAATAAAAACTCTTAAAAAGAAAAATGTCTAGTTCCATGTTTTATATAGCATGAATTTCCATTGATCCCATCCTTGACCCTATTCCACATTAAGTCCTGTGATAAACATTTCAAAAAAACTTGGGGTGAGCATACAAAGCTCAGTAAGGGATACACAAAGAATGAAAACTGTTAGTTTATCAAAACAACAATTAAACCATGTATACTTTATCAAAGTAATACTTTTCACCTTTATGAAGTAGTAAAAACTCTTCACTGAATAAAAGATCATTACATACCCTTTTGTAACCAAAATATTACCATAAAACCCATATGAAGATCACATAACATATAAAGGTAACTTGGGACATAAACATACTTAAATGGAATAACCATACGGTCGACTTCCACACATATCACTTAATGGAATAGCCATACGGCCGACTTCCCTACCCAATGCATTAGAGGTTATAACGTAACCACCCATCCTGGTATTCATGGCACCACCCATCATATGGTTTATCATGTAACCACCCATCAAATGTCCATGTACCATTATAAAATCATAAGACATACAACAAATATAATGGAAAGAAAACATTTCCAAACTTTGATCACAATATAACACATAAATATATTGACATAACAAATCCATTATAAAAACCATTTTCAATACCAAAATACATAAAAGAGTATATGGTATTTATTTCATTTTAAAAAACATCATGGCTTGTTGAGGAAGCCAAAGACCAAATAATACTCGCGGCATCGGAAAAGGTCGTTGTCACCGCATACATTAAAAGAAACATTATTTTTTGTCATTTGGTAAAATTATTCAAATAAAAAGATTCATTTTGAATAAAATTAAAATTCAAATGGGTTTATACACCATATAAAATAATGTTGTGTATAAAACAATATATTCCTCAATGAAAGGAGATTGAGACGAAGTCCCTTACCTCAGGTCCGACTTGACTCGATCGTTCTTTAACGTCCTGAATAATAAACTTGAGTTAATTTCAACTTTATTAAGAAAAATTTTCAAGTTAATTATTACTTTTATATCACTTATTACCATGTTATAAACATTATGTAATCATTTAAGTTAATAATGTTTGTTTTTTCGATATTTGGTTCTTAAGTCGAAATTGGACTTCTCACAATTACATGTTGTTCGTGTGGTCAAGGGTTCGTTATATCTAGAATAATATTCATGATTTGGATATCATATATATAATATATATCCAGAATATACATGTATTTATAATATTACATAATTATTTAGAGGTAAGAAATGAAATGCACCGTTCATGGAGACGGTAAGCCGTACGTAAACATGAACACTACTTTCATTTCTATGTCATATTAATGGAATTAATACTAAATGAGAGATATGTATATTTTAATTCCAGAATTATATTAATCATTTATATGTAACATACATCATATATATCCATTATATATATGTACATATAATAGTACATTACATTTGGTGATAAGAAATGAAATGCACCGTTTATGGAGACGGTAAGCCGTACGTACGCATGAACACTACTTTCATTTATATCTCATACTTTAATGGAAATAAATAATAATGATATAAATGTATATTTTAATTCCAGTATAACATAATATATAATAACTTTAAATCCATCCTTTATACGTCCCACATATGGCATTGATGAATCAAATCACTTTGAGGGGGCAGTAGTCCGCACTTCCTAAAATGAAGATATCGCGTATACCCATAATGGAAACCATAAAGGTATGCCATAAATGAAAAATACATAAGATTAAGGAAAATATAAACATATTATATATCATATATAAATATAGTGACACCTTTATGGCCACCTTTGAAGGTGTTAAAAGAATATTGAACAATCATCATTTCGTGAGGCAGAAATTCACCATCCCCAGAAACAATATGTTCTTTAACCATTAGATATAGTTGTGTGCAAGTTTATATCAAATCCTTAACATAACAACATAATAGTATATTGAAGATACTTATTTTGTTACAAAAGAAAGGAATAAAAAGAGTTTAGGGTGTTGGAGAAGCAAAAGAAAACATAAGAACACAAGAGAAAACACTACCTTTAAAACGAGTAACTCTTTTTAATTTGAGCTCAAAGGCTTCCTTGGGAAGACTTCTGCCCAAAGTGAGGCTTCTAGGAGTATTATAGGGATGTGGAGAGACAAAATGGGTAGTGTTTAGCCTATAAAAAGGCTTTGGATATGTGGGTACGGTGGTAGAGGTGGGGGCCTTTTATAAGAGGAGAGGAGGGGCACTCTTGGAATGTTATAAAAGGATACTTTATCATAAAGCGCTATTCAGATTTAAAAGGTCCCAAAATTATATATTTCTAGTATAAGGTGACAGGATTTCGAAATATACTCATCCAATAGATTTTTTACATGTGTAGGTCTTGGATTTTACATTATCTTTTCATTTTATTTAAATCTTTAAATAATGAGGTAATCGCTGCATCATCATGATGTCATAAATAATTTAATTTATTTAATGTAAAAAAATTATAAAACATAATATCATGATGTAGGAAATCGCTTTAGTTTTCTAATGAATATTTATATTCAAAAATATGACTTGTATAACCCCACTTAAAAATTGTTTTTGTAAAACAACTCATGTTTGTGACATTTTTACTTTAACATTTAATAAAAAGATATTAATGTCATTTTCCTTCCAAAGAGGCTCCATGGGGTCCCCAAGTTGACCCGTAGATTGTATTGGTCATCCATGACACATAAAATAAGGGTAGGACATGTGTCAAGTTCATTTCACATTATTAAACCATTATTCTTACCTTAAATTACACTAATTACCTCTAATCAGGATTAAAACTTAAAAGTTACTATTCACGAAAAAATTATTTTAATCCCATTGAACTAAATTTTACTTCTTAATTACAACCATGTATGTCAGATTTTTGAAAATTCAAAACACATAGGTGGTAAAATTTCATTTAAACGAAAAATCAGTTTTTTAAGTACAACTTAGTGGTTTCACTATTCATTAAAAATTGAAGTTTTTCAGAAAAATACCAAAACTTCACCCTAAGATATATTTGATATTCCGAAGTAAAAAATGATGTCTATTTTAAAAAATTAAAAACATATAAGTTACATTAATTAATTTAATAATTAATTCCCGCTATCAGAGCAAAGAGCAAGTTTTTATGAAACAATAAGTATCAAAAGATTGACACTAGTTTAAGTCCAATTTCAAAGTGAAATTAATTCCAATGACCACTATTGGATTAAATGGTAAAAATATATTCTAATTCAAGTCTAAAAAAATCAAAATATAATCTAATCATATAAATAAATTAGATTAAAAAGAGGTTTTGAATTAAAATAGAACATTTTTCACTATTCATTAAAAAAATGAACTTTATCGGAAAAATACCAAAAATTTACACAAAGTAAATTTTGAAGTCCCAATTCTAAATAAGAGTTTTATTTGGTCCAATAGAATGTATAAAAGTGACCAAAACTATATTTAATGACGGTTCTCCACCAAAAGGCGATAAGTGAACCTTTAGTGAAAATTAGGGTATATATGCCTAAAATTGAATTCTTTCCGTATATTAAGCCTTTCTCTCTTATTAAATAAATGTAAAAACATTTAAAAAACATATATAATCATATTTTAGTTATTTATATCCATTCCCTCCAACACAACAGCTATGTGTTAACTACCATTTAAAATAATATTATTATATTACTAGTGTGCAACGTAAGATTTCAAAGAAACTCATTGTTGTGTATCAGGTATGCTATCGAACATAGAAACCCCTTTAAAGTAAAATTAATATTTAATTTATAAATATTAATAAAAATAAAAATTCTTTATTCTTTATTTACCTGGGGTGTTACAGGAACTATATGTCTTCATTCCTGATAGATATTGTTATATGATAACAACACTAATCATACATGCTCGTCCCATGGGATACCAAAATAAATTACACAATCCCACAATATATTTTCCAAAATTTCTATCATCCTCCCTGATTGTCAATCCATCTAGGGATGATACGAAGTAATCAAATTTAACTTTGTCACTTGGGATTTATGTAAGGATTTTAAAAATTGAGATGTAAAACTTGGATATCTATGTGACACTATTGAAATTGGTATTACATTCTGTTATATCCCTTCTCAAATATAGATTTTTTATAAGTCCTCCCCCATAGGATATTCTTGAATAGGGTTGAAATGGGAAAATTTTATGAGCCAATCCATAGTCACCTATATGGAATATAGTTTCTGTACCATTTAAGGGATACCTAATACAAAATGCATGGCTATATATTCCCATTTCCAAATAGAAATAGGCAAAGACTGCAACATAACATGTAGTCATTAATTATCTTCGTTAACCTGTTGACATGTTAAGCATCTTGTATCAAAATTAGATTCCATTATTTTCATAACAACCACAAAAAATATGCTTTAAAACACATATAAATATTATATATTCTAGTATGAACAACCTATCGCAATGGTGGTAATCATGAAAGAGTTATTCTTGACGAGTCATATGTAGATCCAGTTGATCTTGAAACCACAACACAGAACTTTAAACCAACTTCTATCCTTCAGTGAACTCCCCACAATTTTTTTTACCTCAATTAGATACATTATAAATCAGATTTCTGTGCCTCTTTATCCATCTTTAAAAATTTAGGAAAAAATGAAACTTGAAAGAAGGATGCCACTCCACCCAAGTCTTCACATTCAATGTGAATGTTAGATATGACCGACATCAACTACCACTCATTATGAGCTTATCTTTCCAAATGTTCCTATGAATTTATTCTTAATGAATCTTCCACCAAATTTCTTTTACCCAGTGTATAAATCAATCCAAAGTTAAAAATTTATTGATACTCCATTAGCATTTTTTATCTCACATTCAAGTACCATTGTGAGAAAAAATGTTTCAAGATCTTATGATCCATATACATAACAAATTTCTCACCAATGAGGTAAAACAACAATGTATTAAAATCATGAACTATGGTAGATTACTCAAAATCTTGTTTTGGGTAGGTATTATAATAAAACAATATCTATCTTGATCCATAAAAAATAACATAATATCCCACCATGAGAACACATTCCCACCCTCATCCTGAAGCATCATAATACACCACCTACCATTTTCTAGATTATGGGGAAATCACGATTGGTACTGATGTAAGGAAAAATTTAATCTCTTAAAACAACTTCTTACTTTCTTTATTATATTGGAATGGATAATTTTTCTTTTCAAAAGATTTCACAGGTGAAGCTAGTCCTGAGAAATAGAGAAAAATGTTGATAATAACTAGCTAGACCATAAAAAAATTGTAAATCGAAGAAATTATTTGGTGGTTTCCAAGAGATAATAGATGTTATCTTTTCTGGATCCATAGAAACACTATTTTATGAAATTAAATGGCCAATAAAGCATACATCATGTATCAAAAAACCAAACTTTGATAATTTCCCATACATACAATGATCACTCAAGATTATCAACCTTGTCACCAAGAGTTTCTCATGATCATCCCTATCCCTTGAATACACCAATATTTCATACAAAAAAACCACCAAAAAATGAATCTAGATACATTTGAAGTGAAACACCCCAAGATTTTATAGTATTTTATCTCTTTAAACTAATTAAATAGTTTTCGCTATAGGTAATACCAAGATCAATCGCACCACGACTTAAAAAACTAGCCGTTCAAAAGTGGTTATGAATAGTATTAACTGAATTTTGAATTTTACATATTCCATATAATTTTAACATCTATATTATGTGTTTCTCAGACATAATATAAGAACAAATTCAATTTTTATGATAAAGGAAATATTTTTTTGAAAATGAAATTTTATCGCCTTTTAATGGAGAACCCTTTTTAAATACAATATTTGACAATTTTATATATTAGATTTGAAAAAATAAAATTATTCTTTAAATTCAGGACATAAAAATTTAGTTTGGATAAATTTTTGGTACTTTTTGGATAACTTTCATATTTTGATGAATAAAAAAAATACTAAATTTTATTTGAATTTTTTTTAATCGAAATAATTTATAGTCTTAAATTATTCATTAGAGTGGTTTTAATGTATAATTAGATTACTTTTTTTATCATTTAATATAATTTATGTCATTATAAGTAATTTCACATCTTTATTGGAAATAAACACTCATCATTCTTTTGATAGTTTTTATTTTGTAAAAACAGGATTTTTGGTTTTGAAAATAGGAATTAATTTTAAATTAATTAATGAAACTTCTATATTTTGAGTTTGGTAAAACAGAATTCAATTTTTAATTTGGATTATCAAATTTAGCTTAGTGTTAATTTTTGGTATTTTTCTAAAAACATTCAATATTTTATGAATAGTGAAAAACACTTTGTTACTGTCTAAAAATGAATTTTATTTAAACAGAAAATATTTTTTTATTTAAATTAATTTTAAAGTTAAAATAGATATATAATACCTATACTGGTCCAATGTAAATAATTAGAGTCATTTTATAATATAATTAGATATATAAAATTTTATTGAACTTTTAACCTCTTTTACCCACCTTCTAGGCACATTTTCAAATTTTCATAATATAAAATTTTACCACTTCTATGAATTGAATTTAAAAAAATCCAAAAGCTACGGTTGATACCAATATGAAAAACATGGCTCAATAGAATGAAAATAGTTTTTGGTGAAAAGTAACTTTTGAATTTTATTTTCAATGGTTAAAAGTAAACAGGGTAATTAAAGGTAAATATGATATTATAATTACCCTAACATATGTCCTTATTCTATTGGATTAGTGTATTTCGACCAAAATTAACCTTAGGAATAAAATATGATTTTTTTGATTCTCATGGATTAGATTAGGACATTTATTATTATTTTATTTAAAGAAGAGTTAAAAGTGTTAAATTCAAATTTTAATAACTAAAACATTTTTAATATAGGGATATAAATAATATAATTTCTACTATAAATATTCATTATAAATATAAAAATATTTCATATGACATGGAATTTTTTTATAAATTTTATACGTTAAATAATTAAATTTATTTACGACACAATTATGATGTAGTAATTAACATATTAATGCCAGATTAAAATAATTGATATTATAAATATTAAAATAAATGTAAATTGAGACTTAAGATGCATTAAACTAATTTTTTAAATTAATATGACATATCAGGGTTTATTTAATTAATTTTTTTCGAAGAAATAATATTGTTATGACTTTCAAAAAAATCAAATACTAAATAGTGTCGAAATTGACATAAATGAATTTTGAAAACAAATACAATATTATTAAATGATATAATATTACTAAAAATAAAAGGTTTAAACAAAAGGCTTATATAATGATATATATGTCAATAATTTACAACTTTGGTTTCTATAGGATTTTTATAGTATGTTTATTAACCATTTATTTTAATAATACAAGAAGACATGTTAAAAGTTAAACTATTTAAATAAGAGTTAAATCTAAATGTTAAGGTTAATATGGTGACCTAACTTGCCTAAAACAAATATTTTTAGAGGATTTAGAACCATCCCCACATTATCCTTGAAATAAATCAATTTTTAGCCATTAGAAACCAAAAATGAATTTATAATAAAATAATATTTCAAGCTTTTCCTAAGGTGCCCCTCACCTCTCTTAAAAAAGAGCACTTCCCCTTCTCTTAACTTCATACCTCCAAATCCATTTGTCTTGGCCAACCCCTGCTCAAATATCCTACCAACTACCTTCATTTTATCCTAGAGTCCTTACTTTGATAAAAAATCTATCCTTACGATCCATTTTGATTAAATCAAAATGAAGCACCGAAAGAAGAGGTAATAATTTCTTCACCTCTTTAAAATTTAACATCTTTTTCCACTTACTCTTTCTTTGTTGTTTACAAACCAAAATATTAACTCCATTAGATTCATAAAAATGTGATTTTATTATAAATATGGTGAAACCATATTATTTAGTCTATCCATCCTATTAATAACAAAGTCACCATATATGCGTACGTACGACTTACCATCTCCACGTTGTGGTGTAGTTTGTTATTCAACACTTCATTATTTTTATGAGTATAATAATGAATATAATTTATTTAAATAATAAATATAACATTTTAATGATTTTTATATATAATATACCATCCAATTATATATAATTTCACCATTAATAGAATGATATCGTCGCTCGTGCGTGTGTACAACTTATTGTCTCCCTGACAAGATGAGATTCATTTCCACGTTCACCATTCAACAATGGTTATAAAAAGGTATATTATTAAAAAGTATGTAATATATGAAATAATAATGATACTGGATGTATATATATATATATACATATATCTCATTAACTCACTCCCCTTCAATGCGATATGAAAATAGAAACAACGTATATGCGTACGTATGGCCTACCACCTCCATAAACGGTGTTTTCCATTTCATATATCAATCTATTATAAATATTTATATTCTAAATATATATGATATATAACTCATTTTTTATATTATGTAATTATTTAAATCATCATCTATGTGATATGATTAAGAATAACAAATTAAAACACGTATGATAAAAAATCAATTATTACCCGAAATGTTAATTTAACGTAGAAATTATTAATAAATTGGTAGTATAAATTCATAAATGAATCATGTATGATATCATAAATATTAATATAGTTCTAGTATAATTTAATAACAAGATATGGTCATTATATAGGAGGCTAAACTTACCCTCGACTAAAGTAAAGTACAATGTAAGGGCTAATTCCTCAATCTCATTATTATCTGAGATTAATTATGTGTATGTTTTTAATGATACATATTAATTATCAATGTCCATTTTTCATAAAAGAGTTTTCTAAAGGATTATTTTAAGGTACTATTTAACTAAAAAATCATTTTAAATGTTCTAAATATTTATTTTTCTAAATCCTTCTCATTAATTTCCTTGTTTTCAAAATGGCTTTAAGGATTTATTTATATGGACATGAATGTTTTAACATGATAATTACTTTAAAATGTTTCAAAGTGGTATGTGACACTTTTATTAATAAATATTCTAAATGATTTCTTTAAAAAATTGTGTGACTTTTAAATGATTTCATGAAAATGGGTATTTCACTCCAAGAGTTTTACTGATCATTTTCAACTATATCAACATCCTTTACAAGATATTATTTTTGATTGAGTTTAATTTATTATAATAAAATCTTCCATATTTTATTGAATGAGTTATGATATGTTTTACTATGGATGTTATATTTTTAAACCATTCATGGTTTATAGATTCATTATTGACATTTTTATGCTAGTATTAATACAAATGATTATGCTGTGTTTCAACATTTTCATATGAGGAATACAATGGACTTAGTAAGTGACGGGTGGGGCTCGTTATAGCCCCTCGATGCATCGGTAGGTCTCATGAGACAAACTACTATCTTGGAATAATTCTTTGAAAAAAATCATATTTTTAGTCTTGGCATGAGCCCTTGACTATGTGGTAATGATGTCCGACATTAGGCATTCCCCCCTTATGAAATTAGTTACTACATGTGATTATTCGACTAATAGAATATCCATGTGCATATTTATATGGTATTGTTTGATTTATTTTTGCCAGATTTTGTTCAATATTATGTTTAAAATGACTATTTTTTATTACACATCTAGTATTAAAAGATTATATCTTCTGTGAAATTATTCACCCTTACTGAGAATCTGAGCTCACCCCTTTCTTATGTTTTATTTTCCCAGGATTCAAAGAAGTGTACTGTGATTTATATGTAGTTTTAAGATAGAATAATATTGGAATTATAAAAGGATTATCAATGTTTTATTTTATGTTATAAATTGTAATGTAATGTTCATGTATGTAATATATTTTCCAAGACTGCTAAACTGATCGGTCCCTGAAGACTTGATTTCTTATAATCATGCCAATGCATTAAAATAATGCACCAACTCTGTGCTTCTAGGGCCAGGGAATCATAGTTGGTATCAGTGAATGTTTAGAAATAACCTTAGAAACTATATTTAGAAAAACTCTTATTAGAGAACATTACCCTAAGATAAAAGTTTTAGATTAGTATAGAATAACTTCTTAGAATTTTGGTAATGTAGAGATTTTGTGAATTTTCCAAGGAGTACATCCCTATCTAGATACGAGCAGGTAGAGGCGGCTTTGGAACAGATCTTCCTATGAGTGAAAACTCTAACAAGGTGTTTGGAGATTGACCTGGGGTATCCTAGTACATGACAACATGACTTGATGCACTATTTGTTACGACACTCCCAAGGGATATGCTTAGCATAATTCACATTTTCATTACAAACCATTATGAAGGATTTAAGAGTAAATACTTCCTTAATGAATTTTTTTATGATTAGGATTATATTTATAAACATTTCAATTTATTTTTGGTATTTTACAAGTTTGGAATTATGCATTACGATTCATAAACTAACCTAGTGTATGCCATTGTTTAGAAATGGTTCCCAGTAGAAGGAATGAGAACTCTATCAATACACAAGATCCAAAAAGTAAGAAGGATCGTATCTTTTACAGTATTAATCCAAAATTTAGAAGGGAAATATTCCCCCATGTATTCTCATCATATGAAGAAATCGTATCATGTGTTAATATGATAAGTAAATAACTCTCTGAGTCCTATGTATTTAAAGGGAAGTGAGATAATAAAAGGATGGTAGAGAGAACGATGGATAGAGGGAAAAAAGAAAGAAGGATTTTCCCATATGAGATAACTGTGGAAAGAATTACCTTGGTAAAGGCTTGAAGGTAATGAGAGTTTTTTATATTTGTGGAGGAAAAGGACACCAAGTACGTGATTTCAAGGGTATGAAAAGGTTTCAAATGTACAATACTTCATCATCAAGTAGTTATGACACTATGAGAATCAATGTCCCAATCATCAGAGCATACCACAAATAATGATATTGGATAATAATCAAGTTATTATACTACCAAAGATAAAGAGGAATAATTAGTGTTCTTATATTATGTGATTTGAGTGTTGTATCAACGATTTACTGGTTATATTAATTATGGAAATAAATAAGTATGGCACTACAGTACTATTTAATTGGGGAATTGAGAATATATGCTACCAAGAAAAGTGACTCCATATCAAGTTAAATTCTTTTGAAAATACATTGTTTAAGGAAAGATAATCCTTAATATGGTCTTGATACTAAGGTAGTGATTTTGGAATAATATATGGTTTATTTGGATAAATTATATTGGATATTCTTGACGACCATGGAACTGATTAATGGATTTTTATTCCAAAATTTTTGTAGTATTAAATTTTTTTGGATATAAGGAATATATCCTATATTAATTAAGGAATAAGGGAGAATGAATGTAATAAATAAGGTATTATGGTAATTCAGGGTGTTAAACATTTTTTATGAGAATAAATGATTAAGGTAGTTACATGATATTATGTGGAAAAAAGAGATCTTCATTTTGTTATGTTGTCCTCCCTTATAAATTTTTGGACTATGAGTTTGGACACAATAATTATGGATAAGTATAAATTTTGGAATGGATTAATTTGGACATTGGAAACTATGGTTTAATATTAAAACATTTCTTTAGATTTTTTTTGGAATTTTTTATAAAAAGGACAACATAAAGGTTGGGCAATAACCCATCATGTCCGGCAATGCCACGAGACTTGAACCTGCAACTAAAAGGTGATAAAAGAACATCACCTACCACTATCCTATGTGATGTCCTGGTTTTTATAATGTAGTTTTTTTAAATGTTATGATAGATAGATTATTAATTATTTTTTTTGAAACCCAATACTATTAGGATAAATAAGAAATTTTTTAATTCTATTATCTTTTGGAGTGAAAGATGAGTTTGTGGTAGAAGTTAGTTGAAGGATATAACTATACATATAAATTAGTTTTTTATCTTATTATATAAAGAAATTAATTCTTAAACTTTAGGGAAGGGATCTTAAAACCAAAAATGTGTTATCCTAATACCTTATGTTTTGTTGAACTGATGGTATTTAAATCATCGTAGATTTATCGCTTTGAGGCCCTCAATATTCTATTTATTTTTCACTTATTTGTGATTGATGAACTTAATCACTCACTATAAATTTTTACGTTTATTCCAAAAATTATATTTCTCTAATTTCCACCAATGTTATTCTATTTGAGATCATAATTTGGTGGTGACTTTTTTATTTCCCTTTCCCACTTATTAAGACTAAATTTTATTTTCCTGATTTATGATGTGGGTTTTCCAAAAAGGTACTTTCTATTTTTAACCTTTTATTTTAGATGAAAAACTTAAAATTAAGAGGTAATGATTTATTTAAGGAGGAGAGAATGTAACATCCCATGATTAAATAGTACGTTATCTCTTTAAATCAATTCAATAGTTTGCGCTACACACAACACCATGTTCGAGCACCCCACGACATACTAAACTAGACGTTCAAAAGTAGTTATGAATAGTATTAATTGAATTTTGAATTTTATGTATTCCATATATTTTTAACACAAATATTATGTGTTTATTAGACATAATATCAAAACAAATTAAATTTTTCTACAGAAGGAAGTATTTTTCAGAAAATGTAATTTTATCGCCTTCCAATGGAGAACCCTTTTTAAATCCAATATTTGACACTTTTATATATTATATTTGAATAAAATAAAATTCTTCTTTAGAAGCGGGAAATAAAAATTTAGTTTGGATAAATTTTTGGTACTTTTCTAATAACATTCATATTTTGATAAATAGTGAAAAATACTAAATTATAATTGAAAAAAACTTTTTTAATCCAAATAATTTATAGTGTTAAATTATGAATTTGATTGGTTTTAAAGTATAATTGGATCATATTTTTATCATTTAATATAATTTAGGTCATTATAAGTAATTTCACATTTAAATTAGACGTAAACACATGTCAATCTTTTGATATTTTTTACTTTTTATAAACCCGATTTCTGGTTTTAACAATGGGAATTTATTTAAAATTAATTAATGAAACTTATATTTTTTTAATTTGGTAAATTATAATTCATTTTTAAATTCAGATTATTAAAATTATCTTAGGGTGAATTTTTTGTATTTTTCTGAAAACTTTTAATTTTTGATTAATAGTGGAAAACACTGCGTTATTGTTTAAAGCCAACTTTTATTTAAATAATTATAATTTTTTATTTAAATTTATTTTAAAGTCAAAATAGATACATAATACCTATATTATTCCAATGTAATTCATTGGAGTCATTTTATAATAATATTATATATATAAAATTTTATTGAACATTTAACGTCTTTTACCCACCTTCTAGGAACATATAAATTTTTTCATAAAATGTGATTTTACCACTTCTATGAATTGAATTGAAAAAATAAAAGAGAAAATATTTACATTAGTAAGTAACATTTGGCTCAATAAGATGAAAATAATATTTGGTTTATAGTTACTTTTGAATTTTATTTATCACATTTAAAAGTAAATAGGGTAATTAAAGGTAAAAATGATAATATATTTACCCTAACAAATGTCCTAATTCTATTGAATAAGTGTATATTGACCAAAATAAACCTTTGGAATAAAATATAATCCTTTTTGATCCACTTGTATTAGATTAAGACATTTATTATTATTTTAGTTAAAGAAGAGTTAAAAGTGTTAAATTCATATTTTAATATGTAAAACATTTTTAATATAGTTTTATAAAGAAAATAATTTCAACTATAAATATTCATTATAAATATAAAAAGATTTCATATGTCACATAATTTTATTTATAATTTCAGACATTAAATTATTAAATTTATTTATGACAGAATGATGATGTAGTAATCACCATATTAATGCAGGATTAAAATAATTGATATTATAAATTAAAAATAAATGTAAATTGAGACTTATGATGAATTACACTATGTTTATAGGTCAATATGACATTTTAGAGTTGATTAAATGATTTATTTTTTGAACAAATCAGATTGTTATGACTTTCACAAAAACTAAATAAAAAATAGTGTCAAAATCGACATTAATGATTTTTTTAAACAAGTAATATATTATTAAATGATATAATATTCATAAAAATATAAGGTTCCACAAAAGGAATTATATAATGATAGTTATGTCAATAATTAACTACTTGGGGTTCTCAAAGCTTTTTTATAGTAAGTTTATTAACCATTGATTATAATAATACAAGAATACATTTTAAGTGTTAAACAATTTAACTAAGAGTTAAATGTAAAAGATAACATTATTATGGTGACCAGAACTTGTCTATAATATATTGGTTGAGAGGATTTAGACCCATACAACCTTATACAATAAATAAATCAATTTCTATCAATTATAAACTGAAAATTATTTTATAATAAAATAATATTTCAAGATTTACATAAGCTTCCCCTCTCCTCTCTTATAAAAGGGAACTTCCCATTCTCTTAATTTAACACCTCCAAATCCATTTGGCTTGTACAAAACTAGCTCAAATATCATAAAAACTACCCTGAATCCATTCTATAGGCCTTCTCTTGATCAAAAACCCAACTTATGGAACCCTTTTGATCAAATAAAAAGGAAGTACCTGAAGAAGAGGTAATAATTTCATCACCTCTGTCAAAGTTATCTTCTTCTTCCACTTTCAATTTCTTTGTTGATTCCATACTAAAATAATAACCCCAACATATTCTATATAATGCGATTTTATTATAAATATGGTACAACAATATTAATTATTCTCTCCATCCTATGAATAATTCTCTCCATCCTATGAATAACAAAGTCACCATAAGTGCATACATATGGCTTAACGTCTCCACGTTGTGGTGTAGTTTGTTATTCAATACTACATTATTTGGATGAGTATAATAATGTGTGTAATTTTTGTAAATAATAAATATAACATGTTAATTATTCTTTATATTTAATATACCATCCTATTATATACTATTTCACCATCAATAGAATGAGATCGTCGCTCCTACGTACATACGACTTACCACCTCCATGACGCAATGGGATTCATTTCCACGTTCACCATCAACGATGATTATAAAAAATGTATATTATTAATAAGTATGTAATATATGATATAATAATTATACTTGAAATATATATATATATATATACATATATCTCATTCACTTACTTCCATTCAATACGAAATTAATACAGAAACAGCGTTTAGGCATATGTACGACCTACAATCTCCATAAACGATGTTTTCCATTTCATATGTATATATATAATATATATTATAAATATTTATATTCAAAATATATCTGAGATATCAATCATGTTTTATATTCTGGATGTATTTAAATCATGATCTAACTGATATGATTAAGAATAACAAGTTAAAACATGTATGATAAAAAAGAGATTATTAACCGAAATATAAATTTAACATGGAAATTATTATTAAATGGGTAGTATAAATTCATATATAAATCATGTATGATATCGTAAATATTAATATGGATCTGGTATAATTTAATTACATACTACAATCATTATAATGGAGGTTAAACGTACCCTCGACTAATGGAAAGTACATGGTAAGTGTTAATTCCTCAATCCCATTATCATAAAAGATTGTTTATGTGTATGTTTTTACTGGGAAATATTTATTATCCATGTCCATGTTTCTAAAAAGAGTTTTCAAATGGATTATTTTTAAGGTACTCTTGAACTAAAACATTATTTTAAACATTTTAAATATTTATTATTCTAAATATTTCTCATTAATGTCTATGTTTTCAAAATAGCATTAAGTATTTATTTTTATGGACATAAATGTTTTAAAATGTGAATTAATATAAAAAGTTTCAAATTGGTATGAGAAACTTTGATTCAAATATATATTTTAAATTTCTTCTTTTATAAATTGTGTGACTTTTTAATGATTTCATGAAAAAGGGGTATTTCACTCAATGAATTTTTCTGAACATTTTTAACTATATCAACAACCATTACTAGGTATTATTATAGATTATGGTTGATTTATTATTAAAAAATATTCCATATTATATTGAATGAGATATGATATGTTTTACTATAGTTGTAATATTTTTACACCATTC
The DNA here is from genome assembly GCA_963277665.1 of Viscum album. NCBI lineage: Eukaryota > Viridiplantae > Streptophyta > Magnoliopsida > Santalales > Viscaceae > Viscum > Viscum album. The sequence goes on along the minus strand of OY728134.1, from coordinate 563,966,785 downwards.
ATGGTTTATGGATAAATTAATGAAATTTTATTTTTCTAGTATTAATATGAATGTTTATGTTATGCTTCAACATATTCATATGAAGAATGCAATAGACCTAATAAGTGAAGGGTGGGGCCTGGTATAGCCCTTGGATGTATCGGTAGGTCTCATGAGACAAAGTAATGTCTTTTCACAAGGCCTTGAAAAAATATTATTTTTAGTCTTGGCACGACCACTTGACTATGTGGTAATGATGTCCAGTATTAGGCATTCCCTCATTCTGAAATTAGTCACTACATGTGATTATTCAATTAGTAGAATATCCTTGGTTATGTTTATAAGGTAATGTTTGATTTATTTTTTCCATATTATGTTCAATATTATGATTAAAAAGGATGTTGTTTTTATTACTCATCATTCCTTAAAAGTTTATAGCTTTCGCTAAATTATTTACCATTACAAAGCATCTGAGATCACCCCTTTCTTATGTTTTATTTTAACATAATTCCAAGAAGTGTACCATGATTTATAAGTAGGTTTAAGGTAGAAGAATAAGGTAATTGTCAATGAATTATCTATGTTTTATTTTTTTTAGAAATTGTAATGTAATTTTCATGTAAGTAATCTATTTTTCAAGGCTACTAAACTGATCGGTCCTTTGGGACTTGATTCCTTGTAATCATGCCAATGTATTAAAATAATGCACCAGCTTTGGGATTCTGGGGTCGGGGCATTATGTAAAATATCTGACGTATCATGTCCACTAAAACATCAGGTGAATTCATAATACCAAAAGGAATTACCACATACTCATAATGGCCATATACACTCCTGAAAGCTGTATTTGGAATATATTCTTTCCAAAGGAAAAATCGGTGATATACTGATTACTGGTCAATTTTGGAGAACCACTGAGATCCCCTCAGTTGATAAATTATATCATCGATATGTGTAATTGGATAACTATTCATTATCACTACTTGTTTACGTTTAAGAAAATACACCCAAAAATTAAGGGTTCCATCCGCATTTTTGAGAAACAAGACTGGTTCTTCCCCTAGAGGCATGCTAGGTTGAATGGAAACTTTTCTTTCAAACTCTTCCAACTGCACCTTTAGTTCCCTCTATTATATTGGTTCCATATAATAAGATAAAATGGAAATAAGAGTAGACTCAAGGTGGATATTAATCATTATATCCAAATCTATCAAAGGTATAAAACCTGATAATATTATTTGGAAACAATATGGAAACTAATAATTCAATTCTAGAAAACATCTATTCTTAACCTCTTTCATCGATTCTATAGTCAATGCTTCTAACTGGTATGATATTGTTTCAACTACTAGTTCTAACAAACACTTTGAACCTACCTTTACATTTCGGTCTCCTCAAAATAGATACTTGATGCCATTTTTAATTGTAAAACTGACATTTATGGTGTACCAATATATGTGAGCCACAAACATCATCAACCAATCCATACTTAAGACTATGTTAAAGAAATCCATCTTCATCACTAATATATACCATATTAAATTCGATCCATAAATTGTTATATAACTTCTCTACATATAAAGGCTCAACATTTACGTTGTCCAATATGAGTTTTATGTTTCAACAATGATAGAATCATATCATTATTTAAAGAAAGAAATTATACAACATGAGAAGATATAATGGAATGGGAAGAACTCATATCAAAAAATTATTCCATAAGGGTAGAATTTAAAAGAATCGTACCTCTCACCATCAATGATCCAAAATGATCATGCACAACAACTTTTTTAGATCTATATCACTCCATAATTGCTACACATTGTTCCTTTTTTCCCTTTTGAGATTTCCCTTATTGAGGAGTAATGGAATTACTAGAATCCCTAGGGTTATCTCTATTCTACTAATGAGACTAATTCTCCTACCCTTGTCATGTAAAAGCATATGATGCATGTTAAACCTAAGAAGTGTCCCAAACACCCTAGCTCAGAGTAATGTGGTAATAGAATTGATGATTCTCAATTTTGTTGGAATAGTGGAATTAACTTGGTTCTGTCATACACATGTTTCATGAAGTCGAAGGAACATCATTTGAAACATCCATCTAATATCATGGGTCTTGGAGGAAGATTCAATAATCCAACCATGTGGTATTGATCCATTATCTTACCATTGAAATAGGTGTCCCTCTTCTAATTTCTCCCAATATTAGAGTTCCCACCATTTACCATAGGTATCAATATACTCTCTCCACCTATACCTTCTGAGATTTCCTTTTAAGCCACTCTCTCTCTACTGACCATCTCGTTATAATTCATTATATAGACCATGAAAATCGTTGAGGGAATCTCCTGCCTCATCCCCAATTCAAATATACATTCCTTAAAGGATGCACTAGCAACAACTTATGGGGTATAGTGGACTACATTCATAAATTTACCACATACTATTTGAATGTGAGGATCTACTATTTTAAGATGAAGTATCCCATTGTTATATCAATTTTTAATGTACGAGGATTGTTTTTTTATTGAAAAACTCTTTATAATCCTCCCATTAAATGTGTTGGATTAATTTACCCTAAATCGCTAAATACCTCTATTAGAGTGAAAGATCCTCCAGCATATATATCATCAGCATGAATTTTAGCTCAGTTGTTGTTCTATATAAATCAAAGATATGATTCATCTTATTCATCCACATATCTACCTTCTATGTTCCCAAATCACCCTAAATGTTGGGTAGATACTAGTTTGGAAACTGGACTGAATAATTCACTTCCCTTGTTTCATCTATATTTTTCCCTCTTTCCAAAACAAGAAAATCATGGACTATACAGTAAACTAGCTATTGGTTAACTTGTGGCTTAGGTGAAACCACATTCTCGGCAGATTCCTTTGGTTGGATCATACAACACGTACCATGTGAAATATTCTATAAAAAGAACAAATGTCATAAGCCTCACTCTCTAGAAACTGTAGGATTAACACATTTAAAATTTTACCACATCATAAATAGCACAATAGTGATTTAAAAAATTCATCATTTCCCATGTTCAACCATTTTTGAAAATATTACATGCCATAAAAAAGCATACTAGTTGAAAAATAACCATTTCATTCCTGTCGAAAATATCACATTTGAAAATAACTTTAATAATTTTTAAAAATGAACACTTTTGGGAAAAATCATATATCACTACTCAAAATTAAATATGGAATCCAAGTGGTAAGTAATTTCTATATGCATGTCATTATATTATAATTAGATAAACCCATAAAAATGATATTCTAATTCCTATAACTATCTCTAAAAAAGTCATTTACCCAACTCCCTAGAAACCTGATGTTCAACATAATAAGGATAACTACATCTTTTTAGGTTATATCTTTCATGTCCCGAAAATCCTACTCCTTTATACCATCCCAACATAAAGAATAAACCAAAATTAATTTTAACTCGAAGACCAATAGAACTAATGAATGCTTGTTCTAAAAAGAAAATCGGGAGGACCTAGGCTGTTACAACATGTAACATCATTCCCCTACTCATTTAATTAAGAAGATGGAAATATATTACTTGGTATGATGAGACATCTCCGAGTCACCAAAGGCTAGAAATAAATGTCATGGGATTCAATAAAAGTGGGGGATGATTTTACCTTTTGAAAATAAAATAACCCAAACAAACACACCATAAAAAAATAACTACAAAGTGATGAATTATAAAAATTTATAAAAATTAAGGAAATAACACTAATATAAAAACAAAAAATAAACAATACCAGAGTGGAAGACTACAATATCAAAGTACACAAAAGAAGATAAAACAAAAAGACTCCAATGAACAACTCCAAATATCATAGCATGATCTGTGATCTAACTCCACAAAAAATCCCAAGTATCATGATGCAACACTAATTTAACACCCCAAGATTCTATAGTATGCTTCTCTTTGAATAATATAGTAGTGTGTGTTGTACGCAGCTTCGAGTTCTAGCACAAACCACAACCAATCAAACTAGCCATTATGAATATTAATACCCACCTTTTTAAATTTTATAAATTTTATCTTTCAAAATGGACTTCATTTTTGGAATTGGAATATCTAAATTATCTTAGGGTGAATTTTTGTACATTTTTGAAAACTTTCTTATTTTGATGAATAGTGAATATTACTAAATATTAATTAAAAACAACTATTTTAATCAAAATAATTAATAGTGATAAATTAGAAATTTGAGTGGTTTTAAAGTATATTTAGAATATATTTTTACCATTTAATACAATTTTGTTCATTGGACGTAATTTTACATTTAAACAGGACATTAAAAAGTGTCAATCTTTTGATAATTATTATTTCTTAAAAACACGCTTTTTGTTATGATAGCGGGAATTAATTTTAAATTAATTTCTGCCACTTCTATGTTTTTAATTTTGAAAAATGGATTCCTTATTTAGATTCAGGATGTCCAAATTGTGTAAATAGGTATCTTTTACTTTTATACATTTTGAATAATTACTTCGATAAATATTTTTTTTACCATGGTTAAAAGGTAAATCCGATAAATAAGGGTAAAAAATAATATTATAATAATAAAAAATTACCCTAAAACGTATCAAAAACCTATTAGTTGATACATTTCCGTCCATGGGCATCTTCTGGTCGATTTTGGGACCCCATTGATCCACTTGCAAGTGATAATGACACATTATATTAATTAAGTTAAAGTAAATACAAAAATGACATAAGCATATATCTTTTAGAAAAACAATTTTTACATATTTTTACATATGTTATATTTTCGAGTATAAATATTAATTAGAAATATAAAACGATTTCCTATATAATGGTATTTTATTTATAATTTTTAGACATTGAATAATTAAATTTATTTACGACACAATAATGATGCAGTATTTTCCTTATTAATTAAAGAATTAAATAATTGGTATTATAAAAGTTAAAATAAATATAATTTGAAAGTTTTGATGAAATCCATGAATTTTATTTGTTAATATTACATGTTAGGATTATTTAAATGAATTTTATTAAAATTAATAAAGTTTTTAAGACTTTAACAAAAATCAATTATTAAATAGTGTCAAAATTGACATAAATGAGTTTTTAAAAACATTATTATATTATTAATTGATATTCTATTCCTAAAAATATAAGGTTCAGCCAAAGGAAAAATATAATGATAGGGGTATTATTTATGGACCACATGGGGGTCACTTGAATGTTTATAGTGAGTTAATTAACCATATAATATAAAAATACAAAGAGACATGGTAAATGTGAAACAAATTAACTAAGAGTTAAAAATAAAAGATAAGGTTAATATAGTGACCCAAATCTATCTAAAAAATATTTGTTGAGTTATTTTCGACCCATCCCCACCTTAGACTTTAAATAATCCACTTTGGAACCATTAGAAACCTAATAAGAATTTATTATAAAATAATATTTCTAGTTTTCCCTAAGGTTCCCCTCACCACAAGTATAAAAGGGCTCTCCCCCTTCTCTAAAATTAATACCTTCAAAGCTTTTTGGTTCGGCCAAAACCTGCCCAAATATTCTCTAAACTTCCCTAACTTCATCTTATTGGCCTTACATTAGTCAGAAATCCATTCTAAGGAGCTCTTTTGATTAAATCAAAATGAAGAACACTAAGAAGAGGTAATATTTTCACCACCCTCTTTCAAGTCCCTTTCTTCATACACTTCTTATTTCATTGTTATTTACATTATTAAATAATAACTCCAGTGTATTATATATACTGTGATATTATTATAAATATGGTACAACCATATTCAGTATGCTATCCATCCTTTGAATGACATGTCACCATACGTGTGTATGGACGACCAACCAACTCCATGTCGTGGTGTAATTGTTATTCAATATATTATTATTTGGATGGGTATAATAATGATGTGTAATTAATTTAAATAATAAATATAACATGATAATGATTCTTTATATATGATATACCATCGAATTATATATTATTTTATTATCAAAACAATGATATTGTTGCTCGTGCGTACATACAGATTACTGTCTCCACAAACGCGATGAGATTCATTCCCCATCATATCCATTCAAGTATAAATTTCATTTGATGATTACAAATAATGATTAGACACATGATATAATTATTTATATGAATAAGATACATCCCATCCATAAAAAATATGGCTCACATAACAAATAATATAAAGGAAAACAAATCTGTTAACACCTGAAACGACGATAATACTAAGATATTATCAACAAATCAATGTTAAAAGATCATATATGATATCATATTAATGTATATGATTCTTGTATAATTCAATAAAATTTATTTCACAATTATATAGGAGGCTGACTTACCCTCGACCAAGGAAAAAGTAAAATGTAAGGGGTTTCTTATCTCACTTTTAATTCTGTGATATTTCCATTGTTCACCACTTATTTATTGCTTGTGGTGTGTGTACTGCCCATGATTGTATTCATCGTGCAATATAATTTAATTTATAGATATTTAAATCATAATTTTATGATACTTATTTCATTGGTGTATGTTTCATAAATTACCAAATTGGTAATGGAATTTGAAATTTCAATTTCCACTCATTCGGATTTACACATACTTCATTGATTATTTTACTCCAAGATTATGTGTGGAATCAGTACTCATTTTCTTATGTCATAATTTCCACTCCCAATTCCATGGATATACTTTTGATACACATAATCACACCATTTATAAATTCTCAAGTCATCTATATAAACTTGATAAGAGTAATTTTAACTCAATCTCCATTTATTGAGTTAAATATAAAATTCATTGGCGTTGTTTTTACAAGAATATGTGTGAATGTCCTCTGACAGATTTAAATTGAATATCAATTCATATTGAAGGTATTTCTATTTTTCACACATAATTATGTCATTGATTTATCCTTAAACTAAGGATGTGGTCTTTATAAGAGATTTCATCACAATTTACATTCCATTGAGACTTCTTTGTTGTTATACACCAAATCACTTTTATATGGTGTATATAATGTACATTGACATAGTATATCATGAATCCCTTTATTCTCATGATATTAAAAAGTTTTGATTACCTCAATTATTTGTATTCAAGTGTCTCTCTTTTGGTTAGGAACTCTAACTAAAATATCATTTTTAAAATGTTTTAAAGATTTATTATTCTAAATCTTTCTCATTAATGTCTGCGTTTTAAAAATGATTTTAAGGTTTTATTTATATGGATATTAATGTTTTAAAATTTAAATTCATTTTTGAAAGTTTCAAATTGGTATGGGATACTTTGATTCAAAAATCTATTTTAAAAAACTTATTGATAAATAGTGAGACTTTTAAATGTTTTAAAGAAAAAGGGGGATATTTATCTCAAATAGTTTTGATGATTATTTTCATGAGGATCATATATTACAATACAATATTCCATATTGTATTGAATGAGTAATGTTTGACTGTGGATGTTCTATTTTTATACCATTAATGGTTTGTGGATAAAGTATTTACATTTTGTTTTCTAGTTATAATAAGAATGTTTATGTTATGTTTCAAACTTTTAATACGATGAATGCATTAGACATAGTAAGTGACGGGTGGTGCCCGCTATAGCCCCTCGATGCATCGGTAAGTCTCATGAGACAAACTAGTGTCTTGGCACAAGGCCATGACAAAATCTTATTTGTAGTCTTAGCACAAGGCCTTGACTATGTGGTTATGATAGTCTGGAATTATGCATTCCATCATTATGAAAGTGGTTATTGATATTGCATGTGATTATTCGACTAGTAGAATATCCATGTGAATAAGTAAGTGGAATTATTTTTTTATCTTTGCCATATTATGTGGAAGTTCATGTTTAAAAGGCTTTTGTTTTAGTTATACATTGCCTTAAATGTTTATGTTTATTTATAAAAGTTTGAACTATATTGTTATCCTTACTGAGCTTCTGAGCTCACCCCATTCAATGTTTTAAATTTTTTCTAGGATGTGAAGAAGTAATTTTTGAATGACTTGTAGGGAATGTATGAGGGGATATGAAAACAAGATGTTTTTTTAGTTCTTTTCACATTATGATGTAATGAATATATCTAGTGATTACAAGGCTACTAAACTAATCGTTTTTTCGATACTTGATCTTTTGTGATCATGCCAATGTTATGTAATAATGCACCGACTCTGGATAACTGGGGTCGGGGCATTACAATTGGCATCAGAGGAAGTTTAGTACAAACCTTGGAAGCTAGATTTAGATACACTCTGATTAGAGGACATAGCCCTAAGATATACATTGAGGATTATATTATATGAACTTCCTATAATTTTGGTATTGTAGAGATTTTGTGATTTTTCCAAGAAATAAATCCCTATCTAGATAGGAGCAGGTAGAGGCAGATCTAGAACATATGTACCTAGGGGTAAAACCTGAAAATACAACTTTGAGATAGACTCAAATGTGAACTGGTGCACAATAACAGGCCTTGCTTCACTCTTGGTTACAACACTCATGGTGTATATTCTTAGGATAATTTAAATTTTCTTTACAAACTATTTGAAGTAATTTAATATAATATTAGAATAAATTAACTTGTTTTATCATATGGTGTTTCAAATTAAGAATACAGTGTCATGATATTATCTAAATGATTTTATGACTACTGTGACCCACACAATGCATTCTGGTTTTAGTCAACGGCTGGATTCCAAGGAAGTCATAGTAACTTTGAGAATGATGTACAAGGTGCGAACAATGGTGGAAATGAGAAACAAAATGGAATGTTGATAGGTGTAAAAGATATCCTGTTCATACCAAATCAGTTTTCCAAAAATATGAGCAACAAAATATATATTAACCAACTCCCAGACTCAACAAAGAAGAGGAAGGTGGTGAATGATAAGAGCTCCAGTAGTGGATACCATCGGGAAAGGAATCCTCAATTTCCATCATGCAAGAAATGTGGAAGGAGACACCCAGGAAAGTGTCTCAATGGAAAAAAGAAATCCTTTACGTGCGGGAAATAAAGACATAAAGTGAAGAATTGCTGAGGAAAAATGAATAGTAATATGGAAGAAAATAAAAATTGTCCCAAGAATCCATTTACAGTCATTTTCTGTAAATGTAGGGGACCTGACCATTACCAGAGTGAATGACCTATTCTCTAGGATATTTTCTTGGTCAAAGAAAAAGATATTTGGAAATAAATGGTTGGAGAAATGTTTAAAAGTATTAGTTCTCCTTATTGATGGGATTACTTTTGAATAATTTTCTCCTCTATTTGTAACCCTGTGGCTTTCCATGTGAGAATGATATTTGAGAATGACTTATCTTTTCTCTTGTGGATAAAGTAATAAATAACCATTTGGTTTTATATGATCTTTGGGTTTGAGGAAATTACATGTTATTATATTTTGGGATGAAAATGCAAGGTATGAGATAAAATTTGTGGTTAAATTATGTTATGGTTATTTTGAGGAATTTATCTCATTTTGGTGATGTTATAAAATACAGTTTTTGAAAAAGGACAACACGAAGACCGTGTGACAACCCGGCGCATCGAACAAAGATGTGGTAATCGAACCCACAACTAAAGTCCGATTGGGATTTATCGCCTACCACTGGACTACGTGAAGTCCCTAGTTAGTGTGACTAATTATTTTTAGTTAAATGATTTTATTAATCAACAATAAGTTGCTTTGGGATCTTATGTCTTATAAAATGAATACCCTTAGTATAAGAAATTGATTTTGTGATTAAGTGATAAATGTTATTTTGGAAAACGTTCTATTTGTTGGGAACACTATATGCCTATGTAAATTATAATACTATGGGTTTTCATTTGAGGATTAATGGTAGATTTTTATCTATGTTGTTACTGTGTATTTTTTGTGATTTGGGTTATTTATGTCAATGATTGACCTATAATAGAAAATATGTGATTAGGTTAATTACTTTTTAGTATGTGAATTTAAGAGTAGTTGATTTCATTTAGAGATACAATTTAACGTGGAAGAAAACACAACCCAAATTTTCAATTTTTTTGTTTTAAATATTATTTTGGATTATATATATGGATTTAAGGACAATCATTTATTGAATGGTATTCATTTAACTTTTGGGTATTGTTGGTTTAATTTTAGAAATTAAGATTAGTGTTTCTTTCTCTAAAGGAATATCCTTTTGGGGGATCATCAAATATTTTACTAACCATTTTGGTTTTGATTAGTCTCTAAAGACAAGGTAAATATATATTTTATCCTTTGTGGATCATGTGATTCTCTAGATGTTTATTCTATCTCTTCTACTATGACCAAGTCTTCTGTAATACTCATCATTTAAAAATGATTCAGTAGTAAAAATTTATTAAAGAATGAAACTTTAATTAAAAATTAAGTATATCTATTTATGTTCTTATTCAATCTCAGAAATGAACTCCTCATCTTTATGTAATGTAACTTAAAAAAAAGTTTGTCCATTTACATTTCCTACTGGGAAACTAATGACCGATTGTCCCATCAAAAGTTTGTGGTTTTCTTGTTGTTAACTTTATCCTGATCATGTTTTATATTACTCTCCATCAGAACTTGAAAATTAGTTTATAATCCATATCCATGTTTTTCTACATGGAATTTTAGTATAGGTTATCTCGGGTGACCTTTGTACTTCTCATTATTTCTTTTAAAGTGATAGTTTTATTAAATCTTTTTCTAATGTGGGACTTTCCATTATATTCCCAAGCCTAATTTTAAAAATTTCGAAAACGCAATTAATTGAAGGATGGGAGAATGTAACACCCCAAGCTTCCATGGTATTCTTCTCTTTGAATAATACAGTAGCGTGTGTTGTACGCAATTTCGAGTTCTAGCACAAACCACAACCAATCAAACTAGCCGTAATGAATAGTAATACCCAGTTTTTGAAATTTTATACATTTTATCCTTCAAAATGGACTTCATTTTTGGAATCGTAATATCGAAATTATCTTAGGGTGAATTTTGGGTACATTTCTGATAACTTTCATATTTTGATGAATCGTGAAAATTACTAAATTTTAATTAAAAAAAACTTTTTGAATAGAAATAATTAATAGTGATAAATAATGAATTTGAGTGGTTTTAAAGTATATTTAGAATATAATATTACAATTTAATAAAATTTTGGTCATTGGACGTAATTTCACATTTAAACATGACATAAACAAGTATCAATATTTTGATAGTAATTATTTCTTATAAACACGCTTTTTGTTTAGACAACGAGAATTAATTTTAAATTAATATCTTCCAATTATGTGTTTTTAAATTAGAAAAATGGATTCTATATTTATAATAAGGAGGTCCAAATTGCGTAAATAGGTAACTTTTATTTTTATACATTTTGAATAATTACTTCGTTAAATATTTTATTTACCACGGTTAAAGGGTAAATCCAGTAATTAAGGGTAAACAAATAATATTATAATAATAATAAATTACCCAAAAACATGTCCTAACCCTATTGGATGATACATGGAAGACCATGGGCATCTTTGGGTCGATTTTGGGATTCCATTGATCCACTTGTAAGTGATAACGACACTTTATATTAATTAAGTTAAATTAAATACAAAAATGACATAAGCATATAACTTTTAGCAAAAATATTTTTACATATTGTTATATATGCTATATATTGGACTATAAATATTAATCAGAAATATAAAAATATTTCCTACATAATGGTATTTTATTTATAATTTTTAGACATTGAATAAGTAAATTTATTTATGACCCAATAATGATGCAACATTTTTCTTATTTGTGAATGAAACAAATAATTGGTATTATAAAAGTTAAAATAAATATAATTTGAATGTTTTGATAACATAAACTAATTTTATTGGTTAATATTACATGATAGTATTTCCAAAATTAATTTTATTAGAATTAATAAAGTTTTTAATACTTTAAAAAAAATCAATTTTTAAATAGTGTCAAAATTGACATAAATGAGTTTTTAAAACAAATATTATATTATTAATTGATATTATATTCATAAAAATCTAAGGTTTGGAAAAATGACTTATATAATTATATTTGTATTATTAATGGACCACTTGGGGGTCTCTTGGAAGTTTATAGTAAGTTTATTAACTATATAATATTAAAATACAAAGATACATGGTAAATGTGAAACTAATTAACTAAGAGTTAATACTAAAATATAAGGTTAATATAGTGACCCAAACCTATATAAAACCTATTTTTTGAGTTGTTTTAGACCCATCCTCACCTTAAACTTTAAATTAACCACTTATTAACCATTATAAACCGAATATGAATTTATTATAAAATAATATTTCTAGTTTTTTCTAAGGTGCCCCTCACCCTTCTTATAAAAGGGATCTCCCCCTTCTCTCATATTAATACCTTCAAAGCCTTTTGATTTGGCCAAAACCTACCCAAATATTAATTCAACTTCCATCACTTCATCATATAGGCCTTACATTATTCATAAAGCTATCTTAAGGATCCCTTTTGATCAAATAAAAAGGAAGAACCCGAAGAAGAGGTAATGTTTTCACCATCCTCTTTCAGGTTCCTTTCTTCATCAACTTCTTATTTCTTTTTTATTTCCATTATAAAATAATAACTCCAATATCTTATATATACTGTGATATTATTATAAATATGGTGCAACCATATTCAGTATTTTATCCATCCATTGAATGAAATGTCACCATACGTGGGTATGTACAACCTACCGTTTCCACGTCGTAGTGTAATTGTTATTCAATATATTATTATTTGGATGGGTATAATAATGATGATTAATTTATTTAAATAAAAAATATAACATGATAATGATTCTTTATATTAGATATATCATCCAATTATATATTATTTTAATATCAAAACAGTGATATTGTCGCTCGTACGTACGTACGGATTACCGTCTCCATGAATGCGATTAGATTCATTCCCCATCATATCCATTCAAGGCTAAATTTCATTTGATGATTAAAAATAATTATTATAGACATGATATAATTCTATATATGAATAAGATACATTCCATCCATATCAAATATGGCACACATAACAAAGAATATAAAGGAAAACGAATCTGTTAACACTAAAAATGATGATAATACTAAGATATTATTAACAAATCAATGTTAAAAGATCATATATGATATCATATTAATGTATATTATTATTTTATAATTCAATAACAATAATTTCACAATTATACAGAAGTTTAACCTACCCTCGACCAAATAAAAATTACAATGTAAGGGGTTTCTCATCTCAATTTTAATTCCGTGAGATTTCCATTGTTCACCACTTATTTATTGCATGTTGTGTGTGTACTGCCAATGATTGTATTCATTGTGTAATATACATTAATTTATGGATATTTATATCATAATTTTATGATACTTCTTTCATGGGTTTATGTATCGTAAATTAAAAAATCGGTAAGGGAATTTGAAATTTCAATTTCGACTCATTCAGATTTACGCATACTTTATTGATTATTTTACTCCAAGATTATGTGTGGAATAACTATTAATTTTATTATGTCATAATTTAAACTCCCTTTTATTTGGATATAATTTTGATACAAATAATCACACCATTGATAAATTCTCAAGTCATCGATATGAACTTCATAACAGTAATTTTAACTCAATTTCCATTTATTGAGTTAAACATCAAATTCATTAGATTTTTTTTACAAGAATATGTGTGAATGTACTTTGATTGATTTACACTGAATATCCAACCATATTGAGTGTATTTTTATTTGTCACATATAATTATGTCGTTGATTTATCTTTAAGCTAAGGATGTAGTATTTATAAGAGATTTCATCTCAATTTATATTCCATTGATACTTCTTTGTTGTTATACCCCAAATCACTTTTATATGGTGTATATAATGTACTTTGACATAGTATATAATGAATCCCTTTATTCTCATGATATTACAAATTTTTCATTACCTTAATTATTTGTATTCAAGTGTCTCTACTTTGGTTATAAACTCTAACTAAAATATCATTTTTAAAATGATTTAAAGATTTATTATTCTAAATATTTTCATTAATTTCCATGTTTTAAAAATATTTTTAAGGTTTTATTTATATGGATATTAATGTTTTAAAATTAAAATTCATTTTAAAAGTTTCAAAGGGTTACGAGACACATTGATTCAAAAATCTATTTTAAACATCTTCTTGATAAATATTGAGACTTTTAAATGTTTTAAAGAAAAAGGGGGATATTTCTCTCAAATAGTTTGGATGATTATTTTCATCTATGTCAATATCCTTCCTTATTCTCAATTGAGGTTAAACTATTACAATAAAATCTTCCATATTGTATTGAATGAGTTATGTTTGACTGTGGATGTTCTATTTTTATACCATTCATGGATTGTGGATAATGTATTGACATTTCGTATTCCAGTTATAATACAAATGTTTATATTATGTTTCATAATTTTCATATAATGAATGCATTGGACTTAGTAAGTGATGGTTGGAGCCCTCTATAGCTCCTCAATGCATCGATAGGTCTCCTGAGACAAACTAGTGTCTTGGCACAAGTCCTTGACAAAATCTTATTTGTAGTCTTAGCACAAGGCCTTGATTATGTGGTTATGATAGTATGGAATTATGCATTACATCATTATGAAAGTGGTTATTGATATTTCATGTTATTATTATACTATTAGAATATCCATGTGAATAAGTAAATGACATTATTTCATTTTATCTTTTCCATATTATGTTGAAGTTCAAGTTTAAAAGGCTTTTGTTTTAGTTATACATTGCCTTAAATGTTTATGATTATTTATGAAAGTTTCCGCTATATTGTTATCCTTATTGAGCATCTAAGCTCACCTCTTTCAATGTTTTAAATTTTTTCCCATGATGTGAATAAGTAATTTATGAATGAAATGTAGGGAATGTATGAGGGGATATGAAGACAAGATGTTGTTGTAGTTATTTTCACTTTATGATGTAATGAATATCTAGTGATTCCAAGGCTACTAAACTAATTGGTCTTTAGAGACTTGATCTTTTGAGATCATGCCAATGTTATGTAATAATGCACTGAGTCTGGGTAACTGGGGTCGGGGCGTTATAGTTGGTATCAAAGGAAGTTTAGTAAAAACCTTGGAAGCTAGATTTAGATAAACTCTGATTAGAGCACATAGCCCTAAGATAGACATTGAGGATTAGTATATAAGAAGTTCCTATAATTTTAGTATTGTAGTGATTTTGTGAGTTTTCCTAGAAATACATCCCTGTCTAGATACAAGCAGGTAAAGGAGGCTCTAGCACAGATGTACCTAGGGTTAAAACCCGAAAACAACACATTGATCTAGACTCGATCGTGAACTGGTGCATGACAACAGGCCTTGCTACACTCTTGGTTACGACACTCTCAGGGGATATGCTTAGGATAATTTACATTTTCTTTACAAACTGATTTGAAGTATTTTAATATAAGATGAGAATAAATGACCTTGGTTAATCCTAAGGTGTTTCAAATCAAGAATATGGTGTCATAATATTCCTTAAATAATTTTATGACTACTATTACTCAAACAATGCTTTCTATATTTAGTCAATGAATGGATTCCAAGGAAGTGATAGTAACTTTTTGAATGATGTACAGGGTGGGAACGGTGATGGAAATGAGCAAAAAAAATAAAATTTTGATAGGAGTAAAATATATCATGTTCATGCCAAATCATTTTTCCTAAAATATAATAAACAACATATATATTAACCAACTCCCAGACTCAAAAAAGAAGATAAAGGTGGTGAATGATAAGAGCTCCAGCAGTGGAGATCATGGATAAAAGAATCCTTAATTTCCATCATGCATGAAATGTGGAAGGAGACACCAAGGAATGTGTATCAATGGAACAAATAAATGATTTACGTGTGGGAAAGAAGGACATAAAGTGAAGAATTACCGAGGAAAAATTAAAATTACTATGGAAGAAAATAAAAATGGTCCTAAGAATCCATTTACAGTTATTTGTTGTAAATGTAGGGGACCTGGCCATTACCCGAGTGAATGCCCTATTCTATAGGATATTTTCTTGGTGAAAGAAGAAGATATATAGAAATAAATGGATGGATAAATGTTTAATAGTTTTAGTGCTCCTTGTTTATGGGATTACATTGTATTATTTTTCTCTTGTATTTGTAACCCTGCAGATTTCCATGTGAGAATGATATTTGAGGAAGACTTATCTTTTCTCTTGTGGATATAGTTATAAATAACAATTGGGTTTTATATGATCCTTGAGTTTGAGGCAATTATAAGTTAATATATTTTGGGATGAAAATTCAAGGTATGAGATAACATTTGTGCTTAAATTATGTTATGGTTATTTTGAGGAATTTATCTCATTTTGGTAATGTTATAAAATATAGTTTTTGAAAAAGGAAAACACGCAGACCGTGTGACAACCCGGTGCATCAGACAAAGCTGTGGGAATCTTACCCACAACCAAAGTGTGATTGGGATTTATCGCCTACCACTAGACTACGTGAAGTCCTTGGTTAGTGTGACTAATTATTTTTAGTTAAATGATTTTATTGATCAATAATATATTGATTTGGGATCTTATGTATTATCAAATGAATACCCTTATTATAGGAAATTGATTTGGTGATTAAGTGATAAATGTTATTTTTGAAGACGTTCGATTTGTTGGGAATCCTATATGCCCATGGAAATTAGAATACTATGGGTTTTCATTTGAAAAGTAATGGTAGATTTTTATCTATTTTATTATTGTGGATTTATAGTGATTTGGGTTATTTATGGAAATGATTGACCTATAATAGAGAATATGTGACTAGGTTAATTACTTTCAAGTATGTGACTTTAAGAGTAGTTGATGTCATTTAGAGATACAATTTAATGTGGAAGACTACATAACCAAATTCTTCTAAGTTTTTGGTTTAAATATTAGTTTGGATTATATTGAAGGATTTTAAGGACAATAGTTTTTTGAATGGTATTAATTTAACCTTGGGGTATTGTTGGTTTAAATTTAGAAATTAAGATTATTGTTTCTTTCTCTAAAGGAATATCATTTTGGGGGATCATCATATCTTTTACGAACCATTTTGGTTTTGATTAATCTCTAAAGACAAGGTAAATATATAGTTTATACTTTGTGGATCATGTGATTCTCTAGAAGTTTATTCTAGCTCTTCTAGTGTGACCAAGTCTTATGGAATACTCATCATTAAAAAATGAGTTAGTAGTCGAAATTTTTTAATGAATTAAACTTTAAATAAAAAGTAAGTATATCTCCTTATGTTCTTAGTCAATGTCAAAAATAAATTCCACATATTTATGTAATGTGACTTAAAAAAATGATATCCATTTACTTTTCCTACTGGGAATCTAATGACCATTTGTCCCATCACAAGTTTATGGTATTATTGTTGTTAACTTTATCCTAATCATGATTTCTATCCCTCTACATCAGAACTTTACACTTAGTTTATCTTATATATCAATGTTTTTCTACATGGAATCCTAGTATAGGTTATCTCAGGTGACCATTGTATTTATCTTTCTTTCTTTTAAAGTGATAGTTTTATTAACTCTTTTTCCGATGTGGGACATTCCATTATATTCCCAAGACCAATTTTAAAAATTGTGAGGAAACAATTTATTGAAGGAGGGGAGAATGTGACACCCCATGTTTCCAAGGTATGCTTCTCTTTGAATAACATAGTAGCGTGTGTTGTACGCAACTTCGAGTTTTAGTACAAACCAAAACCAATCAAACTAGCCGTTATGAATAGTAATACCCACTTTTTTAAATTTTATACATTTTATCTTTCAAAATGGACTTCATTTTTGGAATCAGAATATCGAAATTATCTTAGGGTGAATTTTTGGTATATTTATGATAACATTCATTTTTTGATGAATAGTGAAAATTACTAAATTTTAAAACTTTTTTAATCGAAATAATTAAGAGTGAAAAATTATGAATTTGTGTGGTTTTGAAATATATTTAGAATATATTTTAACACTTGAATACTATAACACTCAAGACTTTTATGAGAAATATTTTGTTTTTATAAATCATCAATGGAGCCATTCACTACACACAACACTTTCTTGGCTTGCTTTACACGCAATCGCGACCTTCCTTGATAGCTTACTTCATACGCAATCCCGAGTTCCACTAAACAACGATATGCTATTAAAATATTATTAAAACTAGCCGTTATGAATAGTAATACCCACTTTTTGAAATTTTTTAATTTTTATTTTTCAAAAAGGACATCATTTTTGGATTCGGAATATCAAAATTAGCCTAAGGTGAAATTTTGGTATTTTTCTGAAAACATTCAATTTTTTATGAATAGTGAAAACACTGGGTTACTATTTAAAAAACGACTTTTTATTTAAATTTATTTTAGGTAAAAATTGATACATAATACCTATATAAGTTCAATGCAATTCATTGGAGTCATTTTATTATAATTTTAGATATATAAAAATTTTATTGAACTTTTCACCGTCTTTTACCCACCTCCTAGGAAAATTTCCAAATTCACATAAAACATAATTTTACTTCTTCTGTGAGTGGAATTTCGAAAATCTGAGAGACACAGTTAATATCAATGACTAAAATGTGGTTCAATGAGATGAAAATAAATTTTGGTGAATAATAACTTTTTACTTTTTGTTACCATGGTTAAAAGAAAATATGGTAATTAAGGGTAAAATTGATATTATTATTATACTAACACATGTCCTAATTCTATTGGATAAGTGTAATTCGACCAAAAAAAACAATAGAAATAAAATATGACCATTTAGGCCCACTTGGATTAGATTAGGACATTCAATATTAATTTATTTAAAGAAGGGTTAAAATAGTTAAAATCAAAGTTTAATAAGTAAATAATTTTTAATATAGGATTATACATAAGATAAATTATACTAAAAATATTCATTAGAAATATAAAAATATTTCCTACATATTATTATTTTATTTATAATTAATAGACATTAAAATATTTAATTTATTTATGACAGAAAGATGATGCAGTAATTATCTTATTAATGAAATATTGACATAAGTGATTTTATATATACCAAAATAAATGTAATTTGAGACTTTTTATGAATTATAATAATTTTATAGGTTAATATGACATGTTGGTATTGATTTAGTAAACTTTTTTAGAAATAATCATTCTGTTATGATTTTCACAAAAATCAATTACCAAATAGTGTCAAAATTGGCATAAAATAGTTTTTAAAACAAATATTATATTATTAATTGTTATTTTATTCTTAAAAACCTAAGTTTCATCCAAATGACTTAGATAAGGTTATATATATTAATAATAAATAACTTGGGGTTCGTTTGGCTTGTTATAGTAAGTTTATTAACCTTATAGTGTAATAAAACAAGAAGACACGGTAAAAGTAAAATTATTTAACTTAAAGATAAATCTAAATGATAAGGTTAAAATAGAACCCTAAACTTGTATAAATTCTATTTTATGAGGGTATATAGACCCATACCCACCTTATATTTGAAATAATTCAATTTGGAGCTATTTAAAACCGAATATGACATTATAATAAAATAATATTTTTAGTTTTTCCAAAGGTGCCCCTCTCCTCCCTTATAAAAGGGCACCTCATCCCTCTCCTCCTCACACCACATTGAGCCTTCAAGCTCGGACAACCCCAGAAAACTTCTCTTCTAAACTTCCCTAGAAACATTTTAGAGGTCCTGGTATTCTTCAAAGACCAATTTTAGTTCCCTAAGAGGAGGTCTCAAAGAGGCGCTTCAAAGAAGAGGTAATGTTCGTTACCGATTCTTTCAACTTTATTTCTTCTTCCACTTCTTCTTATTTAGTTGTTTAATTATGAAGTAATAAAATCAGTATCACTCATATACTGATATGTTATTATATGTATGAAACAAACCTATTTCACCATCTATCCATCCTACGGAAAACGAAATCACCGCGCGTGTGTACGTACGAAATACCGTCTCCACGCCATGGCGTAATCTATTTTCCACCACCACCTTACTTGGATGGTTATAATGGTGTAAATATTAACTATATATGATTATTGTAAAGTTATATTGATTATGAAATAGTATACTTACACTCCAATACAATTCCACGATCATGGGAACGATATCATCGCTCGAGCGTACGTACGGAATACCGTCTCCACGATGTGATGCGACTCGTTCTACATGATTTTCATTCAATAATGATTAAATAAATGAATTGAGTTAATAAATATGATATATATTACACTAATACCATTCTGGAAATGAGTTATCTATAACCTAAAAATAAGAATTAGAATTTATTCGACAAAACACGCATAAGAACAAAAAGTAATAAACACCCGAATAACAAGTAGCAATGAAATATTAATAATAAGAAGCTAATAATATGACCATATATGATATAATAACAATGATTATGATTCTGGAATAAGTCAATGACATTATTTAAATCATTATACAGGATGTTCAGACACTTACGAAGCAAATCAGACCTAAGGTAAGGGAAAATCTCACCATCTCAATTTTTATCCGAGATTGTTTATTCTTCGGTATTTACTGGGGAATATTTATCATCCACATCCATGTTTATTCAATATGTAATATTATTTCTATCCTCCTACAATTCTTTAAATCCAATTTTACCCTTCGGTCAGTTTTTAGTAAAAGATATGAAAGGAATCTTTTGTCGTTTTTTTCGTACGAGGTACTTTTGACTTTTCCGACCAAAGTACGGGAAACATGTTTTTTAACTTATACAGAATGAATGGATTTTTAAAACATTATTTCCAAGAAGATTCCTTTACAAGTTTTCATGTTTATTTTTAATCAACTACTTTTTTGTTTAAAATTTTATGACATGTTAAGAAAGGAAAAATGTTTTTGAAGTAGAAAGGATATTTTCCCCACGAATGGAGTTCAAGTGTTTTATCAAAATTATTTTCCATCTAAGATAATATAGGGTTATTTTTATATCCCTATTATTACATTGATTTGATTATGTTGTGATGGAATTATTTTTATGAATTCCTTTATCTTATATGAATTGTTTTATGATGTCACGATGTTTAAGAATCCCATTTTTATAACATGGGTTATGCTATGATGTATGATTTATGATTTTTGTGGCACACATAAGAATGGTTTCATTATGAGATGGGTGGGACCTATATCTCCCTCCAATTAATTGGGTAATGATTTATATCTCATGAGATATACATGGTTGGAATGACAGGTTAATCCGGTTCAGTGAAACAGGACTGAAACGAGGATTGAACTTGGTTCAGAAATGGACTTTGTCCGCTAAGATAGTCTTGACAATCAGTCTTGAATAATAAGAAATGATTCTATATGATTATGTGTGTATTCCACAAAGTTTCATATTTTATTTTATTTTTATTGGGATTACATTTCACTACTATGATTTATCCCATGTTATGAAATTATGATCTCTTTTGCAGGTTATGATTTCCAAAATGTTATGTTCTTATGAATATGATGTGATTGATATTTCTTTTGTTTACCCTTACTGAGCATTTGAGGTCACCCTTTTGTATTTTTTCTTTCCCCAGGTCAGGAAGAAGGTTATTAAGTAGTATATGCCAAAAGGAAATCTTGATATGATGAAATAAATTGGAGACAATGTAGATGCTTTATGAACCAGTTGTTTATGTTTCCCAGTTTCTAAAGACACTATACCTATACAGTTATTTCATGGTTTTGTTATATGTTGTTATAAGTGTACTTAAATTTTGAAGTATTAACAATGTATGTAAAGTACGGGTCATTAGAGTTGGTATCAGAGGAAAGGTATAGTCAATATTTGGAAACTAGGATGTGAAAGCCTTAGCAAGAAACCTAAGGATATGTCTAAGCATAGAACAAAATCTTAGTGTTTTAAAAATGGCCATGAACAACCTATGATAAGACCTTAAGTGTGAAATTTTATTCTTGATTATGTGGCTTTCCTATTATAATTAGTGTTGTTCACACTATTCTTCTTGGTTTTAGTCAATGGCTGGAACCCGAAGGAACAGTGTTAATGCAGAATGCGACGGGCAATGCAATGATTGTACCCCTGAGCAACTAAACGTTATGGGAGATGGAATGAAAAATCTTTTAGCCATGTTCACACAACTTTCTCAAGCTATAAATAATTCAGGACTTCCAAATGAGCAAAGGAAAGAGCAAAATTCTGTTGAATCCTTCATGAGGCAGCACCCACCCTCAGTAAGCGGGTCTACTGATCCATTAGTGGCTGAACAATGGATCAGTACTACTGAAAAGATATTTTCAGTTCTTCAATGTTCTGAACATGATAAATTCATATTAGTAGTTTATCATTTGAAAGGTGATGCTGATCAATGATGGAATATTATTAAGAATACGAGGCAAAGGGATGAAATTGATTCCATGGAATGGGACGAGATCAAGAACTTATTTTTAAATAAGTACATCCCTTGTATTCTCCGAACAAAGATGGAGAAGGAGTTTCTTGAACTGAAGCAAAAGGATGATGAATCTGTTGGTACCTATGAAGAAAATTTTACAAGACTTTCAAGGTACGCTTCCAGAATTATTATCCAACCTGAGAGTAAGATCGATCGATTCTTTAGTGGCTTAAAACCAAGTCTTCGAAGGGCGTTAACCATAAGGGACTTCAATAGATACGAGGAAATTGTTCGATGTGCTCTCATGGTTGAGATGGAGATTGGTGTAACCCATCAGTCACATGGGTTTGATAAGAAGAGGAAAATGGAATTCAAAGGAAAATCTAAAGAGCACACTGAAAATAAGATGAGTTACCAAAATTTGAGCATAAGGGGAAACTCACGATAAAGAATATTCCCATTGTACGGGAGTTTGATGATGTCTTTCTAGAGGAATTTCTGGGTCTTCCACCAAATCGTGAAGTTGAGTTTTCAATAGAACTTGTACCAGGTGCTTTGCCTATTTCAAAGACACCTTATAGAATGGCCCCAATTGAGTTGCAGGAATTGTAGAAGGAACTCCAAGAGAATCTTGATAAGGGATTCATACGCCCTAGTGCGTCACCTTGGGGAGCACCTATTCTGTTTGTTAAGAAGAAAGATGGATCAATGAGACTCTGCATTGAGTATCGAGAACTTAACAAGATCACTATCAAGAACAAATATCCTCTCCCGCGCATTGATGACTTATTTGAATAACTACGCGGAGCTCAATACTTTTCCAAGAGTTATCTTCGTTCAGGGTATCATCAATTAAGGGTCAAAAGGGAGGATATACCAAAGACGACTTTCCGTACAAGGTATGGACACTATGAATTTATAGTGATGCCATTTGGTCTTACTAATTCCCCTGATATCTTCATGGATCTGATGAATAGAGTCTTTAGAGACTATCTTGATCTGTTTGTGGTAGTATTTATAGACGATATTATTATCTATTCAAAGAGAAAGGAAGAACATGAAGATCACTTGATAATTGTATTGAAGACTCTGAGAAAGGAGAAGCTTTATGCCAAATTTACCAAGTGTGAATTTTGGCTTAAAAAAGTTGCATTTTTAGGTCACATAATCTCAAAAGTGGGGATATCTGTGGATCTAGAAAAAACAGAGGTTATCGAAAGATGGTCGAGACCAACAATAGTAACTGAGATCCAAAGTTTTCTTGGTTTCGATGGATATTATCGAAGTTTTGTGAATGATTTTTCACGATTATCTAATCCACTCACCAAGTTGACTCAGAAAGGAGTTAAGTTTGTTTGGACAGAGGAATGTGAAGATAATTTCAAGGAGTTGAAAAGAAGGTTATCCAGTGCACATGTACTCACACTTCCTTGTAGTGGAGAAAGGATTGTGATCTACAGTGATACATCCAATAAGGGGCTGGGGTGTGTTCTTATGAAAAATGATATGGTGATAGTTTATTCCTCACGATAGTTGAAAATCCATGAGAAAAATTACCCAACTCATGATTTATAGTTATCTGCGGTAATCTTTGCATTAAAGATTTGGAGGAATTATCTTTATGGAGAAAGGTGTGATATTTATATTGATCATAAAATTATAAAGTATATTTTCACACAAAAGGAGCTGAATATATGCCAAAGAAGATGGTTGGAGCTGATTAAGGATTACGACTGCTCAATTCATTACCACCCTGGGAAATCAAACAAGGTGGAAGATGTATTAAGTCGACAATACCATGCCAGTTTATCCATGATGAGGATCAAAAAATATCCAATATTTATGGATTTACAAAGGATAGATCATGGAATTATAATGGAAGGGAAAAATCATATCTTTCTCAAATGAATGTTCAACAATCTATACATGTGATGATTAAAGAGGCCTAGAAAGAAGATGTAGAGTTACAAAATAGGGTGAGAAATGTTCCTGAATTCAACCTTGATAGTGATGGGATAATAAAGTCCAGGAATCGAGTTTGTGTTCCTTCCATCCCAGAATTAAAGAAGGAGTTGCTGGATGAGGCTCATAGTTCTTCATTCCTTATTCATCCTGGAAGCATGAAGATGTATAAAGACCTGAAAGAGTACTTCTGGTGGGATGACATGAAAAGATATGTTGCTGAATATGTCTCTCGATGCTTGGTTTCCCAACAAGTTAAAGTTGAGAGACAAAAGTATAAGGGGATGTTACAACCATTACCCATACCAGAATGGAAATGGGAAAACATCACTATGGACTTTGTCACTGGACTTCCTAAAACATCCAAAGGAAATAATGCTATCTGGGTCATAGTTGATCATCTTACAAAGTAGGCACACATCATCGCCATTAGAGATGATTTCTCTCTGGATCATCTTTCCAGGATATATGTGAAGGAAGTGGTAAGATTGCATGGAGTACCACTTTCCATTATATATGATCGGGATCCGAGATTTACCTAGAAGTTCTGGCGAAGTCTTCAGCATACTCTGGATACAGAGTTGAGTTTCAGTACTGCTTGTCATCCTCAGACAGACAGTCAGTCTGAGAGAACAATTCAAACTCTAGAAGATATGTTAAGAGCTTGCTCTATAGATTTCAAAGGAGGTTGGGAACAACACCTGCCGTTGGTGTAATTTTATTATAATAATAGCTTTCACTCCAGTATTTAGATGGATCCTTATGAAGATCTCTACGGAAAGAAATGCAGGACTCCAACATGCTGGGATGATGCTGGGGAAAGAAAGCTATTAGGACCTGATCTTGTTGATGAGATGGCAGAAAAGGTCAGATCTATTCAACAACACATAAGAGAAAATCAGAGTCGACAAAAAAGTTATGCCGACAACCGAAGAAAAGACCTAGAGTTTGAAGTGGGTGATAAAGTGTTCTTATGAATATCTCCTTGGAAGAGAGTAATGAGATTTGGAAAGAAGGGAAAGTTGAGCCCTAGGTATATTCGTCCTTTCGAAATACTGTATCATGTTGGGAAGGTATCTTACTGATTGGCGCTTCCACAAAATCTCTCTCAAGTTCACGATGTGTTCCATGTTTCTCTCTTGAGAAAGTACATACCTAATCCTTCACATGTACTCAGCTCAGAAGTTGTACCGCTGGAACAAGATCTTTCTAATGAAGAACAACCGTTAGAGATTCTCGTTCGTAGTGAAAAAGTCCTACGGAACAAGACCACTAGCTTGGTGAAAGTTTTATGGAGGAACCACCAATTAGAATAAGCTACATGGGATCTTGAGGATAAGATGAGGGAGAGGTATCCTCATCTGTTTGTTACAATGTGATGAATTTCGAGGGCGAAATTCATTTTAAGGGGGGTAGAATGTAATACCCGAGACTTTTATGAGAAATATTTTGTTTTTATAAATCATCAAAGGAATATTTCACTACACACAACATAGCTTGGCTTTCTTTACATGCAATCGTGACCTTTCTCGATAGCTTACGTCGTACGCAATACCGAGTTTCACTAAACAACGATATGATATTAAAGTATTATTAAAACTAGCCGTTATGAATAGTAATACCCACTTTTTGAAAATTTGAAATTTTTATTTTTCAAAACGAACATCATTTTTGGATTCGGAATATCGATATTATCCTAAGGTAAAATTTTTGTATTTTTCTGAAAACTTTCAATTTTGGATGAATAGTGAAAACACTGGGTTACTATTTAAAAACCGATTTTTTTTAAATAATTATTTATTTTATTTAAATTTATTTTAGGTCAAAATTGATAAACAATACCTATATAAGTTCAATTCAATTCATTGGAGTAATTTTATAATAATTTTAGATATATAAAAAATTTATTGAACTTTTCACCGTCTTTTACCCACCTCCTAGGAGAATTTCCAAGTTCACATAAAGCTTAATTTTACTGCTTCTATGAGTGGAATTTCGAAAATCTGAGAGACACGGTTAATATCAAGGACTAAAATGTGGTTCAATGAGATGAAAATAATTTTTTGTGAATAGTAACTTTTTTCTTTTTTTTACCACGGTTAAAAGTAAATAGGGTAATTAAGGGTAAAAATGATATTATTATTACCCTAACACATGTACTAATTCTATTGGATAAGTTTAATTAGATAAAAAACAACCTTAGTAATAAAATATGACCATTTAGGCCCACTTTTATTAGATTAGGACAATTAATATTAATTTATTTAAAGAAGGGTTAAAATAGTTAAAATCAAAGTTTAATAAGTAAATCATTTTTAATATAGGGTTATACATACGATAAATTCGACTATAAATATTCATTAGAAAGCTAAAACGATTTTCTACATAATGGTATTTTATTTATAATTTTTAGACATTAAAAAATGTAACTTATTTATGACACAAAGATGATGTGGTAATTATATTATTAATGAAATATTGACATAATTGATGTTATAAATACCCAAATAAATGTAATTTGAGGATTTTTATGAATTACACTAATTTTATTGGTTAATATGACATTTTATTATTATTTTTAATTAATTTTGTTCGAACTAATCATTTTTTTATGATTTTCACAAAAATCAATTAACAAATAGTGTCAAAATTGACACAAAATAGTTTTAAAACAAATATTACATTATTAATTTTTATTTTATTCCTAAAAATCTAAGGATCCACCAAATGACTTAGATAAGGTTATATAAATTAATAATAAACAAATTGGGGTTCTTTTGGCTTTTTTATAGCAAGTTTATTAACCTTATAGTGTAAGAAAACAAGAAGACACAATAAAAGTAAAATTATTTAACTTAAAGTTAAATCTAAATGATAAGGTTTAAATAGAAACCTAAACTTGTATAAATTATATTGGATGAGAGTATTTCGACCCATCCCCACCTTAGCTTCTAAATAAATTAATTTGGAGCTATTTAAAACCGAATATGACTTCATCATAAAATAATATTTTTAGTTTTTCCAAAGGTGCCCCTCTCCTCCCTTATAAAAGGGCACCTCCTCCCTCTCTTCCTCACACCACTTTGAGCCTTCAATATCGGCCAAAACCTGCCAAATTCTCTTCTCCACTTCCCTAGAAACATCCTAGAGGTCCTGGGCTTATTCAAAGACCAATTTTAGTGCCCTAAGAGGAGGTCTCAAAGAGGCGCTTCAAAGAAGAGGTAATGTCTGTTACCGATTCTTTCAACTTTATTTCTTCTTCCACTTATTATTCTTTAGTTGTTTCATTATTAAGTAATAACATAAGTATCAATTATATACTGATATGTTATTATATGTATTAAACAACCCTATTTCACAATCTATCCATCCTACGGAAAGCGAAATCACTGCGCGTGCGTACGTACGGAATACCGTCTCCACGCCATGGTGTAATCTATTTTCAACCACCACCTTACTTGGATGGGTATAATGGTGTAAATAATAAATATATATTATTATTGTAAAGTGATATTGATTCTAAAATAGTATACATACAATTCAATACAATTCCACGATCTTGGGAACGATATCATCGCTCGTGCGTACGTACAGAATACCGTCTCCACGACGTGATGCGACTCGTTCTACATGATTTTCATTGCATAATGATTAAATAAATGAATTGAGTGAATAAATATGATATATATTACACTAGTAACATTATGGAAATTAGTTATCTAATACCTAAAAATAAGAATAATCATTTATTCGACAAAACATGCATAAGAACAAAAAGTAATAAACACCCGAATAACAAGTAGCAATGAAATATTACTAATAAGAAGATAAGAATATGACCATATATGATATCATAACAATGAGTATAATTTTTTAATAAGTCGATGAAATTATTTAAATCATTATACAGGAGGTTCGGAAACTTACGAAGCAAATCAGACCTAAGGTAAGGGAAAATATCACAATCTCAATTTTTATCTAAGACTATTTATTCTTCGGTATTTACTGGGGAATATTTATCATCCACATCCATGTTTATTCAATATGTAATATTATTTCTATCCTACTACAATGATTTAAATCCAATTTTACCCTTCTGTGAGTTTTTAGTAAAAGATATGAAATGAATATTTTTTCATTTTTTTTTCGTCCGAGGTACTTTTGACATTTCCGACCAAAGTACAAAAAAAATGTTTTTTTACTTATATGGCATTAATGGATTTTTAAAAAATTATTTCCAAGAAGCTTCTTTACAAGTTTTCAAGTTTATTTTTAATCAAATTCTTTTAGTTTAAAATTGTATGACATGATAATAAAGGAAAAATGTTTTTTAAGTAGAAAGGATATTTTCCTCAAGAATGGAGTTCAAGTGTTTTATAAAAATTATTTTCCATCTAAGATAATATAGGGTTCTGTTTCTATCCCTATTATTACATTGATTTGATTATGTTGTGATAGAATTATTTTTATGAATTCCTTTATCTTATATGAATTGTTTTATGATGTCACGATGTTTAAGAATCCCATTTTTATTACATGGGTTATGCTATGATGTATGATTTATGATTTTTGTGGAACACATAAGAATGGTTTCATTATGAGATGGGTGGGACCTATATATCCCTCCAATTAATTAGGTAAATATTTATATCTCATGAGATAGACATGGATGGAACGGAAGGTTAATCCGGTTCAGTGAAACATGACTGAAATGAGGAGTGAAGTCGGTTCAGAAATGGACTTCGTCCACTAAGATAGTCTTGGAAATGAGTCTTGACTAATAAGAAATGATTCTCTATGATTATGTGTATATTCCACAAAGTTTAATATTTTATGTTATGATTATTGGGATTACATTTCACTACTATGATTTATTCCATGTTATGAAATTATGATCTCTTTTACAGGTTAAGATTTCCAAAATGTTATGTTCTTATGAATATGATGTGATTGATATTTCTTTTGTTTACCCTTACTGAGAATTTTAGCTCACCCTTTTGTATGTTTTCTTTCCCCAGGTCAGGAAGAATGTTATTAAGTATGATATTCCAAAAGGGACTCTTTATATGATGAAATAAATGGGAGACGGTGTAGATTCTTTATGAACCAGTTGTTTATGTTTCCCAGTTTCTAAAGACACTATACCTATACAGTCCATTCATGGTTTTGTTATATGTTGTAATAATTGTACTTCAATTTTGAAGTATTAACAATGTATGTAAATTATGGGTCATTATAAATACAATTTTGTTCATTGGACTTAATTTCACATTTAAACCGGACATAAACAAGTGTCAATCTTTTGATAGTTATTATTTCTTTAAAACACCTTTTTGTTTTGACAACGGGAATTAATTTTAAATTAATTTCTGCCACTTCTGTGTTTTGAATTTAGAAAAATTGATTCCATATTTAGAATCCGGAGTTCCATATTGTGTAAATAGGTAATTTTTATTTTTATACATTTTGAATAATTACTTCGGAAAATATTTTATTTACCACGGTTAAAGGGTAAATCCAGTAAATAAGGGTAAAATAATAATATTATAATAATATTAAATTACCCTAAAACACTTACTAACCCTATTTGATGATACATTTCTGACCATGGGAAACTTATGGTCTATTTTGGGGCCCCGTGGATCCACTTTAAAGTGATAATGAAACTTTATATTAATTATGTTAAAGTAAATACCAAAATGACATAAGCATATATCTTTTAGAAATTTTTTTTTACTTATTGTTATATATGTTATATTTTCGACTATAAATATTAATTATAAATATAAATATATTTCCTATATAATTGTAATTTATTTATAATTTTTAGACATTGAATAATTAAATTTATTAATGACACAATAATTATGCAGTATTTTCCTTATTATTTAAAGAATCAAATAAATGGTATTATGAAAGTTAAAATAAATATAATTTTAGAGTTTTGATGACATCAAAGAATTATATTGGTTAATATTACATGTTATTATTTCTTAAATGAATTTTATTCGAATTAATAATGTTTTTAAGACTTTAACAATAATCAATTATTAAATAGTGTCAAAATTGACATAAATGAGTTTTTAAAATAAATATTATATTATTAATTTATATTCTATTCCTAAAAAACTAAGGTTCATCTGAAGGACATATATAATGATAGGTGTATTATTAATGGACCACTTAGGGGTCTCTTGGAAGTTTATAGTGAGTTTATTAACCATATAATATAAAAATACAAAGAGTAATGGAAAATGTGAAACTAATTAACTAAGAGTTAAAACTAAAAGATAAGGTTAATATAGTGACCCAAAATAGTCTAAAACCTATTGGTTGAGTTTTTTTCTACCCATACCAACCTTATAATTTAAATAATCTACTTTTCAACCATTAGAAACCGAATATGAAGTTATTAAAAAATAATATTTATATTTTTTCCTAAGGTTCCCCTCACCCCTCTTATAAAAGGGTTCTCATCCTTCTCTTAAATTCATACCTTTAAGGCCTTTTGGTTTGGCCAAATCCTACCCATATATTCTTTAAAATTTCCTCACTTCATCCTATTGGCCATACTTTAGTCAGAAAGCCAACCTATGGACCCCTTTTGATTAAATCAAAAGTAAGAACCTGAAGAGGAGGTAATGTTTTCACCACCCTCTTTCAAGTTCCTTTCTTCTTACACTTCTTATTTCATTGTTATTTCAATTCTAAAATAATAAATCTAGTATATTTTATATACTGTGATATTATTATAAATATCATACAAACAAATTCAGTATTCTATCCATCCTTTGAATGAATTGTCACCATACGTGCGTATGTACGACCTACCGTCTCCACGTCATGGTGTAATTGTTATTCAATATATTATTATTTGGATGGGTATAATAATGATGTGTAATTCATGTATATAACAAATATAACATGATAATTATTCTGTATATATTATATAACATCCAATTATGTATTATTTTAATATCAAAACAATGATATTGTCGCTCGTGCGTACGTACGGATTACCGTCTCCACGAACGCGATGCGATTCATTCCCCATCATATCCATTCAAGGATAAATTTCATTTTATGTTTAAAAATAATTATTAGAGACATGATATCCTTCTGGATATGAATAAGATACATCCCATCCATAACAAATATGTCTCACATAACAAATAATATAAAGGAAAACGAATCCATTAACACCCAAAATGACGATAATAGTAAAATATTATCAACAAATCAATGTTAAAAGATCATATATGATATCATATTAATGTATATTATTGTTGAATAATTCAATAACAATTATTTCAACATTATATAAAAGGTTAACCTAACCTCGACCAAGGAAAAAGTACAATGTAAGGGGTTTCTTATCTCACTTTTAATTCCGTGAGATTTCCATTGTTCACCACTCATTTATTGCATGTGGTGTGTGTACTTCCCATGATTGTATTAATTGTGTAATATACTTTAATTTATGGATATTTACATCATAATTGTACGATCATTCTTTTATGGGTGTTTGTTTCTTAAATTACTAAATCGATAAAAGAATTTGAAATTTCAATTTCCACTCATCCGGCTTTACGCATACTTCATTGATTATTTTACTCCAAAATTATGTGTGGAATCACTATTGATTTTCTTATTTCATAATTTACACTCAAATTTCTGTGGATATACTTTTGATACTCATAATCACACCATTGATAAATTCTCAATTCATCGATATGAACTTTATAAGAGTAATTTTAACTCAATCTTCATTTATTGAGTTAAACATCAAATTCATTGGTGTTGTTTTTACAATAATATATGTGAATGTGCTCTGATTGATTTACACTGAATATCCAATCATAATGAGTGTATTTTTATTTGTCACACATATTTATGTCGTTTATTTATCCTTAACCTAATGATGCGGTCTTTATAAGAGATTTCATATCAATTTACATTCCATTGAGACTTCTTTGTTGTCATACACCAAATCACTTTTATATGGTGTATATAATGTACTTTGACATAGTATATAATGAATCCATTTATTCTCATGATATTAAAAAGTTTTGATTACCTCAATTATTTGTATTCAAGTATCTCTCTTTTGGTTAGGAACTCTAACTAAAATATCATTTTTAAAATGTTTTAAAGATTTATTATTCTAAATCTGTCTCATTAATGTCCATGTTTTAAAAATGGTTTTAAGGTTTTATTTATATGGACATTAATGTTTTAAAATTAAAAATCATTTTAAAAGATTCAATGTGGTATGGGACACTTTGATTCAAAAATCTATTTTAAACAGATTCTTGATAAATAGTGAGACTTTTAAATGTTTTAAAGAAAATGGGTGATATTTCTCTCAAATAGTTTTGATGATTATTTTCATCTATGTCAATATCCGTTATTATTCTCGATTGACCTTAATCTGTTACAATACAATCTTCCATATTGTATTGAATGAGTTATGTTTGACCGTGGATGTGCTATTTTTATACCATTCATGTTTTGTTGATAAAGTATTGACATTTCATATTCTAGTTATAATACAAATGTTTATGTTATGGTTCAAACATTTCATATTATAAATTCTTTGGAATTAGTAAGTGACGGGTGGGGCCACTATAGCTCTTAGTTACATCGGTAGGTCTAAAGAGACAAACTAGTGTCATGGTACATGTCCTTGAAAAAATCTTATTTGTAGTCTTAGAATTAGTCCTTGAATATGTCGTTATGATAGTCTGACATTATGCATTCCATCATTATGAAAGTGGTTATTGATATTTAATGTGATTATTCGACTAGTATAATATCCATGTGAATATGTAAATGGATTTATTTCATTTTATCTTTTCCATATTATGTTGAAGTTCAAGTTTAAAAGGCTTTTGTTTTAGTTATACATTGCCTTAAATGATTATGTTTATTTATGAAAGTTTACTCTATATTGTTATCCTTACTGAGCATCTGAGCTCACCCCTTTCAATGTTTTAAATTTTTCCTAGGATGTGAAGAAGTAATTTATGAATGACCTGTAGGGAATGTATGAGGGGATATGAAGACAATATGTTTTTGTAGGTCCTTTGACATTATGATGTAATGAATATATCTAGTGATTCCAAGGCTACTAAATTAATCGGTATTTTGATACTTGATCTTTTGTGATCATGCCAATGTTATGTAATAATGCATCGACTCTGGGTAACTGGGGTGGGGGCATTACAACTAAATAATTGTGCCACTTTACTTTCATTTGTGTCCTAATGAACAATATATTAAAATAACCAATGTTCCAAAGTAGGGATAAGTAATAAAACTCCGTAGGATTTACCCAAATTACTTCCATACTCATTCCACTAGGATAGAATAATATAATAAAATTATATAAAATTTTTTTAAAACATTTTATCAAAAAGTCCAAAAATATTTATAAGAAAAATAGTTTTCAAAATCAAATATGTTTTCCAAGAAATAAATTTAACCAATTTCTTAAACCTATTACATAGTACTTTTTGGAATATCCCATTCCAATTCACACACCCATGCATATAAACATGAATTCTTTATTATAAATGTTCCATACCCATGAGAGGGTTTCCACTGATCTACCAAGTCATCAAAATGTAATGAAGTCCCATGTTATATTACACATTCGGCATTGAGAAACAAGTCATATTTAAACCAGGCCTCCTAAAATGAAATATGAACACACACCACTAAGTTTTCACAGAACACATGAAAATATAATCATTCCAAAACCATTTAAATAAAACAATATTTTTCTTAGAAACCTCTATCACAAAAACTTTTTTCCCCATGTATGAAACCAAGATACAATTTTAAAATCAACATGTTAAAATCATTTACCAAATAAATTTTCCAAAAAAACCAAAATTTCACAAGAATCCACAAACCTTCACTAAAGAGTTTTATACCCTACCTTTCACAAATATTTTACAACCAATTTACTATAATACAATAATGTTGAAATAAATCCTTCTAATTATAGAATGATGAGTTGAGATTGAAGCCACATACCTCGGGATTTATAAATAACATTAAGAAATACATGGAAATTCCCACAAATCTGGGTTGAATATCCAACAAACTACCTTTTATCCCTTCCCCTATCATAAAAAATACCAAATATAATGATGATTTGAATAAAAAAGCTTATATCTAACCACAACAGAATAGATCTAAGAATCCGAGAGAAAGAGAGAGAATTATATTAATTAAAATGACCAAAAACTACCATAAAAGATGACTTACTATGAGATTAAATCTGTAAGACACTAAGAAAAACCATAGGATTAAATCTGGATAAATATAGAAACCTTATATATCCTTTTAGAGAGATAAATCTAAATTTATGGTCGATTTGGAGAAAAAACAAGCATATTATATGTGAAAACTTGTTAGATCAACTTTGTAATGATATAATTATCAAATTGTGCATGGTTAGAAAAACATGCTCTAACCATTTTCCAGGATCTACCTCAAGGAGGACCTCTCATGGTAGGACTACATACTTAAACAAACTGGGAACCAACTGTGCAAAATGACACTGTCCTAATTTTCACAGTTTCTCTTAGGAGGCCGCATGGTTTGGAAAATTTTTTCACCTTACCTTAAACCTTCTCCATAGCCATTGTCTCAATGTTCATAGTTTTAAAAAACCATGATGAAATCGTGAACCTATAGTAAATCTCTAAAAATATTCCAAAAGTTTCCCAAACCCTCCCAAACATCAGTGAAACACTTTATATAGTTAAGGAGATTAAAATCAGGGTTAATTACTTGAAATGGGGGTGATTAAATTATAAATACATATATACTTAATATATATGATATTTACATAATGCTCTAAATTATCCAGATGATTAGATCATGATCTAATTATTTGGAATAATAAGTAACATGTCAAATCATACTCTAGAAACTAGTAAATTAACACTTGAAATAAGGAAAATAATGAATGATTGTTATCAAATGGGAAATAAGATATTATAATAAGTTAACATATTATATATTATATATGATTGTGGTTATATTATATTTTAATAACATGAATAAACCCATTATATTAGTGGTTGAAGGATGCTCACCCAAAAGAAAACACAAGGTAAGATATTTTATTCTAACTTTTTACATCTATGAGATAGATTCCATATTCACTATTTATTTCATTTTTTTGTGGTGTATATAGTACCCATATTGTATATTATATCATAAATAATTTTATATTCATGATAACTAAATGTTTAATTTGAATTATATCACCAAAGTGGGTTTGAATTGAAAATTACCATGTGGTATAAGTTATCTTTGGAACATCACATTCTTTTTTGATTGTCAAATTTCATATAAAAAATCACTTACATGGGAATATTTTCCATTGGAAATAATATTTATTTTACCTATCTATACTCTTATGTGATGGTTTTAATTATTACCTAAACTATATATCATTTTTACATAATGTGTTTGCTTGATTTTTATTTGATTAACTTGTGAAATTTTACTAAATCTGTATATTTTAATGAATACAGATATTTGATATGGAATATTATTAATGAATTAAATATATTATTTGATATATGGGGAATTATATGGATTGGTTCACCATAGGTGGGGCCCAGTTACAGGTTTCCCCTCGATGCCTCTATAGTATCATGAGATGAATTTATTAGACAAAATAGATGGATTTATACCTGATATTCTAAATTATATTGTGAAAGGTCCTGACAGTAAAGGTACCTTGTACCTAGGAAAAATATAATACAATAATTAGTAATTTTATTTTCTTGATATTTCATTTATTATTATTAATATCCATGAAATTGTCTTTCCATCATTCCGAGTTGTTTGATTAAATGGATTGGGATTTTAGTTATTTTCATTACCATATTGATTATGCCTTATCCACTTATTAAAATAGAGAGTGTGTTAAGTTATTTATCTTTTAATATTATTTATTCTTATTGATTTGTGATTACTTCCACTACACACTTACCCTTACTGAACATTTGAGCTCACCCTAATTTGGTTTACTATCCATAAGATATGAAGATTCAATCTTGGAATGATTGTCAAGGATGCGGTTAATTTTTTTATTATGTATCATGTTTTTTTTTCACAATGTAATATGGGAATCATGTATGTATTTTTTTTTAAAAAAATCTAAAAACTAATTGGGTCTTAAATATTTTATTCCTTGTAATTATGCTAATACAATAAAGTAATGCACCATCTCTGAGCTTCTAGGGTTGGGGTGTTACAAACCAAACATATTAAAATAATACAATCGGTAATGTGTAAGTGAGTCATGTCCATAAATAATTGATTCCAAAACCTTGTAATATAAAATTTGTTTTAGAGTATTCATTAAATAATTATAAATCTAATTCAAAACTTAAAAAAATACATGTCTTTAAAGGGGGAAACCATTATATGGTCATTTATTACTTTTATATAATTTATTACATCACTTTTGGCTATTATGAAATTATAATACTGAGCATATATTTATATGATATTTAAATTTTACCCAAAAATTAGGCCGTCATAGAAATTTATAAAAAACCACAAATAGATAATTTTAATTGGATTATTTCAAAAATAATATATATTTGTCAACATAATTTTCTAAATATGATAATTTTTACTTATAAATAAAAATTCTTATTTACTAAAAAATACTAGTCTTTGTGACACTAACTAATTTCTAACACTTATAAAAGTTAGACTCTACTTCATTAAATTAAATTATCATTTATATTTTATTAAATATTATTTAATAATAATAATTTATAAAATAAAATTTATTTAAAAAATAATTGAATTATCGAAATGTATTCTTAATTGAAAATATATATTTCCAAAAATACAATTTTTATTTATTCATATCAAAATCAAAATTTTATAAAACGCTTTATATAATATTTTATAATGTAATAAAAAATGGTTAAATAAAATCATTATTTCATTAAAAATAAGATATAAAAATTCATATGACTCAGTTCTTGATAAATAACCCCTTATTATACCCACATAAGCCCTAGGGGTAAGGTGTGAAATACAGCTACTTACTTGGGGTGGTTGGATGAATTTTTTTTGTAAAATGATCTTAATTATCTTGAACTTCTCATGTAACCAATTTTTCTCAAGATTTAGTTATGGAATCTCATCTTGGGCTTGGATAAGGGAAAATACTAATAAGGTTTTCTCCCTTATAATCTCCTATAAACAATAATCATAGCATATGCTTCTACTTTTTGAGGCCATCACTTCTTCTATCTATGTCAATTAGAAATTTCTATAACCCATATTATTTAATAATATCAATTGTCACCGTACAATGACTGTATTGTCAAATGTTAAAATAACTATTTATATTTTAATTCCAACATTCAATATTTCATAATTGGTCCAAAATAACATAATTAGTGTGTGTGATTTCTAGAACTATATTACTTAATAAGGAAGATAATAATTTAAAAGTGAATTTCATTTTTTAGATGTTTAGTTCATTATATTATTCACCCATTATGAAATTTCCCCATCAAAATATCATTTCATATGGTAAAATAGATAGGGGTACTATTGTTTCATAACCTCTTATGGTTCCCAAGTTTCTTCCTCAATCTTTTATTTCCAACATAAAACAATGAATAGGTGAGTTGTATTTTTTTCATAGAATATTTTCTCTGTGATCTTAGATATTCACTGACTGCTTCCAAAATATATTTCCTATGAATGTGTGAGGGATCTAGTATATACTTCCTTAATAGGTATACATAAAACACATCATGTACTTTGGATAGATTAGGTGTATGAGATAGTTGATAAGCCACAACTCTGATGTAGTGAAGGATTTCAAAGCGGCCGATGTATCTTGGAATAATATTTACATTATTCCAAAACCTAATTACATTATTATAATGAGATATACTATGGAACAATTTTTCTCAAAACTCAATGCCTAGGTCTCATCAACGATTGTATGTATGGATTTCTATCGAATTTATGTTCAGTTGATATATAATTTAATGGTTTGAACCTTCTATGTCATATCTTAGATATGATAAATTCACATAAGCTTCATCTCTTAAAATATATCCTAGCATGTTAGAGTTTGAAGCCTATTCTGATACAGAGCCTCAAAAGGCGCAGTTTGAATTCTATAATAGAAAATATTATTATATAAGAACTCTACTCGTGAAGGTGCAGATCCAAAAATCATTGGAAATCCATTGAACATGATCTCAACATATACCTTAGAGTTTGAATTATTTTCTTAGACTGAACATTAGTCTTTAGGTGATATGTAGTACCAAGTATCATATTTATATCCAGTTCTTACTAAAGGATTCTGAATAAACTCAAGGTTTTATTCAAATCTCTATTAGAAATAATTAATAGTGGTACTCCATGAAATATAACCACTTTATTTATGTATATATTAGTGACTTTATCAATAGAGAAATCATCCATGATAACAATAATATGCATTTACTTAGTTAGGTGATCGACTACCAACTAGATAAAATTATTACCTTTATATGTCATGGAGATTCCTACAACAAAATCTATTGGTATGTTTTCCTATTTGTAAACTAGTTTGGGATATCGTTGTATCATGGCCCTATACTTCTATCATTAAATATTGACTTGTTGGCTTACCAATCATAATGCTAAAAATAATGTAATCTCCCTCTTTATGTTATCCCACCAATATGTTTTTCTTTTAATCAATATATATCTCAGTGATTCCTAAATAAATGGAGATGAATCATTAATGAACACCTTCAATAATTTTCTTAATTAGATATGGATCTTATAGGACACATATCATGGTTCCAATCCATATAAATCCATCTTTAGAAGGTTTTACTTTGAAATATTCACTACATCATTCTGTAGATCCTTATCAACTTTTTGTGCCTCCATACCCCTCCGAAGAATGGATATTTGAGTTTTTATTTGAGAATTGTAGGATATATATCCTTTTAATATTCCCATGTATATTATTTTCATGTCAAAAATGATTGGATCCATTTCAATCCTTATCTTGTATAAGTTTGGAGGATATTTTCTACCTAGATCATCCAACACATTATATTCCTTCCCAATATGGAAATGGATTAAAAATTCATACCCACCGATCATATATAACCTTCTTTGTTGGATCATATTGATCTTATTTTATATGAATATATAGATGAGGATTTTATGATCCCAATATATACCACAATTATTCGTGTAGAGAAGATGTCAAAAAAAATTCAATGCGATGAAAACTACCACCAATTATATATCATGCCTTGGGTAGTGTTACTCATTGATCTTTAATTGGATTGAGAAATAAGCTATGAATTCTATATATTTCATAAGAAAATAACCCTATTACTTTTTCAGACACATCACATTATATCACAAATCCTTCCCATAGGTGGGTAATGCGGGAAAAAATAAAGTTATTAACCTCTTATTTAACTATTTAAATCCCTCATCACATTTATTAGTTAAGAAAATATTTTATCCCTTTCAATTTAAATTAGTTATTGGGATTGAAAATCATGATAATTTTCTCATAAATGAATGATAGTACCTAGAGAGTCCAAGGAATCTATGGTTTACTATCATTGATTTTGGTCTAGTTTATACTTCAATTGCCTCTATTTTTATTGATCTATAGGTTTAATTTTATGGTTGATAACATACACAATGAAAATTACTTAATCCATCCAAAACTAAAATTTACTATAATTTTCATATAACTTTTCCTCTCATATGTTCATTTGTAAAATGTTCAAAATCTTCTCATGTTCCTCCTTCCTTTTGGTGAAAGCAATAATATCATCTACAAGGAATAACATAAATCTATAAAGGTATTACCTAAACACTATATTCCTTAGGAACACAAAAATATTTGGGCATTAGTGAGTAAAATGGTGTCAATATGAACCTGTAGTGCCCAAACCTCATATGAAAAGTAGTCTTGGGGATATCCTCCTTCACCATGTTTACTTGATAATATCCTGACTGGAAATCCACCATAGAGAAGTACTAGTATTCATATATATAATCAAATTAGTGATTAATCAATGGAATATGATACTTATTCTTTATCGTGATCTTGTTTAGTTCATGATGATCAATATAGAGGAAAATTGAACAACCCTTCTTCTTGATGAAAAGGACTTTCAAAGCCCATAGTTAATCACTTGGGTGTACTAAACTTTTTTAGAGATTCTCCTACAGTTAATTCTTCATCTCTTCATGTTCAACCATTTTCATTTTATATGGAGTCATGGATATTGAAAATGCTCTTTGAATATGATCAATGAATAATTTAACCTCATGGAATAGAGAAGAACAAAAAAAATTTCTTAAGGTAGATTTTTATATCCACTTATAGTGGTTATGTCATCAATGTAGATATTTTCATTTTTGGTAATCATTTGAGATATATATACTTTCTCATAAGAAATAATATCTATACTTGAGATGATGATACCAATCTATATTCATCCTCATACATGAAATTTTATTTAATCTAATGGTGATTTATAATACGGTGGGAAATTTTCTTCACCCATGTTTTTTTTGTTTTCTTTATATAAGGAAAAGTAATAAATATAAAAAATTTCATCGAATTTCACAGAATGGAGAATCAGAAGTTTAGAAAAAGTTTTAGACCACAAATATAGATACAAGAGAAGCTATATACTTTGGATTCAATGATTTCCCCATTATCTAATTTAAATATTAAATCCACTACCATATTTAAAGGCGGAATTTGAATATTTATACGAACCATTTTTGATATGAAAATATTACTAAAACTATAATCAAATAATACTATTATTGAATGAATAACTAGTATACTCATCAACATATATTTTTTAATACCCCCTTAACAGCAGTGATTATATAAGATTAACCTTTATCTATATTCCTAGGAGGTTGTTATCATTTTTTGCCATCAACAACCCTTAGCACAGTGTATTGAGTTTCATAGTCACGTTTTTTTTATAATTTAAACATTTTAAAATAGGCTAAAGAATTAATGAGGAATTATTTTGTTTCTTCACATTCAGGGGTTTCTCCCATAGAAATAGGCTAACTAGGTAAACTTTCTTCCCATATATAATTTTTTTACCTTTTCTATTTATGAATTTATGGGATGCTTTGACCCAAAATTTTGACTTGTGAGATGATTTAAATTCTTTCTACTATGATATTTTTTCATTTCTACATCGCAATTGAATTCCATGTTCTACATCTAATATCTTGACCATTATGATTCAATGAACTCCATTTTAACATGGATGAAACATTAGAAAATTTAATTATGTTTTTTAAAGTCTCAAACCAGCATATATCTTTTCAGATTCATAATGATCTCACTAAATAAGTGGTTACGTTTAATTTCAAGGTCAATTAAAATTCATGATTCATATTGTAAATGCCTTGTTATGTTTTCCTTATATTCTCAAATGGATTAATCATCATTTTTATTAATTCTAAGAATCCACCTCTCTATTTTTAGGTAGATAGCACATAGAAAATATTTATCGAAATACATTTTACAGAATTCATGCCACTTCATTTCTTAGATATCATCCTCGAGCATTGTTTTCATGATTAACATCTACCATTGAGAAGCTTCTTAATCTATAAAATAAATAACTAGAAGAGAAATCTCTTACTCAGATAATTTAAGTTAATATATTATCTTTTTAATGGATTTTATCCATTATTACATGACTTCAGGATCAGAACATCCACTAAAATTTTGGATCGTTTATTACATACATGTCGCAATTTAAACTTTCTCTTTCATTAGATCATGTGTGGCTTTCCCATGATTCACATTTCTTTTCAGAACATGGGTTATTTGAATAATTATTATCATGATTTTATTGACTTCTACTCTCATTGGGTTAGGCATTTCATTTGGTAATTTCTTATTACATTGGTTATTAACTTGGTTCCTCTGGTTTTCATACATTGACTAAAATGAAAGGAAATTTATGTACTAGAATTATTAAAATTTAAAACAAATTAACAGAATTCTATTATCATCGAATGGATAACTCATGTATGAAACACATTCCTTATCCTATAAATTTGTAGTTTTTAATCTATTTTATTCATGGTCAGATCCCTAATATAAAATTTTATGTGTATTTTTCCCTTAAAAATGAGTTTTAAATATCTTTTGAATTTATCAAAGCATATCCTCCTATAGTATACAACTATGTGTGTAACAAGTCCTATTTTTCGTGAACCTGGTGATGATCAAGTTATTTCCCAATACTCCCTTTTTGTGGATATTATCTCTTGGTATAACTTTTCCATAGCAACATCATCTTATATTTAATAGAGATGGTTTTTTTCTTGAAAATAACCTACAATAAAATTTACCACAATTTATTGGTATTTATATAAGTTTATTATTATCCATATATCTTTCACTAATGATTTCTAAACATAATTCCCAAAAACAACTAGACCTTTCTCTAATACCAACTAGGACAACCCAAACTTATAATACACATTAATTAATTATTTATTACATAAATTGACACAAAATACAATAAAAAAAGATCAAAAGGCCTAGTGTATTTGGGTAATTAGATACATCACATAATAACATGAGATAAGGATACAACAAAACAAGTTATAAATTATTAACATGCAATTAAAATTTTACTACTCTTCTAAAACTGCGTAGGATAACCTGAGGACGTATATAGGAAAGCAGGGAGATATAATGTCCAAGATGTGAATAATAAAATAATAACATGATGAAAGCAATGAATTTTATTCAAGAGGCACATCAGGGTAACATAAAATGGGTGAAAATCTGAAACATGAACATCAAATCATGATATAAGATGAAAAAATCAATTAAACATTGGAATGTAAAAACAATATAAAACATGACATCAGAAGTATAAAGCACATATTACAATTGAGACATCAAAACATAGTGTTC
Source organism: Viscum album (assembly GCA_963277665.1). Lineage (NCBI taxonomy): Eukaryota > Viridiplantae > Streptophyta > Magnoliopsida > Santalales > Viscaceae > Viscum > Viscum album. The sequence goes on along the minus strand of OY728134.1, from coordinate 563,923,323 downwards.
TTTGAATGACATATCTTGAACCATAAAAGGTATCTCATGAGATAAAAACATTACCCAATGCATAGGGGGGATATATAATTATATTCCCACCCATCCCATTCATATCACATAATGAGTTGGTGTGCTACATAGATCGTACAACATAAGAACAAATTTAATAACTTTTAAACCCACTATTAAGGAGTTTGGGTTATATACATGGAATTCCAAAATTAATTAAGGATATGTATATCTAGTGGAATACCCTTGAGTTTAAATGGTGATGGTTATTAACTAGAAAAATTTTTGGTGTGGAAAATAATAGGATGATTTCATTAGCATGGAATATATACATAAAAATTCATGGAAGGGTTTTTTGAGAGTGATAGGTAGTATTACATTACATAAACATAATATGGATATTAAAATAAATGTGTAAAAATAGATCCCACCATGATCAATTGGAACTCAAATGAAAGAAAATTATTTCTCTTGAATATAGGGGATGTTAGAATCCCCATACATTGAGAGGAGGGTTTTAAAAGATTGGGATGAAATTATTAAGACATTGGGAACAACGTCGGAGGGATTTAGAGAGGGATATGAACTTTATGATCAATGGTTTCTGAGTGAGGAGGAGTGTGATGTTGGGTGGGTATTTATAGATGATGTGTGGGGAATTATTTATTAATTTATAAATATAGGTCCCAAAATATATATGGTAAAATAATCAAAACCATAAACCTTACCATGGATTTTTTGATAAAATCTACCAAAGATATGTGGTTACAATTATTTTATAAGGAGAAGAACTAAACATATTAAAATAAAACCATTGGTGATGTGAAAGTGATTCATATTTATACTGAATTGATTTTAAAAACTTAAAATATAATATAGGTTTTGGGTGATTCATTAGTATTTTATAAATATAATTGAATAACATAAATACACATTATTTCCAAGAGTATACATGTATTTGGTTATGCAATCCTTTATAGTATTTTTTTACAAAACATTTGATCTATTATGATGTCATAATAGAGAGTTTATATTTATACCACATTTTATGTTTACCCAAAACATGTGTATGACTTAGAAAATAATGAAAAATCTAAAAATGGATAAATTTAAATTGAATATTTAAAGAATAATATAAATTTTATCAGAATAATTTTATTAATATGATAATTTTCAATTTTAAAATAAAATTTATATATACTGAAAATAGTATTTTTTATGATACAATCAACTTTGAGATCCTTATAAAGATTAAATTGGACTTAAATAATTAAAATATTATTTATACTTTAATAATAATTTGTTAATAATATTATTATATCAAAATAACATTTATTTTCAAAATTCTTCAATTATAAAAGGTGTCTCTCAGTTGTGAAAATATATTTCCAGATATTAAAGTTCTGATTTAATCATAACAAAATCTATTTTTATCTCAATAGTTATATAATAATTTTTTAAGTAATAATAAAAAAAGATAAATACAGTCATTATTTTATTAAAAAGAAAAATAATTTGAATAACTTTTTCTAAGGTCGAGATACATAACCACTTATTACACCAGAACATACACAAAGGGTAATGTTTGTTACAATGGTTTGATATTGGGGTGGTTTAGGAAACTTTGTTTGGGGATTGTTGTCGAAAACCATGCACTTATCCCATTAACTGATTCACTCAAGCTTCAGTTCATGAATCTCAACTTGATATTGGTCTAGGGAAAATTCCAGTGATTCCCTCTCCCTCAGAATATCTAATAAATGGGATACATTTTGTATGATATTACTGGTAAAGGCTAACACTATTCCAAATAGTGTTAATTATACCTCACTATAACACTTATTATATACTAATCCCATTGGTAATTTTACAATGACTATATTATCAATAGTTTATGTCCTTAATAGTATTTTAAATCTCACATGATATATTTTATAATTGGTATAGAATAACAAAATTAGTTCTGGTGTCTATAAATGTATTACTTAATGAGTAATTTGTTAATTCAAAATGGAGTTTCATTTATAAATGTTTAGTTCATTATAGTCAATGAGGATTTTTTCAGACACAAACTTTTTTATGTCCAGCAAGGATATTCTAGAGAATGACCATCTCATTTTTATCTAATTAATCTTCAATGGTTTAAAACCCACTCTCATAAACCAAGTTACATTCCTTGGATCAAACATTGATAAATAATTTCAAGGTGTTTCCTTTTTAGTGACATTTAATTTTGAATAGATAAATGATATGAAAAATGTTTAGCCAAATTAAATTAATCTCACTATAACATGATGTTGTGACATATCGATCGCATCTAAGAGCATATAATCTTTCTATAATATTCAATTATACTAGTTTCATGGGTTTCATATAAGTTATATTTCCTACTGAATTTTTTCTATTGAACATTAATGGTAGATAAATCAAGTTTGGGTTCAAGGATGTCCGTAAAGGACACGAATGTGGATCATATTTATAATATGAGGTGTTCATTCCTTTTTGAGTATCCAATTCCCCCAACATTTCATACAAAATATGATAACATAGGAACAACAATTTGTCTTTATATCCATTCATCAGTCACCTGAAAGTGTATAAATCTAAGAATTGTTAAAAGAAAAGATAAACTTTGATATCTCATGGAATCCACATTAAAATACAATCATGATCCTAAAAAAATTCATGAACTCAGTATGAAATATCACATTCTAGGGTATGACTAATGAAATGGGAACTCCTTGGGCATGGTCCATGTGGGTTTCTTTGGACTCATCATGGGTAACCTCCAAATTTTTTACACCTTCAGTGTGGAACTCACAAAAATGATTTTTGAAATTCATTATGGAAAATGGTGTGTCACCTCTATAACATGTTTGAGTTTCTAGTTACCATTATTCTTCTTTAAGATCATCATAGGAATTTCCTCTGATATCCATGGTTTCTTTACCTCCGAGGTTACTTCTTTCATCGAGAATTCGCATATTAAGCCCTGTAATTATAACAAAAATAAATGAAAAAATAAATTATTCATAATTAATATGATTTAGTCATAAAATATTAATATTCATAGACAATTACTAAAAATACACAGAGGCTCCAAAAAAGACTTTAGCAGGTTCTTATCTAAAGAAATAAAGACACCAATTCATCCATACCTATTAAAATGGCCATATCTTCAAATATGTTCTTCTAAATGGCCTTTATAATGGATGTAGGGAACTAGATCTCCCATTTTGGATGAAATTTTTCATTTTAATAAGAATAGTTATCCATAACTGGCATATAGCTTCTTGGTCTGCCAGTTGAAATGGGATGTCCTATAATGGACATGGTCTAAGGATATTTCACATCACTTTTCACGAGTATCCTCCAAAATGACTTTATATTTGATTTATACCTCCATATAAACATTTTTGAAAATCCATATGGAGACATGTTTCTTACCCTTATGGACTTTATTAGTATTTATTCTTTTTTAAAGTTCTTTAAGAGTTCCATATGCATTAAATTCGTGTTTGACATTTTACTTATCTATGAGGTTACTTATTTATTATAAAATTCTCCAATTAATCTTATATTTCTAAAACTATAAATTATAAATGGAATAAACATTAAATAATAATAATTTATAAGATTATATCATAAAAAATTAATAAAAAATGGTTAAAAAATGAGTTATAAATTTCTAACACACATAACCTCTTTTTAACCCCCCCAAAAAAACTTCTCAATAAAGATATAAAAGAAACAATAAATTATTAACAAGTGAAAAACAATACCAATAATTATAAGAAAAAACATATTTAATTTTATTTCATTAAATTCAGAATTCTCATTATTTTTAAATGTAATGCCCCGACTGCAGAAGCTCTGATTCAATGCATTATTTTATTACATTGGCATGATTACAAGAAATGAAATCCAAAAGAACCAATCAGTTAATCATTCCTGGAAATCCACACTACATAAATGTTACCCATAATACATTAGTAAATAAAAAATAAAATCCTGATACATAATAAAATTAAATAATTTTTTTCTTAGAACACTTATTCAAATATTTATTCTTTATAACCTAGGGAATGAAACATTATAATGGTGAGATCAAATTCTCAGTAAGGTTAAATAAATATGAAACAATAATTAATCAATGAGATTAAATCAACATGGAAAGGTAAATAACTTACAAAAACTTCCATTCCAATAAATAAATATGGAAAATTCAATATATAAATGTAAGAAATTGAAACACATTCCATTTAATTAATGAACTTATAATTATATGTATCCATATATATGTTGGCACAAAATATCATGGATGAATAGTAACTGAAACTAAATAATGAAACACTTAATTATTGGATTCCATTTTTCTTAAGAACATGTAACTAGTATCTTCAAGGACCTTCACAATATGGTTTAGATATCAGGTAAAACCCCGTCTATTTTGTCCATGTATTTCATCTCATGAGACTACTGATGCATCGAGGGACTTTTATTAACTGTTCCCCATCCTCTAGGGCTTACCTTAAACGGTCACCAACCTGTGTATTTCATGTCCAAATAATTCCTCATATATAATATAAATAATGTTCCTGATAAAATACCATATTTAATAAAGAATATGAATTAATCAATAATACATCAGAGGGGATAAGTAAAAACTAGGGTTGTTGACCTTAAAACATACTTGAGGAAAAATGATATCTAAACATTTTATTGTGTCCCATACCAGATTGAAACATTTAATTCATAACTCTCCAAAAATTAAATTAAACTTATAATATAATGATAATAATTTCAGTCATGATATAACATGTTAATGTATATAATATACACTCAATGAAAATAAATTTGTGGATAACATAAATAAGACTCAATGGAAATTAAATTGAGACGAAATATGTTACTGTAAACTTCACTTTGGGTGTGTGGTCTATATAATCATGTATAGTGTTTGAAAGTGTGTTACTAAATTTTACCATAACTATAATAATGTTTATAATATCATATATTATTTTCTTATAATTTTTTATACCCCCTTTTCACCCCTCTTTCTTTATTTTAACTATTTTGGGTGTTAATTGCCTAGTTTGTCGAATTGGTTTAAACCTGTTTTTTGTCGTTATTATTAAATATAAAAAAGTAAAATAATCTTAATAATTTAAACAATTATTTGAATTATATATATATCATGTATTTATGTATCAAGAATAAACCATAATATTTGGAGATAAGAAATGGAATACACCGTTCATGGAGATGTTAGGTTGTAAGTATGCATGAACGCTGCTTTCATTTAATTTTTATATTTAAAAAAATGAATGTAATTTAAACATATTAAATTTACAATAGCATATATATATAATATATCTCATATATTTTTATTAAAAGTATCAATAATACATTCCATGTATAGTGCTAATGAAACACGTTTCTTTGAGGGGGCGGTAGTCCAAACTATCAAACAATGTTATCATATTAACTCAAAATGGAATGTAGTAAAGGAATGTTTTATTGAAGGATTAAATAAGTATAAATAAATAATATATATCATATTTAAAAAAGGTTTCCATCATAATTTCCCCCGTGATAGGTGGAATGGAAAAAATGAACAATCATCTTTTCGTGAGGCTGTAGATCGTCATACACAGAAATTGTATGTTCCTTACCCATTAAATGGAGTTGTATGTATGTTTAGGTAAAAATATTAACATAAAAATTATAGTATATTTATTATAATGGGTTTTTATGTAATCATATAATAAAAATTGTACAGGGAGTGTATAATGTAATTGAATCTAAAAATCTTAAGAGAAGATGTTACCTTTTAACAGGGTAACTTCTTTTGGTATGTACCAAAAGGCTCACTTGGAAGTATTTATACCCAAATGGAGGATTAAATGTCTAGGTTATATATTTTGGAAAAATATTAGTTCATATTTTGGCCTATGCTATGTTGTTTTAGAGGTGTGATGAATGGGAAGCGTTGGTGGCCTTTTATATATACGGAATGAAAATGACTCACTTGGAAATTTTGGAAACAAGTTAGGTGTACACATGTAATTGCACAAAAAATTCACAAAAAACCTAGAAACTAATTAATATATGTTTTAAGGAAGAGATATTTCCATAAAATAAGTTTCTTACAAATGTCTATGTCATTTGATCCTTTAAGTTAATGGTTTAGTCCTTTACTAAGCTAAATTTAGCCTTAATAATTGAAATTAATTTTAATTACTTTCAATAATATTTTTGGTCAAAAAATAAGATGAACTTATTATATTTTATAAATTATTTTGATTCAAAATATGGAATCCATTTTTTAAAATTCAAAAACATAAGTAGATGAAATTAATTTAAAATTCATCTCATAAATAGGATGACAACGTAGGTTTTTAAAGTAAAAACATCAAAACATTTTTTCTATATTTATAGTCAAATTTCAAAGTGAAATTGATTATAATAACCTAAATTTGAGTAAATAATAAATATATTAACTAATTAACCTTAAAAAAATTATAAAACAAAACTTATCCTTATAAATAAATCAGACGAAAGAAAAAATTTAAAATGAATCAAAATATTTTTAACAATTCATTAGAAAATGAAATATTGTAGAAAAACATAAAACATTTAACTTAAGCTATTTATTATGTTTATATTTCAAATATGAAGTTTATTTAGACATATTAAATCAATTAAAGTTTCAAAATTAATATTTAAAATGGGTTCACCATTAAAAGGTGGTAACAATGCCTTAATAAAAATATAGTATTTTATGGATAAAATTGGGTTCGTTATGATCTTATTCTTATGAAATATATGTGATTAACATCAAAAATATTTTATTTAATATATAGAATATATATTTCATTAAAATAATTCTAAAATTTTAATTACTTTAATTTATTAGGATAAAACCGCTTTGTGAGAATAAAAATGGTTTTATATAAAAACATTCCATTTATATTAAATTGGTTCCTATATTAATTTCTAATTAATTTTTAAGATATAAATTAATATTATATTATTATAAAAATATATGTCATAATTTAGTTAATAGTATTCATAACTTCAAATTTAATATCTATGTTATGTATTATTATATGAAATAATAATTTTCTAATAATGAATGGTTAAACACAGTCTTGTGGGTAATGAATTCTTTTGAAGAAAGTCACTCTTGAATTTAACGTACGGTAACCCAGTGTTGAGTGCATTACCAAAAATAGAATATACAAAATATATTTAAAATAGTAAATATATTTTAACTTATCGTAGTATTATATCCCCTTACATGCTTGGTATCATGTGTCATGTATGTTATTGAATTTAAGGTTTTTATTTTAGAGTTTAAATGGTTTACATTAAACATCCAATCTGGACTCATTATTAAATTCACATTTTAGTCTTTATTTTCATCCAACATCATCTTTTAGACAATCCTTTGATATCCATATTCATGTATTGATCTATATTTTTTTTTGACAAAGTTCACTAAACACTCATGAACAATGTAAAACTAGGGTTATTCATAATCTAAATTTCACACACATTATCTATACTCTTTTATAGTATCATAATATCCACATATAAAAAATAAAAACCACACAAATCAAGAGGAAATTTAAACAAGGACCAAATATCTATGAGGATGAAGGTGGGATGTTCAATATGTAATTATTAAAAATAAAACATTAAAAATAAGTCTTTTAACACCCCATGTTTATATATATATATATATATATATTACTTTGAAATAAATTTGATACATTAAATTTCTTTATTTACACAAAAACCTGATTCTAAATGAACCCATAATATGACACACCTTTATAACCTAGCCGATGTATTGAAAAGTACGAATAAGATTAACCAAATTAGGATATAAATATATAAATTTTTTCATAAATTAAAAATTATTTATTAATTCTATGAAATAATCTTTATAAATTTAGTAATATCATTTAATGAATAAAGGATATTTTTTTTTGAAGAAATGCATTTTTCTACATGTAATGTTTTATTATCCAAAAAAATAAATTGGATAGTATTAACAAGTTATTTTAATATAATTTATTTGAAAAATATGAATAAAAAATAATTAATTTATTATATAAAGGTTAGGAAAAAAATAAATCATTTAAAGTTAAAATACATTATTTTTCTTAAAACCATTTTTTTGTGCTCAATGTGATTTTATCATAAAAAATCAAATAAATCATTAATTATTAATGTTTTCAATTATATATATATATATATAATTATATAAAAATATTTATATAATTATATAAAAATACTTAGAAATTAATTTTAAATATTATATTATGAATGTAATTAATGTAAAATAAATTTTCCGATTTCAAATGGGATATTTTTCTTTTAAAAATTTGTTTTTATTGTGTTTCTTGTGATTATTTAAAAATTAAATTCTTAAAATTAAATAAATTTTATTTTATAAAATGGAATACATATTTGGAATCATCATTTAAATATTTATTAATAATTCCACCTTTATGTTTTGTCATAATTATTTTTTTAAAAAAATTAATATATTTGTTCCAAGGTTACGGTTAAAACGTGATTACCGGGGGTTAAAATAACATATAATGGTAATATTACTACATCAAAATAACTAAATATTATTTTATGAAGATACATAGAACCTATATTATATTAACTTTTAATACATTTCCATTTATAATCATTATAATTGAGTACGACTTTAATTATATTAAAATATTTTAAGCAATTCCAAGTGTCTCCTCCCACTCACTTATAAAAGGGAGCATATATCAACCCTTATTAATGAATTTTTAGTGTTATATATTGAAAAAATATATGCTGAAAAAGTTCACATATTCTTAATATTCATCATATATCTTATTTTATTCTCATAATAAAAATATTTCAAGGAGAAGGTGTAAGCCAATGGAGACCTCTCAATGAAGAGGTATAAATCTTAATAAAAATCATTCGTTTTTTTTTTCATTTTAAACCTTATCTAAAAATAATGTATACATATTAACATTATTAATAAATTATCATAAATATACTTATATTTTATTATGATGTTTACATGACATTTTTCACTTATTTTCTATCGAATGGTAAATTAGAGTATTGTCCATGCATATGCGGGGCTGCTGCCTCCACGTGGTGATAAGATTTACTTTCCTTCACTGCCTAAAATTAATGGATATAATTATGTGTTTAATAAATATATATAATATTTAGGATATAATTATGATTATTTAATGATAAAATTTTATTTTGTCTCTCTAATTATTTTTTTTAAACGAAAATAGTGTTCATGCATACGTACAAACTACAATCTCTATGGACGATGTAACTCACTTTAATCACTATATAATTTATGGATTGTCATAAATATGTGTATAATTAATATATACTTTATTTATATAATTTTTGAAATTATGTATATTATTTAACCATTATCAAGATAGAAGGACCATAACATATGAATCAATACATAAATGATAAATGAAACTAATATAACCTAGAACATATATTTTAATAAATAATTATTAATAAATAGGTGATAAAGCGTTATAAGTAAACTAATAATTGTATTATATGTTTCAATGTAGTTCTATTATATAATTACAATAAATTTTAATTTAGTATACATGATTTTAGAGTGATTATGAATCATGTTAGAGTTAATGTAATAGTTTTATGTCACAATCTCATTTTTATAGGGATTGTTAATTATAATATTTATGATAAATAAATTATATGATATATCTCTCAATAATATCATTTTTATTATAATTTGGTTATTTCTTTATACTAAATGTCTTCCAATAGTTTTCCTCTCTTTAAGTACTCAAGAGTCAAAATAAGGTTTTTTTTATAAAAACCCACTTTATTTCACTCTTCATCATCTAATATTTTTTACTATTTCTATATTTTGTCTAAAATATTTTTAAGAATTATTTTATTATTCTCATAGGAATTTTTAAATTCATATATAACCTTGTTTGAAGTTATTTGAAATTTTTTAAAAGGAACCTTCATGTCATTTTGCAAGGAAATTACTCATGACAATTTACAGAAAAACGTGAAAGGAATCTTTAATTTAACAATTAACACATGAAATAACATTAACACTATCATGAATTCAATTTAATTACTTTATTCCCTTTCATTTTCCATGTTTCATTTTAAATAAATAAATTTCCATAATATTTAAAAAAGTTTAGATATGAAATAAGTGATTTCTAAATGAAAGAGGGTATTTTATTTAATAAAATTTCATGCGATATTTTGAAGGATTTTAAATCTATTATAATATCCATTTATATTAATTATTATTCATTGAGGGTATGATTCTATGATATCATCCTTAGAATTTATATGGGTGATTATTGACTATTATGATAAAATATTGATGAAACTTTTTTTCCCTTTTCATGGGTCAACCTATGATGAAATGATAAATGTTTTATGTTATTGGGGGCATATATATGAATAAATTATGTCTATATATTATGTGGTATATTATTGACCACGGATGAAATGGGTAAATTTCAGTGTTTTATGAGCTCAAATGGTACATGTGAGGTTATCTCTATCCCAAAATAGGGTTCAAAATAGGATATACTAGGTGATATTATAGATTACACGAGGGGTTAACCAAATTACAAATAGGTAGATGGGTGGTTATCCAAAACCTAACATGTGATAAATTTATTATTGGGTATCATTTACGTAATATATTTATGATTATGATTATAACATACATTAGGAAACTCTTTTTTATGTGCTCGTATTCCAATGTTATACTCTCACGGATCAAGTTTTATGATTCCTTTATGATTTATGTATTATAAAATGAAATTCTATATGCCATGAATCATGATTATTCATTATGAATTATTGGATACAGTTCTCACAATTTAAGATAATGTTCTCAAACCCTTAAAGACATGTTATGCTTAAATGATCATTTATATCTTTATTATTTGAACTTAATGATAATCTTAGGTCACCCTTCACTATGTTCCCTTTTCCCTACGATATGAAGAAATTTTTTAAGTATGACATCTATAAAAATGGTACTAGTTATGAAGATATTTCATGGATACTGTTCTCTATCAAGATAACATCTTTTCCTGATCCATGGATCTTACGACCTCTCCTGTTGTTTCCTCAATAGGGCATAGTTAACTCAAGTTCATAAGAATATTCTTAACTGTAAAAATTGTCAAATAATGAATTAATTTAATATAATTAAAGTGTTATTATTCATTTCATGAGGATTATATTTTTTTGGGTAATACCCATGGTACTGTTTTGTGGTATGGTTTCTACCATCATGGGAATGAAGGTATCGAGATTATTATGGGAAAAATGGTTTCCCAATTGGTATGGGTTCATCTTTAAATAATTTAGTTTTTGGTTACACCATTTTGTGGATGATAGGTTCTTGGAAGATCGTTGTTCTGATGAAGTTCGTAGCACCATGGAATACGAGATTAAGTTCACAATTAGCTAATTTAACAATGTCTTGTATATATCATGAGTAAATTTGATCATCTTTCTCATCATAAAATAATTTAACATATGTGAACCCTTTAATTTAATTTTATACATTCACCTTCTTCATTTGGAACTACAATAAAAATGCATGCTACTCATTCAAGTGGTTTACCATATATTACCTACCCAAAATAAACCATCTTTAGTATAATGTATTTAAAAACAAAGCAGTCTTGGATTTTGTGGCCCAATATTCATTAAAAGGGGAAATAAATTGGGAAGTCACTATGGCCAACCTACTCATTTCTTTCTGGTTTAGAAGGATTTAATTGTTTTTTCCATAGTAGTTATTAAGTAGATCGAAACTTCTTTATCATGGAAGGAATACAATTTATTATTTCATTCTTAGAATTGACACAGTTTCTCCTCTATTATCTCAATATGTTTGGGATACTATTGTTATATTTTCTATTTATGAGTATGCTCCATGTGATACTGAATAAAATTCAGAGTTGAAGAGGGTATCGAGGCTTGGTTAAGTGCGATGATCATTATTTCAACATTTCATGTTCTCCTTACAAAAGCTTCTGATATTGGTTGAGACATGTATTTGGTTCACCAAATGGAATATTCCAACCATTTTTTCAACCACTACTAGTTTCTAAAATCCATATAGATACTTTTCTATAATTAGTGGTGTTTAAAACTCATCAAAAAATTTATATATAAAAATAACCCACAAGTCTTCCTTGGGAATCCACATGTGTAGGGAGTGAGTAAAACCCTTCAAACTTGAAATGAATAATGAGACTCTATCATTATATCATATTTTTTCAATTCTATAGGTCAAGGATCATTATCTTCTACACCATAAAGAATAATTGGTTTAGAAATTTTTGACGTATATCTTTTAACACTTTGAACGAGAATTATGGTAAACTTGTATACTAGATGATGTATGGTCCTTCCGTGGTTTGTATGGGGAACCTGAGTTTGTAAAATTATTACTGATCTGTGTTTCCCATAATTCCACTTAAATGTGAAATAAATGCATTAGGTTATTTTTTTGATCCCTTAATCCATTGAATTTATGGAACATAGGATTCCAAAAGTGGGTTAGGGGAAGAGTTTCATCTACCCATTTGAGGAAGTACTTTATATCCAGCTATAATGGTTCACTACATCCTTCTTCAAGTTCGAATAGGGCTTCCAATGGATCAAAAATGTCAACAATATCATAGGGTGGTGGTAAGATAAGTATGCGTTTGAACATGGATAGAAACGAGTGGAGCCATATGTAGTGTTTCTACAAAAATTTTCGGTTGATAATTCACAGGGGATGATCTATGATAGTTCATTTGAAATTGTTCTAGATGTTTCCTTAATAGAGGGAACTCATGATGTCCTCCCACCATCAGATATAGAAAAATTAGTTATCTTGATCCAAGATTAATAAGATTACCTAGATCCACTTTTGATAGAATGGATGGTTCTTCTTGATGATAGATATATAATGGGTGAGTATGTTATGGTTTTCCTTGAAGAAAATATCCATCTAGGATATTGACTCTATGAAATTATATAATGAGTATCTTTAGAAATTTCATGTATTATTCATATTGGATAAATATTTATTCAAGTGGGAGAGGCTCAACACCGTCAAGTAGTAGGTGGGATTTAGAAACACCTTTACATTATTCATTTATTTAAACTTTTTAAGGAGGTGGTAGTTTAACATCCAAGTGAGGCACCATTTCTTTAAAAATCATTTCGTTTCTATTATTCTCACCTTCTTTAGTCAATTTGTAATGGTCTACGAATTATATAGAAACATCCTCTTATTGTTCAATTACACCAGTGTAATGTTATGTAGCATATTTTAGTCTAGTAAAAAAAATTTAACTAGTTAATACAAGATATCATGCATCAAATGAACATAATAAAATAATAGTGTCGATAATAATTATGGAGTCCATTATAATGGTTAGGATCTTTATGATCACTGGTTCTTTTGATGGGTATTGATCTTGTAGCCATTATGAGGCCTCATATTTTCCCTAAATTATTTATCTGAAGCCACTTGGTGAAGGGTAAATTTAATAGATTTCATATAAATCCTCATTGTATATAGTCATGAGGGGAAATACTAGTCATTAGATGAGGAAATTAATGAAGAAATATTATTTAATGAATCTCCTAAATTGGAAAAGATAGATATACATTGGGTAAGTGGTTGAGTTAAAAATTCCCTATATTTGCAAGAAAGGACTATTCTTTATCTACAACTTTAAAAAATTTCTTTATTTGGAGGCCTTGAAGGATGATGGTGTGTTAGAAATTACCTCAGCCTTATAGTCTGTGGATTATCTTATATCACTCCAGCTATAACTATCAATATATAACTCTTGATCTTGAGGATAATTATTTTAGCTTAACCTAAGTGTAATGCATCGTATTTACCTAAAAAACATTCTTCTAAAGGAATTACTAATACTTGATGACTAGCTTTTCTCAATTGAGAATATTTTTCAACTTTTTTAGATTCATGATGCAAGATTATTTTTATGGATCAATATTTTTGGGCCTAATGCTTCTGATATTTTGTCATGGAATATTTTTTCTAAGAATACTATAAGTTGTGGCAAGATAATACTTTTGGGAGTTGGTTTTAGGTAACAGTGCATGATGTCAACTTCTGTGGGATTTTATGATTATTTAGTGAGTTGAAATGTAATGATATATGGTTTTAGAAACCCCTGATATGGATATTGGGGTTGGGGGGTCATTGATAAACTATTGTTGATTATGAAAATCAATAATACATGAACATCTGAGACCCCCCGTGTTGTTTCCCAACTTTGGGTGTTGTAGATATGAAAGGTTGGGCAAGTAAATATAATAGAGAAGATATTATATTGAAAACTTCCGTATTATAATAAATAAGGTAAGAAGGAATCTCATTTTCAATGTAGGAATCCAGGGGATCCACAGAAGGTATTGATGTTTCCCATTGCCTTGGGCTATTTTGTGTTAGATAAAGAATATATCTTATCAATTATTAGGCGTCCAACATGTCTATCCATTCCCTCCCTAGTTTCTCAAAATAAGAGTGATTTTTAATAATTGTATTATAAAGGGAAGAACCTTATTGTAAAAATAAGATAAATCTCTAGGTAGGACCTTTACAATGAACACCATTATGGGGAGGACTACCATTATGGCTTAATGTCCAGCCACATATAAGAGTCCTAAATCGTATAATATGGGGAAGACCTTTTGGATAGATGATGGAAAGGGTAACACCTTCTTTTCATTTGATCTTCTATCCATGAGGATTGATTCTATGTTACTAATCAAGATAAGTATTCAATGATCAATCTTATATTGACTATGAAGGAGTCCTTCATGGAAAATTCTCTAGGGATGACCTCTGGAGGTGATGATTGCAATGTTTTGGGGATGATATTTTCAAATGTTATTACTATTTTCGTGACCTGGTAATGCATCAAAAAAATATTAGGACCCCATTTATAGATGTATGGGTTCATAAAGGACACAATAATTATATAGATCAGGGTTGTG
Source organism: Viscum album (assembly GCA_963277665.1). Lineage (NCBI taxonomy): Eukaryota > Viridiplantae > Streptophyta > Magnoliopsida > Santalales > Viscaceae > Viscum > Viscum album. The sequence continues at coordinate 563,908,230 of OY728134.1, read as the reverse complement.
GGTCTATTTATGGAATATAGACCACCATTGGGGAAGATTTATTTTTTAGATGCCCTCCATCGTGCGGTCAGAATCACATGTTTTTGTGAACATACTCCATATATGGGATCCTACTAGAGGTACTCTTGTGTTTCTTATGAGATATAATGAAAATATTCTAGGGTTTTGGAAGGGATATATTCCTTCTCTAAAGTGTCCATTGAAATTGAAAGATATTCTCCACCTTAAAAGAGAATATGTACCCTATCCTATCATCCATTTATGAAAAAATTTTACAGATGAGTACCCTAGATGATATAAAAAATATATTCCTACTTATGAGTAGCCTTTTCATATTTTTTATTAGTTACTCTGATAGTGTTTATGGGGTTATGTTCCCGATCTCTAAAAATTTATAAATTTATCAATATATGTTGATAGATTTTTAGGATATGGGAACAAATAGAGGCCCACCCATCAAATGATATTAGTATATGATTACTAACTTCTGCAGCTAGAAGGAGAATATATAAACACTACATAGTTGGATTTGGAATACATTCCTTCTCTTTTCCCCCAATTTCTTTCATTATATATGTGTTGGATATTTTTAATGAGGCATAAACAAGGTTTTGAAATGAATTTATTTCTAAGACTTGCTGATAAAATTATCTGAGTGTTGCAACGCTATACTACTAAACATTATGGGTGTTAATATAAATATGAACTTACTCATGAATTTCCATTATAGTATGCTTTCATAATTATTCAGTGGAATTGAATATTTAAGAACACCATAAATTTTTGATATTTTTCTGTCCTTAAGAAGGTTTTCATGGGTGCTTGGGTCTTGATTGACAGAAGATGGGTTATGTGACGAGGAGTCCCCAGAAGGATGGGGGTTTGATTCTGTATGGAATTAGTGGCGGTGAATAATTGTAGGTTACTCCCATGGTGAATCTTATGATATTGATATGAGGTCGACATGTAATTCTTAATTCACCTCCAAATGATAAGGTATGAATTTTCTTTTGTGTTTTGGGGAGAGTCACTTTAAATGATTTGAGACGGAGACTGGTGATGCTTTCTTATTCATATCCGCTCATCAATTGGAAGATGGTTGGATAGGATTCATATCCTAGATATTTTTTGTGGTATCTAGGGTTGAGATAGTATAGATGAGATGGTACTCTCATATCATTGAATTATCTACATCGCATTAAAGAGGTGGGGTGACTGATGGTGTCCTTCAGTTTGATGAGGAATTGGTTTGTGCACGAATAGATTTGAACCTTATTCATTGATGGTAAGAATAAATTTTGGTTTTAAGGTGGTTTTTATGGATGGTATTTAGGATGTGTGAAAAACACAAACAAAAAAACCCAAAAAATTATTTTCTCATTTAAAGAAACACCCGATTGATTTCTTTAAAAACCCCACATTGGGAAATTTTTTTCTTTGTAAAAGTATAGAAGAAAAAATGGCCTAATGTATGGGTGAAAACATTATTTTGTAAATGATCGATTCATGATTGGTTCACTATTTTTGTTTTATACCCATAAAGGTGGTTTCAAATGGGGTTTATTCATGGAACCAGAAACACCAAATTGTTTCCACATCCTTCATGGTCTATACAATTACTTTCCAAAGGATGTCTACCATTGGGATTTTTAGAAGGATTCTTAAGAACTCATTATATCCATGAAGATGGGAGGTAGGGCTTATAAAAAACATTTGGTAAGAACTATTTACTACTATGGGACTCTCTTATAGATTTAATTCATGTTTAAAAATCCTTCTTAAATACCAATATAAGGTTGTAATCCATTTACATCTGAAATCATTATTTTATACATGAATATATAACTATCATTTCCATCAAAGCTTATCCATCAGTAGTACCATCTATATATATTAGAGGTTCTCCATCAATGGATCCATTAGTATGTATCATACGTTCTCCATTTTTGTAATTTTCATTATTTTGTAATGTAGTATCAGTCCACGTAGTTGAAGGATTAGGAATTTATTGTCATTCACAGATATTAATGTCATTTGGATATTAGGATTAGGCCCATGAGAAGGGATTACTATGTATCATTGGGAATGAAATATTACCCACATAGTTTATTTCCACATAATGGGAAACTTCATAACTTTTAAGGTCATGTGACATGGACCAGATTATACAGTTCAACATCATGAATAGTAGATTTATATGGAAATATTTCCTAGAAAAGGATTGTGTGGGGATTATGAATTAATAGAATATTATGGATGACCCTACAGGTAATATATAATAACAAGATTTTATTGATCTTAAAAATAACAAGACCATGTAAAGATAGATACCACTAGTAATATGATCCAATGAGGATGAGATGTTTTGACCTGGAAATAATGTCTCCCTTCAACTGGTGGTATGATCTTACTAGAAATATGGTCCATAAAGATTATTTTGGATTGAGGGTGTGGGGTTTAAACCTAAATGAGGAATCCTATGTTTCTCATTATAATGTAAATAATATCCAAAGTTATTTTAAATGGATGGGACTTAAATAAAGGGGAATAATCATATAAGATATGTTTTCTATGATAGTGACATTGTAATCTCTAATATATATAAATAGGTGAGTCATACTCAATGTGATAAATAAGTGATAGTATAATATATGATGTTTCATTTAATCATGTATGAAAAGGATATACACATGAACTAGAATCACTTCAGTTGAACGTTCTTTCTTTCTAATTGGTGGATGAGGGTGTGGATATAGAATGTAGGAGAAGTATTATATCATAAAATAAATTTTAGTTCCTTAATTTATGAGAGATTCCCATGGGAGATACTTTCTACTCATCTTCTAGTAGATGAGGTTGAGGAAATAACGAGGTAGTTAGAAAGAAATATGGATCATAACCATTCTAATCTTTCTTCTTATTTCTAAAATGAATACTAGGGATAACATATCCATTTATAGGAAAATATAATGCTCAGATACTGGTCAATTCTCTTCCCATTTTTGGAAGGAAGTCGAAGATGAATGATGCTCCATAAATAGAGTAGCGTCTAACCATATCTACTAAGTATGGGATCCTCAATAACAAAATAAATAATTATTATGAGCATCTTGAAGATAAAAAATACTATTGGGGTTAAGTGGGAGAAATATTTTACAAGTGGAATGCATGTTCAATGGGGACATGTCAATATGTCATATGTACATTTAGAGGATTTGAATGAGGTATTTAATTGGTCTACTTTAGTTATAAGGATTGGTTAAGAGAGTTCCCTGTCATTTTTGGCATTTTAGTGACTTAGCTTTTGGAGGAGGCTTCACCCACGTTATATTTGGGTGAACAAAGATGTAATTTTTCTATGTGATACTTTGGAAAACCAGAGGTCACTTTGCCCATGTGATACTCAAGAGAACCTATGTTATTTCATATAAATGATACTTTTGAGTCATAAATATTCCTCCACGAAATTGAAAATTGGTTAAACCAAAGTTTTGGGCATCAACACATGGGTGAGGCTTTTCCTGGATGATAAAGGGTTTGGTAAAATTTCTTTAGAAGAGTTTTGTTCATGTTTGTAGGTGGGTAGGGTTTCTTCATAATAGTGATATTAGAATAAGTAAGAAGTGATTCTCTAAAAAAATTTAATTATTTTAGACCATCAAAATATAAATTAACCTCCCTCTATATTAATTAACTATTATTTGAAAGCATAATAAGCTATATAAGGGTTTTGAGGACATTAGGGGAGTCTAGTTAGAATAAATTCGAATTATTTTAGTGTTACAATGAATTGAAATGAAGAGATTAAGGTTCCATTTTTAGTTAATATACATAATTTAGCTGAAGGGATAAACTTTAACAAGTGATATCCTAAAGTGAACTTCTTAGGTGAACTGAACAAGTTTAACCTGTGTTGGACAAAGGGTCTTAAATTTTCATGAACAAGGCCAACTTTCACGCACTCTAAAAGGTTTATTTGAATTTTATTTCCATTAATAATTATTTTCCCTTTCACATGTTTTAGGTATCTTCCCATTGGTGTTGTTTTCCCTATTTAGAAAAGGGAGTTCCAATAAATAAACTTACTAGGGTAATGGAAATCAAAAAAACCTATATAAATATTACTACCAGCCATACTAATGCAATTATAGATAAAAATTACATACTTATTGGTACTCTATTAATATTACCCTATGAATTGTTATTGAAGATACACGTTCCCATAATTCTTCATAACTATCCGCAAGTGTCATAAATAAGTTCACTTTTGATGGTGATGTGTTCAATCAGTACCCCCCTTAGCTCAATTTTTTTTCCAGGTTTCTCAAACACAAAAATGTGTCGTTTTTATTCACACATGTATAGGGTTTTCTTCAAATACACTACCAAAACAACAAAAAATAGTTTTGTAACTTTAGTACATGTATTTAAATTACACTCACAATTCAACTACCTAAACACATTGTATATATTTAACATTCCTTTTGTAATATTATAATCTATATCAATCACTCTTACACACCGAAAACACTTCTCCTAACTACAAGGAAAAATTATTGTTGAAATAAATAAAAATATTGTAATAAATCATAGTATTTTAATGAAATATAGTTTAATTAAAATCCATGAACACATTATAAAAACTAATAACATCCTAAGACAACATCAAAATAATATTTATATATATATATAATGAATAAGGAATAATAAATCTTAGTGATCACACAACGAGCACTCTATAACTCTACATGATCACTGATTCTCACCTACATATTATGTTTTAACCCTGTCAATCTTATATTTTATTCGAATAACCCATTCCTCTTTCTCATATTAATTCAATTGTCAGCTGAGTGAACTCATAAATAGAACCCCATAAATATATCACCCTTAATTGTTTTCTTTTATTTTATTAATGATCCTTGACCTATGTATCATTAAATATTTCAGAAATTAAACCATGATCCTTCAATATGGACGATTCTTCCTTATTAACTAATCCATATTCATCATGGAATTCAATTCACTTCCTATGATATTATATATCCTTTATGGATATCTACATGGATATTTTTTATTAGTTTACCAAATTTTGTTAATTATAATTTTATTGGGATTATTTATCCCTTAAATATTTTTAATGTGGGACAGAAAGATCTTCATCCCCATTAATTCCTACAGATACTTATATTCTTCAATGAAATCCCTTTTGAGAGATATTTGTAGTTTCTAGTTCTTAGAATTTACTATTTTGATATTGAATATTGTTTTGCGTGATTTATCTATCTATGTCAACTTCATAGGTGGAATTTTACACTAGTCTCTACCTGTGATATCCATGTAGTCTATATTACTCTTTTAACTAACAACATTGAGATCACAGATGAAAAACTGGGTTTAATACTACCCATTCTTGTATGTGCATTCAATACCCAGAAAGTAAAGCATCTTAATTTCATTTCTGTTATTAAATCCTAAAATATTGGAATAACAACATGTAAATGTCACACAAAATATTACATTATTTTTTTATATAATACCCATATTGAAAAATCATAAATCTAGAGTTATAGTCTCATTTGGAGATTATATACATGATAAATAATTTTTTAAATTAACTATATAATCCTTTATTTCCCTTAACATATCTTTCTCCAAGACTTACCTATACACATATCACATCATGGGATATATTGGGGACATATATATGGAAATTGGTGAGCAAAAAATCCCAATTAGGGGATAAAATATTAGAAACATAGGGAAGTAAAATATATATTCCCAATAATCAAAACATGGAATTAATATAGAGATTAATGGAAAACAATCAGCTAGAAACATAGAATAAGTGAAATGATACTATAGGAGAATGTAATCATGGGAATTGTAAAATTATGAAAAATATTATGTTAGGTTATCAAAATTAAAATTCAAGGATCACTTCCAAAAAATTATAAGATTATGGTAAGTTCTAACCATGTCACCCCTTGCATAACATTATAGATAAATATAACAAATTATTTCATATACATATTGATTACACGCGGTATAAAGTATTACCCAATTCATTGGGGACTAATATAAGTCCAGTCTCACCGATTTTTTTAACATTTAATTAAATTTTTATATATATATAAAATAAACATACCTAAATAATTGGATTTAAATGAAATAGGTATAAATAAATAGATTACATAATAAATCCATAAATATTTAACCATCAAGGTGTAATGTAAGATCCAAATTAAAGAATTTATTAAGTCTTTTTGGACATTATTTATCAAAAATAGGACCATAAGTCATGAAAATATTTCTCAATGTCATAGAACAATCATAATAAACAATTAATAAGAAGTTACGAAATCAAACACATTTTCCCATCATTTAAGAAAAATGTAAAAATATTAAAAAGGGATAAGATCATAGAGATTCCCTAAAAAAATAATTCACCATTTTTTATGTTAAAACATAGAGGGTTTTTGGAAAAAATATAAATAAAATAATCATTATTTGTGTGATCTTTGAAGATGAAGAGGAAGTAAAACTCTTCCATTTCATGGGATTAATTTAAAGTAATGATTGGAAAGGGAGGATACACATACCAATAAAATAAGAGGATAATGCAATGATATATAAAAAATAATTATGTATAAAAAACCTATAAATTAAAAAAATAAAATGGAAAACAGGAATAGAGATATATATATAGTGTTCAGTAATATATCAGTAAGAACTAAAATGAGTGGGAAAGTCCCATTATCTATATTCCATACTTGCTTTAAATACTCCTATAACCTCATGAAAAGATAAGTTATATTTATTAATTTTTTATTTTTTAAATTTTTTATAATTTATTTCATATTTTATAATAAATCAAATGCTATGTTTCATTAATTTATTAAATTAATACTGTTTGCATTGACAATTTTCATGATGTACGGTTCATAGTTCTACAACCACCATGATTTAATAGTAATAAATAAATGCCATTATCCAACGTGTTTATAATGTCAAAAGGTATCATGGAATAATCTTCATGTTAGTCCAAATTTAATGTATTAGAATCATTCATAAATATTCACAATTCATAGAATCAACATTGGTATATCTGTTGTAAAATATTAAAAATGAATTTGATTTTATAATTTTAATATAATTATTATCATTTATATTTCATCATTAAATAATAACACAAAATAAATTATTTTATTATTAAAGTTATTTTCAATCATTAAAATATTTTTAAGAATATACATGGACGAAAAAAGTGTAGAATAAAACATAATGGATTATGTAGGTAGTATAAAACCAACATAGGTGAATGATATTTTTAAAAAAAGTTAAAATAATTAAAAATTATAATAATAATTTGAGTTTTATAAAAAAACTAGGGTATCATTAAACTAGAATATTAATGTTAATTTTATGTGTAACTTATATTATTGATATTATAAGTGGACAATTTAATTGAAGAATATAGATTTTTGAAACCCTTACCTTTCGCTTTGAGTCACTTACTTCATTTTGAGACTCAGAACTTCTAAGGGAATACTTTTAGATATAATAGGTACTTAGAAACATAGATAAAATAGGTATATAGATGGTTTTGAGAATATATTTTTAAAATGAAATTGATATGGAAGTGTAGAGAAAGGGGCAGATGAAGGGTGTTTATACAGGACTATGAGATGTGTACGTTTGAGTAGAAAATTGATTATTTTATTATTTAGGCTCATGAATCAAAATATTGTTGATTTTTAAGAATTTTATTAGTGTTAAATTATAAAATATAGGCTATTTACCATTTAAGACCTCTTAAAATTGAATGGTACTTTTGGAACATTTAATAAAAAATAAATAATCAAATATAGTTTGTATTAGAATAAAATATGACATAATTTTTAAAAATTTATATTTAGGATTTGAAATAAATGTTATTAATTTTTCATTTCTTATTTATCTATTAAATATATTTTAATTATTTCATAATATTATATTGATCTTTAGCGATATTTATATCATGATAATGTGACAAAATTTATGATATAGAAAAAAATTATTTTTTTACCACTCAATATTTTTTTTAAAATAAATTAAATCACAAAATTATAAATTATACATTTTTATTCCAAAAATAATGTCAATTTTACCAAAATTAATGTTTTAAAAGTTTGAAATTTAATATTTTAAAAAAATTATTTAAGACATTGAGAAATAATTTTTTTCTAAAATAAATATTATACCTGTTTCTATTAGCGAATATATTAACATTTTCCATAGTTTTATTAACTATTTTATAATTGATAATAAATTACAATATATATTTAAACCATAATAAATTTCTAAATTAGTTAATTATAATACAAAAATTTCCTTAAAAGATTGATTTTTTACTAAAAAAGATAAAACAGTAATAAATATGTCTCATTATACAGAATTTTAATTAGATAAATTCTGAGTACATTTTATAATATTATAATATTTTTATTTAATTTTTCAATTTAAAAAGTAATTATTAGTCACTTTACTACACCAAATGGACAATTTAATATTTTAATGTCCAGTTATTATTCCAAAAGTCCTATAATTATTGTACTTCCTATATATACCCTCTTATTTATTCCATTATTCAATGACTCAATTTTCAATCAATGTTTTATCAATTTCATATACAATTTTTCAATCTTGTTTCAAATATTATGTTTTTGATATATAGTATTTTCATATCTTTTATAGCACAAAAATACAAGAATTCACTATAATTTTATATTATTTTCATATTATTTTTATGTTTTTATTAACCCTATATACTATATTTTTAATTTTAGGAAGTATGGTTATACCTCAAATGTATTTTTTATATTAATGTAACAAAATGATGTTGGTTTTTACTATGTTATGTATAATAATTCTATAATATATTTTACTTAAATATGGAACACATATATTTAGATACGTTGATCATAATTCACCTACAGAGCTGGATTTCTGCATCAATACTATGAAGAACTTGCAGTTTCATCTTCCAGCTTTCATGGATAGCTTGTCTGATACTTTGGCCTTATTATCTACTGTTAACAGTCCTCAATGCTTGAAAAGGAAATTAGGGAGATCCCCTAATGTTTCTGCTTTATAGGTTCAGCAAAAGTTCTGCTTGTGTCTATCTTTTTCTGGTGCTGGTGATGGATGTTCCAGGCCGGACAGCTGGAGTTTTTCTTGGCTGGAGGCTTAGTTGCTGGATTATTTTGGTTGAAGGTAGGCTTTTTGGTTGCTGTTTTTTGGATAATAAAGGCCAGGGCTGTTGTCTGCTTTGGTTTCTTTCCTTTTCACCTTAACCATTTTTTATGGTTTTGGTGTTTTTTTGTATTTTTCTTGTACTGTTTTTCTTTTCTCTTTAATAAATTTCCATTCACATATATTTAGATACGTGTAAAAAACTATACTTTCTATGAACATCACATTCCATCACATATAAATTGGAGGGAATAGGTGGAGATTCTAGATAAAAGGATTGAATTTTAATAGATATGTTTTCTTAAAGTATGTGTTTCAGAGTATCCCAATGTGTTTCCTCATAGTGAGTTATCTGGTGGTGATGGTTTACCTAAATAATGTTGTGTTGTTCCAGGGAAAGTTGGGATATAGTATGGTTGTGCTATGGTGCGGGGTGTGAGACGTGAGATTTTTGTGTCATGCTATATTGAAGTGGAAGTATGGTTAAAACATGAGTATGTTTAGTTATGGTGTGAAGGTTTGTGGATTATTATTATATTATTAAATCCTTAAGTTAATCTTATATGAATCGATTTTCCTTTATCTTACTTTAGTGCAGTTGCGCCATGGCTATTTGGGTCACAAAGTGGATGTCTGGAAAATTTTTAGGCTTATATTATGTGATTTTTCTATCATGTGAGATCACATTAGTTTATATTATATAATAACATGGGTTATGATTCCATCAAAGAAATTTTACTATGGATCTTCTTTCTATAGTAAAGAAACCTGGGTGGTCAGTTTCTTGGATCCTTTTTTCTGGTATCTCATATTCCTAGGTATCATTATTTACACCATGTTTTATATTGGGGTTCATTAATTTTTAAGCTAGAAGATTAGGATATCATTTTGATTATTAATATTTTGGGTGTTGCACCATGGTATCATTGGGATCAACTATGACCAATGAAGTAAGTATTGGTTTTAATGTGGTTTGAATTTGATATTTGGGGAGGTAACACACAATGTTTTCAAATCAAAGTTATATTGCTCTGTAATGATCCATTCCATGTCATGATTCTTTAATTTATCAATATTTTTATATGTTCGGTACATATATCAACTTATATCATATTTTAATAACATCCCTAAAATGCTTAATAATTAATGGTGTGTATTTGTTGATATTTTTCAATCCCTTGAAATGTTTTCCCATCATCTTGAATAGATCTAACTACTTGATATCTAAGGTATAGTTTTTTCTCATATTTTTGATTTTTGATTTTTTTTGAAAGAATAATTTTTATAGTTATGTATTGGGTTTATTTTTTACATGGTTTTGACATTGGTAGATGTGTTGTATGCCATCATGTATCATCTGAGAGTATTTCAGGGGGGAGTTCATCATTCTTTCAATTTATTTGGTAATTTCCAAAGATCCGGTTGATATAGGGGTTCAAGACATTTTATAAATTATTTAAGTGTAAATTTTTTATTAATTATTATTTTTATATTTTTAGGAAAATTTTGTGGATTAATTTAGTAGGATAATGAATTGGACTAAATAAAAATTAAGGTAGGATAGTGATTCCCATTCCTTTTGTGAAATTCAATGATATTTCGTATTTTTGATGGTTTTATTTATATTTTGGTAAATATTTCATAATAGATTATTTGAAATAAATTCGTTCATACCATTTATTTGTTGTAATCACCTTTAATAATGAGTAAAGATCATAATGTTTTTAATGAATTTTTTTTGTAGAAATATGAAATTTTATTATCAATGCTTGATCATGAAATTATAATTTAATATGAAAGAATGGTTAAGGAGGAGTTCTTAAGTGTGAATTGAGTTTGTGTTTTCCCTTTATTTATAATATGTATGTGGAGTGTATCGACATGAGTATAAGTGTAGTGACTAATTTTTATGGTTATTTAGGAGGAATTAGTGTAGTTGATGATCCATTAATAAAGGATAAGTTTTTGTGTGATTATGGTAGTACTGGTAGGAGTGGATATGTGGAAAATAGTGGTCTGTTGGCTGTTATGGGGGATTTTTTTTCTTATGTAGGGTGGTTTATGTGGTGATGGTTTGGTTTTTGGGAGGTTATATTATAAATTACCAGTAACATGGAATATGGTTGGAAATAAATGAATATGTAAAGGGTGATATGATAAAATTGATAAATGGTTTCTTGTTAAATAATTAATTATAATGGTTGGAATAGTTTCCGGAAATAAATGTTAAGGACATGAATGAAAATAATTAATGACTACTGATTGTCATTAAGTAAAAAAATATTTTAAAGTTGTAGTTTAAAGTTAAATATAAGTAATTTAATGTAATTTATATGGTAATTTTGAATATAGAATTTAATTATTGCAATTATAATGGAAATCAAATAATTAATTTCCAGACATATTATTTAATTAATTTGGATAGTTTATGTCTTGATAGTGGAAGTAGTGTTTAGTGAGTGGTGGGGATTGTCTAGTGTCTATTATTGGTGTTTATAGTGTTGGTTTAGTTTTTACACTTATGTTGGGATTATGTGTGACTATTTATGTCTTTTATTTTCTATTATTCCGTATGTAATAAAACTAGAGTCGTGTAATCTAACTAGTTCCTATATGAATATAAGAGGTCTATGTGTTTTCCAAAACATCAATATTATAGAGGTAATGGATGGATGATTGATCCATATTCCCCATTATCCCATAAGATTTATTATGGTTTGTGAGGGTTCAATGTAAGAATATACATACATTCTTTAATATATAGTTATTAGAGTATATATATTACATCTTATAAGTATTTTTTTTGTGATATAGATTCATTGTGGGGGTTGTTCATGGTTGGAGGAGGGCTCAAGGTTTATATCATTCATGTTTTGGATAAAATACTATTATCAGGATATGATGTGAATTTGTGATGTTTTTATAGAATATATTATTTTGGATATGTGTTTATAACTGTGATATTGTATTTGGTTATGAAGATGTGTGGATATAGAGGGGTTTAAAGCACGTAACATATTATTTTTGGGAAAAAGAGGGACCAAATCACTGGTGAATCACATGAATGGTACCTTATTTAAATATTATTGTAATAATATGTTATTATACAAGGATGTGATATTGGTTGAGTGATACTTTCTATGTTTAGGTTACAGTTTACCTAATAATAGTGTAATATGGTTCTTCTATTTATTACCTAAGGCATTAGTATTTTTCTTCCACTTTTTTTATGCATGGTTTTGGGGGGGATCCTAGTGAGAATAATTGCATACTCACCCCTATATGTATGCACACCCATTTTCAAATTTCCAAGAGGTATTTTATGGTTGTGTTGGTCACTACTAGCTCTGGGATTATAGGATCTATCAAAGCCACCTTCATTGAAGTAGTATTCTAATTTTTTTTATTTATTTATCTTATTAATGAATGAAATTTACATGAAATATATATTGGGTTTTATTTTATTACATAGGGATTTCATTTGGGGATTATGTTATATTTCTAGGACTATGATGGCAATTTCTCCCATTTTCATGTTTTAAAACCCCAAGTCTATTCAATAACCTGTGGACTATTGGAGGCAGGATTGTGGGGACACTCACATCTTCACTTCTTCCCTAGGAGGGGTTCCTAGTGGGGTGGGTCATGAAAGAGTGGTATATGAGATATAGATGATATATGAGGTTGAAATCTGATTTTTTTCACTTGACAAGATTTAAGTGTAAGACCCCATGATTTTATGAAATAATTTTTAAATAAATTTCATTTCATTGATAGCTTATATTGTACAAAACAATGATTTTAAATGAACCGAGATATAGAATTAAATTTTTATTATTTAATATGATAATTATAACCTAGAAGTTAAATTGGAAAGAATGGATAAGAATAAATATATTATGAAAATAATATGGTTTACACATGTATAAAATAAATTCATTGGTTATCAATAGGTTAGAAATAAAAATAAAAATCAATTTAATGTAAAAGAAATATTTTTATAAAAAACTATTCTTATGCACCCATTGGGATTTTTATCTTAATAAATTAAATTAATCACAATTTTGGAATTATTCTAATGAAATATGTATGTTATATTCTATAAAATATGTTATCATTAATTTAATATATATTTTTTCTTTCTATAAGATAAGAATAAATATAGTTTTTTACTTAAAAATTGTATTTTCCAAAAATCATTTTCTTCACTTTTTTCACAGTTAATTTTTTACACCTTTGTAAAAATTATGTCAAAATATTAAATTAATTCTTTAAACCAATTTCTCTAAATTTTCTTAGACTGAATTTTTGTGCTTGTTCTGAAAGGATAAATTTATCAATGAATAGTTAAAATACTGATCATTATTAAAATTATCACTTTCATTAAAGAATTTAAATTGATAAATTTTGATTAAAAAGAGGTTTAATAGTATAATTAGTTAAAATATATTAATATCAATACAATTTAGGTCATTTAAATTAATTTTATATTAAAATTTTATATAAATTGTTTTTTAACTTAAGAAAACCATTTCTTAGGAGAACTGCATTTTCATCACTCGTAAAAATTTCACTTTAAATTAAATTATTCAACTTTTTTTATTAGAAATAGTAAAATGGTTTAAATATTTTTGAATACAAATAATTTAGATTATTTAATGATTCCAAATTAATATTTTGGCGTAATTAATAGTGAAAATAGTAAAAATTAATTACAACTGTTAAGGTTAAAACTAGTTTAGCTAGGGTTAAACTGAAAGATAATTGTATAGTTTCCAATTAAAATTGACCAAATTATATTGAATGGATATATTTTTACCCTATATTATCCAAATTTTTAATCAAGAGTCATTTGGACCTATTTTTCACTACAATGAATTTATTATTAGGTATTCTTTTGGGAAATTTCTAAGTGTTTTCCAAGCGGGACCATTACATAACTTATAAAAGGAAACCCCATATCCTCCAATTTAAAAACATAGAGAACCTTTTTTATTGACCCATACCTACACAAATACATTCTTATTAATTTTTCCCACTTCCCATTGTATTTTTATTTATTAGGAAATCCTCATAAGAAGGATTCTACGGAAAACCTTAAGTGGTTTTCTGAAGAATACGTATCGTTCTTAACCGATTTTTTCTATTTTATTTATTCTTAAAAATTATTTTTATGTCATTAAAACATAATAATAAAATAAAATAATTATATCCTACATAATTATATTATATTCTGTGGTAGACTACTGCCTCACAAACTGATGTATTTCAGTTTCCATCACCACCTCTCACTGATAGATATAATTATAGATTTAACATATTGATTTGATATTTAACACAGAACTATACTTGTGGAATTATAATATCTTATATAAATTATTATATTCCAATCTATGGAAAACCTATAATGTTGCTCATGCGAACATGTGAAATACCACCTCCCCGAAATGATGTGATATGTTTTTTCATTTTAAATTGAAATTCATGTTAATAATAATAGATTTAATTAATACATAATATATTAAATATATAAAAATATTTTGTGAAGGGTAAATTATTATATACCAATATTTATTTACATCCCTTTAAAAATTAAAACAATGTTCATGTGTATGTACGACTTACCATCTACATGAATTGTTTAATTAATTTTTCAATATCTAACATTAATGGATTATTATAAATATTTATATAATGAATTTTTATGATATTTTTTTCCATATTAACATTTAATACATTATTTAACCATAATCAAAGTAGAAATAAAAAACTAATGAACCAAAAAAAAGATGAAAAATGAAGCAGTTATCACTCCGAACAATGAATTTATTTGAGAACTGTTAATAAATGTGTGGAAAAATTTATAAGTAAATAATATATGGTATGATATTTATGGTTATAGTTCTTAAATATTTTTATTCTAATTATATATCTATTATACATGAGTTTTGAACATGTATAAAAAAATTCAGACCTGAGGTAATGGGTTTTCATCTCACTTTTTTTTCTGTGAGACACATGACACCTTAACAACTTATTTATTTTATATGGTTTATATATTTACCATGAATTTATATGATGATTTTTTAAAAATTTATAATAATTTACATATCCATATATGGTATTTTATTTCATGGGTCTTATGATTCAAAAGTTACCAATGTGGTATGGGATTTATGTGATAATTTATTTATCTAAAGGGATTATTTTTTATTATGCAACTAAAGATGAAATTTACTGATAAAAATATATAGAATATCATTATGTTTCTTATACTATGTTTATTTAGGAGGAGTACATTTTTTTCTTCCATTTTACTCTCTCTAATAACTAAAGAGACCAAAATAATGTTTTTATGTAAATCTATTTTATTTCTCTCTTTGTTTGAAAAACAATTGTATTCTATGTACATGTTTTCTAGAAATATTTTCCTGAATGTCTTAAAAAATATAAAATGATTAATTAAATAATTATTTACCTGCTATTGAATTTTAGTAAAATGGTTTAAAAGGAATATTATATTCTTTTACTAAATAAGGTACCTTTTCACCTTTTTAAGAATAATTTGAAAAGAATGTTTCCTTTTAACATGTACAACATGAACATAATTTTCTCCCATTATGGAAACTCCATTACTTGAAGATTCCAATATAGTTCTCCATGCTAATTTTCCATGAAAAAGTATTTTCACAATATTTTGTGAAATTTTTAGTTTTAAAAAGGTTACATTCAAAGTGGAAAGTATATGTTTCTCAATAATTCTTTAACGATATTTTTATGAGATTTTTATTCATCAATGAAAAAAAACATTTGTTTTGATTATGTTTTAATAGGGATATGATATAGTGGTACCATTGTTATTATTTATTAGTATGTTTTATGTTTATGATTATGATATGTTAATAAAAAAAATTATTTTCCATTGGTTATGCTAAGATGGATACATGAAATATTTAAGGAAACCAATTTATTTATGCTGGCTATGATATAATGATATGATTAATATTCACACATATTTACGTTCATATTATATTTTGGGTTGTCATAGACTTACATCACCCTGCAATGAATTGGGTAAATTATTATATCTCATCAGATAATTTTGGTAAACAAGTAAAAGTGATTTATCTAGTATATGAAAGAAGTGTTGATTCCTAACCTGGTATGATATTATTTTCTCAATAGTTATCCTAAACATTTGAAAAGGATCATACAAATAAGATGGCTCCACACTAATATGAAATTAACTTATGGTTCAAGATTTATTTAAATGATTTTCCAATATTAGGATTCATTTATTTGGAAATGATAACGTTTGATTCTATGGTACATGTTTACATTCCATTATAGAATTATTTAATAACTTTGTAAGTTATATTAATGATATCAATCCCTTATTCTTATCTTATGATTTTAGATGTTAATTTATTATTATCTCCCATATTTATTTTTACTGAGCATCAAGGATCAATATTTCTTAGGTTTAATTTCCCCATGTTATAATGAACTTTTTTATGTTAGTTATATCTATGAATAGTACTAAATAGTATGATATTTTTTTAGAGGTATTTAATATATTACATGAAATAATAATATTGGGTATCTGTTATCCAAAGACACAAATTGTTTATGGTCCCGAGGCTAGTATTTCAGAAATGTGATGAATATTCATAAAGAATGATGTAATAATTATGTATCAAAATCCTAAATCATTATAGTTGGAATCAAGGAATGTTTAATTTAACCAATGTAAATTAGGATTTTAAAAACAAATTGATAATCCAAGGGATAATAAAATTTATAAAAAAACATAATGAATTTTTTTATGGATAGATTGAGGAGTTTCTATGAAATTACATCCATGTGTGGATACTGCAAGTGGATGTGCCTGTGAAATTGTTTTACCAAGGATAATAAATAAAAAATCATGCATTATTCATTTTATTAATTTTCAATTAGTACATGAAAATGGTCATTCATACACACTTATTTTAACACACCTAGACAGATATGTTTTGAAAATTCATAAAATCTATAGGAAACATCATGATGGATTTGAATAGACAAGGACAATGGATGATATAGTTTAAATATATTGTGTCATGGGATGAAAATAAGTTTTCTTGATTTAAACATCCTATGAGATATTTTACATGATCCTTTTGGTTAATATTCTATAAAGGATATTTCAGTGTGGCTATTTTCACAGTGACATTGAGACTTGGGTTGTTGGTTTCTTAGAACTATCTTTATGGTGTATATTGAACCACAATACTTTCAATTTTTTATTTTTAATAGGGTATTATTAGGTTTATAGAAAATAAATGAGGGTAAGACTATGAATATTATGAATTTGGTTCTCTCCCCATGACATCTCTCACTTCACTATGACCATTGGTATCAATATCATTTTTAATGTGGTTTGATTTTGAGATTTCAGGTTATAACATGAAATGGTTTTTTTATTATAGTTTCATTTCAATGTTATAACTACAACCATGTTTTGAGTTATTAATTTTATATAATGGTTATAAATACAGGATTTATATCAAATTATCTCATATTTACCAACTCCATAATAACACAAGATGATTATCGGAGAGTATTTGGAGATCATTATCCATCCATTGAAATTTATTTCCCTTATATTTGAGATATAAACAAATTTAATATTCAAGGATAATTCCTCCTTTCTTTATGTTAAAAATAATCTAATTATTTTGTGTGAGAAGTTGTTTTATTGGTTAGGATTTGTGTTCATTGATATTTGGTTATTTTTTTGAGGTAGATATGATATATTCCCTAAATGATCATCATAGTGTATTGTTGAAATGTGATTCATTTTCATATTATATAATCATATAATTTTCAAAGCAATCATTGATGTAGGGTATTTTAAATTTATTATTATTTATTTAAAGGTAAATTATGGATTAATCATGTATGTGCATTCATTTATTATATTGTGTGGATTAACCTAATTTGATAATTAATTGGACTAAATAATATTTATGGGATGAGGTTAATTTTCATGTGTTTGGTGAAATTCCATGATATTTATTCTATGTTGATGGTTTCTTTAATGTTACGACAAAATGATTCATTATACCTATTGTGAATGATATTTCTTTCTTCCATTTTTAGGATGGAATCACCTATCATAATCCCTTAATAACATAATGCTATTACTTAATTGGTTTTTGTTTAAATCATGAATTTAAGTGTTAATATTTGGACCTAAAATTCTAATTTAATATGGAAGATTTTTTAAGCAGTGGTTGTTTAGTGTGAATTAATAATACATTTTACCTTTATAACTATAATGTATATGGACAATATTAGTATGATTTGAAGAATAATGAATAATTAATGTGGGTTTTTGGGAGAATTTTGTGTCTTTGTTGATGTGGTAGTGATGGATGGGTTACTGTGTGAATATGGTAGTAGTTCTAGGGATGGTTTTGGATAAATTTATGATTTTTTAGATGTAATAGTGGATTATGCCTTGTGTTGTGGGGTGTTTTATGTGTTGATAGTTCAGTTATTGTGGGGTTATGCTATACATTACTATTTATTTTGAAATATCATTATATATAAATGAATAAGTAGTTGGTTTACAGATTGGAATACATTTTTTTCTAATAAAGGATTAATAATAACTTCTCGAATATTTATTTATAATAAATAATAAGGGATAGAATGAATGCGATTAACTATCAATGAATGTCTTTAAGTGAGTACTAGTTTAAAGAATGGTTTATCATTAAATATGGTTAATTTAATTTAATGTGGCTAGTAATGTTAAATATTTAATTTTACTATAATAGATTGAATTGGAAACTGATATATTTCTAATGATTATACTGTATGATTTAATGGGGATAATTTAATACATGGTAGTTCCAAATGTAGTTAGTGAGTGGTGGTGATAGTGTGGTTTCTATTTTGGGTGTTTATATTGTTGTTATAATATAAACCCTTAGGAAATTATTTCATGTGACTATATATATATATATATCTTTTATTTTAAAATTTTTATTATATACTACTATCTGAGTTATTGAACATAACAGATTCTCATATGAGGACATGAGTTATAGGTGTTTCCACCAACATCCAAGTTTTTGAGGGAACATATGTTTGACTTATTACTCTTTCTCATTTTCTCATATAATTAATAAACCTCAATTTGATTTTGTGTAGTTGAGACTTATTATTATTTATTTAGATGCAAATTTTTGACTAATAATTCACTTAATTTCATTGGGTATGTGGTGTGGATTAAACTAATATGTAAATGAATGAGAGTAAATAATATTTAAAGGATGATGGTGATTTACATCTGTTTTCTTAAATTCAAAGATATTTATTCTTCATTTATTATTTTGTTTATGTTACTTCAAAGTGACTTATAATTTTTGTAGTGAAAGAAATTTCTTGCTTCTGTTTCTTAGTTGAAGTCCCCATTAATAATGGATTAATCAAAAAATGTTGGAATTTAATTGGTTATGTAGAAATCATGAATTTACATATCAATTTTTAAACTGAATATTCAAATTTAATATGAATGAATTATTAAGGATGTTATTTATTTTGAATATCTTCTATGTTTTAACATGATTACTAAATTGTATAGGAACCTTTTGGACATGATTAAAAGGGATATTATTGATTATTGTGGGGTTTTTGTCGAGTTATGTTATTGATTTTGTAGTGTTTTATGGGTTATTATGTGACTATGGTAGTAGTTGTAAGGATGTTTTTTTAGAAAGTAGTGGTCTTGTGGCTGTTAAGGTTGATTTTTCTTATGTTGTAGTGTGGTTTCTGTGTTGAAATTTCAATTGTTGTTGGGTCTGTTAATAATTCCTAGTGAAATAAAATATCATAGGAAATAAATTAATAGTTAATTGGTGATGGTATGGAATAAATAAATTATGGGTTATTAAGTGATTAATGATAAAATTTGGAATAGTTTGTTATAATAAATGTTAAGGGACAAAATGAATGTGATTAATGATTAATGAATGCATTTCATTGGAAAGTGGTTTAATGAATGATTTGATATTAAATATTTATAATTTAATTTATGGTGATTAGTAAATTATAATTTGAAATTTAACAACAAATAATTTAATGGGAAAATAATAATATTGTTGTGTTTATATTATATTAATTGATGGGGTAATTTGTGACTTTATAGTGGTAGTGGTGGTTCGTGAGTGGTGGTGGTGGTGTGTTGGATATTTTGGGTGTTTATAATGATGGTATTATGTAAAACACTAGGATGTGAATTAATGTGACTATATATATCTCTATTTTATTATCTATTATATATTACAAACTACCACCCATGTTTCTTATCTCGATACATGCACAAATGATGACGTTTGTTCTAGGTGTTTCCCCCAATTTCCAATTTATAGGGGGAAAATATGATTGAATATTCTCCCTTCATTAGTTTCACTTAAAATATTTTATAATATATGATGGATTATTATAGGCATACAAATATTGGCTATAAGGTATAGTGGTTATTGTATATATAAATTTAATAAAATGGTTATGTTTTTGTCCTTTGGATGCACATCGGGTTTTGTGAAAGGTTGGAGGAGGCTATGAGGATGACATCCATTATGTTTGTGATACCCTAAATTTATGAAGATTTGATATCAATTTATGATTTTGTGGTAGAGTATATGGTTGTAGAAATGTGTTTATTGAAGTGATGTAGTATGTGTTTACATAGATTTCTGGGTATAGAGGGGATTAAAGTACAGAACATATGTCGTTGCGGAAAGAGGGAGACCGAATCAGTGAGTAAGTGGATACAAGGTAAATTATTTATATTTTAATTTTATACTATATTAATATACATAGATGTAATATTGGATCAGTGAGTCTTGGTGATGTTGGGTTATCATTGACCTAATCTAGGTGTGGGTTTTTATTTTTTATTCAACAAAGAATTTGTTTGTTTCTTCCACTCTTTCTTTAGAGGATTTTAAGAGGATCCTCCAAGGTATACTACAATAATTATCCACATAAATATATATATATAAACCTATTTTATTATCTTTATAGGAGGTATTTTATGATCAATATAGGCACTACGTTCTTAAATCTTGGAGGTTATGTCAAAATTACCACCATAGTATCTATATTTTGGTACTTATTTCAAATAGCATATTTTTGTATAAAATGTACATTCATTGATTATTGGGTATTATTTTATGATATATGGAGTTTATTGGTGTATTATTTTTTGTTTATTGGATTATGAGTCTAATGAAACACGTATTTTTATTTTATACCCTTAAAGATAATCAATAACCTATCCTAGTCATCCCATGAAGGGTTTC
Organism: Viscum album; assembly: GCA_963277665.1. Lineage (NCBI taxonomy): Eukaryota > Viridiplantae > Streptophyta > Magnoliopsida > Santalales > Viscaceae > Viscum > Viscum album. The sequence continues at coordinate 563,886,637 of OY728134.1, read as the reverse complement.
CATTTGATACAAGTCATAAAATTTATGAAAATTATCTAATTTTAAATGTTTGGGTTATAACATTATTCCTACCTTTATAAATTACATCCCTAAAAATTTAAATTCAAACGTTAAGATTAATGTATATGAGGCTATTTTAGTTTCATTACATACCTGGGTCCCTATGTTTCATGTTTGTATTTAGTATTTATATATCATCAATAAAATTTATAAGTTGTCTTTTTTCGTATCAATTTATCTCTACAATTCATTTTTTTAACTGACTAACCTTCATAAGAGTGACCATTCAATAATTGAAATAATTTTGGATTAAGTATATGTGAGAAAAAATGTATGCACTTCCTTAATAATGATACATGGAACAAATTACAAACTTGAGATAGGTTAAGTGGAAAATAAAGTCAATAGGCCTTAATCCCTATGGGATATAGAATATCAAATGGGTACATGAACCTAAGACGTATATTTTTTTTCTTCCTAAACCACATAAGTATCTTCCATGGTGATATTCTGAGGAATACTTTATCCTCAAACTGAAACTCCAGGTCTTATCGATGATTATTAGGTTAGATATTATATTAACTCGATACTACTCTGACGTGTTACTAAATAGCTCAGACCTTCTCTATTGTATCTTCCACTAGTTAAAATCCTAATATACTCTAATCTCGAAATTTAATTTAACATTTTTGTGTTCCATATTTCTTCCCACAAAGGGAATTATATAGATCCCACTAAATTCTTGATACGAAGATATTTTTGTATAAGAAATTGAATAGAGGATGATATTTATCCCAACAACCCTTAAATACCATTGAGAAATATTTGAGATTGCCTTATAGAATTTTAATGGTTCTTTTAGATTGATTTTTTTTTAAGGATTATATAATGATTTTAAGTACTTATCATTGTCAAATTCCTTCTTATGATCCTATAAATAATTCAAGTGAACCTTAAGTCATGTAAAATCAATGTTGGTGTTCCAAGAAGCCTCACTATTTGTATGATATAAATAATATGAATTTGACCAAGTGAGAAGTCATCATGAATGGATATGAAGTGGGAAGTCTTTGTAAGACGATCTAACAAACCCCATAATTCATTATTTCCTTTGGATATCTTTGTAATAAATATGAAAATGTATTTGGTGATGTTTTCACATTTCTATTTTGGTTTAAAAAATGGTTTCATCATAACCTTATACTTTTTCTATTGTTCCATAATTTTTTATATACGAAGAACATTGATGTATATTTAATAAAATCCTTCTTTATATTATTCCAATAGTAGATATACTAAAAGTATCTATACATATTTGTGCATTCTAGTGGATGGATAGTGTTGAGATTTGATAATCATCTAATATCTTCTCATTTATCTTAGGCTTGGATGGAAAATATTTCAACTCCATCAATATAAATATTAAATATTGACAATTGTTTCATCCTTATTACTTCCTCCATATTTTATAACTCAATATAATCCCATTATAAATCCATAATATTATCTATGATTGATGATTCAAAATTTTCTAATGTAAGGATAAATGACATACCTTCCTTTATTATTCCCATATTCATCACATACATGTCTAATAATATTAAATCCCTTTCAATCCTCATCATGGATATTATTTCATGATCATTACTAAATAGGTCACTTTATACTATATTTTATTTTTTAGTATGGTAATAGATGAATAAATCACAATATTTAATTAGTTTTAGTCACCTTCATTGATTCATGTTGATCTATTTCAGTGTTAATATATACATTAAACGTTTTTATGACTTTATATTTCATACATCTATACACAAATATAATTCATCTAAAGCATGAAGGTAATGATTATTGTATCAAATAATAAATATGTGATAATTAATTTTTATCATATAAATTTAATTTTATTGATTAGTATGAAGTAAATTAATCATTTTTATATGTAAAAACACAAATAATATATTTTATTCATCACTATATATCACACATACATCCCGTCTTGAGGATTGTGAGTACGTGACCAGTGACTAGACTTTTCATCAGATCATTTATACATTCTTCACATTTGTTTGTTCAGAAAAATTTTACTTCTTTCCATGTGATCATAATTATTTGATTTTTAAATTCATGAGAGGTTTCTAAAAAAAAATTATATGATCTATTTAATCAAATAAACCAAAAAATATTTTTCATGGATATTGGTATGGACTATTCAACAAATTATAATGTACTAAATGTATTTATATATATTCCGTCAGTTTTGATTACGTGCCTCAATAATTTGTTGTTCTCTATTTAAAATTCACATTTACTATAATTTTCATCAAAATTATCTTTCTATGAAGTGTTTTACATAATTCTATAATTATCATCCGTAATTTTTTAAATATATTAAAATAGAATCTATAAATAACACAAATAATTTAATGATATAATTTATAATGAATCTATTCATCATGTATATTAATAATTCTATTGTGTTTATGAGTATGAGTTATGTCATTGTGAACTCATAATGTCCAAATATTGTATAAATGTTACTCTCGAGAATGTCCTCTTTTTTCACATCAGTTGATTATATCCTAAATAATGATACACCTTAGACTTGTATGGATCCCCATATAGTTAATCAAACAATTCTTTATTCCATTGAATACGTTACAGGTTCTTTATCATGATTTTATTGATCTCATGAAAATAAATATATAGACACATTAATCTATCCTTGATTTTGAAAACGTGGATTAAGGCACCCCATGGAGATTAATTAGTTTATGTTAAACCTTGGTCAATGTTTTTTTTGTAGTTTGTTATTCAACTCTTCTAGTTCAATATAGAGCTTTCTATAGAGACTCTTTTATATTTGTAGAGATCTCGGTACATGTTCTATATAAAAATAAACCTTCCAATTATAAAGAAGCCTATTAAACTCCTCAAAAAATACATAATCATATTTCATCATAATGGTAAGGTCATAAATGATGATCATTTCCTTCGTCCTGGGCATTTTTGTAAGAATTTATTTCATATAAGGAAATAATATCCATACTTGAGGGAGCGTTTTCAAAGGGGATTCACAATAATTCATTAACTTTTATAATATTTATAGAGATACCCTCTATTTTCATACATTAGCCTTACATAAATTTTTTATAATACATAAAACATTATAAAAATACACTCCCAAAGACCGTATTAGACTAGTTCCTTTGGAAACATAGAAACCTAAACACTACTACATATGTTAGATACATTATCACCCACTAGACTCTAATTGACTATCAAACTTTATAGACACATAAAAAAGAATATATATCTTCATAAATATGGGGAGGATATATAAAAATGGGTTATCTAAAATGCTTAGTAAGGTTAAATAAGGTAGATGATTAAGCATAAAAATGACCATAAGGGTATTAGAACATGATCATAACATTATAAGAACATACCCTGCCTATAATAAGATCATCAACATGAATCAAGGAACAAAGATTACTAGTTCATAAGTCTTGAATCATAATAAAATAAAGAACATAATATAGGAAATCATAACATAGGAATAAAACATGGAATTGTGGCAGAAACATAATAAAATAATATGATTTCAACAACAGTAAATGAATCATTTACAAGGCCATATTAATACTATTGGTTCACTCCCCATACCAACTTTGGTAATTGTGGTTTACTCCCATGACTATCTTAGTAGTATGATTTCACTCCCCATTTCATATTGGTAGTCATGGTTCACTCCCATACACAACTTATTAGTTAAGGTTAACTCCCAATAGCTTCTTAATATATCTCATAAGATATAAGTCTTTACCTAATGAATTTGAGGGATATACAGGTACAAACCATTGCAAAATGAAATCATACATACATGTTGCACAAAATCATAAACAATCATATCATAATCAAAGTAATGAACTCAATATCATAAACCTGTAATAATATCTTATTATGTGAAAAAAGATACATGTTTCATAATCATTTCATAAAACGTATAACTAGTGAAAAGCAGTGGGTTTGAAAATATTATAACCCATTAAAGAGAAACATGTTTTATAAATGAAATTTCATTAAAATATAACCATTCATAGAAATAATATTAATAGAAAAATGGAATAATTTTCCCAAAAAGGCATGAGTAACACCAAAAAATGTCATATTATATGGGAACTAATTTTTAAAGATCTTTTAAAAACATTTGTTGAGGAAAATATCATTTTTACATTAAAAAAATTTATTTTAAAACATAAGAAAATTTTGAAAATATTCTTCTAGGAAAATAGATTTGAAAACATATTAAATATACTTTTAAACCTATAAAAAATTTTAATATAATTTTTCAATGAAAATAATATTAAAATATAATTTGAAATTTTTTTTGAAAACATGTTTGAAAACATTTTTGTAGACATGGTTTTTGAAATGAAATAGATTTCTAACTGGAGAATGAAATATGGTTATATTTTTCATTAAATCATTTTCCTAATTATATTAACTAAAAAGAGTTAGAAATTGTACTAGTACATGGAGATATCTTAAATAATTATCAGAGAAGAATAATCATGAGGTTTATAAAGATATTGATCATAATATATCATCAAATGATTTATAGTCTTAAGCAATCCTGATAAACAGTGAGATCATTTCAGCAAACTCTAACCACACGGTAACGTGGGATCACACTCTCCATGTAAGAAAATGGAATTAAATGAAGCTAATAAAATCATAAAAATAAATATATTCGTGATATAATATGTCATATAGAAGTATATACACCTTGAAAAAGAATTTAGGTTCATAAAAAATCACATATCTCAAATAAGGAAGAATTAAGAAAAACTATGTTATCGATTTGGTAATTTTTCAAATGCATACCCCATATAATAAAAAAATAGAATTGATATTTAAGTACCAATAATTTTAGGAATAATAATCATATAATACATTAATGAACAGTTTATACACCTTTAAAAATAAAAGAGTGGTGAATAAGGCATGTTTCTCCAGGAAATAAAAAGTTAGATGAAATTCCCCTTCCTTGTGTCTTGATAGTCTCCATACTCGCATAAAAATACTTTACAATAAGTATAAGTTAATCATACATATATCACATAATGATATTAATATATATGTAATAATATATATTACTTTTTTCTAACCTTATAATATACATTTATTAACAATTCCATGTTAAATTAACGTTTTAGGTAATAACCACTTTGTTTATCCTACGCGTTTTGAATTGTAATTATTGATCCTATTACATATATCTTGAATTAATTTTTTCTAGAATTTAGAAAATGAAATATTCATATCAAATATATTTAGTATATAAAAATTTATAAACATATATAAAATATATTTATATGAAATGGAATATATTTTTCATGGAGACGACACGCCATACTTACACATGAACAGTGTTTCCATTTTCATGGAATATTGAAAGAAAGTAAGTATAATAAATATATGTATATAAGTATATAATATAATTAAATTATAATTAATATGTCATATATATCATATAAACTTACTAAACCCATAATTAAATCATTCCATGTAAAGTGTTACTGAATCACATTGCTTTGAAGAGGTGGTAGTTCAAACATCCACAGACAAAGTTATCATATTTACAAAAAATGGAAAGAATGAATTTAGTATTTATTTAATAAATAAATATTTATAAATAAATCATATATATGATATATATATCATATAAAAAATAGTTTCCATCATAATTACCAACCATAAGATGTGGAAAATGTAAAACAAACAACAATGATTCGTGAGGTAGTAGTTTTCCAGACACAGGAACGGTATGTTAATTACCTATTAGATATTAGTGTGTGTAAATGAAGGTATAAACCTTATAATTTAAAAATATATTTTTATTTTGGGTATTTTGTTTTCATATGATCATAGAATAATAATAATTTAGGAGGTGGATAATGAAAATAAAAGAATGGAGCTTGAGGAAGGATGCTACATATTCTTTGGGTAACTCTTCTTTATTTGAAAAAGGGCTTCCTTATATGGATTTATTCCAAAAGGGTATATTCAAGGTGAAAGGTATGGATGTTGAAAAGTGAACTTGGTAGATCTTGGATGAACTTTTTTGGGTTTAGAGGATTGAATAAGGGAGATAGGTGGTGGCCTTTTATAGGAGAGGGAACATGCACACTTGGAATTTTTGAAAAAAGTTATGTGTTCCCACGTTTTTACCTAACATAAGTTATAAAAAACAATTTTTTTTAATCTATATGGAAGAAAGATATCCATAAATGGGTTTTGTAAATGTTTTTAAGTCATTTTGGCCCTTAATATTAAGATATATTCCCTTATTAAGATTCATTTTACCATTATCACTATAAATAATATTAATCTCTTTAACTAATATTTTTGTACATAAAATTAATTCGATATTAATAGAATATAAATATCATAATTATTACAACATTTTATTTCCTTTTTTTGAAATTCAATTCACAGAATTGGATAAATTAATTTTAATAATAATATTATAGATGTGGTAAGAAATCTGTTTTTTAAAGTGAAAATGTTCAAAAGTTCATTAATATTTTATATCTAAATTCAATAAAAAAATACTCAAATAACAAAAATTTGAATAATTTATGTATAATTGACCTAATTTGACTTTAAAACAAACTTAAAATATAAATTTACTATATTAAGAAATCATATTAAAAGGAAATTTAGAATTATAATTCATTATTTTTTTCTATTCATCCAAAAATAATGTTTCCTAAAAAATCGAAAAAATCCAACCTAAGATAATTTTAAAATTATAAATTCAAAAATGATATTTATTTTATTAAATTCAATTTATAATTTTTATAGAATTAATTTTATAATTTGTCATAGAATGACATAAAATGTTATTTATAAGAGAAAATAGTATGTTAAAACATATAATGACTTTACCAAAAAAAATTCATTACAAATAAGTTTAATTTATATAAAACCATTATTAAAAATATTTGAAAAGTAGTTATTATTATTCATATTAATAAGTTTAATATATAATTTCTGACTATCATGTTTATATAATTGTACCAATAGAATGATGTTTCAATGAAACATGGTGTTGCATGTAATGTACTCCAAGACGGTGTTACATATAGCACAATCTGAGTCAGTGTTTCATTAGCTCAAGACATGTCAGCTCCATATGAAAGGATTTTTTCACTTAGTTCAATGAAATACATCACTACAAACTAATTTACTCAAAACAAAATTTCATAAAAACTCAGGGTGCTATATTCTACCTATTTAAAATGAATTTCTCTTTATAAAGTATTCATTTGAGTAAAAAAATGGGGATCTTTACGCATAATTATATCCTAAATTTCCCATGTAGCTTCCTAAAACTGGCTATTTCTCCAAAAACATTACTAGGTGAGTGGTATTCTTTTGTATAACATTATCTATATTATCAATATTCTTTACTAGTTGTTCCTCAAAAGAAATATCTTGATCTAGTTTTATGACCTCTGTGATCACTAGATGTGAATGGTCTTGTATTTACTTCATAAAGGGAGATACATGGAATTAATAATGGAATTGAGGGATATTTGGAGTAAGATCCATGCTATACACAACTATCACTATATGTTCAAGAATATAAAATGGATCGATATACCTAGGGATTAGAATCCTTTTCTTCTTGAATATCACAACCTTATTCTATGAAAATATTCATAGAAAAACCTTTTCACCAATATGAAATTCTATATCACACCGATGGTTATCAACATAACCTTTTTTTCAACTTTAAGCTACCTTGATATGTAGCTGAATGGTTCTAACCATATCAACCATTTCGTCAAATATATAAGTTAGAAATAGATTTGTTTCTATAAATTCATCATAGGACATTGGAGATTTACATTTATTCCAATATATTGCTTTACAAGGTTCCATATGAATTCTTGATTGAAATATATTTTTTAAGAAAACTCATTTAGTGTAAGGTGTTGATCTCAAAATCATTGAAAACTAGATAACAATATCTTATCATTTTACCAAGGGGTTTAATTGTTCTTTTTGACTGTCAACCTATTTTAGGATGAAAATGAATTCTGAAACTCATTTACATATAATGTTCATGATGAATACATCTCTAGTACTTTTATGTAAACCTTAGATATCAATGTAATATAATATAATTTGTCACTCCATGTAACCTTACCACTTCCTAAATTCATATCCTAGAAATTTGATTCAAAGTGGATTATTCTCTGAGAAAAATTATGTGTGATTACTTTAAAAGATGATGGAATAAAAACCATATAGAATTTAACTCTTTAGATGTTTTCGAGAGTCCAATGAAAAAATCTACAGTGGTGTTTTCCAATTTTTATTCTGGTATAGGTAATGGATGAAACATTCCATTACACAATTTTCATTTATCCTTAACATTGTAGAATACCAAACACCAATATAGAAACTATCCAATATCAATCTTCATGAAATCTAACATAAAGTATTTTTTAAAATCGCTAAACCTCTTCGTAGTTCTTGGATGAATAGAGAATTAGGAGCTATGAGATTCCACTAATAGCTCCCTCATCAAATCTTATATGGAAATAAAACATAAATGGTACTTGAACCTTGTCATTCAACCACGATCAATTTTAAACTCCATAACATTTATAAATTTATTTTTCTACTCTACGTATTATTTTTATGTCCCTTTAATATACACTTGGATAGAGGGTTTCACATTTAGTTGAGAAAGATAATATTTCTCCCCTGCCTTCAAGATTTCTAAATCCATCATTTGTAAATCCAGAAATATATCTTCTTCTTCATTCCTCATCATAAAAATTATAGCATGATCCATTTGACTCAATGCATCAACCACCTTGTTTTCTTTCCTAGGGTGGTAATTTATTGAGAAGTCATAATATTTTATCATCACTAACCATATTCTTAGGATTTTAAACTACTTATATATGAATAGTTTTTTGAGACATTTATGATCAGTATATATATCACACTTTTTTTAATAATGATAATGCCTCTATATACTCAATGGAAAAATTTCATCTAATAAATCCAAATCCTAAGTTGGATAATTTTACTCTTGAACCATCAACTATCATACAACATAGGCTATAACCATTTTATTCTTCATACGAACACATCCCAATCCCATCTTTGATTCATCACAGTAGTTTACAGTCCATTTTCTTCTAAAAGGTAATGGAATCACAGGTTCTTTGACTCACCTTATCTCCAATTCCTTCAAATGTTCCTCATATTCATTAGTCTAGAGGAACATTGATCCTTTTTGAGTTAACGTTCTCATAGGATTAGATAGTCATGATAAATTCACCACAAACCATCATTAAAATATAGCTAAAACATGAATTCTACAGATATTAGTCACCATGGATGGTCTAGGCAAACATTTAGTAGCCTTCATCTTTAATGAATATACTGAAACACCATCTCTTGAGATTATATAACCCAAAAATGAAACCTTCTGCAGCTAAAATTCATAGTTGACAAATTTTTCATAATGTTTCTTTTTACAAATGGTCTTTAGTAAAATTACCAAGTGGTTTTAATGCTAATTTTTATTATTTGAATAGAAAAAAATATCATCTATAAATAAGACCAAAAAATTATTGATGTAATATATAAAATATATATTCATCATATCGATAAAGATAACATGAGAATTAATAATAATGGAACACATCAATATATATTCATAGTGTCTATACCTTGTACGGAATGTTTTCTTGGATATATCCCCCTTCTTGATCTTCAATTGATGATATCCAGAATGAAGGTCAATCTTTGAAAAGTTTTGATCTCCGCACATTTGATCAAATAAGTCATAAATATGGGGATAATCATACATGTTCTTGATTGTGATCTTGTTTAACTCCCAATAATCAATGTATAGTTTCATTGATCCGTCATTATCCTTAACAAAAGGAACTGGTGCACCCCAAGGTGACACACTTGGCTAAATTAATACCTTATCAAGGTTTTCATGGAGTTTTTTCTTCAATTACTACTACTAAATTTGGGTCATTCGATAAGTATTCTATGAAATTAGTGTGGAACAAGGGTGAGTTCTTTGAAAACTCAACATAACTCTTTGGTGGAAGGCTATGAAACTATTTTTGAAAGAGATCAAAAAATTCCCGAACAATCGTCATTTCATCAACACCTATTTTCTCCCCGAACATTTAAGATAAATAAACTTTCTGAATAAGAATTAAGATTCATACATTGGATGTAATCTACATAAGAAGTTCATACATATTTTCACAATCAAGGAAAATCATATGATGGTTTGAAATATCAATTGTAACTTCCATTAGTCAACAATTGATGTGGTATTTATAAATCCAATCCACGACTAATATTACATCAAGTTCAACCAAAGGAAAAATAAAAAGATATTATAGGAGCACATTCCCTAAAATTTAAACTTGGTAGGAATCATAGATTTGGGATGTGATCATCATACCATTAAGGGTTTGAACTTCTAATTACGCATATAATCATTTTGGTGGAATCTTAACACGCATAGAAAATTATTTAGATATTAAAGAATAGATAGATCCAAAATCTAATAATAAATTAGTTGTTTTAGAGTGGATGGTAAGTGTATCTTTCACCATGTCGTTATCTCACCCCTACCAAAAATAACAATTGCATGAGATTTTCCCTTGTCCCTTGGATTTAGAGGCTTATGAGGTTGATCATCATCAACAACCCATAGAATGGGAACTTGATAGAATAATTATAATTCTACTTACACTTGTAGAACTGAATATTGGGAGGTTCATTATGTGTTTCTTTATCTCCATTATCACTATTAGATAACTTCTTCCCATCAATTCAGTAATCAAATACCTGATTAGAATCCCTTCCATACATAATAAATTTATTAGTCCCATTAAAGGTAATATCCTACATGACTCTTCCCATAATAAGACCATAAAATAGAGCTCGTATTATTCTCTTCATGGTTTTTATATTTTATTTTAAACTCCATCATCCTTTTTGTGGAGAAAACATGGGATTGATACGTGAATCTAACATTCATTTCAACCTTGAATTGAAAACTCAAAATTTCTTCATAGATACTAAAGTATCTTATATCCAATTTCCTTATGATACATGGATTTAACTCACTGAAGAACCTATAAGCATTACTTTCAGATTGGTTAATAATTACATAAGTCTACCTCGAACGTCTCATGAAATTGGCCTCATAGGTACCTATGGATTCACCATCCCTTTGCATCAACATAAGGAACCCTTTATCCAACTTTTTATGAAGAAATAATAGAAATTACTCATTTAAAAATATGTTCCTAAACTCATTCCAATACATGGAATAAATTTCATATTGATGACTCATATTTGTAATTAGATTCAACCACTGCTTTTCTTCACCTTCTAACATATTAACAACCCAAAAGAATTTCTCATACTTCGAACATTAGGTAATGAAGATTTTTTTTTCAATTTTATCGATCTATTTTTTTTACCATCAATTAGATCAGAATACCCACTAAAATAATATGGTAGTTTACTCATGAAGGTCTCAAAAAATTTTGTTCCCTCATTTTCCCAATTTGTAATTACACTATGATTTATAACTTCATAAATCTGGGTGAGTATTGAAAAAATATTTTTTATTGAAGATCTCATAGCATTTAGTTTTTCATGAGTAAAATTATTTCATTATTCACAATAATCACCATTAATGAGGTTCCTTTGGGTTTTATCCACTGACTAAAACCAAAAGCATAGAGTAAGAAATAGTTATCATAATGAGAAAAAACATGGTCCTGAAATGTTACTTATAGGATGTCTAAATTAAGTCACCTTCCTTAATCTATGACACCTTAGGTTTATCCCAGTTTATTAATATAATTATTCTATTTAAATCCTTCATGATGGTTTGCGAAGGGTTTTGGAATTCCCAAAGAATATCCCCCAAGAGTGTCAGACCATGTGTGCATCAAGGCCTGTTGTCATGCATCAGGTTATCCCATGTCAGGCTCGACATACCATGTTGGATATATTACTCCTAGGTACATATATGGTAGAATAACATCTAATTATAGTATACAAACAAGTATGAAAAGATAACATAAGAATAAGAAATTGAATTGTGGCAGACACATAAGCATATAATATGGTTTCTAAAGTAGTTAAGGATTTGATGGTAGGTCCATATTGGTATTATGGGCTCACTAACCAAACCATGTGTGTAGTGATGGTTCATTCCCATTTCCATCTTAATAGTATTATTTCACTACAAATACTATCTAGGTAGTCATGGTTCACTCCCATGGCCATCTAAGTAGTCAATTTTCACTCCTATGACCATCTTATTCTCTCTCATGAGATATAAATCATTATCCAATGCAATGGAGGGTGATATGAGTCCCACACATACCATAATGTAATTATACATACATGATCCACAAAATCATAAAAAATTATATCATAACCCATGAAATTGAATGGATATAATTAAAATATAATAATATTATAAACTATGAAAAAAATACATGTTTCATAATCATTTCATCAAAAAAATAATTTTTGATAATATCCATGTTTTAGAAACATATAACCTGTGAAAGTGAAATGTGTTCCATAAACATAATTCCATTAAATAATAACCATTAATAGAAAGAATATGAATGGAAATACTGAATAATTTCCACAAAAAGGCATAATTTACGCGAATAGATGTAATTTTAGAGGGGAAATAATTTTTAAAGATTATTTAAAAAAATTTCTTATGGAAGATGTCCTTCTTGCATTAAATAATGGATTCTTAAAACAAAAAACATTTTCGAGAAGAATATTATTAAAAAATAGATTTGAAAATGTTTAAATGAAGCCTTGAAAACCATAAAACATCTTTAAAATAATTTATTTCTTGAAAATTATCTTTAAATATCATTTGAAAACATTTTAAAAAACATGGTTTTTGAAATAAAATAGACTTTTAATAGAAGAGAGAAATACATAGATATTTTTATTAAAAATATGGTGTTAATTATCATAACTACCAAATAGTGGAAAATGAAACTAGTACATGGAGATATCTTGAATAAAAAAATGATATGAAAAATCATGAGTGTACTTGAGAGATGGATCATATGATTTCACTAATTGAAGCTTAATCTTAAACAATACTAATAAATGATGATATTGTTTCATAAACTCTAACCATATGATAACTTGGGATTATACTCTCCATTAAGGAAATGAAATTAAATGAATCATAAAATTTAATTATAAGAAGAATATTCATGATATAATGTGTTTAATGGTAAAATATACATTGAAAAAAAAATATAAGTGTATAACAAAACATGTGTCTCTAAGAAGGAAAAATTGAGACAAAACTATATTAGTGATTTGGTAATATTTGAAACATAAAAAAATTTAATAAAAATACTAAAATGGATATGAAAATTCCAATAAATTTTTGAATAAAAATAATATAATACATTCATGGGATTTATATAGCTGAAAACAATGAAAAGAGTGCGGAACAAGGTATGTTTTTATAGAAATAAAAAAATGAGATGAAATTATCGTTCCTTGTGTCTTGTCTTTCATCATACTCATAAAATCTTCATGTATATTATGTATAAGTATATTATAAATATATCATAGAAAAATATTCCTATATAAATCTATATATTAATTTTTTATGATGATCTATTACTTATTAAAAAATAATTCAATGTTAACGTAACATTTTGGGTAATGACCGTATTGTTTTTCATACTTTTTTTGAGTTTTTATTATTGATCATCTTAATTATATCATGAATTAAATAAAAAAAAATTACATATATATCTTATATATTAAGTATATAAACATTTATACCAATAAATTAAATATATATATATATGAAATTTAATATACGATTCGTGGAGACAGTATGCCTTACGTATGCATGAACAGTGTTCCCATTTTCATGGCATATTAGAAGAAAGAAATTAAATTAAATATGTGTATATATGTATATAATATCATTATATTAGATTTATTATATCATAAATATATTTTAATTTTAATAAAACCATTCTTAATACATTATATGTAATGTCTGAATGAATCAAATTTCTTTAAAGAGGCAATTTTCCACACTTCCACAAACAAAGTTATCATATTTTCACAAAATAGAAAGCATGAAGGTATGATTTATATAATAAATTAATAAGTATAAATACATAATATATATAATATATATCATATAAAAATAGTTTTTTTATCACAATTCCAAACCATAATTGGTGGCAATGGTAAAATGTTCAACACCATTTCATGAGGCGGTAGTTCCCCATACACAAGAACGTTATATTTCTTACCCATTAAATGGATGTGCATGAAAGTGAAGGTATTATTATTATAATAACAAAATTTATGTATATTTAGGTTAATGGTGTTATTATATGATCATGTAATAATAACAATTTTGGTGGTAGAGAAAGAAAATAAAATAAATGAGTTTGAGGAAGGATGTAACCTCTTCTTTGGATGACTCCTTTTGCATTGCAAAAAAAGGGATTCCATGGTTAGATTTATGACAAAATGGAGGATAAAAGGATGTTTGGAATGATTTTGGGAAGTTAATTGGGTATATTTTGGATGAAAATAATTGGTTTGGGAGGTTTGAAGAACCGGGAGTGGTGGTGGCCTTTTATAGGGGAGGGGAAAGACACACATGGAATTTTTGAAAAGAAGTTAGGCATTCCAAATATTTTACCTAAAAAAGTCATAAAAACAAAAAAAACTCAATAATAGAGTATATATTCAAAACATATGTTCATAAAATGGGTTTTGGAAGTGTTCTTAGGTAATGTTTCCCTTATTCATATGGTTCATTCCATTGTTATGATTAATTTCACCTTAATCACTATAATAAATCTTAATCACATTCCCAAATATTTTTTGTCAAAAAAATAATTTGATATTATTAGAAAATAAATATAATACATATTAAAAAAATTAATATCTGGTTTTTTAAATTCAATTAATAAAATATGGTAAATTAAGTTTAATTTTATTATCACAGACGTGGTAAGAAAGTGAGTTTTTTGTAGTGATAATGTCAAAAAGATCATTAAGATTTTATATATAAATTGAATATAAAAATATTCCAATGAACCAAATTAGATTTAAAGATTTATAATTGATCTATTTTTTCATTAAACCCAACTTAAAATATAATTTAAATATACTAAAAATTTATATGATAAAGTTGTTTTGAATTAAAATTCATTATTTTTCACTATTCATCTAAAAATGAAGTTTCTCATAAAAAATCCCAAAAATTAATCCAATGATAATTTAGACATTATAAATTTAAAAAATGATATTTATTTTACCTAATGAAATTTATAATTGTGTATAATATTAATTTTATTACTATTCACATAAGTACTTAAAAGAAGGTTACATATGAAAATAGTATTTTTAATCTTATTAGGACTTGACGAAAAATTATATTTTTCATTATCAATATGTTTTATCTATATAAAAAAATTATGAATAATATTTTCAAATTATTCATTTTTATTCATATTTCTATGTTTAATGACTAGGTTATAAATATCTCTTTTAAATAACTGTAAATATAAAATGATGCTTCATAGAGACTTAGTGTTGCATGTACCAAATTACAGGTATGTGTTTCGTGTAGCACAAGGTAAGTTGGTATTTATTGTATTTAATCCTATTTAAATTCCATGTGAATGAAATGTTTCACTTGGTGCAATGAAATAAATCAATGAAAAATAATTTATTCAAAAAAAGTTCATAAAAACTCTAGATGTAACAATTTGAGGTTGGTCAAAGATATGTAATGTGATTTCCCTCTCCTGATAGTTGAAATTATCCCTATATAAAGAAAAATACTAAATTCTAAATATACATAAAACTTATACCAAAGGAAAAGTAACTATTTTTGGTATATTCATCCTAAAAAATCTCATTTGAGAAGAGTTATAGACTGAATATGAAATTATTTTTTCACTTAGTGTTTCCACTGATTTCATGAACTCTATATCTCAAGGACTGTAATATTTCCTACTATAAATATTCTTCTCATTACAAGTAAAAATATTCAATAATCATACTATCTTACTAATAATACTACAAAAAAATAATTTTTTTAATTAAATTTAATCATTTCTCTATGTTTAAATGATCTAAATTTTAGACCAAAATAAGGTGGTTATTGTCAAGTAAATTACTCAACAAAAATCCATCCCTTCTTTGGAGGAGTACGGTACTCAACATGCATAAATAGTTTTCATAAATAATGTTTTCGATAAATTAAAAACATCTATTTTTGAATTTGATTCCCTTAATTTTAGTAGTCTTATTTTGGTAATCATTGCATTTCCCGTCATAATGATCACTGACACGATTCCTCTTATTTTTATTTGTTTGTTAAAAAAATAAATTTAAGGGTGAGAATAATATATTTAATAAGAATATTTTATATAAATTTTAAAAATATAAATAAAACTTCTCAATAATGTGTAAATACTATCTTATGGAATCTTAAATCTCAATATACGTTGTTTATGGTGTATTTACTATTACGTTCTTCAACCAGTCACCCAAAAATAATTAGAGTATTATGTGATAAAAACTATAAATACCATAATTTATTAAAAATAATTATAATTTTTTTCTATAAATTTAATAACCAAGGTAATGATATAAATAAGCACATTTTTGTATATTAATATAGTTATATTCATCATGAAAATATTAATTATTTTTTTAAATAAAAAATGAAATTGGTTTAACTAATTTCATTAATTATAATGTTAAATTTCAAATATTAAATTATAAATTATAGAATTATAATTTTAAAAAAAATTTAATTTTTTAAGTATTCATATAAAATATAATTGATGGTGTAATTTTGGAATTTTTTAGATAATATTGAATTTTTAGTGAATAGTGATAAATTGTGATTTCTGTAAAAAAAAGAATTTCTTTTAAATATATTTAGGTAACTTCAAAGTAATAATTTTTTAGTAATATTATTTAATTTTAAATAAGTAATATTTATTTATATTCAATCAACATATAATATTTTGAATCAACTCCATATTATATTTTAGTACGAGTTTGTTTTTCGGTTTAAAAATGATATTTTTATGAAAACTATTTTAATGTTAATAATGTTCTATCATTTAATTTAATAAAAATATTTCATATTTAGGAATGTTTGAAATTAAATTAATAGATTTTATATAAATAGTTCTCAATTTGTATTCATAGAATTATTACTTATACACTTAGATTTAATATAAATTCATATTTTTCCCAAAAAATAAACTTCTTGGAAACTAGCATTTTCACATTCAATATTGGTTATTTTAAATTAAAATTTTCCAATTCTGTGAATTTAATTTGGTAAAATTGATTCCATATTTGTAATCATAATAATTTTAATTATCAAACAGGGTTAACTTAATTTTATTACCATAATTAATTACTACTATTAAGGTAAAAGCATATTTATCGGGGGTCAAACTAAAAATATAATTTCAAAAATGGCCAATAAAATGGTAGTAAAATATTTTTTGTTGAAATATTTTTACCCTATAATTTCTAAGTCTTAATAATAGTTTAATTTTTAGATATAATTCTGTGAAAAACAGCTGTAAACATTTTTTTTTCAAAACTAAAAAGTTTACCACTGACCTCACATATAAAAGGTGGCCCCCACTCCTCTCCTGTTCATAACATTAAATACCTTTTGGTTCAACCGATACATATGAAAATAACTTCTTCAATTCGATATCCATGAACTATATGCCTCAGTTTAATCATAATTATTTCTTAAAAAGGCATTTGGTGCATACCTAAGGAGGTTTCATGAATAAGAGGTATCATGCTTAATCGAGCGTCTTTTTTTTATTTCTTCTTCTTCAAAATTAAAATATTAATAAATTATTAATACATCATAAAAAATATCTTCCACGCAGACACATATATATATATATATATGTGGGTGTTTTTATGTTAATTTCAAAACCTAAATCGACCTCATATTACATAAAATTGTATACGAAATCATCATGGGTGTGTACCACATACTACCACCTCTTGAATTGATGTCATTCGTTTTCCATAATCACCTCTCACATAATGTTTTATTGATAAACTTAATGTATATATATGATAATTGTAACATATTTATACTTCTAGAGTTATTATATCACACCTAAATTCTTACGTTACTTTTTTTGGGGGATACTATAATGTCGATCGTGTATAAAGTGAACTACCGCCTCACGAAGTGATGTGTTTCATTTTTCAATAATGATTTAAATGGAAGGTAATAATGATATATTTAAGGAATATATGTGATATAAATGAAATAATAATGATATTAATGATATATTTAACATTAATAAAGGATAATATATCATTTTATTTCTTATAATGAAAAATGATAACATCATTTGTGTATGTGTGGACTACCTCCTCCATGAAGTGATGTGATTATTTTATCATCACCACATAAAAATAATGAAAGATATAAGTATATTTAAATATACAATATAGTTTTATGATATTATTATCATTCTAAAAATAATTTATAACACCCACCTTCTTTTCATAATGATTATTGAAAAATGGAAATGTTACTCATGCATATATAAGGCCTACTATCACCATGATTTTAATGTAGTTAAATTTTAATAATAATAATTTATGATTTGATTTAAAATTAATTGTTTATTTATAAATATTACTATTATTTCATGATTATTATCATGTATATCTTAAAATAATGACATCATAGACCAATAGTCTATCTACTGAAGTCTTATTGACACATAAGCCAAATATTGTCGAAACATCTAACATAAACATAATTGATTAAGTAATTGTATATTTCATGGAAATAAGTGAATTAAAATGAAGAATAAAATTTAAAATTTTAATAAAGAAATTAAAAATTAGTATAATTTTATTATTCAAGAATATAAATAATGAATTGGTTGAATCGTACTCAATGTAAGGGACTTCATCTCAATTTCCTTTCATTATGGAAAATTTTAATGTTATAAACCTATATTATTTTATGAGGTGTATATATAGGCCCATTAAAATTTTATGTAAAGAAGTTAACTATTATCATGGTATTTAATTTTTTTTAATATTATTCTTTCAAGGGGTTTATAATTCAAATATTTATAAATTGATAAGAGACTTTTCTTTTAAAATGTATCTTTTAATTTTTTCCTACTAGGTCTTTTTTTCATCCGTGCCAATGTTTTTAAAATAATTTTATTGTTGTCCTTACAGTTTTATATAGGATATTTTTGTCTTTAATTCATTGTGTTTGCAAAAAATTAATCCTTGTTTTGAATGATTTACTTTCTTTACAAACGACAAAATGAATGTTCTATTATAATGAATATGATGATAATGAAATTTCTAATCTCCAAAAACATTATTTGTGTATTTGATTCCATTACATGTTTTCATGTTTCATCGAAGAAAAATCCACCAACCATTTTTATACATAGTTTTGTATTTAAAATAATTTTTTTATATAATTGCATATTTTGGTATTGAAAATGTGTTTTTAAAAGAAACAAGTATTTTAATATTTGAAAGTTAATTTCATATGAGTTTAAAAGAGTTTTTCAAATGATTTATTATAAAAAACTAAATTTGTTTATTCATGATATGTTCTTTGAAAATTATTTACAAAGGGTTGATCCCCATTATATATCAAGGGTGGTCCCTTTATAAATTGTTCAATGGGTGGTATTAGATTCTTCCAAGTGATCCAACAATAGCTTATTTGATGGGTGTGCCCAGATAGCACTCCAATCTATTTGTTAGTGATTATGTTTGATTGATAATTATATTTCAAGTTGTATATATCATTATTTAAATTTGAAAGGGGTTTTAAAGAGTTATATGAGATGATGTACCAAGGAAACTATATAAATTTTCTTTGTTTTATGAAGAGTTTCTATGGAAATAATTTGATTTCAAAAAGAAAGATAATGATTTTTTTAAAAGGAAAATTATATGATTTTAAGGGAAAAGTAGGTTTTTACAAAAAAATTCAACGATTTTTCTTGTTTTCCACCAAACTAATGATCCATTTCATTTTTATGTCCCTTACTTATATTTTTGTGCTCATACCTCAAATTATTATTATTTTCCATAGGATTTAATAATGGGTAGAATGAAAAAAGATTTAATGATTAAAGTTGTGAATATTTTTCCTAAAAAGATTTTTTTATTTAAATTTTTATATTTTGGGAAAAATTGATACTAATTAGAAGTTACAACTTTGTACTTTATGGTTTTTTATATATGAGTTATTACATGATTCTCCAAAAATCTAAACCCGAAAATATCCTCAAATGTAAAAGAATGAAGTCTTGACTTAAAACAAATGATTATGGAATTTTTTTATGGAAATAGACTTATAGTTCAATTCAGAGGATAGGTTTGAAAAACTCATATGTTAGAAGAATGTTAACAAAAATCTTTGGAAAAATCATAATTTATGGTTATTTTGAAATGATATATCATTTTAATATTACTATATTTCTTTATCTCAAATATGTATGTTTATATTTTTTTACATAGTGGAAACAAGGAATCTATCATTTAATATCTTTAAGAGGAAAATATATTTCCAAATCAGCTTCCCTAGATGGTTATAATTATAAGATAATAGTTTTTTGCAGTGATGGCCTAGTTGAAACATGCTATAAATGGTGGTGGTATCCATGGTAGAGAGGAAACGGATATACAATGAAGGAACATGTGATTGGTGGTGCATTTCATGTGGAAACATCTCCCAACATTCAGTGGATAACCTAACACTTTACTAAGAAAAGGATATATTAATGTTTTGGAGAATATATTTGAAGTCATGTAATATTCAGAACATCAAATGGTAACCCCTTACATTTATCATTTTGAAGGATAAGATGATTGATGTTGGTATATGGTTTAGAATACCAGAGAGAAATATAAATTTACACTATGGAATAGAAAACATTTAATGATATTTCCCTTGAGAAATTTTTCCCTAATGTTGTTTGGATAAGGATTGGAGATACAATTTCTAGAATTGAGACAAAAAATGATGATTCGGTGGACATGTATGAATCATATTTTACAACACTGTCTAGGTATGTAGTGTAATTTTAAGAAAATTATATTAAAATTAGTTTATTTAACTTAGGATTTAAGCTATTTAGAGGATAATTTATTGATTCATGATAATTTAAAAATCTACGTGAAATTTAATTATTGAACTGGAAAATTTGAAATGGGGTTTTTTGACACATATGTGCCTCTTGATGATGAAAGTAATAAGCTGTCATGATTGAAGGTTATGGGTAAATATAAATCAAATAAATATGGAGGTAAGAAAATTAATCTCCCATCTTGTGGTATGTGTGGTAAAAACAACCCAATATTATTTATTATGAAATCATTAAGTGTTACTGATGTGGAATGTTTAATCATATGGTCTGTGATTGTAAAGAAAAGAATACTGAATAATAAAATAATTTTTTAACAGATAACAATCCAATAGGTATATGTTTTAGTTGAATTGTGTTTGTTCATTTTTATAATGTGTTCCCAAAGATATTAATTTATTTGGAAATCATCATGATCAGAAAAAAAATTTCCTGAAAAAATTTGTTTATACAATGAAAGTTCATTTTGGGCCATCAAATGAAGTGGTGATAGGTATGATATATATTTATTGGAACTATTCCAATTCCTTGTTTACCTATGGATCATCTCATTTTTCATCCATGTTAAATTTATGATTTAAATGGAAATATCTCCTCATGAAATTAAGATAGGAATGTTGGTAGACACTCTGGGAGGAATTATTAGTTGTCATGTGTTGGGTCATTATGAAAATTTGTTCCTGATGTCTGTAACATAGATTTGTAATCATCATGATTAGAAGAAAAATGTTGGGGTATTTTTTTTACTATGATAGTTGATTTTGGGACATCAAATGAAGTGGTGATTGGTACGTTAATTTTTATTCAAACTATGCCAATTACTTGTTTACCCATAGAATAACTCATTTTTAAATATGTTAAATTTAAAATTAAATTAGAAATATCTTCTCTTGAAAGTACGATAGGAATGTTGGTAGAAATAGAGGGGGTAAATATTAAAGTATCCAATATTTAAAGGAATCCTTACTTTTTTATCAGTGGGATGGTCTTTTGTAACAACCGGGGGCCCAATGATAGTGTAGACACCACACCTTAACATGGTCATCAGCTTTTGGACCACTAGGTACCACCAGTTTCCCTGCAGACATGTGGTTCCCAACCTGGGTTCCGCCCATGTGCCAACATGAGTCATATGACTAATGATTATCCCCATAGGCCCACACATGTCATTTCAAGTGTGCTTTTTTACTCACTCACTCACACACCCTTGGAATCTTCTCAGATGGTCGCCCACCCTGATCACTACTCTCGGCCAAGCATGCTAAACTATGAAGTTCTAATCAGGTAGACTTCTAAAAAGGAAGGTTCACCTTGTTAACATGAATGATATCATTTATTCATTTAACCCTTTATCATTTTGGGGTGTTACATTCACCCTCCCTTTAGAGCACAACATCCTCATTGTGGTCCCTATATCTAAACACTGACATTGTACCTCACTTCATGCTCAGTTTCTCCTCTAACACAAAATGTAACAGATGAGGACCTATTGTCAACATAGAAAACCTACCTTAGCATGGTCGTCATGTCATGGCCCACTATGTGTCCCCAGTTTCTATAAAGACATGCAGTCCCCACCCTAGGTCCCACCCTTGTGCCTGCATGGGTCATCAGCCTAATGACTATCCCAATAATCCAACACATTTACTTTCTAGTGTGCTTTTTCCTCACTCACACACACCCTAGGAAACATCCCAGTAGGTCACCCATCCTGGTCACTACTCCAGTCCAATCATACTTAATTGTGATGTTCTAATAAGGCAGGCTTTGAAAAATTAAGGTGCACTTTGTTGACATGAGTCATATCATTTAGTCATTTAACCCTTTATCATTATGGTGTGTTACCCTTTCCTGTAAATGTTGTTGAACATTCCATAGTAGAGTGTGATATCATTTATAGTGAAGATCGTATTACCATTTATCAAGCTAATATATATTATATATCCATGAAATTTTATTTTAATGATTTAATATATTTGATATCATATCAAGAACCTAGAAA
Source organism: Viscum album (assembly GCA_963277665.1). NCBI lineage: Eukaryota > Viridiplantae > Streptophyta > Magnoliopsida > Santalales > Viscaceae > Viscum > Viscum album. The sequence goes on along the minus strand of OY728134.1, from coordinate 563,863,321 downwards.
ATTGATAATAGATGATCGTGAAATTCACCAAACTCATACATTTGAAAAGAAAGAAACTATTCAATTTAGTTTTGTACCTATAATGAATTAACACATTGATTCATTTCCTAATTATTTCCCTTTTATTAGTATATATAAGGATATTAATTTAATTATTTAAACTGTTCATGATTTAAAGAATGTTTCAAAAAAATATTATCTAATGGATCATGTAAAACTTTTATAGTTGAAAATGAAACTGCCAATGTTTTTAGACAATTGTTTCATTTACACTATCACTTCACTATGGGGTGATCATGTTTAAAAATGTTAAGGTTCCTCAACAAGACATTACATTTATTATAAATTCTATAAGAAAATCACTATTAAGAAAAATATATTTTTCCTCATATCGATTATTTTTTTGATCAGGTCATGGGAGTATAATATTTTTTAGAGTTTGATATGAGGTATAGGTACCCTCCGATTAAGGTAAATGAGGATGAAAATCTAAAGACATTATTTTTGACTAGATATGGGAATTATAAATTTGTAGTTTTTCCTTTTGGGTTTTTCAAGTAACCATATGTATTTATGGACCTCAGGAATAGATTTTTCTACATGTTCATGTATATATTTTTGGTTGTGTTTATTAATTAAATTTTGGTATATTCTAAAATTAAAGAGGAACATAAAATACAACTAATTATTTTTTTTAAACTTGAAAAAATGAAAACTATATGAAAAATTTAGTAACTATAAATTTTGGTTACAAAAACATACTTACGTTCAAAAAATTATTTCTAATGAAGGAATAAATGTTGAACCTACTAATTTTTTTTTTCAAAAATAGAAAAGACTAAAAATATCATGGTTGTTCATAGATTTCATGGAATATTGGGTTAACACCATGGGTTTTTTTGAAAACATTTCTCTATTTTATAGCACATTGACTAAGATAACTCGAAAAGGAATTAAATTATTCTAGAAAAAAGAATGTGATGATTTTTTCAAGAACTTAAAAAATATTGGTTAATTAACTAGTTTTAGGCCTTATTTATAAGAATGGAGAATTCATCATATAAAATGATGACTCAAAAAAGGACATGGTTGTATCAAAATATAGAATGATTAGGTAATTGCATACTACTCACATCAGTTGAAACCTAATGAGTCATATTAATCTACCCATGATCTTGAATTAGTTATTGTGGTTTTTACTTTAAAAATATTGATGTTTAATTTATATGTATTAATGTGTGAAATATATAATTATTATAAAATATTGATGTTTATATTCACCATGATATAATTGAACATGAGACAAAAAAGATCAATGGAACTAACCAAGGATTATGATTGCATGATTCATTACCATCCTGGAGAAATAACACTAAGTGGACAATGATTTAAGTTTAAAACATAAATCTAAATTTACCATGTTATATTCTTAATGTAACCATTTAGTTATTGATTTTATAAATTTTTTCCATGAAGTTTTGGATATACAAATGTGCTCTATTTTGTTTCAGTTATTATCATAGTCATATTTTTCTGAAATAATCAACAAGTAGAAGGAGGTTTATGATTTGATGGAAAAGGTAGAATAAATTAAGAAGTGTATGTTTCCCTATTTTAATATTGAAAAAAAAAGTTTTTTATTATTTTGAAAAGACTATTTGTGCCTTGTGATTCCCAGTTGAAAAAAAGTTGCTGAGTAAAGCTCTTAATTCTCCATTTTTCATTCATCTAGGCGACATTATGATGTACAAAGTCCAAAAGAAGTATTATTGATGGGATGGAATAAAAATATATATGGATAAAATCTCCATGAAGAGTTTGACATGGAAGTAGGTAAAATTATAATTGTAATTAATGAAGGTAATGTTTCAACCTTTTCCAGTGCTATAGTAGAAATAGGAAAATTTATCAACATATTTCATGCTAGGATTACCCAAGTCATCTAAAGGTAACAGTACAATATGGGTTATTATTGATTGATTAACTAAATCTGTTCATTTACTTCCCATTTGAGATAATATGTATTTGGATAAAATTTATTGATTTTATCAAAAGGATATAGTCAAGTTAAATAGAGTTCCACTCCAATGGACTAGACTATGATCCCAGGTTCACATTATATTTTTTGAGAGGACTATAGAAATATGTGGGTACTGAATTAAATTTCTATACAGATTTTTACCCTTAAACTAATTATTAGTTTTAGAGTATGATTTAGACCATGAAATATATGATTCAATTTTATTAAATGGATTAAAAGGTAATTTGGATCATTATATTTCTTTAGTATAGTTTTATTATAATAATATTTTTCATTTCAATTTACAGATGGTGCCATTTAAGGAATTATATGTAAAGCAGTGCTAAACAGAAAATTTTTTGTATGAAATTAGAGAAATGATGTTGATAGTAATGGATTTGGTAGTTAAAATGGATTTTAATGTGTATTTAATTCACCAACATATGAGTAAAACTTATAGTAGATGGAAAATATATATAGATAATAGGAGGAAATATATTTCTTTTGAGTGAGGTGATCATGCATTTATCAATGTATCTCCATGGAAATGTTTATTGTGTTTTTATAAAAAGGGAAATATTATTTTGCAGTTCATTGAGACATATGACGTCTTATTGAAATATCGATCAATTCTAACAGAGTGTCCTTAGATCCTTCTTTATCCTATTTACACAACATTTTTTTGATCTTTATGTTAAGGAAATATGTTTCAAATTAATATCATGTTTTGAGCCCAAATGAAGTTATGTTGAAAAGTAATCTTTCTTATGATGATAAAATAGTTTAGATTCATAACTTTAGATAGAATTTGTTGGAGAATAAAATGATTCAACATGTTAAGGTTTTATGAAAAAACCATATTATTGAAGAGGCAACATGGAGATTTGAAAATTCTATGAGGAAATATATCACCACTTGTTTAATAGGGGAATAAAATGGGATGGCCATAATTTAAAAAAGGTAAAAAATGTAACCACCCAAAAAATGATATAATAAATCAGTTTCCTATTTATTAAAATTATTTTATTCACTTAAAAAAAGATAACATATTTTTTAAAAAATAAAGAAAGTAGTTTTAATTAAACACTTTTATTATATATATTTATTTAAATGATTAAATTTTAAATTATTGAATTTGAATTTTTAAAAATGAATTTTATTTTTTAAATCAGAAAGTAGAAATTAACAAAGGATGAAATTTTGGTATTTTTTGAGAAATATTTAATTTTCATTAAATTGTAAAAAATACCATTTTTTTGCAAAAAGGTCATTTATTTTTGATAGAATTAATTAATTTGAAATTACCAGTATTTATTGAATATGGTTTCATGTGAAAATATTAGTATTTATTTATATTTAGTCCGTAGATTTAATTTTTAATCATCTTTATATTTGATTTTAATATATGTTATTTGGTTGGTTTAAAAACAGGATTCCAATGAAAACCTTTTCAAAGTGATTAATGTATCTATATTTAAATTAATTTTAAAAAAATTAATGAGGAATATTTAACTAAATTTATATATTTTATATCAATAAATACTAATATATACCTATACAATGATTATTAATATTATTATAGTTAATATAAAACCATCTTCTGCTCGAACTGTACACTTGTTGAAAACAATCTTTTTCACCCCATTTGTGAGTTTTATATTAAATTAAATTTTTTCCATGATATGAATTTAATTTGTAACTAAAGATTAAATATTTGGAATAATCCTAATTTATATTATCAAATATTTGAAATATAATTTTTGATGATAATTAATAGTTAAAATAGTAAAAATTAGTTATGCAGTTAAGGTAAAAATGGATTTACCAGGTGGTTAAAATAAAATTATAAGTGTTAAAATGATATAATATTTAAAAAAATATTTGTTATGGACATAGTTTTAAATTATAATTTATGATTTTGTAGAATGCTTCATTTTTGATTCTTGTGTCATGTGAAAAGTGTGGGTACACCATTATCTTTTCAATACATTCATGTGTGCCACTCACCTCACTTATAGAAGGCCACACACCACCTCTCCTCTCAACAACTTCAAAGACATTTTTATTTTCTGATACCTGATGAATTATTATATTAACAACTAAAAAAATCTATATCTATTATTTTTATCATAAAGAAATATTAATAATGATTTTGGTGTTTTCCTAAGGATGGTTCACGAAGAAGAGATATCGTGCTTAACCGAGCGTCTTTATTTTATTTCTTCTTTCACATATTTAAAATATATACTTAAAATATTATTATATAATAAAAATAGTATCAGACATATTATTGGATGTTATTATTTTAATGTAATATCATAAATCCATATCAGCTTCCATCAAATGGGATACAAAATCATTATTCGTGTGTACGTCAAACTACCACCTTGCGAACCGATGTCATTATTTTTCCATCATCTCCTGTAATGGCTTGGTGTAATAAAGGATTTAATATAAATATATATAATTTTTGTAAAATATTTATAGTTATATAGTTATTATATCACATATAAAATCTTACCTTCGATTCATTGGGGGATATGATATGGTCACTCATGTAGACGATAAACTATTACCACATGAAGAAATGTGATTTGTTTTTAACTAATTATTTACATGGAAGATAATAATGATAAATTTAGGGAATTTATGTGGTATAACTGAAATATATTTCCTTATTAAAAGTAAATATGTCAATTTATTTCCTACACCGAAAAATTAAAACATCGTCCATGTACGTGTGGACTATTTCCTCTATAAATTGATTTGATTTTTTTATCACCACATAACAAGAATGACATATATAAGTATATTTAATGGAATAATATGGTATATATGATATTTTAATAATTATGGAAAAATAATATAATATATACGTTCTTTCCACAATCATCATTTATAAATAGAAATTCTACTAATGCTTATGTATGACCTACCACATACATGATTGCAACATAGTTTATTTTTCATAACCATATTTCAAGATCAGTTTTAAAAAAATTAATTTATTTATAAAAATAATAATTATTTTAAAAATATTTTAATTAATATGTTGATATTAATATATCTTAAACCAATAGTCAACCTACCGAAGTAATTTTAAGACATAATCCAAATATCATCAAAACATCTGACATAACTTTAGTTTATTAATTAATTGTACATTAAATTGTAATAAGTTGAATAAAATAAATATTAAATATTAAAAAATTTCTTAAAAATTTAAATAATTCACTTATGTTTATTTTTAAAGAGGATAATGAATGAATGAGATGAATTTAACTCTATGTAAGGGACTTCATCTCATTTTTGTTTTTTATGGCATATTTTGATCTTATTCACCTATATTATTTTATGAGGTCTATATACAACCCCTTTGACATGTTATATCATTAATACATCTATTATAATTGTATCTAAAATTTTCTATAATGTTATTTTTTCATGGAGCATAGGATTAAAATATATCTAATGTGATATGAGACTTTTCTTTAAAAAAATATCCTTTAAATGTTTTCCTTATAAATCTATTTTTCTTCAATGACCATGTTTTAAAATGACATTATTATAGAAATGAGAGTTTCACAAAGATTTTTTTTATATTTATTTAATTATTTTTGGAAAAAGTTTTTTTTAATTCCTATCTTTCTTTAAAAATGAAAATGTGATGTTCTATTTCAATTTGTATGACGACAACGACTTTTTTACCCACCACAATCACTATATGCTGTTTGGATTTTTTATAAGATTTTATGTTTTATTGGAATAAAAAACATGTATCCCTTTTTATAGTTATTTTGGTATTGAAAAAGGGTTTTAAATGAAATTGTTATTCTAGTATAAACAATGGGTTTTTAAAAGAAATTGATATTTTGATATTCAAAAGTGATTTGCATAGAGTTTTAAAATAGTTTCTCAAATATTTTATGATGAAAAATTATAATTTTTATTCATGACATGTTATTTTGAAATTTCATATTAATAATTGAGTCCCATTATATCTCAAGAGTGAGCTTGTTATCCATTATATGATGGTTGCACCCAGATAGCACAAGTTGATTTCATTATAGATTATATAATGGGTATACCCAAAGAGCACTCTAATACATTGATAATGGTTATTTTATCTAGAAAATTATATTTTAAGTTTTACATTTTTTTATACTAATTTTTAATGGTTCTATATGGGTTCCATGAGGTGATATCCCAAGGAACTGATATGAATTTATTATGTTTTCTAATGAGTTTTCTTGGAAATTGTTGATTTCAAAAGGTAATATAAATATATTTTTAATATGAAAAATGATATTATTTCTTTAAAAAAATTATGTTTTTATGAAAAGGTTCTTTATGGGTTTTATCTTTTTTCAATATACTAATGAAATTATTCTTTATATTTCCCTTAGAGATCCTTTTGTGGTCATACAACATTTTAATAATTTTTTAACAAGGTCAAAGGATAGGTAATGCAAAGGATGATATTACCTTTAAAGTAATGATGATTTTTCATTAAAATAAATAATTAATTATTTTAAAATTTTATATATTAAGGACAAAAAGGGTTACTAATATGAAGTGTCTAATTTATAATGTATTGTTTTTTGTTATTTTTTATTTATGACTAATTATCTATAATTATAGACATTAAAAGTTTCAATTTTGTAAGAGAATAAACTATTGAATTATAACTTGTGAATATGTAATATTTTAAGGCTGGTTACTTATAATAAATATTCATAATTTTTACATAAAAATCTATGTTTTTATTGATTTTTTGAGATTGGATACATAATAAATAAATTTTTAAATAGAATATTTTATTTCCATTATCAAGGTATTTTACTAGAGATCATTGTAAACCTATCACTACATCCGATATTTTGGTTTGAAACATATGGAAGGGGTTTAGCAGAGACACTATTAAGGGTATAACATAATATAAACATGTGGAGAGAAAATCATAAGAGTTAATAATCATAGCCTGGAATCAATAATGTAAAATATCATAAACCATAAAAAACATTCTAGAAATAAGAGAATAGAAATCATAGAGGCATGGTAATTTTTAAAATAATAAAATGCAGGAACAACATAAGGAATTCCATAATAAAAATAGTCTAAGGATCAACGCTAATAAATTAGAACATTAGGGACAACACTAACCACATCTTGTCAGTGTATTAAAATGTGGACAATGATAACTGTATCATTCTCACACATAATGATTTCATTTGATATAAATAATTACCCAATTTATTGTGGTATTTATAAACTAAATCCCTGCCCTCTATAAAGATTTATGCACATGTGTTCTACATATAAATGAAACATACATAAATCTTAAATAAGAAAAAAAAACCATATGAATGAAATTTGTAACATAGTAAATATATAAATATTTTACCATTATGGTATCATATAGTATCTAAATAAAATAAAGTATTGATGAATCATGAGCATTAATTAAATAAAAAGGATCATATGATGTGAAAATTGAACTCAAAGTGAAATAAAAATCATAATAATATATGAAGAAGAAATTATAAAATCAATCTATTTTATCAATCTTTTAAAAAAATGGAAAATTAACATTTAAAGGGGATAATTGAAAAGAGTATTAATAAAATAGTAAATAATAAAACACATTTTATGATAAAATATATAGAGTTTTTTGAAATCATGGAAATAAAAAAATCCTTATAATGGTGGAGCATAAAAAGGGTGTAGAAATAGAACTTTTACCTTAATCAAGTTTAATTTTATGAAATGTATTGAAACAGAACATGAAACTACCCAAAAAAGTGTGGAATAATGAGAAATATACATCATGGAATGAAATATAATTTATATAAAATGAACATAAATAAAATTTAAAAATATTAAGAGAGATAGAGAGTGATAGAGAGTGAAAATGAACTTATCCTCAAGAATGAGAAAGAAAGGGAGACACCGCTTAACATGTGTCTTGGATTGCTTCAGATGCCCCTCAAGCCTTATAAATAGTTATTCTAAAATTATTAAAAACTTATTTATAACATTATTACTTTTTCTTTTATCTCTTCTAATCCATTTATTTTATTTTTTATTGATTTATTTAATTAATAATATTTCAGTCATCTATTTTTAGGTTGTTTGGTTCATAGTTCCAAAAAGGATTTGATATAATTATAATGGTAGAAGGATTATTTCTAATGGGTCCATAAGATTAAAAAGTTTCATAGCATAGTGTCTATGTCAATCACTATATATGAGAGGTAAATAGTTTTAGAAATATAATAAATTCATAGAATATTCCCCAATAATTATATTTTAGACATTTATAAATTACCATGATTGCTTATATTTAATATCATTTTTATCATTCTTATATTATCATTATATAATAATAGAAAAAACTAACATTATTATTTATTTTATAATCAATCATGTTAATGTTTTAAGAATATCCATGAAAGTCAAAAGTATACATGGATAAGGAAGTATATAGAGGGGTTTGTGTAGATATTTGGAAAAGGATAGAATTTTGGAACTAAGGAGATAATTTTTGTAGTGGGTGTTAGTATATGAAAGGGGTGGAATATCCTTAAAATATATATTGATTATTTTAATATTTTAGTTAAAAAATATGAATTGGTTTGAGTTTAAGGAATTTTATTTGTATTTGATAAAAACTATAGGTTCGTTTGAAATTCATGTACATCCAAAACCAAAAAGAAACATACAAAAATTATAAAAAGTAAACAAACCAAATAGTTATTTTATTGGAAAAAAATATAACTTTAAATTTTAAAATTAATGTATAGTATTGGAAAATAATATTATTTTTCTAAATTAATTATTTTACTCATTAAATATATTTTAATTTTTTAAAAATGTTTAATAATATTTTGATTGATATTATGTCATAATGATGTCATAAAATTTAGGGTATATGTAAAAACTAATTTTTTCTATTCACTAAAAATAAAATTGTTCATTGAATTTTAAAAAATTAAACATAAGGTAATTTTAACTCAGTGATTCCAAAAATAAATACCATTTAATTAAATTTATAAATTTTGTATTTAAATAATATCTCGTAATACATTGAAAAGTAACTGTTTCTGTAATAAATACCACTTATGTTTCCATTAGTGATTATATTTATTTTATTTAATTATTAACTATCAAATGACCAATAATTAATCATGATATATCTTTTAATCAAAATAATCCTCGAAATTACATATTTAAACATTTAATTTTTTACAAAAATTATTTTATTAAATAAGTTAAAATGTACATTGTTAAAAATGATTTAATATATATAATTTTGTTTACATGATTTATGTGATAATTTTTTTGAAATAAAATTTATATTTATTTATTGACGGTAAATATTTTTTATTTTCATTTAACTAATCCCCATGGATTCGTTCATATTTTTTCTTCCAATTACTATTCTTATGGTTATATAATTTTTATACTTCATCTATATACCTCTTATTTCATTCATTATTCATTCACACATTTTTAAAAAATATATATTAGTTTTATTTTAAAAAATTCTATCATTCTTGTAATAGTTTTATACATATTTAATGTGTTGTATGTGTATATGAGAATTCAAGTTGACTATGACATACAATAGTCAAGAACTCTAGTTATATTATTTTAATATTTTTATTTCTAATTTTTATTTATTTATTTTTTTGGAGTGTGTTAACATTATATATATAATTTTTTAATATTGATGTAAATTTTTTATTTATTTATATTATTCATTATTTGTGATTTCTACTATAAGACATACATATATTTAGAGAAATAACATTATAAAATTCGAAAGGTTTTGGTCATTATAGTCGAGCTTCATTAGATAGAAAATTATAGAGTTTATGTTTATTTTATAAAGAAAAGTGTTATAATAGTTATCAATTTTTGGTGACATTAGAATCATAGGAAGTGTTGCTATATGTAGGTTGTGGTATAACCAATGAACGACATCTAAAGCCTTATTATGATGTCATACAAATTGTGATATCTTCCCCTCACCGATTGTATTGTCCCATTTCACACATCTTCACCTTCATAGTCATTAAAATACACTTTGAATGTTCATCCATTTGGATAAAAAATCAAAATCATGAATAGTCATTGAAAATTCGCATTTTATGCTAAATGCAACATTGATGTTTCAATATTTATAAAATTATGAAATTAAAGTACTTACCAGAAAATTACTCATCTAAACAAAATGGTATTTTTTTGAGTCAATTAGTGTTTCACATGAATGATCACTTTAAGATGATGAAAAAAATATATCATATATATACATTACTCAATTATGGATTAAGGATTTTATTCATACAGTATGTTTCACTTCTAATAATTTTCTATGTTATTTATTAATGTTTTAAGAAAGAAATTTTTATTATTTTTTGAATGTTATATGAAGAACCTATCTAAAAATAATCACAAAACTTAGTCCAAATACTCTATACGATCATTGAAAATATAATTTAATGTTATTGTTTCAAAGGATGATATGATAAATTTTCTGACTTCTATACATATGATGTCAATATACTATTTTTTTATAATATTAAGTAAAACATACATTTTCTATTTTTAAAATTTAGAAATTGAGTAGATAATAAATTATATTCACCAAGATCACTATCTTATTAATTGGTAAAATTATATAAATCTTACGTGGATAATGGATTTCAATTTAATTCATCCACATATATGGAGTCAAAAAAATAAATAAATAATAGAGTTTTAAAACAAAATCCATCTTTGAGAAAGTGAAATTTAATTTTTTGGGATCCTGGATAATATTATTTAGTTGTATTATCCATGATATAACTATAAAAAATGTTTAAATGTTATTTGTTTGATACTAATTAGGAGGTAAATGTTTTGCTATATAATAGAGTTGTCAACATCAAATATATAAGACTTATTATAAAAAGAACAATTTATATTTGAACATCCCGAGCATGTTGATTATTATAAGAATTATTATGCCTATATGAGATATATAAACAATCTATATAGTGTAACAGAACGAAATATCATGAAAATTAGATTATTGAAAATGAATTTGGTTTTATAGAGAGACAAATGTTTTAATTTTTTTGAGATACATCCCCAAATACATCTCTAATTCAAATATATATAGTTATCGTTAACATGGTTTAGCAATGATGGGTTTGTAGGGATGATAATGTTCATATTGTAACTATAAATTAATTTGAAATAATGATAGATGATTAAATTGGTCATGTTATGAAAATTAATAATACTAATAATGAAGATAATGATGATGATTTTGATGAATATAATGATGGACACAGATAATGATATGTTAACTTTTTATATAATCATAAAAAAGATGTATTTTTTTCATAAAAATTCCTCATTTTTTTTATTTTATTAGTGTAGTAATAATTATTAGTAGTTAAAATTATATGTATTTCGTATTCCTAGAGATTATTTGGAATATTTGTTTTATAACTTATCTAAAAATTACCTACTTGAAGATAACGCATTGTTCTATCATCAGATTCATAGAGTGTGGATTCTACCACAACTCTATTGACTAGTAGGGGCAAGGGCCATACCCGAATGATAATTAAGATTACCATTCTTGAGAATCATTAATATCTTAATTTTTCCCATTTGAAGGGGTATGGTGAATTATATCACTTATATAATTATCATTAATTTATTACATCATTTTTTTGGAACTTGTATTCTTATATCCATAGTTTTTCACATGTAGACATTTCTTTGGTAGGTATGTTACTGAGGAACAATATTTCAAATCCATGGGTGTAATGATATCAATTCCCGATCAATAATCCTTATCATATGTTCGATCATTGAGTTATACATAAATAAATATTATTTTTTTCAATATTTAATTATTTTTAACTTATTTTTTTAAATATTTATGTTATAATATTGAGTAAATCAAGAGTCTGTTAATTTTTTTCTCTTTAGAGGCTTATTTGTGTGAATATTTATGTTAGTATTTACATATTATTCAGAGTAGTTATATACATAAATCGTCAATTATTGATTTCTATGAAACATACATACCTCTTCAACTCAACCACATTCCCTCTAAGAGTTGTGGCCGAAATTTTCACCTATAAGATAAAAAATGATTAAATGAAAGGATTATTTTTATTATGACAGAGTTAGAATATGCATGATGACAAACACAGTGTTTGGAGTCATATATTTATTCTATATTATGGATAAAATGTAAGTAACACTGAAAATTAATTTATATATAATTTAAATGTTAAATGATTCTTTTAAATTTCTATAGTTTATGATCGACCATTCTATTATTTAATTTGATGTTTACTAGAGGATCTAAATAGATAACAAAAATGGATAGATTATTTATGAGGGATAATAAAATATTATGGTTATTACTTAATTGTTTTACATTTAAATTAAAAAATAAAAATTCATTTACTTTTTTAATTATTTTATAATTACATATCATTCATATGAGATATATAAAGAAGATACCCAACACATGTGGGAGATTCTTGATGAAACTAATGGTAGTGATAATGATGGAAATGAATCATGCCCATTATTCTTTAATGAGGTGGCATGGATATGTGTGAGTGAAACTTATATTTAGAATGTTTGGGTGATTAGTATTAGTTCACTATCAATTTAATTCAATTATTATCTTTTTGTAGTGACATCATCTACAACTGCATCAAAGGGATCTCATATGCGATCATTATCCTTTTCTATTGTTTATTATGAGAAGTAGAAAAAGAGATCCAAATAAGACTACAAAAATATTAATTAGATAGAAGTAAGATCAATAATAACATTACTTGAAAATATTGAGTAAATATACATGTATATGTGATGACTCAAACACCATTTAGGGATGTATTTCCCCAAACCATACTCGTACAACTGACACATTCCTCCATTTTTTTTAATTTTTGTTTAATTATCATATATGCATTTACAAATTTTTTTCATGTTTAATTATTTAATTTATTATATAATATATAATTTTATTTTTTATATTTTCTATTTTAAAATTTGAAAAATTATTATTCTTGGTGTATTCAATATTACAGCCTTTTAAAAACGTTTTTTTTATATTGGGAATAAAATATTATCTGTTAACAATATTTTGGAATAACCAATTTACAACACATTTATATTCTATCACTAATAATATAAAAATGATTATTATTGTTATTATTTTATAATAATCATTTCAAAAAACATTTCTCTAGACATCATTTGGGATTTTCTATTAAAATAATGTTTATTTTGACTAACTTATGAGTGATTAATTATTTGTGATTGTTTTTTACAAGTTTATTTTAATGAAAAAAGAATAGTATTTGTGATGAAATTCATCTATTAAGAACATGAAATATTTTTGTGAGAAGAGGAGAGAAGCCCTAACCCATGACATGTACTAAGTATCATTTATATTTCATTAAAAACCCATTATGTAAGTAATATGGAAGTAGAAAGTCTATAAAAGAACACTATATGAAAATATATAGCAACTAAAAAGTAAATAATATGATTTTAAAATTTAAATTTATTCATTTTTTTTGAAATGCATAGTATGACTAAAAAGTATACTAGATCAAAAATTTGACCATGTAAGACTCACAATCTATATTTTTCTACCCTAAATGGTGCCCTCATTTGGTTGTGGAGGTATAGGACTCTAAGTCTAAATTTTGTAAAAAATTGTAAAATTCCCAACATTCAAAGTCAAATTTATGAATGAACAAAAATTAAGTAATAATAAAAATAATTATGTTTCTCAAAATATTATTATACATTATAGTTTCTACCCCCATATTTTCATAAAAATTGTTATTAATAAAAGATATTAGTTCATGGATCATGCGTCATAGATTAAAATTCAGAAGATTCATTTTGATCTTCCATGTCCTCTCATAGTACATCAATTATATCAATTGATTTTCCCTAAAACATTTTATTACGTAAATAATGTCTCTAAATTAGTTTCTCTATTAAAGTTGTATCATTTAGAAAAATTAATATAGTTCCAATTAATCAAGAAAAATATGTTTGGTTGGTACTTATTTAACCATGAAAAATGGAAAACATTATAAAACATTATCAGGTGAGGTTGTACTGTTATATGATATGAATTTTTTTTGTTATTCCATAACCTCACATGGATTTAGATATCATTGAATACATGTACCTCACTTCCATAATACCATGTGCCTCAATTTGAAAGAATCTTTAGGAAACACCTGACCACATACTATTAATCATAGAGGTCGAAGATGATGTTCCATATATGAGTTAATTTGAATTTTAGTTTTATTAAATAGTTTTAGAATGAATTTTAGTTTTTTAATTATCTGTTCTATAGTGTTTGGTTACAGTAATTCCTTTTAACTCTATTAAATCGAATACAAAGGAGACTAATATAGAAAACCATAATGATCTATAGAATCATCAATTTCAATTAAATAATTATTTTAGTTAGTATAATAGATCATAATCAGTGAAAAATGGTTCTCCCATAAAAAATCACAATCAAGGAAAAAAATTCAGATCATATCATCTATAATTTTAATAGCTCATTCCATATAACCATTATTTTAATCATGATGTGATGTTCTAAATATAAAATATGTGCCCATTACTTCTTGAAAAATTATCCCAAATCATGATGTGCATCATGGATTTTTGTTAGGGAAAATATAAGAGGGTTACCTATAAAATTTAAAAATCATATAAATTTTTAATATTCTAGGATTAAATATATTACAAACTCTAATTTATAATAAATAAACAAGTATATTTAGTGAACTGATCAATAATTACACATATATCAAACTTTCTATATGGAGATCAAGGAAAAATAATAAAAAAATACATGGAAGCCTCATCCCAATTTCACTTCATATTTACATGTGTCTATAATAAATGATAGGTTTTTCTATGGTTGGACTTCACTTATTAATAAGTTAGGTAATGAGACACAAGATTAAAAATAACACACCTCATACTAGGCCACCAATATAAACGTCGTTTGAATTAATATAACATGGTAGTTCCTAAGTAAAAAATACAACTATAATGATAAATCTTCTTCTCAACCAGTTACATAAATGAAATATGAACCACTACACTCTTTCTAGAATAGAGGGTTCCATTGGAAGATAAAAACAATCCACTAATGATCTCCCCAAAATTTAACATTACACTTATTCATTATTATTAATAATCCAAAGATGTTATTTTAGAATATATTTAACAAAAAGAGATATGTCATGAACATTTTATAAGAACAAATGTTTTCCCTCTTTCATCACATCGAAATTAATTTCAATTATTTTTTTGAAAACTACCATTAATGAGGAAAATATTTTACTACTTGAATAGAAAACATTATAATAAGATAATAAATTATAATATTTATTTTTCCATGGTTGTAAAACTGATCAAAATAAAACTTCTATATGTATTTCATTATCCGAGGGAAAAATAATTATAAGTGAAAATGTTCTCTAAACTTTTTTTATTTTTATTCAAATTTAATTTCTCACCAAATAAATAATTCCTCCAATACATCATGGAATATTTCATTAATATAAACTCATGGTTATGAGTGGGTTAAATATTATATTTTAGGGATAATTATTGTGAATTTTATTCTAATTTATGATCATGTTGATTATTTAGGTAACCCTAACCCATGCCCAATTCATAATAATAAATGTTTTTAACTTATCTCATCTCAAGAAGAATCAATAAAAGGGCATGTTCTAACTTTTTCTCCAATTCATAATAGGATTTTTTTATATTTACCAGTGCATTAAAACTCCAATACCTTAAAAATAAAATATGACAATGGTGAAAAAAAGTTTTAAAAATAACAAAAATATTGAATATAGTATCTCGATATACCCAATAAACATATAAATACAAAAAAAACTTTGGAATCATCCATGTAATAAAATAAACAAAATTTATTTTGGTTAATTTATATTTCTTATTCTAGCACAATATTTGTTAATAATTTTACTTCCTAAATCCAAAATTATAATTTAGAGGAAATTTAATACAAGATATGTTCTTTAATATTCCTTGTGAAAATATAAATATGATCATCAGGTTCATCCTTGGAAATAGAGAAAACCTAAATATCATCCATTTCCAATATGAAAAAGATGTTAAGATATATATAGAATATACAGTTCCTTAAAACCATGAAAACATTAGAACTATTAGTAATCCCAAAGGAATTAAAAATATTTACATAATACACAGAATTTTTCTTAAAGGTTTCCTTTAAAATATTTGAGTTGATCACACTCAATTGGAGGAGTTATAACCCAATGTTAATCTTTGACCTATACCTAACTCTTCATAACTAGTGAAACTAGTTTTATATCTGAGGAAAAAGGAAGTTATTATTATTATCACTTATTTGAGCTATAATAAATATATATAAATAAATATTAATCCATATTATTTCATTGAAAAAAGAACCATAACTACCCATCATGACACACTTGGGTGAATGAAATACTTTTCATTGAGATGCGTCGACTAAATTTTAATCCTTACAAATATAGAAAATGTATTCAATATGAGGGTAATGAAATGATATTATTCCCTAGAAACATGTTTATAAAATTTTATAATTTCGTATATAATGGAAATATGACGAAATCATTTCTTATAAACGTAATATATTTGTTCACCACTAAGGGGATTTAATTTATTGGAGTTTCCTCTAGAATATCCAAAGGAGATATCGTTAATCGATAGTCAAAGTACCAATACCATAAATAATATTTCATTATCTTAATTACCTTGGATTATAAAAATATTTAATGTTTTGGGTTTTTTCAATTAGGTGAGTGATAAAAATCATTCAATGATAAAAATATGTATAAGCTTTTATGAAAACTATATAATCCCTTTTGAGTATACGATTCATAATATCTATGACTATAATAATAATGTCCCATTTAAATTTAACGTTAAATATTCAAACTATAAATTAATTACATTTAAAAATATATTTATTCTTCTTTATGAAAATATCATATGTATCTACATTTTAAGGAATATTCTCAACATGTTAACTCATTTGATTAATCAATTTAAATGATATAAATGGATGTTAATAAAAAATATATGACAAAGAAAAAACAATAAATTATTAAATAATAATAATAAATCAAGTAATTTCGGTCCTATATTTGATTACACAAGAAAATTTTATACAACATACAATCACATTGACTTAGCTTAGAACCAACTGAACCTAATTAAATATGAGTAAACCTATATTTTAATATCTTATTTACTTATTTTAGAGAAAGTTTCTATACCTTTAGATGAATCAAGATACCATTAGGTACCTCTTGAGAACCTCGAGCCAAAATTTATTCTACAAAGAGGAGGGTGGTTATAGAAGAGCTACATATAACCTAAATGTCAATAGAAATGGATAATTTTTAGGGTCTTATATTAATCTAGTTTTGAATGTCCATGATTCCAAAACTAAAAAAATAAAATATTATTAAACTAAAATATTTTATGTAATGAGTATATATGATTATTGATATCTTTATTAATCCCCAAAAAATATTCCAAAGCTTCTATTTTGACTTGAAGTATAATAAAATTCACCAATTTTAATAGTAACTCCCCAGATTTTCTAAGCGTAATTTTCTTTTAATAATTTTTTTAATTAATATTTTTTATTTTAAAAAAAGTAATGTATAATATACTATAAATTTAGATTTTTTATTTAGATTTTTTTATAAATTAGGGTTTAGTATAATAATATTATTTAAATAAATGTAATTTCTTAAAACAAAATTAAACATATATTTATTCACATAAAATTACTTTTCTAAACAATATGTTTAGATATTATATGTTTGGAATACATATATACTTATTAAAAGAAATTAATTTTTATATAAATTTAAATTCCATCTTTGAACAACATATATAATTTATATAGTTTATAGGTAGTTATAGTTATTACTGTAATGATTTGTTATTTTGATTTAAAAAATAATGTTTATAAAATCAATTTTTTGAACTAATTATCTCAAAATATTTATAAGACTTGTTCTCAATGTAATATTATTATTTGAGTGATAATAACAAAACCTGTATTCAGAATTTTTATAAAAATGATTTGCAGGTACTCTCTTTTTAAAATTAAACAATTTGAAAATATAAAGACCAACAAAAAACTGAAATTTAAAAGAAAATTATATTAAAAATACTTAGTAATCAATAAAAGTAATTTTATGTTTTTATAATTTTCTAGTCCCAAAAATTTTACATATTCATATTATAATCTTTATAAGAAAATTGTAGTCCATATAGTCAAACTGGTCTTGCCAGATCAACCTCATAGTGGGAACACACACTGGGAATTCTCAACCACCCAGTTGGAGCCACCCCTTACCATAGATCCTAGAGGCATAGCTACGACCAATACAAGGACACATATAGGTAAGGTGGGCAAGTAAACACATGTATATGGTAGGATTTATGCATGCATGGGAATGTGTATAAGGAACATTATTAGTTTTGGCAATCAAATTTCATGTTTTAGGTTATCTTCAAGAGGATAACCATTATATATTTCTATGTGTTATCGCTATACAGGTACTTTTCACTATGTTAAAACAATATGTTATATCATATCTATTGGATCAATTTGTCACAGTCGTTCAATCACCCTAATTGTTTTCATCCTCTAGATGCCTTTAACCAATGATTGTTCACTTATCATTCTTCTTCATAACAATGATGATTGAGATTCATCATCTTCCAATCCTCCATCCATTAAAATCTATAAATGTGGAAACAACCAAGTCATAATACCCTACCCCAATATAGTTCTCCAATTGAGTTGAAACATATACCATTGGATCTACGAATCTTAGGTCTTCAACTTAAACCACCTACACCAAGCCTCAACATCTAATGGTGACCCATGGATTTTCAAGGCCACATTACTAGGCCAGGATCTAGAAACAAATGGGTATAAATTTTTATGAAGAATTAAAAATTTGGTCTTTTATTCCATTTCAAATAATTTTTATTTTTAATTCAAAACCCTCAATTTTTATAGATAAGGAGCACAAAAATTGTGTTGAAATAAACAGTATATTAGAACATTGTTTCTATTTGGAAATGTCGTCAAAACGACCATCTTCCCTAAAAAGAATAAAAGACTATAAATATATATATAAACTTCTGTATTCCATTGGACAATTTTTCTTCTATCCTTGCACATATCAAGCCAAGATTTCCCTCTCGTTTCTACTAGTTCGAGAACCCTCAGTCAAGAATATACTCTTTGCCTTCTATCTAGTCAGAACCCACCACATGTAGCCGAATGGAAACCCTTTTTGGTTTCCATTATTCAATAAGGGAGTCTTATTATTTAAAAAAACTATATTTATTTTCAAAAGTTATAAATTCTATGTGTTATTTCAAACCATTATTATATTAATCGAATGAATGTAAACATATATTTATATATTATTTTCATGTTCAAGTTCATCAAGCATACATATATATATATCTCTGTGTGTGTGTTCTTATATAATGTACTCATTGTAATCAAGAATGTTTTACTAAAATCAAAACTTATGTTACCTATATTTTATATATAGAAAATATATATAATAAATTATGAATTTATGGTATGTTTTCATGTTCTTATATTTTATGTGAAAAAAAATTATTCTCAAAATTATAAATTTTTTACTTATAATATCTATGTACACACACACAGATTTAACTATTTATGCGTGACTTGAATGACTATGAAAGAATGAAATATTTATTTTAATAATTTTACATTTATAAGTATATGTATATTATATAATAGTTTTTTCATATGATTATTTTGAGAAAGAAAAATGATACATCTATTATTATATGTGAATACTAATTTTAAATTTTCTATTATTTTAGGTGAATCGTTCAAGTATTAACACAATTATTCTATATATAAGAGCACCAAATATTGAATTAAGTAAATGTGTATCTAATTATATTATTAAAGGATGTGTTTTAGATGATAACGTTTTACATTTTGTGTCCTTTTTCAATAAAATGTACTAGATGATTTTACGAAGGAAATTTAAAATACATGGATGTTAATTAACATTCAATGAATTTATGACAATTTTAAAATTCATGAGATTTGGTTGTACCAAATTTAACATTTATTATCATATAAAAGTTCATATTTAAATGTATATTTATATGAATATATGTTTTAAATGTATTAATCCATTATAATGATTCTAAAAGAGATAACTCGACTGAATATATATATTTATTGTCATGATCAAAATGTTTTCATAAAAAAATTAGAAATTGGACTATGGAAACATAAAATGGAATTGGTTAGTAAACCCATTATTAAGGAAGGTGGGTAGCCCCAAACAACATTCGACGTTTGAAGCGACCCCACTATTTTTTTTCACAGCCTTCATATTATTTTTTTAAAAAAAACTATAGATTATTTTATTATTAAAAGTGTTTTCAAAAGAGTAAGTATTTTTAATGAATATTATAATGTCTTTAAAAGAATAATTATTTTCAAAGTATTTATATAATTTTTTATAAGTGTATGTATTTTCCAAAAATATTATAATTTTTACAAAAGAGTAAGTATTTTCAAATTATTTATAGAACGTTGAAAAGTGCAAGTACTTTCAAAAAAGTATTAAAATGTTTTCAAAAGGGTATATTTTTTAGAAGGCATTATAGAATTTTTAACAGATTAAGTATTTTGATAAAGTATTATAATTTTTTCAAAAGAATATGTATTTTCAAAGGCTCTTTCAAAATCAGGTTTTCAAAGGATTTTCAAAGGATTTTTCAAAAAACCCTTATATTTTGAAAAGTGTTTTCAAAATTATGATTCCAATATTGTAGGTATTTTAAACATTATTTTCAAAATGAATTTTTAAAATATTATTCTGAAAATGTTATTTTAAAATGTATTTTAAAAAATGGTTCTTTAATGACTTTTTTAGAACCCCTTACTAGGATATTATGCCCACCCTATGTTTTTATAAAATAATTTTAGTATAATTAAGAGGTTTCATGGAGTTTAGCTTTGATAAAGAGCCAGTATAGGAAAATATCAATCGGTAACTTTTTATTTACTATTTTAGAAAAGATAATATTTAATAGTGGTAATTTTCCTCCACATATAAGACTGGAAAATATCCTCACATGTAAATGAATTTATATTTTATGTCACTTGTTTTTAATAAAAATAAAAAAATATTATTTTATACTGGAACTAAAAGCATGGGTCCAATGCTTCATAATTGGTATCGAAGTAATGGTTTGCGTAACTTTGGAGATTATTTCATTTTTTTAAAATATTATAATATTCTATGTATATCCATCTAGTAAAACCACTATTTTATAACAATACAATTTGAGGAAAAATTTAAGAGTTTGAAATCAACTTTTTAACTCCTAGGAAGTTAAATACACTTTATAAATAAATAATTATAGCTATTCTAGTTTTCCAAATTCATAAAATGGAATTTAATAACATTCATTAAGTAAAATAAATGAATTTCAAGGATGAAATTCTACTTATGTGGGGTAGATTATAATTACCCCTAAATTATAATATTATTTTTTAATTTACTAAATGTTTATTTATTGGTTTTTTTCTATTTTAAACAAGAAAAAGTATATTTTAATATAGACATAGATATGTTTTCTTTATATTTTGTTTATAGATTAGGATAAATTATATATATATTATTTAAATAAATGTATTTTCTTAAAAAGAGTAATATATATTTATTCACTTTAAATTAATTTTACAAAACATATGCTTTGATTGTGTATCTCTTGAATTAATCTTTACATATTAATAAAACTTACTTTTCATGTAAATAGTAATTCCCATTTTGAACAACATATATAATTTTTATATTTTGTATGTCATAATAACTAAAATTTTAAAATTTATTTATTTTGATATATAAAAGAATTTTGTTTATAATATCATTGTTTTCTAATTAAGAATTTTAAAATATTAATTATCCTTATTCTATATATAATATTATAATTTGAGTGATAAAAAAACCATTATTATTAAATGATATCAAAATGATTTATTGGAAGTTTTTTTTAAAGTAACATTTTTTTTAAATTTTGATGATTTATATAAAAAATGAAAGTTAGAAGAAAATTATAGTAATAATACTTAGTAACTAGTAAAAGTAATTTTATATTTTTATAATTTACCTTTTTCAAAAAAATTTACCTCTATCTTTTAGATTTTTAATAACAAAAATACAGACCATCTAGGATAACTAGTATGGCCAGCTCTCCCTCAGAGTGTGAACACATAATGGGTATTCTCAACCACTTATTGGGAGACAGCCCTGACCAGAGAGTCTAAGTTCCTAGCTATGAAAAATATAATTTCATGTATATGTAAGGTGGTCTGCAAACCATGAGTGTAGGGAAGCCTCCATGCCTCCATGGGACTTTTTATAATACAAGTTATTGTGTTTTCCCTTTGAATGTCATGATTTAGGTGATAAAGATTATATTTTCAATAGTTTTTATCTAAATATCAATGAATTACTAATTTTTCATTTTATCTGAAATTGATGAATTTTTTGAATTTTTAAGTGTTTTGAGAAAAATTGTGAAAATTCCCTAATTCTGGAATTGAAACATTTTTAAATAATGTGCCGTTTTGGGAATATCTATTTCTCTACAGATCCAATTGTCAATATTCCTTTTTCTAGGAACCCTTTTTTCATGGGCTTCATATGTTAGAACTTGGATAATCCTTTCTGTGAACATTTGAAAGCATGGCCAATTGTCACCTATAAAATGTTCAAGATTTTGATGCTCTGCTAATGTGTATAGCAACCCTCAGGTCGAATCCTCTGTGATGATACTTTTTAATAGTAGATTATTTTCTGTTGGTTGTATTTTTATTGGGGGGTTATCTGTAAAGATTAATTTAATTGTTTTATTGATTAATATTGATTTAACAATTTTATAAATATTTGGTAGAGTTAATCCATAGTTATTTAAGCTCTTGATATCTTTGAGCCTTGATTTATATTTCATTAAATTAATACCCATGTAAAAAGATGGCGTTGATTGGAATTCCTAAGTGTTAAGACTTTAATCCAATCCCTAACATAACAAGGATTCTAATAAAAATAGTTACATTATTTTGGTAGTGTATTTATGGTTTCAATAACCCACGTAATCCATACATTAAACAAAATATGTCATTAATCCATGACATGTCAAGTCCAACATACACAATGTTAAATTAAAGAATACTCATCGAGAAGATACTCTCAATCACATAACATCCCTAAATTATAACTCACCCAAATGGAATATTTACTCATCCATTTAAATGATTATTAATATAGATAAATATTTTTAAGTTGATTCATTATAAATAAAGTGAAAAATAATGAGATATGAAAAGAGTAGTGCATCGAAGACACACACGATCGTTGAAGAGAGTTTAAAAAAATAATTTCGATTGAATAAAGAAGAAAAATAAGGGAAAGGGGTTTTACTGTGATTTAAACCATTTTAATAACATTAATATTAAACTACACATGTAGGATGTGAATAAGAGATATTTAAGAAGAAACTTTCATTAAAACAGAATTACAATGACAAACACTTGAGAAATTACAAAAGAAAAAAAATGCAAATGTAAGTTAAAAAAAATAGTGGAGGAAAGGATCCTCTAGTAAAAACATGAGTTTGGAAGATCCTCCCAAGCCTCTTATACGGCCTTGGATGTGCCAATATATTGTTTTTTTCTTAAATTCCAACTCTCTTGAAGGAAATTATGGGGGTGTTTTTATAGCCAAAGGAGTTGGATTGTCTGAATTCCAAACATGTCCCTCCACTTGTCTCACCGGTTTTCCCATTCAACCAGCTAAATATCGAGATATCATATTCATTAAAGTTTTATATTATAATTTTATCTGACTACCCTAAATATTTGTGGCCATTGGTATTTATGTAACCATTGTTATAGCGGTTGGAGTAAACAATCGTAATATGTCCATTTCATTCTAGACATTTTAGAAGGTCAGATATGAATGTGTTTTTGAAAAAGAATATTACCTCAAATAAAAATTGTTTCTTCTATCAAGTTGGCTGAAAATATATTAGATTTCACACTACAAAATCAAATCATCATTTGATGAATAGATCATGAGAAAAATCATGAATAGTGTGCGAAGTTTAATTTCTAGATAGAATGGTGGGAAAGACCTCAAAGCATCAGTTGGGAACATTATTCTGGTATTTGGAACTTCAAATTTTTATCCATCATCCATTTGAATAATAAAAACATATGGTTATGATTCCTAATATTTGGGATTCGGGATTTAGACTAGTAACACAATCATCAGGGCTGGTCTAGTGTCTTCATAGGTTCTTTGAGGATTCTTGTGTGGACTATATGACCCTCCAAATGGAAGATTTGGCCAATGGATACTAAAAATTAAGTCTGGTAATTTGATTAAGTAACCATACAAAACATGAATCACACAATTATGATAATTAGGGTGAGAGTTATTATTAAAACATTAAATAGACTTCAATCTGGATGAATTCAAATACCGCTATAAAATTATATTTAATATTTAAACAAAATTATTTCACACAAATTATGCATATTTCAAATAAAACTAGTGAAGAGTGTATGTGATAAATTATGAAAATATTAATAACATAAACTCCCCCACACTTACTCTTGAGCATGTCCACAAGTTCAATAAATAAAAAAAAATCAGTTTTACTCTCCAATAAATATTAAACTTTTGTTTCCCCAATCAAGGGAGGTTTAGAAAATTTCACTCATTCATATTTATTTCCACCACAAGTTTCTACAGAAACAATTTTCCAAAAACCATTCATTTATTATTCTCAAATTTAAAAATGGAAAATGTGGGCACTCAAAACATACTCCTCTCAAAATGATAAAAAATTATTTATGTATTTTTACTCATTCACAATCAAAAAGTTAAAATCATAGAGTTTGAAAGAGCTCTCACATTCCATTCCCTATGCTAATGTGTACAAGAATCAAGAGGTCATTTGAAGGGGTTTTTTTTGTGGATATGTGATGGTTGGAATATAATGTCGAAGAGAGAGGAGAATAGGGTTAAAACACCAACATAAGAAAAGAAATGCAAACAATTTATGAAATAAAACAAGGAAGGAAATAGAAACACATATTTTCAAGGGTATGATTTTGTTAATAAAGACACAAAAGAGGACAAAAATTTTAAAGGGATGAGAAGATGAAATATTTACAAAACTCAAAACTTCACCCAATGACATTTGAATATAATGAAAGTGTTCCTTTTCTTCTTTTTTTCATTTTTTTCATTTTTTGAATGTTTAACTTGAAACAAATCTCACACCCATCTCACATTCCATGTTTGATCTTATCACGACACTAATTGTAATAGTACTGACAAGATCAATGGTTGAGGAAGAGTGATTGTTGACCCACTCAAAACACAACCCATTATTTTTTTTCATTTTTTTATTTTTTTATCAATGTTATTTTGGTGAACACTTTTTACTAACACTTAAAAAATTACATAAATTAAAGTTCATTCCCCAAAACTGACTGAATGACAATATCTCCGCCAAACTAAAATGAATGCTTTCTCTCAAGCACATGATAACTCTCTGAAAATAAATAAAAGGTCACCCAAAATGAAATCTATTCCCCCACACATAAATTTCAATAAATAATGCATTGAAAAACCATATAGATATTAGGTGGGAAAAGGTATTGCAATTGTAATGAGGATATCAAAGAAAAGGTTTTTATAAGAATAGAGGGGCTTCAAAAAGTAGGATTAATGTAAGGGGAATTGGGGGGATATTTGGTTATTGTGATTATCATGTGGTTAAGAAAATTACTCTATCATATTAATGCACACCAAAGTAGGAAATTCATCTTGAACGTCCACAAACTCAAGATTAAAAAATGGGGGTAAAAAACAAACATTTCGAAAATATGGCCATAAGTGGTCTTACCATGAAAGAAAACAGTGCTCCTCATGGGTGGGGAAAATCGTTTTCCAAATCAAAAATTGAGAATTAATTTTTTTTGGGTTTAAAACAATATTCTTTATCCAAATATATGATGAAAACAAAAGATTTTTTAGATGAAACCATATCTTTTGTCTCCCCAAAATGGTTGGACAAAATTTCAAAACTGGATGGTGAGTAAATATCAGTATTTTGGGGTTTTTACAATTATTTATATTTTTGTATTTTCTAGTTTTAAAATAATCACCCACACAAAAGAGAATGATAAAAAGAAAGGGTTTGATGAAGAAAGTGGTAAAAAAAGAATGAAATAAGAATAAGAAGAAAGAGGGAGAGAGAGGTAGAGATATAGAGAGAGTTAAAGGGAAAGAGGTGCCCCCTGGTTTGGATTTAGTGGGTTGTCATCAACATCTGGTGGGGGGTCTACTATGGATCTAATGGAAGTTGATGTTGTTCCAATATTATGTGTCCTATCATGGTGATTCTTTAACCGATGTCCATTAACTGCGAATGTCTTTTTGAAGAGGGTTCCTGGACTTGAAATGCACCAAATGGGTAAACATGAGAAAAAAAAGACCTTCCATTGATAATTATGCTTACCTGGGTGACGAAAAAATTGAGAGTTGACAAGCAATACCTTTTCCACTTCATGGGATAGCTTTCTCAAGATGTGTTTGTCATGGAGTACCTTACCCTTTTCATTTTACAGATTGGAATTCTCATAATAATCAAGTTGAAGTGCCTCCAGTTCATTCAATTGTAAAAATCATTCTTCACTAGATTTTTCACAATCAAATTTATAAGTCTTAATAGCCCAGAAATACTTATGTTGAATTTTAAATGGTTTGTGACATCCTCTACCAATAATTATCTTAAAAGGAGACATCCCAATGGGTGTTTTATAGGAAGTTTGATAATCCCAAAGTGCTTCACCATGTCTTTCAGGGCTGTCTTTTCTGGTGGGCCTAAAATTTTCTCAAGCACCCCTTTCACTTCTCTATTAGAGAGTTCATCTTTTCCATTTGTTTGGGGTTGATATGCTGTTGATGTTTTATGTACAACCCCATTCTTTTTCAAATGATATTCCTTGTTTCCATTAAAAAATGGGTTCCTAAGTCACTTATCAAGGCACATGGTGTTTCAAATTAGTGGAAGATGTGTGTCTTTAAGAACTCACTAATAGTATATGAATCATCCTTTTTAGTGGGTTTAGCCTCGAACCACCAAGAAACGTAATCAAGCTCAAGAATAATGTATGATAATCCATTGGAAAGGTGGAATTCCCCATGAAATCGATACCCCAAACATCAAAGATCTCGAAGAAAATAAAATTCTTTTGGGGAATTTTATTTCTCTTTGAAATTGATCCAAACTTTTGGCAAGTGGGACATGATTGACATAACTCATCTGAGTCCTTGAAGAGTGATGTCCAAAAGAATCCTGAATATAGGTCCTTTTGGGAGGTCCTTTGTGGTCTAAAGAAGCCACCTACAGGAAGTGAGTGACATAATTCTAATATGGATGAATGTTCATCTTCATTAACACATCTTCTAATTACCATGTCAGACTATGTTTTCCAAAGATTATTATCTTCCCAAAAATAGAATATTGAATAACTTTTCTTCTGCATTTTTTGTTCTTTTGAGAACATTTTAGGAAAAATAACAGCAAAAAAGTAGTTTACAATTGGGGCATACCATAGTAACTTTGGAGTGAAAGATGAAAGGTTCTCAGTGGGGAATTCTGGATCATTTATTTTTGAATGAGATGAATTAGAAATTCTACATAGGTGATCATCTATAGGGTTTTCTTTTCCAGGTATATCATTGATTTTATTGTAAAACTCTTAGAGAATTCGGTTCCATCTTATCGACCTCGGTTTTGAATCACTTTTCTTGTGTAAGTAATTTATAATATAATGGTCTGTGAAGATGATTATTTTGGCACCTAAGAGATTGTGCAAAAATTTATTTAAGTCAAAAACCACTGCTAAAAGTTCATTTTCAGTCATAGTGTAGTGAGATTGAGTTTCATCCAAAGTTTTTGAGGCATAATAGAAGAAAAGAGTAATTGTTTCTCTTCTTAGACCAAGAACAATTGCAATGGATCTAATAAAATCATCATACATCAATTAAATGGGTAAGGACCAATATAGGGGTTGGATTATTGTTGTATATATAAGAGCAGTTTTGTGTTTAGTGAAGGATCTCTTGCAAACCTAATCGAAATATAAATTGACAGCACTTTGGAGCAATCGAGTGAGTGAAAGGGAAATCCTGGTAATTTTATGGACATATCTCTGAAAGAAACGATTGTGACCATGGAATAAATGGATGTCTCAAATAGATATGGATTCAGAAAGTGATTGGATCACTTAAAATTTCTCAAGATCAACTTCAATACAATATTTATAAACTGTGTTCCCTAGAACAATCCCATTTTCAACCATGAAGTGACATTTTTCAAAAATTTTACACAAGGTTACACTTGAAACACTTTTGGAGGACTAGAGAGAGTGAATTCAAGCAAGATTCAAATGACTGATCATAAACGGTGAATTCATCCATGAAGAATTACATGTAGTGTTCAATGAATTCTAAAAAGATACTCATCATACACCTCTAGAATGTTATAGGAGAATTGAAAAGGAAAAAAGGCATTCTTCTATATGTATATTTTCCAAACGGGCAAGTGGAAGTAGTCTTTTCTTGGTCCATTGGTGTGATTGGGATTTGTAAGTAGTCGAACTTTCCATAATGAAAGCAATAGTGTGACATTCTAGCTAATCATTCTAGTATTTAATCAAGGAATAGAAGAGTGTAGTGATCTCTTCATATTTCTACATTCCATTTTTATTAATCAATGCACACATGCCATTTGTTCTTCACTCGAGTTGTGACTACCTCCCCATGTTAATTTGTTACAATAGTTATCCCAACCATCTTAGTTACAACTTGAATTGGACTAACCCATTCACTATTAGAAATTGGGTAGATAATAAAATCTTGAAGAATCATGGTGATCTATTCCCATATTACCTCATGTATGAGTTGATTGAGTCTTCTTTGTGGTTGTAAAATTTGTTTGGATGATTCCTCAAGATAGATGTGATGCATACAAAGGGAAGGGTTGATTCTTGGTATGTCATCTACAGTCCAACCTATGGATTTTTT
Source organism: Viscum album (assembly GCA_963277665.1). Taxonomy (NCBI): domain Eukaryota; kingdom Viridiplantae; phylum Streptophyta; class Magnoliopsida; order Santalales; family Viscaceae; genus Viscum; species Viscum album. The sequence continues at coordinate 563,833,984 of OY728134.1, read as the reverse complement.
GTTTTTATCCAACAACTGTACATGTTTGGCCACCTTGGTTTTAGTATGTGAAGAGAAGATATTGATAGGATAAGAGTGATCATGGAAAAGTAATGCATATTTCATGTGGTTGAGAAGAGGTTTTAGATCAGTATTGTCTCTCATTGTTGGGTAGGACAACTCAGGAATAGAGGAAGGGATTTCAGTTTCCTTAGATTCATTTTCATTAATACAGTATAAGGTGGATCAGTAAATATCATAGTTTATGTGGGATTCAAGAGAGTTTTCAAGTTCATCTAGGTTTATGGATTCAATGAAAGGTAGGTCAACATAAACTTCATCATTTATAAATTGGTTAATCATGTTGCAGATTTCACAAGATCCTTTATTATTAGAACATTATGAACAAGATCAATTGGGGATCAATTGAATCTTAGAAGTGTTATCTGAATCATGGATTCGTATTATAGAGTGATCCACAGATAGGTATCTCATGGCTTGGAAAATGTTGAACATGACCACTTGGTCACCAAATTCCACGGATATGACTCATGAATGGAAATCAATCATGATTCTCTCTATCATTAGGAATGGTCTTCCTAGAATTAAGGGTGATTGAGAAGATTTCATCTCATATTTCATTTTAAGGATATATAAATCAACAAGGATGATACGATCATTCACATGAACAATGAAATCCTCAATTATTTCCTCAGGACTGGTTGTGATTGGAATGGATAACTGAATAATAAGACCCATTGGATGTAAGGGGCTTAGACCAGGGTTGGAGAATATTGATTTGGGCATGAAATTAATTGAGGCACCTATGTCTTTGAGTGCATCATAAAAGATATAACATCCAATTTTTCATGGAACCATAATGGTCCCTGGATATTTTCAGTTTACGGGAATATAATGTTGGGATGAAACATTTTTGAAAGTCATAAGTTTCTTCTTGTGGTTGCACAATTCCTTAAGAAACATGGCATACTTAGGGATTTGTTTTATGTATTATAAGAGGGGTATGTTGAGTTCAAAATGTCTAAACATGTTAAGAATATCAGGATCAGGTTGAAAATACGAATTTGGATTTAGAATGGCTTGAGGAAAAGGAATTGGGTTCCTAAGTGAAATAGAAGGAGGGGATGGAATGGCTTCATATTCCTTTTCATGTTTCTTTTTATTTTAATTTTCTACTTCAAAACATAATGGGGGGTTAAAAGAATTATCTTGAGTTATATATATTTTCTTTCTCGATCTAAGTGAAATTGCACTTACATTACCCTTAGGGTTGGGCAATGGTTGATCTGGTAGTTAGGATGAATTTTATTGTTGTTGTAGGATCACATGGGATGAAAGTTGACCAATTTGGGTTTCAATGATTTTGAGGATGGAATGGGTGAAGGAGGAAAGATAATCCACTTCACATTCCTATGTTTTCTTGGAAGAAGATGCTTGTCTTAGATTGGGATTAATTTGATTTGGGTTCTTGGGAAAGCGATTGTGTTGGTTTGGGAATTGGGAAGGCTGACAAGGATAGTGGAATCCAGGAGGAGGATTGTTCCTTTAAGGTTGAGGAACAAAATTATAACTTTTATGGAATTTACCACCACCGTGAGAAAATTAGAATTTGTTTTTGTTTTGAGGATGGAATTGTGGGGGATGTGAAATGGGATTCCCATATCTCGAGTAAGGGTTATAGGTAGAAGAGAAGGGCTCAGAATTGGGTTGGTTGAAGATTCTAATGAACTAACAAGATTTTTGAGGGTAAGTGTTACTCTGAGCATATATTTTATTGAGCTCCATTGATCCAAATGAATCAGAGGGATCCTATTGAAGTTATGTACATGTGTCAATTGGATGAGATTGGGAGCTGTAGACTCTATAGTTGTTGATATGTCTAGGGAAAACAGATTGTGGAGAAGATGAGTTTAGGGATTTGGAAGCCAAAACTAGTTGTCCCACAAGACCTATAAGTTCACTCATACACTCTGTCATCTAGTTCAACTCTATCGATTGTCTCTCTTGGGCTTGTTTGACATCATTATGTGCTCGTAGTTTAATTTGTTCCTAAGAAACCCCTTGAGGATTCACAGTAGAGCACACCACTTGGAACTCTTTATGGTGGAGATGTGGATCTTCATCGGCTAGCCCGTGGAAATGTGGGAGAAGATGAATCAAACCAGATTTGAGTTCAGAGTCAGCCTATATGTTTGGATATTTAATACCAAGGGGTTGGTAATTCATATAAGTGGTCGTGAGTTATTTATATGTGTGTTCCCTAGGATTGGCCATATCTAATTCAATTGGCTGGACAAGGAATAGTTATTGAATATTTGATTATCCCCAATGTTCCTTCTATGTTGGAAATGTGTTCAATCAATTTCAAGGTTAAAAAATTCAGAGATATTTTTTGGGAGGCTATGGGGAAATTATAGAGATTTATGAGTTTGTGGGTTTTTCTTTGTATTTTTCTTTAATTTGTTTAATTTTGTTTTTTTGTTTTTTTACAATAACGAAGAACTATCGACTAATTAATTACACCATTCCCAGAAACAACACCATTTGAATGTGTGGATGATTGTTTCCCATCGTCTGTTCATGATTCTGATGCTCATCTAATGTGTATAGTAGTAATCGGGTTGAATCATTGGTGATGATACTTTTTAATATTCAATTGTTTTCAATCGATTTTATTTTGATTGGGCGGGGGGGGGGGGGTGTTGTTTGTAAATCTTAATTTAATTGATTGATTGATTAATATTTATTTAAAATTTTTATAAATATTTTAATGAGTTCATCAATAGGTATTTAAGCTTGTGATATCCTAGATCATTGCGTGATATTGCATTAAATTAACACTCATGTTACATGTTGACGTTGGTTGGAATTCCTCTATGTTAAGGCTTTAATCCAAGCCTTATATTAACTAGGATTATAATTTAAATCATTAATTGGTTGTGGTAGTGTATTTATGGTTCCAATAATCCGTGGAATCTATATGTTAAAATAATATTTCATTAATCGATGACATGTTAAGCCCAACATACACAATGTTAAATTAATGAATACTCATCAATCAAATACTCTAAATCTCTAAACATCCCAAAATTATAACACACAACAATGGTATATTTTCATAGCCACTAAAATTATTTTTAATCAAGTTAAATAATTTTAAGGTGATTAATTATAAATAAAGTGAGAAAGAACCAAATAATAAAAGAGGAGTGTGTCGAACACACACACGACCGTTGAAGAGCGTTTTAAGAAAACGAATTCGATTGAATGAGGAATAAAAAGAAGGGAAGAGGTTTCAGAATGATTTAAACCATTTTAAGAACATTAATATTAAACTACATAAGTTTGATGAGAATAAGAGATATTGAATAAGAAACTTCCATTAAAACAAAATTACAAAGGAAAATGCTTACAAAATTAACAATGAAGAAAACTGCAAAAGAAAATTAAAAAAAGAGAGGAGGAAAGGTTACTTAAGTGAAAACATGAGTTTGTAATATCCTACAAAGACTTCTTTAGGGACTTGGCCATTCCAATAAATCCACCCTTTCTCTAAAATTGAACCTCTCTTAAAGGAAAGGAATGAGGATGTATTTATAGCCCAAGGAGTTGGATTTTTTTCATTCCAAATATATCCCTTAACATGTCTCACCAATGTAGCCATTTAGAAAGATTTATCTCGAGATATATTATTCTTAAAAGTTTTATATAATAATGGTGTCTAACTATTCTAAAAAATTTGTGCTAATTGGACTTATAGAACCAATGTTATAGTGGTTGGAGTAAACTATTTTAACATGTCCATTTCAATCCAGATTTTTCAGAAGTTCGAAATGTGAATGGGTTTTTGAACATGAATATGCCCTCAAATAAAAATTGTTTCTTATATAATGTTGGCCACACATATATGTGATTTACACTGTAAAATCCTAGTTGATTTGATGACTAGATCATGAGAAATGTCAAGAATAGTGTCCAGATTTTAATTCCGAGATAGAATGGTGGGCTGGACTTGAAAGAAAAATTTGGGCCCCTAGTTCTTGTAGTTTGACAGTTAAATTTTGATCAAAGATTACTTTGGATAATCAAGAACATATGATGGTGTTTCATAAAATTTCGTCTATGATATTTAGACCAGTAACTCAATCATTGTGGCTGGTCCAGTTTCATCACAGATTCTTTGGGTCTTCTTATGTGGACTATATGACCCTCCAAATGGATGATTTGGCCAAAGTTTTATCTTCATGAAATGTTTTTCATTGTGTAAGGAACCCCAAAAAATAGTAATCATGAAATGTGGACAAGTAGGGTGAGATTTATTATTATTAAATTAAACTGACATGAATCTGGATGAATTCAAATAGTACTCTAAAATTATATTTAATATTTAAACATTAATATTTCACACAAATTATGAAAATTTCATATATAATCAGTGAATAGAGTATATGATTAATTATGAAAATAAAAATAACATGAACATTTATAGGTACAAATAAATTAAACTTTTTGGAATGTTTTTATGCCCGTCCGAATGGACCCCACCTTAGTAAGTGAGGAAAAAATCTCTATACGTGTGTCCAAATGAATTTATAACAAATTTATTTGAAATATATCTCCACGGAGATCATTCTTGATAAATATAAAGGGAATATTATCTCATGTAACATTTTTTATTTAGACAAGCAAGAGAAATATGAAAGGTCACTTCATATTGAAATAATTTTATTTGATAATTAAATCATTTATTTTCACCATGTGTAAAAAAGATCTGAAATTTTAAGGTTCTATAGTGAAATTTTAAGGTTCTATAGAAAACAGATTAAACAATTGGGTTTTATAAAACACACAACACTCTAGAAACCCACTTTTCCTTTATATTTTCAACTTCACTTCCATTTCAAGGATGGCTGGATTGAAGGATTGGGATATTTTGGAGAAGATATTCTATAGAATCAGTGTATTACATGAAGTAATCACGTTGTGAAGGTATGAACTCCAAGAAGTTGTTGGCAGTGAATATCTATGGACATGTACCCATTATAGTTAGTGATTCTCATCATAAAATCATTTCTTTTGAATTATCTTAAAAATTTTGTGCATGATTTAATGAGGCATCATTCTCTCTTATTTTTTTTGTATTTTTTTCTGTAATTTTTATCAAATAATGATTTTAAAATAGTTTTCTTTTCGTTTAATCTTCATTGGGAGAGGTCTCCCCACTGAGAATAACCTGAAAAATTAGTTTTCTTTTCTCAGGGGTCTTTGGGTAATCAAATCATCTTTATAAGGAGATAAACACCAATAATTGAGGTCTCATTATGGTTTGTGGTCAATATAGGTGTATTAATTGTGGTAATTAGGTATAAAATAGATAATATATTTCAAAATAAATTTTCTACAATGATATAGGGATTGTCTGAGGATCAAGGTTTTCCCACTACTTTCTTCTTTAGTATATTTTATTCAGTCTAGTGATCTTATGAATTCAAATATCTAATGTAGATTTATTATCACATTATAGTTTTGTATAATTTATCACAGTTTAACTCATTTTAAATCCCTCATATTTACTTTTAATATTATCATAAATAATTTAAAAATGTGAATGTTTGACATCTTAGTCTAAAACCTCTCTAGGAGACAACCCCATGGTCACCACTATAATGCGTTTTATGGGGAAACATATTTACTAGGGTTATGGGAAAAAATAATCAGTGTCAATTTGGAACCATTTCTAGGGAGTCTTCCAAATTTGTTTTGGATTTTTTAATAATTTTTTCGTATTTTGAAAACTAATTTAGAGGCTTAAAAAACCACAAAAATATGGATGTTCATAGTGATTAATTTTATGATTATAATGATAATGAAAAATATGAGGATCATAGTCATTATTAATTTTCAAAATTTCAATTATAAAATGATAATATGGAATTGAAACAAAGTAATTATGTGATTCAATAAAATATTCATGATGTAATCACACAAATAGAAATCGATTCTAAAGATTTAAAATAATCAAAAGAACTAAATCCTATAATAGATTCTCAAGAAATATAAAATCTTATCCCAAAAACTTTTTTATATTTATGGTCCGTTTTTTAATGAGATAAAAACTAATTTGTAATCTCAATTTACAAATTTCAAGAAATAAATTACCTATAATCCTCTAAATGATCTTTATTTTTTCAATCAAATGTCTTTAGAAAAATAATTTGGATGAATTGTTTAAAATGAATTTTCATAATAAATCCAATATTTTGAAATTTGAAATTTATAATATATGTATGAAACGTAAGCCATATAGTAAGAGAAACATGATCCATTCATTTTTTAAGAGCACAAAGAGGAACCTATGATTCTTACCACATTCAAAAGAAATATTTTGACTCCCAGAAAGAGTTGGAAGCTAATAAACATAGGGATAATTCAAAAATTTTGATCCATATTTTTTATAATTTTTTAATATTAAATTGATAAATACTTTTTCATATAAATATTTAGTTCCCATTACTTTTCATGGGAATGATTTTTCAGATGAAGATGAACTGAAAGATAAAATATAAGAAATAATGGTGTGTTTAGTTGAACAGTGCATTGGTTCATATGGGGATGGTGCTAAAAAGATGGGTTTAAAAGTTGAAATAAATTTGGAAGAAGATTTTAATGATGAACCAAATATTAAGATTAAAATTCCATAACAATTATATTTATTTTTTGAGGATTAATTCTTGGAAATTATATTTTACATTTTTTACCATATCTACTATATCATTGAAACTACAATTTCATAGAGGGGAAAATGAGAAAATATATTTTTTAGAGATTCTAAAATATGTGTGATCTAATGAATATTGGGAAAATTTATTTTTGGTGGTTCATGAGGAAGAAATTGCACCCACCATTAGATTGGGGATGATCAGCTGGAAATATCTAACTAGGGGTAGGGATATCATAGTAACCACATGGGTGTTCATACCAAGTCTCCTTTCCCTAATGTTTTTTTAATTTTATTTCCTTACTTTAAATAAAATTCTTATGGTTTGTATGCTTTTTCACGTTGGTTTATAGGTTGCAGCATATATGAGGCTAGTTTAAGGGTGGTACTGATCAATAAAAATTAGGTTGTATTTTTCTATTCCACTTGTTTTTATCATATATTATCATCTCAATTTTAACTTCAAAATTTGACCTTCTATGAACAATGATAACATTGTAAAAAAAATCATGTGGGAGGAACATGCTGGTTAGATTATTATTCCATGTGTTTTCTTTTCTTGTTTTGTGTATTTTCTTTTCAAATCTTTTTTTCAATTCTTTTAAATTTTTCTATGTTTTATTTCAAAAAATTTTTTGAAGAAGAGATTTTGATTTTAAAAATAAATATACTTTTTAAATTGAAAAAAAAACAATTTATGAAAATAACATACAAGATTCATGGAACTGAACATAAGGGATAACTAAAATTTGATTTTTTTTCTATTCAATTTGTTTAAATTCCTAAAAAACTATTGAATTATGAGTTCCATGATATGAATTATAAATAATATTAAAAAACACTTAATTGTGAGGATTTTTAATTTTTTTAAATACCTTCATATTCAAACCCCTTCATTAGTGAACAAAAAAATTCTTATTTCAACAAAAAAAAATTGGCTATTTTTTTCTATCAAAACATGTGGGATTTAAAAAATTTGTGTTCTAAATGATTGACGAAAGGTGATTGTGATTGAAAACCCATTTTTCAAAAATTATTCTCTGTTTATTTGGTATACCCTATATATTTGATCTTTGTGATCCCTTAGTATCCAGGTACAACCTATTAGTCTAGCCAAATTAGAGCGCATTTTCCCATTGCAACCTCCTATGGAAGTATAAATTCACTATCTAGTTTAACTTAAGTGTGGTGGAAGATGACTTGTGGTGTGATACATCAATTTGTTTTTTTTGGTGGAAATTAAACTTTTAATATATATTTTTTATGTTGTAAATTTTTTTTTTAAAGTTGTTCCCTTCTAGGTCTTTTATGTAAAAAGAGTTGATCCTGTTTGGAGCTCTCAAAGGTATAAAGTTGTTAGTATATTGTGATTTCAAAAATAAAAATAAAAAATTAATATCAATTGAAATATTAAAGGAATGGGATTTAAAATAGTTTTTATTAATCTTTGAGTTTATTTTCTTCAGAGGATAGAAATTAGGATACCATATATGAGTTAATATTATAATCATGCATTTCCGCTTCCAAAAGATCCAAACCCTCCTTATTGGTCCTAAAATATTTTTTGATGAAAAAACAACCCACCATAAAACCTTATAAAATATATTTATAAGTCATTATGATGGATACAATTATTTGACTCAATTGGGTGGAGATTTAAAAGATTTTCAATTCTATGTTTACCCTTGCATTCATTTGGATAAGAAAAGTTTTGTTCAAAATCCAAATCATGTGTTGAGAAAAAATGTGAGATGGGAATACTTTTTCATTAAGGAATGAAATAAAATTTAATGAAATAAATTTTAATGAAATTAAAATAATTAATAACTTTGAATCTAATATGATTTTGTGGCATGATAATTTGGGTGCCCTGATTTTGAGCTTGTAAATTTTATTAAGATATCTTTTTGAATTTTTATTGAAAATTTATTTTAAGTGCTAACTTGTTAGGGATTCCAAGTTCTATTTGTAGTGGAATTTATAGAGATAATGTTTTTATTATTGTTTATTTTCCTTTAAATGATTAATACCACAATATGTTTCATTTTATGTGAAATTTCACAATTTTTGGAATTTCGAAATGTATTGAGATAAATTGGGAAAATTACATAATTCTTGAATTTCAGAAGTTTTTAATCAACTTTTTGCTTGGGGAATAAATGTTTATATACTGAAATAATTGATGAAATTCTATTTTTAATAACCCTTGACTAATGGGATATATTTTATAACACTAGGCGATGTCTTAATTAAAACATATCTAGGACAAACATGTCTTTATGGAAACTTTTTCTGGAGAGTAAAATGGACACAACCTCGAACATTGAGGCATAAATCTAGATAAAGGTGTCCAAATACATTTATTACACATGTAAATGAAGTAAAAATCAAAATTTTTCATTTAGGAAAAACCAAAAGTGATAATTCTTTCATTAAATATTTATTTTAATGAGTTAGACAAGAGGAATTTGAAAGGAAACTTCAGGAAACAAATTATATTTATTTATTAAATAATATATTTTGTACCATGTGTCCAAAGAATATGAAACATTTAGGGTATACAGATAATTCATCATTAACCAATTTATAGAAGAAAAATATAGTTTATTTTATTGGGAGGATCCCTAAAACAGACCCATCATTCATGGTTTAGATACCAGACATCACCCTTGACACCCCTGTTCCATTTTATTTTAAAAATTCAATTTCATTTCATGAATTTTTTGATTGAGGGAGTGGACTATGCTGGATAATATATGATGTATAATAAGATTATTCCATTATTCTATCAAGACATTAAGGGTTATACTCTTAGCGTTGGTGGGAAGTGAATATCCGAGAATATGTCCCCTTTTGAGTTTGTTCTTTTCATTATAAACTCATTTCTTTTGAATTATCCTAGAATCTATTTTCATGATTGATGGAGGTATCTTCCTCTATTATTTTAATTTTATTATATTTTGGTCTATATATTTTATCAATTTAATATTATAAAATATTTTTCTTATTCTTTAAACTTATTTGGGAAAGGTCTCTCCATTGATCACAACAAGGTCAATTAGTTTTGTTTTCTCAGAGGTCTTTTGGTAATTGAATCTATTTCATAAGTTAATTAAAACCTACAATTGAGGTTTTGTTATTATTTATAGTAAATATAAGTGTATTAAATGAGTTATTTAGGTATACATTGGATAATTTATTGGGAAGAAACCATTGACATTGATTAAGTGAGTGTCCAAGGATCGATGTTTGCCCATCGCTTCCCTAATGGGTTTTCTTTTGCCTCATGTTATTATAATTTATAATATTAATGTGGATATCTTATAATAATCTGTTTTTTAATTTAAAATGGTTTAAACCATTTTAGATACCCAATTATTGTTTTAACATAAAAAAAACAAATAAACAATGTGATATTTTGACAGGTTAGTCTACAAATTCCCCACGAGACAAACCACTTTCACCACTATATTGTATTTTAAGGGGAGAAATATTGAATGGGGTTATAAACAAAATACCAAAATAATTAGGTTTTATTAATTTTTATAACCATTCAAGTTTCTATTTTGGATCATTATACCAATATTTTTCACCATGTTAAAACAATAAGTTATATCATAGTCATTGGATCATTTTTTCATAACCATTCAATCACTCCGATTGTATTCTTCTTCATGATGACTCTAACCCTCAAATATCCACTGATCCTTCTCCCCCAAGTCAATGTAAGTTAGATTTATATTATTCCTCTTCTCATTCCATCAGAATTCATCAACGTATCAATGACCTTGGAATAGTACCCAATCCTATTATAAATTTTCGAGGGAGATAAACCATAGACTATCAAACCCACCCAACATAGGTCATCAACCAAATCTACCGCCAATTTGGCTAAAAAAAATGGTGATCCCATCCTTCTCCTAGAATCATGATGATTTTCATATCTAGAATAAAATGTGTGTATTTTTTATTTTTAATTAAAAATAAGGACTTTCTCCATTTTAAATAATTTTGGTTTTTAATTAAAAACCATTGATTCTTAGAGATAAAGGAATTTGATATAGTTCTAAAATTAATAGAATATAAAAACACTGCCACTATTAGGAAAGGCCTTTAAAACACCCAGCTACCCTTAGAAGAATCTGAACCTATACATGTATAAATAAGAATCTACATTCACTTAGAAAACCAATCTTCACTCCTTGAATATCCCGAGCCAACCTTTCCCTCTCATTTCAATTGGTTCGAGTACCCTTAAGAAAGTATAAACTCCCTTCCTTCCATATACTTTGAACCCACACTAAGAAGTAGGAAGGAAAACATTTTGAGTTTCCATTATGCATTTTAGGGGATCCTATTATTTTCAAAAACTATATTTAATTTCAATAGTTATAAATTCAATGGTTTAATTCAAACCCTTATTCTTTTAAATGAAAGGATGTATATATATATTAATATATTATTTTAAATTTCAATTTTTAATATATGTGTTCTAGTACATTGTTTTAATTCTAATTAATAAATTATTATTTTTTTAAAATTAATACTTATGTAACATATATTCATTCTGTGGGAAATTATTATACTAAATTATGATTTTATGGAATGTTTTTGGGTACTTATATGTAACGTCCCGGTCCCGGGTGCCACGCAACGGGTGCCCCGAGCCCGGTTCGCCACGTGACCTCAAGCGCATTTCCCCAAACGCCAGAGGCTGCCGACTAGCAGCGAGGGCCCAGGTCTGATAGTGGGGAAACTATGCCCTCATATGTCAAAGTGTAATGCAATGGAATACTAAAATAAACATACAACAAACAGCGGAAGCAGTAAACACAATCAACTGAAATAGACTACAACAGTTGATATAACCAACAGTGTATGAATGATGATGCTACATGTTTCAAATTCTAAGAAAAAAGTCAGAACATGTTATACATCACTGTGATACAACCAAAAGCAAAGTACAACAAAATGAGTAAATAGCTGGCAACGGCATCGCGAGCCTAGGCTCGGTCCCATGCCCTCCTCCTCCACATCAACAGTCAAGTACCTATATAGGGACTCTTGCACCTATCCACACCTGCAAAAATGTAATCTGTTTGGGCTGAAAAGCATGACCCAAATAGGGTGTGAGAAATATATCTCAGTAGGCACCCACAAAAGGCCCGTGCCCAACTGCGTGTAAGCATGCAAAAACAGTGTGCAATAGTAAAATTCAATAAATTAAGCAGTACTCAAAAGTAACTAACTTAACAATTAAATTGCCATTTTATTATTTAATTTATTTAATTTAGTATCGTTCTGTGCTCAACAGCACCACGCCCTCAGGCCAACCAGTATCTCGCCCTCAGGCTAATATAGTCACGCCCTCAGGCTAATATAGTCATGCCCTCAGGCTAATATAGTCACGCCCTCAGGATAATATAGTCATGCCCTCAGGCTAATATAGTCATGCCCTCAGGATAATATAGTCATGACCTCAGGCTAATATAGGTAACCAGGCCATGCCCAATATATCAAAATGTAGTAAACAAGCAATTACTCTCATGGCAATTCTTACAATTACTACATTGTAGGCATACCCTCGGGTATCCTCGCCAAACGGCTAAACAGAGAAACACACCCCCGGGGTTGTTCCAGATCCAAGCAACGATCCCAACAAGAATTTTATTATCACAACTAAATACCTAATCAATTCTAGGTATTAAATATAGCAACGACCTTAGCCACACGACACCCCAACAAGGGTTCGTGGCACAAAAATGCACAAAACACACAGCAGTTGGAAAACTAAAGACAAAGCCACCTACCTTATATGCCAACGAACGTTATACCCGAACGCCGGCTCCCGGAACGCCCAAGAATGGCGTAGATATGACAAAGAACAAAACCCATTCAAATTTAAATAACTTATATTAGGTGAAGAATTGGCAAGAACCAACCAAGGAGGTGGAAGCCCTAACCCGTGCGGTTCCAACGGGATCGTCTGAGATGGAATCTGATTCTAGACGAACGCCCGACGGTTTTTCAAAGATCCGACCTCCTCCTTTGGCTCCAAAACGGCTCAAGTGCCTCCTCTGCCAAATGAGGAGGCTACTACCTATTTTAAGCCGAAAATAAAGTACATGGCGTGTACTCCCTTCATTCAACTATTCATTTGGCAGCACCGCCACACTGTTCATCAGCCGACAAGAGTACACAGTATGTACTCCCAAGTACACGGCGTGTACTGCCGCCCAGCTAGCGGCGACTCCACCACCTTACTTTTTAACCTGCCGAATCACTACACAACGTGTAAAGGACCACTACACGGCGTGTAGTCGGTTCCTACACCCTTTGTCACCGGCGAGTCTACACGCCCTGTGTACTTATCCCAACACTGCCAAAAGTACATGGCGTGTGGAAAAATACACGGCGTGTAGTTTCAAAAATTTAGCATTCTTTTCAATTTTCCATATTTTCTCAAAAACACTTAAGGAAAAGGAAAAGATAAAGCCCGTACCTCTAAAATAAGAACCGGGTTCTTACAAACATCCCCCCTTATAGCAATTCATCCCTGAATTTCCCTTCTAAGGGTGGTGAAGAGAAAGCTCAGAACAACTCTGGCCACTGAGCATGTACATCGGCCTCCCGCTCCCAGGTCTCATCCTGCACTCGGCCATGCTGCCATAGTACCCGTACGAGAGGAACTGACCGGCCTCAGAGAACCTTCGTGCTCCTATCAATGATACGGATCAGATTCTACTCAAAGGACGCATCATGCTGAAGCTCTACCTCCTCTAGATGAAATGTGTGAGACGAGTCTGAATGGTAGAGATGCAACTGAGACACGTGGAAGACGTCGTGCATGGCTCGGTACCGCTGCAGTAACTGCAACCGATAGGCAACCAACCCTACTCTCTCCAGAATCTCAAATGGTCCCACATACCTCGGTGAAAGCTTACCTTGTCTCCTGATCCGTTTGTGTCCCAGCCTCGGAGAAACACACAAGAAAACCTGATCCCCAACCACGAACTCCAAAGGCTATCTGCGGTGATCATCATATGACTTCTAAAAAGACTGTGCGGTAGCCATCCACTTCCGAATTAACTGGACCTGCTCAGATGTCTCCTGCACGAGCTGTGGTCCCAGTAAAGCTGCCTCACCTGCCTCTAACCAGCACAAAGGTGATCAGCATGGCCCACCATATAAAGCCTCGTATGGCGCCATCTCAATAGTTTCCTGAAAACTATTGTTTTAAGAAAACTCGACTAAGGATATATGCTTCTCCCAAGAGCCCCCAAAGTCTAGGACGCATGCGCGCATCATGTCCTCTAGCACCTGTATCGTCCGCTCTGACTGGCCATCGGTCTGAGGGTGGCATGCTGTACTCAGAAGCACCTGTGTACCCAGCGCCCTCTGAAAACTCTTCAAAAAACGAGACATAAAGCGGGTGTCCCTATATGAAACGATAGAACAAGGGACCCCATGATGATGTACGATCTCTTAGATATACAGCCTTCCGAGCTCGTTCACACCAAAGGTCTCCTTGATTGGAAAGAAGTGAGCTACCTTCGTATGTCTGTCCACAACAACCCACACGAATTCATTGACACGAGGTGACCTCAGCAAACCCGTCATGAAATCCATCGCGACATCATCCAATTTTCATTCCGGAATGGGCAACTACTGTAACAGCCCAGCTGGTCTCTGGTGTTCTGCCTTCACCTGCTGACAGGTGGAACATCTCGTAATAAAACCAGCTATCTCTCTCTTCATACCCGACCACCAGTACTGACGTCTCAAGTCTCGGTACATCTTGGTAACCCTGGGATGAACTTCCCAAGTTGAAGAATGAAACTACCGCATCAGATCCTCGTATATATCCCTTGTAACCCATACTCGTCCATGGAAACACAAAACCTCGTCGTCGCCTATCACCCAACCGGGAGGAGGGTCCTTACTTGCCACTGATTCCTGTAGAACTAGGCCTTCTGAATCAGATAGCTGCCTCATGCTCACTCTGTCCAGGAGGGTAGAAGTCACAGCTAACGAGGAATGATAAGTCTGCCCCTGACTGTCATGCACCTGCAGATGCATCTTAGAGAACAAATCCATAAGCTGCCACTCACCACTGGCCTCTTGCACTGCCTGTATCTGAGTCTTCCTGCTCAGTGCATCATCCACTGCATTACCTTTACCAGGTGTATAGGCAAGCTCAAAATCAAAGGAATGAAGGTACTCAACCCACCTTCTCTGCCTCAGATTCAGGTCACTCTGAGTAAATATATACTTGAGGCTTTTGTGGTTGGTGAAAACCGAAAAAAGCTATCCCAATAGATAATGTCTCCAATAATACAACGCATGCACAACTGCAGCCAACTCGAGATCGTGCGTTGGGAAATTACTCTCATGTGGCCTCAACAGTCGATACCCATACACCACAGCTCGGTCTCCCTACATCAAAACGGCTCCCAGCCCAATCCCTGACGCATCACAGTAAACTGTATAGCTCTTCCCCTGCTCTGGAAGTATCAGGATCAGTGATGATGTTAGTCTTCCCTTCAGGTCCTGAAAAGCTATCTCACAAGATTCTGACCAAACGAACTTCACACCCTTCTTAGTCAGACCCGTCAATGGTGCTGCTAAGTGGGAGAAGTCCTGTATGAAGCACCTGTTGTAACCAGTCATCCCTAAGAAACTCTGCATCTCAAACAAGTTCTTAGGTTGATACCAGGAAACTATTGCTCTCACCTGCTCTGGGTCTACTAAAACTCCTGCCTCTGAGATGATATGACCCAGGAAGTGAATCTGGTCCATCCAAATGTGGCACTTCGAGAGCTTAGCATATAACCGATGCTCTCTCAGTGTACTCAATACGATCTTAATATGGGTGGCATGGTCTTGTCGAGTGCGTGAGTACACCAAGATGTCTTCCACGAATACTACCACAAAAGAATCAAGATACGGATGGAACACATGATTCATCAGAGCCATGAAAACTACTGGTGCGTTTGTGAGTCCAAACGGCATAACTGTATACTCATATAGACCATACCTACTCCTGAAAGCTGTGAGAGGTATATTAGATAGTCTAACACGCAGCTGATGATATCCGGATCTCAGGTCAATCTTCGAGAACACTCGTGCTCCACGAAGATGATCAAATAGATCATCAATCCTTGGCAAGGGATATCGGTTCTTAAACATCAACTGGTTCAACTTTCGATAATCCACACAAAGCCTAAGGGTACCATCCACCTTCTTCGCAAAAAGGACCGGAGAACCCCAAGGAGAAGTACTAGGTCGGATGAAACCCTTCGCCTATAGCTCCTATAACTACCTCTTGATCTCCTGCAACTTAGGTGTGGCCATCCTATAAGGAGGAATGGACACTGGTGTTTCTCCTGGAACAAGATCGATAGAGAAATCCACCTCACACACCGGAGGTAGACCTGAAAAGCCGTCTGGGAAGACATCCCTGAAACGATCAACAACTGGAGGGAAATCTGTCTGACGAGTCCCCTGATCATCCGGATATAAGCTCGCAATCTGGGCTGTGACTCCACCATGCCCATGATGCTCTGGTCTAGCTCGACTTGCCTGAACATCCCACTCACCCTTGTATAGAAACTCCCCGTCCTCGGGTGACATGAAACGCACCCTGTGACGATAGTAGTCTACAAAGGCTCAAAAGGGAACCAACCAGTCCATCCCGAGAATGATGTCATAACTCGCCATCTCCTAGACATAGAGGTCCCAAAGGAAGTGACACCCTCCAACCTCAAGGGGGAAATCCTTGCACTGACGCCCACCAATTGTCCTAGTCCCCAACGGAGTGTCTAGCGTTAAGAAATCAGAAGAAGTAGAAACACCGAGCCCAATGATCTCCATAATGGGTACAGATATGAAACTATGTGTAGCACCCATATCAAAAAGGACTGAAGACAAGACAGAAGCTACTAGAATAGTACCTCTGACTGTCGAAGGTCCGAGATACTGCTCCTGCTGGGTCTGTTGCACTGCATATGCCTGCCCAGTTCCGTGGCCCTACGACACAGCCTGGCTACCCTGAGCTGTCCCGCCCCCAGGTCTCTGTGATCTTGGTGTCTGGCTACCACGACCATGACCACCATCTCTGCCTTCATGCCCTGCCGCATTTCATTTACCTTACTAGTAAGAAGCCACTGGTCCTGCTCCTGCACGTGGAGTCTATACAGAACCCCTATGTCTAGCCACTAGTGGTAAAACCCTACAAAAGCGCTGCAGATGACCCATCTTGCCGCAAGCTCGGAAATCCACTGGGTCTCATGGACACTGCGGCCTCTTGTGCCCCTCTCTGCCACACTGGTAGCACCTGATCGGGCCACCTGAGGAGACTTCCTGGATAGTACTACCACCCTGAGAGAAGTCCATCTGTCTCTTCCTCTTGCCAGTAGAAATAGTACCAGTAACTGGTGCCGAACCACCCTGGCCCACACCACCAGATTCTCGCAGGTTCCTCTCTGTAATCAACGCATGGTTCACAATCGCGTGTACAGTAGGTAACCTGAAAACATTCACCAGCACTCGGATGTCATACCAATGACCATCCTAAAATCTTCCATCTCTCAGCATCTCATCACCTACCAGCACGGGTGCAAAGCACTGAAGATCCGTAAAACGAGCAGAACAATCCATCACTGACATGGCGCCCTGCTGCAGATTCATGAACTCTCGAGCTCTATCTTCCCTCAGCGTCTCAGGAAAGAAGAAGTCATAGAAGACTTCCTAAAAATCTTCCCATGCCATGTCCCTGTGATTCTCTGACTGGGTGGTCACATCCCACCACCTCTTGGCGGAATCACGCAGAATGTAAGTCATGAGCTTGACCCTCCGCCCTGGAGGCATCTCAAGATGCTCGAAAATAGTCTGAATCGATCCTAGCCAAGACTCTGCAACCTGTGGTCCGCCATCCCCTAAAAACGTTGGCAGATGCTGCTACTGAAAGATACACGTCATCTCGGCCATATATGTGGTAGCCTGCGGTGCTCCCTGAAAGGTCTGCATGAACTGCAATAAGCCTTCACGGAATTGCGCCTCTGCGCCCATGTCCGGTATAACAACTGGTGCCGCATCTGGATCTGCTGGTGGATCAACTGGTAGCCCATGGCCCACCATCTCTGGAGTATAATCATCGCTGCTCTGTTGGAGAACAACTCATGGTCGTCTAGGCGGCATGACACTACAAGGTCAAAAGCACGCCTCAGATTCAAGATTATTAAGACTGAAATGAAGGAACCACAAAGGAACAAGAGAAAGAAGGCATTTCAAAATTTGAAAAACAAGACTACACGATGTGTACACTGACTACATGGCGTGTACTTGACTTCCTTTCCCCTGCCCGGGTCCTTCTACATGGCTAAGCCACATGGCTTCCGTTCAACAAAACTACACGGCGTGTATAATATCTACACGGCGTGTATGGTGTTTTTTCCAACTACCCGTGTCGTCTGTGACACGGCCGACTACTCGGCTTTACTCTACACAGCCTGTTACACCAGAATAGGGCGTGTACACTATCCCGTTTCCCAGCCACACGGATAACTCCACACGGTCTGTCCTCAGACAAGACTACACGGCGTGTCCCAAAGGTACACGACGTGTTAAGGGAGAGGTGACATCGGCCCGTGTTGTTAGTTACACGGCCGAGTCCCCAGGTTACACTACATGGTGTGTTCATCATTGACACGGCGTACACAAAACTACGCGGCGTGTTTTACCCAATCCCTTCCCTACCCCGTGTCGCCGCCCACACGGTTTGTGACATGGGAAGAGACTACACAGCGTGTACTCAGGGTACACGACGTGTACTCAAAAAGTTCATTTTTCTTCCCGAACATAAGAACACACACGGCGTGTATGAGGTCCTATACGGCGTGTATCCTGGGTTTTCTGGACAGTATGCCTCAGAATATTTTCCGGAACCCAGAAAATACTGAAAACAACACCTAAGTGTCAAATTCCGACCCGTGGGGGCCCATACACCCCACGAATCAATGTTTGGCATCTTATTTGTGTTATAACCAATAAATAGTCAATGATCTACCAAATTCCGGTCAATGGGGGCCCATACTCCCCAAAAACCAATGTTTGGCGTCCATCCTCTAAATAAGCTCAAACCAAAAACACCATATCACAAGGCAGGTATTTATCAAGCAGCTATCACAACAACATGCTTTTCTAGCACAACAACTATCACAACAACATGCGAATTTCTAATGCACCTATATGGCATGGAAACTATGCATGGCATGTGATATCTAGCATGTGCATGTTAGATGCATGAGACGACATATCCTCATCTCACCGGGTTGCAACTAAATAGAACCCACAGATAAAATATAAACAGCACAATCCAAGTGCGTCACCCAACGATGAAAACATATCAACCGTAAAATTTGAAAAATCAAAAGAATGAAAAATACGAGGTAGACTGGCTTTTCCATGTACACGGGTTAGCTACGCCCGGGCACAGCTTATTACCAACTACCGTTCCGTCCTATCCCTTACTACGACTCCAAATAGTAAGTCAAAGAAAAGAAACATCCTCTAATACCACTTTGTAACGTCCTGGTCCTGGGTGCCACGCAACGGGTGCCCCGAGCCCGGTTCGCCACGTGACCTCAAGCGCATTTCCCCAAACTCCAGAGGCTGCCGACTAGCAGCGCGGGCCCAGGTCTAATAGTGGGGAAACTATGCCCTCATTTGTCAAAGTGTAGCACATCGAAATACTAAAATAAACATACAAAAAACAGCAGAAGTAGTAAACACACACAATTGAAATAGACTACAGTAGTGGATATAACCAACATTGTATGAATGATGATGCTACATGTTTCAAATTCTAAGAAAACAGTCAGAACATGTTATACATCACTGTGATACAACCAAAAGCAAAGTACAACAAAATGAGTAAACAGCTGTCAGCGGAATCGCGAGCCTAGGCTCGGTCCCATGCCCTCCTACTCCATAGTAATTGTCAAGTACCTGTATAGGGACTCTTGACCCTATCCAAACCTGCAGAAACGTAATCTGTTTGGGCCAAAAAGCATGACCCAAACAGGGTGTGAGAAATATATCTCAGTAGGTACCCACCAAAGTCCCATGCCCAACTGCGTGTAAGCATGCAACAACAGTGTGCAATAGTAAAATGCAATAAAGTAAGCAGTACTCATAAGTAACTAACTTAATAATTAAATTGCCATTTTATTATTTAATTTATTTAATTTAGTATCGTTCTGTGCTCAACAACACCACACCCTCATTCCAACCAGTATCTCGCCCTCAGGATAATATAGTCACGCCCTCAGGCTAATATAGTCATGCCCTCAGGCTAATATAGTCACGCCCTCAGGCTAATATAGTCATGCCCTCATGCTAATATAGTCACGCCCTCATGATAATATAGTCACGCCCTCAGGATAATATAGTCACGCCCTCAGGCTAAAATAGGTAATCGGGCCATGCCCAACATATCAAAATCCAGTACACAAGAAATTCCTCTCAAGGCAATTCTTACAATTACTACATTGTAGGCATACCCTCGGGTATCCTACCCAAACGACTAAACAGAGAAACACACCCCCGGGGTGGTTCCAGATCGAAGCAACGATCTCAACCAGCATTTTATTATCACAATTAAATACCTAATCAATTATAGGTATTAAATATAGAAACGTCCTCAGCCACATGACACCCCAACATGGGTTCGTGGCACAAAAATGCACAAAACACACAGAAGTTGGAAAACTAAACACAAAGCCACCTACCTTATACGCCAACAAATGCTATACATGAACGCCGACTCCCAGAACGCCCAAGAACGGCGTAGATCTAACGAAGAACAAAACCCATTGAAATGTAAATAACTTACATTAGGTGAAGAATTGGAAAGAACCAACCAAGGAGGTGGAAGCCCTTACCCGTACGGTTCCAACGGGATCGTCCAAGATGGAATCGGATTCCAGACGAACACTCGGCGGTTCATCAAAGATCCGGCCTCCTCCTTTGGCTTCAAAATGGCTCAAGTGCCTCCTCTTCCAAATGAGGAGGCTACTGCCTGTTTTAAGATGAAAAAACAAAGTACACAGTGTGTACTTAAAAGTACACGGCGTGTACTCCCTTCATTTAACTGTTTATTTGGCGGCACCGCCACACTGTTCATCAGCTGACAAGAGTACACGACATGTACTCCCAAGTACACGGTGTGTACTGCCACCTAGCTGGCGGCGACTCCACCACCTTACTTTTTAACCTGCCGACTGACTATACGGTGTGTAAAGGACCACTACACGGCATGTAGTCAGTTCCTATACCCTTTTTCACCGGCGAGGCTACACGCCCTGTAGAGACCCGAAGCCTAACGTACATGGACATTACATTACATTTGCGGAATACTTAATACATAACAAAAATACACACACAAGGATCGTAATAGTTTAGTGTCTTTGGAAACTCAGAACGTAATCTTCTAATCCTGGTGAAAGATCTTCAAAATCTCCCATAAAGATCTTCCTTTTTTTTTACCTAAAACCTTTCTTTATATCCTGGGGAAAAGAAAACATAAAAGGGTGAGCTCAAATGCTCAGTAAGGGTAAACAAAAGAAATATCAATCACATAATTTTCATAAGAACATAACATTTTTGGAAATCTTAACCTGCAAAAGAGAGCATAATTTCATAACATGGGATAAATCATAGTAGTGAAAATGAAACCATAACTTAAAACATTACTCATTGTGGCATACACACATAATCATAGAGAATCATTTCTTGTTAGTCAAGACTCATCGCCAAGACTATCTTAGTGGACAAAGTCCCTTTCTGAATCGAGTAATCCTCGTTTCAGTCCTGTTTCACTGAACCGGTATAACCTACCATTCCAGCCATGTCTATCTCATGAGATATGAAATCTTTACCCAATGCATTGGAGGGAGATATAGGTACCACCCATCTCTTAATGAATCCTTTCTTATGTGTGCCACAAAATCATAAATCATACATCATTGCATAACCCATGTAATAAAAATGGGATTCTTAAACAACATGACATCATAAAACCATTCATATAAGATAAAGGAATTCATAAACATAATTCCATCACAACATAGTCAAATCAATGTAAAAATATTGATAGAAACAGAACCCTTTATTATCTTAGATGGAAAATAATTTTGATAAAACACTTGAATTGAATTCTTGAGGAAAATATCCTTTCTTCTTCAAAATCAATTTCTTTTCACAGAACATCATGCAATTTTAAAAGAAAGAGATTTTATTGAAAATAGTCATGAAATCTTTTAGAGGAAGCTTCATGAAAATAAGGC
Organism: Viscum album; assembly: GCA_963277665.1. NCBI lineage: Eukaryota > Viridiplantae > Streptophyta > Magnoliopsida > Santalales > Viscaceae > Viscum > Viscum album. The sequence goes on along the minus strand of OY728134.1, from coordinate 563,811,919 downwards.
TTTATAAAAAAGTAGAAAGCCATTCGTGCCGTATAAGTTAAAAAAAACATTCTTCGTACTTTTGTCGGAAAAGTCAAAAAGTACCTCGTACGAAAAACGAAAAAAAGATTCCTTTCATGTCCTTTACTAAAAACTCATAGAAGGGTAAAATTGGATTTAAACAATTGTAGGTGGATGGAAATAATATTACATATTGAGGGAACATGGATGTGGATGATAAAATACACCCCAGTAAATACTTACGAATAAACAATCTCGGATAAAAATGAGATTGTGATATTTCCCTTACCTTAGGTCCGACTTGCTTTGTAAGTGTCCGAACCTCCTGTATAATGATTTAAATCATGTTATTGACTTATTACAGAATCATATTCATTGTTATGATATCATATATGGTTCACTTATGACATTATATTACCCGTTCTTTTGTAAATTCCATGTTAAAGAAGCGTTTTGGGTAAAATCGTTTCATTTATCTTAGGTGTTTTGACTTGTTCTTGACATCATTATTACTTATATCATGATTTACTTACTTCCAGAATATAAAATATGATTTATATATCATATATATTCAGTATATATATATATATAATAGATAGATAAATAAAATGAAAAACACCGTTCATGGAGACGGTAGTCCGTACGTACGCATGAACGTTGTTTTACTTTCCTTATTGTCTTGAAATGGAAGTAAGTAGATGACATACATAGGTATATATATACATAAATCCAGTAGCTTTATAATGTCATATATTTCATTATTATTTCTTATATATACATTATAATCATTCTTAAATGGTTAACATGGAGAATGAATCTCATCGCGTCGTGGAGACGGTATTCCGTACGTACGCACGAGCGATGATATCATTTCTATAAATATTGAATTGAATTGGAGTGGATTATACAATATATCAGAATCAATATGATGTTTTAATAACTATTTATAGTTATTCTTTACACCATTATACCCATCCATGTAAGGTGGTGGTGGAAAATAGATTACACCACGGCGTGGAGACGGTATTCCGTACGTACGCACGCGCGGTGATTTCTTTTTCCGTAGGATGGATAGATGGTGAAATAGGTTTGTTTCATACTTATAATAACATATCAGTATATGAGTGATACTGATGTTATTACTTCATAATGAAACAACCTAAGAAGAAGAAGTGGAAGAAGAAATAAAGATGAAAGAATTGGTAACGGTAATTACCTCTTCTTTGAAGTGCCTCTTTGAGACCTCCTCTTAGGGCACTAAAATTGGTCTTTGAGGAAGACCAGAACCTCTAGGATGTTGCTAAGGAAGTGGAGAGGAGAAATTGGCAGGGTTTGGCCGAGCTTGAGTGCTCAAATTGGTGTGAGGAGGAGGGGGAGGAGGTGTCCTTTTATAGGGGAGGAGAGGGGCACCTTAGGAATATCTCAAAATATTATTTTATATTAAAGTCAAAATCGGTTTATAATGGTTCCAAAGGGTCTTATTTCGAAGATAAAGTGGGGATGGGTCGAAATCCTATCAACCAACAGAATTTAGACAAGTTTAGGGTATTATTTTAACCTTATCAATTAGATTTAACTCTAAGTTAAATAATTTAACTTTTACCGTGTCTTTTTGTTTTCTTTCACTATATGGTTAATAAACTTACTCTAACATGCCAAAAGAACCCCAAATTGTATATTATTAATACATATATCCTTATCTAAGTCATTTGGCCGAACCTTAGATTTTTAGGAATAAAATAACAATTAATAATATAATATTTGATTTAAAAACTATTTTGTGTCAATTTTGACACTATTTGATATATGATTTTTGTGAAAGTCATAACAGAATTATATGTTCGAAACAATTTGATTAAATCAACAATAATATATCATAGTAACCTAGAAAATTAGTGGAATTCATAAAAAGTTTTAAATTACATTTATTTTGGTATTTATATTATCAATTATGTCAATATTTCATTAATAAGATAATTACTGCAACATCTTTGTGTCATAAATAAATTACATTATTTGATGTCTAAAAATTACAAATAAAATACCATCATGTAGGAAATCTTTTTAGCTTTCTAATGAATATTTACAATCGAATTTATCTTATTTATAACCCCATATTAAAAATGATTTACTTATTAAACTTTGATTTTAACTATTTTAACCCTTCTTTAAATAAATTAATAATAAATGTCCTAATCTAATCCAAGTGGGCCTAAATGGTCATATTTTATTCCTAAGTTTGTTTTTGGTCGAATTAAACTTGTCCAATAGAATTAGGACATGTGTTAGGGTAATATTAATATCATATTTACCCTTAGTTACCTTATTTACTATTAACCGTGGTAAAAAAAGTAAAAAGTTACTATTCACCAAAAAATTATTTTCATCTCATTGAACCACATTTTAGTCCTTGATATTAACCGTGTCTCTCGGATTTTCGAAATTCCATTCACAGAAGCGGTAAAATTAAGTTTTATGCAAAATTCAGTTTTTAACCTACCACTTAGTAGTTTCACTATTCATCAAAAATTGATGTTTTTCAGAACAATGCCAAAATTTCATCCCAAGCTATATTTCATATTCCGAATTCAAAAATGAAGTCTATTTTACCAAATTCATAACATAAAAGTTGCATTAATTAATTTTATAATTAAATCCCGCTGTTAAAACAAATAGCGTGTTTTTAAGAAACAATATCTATCAAAAGATTGACACTTGTTTATGTCTAGTTTAAATGTGAAATTACATCCAATGACCAACATTGTATTAAATTGTAAAAATATATTCTAAATATACTTTAAAACCACTCAAATTAATGATTTATCACTATTAATTATTTCGATTAAAAGAGTTGTTTTTAATTATAATTTAGTAATTTTCACTATTCATCAGAATATGAAAGTTATCCGAAAAGTACCAAAATTTCACCTTAGGCTAAATTCGATACTCCGAATCCAAAAATAAAGTCCATTTTGAAAAATAAGATTTACTGGATTTCAAAAAGTGGTTATTACTATTCATAACGGCTAGTTTTAATAATATTTTTATAGCATATCGTTGTTTAGTGAAACTCGGTATTGCGTACTACACACGCTATCGAGGAAGGTCGCGATTGCGTGTAATGCAAGTCAAGTCAAGGATGTGTGTTGTGCAAGCTCCTTTTGGTGTAGCGTACAACACAAGACATTAATAAAATTAAAAAGAATATTTTTTTATAAAATCTTGGGCTGTTACATTCTACCCCCCTTAAAATGAATTTCGCCCTCGAAATTCGTCGGGGTTATAAATGGTTTACTATTTGAAAGTTTCTTTAATAGAAACCCACATCGTAAAAGGGAATACCAAAACTTGGCTTTAAAAACTAAAGTATGAAATGTAACGATTACCCAAATAAACTAATCACTGGGTTTCCACATAGGTGAAAATATGGATATGGAAGATAACCATCATGTTCTGATGGAGAGTGGTAGAGAACATGGCTATGGAAAATCCAGTAATCACAAATCCATAAATTTGTGACGATCTAAGGTACCATCAGATTCATCAGGTATACGATCACTAGGACAACATTTTTGGTTTTCAAGATCATTTCCCTAAAGTTGAAAATTTGAATTAGAATAAATACTTACTTTATTTTGATACAATATCACTGTTGTTCGTGCCTTGAACAATTTCCACTTCATCTCTTAAATAAATGAAGTTGAATTTGTTATTCGTGAAGTGTTAGCAGACCATGTGATAGAATGACGGGTCATTCCATCTGTCTCAAACAAAAGGTAAGCAAAAGTTATTAAATATACATAAGTCATTCTATAGTGAGATTAATCATATATAGTTCCTAAAATGGACTTATACTTCATATATCATACTGCTTAATATAATAAAACTAGTTTCTACTAAACAGGGACTTCCTGTAGGCCAGTGGTAGGCGATAAAGGCCAGTCGCACTTTGGTTGTGGGTTCGATTCCTACAGCCTTGTCCGAAGCGATGGGCTGTCGCCCGTCCTGCAGGTTGTCCCTTTTTCTAAAACTACGTTACTATAACATCCCATCAATAATATCGAAAATATTCTATCCTTAAACAATACTAACTTATGTCCAACATAATCCAGTCTAATCTTTAGGCTTATAATACTGCAGTCCACTCTCATAATATAGTGACAACGATTACCAGAGATTTAATACTGTCGTTGATCCCCACATATCATAAGATATGTCTTGTTGGTCACATTCCAAACATTCAAAGTCCTTAATCGTGTATTATCTTGAATACCTTAATGAAAACATGAGTGCAGTTAAAAGTTAACACTTTCCACATACCAAAATCCTCAAAATTCTATATACTCAAACCATGATATCACTTAGTCCTTATATAAATCATGAGCTCATGAATACTATTAAACATTTCATTTTCTCGTCTTCATTATGCGCATATCATCTTATTTCCAAAAAAATATCTCAATCACTTTGAATACCACATCAATAAATATTGCAATACTCAATGATACAAAATTATTTTGGAATCCCATTACATAAACACTTAATCATTCCACCACATCGTTGTCATATTCAACATTGCCAATAGTGATCGCATGTGATTTCCCTTTGTCCTTTGCCTTCAGTGGTTGCTCATGTTGATCATCACTAACCCTTGGATTAGGGCAATTATTAGCATAATGCCCCATTTCCTTGCACTTGAAGCATTGAAGTGTTGGCGGTGCATTCTCTGCAGTGTTTGCTTTATTCACATCATTAGAAACCCTTTTTCCATTACTTCGACACTCAGCTGCTCGATGACCTTCTTTTCCACACTTAAAACATTTTCTAGTCCCTTTTAGACAATCTCCACCATGCTTCTTTCCACACTTTGTGCATAAGGAAACATTCATCTTCTTTTCACCATTATTCTGAGATTTCTCCTTGAACTCCATCTTTCGTTTCTTGTCAAAACCATGAGATGGATATGTAACACCAACTTCCATTTCTACCTTGATAGCACAACACACAATTTCTTCATAGCTACTGAAGTCTCTTATAGCTAATGCCCTTCGAAGACTTGGTTTTAAGCCACTGAAAAATCGATCAACTTTACTTTCAGGTTGGATGATAATTCCAGAAGCATACCTTGCAAGTCTTGTAAAATTTGCTTCATAGGTACCAACAGATTCATCGTCCCTTTGCTTCAGTTCAAGAAACTCTTTCTCCATCTTTGTTCGAAGAATACGAGGGAAGTACTTATTGAAAAATATGTTCTTGAACTCGTCCCATTCCATAGACTCAATTTCATCCCTTTGCCTTGTATTCTTAACAAGATTCCACCATTGATCAGCATCTCCTTCCAAACGATACACTGCTAGGATGACTTTATCATGTTCAGAACATTGAAGAACTGAAAATATCTTTTCAGTAGTACTAATCCATTGTTCAGCAACTAATGGATCAGTAGACCCACTGAAAGAAGGTGGACGCTGCCTCATGAAGGATTCAACAGAATGTTGCTCCTTCCTTTGCTCGTTTGGAAGTCCTGCATGATTCATAGCTTGAGAAAGTTGTGTGAGCATGGCTACAAGATTTTGCATTCCAGCTCCTATATCGTTCGGTTGCTCAGGGGTACAATCATTGCATTGCCCATCACATTCCGCATTAACACGGTTCCTTCGGGTTCCAGCCATCGTCTAAAACCCCAAAAGAATTGTGTGAGAGGCAAAAATCATGCTAGGGAAAACAACATAATAAAGGGTTAGTACCCTCAATATCTAACATTTTAGGTTAAATTCGAAGATCGTTAGCGCAATTCTAGGACTATAACATATAAGTATACTTAACCTTAGAGACATCCCTAGATATACCTTAGAAATATCTCTAGGGATCTCACTAACGTTTTCGCATCCTAGTTTCCAAAGGTTGACTAAACCTTTCCTCTGATACCAACTGTAGAGACCCGAAGCCTAACGTACATGGACATTACATTACATTTGCGGAATACTTAATACATAACAAAAATACACACACAAGGATCGTAATAGTTTAGTGTCTTTGGAAACTCAGAACGTAATCTTCTAATCCTGGTGAAAGATCTTCAAAATCTCCCATAAAGATCTTCCTTTTTTTTTTACCTAAAACCTTTCTTTATATCCTGGGGAAAAGAAAACATAAAAGGGTGAGCTCAAATGCTCAGTAAGGGTAAACAAAAGAAATATCAATCACATAATTTTCATAAGAACATAACATTTTTGGAAATCTTAACCTGCAAAAGAGAGCATAATTTCATAACATGGGATAAATCATAGTAGTGAAAATGAAACCATAACTTAAAACATTACTCATTGTGGCATACACACATAATCATAGAGAATCATTTCTTGTTAGTCAAGACTCATCGCCAAGACTATCTTAGTGGACAAAGTCCCTTTCTGAATCGAGTAATCCTCGTTTCAGTCCTGTTTCACTGAACCGGTATAACCTACCATTCCAGCCATGTCTATCTCATGAGATATGAAATCTTTACCCAATGCATTGGAGGGAGATATAGGTCCCACCCATCTCTTAATGAATCCTTTCTTATGTGTGCCACAAAATCATAAATCATACATCATTGCATAACCCATGTAATAAAAATGGGATTCTTAAACAACATGACATCATAAAACCATTCATATAAGATAAAGGAATTCATAAACATAATTCCATCACAACATAGTCAAATCAATGTAAAAATATTGATAGAAACAGAACCCTTTATTATCTTAGATGGAAAATAATTTTGATAAAACACTTGAATTGAATTCTTGAGGAAAATATCCTTTCTTCTTCAAAATCAATTTCTTTTCACAGAACATCATGCAATTTTAAAAGAAAGAGATTTTATTGAAAATAGTCATGAAATCTTTTAGAGGAAGCTTCATGAAAATAAGGCTTTATAAAAAAGTAGAAAGCCATTCGTGCCGTATAAGTTAAAAAAACATTCTTCGTACTTTTGTCGGAAAAGTCAAAAAGTACCTCGTACGAAAAACGAAAAAAAGATTCCTTTCATGTCCTTTACTAAAAACTCATAGAAGGGTAAAATTGGATTTAAAAAATTGTAGGTGGATGGAAATAATATTACATATTGAGGGAACATGGATGTGGATGATAAAATACACCCCAGTAAATACTTACGAATAAACAATCTCGGATAAAAATGAGATTGTGATATTTCCCTTACCTTAGGTCCGACTTGCTTTGTAAGTGTCCGAACCTCCTGTATAATGATTTAAATCATGTTATTGACTTATTACAGAATCATATTCATTGTTATGATATCATATATGGTTCACTTATGACATTATATTACCCGTTCTTTTGTAAATTCCATGTTAAAGAAGCGTTTTGGGTAAAATCGTTTCATTTATCTTAGGTGTTTTGACTTGTTCTTGACATCATTATTACTTATATCATGATTTACTTACTTCCAGAATATAAAATATGATTTATATATCATATATATTCAGTATATATATATATATAATAGATAGATAAATAAAATGAAAAACACCGTTCATGGAGACGGTAGTCCGTACGTACGCATGAACGTTGTTTTACTTTCCTTATTGTCTTGAAATGGAAGTAAGTAGATGACATACATAGGTATATATATACATAAATCCAGTAGCTTTATAATGTCATATATTTCATTATTAGTTCTTATATATACATTATAATCATTCTTAAATGGTTAACATGGAGAATGAATCTCATCGCGTCGTGGAGACGGTATTCCGTACGTACGCACGAGCGATGATATCATTTCTATAAATATTGAATTGAATTGGAGTGGATTATACAATATATCAGAATCAATATTATGTTTTAATAACTATTTATAGTTATTCTTTACACCATTATACCCATCCATGTAAGGTGGTGGTGGAAAATAGATTACACCACGGCGTGGAGACGGTATTCCGTACGTACGCACGCGCGATGATTTCTTTTTCCGTAGGATGGATAGATGGTGAAATAGGTTTGTTTCATACTTATAATAACATATCAGTATATGAGTGATACTGATGTTATTACTTCATAATGAAACAACCTAAGAAGAAGAAGTGGAAGAAGAAATAAAGATGAAAGAATTGGTAACGGTAATTACCTCTTCTTTGAAGTGCCTCTTTGAGACCTCCTCTTAGGGCACTAAAATTGGTCTTTGAGGAAGACCAGAACCTCTAGGATGTTGCTAAGGAAGTGGAGAGGAGAAATTGGCAGGGGTTGGCCGAGCTTGAGTGCTCAAATTGGTGTGAGGAGGAGGGGGAGGAGGTGTCCTTTTATAGGGGAGGAGAGGGGCACCTTAGGAATATCTCAAAATATTATTTTATATTAAAGTCAAAATCGGTTTATAATGGTTCCAAAGGGTCTTATTTCGAAGATAAAGTGGGGATGGGTCGCAATCCTATCAACCAACAGAATTTAGACAAGTTTAGGGTATTATTTTAACCTTATCAATTAGATTTAACTCTAAGTTAAATAATTTAACTTTTACCGTGTCTTTTTGTTTTCTTTCACTATATGGTTAATAAACTTACTCTAACATGCCAAAAGAACCCCAAATTGTATATTATTAATACATATATCCTTATCTAAGTCATTTGGACGAACCTTAGATTTTTAGGAATAAAATAACAATTAATAATATAATATTTGATTTAAAAACTATTTTGTGTCAATTTTGACACTATTTGATATATGATTTTTGTGAAAGTCATAACAGAATTATATGTTCGAAACAATTTGATTAAATCAACACTAATGTATCATAGTAACCTAGAAAATTAGTGGAATTCATAAAAAGTTTTAAATTACATTTATTTTGGTATTTATATTATCAATTATGTCAATATTTCATTAATAAGATAATTACTGCAACATCTTTGTGTCATAAATAAATTACATTATTTGATGTCTAAAAATTACAAATAAAATACCATCATGTAGGAAATATTTTTAGCTTTCTAATGAATATTTACAATCGAATTTATCTTATTTATAACCCCATATTAAAAATGATTTACTTATTAAACTTTGATTTTAACTATTTTAACCCTTCTTTAAATAAATTAATAATAAATGTCCTAATCTAATCCAAGTGGGCCTAAATGGTCATATTTTATTCCTAAGTTTGTTTTTGGTCGAATTACACTTGTCCAATAGAATTAGGACATGTGTTAGGGTAATATTAATATCATATTTACCCTTAGTTACCTTATTTACTATTAACCGTGGTAAAAAAAGTAAAAAGTTACTATTCACCAAAAAATTATTTTCATCTCATTGAACCACATTTTAGTCCTTGATATTAACCGTGTCTCTCGGATTTTCGAAATTCCATTCACAGAAGCGGTAAAATTAAGTTTTATGCAAAATTCAGTTTTTAACCTACCACTTAGTAGTTTCACTATTCATAAAAAATTGATGTTTTTCAGAACAATGCCAAAATTTCATCCCAAGCTATATTTCATATTCCGAATTCAAAAATGAAGTCTATTTTACCAAATTCATAACATAAAAGTTGCATTAATTAATTTTATAATTAAATCCCGCTGTTAAAACAAATAGCGTGTTTTTAAGAAACAATATCTATCAAAAGATTGACACTTGTTTATGTCTAGTTTAAATGTGAAATTACATCCAATGACCAACATTGTATTAAATTGTAAAAATATATTCTAAATATACTTTAAAACCACTCAAATTAATGATTTATCACTATTAATTATTTCGATTAAAAGAGTTGTTTTTAATTATAATTTAGTAATTTTCACTATTCATCAGAATATGAAAGTTATCCGAAAAGTACCAAAATTTCACCTTAGGCTAAATTCGATACTCCGAATCCAAAAATAAAGTCCATTTTGAAAAATAAGATTTACTGGATTTCAAAAAGTGGTTATTACTATTCATAACGGCTAGTTTTAATAATATTTTTATAGCATATCGTTGTTTAGTGAAACTCGGTATTGCGTACTACACACGCTATCGAGGAAGGTCGCGATTGCGTGTAATGCAAGTCAAGTCAAGGATGTGTGTTGTGCAAGCTCCTTTTGGTGTAGCGTACAACACAAGACATTAATAAAATTAAAAAGAATATTTTTTTATAAAATCTTGGGCTGTTACACGCCCTGTGTACTTATCCCAACACGGCCAAAGTACATGGCTTGTGGAAAAATAAACGGCGTGTAGTTTCAAAAATTTAGCATTCTTTTCCATTTTCCATATTTTCTCAAAAACACTTAAGGAAAAGGAAAAGAAGAAGCCCGTATCTCTAAAATAAGAATCGGGTTCTTACATTTTATTTCTTATAAAAAAGGCAATCTTCCCAAAATTATAAGATTTTGTTTACTTATGACATGTGTGTATATATACACAGACATATTTAAATATTCTTACATGATTTGAATGAGTATTAAATAATTAATTGTTTGTTTTAAAAAAATTAATTTTATAAATTTTTGTGTATTATATAATTTATTTTACATATAATTATTTTGAGAAAGAAAAATTATATATCTATTATGCTATGTGAATGAAATTTTTAAATTTATATTATTTTATTTGAAGGGTTTATCCATTCCCTCCATTATATTATGTATAAAAGAATTAAATCTTGTACTAAGTAAATGCATATCTAATTATCATTATAAATGGATTATTTTTAAAAGATAATGATTAACATTTTATATCCATTTTGAATAAAATCTATTACCAGATTTTATCAAGGAATTTTTAATAGCATGGATGTTAATTAATATTCCATCATTTATACAAAGTATAAATGTCATGATATTTGGCCATACTAAATTTAACAAGTAATTTCTTATGAAGGATCATATTTATGTATATATTTTTATATAAATAACTGGGTAAATGAATTATAGTGTTTCTCTGTTTTTAAATGTGAAAACCACATTATATATATATATATATAAAGGCAAGCTGAAAATGTTTTTATAAAAAAATTGGCAGTTGGACTTTTTTAACATGAATGGGAAGTGGGTAGTGAACTCATCCATAAGGAATGTGGGTAGGCCAAGACAGCCTTCAATATTTGTAGTGTCCCTAGTGGTTTTTCTGAAGCATGCATAATATTTTATGAAATATCACTAGATTAATTTAATAATAAAAGTGTTTTAAAAAGTGTAATTATCTTCAAATAATATTATAATGTTTTAAAAAATGTATGTATTTTAAAACACTTTATAGAATTTCAAAAATAATTAGTGTTATTCGTAGTAAGACTCTGAAGAGGGGGTGAATTGTGCTCCCAATAAAAAATTTGTTAAAAAGTTTCATCAAAAGGTTCCCTCAATTTAAAAATAAAATAGGACAATTAACTAAGGTAGTGAAATTATAATAGATTAACTTTTCAAAGAGTTTCTTAGAGGATTGATTAATTATAAGTTATAAAATTATGAGATATTGATATAACTTTTGAAACTACTCTAACAAATAAAAATAGTTATAAATACTATCCAAGTCTAACTATCAAAATAAAATTTAGATTTCATAAAAATTAATTAAAATAGAGAAAGGCTAAATTTAAAACACAATGGATATAAAACAGATGGTTTTTTTTGAAGAAGAGTCTTGGTCTTATCCACTTGTTGATCACCTACCACCATGAAATGTATATAAATAAACATTTTGGATGTACACCTTGGATCATGGTTAACACAACAGTACAAAAACTGTCCAGGCCACAAGTCCTCTACCACGATTCTTCGTGGGAACAGAAATACAACCAAGTCACATAGGACCACTTCCACAGTTCTTTCTGGGATAAAGAAGAATAAGAAGAAATTAATTTGAGGATATCTAGTATGCATCAGTTTAGTGTAGGAGAGAGTGTTTGTTTTTAGTACATGCACACACACTGATACAAAGTTTAGCTAAATAGTAAACAATAGAGAAAATATATTAAGAAGGGATTAGAGATTATATGAGTGTAATTAAAATCAACTTTGTACTCTATGATGTATAAGAGTTGAAGCTTGATTTCTCTTTTGGAAACAAATATTGAAAATAGAGTTTCGTGGAGTACTATGTTTTGTCTTCCTGGAGCTTGATATGTTGTTCTCCTTTGGTTAAGTTGGATGCTGCTAAGATGATGGAACATTTATAAACATTGCTTCACTTATTCATAGAAATAATGAATGAATATTTCCTAGGGTGTACTTATTTCTTATATAGTCGTCGTGGGAGGTCTACTTGTATATTTTTTTTTCTATTTGTGTTTGTGAATTCCATCCCATATGTGTATTTCATGCACTATTCTTTGTATATATATTCTTGTAGCTTGACAATGTTCAGGTTTGAGGTAGAAAAAATACATCATATTTTTGGAGTCCTCATTTAATATTTCTGCAAAAGGTATTAAATTAACCAGTTTCATTAAAACTCTCAAAATATTACTGTTAAAAATAATATTAGATGGAATAAATTTTAAACAGTCTATCAGTGAGTCATCTGTCTATATATCCTTCTATCGGAGACTTATTTTAACAATCAGTGTGTCATTTTTTTGGTATTACCATGCAATGGCGACTCATTGCATTGATGACCCGTTTTAACTATCGGTGAGTCCTTGTGTCGGTATCACCATGAATCGGTAGGTTATTTGAACTAAATGTAGGTAATCCTCATCTATAGGTCATTTACATTGTTAGGTCATCTGTGTTGGTAGGTCATTTTCCTTGGTAGGTCATATACGTTGGTAGGTCATTTGAATTGGTATCTCATCTACGTCGATAGTTCATTTTCATCAGAAGGTCATCTAAACTGTCAGAATCTCTTAACTTATGTCGGTGTCAGTCCATTACACATAGAAAATATTTTTTTGGAGTGTCGTACAAAATAAATATTAACATAATTTACTAAATTTATATGTGCTAATAGATTAAAATAATTTCACCTATTGAAACATAAATAATCAAGTCTGAAATATGTATAAATGATTTATTTGAATTGAAATGATTTGTGAATTTTGAAACTATTAATACTAGAGTGGGTGGAAAACAGTCTCCTATGGGCCAACAATCTCCCCCTTTTTTATGATCACAAATCATTCAATTATTTAGTACAATAATTTGATGTGGAATAAAAACATTATACTTATCATCTCCCATTATTGATATATAGATAAGGTTAAAATTTAAAATAAAGAGTAATGGTATCAAAGAGAAATGAAATATATAAGAGTGAGATCAAAGATAAAGTAAATAAATATAATTCTATATTTTTCTCCCCCTTTTGGGATATCAATAAGTGAAAGGGGAACTAAAAAACATTATCCACCTTTAGAGGATAAGAAATAAGAAAACCGGTATCAATGAAATAAAAATTATCCTAAAGTAATATATAAAATAGAAATATAGTAAAGACAAGAACACAAAATTATATTAATAAATAATGAATAATGTGTTACAAGTATTAAAATAAAATAACAAAGGTCAATAAAATAAATATTATATATAATGATCCACACTATGGATGCAGATTATGAGGTTCCTTCCCTTTCTCAATGGTATCTATAGATGGTCTAGTAGATCATGGATGATAAACTAAGGGTCTAAAAAACATTTTAGAGGAGGTAGGATCACTCCTTCTAGTTCATTCGACACAATGCTAGGTGTGTGTTATGACAACACAAGAGGTTGAATCTATTCATGGATAATATGAAGAATTTCAGACAAAGACTATGAGACTGAAATTCTAGGTGGACGCACTGATCCAAGAGGTCGAAGTGGTAAAATAGTAGGCACTAAAATTGCTTCTTGTTGTACATGAAGGTATGAATTTGATATCTTAATGAAATCCTAAATAATCTCACCAACATACTTTATTTCACTCTCATATTCATCATTACTCACCTTGAATTTTTCCATAATATGAGTGAATAATTTCAACTTCTATACTTGATCTTTAAAAGATCTGTTTACTAGAGGCAAAGAGAAGTTCTATGTCAAATACTTAAAGAGGCTAATCAAATGATGCTTGGTAATGATCTTTTAGAAATTGTAGTCCACCATTTTATGTGATCTAATCATTTTTAGTCACATAAATCATGGAATAGAGTCTGAACATATCATGAATATGATCAATATTCTTATCAATATTTTCAATGTTTTACAAACTATAATTATCAAATAGAGATTGAATCTCTTCTTTAATAAGAGTTTTGATTGCCTAAATATACATAGTCTAAGAAGTATGACCAGATATAGAAGGAATATATGTAGGAGTTGAGGTATGAGTCTTTAATGTTTTAAGAATAGTCTCCACACATCCTTTGTACTCTCAGGTCAATGTATTTATTGCAGAAGAAATCCCAGACAGTTCGTTTCTCAACTTGGCAGTGCTTGAAATAATTGTTTCAACAGTTGTAATTAGGTTGGGTAGAATCTCCTATATCTCCTTCTTTGAAACATTAGATGCATTGGTCTCACTTATTCCCCTGACTGACATGGAAAAATGATTTCTTAGAATGCCTCATTTTTGATTTTGATGAACTGATATAGTGTAATTCATCACTCAGCTCAGTTTTTTCTCTTATAGCTGTTTGAATATCAGGAAGCATATGAGATTTAATAGATATACTTATAGCTGAACAAACTTTTTATTTAAACCACTAAAAATATTCTTTAGTGATAGTGTCACTAGGAAGGGTCTTAGCCACTAATTCCCTTGCAACATGTACAAAAATTTTATCATCTAAATCTTCAAAATCTAAACCCAATGCTACATACCTAGGATTTTATTCCCATTCATCCCTTAAATCATCATCCATAGGAGTGAGAGTATATTGTCTTACTCTTCCAAGTTGATTCTCTTCACCATCTTGATTTACCCTTTCTTGAGGATCCCCCTCAATCTGATCTCTCCTAACTAGTTGCTCATCTTCAGCATGATGTATTATTCATTCATAAACTAAATGAGGTATAGTAATTTCTAGAGATTCAACTTAAACAACATCTTCATCACCTTCTCTTACTTCAAAAACATCAGGATTTTCTCTTACCTCATCAAAAACTTCAAGAGGCTCTTCCAACCAAGCCTGACCCACATCTTTAACCATTACAACATATTCACGTTGATCATCCCTATGATGGTCATCATCACTTTCACTGCTTTCATCATCATCACCTCTAGAGGCATTCTCTTCCTTTCCATTTCTATCGACATCTTCTTTACATTCTTCCTCTTCAAGACCACTTCCACTTTCATCATCTTTACATTCTTATTATTCTTTAGAGCCACTAGATCTACTTATATATTCCACACTGCCCGAGACTTCTATCTTCTCATCTCTATTGTATTCAAGTGTGGTCTCATCATAGAGTAAGGAAGGTGGAGGACTAAGAGGTACAAAAGAAAAATATATGCGATATTCAGTGGTTTCTAGATCACTCCTATGGGTTATAGTTTATTTACATACTCTTACAAATCCCTTTATTGGGATGGATCCCACTACACTCAGAAACAACTTATTCTCCTTCATTTACACAACCTTTCTCTTTTAGCATATCTGAGATCATCCTTGGATAAAATTGGTAATTGGTTTTTCAGGAATGTTTGGCCATTTCATTCATGTACACAATAAGGAATATATATAAATTTACTTTTGATCCATTTTCTTAGCAGCTAAATCAAGTAGAAATCTTGATACTTCAGAGGGGAAAAGTCCCCTTTCCTTGGAAAAATAGGATGTTGAATAAACTTAAACAAGATTTTATATTATCCAATTAACTTTGTATCTATGGGTCTCCTGTGCTGAACATAATTAGTAAGCTCCTTCATAGTTGCCTCAAAGAAGAACATATCACTCTCAGGTGGAGATTTACCTTGATAATAATCAAATAAACCTCCATAAGTAACATTAATAAATTCATCCTATTTTATTAAATAGTAATAGATTCCCTTACCTCTCACTATGGATTTGATATAGGAAACATCACTTCCATCAATCAGGAACTCCATATTCATGTAAAATTAATGAATAGGATTTAGGTAAAAGCGTATTTCCTTCTCTGAGAACCACTTGATCCATCCATGATATTTTAGAACCATGATCAGTAGATAATTTATTTCCAATAACCATTCCACAAGAAATTATTTTTTTGGAGTTACAATACTGTTCGCCATAGCAGGATTTAAAGGTCCAGATGATCTACTCGATTCACAATTCTATTTCATAACTGCATGAGAATCACCACCATAAAGAGCTCTCTTCCCACGCGCCATTCCAGTAGTTCACTTTGAAGGTCAGAATATGAATGGTCAGGGGTAGAGAGAAAAATGGACGAGAGTGTGTAGGGGTAATGTAGTAGGCTGTATCAATTCAAATTTATATCATTTAGGGTTTTGAAATCACAAAATTGTGAAATCATGAACTAGGTTAACCAAAATCAATGAAAAAAATGTTGTTTTGGTAAAAACATATAAAAATAGTGAGTCAACAGTTTCATCATGATATATTTTTTATGACACTAACAGTGTCGGCTTGACAAAGCATCAGTTTTGGCATGACGGGGTAACAACAAAACAATGTATCGATGTCTTTAGGACAACTATATTGGTATAAAAAAAATTTCTGTACCAGAATGACATTTTCAGCTTCATACTATCAGTGTCTGTATGAAAATTTCACATAAAGTGGTAATTGGAATAACAAAAAAAGGACCTATAGATTTATCATTCCAAATTTATTTATGTTGTAGTTCATTATTTCTGTGTTCAATGTCTTAGTGAATATGTCATCAAGCTGATGTTCAGTTCCAGTGAAATCTAAAGTTATATCACCTTATAGATAATAGTCTGTCAAAAAGTGATGCCTTACATAAATGTTTTTTCCTAGAATATGTAATAGGATTATTAGAAATGTTAATATCATTTGTGTTATCAAAATTTATAGGTACATGTATGAATTGATATGCAAAATCTACTAATGTTTTTATCATCCACAACATTTGTGCACAAAAGTTACCATCAGCTATGTATTCAACTTCTAAAAAAGATAATACAACATTTTTTTTCTGAATTCCCCATGAAACTACATACTAGCCCAAAAAGTTACATTTGCGAGAGGTTCTTTTTCAATCTAAATTATAGCCCCCAAAATTAGCATCTAAATAACTCACTAAATCAAAAGGATGTCCTCTAGGATAGAACATTCCTAGGTTTGTAGTCTATTTGAGGTATTTTAAAAACCTTATAAAATAAATAATATGATATTAATTTGGGTTTTCTTGAAAACGTGAACACATGAATACACCAAACATAATATTTGTCCTGCTAACAGTTAAGTAGAGTAAACATCCAATCATTCATTTTTAAGTGGTTTCATCAACAGATTTACCATCATCATCATGGTCCAACTTACAAGTGGTACTCATTGGAGTGTCACTACTCTTAGTTACTTCAAATCCAACTATTTTTAAAACATCCTTGGTATATTTACATGGAATAAAAAAATACCTTATTTATTTTGAAATATTTTAAATCCTAGAAATAAGTTGAGTGACGCATTTAATTCATTTCAATTTTACTTTGATTCATCTTCGGAAAATCAATACATTATGAATTTTTAGAATATCCAAAAATATTATCATAAACATAAATTTGTACTGCTAAAAAATCTTTGGAAATTCATTTTATAAAGATAGTAGGATCTGATATACCTATGGTAAAACCATTGGAAATAGGAAAAGTGTTGATCCTATCATACCAAGGTCTTGGATCATACTTTATGGCATATAAAAGTTTTGTTAATTAAAAAAATAATATTTGGAAAATTCGGGGTTTTAAAACTAGTAGGTTGTTCAACAAAAACATCCTCCATTATATACCCATTTAAGATTACGCTCTTGATATCTATTTGATAATGTTTTAAATCTATATGTGCTGCATAGGAATGTGGGATTCTAATAGATACAAGTCTAGGTACTGGTACCAATGTTTCTTCATCATCATTTCCTTTCTCTTGACAACAAACTTGTGTGAAAAATGTAGATTTGTTTCTAACAATGCTACTTTATTCATCTAATTTATACCTAAACACACATTTAGTGCATATAGTCAAGCTAGCTTTGGGTCTATCTACATGTTTCCAGACATTGGTTCTTTCAAAATGATTTAACTCTTCTTACATAACCATCACCCAAAATTCTTCACTGATAGTGTCACTGATGTTTTTAGGTTTATGTTGTGATAGAAATGATTTTTATTCAACCTAGTTTTATAGAGAATCTCTAGTATGAGTTCATTTTTTTAAATCTCCTAAAATAGCATCTAAAAGATGGTTCTCGAGAGTTCTGATAGGTCTAGAAAATTAAGGGCTAGAAACATCATATTATTCCACAGGTTCAAGTTCATTATGACTAGAATCTTGATAATTTACATAATAAGATGATTTAACAAATTTCTTCACATGATGGTCATAATATTTAGCATTGATTTCCAATTTTGACATATTATCCTCAAGATTATATAGTGAGGTCTTTAGCTCATGTAGATCTGTCTCATCATACTTGATATGTACAAATTCCAACACAAATTTGGTTATATTATTGTCTACTAAATAAGATTTACTCAAAATTGAATAACCATGTAAAATTACTTCATCACCCTTGGTAGAAAATTTGTCCAGATTATCCTTAGTGTTAAGAATACAAACATTTCAACAAAAATCAATGAAGTAGTTATCCTTAGGTTATCTATTGTTCCAAAAATCATAGGGAGTTCTTTTACGGATAAGTGTAATCAAGACTCTATTTATTATATATCTATCTATATTGAGTTCTTCTTCCCAAAAGTATATAGGTAGGTCATACTCACTAAGAATGGTTCTATAAATTTCTTTTAGGGTTCTATTTCTACTTTTTACAACTCCATTTTGTTGGGGTGTCTTGGGAGAAGAAAAGTTATTACTATAACCATTTTGTGACAAAAAGGATCCAAACTATTAGTATTAAAACTCATGACCATGGTCATTTCTTAGGGTTTTAATTAAAATACAACTAATATTTTATACAGCCCTAGCATACATTTTAAAATGAGAGAAACCTTCCCTTTTTTTTCCAAAATAAGGTCCGAGTATAACTAGAGTAGTCATATACAATATCATATACATAATTCCTCATACTTACATATAAAACTCTAGATGTTTTGAAAAAATCCTTGTGGACCAACTCAAAAGGTTGAGAAGTTGAAAATTATTTCTTTTGTTTGAATGATATATTTTAATTTTTACCCTCTTCACAAGGATTACAGACTTTATTATTTGTAAACTCAAGTCAAGGTGGATCCTTGACTAAGACTTTTTTAGTAAGATTTTTAATTTAGGGTATATTTAAGTGTCCTAATATCCTATTATAATACCATTATTGATTATCAAAATGAACTCAAGCAAGAAAAATTTTGAGAAATTAATAAATCTATGTCCACAGCATATACATTTTCATTTCTAAGAACAGAAAATACTATCTTATTTTAGTGTTAAAAACATTCCACAAATAATTTTCAAATTTACCATTAATCCCATCATCACATAACTAAGATATTCTATGTCGATTTTATTATAATCCATCAACAAAAATTAATTTATAAATTAAAACTGAGTAATAGTTACCAATAGAGAAGAGGAAATTTTTTTCCTTTAGTATTTTCAAAAAAGGTGACATGCCCACCATCAATATTTATCATGTTCTTGAATCATGATTTATATCTTTTAATGTGTCTTGAATATACAATTTCCAAGTACAATATAATTTTAAAAAAAATTTCAATCAGTTTTCCAAAAAAATTATATTAGTCATGAAAAGATTTTGGTACCGATATTTGTTTGGGTCTAGTAACATTAGTAATAAGAACTTTGGGAACCCACATTTTTTATGGGTTTACTATAAGTAGTATGTAAAGTATTTGAAAAATAATGATTATTTGGTCTAGAATAACTTGAAATAGTATTAAATGTTTCATAGATGGAACATTCCAAACATTTTTCAGAACTAGGCATAAAACATGGTTTTTTAGATTTTGACACAAAATGAGTTTTTTTCAAATTATTCTTTCCTACTTGGTATCCTATTCTAGTAGTATACTTAAGAGATAATTTTTACCAAAAATTTGAACTAATATTTCCTTAAAATTGGAAAATATATCTAGACCCTTTTTCAATCTCTCATTTTATAATTTACGTTCATTGTTCCCCTTAAGTAGTTGAGAATGTTTCTCTTTTTACATAGCATGTTTTCATTTAATTTTGGTAGTCAAAGCATATTTTTTCTTTAATGATTTGTATTTATATTTTAATTCATTACATGTGTCTTCTATAATTTAGAAATATTCAAACATTTACTCATTTTTCTTATTTTTAGAATCACTTTCATCTCCAAAATAATAGTAATTATGTTCAATAGAATTTACTTTTACCTCATATGTGTTTGTCATAAAAGACATATTTTCTTTATCAGGCTTATCATGAGATTATTACGAGTCACTTGAGTTGTCCTTAGAAGCACATCAAGTTTTCTTCATGTCCTATTTATACTTTTTTTCCTTATCATCATTCTTCTTGTAGTAATTTTTCTTGGGATAGTTTGCCTTTACTTGTCCCTTTCACCAACATTCATAAAAAATTATTTCACTGGAAGTACCACCTTTCTTCCAATAATTTTTCCAATGTACCTTATGATAATACCTACCATAATAGTTAATATTTCTAAATAATTTATTCTTAATATAATATTTATTGAACCTTATTACCAATTGAGTCATATCCTCGTCACTATCTGATTATGAGTGTTCAAAACATGAAATATCAGTTTCATCTTGAACCTTTTAATTCTACATAGAGGAAGGAGATTTGAAAGTAACCATCTTTCTTTTTAGTTCATAATTCGCTTCATTGTTTACTTTTAGTTCTCCCCCATATATCATCAAAAAGACTATCATCTCTTTTACTGGTAACTTTCTGATGTCACAAGATTATCTGATTGATACATAAGTTCCTCTCCATGAAATTGGTATGGGTGTGAGTATTCTCATGATTTGTTCCTTGGATGTAACATTGTTTCCTGAAGATATCATAGTATTCAAAATTTCATTAAACCTGAGATACATGTTAGGAATAGGCTCATCAGTAATCAATTTAATGTTATCATATTTAATATTATTCATGTTATATCTCATTTCCTTAACACTAGAGGTTACTTCATGTGAAATAGATAATGTTTCCAAAATTTCATGGGTTGTTTTACATTCAGAAATTCTATTAAACGCTCTATCACCTAAATAACAATAAATGTATTTCATGGATATGAAAATATTTTTATAGAATTCCTTATTTGGGTAATCCAAAATATTTATAATAGTAGAAGGAATCTTATATTCGTCTATAATTTTAGAAAAAATCTAAAAACCAATAATTTCAATGTGTATTCTCATTTTAATTTTCCATTGTGTATAATTTGTTCCATTAAAGAAAGGAGGTATGTTGGTAGTAGAACCATCCTATATATTATCTATGATAAATAAATATTCTTTTAGAGAACTAGAAATTTATAACTAACATAAATTTAAAGATCTTTAAAATAAAACTAAAATCACAGTTGAAATTTTTTAAAAAAAAGATTTATAATTTAAAATTATGAAAACAGAAGCATGGAACACCACCTATGATAACAAATGTTTGTCAGAGTATGACACTAAATAGGGGAGTAAATTTAGTTCCTCTAAAAATTTATGTCAAAAATATAATTTAAAATGTTCCCTAAATTTATAAAAAAAATCCCAGTTAAACATGGTTGTAAAATTATAATATCTTGGATTTTAAAATAGTTTCTCAAAAGATTAAAAAATTCTCAGTTATAACAATATGAGATATTGATAAAACTTATGAAAGTACTCTAATAAAGAAAAATAGTTATAACTACTATCTGAGACTAACTATCAAATTAAAATTTAGTTTTATGAAAAATGAATTAAAATAGATAAAGAACAATTTGAAAACACAATAGATATAAAACAAGAGGGTCAGTATCAAAAATAGACTTAGACCTCTCTACTTGGAAATCACTTTCCACCAATAAATCTATATAAATAATTATTTTGGATGCACACCATAGATCAGGTTTAACAAAGCAGTACACAAAATGTCCAAGTCACAAGACATCTACCATAGTTCTTTGTGGGAACAAAAAAACAACCAGGTCAAATAGGACATCTTCAACATTTATTCATGGGATAGGAAAGTGTAAGAAGGTAGTTGTTTGAGGATATCTAGTACCCTTCAGATTAGTGCAGGAGATAGTGTGTTTTTTTAGTACAGACACACACACTACTAAAATGTTTAGGAAAATAGTACACTATAAAGCAGAATATATTGAAAGGGGGTTAGAGATACCCTGGGTGTTATTCAATTTAGCTCTGGACTCTCTTATGTATCAGAGTTGAAGCACAAGTACTCTTATGAAAAAATACACTGATAACAGAGTGACGTGGAGCTCTTTGTTCTATCTTCTTGAATGGGGAGATATTCTTCTCCTTCGGTTTAGTTGGAAACTATCGAGATGACGAAAATTTGATATAAAACAGTCCTCTAGTTCACAATAAGTAGGAATGAATAATTCCTCAGGTGTTCTTCATTTCAATATGGTGCTCATGGTAAGTCATCTTGTATCTTGTTTTCTATGAGTGTCCACACGTGTCTAATCACATATGTCTTTTATGCGGTCTTCATTGTATATATATTGTTGCAGCCCAACAATGTGCATTTTTGAGGTATACAAAGTACCTTTTATTCCATAAATCCTCAATTATGATGTCTGCAAAAAGGTAGAAAATTAATCAGTCACACTAAAACACACAAAATATGACTCTTAGAAGTAATTTTAAATAGAATAAATTTTAAACAGTCTATCGGTGAGTCCTGGGTTAGTATATCCTACTTTAGGTGACTCATTTTAACTATTGGTGTGTCACTTTGTCAGTATTTCCATGTATCAATGACTCATTTCATCGGTTACTCATTTTAACTATAGGTGATTCTTTGTGTTGGCACCACCATGATTTTGTAGATCATTTGAAATAACTATTGGTCATCTGCGTCAGTATGTCATTTACATTTATAGGTCAACTACGTCAGTAGGTCATTTTCATTGGTAGGTTGCCTACATCGGTAGGTCATTTCAATCGGTTCATTATCCACATCGGTAGGTCATTTGAATTGGTATTTCATTTAAACTATCAGTATCTCATTCCTTCTTTCATTTTTAATCTATTACACTTTGAAAATATTTTTGTTTTTACTTTCTTACAACCAAAATATTAACATAATATACAAAATTTAATTAAGATAATATATAAACATTATTTTACATATTAAAACATAAATAATAATGATTGAAATGTTTAGACCTGATTAATTGTAGTTGAAATGATTTGTGATTATTAAAACTATTAATACTAAAGAGGTTTTCCAACAGCCTCCTATGGGCCAACTATTTTTATTTTTTATATGTATTATAATTTTTGAAAAAACCATATGTATTTTCAAAGTATTTATAACTTTTTCAAAAAATGTAACTATTTTTAAAAATTATTATAATGTTTTCGAAAGTATAATTATTTTCAAAGGCTTTATAACATTTTAAAATTTTTGGTAATTTAAAAAAGCATTATAATCTTTTCAAATGTGTAATTATTTTCAAAATAATTTTCAATATAATGTTTCTAGAAAATTTTAAATGGAGTTTTGAATAAAATATTTTATTTTGAAAAGTGTTTAAAAAATTATGTTTTCAAAATTATAAGTATATTCAAATGTATTTTCCAAATGTATTTTCAAAATACAATTTTCAAACAGGCATTTTCAAAAGTATTTGGAAGAAATAGTTTTTCAATGAAATTTTAAAAACCCCTTACTGGGAAATTATTCTCACCCTATTTTTTAATAAAATATTTTAAGATCATTTAGAGGATTCACGAGGCTTACCTTTAGTAAGGAAGTAGCACAAGAAAATTTCAATTGATGCATTTTTATTTATTATTTTTAATATGATAGTATGTAATATTAGTCATTTTAAACCAAAGGCTAGACCAGAAAATATCTTCAGATATAAATGACATAATATTTGTGATTTAATTTATATATAAAAATATACCACATTATTTGAGGACCTTGATTACTATGGAAAATGCGTTAGTTCAACTAGTAAACACTTGATCAGAATACATTGATTGAGGAAGGTCATTTTTTGTTTTTCAACTCAGATTTAGGATATAAAAAACTATCAATATTAACTAAATTTATGTGAATAGTAGAAATTACCAACATGGATTTATACATTCTTTCTTATATTAGTATCTCATGTGATTTTTAGGATTCTTATTTATGTAATATATAAAAAGAAAAAAAATTATAACATAACCCAATGCTATTGAAATTCATAATGGGGTTAGGGAAGAAACCTGGGTTGTGTGGGTGAATTAAGTGTTTACTATCTTTTACCCAATTCCAATGTATCTTATAACCTTTTACCCCTTTTGAATTTATCATATGTTTATAATTAGTTTGGATTAATCTATTTTAGTTTAACTAACAACTCATTAACTTCATTCATACATGCGATGAATATAAAACTATTAAATAATTTATACATGTTTTGGTTTAGATACCTTCTCCATTCCGTGATTATTTATTTACAAAAATTATAGTTTTGAAAGTATAATCAGTTACTGACTATAACTTTTGGAACTTCTGACACATATACAGAGTATTAGCACTTATATATTTTCTATTTCCTCACATGGTTTTTCTCAAGAAAACATCTCACTATAGATATAGAGTCTTAGAATGACCTCACTAAATACACTAAGTCTACAAGTCCTATAGATTCTTATTAATTATTTTAATATATTCCTTTTAGTTACATCTTGTAATTTTATCACTATGTCTACAGGGGATGGTTCTATATTAATAAGACTAATATCCCTCTTCAAAAATAGAGACTTAATCTATTATATGGTCTTTGAGAATACTAATTAAATAGGTCGTAATATAACGATCAATTTCAATGATCTCATATAGGAAATTATTATTTCAAAATATAATTTCTCAACTTCAAAGGGATTAAATCCTACTAAAAACGAACTTTGAGACCAAATCCATATCCCCTTAGTTATTTTCCTTCTCATATATTCATCTCACTTAAACTGATCATATAATAATTTCAAAATTAATCTTAGATACCAATGTAATCAAAATTATTATCAAATTATTTTCATCTACATTTTTTTATCCTTTTTGAGTTCGTAGTTGATCCATACACATATGCACTTAGCTTACA
The DNA here is from genome assembly GCA_963277665.1 of Viscum album. Classification (NCBI taxonomy): domain Eukaryota; kingdom Viridiplantae; phylum Streptophyta; class Magnoliopsida; order Santalales; family Viscaceae; genus Viscum; species Viscum album. The sequence goes on along the minus strand of OY728134.1, from coordinate 563,786,543 downwards.
TTACAACATAATCATAATTTTCTCCCATTCTTGTTTTTATTTTTACACATAGGTCACCCAAATAAAAATTCGTATGTTTTTATAAAATAAAATATCTTCAATAAAACTAGTTCCAATGATTTTAAACACCATTCTATCTTACTTTCTCATATGTGGGAGTGCTCCATGATCTCATATTTTCCCTCTTCAATGGTATTATTATTTACATGAAGAATAATAACCTTTATTTTTCCCTTATTCCATATATCACTGAACCAAGTTGATATTTAAGGATTTTATGGTAGGCTTGAGAATTTTTAATCTTCTACTCAAAAAAATTAAATGAAAATCCATAACTAATATTTATTCATTGATTTATGATAAATTATTCTACATTAAAATATACATCTTGAATGGATTCATTTTTATCTTGATAAATTCTCATTAATTCTATAAAGATTTAGATTAAATATATAAATTACAGATCAAATCCAACTCAGACTCATATTCATTAAATATTATTCAAAATATTATATTTTATATTTTTAAGAGTTCAGATATTAGCTCAAAAACATCAACATTGATTTCAAATTTTGATCACGAAAATAGAATTTCGAATTATCACATTTGAGATAACAAAATATCTGAAAATGATATTCTTCATCTTAAATCTCACTCGTCAAAAATACTTACTTTTATCACACTTCATTTGTTGATTCTTAGTCCAATTAAGTGTTACTCATTTATCAAAAAAAATCATCGCTCTCATATTTGATTAATATCGATTTTTATTTTTCGGAAAAATATAATTCTCAAAAATTCATCGTGATCTCATCATACTCTTTTGTTAGACAACATTATTATATTCCAACAATATTGTGATATTTAGATCACTAAAATTAGTTATAAAATATTTTTAAATAATTTTATCTAAATTAAATAAACAAGGAATCATAGGTTTTTTAGACTTGAAAGGTCTCTAAAAATTACTCATCCATTGATCTTATTTTTTTTTCAGTATGAAGTTTAGTTCCCCAGAAATTTAGTGCATGTATCAAATTAGTTTTATGAATTTTTGATCAATGAATAACAATGTAATCATCTTTATAATCAATTTCTTTATCGTATATAAAATATATTATCTTTATATTTTATATTTTAATGTTATATTTTTTTATAACTACTAATGGGTCTACAAATTGATACTTCAACAAATGATGCTTAGAAGAAATGATCCCAACATAAATTATTTGTGTATAATTATCACATATTAGGTCTAAATAGACATCATTTATCCTTATGTAGAGACAATTCATAGTTATGATGCACCTCATCCATGAGAACTTCTATGTCTCATGCTTACATAGTGGAATAAATTGATATATTGATATTAATGAAAGGTATAGATGAAATATTAATAGTTTCATAGAAAATGGATGATACTTACACAGAGATCAGTTTGGATTAGATGATGGTTATACATTACTTGATTGATTATTTTGTAGATCCTTCGAATCCGAGATGATAGTTATAAAGAATCGAATAGATATCCAAATTTAAACATTTAACTTCAAAATCAATAATTCTTAAATATAAAAGTTGATCATATTTTTGTTAAATAAAATCATCTCAAATAACATAAAAATACCATTGAGTATATTCGAAACATTATTTAAGTCTTTGAAACCATTCTTAAGAAGACAACATAATGTTTAATCCTTTGGTGTTCTTCATTGCAGCTCACTACACATCTAACTCAGCCCTCAATGAAGTCCCATAAAATGTTCATCAAAGAGTTGGATTACATTTATTTCAATTTCATTTATTATTAGTTACACTAGTATGGTTACAAAAATATCTTATGTATTAATTCATTTATTTTGGTAGATTTTCTTATATTTTTTATATCCCTTAATGTTATTTACAATAACCACCACTACACTCATGTAGACTATAAAATATGAAACTTTAAATTGCATAAAACCTATCATGGGCATGAGAAATAAATCATTCAATCATAAAATAAACTCCATTATATTTCCAAAAATTTTGGAAGCTCACTCCATGTAAACTGTATGGTATTGTGCTTCCATATTCAATAATACTAAACAATGTTTTCTTTTATGATTAGTGGAACAATTTTTTAATGTAAATGGATGTCACATTATTCTATCCATCTTGTTTTTTAATCATCATTAACACCTTTTATATTTCTCCATAAGTATTGGTAAATCCTATTCTTTATCTGTAACGTTTGGAGAAAATCTCCTCATCATAGGTTTGTGGGTACATCAATCTATGACACAACATCCCTACGAAGATACTATCTTCTAAATTACACATTGAAGAAATACAATAACAGAATCACACAATCCACAAGTAAACTTAACCCCCCATTGTATTTGTTTTTAATATCAATTTATCTCCCAAATTCGATGTTTATATTACCCTTAATAATAGAAATAATATAGAATTGGGAAAATAATTATCACTTTAATGTATGGGTATATGAGAGGGAAGAGATGCCTCTTTCCCTTCTCTAATAATAACTTATTCTACCCTTTTGTATTCCAATATCCATCAATAAAGAATACACCATATATTTTTTATTATAAAGATCATAATGTAATTCAACTATATGTATACATGTCCTATCTCATTTTTTGACAACAAGGGTGAGTTTACCAAATTTTCAAGCTACATATTCACATTTATCAATGTGATATCAACTGAAGAATTTATTTCTTAGGGGTTATAAAACAAATTTTCTAAAAGTTATATGAACTCATAGACAAATTAACAAAACACATTAGAAAATCAAGTAAAATTTTTTTCTTCCACATTTTATTATACAATCACTATTTATTAATTATTAGAAAAATTAAAAATATTAACAGGGATAGAAGTTTGAGAATCATTCCAAAAAATTAACATATTCTAGGGATATTAAGAATCTGTGTTTTTAGAAAATAAAAAACTTTAAAATATATGAATACATTAATTTCTACTCTTTAGGGGATGATTTCCATACTAAATCACTATGATTGCATTATTTTATAAATAAAAACACAGTAGTTATGATACTGAATGAAACTTTATAGCAAGTGAAAAAGAATACCAAATGAAATTTCAATACATCATCCTAAATGACTTTATTCAAGCTTCACCTCAAGTTTTATATTGAAATGAAAATCACCAAGGTGTGTGAACTAGGTAATCCTTCCATTTTTATTTAAATATAGTATTAGGTGTGGGAATTTTTTATCAACCCAAGAATATTCTTCCATATATATTATATTTTTGGAGAACTCTTCAAACTTTAATCTTCCTTGATTTTCTAAATCTATACATCTTAGGGTAGTATGGTTTTATTATTTTAGTATACTTCGTAGCTGAAATCGGGATCCATTCATAATATATAAGAGAACTTTCACTATTTTAAATTTTTTTCTAATTTTTTTTCGTTTTCCATATACTTATGTTATATGATCAAAGATAATATAAGAACATTATCCTCATTATTCCTTGGGGTGGACTGCCACTTTATAGCATTTAATTTTTAAATAGTGATCAATGTTGCTTCCCCTATTAATTTTAATATCTTTATGTCTTGGAGTCCATGTCATTGATTGGTTATATTTTTTATCTTCTTATCCTTGTCTGAGTTTCCCTTAATGGAAACCCTATCACACTTTTTATCAAATATTTATTCAACCATTCCAATATTCTCTAGTCCTTCTATGAATGATTCAATTTTTGGTTTAATATTTCTTTTATTAATTTTTTTACTTGGTTTTTTTACAATACCTCATGTAATTTCATCTATCAGTATGACAAATCCATGTTATTCTAATTATCATGATATCATTCTCATCTTTCGTCACTGACTTCTTAGGAGTACTATTCATAGCATCATTTTTCACTTGATTACTTCTCAATTTATAATTGAAATTATATCCTTGTTTATTTTTCTAGTGTTTCATATTATTCACATCATCATAAGAGTTATTTTTTTCTAGAACATACCTTCATTCATGATAAATGTTACTAACCATGTTTTAATATTCATAAAAATTTTCAAGAGATTATTATCAGTTCTTAGAAGGTATTCTTGTATTCTTATACACCATTCCTCTTACTAGATGGTTTTTATATTACATCATATCTACACCCCTTATCTCATATCATTATTTTATATGAATATGTGGACTTTTTGGGCCAAAAATATAAATAAATCTTTCTAAATGACCAGTAAAACCAATAGTGACCAAAAATAATTTTCCTTTTCTTGTAGGATCAATCTATGAAGATTTTTATTGATGATATGTTTGGTTTTTACCACTCTTATTAGATCCATTGGGTGTATAAATTATTTTACACTTTCTTACCGCCTCCATTAATTATTTTATATGTTTATCTAATTTTTGCATTATTTTTAATGTTTTTTAATTATTTTGAGAATCTATCGAATAATCATATTTAATACTCACAACATTATGAGGGATACCTCCATCTGAGGGCATGATTTGGTGTCTTATCTATACATTCTATATATTTTTATGCCAAAATATAGAGTAAAATTTGATGGAAAATGCATCTAGAAGACATCAATAGAAGAACATATTGTCTCGGTTCTCTAAGAGGTTATATCATTAAAATATTTTCAATTACTCAACATTACTGCAATAACTAAGAACATATTTTTCACATAATATTTATCATATCAAACTAACTTTTATATCTCTTATGATCCACTCAACCACTTTTGGTCTTTTTTATAACGTATCTAAAATATATCAATTAATGAATTTTAATGATCTTTTAGAATTCTATATTTTACATCCAACTGTTTATACTTCACATTGACTACAAAATTTTTTAGCTTTTCTAATTCTTAGAATGCTTCTATATCTATATCCATAAGTATATTATTCATAATATTTTTTATTTTCTATTTTTTATAAATTATAAAAAATATTATCTATAAAATATTTGTTTTATCCTTTTCTTTACCTAGTTTTGGGAAGGTTTTACATCTGCCAACATTTTATCCAATTCCACTTAGATGAAATCCACTTTTTTAACATTGATTTTTCATCGAATAATTACATGAATATAATCATCATGTAAGATATAAATTTAGTTGAAACCTTTTTAAAATAAAATACAATATAAGAGTAGAATCCTTCAGCTATATTAATCTATTCATAATCTCCACATCTTGTAAGAGAGTCCTAATATATATATATATCTCAATAAATTCTTTAGATAGGAATGTCCAACTATTATCAGATTCATGTATTGGTTAGTCCTTTTTCACTAATAAAATTTTATCTACATCGTTGGTATCAATTTTTATCATGGTTTTAGTATCCTAGAAGAGTCTTGAACTTTTGAATTGATAGGGATAAAACCATATCTATCTATATAAGGCATTTCAAATACAAATTGTAATTCAAAAAAACATGGATAATAATACCAGGGAAGGTAAAATAATATCCAAAATGAGCAAATAATTGCTCTGATGTCCATTTAAATTCCATGTAGGATCAATTTGGATAACTTGGGGTGGGTGGGGGTGATTAATCTTGTGATACATTTTTTCCAATTTATAAAGTATGTTTGAATATTTTTTCAACATTTAAATTTAATATAATTTTTTTTGTCAGTGTAGATGGATATATTTTAGAAAAAAAAAATCACCACCACATACATGGAAGTAATGAAGATAAAAAAAGATAATAATTTCTCATAGTTTTTTAAAAAGACATAATCCTTGATATTAATGGTTATTCACCACATTTATGGTTTCTACAAAATAATAAATCACTGACTATAATGGTTGGTGCTCACACCTATATACAGTGACATTAAGAATATTGTTTTTAGCTTCTCGTAGTACTTCAAAATAGCTTCCCACTATAGTCACAAAGTTTCATTGTGATATCAAAATATTCCATGAGTATAATAGGTTAAATTGTTTCACACAATGTATAAGATAGTATTTCCATTTAACTTATACTTGAAATTCGATCACTATGTTTTCACAAGATGATTCTATAAAAAAACTATTCTCATTCTTCTCACATATATTATTTGACTTCAAAATGGTGTCCCAAAAAACTTAATAACTTGGTCATTATTTTATCTTAGCCTCATATTTCTTCAATATATACTAATCACATGGCTATCTCACTTATCAATATCTAATAGTATTGAATCAAACTGATAAGGAACTTGTAGTAAAAAATTTACCTTAATTTATTTTTCCTTTCTAATCACTCCTTATTATCACTTAAAACAATAAAAAATAGTACCTAGATTATTCTTACCATTATTAATATTCAAAACCCATATGACCAAACATCTCATTAAAAAATCAACATCCTCAGTTTCATCTTATCCATTTAGAGCACTTAGCTAATCACTTCACACAAGTCATAGATTTAATTCACTAGTGTTACTAACCAAACACCTATACCATATAAGTAGTGTTTATATTATTAATATGACACATATATTATGATATATAGGGTCCAAATTTAAGCACCCTTATGAAAACAAATACATAAATGTGTTTTTAATTTCATTGAAAATAAGAATAAATTATCTAAATAAATAAATTATTATTATTCTCCTTAACATCAATTTGTCTTACATAGTAGTAATTTTGGTTTCTAGGGGAAAATGGAAAATAATATAAAGTGTGTGATTAGACAATAAGTAAGGGAATAACATAATACAAAAGTGTTTATGGGATTAATAAATAAACATTGATTTCTTTAACAAATGAAAATGACGCCTTCAGTGAATCCAGGGACAACATAAAAATGAATATATCGTAGGATATAAATAAGAAATCATGTATTAAAAGGTGGAATTAATAAATAATCATAGTTATGTAATATCAAATGAAACTAAGAGTCTAAATAAATACCTGACCAGTATAACAATAAATAGATTTCATGAAACAAATAATAGAACAATTATTAATGGAGGAATGAATTAATAAAATGAGTTATTACATATCAAAATGAATCCAAGATCACAAATAAATTCAGAGACAAAATAAAAATGAGTATATTTTATGATATCATTAACTAAACATATACTGAGGGGAAACATAAATAGATAAACTGAGTTATTTATTATCAAAATAAAATGAGAGAATAAATAGATACACGGTAAAATTTATAATGATTAGATTAAGGATATAAATAACTGAGAGCATAAATAAATCTATCTGAAAAATAATAGTGAATAGATTCAAGGAAACCAATATTGAATTATATTGTGATTGGGATGCTAAATAGGTAAACTACTTTATTTCATATCAAAAGAAATTGAGAGAATAAATAAATACACAACCAACATAATAGTGGATAGATTAATGGATTTTTATAAATAATAGAATAAATAAATCCATTTCAAAATTAATGAATAATAGATTCCATAATATCAAAAAATGATCATATGGTGATGATAATACATAATTCCAGACATCAACCGTCAAGGCATTGTTTCATAACATTTTATTTAATGTGTAAGGACACTCCAACTAAACTATATTCTTTTTAATTAGGAGTCCTACATGTGTACTAAGAGGATATATAATTATAGACCCCACCAATCACATAAAAGGAAAATTAAATCTAACAAAAAGTGAATAATTTATTGAAATAATGTTCAAGGAATGTACAATATAAACATGCATCACAATTAATGAATGAGGAATGTATTATAAAATTTTTATATATAAAATAAATAATTATATGGTATGAAATAATTTTCCACAATCAAAGGAAAAAAATAAAATCTAGGTGAAATTATATAAGGAATAGCTATGGATTTCATAAAAAACAAATAAACACCCTTAACATGTGAAGGAAATGAGGGTATAGTTTTTGGATGTTCTTAATTTCTAAGTTTACATGGTGTAAAAGTATATTGATACATGTATTTTCAAATTTATGAGACCAATTCAATGGTAAATAAATCTTTCATAATTTTTTTACAGAGAATGTAAATTATATAAATCAAATACCCTTGGAGTGTCAAACAAGGTGTGCAGAAAGGCCCATTGTCATGAACTCGGGGACAATCATGTAAAAGAACAATGAAAATTTTTTAGGGTAATTACCCCATATTACAACTTTTATAGGGACACATACACATATATTATCTAGATAGGGATTTCATTTCCTGAAAAACCGTAAAATTTTTTACATTACCAAAATTTTAAAAAGATTTTATAGCTATGAGATTGTATGATTATTGTAACAGATTTAATGGGTATATTTTGTGAGAGAATAAATAAAATCTTATTTAAAAAATAAAAAATAGAGGATAATAAAATGGAATAATAATCATTGTACTATTTGAATATAAAATTTAAAAAGAAAACATAAAAAAGGTATTAATCTTGGAAAGGTAATTGGAGGATTGGGGACCCTTACCAAAATATAGTAACCACTTAGAAAAGGATACAAGGAGAGTAAATAAATTAACTCACATTTACAACACATAAAATAGAATATACTACCATGGATTTATAGGAAAGGTATAATATGAAATAATAATTTTTTTATTATAATATTGCAGGAGTATTATACTTGAAAATGGATGGATACAGATTGAATAAACCCTTACCTTGGAAGGATTCTTCTTAAATATAGTGAATCACCATAGATCCTAGAAAAAATTTGGAGATACTGTTGAGAGGTATATTGATATATAATTAATTCATAAATTATTTGGTGTGGAAACTGAAGATGGAATAGGTGATACATATACTTGAGGAAGGGTTGTTTAAATAATAATTATTTTTATTCAAGGATGGATTTATAGCCCCTGTGAACTAATAGAGACAACTAGACCAACTCCATTTTCATAACCCAAAACTAAACAATATCTTAGAATCAAAGTAAGAAACAAAACCCGATATCCAATGGAAACCTGAGGATTGAAATGAGAAAGGGTTCATCACGTCCTTCCCATTCCTACCTATGGAGTTTTTAAAATCATACTCCATCAACCATGACATCTCAAAGTAACATAGGGATCTATAATAAGTAAATTCCTCTAAAGGGATAACCTATCTTTAATACCATTGTTTCATGAACCAACCGTGTTGACCCCAAAATAGTCACCTGAGTAAATATTTGACATGGACCATAGGGAGTTCCAGATCCCTATAGTCGTGAAACTAGTGCCACACATTAATAGAGTAAACAGAGGGACTGATTTTTTTAAAAAAAATTAACAAACAACTGAAGAGTGAAAATGAAATAGAATCACCGAATATATTTTTAAATAAATGAAGGTATTTATTTTATATTGAAATTGATATTACAACAGCTGAGTAATAGATCATAACAGAACATGACGACCACACCAGTACATGTGACCTCAAGGGTTACTCTACGATACAAAGAAAAACCATTGCCCATGGTTATCAATACCATTATGAACATGATCCAATGAATAAAATTAATAAATAACTATAGGTGTGAGTATTAAAACATAGTAGGGTAGGCTGACTAATCTATTCCCAGTTCAATTCATTTGAAATAAAAGAAAAATAAACGTCATGTTTGGAATACAATGTATAATGAAATGTTTTTCATGAATTTTCCTTTTTTAAAATAAATCACAGTCCAATTCTCTTTTCCCATTCGAAAAACTGGGTTTATTTCACTTAATGAAACATTTACATTTTAATATGGAATGTGATTCATTCATTTCAAAAGGACACAAGAGAGTATAAAAATATTTCCATTTAATTTTTTTATAATTCTTTAGAAACTTACTCACCAGTTTAAAAGAAAGATACCACACATGATAGAGAAATTATAATCACGCACTAATGAAAATAGAAATAAACACACATGGGTAACCATTTATCTTAATCATCAATCATAAGAAACTATGTTCCAATAGACACGGGTGATCCTCAGAGATCGTGAATAATCTAGAACATACTAATACATGATACCCATCCCCAGAAACATGCCTAACATGATAAAATCAATGAATCCTAAATAATCCTAGTAACCCTAATATAGGATAGACCAAAGGGAAATACCATAGTAATAAACTCAATATATCTACTTACTATGGGCCACAATCTATAATGAAATATTTCCAGTGAAGAAGTATTTCTCAAAAAATTATATCACTATTCCATGTTTCAATGTCTCATGTAAAAGGGGTTGTACCAACTAATGCTAATAGAGCATATAATCACATTAATATTTAACAACAATTCAATAACATGCATCACCCCAAGAAACCCAGAGGATCGATCTCATTTCATTGAAAAAATAGTTAATGAAGGATTCCATACTGAGGATCACTCATTCCCATTATCTATTTTATGTATTACAAAGCGATGAAAACTCATCCACTAATCCTAAATAAGGTAAGAGAATAATCCAACAGTGGTTTTCATAATAAATACATTCACCACTTTCACCAAGGTTCTAAATGAGACTCAAAATATATTCACAAAAACAATATTTATCAAATAACCAAATAACCAATTTTAAACAGGTGTAAACACCCCATTTAAAACTTTTTAATCATTTTATGTAATTCCATTTTTAGAAAAAATACTCATTTCCAAGTCAAGCCATTTTCATTAAAATGAATAAAGGGACATTAGTCCCCACACATACCGAATACACATCTCATTTAAATCCAAAAAATAACTTTGAAAAAACATTAAAGGAAATAAAATAATCATTTAATATAGAAATTATTTATTTATAAATCCAAACCATGCATTAAATATTAAAAAACAACCACAAAGGCCAATAATTCATTTTATCAAAGACATGGTGCACAACATTTAACAAAAAATTACATTTATCAACAAAAAAGGTTGAAATAACTAATTTTAACCCTAAAAACATTTCAAATATCCCAAATAATTAATTTATATTCTAGGGAGCCATGAAAAGAAATAAACCAATGAAAATTATATTATAATGGAATGTGCAATGTGGTAACCTACCTCAAATCCATAGCACATCGACAACACATACCTAGAACCACATAGTAAGGGTTCGAGAAGCCAAGAATATCTAATAAGAACCTTATGAAAACTAAAAACCCAATATAAATCACGGGGATACAAAAACATAGGTCGACATTACCATATTGGAAGAAAACATGAAGAGAAAATGGAAGAAAGAGAAATAGGGTGAAGAGATGAGGGGAAATACCTTGAAGGTATAGCCTAGAATGATGAATAAACCCAAGATCTACACCAAATGAGTGGGGATAAGTCTTGAGGAATGAGGGTATAAATCACTCATGGTCTCAGGAACTAGGAGAGGGGAGGAGGGGGAATTTTGGGTTTAAAAACGGAGAGGGAAAAGATAGAATTTCATGAATTTTTAAATACGAGCAACACCCATAGTATGACATCATATTATATCAAACTATGAAACAAAAGTTCTGTTGATACTATCTAATATGGGTATTACCCCACATATTGAACACATAGTTTCTCCAATTCTGTGAAAATTGTGTGGAAGGCTTTGTTCGAAATTTCAATCCTGCCACGTTGTTACTTCAGTTTGGCCACACGGTTTACCGAACCATGCACCAACCATGCACAGGCTACTACAATGTCAAAAATCCCAAAATTAATCCATGAACTTTTGAAAAACCTGAGTATCAACCACATGTTAAAATAATAATTAAATTATTCAAAATTTTACCACCATCACACCCATAACCTGAGAGAGAAACCACAATCCCAAAATTGCTGGAATAGAAGATGAAACTGAAAAACTTGGTGGGAAAATTAAGAATAATAAAAATATAATGATAAATAACTACACACAAATTCTATTTAATTAAAAATAATATCATGATATGATATTTCATAATCAATATGGATTGGTAAATAACTGAAAACATATTCTATTTAATTAATAAACCAGAAATAAAATGAAATATGAGATAATATCATTCTAAATATATCTTGTATAAAAATAACTTAGTTACTAATTAAGGAAATGATTAATTATTTGATGTGATGTTTTAGACACATTATACCTCTACAATCAATATATATCCTCATGAAATTCTAAAACTGATGTTCATAAAACCATTGAATTCAGTCAATTGATTTATCTCATGAGACATGCTAATATGTTGAGGGGCTATTTATAATTGGGCCCCACCCATGTCTATAAGAAAAAATTTCCTCCTATATAAAATAATAAATTTAATTTAAAAATAATGTTTCTAATTATTAAATATCTATATTATGTAAAGAATGCATATTTATCAATATTTCTCTAATAAATCAAATAATTATCAATGAAAAAATTTTATATAAAAATGTTGTAAGGATTATGAAATAATTATAAAAATTAAATAATAATATTTTTATTTAATAAAGATAAAATTTTCAATGAAAATTTATTATAATCATGTGATTATTTCAAGATAATGTAAACAATCATAAAATAAATAGAGATTGTAAAATAACTCTTACAATATGGTAATTTTCAGTTCCAAATCCCCCAAGATAAAATAATTAAAATTGAAACATAAAAATCAAATAAGTATTAATCTATCATGATATTAAATATCATATGGGTATTATATATAACTTAATAAATAAATTATGTGTATAATATTACAATGTGCCTCGATGAAGAGAAATTGAGGTGAAGTCCCTTACCTCATGCTACCTTTTCATTGAACATTATTTTAACTCATGTATAGTGGTTTTAAAAATGTTATTAACTTATAAGTGAAATATATTGAAATTTATAATATCATATATGATTATTTTACAACATATAATCACGCTTCTATTTATAATCATTCATTATTTTCATTATTTCGTGTGACAATTTTCTTATTTTCTCATCTGTTCTTTCACATGAATGTTCAGGTTCCTTTTCATATTTATGGTTTCATCAACTAAAAAATAATAATAATGAAATTATTATCTAGTTTATATATCAATTATACTTTAATATTAATTTTTAAATATAGTTTCGATAAATGATGTATGTCGTGATCATAGAGACGGTAGGTTATACGTACGAATGAGTAACGATTCCATTTTCATGGATCATTATGTAAAACCGGTAAGCAAACATTTTTCTATACATAATTATAATTATATCATATATAACATATTATTTCATTACATATACTTATATATCATCTATATGGTGTGGTAGTAAAAAGAGAGTCACATAGGTTCATGATGGCAGTATTCCACACGTACATAATCAATGTTATCATCATTCAGTGATTCAAAAGGTAAGAAAAATGATACATTACCTTTGAATAATGATAAATAGGTAATTAATATCATTATTATATCACTTATATCATAAAAATTCATTCAAATTATCATTATTTTCTTCTATGTAATGAATTATAAAAAAATTGATCACATCTCTTTGCGAGGATGTAATCCACCGTACACACGATGGATATTATCATATATTATATGGAATGGAAATTTAGAAAAATGTATATATTATATAATAAATTTTAGGGTATAATTATATTTTAAAAATTATATATATACTTTATATAAATCATCATACTCAATTGTGAGACGTTGTAATTGAAAAATGAATGACATCGGTTTGCAAGGTGGTAGACCGCTGTACACATGAATCATGATTCCATAACCCATTTGATGTAAGTGGGGATGATTTTAGGTCATTAAAATAACAAACAAAATCATTTTTATATTTTATATACTGATTTTATTATAACAAAAGGGTTTAATAAAAATGGAAGGTGTTGGAGAGAGAAATGAAATAAAAATGCTCATTGATGAATGATACCTCTTCTTCTGGTAACCTCTTTATGTTTGCACTAAAATCCATAATTTGATAGATTTATGCCCAATATAAGGCTTATAGAATGATTGGATTTATTTATTCAGTAATTGGGGAAGCAATTACCTGAACCTAAAGAGTTTTAAGATGTGAATAACAGATAATATATTGTGGCATTTTATATGTGACATATGTGAAACAATTGTAATCATTTGAAAAGAAAAAGTTGTTCCCACATTATTCACATAACCAAAGGTTAAAAAATATGGTATTCTCAATAATTATCAATTATATATTTTTAATGAAAAAAATAGAATTTATAAAAGTTTTTAGGTCTTTTTGACCCTTATCTTTTTTGTTTAATCCCCGATATATCCATTTTTAACTTAATAGTGGTAAATATTTTTTAATATTTTCACTATTCATATTGGTAAAATTTATGTTGAAATTGTTAGATAATATAAATTATTATTATTCCAAATATATAATAAATTTTTTGAAATTAAATTCCGCCAAATTGAAAATTTGAATTTAAAATTAATCCTATATATTCGGCGAGACAAAATATTTTCAAAGAAAAATTTTATAAATGTTTAAAAAGTTTTTATAAAAAAATTCTATATGAAAATTATTAAAATTAAAAAATTTAGATAAATATATATATTTTTTATATAATATTTATTTAAAACTAAGTTTAAAATATTATTTATCTTCTTAGAGAATTTGAACAAAAATTATGTTTTCAATTAAAATATAGAATTTTTCATTATTCATAAAAAAATGAAATGTTTTAGTAAATCCCAAACAATTAACACTAAGATAATTTTGATATTATGATATCAAAAATTAATTTTATTTTATAGATAGTTTTTTAATTTTTTTTTAAAATTAATTTTAAATTATGTGCACAAGGAGTGTCAAAACCATTTTTTAGATAAAATCTTTAAGTGTTGTATTCTATGAATCTTAAATAAATAATGACATAAAAATTCAATCAATATATTACTAATAATGTTTTTTGAATTTGGATATACCCTTAACAAAATATCCACATCATAAAAGGGTATATAAAGTATCCTATTATTTATACTATACTGCAAATGGTTCGGGAAGGGGAACAACTAAGATACAAAAAAATCACACACGCACACAAATGCATGAATTTTTGAAAATTAAAAGACCATACCTCCCTGACAGTTGACATGGACCGTAGTCACTAGGATAATACCTAATATTAATTAAATATCCCCTTCCTAAGAGAGAAATTGAGGTAAAAATATTATATAAAATTATGAATAACTAGGTTTTTACATTGAAGAACATTTTTTGAAAGTGAATATACAGGCAAAGATAATATAAATAATTATAGAGAGTTATAGAGGTCATTGATCACAAGAATGTGTGTTATCATTAAAAATTTAAAGAACTAAAAACAAAAAATCATTAATGATTTAAAATTCTATTTTTTCATCGGATATGAAGGTAACGAGAGAAAATTTTAACTTCTATATTATTTTCCTAAATATGAAAAATTATTTTTCATAATAAGAATATAATGAAGTATACTTAACTGATATGTTTTTATTTCATAATAACACTTTCATCCGTCGGTTGTGCTTCCATAAATTTCAAAATTTTCACTTACTACAAGAAATGAAAATATGAAACTTAATTTTTTATATGAATGATTCACTAAAACTCACTATTAACATATCATAATATCACAAATAGATTCATAAGTCATTACTTATATCTCTATTTATTATTATAAAAAAATGGTTAGAACAATTTATCCAATATTAATAAATCTCTATATTTTTATGTAATGCATTATTATATATAACCTCATATAATTTTAAACAAAAACCATTTCATAAATGGTTAACCATATGACCCTATAAAAATATTAATATCTGACAATTTTGAAAGAGGGTCCATGAATTTCAAAAATTATCTTCTCATTACTTCCCAAAATGACACGAAGAAACACTTAATCACCACATACCAAATATGTGAATACCTTCATCATATATTTTATTAAAACATGGTAATAAAATAAATTTCCATAAAAAATTAGTGATAAAATACATTATTTCTTATTCCTAAAGTAAAAAAATATATTATTAGATATATTCCTTCAATCCAAAGAAGGTCAAAACACCATTAATGATAGTATAACCCATTTTTTTCAACAAATCAATAATCAATATAAATGTAGTTAGAAATATCTAATTTATATTATCCATATAAAATGTATTATTATTCCATCATCTTTATCAAAACATTCATAACATAATTAGGGTTATCTTTCCATTAATCTTGACTTTTCAAATAAGTTAAAATTATGGATAAATAATTTTTATTGGTCATCTGTACCGTTCAATAGAATCTTTAAAATCCTTAATTTAAATGTATTATAGTACAATCCTTATACATTAAATAAGTATCATAAAAACGATATAATTGATAAAAATACTCAAATGAAATAATTCTTCAATCAAAACACAAGAACATTTGTCATTACACTTCTTATCTGGTAATTGCACAAGCTTGACCATGATCAATTATCTTCCATGGAGGAGTATTCCTTTGATAATTAAGACATTGATTTTAATAGTTCCCCATTCAATTCTAGTAAAAGAATTCTATCTTATAATTTTTTCCCTAACCCAGAAATCATAATGACAGTGGCATTACCCACCCCACTTGTATAAAACAGTCATTTCTTTAAAAACAATAACCAGGGTGTTTCTTTCCACAATTATAAAATGTCAGAAAATCCTTCTTCATCCTCTTCCCTTTGTGAATATTTTCCATTGTTATCCACTTCTTCACTTTATTTACTTCAAATACATAATTAATATGGAATTATTTCAATAATTTTTTTGAACAGGATACCACATCATTATAATATGAAACTATTTGAGAGACTTGTTTACTTTGAATTATTATCTTAATCCCATCAGAGAAACAATTATCCTAACAGTTTGGATTATGTGCATTGATTTGGTTCTCATTTGTTCTTATAGGATAAATTTCTAAAAAATGGTATAGGCTATATTAGATCATATCATTATGAAACATGATCAATTATAGAAAAACTAGATAAATACATACCATAATTTGAAAAAATTTAGGCATTTCCAATTTCTAAAAAATAGACATAGTTTTATTTGGTAAATTAAAAAATTATTCATAATAGATTATAATGAAAATGTGAATTATCCGAGGAATATTCCCCAAGAATTCGAAACTAGGTTCACATTAAGGCTTATTTTCATGTACTAGTAGAAGATCTGGTAATTCCCAATGTGACCTTTTCATAGATATTACCCCTAGGTACATCTCTTCCATACCCATAAAAACTTATAGTATAAAAAATTGATAAATTCCTAGAAAAAACCTCAAATTCTCCACCTTATGAAAACCTTATGATTTTATTATATACATATCCTCAAATGCTGTGATAGTGTTATGATCCCTAATATAGGTAGTTATAAATCAATTTCCAAATGTTTCTACTAAATTTACATTGATACGAACTATTACAACCCCAAACATAGTAACCAAAACATAGTACCTGATTTATTACATTGATATAAGATATATGGAATCACATCCCAAAATACTAAATAGCTTAGTGGCCTTTGTAAACTAGATAAATTCTTGAGTCATGCATTACATTTGAAAATAAAAATTTCATCATAATATTTTTTAATTTATGAGTTACATTATTACCTATATCATATCCTTTCTTATCAAACATAGTATACTTCATTGATTATTGGGAAAGGGAAAAAATAAATGTGAGATCAGATGATTATTAATAGTTTAGTAATGAAAATGAAGTCCAGAATAAATAAGCATGATAAAAATTTAAAGTTAAATAAATAAACACATAAGGAATTTATGTAATATGAATATCATGATAAGATAATGCATAATCATATGAAATGGTAAGTAAATAAAAATTCCTTACATTTAACAAATTAACTTGGAATGAAATGAATCCTTAGATAATATCATTATAAAAATATAAGGGAAAATAATATCAGATTTCATAGTGAAGAAAATTATTAATTATTTTAATTCATGTGTTAGGAACATGATACCTCTACCATCAAGATATATACATTAGACAATTTAAAATTGGTTGGTCTAAACCTACTTAAGTCAACCAACTAATTTTTAACATGATACATATTGATGCATCAAGGGAATATCTATAACGAGGCCCCACCCATTTTCACATATTCAAATAATTCATCATATATCAAATAAAATATATAATTCCTTAACAATATTCCTTATCATAAAATATTCACATTCAGTAATGGATACAAATTTATCAATATTTCCCCAGTCAATGAAATAAATTTCTATGTAGACACAAAATGTATATATGGTAAACAGTTTACGAAATAATAATATCTATTAAAAAATAATATATATATTTAATATAAATGTATTGTATAATGATAAATTATCACATGAATGTGGTTTTTTCATGTAAAATTTAACAAACATAAAATATTGTGATTTTGTATAATAACTTTTACCACGTGGTAATTTTCAAGTCCAATACCCTTGGAAGATGTAATATAAACTGAAACATAAAATTCCTTAAATATGAACAAATCATGATATTAAATGTAAAGGGTTATTATATACACCATATAAAAGAAATTATGTGTAAAAATCTACAATATACATGAACTACGGGAAATTGAGATGAAGTCATTTACATTAGACTTCCTTTTGATTGAATGTTATTTAACATGATGTATAGTGATTTTAACATGTTATTAACAAATTCCAAATTATAATTAATATTTATAATGTCATATATGTTACTTTTATAACTTCTTATCTCCCTTTTGTTAATAATATTTCATTATTTTCATTATTTTATGTGTTAATATCCTTGTTTTATCATTCATTATATAGCGAGCAGACCCCATATAGCCCAAAGATGGTGTCTTATATCAATTAAATTTGCATGATCACAAGGAATCAAATCCTAAAGGACATAAGTGTTTAGTAGTTTTGGGAACCCAAATACATAAATGAGTCTTGTATTACAAACAAATACACTAATTAAAACATATTTTTTTCTTCAAATTAAATACATAAATAACTTCCTGGATAACTCTAATCCATCTACTATATACCTATATATATTTCATATTATGCTTCATGGATTCCTGGGGAAGGAAACATAATAAGGGTGAGATCAAATTCAATGTAATGGAGAAATATTCTGGAAATAATAATGAATCCACGAGATTAATATGTAAGGGATGGTAAATAATAGAACACACATACCATATAATAATGAAACCGAGAAGCAAGTGCATAAATAATATGGATGTATAATAACTGAAAAAACATTCTAGTCAAATAACAAGATAAGGAAAAATAAATATAGAAAGGTAAGAAATGGAAACACATTCCATTTAACCATTAAAATGATAACGAATCGTATCCGTAGATATGTCAATGAAAAATCTCATGGTTGAGTAATAAATAAAAAAATATGAGGGATATTCATTATTATGAGAAACCATTTTTCCTAGGTACATTGTACCATTACTGTCAAGTCCTTTCAAAATACAGTTTTCAAAATTATGGGTATAAAACCATCTATGGTGGAAATCCAGATGAATTATCCTATGAGACTATCAATGCATCAAGGGTAAACCTATAAATTGGCCCCAACAATGTTTCATAACCCCAAAACATTTGTCATATATCTAATAATTTATTTAACAATGTACCTTTTCAAATATCAGTATGGATTAAGAGACTAATATTTATCAATATTTTCTTAAATAATTGATTAACATTCAAAGTAGACACTATATAATAATGATATACCTTTTATTAAATGAATATATGCATCATAAAAGATACAATAAAATATAGAAAATTACATGTTCAATGATCATATGAAATTGACCATTTGAATTAGATAAAAGGAATAAAGGAAGATAATGTTAATATTATCCTTTCCAAATAAATCATAAACCATCAAAAGGAAGATTAATGATGGAATTAATAGAACATACCCCAGGTGGAGTAAAATAAAGGGATTTTCTCATTAATGAATAGAAATAAAATATAAATAACATTTGAAAACATTCTTGATAAAAATAGAATTATTATTTGAAAAACCTCTAAAAACTTGTTATTTGAAAACCACTTTTGAAAATAATTTCTTGAAAAATTAAAATTTTTAACATAAAAAATAATATTATAGTAAATGATGGTGGGTAAGTCCATACAAGACGTATGAGGTAAAAAAATTCCTTTTACATGGATAATGGTTAGAAAAATGCCTTCTTCAGAAAGAGAAAAAAATATTCCTTTGAAAAAGTAGGAAATATTCAAAAGGATAAAAATTTCATGACCAAATAATTTTAAATTTTTTTTAAAAAATTTTAAACAAAAAATGAATTTTTAGAAAAAAATTGTTTCTCTGACTAAAGAGGTAAATGATGTTACAATTTATTAAAAGAAATTTTTAATCATTTTGACTACCAAAGAGTGGACAATGGTACTAATATTTAAAAAATTTCATAAAACCCCATAATAGAGAAAATTAATGGTTTTATTGAATATTGTTCATATAATTTCCTCAATTGAAAATGAATGACTAGTAAAATTATTCATGAGTAAAATAATCATTAAACATTCCAATGTGTCCCATACAACTCTGAAACTTTTTAAATTATATTCTTCATAAATGAATTAAATTATATGAATGTTATAATATCATGACAATAATTTGATTCATTATATATCATGTAAAAGTTTATTATATACACATTATAAAAGAAACTAGGTTCAGAACAAAAAATAAGTCTCAATGGAATGTATATTGAGATAAAATCAGATATCTTGTTTTTCCTTTTGAGTGAAAGTCCTTTAAATTACTATATAATAAACATATGATTATTTTATACATTATTTATAACCTTTTTCATGTTTATCATTACATTAATTTAACTTTTTCTATATTTTATACAACCACTTAATTAATTATATTTACGTAATGTGTTTAGAAAAAATTCAGTTTATGTGTTGAAAACAACGTTGGTAGGTAAAATATAGTCAAAGGGGTTATTATATAAAATATAAAGAGTAATAATCATGAAATAATTATCATATTTATACATCAATTATATTTTTAAAATAAATCATTACATACAGTTATGAAAAATGAATTAACTTTACAATCATGGAGACAGTAGGTCGTACGTGAGCATGAGCAACGTTCCCATTTTTAAATGATCCTCATGGGAAGAAGGTAAGTAAAACCATCTATTTACATAATGATAATTATATCATAAATAAAATGGTATTTACTCATATATACTTATATATATAATTATTGTGATGTAAAAGGAATCACGTTGTATCGAGTAGGCAGTAGGCCACACGCCCAAAATAACATTATCTTAAGTGTCTGTGAAAATATAATATGGATAATGATATATATATATATATTATTAAATTTATATAAAGGTAATTATTTCATGAATATCATATATATGTTTTTTAGGTCGCATGTATTTATTTAAAACCATCCTTCATATGTTTTTGTATAGTGTGAACGAATCACGCCACTTTGAGGTGGTGGTAGTCCACACTAACTATAATGATGTTATCGTATTAATGTAAAATGGAAAATATTAAAGGTAAGTGTCAAAATGTATTAAAGAAGTTTAAATAAGTAATAAATATCATATGTATCATAAATAAACAATGTTTCTATCATAATTCCCACCAAGAGAAGTGGTAATGGAAAAATGGACAATCCTCATTTTGGGAGGCGGTAGTTCTTCGTACACAAAAACATTATTTTAGTTACCCATTAGATAAAATTGTGTGTATATTTAGGCATAAATCTTATCATACATATATAATAATATATTTATGATACTAGTGATGATATCAAATCATAGAATAAGATGAAATAGTGTGTATGTTTAGGCATAAACCTTAGCATAAATACATAACAGTATATTTAGGATATTAGTGTTGTTATTAAATAATACAATAAGAATGTTTTTGGGGTTCATAATACGAATAAAACTAGAGATCTTGATAGAAAGCATTACCTATTAATCGGGTAACTTCTTTAGGTTTGTACCAAAAGGATTCCTTCGAAGTCTTCCTTCCAAAAAAGGGGATTCAAGGTTTATGGGAGTGATATTTGGAAGCACCTTTGGATGATTAGGTAGGAACCTAAGTGGTTTTAGAGGTTTAAGGAATGGGGAGATATTGTGGCCTTTTACATGAATGGAAAATCACTCACATAAAATATTTGCAAACCACTTAGGTGTACACATTATATCACCTAAAAAAGTAATAAAAACCCAAAAAACAATAATGGAATGTTTAAGGCCGAGATATGGTTATCCAATCATATTTTTACAAGTTGATAGGTCATTTTGGCCCCTAATTTAAATGTTTAGTCCTTTATTAAGGTTAATTTTTCATAATCGTTGTAATTAATTTTAATTACTTTCCCCAATCATTTTGGTAAAAAACAATATTTTATTATTAGAAATTTTATATTATTCCAATTCAAAATACTAAAACCATTTTTTC
Organism: Viscum album; assembly: GCA_963277665.1. Taxonomy (NCBI): domain Eukaryota; kingdom Viridiplantae; phylum Streptophyta; class Magnoliopsida; order Santalales; family Viscaceae; genus Viscum; species Viscum album. The sequence continues at coordinate 563,764,122 of OY728134.1, read as the reverse complement.
AAATTCCAATCACAAGATGGGTAGTAATTAATTGAAATTTAATCCCAGAAGTAGGATGACAATGATGGTTTTTAATGTAAAAACGTTTGACAGTTTCCATGTTTTTATAATTTTTTCATTATGAAATTGATTATAATGAAATAAATTGTATTAATTGATTATGATTTTATCTAATTAAAGTTTAAAACCAATATAAAATAAAATTAATTCTTATAAATAAATTATATGAAAAAATAATTTTGAACTAAAACTCAATTTCATTACAATTCATTAAAAATTCAAATGCCTCAAAAATATATAAAAAATTCACCGTAACCAAATTATCATGTTTTTAATTCAAATATGATGTTTATTTTGATGTATTAAATCAATGATTGTGTCAAGAGTCTGAATTAAAATGGGTTCTCTTTTAAAATGAGGTAAAATTGCATTTATATAAATATATGTTTTTATGTGCAAAAAAAGTTTTTTCTAATATTATATACGCAAAAACTAATGTATGTATATAAATAATATTTTAATTAATATAATATAGATATATATTAAGTTAATATCACTCACTAAGTTAAATGAATTTAATCAATAATTGAAAAAAAAACTTTTTGAGCATTAAAATAGTTTTCTATAAAAATAATAACTTCCTATTCAATTTCTTCTTGTATCCTTTTATAATAAATTTGTAAAAATTAATTAATTATATATTTTTATAAGCCATAATTTTCATAATTTATTATTTACCCTTCATAACTACTATTCTAACGACTAGTTAATATCTTAGTAAAATTTAATAATATCTTATTGTTTGATAAATGATGGTCAAGCCTTCGAGGAAGGTAGCTCTTGCCTATAACACATGATAACTCTGTGTTACGTGCATAAAAATATATTGAATCTATTTTAAATAGTAAATATATTATAATGTATCTAGATATTATATTACCTTACATGCTTGGTGTCGCGTGTCATACACACTATCAAATACAAGGTTCTTACTTTAGATTTGAGAGGCATCACATTCTCCCCACTTTATTTAAATTTCATCCCCAAAATTTAAACTTCTTAATTGTGATATATTTTTTGATATTTCATATGTTTGAAATAAAACATCGTGAAATGGTTTCATAAGTAATCCTCAATAAAATAGAGAATGGAAAGTACAAAGGTCACATAGACTATCATGTAACTAGGTCTCTAAGTGGGATAACATTGGTTGAAAGTAGAGATAAATACATTGAGGAAAAGCATAAATGTATATAGGGAGTAAATGATTTTATTGAAATGGAAAGTGAATGATTAATACAATTCTTAGGGCCTCAAATTCCAAAATATATGATGTTATAAGAGACTATCAGTTCGAAAGAAATTAATTAGTTAGGATAGTATTTTATTATGAAGTTATTTTCCTAATTTTTTCTAATTATTTTATTAACTATGAATATAAGTAAATAATATTACGATATTGGAATAAATTTCAAAGGAGATATCCTAACTTTTGGTTGTGCTTCGATCAAATTATAATTCATTCCTTTAATACTAGATATTAGTTACCAATAATTAATTCTTATGCCTGAAAAACTAGAAGAAAAATTTAAATCATCATAAGACCTATAAAATAGTGAGTCAAACTATTTGTATTTTATTATATTCCAAAACCAATATGGTCAATAGATTAATATCTAATCCTCAAAAGTGATTCTATTGGTTCATCATTGACATTTATTCGTAAAATGGTTTAACTAAAAATATGAAAAGTTTACTAAGACATTTTGTAGGTCAGTGTTTGGAATGAAACTCTTATCACCCTATGGTCAAGCGTTTAAGACCAACAACCTTGCTTGATTTTATGGGTTGTCACCCGACTTAGTGATTTTCCTTTCTAAAACCATATTAATATGATTTTAAAAAAAATATATTTTCGAAATACTTGAAATGAAGTTAAATACTAAATATATTTTTGGACTAATGTTTTCAAAACTATCATAATACATAAATACTTTATCCATTTATTTACAAATAGTTTCTTCCTTGGTCTAGGGTTCTTCTGTAATATCATTTGCAGGATTCCAAAATCATGAAACCATATCTTCAATCTAAAAAAACAAATGTTTAACCTAGGATATTCATTCCCATTTTCTATTTAAATCCTTCATAATCATTTTTAAGGAAAATTTTATTTTTCCTAAGAATATCCCTAGAGAGTGTCAAACCAAGTATGTAGTAAGGCCCATTGTCATATACTAGGTTACCCAGAAACAAGCTTGTAAAAACATGTTGTAGTTTTTACTCAAAGGTGGATATGTCCTAGAACCACATCAACATTTATTATCTAGAAAGGTTAGTATTTAAAGTAATACTCACATAATCTATGCCTTACCAAAATAAAAGGGTGTTACTCTATACATATCATCAAATTATACCTTAGGGTTATGTTCTCTAACCAATGTTTTCTAAAATCTAGTTTCCAAGGTTTCGAGTAAACTTCCTTTGATACCAGCTATACCACCCAACCCCAAATATCTTGGAGCCAATGTCTACTATCGATTATATTATAATTATTACAATTAATCAAATCCCAAATGGTTGAATACTTTAGTAGTCTTGGTAAACAAGATACATAAATGAGTCTTGTATTAAAATATAATACACTAATTATAATATATTTTTATTTTATAAATAAATAAATAAATAAATTTTAGGGTAACAATAATCCATATACTATATCCTTTCATAGATTTCATAGAATTATTCATGGATTCATAGAGAAATAAATGTAATCAGGGTGAACTAAAATGTGTAGTAAGGGAAAAATATAACATAGTAAATAATATATCACTGAGTGTAAAAATTATGTAATTGTAAAAAATGTAAGAGTTGGTGTACTAGAACCAACTATTTGTGCTTTGATTACATGGATATTTAATGTATTACATATTGTTTATTGTTTTGCATGACTATGATGTAATAATGTCCCAGAGTATTTGTTGCATTGATAAGGTCATGGCAGTTCTCTGCAATGATAATAACCTTGAAATTTTATAAAATTATTCTTAAATATAGTTATTCAGTTGGATGACAAGATATTATGGGACACAAAGCATACAAACTCTTAGGTTAGAGTTCTCATAAGCAGATGAGACTTCCTCTCATGAAGTTCACATTTGGTAATCTGCAAGATATGAGACTATGAGAACATACCCGCCTATAGAAATATTGCATGTTTTGGTGTCATTGGATATTACTATTTGTGATAATTTATAACGATCCTTAGACTTTAATATTATCATTAATATGTGTCATGACTCACCCACTTTGATTTACTGATGAAAACCATCACAAAGACAGTTGGCGGAAAGTAGGGTGCATTGGGTGTGTCCCGAGTGGCTTGTTATTAAATGATATGTCGAGAAAAAAATTTCCCCATTTATTTATGGATGTTCATATCTCGACCCTTTGATTGAAATACAACCATCACCAAAAAATCCATGTTCATGGTGTAACAAAGAGTTTATTTCAGGTAGTTAATGAATGACGTATCAAGCACAATGGTTGATGACACTATCCTGAAAACCGCTTTATGAGATATTGAATTGAAGGGATTGTATTACATAGTGAACATTCGTATGTGGGTGTCATTTTGGAGACTTTATGTTTTTTTTCAAGGGTGCCTTTTCTAGTTCCTAGATAGTACTATTGGACTTTTGGAAAGCCCGTCTAATGCCAACGAGAAAGAATCCTAGATAGTCACACAGTAAGTGTTCCTGGTGGTCTTGGTTTAATTATATTTGAATTTAATTTATAAATATTACTCTCAGGACAATGTTATAATTTTATTCAAGTTAAAATGATTTCATATATTAAATAAATATTTATTCACTGAATTGTGGGTAAAATATATATTTATTTATTTATTTTTATAACATAAAATAAATATTTAGTTTTTAAATAAAATATTTATTTAATAGAATAAAATATTTATATATTTTTTCTAGAGTTCAAAAAATGGTAGTGGAGTTAGAGCGGACAAAGGCGGGTATGCTAGTAAAATAGTTATTTACAAGATGATAAATAACTATTGTACTAGTTGGAACAAATTAAAACAATGCCTTTATTATTTTTTGATGTGGAATATTATTTATAATTATGTTTTTCACAAGTTGGCACACCATAAATAATTATGTGGTATTATTATTAATAGTAAGGGTGTTCTCGAAGGTTATGAATGTATTTAAATGCAATTATGCAATTAAATATTATAACTGAATCTGCATGTCTATAAATAGACACATATTTCTATTGTGCCATGTATCAAAATGCACACCCAGTGAATTGAGAATTGTTGAGCTAAACAATTTCTCTCTCAAATTATCTTCCCATCTATCTCATGAACAATAGACATTTTTCAAGGATGATGAATGAGCGATCAAGAATGACCGACACATGACACTCGCTTCACCGCCCTAGCACTCGGAGAACGACCAGTGTCGATCGGAGGCCATCGAATCATTTTTGGATCACCACTATAGGGATTCTAGTTTGGATCCCTATAAGCGCAACAAGATAATCCAGAAGGGTCATTTCAGATGATCAACATCATCAATTTAGAAAATAATGAAGATGCATGTATTATTTTCATTATGAAATTAATTAAATTAATTATACAAATGATGTGCATGATCCTCTAAAAAGGATTCATTCCTCTTCCTTATTTATCTAAATCAATGATTCTGTTCTGTGGAGACTGAAATTCATCATCGTATTGATCATGAAATAAGGATTGATCATGGTAGAAATCGAATTTGGGTGTCGGGCCAACCATGCTTCCGATACGCCCAGAATCATCAAGTGGTATCAGAGCAGTTACATCATGTTTTTATAATTATCTAAATATTTCATTGATGATTTAAGATTTTAATAATTTAGTTTTTTCAGTTCAAGTTAATCATTATACAAATCTGAATCTCAAGATCTTTTCCTCCTCTTTTGTTTCACGTTCACCTTATAGAAACATTATTTTTCTTAAATATTGATCAAAATAAAATAGAGGATCTCAACCAGAGGTTCCAAATGATCATGGTTGTACAAAAGAAGAACACAAGGCATGTATTCAGCAGAACACACCATATAGTCAAGGTTCAATTCATCAAGTCTGGTCAGCAAAACCATGTTGTATCATTGGTGTTGGTCTAAGTCTTAATGACTCTGTGTGTTGACCATGAATAAGAGGAAAATGGTTTTCGGATTATACACCTTGTGGACCAGTAAATACGTCGTGTAGTTACTTCGGGTTAGGGTTGAAACTTGTACCCCGTACACATATTTCTCGGCTGGAGACCGCGTAACAGGGAACTACATGGCAGGTGTCACATTGGACATGTAATGTACTCTGAATATTTCTGAGTCACACTCACACATCGTTTCCCTAGGCACGTACTTCGTATGGATGATGAACAATAATACACTCCATGTATTTAAAACTACAAACCATGTACTTATCCTAATTACATAGATTTATTAAAATTTATTATTATATTATACAAACTGTTGAGATGTGTACCATTAGCGGGTGTAAATATGAGGTACAACACATGATAGGTTCTCTATATATATTTGTGTTTAATTTGACATCTGCATAATTTCCATTTCAACACATTGGGTAGTTATGAATAGGAAGTTTATGGGTTTCATAAAATGTAGAAGTTATGTAAAAAAATAAATTTAAATGAATTTATTTGTTTAAAATTATGATAGATGAGAATATCATGGAAATTTAAAAAAGGGCTTAGGATAAAAGGATTTATTAGTTAAATATTATAATTAATTGATTCGAGCATTATTTAACTAAAAAATTAATTATTAAATAAATGAAGTCTAGTTTTATATATGTGTAAATATCATTTTATGTATGAATGATCATAAGATCAAACAAGTCATTTTTATGTGGATGGTTTTTATTATTTTATTTACTTAAATTAAATTTTATAATATGTGAGCCTTCTCCTCATTAATATTTAGGGCCTGCGTGCCCAAGGATTCTTTAATGTCAAACCCTATTTTACTGATCACCTATATGTGAGTTGAAAAAGGATTATGTAATAGATGGAACTCCGAATCTAGTGGAGGTAGTTCAAGGTGTATCCATGAAAAAATCAATCCCAGGAGATAAAGTGGTGGACAAGTGGAAAGTTGTAAACACAAACCCAAAAGTTTCATGGTGTTTCTCTCATATGTCAAGGTTAGTTTATCAACTTATAGATAAATATACCATTAAAAAAACACATGATCATTACCTTTTCATTATTTTATATCTGATAGATTCATAGTTTATCATTATGGATGTTCTCTCACAATCACATATTTAATGAATTAATCAAGCATGAAAGATGGAAGTAAAATAAACCAAGCTTATGGGAAAATAATATCCAGGCATGGTTAATCAATTAAGTATGTTTCACATAATATTAACATGAATTTGATAATGATAATAAAAAATTCACGGATTAGAGATAAAAATCCTTCAAAAAAATATATTAATTCAGACAAAGCATTCTGTTACTTGATTAAGGAAAAAACTCAATAAAACTATGTGTATGACCAACCCTTGTAGGGACGCTTAAATTTATAAAGGAAGCCCTTATGAAAAGTTTCAGGATGACGTAACCATATTAAATTATGAGAAGTAGCCCTTTCTAAACATGGTGTAATATTGGAGGCAAGAGTTAAGGAAATCAAAATTTAGGATTTCAGGATTGTGGAGACAACTCAACAAATCAAGGAGATGCAAGCCCACAATTGGAAAAGACTTTTCTACCTATATACCTTCAAATAGAATGACCAACTCTTGTTGTGGTTATGGAAGGGGAATATGGATCCTTTCTACTATAATTTCATGGAAAATTAACATTCTGAGTTCAATGGTGAGGGCCATTGGTAATTCATAAAATAGTGGGAGACTTCATAAAATTAATTTACTATTTCTCATAAAAATATAATCAAGAAAGTACTAATGATATTCTCATTTAATTATAGAATAAAAATTAGAATATCATCAACCACACTACCCCTACGATCAATTATAGATAAATACTACATCCTCACTGGTAGTAACATCCAATAATAGTTTAGACACCTTCAGTTTATACTACACCATGAATGGAAGTCCTATGTGTTGGAGTCAACATTACCAGATATGCCTTCCTAAGAGGCGATTGATGATGATTTCCTAGTATACGAGAAACATATGAACGACGCAGTCGATGTTCAATGTTGGATGTTATAATCAATGTGTAGTGAGATCATGAAGTCTTACGAGAACATGGATGCATATAGCATGCTAGAGAACCTTCATAGTCTTTACTAGGATAGAGAAAGACATGAAAGGTCTGAGATCTCCAAGGTACTCTTTCATATTAATCATGGAGAAGTTTCCCCAACTAGGCCTCATGTAGTCAAAATAATTGGCTACATTGAGGTCTAGGAGGTTCTAGGGTTTAAAATCCCCAAATAACTGGGCACCGATCTCATTCTTGAATCACTCCCTCAGAGCTTCTCCAGCTTTATTGTTAAATTAAACATGAACAACATTGAGATGTCACTATCTGATCTTCTTATCCTCATTCTCCCAGTGGATAATGATATGAAGTGAGAAAATCCTTCTATCCTTATGTAAAATAATAGGAAAGGTAAGGTGAATATCTTTAAGTAAAAATATTTTTCCTGGTGTTCTAAGAAAAAAAAAGATAAAAGGGGGGCAGGGGAACATGAGGCTGTTTGTTTCACATGTGGAAAGAAGGGTCACTGGAAGAAGAACTGTACTCAGACAAAGAAGCAAGGGAAAGCCTAAGGTGCATTTGTTATCAATTGAAATTTATTCATTTATATGAATTGGGAATTTGATAAAGCTTTTTGTGATCACATATGTATCCAAATATAGGATCCAAGTAGATTTTGGAATGTAAATTTGAGGGGAGGTAGAACTACGAGTAACCAACAGAGAAAGACTTGGTATCATTGTTATCGGGGACTACCACCTCACATTGAAAACTGGGATGATCTTGGTGTTAAAGGGTTGTTTTTTATGTTCCTTCTAAAACCAAAAACATAATTTCTATATCCATACTAGATGCAAATAGATTTTTTTCAGGTTTAGAAATGAATGTTGCTTCTTTTATAAAGATAAATTTTTTAATGGTAGGGAGCATTTATACAACAGTATTTCTGTGTTGTATTAAACAAACCATGTAATGTTAGTTGATAATAAAGATAATTCCCATGACTCATAACACACCCAACTTTGGCATTACTGGCTAGGTCATGTAATTGATAAATTCTTGAAAAAAGTTACATCAATATGGATATTTATATTCTTTTGAACTCAAAATTCTTGGCATATTTCATACAAGTTTACAATACAAAATGACCAAATCCCCATTTAGAGGGAAATGTGAAAGGGAAAAAGAGATTCTTTTATTGGTTCATACCGATGCGTGTGGACCATTTCTAGTTGAAGTAAGGGGTGGGTAATCATACTTCATAACTTTTATTGATGATTTTAGTAGATATGTATATATATATTTAATGAGGAATAAGTCAAATTCCATTGACAAGTTTAAGGAATACAAGAATGAAGTTGAGAAACAACTTGGTAAGGAGATTAAGAATCTATACTCAGACTGAGGTAAGGAATATCTTAATCAAGACATCATTGATTACTTACAGGAGTTTTGGATCCTATCCCAACTCACTCCTTACACACCTCAATTGAATGGTGTAAGAAAAGGGAGGATCCATGCCTTGTTGGACATGATGATATCAATGATGAGTCATGCAAGTCTTCCATTATCTTTTTGATGGTATGAATTACAAACAGCAGCACACATACTAAACCAAGTACCATCTAAATCAATAAATGAAATTACATATGATTTTTGGAGTGGAAGAAAAGACATGTTATCGAATTTACATGTGTTGGTTAGTGAAGCATTTATTAAGGCCTCTTCAGGTATCAAACTCACACCCCGAGGCTCAAAGTGTTACTTTATAGGATAACCTAAGGAATCAAGGAGATATTACCTATACAACCCCTCATAAAAAAAGATTATAGTGGAAGGATGTTCCGTATTTCTATTAGTGGGAGACCGTCTCCAAAATAGATATTGGGAACGTGATAGATTTCTATGATGTTGAGGCTCAAGATACACAAGAATTGGTAGAACAATAGATTCCACAATTCCCCATGGAATAAAGAACTATTCTAGAGACACAAGAGCTATATAGGAGTACACAAGAGGAAAGAGAACTAGAATGGTATGGTTTTATAGTTACCAAGGATGGTGGCACATTATTAGTTTGTAATAATGATCCTCTAACCTATAAGGAAGAAATAAGTGGCCTAAATATTTTCAATTGAAAAGAATCCATGAATTATGAAATGGATTCCATGTACCAAAACCATGTTTGGATTTTGGTAGATCCCACAATTGATGTAAAGCCTATTGGTTGCAAATGGGTATTAAATAAGAAATTGGAAATGTAAGTACAAGTCAGTACCTATAAGGAATGACTGGTTGCAAAATGGTTCAAATAGTGTCAGGGAATTGACTAGGAAGAAACCTTTTCATAAATAGCAGTGTTGAAATCCATCAGAATTCTATTGGATATTACCGCTTACCATGACTATGAGATTTGGAAAATGGATGTCAAAATATCCTTCCTTAACAGGAACCTTCTAGAAGATGTCTACATGACACAATCTGAAGGGTTTGTGACTGAAAAGAAACCAATAAGTGATAAAAGTTTCAGAAATACATTTATGGATTAATGAAAGCATCCATGACATGGATCATTCATCTCGATGTAGACATAATAGAATTTGGTTTTATCGAGAATGAATATGAGCCTTGTGTCTACAAACGGTTTAGTTAAAGGGCAGTCATTTTCCAAATAGTATATGTTGATAACATATTACTTATTGAAAATTAGGTATCAGTCTTACAGTATGTTAAAGAATGGTGCAATTATTTCTTCTTTATGAAGGACTTGGGTGAGGCAACATATATTCTAAGGATATAGATCCATCATGATAGATCCAAGAGATTTTTAGGCCAAAGACAAAGTTTAAAAATTGATAAGATAGTAAATAGATTCAGTATGAAACAATATAATAGGGGATTATTGCCAGTTTCACATGGAATTCATCATTACATGAAAATTTTTCATCAGACACATATGGAATCAATGAAAATGTAAAGGACTCGATACACATCATCGATTGGTTCAGTCATGTATGACATGCTATGTACTAGGCCGGATGTCGCTTATGAAATGAGTGTGGTAGGAAGATATCAAGATGACCAAGGTGTCCACCATTGGATGGAAGTGAAAACTATACTAATGTATCTGAGGCATACTAAGGATAATTTCTTGGTTTATGGAGGAGATGAGGAACCAGTTATCATCGGATATGAAGATGCTAGTTTCTAGTTTGATCGAGATGACATGAAGTCACAAACGAGATACATCTTCTCTTTGAATAGAGGTGATGTGAGATAGAAGAGCTCAAAGAAGAGTGTGGTGGAAGATTATACAGTAGAGTCTGAGTATATCGTAGATTTTGAGGTTTCTAAAGAAGTAGTTTGGATGAAAAGCTTCATATAGAATCTAGATGTGATACCTATCAGAAAATATCCCGTCACATTGTACTGTGATAATACTCCAGTGGTGGATCTCGCAAAACATCCAAGGTCACATCAATGGACAATGCACTTAATTTGGAAGTGTCATCTCTTGAAGGATTTTTTTCGAGAGGTGAAGTTGTAGTGAACGGTATTTCAATGGAAGACAATGTGGCAGAACCCTTGTCTAATATTTGACTCAGAAGAAACATGATCATCATGTGAGGTCTAGCGGACTTAAAGTCATAGGTAGTTTCCTCTAGTACAAGTGTGTGTTTTATTAGAGTTGGTGTCCTAGAACCAACTATTTGTACTTTGATTAAATGTATATTTAATGTATAACATATTTTTCATTGTTCTGCATAACTAGGATAAAATCGTGTCCAAGAGTATTTGTTGTATTGATAAGGCCATGACATTTCCCTCGTACGATGAGAAACATGAAATGCTATAACAATATTCATAAATATAGTTTTTTAGTTGGATAAAATGATATGATGGGACACATAGAATATAGAACGTCATGTATAAATTCACATAAGAAGATGATACTTCCTCTCATGATGTTCGCACTTAGTAATCTCCAAGATAAGAGAATATGAGAACAGACATGCGAGTAGAAATTCTGCATGTTTGGGTGTCATCATATATTCCTATAAGTGAGCATGTATAATGAACCTTAATCATTAATATTATAATTTACATATTTCATGAATCACACAGAATGATTTATTGATTAAAACAGTCATAGAGACAGTTGGAGGGAAGCAGGGTAAGTTGGGTGGCTCACAAGTGGCATGTTATAAATGGATAAGTCGAGGAAAACTTTTTCTATTCCATTTATGGAGGTTGATATCTCGGACCTTTGATTGAAATAGATTAGTCGTGTGAAATTCCCTGGACATGGTGTAATGACGAGTTAATTACATGTATGCAAAGAATGATGTATCATGCATAAATGTTGATGACACTGTCATTAAACCTGCTTGATGATATATTGCGACAATGGGATTATATTACACAGTGAGTGTTCTTATGTGTATGTCATTGTTGCAACTTAAGATCTTTCTCCTGGGTGCCTTGACCCATTTCTAGAATGTACTCCAGGAATTTAGGCATGCCCACATAATGCCAACGAGAAAGAATCCTAGTGGGTCACACACTAAGTGTTTTTGGGGGTCTCGATTAAAATCTATTTGAATTTAATTAATATATATTATTCTCAAGATAGGGGAATAATTTTATTCATGTTAAAATGATTGCATAAAATAAATAAATATTTATTCATGAGATTGTGGTTAAAAAATATATATATATATTTATTGAAAATTTAATAAATATTTATTTACTATTTTTTAAATAAAATATTTATTTAAGAAAATAAAATATTTATTTATTTATTCGAGTGTTCAGTAAATGGAAGTGAAGTTTTAGTGGACAAAGGCTTGTCTGGTAGTAAAATGAATATTTTTAAGAGGATAAATAATTATTTAACTAGCTGGTACAAATTAAAATAACACTAATATTATTTTGTGATGCAGATTTTTTTTATAATTCCGTTATGTGGAATTTGGGGCACTATAAATAATGACATTGTATTATTATTAATATCATTGGTTTTTTTATGTTATGAATGTATTTAATTTCTGTTACACAATTATATATTTTAACTGAATCCCCATGTAAATAAATAGACTCATACATATATTGTGCCATGTATCGAACCACACAACTTGTGAATTGAGAATATGATTTCTAGAAAATTTATCTCTCAAAACCTATTGCTGCCACTCTCTTGAATGAGAGAAATTATTCAAGGATAATGAAAAAGAAATCAAGAACGACAAAAAAAGACGCTTGCTTCATCACGCTAGCACCTAAAGAAAGAGGGGTGTCGATCGGAGGCTGTTTGGGAACATGTGGATCACCGCTAGATGGATTCTAGTTTGGATCCTTTCAATAACAACGAGATAACCCGGAAGGGTCATTCTAGAAGATCAAAATCATAAATTAATAAAATAATGAAGAGCCATGAATTATTTTATTTATGAAATTAATTAACTAAATTATGTACATGAAGTGCAAGATACTCTCTAAAGGTTTCAGGCCTCTTCCTTCTTTCTCTAAATATTTGATTTAATTCTATGGATATTGGAATTCATCTTCATATTGACCCCCAGAATAATAATTGGTCATGGTAAAAATCAAAGTTGGGTGTTGGCCCGACCATTCTTTTGCTTCACCTGGAACCTTCAGTGTCTGATATTAATTATATTTGAATGATTACTAGAAATAAAATCCCAAATGGTAGAATATTTTAGTTGTTTTCGTAAACTAGAAACATAAATGTGTATTCTATTAAAATATAATACACTAATAATAATATTTTTTTCTTCTGAATAAATTAATAAATAACATTTAGGATAACTACAATCCATATAGTAGATCCTTGCATGGCTTTGACAGTATTCTTCATGGATTCCTAATGAAATAAACGTTATCCAGGTGAGAAAAAATGAACATTAAGGAAAACATATAGAAGAATAAATAATTTATCTATGAGTGTAATAAGTATGTAATGGTAAATAACATAACTCACATACCATTAAATAAAAAAAACTGGTAAGGAAGTGCCCAAACCATATGGAAGGGTAATAAATGGAAACACATGCCTTCAAATAACTTGATGATGAAAAATAAATATAGCAAGGTAATAAGTTGAATCACATGCCATTTAATCAATGAAAAAAAATTAAATTTATCTATAGATATATTGACCCAAAATATGATGGATGAATAATAAATAAAATAAAATGAGTTAAGTGATTTGTTATCGGATTCCATTTTTCATAGGTACATGGTACCTTTATCGCCAAGACCTTTCACAAGATAGTTTACAAAATAATGGGTAGAAAGTCATTTAAGGCCACTAGAAAAATGCCTCATCCCATGAGACTATTGATGCATCATGGGGATACCTGTAACTATGCCCAACACATTTAGTACCAGTCGAAAATAATCCCCATATATCGAGAAATTAATTTAACAATGTGACTTATCAAATATCTATATGGAGTAAGTGAAATAGATTTATCAATATTTGCCTAAAAATTTTATTACAATTTTATGTAAACATAATATATTAATGATATATGATTTAAAAAATTAACATATACATGATGATTGATTTGGTAAAAGAGGGAAAATTAAATGTTCAATAATCTTAGGAAATTGAATATTTGAAAGGGGAAAAAGTAATTAAGGAATTAAATGTGAATAATGTCTTTGAAAAAATCAATCATAAACCAACAAGAGGAAGAATAACGATGGTGTCTATAAAGAATACCCCATGTGGATTAAAATAAAGTGTTATTGACATTGATGAATAGAAATAATATAAATAGAACTTTTAATTATTTTAAGGAAAATACACTTTTTTAATAACATTTTCATTGTAAATCTATTTTTAAAATATGTTTTTAAAAAGTATTCTTTTATAAAAGAAAATTAATCTTAAAAAAATGATGGTGGGTATGTTTTTAAAAGTTTTACGAGGTAAAAAAACATTTATTTTTGCACAGATGAAGGTTAGAAAAATGCATTTTTTGGAAAGTGAGAGAAAGATTCATTTGAAAACACTGGTAAGAGAGGAAAGGGGTAAAAAAAATTTAAAAAATTATGTTATATTTTTTTGAAAACATTTTAATAAAACATGGTTTTTAGAGGACAACATTTTCTCTAACTAAGAAAAATTACTATAGTGGAAAATAATCTGAAAAATTTCCAATGTGTCGCATATCACTTTGAAAACATTTAAATCATAACACTCATGAATAGAAAAGATTACATGAAAGTTATAATATCATGAGAGTAAGTATATTCATTATATATCATGTAAAATTGAAGTATATACATCCAATAAAAGAATCTAGGTGCATCAAGTGTTTAGACCAAATTTTGTTTATGTGTCGAAAACAACATTGGTAGGTCAACTATGATCAAAGGGATAATTATATAACATCTAAAAATTAATAATAATGATATAATAAAAATATTTATATATAAATTATACTTTAAAAAACATCCATTAAATATATTTATGAAAAATGAATTAACAGTATAGTAACAGATACGGTAGGTCGTACGTATAAATGATTAATGTTCTAATTTACCAATGACAGTTATAAAAAGAAGGTAATTAAGACCATATCATTCCATAATGATAATTATATCATAAATAACATGTTAACTAATCATATATACTAATATATATAATTATTTTAACATAAAAGGAATCATATCGTGTTGAGAATGCGGTAGTCCACACGTCCACAAATGACATTATCACTTTTTGAGTGTGTGCGGAAAAGTAATAATGAAAATGATATATATAAATATATTATTTAAATAAATGTAATTGTGTCATAAATATTATATATGGGTTTTTTATTTCACAAATTTTTAATATATACCATCCTTTATACGTTCGATGTAGAGTTTGAACGAAACACATCACTTTGAGGGGTGGTAGTCCACACTTACTCAAACGATGTTATCGTATTAACATAAAAGGGAAAGTATTAAAGGTATATGTAATTAAACGAATAATATGTATAAATATGTAATAAATATCATATATATAATATATAATTAGGGTTTCCATCATAATGGCCACCATGATATGTGTAAAGGACAAATGTACAATCATCGTTTTGTGATGCTGTAGTTTGTTGTACATAGAAACAATATTTTTGACACCCATTAGATAGAGTTGTGTGTATGTTAATCTGAAAAATTATCATAAAAATATAACATTATATTTATGATACTGGTTTATCTATACAACAATAGATTAATAATGTTAGAGTGGTTAGAGAATGATAATAAAACTACATAGCTTGAGTGAAGAGGTTACCTCTTAATCGGCCAACTTCTTTTGGTTTGTAGGAAAAATATTCCATGGGAGCCTTCCGGAAAAAAGTGTGGATCCAAGGTTGAGGGGAAGGATTTTAGAAATATATTTCTATTGATATTTACTGAACCTATGGGTTTTTATAGGTGTGAGTAGTGGGGATATTTTATGGCCTTTTAGAGGGATGGAAATTGACTCCCTTGGAATTTTTGGAAACATGTTAGGTGTACACATGTTATTACCTAAAATAAGTCACAAAAACATATAAAAACTCAATAATAGATGGTTTATGGATGATATATGTCCATAACATGGGTGTAAAAAAATATTCTATGTCATTGGGACCCTTAAACTAAGGGTTTAGTCCTTTATTAAGATTAATTTTGGCTTAATAATTGTAAGTAATTTTAATTGAATTCACTAATAATGTTTGTCAAAAAAATTTCCCTCATTATAATTTAAAATTTTTGATGATTAAAAATATAGAATCCTTCTTCCAAAATAAGTATCATATAATTGGTATAAATTAATTAAAATTTAATCCCATAGGCGGATGATAATTTGGGATTTAAAAGTAAAAATATCTGAATATTTTCTATTTTATTATAATCAATTTCAAAGAGAAATTGATTAAAATGATATAAATTGGATTAATCAACAAATTATTATTTAAATAAAATTTTATCCCAAATAAAAATATAATTTAACCATATAAATAAATTAATGGAAATAGAAGTTTTAAACAAAAAATCAGTATTTTTAACTACTCATTAAAAATGAAATGTCTCCGAAAAATATCAAGAATTTATACTATCCAAATTATTATGTTTTTATTTAAAATATTAATTGTATTTTTACATAATAAATCAATTAATTTGTCAAAAATTAGATTTAAAAGGGGTTCTCAATTAAAATCTGTTAAAATTGCCTTTATAAAAATATATGTTTTATGTGTAAAAAAAGTTTGTCATTATCTTATCTTTATAAAACCTATTGTATGAATATAAAAAGTATTTGTTTGGATATAATATATATATCCACATATATATATATATATTAAATTGATATGAATCATATTTCAAATTAATTTAATCAATTATCAAAAACGTTTTTTAGCACAAAAAAAGTTTTCTGTAAAAATACTCCCATTATATTCAATTTCTTTTTATAACCATTTATAATTAATTCCTAACCAATTAATTTATTAGATATTTGTATAGACTATAATTTTAATAAGTTAGATATTACTATTCATAACTAATAATTTATGAGTTAATTTATACCTCATTATATTTTAATATTATATTATCATTTGATAAAACTTTTTCTTGCATTCAACGTAAGCCATCAAGGAAGGTCGCTCTTGCGTGTAATGCATGCTAACTTAGTGTTTAGTGAATATATATATATATAGACTCTATTTTAAATATTAAATATATTATAAATTATCTGAATATTAAATTACCTTGTGTGCTTTGTGTAGTGTGTCATACATTCTATCGAATGAAAGGTTCTTACATCAGATTTTTGGGGAAACACACATTCTGTGTCATAAAAGTTCAGTTTTTAGTGCATATTATATAGTTTAACCATATATATGGTAATAATCAGGATTTAATTATCTTTTTTATAGATCAATTATACTTTTAATACTAATAATTAAATATGGATGCGAGAAATGAATTATATTATGATCATAAATACCATAGGTTGCATGTTCACCAAAGTAACATTTCCATTTTCAATGATCATTGCATAATGGGGGTAAGTAATAGACCTTATATAATCGTAGTTATATAATAAAAAAATTATTATTTCATTAAATATAATTATATATACCATTTATGTTGGGTGGCAATTAAAATGTTTTCACATCTCTTCATGGATGCGGTAGTCCACATGTACACGAACGATGTTATCCTCATTTAGTGATTAAATAGGTAAGAAGGAAAATGCTATATTATCTTTATATAATGATGTATATTTCATGAATATCATAATATTGTAATATTAATCACATAAATTTCATTAATATTATCTATATTACTATCCATGTAAAGCATTATTGAAAAAAAAATCACATCACTTTACGTGTTAATATCCCATCGTACACATGAGAGACGTTATTTTATCTCATAAAGAATGGAAAGTACAAATAGTATATATTATTTAATGAATAGATAGGTATAATTACTTTATATATATCATATATATACTTTATAATGATCATTATACCAAACTATGGAATGTGATAATTGAAATCCTTAATGACATCATTTCATGTGGCGGTAGTCGGGCGTGAACAATAATGATGATTTTGTAACCAATTTTATGGAAGTTGGGATTCTTTAGGTTATTAAATTGACATAAAAAGTAAAATTATATGTTATATATTGCGTTTATTATACCATAATGATGTAATAATAATTTAATTTGGTGGATGAATTAATAAAATAAAAAATGTTCATTGAATAACGTTATCTCTTCTTCCGGCAACCTCCTTAGGTCTGCAAAAAAATACATCCGTTAATGAATTTCCACCAAAAATGTGTATCTAAGGATGAGGGTATGGATTTTGGTTTTGTGTTTTGGTATGGATTGGATGATCCAAAATTTTTTATGGTGTTAAGAAGAGAGGAGATTGTGTGACGTTTCATAAGTGAGTTGAGTGCTATATTTGTAATATTTTGAATAGAAAAAAGTGTACCAAACTTTTTCAGATGGAAATGGGTACAAAATAGTTTATTCAAAAGAATTGTATATTATAGTGCCAAAATATTTATATAAAACAAATTGTAGAAAATTTTATTCACATTTTACCCAATTTTTTATTTTAACCCCCTCAGTAAATCTATTTTTACCTTTATAGTTGTAAAAACAATATAATATTTCACTTTTCATTTTGGAATTTTTTTCTTGAAATTATTAGTAAATAAAAATTATTATGACAAAAAATATTTATTAAATTTTTAAAAATTCAATTCACAGAAGTGGATAATTTTAATTTAAAATTAATCCCCTGGATACGATGAGAAAGCTTATTTTAAAAGAGAAAATGTTCAAAATATTTCAAATTTTTTATAAAAATTAAATATAAAAAAGATTCTAATGAAATAAACTGGATTAATAGAGATATAATTGAACTAATTACAATTAAAAAAAATAAATTAAAATTAATTTTATTAATAATTTATATTATTAGGTTGTTTTCAATTAAAATTTTATATTTTTACTATTCATCAAAAAATGAAATAATTTACAAAAATCCAAAAATATAAGCCTAAGATAATTTTGATATTATTTTTTAAAATAAGAATATGATTTTATAAAATAAATTTTCTAAAATTGGAAAATTTAATTTTAAATTATGTGTGTAAGGCTTGATTAAACTGTCTATTAGAGAAAATACAGTTTTTCAAGAAACATTTCTTTTTCATTTAATTTATTTTTGTAATATTTATATCAAATAGATAACCATAATTTTCATAATATTGTTATTAATTGATGATGTTAAACCATATTTACTTTCTTTCTATCATTTTACTAGGTATTCTTGATGATTTACACAATAATGCTATGGTATGTTTTATTTATTGTTGGTATTAGGTTTTCAAGGTACAACAGTCAAAAATTATAAAAAGGAGAAAAATTGGAAATTAAACATCATGAAACTGAATTACATGACATGTAATAGAATTTCACATCATACTGAAAACTGTAAAGTATGTTGTGAACAATTTTAGGCTGTGAAACACCTAACATGACGTGAATCTAGATTACATGACATGAACCTCCCTTACAAAATATAAATCACCAATCCACGATGTGAAGCATTCAAATCATATTTCCCTCCAGTTGAAGAAACATTCATGATATGAAATCTAGTAACACATCATGGAAGGACTAAATGTTTCAAATCTTGGATGAGATATACATGAGATACATGTAACATTCAAAATTTTCGAAGAAAACAATTGATCAGCATTACACAATGTGTTCCCATTACTTGTCAATATAATATTTGGTATATATATATATATAACCAGGAACACCTAATTTTAGAGTAGATAGAAAAAAATGATTTTGTTACTATCATTCTACTCTCGTTACCAACTATTCCCTCTACCCAAAATAAGAAATTTCATAGATTACTTTCACTATTTTACTTTAATGAAAGCATTGTGGATCAATTTCAAAGTTGCTCTACATTCTATTTTTCATTTCTATTTATGTTTTTCTCATTATTTGTTGTGATTTGAAATCCATGATATACCATTGTTGTGTTTTTTATAATCCTTGTTTCATGTAAGTAAATTAGTTGCAATTAGGATTGAATCTATCTTGTTATTTTTATTTGACTATATCATTTTTATCAATTAAACTCCATGAATGTTAATTAATTGTTTAATCCCAATTTACATTTTTTTAATTCAATGTGTTTTAAATCTCTTTGCCTATCTTGATTAATTTTAAAATGATTGGTTAAACCACCGAGTGTATGGATTGAGATTAGGGGTATTTTAACTTGGCAAGTCATCAATTCTAAACTTGGTAACATTAAGGATTAGTAATCAGGATAAATAATTTTTTTTACCTAATTTATTTGAACATCTCTAACCATGGGACATTTTAATGAAGGACCTTATCATAGTTTAAGGGAACTAGGATATAACTATTATCTTAATACACTTTCATCCTTAGAAGGTAAGCTTAATGTATCCAGGTTGAAATTATCTATAGAATAAGTAATAGTTACCGCCAAGGTTGAACAAGTTGTTTTTAACATTCTAAACTAGTAACATCTTCTTGATTTGTAACCTAAAACTTTCGAACCAACCATGTTAAAATTAAGATCATCCTTTCCAAAAGACACCAAAATTTATCATGATCCCTTTCTTATTCCTAATTTTAAAATATAAATATAAGGCAATAGTTTTTCAAAACTGAAGCAAATTCATGGGGATTACTACCAAAAAGGGATCAAAGAAAAATGTGTCTATTTCCCTCCCAATTTCACGTGGGATAATCCATAGACTATGGTTATAACTAATCTCAAATGAAATTGATGTTTGGGAAACATTAAAATCAAATTTGTCCAAAATGTGCATGAATTAAACAACGTGTGCGGGCATGTGAAATTCTTGTGTCGTTTCAGGGGAACTATTGTGCTTTGCACAATCAACATTTTGGAAAAGACCTAGGATTTTCTTTCCCTTTCCCCATTTCTCTATTATTTTCATTTCCTTTTTCTTTCAAATTCCACAATGTCCATACTTCTTGTGGTAGAGAGCGTGAATCATGTTCCTTTAACTCATTTAAGGAGCCTTGAAGGATAATAATATTTATCCTTTGAGACCGAAATCAAATGATATCTCTCTACCTACCTCTGATCAAACATATAAGACTCAAAAAAATCTAACAGGACCCAACCCACCCATCCTTTCGAACATGCTACCATTATTTTTTTGAGAGAATATAATGAAACAAGATTAAACTATCATGGACAATAAATTAACATCAATCTATGATGATATTCCAAGAATCGTGAGTCCACTTATTCAGGAACACACATTTGAGATAAAACCTGGACTCATTTACCTAACACAAAACATGGTTAAGTATAGTGGGATTCAAACTGAAGATCCCCATGAATACATTTCAGTCTTCTTGGAAGTATCTAACACCTTTCGCAACCAGGGTGTATCTTCTATTGCACTCAGGCTTTGATTATTTTCCTTCTTCCTATGGTATAGATCTAAAAGTTGTCTCTAATGTCATCCTACCTAGTAAGTCATGACTTCAGATGATCTATCCATAATGTTCCTAGTTAAATACTTCCCACCAATCTAAAAATCAAATCTACAGAAGGAGTTTAGAAACTTCACTCATATTGATAGAGAGTCCACATGGGAAGCTCAGGATATATTTAAGCAGTTTATGAATATGTTCCACACCATGGACTAGACATGTAGATCTAGTGATATAAATTCTACTAAGATAGCCAACCTACTACATGTATAGTTTTTGATATTGCAGCTATTGGTGGGATGATGTTCGAGACACCAAAATACAGAAGTGATATTGTCTAACCCGTCCCCCGGGGCACGTGCTGTGACTACCCCAAGCCCGCCATCCTTATGCCAGGGGCTGGAGACTAGCACCAAAGGTGTAATTCCCTATAACTGGGATGGAATTACCTTTATAACCTGGAAACACACATCCATTCACACAGCAAGATACGAACTACTGTAGAACTGTATAGGAAACAGAGTGATTACAGTAAGAAAAAGGGGCTAGAATACAAGAAAAACTGGAATGTTTAGGTAAAAAAGGAAATTACAAGATGACTGATAGGTGAAAAGAATCTCCTAGATCATACACCTCGATTCCCACCAGTAGGGTAGGTACAAATCACCTCCTCATCACTCCACGGCCAACTATCTCATCCTCTAACTGACACGCCGTATGGTCCACCTCCATGCAACGTCCAGTCCTAGTACCCTCATCCTCATTCAGCGTTGTGTGTCATCTGCATCCAACACAACAAGGTGTGGGCATAGCCCGTGTATGGGTGAGTATAACGATACTATTAAGGGACCCCGAGACCCTCAAGGTCTCACAAAATCCAGAAGGATAAACCACAAATTATGAAATCAACTGATAACCCTACGTAGGTATATGCCAATACATATACCTGAGTTTTCAAGTAATCAGTCTCAATCATAAGGAAAACACAAGGGTACTGACTCAGCTCACAGTAGGTATATCTTTAGGTAATGTAGTAGAGATGATTATATGTAACTACTAAATCATATTACTCTGTTAAGAGGCTCTGCTGCTAACCTGCATAGAATTTCTAGGAGCTGACTCACATAGGATCGTTAGGAGCTGACCCACACACGATCCCTAGAGCTGACCCACATAGGATTTCTAGTAGCTGACCCATATAGGATCCCTAGAGACGACCCACACAAGACCTCTAGAAGCTAACCCACATAAGATCAGTTGGATCTGAACCACATTGGATCGCTCGGAGTTGACCAAAACAGGATTTGCTGGAACTAACCCACAAAGGATCGCTCAGAGCTGACCCACACAGGATCGCTAAGAGCTGACCCATAAAGGATCACTAGGAGCTGACCCACACAGGTTCACTAGGAGCTGAACCACATAGTATCTCTAAGAGCTGACCCATATAGGATCTCTAGGAACTAACCCGCACAAGATACCTAGGAGCACTCTTCTCGTCACAGCCAACTACTAGGTTTCCGTACTAGGATTGCTCGTCTCTAGGAGAGTCCACTCCCAAATCCACTAGTCCATTATCCAACTTCCACGATGTCCCATGAAGAAGTATCTCAAAGGAGCACCATGTCATAGGGGTCTCAATCCAATAGACGACGCATCAATTAGACTCCCGGTCTGTCAGTTATTAGCCTTTCAGTCCTGGGGGCCCGGTTGGATTCATGCTTGATTCAGCCCCACCGTACCCCATCTTAACCCAAATCTCCAGTGGGGTATACTCAATAGGAAGATATCCCTCCAAGATTTCCAGCACTACTAATGGTTCTTCAAAAGGATTTCCGGTGAAAATGTTATGGCCCAAGTAATGTATAGGTTCGTATTAGGTCAGGGTCTGGTCTAGCCCGGTCGGACCGACCCGACCCAACCTCGCCTAGATCGACCCGACCCGACCTCGCCTAGATCGACCCGGCTTGTGGTGCGTCCCGAACCATGGTGTGGCCCAGCCCGTGCTGTAGCCCGACCTGCTGGGCGGCCCCATAGGCTGCGAGGGCTGCGAGGGGCTGTTGAGGCGGCGGGGGTGCCGGGAGGGTGTGGGGAGGCTCAGTCTGGCCCGGGGCAGCTAGACCGGGGGGCATAGGCCATGGGGCGGCTCGATCGGGGGTACCGTGGGGGTGTGGGGTGGTGCGGCACGGCCCTGAATGGCTCAGTTAGGGTGGTTATACTGGAAGGGCAGCGGCGGCTCGGGCGGCGGCTCGACCGGATGGCGGCAGCGGCTCGACACGGACGACACCTGCAGCTCGATCAGGACGATGACGGTGGTTCAGCGAGGACGATGGCAGTGGTTTGGCCCAGAAAGTGGTAGTGCCTTGGGCAGACAATGGAAGCGACTCGGCCCAGACAAAGGTGGAGACTCGGCCCAGACGGCAGCAGCAGCTCGGCCCGGACGACCGCATCGGCTTGGCCAGATGGCGGTGGAAGCTCGGACCAGATAGCGGCAGTGGCGAGGCCTAGAAGGTGGCGGTGGTGCGGCCCGGATAGCCGAAGTGGCTCGATCGGTGGCGCGGCCGTGGATAGTGAGGTCATGGGGTGACGCGACCACGGCGGCGGTGGCCTTTGCGTCGTATCCTTCACCATGTCTGGTGGTGGTGTCAGCTGCCATTCTCGGTCCCCACATATTGGTATCCAATCGTCCATTGCGATCAACCATTAATCACAAGATTTGTGAAAAGTACGGGACATGTTTGTTTATCCCGCACTCTCCACATTCGTTGGGGCTATAAGCAACTATAATTTAATCTTGAATTACAAATAATTTTCAAGAACGAAAAAGGAGAATATTTCCAAACAACCACCCTACAACTTCCCGCAAAAAAATCATACACAAATAAACCCCTACCTTGGATTATTCGTTGACGTTGGGGCGAGAAGAAGTTGAAGTTGTCGATTTTTGTCTCATCTGCCACCCACCTCCAATCCCGAGCTAATGCATCAGTTCATCTTAGTCGAAGACGTTCATCATTGGAGGGTGTCCCGAGGAAGAACTCAAAGTAGGTGTTCTTCATTGGAGGAACGTTCTTCATGGAAGAAGTGTAATCCTCCAAGAATTCTCCTCTCACAATTCCACCCAAAAAAGAAAGAGGTGCCAATATAATTAACATAAGAAGAAATTATTTTGGCACACACACACAAGTTGGAAAAATTAATGTGGTGCATTGGCATAATTAATGTGGAGGAAGCTCAAGAGGCTCCTCCTCATTAAAGAGGGATTTGAGAGGTTTCCCCTCTATTATGAGGGGGTAGGGTGGTACCCACCTCTAGGAATTCAATAAGTGGGGGTTTATGCTCAGGTGGTCCCCACCACTATAACCCACACATGAGAGGTTTCATGAATAAAAATGAAATGTTAAATAATTTTATTTTTATTTTCCCATAAAAATCCCAAAATCTATCTTTCACCCTTGACCTACTACGGTCGAGGTGAAGGTCTCCTTAAGCAAATATCACCACTGCGAGTTCAACAGTGCCCTCAAATTTAAATTATGAGCCCTAGTTTTAAAAGTTAGAAAAACCCACTCCCATGTTTATTGAACACACCTGAAAAAAAGTTTAGAAAATCATTTTTGGCACTCCAGGCCTTGGAGTCATGCGCCTTCAATTTTCGCAGGCTCGTAAAATTTCCATATATTTTTAAAAAATACATGTAAATTCTAGGACTTTACATTCTCCCCACCTCATCGATTTAAGTCCCCATAATCCACAACTCTTAACTAAGAAAACAAGTGAGGGTACTGAGCACGCATCTGAGCCTCCCACTCCCATGTGCTCTCCTAGAGGTTCCTATGCTCCCAGTGAATTCACACCAGAGGTATCAACCATCCACGAAGGACCCCCTCCTGTTGATCCTCAATCTCTAATAGAACCTCTGTAAATGTTTCCCCATCATCAACATGCAGCTCACTATGGTCGATGATGTGAGAAGGGTTGTGCCCATATCTCCTCAGCTGGGATACGTGGTAGAAATCATGCTCCCGATGCAATTGAGGTGGAAGAGTTAAACAGTAAGCCACCTCGATAACTCTGCCAAGGACCTGAAAAGGACCAATTAACCTCAGAGATAACATGCCACCTTGGCCAAGTCTCCACAAACCTTATCGAGGTGAGACCTGTAGAAATATGTGGTCACCATCCTCGAACTTCAGAGAAATCCATCTCCTATCGGCATAAGAATTATGCCTATTCTATGTAGTCTTCATCTTATCCTCGATGATATGCACTTTCTCTGTGGTAGCCCATACCATCTTTGGTCCCACTAGTGCCGACTCGCCTAGGAAAGTCCAGCACAGGGGTGACCTGTAAGGTTCCCCGTAGAACACCTTGAAAGGTAAAAACCCAATGGTGAAGTGATACCTGTTGTTGTATGAAAACTTCACCAGGGGAAAGTGATCCTCCCAGCTGAGATCGAAGTTGAGGATGCAAGCACGCAACATGTCCTCAAGAGTCTGAATGGTCCGCTCAGTCTGGCCATCCGTCTGAGGATGGAAGGCGATGCTCAAATGATGTTGTGTCCTGAAATTCTCTTGCAACCCCTTCCATAGACAGGAAGTAAAATGTGTATCATGATAAGAGACAATAATCGAGGGTAATCCATGTAGTCGCACAATCTCTTAAACATAGAGGTGTCCCAATCTCTCTACTGAACCCTGGTCTCCAATCAGTAGGAAGTTGGCTGATTTGGTGAGTCCATCGACGATCACCTAAATAGATTCATGGCCTCGGGATGTATGTGGAAGTCATGTCACGAAGTCCATGGATATCCCATCCCACTTCTACTCTAGAACCTCCAAAGACTGAACCAAGCCTACTGGTACCTAATGTTCTACCCTCACATGCTGACAATTGAGGCCCTGAGAGACAAACTCTGCAACTACTTTCTTCATTCCTAGACACCAGTGCGGTCGTTGGAGATCCTGGTACATCTTCTCCACTCTTGGATATACCTCTAGTACCATGGTACTTTATCGGAAGAGGAAGGCATGGTCCCCACCTTCAAAAAATCCATCAGGTGCCTATCTTGTGGATATCTGAGCACATCATGCCTCATAGTCAGCATCCCCACCCTGCTCCTCCCTGACTCGCTAAAGAAGTGGGGGAGTGACTGTAAGAGACTAAATGAAAACACTCTATCTCTATCCATAAATGATACCTGCAATGCATCCAGCTCCTCTGTCGCCTCACCTAGAAGATGTATACCAGACCTCCTGCTGAGTGTATCAACAACAATTTTCCCCTTTTTGGGAGTATAGACTATATCGAAGTCATCGTCCTGGGGGAGCTCTAGCCAACACCATTTTCTCATGTTTTGGTCCTTCTGAGAGAAGATATACATGATACTATTGTGATCATAGTACACTATAAAACGTTTGCCCATCAGATAGTGGGACCACATCTTCAAGGAGAAGACTGCTGCAGCTAACTCTAGATCTTGGGTAGTGTAGTTCTGCTCATGTTGTCTTAGCTATCGAGAACCACTGTTCTCCCTTTAGCTGATCAAAGAGGTCAAAAATCCTCGGGAGTGGGAACATTTTCATCATGGTCACCTGGTTTAGGTGCCGATAATCAACACTAAGACTCAAGATCCCATCCATCTTCTTGGTGAACATAATCGGGTCTACCAAAGGTGAAACACTGGGATAAATTAATCCCTTACCCTGCAAGTCCTCTAGATTTAACCGTAGCTCACGAAGCTCTACCGGAGCCATCTGATATGCTGTTGTGGATATCAGTGTCGTCTCAGGGTACAATTCAAAGTAAAATTCCACCTATCTAAGAGGAGGTAGACCCAAAACATCATCAAGGAAGAAAACTGCATACTGGTCCACCACTATAGGATAACTCAGACTCTCTATATCAACTACTCCTAGGGTAAGGCTATCCAGATGATGAGTGATCAGGTACACCCTCCTTCGAGTAATCCCATCCTATGCTACAAAGGCTCCATTATCACTGGTGAAGGTAAACCAAGTCTCATCCGTGCGGACACACCACACATTGTGCTTAATATAGTCAATTTGAATATAGACTATAGATAAATAGTCCATACCCAAGATGACGTCGTAAGGCCTCGATGCCAATACTTGGAGAACCCAGGTGAATCTACCGCCTCCTAGAGTATGCCCACACTTCTGACATCAGTGTGTATTCATCGAATCTTCTCCCGTAAGAGTCTCTAGCTGTAAGGATTTAGCCAACGGCTTCATCGGAATCTCCGAGCTCTGAACGAGGGCAGTGGAAATAAAATAATGACTGACACCTGTGTCTATAAGTACTACAGGTAAGGTGGAATAGACACAGATCATACCTCATATCATCTCTAGAGCTCCTTGAACAAAGGCCTCAGCAGACTGGCGTTGATCTCTCGCATGTCCACCTGCTCCCTATGGTCAGGGTGGACCTCCTAGCAGTGGTGTTCATAACTTCTCGAATTGTCACCCACCGCCAGTTTCATGACTATCTCCTCTGCCACACCCACATGCTCCCTATGGACCTCATCGGTTGAATCTTTGTCTCTGCATGGGTGATCCTTTGACCATCTGCTGATCATCTGTATGGTGGGTCAGACAGTCATGAGCCATGTGACCCTACCCACCGTATGCGTAACACTGCCTGCTCCTGGTATGATCGGCTCTGTTTCGGGTGCCCCGCACAACTGACCCTGAGTCATGTGGTTGTCCACCTATAGGTATGGTCCTCTTGGACCTCTATGAAATCGTTTTGCTTCCAGCTCTAGAAGACTCTATTACATGACGACTGGTGGTGGATCTTGTTTCTAGTTACTGCTCAGCAAGGAAACTCTCCACTAAGAGGGCTCTCTCTAACACCCCCTTCTATATTGGGATGCTGAGTGAGTTTATCGAAGACCTAATATCACTCTTGAGCCCCTGCTCAATGATCCAGGACCTTAATAATGGTTCATGCACAATATATGTGGAGTAGCATGAGAGGTTAGTGAACCTCACTGAGTACTGAGCTACAATCATGCTACCCTGCTGCAGATGAAGAAGCTCATGTATGCACTCTGGACAAAGAGTTGCTGGGGAAAACTCTTCCCAAAACCATCTCTCTATGTCTGCATAGAGAAACATCACCTTGATGGCGACCTGGAGCATCAAGCTCCACCATCTGCCAACTTCTTCCTATAGAAGGTTGGCGGTAAGGATCACCATGAGATCTGCTGGTGTCCCTACCCGTCGAAAAACTCTCACTGTAGCCTCCAACCAACAATTAGCCGCCTGTGGGTCCATGTATCCCCTAAGCCTGGGTGGCCTTTGATGTTATAACTCATGCAACACACTCAACCAGAGTGCACTCTCTGCTGTTGGAGCTGGTGGCATCGGTGGACCCATGGGTAATGGTACCGCTGGTTCCTCCAATGGTGCCTCCACTAGAAGAGGACCCTACACCAAGGCCCCATCGCTCGGTGGGATATTAGTGCGTACAACTCTTGGAACCCTAGATGGTTGTCTTCATGGAGGAATCCGGAAAAGAAACAAGTTCTTCATGGTTAATAAGTTAAGACTCATGAGATAACTCAAGAAATAACAATGAAAAATCTTGGAAACACACACACAATCTATTTATTTGTGCACTGAGTCAGAAATCAGAAGTCACGGTCCTGGTGTATGGATACATCAGTCACTGCACCAACACTGTATTCCCTAAAATGATAACCACACTCACTACAGTTAAAACAACTGTCATTAAAGGAAATATCAGTGTCTTATGTTCTGTGGTAGAATAAACTCCTCTCATACCAATTTTTCATGACCCATTCCCCAGTGCCCTTGCCTAGACTACCCCAAGCCTGCCTTCCTTTGGACAGGGGATAACGACTTCCACCAAAAGTGTAATTCCCTAGAAATGGGAAGAAAATGCTGTTATAACCTATAAACACACAACCAAACAAACATAATGATATGAAATCAAGTAAAATTATTGTAAACAGAGTGAGTTCAGTAAGAAAACGGGTCTAGAATACAAGCCAAACTAGAAAGTACAAGGAAAACTAGAAAGTATAAGAGGGATGATAGGTGAAAATCATATACTGGATCGTCCACCTCGATTCATACCTATAGGGTAGGTACAGATCTCTTCCACATCACTCCAGGTCCTCCCATATCCTCTGTGAACCGACACACCATATGGTCCACCTCTATGCACCACCCAGTCCTAGTACCCTCATCCTCTATCAGCATTGTCCGTCATCTACATCCAATACAA
The DNA here is from genome assembly GCA_963277665.1 of Viscum album. Taxonomy (NCBI): domain Eukaryota; kingdom Viridiplantae; phylum Streptophyta; class Magnoliopsida; order Santalales; family Viscaceae; genus Viscum; species Viscum album. Next base: position 563,734,518 of record OY728134.1, on the reverse strand, counting down.
CAAGGTGCAGGCAAAGCCTGTGGCGGGGTGAGTATAATGATACTCAGTAGGGACCCCAAGACCCTCAAGGTCACAAAAAATCCACAAGGATAAACCGCAAAGTATGAAATCAATAGATAACCCTACTTGGGTATATGCCCATACATATAACTGAGTTTACACATAATCCATTTCAATAATGAGGAAAACACAGTGGTATTGACTCAGCTCACACCAGGAATATCATTAGGTACAGTAGTAGAGATGATTAGATGTAACTACTAAATCATCCTACTCCATTAAGAGGATCTGGTGCTAACCTACAAAGAATCACTAGGATCATACCCACACAGGATTTCTAGGAGATGAACCACACAGGACCGCTGAAGCTGACCCCCACAGGATCGCTAGGAGATAACCCACATTGGATCAGTGGAGATGAACCACACAAGATCTATAGGAGCTGACCTGTAGAGGATCGCAAGGAGCTGACCCCCACCTGATATCTTAGAGATGACCCACACAAGATCACTAGAGCTGACCCACATAGGATCACTAGGAGCTGACCCACACAAGATCGCAAGAAGCTGACCCACATAGGATTAGTAGGAGCAGACCCACACATGATAACTAGAAGATGACCCGCACAGGATAGCTAGGAGCACTCTTCTCATCACAGCCACATACTGGGTTTTGGAACTAGGCTTGCTCGTCTCTGGAAGAGTCTTCAACCCAAGCCATTGTTCGATTCTCCAACAACCATGATTTGACATGAAGAAGTATCTAAAAGGATCACCTCATCATAGGGGTCTCAATGAAACATACAAATCATCAATTAGACACACGGTCTATGAGTTATTAGCCATTTAGTCCGGGGGGGGGGGGGGATGGATTCGTCCTTGATCCAACCTGACCGTACCCCACATTAACCCAAATCTCATGTAGGGTATACTCAAAGGTACCGTCTTACTCCATGATTTCTAGCGCCGCTGATGGTTCTTCAAACGGACGCCCGGTGCCAATTTTATAGCCTAAGTAAAGTATATGTTCGCATGTGGTCTGGGTCGGGTTTGACCCGATCGGACCGACCCGACCTGACCATGTATGGGTTGAAACGGTTCATGTTGACCCAGACTAACTTGCTGGGTCAAGCTCGACACTTGGTGCGGCTCGAACTGCTGGGTAGCCTGGCAGGCCAGGAGGGCCGCGAGGGGTCGCAGAGGCCATGGGGGTGCTGCGATTGTGCAGGCTGGATAGGCTGGGAGGAAGGAGGCTGTGGGGCTGCTCGTTCGGGGGTACTGCGAGGGTGTGGGGAAGATCAGCCTGGCCTGGGACAGCTCGACCAGGGCTATTTGACTTAATGGGTGGTGGCAGCTCGGGTGGTGGCTCGTCCCGGATTGCGGCGACGGTGGCTCGGTGCAGACAGCGGTGAAAGATCGGCCTAGATGACGACGGTAGCTCAGTGCGGACAGTGGTGGTGGTTCAGCCCGGACGGAGGCGGTGGCTTAGATGGATGGTGACAGCGGCTCGGCTCAGACGGTGGTGGCGGCTCGGCCTGGACGACGAAGGCGGCTCGGCCTGGACGATGACAGTAGCTCTGGAGGATGACGGTGGCGATACACATGGATGAATATGGCGGCTTAGCCCGGATGGGGGTGAAGGTTCTGCCTAAATGGATGTGGTGGCTCAGGAGGCGGTGTGTCCATGGACGGCGAGGCCGCTGGGGGGCGAGGCTGTGATGACGATGGCCATTGTTCCAGCGCCTTCATCACGGCCAGCGGCGGTGTCGGCTGCCATTCTCATGCCCCACGTGTTGGTAGCCATTCCTCCATCACGATCAACAATTAATAACAATGGTTGTGGAGAGGATGGTCCATGGTTGTTTAGCCCGCATTCTCCATGTTAGTGCGGTAGTAAGCGACTATAATTCTATCTTTAATTAAAAAGTATTATCAGGAATGGAAAAGGATAAGATTTCAAAACAACCACCCTACAACATCCCACAAAAAACTCATACACCAATAAACCGCTACCTTGGATTGTTTGTTGATGTTGGCGAGAGAAGATGTTGATGTTTTTGACGTTCGTCTTTTCCACCACACACCTACAATCCCGGGCTCATGCATCGGTTCATCGTAGTCGAAGACGTTCCTCGTTGGAGGGTGTCCTAAGGATGAAGTTGAAGTCGTAATTCTTCAGTGGAGGAGCATTCTCCGTGGAAGAAGTGTAATCCTCCATATGTTCTCCTCTAACAATTCCACCCAAGAATGAAAGAGGTGCCAATATAGTTAACGTAAAAAAAATTATGTTGGAAAACACACACAATTTGGAAAAATTAATGTGGTGCGTTTTCATAATTAATTTGGAGGAAGTTCCAGAGGCTCCTCCACATTAAATAGGGAGTTGAGAGATTTACCCCCCAATAAGAGGGGGGCGGGTGGTCCCCACCTCTAAAAATTCAATAATTGGGGGTTTATGCTTGGGTGGTCCCCACCACCATAACCCACACATGGGAGGGTTCAAGAATAAAAATAAAATGTTAAATAATGTTATTTTTATTCTCCCATGAAAATCCCAAAATCTATCTTTCACCCTCGACCTACTATGGTCGAGGGGATGGTCTCATTAAGTGAATATCAGCACTGCGAGTTCAATTGTACCATCAGATTTCAATTCCATGCACCTGTTTAAAATTTAGAAAAACCCGCTAACACGTTTACTGCACATACTCGAAAAAAGGTCAGAAAATCATTCGAGGCACTCCGGGTCTCGGGAGCATGGCCGTCAATTTTCACGGACTCGTAAAATTCCCATATATTTAAAAAAAATTACATGGAAATTATTGGTCTTTACAGATATTGTGGATGAAGTTTCTCAATATTCTAGACTATGGTAGAATTATCATGGACCACTTTGGTGTGGTATCTACCAAGACGAAGAGAATAAATGACTAGCTGCGTAAGTCAAAACGCTTAGAAAAACTCTAGAGACATTACATCTTCCTATTATAACACTCCATATAACCCCTATAATGGAGATGCAGTCTCATGAAATGTGTGGTGTCCCACACTTATTCGAAGACTACAATATCATAATTGAAGAACAAAAAACTAATGATTGTAACAATATCAATTAATTCAACAAATTCAACCATTCCAACAACAGTTATAGTACTACTAACAATGGCCCACTCTGCAACCAACTCAAAACAACCAGGGCTATTTTAAATAGATAAGTGTTCATACAACACTTCTCATCCAAGGAATAATAGGGTACCCACCCATGAACAATGTTCCTAAACCACAAAAACAAGAAAAAATAACTATTTTATTAGATGGAACAGTACCAGTTTAAACCAGCTCAACCCAGACCTCAACAGTGAACTACTCATCTCCATATTAATATAGAGAACATCCTCATTACTTTTATTCAAAAGTTAAAATAGTAAAAGTCTACTCAAGGGACAGATATGTTGAACCAACATGCTACCATATGCAAGTTATAAATTTAGATAGTCAAGAACAAAAATAATCTCTCAGACAGATTACGAGGTACTCTACCTTGTAATACAGATACATGCTCAAGTGAAGAAGATAAGATTATAGTTTGTAGATGTAATTTTTTTATTTTCATAAACCATCTGAAGAATATGGAAGAAATTTTTTGGAACCAATGAATAATTCCCTGGTAGAAGAAGAAATATTTGATAAGACCACTCATGTAATACCCCAAGAGGTATCACCGGCCACAAACACCTAAAAACCTTAGAAACCAAAAGTGAATGACTATGTTCCCCCAAGAACAAACAATGCACCTATTTTGTTCTAGAAATAAGAAGAATAGTAAGAAAGGAAGCAAAATACAAGAAGTTTTTTGGAAATGATCATGAAATTTTTATATCAACGTACCCCTTTCAATGGCTATTGCTCAAATGCTAATTTATTCCAAATTTTTAAAATATATAATTTCCTATAAAATAAAAAGAGAATATCTAGGTGTTGTATCACTAAATGATGAATTATCTATAGTTTTTCATAGAAAATTAGACCTTTTTTGAGATACGTTTAAAATTTTCCAATTCCATGTGCTATTGGAGAGTGTAAATTTGGAAGAGGTCTGTGAGATTTAGAAGAAAGTATTAACCTCATTCTGATGGGTGTATTTCATAATTTGAGACTCCAATAGATCAAACCAACTCAAGTAGAACTAAAAATGGATGAAATATCATTACAATACCATATATGAATTCTTTAGGATATATTAGTTAAAGTCATAAAGTTCCTATTTCAAGAAGACTTCTTTGTTATAGATATGGAAGAAGATGGTGACATCCACATTATTCTTAGAAGACCATTTCGGTACACATGAAAGGCTTTAGTAGGCATAAATAAAGGGTATTTAATCTTTTATGTCAGATATTATTAGGTCCTTTTCATCATCAAGAAGGCAGATAAAAAATATTATGATGCCTTTGAAAACAACGCAATATCTCTTACCCAAGATAGAATTGAATATAAGGACATAGAATAAGACATGGAAGATTCACTATCTGATGAAGAAGAAGAGTATGATTTTGAGGATGTTATCTTCAATTAATTCCTCACAAGGGATACATTCCAACATTTTTTTCTTAAACATTCAACCACCAACACAGGAGTTGAAGCCGCTACCTATTACCCCCTAAGTATTCATACTTAGGAGATTCATCATGTTCTAGTAATAATTAAAAATAAACTATCTCTATCATAAAAGAAAAAATTGTTTGATGTCATAAAAAGACCCATGAAGTAAATTGTATGGGGAGTGGATGATATTAAAGGAATCATTCCTACACTATGCACCCAAAATCTTTTTCTTGAGGAAGGTGAAACACCCAAACTCCAACCTAAAAGGCTACGCACACCTCCAATAATGTATGTTGTTGAAAAGGAGGTACTAAAACTTATACTTACTATAACAATATTTTAAATATCTGATATCAAGTAGGATATCCCACTACTAGTGGTTCCCAAGAAAGGTGGGATCATAGTGGAAAAAACTGATGAAAATGAATTGATCTCAAAATCCCCCATCACTGGAATAGTGTTTACCTTGATAATGGGGATTTAAATATGACAACACAGAAATATAATTTCCTTTTCCATTTATGTATCAATTAATAGTGTTACTAAGATGACATGAATTATATTATTTTCTAGATGGATATTTAGGATATAATCAGATTGCAGTCAACCCAACTGATTACACCAAAACCACATTCACATATCAATTATGTGCCATCTCCAATAAGTGCATGTCATTTGGTAAGTGTAATTCACCAGTATCATTTAAAAGATGCATGAAATATATATTCAATGATTTTGATTAATAATTATTAGAAATATTCATGAATTACTTTTCAATTTATCAAATATCCTTTAAGGTTTTCTTATTAAATCTTGCATTGGTCCGGTGATTTTATGAAGAAAAATGTATTGTGTTAAACTAAAAAAAATGTAATTTTATGGTCCAAAAAGGTATACTCCTGAGAAAAAATATTCCATTGAGGGTATGGATGTTGATCCTACTAAGATAAAGGTCATAAAATATTTACCTGAACTTTTAATAGTTAAGGGGGTAAGGAGATTTCTTGGACATGCTGGATTGTATAGGTATTTTGTAAAGGACTTTTAAAAAAATTTCCCTCCCTTTAACACATCTATTTTAAAAGGATGTTCCATTTGTATTCCTTGAAGCGTGTTAATAGTTATTAAATATTTTAAGGAAAATCGTAATATGAGATCCTATAATCAGTTCACCTGACTTGGATAAGCAATTTGAATTGATCCGTGATGCCAATTTTTTTGTTGTTGGTGATTTTTCAGGACGATAATTTGATAATATTTTTCGTCGTATCTACTATACAAGACACACACTGAATGAATATTAGGTTAACATCACAACTATATAGAATGAAATATTTGATTTTGTAAATGATTTTGTTAAATTTCGTTCCAATTTGGTTTTGTCTAATGTAATTGTACACCCTAATCATGATGCCCTCTGGTGTTTAATAAACCCAAAGTATGCACAACAAAATAAGAAAATTTGGATCCTTATGCAACATGAATTTGATATTGTCGTCAAAGTTACCAAAGGACTGAAAAATGTGATTGTTTATCATCAATATTGACTTCCTCTTTCACTCATCAAGGGAAATGATGATATAATCATTGAAGATGATTTTATTAATAAAACCCTTTTTAGTATAATGGGACAACTATGGTTTTCAGATATTTCAAATTATCTCACAATGATATATTTACACCAAGACATTTCTTACCAGAAAAGAAGAAGATTTTTATCTGAAGAAAAACATTTCTACTAGGATGAACCACTCTTTTTCAAATGCTGTGTGGATGTCATGTTGTGACGTTGCATTCTATAAAATGGAATCCCAAATATGATAGACATGTGACATACATCACCTAATAGAGGTCATAATTGAACCTAACACACCATAGAAATGATTCTATAAAATGGAATTCTCTAGCCCACTCTACACTAGGACACAAGGGAATTTTTTCAATGTTTTGATTGGTGCCAGTGATCTATGAACACCGGGAAAAGAAAAGAAATGCCCCAGAACCCAATGGAAGAAGTCAAAATATTCGACATATGAGGAATATTTTTCATGGGATCATTTCTCAATTCTCATGGGAAATCCTATATTCTGGTTGTCATTGACTACATCTTAAAGAGGGTAGAAGATAAATCCACATTACATGACACATAAAAATTGGTCATGAATTTCCTGAAAAATAATGTATTCTCAATAATGAAATTTCTTAGATTACTCATTATTGGCTGAGAGAAATTTTTTAATAATTAATATATTAATGTATTTCTAGAATAATATGGAATTTTCTATAACTAATGAAATCCCTACCACCCACAAAAAAGCAGGAAAGTTGATTTATCAAATAGAAAAATCAATAAAATCTTGGATAAGACCATGATCACAAATCAAAGTTACTAGAGTATGGAATTAGATACACATTATCAGCATTCCACAATCCATCCAAAATAGCCATTGGAACCACATCTTTTAGATTGTTTTATAGAAAACTGTGTCATCTTCTAGATAGACTATATAATTGCTCATACTTGGAAATTATGTAGAAAAATTTGGATTATAAAAAATATAGAGAATCTTTATGCTGTAGTGGGATTAATTGTATGAAATTAAAAAAAATCCATATGAAAATTCCATGATTTAAAAATAAAATAAATAAAATCATGATAGAAAAATTGCAAGATTTATGTTTTTCCCTGGAAATAAAGACATCTTATTCAATTTATGATTATAATTTTTCCATTTGAATATGTAATATAGAATGTCCAAACCATTTGAAATTATTCTAGTTTTCTCTTATGGGACCATTGAAATTCATAAGGAAGGTGGACCACTATTAAATGTCAATGGTTTAATATTAATAATATATCATGAACCCTTCCACAAATGATGTTTTTTAGCCTACAATTCTTCTGAACCTCAAATAATAAAGCTCTTGATGTTAAAAGAAGCATGGACTTGGAGGAAACCCTTGATCGGTAACCTTAGGATATACTAAGTTGGGATATTCCTTAATAAATATTAAGACATAACATGAGAAAATTATGCAGTTTGAACCAAAAGTAAGATAAAAATTCAATTAAATGGAATGTAACCCTCTTTTAAATAATGTACTTTTTCTATAAAAATTTCATAAAATAAAAAATTACATGCTATGAAATTCCATTAGAAGTAATGTAATTATATAAGAATTTTTTTAAAAATAGGTTTTGATCCTAGGGTTCATGAACATTCCCCCCATCTTTATCCCTCCACATACCCATCCACCCATTATTCTCCCCATAAAACCCCTCCTTTCCATTCTCCCCTCTTTTTTGCAACACCATATTCATATCCCTTAGGTTCTTAGCTGCCACTTATACATGTCAGTCCCTCCTTTGCTACCACATCATACCCACCCACATAGACTGAGTTTTTTTGGGATCCAGCTTCCATACCCATAGTTAAACTTAGGATCAACACCTCTCCTCCACCTACCCCAGTGAATCTTCCCTGCACCACGACTCTACCCTCATTTGTTGACCCACCAGCCGCAGCTTCCATCACTGCCACTAACAAAGATAGATTGCTACTTCCACCACCTGATTGTGAGTGGACATCGAAGGATATTTTTGATTCTCTTAGTATTATCTTAGTTGACCACCAATCTTATCTTTGTTTTGTACATATGTATTATGGATGGTTATTTTTCTATTATGGGTATACCTTCATTATTTGTTTATATAGTTTTCTATATTTATGGGAACTGATTTTTATTTACTATTACATTGTTAAATTTTCAAATCATTATAATTATATAATAGCCATTTCTTAATCCTCTGGTATATCTATGGTTGTCTGTGGACCTGTACAACCATCTATCCTAGTTCTATGAGTGAATCAGCATGTGGATGAGATCGAATATAAGATTCAACATATTTAACTGGAGATTCAGGATTAACAACTAGAACCATGATCATAGATAACCTTCCTTCCACATAATATCCATGTTTTCTATTCTACTAAAGTCATATATCCTTCCAAAAGAACCTAAAATTAAGATAACACTACTATAGGTTGATATAGAGACTAGAGGAGAGGCTGAGAAAATGGAAACCCTGCCTGATCCTTTGATCGATCTGTCTGGATGATGATGAAATTTTTTAGTGCTTTGTGGGAGGAAACCCATATTTTATCTATTTTATATGTTTTTATGTTTTGATTTTATCCAGGTCAACATTTTCATGAGTCAAGTTGATCTTTGTTGTATAAATCTACCTTAATTTAAATAAAATCAGTATCATTTCTATTCATACTATATATATACTTTTATTTTTTATTTCGAAATGTATTAAACACATGGACTAATGTTTTATCTATTATTATATTTGTATTTCTAATCCATTTTATAGTCCATCCAAATTAAAAAATAAGATAACCAAGGTTCATTCGTTGAATGCCACTTCTTACATAGCTCTAGATTTTCTTAGTCATTAGTTATTCAAAATCCATTTTTTATCTCAACATCGTATTCTATAATGCTTCTATAGTACCTCCATGTATAGTTCTAACACCATATCTTTATTTGTGTGGGGGTTTTTTTCATGAATTTCACATTTGATACACTTAAATGTTTTCGGTTTCTAATTTTCTAGGATCCATTTTTCAATTTGGGGACACGATTTAAACATGAAATTCATTATAACTATTTAAATATAAGAAGAAGTTATGTTAGAAATTGTTAGAGATTATTGTTTTGTACCTATTTAGATTTTTATAATTATTTATGATCATAGTAATTTAAATCAAATTTTACATTTTTAAAATACCTTTTAATTGACATATTACTTGGTTTATACAATTAGTGATTGCATGTTCATTTTTTTACTCTCATTCCTAAGAGTATTCTAACCCTACAATTTAGTATTATTTCTGATCACATTTCTTTATTGAAACTTTGGATATGTAAACCTATTATAATATTCATTGAGGTCTTATTAATGTTATGAATGAAAAAATGAATATTTAAAATGGTTGAGGTAATCATTGCAGAGCTACTTTTTCCTGAGACCCATCATACATATTTCGTTCATTAATCTCATAGTTTCAATGAATAGCCTTATTGGATACCACGATTCCATGATTATTATCCCTTCCTACCACACTCTTTAAATAATTCATGCATTTACTTTGAATATTTTTGGGGGGTAACTTTTCAGTAAGCACAAGATTATCTTACTGTGGATATTTATTTTGGGGATCATTGGAAAAATTGATTATGATCCATGTCGATTTTGTGTCTCATCTATCATGTTCCTTTAAAAATGGAAAGAAATTAAAAGTATTTGTTTTCTGCACTAGGAATGTAAAAAATCATCATTTCAATATTGATAATCCCTTTAAGGAACATACGTGGTTTGGGGATGGATGTGAGATCTGGCCTATACATGACTTTAGAAAAATAAAAATGCAAAACAAAAATAAAAGAATACGATACCCTTGATTCACTCACTTGATATATGTACATGGATCTGATTTGATCTGTTGAGAGCATGGAATTTTTTAGATATATAGGAGTCAAATTTAACACTTTTAATGATATTCAAGCATTATACATTATAGCCTAACCTACTTTCTAAGCCTATTTTTCACTTTTTACCATGATACCTATAACCTCAATGTTTTTAGAACCTAATTGATGAATTCCTCATGGTTAATTTTATATTTATATTTATATTATGAAAATGATAGAATCACTTCAATCCTATGGTTAGGTGCATGTACTGAGGGTATAAGCATAACTCCAGTTTGATTTTAACCTGAATGATGAGAGAAAATATATTATGAGGTAAATTAAAAATGAGTATATATTTCTAGGAAAATTTAAGAAATTGTGATTAAACGACTAGTAATTTGTTTAAGTAACTAAGCTACGTGGTGTGAATAATCTTCTATGCAGTGATGATTATGGAGAAAGACTTTTTCTTATTAGACTTAGTTTTATTAACTTGGATATAATGAATGTCTCCTTCTTAAAACATGCTCTCCGCTTTTGAAATTCTTTTTGAGATCCTTTTTTAGGACAATCAATTGGTCAACTATGGGGGAATATGATAAGAATAAATCATATTTAGTTTTTTCTATCATTTTATTAATTATTCTCAATAATTTATACAATAATGCACTTGTTATGTGTTAATTATTATAGGAATTAGGATTTCATGGTTCGAGAGACAAAAATACTCAAATGGAGATAAATTTGCTATTACACATCATTAAACTACATTACATGATGTGTATGTTGGAGTTGGTGGTCTAGAACCAACTACGTTGTAGTTTATTCATTAAATAAAAGCTTTATCACATCTTGATTATTCTTCTTCGTGACATGTCATGTGATAGTGTCATAAGGACAGCTGTTGCATTAAAGGGTCGTAGCGGATCCCTACTATGATGAGAACCCGGAAGTGCCATACCACTGTTCTTGAATGTATGTTATATGGCCGGATGATATTATTTGAGGGACACAAATAATACAGGTCATTAGGGATGAGGACTCATAAAACATTGAGTCACATTCTCATGGTTTGCGCCCATGGTAATATCCAGGAGGATATTATGAGAATGAGACCCGGCAGTAGGAAATCCACATTTCATAGTGTCATTGGATGTTCCTATCTGCGGATGTGTGGATTGGTCCTTAGACATTAAGATTATTATTAATGGGTATTACAACTTGCGCACTTAGATGTATTGATGAAAACTGTGATAACACACTGTTCGCGGTGAGGTAGGATAAGTTGGATGCGTCACGAGTAATACCGCATTAATAGATAACGCGAGAAAGGATTTGTCCCTTCCATTCCATAATGGAAGTAGATATCTCAGGCCCTTTGATGGAATTGATACAGCCTAAATAAATCTATGGCCATGGTAAGGTATGGACAAGTTCAATTATGGGAAGTCAAAGAAAGAATAATCAAGCACATGGGTTGATGGCACTAGCATGCAACCCGCTTGATTGGAGATATCGAGACAAAGGGTTTATATTACACGGTAAGCGTTCGTAGTAGGTGACACGTCATTACGGCTTTAAATTCTTTCCTTATGGGTGCCTTGGGGTGTTTCTAGACTCTAACCTTGGACATTAGTCAGGATCAGCCTAATGCCATTGAGAATGAGGCCTAGAGGGTCACACACTATGTGTGTCCATGTATCTCAGTTAAATATTAATTTAACAAGTTGAATAAATATTATTCCCAATTGTGGATTAATAATTATTCAAGGATGTATGATCGCATTTATTTCGATACTAGTTATTCGAGAGAATATATTGTGGGCGAAATAATATATATTTATTAGTGAGTAATGCGGTTACATTTATTTAAGAAGTAAATAGCCATTACTCAAGGTCGAATAAATATGGTGCAGGAAAATAAATAAAACAGAAAAATAAAAGTACACGCCATGTATATTTATATATACACACTGTGTAGTTTATTTTTTGGGATTCGTGAGAAAAATATTGTTTATTTAATTAAATGATATTAAATGTAATACGTTGGACGCATGTCAAGTAATAATGATGGTCAATTGTCATTATTAAGACATGGGCTATTATTAAGAATTAAATGAAATGATTAAATTCTTGTGAGCAATTAATTTATTTTATTATTCTAGGTATTATAAATCCTAATTACATTATTCTCAAAAAGGTTATCCATTTTGGTTGTGCATAACGGATTGGAAATAATCTCAATCCAAGAGAGAATTCCCTTTCCTCCAAGAACGCTTTCAAGTTATGAAAGAAAGATCCTCCACCGGATCAAGGGGATCGAAGACGGACATTGCAAGAAAAGGATCTTCTACGCTAGCACCCGGAGTTCCCTACGGCGACGTCTAGATATACGTGGCACACGTGTGGATCACCGCTAGAGGAATCCTACACTTGGATTCTTCGACGCAACGACAGATCACAACATCGTGACTGGAGACACCAACGAAGAAAGAATTCCATCGAGGTAATTTTTATGAATTAATTAAATTAATTATAACCAACATATGAAGATCCTATCTCAAGGGTTCTGGGACTCTTCTTTTCCTTTTTCGTTCTTCGTTCTATTCCGAAGATCCGGCGATTTATATTGTGACGGATCTCAGATTGAACATCGTTTAACGCTAAAATTAAAGTTGGGAAAACCCTCCAATGCACATCCGCTGCGCCCGGAACCTACAAGTGGTATTAGAGCGGTCATATCGTTGATTATAATTATTTAGGTTTTCGTTGGTAATTTACGCATTTAATAATTTAGTTATTTCAATTCAAGTTTAATCGTTCTGGAAATCTGAATATCGAGATCTATTCCTCCTCCCTCGTTTCTCGTTCACCTCACAGAAACGAATTTTTCTTTTAATTTGGATTAAAATAAAATAGAGGAACTCATCCGGAGCAGCCAAACATTTCTGGCCGTATAACACCAGAATACACAACGAGTATTTGGAAGTAAACGCCGTGTAGTCTAGGTTCAATGCATTGACTGATCCGCCAAATCAGGCCGTGTATTGGATTCTTTCTAAGAATTTAAGACACCATGTGTTGACCAGAAACAGGTGGCACATGGTTTCTGGAATACACGCCGTGTGGTCTAATGAACACGACGTGTAGTCCCTTTGGGTTAGGGTTGGGTCATGTACTCCGTACATGGCCTGCCCGGCTGGAAACCATTTAACGCGGAAACTACGCGGTGTGTGTCCCACTATACACGCCGTGTACTCCGAAAATTTCCGAAGTACATTAACACGCCCTGTCCCCGGGCATGTACTTCAGATGCATGGTGAAGAAAAGTACACACCGTGTAGTCGGAACTACACGCCGTGTACTCAACCAAATTACGCAGATTTATTAAAATTTATTATTATATTATACAAACCCTTGAGACGTGTACCATGGTGCAGGCGTAAAGATGAGGCACAACACGTGATAGGTGTTTTATATATATTTGTTTAATTTAAAATCTGTATAATTAATGGGAATTTACCGGGTTGCCTCCGAGGTACAAGTTACGTACAAGGATAATTTTGAATGAATTTATTTGTTTAAAATTATGATGGATGATAATCTCAAGGAAATTCAAAAAAGGGATTTAAGATAAAAGGATTGATTAATTAAAGAAAATTAATTCATTCGAGCGTGATTTTTCTTAAACAAGAAGAATTAAAGAATTGAATGCTAGTTTTATTTATGCGTAAATATTGTTGCATGTATGGATGACCATGAGCTAGACTGAGTCCTTTGTATGTGAATGGTTTCTTTTAATTTATTTATTTAAATTAAATTTGTTGGCCTGCGAGCCGTCTCCTCATTAATATATAGGGCCTGCGCGCCCATGGATTCTTTTATGTAGAAACCCCTTTTACCCCTCACCTACGTGTGAGATAAATGCATATGTAATGGATGGATCTCCCATGCTAGTGGAGGTGGCTCAAGTCAGGAGCCAGGGTGAAACCAATCCAAGGAGATACAAAGGTGGACATGTGGAAAGCTTTAAACACGAACCTGGAAGGTTCAAGGTGTTTCGCCCCTAGGTCTTGGGTTAGTTTATCAACTGCTAGATAAACTAACCAATAAAAAATCTCATGATCATACCATTTATTTTATTTCTGTTAGTTGCATGGTTTATTTATTGTGGTTGTGTTATCACGATCACACAATTAATGAATTAAACGAGCATGAAAGATAGAACTAAAATAAAATTGTCTTATATGTAAATATTATCCTAGACATGGTTAATTACTTAATTATATCCCACTTAATATTAACAAGCATGTAATCAAAGATAACAAAATGGCAATTTACGTATAAGGATAAAATTCCTCAAAATAAATATTATGACGGCATAGCCTTCCATAATCTTGGTTAGAATCGAACCATAGTTCAAAGTGCTTGACCACCCCTAGTTGGGGTGCTTTCAATTATCGGGGAATTCTAATTCAAGGATTTGGGTTGACTTGACTTGGTTCTCATCAAGGGTTGACTACCACAGCTGGACTTGGTGTGACCAAGAGGAAAAGGTTGAGGAAATCCAAAAAAGGATTTCAGGATTGGGGAGTCCACTTAGCGGATCAAGGAGCTGCGAGCCAATGCAGTTGGCATTTGGAATTACTACCTAAAACCCTTCAAGTTTCTTGACCAACCCTAGTTGGGGTAATGCGAAGGGCAATATGGATCCTTGCGACTAGAATATTCATGCAACAGAATATTCCGAAGTCAATGGTGAGGGCTATTGGATTTCGATAAAATAGTGGGAGACTAATAAGTATTAATTTATTTATTTGTCTCAATTTTTGTAATAAAGTACTAAACCTTTGCTCATCTTAATTTGTAGAAATGGAAAGAAAATGAATTCAAACATATCATTGCGCACCATACTCGAGAAGGAAAACCTTCTCACTGGCACCAATTTCCAAGAGTGGCAGAGGTGTTTACGCGTCGTCCTTCACCACGAAAGGAAATTATATGTGTTGGAAGAGCCTATTCCAGTTGCGCCTGGGAAAGAGGCTAGTGATGAGGAATTATCTCTCTACATGAAACACATGGATGATGCCACAGATGTCCAGTGTTTCATGCTATTGGCCATGTCTAATGAGCTCTTGAAGCAACATGAAAACATGGACTCGTATATCATGATGTCTCACCTTAAAGATCTCTACCAAGAGAAGGCGATACATGAGAGGTATGAGATCTCCAATGATTTGTTTACCACGAAGCTTGGAGAGTCTGTGCCAGCTGGGCCTCATGTAGTCAAGCTTATTGGATACATTGAATGCCTGTACATCTTAGGGATTAAATTCCCAGATGAGTTGCGTACAGATCTCATCCTATCATCACTGCCCAAGACCTTCTCTAACTTCATTTTCAAATATAACATGAGCGGCAATGAGAAGAGTCTATCGGATCTTCTGACCTTGATTCGCCAGGTAGGTAAGGACATGGGGCGTGACAAACCTGCGGTCCTTATGGTGAACAAGAAAAGGAAGTACAAGGCAAAGGGGCCAAAGACTTATAAATGGTCTAAAACCCCCAAGCACCGTCCCTCCAAGAAGGGGAAGATCCCGAGGCAGGGAAAGGAATGGGAGGCAGTGTGTTTTGCATGTGGCAAGTAGGGCCACTGGAAGAGGAACTGCACCCAGAAGCGTGGGGACGCTAAAGGTGAATTTGTTATCGAGTGCAATATTTCTATTTCTACACATTGAGTATTATATACAGCTTGTGGGGCTCATATCTGTATTCAAATGCAGGAACCAAGTGGATTTAGAAAGATTTACAGAGGAGAGGTGGATCTTCGAGCTGCCAATGGCGCAAGGCTGGCTGCATTGGCTATTGGCGACTACCACCTCTCATTGCCGACTGGGATGATTTTGATTTTACATAACTGTTATTATGTTCCTAGTGTTACCAAGAACATAATTTCTCTATCTTGTTTGGATATGGATGGATTTGTTTTCAAATTTATAAATAAGGGTTGTCTCTTTTATAAGAACAACGTATGTTATGGTATAGCACATTTAAATAATGGTTTGTATGTATTGAATTACTAAAACCATGTTTTGGAAATCGATAACGAAACAAACTCACATGACTCATACATCACCCAGTTATGGAATCACCACCTTGGTCATGTGAACGAGAAGCGTCTGACAAAGCTCTGCCTAGATGACTATTTAGACTCTACTGAGCTAAAACCACTTGATAGATGTCACACTTGTTTACAAGGAAAAATGACTAAGCCAACTTTTGGTGGACAAGGTTAAAGGGCCACAGAGCTTCTAGGATTGGTACACACAGATGTGTGTGGACCATTTCCAGTAGAATCTAGAGGTGGATATTCTTACTTCATTACTTTTACTGATGATTTGAGTAGATATGGATATGTCTAATTAATGAGGTATAAGTCAGATTCCTTAGAGAAATTTAAGGAATTCAAGAATGAAGTAGAGAATCATCTTGGTAAGAAGATAAAGAAGTTTTGATCGGATCGAGGTGGAGAATATCTGAACCAAGAGTTCATCGATCTTCTACGGGAGTCTGGGATTCTATCTCAGCTCACTCCTCTTTATACACCACAGTCGAATGGTGTTAGTGAAAGGAGGAACCACACCTTGTTGGACATGGTGAGGTCGATGATGAGTCATGCAGATCTTCCATTACCCTCTTGGGGATATGCATTACAAACTGCAACATACACATTAAACCGAGTACCAACTAAGGCGACAAATGGAATTCCATCCGAGTTATGGAATGGAAGGAAACCCACTTTGTCGCACACACGTGTATGGGGATGCGAGGCGTTTGTTAAGGCCTTATCAGTCAACAAAATAGAAACCCAGGGAACAAAGTGTATCTTTATTGGATATCCCAAGGAAACGAAAGGATATTACCTATATAACCCTCAATACAAGAGAGTCATTGTCGCTAGAAAAGCTGTCTTTATTGAGAGGGATCTCATCCTCAAGAAGGATAGTGGGAGCAAGATTGAATTCGACGAAGTTGATGCTCAAGATACACAAGAGTTGGTACAGGAAAAAGTTCCATAGGTCCCCATGGAAGAGGTTCCAGAAACACAAGTACTACATAGGATCTCAAGAGAGGTAAGGGAACCAGAGAGATATGGTTTCCTAGTCACCGAGGATGGTGAATCATTATTGTTGGACAATGATGAACCTCTCTCCTACAAGGAAGCAGTAGAAAGCTCAGAAGCAGCAAGATGGCTAGAAGCTATGAATTCTGAGATGGATTCCATGTATCAGAACCATGTTTGGGTTCTGGTCGATGAGCCAGTTGATGTAAAGCCTATTGGATGAAAATGGGTATTCAAAAGAAAGATGGACATGGAAGGTCAAGTTAGCACCTATAAAGCAAGGATAGTGGCTAAAGGATTCAGACAGCGTCAAGGAATTAACTATGATGAAACCTTCTCTCCAGTTCCCATGTTTAAATCCATAAGAATCATACTTTCCATAGTAGTTTACCATGACTATGAGATTTGGAAGATGGATGTCAAAACAGCATTCCTTAACAGGAACCTTCAGGAAGATGTCTATATGACACAACCAGAAGGGTTTGTGACACCAGGTGAAGCCAAACGGGTTTACAAGATGCAGAAATACATTTATGGATTGAAACAAGCATCTATGTCATGGAACATTCGATTTGATGAATCCATAAAGTAATTTGGTTTCATTAAGAACGAATGTGAGCCATGTGTTTATAAGAGGTTTAATGGGAATGCGGTCGTTATCCTAGTGGTACATGTTGATGAAATATTTCTTATTGGAAACGACGTACTAGCCTTACAGTCAGTTAAGGACTGGTTGAACAAGTGTTTCTCCATGAAAGACTTAGGAGAAGCGGCCTACATTCTAGGGATCAAGATCATTCGTGATAGATCCAAGAGGCTGCTTGGACTAAGTCAAGGTACATACATTGACCAGATACTAAAGAGGTTTAGTATGGAAAAATCCAAGAGGGGATTGGTTCCAGTGTCACATGGCTTACATCTTTCTAAGAAAATGTGTCCCCAGACACAACAGAAGAAAGATAGGATGAGTAAGATCCCATACGCTTCGACTATAGGATCCATCATGTATTCCATGTTATGTACCAGGCTTGATGTTGCCTTTGCACTGAGAATGGTAGGCAGATATCAAGCAGATCCAGGAGAACAACATTGGACTACTGTTAATACTATCCTTAAGTATCTGAGAAGAACTAAGGATATGTTTCTGGTGTATGGAGGAGACGAGGAGCTTGTCATCAGAGGGTATGCTGATGATGGTTTTCAAACAGATCAGAATGATCTGAAGTCGCAATCTGGATATGTAATCTGTCTCAATGGAAGAGCTGTGAGCTGGAAGAGTTCAAAGCAGCCAGTTTTCGCCATTTCTACAGCGGAGTCTGAGTATATAGCGGCTTCTAATGCAGCCAAGGAAGCCGTCCAGATTCGGAACTTTGTCCAGGAGCTTTATGTGGTGCATAGCAGTAAAGATCCCCTTACATTGTATTGTGAGAATACTACAGCGGTGGCTCTTGAAAAAGAACCAAGGTCACATCAACAAACAAAGAACATACTCCGAAAGTATCACCTCTTGAGGAATTTCTATCAAAGGGGTGAAGTTGCAGTGATCAGAGTGTCCACAGAAGAGAACGTGGCGGACCCCATGACTAAAGGCCTATCTCAGCAGAAGCATGAATATCATGTGAGAGATCGCGGGTTAAAGGTTTTTAGCAATTGGATCTAGTCCAAGTGGGAGTCTGTTGGAGTTGGTGGTCTAGAACCAACTACTTTGTACTGTATTCGTTAAATAAAATCCTTATCACATATTGATTATTCTTCTGTGTGACATGTCATGTGATAATGTCCTAAGGATATCTGTTGCATGAAAGGGTCATAGCGGATCCCTGCTATGATGAGAACCCAGAAGTGCCATAACACTGTTCTTGAATGTATGTTCTATGGCCGAATGATATTATTTGAGGGACACAAATAATGAAGGTCATTAGGGGTGAGGACTCATAAAACTTTGAGGCACCTTCTCATGGTGTGTGCCCTTGGTAATATCAAGGAGGATATTATGAGAACGAGACCCGCCAGTAGAAAATCCACATTTCATAGTGTCATTGGATGTTCCTATCTACGGACCTGTGTATTGGTCCTTAGACTTTATGATTATTATTAATGGGTATTACAACTCGCGCACTTAGCTGTATTGACGAAAACTGTGACGACACACTGTTCGCAGTGAGGTAGGATACGTTGGGTGCGTCACGAGTAATACCGCATTAATAGATAATGCGAGAAAGGATTTGTCCCTTCCGTTCCATAACACAAGTAGATATCTCAGGCCCTTTGATGGAATTGATACAGCCTAAATAAATCCATAGCCATGGTAAGGTATTGGAAAGTTCAATTCTGGGATGTCAAAGAAATAATAATCAAGCACATGGGTTGATGGCACTAGCATGCAACCCGCTTGATTGGAGATATCGAGACAAAGGGTTTATATTACACGGTAAGCGTTCATAGGAGGTGACACGTCATTGCGGCGTTAAATTCTTTCTCTATGGGTGCCTTGGCATGTTGCTAGACACTAACCTTGGACTTTAGGTAGGCTCTGCCTAATGCCACTGAGAAAGAGGCCTAGAGGGTCACACACTAAGTGTGTCCATGTATCTCAGTTAAATATTATTTTAACAAGTTGAATAAAGATTATTCCCAATTCTGGTTTAATAATTATTCATGGATGTATGATCGCATTTATTTCGACACTAGTTATTCAAGAGAATATATTGTGGGAGAAATAATATATATTTATTAGAGAGTAATGCAGTTACATTTATTTAAGAAATAAATATCCATTACTCAAGGTCTAATAAATATGATGGAGGAAAATAAATAAAACTGAAAAATAAAATTACACGCCGTGTATATTTATATATACATGCAATGTAGTTTATTTTTTGGGATTCTTGAGAAAAATATTATTTATTTAATTAAATGATATTAAATGTAATACGTTGGACGCATGTCATGTAATAATGATGGTCAACTGTCATTATTAAGACATGGGGCATTACTAAGAATTAAATGAAATGATTAAATGCTTATGAGAAATTAATTTATTTTATTATTCTAGGTATTATAAATTCTAATTACATTATTCTCAAAAAGGTTAGCCATTTTTGTTCTGCACAACGGATTGGAAATACTCTCAATCCAAGAGAGAATTCCCTTTCCACCAAGAACGCTTTCAAGTTACGAAAGAAAGATCCTCCACTGGATCAAGGCGATCGAAGACGGACATCGCAAGCGAAGGATATTCCACGCTAGCACCCGGATTTCCCTTTCGGCGACGTCTAGAGATACATGGCACACGTGTGGATCACCGCTAGAGGAATACTACACTTGGATTCTCTGACGCAATGACGGATCACAGGATCGTGACCGGAGACACCAACGAAGAAAGAATTCCATCGAGGTAATTCTTATGAATTAATTAAATTAATTATAACCAACATATGAAGATCCTATCTCAAGGGTTCCGAGACTCTTCTTTTCCTTTTTCGTTCTTCATTATATTCTGAAGATCCGGCGTTTTATATCGTGATGGATCTCGGATTGAATTTCGTTTAAGGCTAAAATTAATGTTGGGAAAACCCTCCAACGCGCTTCCGCTGCGCCCAGAACCTATAGTGTAGTAGAATTTACACACATACTCCATGCCATGATGAAATACAAGAAAAACTTTAGGCTATGAAGCTGATTAGAGGATGTAAATCTGGATTACATAGCATGAAAATCCAATACACTGTGTAAATCACTAGTCCCCAATATGAATTATTCAAATCATATTTCCCACCAATCGATGGAATATTCCCAAAATGACATCCAGTTACACGTCATCAAAAGAGTTAAAGTTTTAATCTTGGATGAGATACATATGAGATACATGTAAGATTCAAAATCCATGGAGAAAATCATGGATCTACATTATATGATGGGTGTTCCCATTAACTGTCATGTAATATTTTGTCTATATATATAACAACATGTGCATTGGATTTTAGAGCAGAGATACTACACAATTTTTGTTTCATTTAATCTTCCCACATTCCCTACTACAACTCTACCCCCAAAAATGAAATTTATTAGTTATATTTCATTGTTTTACTTCAATAAAAGTGGATTATATTGATTAAAAAATCATTCTACATTCCTTTTTCATTACCAATATTGTTTCTTTAATTCATTGTTACAATAAACAATCCATGATGAACCATTTAGATGTTTGTGCTCATACTTATTTCCAAGTAAGTAAATTTGTTATAATTGTGATTGAATATGTCATGTTATTATTAATTGATGATTTGATGTTCATCAACTGAACATCATGCATGCTATTTAACTGTTTAATCGTTATTTCCATTTTTAAATTCTGTATGATTTTAATATCTTTCCCTTTATTCATTTGGGGTTTTCGACCCTTTTACATTGATCATGGTTCCATCATATAAATAATTTTAATAATTTTTTAAATATAATATATATTAATTATGTACATATTTTTCATCATCCAAAAAAAATAGATAAATAAAAATGAATTATTCCATTCATTGAGACAGAAGGTTGTACATATGCATGACCAATATTTCCATTTTTTTCAACAGATAGGAACAAATAATAATAAATAATAATTCAACATTAAGGAATAATAGTTATATTATATATATGATATATTAACACTACATCCATCAATATATCCATTGATTAGAAGTAGTGACGGAAACTTAATAACATTAGTTAGTGAGGTAGTATTCATTTATACACAAGTTTGATGGTTTTGATTCACATTTGATGGAATATGGGATAGATATAGGTTATTACATCAACATAATAACATATAAGTATATTGACTATACTAAATAATATTATTATATCATATATTAAGATGATTTTAAGGGGTAATAGAAAGAAATAATACAGTGACCCTTGGTTAAAATCTATACCACTCCATCAGTGAACCTCTTTAGGTTTTTACCAAAATTCCTACCTAATAAAGTATTATGATAACAATATGGTATTTAGGTCATGGGGATGGATTTAAGGAAAGAATTTTGTTTATTTTAATGGCTTAATAAAAAGGATGTTTACATGTGTAAAGTATAGGAGAGGGGTGTCCATTTATATATGTGGGTGTGAGGACTCATTTGAAATCAACATAGAAAATTTCACAAAATAATATAAAATGGTAAATTTATTCACAAGCCAAATGACTCGAAATGGAAATTTATTATAATTTGGGATATTATAAGGTCAAACCATGATCATAAAAATGGTTTTAACTACATTAATTACAAAATGTACCCTTATCTTTTGTTTTAATCTCCACGTAAACCTTTTTTCACCTTTACAACTGTTATTAAGTGTTACAATTTTTACTATTAAATAGGGAAAAAATTGTTTTTACCTTATTATATAATATAAATTATTATTATTCAGCTTATTTAATCTATTTTAGAAAATTAAGTTCACATAAGTAGTAATATTTAGATTAAAATAAAACCTACTAGCGGGATGAAAATGATGTATTCCAAAGAAAACTTTTCTCAAGTAAAAAAAAATTTATAATATGGTTAAACCTAAAATTGATTAAAAATAAATAATATAGATTAAAAATAATAATAAAATCGAATTAAATTTATATTTAAAATATTTTTAATTAAAATGTTAGCTTTTTAATTCTTTAAATGAAAATTTAATTTCTAATAAAAATCATTAATTTTCACTATTTATAAAAAGAGTAATATTTTTAGAAAATTTTAAAAAATTAACTCTAAGATAATTTTTAGAAGATATTTTAAGAAATGATGTTAATTTTTTAAATAAATATTTTATATGTTTTAAAGTAAATAAATTTTAAAATAATTTTTCAAAACCAACCAATACCATTTTTTTAGAATAGTACAATTTTTAAGTATACAATCAGATTTATTCTTATCTCCTTCCTAACTAAAATATTATATGATTGATAAAAAAATTTATTGAATAAATAAAATATAAAATTCAGTAATATAATTCACAAATAGTAGATAATTTTATTTTTTATGATATATAAACACTATGCGCATAAAAACATTTTCTATGAAAAAAAAATATTTCTTTTACTTTAAAATGCACTTTTATTTTTATTTATATTATTTTTTTAATTATTTAAATTATTTTATACATGTGTGGAACATTAAAATTTAATAATTTAGTAATTCATAATCATACAATCCAATAAAATTTATTCATTATAACTAAATGTTATTTTTAGATTCATTTAGATTCGGGGTAGTGAGTTTTACAAGTTATCAAAGATGTTAAATATGATTAAAATAAAATATATAGTAATATATCATCGTGTCAAAATAATAAATTCATCAAAAAAAGCTATAAATTTCTATAATGTCTCACCATGATCATATTAGAATATTCATTCATTATAATTTCTTCAAGTCCCCACATCAATTTTCTTTTCTTATAAGTTTTCCAAGGAACCTTTTCTAGATGAGTTATATGATTCCTCAACATATGTTCACAAGTATCTAGAATCTAGATTGTTTTTTACATTATGATAGATCATGTTCCAATTATATTTCTCTAAAGTTTAGACGATTCCTTGTTTCTATCAATTAATTCGTTAACAATTATATATGGAACACATCATGTACTTTAGAGAGACTTAGTGAAATTTCAAAATTGTAAGCCATAGTTCCAATCATTTCGTGGATTTAAAAAATTATGATATAACTAGAGTGTTATTTATATTAATTACCAATCCCTAAAGAACCCATCTATGGAGATAATTTCAATAAAATGTGATCCCTCGCTTCAAATTCCAAACCATTCCTCCAGTTATTGTTATATATATTTATCCTTCATTGAGATTATTTGATATATCTTTGAATAGTCCTTAAATTTTTCATTGTTTACTCCACAAGTTTTATCCCTATAAGATACATTTCACTAACTTCATCCAAGTATTTTGGAATATGAAATCTCGTTCCATATAATTTTTTATATGACACCATTTGAATACATGAATGGAAGATATTTTTATTTGATAACCCCACTAAAGTTTAATAATAATCATCTCTAACTTAAAATCTTATAATGAACAACTTCAACATGTCTGCATATGTTTTAATAGTACATTTGAATTTTCCATCCATTTGAAGGTGATAAGTGATATTAAAATTTATCTCTCTATCAAAATACTTTTGAAATATTTTATAAAATTTTTATGTAAACCAGGGGTCATAATCATACATAATTGAAAGAGGTGTGACATTAAGTCTTACAACTTTTATAATATATAGTAATTAAAGGTACTCAAGAGTTAAATCATCCCTTGTAAAAATTAAATGTGCATATTAGTTAAGGAGATAAAAAAACCCATATAAAAACATTCCCTCTAAGAGTCTTTGATGATCTTGTGAAAAAATCCATAGTAGTGTCATTAAATTTCCACATCGGGATATATAGAGGTTCTAAGACCCCTTTAGGATGTTGTCTCCAAAAAACAACTTATTTAAAAACAAAACATCACAATATATAATTAGAAATTATCTTTACCAATCTATACAATAAAAAATGTTCCTTAAAATATGAATACATCATGGTTCTACTGAGGTGTATAGATAAAATTGAGCTGTAAGAATTATCCAAGATTCCCCTCTATTTATCATGTATAGATTTATGATTTTGTATCAATTCAAATTTTATGATGTCATCTTCATTAACAATGTCTTCCCATTTTCAATCATTTATGTATTTAATTTTCTTTTTAAAATTATCATCATAAGGATGAGTAATTTTTAAATTTTTCATCAATGGTTATTTGGAAATAATTTCAAAAAATAGTGATGTATCCCATTCCATAATAATTCACATATAAATCATTACTATATCAATGAACATAAGATCCATATTGATCCTCATTTTGTTCAAAACATCTAGATCTTTCATGGTAAATGCATCTACTGCATTATTTTCTTTCCCTAGGTAGTGGTGTGTTGAGAAATTATATTCCTTGACTAGATTAATCCATTGATTTTTTATCATGTTGACATCCTTATAGTAAAATATTTAATTTAGAATCCACTTATATGTGTATATAACATGCAATTATCTCTATATATAATATCTATATATCTTCAAAGAGATTATTATGACCACCAAATCAAGATCATGGGTTGGAAAGTTTTGTACATGAATCATTCAATTATTGATTCATATGAAATGAAATTAACATTAAAGATAAGGAAAAAACCATTTACATTATTTTATGTGTCAATATATATCAAGATTCCATCATTTTTTTTGAGGTTGACTAAAAATTAGATCATTCACCAATCAATTCTTCAATTATTCTGAACACTGTTAGCATTACTTTTTCCGTGTGACCATAACCAATTTAGTATTTAAAATTACTTTTAGGAGATACAACCAAGAAATATTTTAGGCAAATAGATGATTGTACCCATCCATACCAATTAAACTATGTACATCAGTTTCATTTTTTAGTGTTAACCAGTCTTGGAATGTCTTTTCCCTTATAAAATCAGTTGAGATACCATCTTTGTATACAATAATTCCAAGAAATGAATCTTTATAATTCCTTAATTAATACATTATAAATTTACCAAATAACAATTTTATTCTAAGAGCCTCAGGAATAAATTATAATTGATTCTTATTGTCCCCATAGATCTTATAAAACAATAAGATATCATTAATAAATACCCAAAAAAATAATCATGTTATTACTTGAATACTATATTTAGTTGGTCTATAAAGACATAGGGTGAATTGGTAAATACATATTCAGTTACTTTATAATCATAATTTCCATTCCTCATTTGGAATGTTGTATTTAGAATATCATCCTTATTTACTCATAATTGATGTTACCCAGAACAAAGTTTCATTATTTAAAAATATTTATCACCATGAATTAGATCAAATAATTCACCAATGTGAGGTAGATGATACTTCTTATTCATCACAATATCAATTATTTCCCAATAATAATTTCACATTCTAATATATCTATATTTATTTTTAATGAAATAAATAGTGGCTCTCTATATTGATTTACCTAGTTGTATACATTCCATATCACAAAACTCCTATAGTTATTTATTCGACTCTAATAATTCAAAAATATCTATTCTATAGGGAGTATTTGATATATTTATTTCATCTAGGATTAAAGAAATGGAAAACTCAACTTCATTCACTGGTGTATTTCTAGGAAATTCCTCAGAGAATATATGATTTTATTATTTTATATTAGATATGTACTCAATTTGAATAGTTCCATTTCATATATATCATGTGAAATATCTTCTTCCTAAGGATTCTCCTTTATAATAGGTACTTGGTGTGGCTCTAGACATGACTTGTAATTTGATGTGTCCCTTATAGAGATAAGGAACTCCACATATTCATCAGAAATTACAATTTTCATCTCTTTCTAATAATATTTTTACTATATTTTTAAATCCATTCCATAAAAAGGAATATATCAAAATCAACCATAGTTATAATAACAAAGGTGAGAAATTGGTCACTTTAATTTTTCATAATGGGAATTTACTTGAACATTCTTGTTTTTTTGATACTTACACTTGGAGTCTTGACTGATAATTCCTTCCATCGGTGTTGGGGAAATATCTAATCATCTATGTAAATAGGGTTGATATAAAAGACTGTAAAAATCCAGAATAAATTAATTAACTAGCTAAATTATTGTATATGAGTAAATTACCTACTAACACATAATAAGGAATATCAACCATTATTGTTGTGATCACATAGACTTTTACTTGTTGAAAGACACAGTTCTAGGTAAAATCTCATTTAACTTAGGTCAATAATTTTCATATTTCCCCATCCCTTTATAGTTTATATAATGAACATCGGTAAATTTTTTATTACCCATAAAACACATTCCATGGTGTTTATTTACAAATTTTTTTAAAAAATTTAATTATGCCTTTCCCTTCTTCTCCTTTTTAATATTTCCTTTTCTAGATTGTCCATCAACCATTTTCATGTATTTATTTCATTTGAATTAATAATACTTGGAAATTTCATTTTATGTGTTAATATAACATTATATTATGTCTTTATATTATGATACATTTTGAAAGAATAGTGACCTTCAAAGGATTGGGTTTACCCCATTAAGGAAATAGTAAATCTTACTCTTTAGATTACACAAATTCACTGAAACATGCGTTGTTAACCATTTAAAGTGAGTTTCATGCATAGAAATATTTTTGACCTTTTCCCTCATACCCAATAATTTTCCCTCTATATCTATTCATTGTTCATGAAGAATTTTGTTTATAAGAGTAACTTATAGTCCTTCAATTTCATGATATCTATTTAATCCTAACCTTTAGTGTTTTGAATCAAAGGGAAATAGTGATATGCACCTCCTAGGAGAGTGTAAACTACCATGAAAACCTTATCCCTTTCATTTGTTTCCCATACTAAATATCCTACAAAAATTCTCCAATATTATAAAAAACTTCATAATGTTTGGAATAGAAATCATAAGAAGTTGTGAGTATAGATTCTAGGTATGGGAAAAACATATTTATGATTCATAAATCATGATTAACTATTTTTTAATAAAAATTATCAAACATATATCTTATCACAAAGTTTAGAATCATCAGACAATAATCAACATACAGGTAGGAAAGCATACTAATGTAATATTTAAATTTCACATGAGACTAATTTAATGAAATTATAGCATTATAAAAATTGACTATCCACAATTATATCCAAGTATTCTCTTGTGAACATAGCTAAACCACAATTATATTCATGTATAATCTTTTGAGTATAGCTTAACTATAACTAATTCCAAACACAGTCTTGTGAAAATAGTTTTCTGAAATTATATGTGTGCATAATAACACTACCTCATGATATACAAATAATTAAAAAATTAATTGTATGGTAATATTGTACACCATTTATAACATAATTATAGTACATATAAAGTTGTTCCACATAAATAAATCATATGTTGTGTAATAATGAACCTTTGGAATGAAAATAATTTTTGTAACATTTAAAAGGGTATCACACACAAATCATCAATAATTTGAACAAAAGATACCATAATTCAATCAACTAAAAATGGTATTATATAAGGTCATTTAGATGGTATTTATAGAAAGATAACTCTATAGTAAATATTATTTTGTGATAAAGTGAAAATTTTTAAAAAAATAAAAGGATTTCTTGGAAAACATTTCAAACTATTTTTTATGAAAAGGAAATATTTGAGTCACTTTTAAAGAGTAATTTTTTTAAATAAGCTAATAATCCAAAACCATTAATTTTAAAAACCCAAAATTAAATGAATTAGAAACAAAATAACCTTGATAAAAAATAATAGAAAATTGAAAAAAACATTAGAGGAAGATAAAAGAAATAATTAGAAAAAAATTAATTTATTTGTAATATTTTACAATATCTTTATTAAAAACCAAATCGTTAAAAGAGAAGAAATCATAATTTTTAAAATACAAAAACAATAATATCAAAATAAAAATAAATAACAACAAATTTGGATTTTGAAATTTGAACGAATAACATAGGTGGGAATAATGAATAAGGATATGTTGAGAATGATCTTATCGGAGAGGATAAGAATTATTTTTCAAAATTTTATTTGTTTTTGTAAAATAAATTCATCATAGAATAATTGATGACTTAAAAAATCATTTTTTCTATAAATAAATATAAATTAACATACAGAAAAAAGACCATTTTGGAGAAATTAAGTATAAAATAAGTTTAATATGAATCATCATAAATCAAATAAAAGTATATTTTAGTTAATAAAATATCATACGACATTATTAACAGTTTAATTGAATGACCATGAAAAGGAACTTAATATGTATCTTTAAATCCATTTATTTTCATGAAAGGTAAAATAAAATTAACAAATAGGAAATAATATACAACACAAGAAATGAAATAAGTTTTGAATATGGAGCAAGTCTCAATGAATAAAAATTCACATGAGAACCCCAAATAGAAATCAAAATCCTGAATTAAGAAACACATAGAAATGGGTGTATGTAATAAAAATATAAATATATAGAAATCACAGCAGAAATAAAAGATAATAAAATTACAGGTAAGAATCTAACCAACTTATATAAATAGAGTACAAAAAAGAAATATTACTACTTAATAAAATTATATAAAGCTAAAAACACTCTTACCTCCACCCTAGACTTCCATAATTGGGGTTTAACAACATGGATAATAAATATAAACATTTAGATGACTTATTAAAATTTATAATTCATATTTATGACCTTTAAATACATAAATTATTATTATTCACTCTATATATATATTAGATATTTAATGTTCATTTTCAAAAACTGATGTCAGTAATTTCATTTTTTCATACATGTTTCATAATGTAAAACATTAATCTTATTTTATGATACCATTCTCATTAGTAAAATGTTTCAAAAAAATTGAAAATCCATTTGTTTTAATTATTTATTCATCCACGTATTCATTTTATTGATACTATGGGCGTGGCTTACTATAGTGGGATCCATGCCAAGATTGTATAGGGTCACTTCCCAATATCAATTGATAAAAATATAATTATTGTTATATTTTTAACATCAGTTAAAAAAATCTTCATGAAATATAATAATACTTAATATATTAAATATTCATAAAATATATTTGAAAACCGTAAACGTAAAGAGTTGATAAAAAATTTACTTTTTATTCATGGTGGTAGTAGTATGCATATAACAAAAGGAATATTTTCATTTTTCAAATGGTTTGAAGGAAGGTATAAAATTATTATTCATTCGACATAAAAACAATTCCTAGTTTGAGGGAAAATTAAAAAAAAATTATTTAAAAGATATTGTTCGTGGAAAACATGGGACCGTCACAAAGTTATGGACAAAAAATAACCATAAACTAAATATGAAATCATATGACCATTACTGAATAGTTTTAGAGTATTGGAATAATTCAACCTATATAAGATCCATTGAATTTGGGTTACCTATATTTTCAAATAATAATTGATAAGATCCTAAAATTGGTAGTCCATATTGTAGCATGTCTGAATATACTCATCTAAATTGACATTCCCTCCATTGAATCTCATATCAAAATCCAATAGTGTTTATTAATCCAAAAATTTTGATCCTAACTGATATCAACTGAAATAAATATCCAAAAATTATGTGGTCATAATCCTATAAAGATTATATAGATATAAACACATGAAATATATCTTCCTTATAAGGAAGAGTGAGTTCCCATGAGTTTTATTTATCCACTTACTCATTTCCTACTTCTTTCAGCATAACATCAGAATTCATTGCTTCTTAAGAAACTAAGTATTACATAAAGTTTAACTAAGGTAGTTCATATTTGGAAATACATTTAGACCCTTCTACTGTAATGGATCCTTTATACAAATCATTTGGGAATTCATTCTTTTCACTTATCTTCCCTTAGTTCTAATAATTATACAAATCAGCCATTTTGTTTTCAACATAAAATAGAAAACCCTTATTTTTTCATAGATATACAAATTGGTTTTTCATTCTAACTTCTTATTGTCCCCATCCTTTTTTTGAAAAACCTTGTCTCTATGGGTTTTAGTAGGTGGGGGTAGTCTTTACAGCATTTAAATTTATTCCCCTTATGAAAAATGAAAATCCTCATTCCCTGAAACCCCTTTTTTCCTTCTTTCACCTTAGGATATAAGGTTCTATAACTTATATTCCATCTATATAGTCAACTAAAAATCAATTTTAGATGTAATAACCTAAATCAACTTCAGTGGATACTAGAACTTCAATATTGATCTCATTTGATGTAGTTATTATTTAGTTTATGTGTAACTTCACCTTGCCATTTTATTTTTTTGTCACCATAATAAATTCTCTATTATCATGTTTCATAATTTTTTTCTATACCATTAAAATTATTGTTAAAATTTAGAATCAAAG
Source organism: Viscum album (assembly GCA_963277665.1). Taxonomy (NCBI): domain Eukaryota; kingdom Viridiplantae; phylum Streptophyta; class Magnoliopsida; order Santalales; family Viscaceae; genus Viscum; species Viscum album. Next base: position 563,703,307 of record OY728134.1, on the reverse strand, counting down.
AAGCAATTTTGGAGAACTTCCTATTCACTAAATTCATTTCATGGGTTGATTGTTTGTAGAGATAGTTGAGTTCCCCTACTCTGAAAATTTCAAAAAAACTGGAAGTAGATTCTAATTAATTTTTCTTATAATAATAAAATCTTATTGCGTATGGATTAATGACATTAATTTTTGCGGTGACTGCCTATCATTAAGAAACATGTTCCATATTTTGGAGGATTGGAACACGTTGAAGGAGAATAGGTCTGGATGAGGAAAACCATATACGAAATAAAACTATAATTTTGTAGTATGGTTCTAAAAATATGCTTTCCCATATTATATTTTTTATAAGAGTTGAAATCCAGTTTACCTGATGAAAAACCATCACAAGAAGAATCTAGTTTTGTATCCTGGGAATGTGGTGACGAACCATGAACCAAGTGATTATAGGATGTAAAATATTTGATCCATGATTCAAATAAATATTATGACTTCAATAGATACTACCCATAAAGATCAATGAAAAGGAAAAAAATCATTCTCATATAGATATCTACATCCCCAACAATGTGGGGGATGTTGGATGAAAAAAAACTTGAGTATGATTTTCATAACAATTGAAGCATCCAAATAAAATTTTAATCAACCTTTGGAATGAAAAAAATATAAAAATTAAGATGTAATCCATGTATAGTGATATAAATCACCCAAATAAAGATGGTATATGTTCAAGTGGAAATTTATGGTCCATCAATGTAGGTAAAACTTTAAACCATTACATACATGAGGAGGATTAGACCATGATTGATGAAGTAATCCTTAGAAGATACGAGCATTAAAATGTTCTGAGATTAAAAATTACATAAAATCACATGATCTTATATACCATAGGAATAAAATGTGACCCTATCAAAGGATTATATTGAAGGATATCTCTTTCCTAATCTATCCACTGGGGAGAAGATTAGAGGTGTTGATGCATGAGTGAACTCCAAGGAAGAAATTTTTAGGGTTGGGCTACCATCAGCACATGAGGGGACTTTAGGGATGACCTAGATTTGAGGAAATCTAGGTAGAAGATCAGGGGAGGTAAATATATTGTGTGATTTATCGTCAAGATTCAGAGGATTCTAGACGGAACCCTCCCCCTCTACTAGTGGAGGGGGTGGAGTGGTGTCCATGTCGCCTACCCTGTCTCCATGGAAGTAGATGAATCGCACAATAATATAGAACGTCCTTTAAGTATAATTTTTATTATTATTTTATTATTTTATCAAGTTTAAAATATATTTATAGGAGTTAGAATAATAATTAATTTTATATAACTTAATAAATGATTGATTGGATGCTTTTAATTTACTCCTAGGTACATCAACTTGAGGAAAATTATAACTTTATTTTGGTACGAAAAGATTAATAACAAGGTAGAGAGGGGTGGGGGTGCTTGTAACAACCCAATGTTTTTCAATGGAAATTACCTTCTTATAAATATGTCATAAAATCACATGAAAACACCAAATAATGATCTAATAAGTGCTAAGTGACCTTTAAAAATAATTTTGTCACTTATGTGTTTGGAATTTAAAAAATAAGACATACATAGTTGCAATCAGTAAGTTATTTGGAGTCCAATAAGATAACCATAATTTTTGTTGAATAGTAAACTACCCTTCTGAATAGTAACATACCCTTATGAATAGTGATATAAGATAATGAATAGTAACCTTTCCTATGATAATAGATAAATAATATTCAATTTGAAAGTATGGTATTCCAATATTTTAGAATAAGTAAATGAGTGTTTTAAAATTGGTTTTTCAAACTAAATTATGATTTTAATTAAATATTAAAAAATTAATATTTAGAAAATTATTTTTTAAAAATAGAATTCATTTTTGGATTCCACATGTCGAAAACTGATGGCAGTGAATTTGTGAGATTTTTCTGAAATACTTGAATTTTTGATAAATAGTGAAATACCATAATATACAAAAAAACTAAATAAGATAATTATAGAGTCATGTTTGATGTTCTGTTAATTTAAGCCCAATTGGTTTGGGATCAAATGATAAAATTAATATTACTCCTCATGGAATACCCATTATTCCTTGTCTTGTGGGGAAATAATAAACTAATTAATTTTATAATGAGAAAACCCCTCCCCCTCCACTATAAAAACCACCCTTCACAGCCAAATTTCCTCACACCTCTCATGCTTCAAGCCTTGTCTAAACTCCATCCATTCATATTACCTATCCCTTTACCCAAATCCAAGAGCTTCTGGTCTCATCAAAAGACAATGTTTAAGTCCCCTAAGGAGGATCTCAAGAGGAGGATTCAAGAGGACATTAAAGCGAAGGAAGCGATCTGATATAATGTTAGGGGAAATCTCCAACCCAGTTTTCATTCTTCGGGATTACCCTCTTTCACTCCATATTTGTTATGGTCCCGCCTTAAAAATAAAATTTTCATCATCATCTAACCTTTTCTAGGATATAAATGTTTCCTACTGAAGTTTATGTCAAACAAAAGTTCTCCAGAAAAAATCTTCTTTCCAAAACATACAATTTACTTCTCACTCATGTTTGATGGCTATCATATCAAGTAAGTTATTCCCACTTAATTTTAGGAACCCATTTTTTTATTAATTTGTTCTTATGAGATGAAACACATACCTTTTCATGGGTTATTTATGTTCATTTTTTATATATGTTCATTGTGGAATGCATGATAAATGAAAATGTCATGATGTGATGTGTGCACTCATAATTATATACTATAATATGAATGTTTCAATGTGATGGGTGGGATCGAAATTATAAAGCGCTCTAATGCATTGGGTAAAGTGATTAATCGCATTAGTTAATGTGAAATTATGTGTGAACATGAAGCTATATTTGTTCACCAGTATGTTGGGTAGTTAACCACTAAGACATGATGTTCCTTTTTTATGCATTTCCACATTCCAAGTCTTTTATTAATGATTCCTCTCATGTTCATGATCCTTTTCCTATGTCATGGTTATGCTCCCACATTTCTATATTGTTCGTATATATCCTCTTACTGAGATTTTAAATCACCCCTTTTAATGTATATCCTCAGGTGAATAAATGTTCTAAGGAGAGTTCAAGTGAGAATAAGAAGCTAGAGAAGAAGGAATTAAATAAATGTTTATTCTTGATGTTGTAATTTCTATGTATGGTCCTAGTTTGATCAATACAATAATCTTTTATATCCTCTATTTGTAATACTATTATATTGTTTATTTTTAAAATGATGTAATTTTAATACAATAATGGTTGGGTCACTATAGATGGTATCAGATTCAAGGTTTTGTTAATTTGGGAATTAGGATTAGTGAACCCTAGAGAAAACCTCTAACATGAGACTAAGTACAAATATGCATAGAATAATCTTTACAAAGGGATCCCATAATTTATTCTTTTAGTGAAAATTGTTCAAATGAATAAGTTATTAATGAATAATTGACTTATGTTATGTTCTAACCTTTTATATTTTAGAACATGGTGGGAACTAGGAGAAACCAGGCCAAAAACCTGTGTGAGGGCCAATGCAATGATTTCCCGAACGACATCGCCAATGATTTATGTGGTGGAGTTTAGAACATCCTGGCAATGCATAACCAACTATCCCATGTTATGAACAATAACCATAATAATGGGGAACATACTCCTATACCAAAGAGGAAGCAAATGCCAATCAAATGTTTTATGAGGCAACGACCATCGAAGTATAGTGAGTCTTCCGATCCACTAGTTATAGAGTAGTGGGTCAACTCCATGGAGAAGATCTTTTTTTGTGATTCACTGTTCTGAGAAGGAGAAGGGGGCACTAGAAGTTTATCGTCTAAATGGAGAGGCTGATAAATTGTGGGATTTGATTAAGAACACCAATCCAAGGGATGAAATGCAAGAGATGGACTGTGAAGACTTTAAGATAATGTTTCTAGAAAAATATTTCCCAATAAATCTTCACATAAAGATGGAGAGTGAATTCATTGAGCTCAAGAAAAAGGAAATAAAATATGTCAGAACCTAAGAAGCTAATTTCACAAGGATTTAAAGGTACACTTTTGGTTTTGTTATCATCAATTATAGAAAAATTGATAAATTCTTTAGTGGATAAAACCATACCTTCTAAACGATATTGAAATTTGAGACATTAGGAGTTATAAAGACGTTTTTTGATGTGCTCTCAAAGTGGAGATGGATTTTGGAGAATAGTCCCATGGCTATGGTGATAAGAAATGAAATATTGAGATTCAAGTTAGAGGATCTAATGAAAAATTTTTCTAGAAAACTCACCAACCCACATGCAAATAATGTGGGAAGCTGTACCATGGGAACTACATCAAAGGGACGTGGAAGATCATCAAGTGTGGGAAATAAGGACACCGTGCTAAATAGTGTCGAAAATACATGAAAATGAAAAATAATGTATCTGAAGAAAAGAGAGAACCACCCATGGTTCAATGCTACATCTGTAGAAAGTTAGGGAACTATTCAAGCCAGTGCACTAAACCTCTAGTTCTCAAGGGTAATTAGTATCAGAAGACACCAAAGCCAAAGGAACAAGGGAATGCTTATTCCATCACTACTACAGAACTGGATAAAGATAATGAAGTCATACAAGGTACACTTCTATTCACTTATGAATGGAAGAAGTCTTATTTGATTCTTGTTCTACCCATTCCATTATATCTTGCAACATTTCTTGAACTATAGAATCGATGCCCCGAAACCTTAATGTAGAGATATCTATAAAACACCATGTGTTGAAATCATTGCAACCCACGTGTTTGACTCTTATCTTGTTGGCGTATGTGGGAAGAATCTTCTAGAGAATCTTTTAATACATCCCTTGGTGGATTTAGACACTATAATGGGAATGGATTGGCTCTCATTATATAGATAACATATCAAGTGTCAGGAAAAAGAAATATAGTTTCATATTACAAACCATCCCATGAACATATAAAAATGCAAGTAAGGTCATGAATCTCATTTGAGAAATCCTACAATGGTGTGGGTGTTGATTCCTTATGAATAAATATACCTCAGCCAAATGGTGGAGTCAAAGGACAGCACCAATCATTCAGGAATGCCCATTGTGAATGAATATGGTGATGTATTTCCCAAAGAGTTACCTAGAATTACCCCACATTGTGAGGTAGAGTTCTCAATAGAACTCATTAGAGAAGCTACACCTATCTCATAGTGTCCCAATAGGATAGATACTTTCAAAATGGAGGAGTTATAGAAGCAGCTTCAAGAGCATCTGAACAAATGGTTCATACTCTCTATTGCATCACCTCGTGGTGCGCCAGTGGTCTTTGGGAAGAAGATTGAACAATTCGGTTATGTATCGATTATCGGGAACTCAAAAAGATCACCATAAAGAACAAGTATCATCTTCCAAGGAATTATGTCTTATTAGATCAGTTAAGAGGGGATTAATACTTCTCAATGGTGGATCTTCATACTAGATATCATCAATTAAAGGTGAAGAAGGAAGATATTCAAAAGTCCGTCTTCCATACAAGGTATGGGCACTATGAGTTTCTGGTGATGCCCTTCAGACTTACTAATGCCCCTGCAATCTATATGGATTTGATGAATAGAGTCTTTAGACATTACCTAGAAAAATATGTGGCAGTGTTTATTGATGTTATTATCATCTACTCCAAGATAATGGAGGAACATGAAGAACATATATGACCTGTTTTGGAGACATTAAGAAAGGAGAAATTGTATTTCATGTTTAGCAAGTGTGACTTTTTGATGAAGAATGTCACTTTCTTGGGACATGTGATCTCAAGTGAGGGAATTTCTATGAACCCTTCAAAAACAAATGTGATTGAGGAATGGGCCAGTCCCTCTAGTGTCATAGAAATCCGTTGTTTTCCAGGATTAGAAGGGTACTACTGATGTTTTGTGAGAAATTTATCATGATTGTCAAGCCCGCTAACAATATTAACCAGGAAAGGGATAATGTATGTCTGGATGGAAGAATGTGATGGAAGCTTCAAGGAGATAAAGAGAAGGCTGATCACACAACATATACTCACACTACCTAAAAGTGGAGAATGTTTTATGATATATAGTGATTCTTCAAAGAAAGGTTTGAGTTGAGTACTCATGAAAAATGATAATGTGATAGGATACGCCTCATGGAAATTGAAGATCCATGAGTAGAACTACCTGATTCAAGATCTAGATCTAGTATCCATGATATTTTCCTTGAAAATATTGTAGCCCTAACTTTATGACAAGAAGTTTGACATATACAATGACCAAAAGAGCCTAAAGTATAAATTCACACAAAAAGAGATCATAATGAATCAAAGGAGATGGTTAGAGCTAATTAAGGATTGCAATTTCTCTATTCACTATCATCCTGCAAAGGTGAACAAGTTAGCTGATGCTCTAAGCAGAAATGAACCTGCTACTCTATCCATGTTACGGAATGAGAAAGACCCTATCTTTTGGGATATATAAAGGATATATTTAGAAATCATATGGGAAGGGGATAAATCCAATATTTCTTAAATTATTTCACAATCATCCATCCAAGATATGATTAAGTAAGCACAAAGGGATGATGCAGAGATAAAAAATAGGGTGAATGCAGTAAAAGAAGTTATAATGGACGAGATACTTATCGACTATAATGGTGTGATTCGATTTGGAATGAGGCTTTGTGTGCCTTCATCACCTTGGATAAAGAAGGAACTATTTGACAACAAACATAGCTCAACATTTTTTATCCATGCTGGGAGTACCATGATATACCGTGATCTTCGAGAACACTTCTTGTAGGAAAACATCAAATAGGAGATTGCAGAATATATCTCAGGGTGATTGGTATGTTAGCAAGCTAAAGTATAGTGACAAAATCCCAAAGGGTTGACGCATCCATTGCCTAAACCCATGTGGAAATGGTAGAATGTTACTATTGAATTTTTCATGGCTCTCTTGAATACATCGAAGGGAAATAATGTGATATGGTTTGTGGTTGACAGACTCACCATGGATGCCTATTTTATAACTTGTCATGAAGAACTCTCACTTGATAAACTTTCAAAAATATATGTGAAGGATATTGTGGGACTGCATGTTGTTCCACTCCTGATTGTCTCTGATCGTGATCCATGGTTCACATCTAAATTTTGAAGAGACTTCAACATGAATTGAGTACTAAATTAAATTTCATCAAGGCCTATCACCCCCAAACTGTGGGAAAATCTAAAATAACCATTCAGATGCCTGAAGATAAGCTAAGAGAATGCTATCTAGAATTCAATAGTGGATGGGATCATCATCACACATTAGTTGAGTTCTCATAAAACAATATCTTCTAATTAAATTACTCAGACAGATCCATAAGAAGCTTTGTATGGAAAGCAGTGTAGAACTCCATCCTTTTGGGATGATGTTGGAGAAAGAAAGCTACTTGGACGCAATCTTGTGCAAGAGATAACATAGAAGGTTCATGTCATCCAGACACACATAAAATCTTCTCAGAGTCGGGAATGATCTACGCTGACAACCATACATGGGACATGGAGTTCGATGTTGGATATAATGTATTTCTTTGAAAATCACAATCGAAGAGAGTCATGCAGTTTGGAAGGAAAGGTAAGATATGTACAAGGTACATCGGCCCCTTTGAGATCCTTGTCCGCATAACAACTTTGACCTATCGGCTTGCACTTCCACTGAATATAGATCAAGATCATGATGTGTTTCATGTATCACTCCTAAGGAAGTACATACATGATCCCTCACATATACTGAACTCAGAGGTGGTATATTCTAAATATGATCTCTCCGATGCGGAGCATCCATTAGTGGTTCTAGACTAGAGAGATAAGGTTCTGTGCAACAAGACAACCCACCTTGTCAAAGTGTTGTGGAGGAACCATATGTTTTAAATTGCTACATGGGAATTGGAGGAGGCGATGAAGGAGAAGTACCCTCACCTATTTATGTAAAGTTAAATTTTGAAGGCGAAATTTCAGAAGGGGGGTATAATGTAACAACCCAATTTTTTCAATGGAAATTACCTTGTTATAAATATGTCAAAAAATCACAATATACACAAAATAATGAACTTCTATATTTTAAGTGACCTTTAAAAATAAGTTTGTCACTTATGTGTTTGGAATTTTGAAAATATGACATACACGGTTGTGCAGTATGTTATTTGGAGTCCAATAAGAAAATTTTTATTTTGGTGAATAGTAACATACCCTTATGAATAGTTACATACCCTTATGATTAGTGATATACCATAATGAATAGTTAATTTATCTATGATAATATATAAATAATATTTATGTTGAAATTATGATATAACTATATTTTAGAATACATAAATGACTTTTTTAAAACGGGGTTTCGATACTAAATTATGATTTTAATTAAATATTAATATAATAAAATTGAAGAAATTATTTTTGAAAAATGGACTTAATGTTTGGATTCTACATGTTGAAAAATGGTTGGGGTAAATTTTTTTGATCTTTTGGAATTATTTCAATTTTTTATGAATAATGCAATACTGTAATTTATAAAATAATTTTAATAAGATAATTATAGAGTCATGCATGATGTTCTAGTGATATAAACCCAATTGGTTCAGAATCACATGATAAAATTACTATTATTGGTCATGGAAGACTCAATATTCCTTTTCTTGGGGGGAAATAATAAATGAATGAATTTTATATTGAGAAAACCACTCTCCCCTCCATTATAAAAACCACCCTTCACACCCTCATTTTCTCACACCTCTCAAGTTTCACGTCTTGTCTAAAATCTTCCCAGGAATATTACCTAGCCCCTTCCCCATGTCCAAGATCTTATGGTCTCACCAAATGACCAAGACTAGGTCCCCTAAGGAGGATCTTAGGAGGAGGATCTCAGGATGACATTAAAGTGAAGGAAGCATTTAGATATAATATTCGGGGAAAATCTCGAAAGCAATTTTCTTTATTTAGCTTCTCCCTCTTTCACTCCATATTTGGTATGGTCACACCTCTAAAATATTTTTTCATAATTGTTTAACCTTTTATGAGATATAAATGTTTTCTAATAATTTTTATATTTAAAAAAAGTTCACCAAAAGAACTCTTCTTTAAAAAACACACATTTTACATCTCACTCGGGGTTGATCGCTATCGTATCAAGTATGTTATTCCTAATTAATTTTGGAAACCCAATGTTTATGAATGTGTTCTTATGAGATGAAACCCATACCTTTTAATTGGTTATTTTTGTTCATTTTTGATATATTTTCATTATGTCATGCATGATAAAAGATAATGTTATGATGTGATGGGTGCTCCTAGAATTATATTGGTCAATATGAATTTTCAATGTGACGGGTGCACCTGGAATTATACAGAACTCTAATGAATAGGGTAGTGTGATGAATCTCATGGGTTAATGTGACATTATGTGTGACCAAGATCCTAGATTTGTTCAGAAGTATGTGTGGTGGTTAACAACTAATACAAGATATTTCATTTTTATGCATTTCCATATGTCAAGTCGCATATTAATTCTTCCTATCATGTTAATGATTCTTTTCTTATGTTATGGTTATGTTCACTAATTGTTATATTGTTCTTAAATATCCTCTTACTGGGATTTTAGCTCACTCCTTTTGATGTATTTCCTCAGGTGACTACATGTACTAAAGAGATGTCAAGTTCCAATAAGAATCGGGAGAAGAAGGAATTAAATAAATGTTTATCCTTGATGTTTTAATTGTTATGTATGGTCCTGGTTTTCCCAAGAAACTAAACCTTTATATCCTGTACGTGTAATACTATTATTTTGTTTATTTTTAATATTATGTAATAGCAATATAAAAAAGGTTGGGTCGCTATAGTGGTAATTTGGAATAATTAATATAAACTACAAGTAATATTGTTTGAGATGTAGTGGGGTGGTGATGCTCCCATTTTATATGTGAGGGGTGGTTATTTTGTATATATTTATAACCTTATATTAACTGTATGTCAATATCAAATCCATTTGACTAAAAAAGGGTAAAATAATACAGTGTCTACATTCCTTGGTTGATCCACATCCCATCTACATTAATAAGGAATACTTTCTGAGATAGTTTAGGCATTTTTCGTTTTATTTAACTTTTAACAAAAAATTAAATTTACTGATATGTCTCATTTTCTATCCTCAATAACTTTTTATATGTAATAAAAATAAATTTACATCATTAACAAATTTAAATTTTTGATTTTAAATGTTATGAAAATTTAATTGTATTAAATGTCTAAAACATAGAAAAATATTTCAAAATTTATTCATGTATAACGTATAAAAATAGATTAAGAAAAACTATAACTTATATTCCAATATGAATCACATCAATTTCCAATTTTAATTTAATATTTTTAAATTCATAATTTTACTTATTAGAATAATATTTTATGTGGAAAATGGATTTATAAAATATAATGTTTTTCTTATATCCTAATGATCACCTAAAATCCATCAAATTTATAAAAGCACCATTTTGTACTATTCGACTAAAAATAAACCATTAATGAGTAATTATAGAAATAATCCTCATAATATAATATTTTTATGTTATGTCCAAAATTTTTGTTCATTTTTTAAAATAAATTCCTAAAATTAATGTATTAATCATTTAAATAAAAATAAAAAAATAAAATGAAAAACTGTTTTGTTAAAATGATTTTTTAAATTTAATTGTTTTTTTATTATTTCTATTCAATTACATATTAAATTAGTGACAATATATTATTTATATAAATAATATATTTCATCATAATTTAACCATAATATATTTACTCTCATAAAATAATTATGTATAGTGAATAAAAAAGGTAATTTTTAGCGAAATACATTTTAAGCACAAAATGATATTATAAGTTATTTACCTATAAAAATTGAATTTATCAATGAACCATTATTAAAAGATACACATTATTTTTTTTTGAAATTTAAATATGTGAAATGGATAAAAATACTTGTGATATATTACTATTTTAATACATTGATATTTATGTATTTATGTCATCCTAAATTCTACATAAATAACACCTCAATATCTCCATGTGATACATAAGGATAAAATAAGAAAAAGTGGATTTTGTGGGTAGAGATTTGAAATGAATAGAACTATTAGTGACTTTCATGAGATTTAACTTCTCCCATAACCAATTTTAATCAAACTGGACTGGTTGGAGTTCAAAAATGGCATTATCTAGGGAAAATCCAATATGTGATTCATCCCTTTAAACCACTGAAAATTGAAAATCATAAGGTGAATTGTACTACTCGATGTCCTTTAATTCTCTATTCTACATATATATTATAATGTTATTAATTTTTTTATACGTGACAAATCAATGATTTGTTAATGTGGTCATATAATCTTAATAGTTATATAATATAAATGAATATATCTAATGGTTAGATTTCATTATTATATATAAACGAGAACTAGTCATCCTATTTTCTTTATTTTTTATCTTGTCTATATAATTTATAATTATTTGAATTACATCAATATTTTCTATAGGGGTGATGATCATAATGAAATTATTAGGGTAATTGTTTTTTATTTTTGGTCTTCTTTTTACATGACGATTTATTCTACTTTTACTTTTATTAATGTGTCTTATATATCATTATAATGGTGAATTTATCATGCATTGTAAAATCTTTATATTAATAAAATGTAACATGTTATTTAGTTTAAATATCTGTGTGAAACATGCTAAAAAAATAATATTTATTCAATGGAAAATTCATCCAAATTCCGAGGGTGGTACATCCACCACCAACAAATAAATTATGTCCTGATAATTTTAGTTGTCCTCTTTAAAAAAAATTAAGAGTATATAAAATATTTAAATTACCTAAGGATAAATTTCAATTGGTATATCTACCTTACCATATTTGGTAACATTTTCAACCACGAATTTTCCATCATAATATACATGTTATCAATAGTGAGTTTGTCTCCATTAATTTATCTTAAAAAACCTTGTGATGTGGCATTAAAACCCATATAATGGACTTAATTTTCCTTGAAATTTCATAATTCCCATTTTACTAATAAATGGTCAGTGGTTGATTTGAAATATTTGATGTGACATACCTATTTATGTAATTTATATGGAATTTTTGTGAATATTACAAATACATTTTAAAACAAACTCATCAAATTCATCTAACAGATGAATAATAATATTTTCATTAAGCACATTACAACAAATATAACCTTGGAATATAATTAAAAAATAAGGTGTTTTCTTAGATAATTCAATATCAAATCATTGGGGATGTTATTTGATAAAACTAGAAAACATCTTAATTATATTAAATTGGATAAATCAACAATAATTAAGACATCCAAAAATCCATAGTGGAGTATAATTATATCTTAAATATAACAATCCACTTTAGTATTAGTCATGTTATAGTTCTTTTGGTGATTCATTTGTCTTGGGGGTTATTTTGGCCATCTATCTTCATTACGCATAGGTTATAGAATTAATTTTATTAATACACAAACTAGATTAAATTGAATAATTAAAATGTGATTAGTGGATTGAATGGGAACCTTATATTCAATATTTTATTACTTTCCCTCTTCAACAATTTTTAATAATCTATCTCTAAATTGAGAACCCTTCCATACATGTAACATTTTCCAATTCCTTAAAGAAATTCCCCAAAGTTATTATTTCAAAACTTTTAGAATGTATCAAATTGAAACTTCATTTATCAATGCTATATTACTAGAACATCCATGAAAACCTATATCATATTATTTGGTTGTTATAGAAATGGTTAATCAAAACCTGAGATCGTTGGACAGGCATAACCACAAGATTCATCACCCCAATTAATATATAGTTTGGTTTCCCATTGAACAACCACCACATTTTCTATCACATTAAATGATATAATTATTCTACAATATCAAACCATAATATGAAAAAATTAATGATTCTAATAATAATTAAATTATTTGACATGTAAAAGGGAAACTATTAATTTAGAAGACAAAATTCAAAAATTACATTCATTACCATTATTTTAAATATCTATGATTTATGTTATCTATGTACAAATTTTGATTATATTATCTTACATAATTTGTTATATTTTTCAACATTAAATTCTATTTAATTCCATTATAATAGTTTATAATGATAATTTGAATAAACCAAAGTATATATTTGGGTGAGTAGAAATAGTTATGATGTTCAGCCCATTTGAATGAACTTAGATAAGATCAAGATAATACTTAATCTGTATTTTTGGAATTATATCCCATAGGGTATTCTATTCTAATTCCAGAATCTCCTTGTTTGTATCAAAATAAACATGTTATGGTTATGTTTCCCCACACTCGCTACTTTTCCAATATTTACGTATATTTTCCTATATTTAGTCTTATCTTTAGGGAATTTAGATAATTATCACTTGTATTAATCCCAAAAAATAGTTAAATTAATCCAAAAAAAATAACTAAACCCTACTCTAATACTAAGTGAGATAACCCAAACTTATAGTCTCATATTAAGTGGGAATAACATATTCCTTAAATAGAGGATTTTATTCAAACTGAGATGTCCCAATAACACTTATGTCATTTCATATTAACAAAATTTTACATCTCATAATAATATAAAAATACTATAACCCAAAGTTTTTTTGTATTTTATGGTTAGGTATATGTAAATAATTATTCACATAATTGTGAACATTTCTTCATATATTTTGTTGTACTATAAATACGTGTAAACTTCTAATATGTTATACTCATATTCAAAAGCATGTTAACGGATAACATAATATGAAATGATAAGTAAGGTACAAACTTATTTTCTAGTCATAAATCATGATGGAACTTTAGGTAATCTAAACTTTAACACCCCAAGCTTCCACGGTATGTTTCCCTTTGAATAATGCAATTGCTTTCATTGTACGCAACTTCGAGATTATAACACACCGTAACCAATCAATGTAGCCATTATGAATAGTAATACTCACTTTTTAAAATGTTATAAATTTTAACTTTCAAAATGGAATTCATTTTTGGATTTGGAATATCGAAATTATTTTAGGGTAATTTTTTGCACTTTTCTGATAACATTCATATTTTTGATTAATAGTGAAAAATACTAAATTTTAATTAAATTTTTTTAATCAAATTAATTTATAGTGTTAAATTATAATTTAGTGTGGTTTTAAAGTATAATTAGATTATATTTTTACCATTTAATCTAATTTTGTTCATTGGATGTAATTTCACATTTAAACGGAACATAAACAAGTGTCAATCTTTTTATAGTTATTATTTCTTAAAAAAACGCTTTTTTGTTTTGGCATTGGAAATTAATTTTAAATTAATTTTTCCAATTATGTGTTTTGATTTTAGAAAAATGGATTCCATATTTAAAATCAGGTGGTCTATATTTTTTAAATAGGTAACTTTTATTTTTAGACATTATGAATAATTATTTCGGTAAATATTTTATTTATTATGATTAAAGGGTAAATTTAAAAAATATTGAAAAAATATAATATAATATTATAATAATATTAATTAACCTAACATGTGTCAAAATTATTTTTTATGGTGCATATCCGACCATGGGCATCTTTGAGTTGAATTTGGGACCCCATGGAGCCACATGGGAGTAATAATGACATTTTTTATTAATTAATTTAAAGTAAAGGCAAAAATGACATAAACAAATATCTTTTAGTAAATAAATTTTTAAATTAGGTTATATAAGCTATCATTTCGAATATAAATATTCTTTAGAAATCAAAAACTATTCCCTACATCATGGTATTTTTTTATAATTTTTGGACCGTAAATGAATTAAATTATTTATGTCACAATAATGATGAAATATTTTCCTCATTAAAAAATGATTTAAATAAATAAGAATATAAATATTAAAACAACATCCAAAACCTGTCCAATTCTTATAGGATTATTTTATTTCAACCATGAGTCATCATAAATCTTTTATTAATGAATATTTGACCCTTTTAAACTGAATATGAGGTTATAATAAAATAATTGTTTCAAACTTTCCTAAAGATACCCTCATCTCCCTTATAAAAATCCCTCACTTCCTACCCATTTCTCAAACTTCATAAGCCATTGGCTTGTACAAAACCTACCAAAATATCCTCCCAACATCCCTCACTTCATTCTAGAGGCCTTACATTAGTCAGAAAGCCAACCTAGAGGGCCTTTTTGACCAAATCAAAATGAAGAACCCAAAGAAGAGGAGGTTAACCTACCCTCGACCAAGGAGAAGTCCATGGTACGTGTTAATATCACAATCTCTTTATTATCCGAGGCTGTTTTTACGTAAGTATCTACTGAGACTAATTTTTTATCCATGTCCATGTTTCATGAAAGAGTTTTCAAAGGGATTCTTTTCTAGGACTCTCTTTACTAAAACATCATTTCAAATGTTTTGAATATTTATTCCTCTAAATAATTCTCATTAATGTCCATGTTTTCATAATGGTTTATAAGGATTTATCTATATGGACATGAAATTTTTTAAATTATTAATTCCTTTCAAAAGTTTAAAAGTGGTATGGGACTCTTTGATTCAAAAATGTATTTAAATGTCTTCCTTTTTAAATTGTGTGATTTTTAAATGTTTTCATGAAAAATGGATATTTCTCTCAAAGAGTTTTACAAATAATTTTAATCTATGTCAACATACTTTGATGGATATAAAACTTGTTTTAATTTTATTTATTATGATAAAAATCTTCTATATTGTATTGATGGTTTTTTGATATTTTTGAATGTAGAAATGTTATTTTTACTCCATTCAGGGTTTATGTATAAAGTATTGAAATTTCATATTCTAGTTTTAATACGAATGTTTATATTTAAACCTTTTCATATGAGGAATGCATTGGACATAGTAAGTGAAGGTTGAAGCCTGCTATAGCTTCTCGATGAATCGGTAGGTCTCATGAGACAAACTAGTTTGTTTTCATAATTCCTTGAACAAATATTATTTTTGGTCTTGGAACAAGGCCTTGACTATGTGGTTATGAAAGTATGGCATTACGCATTCCATCATTAAGAATGTGGCTATTGATACTGCATATGATTATTCGACTAGTAGAATATCCTTGTGAATAAGTAAATGGAATTATTTTTATTTTATCTTTGCCATATTATTCTGAAGTTCATGTTTAAAAGGCTTTTGTTTTAGTCTTATACATTGCCTTAAATTATTATGCTTATTTAAAAACATTTCGGCTATATAGTTATCCTTATGGAGCATCTGAGCTCCCCCCATTCTATGTCTTATTTTTTCCAGGATGCGAAGAACTATATTATGACTGACCTGCAGGGATAGTCTATGGGATCTCAATTTTGTCTATGGAAACAAATTTGTCATAGTTTTCTATTTTATGATGTAATTTAAACCTTATGAATGTATCTACTACTTCCTAAGGTACTAAACTAATATATCATTCGAGACTTGATATTTTGTGACCATTCCAATGACACGTAATAATGCACTGACTCTGGGTAACTCGGGTTGGGGCATTACAGTTTGTTTTAGAGGATGTTTAGTATAAACCTTGGAAACTATATTTAGATAAACTCTGATTAGAGCACATTACCCTAAGATAGAAATTGAGGATTATTATATAAGAACTAACTAAAATTTTGGTAATGTAGAGATTTTTTGTATTTTCCAAACAATACATCCTTATCTGGATACGAGCAGGTAGAGGTGGCTCTGGAATTGATGTACCTAGGGGTAAAACCTGAAAACACCACTTTGAGCTAGACTCGAACGTGAACTGGTGCACAACAACGGGCCTTGCTGCACTCTTGGTTACGACACTCCCAGGTGATATTCTTTGGATAATTCTCATTTCCTTTACAAACCATTAGGAAGGGTTTATGAGTATATACTTCCTCAAAGAAACATTTTTTTATGATTATGGATTATATCCAAAAATTGTACAATTAATGTTAAGTGTTTTACAAGATTGGAATTATGTATTTCGATTCGTAACCTAATCTAGTTTATGCCATTGTTTAGAAATGGTGCCTTGTGGAAGGAATGGAAACTATATCAATTCACGCTCTCCATATAAGGATTTCCCTCCTACTTAAGATAATTATAGTGGAGATAGTGATACAACTGGGGCTGATCTTCTTATCACTATATTGGGACAACTCACTCAGGTTGTGAATAATAACTTTACCCATATGGAGCACCTTGATCCGCAATGTGGAGGATCAATGTTAGATCTCCTCATGATTCAACAAACACAAACATTAAATGGGGGTAAAAATACACTAGTAGCTGAGGAATGTATAAATTCATTAGAGAAAATATTTCATGCCTTGTAGAGTAGTGAAAGGGAAAAAGTTGTCTTGACAGTTAACTGCCTCACTGGAGATGCTGATCAATGGTGGTCATTGACTCAAAACACAAAGGATGATGATGAAGTATCAAATATGGAATGGAGGGATTTTAAAGAGCATCTTCTTAGAAAAATAATTTCCTCATGACCATCGAGCAGACATGGAAAGAAAATTTCTGTGTCTGGGGAAAAAGGTGGATGAAATGTCGCAAAGTATGAAGCTAACTTTACAAGGCTAGCGAGGCATATAGAAAATTATATAAATAACCCAATAAGAATGATTGATCATTTATTTAATGGTTTAAAACCATTTCTATATCGAGAATTAGTCTCACAATCCTTCCCGTGGTACAAAGATATTGTCTCATGTGCTATCAAGATAGAAAGGGAATTCTCTACATCTTATGACAGTAAACTAAAGAAAGAGAAGAAGAGAATAGTGGAGAAAGAGACAGATAAAGGGAAAAAGGAAAAAATGATTTTCCATTATGTGATAATTGATGGAAGAAAGACCCTGTTACCTTCCTAAAAGGAATGGGAGTCTATTACAAGTGTGGTGAAAAAGGACACCAAGCTTGTGATTGTAAGGGAAAGAAAGTTCTGTCAATGTTGAATGCTAAAATTGTAGAGAAATGTGGAATTATACAAATTAATTTACCAATATACAAGGAAACATACATCATAAATGGCCAAGGGATCAAGGCCATGCTTATGCTATTACGATAGTTGAAGTGGAATAATTAATGTATTTTTGTTTTTGGACTCAAAAAATGACATCGTCGTTATAAGAATAATGTGATATATATAAGGATTGTACATCAGTACTTGTTTTTTTTCATTAAGTTTTTAATATGATGAAGGTAATTATATTTTCAGTATGTGGAAATAAGAGAAACATTACATTGCATGAGGAATCTAATGTTACAATTGGTTTGGAATTTAGAGACCTTTTAGAGAGAGTCTGGACAGAGGTATTTTGGATAACTATAAAGGTTGGAATGGATTAAGTTGAAAATTGGATAGTATTTTTTAAGGTTAAAACATTTCTTATGATTATTTTTGGAATATATTATAATAATATAGTTTTAGGAAAAGGAAAACCTAAAGGTCGGGTGATAATCCATCGCGTCAGACAAAGTAGCAGGGATCAATCCCACAACCATAGTGTGATAGGAATTTATTATCTACCACTAGAATACAGGAAGTCTCTGGTTATTAAAAAATATTTTTCTTCATTTAAATGGTATGTGTTAATTTTTGGAACCTTATATGGTTAGGATAAATATAATATTTTTGATTACAATTATCTGTTGGAGTGAAAGATGAGTTTGTGGTAGATATTAGATGAAGGATAAGACTATACTTGTCAAAGATATATATATATATATTTCTCTTATTATATGAAGAAATTAATTCTTAAACTTTTGGGAAGGGATATTAAAACCAAAAATGTGTTATCGTAATACCGTATGTTTTGTTGAACTGATGATATTTTAAATCATCATAGATCGATTCCTTTGAGGCCCTCAAGTGTACACTTTTTTGTGATTGATGACCTCAATCACATCCTATAAATATTTACATTTTTCCTCCAATTATATGTCTATAATTTCCGTGAATGTTCATCTATTCAAGATCATAATTCTGCAGTGAAATTTTCATTTCTCTTTCATCTTATTAAGTCTAAATTTTATTAACCCTATTTCCAATGTGGATTTCCCACAAAGGTATTTCCTATTTTCAACCTTTTTCAAAGAAAAATTTCAAATTTCGAGGATTTAATTTATTGATGTTGGAGAGAATGTTACCCCCCAAGCTTCCACATTACGTTTCCCTCTGAATAATGCAATATATTGCATTGTACACAACATCGAGATTTCAACACACCGCGACCAATCAATGTAGTCATTATGAATATTAATAACCACGTTTTAAAATTTTATAAATTTTATCCTTTATAATGGACTTCATTTTTAGATTCGGAATATCAAAATTAGCTTAGGGTGAATTTTTGGCACTTTTCTCATAACATTCATAATTTTGATTAATATTGGAAAATACTAAATTTTAATTAAAAACAACTTTTTTATTAAAAATAATTTATAGTGTTAAATTATAATTTTTAGTGGTTTTAAAGTATAATTAGATTATATTTTTACCATATAATACAATTTTTTCAATTAATGTAATTTCAAATTTAAACTGAACATAAACAATTGTCAATCTTTTTATAGCTATTATTTCTTAAAAACATGTTTTTTGTTTTGGCAGTGAGAAATAATTTTAAATTTATTTCTACCACTACTGTGTAATAAAATTTGAAAAATAGATTCTATATATAGAATCAGGAGGTCCAAATTGTGTCAATAGGTATCTTTTATTTTTTAACATTTAGAATAATTACTTCGGTAAATATTTTATTTACCATGATTAAATGGTAAATATAATAAATAAGGGAAAAATATAATATTATAATAATATTAAATGACACTAATATGTGACCTAATCCTATTGAATGATACATATCAGACCATGGGAATTCTTGGGTTGAATTTAGGACCCCATGGAGCCACAAGAGAATAATAATGACATTTTATATTAATTAATTTAAAGTAAAGACAAAAATGACACAAACAAGTATCTTTTAGTCATTAAATTTTTACATGGGGTTATATAAGTTATATTTTCAAATATAAATATTATTTGGAAAGCTAAAAATATTTCCTACATAATTATAATGACCCATACTTTACATACAATGTTAATACTTCAAAATTGAAGCATACTTATTACAACATATAACAAAACAACGAAAGGACCGTATATGTATAGTGTCTTTAGAAACTGGGAAACATAAACAACTGGTTCATAAAGCGTCTACACTATCTCCCATTTATTTCATCATATCTATAGTCCCTTTTGGCATATCTTACTTAATAACCTTATTCCTGACTTGGGGAAAGAAAACATACAAAAGGGTGAGCTCAAATGCTCAGTAAGGGTAAACAAAAGAAATATCAATCACATCGTATACATAAGCACATAACTTTTGGAAATATTAACCTGCAAAAGAGATCATAATTTCATAACATGGGATAAATCATGGCAGTGATATGTAATCACAATAATCATAACTTAAAACATGATACTTTGTGACATACACACATAATCATAGAGAATCATTTCTTGTTAGTCAAGACTCATTGCCAAGACTATCTTAGTGGACAAAGTCCCTTTCTGAACTGAGTCACCCTCATTTCATTCCTGTTTCACTGAACCGGTATAACCTACCATTCCAGCCATGTCTATCTCATGAGATATAAAATCTTTACCCAATGCATTGGAGGGAGATATAGGTCCCACCCATCTCATAATGATACCATTCTTATGTGGGCCACAAAATCATAAATCATAAATCATTGCATAACCCATGTAATAAAAATGGGAATTTTAAACATCCTGACATCATCAAACATAATCGAATAAATGTAATAATAGGGATGAAAACAGAACCCTTTATTATCTTAGATGGAAAATAATTTTGATATAACAATTGAACTTCATTCTTGAGGAAAATATCCTTTCTACTTCAAAAACACTTTTCCTTTCTTAACATGTCGTAAAATAATAAACTAAAAGAAGTTGATTAAAAATAAACTTGAAAACTTGTAATGGAAGCTTCTTGTAAATAATGTTTTAAAAATCCATTCATGCCGTATAAGTTAAAAAAACATTCTTCTCGTACTTTTGTCGGAAAAGTCAAAAAGTACCTCGTAGGAAAAACGACAAAAGATTCCTTTCATATCTTTTACTAAAAACTCACCGAAGGGTAAAATTGGATTTAAACAATTGTAGGTGGGTGAAAATAATATTGCATATTTAGGAAACATGGATGTGGATGATAAAATACACCCTAGTAAATACCAAAGTATAAACAATCTCGGATAAAAATGAGATTGTGATATTTCCCTTACCTTAGGTCCGATTTGCTTTGTAATTGTCTGAACCTCCTGTATAATGATTTAAATAATGTTATTGACTTATTCCAGAGTCATACTTATTTTTATGATATCATATATGGTCATATTCTTAGCTTCTTAGTAGTAATATTTCATTGCTACTTGTTATTCGGGTGTTTATAACTTTTTGTTCTTATGCGTGTCTTGTCGAATAAATTATTATTCTTATATTTAGGTTATAGATACCTCATTTCCAGAATGGTATTATTGTAATATATATCATATTCATTCATTCAATTCATTTATATAATCATTATGAAATGAAGATCATGTAGAACGAGTCGCATCACATCGTGGAGACGGTATTCCGCACGTACGCACGCGCGATGATTTCTTTTTCCGTAGGATGGATAAATGGTGAAATAGGGTTGTTTCATAATTATAATAACATATCAGTATATGAGTGATACTGATGTTATTACTTCATTATGAAACAACTAAAGAAGAAGAAGTGGAAGAAGAAATAAAGATGAAAGAATCGGTAACGGACATTACCTCTTCTTTGAAGTGCTTCTTTGAGACCTCCTTTTAGGGCACTAAAATTGTTCTTTTAAGAAGACCAGGACCTCTAGGATGTCTCTAGGGAAGTGGAGAGTAGGAATTTTCAGGGGTTGGCCGTGCTTGAAGGCTCAATGTGGTGTGAGGAAGAGGGGGAGGAGGTTCCCTTTTATAAGGGAGGAGAGAGGCATCTTTGGGAAAACTAAAAAGATTATTTTATTATAACGTCAAGTTCGGTTTTAAATAGATCCAAATTGATATATTTAGAATCTAAGGTGGGTATGGGTCGAAATAATATCATCCAATAGAATTTAGAAAAGTTTATGTACCTATTTTAACCTTATCCTTTAGATTTAACATTAAGTTAAATAAGTTTACTTTTACCGTGTCTTCTTGTGTTCTTATACTATAAGGTTAATAAACTTACTATAAGAAGCACAACTAACCACAAGTTGTTTATTATTAATATATATAACCTTATCTAAGGCCTTTGGCCGAACCTTAGATTTTTAGGAATAAAATAACAATTAATAATATAATATTTGTTTTAATAACTATTTTATGTCAATTTTGACACTATTTAGTAATTGATTTTTGTGAAAATCATAACAGAATTATTAGTTCGAGACAAGTTACTTAAATCAATACTAACATGTCATATGAACCTATAAAATTAGTGTAATTCATGAAAAGTCTCAAATTATATTTATTTGGGTATTTATAATATCAATTATGTCAATATTTCATTAATAAGATAATTAATGCATCATTGTTGTGTCATAAATAAATTAAATTATTTAATGTCTAAAAATTACAAATAAAATAACATTATGTAGGAAATAAATGTAGCTTTCTAATTAATATTTATAGTGTAATTTATCTTATGTATAACCCCATATTAAATATGATTTACTTATTAAACTTTGATTTTAACTATTTTAACCCTTCTTTAAATAAATTAATAATAAATGTCCTAATCTAATCCAAGTGGGCCTAAATGGTCATATTTTATTCCTAAGTTTGTTTTTGGTCTAAGTACACTTGTCCAATAGAATTAGGACATGTTTTAGGGTAATAATTATATCATCTTTACCCTTAATTTCCCAATTTACTTTTAACCGTGGTAAAAAAAAGTAAAAAGTTACTATTCACCAAAAAATTATTTTCAACTCATCGAATCGCATTTTACTTATTGAAATCATCCATGTCTCTTGTATTTTTGAAATTCCACTCACATAAGCGGTAAAATTATGTTTTATGAAAAATTCTGTTTTTTTAACTACCTCTTAGTTGTTTCACTATTCATCAAAAATTGAAAGTTTTTAGAAAAATACCAAATTTTCAACCTAGGCTAATTTCGATATTCCAAATCCAAAAATGAAGTCCATTTTGAAATATAAAATTTATAAAATTTCAAAAAGTGGTTATTACTATTCATAACGGCTAGTTTTAATAATATTTTAATAGCATATCGTTGTTTAGTGAAACTCGGTATTGCGTACGACGCAAGCTATCGAGGAAGGTCGCGATTTCGTGTAAAGCAAGCCAAACAAGTGTTGTGTAGAATAGTATTCCTTTGATGATTTATATAACATAAAAGTCTCGGGTGTTACATTCTACCCCCCTTAAAATGAATTTTTCCCTAGAAATTCGTTACTTTGTAACAAACAGATGAGGATACCTCTCCCTCATCATATCCTCAAGCTCCCATGTAGCTTCTTCTAATTGGTGGTTCCTCCATAAAACTTCCACCAATCGAGTGGTCTTGTTTCATAGGACTTTTTCGCTACGATCCAGAATCTCCCTCGGTTGTTCTTCATAAGAAAGATCTTGCTCCAGCGGTACAACTTCTGAGCTGAGTACATGTGAAGGATCAGGTATGTACTTTCTCAGGAGAGATACATGGAACACATCATGAACTTGAGAGAGATTTGGTGGAAGCACCAATCGGTAAGCTGCCTTCCCAACACGATCCAGTTTTTCGAAAGGACTGATATATGTAGGGCTCAACTTTCCCTTCTTTCCAAATCTCATAACCCTCTTCCAGGGAGATATTCGTAAGAACACTTTATCACCCACTTCAAACTCTAGGTCATTTCTTCAGTTATCGGCATAACTTTTCTGTCGACTCTGAGCTGCTCTTATGTGTTGTTGAATAGATCTGACCTTTTCTGCCATTTCATCAACGAGATCAGGTCCTAATAGCTTTCTTTCCCCAACTTCATCCCAGTAAGTTGGAGTCCTTCATTTCTTTCCATAGAGAGCTTCATAAGGAGCCATCTGAATACTGGAGTGAAAGCTATTATTATAAGAAAATTCCACCAAAGGTAGGTGTTGATCCCAACCACCTTTGAAATCCATAGAGCAAGCTCTCAACATATCTTCTAGAGTTTGAATTGTTCTCTCAGACTGACCGTCTGTCTGAGGATGATAAGAAATGCTGAAACTCAACTCTGTATCCAAAGTATGCTGAAGACTTCGCCATAACTTCGAGGTAAATCTCGGATCCCGATCAGATATAATAGAAATTGGTACTCCATGCAATCTTACCACTTCCTTTACATATATCCTGGCAAGCTGATCCAGAGAGAAATCCTCTCTAATAGCAATGAAGTGTGCAGACTTTGTAAGACGATCAACTATGACCCAGATAGCATTATTTCCTTTGGTTGTTTTAGGAAGTCCTATGACAAATTCCATAGTGATGTTTTCCCATTTCCATTCGGGTATGAGTAATGGTTGTAACATCCCCTTAGACTTCTGTCTCTCAGCTTTAACTTGTTGACAAACCAAGCATCGAGATACATATTCACCAACATCTCTTTTCATGCCATCCCACCAGAAGTACTCTTTCAGGTCCCTATACATCTTCGTGCTTCCATGATGAATAGAGAATGAAGAACTATGAGCCTCATCCAGCAGCTCCTTCTTTAATTCCGGGATGGGAGGAACGCAAACCCGATTCATGAACTTTATTATCCCATCACAATAAAGGTTGAATTCAGGAACATTTCTCACCTGCTTTTGTAACTCGACATCTTCTTTTTGTGCCTCTTTAATCTTCACATGTATAGATGGTTGAACATTCATTTGAGAAAGATAAGATTTTTCCCCTTCCATTATAATTCCAAGATCCATCCATTGTAAATCCATAAATATTGGATCTTTTGTGATCCTCATCATGGATAAACTAGCGTGGTCTTGTCGACTTAATGCATCTGCCACCTTGTTTGTTTTCCCAGGGTGGTAATGGATTAAGCAGTCATAATCCCTAATCAGCTCCAACCATCTTCTTTGGTTCATATTCATCTCCTTTTGTGTGAAAATATACTATAAACTTTTATGATCAGTATAAATATCACACCTTTCACCATAAAGGTAATGCCTCCAAATCTTTAATGCAAAGATTACCGCACCTAACTCCAAATCATGAGTTGGGTAATTTTGTTCATGTATTTTCAACTGTCGTGAGGCATAAGCTATCACCATATCATTTTGCATAAGAACACACCCCAATCCCTTCTTGGATACATCATTGTAGATCACAAACCTTTCTCCACTACAAGGCAGTGTGAGCACAGGTGCACTGGATAACCTTCTTTTCAACACCTTGAAATTCTCTTCACATTCCTCTGTCCAGACAAACTTAACTCCTTTCCGAGTCAACATGGTGAGTGGATTAGATAATCGTGAAAAATCTTTCACAAAACATCGATAATATCCAGCCAAACCAAGAAAACTTCGGATCTCAGTTACTGTTGTTGGTCTCGACCATCTTTCGATAACCTCTGTTTTTGCTGGACCCACAGATATCCCCTCTTTTGAGATTATGTGACCCAAAAATGAAACTTTTTGAATCCAAAATTCACACTTGGTTAATTTGGCATAAAGCTTCTCCTTTCTCAGGGTCTTCAATATAATTCTCAAGTGATCTTCATGTTCTTCCTTGCTCTTTGAATAAACAAGAATATCGTCTATAAAGACTACCACAAATTGATCAAGATAGTCTATAAAGACTCTATTCATCAGATCCATGAAGATAGCAGGGGCATTAGTAAGACCAAATGAAATCACTATAAATTCAGAGTGTCCATACCTTGTACAGAAAGCTGTCTTTGGTATATCCTCCCTTTTGACCCTTAATTGATGATACCCTGAACGAAGATCAATCTTGGAAAAGTATTGATCTCCGCGTAGTTGGTCAAATAGGTCATCAATGCACGGGGGAGGATATTTTCTCTTGATAGTGACCTTGTTATGTTCTCGATAATCAATGCAGAGTCTCATTGATCCATCTTTCTTCTTAACAAATAGAATAGGTGCTCCCTAAGGTGATGCACTAGGGTGTATGAATCCCTTATCAAGATTCTCTAGGAGTTGTTTCATCAATTCCTGCAACTCAATTGGGGCCATTCTATAAGGTGTCTTTGAAATAGGAAAATCACCCGGTACGAGTTCTATTGAAAACTCAACTTCATGATTCGGTGGAAGACCCGGTAATTCTTCCAGAAAGACATCATCTAACTCCCGTACAATGGGCATATTCTTAATCTTGAGTTTCTCACCAACCATTTGAGATAAATAACCTTCATTTAGTGGAATCAATACCCATAAAATGGAAGAAATTTCCACTGGAAGGTTATGTTCATCCTTGCATTGATAGACGATCATAGATTGATCTGGAATATGAAATGTGACTTCCCTTCTTTGGCAATTGATATGAGATCCATATATAGAAAGCCAATCCATGCCAAGAATCACATCAAATTCCACTATAGGAAGGATCACAAGATTTGCAGGAATCACTTTTCCACAAACTTTGATCGGAGAAGAATTATAAACTTTTGATGTGACTGTTGTGCCATTAGGTGTTGTTACAGATAACTCAACATCTAATTGTTGAGGTAATATGGTGATACACTTAGAAAATTCTTCAGAAATAAAAGAGTGGGTGGATCCAGAATCAAATAAAACATTTTCTACTTTAGAGTGGATGGTATGTGTACCTTTCACCACATCATTATCGTACTACACATCGCTGATAGAAATTGCATGTGACTTTCCTTTGTCTTTAGCCTTAAGAGTTTATTGACGTCGACCATCATCATCAATCCTTGGATTAGGGAATTTA
Source organism: Viscum album (assembly GCA_963277665.1). Classification (NCBI taxonomy): domain Eukaryota; kingdom Viridiplantae; phylum Streptophyta; class Magnoliopsida; order Santalales; family Viscaceae; genus Viscum; species Viscum album. The sequence continues at coordinate 563,676,209 of OY728134.1, read as the reverse complement.
TTGGCATAATCCCCCATCTCCTTGCACTTGAAACATTGAAGTGTAGTAGGTTCATTCTGTGTATCCCTTCCTTTGTTTGCATCATTAGACATCTTCTTCCCATCATCGTGGCACTCAAATGCCCGATGACCTTCCTTTCCACATTTGAAACATTTACTTGTCCCTTTAAGACAACTCCCTCCATGTTTCTTTCCACACTTTGAGCATAAGGGAAAGCTCATCTTCTTTTTAGTGTGCTCTTTATATTTTACTTTGAATTCCATTTTCCTCTTCTTATCAAACCCATATGACTGATGGGTTACTCCAACCATCTCAACTTTGAGAGCACATCGAACCATTTCCTCGTAGCTATTGAAGTCCCTTATGGATAATGCCCTTCGAAGACTTGGTTTTAAGCCACTAAAGAATCGACCGATCTTACTCTCAGGTTGGATAATAATACCAGAAGCGTACCTTGCAAGTCTTGTAAAATTTGTTCATAGGTACCAACAGATTCATCATCCTTTTGCTTCAGTTCAAGAAACTCTTTCTCCATATTTGTTCGGAGAATATGAGGGAAGTACTTATTGAAAAATAAGTTCTTGAACTCGTCCCATTCCATGGACTCAATTTCATCCCTTTGCCTCGTATTCTTAATAAGATTCCACCATTGATCAGCATCTCCTTCCAAACGATACACTGCTAGGATGACTTTATCATGTTCAAAACATTAAAGAACTGAAAAAATATTTTCAGTAGTACTAATCCATTTTTCAGTAACTAATGGATCAGTAGACCCGATGAAAGAAGGTTGACGCTGCCTCATGAAGGATTCAACAAAATGTTGCTCCTTCATTTGCTCGTTTGGAAGTGCTGCATGATTCATAGCTTGATAAAGTTGTGTGAGCATGGCTAAAAGATTTTGAATTCCAGCTCCCATAACATTTGGTTGTTCAGGGGGACAATCATTGCATTGCCCATCGCATTCCGCATTAACACGATTCCTTCGGGTTCCAGCCATTGACTAAAACCAAGAAACATAGTGTGAGCAACACTAATTATAATAGGAAAACCACATAATCAAGATTAAAATTTCACACTTAAGGTATTATCCTAGGTTATTAATGGCCATTTCTAAAACACTAATATTGTGTTCTATGCTTAGACTTATCCTTAGCGTTCTTACTAAGGCTTTCACATCCTAGTTTCCAAAGGTCGACTATACCTTTCCTCTGATACCAACTATAAAGACCCATACTTTACATACATTGTTAATACATCAAAATTGAAGCATACTTATTACAACATATAACAAAACCACGAAAGGACCGTATAGGTATAGTGTCTTTAGAAACTGGGAAACATAAACAACTGGTTCATAAAGCGTCTACAATGTCTCCCATTTATTTCATCATATCTATAGTCCCTTTTGGCATATCTTACTTAATAACCTTATTCCTAACCCGGGGAAAGAAAACATACAAAAGGGTGAGCTCAAATGCTCAGTAAGGGTAAACAAAAGAAATATCAATCCCATCGTATACATAAGCACATAACTTTTGGAAATCTTAACCTGCAAAAGAGATCATAATTTCATAACATGGGATAAATCATGGCAGTGAAATGTAATCACAATAATCATAACTTAAAACATGAAACTTTGTGACATACACACATAATCATAGAGAATCATTTCTTGTTAGTCAAGACTCATTGCCAAGACTATCTTAGTGGACACAGTCCCTTTCTGAACCGAGTCACCCTCGTTTCAGTACTGTTTCACTGAACCGGAATAGCCTACCGTTCCAGCCATATCTATCTCATGAGATATAAAATCTTTACCCAATGAATTGGAGGGAGTTATAGGTCCCACCCATCTCATAATGATACCATTCTTATGTGTGCCACAAAATCATAAATCATACATCATTGCATAACCCATGTAATAAAAATGGGAATTTTAAACATCGTGACATCATCAAACATAATCGAATAAATGTAATAATAGGGATGAAAACAGAACCCTTTATTATCTTAGATGGAAAATAATTTTGATATAACAATTGAACATAATTCTTGAGAAAAATATCCTTTCTACTTCAAAAACACTTTTCCTTTCTTAACGTGTCATAAAATTATGAAGTAAAAGAAGTTGATTAAAAATAAACTTGAAAACTTGTAAAGGAAGCTTCTTGGAAATAATGTTTTAAAAATCCATTCATTCCGTATCAGTTAAAAAAAACATTCTTCTCGTACTTTTGTCGGAAAAGTCAAAAAGTACCTCGTACGAAAAACGACAAAAGATTCCTTTCATATCTTTTACTAAAAACTCACCGAAGGGTAAAATTGGATTTAAACAATTGTAGGTGGATGGAAATAATATTGCATATTTAGGAAACATGTATGTGGATGATAAAATACACCCAAGTAAATACCAAAGTATAAACAATCTCAGATAAAAATGAGATTGTGATATTTCCCTTACCTTAGGTCCGATTTGCTTTGTATGTGTTCGAACCTCCTGTATAATGATTTAAATAATGTTATTGACTTATTCCAGAATCATACTTATTTTTATGATATCATATATGGTCATATTCTTAGCTTCTTAGTAGTAATATTTCCTTGCTACTTGTTATTCGGGTGTTTATAAATTTTTGTTCTTATGCATGTCTTGTCGAATAAATTCTTATATTATATTTAGGTTATAGATATATCATTTCCAGAATGGTATTAGTGTAATATATATCATATTAATTCATTCAATTCATTTATATAATAATTATGAAATGAAGATCATGTAGAACGAGTCGCATCACATCGTGGAGACGGTATTCCGTACATACGCACGCGAGGGGATTTCTTTTTCCGTAGGATGGATAGATGGTGAAATAGGGTTGTTTCATAATTATAATAACATATAAGTATATGAGTGATACTGATGTTATTACTTCATAATGAAACAACTAAAGAAGAAGAAGTGGAAGAAGAAATAGAGATGAAAGAATCGGTAACGGACATTACCTCTTCTTTGAAGTGCTTCTTTGAGACCTTCTTTTAGGGAACTAAAATTGGTCTTTGAAGAAGACCAGGACCTCTAGGATGTCTCTAGGAAAGTGGAGAGGAGGAATTGTCAGGGGTTGGACGAGCTTTAAGGCTCAAGGTGGTGTGAGGAAGAGGGGGAGGAGGTGCCCTTTTATAAGGGAGGAGAGGGGCACCTTTGAGAAAACTAAATATATTATTTTATTATAAAGTCAAGTTTGGTTTTAAATAGCTCCAAATTGATATATTTCGAAGCTAAGGTGGGGATGGGTCGAAATACTCTCATCCAATAGAATTTAGACAAGTTTAGGTTCCTATTTTAACCTTATCATTTAGATTTAACATTAAGTTAAATAAGTTTACTTTTACCGTGTCTTCTTGTGTTCTTATACTATAAGGTTAATAAACTTACTATAAGAAGCCAAACGAACTCGAAGTTGTTTATTATTAATATATATAACCTTATCTAAGTCATTTGGACGAACCTTAGATTTTTAGAAATAAAATAACAATTAATAATATAATATTTGTTTTAATAACTATTTTATGTCAATTTTGACACTATTTAGTAATTGATTTTTGTGAAAATCATAACAGAATGATTAGTTCGAACCAAGTTACTTAAATCAATACTAACAAGTAATATTAACCTAGAAAAATAGTGTAATTCATAAAAAGTCTCAAAGTATATTTATTTGGGTATTTATAACATCAATTATGTCAATATTTCATTAATAAGATAATTACTGCATCATCGTTGTGTCATAAACAAATTAAATTATTTAATGTCTAAAAATTACAAATAAAATACCATTATATAGGAACTCTTTTTATATTTCTAATTAATATTTATAGTCGAATTTATCTTATGTATGACCCCATATTAAAAATGATTTACTTATTAAATGTTGATTTTAACTATTTTAACCCTTCTTTAAATAAATTAATAATAAATGTCCTAATCTAATCCAAGTGGGCCTAAATGGTCATATTTTATTCCTAAGTTTGTTTTTGGTCGAATTAAACTTTTTTAATAGAATTAGGACATGTGTTAGGATAACAATAATATCATCTTTACCCTTAATTACCCTATTTACTTTTAACTGTGGTTAAAAAAAAGTAAAAAGTTACTATTCACCAAAAAATTATTTTCATCTCATTGAACCACATTTTACTTACTGATATCAACCGTGTATCTCGTATTTTGGAAATTCCACTCATAGAAGCGGTAAAATTAAGTTTTATGAAAAATTCAGTTTTTTAACTACCTCTTAGTGGTTTCACTATTCATCAAAAATTGAAAGTTTTCAGAAAAATACCAAAATTTCACCCTAGGCTAATTTCGATATTCCGAATCCAAAAATGAAGTCCATTTTGAAAAATTAAATTTATAAAATTTCAAAAAGTGGTTATTACTATTCATAACGGCTAGTTTTAATAATATTTTAATAGCATATCGTTGTTTAGTGAAACTCGGTATTGCGTACGACGCAAGCTATCGAGGAAGGTTACGATTTCTTATAAAGCAAGCCAAGAATGTGTTGTGTAGAAAAAGATTCCTTTGATGATTTATATAACATAAAAGTCTCGGGTGTTACAATAATGGTATTTTTTATAATTTCTTTACATCAAATAAAGTAAATTATTTCAGGCACAATAATGATGCAATATTTACCTCATTAATAAGTAATTTAAAAAAATTTGATTATACATATTAAAACAATATCCAAAACCAGTCCAATTATTATTGGATTATTTTATTTTGACCATGAGTCATATTAAATTTGTTATTAATGAATATTTGACCTTTTGAAACAGAATATGAGGTTATAATAATATAATTGTTTCAAAATTTCATAAAGTTCCCCTCCTCTCCATTATAAAAAGCCTTTACTTCCTAACCATTTATCACACTTCTCAAGCCATTATCTCATACAACCCCTGCCAAAATATACTGGAAACATCCCTCAATTCATTATAGAGGCCTTACTTTAGTCAAAAATCCAAGCTAAAGAGCCATTTTGATCTAATCAAAAGAAAGACCCCAAAGAAGAAGAAGTTAACCTACCCTTGACAAAGGAAAAGTGCAAGGTAAGGGTAAATTTCAAAATCTATTTATTATCCGAGGTTGTTTTTACATAAGTATCTACTAGAAAATATTTATTATCCATGTCCATGTTTGATGAAAGAGTTTTCAAAGGGATTATTTTATGGGACTTTATTTTACCAAAACTTCATTTTAAATGTTTTAAATATTTATTCCTCTAAATCATTCTCATTAATGGCCATGTTTTCAGAATGGTTTTAAAGGATTTATCTATATATAAATGAATGTTTGTAAAATATTAATTCTATTCAAATGATAAAATGTGGTATGGTACACTTTTATTCAAAAATGTCTTTAAATGTCTTCCTTCTTAAATTGTGTGACTTTTAAATGTTTTCATGAAAAATGGATATTTCTCTCAAAGAGTTTTATAAATCATTTTTATCTATGTCAACATCCTTTGATGGATTTTAAACTTGTTTGAAGTTGATTTATTATGATACAAATCTTCCATATTTTATTGAAGGTTTTGTGATATGTTTGACTGTGGATGTGTTATTTTTATACCCTTCATGGTTTATGGATAAAGTATCGACATTTCGTATGCTAGTTTTAATACTAATGTTTATGTTTCAAACTTTTCATATGAGGAATGCATTGGAATTAGTATGTGATGGGTGAAGCCCACTATAACTACTCGATGCATCAGTAAGTCTCATGATATAAACTTGTGTCTTTGAACAAGGCCTTGACAAAATATTATTTGTGATATTGGCACAAGGCCTTAAATATGTGGTTATGAAATTATGGCATTATGCATTCCATAATTATGAAAGTGGATATATATATTGAATGTGATTATTCAACTAGTAGAATATCTATGTGAATAAGTAAATGGTATTATTTTGATTTCACCTTTTCCATATTATGCAGATGTTCATGTTTAAAAGGATTTTGTTTTATTCTTATACAATGCCTTTAATGTTTATACTTATTTATGAATGTTTCCACTATATTTTTATCCTTACTGAGCATCTGAGCTCGCCCCATTCTATGTTTTATTTTTCCCAGGATGTAAAGAAGTATATTATGACTGACCTGTAGGGATAGTCTATGGGACCTCAGTGTTGTCTATGGAAACAATGTTGTCATAGTTTTCCATTTTATTATGTAATGTAAACCTTATGAATATATATAGTACTTCCAAGGCTACTAAACTAATTGATATTTTGAGACATGATCTTTTCTGATCATGCCAATGATATGTAATAATGCACCGAATTTGGGTTACTCGGGTCAGGGCATTACATAAAATGATCTAACATATCTCATGGAATAGGTGTGAAGAATCATGAGACAATAATCAATATCAATGGAGAAATACATAGGTATATAAAATAGAAAATTGTATTAATAATAGAAATAGGAAATCAAAACATTGTAAACATAATATAACTATGTTTATTTCCATTTAGAGTTTTATGAAAATAACCTAACTGAAATTATTTCCACGTGTTATCATATGAGCATAGCATAATTAAAATTATATCAATGTACAATCTTGTGAAAAAAAATTATCTAAAATTATATCCATGCACAAAAGGAATACCTTAGGAAGTATAAGTATTTGACCAATTAATGGAGAGGTATATTGGACCATGACCATCAAATAATGTTATTTCATTCACATTTTTAGACATAAAAATCAATCATGTATCATATTTCGAAGAAACCATGGAAAAAAAATGGTTATATTTAATTTCATGTGGAGTCATATAAAATTAATTTTGGTAATTTCATAAATGGTTACCAAAAAATAGTTACCCAAAAGAGATTTATCATAAAGCATTTTAAATGGTTTTTTTATTAAACAGGACTTCTAAGGATATAATCTTTTTTATATAAATATGAAAATAGAATAGAAACACAAAATGATTTAATATAAAACACTTATTTCTATTGTAATAAAAATTAATCTTACAAGTATCTTAAAAATAGATCATTTTTTCATGTATGTGGTCATGAAAAGAAATATTTTTCAAAATACGAAATTAAAATAATTACCAATAATGGATCCTTGAAATGAAATAATTGTAACTGCAAAAAAATGTGATGTTGAATATAAAATATATGATATTTAAAAGAAAATAATTTTAAATATTTTATAATAACTTTTTTGAAACAATTATCATTAAAAGTGAAATAAAGGATCCTTTTGAATGGATTAAAATAGAAATAATTGATATGGTAAATAATTATATATATTTTTATTTAAAAATAAGTTTGTACTACATTATAAGGAATAAATAATATTGATATGGGTGGAAAGATCTTGTTGGATATGATAGAAACTATTATCAATAACATTATAGATATCACCAGTTTTATGGAAAAGAGATAGCCTGACCTTATCTCATCTTTACGAGTGTACTATTTTCTATTGAGAGACCTATTGTCATGGAATTAGAGTTAACCTACTCACGACAGTAGGTTCTCGAGGATTCTACTCGGGTTTTCACTCATGTGATTCAAGAACTCTATCAGTCTCTATGGTTAATACCAATAATTCCTTCAGTTCATTATATTATATACTAGATGATGAGTCTATTCCTTTATCCAATCCTTATTTGATGCCCAGTGGATTTTGCATTAGATCTTGATCAAATCGAGTGTCATCTTGTCCTTCTCATCATCATAATTTTTGTGCTTCACTAAGGGATAAAACCATGCATTATCATTTTAGATGATATCCCTAATTATTTAGAATCCCCATGACTTGGGTTCTAGGATAGAAGTTGATTTAATTCCAATGAAATTAGTAAGATAAAAGATTATATTATCATAATGATTGAACCTAAAATGGAATCATCTAAGATTTTAAACATCTCTTAGAAAATGGGTCTCTAAAAATATATGCATGATGATCCCACAAACAACCATATATAGATCTTTTGAATAAACTCTATATTAGTGGATCTCATTGTAGTCTCTAAGAAACTTTTCACAATGATGGCTGGTTGTGGTAACTAAAAGGTCATATAATCCTTTACCTATGTGAATTTTGATCCTCGTATGAGAGATTAGTTAAGGTTGGATATTAATAGTTTATATCTGAGTATCATGGTGTGGGTGATTGGCGGTGACTTTAACATTATTTTGGATTCAATGTAAAAGAAGGGTGGTGAAATTATTCATTGGAGGGAAATTAAAAAATTCTCAATATTCATGGATTGAAATGAAATACCGGACATAGAGTTCAATGGGGATAAATTTACATGGAGTGATAATCAAAATTGAAGCCACCACATGTGAAACAAGAATGAAAATTTCTTGGACAACATGTATACCATTTCTGCATACCCTAGTGTCACTGTCTCCCATCTGTTGCATACTATGTTGGCCCACTTTCCTCTCTAGGTAAACTTTTCAACTATAAGGGATGAAAGTAACAACTTTTTATCCTCCAAGAGATAGAAATTTTCTCTGATTATGATTCAACATTTTCGTAATTCTGATGTAAACCCATGAATGACTCATCATGGCTTATATTTGAAAATTATCTTAGGTTCTTGGAATGCGACCTCTATAATGAGATAAATAATAGAACAATAAGGGTCTAGGACCTAGAAATGGAGAAACTAGAGATTGAGGAAATCTATCTTCAGGCTTGAGGAATGTTGGAATGATAAAAAATATACTTTTATGGATGATAATAAGAATTAATTATCAGAGATTATTTTGGAATAGAACCATATATCCCAAGAGAGATCCAAAAAAAATTGGTTGGTTGTTAGTGATAGAACTACAATACTCATTCATACTTTTATCAAATATAAAAAAATATTTTTCCCTAGAATTATCATGAAGGATGGTTGTTTTATCATTTATGTTAATGTGGTGGGAGGAATAGTTGAAAATCATTTTAAAACATTAATTACAGGTTTTAACCTAGTAATTAAGGAGGTTAATTCGTAGGGAAAATCTAATTTTTTGATGTTATCCTTAATGTAGTGTCACATGCAGTCAACTTTGAGATGGAGAGATTCTATTATGAGGGTAAAAGTTTTAATGTAGTGGAATCTCTCTATCAATAAATCTCTTTAGTACCTGATGATTTTCTGTGTTCCTCTTACATGGAATATTGGGACCATGTTTAGAGTGATCTTGTTCTAATTATCCAGGATATCTTTTATAGTTGGTGTATTCCCTATGTGGCTTGTGAAACTAAACTTGTTATATTTCCTAAGGTGTGAGACTCTTAATTTATAAATAAATATATCTCTATACGTATGTTTAAATTCCAATTCATGTTTAGTTTTTGTGTTATCAATAGGAGTCTCTCATCTCATCTTCCTGAGTGGATTTATGAAGAGAAACATCATTTTGTTAAATGAAGATCGCCAAATGTTACCATATGTTAGCTCATAAGATGATAAGGGTTATCATTATAAATATATTATGTTATAAATTTTAAATTAATATTTATATGGATAAGGATTGAGATAATATTTAATGGGGATTCATTATGAAATCTGCGTCTTGTAGGGTCTTCTCCCGATGGGTGTCGGGTTTGTTCCTTGGGTATTTTAGATCATCATGGATTTCTATGAATTTAATGGGGATGATATGGGACATCATAAATTTAGTGTAGGGTATTATATACGTAGATCCTCTTTCTGTAAACCTTTAAATTTTGGATCAATATCCCTTAATATTGTTTTTGTTCAATTGCATCAATAACAAAAGTATTATTTCTTTTAGATACAGAATTAATTTTAATTAAGTCTAGCATTTTATTTTTGATGATGACATTAATATTAATATTAGTGGTTTCAATTGGTTTATTTAAGTCATTTACAATCTTATAGAGGAATATTGTAAATGGAGTGTCCAATGTCTCAACTATGATAAAAGTTGTATCTATTTATCAATTTTTTGTTTTGAAATCCAAGGAAGGGAAATAAAAGATAAGATGAGAATCGAATGAAAATAATTTATTATAAATTACCCATTGAACCCAAAATCACAGGGAGGGATATGTGTTCATCTCATTTAGATCATGTTTATTAAAATCATGGGGTGAATCATCAATTGTAATAGATATTTATTACCATCTACGGGCCACATTATGTTGATTAGTTGTGTGCTAACTTCAAGAATGATGCACGTTATATCTATTCTCAATGTCCATATAGTGTTTGGTTACAAAATAGAAGAAATAATTGTTTCATTTTTTTTGGTATTATCACATTTATATTTATTTTCACTAGGCATCATGGGATATAATGGCCATTACAGTGAAGGTAGTAGGAATTGGTATGAGGAGTGTGACTGATAATATGTACAGTCATCAAGAAAACATAGTGTGGGAGGCCATGGAACATCATTCATTGTGGGTAAAGTTTATTTTGTGAAAATATTTGGATGAATTAAATAATACCAAGGGGAACCTCTCCAGTATGTGGATAGTTATGTGCATGCATTTATTAGATCATCCACATTAGTACGAGTTTATATTTTGGTGTAGTAAGATTCCCTACTAGAATAATTATTGGGTAGGTGCAACCCTCAGTTTCATGGGTGGTCCCACCCCTGATATATCATTCATATATGCTATTTATTTTATAAGTTTCATTCAAACCACTCTTGACTCGATCCAACTTTATGTATTCAATAGTATTCATCTTTCTTGAGAACTTGATAAATCATTTTTTACTGCACCATCGGGGATATTCTGGGCTAAAAATCAACATATGTCTATTAAAAAGAGTCCTAAAGTTGAAGTAGGCCAATGTCATTGGTAAAATGTTTTACTTTACATGTTTTATTTCTTCATGTGTTTTATTTGTAAACATGCTATTCTGATGGACGACTTGATCTGGAAAACATTTACTAACATAGTTTCCATGAATTCATGTTCTTGTTGAGCCAAAGAGGAATCAGTGGGTCAATTTTGTTTGAAGGCTAATGGGGAAGGTCTATTTGGAGTGGATTCAGTTATCTCATTTGTAACGAAATTTTAGTTAGCAATGGATACATGTATGTTAATTCTTGGTTTCATGGGGTGGAGACTAATGGTATCATGAAAAATATGATGGAAATGATGATTATGGATGGATGTTGGACTATATGGAATTCCAAAAATAAATCTCAGATTGAAGGCTCCCTGGTCTCTTTCTTGGGCCAGAAACCTTGATCCGAGAGTTGTGCGATTGATCATGTATAAATGTTGAATAACAGGAAAAGTTATTTCTATATGAGGAAGCTTATGGATGTTAGGTTATCTGATATGTCTATCTACAGAGTCTCTTAATCCATAAAATAGATCTCATGGAATCCCCCATGTCATGGTATTGAACTCAATATTGATGTATCTTGCAATATTGGAATCATGAGAGGGGTAGGAATTGTTCAGAACTCAAGATGAAATGTGGTGGTTTTCTTTAATGGGTTTTATTGTCATAGTGATTATCTCATTAAAGAGGCAAGGGAATTTCTTAATGGGCTGGTGATTTTATATTCCTCTAATATTACGTCAATGGATATTGAAACCGACTCTTCAGTCATCTTTAACTAGATTCAAGGAACAATTGACCTTCCTAGTTCTTTTACTTATATCCTTAAAAGATACAAGAACTATATTGGTTGAGATAATTAAAATTTCACATGAATCCAATGGAATATTTTTTGTATATTTCCTTGCCTCTAAGTTTGAAAAACGAAAACATCTCATTATTTATTCAAATCCATGATCCCTGCTCCCCCTTAATGTGCTACTTTTTTTGGGTGGATGCCATTGGACCACATTATTTTAGGCCACTATGGAATTGTTGTATTCTTTTCTTTACTTAAAATGTTTTTCCTGGTTTTAATTGAGAAAAAAGATAAATTACTATATATTAAAATTTTATGGTAGTATAAACAAATCATAAAATATATTCAATATGAAACATTATAACTAAATGAAATGATATATCAAATAAAAAATTCCATTATAGATATAGTAAAAATAGAATCAAAATCACATAAAAAGGGATTTTAAAATGGATTTGTAAATCCCAAGATTTTTAGCGAATGAATCATAAATGTAACCCATAGGGATGTGTATACACCAAAAAAATGGTGAATATGAAACATGTATTATGGAATTAAAATTTCTATGAGATACCCTTAAGAAAATGATAATTCATAAAGTAAAATACATTTGAAAATGTATTTATATGATATAAATGTAATTACCAAGAAATATGGATTTAAAACGATTTATAGTAATATGGTTGAATTTACCCAACTTATAATAATAGAGTTTAAGAATAATCATTATAACTCAATGAAAGGAAATTGTGTTAAGAAACACACAAATGATTAATATCACCTTCTGTGATAGTTTGTTAACATCATGTTTAATAAAAATAACCATAATAATAAATTTTTTGAAAACCTTATTACCTTACATAAAATTTTATATTAATTATTTATATGTATTCACTATACATATATTATTTTGTTAATGATTATTTTCATCATCGGATGTATGAAATTTTGATTTTTTCACAATATATTCATATTGGTGATCTCATAGCCAACTATTTTATACAATGTTAATAATTGAAGGATTAAAATATGATATTTAAATACATGTGTTTCAATGATTTGGTGTCCCAATGTTCATTTTATGGATAGTATGGAAATTCCTTGTGATAATAGGATCCATGAAGAACTCATATCTTGTAATTTAGGGATATCATTGAATTATATTATAAAGATCATAAATTTATGTGAAATCCTCTAATCAATATATTAAACACCTATATTACGTAGTAAAATCATGTATTTTCATCATATATATTCTATATCCAATCCTGTAAGGTGGTGATCAAAAACAAGATATGCCATCATAGTGGTGGTTGTATGCATGTAACCCAAGCGACGTTTTGATTTTATAAATCATTGGTAGAAAGGTATATATTGATTATTCCCCAAACCTAATTATATTTTATTATTCTTATGATAACTATATAATTATTTTAGCAAGGATATAATATATTTGGGGGATTTAGGAGGAGAAATAAAGGAAAATAAATGAAAATTGAGTGAATAGATTTTTTTACCATACTTATACGAAAAAATCAATAATACCTATTATAGTTAACTTTTTTTGAAACCAACACAACATCAAATTGGGAGAAAAAAGTGGGGATATATTTTGGTATAATATTTCTGAGATAAAATTTATGTGGTGTGAGGATATGTGGGGGTGCTGAGGGTATCATTTTAAAATTTAAAGTGGTGGAACTTGTTTAAAAACTCACAACTTAATATTAATGGCATTTGACTTCAAATAAATGTGGCTCAAAAATATGAAAATAATTGACATAATAGGATTGATGGTTGATCCAACTTCTAGAAGTAATATTAATGGATATATATTTGTTATAGATTATTCAATTTCAGTTTAATTTCAATTTTTATAATAAATTAATTTTCCCTCGGTAACACATTTTTCTTCCATGAAAACAAGTTTTTATGTAAAAAAATTAAATTATTATTTTATTTCAAAATAATGATTTCAAAAATGAAGACCATTTTATAATATTAAATTTATAAATGTGGAAGAATAATTATTATATAATAAGAAATTTATAATTCTGAAAAACAATTTTAGAAAAAATATAACTTAGGTTCCGACTTTTATAAATTTGGATTGAAATTTAAAATAAATATTCTTAATTATACAATTAATCTATGTAAATAAATATTGGTAAATAAAAAGGATTCCTAAATTTTTATGTAATTTAATTATGTCTAAAAATCCATGGAATTTTTAAATATATAATTTTTAATTATTCACCATGAAACCAATCGTTTAAGGAAAAAAAATATTATAGTATAATATTTTCATGGAATGTCCGATAATTATGTTATTTTTATAAAAATTAAAATCTAAAAATTCAAGTACATAACAAGTAAAATTTAAGTGAAATATATTTTTGTGCATAAAATAATATTGTAGGTTATATATATATACTAATTCAATTTTATAATATTATTAGTATTTAAAATGTTATTTATTTTTATATTTATGCCAAAAATGTGAATGAATGAAAATACTTGTGATAAATAAATAATTTCTACCATTGAAAATTACATATTTATATCTTTTGAACATCAAATTACGTATCCTTTCATTAACTCCAAGTAATACTGAATGATAAGATACATATCGGTGATTGTAATAAGTGGTTATTTAGCTATCATAGAACTCCAAGTGATTTCCTCAATCATGAAGGTATCCTAAATCTAATTTCTCTCAAAAACTCACATTTTGATATTTAGTATGGTATTTATCTTGGGAAAACCCTAATGAAGATACATCTCTGTCAAGATCACCCAGATGAGATTCTTAAAGAAGAATCATACTTCTCAAGCTAGATGATTCTTTTTTATAAATTGACTTCATAATTTTGTTACATGTACATAAACCATAAATATTAACGGTTATGTTCTAATGATAATATCTTCTTAACTGTTAGATATGTTTAATGACCATATATAATAGCTGGATTTAATTCTTATATATAAACTAAAAAAATTCATCATTTTATCTTATCATTTAGCATGGATATTATATTTCTAATTCACTTCTTCAATTTTATTGTTTTTACTATAGTTATTATCATTACAGAAAACCATGATGATAAATACTTTATGTTCATGTTATTTTTATTTACATACTTATTTTATCCACTCCTGGTTTTATTAATATTGTTCCATATTACATTATCATATGGAAATTCACTTTTTTGAAATATTTTTATCTCAATAAAATTTATCTAATTTTCATTCAGTTCATAGTTTCATTAAAACAAACTATTCAACCGCGTCTTTTTAATCATTACTTCATACATAAAATCTTGGTGTTACATATGTATTATTATGTGCCTCCTATGGTTTGATATATCACCCTTACTAACATTCTTAAGATATTTATCATCTAAAATATAAGCCATAATATATATTATGGAATTATTTTTCTTTAGAATCACCACCTAAAATGTTGAGTAAAATTTAGATTTTATGATCATAATCCAAAACTGATGTGAGCATGAGAAACTAAAAAGAATTCCACTATTATATTTCAATTTATAAATACAAGTTCTTCATTATAAAGTTTATCTTGTATAATTCACCCTACAATCATGGAAATACTTGTTCAAGTTAACTCTCATCCAACAATTAGAATAAACATAGCTACATTTTGGAAAATTAATTCTACTCATACAACATCTTAATTTCTATTTTCATAGGGAATTTTTTACAGTGTAATTTCACTATCCTTTACCACATTAATAATTTTTAGTAGGTTGTTTATATCACATTATGATAAAATTCCCTATTCATTATTAGGCCCCAAATTTTTATTAACCACTATTCAGTATGTCATATTTAATTTCTCAAACTGGTGACCATAGTATACCAATACTCAAGGAGGAGTGAGGAAAATAAATACATCCACTAAAATTGAAAATTTTCACCTTGACTAAATCTAAATATCTTATTCTGATATAATTGATTTAATAATTTATTAGTTAACATTATGAGATCCTCAAATTGATCATCCTCTTTTAAAGGAATATAATAATAACTTATACCTATATAGTTAATTTGTTTAATGGGGGAGGGGGGTTGAGTTTTAAATTTGGTGGCTAGTTTGTTTTGAGAAATAAAACTTAGTGTGGTGTGATTGGAGTGTGATGACCCTAAAGAGTTAATTTTTAATTATAATAGGGATCTGGTGGGGACATATTGGTGAGTATGGTCAAGTGGTCAGGTTGGAAGTTTACAATAGCATATGGCCACTGGATAGAAGTGGGCTAGGTTATCTCTTATATCATCTTCTTGGGCCATTATTCAATTTGTGAACAATCCAAAGTGGTTGGGGCTCTCATAGTGGGGTTTTAAAAAATATTAGTGGATTATAATTTCACTTGAGGAAACTAATTTTTTTTGAAAAACAAAGGGGGCACATGGGAGGCCATTCGACTGAGACCCTCCCTCCCTTATCCACTATTTTCATTATTTGGGGGGGGGGTTCATGGATGTATTTAAGGGATATATTAGGTATGTTCCACTATTCGTCTCTATTTATTCACCCCTCCAACATCCATCTAAAATATATTTTCCATTAGGTAAGGATTTCAATGAGAATTCCACTAGGGAATTGTGGATTCATCCTAATATGATAAGACTATATTTGTACCTATGAATAAGACATTATATAATAAATTTTTCTAATTACTAATAATTAATTCAATGAATTTACATCATACTATTATCATATATTGGGTTTTATTAAAAATTAAATTAATTTATTGATTGGATTTAAATTGAATGTAAATTAATTTGACTAGGATTGAGTTGGGTTCCCATTGTCGACCTCTTATGAGTTGATAAACTCTAATGAGGCCTGATATAAAAACAAAGTGAGTGTTTTGAATTTATTCATTTACATTTATAATTGGTTTCAAATTTCTAAAATTAATTAGAGTTTTAAAATTAATTATAAATTCAATTATAAAAAAAAAAATTTGGTCGTGTGGCTTGAAGTAGGAGGTTGGGTGATTTTTATGATGGGAAACCTCAGGGGTATGAATTATAAATTATGAGATGAGATCTATATTGGAGATCACCATGAACCAAATGATGAAACACATGTGATGTTTTTATGCCTTGAAATAGAGATGTGTGATTATACATCATATTGGTTTTTAATCAGTGGTGGTAGGTGGTACCTCTAATCTATTGTGGTTGGGATTCAATTTTTTATTTCAAGATATGGAAGATACCTTTGGGTTCATAATTAAAGCACAAGGATTTATTAGTTAATTAAATAATGAGATAATTAGGTGCATGTGGTTAATTATCCATTGAGGATTCTTGATGATGATATGTTTTAAGGTGGTGAGGTTATAAAATCCTATAATCATATGGGTCTTGTTTTTCAAGGGGAATTTTATTTTTCAATCTAATGCAATTTTTTTTTGAATGAGAACACGGAATGGTATTTGGAGAATTTGAGAACCCTAAAAGTTTTAATTTTAACTTAAAATGGGGATTGATTAATTGAACAGGGGTGTGCGTGAGCATCAAAGTAAGGTATTTTTTACTGGGCGGCTAATCAACAGTAGCTGGTAACCACCAGCTACCCACTGTAAAACCACTAGATAGTTGGTGGACAAGAAAAAGACTTAAAACCAATGCTTCAACAACTAGTAAACTAGTAAATATGCTTTCTCTAGATAGTGATCAATTTTATACCTGGTGAGCTCATACAAGATTGTTGGTTGGATTATGATGGCTTGTTAAAATTGTGGGGTACCCTATTCATTAATCCAGCCAACCCATCGTGGATCTGAAGAAGAAATGGGATATGTGTAGGATAGTTTGTTGATCCACTCCCTCTATTCTTCTCATTTGTTATCCTTTGTTTGAATATTTCCTCACACTAATTTTTCTGGGTATATAAGGTAGACACCTTTATTCTTCTGTTATACTCAATCCCTCCATCATATTTCTTAAATTTGGTTTCTGTTAATTCAGAATTTGATTTAATATATCATTGAAGAATTTTTGAATCACCCCATTAAAATATAGAATTAATTCATACTTGTAATATTATATCTTTTAATGATTTCTAACTATCACCACCGATTGATTCCAAAAAAGAATTTAAATCCATGATTATCATTATATTATTCAATAAAACTAAATTAATGCAATGGTGGAATTGGTATCATAGGTTTGATATTTGGATTTAGATTAGGTCGAGGGTCCTACAAGGACCTTTCATGCACGGTCAGACATGGTTCTAGTGTGGTGTGACTATATTGTGAGTGTTTCAGATTTATTCCATTTATTTTATAATTGGATTTAAATTTTTTAAAATTAATTTTATTTTCAAAATTAATAATGAAGTTGAATTTGACGATTTATTTTATGTAATGTGGCTTAAACCAAGAGATTAGGAGATGAGATAAGCTTGGGATGGACCAGGATGAGTGTTGGTCAGGCCTTGGCAGAGTTGTTGGCCCCTATAAGAATATAGATGTGGATTCCGAGTTAAGTAGGTGTTCCTAGTAAATTCTCCATGGTTTAATGCATGTTATTTATGGTGTATCTAATGCACATTAATTCCAAGGATACATTGATCAAATTTAATTTTTTATTTGATTTTATATATTAAATTTATAGGTTAATTTAAATATCATTCCCTTAAGTAATTAAACATAGATAAAATGAATCACTGGAAACCATGCGTTGTCTTGTTGGCCTTATCTGCTGATTTCCAATGCAATTATTCAAATGATTTCCCCTTACCCCTATACAAACCTCAAAAGCATTCCCATGTTATGTTTAATTGGTTAAATCACGGTGTCCTTACATAAGAATAATTAGAAACCTTCAAGAGGGGATTCGAGATAAGTTTAAATGGTAGGACATTGTTGGACACATGAGGAACCATGTAATATGTTTAGATTTTATGGATACACCATAGGAATTATAACTTGGTTTGGGTGATTAGACAAACTAGGATGACTGTTGGATTCTAGATGAGTAATGCGCTACCCCTCCTCCCCCTCGATATCATTTTTGATGTGGTGTACCCCATGTACCCTTTGAGTATGCTTTCAATTAATGATACTATCAAAGAGCTTGATGTCATCCAAGAGATGGGTGATAACCTGATACATGACTATGACCATGGACCCCATGTGGGTTGACTCGTATTATTTATTAATCTAGGTCAACCAAGTTACTACTTTGGTGATTGATCGACCTTGAGCGAGTTCATTGAGATTGGTTAGAGGTAGTTAAGGGTGTAACAATAGTACTCATACCTTTCATGTGAACTTATGGTCTACAAATAGTGATGAAAGGTTCACGAAGTTGAATAAACCTGTCACCCTTTTATTTTATAAGTGATATTGTAGATTCCATATAAAAGGGTTATGAAACTGTTAGTGTATTCCATATATTTGCTTATAATGTGATACCACATGCACCCTTGTGCTAGTTGGTACATGTATGGAAAATTACTTTGGTTAGAAATTTACATGAAATGGAAAAAACTGCATATCGGGTTGTCATTGATACAAAAGAAAACTTCCCTAGTAGATAGCTTTGTGATAAAAATCATGGGACTTCCATATATTTAGATATAGAAGTATATTAGTTATAGGGAGATGGTAAACCATAAAATGTTCTGAATTCTAGGGATTGTTGGTTGTTTGGATAGTGTGGTCAACTCTCTCACACTAATAGGGCATAACTATTGAGAAATAGTGTATATTGTTATGGAGAATTTATAGGGTTCTTATTCCAAGATGCAGTACTCCATAGGTCATTACCATATATACCGTGGTGATTTTATCCCCTGGTTCATTATCACTATAGGTTTGGAAAAAACACCCCTAGGTAATTATTATTTTTGGAGCATTCATAGTGATGTTCTTGAAGATACAAATGGACATGCATAAATCAGTATTATCAACTTATAGTGCATGACAGATTTTCATGGAGGAGGGTGTGACCAATCACTCACTAGATGTATAGTCTCACCCTCAGTGAAGAGAATGAGAGGAATCCGTTCTTTCCTATGGTGGTGGATGAGTACATGTATGTTTTTTCTAAGGATGTTCAGGGACTACCTCATCGCAAAGAGGTTGAATGTTGCATTGACCTATACCTAGAGATGATACTGATATCTACCCCTTAATATCTGATGGTTCCCGCAATGCTCCGAGAGTTGAGATTACAGTAGGGGGACTTTCATAGGATGGTATTTGTAAGACCCAATGTTCTATGTTTTGTGTGGATTACCAGCACTTTAAACAACTATTCATGGAGAAATAGTATCCAGTACCAAAGGGTCGATCGACACATCAATCAGTTAAAGGGGGTAGCCCTTCGCGTGGACGGAAAGGTGCCCGTATGCTTCTCAGTAGTTTAGAAAATGGAGATGGATAGAGTACCTCTAAGACTTTTAAATTGAGATAGTCTGTACTCCGAGGAAGGGGAACACGGTGGATGCCGCCCTTAGTAGGAGGTCTGGTTTTCAGCAGTTGAGTGAGGTAATGGAGCAGCCAGCCATGTTGGAGATATCCTTCATGGATAATAATGGAGTAGTTTACCTCCAGTATATGATTGTCACTCACCTACTTAATCAATAATTTATGGAGGCTCAACTGGTGGATGTTGACTACGAGGCCTGGCATGCTCTATTATCCTTAGGATGGGCTCCTGATGAATTTTAAATATGTGGGGAGAACATCCTCATTTTCAGAGGATGCACTGTTGTACCAGTGATGTTTTGGGAGGAGGTTTTGAGGGAGTTCAACACATCACCTTTGTCGATACATCATAGGGTGTAGAATATGTACCAGGACCTCTGACGCCAATACTTGTGGCCATGGACGAAGAAAGTTGTGTCCGAGTTTGTTTCATAATGCCTTACTAGTCAAAAAGTGAAGGTCGAGAATCCAGTTGCGGCAGGCTTGACACGACCACTTGAGGTACAAGAATAGAAAAGGGATTTTATCTCGATGGACTTCATGATGGGTTACCACATACATACAGGGTCCATGATTATATTTTGCTGATCATCAACCGACTCACCTTTTCGGCTCACTTTCTACACATCCGGGAGCTGGGATTAGTAGAGGGCTTGGGAATTCTCTATGTCCAAGAAATATTGTGGCTTCATGGGGTGCCTTCAACTATTGTCTCAGAACATGATGCACCTTTTACATCCCGGATATAGAAGGGATTACAAGAGGAATTTGAGAATCATCTACACATGAGCACATCTTTTCATCCAAGATGGATGGTTAGACGGAGTAGACCATAAATGCCTTGGAAGACAAGCTATGTGATTGCATCCTAATCATTGGTCATATATGGGATGAACATATTCCACTAGTGGAGTTTTCATACAAAAACAACTATCAATCCACCATATGCATGGAACCGTTTGAGTCTTTTTATGGGAAGCCTTGCAGATCACCCTTATGATAGATAGAACCTTGGAAGTCTGTACTCATGGGTCCAGAGTTGGTAGGGGCTACCACCGAGAAGGTGCAGATAATCCAAGAGTGGATGAGGTCTTCAATGAATAGAAATAAGTCTTATTCTAATATGATATAGAGACCCTTGTAGTACAAGTAGGGAGACAATGTTTTCTTTCAAGTCTCACCCCGACGACGATTATCGAGATTCAGATGGGGAAACAAACTGTCTCTAATATTAATCAAACTTTTTAGATCCTAATAAGATTCGGCAAGGTGGTGTACCACCTAACACTTCCCCCACACATTCCCTAGGAATATATTGTTTTCAAAATGTCAAAGATGATGAGATACGTGCAAGATATATGACACGTCATCAACTGGGTGGACATTGAAGATGTGGCGATGTTTGGGGTGTGATTGTTGGAGATAGGGGATCGATAGAAACAAGTCCTATGTGAGCATTAGATTCCTCTATTTCAAGTTCACGGGTAGTAGAAGAATCTCTAGAAGATCACACGGGAGCGAGAGGCTTAGATTCATTCTTAGTAACCCTATCTATTTTATTATTCATGTTTTGGATTTCAAGGACATAAAATATTAAGGTGGAGAGAATGTAATATCTCAAAAATTCCATGAATGTTTTTATTATTTTTATATGTAATTCATTCAAGACTAGGAGCTGAGATGGTGTGCAATTCTGAGGCACAAAGTGCCCAGAAAAACGGGCCAAAAAAATTTATGCTTCAAATAGCGTGACTGAGTATTTTTCCTAAAAAAGGGGAATAACTAATAAATGATTTCCCCGATCAGAAATCTGAGGGCACCATTGTGTTCAGGATGTCAGGTTTACCCTAGGAAAAACTTATGTTTAAACGGCTTGGGTCTTTGGTGAGAAAACCTGAAAATGGCATAACCATAAATAAAATAATTAAATAAAATTAGTTTATTTATCAATTTCTTATACCTCAGGAATGATGAATCGAACTAAAAATATGAGAGGACCGCTAAGATCTTGAGTGTATTCTTTACAAAGTAAGATCCTGACATTGACTGGTGCGGTCCAGTAGTGGATGTTTGTTTTTTGGAAATAAATAAAATAACTCTGTAACAATTAGTTCATTATCAAATCCTTATAATTCCTAAATGGTGTCTCAGATTGGAAATCTGAGAGTACCATTTAGCTAGTGAGGTTTGGTTCTCTTTATCAAAACCCTATCCTTGATTGGCGCATGTTGAAGGTGGACGTTTGTTTTTTTATCTTTTTTTATGGTATGCTCAGTAAATGTGCAAGCGGGTTTTTTTAACTTTTGAACCAGTTATCGGATCAAAAATATGAGGGCACTATGGAACTTGGAATGCTTTTATTTGCCTAAAAATTACTTAACTTAGCCCAGAAAGGGTGGAGCAGAAAATTTATTTTTCATAATTTTCAAGAAAAATAATAAAATTATTTAAAATAAATATTTTATTTATTTCTCACCGTTGAGTCACATACTGTAATGCTGCGATGCAACGATGAAGCAGTGATAAGGCACATTAATCTATGGGAAATAATGGATCTTTTGAAACTGCGACACTGTTATCTTAAGGTCCCATTAAATGTGGCTCAATATATGTGTTTAATTTAATGAGAATCCTTAATGGGAGATGCATTGTTGCACATATGATTTCTTTTTATATTACAACGTGTGGAGTTTGGGAATTAAAAATTGGAGGATTCTCTAAAGAATATCTGGAGAATCTCCCTTACAATGAGGAACGATATACACCAGTGGATTTTTATCTTCTTTGATACACCTCGAAGAACAGATCCCTATGTGACGAATTCGATGCCTTGGACTCAAAAGGATGAATGCTTCGACATCAAATGTCAAAGAGGTAGGGGTTTTATATGATTTTTATGTTCTTCCCCTATCTATTCTGGAAATGATGAACATGGATCAACCCAAGAAGATGTTGAACCAGACACCGTGAATTTATGTGGGAGGGTAACACTATTGGGGATTTTCGTTGTCAAGGTTTAAGATTATTATTTTATGATCAAACAACAATCCTCAAGCCTCCCCCTTGATTATAAACCTGAAACTTGGAGGGCTAGGGCCAACACGAACAAGTCCCGAACACCTTCACTTGTGTGTTCTTGGTGGCTGTATTCTTGAAGTGGAGGAATTTATATTCCTGGGATTGAGTAGGGATGGTGACAACCTGATAGGCCTATAAGCGTAGATGGCTTTAAGAATGGAC
The DNA here is from genome assembly GCA_963277665.1 of Viscum album. Taxonomy (NCBI): domain Eukaryota; kingdom Viridiplantae; phylum Streptophyta; class Magnoliopsida; order Santalales; family Viscaceae; genus Viscum; species Viscum album. Next base: position 563,652,830 of record OY728134.1, on the reverse strand, counting down.
CATTAGAGCGTGTCTGGTGGTCCTCCTAACATGATACTAGTGCGTCAATGCCGATGGTGGTTGCGGAAGTGACTGCATTTGGTGGAGGCTATGTGACCATCAACAAGCTGTGGTGGGAGTCTCAGCACTAGGAAGGTACTACATGGAGGGGGTGGCCCCTGTCCAAGCCTCCCAAGTGGTGCGAGCCACAGTCTGTCCACCGCGATTGGAGGGTCGGCCCCTAGCTCAGTAGACTATAGTATGACTTGCGTAAGTGTCGGGACTAGGAGAGTGTTGCATAGAGGGGTTAGCCCACGTGTAGGACACTGGAGCAGTATGAGCCGTAGTTTGTTGACTGAAGCTGGAGGGTCACACCCCCGGCCAAGCAGACCAGGCTATGGCTAGTGGGCCACACCCCCAGCAGAGTAGCCCTGTCCGGTCTCACAGCCTAGAGGTCCAGTCCCGAATCGGTGGGCCGGACCCACACTCAGCATTCCAGACATGTGATGGAAATCTAGACCTATACCCTTTGGGCCTAGCTGGATGAGATTGGGTAACCGGGAGACCCGATGTGGTGGACCTTCAGCCAAACCGTGTCATGTCCAGCGAGGCCTAGTGGTTCTCGCCCACTCACCAAGACGAACTGGACAAACCCCGACCCGAAACAGGTCAGGTCAAGGCTATATAATTAAACCATGTTATGTGGCACCCTTGGGTCGGGTCGATATGACAAGGTCAGACCAGGCCCCATCACAATCAACCCTTGGTTACTAAAATGCATAGTTCTTGTAAATCATGCATCCGATTGACAATCTGTTTGCTGTGTTGGTACCCTCTTGATGTGGCGGTGTTTTGGAATGAATTTTGATGACTTTAATGGACTAAAATATGTGGGGAATTTCTTGAAGATTAGTTCTCCCAAGCATGTTATGTATGGAACCCTAATGTTGGATAAGACTTAAAGACCACTCGACGACGGTTAAGTGGGAAGAAATAATGTGTGACCTGACATGCCCATGTTGGGGAGTGACTATATGATACTTGGAAGACCCATGGTACATGAAAGGAAGAGTAAATTAGTTCAGCCATGGTGGGAGGCAGCTCTATGTGACACACCATGCCCACTGTGGGGAGTTGATCTGTGTGACCCAACATACCAATTGTACTCATCAGGGATGAGTACCACATCAGTCCATGGTTAGTAGGAATCAGCTTTGTGTGACCCAAAATTCCCACTGTACTTTATACGGAAGGCATTCTCTAGTAGCCAATGATTTTTATGATATGACTGATGAAGCTATAATCACTACCCTAGAATAAACCTTTTGTGAGCTGCATCTTTTTCTTTATATTATATGGTAAAGGTCTTTCTTCATTGTATTATCTCTATGGTATTATCGTAGTGGTGTTTTACTTCATTGATTACTAAGAGACCTTTGGGGGTCTCGGGGTCCCTTCTTGGTATTGTTATACTCACCCTTGCATGGTCTTTGCCCGCACGTGTTGTGTATCATGTAGACAATTGACTTTTGGATAGAGGTACTCCGGGGGACAAGATAGATAGATGCTATGATAATGGACTTGGTGTCCTAGGACCAAGCATGGACTAATAGGATCTGGCGGACATGACATACTACTTTGGATTAGAGTAGCCTCACTACTCTCATGATCAGGTGGGGTTTTTCATGGATGGCCATCAGAGTTTCCATTTTTTACTTTGATATTTCCAGTTCCTCATTGGGTTATTATTCGGTCCCACTTACCTTCACTTATACTTCCACTGACCTTGTTTTAGTGGTATACATGTTTCCCCTTTCAGGGTTGGTATGTGGTTGGGCATGTGTGTGTATATGTTTAATGGAAATGCCTTCCCTTTTTTGGATATGCATTTCTGGTGCTAGTCACCATCCCCTGGCATAGGGAAGGAGGGTTTAGGGTAGTCATGGAATGGGACCTGAGGGAAGGTTCATGACAATGGTCATGCGAAACCACTGATGAAAGTTTTAATAATAGTCAGTATAAGTATAAATCCACTCATACCTAAAAATTATAGAATATTTTTTAATAGATTATTATCCATATCCTTTAGTTTTATAACCTTTTAACCCTTTTTATATTTTATTGTGGGGACTCACATTACTATGGTAACATAATTTTACTGATAAAAATTAAATTTATGTTATTATATAATTTAAAAAATATGTTTAAAATATGAAAACCATATTAAATAATTAAATTTATATATGCAGTAAAAATTATTTTTAATATCATTATGCACAACACAGTGGAAAATATTTGTAGACAGTTTGCATTTATATAAAAATGAATTTACATGGAAATAATGTATAATATTTATTCTCAATAAATTTATTGTATTTTTTATTAAATAATTGAATTGATGTGAAATTAAAAATAATACACACTTAAATGTTACAATGCAAGTGTTTAAATAAAGAAACTGATCAAAATTGTTTTTTATGAAAACTAAAAATTAGTTAGGTTAATAAAATGTGAACCATATGTTTAAAAATAAAAAGTAATAATTTTAGATATTTTACATTAATAAAAAATGATATATTTTTTCTAAAATAAATTTTTAGTGAACTTTGGTGATATTTTTATATCTTGATGATGTCATAAAACTAACAATATTTTTAAAACCCATATATCAAGATTCACTAAAAATCAACCGTTTTAGAAAAATAAAAAAAATGATCCCTAAAATAATATTAAAATTTTGAATTAATAAAAGAAATTCATTTCATAAAATACTATTTCTAAAATTCAAAAAGTTATCATTAAAATAAAATTACAAAATATAAAGATATAATCGATTTACATAAAAAATAATTTCTGAATATTAAGTGTACTTAATTATTTTTCCTATACATTACTAATTAGTGTTTCCTCATATATTAGTGTTAAATTGATAATTTACTTCTACTGACAATAATAATTAAAATGTGACTAGAAAAATAATAAAAACTGTTATAAAACTGATCATTGAAAAAAATCATTCATAAAAATAACTCACATAAACTATTTACGATATAAATGTAATAATGTTTATTTTATTATTATTTTTTAATTTCTATGGAATTTAATTAATCATATAATTTTAATAATAAAATATAATAATTTTTCATCGATCATTTTAGTTGGATGTTTTTTGAGAAAGAATCTATATAATAATATTTATTTAATGGGATATTTGTAATCTAAAATATTGTGTTGTTACAGGATGTTTAATTTATGTTTTATATATATCTAAAATAAGAAGCCTTATAAATTCATTAGTATTATATGGATATAATGGAGGATATAGATTTGTATTTCAATCATGATAGCCTTCAAGATATGGGATTTGTAGAGTAAAGTATATAACCCTATGGAACGCCTGGATTGTTCATAATGAAGATAAAAATACTTTTCTAGTTATATATGGTTTTATAAAGTCATAATTAAGAGTGGATTAATAATATGTATTAATTAAACAATATAGAAGATTTATAATATAAAATATTAGGTTTTAGTGGCTTTTAAAAGATCAATAAGATATACTGGGATTATCATCTCTACTTACAAGATGAGACTATGCTAGAGTAATAATTTACAAAAATTTCTAGATTTTATGAGATTTAATTTGGTGTGGGGAATATATTAGAATTATTTTTGTTCTTGGAAAAGCATTCAATTTGTACGTATATTTATTTGGTGTAGTTTTCATTAATTATGTTTTCATAAAATCTAATGCATGAAGAATTATAATGGTAACTAGATGAGTTTTCTGGTTTTGTTTTATGAGAATAAACATGATAAGAAACTATAAAAGTGTGTAATATATATTATATTATTGACATTTTTTGTATATGTTACGTCAAAGGATGGTATATTAGTAGATATAGAGATTTTACATGATGTGAAATCTTATTATAACTTCATTACTGTGTTTTAGGATTATAGTATCCTCAGTATGGTTGGTTATTGGGGAATATTTATCAACAAATTTTCTTGGATAGATTTTTTGATGAAATTTTTGTTCAATAAAGATGATATAATTGATTATAATTAATAGTGTAGTTTTGAATTTTAGGTGATAAATCACTGGTTGACTGCAACATGAATTTTAATATTACCTAAGTCTGGTAAGACATATATGATATATTTTCATGCCATAGTTGTGTTAATTGGGTTTTTATAAAAAGTGACCATTTAGTATCATTGGAGTATTAAAAAATGATACCTCCATTAATGAAATACCCCATAAATGACCATTGTTTGGAGTTAAATTTTTATTCCCTAATTGTTTGGAATTATTATATATTCTGATTGAGATTTTTTGTTTATCATAATCATAATTGAATGAGTCAAATTTATAAAAAATATAAACTAATTTTTTCCTAACAGAATTATATAATCTATATTTAATAATTTAATTTTGTTATGGATATGTAAGAGAATGATTTATTAGTTTCTTTGAGTTAAAAATTAAAGGAAAAAGTGGATTAGGAGGTGAAATGGGGATGTCTATTGTTATATCTTCTACTAAAGATTAATTTATGTATCTCTTGAAGTAATGATGATATGGTTTTGTAACATCTCAGTATAAATTCCACATTCATGCATATAATTAATAGATATTATAAAATATATTATAAATATATTTTATTATGTGAGGGTAATTCTAGGGGTGATCATTGGTCTAACTGGACCTCAAATGATAAGCTATTTTTTCTAGCATAAAATATTATTTGTACCTATACACATGTGGGGGGAGTTCATATAAGAGTTTCACTCATCTATATAGGATATTCATATTGGTTTTAAGAAGTTATATATTATTTTAAAGACATATTACTCGTGTTTAGAGATGACGTGGGTCCAATAGTGATTTTTATCATGATATCTTAGTTTTTTGGATGAAAAATATGAGAATCACAGGAATAGAATTATGTCATATAAAATTATTTATATATATGGGACTTTTTCAGGACAATATAAGATTTCATGTTTGTATAAATAACATATCCTAGCAGTACTTATTTAGTGAGAGTTGTTATTATTTTTTTGAAAATTTCAACTCATTTCAAGGATACATTAGAAAATAATAAAATTATTGATATATGGAAGGATAATATTTAGGAATTGGATAAATTTGATAGAGTTAGGATGAATATAATACCATAATGGGTCAAAATATCAATATTTCATTTGTAAGAAAAAATAATAATGGATTTAAAAACATTGGAGAATCATTTAAAAATATATCAACCATAGATTGATGGTCACTATGATTGTATTATACATTTGATTGAGTATAGGTCATGTGTTTAAAATATCAATTTTAGTTTTGGTGTTGGGGACCCTTAGGATCAAGTAAAATATTCTTATTATAATAGTTATATGATTTTAATTCATATGTAAGAATTTATGTATCTATATGGTATTACATGTAGATCACATCAATGATGGAAATATTCTAGGGAACCAAGTTTAGTTTAGATATGTAATGTATAGGTGACTATCTATTCGGTAAATCTGACAAGGAATGTGTTAACAATGACCCATACAAAAAAAATCATATATAAATTGGTGATTCTAAATCCGATATTATTACATTGATTATATGTTATTTCTTCATGTGTTTCCTAGATTAGTGAAACAATGTATGGGTATGAAAAAAACATGAACCTTTTATATTTATTCTTTCAAGACACTAGATATTCTTAGTTCACTACCAATTTTATGTATGAACATGTAAAAAATTTTCGTAATAGTTATGTTTTTAATTTAACTTGGGTGATGAGGTATAAACCATCCCCATTTCATGTGATCATGAGTGATGATGTAGATTTTTGACATGAGTTTTCATTTAAGGAAGAACTTAATAATATAATGGATGATAATGTTATGATTATAAATAAGACAAAGGTACATATGTTTTTAGAATTATGGAAATGTTGCTAAATCTTAGTGGAAATGTTTGAGTTTGAAATAAATATGATGTGTTGTAGATTATATCACCTTTTGGGAAATACACCATGATTTTTCTCAATGATAAGAAACCAATTTGTGGGGAGTCTTTAATATCCCTAATTTTTTAGCTTCATGTTAAAATATAATTTTGGAAATTGAAATTGATTTTTTATATAATATTATATAATAAATAGATTTTCATGATGATTCGTGTCAATTTGGAAACACAAAAGTATGTGTTGGTGTGGTTATGGAGCTTTAGATTCAACTAAAACTATCTTGTAACCACATGATTTCTAGTAGTGTTTTTAGGGTAATGGAATTTCTCTTGAATATGCATCGCGTATATAGTTATAATAGTTTGAAAAAGATGGTAGGACACCAATTTATTGATAATAATTTTATATCTAAAAACATATTTTCATTTTGTAATTTAAAATGATATTCTTTCTAAAATCATTCATTTTGTCTATTTTGGTAGACTGAGAAGAATCAGGGTATTTTTAGGGATCTCATCATCACCCTTTGATTTGTTGGTGTGATATATAATTAAAGGGGAAATTTTTTTCCCTTATATAATTGTGATTCTAGAACAATCCGTATAGTCTAATATACCCATTTTTGGAATAGTTTTATTTATACTTTGTGATGAATCAATTACAATCATATTTTAGGACAATTTGGAAGGCTTGGTCTTATTCTTCTGCTCGTATTGAATTTAACCAATATCATTGGAGGAAAACATTTTTTTATACATGGGATGTTGGACCCCACCATATTTAGTATTCTATTATTTGGTTTATCAAAATACTATTGAACTGTATTTATGATCTAAATGAATAAATATTAATTAAGAGGTTTTGGGAGTGGAAAATTAATTAATTTACCAATATAATCCATTAAAACTAGGATGATATGTTTTATATGTAGTAGAAAAATTCATTGGGGGTATGGAGATTTATTCATCTAAAAATATAATGTGTTATATTAAGATATAAATTGAAATTGATCACAAAAATTTATTTATAGTAGTAAAATGGTATGTTACGGTTATAAATATTTTATTGGTTTCAGGAAATGCGTGATATTGGTTTATAGAGTTATATTTTTTTTTGAAAAGAAGGTAGGATAATATTAATGATGAATATCAGCAGTATTACATAAGGAGAGCCAAGAAGGGAAGTTGTCAGCCATATCTGGTTGACATCGAAGGGGCCTGAGGCCGCCAGCTGATGGGCCACATTGTTTACTTCCCTTTTGGTAAAGGAGTAGTTGCAGTAAGAGAAACTTTCACGCAGCGAGCAGATTCTCTTGACGATGAATCCAAAGGCTGGAAATCTAGAATCATTGTGGTTAATGGAATTTATAAAAGAAAGGAAGTCTGACTCAAGGTTGATATCATCCCATCCATGTTCCACAGTAAGCATCATCCCTGAAATAATGGCATAGGCCTCAACAACTGCAGGTTCCCATAAGGCATGATGTGGTTCATATTTTGCTGCAATGATTTGTCCCAAATGATTTTGAGCCAGGAGGTCAAGAGGAACATGCCCATACTTTGGGAGAGAAGCATCCATGTTGATCTTAATAGTCCCTTCCTTTAGGGGGGGTCTAATGAGGGGAACAGAAGGGGGTAATGCCTGGAAAAAGGTGTCCTTTGCGGTCCTTGCAGCCCTCAATCCATGATGTAGCTCGTTCAATCCAAAACTCCGTGGGCTGATGAACATAGTGGAAAACTGAATCGTTGCGCCGAACCCAAATGATCCAGTGCAAGGTGCAATGAGCGCTTGAATTATCCAATGAAATAGAGGAACACCAGTGCAGTAGAAGATCAGAGAGGTTAGAGGCAATATCCAGTGAAGCATTTGATGTCGAGCCCCATTTATTCCAAATTTCCGTGGCTCCCGGGCAGTGAATGATGGTGTTCTAAGGAGTTTCAGGAATATTCGCGTAGAAAGGGCATGAATCAACATTGGCCATATATCGAAAAACAAGGAGGCTCATGGTAGGTAGGGTGCCCATGCACACCTGCCACCAAAATTGGTGATTTTTTTGGGGGACGTTGAGCTTCCAGAGCGCATTCCATGGTCCCTCATCGTGGTCGCGATAGTGAAGGCCAAGATCCAGTCTATACCCGGATCTCACCGTGTACTCACCTAAAGAATCACTGGTCCCAAAAAGATGTTCGGGGCCTACACCAAAGACCCAGGGGATGTTCAGAATAATTATTTGGTCTCTTTTATTAAACCATTCATGGATCTTTTCCACACACCATCCCGAGCCCTGGCCTGAAAAGAGGTAGTTGACAATGGCATCTTCAAGACCTGGTTGGGTGGGGGATGTGGCCCAAAAAAAATACTTATAGAAAAGCCAAGGATTGGTCCAGATGTTGACAAAATATCCATTTACAATCTTCCAGCCTAGTTCTTTTTTCCAAGAGTGGTCGGGCCCCCCAAATACTTATCTAGAGGAAGCAAGGGTTGGTGCCAAGAAAAGATCCCCAGAAGTCCGTGTGGGGAATGTACTTGGCACGAATTATCCGTGCACATAATTATTATGGATGTTTAAGAAGGCACCATCCTTGCTTGGCCAACAGAGCGTCATTGAACAGAAGAAGATTCTGGAATCCCTTCCCTCCCTCCGACTTGGGTTTGCAGAGTTTCTCCCAGGATAACCAGTGGGTTTGATTTCTTCCATCATTTTCCCCCACCAGAAGATGGCAGTATGTGAATTGTTCATGTTAACGATGGCCGCCGGGAGATTAAACATCAACATAGAGTAGCTGGGGATATACTTAATGACATCTTTAATGAGGGTTCCCTTGCTAGCAATGGATATTATTTTTGGGGTCCAGCCTTGAATTTTTTTCACAATCCTGTCCACCGGAGCTACAAAGATTTCTTTTTTGGACCGGCCAATCACCGTAGGGAGTCCGAGATACTTCTGGTGTTTATTGACTAGATGGATGCCTGCATATGCACAATACTCATCTCTCTTGGCAGGAAGCACCCCTGTGCTGAAGGAGATATCCGATTTTCCGTGATTGATTGACTATCCGGATGCCCGCTCATATTGTTGGAGTGCTTGGCTGATCATCCGACATTCATTAATAGTGGCTCTGGAGAAAAGAAAGTAGTCATCCGTGAAGAATTGATGTGACACTTGTGGGCTCTCACGAAAGAACTTTTCACAATGAATAGACTTAGAGGATGCATCCCTGGAAATAAGGTTAGAGAAAACATCAGCCACCAAAATAAAGAGAAAAGGGGAAATAGGATCTCCCTGGAACATGCCACGAGTTGGGGTGAATCTTCTGGTTAGCTCCCCATTGACCTTGATTCTGAAAGAGACAATCGAGATGTAGTGCATGACAATTTCTATCCATTTAGTGCAGAAGCCCATTCTCAGCATCACATCCCTATGGAACTGTTGTTCAACTTTATCATAGGCTCTGGTCATATCCAGTTTCTAGGCCATGGTTTCTCTTTTCATAGTGGAGTTAATTTTCATAGAGTGGAACACTTCATGGGCCACAATTACATTATCAGTAATCAGCCTCTTGGCCACGATGGCACTCTGGTTTTCGGTAATAATATCAGGAATCCAAGGACGCAGCTGATTAACAAGGATTTTTGAGAAGATCTTATAAGAGACATTGTAGAGACTAATCGGTCTGAAATCAGGGAACACCTGGGGTTTTTTGATTTTGGGGATGAGGACAAGGACCGTTTTGTTAATGGATGAAATGCTTGTATTCCCTGCGCAGATGTTTTTTATCATTTTTCAGATGTCATGACCGATATTGTGCCAGTATTGTTTAAAAAATAGTGCGTGAAAACCATCTGTTCGTGGGGCCTTAGTGGGGTGGATATACTTCAAATCCCAGTGTATCTCATCGTTCATAACATCTTTTGTAAGCTGCCGATTGATCTCATCGGTGATCACGGTTCTGATGCATTCTTCCACTTAAGCAGACATTAATGGAGTCCCTATAGAGAAGAGGTTCTGGAAATAGCCTACCAAAGTTTCATGAATTCCGCAAGTGTCAGAAACATTGCTTACATCTGGTTGTGAATGGATCATGATAGAGTTTTTTCGGTGACTAGCTGATGCTTTCAGGTGGAAATAACTTGTATTAGTGTCGTCCTCTTTAATATGGATGTCACGCGCCCACATAGCCCAACCGCTTTCCTTAACACGAGTGGCACCATTCTTATAATTTATGATGTTGATGGTGTTGAATATTTTATATTAAAATAAAATATTCTATTTTTATTAAATTGAAAGGTAACATTAAGGTAAATAATTGAATAACCATTTTGGTTATAAGATATTGTTCGTATGGGGTATATATTTATTAGCGGTTTGGTTTCATGTTTTTCTTTTCCATTTTTCTAGGGTAGTGAATGACCATTTAAATTATAGTTGATTATTTCCATTATGACCACATATATGTAACCATTGGGAATAATGGGTGTTAAACCATTGTGATTTATATGTGATTTAAAAAGTGGGGTTAGGATAAAATAACACGGTTTAAGTGATTTGAACAATAAGATCGAAGTGAAATGGAAAATGGGTTCATGATAAATTCATTGGGACTACTGGATATGTCATGCTAGGTTAATATAAACTATTGGGGTCTTATAAATATAAATAGTTGGGTAATGTTAGATGATTTAGGTATGTGTGTTATTAAAAGTTATTTTAGAATAGAGAGATTGGATTTGGGTGTCATGATCATTAGAATTCTAATAGATCAGGGGATATGAGGTTTGTATATAGTTAAGTCAAAATAGCCAAGTGGGGGTATACGTAGAAATACCAATAAGGTATGTGATATTTCATTAAGAAAGATGGCTGGTATAAATTGTCTAATATGATGCTTCGTGTCTAGTATTTGGGGTTGTCATTGATAACATATCATGAATGAATAGTTTTTACACTAGTTGTGGAGTGGAGATATATGATACAAGGAAATTGGTCAGAGTAGTTTGTGTTTGGTGTTATCATATTCTTTATTGAAAATAATTAATTATCTTATATACTTATTATAAGTTTTAATTATCAAATAATATGAAAGTAATTTGAAATATATTTTTTATATGTTAAAAGTCAATGAAGAAATATTGTACAAGTTATATGGTCTCATAAAATAAAAGTGCAACCTAATAGACATTTGGAATTTACAGCTCACTTTATAGGTAAGATAAATATATATATAATTGATCAAAGGACCATATAATTGGATAGGATGACATAGAGTCTTGTATATATGAAGATCCACATGATTTTATTATTGTATTATTAATTTCGTTTCAATCATATCATATATATGTTATGGTTTCTGGGTTTAGTGGAAGTGATTTGGCCCATTCCCAAAAATTGTTTTGGTTAGTTTCAAGGGATAAATCCAAACAACTAAACAAATTATATATCATAATAATCATTTGTATATAATTTTTATAGATAAAATATTATTAAATTATATTATGAATTTTCATGGGCTTGAAATTTATTCAACAATGAAAACGAATTTAGGTGGTTGCCTTATCGTGCTGTAGATGAAATAATGAATCAAAATAAAATTCCTCAATAGATATCCACACATTATCAATGAATATTTGAAAATAATTGATAGGGATCGAGGTCACATCATATAGGTTCTAATCATATTACATCATTATCTATTTATTTTTACAAGAATTCCATCAGATATTATGGATTCATTCTCTAGTTTTCATTATCTTGGAAGGGAGAGAAGGGAAATATCCTCACGTTCGTGAGAAAATTATTTTTAGAGTCCCCTCACTCTTAAGATAATTATCTTAAGGGAATGTGTGGGAAAAATAAATCCACTAACCTAAAAAAATTTATATAATAGGTTATATAATATGTGTTAGGCAATTAATAATTAAAAATGTTCATTAAAAAATTTATTTTTTCTATATAAATCACCCATTAATAATAATACTAATATTATTATTCTTTTTCTTATTATATTTAATGATATTTCCAAACACATGAACATTTAAAATAATTTATCTAAAGGACATGAGAATAATACATCATTTGTATTGGTCCTTTAAGTTATCCATTCAATGCTTCTTAACATTTTAAGAACATTATAAAATAATTATATATTTTAATAAAAAAATATTATTATATTATTTATTCAATAAATAAGTCAATATTATATTTAATATCTAAATAATAAATATTTACTAATTATTGAACACACATAAATTTTAACCTGATATCACCTGTTATTTATTTTATATTATCAATATAACCTAAATAATTTTTATTCCTCTATCGTGAGGATAATATAAAACATAAAATAAAATTCAAATATAATTTAACTATGATTATATATACACATAACATCTAACATCCTATACCTATTTCTTATTTTTACTAAGTGTTGTTTCCTAATGTCTATGACTAGAATCTAGAAGAACATAAATGGACCCATATAGAATAAAGTTTATATCCACATGAAGACAACCAAATAAATTAACATACTATTTCAAATAATCAGTATTTTTTGGATATATTTCCAATATTGATACGAAAATGTGTCATCTTACATGTATGTGAATATCTTTATTTGGATCTTAAGAAGGTACATATTAATGATTCATAATGGGAAGTGACATAATCATATAGTTTATTACGAATCATAGGGTATTAATTATCATATTATAATTATGGATGAGAAAATATTTTTATGATTTATTCAATCGATGTATAGTAACTTATGATGCACCCATCATATCCTACATCTTAGTGATAATATGTCATCATGGTATCAATAATAAAATAATTTACCTATTATATAATATACATTAATTATATTTTCTAATTTATTGTATAATACACACATTCACAAATAATAATATCTATGGACACATATAACGAGTAGAATTAATATTCTTAGGTCTGTATTCACAATATCCATTCATAAATATTACTATGTGATAACATCATGATTTTTTTAATATTAGGATCCAGAAAAATATGATAGTAAAACATCATCTATGTTAAGTTAGGTAACTATCATATGACAGTAAAACATATATTTAGAAATCTTATCAAATCACTTTTGGGTTCTTATTATTGTATATAACTAAAAAACCCATCGATAAATAGATAGTCCATGTGATTTATCACATTAGTGTTACATAAAATAACTCTCCTCATATGATAATATATATATTAATATTCATGTCTCTTAATACAAATTTAATATAAATAATAAAGTTAGTAGTTTTAGGGAACCAACTCCGAAATAATTCTAAATTTAATAAATCCAACTACTACCAACTTTATGTATTCTAAATATCAAATGATATTCACATTTCTTTGAGAAAAATAATTTTCAGTGGGTCTTCCACATTCCATTTCCAAAAAACTAAGCCTATTGATACCATTCCCCAGTAAAAACCCCTTAAGATGTATAATTTTAAATTATATGTTTTATGAATTGACGTGAAATTTCCATCTATTATAAGCACATAACATCAATATAATCATTATACAGTGTGGAAAAAAATTTCATTTAGTCCCCACATAAAACACCTAGATAATATTTAATTACCACAATACTTCTATATCTATAATATAGGCTACAATATAATTATAAAATACTGTAGATTCAATTAAAATTAAAATACTTTCAGTCATATTTCACCAATATCCACTATTATGGATTAAAAAATATCCCAAAAAATATTTCATATCCTTTTTATACAGAATTAAACTAGGTACATTATAACCCCTAAATAATAGTTCATCATCTCCCCCATAATACTTTAAGATTTACTTAGTATACCACAGATACATTATGATTGGCTATAACACTATCCACTTTTTTAATTATAGGTTTTCTTGATATCTTCCTACAATTCTCATGGAAAAGGAAACATCAATCCTAGTATATAGTATGGAATACATGAAATATCTTATATTTTATGGATAAGGTATACTACAGTAATCATATTCTATCCAATTTTTATAAAGAAAAAAATTATACAAAGGTATATACCTGGTGATACTATTAATAATTCTATCTTGGATTGTTCAATAATGAATCAATTCAATACTGATTCTATGTATTCACCCTAACTTAATCCTTGCAGACTCAATAATCTACGGAATATTATCTTTAAATCCATAATTTAAGATGTTTCACCAATATATTTCGTAGAAATTAGTTCACATAACCATGATATAAAACTATAAAATACTATAATATCACTTCCCTAAAAATTATAACATCAATATTTAATACTAGTAAAAATATCCACCAATACTATACATTTTCTCAACATAGGGACATCATTCTATATTTATTAAAAGAAATTATCTTATGTATTCGTAAAAAATAGCATTATATGATTTTTATTATTGATTTAACCCATAAATTTGTTATTTTAACTTGTATAATTAATTAGAATACTTTAAATGTATATACCATTCTGTTTGTTTCATATAGACATATTTCTATAAGGATCACTTTGGGATCAACCCACACTAGGGGTTGGGGTGAATTATTGTAGTGTTACTTATAATTTAATTTCACTTATATCCCTAAAACAACTTTTCATTTATATAGTTAAAGTATATAACATACTTTATCTCTCTATTGGTTGATATGTAGATATAAAATAGGAATTAATCACATTAGAATACATGAGTAAGTTAAAGAGTTTACCTTTATACCAGATGATAATGTCTATTGTTAATCATGTTCATTATCCCATGAGAATTACTTAATTTTTGTTATAAGAGAATCCCAGGAAGGGGTATGACCAAGATACTATATGTTTGTCCTTGACTAGGTACCACATAATAAAGGGAATGATTTCATTTATTACATGAAAATAGTTTTCTACTTCCTTTGAATCTAGAACACCATTTATTTCTAGAGTCCCCCTATAAAATACATATAATCTTCTTCCCCTATTATAGTATTCAGTAAAAAAATCATAATTTTATTCAAATTTATATGAAATTATTCTGTTGGATGTCTGTATCATAACATCATATTGGAACGTGATCAATTTTTTTTGGAATACTCTCTTTTTTAGACTTCTTTAAAGAATTCAGGTTGTAGGATGGATCACATAGTATCCAACTTATCCCCCTACAAATGTTTGAAAGGATTTATAAAACACTAGAAATCATTCTTTATTTATCGACTTATATAATTTTATACAAATTTAGTGTTAATACGAAACTATTTCTTCTTATTTTAACATATAGTATATTGATAGGTATAAACAGTCAGATCCATTCATTCATTTTATCGACTCGGAGATTATAATTTAGATTCTCCAAATCAAGTATCTCGCATAATTTTTATCTTGTTAAACATATATATATATATATATATATTTGTTTTAGTAGTATAATATATTTCATATATTCAAATTACCTCAATTATAGGAAAATTATTGTTAAAATCTTTATGTAGAATATTTATTCATATTTTTTATGAAATATTTGCCTGTAAATTATATAGATATTTCCACATAAACCTGGTGGTGTGGCATATCATTCTTTGGGGAGAGACACGTCTTTACAATTTTTAATTCTCCTCTAAATACAATATACTTGATTTTAATGAGAGCCATGATAATGTGTTTGATCATGACGTTTGATCTATGGAGAAAATCACACATGCATCATTAGATTAAAGTCTACTATTATGAGAACATTAATATCCAAATATATCACTTTTACATCTGGCCTGAACATGTTTGGATTATTAGTTGTTATAATTTCACAATTTCAATAATCTTTTTCACTCAACATAGATGAGATATATTATTAATATACTTTTCATATAAAATCTCTTATAGTAATTCTCAAGTATCATAGTTGTATATGATTAATTATGTAATGGTTTTCACAAAAATTATCTTACATTGTTCATAATATCTTCTTTCAATAAGATAAAACTAATATTTAAAATTTCCATATATTTCTCTAGGTAATGTAAATAAATTATATTGCAACAAAATTGAATTTATTTATGTGTCTCGATAAAATATAATTGAATTTTCCATTTTTTATATAGTTGAAAAAGGCCTATAATTTATTCAAATCAACTCTATGAATCCTGAAAGTAACCATTGATATTATCAACCACTTCAAAACACCATCCAAATTATCCTGATAGTGTGCTTCAAGATCAATATTTCTAATGTTTTAATTCTCCTCGGTTATATAATCTATCTATTAGATCATCTATCTACCCATTAAAAAGGATATCAACAATATGAATATTAATTCATGATTCTAAATTATAAATTATAATTCTTTCTATTCAAAAATGGTCATCATATCTGTACTAAGATCATCACAAAAATCATCATAGTTAGAGTATTCTACCAAGATATTGTCTAAAAAAATCATCGATGATAGAATAATCTCTTAATTTTTACATCATGTGATTAGATCCTCAACAATATAATTTAAACACTATTATCCTCAAAATTTATACATGATACAAATATACTTGTTAAATACGAAGAAGTTGAACATATACATTGTAATTTATAATTTCCAAGTTAATTTGTATTCAATATACTATAATAGGAATCACGTACGTTAATTTATTACTATAATATCAGCTATATCAAAATAATCCATGTGTGACCTTTATTCAGTAATTTTTCCCTCTTCATGATTTATAATGGAAAAATACCCAACACTCTTTCTATACCATATGCAAATTACCAACTAATACATACATTAATCATTTATTTAGAACATCATGAATCTTCTAAATATGACTAGTTTCTATAAATTCTTTCCATTTTCCCCGCTTCATCACATATTGAAACCATGTATGTCTCAAAAATAATCCTATAAAAATATAACTCAAAGCAATTATGGGATCATAAATATCACAATTATATTTTTTTTCAATACCAATTCAATAAAAATGTCTTGTCTTTTTGTGTAATAATTTTCATATCTACAAACCTTATTGAAAATAAATAAAAAAATAATGATTGATGATCATTTCACTTTATCCTTAAAAATTGTTTCATCAATAATTAAACTCATAGTTTACTTGATCCATTATCATTATATATACAAGATGTTTTTATTAAAAGGTCATGTATATCTATAATAAATATAATTTGTTACCAAGCATTACATTATTCAATTATCCTGTATATGGTATTTTAACCTGTCTCAATGCCGATAGTGGATTTCAATATAATATAGTTCATATATAATTATATCTTTTTCTACCTCAATTGTTTTTGAAACATATATAACAAAAAGATTAAAAAATTCTAGTGGAACCATAATGATTTGATTTTAAATTGAATGGATAACATTGAGTTTTATATAATTCTTAACATTGATATGAAATTTCCCCTTAATGTAATTACAAATTATTTTTTAATCGAGGATTTGAAAATAGTAATTCAAAAAATTTCTATGGTTGTTTGTCTAGAAACATTTACAAATACATGGTTTTTATTAATTATATTATCCTTTAAGCTTCCAATTAGACCCTCCTCAAGGGATGGACTCAATCATCACATTATCAAGAGAGAACTTAGAAATCCATCCTGCCTGGGTATACTTTCATGAGGCAACTGAAAAACCACCTATTTGATCTCCTCATCCATTGGAAGTGTTAACAGATGGTTGTTTTCTATGTCCTCTAGCTGGAACAGTATGTATCCCATAATTTCCTCCCCTGAAGAATCCCCTGGACACCATCATTCCTAGAAGGAATTGGACCGGCTAAAAGCCATTCAAAGGGATCATGTGCCATGGAACCTACCACTTCCACATCTTTGGGGAAGGATCCATTCCCCAAAATGATATTAATATTTTCACAACTTCTCCCCTTCACACATTCATGGAAGAAGGCCATGTTGCGGTCTCCCTCCCTCAACCATCTGACCTATGACTTTTTCCTGTATTCCTTATCAAGGACTTGGAGTTTCCCTACAGGAATCCCTCCCTTATCATGTAAACGCATAATTATTTCCTTATCCCATGATTCTAGAATATCTGATTCCAGTCTATTAGTTTCAACTTGGATATGATCAACCCCATAATGGACATTATGTTGGTTGGACAGCCAGTGCTCAATATCCCATAGAGTTGTTTCAAGCGATTAGCCAAGCCACACCATGACCTCAAAGATCCCCCACTATTCCACAAATCATTATCCATATAAATTAATCCTTCCTCAAAATGTCAGAAATTATTATAATGAAAATAAATGGGTCGTGAGGTCTCTTTCTTGAGTTCCAGAGTAATAGTGGCGTGGTCTGAGAGAGACTGAGGGATTTGAGTCACTGATGACTTGGAGATGGCCTCCATCCCCTGTATATTGGTAAGAGAACTATCTAGGTGGTTCTATATGAGATTCTGACCCCTTATATTATTACACCAAATGAACATGGGTACCAAGAATCCCAGGTCCATCAACGTTTCTGAGGAAATGTTGTTCCTAAACTTCTGCGATCCCAAATTAAATAAGGCCGAACCCCCTTTCCTTTATGAGATATGAGTGATTGAGTTTAAGTCTCCTCCCTTGAACCACATGAGATTATCAGTTTGTAAAGAATGAAAGTATTTCCATAATTTATGTCACTCCTATGGTTCAGTGCTCTAATATACAAAGAAAAACAAAACCACCATACCATTATGAGAAATCTTGACATTCATACACTGTGAGGAAAGATTCACTAGCTCTACTGGGAGATGCTTCTTCCAGAAAACCCATATGTGAGAATTATGATGATTCCCATGAAAGGAGTTAGAGAATCCCATTTTTGTAGCCACATCTAGGAGATTTAATGGACTTTGTTTTAGATCATGAATTGAATAAAGAGATGACAAGTGAGTACGAGACTCCTTGGCCACAATGGTATGCTATACATTTGATCAAAGGACTTGTGCATTCCAAATGAGTAGGGAGAACAATAATGTGGGTCCCTCTGGCCTTTCAGGAAAAGAGAAATTAGGGAGGGAGATAAAAATAACCTCACTTGATTCATTTGAAAGAGTGAAGGTGAGGGGTATTGAAGAACCATCTGAATGGATTCCACTTTTTTGGGTGAGAACCTTCTTCTTGAACGGTTCATTATGAACCTCTAAAAAAGACAAACTATTTTTTGGGGGTAGGTCTGGAGAACACTCCTCCAAATCTCCATTAATGACAAAGACCATAAGTAATATTTTCAGAGAGCTCCGATCAAACTAGATCATCTTCGCCACCCCCTCTAAAAGAGGTTCCTTATGTTCTTACACTTTGAATCTCAATAAAAGATTTTTGACCCGGGATTGATGAAGACACTCTGGAGAAATCTGGGATGAAATGCTGAAAGAAGGAGGAGGTGGTGATAACGTTGTCGAGATACACTTCATGGAGTTGGGATGGAGATCACAAGAACTCCAAGGAAGAACTAGATTCCTTGATGAAGAAGATAGATCATCCAAAGGGGGGGCCTATGGAAATATAACAGGTGAAACTGCTAAAATATTTCCATGCGATATACACATGCCTGACATCATGTCACCCAAAATGGAAGGATCATGAGTGATAGGATCTGAAACATGAAGGCCACCCGAAGTATTCAAAAATTAATGTACTTTTCAAATGGATACCAGGTCTGGAAGGTCCTCCCCAAAGTGTGGAGGAGCCGCCATCGGTTGCTGCAGACCCTTACCCTTCTCTTCTTGGCCACCCGAACCTGAAGTGATCCCTTCCGACAGCTTCCACCTATAAATAAATGTTTAGTGAACAAGAAAAAAACAAATTATATATAACCTTGAAGGTGATTTATAGAATATCTACAACCACCATTGAAAACCATCGTCAGTCCTCAAGATAATACATGAGGGACGATCCATTGAGAGATCTATATCCACACTGATGTGAGGATTAGCCACCACATGAAGCTGCCTAGTGTCCACATAGGCAAAAAAAGGTCCCCAAAGAGTCACCAATTGCCTTTAGAATCTCTTGATTATGACATGAAAGATGGTGGTTGGGGATACATAGCCAGATAGCCTCTGAGGATGAGTCTCTACTGAAGTGGTAGTCTGAAAACCAGTGGAAAAAAGAGAACCTTCCATAGTTTCACCTCCTTTTTTCATGAGACCATGGTGCCACCAAATCTTCTGTATATAATAAATGAACATAAAAGGACCCCTTAGATAACTACAAGACCGCTACTAGATGATAAAGACCCCATGAATCAATGAAGGATTTGATGAATCCGAGTGACATTTTGTTTCAACTAAAGCAAGCCACGAGGGAGATATCATGAAAGGAAGTTCCATCCTTAGGTTTTTTGCCTGAAATTTCCAACACTAAAAACCAATCCAACAAATCAGATCAAATTTGGTGAAACAAAATGATCAGAATATCTACCATGTTCATAGAAGATTGTGATTCAACACCCCCTTCAAGGACATCCGAATGGGATGGAACACCATAGAGGACATTCTTGAATAAAGATCCCTTGGAGATCCTCCTAGGAAACCACCCTGAATTCTACTGAGAATCCCTCCTTGAGGGATCCAAAGCCTCTGTCCAAAGACCGTCACCATTATCCATAGAGAGGAGATGATCAGGAGAATAATCAAACACAATTCCAATTTCCAATCAATTTGTTATAGATTTGGTCTATATTCATTTTTTAGAGGGGTATAACGGGAAAAAAAATTAACTATGAATTTAAACTCCTACTTGGTTATAGATTGATCACAGGAAGAATTCGTTGCTGAAGGTGATCTAACCACGAAGTTCCTTGGTCCGTCATTGAGGAAGGCATCTCTCAAGGAGGAGTGGGAGTGTTCAATGTCATTTGTTACCATCCTTTATTGTTCTTCAATGTTTAACATCTATAGAATAAGAGTGTTTCTCAAAATGGGTCAATGAAGCACCCCCGGTTAAATAATTAATGGGGGAAAAACCTATCTGTTACTATTGCATTGAAGTGCTAGAATGATGGTTCATTTATGGAACATCAATTTGGTTTCATTTCATTACATCCCCATATTGCAAAAATAGTCCAAAAACTATCATTCACCCTCGACCTTCACCGGTCTAGGTTATGCAATTCCTAAGGGAAACAAATGCTCACGAGCTCAATAGTATTCTCAGATTTCCAATTCGAGTTACCATTTATGAGTTATATGGATTTGAAAATAAAATAATTATTACTCAATTATATTATTTACAACTAAAACAAATTAACATTGTTGGCCACTAGCTAATGATAGGCCCATTTTAAGAGAATCATGATTCTCTGAGTTCAACGGTTCTGTCATATTTTTGATCTGGGAAACATTTTAAAAGTTATAAAAACCCACTCACAAGATTATTTAATGGACCGTAAAAATTTGTTCTTGCCACTCTAGGCCATGGAATTATGTGTCGTCTCTGATCCGGGTCTCTAAATGACCCAATTTAATTTTAAAAAAATTTACATGGAATTTTTGGGTATTATATTACTCCCTCCTATAGGGCTCTACATCCTCATAATCCAAAACAAGGGATAATAAAATTTCTAGGGGTATTATGCACGAATCTGAGCCTCCTGCTCCCACATTCTCTCATGGAGATTCTCATGCTACCAAATAACATGAACCAAAGGAATCAACCCTCTATAAATGATCATCTCATGTCAATATTTTATCACTATCGAGTACTCTGAAAATGTCACCCATTCATCAATCTACAGCTCGATGTGGTTGATGATGTGAGAAGAGTCATGCACATATCTCCTCAGTTGGGATACATGGAATACATCATGAACACTCTCAAACTACGGTGGTAGAGCCAAGAGTTACACCACCTCACCCAGTATACGTTGTATCAGGAAAGTCCTGATGATCCTGTAAGATAACATGCCACCACAGCCAAATATATGTATCCCTCATCGAGGAGAGACTAGTAGGAACATGTGGTCCCACCTAAGACTCCAAGGGTCTCTGTCACCTATCATCATTGGACTTCTATCAGCTCAGTGTGGTCTTTATCCATGCTTAGATGAGCTACACCTTCTCAGTTTTATACTGTACCATCATTGGACCCATGAGTGATGACTCCTCTCGGGTTTTCCATTATAACGGTGACCTTCATGGACATATATATAGTGTCTCGAAAGGTTCCATAATAATAGGGGTGGGGTATATTTTTTTTGCAAACTCCACCAGTGGTAGGTGGTCCTCCAAAATATGACCAAAATCATGGATTCAAGATCAAATAATTTCCTCCATGGTATCTATGGTCTCCTCCATAAAACATTGGTATGTGGGTGAAAGGCTGTGCTCAAGTGCAGTTGAGTCCCAAAAGCCTCGTACAATCGCCTCCACAACCGATATGTAAAGTGTGCATCATGATCTGACACTATTATTGATGGGAATCCCTTGATTTAAAATATATATTGCATGTAGAGTCTTACCATGCTCTCTAATGAACCCTACTCTCGAATGGGTAGTAAGTGAGAATACTTAGTGAGTCGGTCTAATATCACCCATATAGTATCGTGCCCCCTGATGTACATGGCAAGAACTTCATGAAGTCCATTAGTATCCCATCCCACTACCACTCCAGTACCTTGAGGGGTTGTGACAAACCAGCTAGAAATTAGTGCTCAACCTTCACATAATGACATGTGAGGCGTCTTGAGATAACCTATGCTACCACTTTCTTCATTCCGAGCCACCAGTACTGACGTTAGAGGTCCTTATACATCTTTTCCACACCGGGATGTACTACCAAAGGGTATGTATGGAACACCATCAACACCTCCTCCCTCAATCACGCTAGTACTATTGTGTGTCATATAAAAATTATGGTGTGCTCCCCACCTATTGAAAATAAATTATAAACATGTCTTGAGGTCATATGGGCACATGTAGTCTCATAGCTGGAATCTCCATGTTGTGCCTCCCTAACTCGCTGTAAGTGTGGAGGGTCAGATTCCATTAACTAAATATAAGATTCCTCACCTTTATGAACAAACTATATTTAATGTGAGGACAATTTATATGAGACCACGCTCTATAGCTGCGAACTTGACCTTTTTCTGAGAGCATCTGCCACCACATTCTTCTTCATAGTATAGACTTTCTCAATGTCATAGTACTAGAGGAAATCTAGCCAACATCATTATATCATATTCAGATCATTATAAAAAATGATATACTTGAGACTCTTATGGTCAAAGTTGAGGATGAATCATTCTCCCATAAGGTAGTGTCGCCACATCCTCAATGCGAAGACTACCACTTCCAAATCAATATCACGAGTCACATAGTTCCACTCTTATTATCTCAACTATTGTGATCCATAAGCAACAAATGCTTTCCCCTGCATCATGACACAACGAATCCCAGTTCTTGAGGCATCACAGTACACCATGTATTTGGTGCCCTCCTCTGGCAGCCTAAAGATAGGAGTACTCGTCAAGCTCTGCCTCAGCTATAGAAAGCTCTGCTGACATCTTTCTATCCACACGAAGTGTTTCTCTTTAATTTTCAATTCTTTTATTGGTGCTGCTACTTTGGGGAAGTCAGGTAAAACCCTCTAATAGTACTCATCCAACCAAAGGAAACTTCACACCTTCGTAACACTCTTGGGTGGCTTCTATGAATGCACTGCCTCGATCTTTGTTGGAACCACTGGAACTCACGATTCTTAGATGACATGTCCTAGTAAGTGGTACTTTCATATCCATAACTCAAATTTGAGATATTACAGTAATTCAAGTGCTCTTAGAGTGTGTCTAGAACTATCCTCAGGTGTATCTTGTTCTCCACCTCTGACACTAAATACATTATGATTTCATCAATGAAGACAACTACAAACTGGTCTAGGTATGGTGGTATGAACCAGTTCACGAGTCCCATGAACATAATTAGGGCGTTATCCCAGCCAAACGAAATCACTATGTACTTGTAGTGGTGATAAAGACATATGAAATCTGTCTTCGAGATGTCCTCATCTCGTACTTGAAGCTGGTGATAGCTTGATCTGCAGTCTATCATTGATAACCATCTCTCTCAATTCACTTAATCAAAGAGGTCATCAATCATGGGTAGAAGAAACTTGATCTTCACAGTCACTTGGGATAGGCGCCATAAGTCCTCAAATAAAATCAAGATTTGGCCTTCCATCTTTAAAAACACCATTGTGGAAACCCATGGTGAAATGTTGGGCCTTACGAACCCCTTCCACTAAAAGTCCTCCAACTATACACTAATCTCTCAGAGCTCTGCGGGAGCCTTAAGATATGCAGGTGTAGATATTAATGTCATCATGGATATAATTAAATTCAAAAGTATACCGATTTATGAGAAGTTAGTCCTCAAACATCCTCTATAAAGACGTCCCCATCCTCATCCACCACTATAAGAATATATGGAATCATCTCATCCACTGCACTGAGGGTCATGATATTCAAGTAAATACTGATCTGTTGCACCCTCCTACGTACAAGCCCATCCTGCACTACTCCTTTTTTCTTTCTCTCCGATAAAGGAAAACTTGTGCCAATCTATGTGGACACACCGCACTGTGCGCTAAAAATAGTGGATCTAATCATGGATAGTTGATAACTAGTCCATACCCAACATGGTATCATAATGATTCGACGCCACTATTAGAAAATACCACATGAGACTCTCACCTCCAAGAGCATGATCACACTACTGACAGTAGTTTGTAATCATCGAATCCATTCTCATAAGAGTATCTAATCATAAGGATCGAGCCAATGTCTTGATCGGAATCTCTTCGATCCAAACAAGATTCATGGTAAGGGAAGAGTTATTGAAACCTATGTATAAAAGAACTAGATTCAATGGGGATAAGTGAAATGCATGGCCGATTGTTTCCTATAGACCGGTCAAAGTTCCGGTGCTCTACTAATGTGTATATCAGCACTCGGGTTGAATCCTCAACGATGATACTTTGAAATAGTTGTTTGTTTTTAGTTGATTATATTCTGATTGGGGGGTTTGTTTGTGGAGATTAATTGAAATGACTTATTGATTATGATTGATTTAAAAAATTGATAATGATTGGGGTGATTTCATCATTAGGTTAGTTAAGCTTGTGATATCCTTGAGCTTTGCTTTATATTGCATTTAAATTAACACCCATATCCCAAGTTGACATTGATTTGAATTCCCAAGTGATAAGGCTTTAATCCAAGCCT
The DNA here is from genome assembly GCA_963277665.1 of Viscum album. NCBI lineage: Eukaryota > Viridiplantae > Streptophyta > Magnoliopsida > Santalales > Viscaceae > Viscum > Viscum album. The sequence goes on along the minus strand of OY728134.1, from coordinate 563,627,655 downwards.
TAACATACCTTAGGGTTCTAATCATGATCATATCACGTTTATGGTTGTGTGTTTATGTTTCAATTAATCAATGGAAACCACACGTTAAACAAAACAAGTCATTAATCCATGACATGATAAGTCCAACATACACAATGTTAATTTAATGAATACTCATCGAGCGAAAGCTCTCAATCGCTTAACACACCAAAATTAAAACTCACCCCAATGAGAGATTTTCTTATCCATTAAGATGGTTATTAATCTGGTAATATATGTTTAAGGTGATGAATTATAAAGAGAAGAAAATAAAGGGACTAGATAACAGTAGTGCGCCGAACACACACACAAATGATGAAGAAAATTTAAAATGGATTTTCGATTGAATGAGGAAGCAAAAGAAGGGAAAGGAATTCAAATGAATTTAAACTATTTTAAGAACATTAATATTAAACTACAAAAGGTGGATGATAATAATAAATTATGAAGAAGAAAATTGCATTAAAACAGAATTACAAAGACAATCACTTTCAGAATTATAATGAAGAAAAATGAAAAAGTAAATGAAAACAACGAGAGTAGAAAGAGATTCTAACATGAAAACATGAGATTGACAGATCCTCCCATGCATTTGGTAGAGCCTTGGTACTACCAATCAATCCTCCTTTGATCTGAAATACAAACCCTTTTGAAAGGAGAGGAGGGGATGTATTTATAGCCCAAGGTGGTGGACTATTTACATTCCATAAATACCCTTCCACTTGGCTCGCTGATATTGACATTCAGACAGCCAAATCCTGAGCACTCTCCTTCTTCAAAGTTGTAGATAAAAATTTCTTCTGTCTACTATGAAAATTTGGAGTCCATTGGACTTATTGAGACAATGTTATGTCATTTTTAGAAAACAATTCGGATCTATCCATATCAATATATACATTTTTGAAGTCCATAATGTGAATTGGTTGTTGAATAGTAATGTGCCCAAAAAAAAATAATTTCTTTATCAAAGTTGGTCGTACGAATCTCCTCTTTCACACTGAAAAATATCAGCTCGAATGGATGTATACATTAGGAGAAATGGAAATATTAGTGTGAATTTTTTTAATTCCCGTCCAGAATGGTGGGATGGACGTCAATGCGTCATTTGGGCCCCCTTTATTTCTGATTGGATTCTGAAATGTTTATCATGGACTACTTGAAATGTTCTCTAAACTTGGGAGGAGAATTATGGTATTTAGACTTCTGGATTGAGCCCAGTAATTCAACATTCATATAAGGTCCAGTTTCTTCACAGTTTCCTTGGGCCTTTTTGTGTGGTCCATATGACCCTCTAAATAGACGAATTTTCCAAAGGTGACTTATAATGAAATGTTGTAATTGGAATTGGTAACCCTAAAAACAAGAATCATGAAATTTGGATAATTAGGGTGATAGTTATTGTCAAAACATTAAACAAACTTGAATCTGGATAAATTCAAATAGTGCTCAAAAATTATATTCAATATTTAAACATTAATATTTCACAAAAATTATTCACATTTCATATAAAATCAGTAAAGGGAGTATGTAAAAAAATATGAAAATATTAATAACATCAACTCCCCCATACTTAGTTTTTGTGCATTTCCACATGTGAAACAAATATAAAAACATTACAAAATCATTTTCACTGACCAACAAATACTAAAATTTTGTTTTCTCCAATCAGGGGAGGTTTAGACTATTTCACTCACCCATTTTGAATTCCACCACAAGTTGTTATAAAAACAATGTTCCAAAACAAATTCATTTTTTCATGCTCAAATTTAGAAATGGAAAATGTGGACACTCACAACTCACACCTCTCAAGATGATAAAATTCATTTGTGGAGGTTCACTCTTTCACTAACCAAAAGTGAAAATCTTAGAGTTTGAAAAGATCTCTCGGCTTCCAATCCCTATCCAAAGTGAAAAATAATCAAGAGGTCTTTTTAAGGGATTTTTCTGTGGCTATGGGATGGTAGGAATATAATGTCCATGAGAGAAGAAGAGGGGTAAACACTAACATAGAAAAAGCAATGCACATTTTTTTTGAAATAAAACATGGAAGGAAATGAAAACACATATTTACAAGGGAATTATTGTGTGAAGAAAGACACAACAGAGGAAGAAAATATGAAGGGTATTAGAAGATGAAATATTTACAAACCACAAAACTTCTCCCAATGATATAATAATATAATGAAAGTGTTCTTTTTTTTTTCTCTTTTTTTGATTTGTTTTTTCGAAATTTGACCTTGAAACAGATCTCACACTCATATCCCAAACCATGTTTGATCTCCTCACGACACTAATTTTAATAGTTATAACAAGATCAAAGGTTGATAAATAGTGATTTTTTACTTACCCAAGACAGAACCCATTTTTTTCATTTTTTTGATTTTTCTTTCATCATTTTTGATTTTTTTGAACACATGTCAATAACATTTAAAAAATTACATAAATGGAAGTACATTATATTCCCAAAAAAAAATGAATGATAACCTCTCCCCCACACTGAAATGGATGCTTTCCCTCAAGCATATGATAACATGGTGAAATCATCAAAGGTTACCCAAAATGAAATCCATCCCCCCCCACACACTTAAGTTTTGAAAAATAATGCAATGAAAATCCATGTTGATATTGGGTGGGAAAAGGTATTGGGATTGTAATGTGGCTATCAAAGAAAAAGTTTTCATAGGCTTGAAGGGGCTTTCAAAAAGATGATTAATGTATGTTTAATGGGAGTTTATTTGGAAATTATAATTCTCATGTGGTTCAGAAAAATGTCTCTATCATATTAATGCACACTAAGGTAGGAGATTCATCTCAAAGGTCCACAAACTCAAGACTCAAAAATAGGGGTGAAAACATACATTTTGAAAAGATGTCCATAGGTGGCCTTGGCATGATATCAAATGTTGTTCCTCATGGTTTGGGAAAAGCATTTTCCAAATCAAAAATTGAGCATTCAAAATTTGTTAATTTTGACACAAAATTCTTTATCGAAAGTCATGATGAAAACCAAAAAATTTTGGGATGAAACCATGTATATTAAATCCCCAAAATGGATGGAAAAAATTTCAAAACTTGATGGTGAGTAATCATGACTCTTTTTTTTGTATTTTTTTAAGTAATTTTGTTTTTTTTGGTTTTTTTAGTTTTTATGGTTTTTTTAAAAATACACACCCACACAAGAAAGAGAAAAAGAAAGGGTTTGATGAAGAAAGTGGTAAAAAATGAAAGAGAGAGGAAGAGGATGAAAGAGAGAGATAGGGAGAGAGGGAGAGGAATAGTCAAAGGTAAAGCGGTGCCCCCTGGTTTAGATTTGGTGGGTTGCCATCTCCATCCAGTGGTGGTTCTACTATGGATCCAATGGAATTTGATGTTGTTCTAGGATTGCATGTCCTCTCATGGTGATGTTTCAAACAATGTCCATTTACCGTAAATGTCCTTTTGGAGGAGGGGTCTTGGACGTGCACTGCACCAAATGGGTAAAAATTAGTGATAATAAGAGGACCCTCCCAACGAGAATTAATCTTACCTGGGTGAAGATGAAATAGAGAATTAAAGAGCATTACCTTTTCACCTTCATGAAATACCTTTCTCAGGATGTGTTTGTCATGGAGAACCTTAGCCTTCCTTTTTTACAAATTGGAATTCTCATAGGATTCAAGTCGATGCTCCTCAAGTTCATCCAATTGCAACAATCTTTCTTCACCAGATTTTTGACAATCAAAATTATAGGTTTTTACAGGGAAAAAAAGACTTATGTTGGATTTCAACTGGTAGATGACATGCTTTACCAAAAACTATCCTAAAAGGAGACATCCCAATGGGTGTTTTATATGCAGTTCGATAAGCCCAAAGTGTTTCACCATGTCTTTCAGGCCAGTCTTTTTTGATGGGTTTTGCAATTCTCTCAAGTACTCTTTTCACTTCTCTATTAGAAATTTCAGCCATGCCATTTGTTTGGGGGTGATATGCAGTTGAAGTTTTATGTATTACCCCATTCTTTTTCAAAAGGGATTCCATGGTTCTATTAAGGAAATGGGTTCCTAAGTCACTGATCAAGGCACGAGGCGTGCCAAATCTTTGGAAGATATGGGTTTTGAGGAACTCGGTAATAATATGAGCATCATCCTTCCTAGTGGGTTTGGCCTCAACCCACCTTAAAACATAATCGACCGCAAGAAGAATGTATGAGAATCCATTTGAAGGAGGAAATGGTCCCATGAAATCGATTCCCCAAACATCAAAGATTTCAAAAAATATTAAGGGATTTTGGGGCATTTCATTTCTTTTGGAGATTGTGTCAAACTTTTGGAAAGTGGGACATGATTTATAGAACTCATGTCATTCTTTGAAGAGTGAAAGCCAGAAGAATCCAGAGTCTAGGACCTTTCGAGAGGTCATTTGTGGTCCAAAGTGGCCACCTTCAGGAAGTGAGTGACATAATTCTAAGATGGAATAATGTTCATTTTCTTCAACACATATCCTAATCACCATGTCTGCCCCAGTTTTCCAATGTTTATTTTCTTCCCAAAAATTGTATTCTAAATCACTTTTCAACTTCATATTTTTTTCTTTTGAAAACTCTTCAGAAAAAACACCAGAAACCAAATAATTTATAACTGGGGAATACCATGGTATCTTTGGAGTGACAGATAAAAGGTTCTCAATGGGGAATTCAGGATCAATAATTTCGGAATGAGATGAATTAGAAATTCTACTCAAGTGATCAGCCACAGTGTTTTCTTTTCCAGGTCTATCTTTTATTTCAAGGTCAAAGTCTTGGATCATTAGGATCCATCTTATTAGCCTCGGGTTGGAATCACTTTTCTTGAGTAAGAACTTAATAGCAGAATGGTCTGTGAAGATGATGATTTTTGCATCTAAGATATATGACCAGAATTTTTCTAAGGAAAAAACCACTGTTAGAAGTTCCCTTTCAGTCACAGTGTAGTGAGACTGAGTTTCATCCAATGTTTTTGAGGCATAATAGATGACATGGGGGATTTTTTCTCTTCTTGGACCAAGAACAGCTTCAATGGCTCTATCAGAAGCACCACACATTAACTCAAAGGGTAAGGACCAATCTGTGGGTTGGATTATTGGGGTAGATGTAAGAGAAGTTTTGAGTTAAATGAAGGCTCTCTTGCAAGCCTCATCAAAATGGAACGTGACATCATTTTGGAGTAGGCGAGTGAGTGTGAGGGAAATACTACTAAATTAAAGAATGAATCTCAGATAGAAACCACATGAACGAGAAATTAACGGATGTCTCAAATAGATGTGGGTGGAGGAAGTGATTGGATCACTTCAATTTTGGGAGGATTGACTTCAATACCATATTTGGAAACTATGTGCCTTAGAACAATCCCATTTTCGACCATGAAGTGTCATTTTTCAAAATTTAACACAAGGTTGCACTTGACACACTTTTGGAGGATAAGAGAGAGTGAATTCAAACAAGATTCAAATGAATCACCATAAATGGTGAAGTCATCCATGAAGACTTCCATGTAGTGTTCAATGAATTCTGAAAATATAATCATCATACACCTCTAGAATGTTGCAGGAGAATTGAGAAATCCAAAAGGAATTCTTCTATATGCATATGTTCCAAAGGGGCATGTGAAAGTAGTATTTTCTTGGTCCAAAGGTGAGATTGGGATTTTAAAATAGCAGGTGTATCAATCAAGAAAGCAATAGTGTGACTTTCCAGCTAATCTTTCAAGAATTTGATCAAGGAATGGAAGAGGGTAGTGATCTTTCCGTTTTTCAGCATTCAATTTTCTATAGTCGATGCAGACACGCCATTTGTTTTTCACTAGAGCTGTGACTACCTTTCCATGTTCATTTGTGACAACAGTTATCCCACCCTTCTTAGGTACCACTTGAATTGGACTAACTCATTCACTATCAGAAATTGGGTAGATAATACCAACTTGAAGAAGCTTGGTGATCTCTTCCCTAGCTACCTCAAGGATGAGTGGATTGAGTCTTATTTGTGGTTGTCTAATTGGTTTGGATGACTCCTCAAGATGGATGTGATGCATGCAGAGGGAAGGGTTGATTCCTGGTATGTCAACTTGGGTCCAACCTAAAGATTTTTTGTTTTCCTCTAACACTTGAACAAGTTTGGACTCCTCGGTTTCAGTAAGTGTGGCAGAGATAATGACAGGATATGAGTGATCATGGAAGAGGAATGCGTATTTCAGGTGTGCAGGAATGGGTTTTATATTAGTCTCATCATTCATTTTTGGGTTAGGATACTCTGAAATGGAGGATGGGACTTCAGTTGCTTCAGATTAATTTTTCCCAATACTGTCCAAGGTGGAGCAGTTTTGATCATAGTTGAGATGGGATTCATGAGAGTTTTCAATATCCTCTAAATTTGTGCAGTCTATAAATGAAAGGTCCAAATCAACTTCACTATTTATGACTTGGTTAATCCTAGTGCAGACCTCACAAGATCCTATCTCTTCATAACAAGATGAACATGATGGAATGGGGTTCAATTTTCACTTAGAAGTTTCCTCAAAAGAAAGGATTGAGAATTCAGAGTGATCTTCAGATGGGTATCGCATGGCTTTGAAAATTTTGAGCATGACCAGTTTGTTACCGAATTCCATGGATAGGATGCCTGAATGGACATCAATCGTGGTCCTCACAGTGATGAGAAATTTTCTTCATAGAATTAGGGGATATTGAGAAGAGTTCGTCTCACCTTCCATGTCAAGGACATAGAAATCAGTAGGGAATATAAGATCACTGAATCGAACAAGGACATACTCAATTATTCCCTCAGGACTGGTGGTTCTTTGATTGGCTAACTAAATGACAACACCCGTTCGATACAAGGGACCTAGACTGAGGTTGGAGAATATGGATTTGGGCATGAATTTAATTGAGGCTCCTAGGTCTATGAGTGCATCATCAAAGTTGGAACTTCCAATTTGTCATGGAACCATAAAATTCACTAGATCTTTGCACTTTATGGGAATAGACTGCTGGGTGGAAACATTTTCAATGGTCCTAAGTTGCCTCTTGTGGGTGCACAATTCCTTAAGAAACTTGGCATACTTAGGAATTTGTTTTATGGCATCTAAGAGAGGAATGTTGACTTCAACACGTCTAAATATTTCTAGTATTTCAGGATCGGGTTCAAATGACTTCTTTTTCTTAGAAAAAGCTTGAGGAAAAGGAATTGGGTTCCTAATTAGAATTGAAGGAGGTGAGGGAATGGTTTCAGGTTCCTTTTAAAGTTTCTTTTTATTTTCATTTTCTAGGTCAACATTCAAAGGAGTGCTAGAGGACTTATCTTGAAGAATAGAAATTTTCTTTCCTGATCTAAGTGAAATTGCACATAAATTACCCTTGGGGTTGGGTAATAGTTTAGCTGGAAGTTGGGAAGAATTAGATGGTTGCTGCTGACTAAGGTGGGATGCTAGTTGACCAATTTGGGTTTCAATGTTTTTAAGACTAGAATGGGTGAAGGAGGAATGATCTTCCACAACACATTCCCATGGTTGCTTGGAATAAGAGGCTTGTCCCGGATTGGGATTACCTTGATTTTGGTTCTTGGGAAAGGGATTGTATTGGTTTTGGAATTGGGAAGGCTCACTAGGAAAACGGAATCCAGGAGGAGGATTGTTCCTTTGAGGTTGATGAATAAAAGGATAAGGTTGTTGGAAGTTACCAACACCTTGACCATATTGAAATTGGATTGGGTTTTGAGGAGGGAATTGAGGGGGATGAGAAATGGGATTACGAAACCTTAAGCCTTGGTTTAATGTAGAAGATAAGGGCTTAGAGTGAGGTTGGTTGATGTTTCTAACAAACTGACCTGATAGTTGAGGGTTGGTGTTCCGATGAGCATATGCTGCATTGAGCTCCATTGGTCCAGATGAATCGGATTGATCCTCTTGAGGTTGTGTACAAGTGTCAGTTGGATGAGATGGATAGTTTCATAATCCATAGTTTTTGATAGGTCCAGGAAACATTGATTGTGGAGAAGACAAGGTTGGGGATTTTGTAGCCATAGCTTGTTGTCGCACAAGACCTGTAAGTTCACTCATCCACTCGGTCATCTTGTTCAGCTCAATTGTTTGATTATATTGGGATTTCATGACATGATCATGTGCTTGAGTATGGAATTGTTGTGTGTTTTCAGCCATGTTACTTATGAGATCTCTTGCTACTGCTGGAGTTTTATCAACCAGAGCACCACCACTTGCGGCATCAATGAGAGTTCTCTCCATACCCAATAACCCCTCATAGAAGTATTAGATCAGGAGTTGGTCATGGATTTAGTGATGTGGACCGGTTTCAACAAGCTTTTTGAACCTCTCCCAGTAATCATGGAGTGATTCACTTGGGAACTGACGAATACCACTTATTTCCTTTCAGATAAAAGCTGTAGAAGAAGAAGGAAATAATTTTCTTTGAAAAGTTGCTTCATGTCATTCCATGTGGTTATGTAACCAAAAGGTAGGTAGTAAAGCCATGAATTGACAATGTTATCTATGGAGAAAGGGAATTCTAGGAGTTTGATTTGTTCTTCAGAAACCCCTTGAGGATTCATGGTAGAGCATACCACTTGGAACTCTTTAAGGTGGAGATGTGGATCCTCACCGGCTAGCCCGTGAAAATGAGAAGGAAGATGTATCAAACCCGATTTGAGTTTGAATTAAGCCTCTATGTTTGGAAATTTAATACCAAGTGGTTGTTAATTCATATCAGGGGCAGCAAGTTCTTTAAGGGTTTGTTCACTAGGATTGGCAATTTCTAATTCAACTGGTTGGACAAGGACTGGTTCTTGAATTATTTAATTATCTCTTATGTTCCTCCTAATTTGGTGAAGTGTTCGCTCAATTTCAGGGTCAAAAAAATCTGAGAGATTGTTTGGAAGGCTACGGGGCATTCAGAGAGATTTTGGAATAAAGATGAAGATGGATTTTCTTTTTATTTTTCCGTTTATGATTTTTATGAGAAGACGAGTTTTTCTATGTGTTTTTTTTCAATTTTTTTTAATTTTTTTTTGGTTTTCTATTACAATAACCAGAAATAAATGACTACTTAAAGCACCATCCCCGGCAAAGGTGCCATTTAAAATGCACAGATGATTGTCGCCTATCGACTGGTCAAAGTTTCGGTGCTCTGCTAATGTGTATAACAACACTCGGGTCGAATCCTCGACGATGATACTTTGAAATAGTCGTTTGTTTTTAGTTGATTGTATTCTGATTGGGAGGGTTTGTTTGTAGAGATTAATTGAAATGACTAATTTATTATGATTTATTTAAAAAATTGATAATGATTGGGGTGAGTTCAATATTTGGTTAGTTAAGCTTGTGATATCCTTGAGCTTTGCTTTATATTGCATTTAAATTAACCCCCATGTCACAATTTGACGTTTATTTGAATTCCCAAGTGTTGAGGACTTAATCCAAGCCTTAACATAACATAGGGTTCTAATATTGATCATATCTTGTTAAAGGTAGTGTATTTATGGTTCCATTAATCCATGGAAACCACACGTTAAACAAAACAAGTCATTAATTCATGACATGCTAAACCCAACATACACAACGTTAATTCAACAAATACTCATCGGGCAGAAGCTCTCAATCGCTTAACATACCTAAATTAAAACTCACCCCAATGATAGATCTACTCATTCATTAATATGGTTATTAATCTGGTAATATATGTTTACAGTGATGAATTATAAAGAGAAGAAAAAGAAAGGGACAAGATAAGAGTAGCGCGCCGAACAGACACACAAACGATGAAGAAAATTAAAAATGGATTTTCGATTGAATGAGGAAGCAAAAGAAGGGAAGGGGATTCAAATGAATTTAAACTATTTTAAGAAAATTAATATTAAACTACATAAGGTGGATGAGAATAATAAATTAAGAAGAAGAAAATTTCATTAAAACAAAATTACAAAGACAAACACTTGCAAAATTACAATGAAGAAAATTGAAAAATTAAATGAAAACAAAGAGATGAGAAAGTGATTCTGAAGTGAAAACATGAGTTTGGAAGATCCTCCCAAGCCTTTGGAAGGGCCTTGGTACTGCCAATCAATCCTCCTTTGCTCTGAAATGCCAAGCCTTTTGAAAGGAGAGGAGGGGATGTATTTATAGCCCAAGGTGGTGAAACTGTTTACATTCTAGAAATACCCCTCCACATGGATTGTCGATATGGACATCCAGAAAGCCTAATCTTGAGAAATCGCATTCTTAAAAGTTGTAGATAAAAAATTCTTCTGTCTACTGTGAAAATTTGGTGGCCATTGGACTTATTGAGCCAATGCTATGGCGGTTTTAGTAACAAATTCTGATCTATCCATATCAATACAGACGTTTTTGAAGTCCATAATGTGAATGGATTTTTGAATAGTAATATGCCCTTAAATAAAAATCATTTCTTCAAAAACGTTGGCCTTCCGAATCTCCTATTTCACACTAAAAAGGATCAGCTAATATGGATGTCTACATCAGGTGAAATTGAAATATTAGTGTTCTTTTTTTTAATTCCACGATAGAATGGTGGGCTGGACTTCAATGCATCATTTGGGACCCTTGTATTTGTGATTGGGTTTTGAAAGATTTATCATGGACTCCTTGAAAGGTCCTCCGAACTTCCGAGGATAGTTAAGGTATTTGGACTTATAGATTGAGCCCCGTAATTCAACCTTCATATATGGTCCAGTTTCATTACAGTTTCCTTGGGCCTTCTTGTGTGGTCCATATGACCCTCTAAATGAACTAATTTTCCAAAGGTGACTTCTAATGAAATGTTGGAAGTGGAATTGGGAACCCTAAAAAACAAGAATCATGCAATTTGGATAAGTAGGGTTATAGGTATTGTTAAAACATTAAAAAGACTTGAATCTGTATAAATTCAAATAGTGCTGAAAAATTATATTCAATATTTAAACATTATTATTTCACAAAAATTATGCACATTTCATATAAAATCAGTAAAGAGAGTATGTAAAAAGATATGAAAATATTAATAACATCAATAAGTCACAGATCATAATTCTAATAATATATAGAGTGTCGTGGTCATTGGTCTCCATTTCCTGAAGCTAGCCTCACCCATGTCCATCGGCTCCAAGAGCCCATTGTGGACCACCTATGGTGGTGGTAGTAGCACCTAAAACCTCCATCCCCCACCTACCGCTATGCCTGCTCCGCCTCCATGTCTTCTGACCAATGGACCACGTTGCTCAAACCTGTACCGCTGCCTCAACAACCCATCGACCATCTGTTGATCATCTGTGCGACGGTGTGGGCTATCATGAGCCATGTGTCCCTACCCGCCGCACGAGTAGCATACCCTCCTCCACAGCTAACTCCCACTACCATGATGGCCTCGTACCACCATCCATGATTATAGGGGCTGTATTATGGATTTTATGGCCTGCTTGGACCCCTACATCTACTTTCAGATTCCCACAACAGATGATTCAACCACCCATCTCCCGATGGTAGCTCCCATCGTTTGCGCCTGATAAGCGAGGAAAAACTTCATCAATAGATGATTCTCCATCACCCCAGCCTGCATATGGATAGTGTGTGAAATAATTGATTCCATGATCTCCCATCAGACACCCTACTCTAAGGTCTGGACCATGAAGAGAGGTTCTCGAACCATATATGTAGTGTAACATGAGAGGAAAATGAACTTCAAATAGTACTCAACCACTGTCAGGCTACCGTAATGTAGGTGAAGAATATCTTGTATGTTCCTTGAGAAAAAATTCATGGGGAAGAACTCCTACCTAAAAATTCACTCTATGTCAGACCATGTGAGGGTCGTCTCCTCATGTTTCTGGATGGTAAAACTACAGGATCTCCCCATAAAGCCATGTAAAAGTCTCACTACTAGAAAATACATCTGGTCAAGTGGAATCCAAAATAAGAGGAAGACACTCATCATCACCTCAAGCCAATCCTCAGCGACCTGAGGATCTATGTCTCCCCTAAAAATGGGAGGTCTCTCTCGCTGGAACTCATGTAAGGCACCAACCCTACCTGTTTCCTCTACCGGTAGTGCTGATAGTAACTGCAGACCAACGAGCGGTGGTATCACTGGGACACCGCTCAAAAGTTCCATCTCAAGAAATGGTTCATATACGAAAGCATCATGAATCTATGGACCATCATTGTGATCAAACTTTGGAATCATGGAAGGCTATCAACATGGGGTCATCCTAAAAGAGTTCAAGATGAACCAAGGTTAATAGATTATACCTTGTTGGATCAATCTAACTAAAAAAGATCATAAGAAGACACTAAAAGATGCATGCAACCAGTTCATTCATGTATTGGGGCAGAAAAAAGAATTTAGGGTCTTAGAGTATAGATATGATGGCCTTCGCACCAATACTGGAATCCGTAGCCTGAAAGCCGAACAATAATGACTTAACACAGTTTCCCTATCATAATTTAGAGACTCTTAGTTCTTTGGGTACAACCGACCACCTTTGATACCACTATGTCCGGAAAAATCCCCCATGGACCATTTAGTGACTACCATATTCCCTCTTCCCAGAGTCCTGGGGTTGGTGACTCACACAAAAAAGGTATATCCCTAAAAGGGAACAAATTTTCCTTTAAACTTGTATACATGTCCAAAGTTAAAACTGAGGAAAGTAAACACAGAATAAACAACAAAAGTCAATGGGAAAACTATTGAGAGTAAATTATAAGGGAAAGTACAAAGGGGATAGAATACAAGACCAAACCCACAAAAGAAAGTACAACTGTCACAGTCCATCCACTTGAGACCCTACCTTAAGGGTAGGTTGATGTAGCTGCCAATAGTTATAGAAGTATGATAGTATATACCACCTCACTAAGAAGCACCTAGTCACGGATGAAAATGGTCTCTTTCAAAGCATCGATCACCTTCACGATACCCAACATGTACAGGCATGTTCCATGAAGGGGTGAGTAAGAAAATAATTAGTAGGGAGTCCAATACACAAAAGAATGACAACAAAGCATTACCACAAACAAAACCACAAAACATGATCACAAAATATAATAGCTCACACTATGTATAACTCATAGTTTCAGATGTAGAATTATTTGTTTTAATGTTGAACATTCATACTATTGAGGGATTATTCATCTAGGCCCACTCACCACATGGGCCAGTGGGGTCACAGTGACCCGCTCTTCTCTGAGGCCTGCTATATCACTTAAACCTACTCATCCCAGGCCAGCTAGATCCCTATACTCCACTCATCTATAGGCCAACATGATCACTAAGACCCAATTTTCTCTAGCATATATGGATCACAAAGACAAGCTCGACTCTAGTCTAGCTAAATCAATAATACCCACTCATCTCTAGGCCAACAAGATCCATATGACCCTCTCATCTCTTGGCTAGATGGATCACTAAGACTGACTCATATCAAGGGTAGCTGAATCACTAAGACCAGCTTGTATCTTGGACAATTGGATCAATAAGAACCGCTCTTCTCTTGGCCAGATAGATAACAAAGAGACACTCTTAAAGTCCTTCACGTCCCAGCCATATGTAGGATTCTTGCTCGTAGTGTAGAGACCTGAAGCTGGATGTACATGGACATTACATTACTTTTGCGGAATACTTAGTACATAACAAAAACACACACACAAGGATCGTAATAGTTTAGTGTCTTTGGAAACTCAGAACGTAATCTTCTAATCGTTGTGAAAGATCTTCAATATCTCCCATAAAGATCTTCCTTTTTTTTACCAAAAACCTTTCTTTATATCCTGGGGAAAAGAAAACATAAAAGGGTGAGCTCAAATGCTCAGTAAGGGTAAACAAAAGAAAAATCAATCACATCATATTCATAAGAACATAACTTTAGGAAATCTTAACCTGCAAAAGAGATCATAATTTCATAACATGAGATAAATCATAGTAGTGAAATGAAATCCCAATAATAATAACTTAAAAAATGAAACTTTGTGGCATACACACATAATCATAGAGAATCATTTCTTGTTAGTCATGACTCATTTCCAAGACTATCTTAGTGGACAAAGTCCCTTTCTGAACCGAGTCACCCTCGTTTCAGTCCTGTTTCACTGAACCGGTATAACCTACCATTCCAGCCATGTCTATCTCATGAGATATAAAATCTTTACCCAATGAATTGGAGGGAGATATAGGTCCCACCTATCTTATAATGAATCCTTTCTTATGTGTGCCACATAATCATAAATCATACATCATCGCATAACACATATAACAAAAATGGGATTCTTGAAACATCATGACATCATAAAGTAAATGACTTCATAAAAATAATTCTCTCAAAACATAATCAAATCAATGTAATAATATGGATAAAAACAGAACCCTATATTATCTTATATGGAAAATAATTTTGATAAAACATTTGAAATGAATTCTTGAGGAAAATATCCTTTCTTCTTCAAAAACACTTTTCTTTTCTTAACATGTCATACAATTATAAACTAAAAGAAGTTGATTAAAAATAAACTTGAAAAATTGTAAAGTAAGCTTCTTGTAAATAATGTTTTTAAAAATCCATTCATGCCGTATAAGTTAAAAAAACATTCTTCGTACTTTTGTCTGAAAAGTCAAAAAGTACCTCGTACGAAAAACGACAAAAGATTCCTTTCATATCTTTTACAAAAAACTCATCGAAGGGTAAAATTGGATATAAACTATTGTATAAGGATGGAAATAATATTACATATTGAGGGAACATGCATGTGGATGATAAAATACACCCCAGTAAATACCAACGTATAAACAATCTCGGATAAAAATGAGATTGTGATATTTCCCTTACCTTAGGTCCGACTTGGTTTGTAACTGTCCGAACCTCCTGTATAATGATTTAAATCATGTTATTGACTTATTATAGAATCATATTCATTGTTATTATATCATATATGGTCCACTTATGACTTTATATTACCTTTTCTTTTGTAAATTCATGTTAATGTAGGGTTTTGGGTAAAATCGTCTCATTTGTCGTTCGTGTTTTTAACTTGTAATTATTCATATGATTACTTAGATAATGATAAATTAATTCCATAATATAAAACATGATATATATATATATATATATTCGGAATATACATATATAATAAATCAGTAAATGGAAAGAAATACACCATTCATGGAGACGGTAGTCCGTACACACGCATGAACGCTGTTTTCGTTTCCTTATTGAATTGAATGGAATTAAGTAGATGACATACATATAAATATAAATAATTCCATTATCATTATTAGGTCATATATTTCATTAGTACTTATTATATATACATTATAATCATTCATGAATGGTTAATCATTGAGAATGAATCTCATCGCGTCGTGGAGATGGTAGTCCATACGTACGCACGAGCGATGATATCGTTCCCATGGTCGTGGAATTGTGTTGAAGTGTATGTATACTATTTCAGTATCAATATCACTTTATAATAATCATATATAGTTACTCATTACACATTTATACCCATCCAATTAAGGTGGTGGCGGAAAATAGATTACACCACGGCGTGGAGACGGTATTCTGTACGTACACACGCGCGATGATTTCCTTTTTTCGTAGGATGGATAGAAGGTTAATTAGATTTGTTTCATATTTATAATAACATATCAGTATATGAGTGATACTAATGTTATTACTTCATAATGAAACAACCTTATAAGAAGAAGTTGAAGAAGAAAGAAATTGAAAAGATCGGTAATGGATATTACCTCTTCTTTGGAATGCCTCTTTGAATCCTCCACCTAGGGAACTAAGATTGGACTTTGAAGAAGACCAGGACCTCTAGGATTATTCTAGGGAAGTGGAGAAGAGATTTTGGCAGGGTTTGGCCGATCTTGAGTGCTGAAATTGGTGTGAGGAGGAGGGGGAAGAGGTGCCCTTTTATAAGGGAGGAGAGGGGCACCTTAGGAATATCTCAAAATATTATTTTATATTAACGTCAAAATCGGTTTATAATGGTTCCAAAGGGTCTTATTTTGAATCTAAAGTGGGGAGGGGTCGAAATCCTATCAACCAATAGTATTTAGACAAGTTTAGGTTTTTATTTTAACCTTATCAATTAGATTTAACTCTAAGTTAAATAATTTAACTTTTACCGTGTCTTTTTGATTTCTTACACCATATGGTTAATACACTTACAATAACATGCCAAACGAACCCCAAATTGTTTATTATTAATATATATATCCTTATCTAAGTCATTTGGCCGAACCTTAGATTTTTAGGAATTAAATCACAATTAATAATATAATATTAGATTTAAAAACTATTTTGTGTCAATTTTGACAATATTTGATATATGATTTTTGTGAAAGTCATAACAGAATTATATGTTCGAACCAAGTTGATTAAATCAATACTAATATATCATAGTAACCTAGTAAATTAGTGTAATTCATAAAAAGTCTTAAATTACATTTATTTTGGTATTTATAATATCAATTATGTCAATATTTCATTAATAAGATAATTACTGCATCATCTTTGTGTCATAAATAAATTAAATTATTTGATGTCTAAAAATTACCAATAAAATACCATTATGTATGAAATCTTTTTATTTTTCTAAGGAATATTTACAATCGAATTTATCTTATGTACAACCCTATATTAAAAATGTTTTAGTAAATAAACTTTGATTTTAACTCTTTTAACTCTTCTTTGAATTAAATAATAATAAATGTCCTAATCTAATCCAAGTGGGCCTAAATGATAATATTTTACACTTAAGGTTGTTTTTGGTCGAGATACACTTGTCCAATAGAATTAGGACATGTGTTAGGGTAATATTAATATCATTCTTACCCTTAATTACCCTATTTACTTTTAACCGTGGTAAATAAAAGTAAAAAGTTACTATTCACCAAAAATTATTTTCATCTCATTGAACCACATTTTACTTACTGACATCAACCGTGTCTCTCGGATTTTTAAAATTCCATTCACAGAAGCGGTAAAATTATGTTTTATGAAAAATTCAGTTTTTTTAACTACCACTTAGTAGTTTCACTATTCATAAAAAATTGATGTTTTTCAGAACAATGCCAGAATTTCATCCTAAGCTATATTTCATATTCTGAATTCAAAAATGAAGTCTATTTTACCAAATTCATAACATAGAAGTTGCATTAACTAATTTTATAATTAAATCCCGCTGTTAAAACAAATAGCGTGTTTTTAAGAAACAATATCTATCAAATGATTGACACTTGATTATGTCTAGTTTAAATGTAAAATTACATCCAATGACCAACATTGTATTAAATTGTAAAAATATATTCTAAATATACTTTATAACCACTCAAATTAATAATTTATCACTATTAATTATTTTGATTAAAAAATTTGTTTTTAATTATAATTTAGTAATTTTCACTATTCATCAGAATATGAAAGTTATCCGAAAAGTACCAAAATTTCACCTTAGGCTAAATTCGATACTCCGAATCCAAAAATGAAGTCCATTTTGAGAGCTAAAATTTCTAAAATTTTAAAAGGTGGTTATTACTATTCATAACTACTATTTATAATAATATTTTAATAGCATATCGTTGTTTAGTGAAACTCGTTATTGCGTACTTCACACGCTATCGAGGAAGGTCGCGATTACATGTAATGGAAGGAAAGTCAAGGATGCGTGTTGTGAAAGATTCTTTTGGTGTAGCGTACAACACAAGACATTAATGAAATTAAAAAGAATATTTTTCATAAAATTTCGGGGTGTTACACGTAGCGCGCTTGATTTTGGGAGAATATAATTCACAAGACATCAGTCTCATCTCAAATGACATTTAAAATTACTTAGATTATTGACAAATGAGTTTTTCATCACACGGGTCCCAACACCAGAAATGTTGTGTCAATAAGATTCCTAGTTTGAATGATATGAGACATTTAGTAAACAGGGGCCAGTTGTATCCAGGCCCAGTCAGACCTGGTCATACCAACCAGTCCATCCTGGCCTTGGGTTCAAACATGACCGGAACTAGTTCAATAGCTCTATCCTAACCATGTGGGATTTTTCCTATCCCGGTACAGCCTTACTATTGGGCCAAGACAATTGGGCCATGTTGGATCGTGCCCAATTTAGTTGTGAGTCCAACCCGCCAGGTCACCCAGTGACCAAGTTTCATCCTGCCCAGCTATCAATAGGTGGACGATTTCATTCCCAGCCAGGGCCACCTAGTGGACCAGTTTTTCCTATCATCCCATCCCCCATCGACAGGCCCACTCTTCTCTATCCTGATACGCCCAGTGGCCCGATTTTCCACACAAAACCCAACCCTTATGGTCAGCCAGTTCTCCCATACCTGGATGCCCGCTAGGAGTCAGGTTCAAGCCTCACCCTACAGGATGAAGCATGAGGGGACTGCGTTCCAACAGCCTACCACGGTCCGTCAATATTGTTAGGTCCTCCAACACAGTGAGCTAGAAGTGCCGCCCTCCTGAACCTGTCTGCTCACGTGGACCAGTCTGTGTGCTGCCATCACATCTTCACCTGGCTGCAGCCATGGCACGCTGACATTGTGTCGATGCCTTCCTTCTTTCTGGTCTGGGGTACCACCACTGTATCTGGATTTCATGGCCTTGTGTCACAGTCTCTCACTAGTTTTGTGGCCTACCTGGTGTATGCCCTTCTACCTAGTTCCTCAATGGACGATGTTCCACCGTCTCTTAAGCCACCAAGAATGGGGAGAGAGATATAGAGGGTATCACAAAAAAATCAAATGAACAACCATCCTTTGTTTGTCAGGGACCATATTTTTTCAGGTCAGCTGGGTCATTATATATAAATTATAAATCAATAAAATATAATCTC
The DNA here is from genome assembly GCA_963277665.1 of Viscum album. Taxonomy (NCBI): domain Eukaryota; kingdom Viridiplantae; phylum Streptophyta; class Magnoliopsida; order Santalales; family Viscaceae; genus Viscum; species Viscum album. Next base: position 563,608,777 of record OY728134.1, on the reverse strand, counting down.
AGTATCATCCGACAATTATTATTCCCAACCACGAAAGATAAATCCATCCACATATCAACATGTTGGAGAGTTGATCCAAATTCTTTGTTTAGAGTGGGAGAACCTATGAAAGAAATTCACTATTAATTTAGACCACTTCTTGGTAAGAGTTCAATCGCAGGATAAATCGGTCGCTAAAGGCAATCCATCGGCGATGGTCCCCCATCCGTCATCGAGGAAGGGATCTCTCAAACAAAAGTTGGAGGGCTCAATGTCGTTGGTTTTCATCGTTCGTCTTTTGGAAATGACGACCATCCATATATTCTAAGTGTTTCTGTCAATGTGTCAATGATGCACCCCCCCAATTAAATATTTAAATAAGGAAACTATTTCTTATTATCTTTGCGTTACAACCCTGTTTCGCTGAAAAAATTTCAAAATTTCAAATAAAAATATTTTTTTTATTTTAATTTTATAAAAAAATTACCTAAATGATTATTCACCCTCGACCCACACAGGTTGAGGTTAAGATCCACTTACGAGAAGCACTCCATCAAAACCTCAATGGTACTCTCGGATTTCCAATCCGAGTTATCTTTTAAGAGTTATAAGGATTTGAAAATAAATTAATTATTACTTAATTAATTAATTTACGTAAAAAAAATTTACTTTCAATTGTTGGCCTGCATTATCCAATGTTAATCCCTTTGTAGGTGAATCCCAAGGATCTTCGTTGAATATTTACATCACATTTTTGACAAGGGAACCAATTATAAGTTAGGAAAACTTTCTCACACGATTATTTTATGAACCTCAAAATTAGTTCAAAAATATGTTCGACCACTCCGGGCCTCAGAATTACATGTCGTCTTAGACCCTAGTCTTTAAATAATACAATTTAATTTTCAAAAACATTACATGGAATTTCAGGGTGGTAAATTCATTTAGGAATAATTTAATTTATATTTAATGTGTTAAATAATGAATAATAATTGGTCAATTGAAACGAATAACATAAGTGTGTTTTTAAAAATTTTGTTGAAATTATAAAAAATTTAATCGACTATAAATATAGTTATAGAATCCATTTTCTATGAAAAATAATGATCTTAGTCAACAGTTAGATGGTATAAATTGACAATGTAATAAATCCATGAACTCGTGAAGTAAAATTTAAATTTATTATAATAATATTTTAAAGTATAGTTTTTTAAATACTTTAATGGGGAATATGATGGTTTAATTCCATTTTATTATTTCTATTTGTAAAAACAATGTACTCTTAAAATTTAACCAATGAGTAATTATAGATTCGTGGTTATAAAATGAATTTATTTTTATATGATAGGTTGTATATATGGTTTGCCTCCAAATGACTATAGTGTTGTTAATTTTGATTTTTATGTCATATTTTTTATGACCCTAATTTCAGGGAATAATACTATGAGGGTCGTGATTAAATTATACTCAATGAATATAAACCCAATATAAAATAAAAATATTATCTAGGGGTTATGAATCACTCAAAATCAGAATTCTACACATCATGTGATTAAAAAGTATTATATTGGAATTTTATTATCCTTATATCTATTTATATGGTTTTACCCATCCAAATCCAAATATTCTAATTTTTAAAATGTCCATATTGATGTTCAATGAGAAACATAAAAAATATCATTTAATGCCCAAACCACTATATGTATGAAAACATAGACAAAATGGAAATCCATCTTAAAAAATAATTTGGTACATTAGGGATACGATGATAATTTGATAACAAATAACTGATATTTTTCATAGAGAAAACTTAAAAAATATATTCAATTATGGTGTAAATGAATTCCATTATAAATAGATATTCATCATAATAGAATCATTCATAGTCTATTTTATAAATGATTTAATTATTCATTTCTTTAAACTACACCATAGTTTTACCTTGAAGGTCCCAAAGAGGCATGTGCTGCTCATATTTAGCTATATCATTAGGCGACAAGATGATATAATTGAAACTTGAGTAGATATATTATTCATATCTTTCATTTAAAAAAAATTAGACGTTTATTTGTACCATTTTAGACATATGGGGAGGGAATTAAAAATAAATCATCCCTTTCCTCACATGGATATGAGATTCATCATATTTTCTTAGAAGTTCATGGTTAAAATTTCTAATAAGATAAAAATCACATAAATATTAGAATGTTCAGTGAATTCCTCTTTATTTGGTCCCTTTATAGTTCTCCAAGGAAGACCATAAGAGCTAGTAAGTGTAAATGTCAATTGATTTTTCATTGTTTAAGGTATATTTGAATAATCCATATGTATTATATTATTCTTCTATTGGGAAACTCAATATTTTATTCAATGAAAACACATTTTCAACCAATTATTTATATTTAATTTAGAATTTAAAAAATCACTAACTAGAACCCCATCTAAAAATGTTTAAGAATCCTAATAGGTGACCTCAAAGTATTTATCCACCCATTTGGATGTAAAGAAATATAATAAAAATTATCAATTAGAGAATTTCATTGTGTATAAATGTTTTGATCATACTGTCTTATGTTTATTATTTTAACACTCATGTAATCAAGCATTTTTATGTTTTTTTATTATCATTACATCCAATATCTCAAACATAGTACTTGTCTTTGAGAAAATTTTGATACCCTTACCATCAATACTAGTAATGTTATTTACCTCTATCATCTATGGATTTAATAAAATTACTACCCGAATTCAATATAATCCAAATGAGAATACTAAATTAGATCATAGAGATGTGGATGTGTTTTAAATTAAGGGGTTTATACCTATTATTGTAATTTTATGATTCAATTTTACATATAAATTTCCTAGAAAGGCTTATCCGAACACATAAAACCCTCATCCATGAAGACCACCTTCTTCCCCTAAAATGACCAAATTTAGGATCGGTATCTGTGTTCTAGATTTTACCAAAACCACCAACCACTATAGAATCATATTATTGATTAATGTTACATTAATTAAATTATTATGTAGACCCATCTATATATTTTTTTTTTCATTTTTAACTTTCATAAATCACATCAGAGTATCCCTATCAATATATTAATCTTGGGAAGATATGAACTTACTAGAATAGATCACTCAAACTAGTTTAACAATATTGGAGGAAGGAGTTTCTACAATACCACAGTTATAGTGTACGATATCACAATATCGTTAGACTAAATATGGATCACCAGTGGAAAAATTAGAATCTCCATAATTATAAATCTTTTTATGATTATCTAGTTTTTTAGGATAAAAGGTAAACCCATGAAATTAATTTTATAGATTTTTTATAGTTTAATTATTTCCATGGTATATATAGAAAATTAAAAAATTGGTTTTGATAAAATCACTTCTCCAAAAAATAATATTATATTATCTATTAAATGGAGTGTGTCCTACTATAAAAACATACAAAATGGCATACCCAGTTCTAGTTCATCTAGTTAATCTAGGTAATATATAATTTAATATGGATACCTAGGAAACACCCTAAAATGGTTGAGGTAGGTGAATCACACAAAAAAAGGAACACCCAAGACCATATGAGGAGGGAGAAAAAAATGATAGAATGTTAGTCACTGACCATGTTGAAACCATATTTTATTTCAATATAAAACAAATTTAAAGTTTTTAAGTGACTAGAAATAGTTCTATCGTGAAATGATAAATAACCCCATGATTTAATATGAACCTATACAAATAATAAATTTAAGGGGGATCTTGGTTGAAAGAAGGAATCATGTAGTTCTTGAGTATATCTAATTATTAAGAGAGGACCATAGATGAAATGGGAAATGAAATGATGCCAGATTACAAGAAGAGAACATTATTTAAAAGTGAGATACTTGGGAAACATTGGATAAAATTAATTTTTATGAAAGGGATGAGTGGTTGACATAGATCTAATGGTGGACTATTAAATAATGTTCATATCTAGTGTAGGATGTAAAGGTTCACTTCTCATCGTGTTTGTGGTCATGGAAGCAAAGTTATGTGGGATGGGAAAGGATCATGTCAGATTATTTCCATTTTTAATACTATTGAGAGGCTAGCTGTATTATAGAATATATTTTTGTATCTTTTCTAACAAAATAAAAATGATTTTTTTAAAACCCTGTGTTTTTTGATATAGACATTTACTACTTCAAAAAAATACTTATAGAAGAGTTTGTTTGTCAAAAACATAGGTAGATTTTTTTTTGAAACACAGTTTTGGTCATATGTGATATTATAATTTTTTATATCTATTCACTAGTTTTTAAATTAATGGTTTTACCATTAGTTTTTTCAATTTTTCATTATTATGTCCATGATTATATTTAAACATCTTGTTATATTTCTATTATTATTGTTACGATTTTTATTATTAAATTTTGAAATATCATAACTATTTATATAAATTTTTTTTATTAATTTATTTAAGAAACTATTACTCGCCAAATATATTCATAATATGGTTTAATAAATTAAAAATCACTACTATGAAATACAAATATTATTTGATAAATTTTTCTTATTTGTGAGTATGTCCATTTCAAAATAATAAAGTTATAGAAAATATATGTCCTATTTTTGATCGATACATTGGGGAAGTATTTTTAAAATTTAAAAATAATTAATCATTCATTTAAATTGTTAATTAATTTTTTAATTGAATATTTTTAAATTGTAATTATTTTTCTATATTTAGCTTCATTATTTGTAAAATTTTATTAACTACCTATCAAGTAACTATCATGGGCTACCCATAGTGGAAATAGTCTATTTGCATGTGAATCATTATAATTGGATAATATAATTATTTTATATATAGTATAATATATCATATGGTGATTGGGTGTGTTTGTTATCACATATAGGATATATATTTTTAATAATTGATTTTACATCTTATATGATTGGTAGGATTCATTGGACCACATTTGATTTAGACTAAATACTACATATCAATTCCTAGTTTATTTACATGTATTGTTATCATGTAATGTTATCATGTGATTTCCTAATTTTTTACATAACATTTAATATAATGTGTGATATTAATAATGTTAATGAGGCTTTTATAGAAGATACATATTCTTGGATATGTTTTAAAAATTCATTTATCCTTTTTAATATATATTTTTAATCATGTTATGCAATATCTGTGGATAAATGTATCCCTGGCCTTATTTTTTGTATAAATGCAAGTTTTTCTTTGATAGATTTCTAAATCATTTGAATATGTTTCAAAAATGTATTACCATTTTCTATTAAATGTTAATTTTTTTTAACATTCATAGAATTATGAATTAACAAATATAATATACATAGTAATTTTTTTTATAATTTTAGATCATACATATGATGTAATGTGTGAAACACTCTTACCATTTTGGTTTTTCATTCATATAATTATGAATGGTTATATGATGTGATTCTAGATCTGTGCAATAATTTTTAAATTTTTATGGATTCTATAGGTTATGGATTTATCCCTCCATTAATCATTTACATAATAAGTTGATATAATTATATAATGTTTTTGGAAATCATATATATTTTATTAATGAAATAATAGTCATTAGATTATATGATGAGAAATTAATCTATTTTATATAACGTTTGGTGTTCATTAAAAACAATATAAAGGTAAAATGAATAGATCTCATATAAATTAATTCTATTTATTTTTCTTCTATAGATTAAATAAAACCATATAATAAATTATATTTTCATGGGACATTGTTATTACATCATTACATTTAATATATAATAATTTAATTCCTGAACCATTATTAATTGATGAAGTTAATGTGGACATGAAAATGTAGTGATATTTGTTGAATATAAAAGAGACAAAAGCCATTTATTTGTAGAAAACAATCATAAAATTTCATTATAATAGTGAATTATTGTAGTTTCAAATGTATATTATAATGTACTTCTATTCATTGAAATAAAATTTTCACAGTAGATGGTAAAATAAGAAGATAATTTTACTAATCTGATTGATCTATCTTTCTAATATGTTCTATAATGTAATGTAATCAGTAAAATCAATGGACATAATGGCTGATCCATCTTTAATTGGGATCATTATATGAAGTGAAAAAATGCATCAAATTAGATTAATGTTTTATAAATCATTATCACTGTCATTTACTCCCATCATACAATGTATCAAACATGATCACTACAATCATTAACTTGTATAAAATACCAATATTGACTAATTGATATATATATTAAAAATTTATTATTTAAAACAATAGAAGTTATTTATATCAATTTTTTAAATAAATAATCTAATATTTGTTTATATATAGGTCTATATAAAGTCAATGATATATAATAAAAGTAACTCATTATTATGTTTTTCATAATAATCATTATCAATGATGGTTATTATTTCTAAAATAAAATATATTTATAATACTAAGCATGGGACTTATTAAGTGATTTTTATTTTTGTGATATTAGGAAGATAAAATTTTATATGAGTAAAATTATTTTTTATGTTTTCTATATCTAAAAAATTATTTTTATATTTAATGTTTTATTGTTTAAAACTTATAAGTGATATATTATATTAATTTTATCTTGATCACTAAAATATAGTAACATAATATAAACTTATTATGAGGTGTATATAATGATAAAAATTAGTAAGACAAAATTCCAATTATCAAATAAATTATCAATATTTTCGTTTCAAAAAAGAACATCAAATGGTAAAATGTGTTTCCACAACATTAGATAAAAAAAATATGAAAGATTTTTCATAATATAAGGTTTGAGATAAAATAAATAGATATAATCATAATACCGTTATTATCAATCAATAATAAATTGTATCATAGAATAAATTCATGAAATTAATATATTAAAGTTGTATATATTTATTATGGATGATGTTCCTAATGATATATATAGTAAATTTAATATGTCATCTTGGATATTGCATGACATTATTTTTATTAAAATAACAGCTATATGAAAATAATAAAATTAGATATGATGATGTGAATCCATAAATTTGATCAAAAATATGAGTGATGTAAAATAGTAATATAAATATATATAATTAAAAATCAAATTAATTAAATATAGTGTGTATAAGAGTGTTCTATGAAAATTAATACTTCAATGAAGATACAAATTGAGAACATTATATTTTTTTATATTCATGAGAGTGTATACATTTAATTAATTTGGTGAATTAAAACATAATAATGGGAGATCTTGTCATGAACCAGCCCGAGTCGACCCAGAACTGGTCACCTAAGCCAGCCCGTGATAGGTCCCAAGAGGCATTCCTAATCTTCATTGGATGAAAAAAGGAATTTAGGGCATCAGTAGAGTGAAATGGGAATTATTTAACCCATATATAAACCATTAAACAACCCGTAGAAAGAAACGAACAGCCTAAAACACATTTATATAAAAGTGCAACTAATCCTTATTTTCACCTGGAAGTGAAGTACAACTGAACCAAAAAAACTCAAATAACCAAACTTAAAAGCTAAAAATCTCCATGTTACCGTATTGGACACTCTCCAACACAATGATCACATGTCTCCCAAGGTAATTGAACTCAAGTATAAACATTCCTAAGGGATAAAAACTGAAGGAGACTATAGGCGTGAGTACTAAAACTTAGTAGTTCTTCCTGATGTTCTATCCCCAATGCAGTTCCTTTAAAACAAAATAAACATCAATTTCATGTTTTAAATAAAATATATAATTTTTTTCCAAACATGGTTCTACGCTATAATCAAAATAAAATTAAAATGTTTTCATGTTTTCATAACTATGAAATGATAGTAATCAATTTCAATGGGGTGAATCTTCAAAATAAAAATAGTTTTCAAGAGGGAAACATTAAAGAGTGTACAAATTAAAATAAAACACACATGATACTGAATTTATGAACAAAACTAACAATGTGATGATTGTGTGTACAAAATAGCCAATGATCACAAGTCATGGGAAAATCCTTAGGCACTTGTTCGTTGTGGGCCCCAGGTAACTAGTGTCTCAGTGTAAAAGTAACCATAAAAATATATATTATCATGTAAAATACACTAGTAGGGAACAAATACACAAAAATTAGTTTTCCCCAACAACATCAGCATAGTTTAGTCAGTTTTTTCGCCGTCAAAATTTCCTCATGAAATTGGGATGAAACCACTCCGGATCACTAGCATCATAGTACATGTCTTCCCACCCAGAAACTAGGGGTTCCATTTAGTTCTCAGTCAGGTTCCACATATTATCAAATACACTTTGAATATGGTAATTTCATTCCCAAATCATATACATAAAAACATCCCACAAACATACTTTACATTTCATTTATTAATCAATAATCCGCTTTATCATTTCATAAAATAATTTCATGAAGTATAACGAGGCTTTGCACATACTATCCATTCAAAAATGATCTTTTAAGGTAAATCACCCATCATTAACATATCAAACCAGATTTAACCTCCCTAACACCATTTAATAAATCAATTACTTGTACTATAAAATTGATCGAAATGATAGAACATGTAGTACACATAAAAACTATTTTTACATGAAAAATACAAAATGTGACTTTATGAATTTTTCACAAAAACAACATTTATCCAAAGAAACAATTACCCTATTCATAAACTGGTGTAAAAACACCCTTATAATAAATTAAAAATTTACTTAAACCCATCAAATACTCTTGTTACATATTCAAAACCCATCTATTTCTATAAAGGTTCCAAACGGTGCATTTAATGAGAACACATTACAAGAAGACCTAAAAACAAAACTCACTTCATTAAAAATCCCCAAACCATATTTTTTCCCAAAAAAGTAATCCAAAAACATTTATTCACATGCATCCAATATTTTTCATAAGCCAAAAAAAATCATTTTAAATCACCTTGAGCACCCAAAATCCAATTTTTCACTTTCCTGAAAATGAGGCATGAAACATTTAATAAAAAAAAACTATATTTAATAATAAAAAATTTATAATACCAAATTTTCATTACAAACATTTATTTAAATAGATGAACCATGTTTTAAACATTATCTGTTAGGTGAGAAAGCAAAAATATCATTTAAACAAACACTTAGTGTGCACTAATTAACCAAAACAACTCAATTTTCACGAAACAAGGCATCAACTACCATTATTGAACACTAAATAATTAAAAAAATGTTGATAAAATACCTATAATTAATATAAGGTGAAAATAGAAGAAATAGTTTAATCATTAATTATAAAGGAAGAGTTTGGGAGAACCTACCTCAATACCATAGTGGAAGGGAAACGCAAACCTAATAACACCTTGTGAGGGTTTATAAACACTAAAAATATGAATACCAACCCCAAATGTGCAAAAACAACAATCCAAAATTATGTAATAACATAACCCTAGTACCTTCATTACTAGGGGAGAAGATAAATCCCTTAAAAATAGAAGGAAGAGGAGAAAGGAGATGGAAACTCAACTTGATAACTAGTGAAGACATAATAATCACTTATATCAACACCCATAGGAGAGAGGGAATGGATTTTCACTCAATGGATATGATCTTAGGTATAAAAGAACCATAGATAGAATATTTTTGATGAAAGGAGTAAAAAAATGAATGATTTATGAAATAAAAATTTAACCTTTACAAATCTAGATGATTTGAGCATCGTTGAAGATGTTTTCTCTAATAACTGATGAAGATGAGATCTAAAAAGGGAAAATAGAACATGGGGTGCTACTAGGGTCTTTGGCTTGAGTGAGAGGTGTAATTTCAGAAAGAAATTAAAAAACAAATAATATATAATTTCAATAATTTTTTTAAACTAGAAATGGAATCATATGCAAGCCCAATACCTAAATAAATAACTCATATCCACCCTAATTATAAATTACTAAGGAGTAAAAATGGTTATTGTGGTTTTAACAGGTCATGAGATTCAAATTGGGATGTTTAATGGCTGAAAGATGTCAATAAAATAAATAAAGTGTTATAAAAGAGACAAATTTTGTTTTTAAATATGGAAATGAGATCACGGTTTGGCCCAAATCTTGATGTAACCACCCTTTTCTCCAAAAATCCCAAAAAACGCTATGGGAAACCCATTGTAGGATGATAAGACATATATTTCACTTCAAAACGCAACATTCATAACACCCAAACTCAATAAAAGGATTAGTATTTCCAATAATATAGATCAAAACCAAGGCATGAAAAACTGGGTGTGAAAATTCTCCCCACAATTAAATATTTTTACCCCTGGAAAGCTATAAAACATTCTAGATGATTTATCAACACCTATAGATTCCTCCTCAACTAAATCTGTTATCTTAATCCATGTAAATTTCACCCACCAAAACAGAACTTAATATTATTTCCCAAAATGGTACATCAACTCACAACCACTTCCCAAAAATGAATTGAAGGATCAAGACACTCATCCACAACCGATCCAAGACTATATTGTAGGATATTCTCTTAAATTTCCCAATAACCACCCCAAACCAAAGAACATTAAGAAATCTGAAGACTTTACAGTGGGACAATACTAAATCCCAACCATTAAAAACCAACCAAATATGACCAAATATGATTTCCACATAATATAGAATTGGGACTCTCCCATAGAGGCCAACCAAAACACCCTTATAATGGCCTACCAACCTAGGCCATGAAAAACCCAACATGATCATTTAATCCAATATCTCCCAAATGGAGGGGAAAATAACATAGATAAAACCACTCGCACAGATAAAAAACAACCACTACACTTGGATGGGATGGAATGGGGGAAATGATTGTACTACTAAATCCAAATCTAAAAACCACCCACCACTCTTCACCTATGTATGGAAAAAATCTTATACCACACCCGATTCACATGGGTGGTCCATACAAGAACAGTAGCCTCAATCTCATATCCATGATTTTATAACCATAGGCACTTCCTGATGTGTAATTCCCCCACACCCTTTGCGGAAAAAGGAAATTCATAGTGATGATAAACCATAGTATAAATGCCAAAACCTTCTCTCTGTAACAGTGGAGGGACAAACTTAACCAGAATCCCCCTATCACTAGGATTCCTAAATACATGCCAGCTTCACTCTGAGACATATGGCTAGAGCTCTGATTGTTCAAGCATCCACTACCTTGTAGTCAGGAGTTAAGGATCATAATACCCCCATGAAACTCCCAGTCTCAAACAAAACACCTTCATCGAAAAATAGATTTGAAAGATATACATCACCATTCTCTCACACTCTGAATGATTAGTATAATTAATATGGAAAAGGGATAATCCCATAAATATCAATGAGAACAACTTCCACAACCAAGATAATCACCATGTCAGGAAGGTGCTTTAATCCATGACCAAACAGCTCTCTATTCCAAAAAAACAAGCTAAGGAATTATTAAAACAGCTATATTTAACCCCGTAAACGAATCCTTAGGATTATCAACTATAAATCTCTCAAATGGAGAACCATCCATGGCCAAATTAAAAAATACAATAGATTTTAGAAACCTATTAATCATTACTCTAAAACCTAGCCACTAATAAAATCCCATCTCAAGACACAACAAGAGTATGACTTCCATAACACAAGGATTCATACTGAATAAACAAAACATCTAAGACATTGAAAAACCGGCAACAAAACCATTGGTTTATAAACAAATGACACAATTTTCTCTCAAGCACTATTTAAAAACAATCAATCTTGGTGGATTTACACACTCACAAATGGTGTTTCAATAGGTCTCACTCACATGCCCATTTACATGTCACCCCAAACACCAAACCACTATTACATATCATCCATCCATCCAAATATCCATAAAACATTTCATTTGTGCACCCATGAAAACACCAAAGGATAAAACAAAAAAATCCTTCCAAAAAAATCATGTACCTTCCAAAGGAACACTAACCACGAAGTCCAAAACCCTTTTCAGATTTCACAAAAAAACCATGCTTTATCAAGAACCATTTTTTTAAAAACCTACCCCTTTTCATTTTCAACAACATTAAAAACAACCAATATACTCCAAAAAAACACTTACCATTTTAAAAAAATTAGCAAGGTCTCCTTTCATAATCTGATGGACACAAAGAACAAGAGCCTTTCTAGGAAAACAAAAACAACTAAAAACCAATTTCAAAAAACCAATTCATCATATAAAAACACTTTTAAATAGCCCAAAAAACCCTATTTTAGTCATAGTATCTGTATATCCTTAAAATTATACTCACTTTCAAAATATATTATTTTAATAAACCACTAGTTTAGACTAGGAAAAATCTAATCCCATTAAATCATTTTCAGATTATTCTCAATATTTGTTTTAAAAAAACCTACATTTCAAAAATATAGTTTTGTCAAATTTTAAAAACCAATTTCCACAATTCTCAAAAGAATATTTTAAAAATAATTTTTGAGTTCAAGAAAGGTCTAAGAGACCCAGAAAAGGGAACTAGTCTCAGTGTGTGACTTGACCATATGGTTGGCGGCCACATGCTAAACCCACCACCTATATATAGAGCCTTCTCAAGACCATTCCCCAGCTCCACATGGATTTCCAAGACCATTGATATCACATAAACATATTTTCCAACTCCCCTTTCTATATCCCTACACAAAACAATCAATAATAAACAAGGACACAAATAAAACTGAACATCCCATTGAAATACAAGGATTAGAACGAGAAACTGTTCATGACACTCTTCCCGCAATTACCCCTATAGTCCTGAAAATAATACTCCATCTAACATTAAATCCCCCCAAAATAGCAAATGTTTTCTATAAATAAAGGTATGCTAGGATCCAACCAACATTGATACCATTTTGTCAAAAACCGGCCTGAGTCGACCCTAAACCGATCACCTATACCAGCCCGTGAAAAGTTTTGAGAGGCATTCCGAATCCTCTAGGGATAGTGAAAACACTAAGGGAATTAGTAGAGTGACACGTGAATTATTTCTCCCCGATATAAAAAATTAATCAAAAAGATGAATGCAACAATGATCCCAATAATTATTAATATTAAAGTTGAATTGATCATTATTTCCACATGGAAGTGAATGTATAACTAAATGAAACAACTCATCCAACCAAACCTGACATCTAAATTTCTTCATCTGATCCCTCTAGTAACCCTCTAACACAATGATCACATGTCTTCCATGTAGAAAAAACTCAGGTTGTAACCTACACAAGGGATTAAAATAGAATAAGACTATAGTAATCAGTATTAAAACTTTGTAGGTTAGCCTGCTATTTTATCCATAATGCACTTCCTTTATTATAAAAGAAACATAAATTCCATGTTAAAAATAAAAAATAAAAAATAATGTTTTGCAGACATGGTTCTATGCTATAATCATTATAAAATAAAACGGTCATTATTTTTCATGACTAGGAAATTATATTAACTTATTTCATTGAGACACAACATCAACATTAAGACATTTTTCAAGATAGCTGCTTTAAAGAATGTACATTTTAAAATAAAACAAACACTACTAATTTTTTTAACCAAACCCACTACATGATGATAGTGAGTACAAAAATGATGATGAGCACTAGTCACAGGAACATCCCTAGGCACTAGTTCATTGTGGGCCCCAAGAACCTCATATCTTAGTGTAACAGTAACAACAAAAAATATCAGTTCTCATGCATGAGCCACTTGTAGGGAACAAATACTCATACCCTAGTGGTCCCAAAAATAATCATAATATTTTATTTATTATTTTCATTTTCAAACGTCATACGTTAATCATGGATGAAACCACTATGGATCACTAGCATACTAGTACACGTGTTCCCACCATGATACCCTAGTTTCTCTTTAGTGATAAATCAGGTCCAACATATTATCAAATACTCCTTTCACATGAAATTGACATTCCAAAATCATATATAAAAAAAATCCCAAAATCATTCTTCATATTTCTTTAACGAATCAATAAACCACTTATAATTTTCATAAAATAATTTCAAGAAGTATAATGAGACTTTTCGTATAAAATCCATTCAAAAATGATTTTATGTGGCCAAAAAAATTAACATTACAATATAAAACCATATTATAAATCCCCAACACCATATGATAAATCAATTCCACGGATGATAAAATAGATCCAAATAAAACAACATGAAATACACCTAAAAACCATTTTTACAAGAGAAATTCCAAATGATCCATTAAGCATTCTTCCCTAAACAAACATTTATCCAGAGAACCAATTCCACTATTCATAAAGAGGTGTAAACACACCATTTTCAGAAATAGACAATTTACATATACCAATCAAAAACTCAGTTTACACATTCAAAACCCATCCATATCCATAAAGGTGCAAAATAGACCATTCACAGAGATCACATGGCCAAACACCATAACAACCAATACTCACTTCATTATAAAACCCAAAACCATATTTTTACCCGCAAAAAGAGCCCAAAAAAATTTATTCACATGCATCCAATAATTTTCATAAGACAAACAAATCATTTTATATCACCTTGATCTAGAATAATCCAACAGGGCACATTCTCGAAAATGAGGAATGCAGCAATTAATAAAACAAACTCAATTTAACACTAAAAATGATATAAAACAAAAAATTCATGAATTGTTTTTATATAAATAGCGAATAAATTTTCTAAACAATATAATTCTAGTGTGAATGAAAATGATTCATTTAAAAAACAATTCCTGTGTACACTATAACCAAAACAACACAATTTTCACAAAATAAGGAATAAAATCGCTTATATTACACTATATAATTAAAAAAGTGGTTAAAAACAATACCTAGTATACATATAAGGTAAAAAATTCATAAAATAGATGCATAATTAATTATACTGTCAATGATTATGAGAACCTACCTAAAACGGTGGAAATGAAACACACACCCAATAACAACATTCAAGGGTTTATAAACCGTAATCTAAGAATACCACCCCAAAAGAAAAAACCCCCCCTTAAAAATCATGAAATAACATAACCCTATTTCTTTCATGTCTAGGTAGGAGAAGATAGAGCAAATAAAAATTGGAAGGAGGAGAAGGAAGGAGGAGAACGGTGAAGGAAACACACATTGATAACTAGAAAACTATTCATATTCCCTTAGATCCATACATATAAATGAGAGGTAATGGCTTGGAAATCAATGGAGAGGCTCATTTTGTCAGGGATAACTAGGGAAAGAATAATTGGGAGGAAAAGAGTAAAAAATGAATGATTTATGAACAAAACTATTTACCTTTTCAAATCTAGAGGATTTGATAAACCTTGAGAATGTTCTCCGTAATACCCAATAAAGATGTGGTCTAAAGAGGGACGATGTAACATGTGGGTGATCCTAGGGGTTTTGGAATGTATTGAGAGGTTGAATGACCAAAATATATTAAAAAATGAATAATATATAAATGAAACCAAGTACTTTTTAAAAACTGTAAATGGGTTATTGGGTTGGCATAATATCTGACTAAATAACACAAATACACTGTACTTATGAATTCCTATGGGGTAAAGAATGATATGGTAGTTTTAATAGGTCATGGGAGGCCAGGTGGGAAGTTTTATTGTTGAAAAATATAAAAAAGAGTTATATAAGAAACAAAGTTTCATTTTAAATCTAGAAATGGACTCATAGTTTGGCCTGAGTCTTGAAGTAACCACCCTTTTATACAAAAAACCATAATCAAGATATGGGGAACCAATGGTAGTATGATTATAAATATATGGAATAACAAAAATCAACATCCATCTCACCCAAAACCCCTGAAAAGAATCCAGATTTCGAACAAATCATTTCAAAATAATGACTTGAAAACCCAAGGGTGACAGATCTCAACTACTCGGTAAACCGAAAACCTGGAGATATAAATAAATAATAATTTTTAAGCATAACATGAACATAAAGTTATGAAAAAATGATAATATAATTTAAAATTCAACACCAATAATTAATATTCCACAATCAAGAGTCATGACAGATGTCCTTGATGGTAAAAAGATTTTAATAATAAATGTATCAATGATCATGAACAATGAGAGCATAAATTTAGCAAAAGACCATGTCCTAAAAGAGTAGAATAATGTGTGGAAAGTCATAATTATTGGAATATTATGTTGATTGTTTGAACTAACATATTCGCAACATTCACGTATTGGGATAAACTCCCATGTTCCTACATTGGTATTGGGATAACTATCATTCACTATCCTCTCATATTTGGAAACAATAACATGCACACTCTTTTAGGCATGGGATAACCTTCCATATTCCCTCTGATCTTAGAAAACATTAATATTTACTGAATATTAAAGAGGGATATAACAATCAAACTCATACTTGGATTATAATGTCGACACCAATTATTTGTTTACACCATAACCACACATAATTAGTTTATAATGGAAAACCCATAAATCAAAAATTCATGTTCCAGAGTAGTATAGACTTAAAAACCCATTTTTATTATATCACTTTTAATCAAAATAACCATGAAATAAAACATCATAATTTTTATCATTATTAACTCAATGAAAAGAAATTAGTTCAATGAAATTATAAATAAAAAAATCAAATTAAATCAAGAGAAATAATAAGGATAGAATAATTTGGAAAAAATCAATGTTAGAGAAAATAAATATAATAATGTTTATTTCAATATAATAAAACCATTTATCATAATATTCGTTTCTGGTAGGGAAAATATACATTTATATTGAAAATTTTAAATATAAAAATACAAAAATATTGTGAAAAATATTTTATTTAAAATAATCACGTAAATGTGTAAAGTATAATCCGAATAAAATAGAACTTATAATACTGGTAAAAGTAATTCATTTTTAAAATGTTAAAACAGCAATCCCTTGTAAACATTTTGTAAAAACCAAAAGTATATTTCATGGAAACAAAATTACATTCTATTTAAACATATTTAAAGAATGAAAAATATACCATAAAAAATATTAAATGACCTTTTAGTCATACAAAAAGAGAATTTGTAACAACATTTTAAAGATTATTGAAATGGAAGAGACAATATCCATGATCAAAAGCGATATAATGTAAGATTCTAATTAAAATTATTATTTTTATTATTTTAATTAAAATAGTAGAAAAAATAAATAAGGAAATACATAAAAATTAATATAGGATAGGTATACATATGTGGTTTATGTAAATTATTATCCAATGCGTTCCTCTAATGGAACCCTGAATATAAGAAACCATATGAATAAATGTTATTGTATTACAAATCCTTTACCAAATTGGCATCATTTGAATAAAATGTAATCGAAATAAATAATTTTACATGGAAATATAAATCCTATAAAATAATTGATGTAAAATTTCCATATTCATTCATGGGGAAGTAGTTATAAAAAAATGAAATCATGGTGCTTGGCAAGAAACGTGTCTCATGAATATGAGATTGAGGAAAAGATGACCCATAAAAAGGCCATGAAATTTTATTTGATAATTAATCCATAAATTTTCAATTTTCACATGCATAAAACATCATATAATGATGGAAAAACAACATAATAAAATTTTATAAAATTTTAAAAATAATCATGGAATAAAAAATTTAATGTAGAGTAATAAATAAATAAAGAAAACCCTTTCTTAAGAAACCCATTTTTTATTTTTTAAAATTTTATTCAAAAACCCCCATGAAATAAATAAATAAAAATGAAACTTTTCATTCCATAAAAATATGGATATTCATGATAAAATGTATCAAAAAGGAAGTATATACAAGTAACAAATTATTATTTTGCTAGAAAATTAAATGATTCCTAAAGAAGACAATTTTCGATGATAAAATCTTACCACCAAGATAAATTTTGAATGAAAAACCTGTGGTTGATAAAATTTTAATTATAAATTTATATACCATAAAATAATAATTGTCCATAATATAAAATTTAAACTGTGTTGTTTATACACATTATAAGCATGAATAGGAGTATACCATCAAACATGTCTCTATGAAACAATATAGAGACTATGAACACTTACCTAATGTTAAAAATAATTTATATGCTATATGAAAAGATGTACAATAAATTTATATCAGTTATAATTCATTAAATGTACGAATTTTTTACTTCTAAAGTGATATATGATCAAATTTCAACATTTGAACAAGAGTTTTTAAATAATAATTCATTATGTTTTCCATTTCAATGTGATAGATTTTAGGTTTTCATATATAATTCCTTTGGAAGTTAATGTCCATGGAATTTTACCATGATTTCATCATCCCTGGAATAATAATCACATATAATTATTATACTTAACCATTATATACAAATATTTATTTGTGTATAACATGGAATTGAAAAAGAAATTACAATACTTTGTTGGGTCAGTAGTCTATATTTTGGTACGATTGATATTTCTACTATATAATGGTTGGATCAAGATAAAAAAATGTTAATTACAATATATATAATTATTTTTATGTTATAATTATCAAATATATTTTTTAAATATATCCTTGTTACTATGTTTGTAGATGCAAAAAGAAAAATGCATCACATCACTTCTTGGAGTTGGTCATCCACTTGTACACATAAGCCATACATTTCATTCTTATTTAATGGGGAATGGGTTTTATGTGGTTGTTAAATATTAATAATTACATATGAATATATATTTTTTTATTTATATAACAGTTTTTGATGGAAAAAATGGGTTCATAAAATATGAAAGAATAAATAAAATTAAAATAACTCGGTTATATTTTAACTTATTCTTTTAAAGACCTCATTTATCATCCACATTACACATTGAAATATTGATCTTAGAAATAGACCAGAGTTTGTACGATGAAGGTATAGAATATGTTATGGTTTATTATTAGATATTTTATGAGATTTGACTATATAATAGGCGAATAAATAAGGGGAGAATACATTGATTTATAAAAGAGGGAGAGGAAAAAAATGGAATTTCCTAAAATATTAAAACAGTATAATGAAATTCTATCTAAAAGTGGATAAAATTTTACAATAATTTGTTTTTATGTTATCAAAGATGAAAGATATATTAAAAATTAATAATAATAAACTTTTATGTGTAAATAATTCCAATTTCACTTAGTTTAACCCGAATAAAACAGTTTTAACATTTATATGGGAAAACACTTTACTAATTTTACTATTCATTATGATGAAATATGAAGGATCCCTTATTAAAAAATTGTAACATGATTATTTAAAATACTTGATCAATTTTATAAAATTTATTTAATATATGGATAAATTCTAATTTTCAAATAATTATGAAAAACAGAATTGAAAATTGTTTTAAGATAAATGCATTTTCTAGAGTGAAACTATGTATACTCTTACTCTGTTCCAAGAAATTAATTTGAAATATATGTAAAACAATATTATAGAATTTATAGTCTTAAAATTATATTGTAATTAGGAATAAATTATTATTAATTTATTATATTATGATAAAAACACATTTCATATATAAATATAGTTTTTAAAAAATGATTTTTCCAAAAAAATTATCCTATCCAAAAATAAATTACTATATATATTCCTATGTAATTACTATGAATATTTATAATTGAATAAAAATTAAATTAATTTATTATAAAATAAAAAAATGGAAGTTTTAAATTTATTCATCTTTGTAAAAGTAAATAATTATCATGAAAAAATTGAATATTATACTATTCATGTAGAAATAACTCTCTATGGAAAAATATGAAAATGTAATCCAAATTTATTTTTGAAATTGAGATTTAAAATGATAATATAATTTTATAAAATAAAATTTATAAAAAAGTTTAAAATTCTTCTAATGTATATAAAAAATACTTTTTTAGGATATATATTCTTGATGTATAAAATGGGTTTTCTGAAAATTCAGAAACTATTTATTATAGGTTAGTCAGTGTATATTAATTTCATAAAATGATTATATATATTTTTATATAATTATGTTATTCATATTCATACCAAAAATTTAATGTCTTTGGTATAATATATTAATAATAAATATCAGCTCGGTGTCTCCGATCGAGTAAGCTATCGAAATGTTACAATTTAATTAATGAAAAATATACTCTAAAATCATGTGGACTTACATTCTCTACAAAATAAATAAAATATTTCATTTAACTTTATATTTAATTCATAAATGATTCAATAATTGAAAATTTTCTATTTAAAACCCAAATCTTATAATGGGTTAATAAAAAGTCCATTTAAGAGGGGATGTTGAAAACATAAAGGCTATCTGAAATAATAAATACTTAGTTCCCATATATGGAGAAAAATAGGTGTAGGGAAAATATGAAAATAGAGGAGAATTATAATTTCAAAAGAATAATAGAGAGTGATATAGAACATAGACATGATAATGTTAATGACCATAAAACTAAAAAATGACTTTGTGTATATGACTGTGAATTCTTGAGAAATTACTATAAAAGGAAATCATTTTTAGTATCATGGTCATTTTTCTAAGTGTAGAAGAATTATTTTAAAATGGAATACGAGAATATAAATTTAATTTATTTTTTATGGTTCAAAAATATAATTTCATATTTTGATAGCACATTTCAATTAGTTTCTACCTCAAATCATACTATATTACATAGATTAATAAACAATAAATTTTTTTTATACAAGGTGAAGTTAAAAAATTATATTAAATCAAATGAACTAAAAAAAGAAATATATATTCATCATTTCAATAATTATTTATTAAAAAACGAATTAGTATAATATAAGATAAATAATATGAATATACCTTCTCTTTAGAGATTATTCTCTAGGATTCCAATAAAAACATTTCTACTAAATTATTTCCACAAATAGATTAATTCCAAAACTCGTTAAGGAATTATTAATAAGTACTCATAACCAGAATATTTAAGAAAAAGGTTGAACATTTTCCAAAATAAACATATCTTTAATCCCTAAACATCATAAATTAAATACTTATGTAAAATTACAAACATGTTAATACATAGATAATATATTCCCCTAAGACATTCTCATGACATGATTCACCATAAAATATCAACTGAAAAATATTTTTAAAAAACATGATCCATAAAGATATTCCTTATAAAAAACCATTTATTATCTGATATATTCCATAAATACAATAATTAAATAAAATATATCAATGATTACATAATTAATTTCTTATTAAATCACTAATTAAATCCATGGTTAGTAAAAATATTAAAATTAATATTATCACTATCAACTAAGTTTATTCCCTGCTAGTAATTTCTCATCATTAGGCATATATAATGAGTTATATATCCCTCAATAATTATGTTGAATAAATACACCCATACCAATAAGTCACTTTTCTAGGTTATCAGATTCATTATACATATTCTTATAAATCCATAATGAGTAACTAATACATAAAAATACACAGATTTTTCATGATTATTATAATCATAATATCATTGATAAAAAAAATTAACAAAATAATTCTTGAGTACTAAAAAAATCGAATCAATCATCACACTTAAACAAATGAAATAACATATGTGCCAACATGGGCTAGGTTTTTTCCCTAAGATTTTAGAATCAGCTCTAATAATTATGATTCCCCTCGCTTATAATACATTGAACACTAAATGAGACATTTGTATTTATTTTATTTCTCTCTAAATAGAAATTTATTTTTACCTAGAAATTACTAAATATATATCCTTATTCTCTACACCAAAATAATCATCGCATTCATTTGAGAAATTTTAATTTTTTCTTACAAAAACATTCTCAGTATATTAGTTGATATATTATATTTCCACCATAGTATTTCTAAAACTCCAATCTTCTCTTATTTGGTTCATTGATAAGTTACATTTATTAAAATTTTTAACAATATATTGACATTGTTATTAATGAATATTTTAAATCTTTTAATTCCATGTACGATTTTATTTTATTTTTCTTTTGAGGAAAATCATTACATTATCCATTTTTATTAATGTTAAAAAAAATTGATATGATTTCTTAAATTAACTAAAATAGAAAAATATACTAAGAGAAACAATAATCAAAGTGAGTAACCATATGATCCTGAAAAATACTTCATCGAATTTCTAAATTAGGATATAATATTTCTCATTTTATGAATCCATATGCTTAACATTTTTTCAACCATGTTCGTTATCAATTCATTCCCTTTTTAATGGTTCATAAATAAAATTTGAATAAAGAAATCCATTTCACCTTAGAGTGTATATCCAAGATTTTTGTATTAGTTCAACTCATCATGCACCAGTGGAGAGAGATTTAATACCCAAATTTTCTCATTTAATGTTGTTACCACATGGTGCATCTATGCTATAACAACTTCCACATTCAAGTATCTATATATGGATTAAGAATCTTCTGAATACACTCTCCATTATTTACCATAACATTTCATGTTCATCTATGCATAGTCATATCCTTTGGGTAATCTGTAATTTTTTTCTCATCCATGTTTTCAAAACTAACTAAGCCTTACTCTGATTACAACTATAACAACCCAACACTACAAACATAAATAATACATCATTTTACTTAAATATTAATTATAAAAAATTATGATACACATTAGAACTATAATGGTTTACTATCTTTAGTATCAAGGATACATAAAAAAACGGAACACAATGTATCAAAATAATCTCTTATTAATTTTATGAAATTAACAACCTTTCATAGATATATATTATAAAAAACAATTCTTTATATCCCATGTAAAGGGAATAATAATAATGGGTTTGATAAATAATCACTATAGGTAACCAGTGATATATCAACCAATAGTGATTTTTAACAACAATATTATCATATTTTTTTGAGAACATGATAGTATCTTTTGAATATAATATTCTAGAATTCATAGACCATAACGTTTCGCCACGAAATAATTCAAGGTAGTTTTTAATATATGAATCCTAAATTAGTAAATTAAAATGACCCATGATAGAAGAACATTGGACTATGATGTCCACGACCTAATAGGAGGGGGAGATGTCAATTACATAATATGTGCGGATGCATACCTGGGGGAATAAAAAAGAGACCCCAAACCATAAGAAATGGGTATATGAAAATGGTAAAGCCCATTCCCAATGTGCTTGACATGACCACATAGTTTGGGCCCATGGTTACATAAAATGTGTTCCAAATATGTGGGATCCAATTTACACCTGATACAAAAGGTTTCGACCCCTAGTACCCAAGAACTCCAAGAATTCACTCAAAGACAAATAATACATAGAGGAATATGTAACAGTGACCCAACGAGTGTAAAAATTATCAAAAAAATTATTTTGATGATATTAGATAACATATATAATTTTTATTATAACTATGGAATTTATTTTTCCCAACTTAAATCTTGAAGTAAGATAATTTATTTTAAAATTAAACCATCTTGCATGATGAAAAATAGATTATCCCATGTGATAATTCATGTAATTATAAAATTTTATAATATTCTAATTAAACATGGAATTGAGTACAATGAAATAAATTATATTGAAAAATATAATGTTGAACATATTTTACAATTTAAAACCATATATTTTTTTTCATTTTTTAAATGTTGGAATTTAAATGAAAAATCTTTAAAAAGATCAATATTTTTCAATTTTCATTGAAAGATTTTTCAATTTAGAAAATTATTTTAAATAAAAAAATTATTTTTATGAATTTTAAATTTTAAAAATGAAGATTAATTTTTCAAATAGGTATTATAAAATTGGAAAAATTAATTTTGATGTAAGTTTTCAAAATGCGACAATACCATTTTTGTAAAAAAAATACACATTTTTGTAATAAAATTCGATTGAATTTTGTCAATTTTTTTTAAAAAAATAATTACAGTGCAAGATTTTTTTGAATATATCATATAAAATTTCTTGTAATAATTTTCCAAAACAAATATAATTAATTAATTTGTTTAACATTTTTTGGAAAAGAAAATTTCTTCAAAAAATATATTATTTATTTTCAAATTGTTCTCATTTTAATTTCTATTATATTAGTCACCAAAAAAGCATTTCAGGTATACCTTTAAAAAATTTATTTTTATATTTTTGGTAATCATATATATACCCTATATTACAATGGATAGATAATTACTGTCATGTTAACTAGTAATATTTTAATATTATTCCATGTCTTGTAAAAACTCATTTTTCTGTTTCTCAAAGTCTTTGAAGAAAAAAAATTTGAAAAAAATTCATAAAATCCCATGGTGTTACATTAAAACAAACTTACATGATTCCAATCCACAGAATTTCATCCTTTTCATGGTAAACAAGGTTTTAACACTTGAAATTCCATTTTTGGGAAACCCACATTATTAAATTTGATTATAATAAAAAATCATCAAAATAGAGATACATATGTTAGTTTTTAATCAATAATAACACATAACACAATTTCCATATATGATAACATTTTTGGTAAGTGTAAACATAGTGGTATTAGAGAAAACTAACACCCAAAAACTGATAGAGGGTGATAAAGATCTTGTATAAGAGAATGCTAACGATTAGATGTCATAAATATGGGATAGGTGAATGGTATTTTTATTCATCATAAATGAAGGTATATATTTTAAATTTTATTTCAAAATAATTCTATAAAAGTTAAATATTTCTCATGAGAATATATACTTACATTATGGAATTCTATTCCTTAAGCACAATGTAATGATTTAGCTGTTCCTTGATAAATTTACATATAATATATTACTCGATTAGATAAATTTTTTATTAATGAAGAACTATCAGATAATAAAACTCCTAATTGAATTATGTGTCATTAATTATATATAAAGATATTATAAAAATAAATTTTATCAAATGTTATCAAATGTGTATAACTATCCATATTCTGAAATAATACATTTATCTCTAAAACTTCAACCAAAGATAAACTTAAAACATAACATAAATGGTTAACATTATGAACCATGCACAATTATAAATTTATAAAAAAGATTAAAAAATTTCCAATGATCTACATAATAATAATCCACCATGTATCATAAAGTAAGTTTCAATTGTAATATACAAAATATGTGAAGACATTGACCATTTATTATTAATTAAAACACATATTCTTTCAAAAATTAACTCTTTACTCAATCATTAACTAAAAAAATAGAATATATTACATATTCCATAAATCTAGATATTTTATAAAACATTTCAAGCATACTTTAAAAAACATTTTCATAAAATAATTAATTATTTACATGGAAATCAATGCTATCTAAATTATATAATCTATATAAATCATATAATTATCTAATTTATTCAAAATTTTCTCAACAGGAGGAGAGTATTCAGGTTAAGATTTTATTAATTAATTTTTTCCAGTAAAATACTTCCTTTCAATTAAATAAAATTTTATGGTCATCATTATAATTTAAAATATTTTTCTTCATACTTAATGGAAGATTTATTCAGATAAATCCTTTTATATTTTATAATTATTGAATTCCAATACATAAACACTAAAATCACTATACGTAGTTCATATGATTTAACATTATTTTCATCAATAACTTCCTCCTTTTATATGTCACTTTTAGTTTCACAATCATCAAAACAAAAACATTACTTGTACCAACTTTCTAATCCCCTTATTTAGCATTCTCTCTAGTAGGATTGTTTTTATAATACCTAGAATTTCCTCAATTATTGTACAGAACCATTAATGATTCCTTAAAGAAAAAATTATTCTAATATATTTCATTATCTAAACATTTCATGTTTCATCAGAAATCGTTTACTCTGTTGCATTTTTCTCTACACCTAAAAAATCTTCTTATTCTTTTGATGCATTCTCTATAGTGCTTATTCCCACGTTATCAACATATATAAAACTAAATATTATTTATTCAATGTTCTACACCACCCAATATATTATAAAACTATTTAATTATCTTCTTTGGTGAGTCTATGAGTTGGTTAAAGTGAAAATAATTAATCATATATCATGATAACGGATTTCGATTAATCAAAATTTCAATAAAATAATTAATTATGAAATTTGTTAGCTCATAAACATATTTTATATCTTATTCAACAGTTATCTAGTTGAATATAGATCTAACAATTGACTAAAAGAAAAGGTAATTGTTTAAGGAACAATATTCATTGTTACAGACAACGTTATCATGAAAAATCACTTATAGGATTTCTAAATCATTATTCCTTATTTCAAATCTATAAATAAATAGTCTTATCCCAGTTCAGTCAAGGTAATTATTTAAATCCTAAATGATAGTTCATATTGAGTTTTTTAATTCTCTAAATATGTCCAATGGGAGTGTCAAACCAGGTGTGTAGTAAGTCTTAGTATTGTGAACCAAGTGATGATCAAATCAAACTCAATATTACCTTTTTAGAGTTATTACTCATTGTTACCACATTGCCTAATCAAAATCCAATTTTATTATTGAAAAATAATTTAATATCCTAGAAATCACTCATTCAATAATTTCCTAAAATACATTGAAATATTTTTATAGTTTCACTAATCGTTAGACATATCATTAGACACATTTCTAGAAATATCTATAGAAATATTTTTAGGGATCTAACTAAACTTTTACCATAATATATTCCAAAGGTTAACTAAAACATTCATCTAAAACCAACTAAAAATAATTAGTATTATTTGAAATAAATATAACAAATTTTAGATTAATATTCAAAATATCTCATAAAACACACCCATGGACCATTATAGATTAGTGCATTTGGATAACAGAAATATAATACTCATATTTCATGAATGATATCTAACATCTACCATAATTATTTTCACACACAGTACTCTTCTTAGGGTCACCCTACCTAAACCAATATTCCATACCCCGACACATTGGGTATCAAGCAGTAACTTCCCCAAGACCACCAAAATAGGATAGGGGATAGAGAAAATCAAGGAATGACATAACTTGTTTTGGAGTTTATTCCCTAGTGTACCTATATGCACACATCCAAACATCTCTATGTACAACTGAAAATGAATAACAATGACATTTGAAAATTTTTAGAGAATTAACCATGAATATAAAAACCATTGGGAAGACCAGAGTATGGCATTGTAAACTAACATGGAAAATTAAAAAAATACAAACCGAACCAGAAATATATACCATCCTAAAAATATATAGAATGTAAATGTTGAGAGATTCTAGCACCAAATCTCCAATTTCTGACCACCATATGGGGTTAAATTCACTAGGTATACTTATTATAATTATTAATAACCACCGACCTATATTTCATATATCAATATCGCTAAATGTGTTGAAACATTCCATGTAGTGGTCAGTATATATACATAGTAGAATGCCTTGAAAGATGAAGGAAGAGAAGTAAGAAACATGATAGAAATAGGCACCTCAATCCATAACAAAAGGGAAATGATAAACAATAAAAAATGATTTATATAATCATAAAAAAATATTATAAAGGAGAGAAAGGCGATCTCCGTCTAAAAAATGCAGCCCAGGAAAAGATTATAACATTAGTTTCAATGGTATCTTAATGATACCTAACATCTGCTGCATGTATTAGAAGATGCATTCTTGTGGATAATTGCCTCATGATAGTTACACATAGTCTATTGGCCACAGTCTACAGGTGGAGGAAACATTCCCTTGTACAATAAGAGGCTTCCACTTAGTAGAGAAATAGAGGACCCACACCATGCCACAACCGGAGAGTTTTACTGTATTGGTAAAGGACCCATGCCATGTAGCAATAATATGGTTCGTATCTAATGGTAGAGGACCGAAGAAAATACTATATAGGATAGTTCTAATCAAATGTTTGAGGACCCATTCCTTAACTATTTAGAGGGGTTATACTCTAATGGTAGAGGAAACATGAACTAAACCCATACGAGGGATCAAATCTACTGGTAGATAGATCAAGGACCCATTCCCTAATTATGAAATATGGTTCCACTCTAGTGGTAGATATATAGATGAACCATGCCCATATTATTTTGTAGGTTTCCACACAATAGGTATATAACCCATTCCCTCTCCCATCTAGAGGGTTTCACTCTAATAATTGATAGATATAAGACCCATTCTCTGAATCCACATTAATGTTCCACTGTAATGGTATAGGGCCCATGCCCTGAATCTATAGGAGGGTTCGACTAAAATAAAATATGACCCATGCCCTGACTCCAAATGAGGTTTCCAATAGAGAGGTAGTTTATTCATTCTCGGATTCCATATGAGGGCCTGCTCTAGTGGTAGATAGATAGAGTACCAATTCGTTGATACTACAGGTGGGTTCTTCTTTATAGGTAGAGGATCCATTCCCATTCCAAATAATAGAGTTCCACTAGAAATGTGGATAGATATTGAGAACATAAGATGAATACATGGGAGGGTTTTAATATCTATGTAGGGGACCCATGCCCTATCCTGGAAGAAGTGTTCCACTCTGATGATCTTGTGTGATCACTTCCATCATCATGTATTGCCTAATTATGCTTCACAAATATAAAATCTGGTGTAATATCTCAAAAGAAACTACAATGGAAACTATTAAATTCTACATCATGAAAAAGAACAGAGAGCATTCATAAGGGTCAATGTCTAATTCCATATTATGGTGATACAAGAGGTATAAGTTTCCAAAAAAAGGAGGGTTAAAGACATGTAAGGGGACCCACATTGAATGTATTCCCACACTTCTTCCTGGGTATGTTTCTATTAGTAGATGTATCTCTATCCATGTATCTCTAAATGTAATGTAAAGTGATTACATGGCATGTCTCATCCACCTTGGGTCCTTTGTAAGCTCCTAAAAATGTTTCTGTAGTATTTATCATGTGTTTGTACTCCAATACATGTTATGTACTCCCTCACTGGGTCATTCCTATTTCATTTGGGATAAGTCTTTGTAACCCAGTTATGTTCAGGACCATTGCATGTACGTAGCCATGCCCATGTCGGTGTACTCTAAGAGAACACACTGGGTCTCTAGCACTGAGTCCTACTGGATGTAGGGTTTCCCATATTACATGTGACATTTAGCTCTCCAAGTAACCCTATCACCAACTACCAGTGGAATTCATTGTATATGTTCTTTAGATATTTGGAGTGTAGTTAGTTTTATCACAGAATATCATATCCTCTCAATGTGATCTAGATTCACTCCTTCCACCATGATTTTTTCCAATTATTCATCCAAAATCATTGAAATCCTTATGTTGACAATGTTTTTTGTTACCCATTGGATTAAAAAATAAATATAGTACACCTTAACAAAGCTTGTTCACTATCATCACACCTTCCATTCAATTCTAATTGTCCAGAAATCTCATATCCCTAAGAATCATCACTGTATCCCAAAAACTAATCCCAATCCATTATCAATTCACTAATTATTTCAACACCCATTAATATGACTTGAATTTCGGTGTACGATCATGCTCTATCCCTCCAGTAAATGTCAAACTATGAACCCATAACCAAATCATTGAATATCATAATGAATAATGGTGTAAAAGAAAAAGAATAATGGTGGAAAATATTTTTCCACCCATTCTTGTCCATGAAATACATATTGTTTATAATTTTCTCAGAAATGTTGAATATTGGTGATAAAAAAAATTATATAACAAAATTAATTTGTCTAGGGAACATGAAATGATTCCAAATTGGCACAGATAAAAGAATTAAGAATTATCATGCCCAAGGATTTAATCACAAGGGTATAAATCCACATGTGACACATCATAGAAAAATCAGATAATCTATTTTTGAAGAAAATTCACTCCAATGAAGGTGGAAATTCTGTTAGATTCTGCACATCTCGATTCTCCTATATCAGGTTGTTAATTGAATTATCAATCTTGACTCGCCAATGAGTGTGTTAGAATCAGTTCTCAATGATCCCATGATTATGTGGCTATCCCTAGAGACCCAGCATAACAAAATATTTACAGTTTATTTTAGATTAGTTTATCTAAATTATATTTTTAAACTAATAAATTTATTTATTTTAAATTCACAAGCCAACAGTCTCCTTATCTAAGAACCCATCACTAAAAAACTTTATGTAATTCATAGGATAATCCTGATGCTCTAGAATCATACGTGATCATAGATTTCAGATATGAGACATCACTTAAGAGTTTTCCAATTTTTATTGAAATTTTACGATTATAATATAATATATATTTAATTTTTTATAAAATTAATTAAAAAATACAAGGCTTTGAAATATAATGTCGTATCAATGATTTTCCTTGTAAATAATTATAGGAATTTTTTAATGTATTATAAATAATAAATTGGGAATCTATATTATTATCTCTTTCAAAATTTTGATCCTAATAAAAATAATAATAATAAAGGTAAGGATACTAAGAATGCATTTGGCTCACCCTCTCCCTAGATCACTTTGGCATTATCCCATGCTTCAACAAAAGATGAACCATGGAGGTGAAATTTCAATAAAGGATTATCTTATACCAATCCTTGATGTACATTGGGTACTCCAAAAAAGCAGATCCAAAATTGATGATTATCTCGCCCAAGTTAATAAATTCTATGTGGTTATAAACAAATATCCTCATCTATGACAGTTAAATGAAATCATGATTCATCTACATCTATGAGTGTAAAGATATAAGATATGAATCCTCCCGAACACTATGAAAGATTTAGAAAGGCCTAGTGACCGTTGGGGATAATTTCCCTCTCCAGCCAAATCTTTTCAATCCTAATTGGGGGGAGAATCTCTAGAAAAAATTGTCACCCTAGTTGAACTCCAAGGGCCTACGAAGCTTATTGAAATAATAATTGTTACTATTTTAATCTTCTATCATCAACTCAATGAAGAAATGGAACTACACTATAGTCGTCTACACTGTCACTAACCCAACAAGAGGTTCATCTCCAATCCTATTCTAGCATAATGGTGACCTTTAGGGTCACCCATACAAGGCCTCAGAATGATCCATACCAATAGTAGGGTTTCGTCTATTATTTTACGCAAAATCTTCCAATTTAAAATTTTCTTTCTAGCTTCAGTCAAATGAAAACAAGAAAGCCCTCATCATATCCCCTATCATATAGATATTGATATCTGTATGCCCATCGTTCTAGAGGTGAAAGGTTCCAATAATCCTTATCTATGTCCCAAAATTCATCCTATAGGCCTCTCCACAATCATGAAAAGAACCACACATCATGTTTGGAGATAGTTGTTGAGGGTACCTCATGAAAGAAAATGATCACCCCTTAATAAAACTTCCCCAAAGTCACTGACAAACATTGCTCCCTGAAAGCAATAAAGTGTGCCAACAACATCAGTTGGTCAAATATCACCCATATTGATTCATGTCCTTTAATTATCGATGGAAGAAAATTCATCAAGTATATGGATATTACATACCACTTGCACTTCATGATCACATGAGGATGCAATGAAATGATAAAAAACTGGGATTCATCTTTCATCTGCTGACAAGTGAGGCACTGTGAGATGAACTCAGCCACACTCTATCTCATGAAATCTCACCTAAACTATCACTAATGGTATCTATAAATCCTCTATACATAGGGTTGTACTCTCATAGGACATGTATGAAACTATTTTATCACATCTATAAACATCATTACAAGGAACATTGTCTATATCATTAAAAGGATGATGTGATTCCCTTATTCAAAAAATTCTCCCAGAGATTCTTGTGGGGATATGTTGTCATGTAAGACCTCTAAATCATTGTCACCAAAATGAGGCTTTCCCACAAGATGGTTGTGGGAATGAGTAAGCACCATTGACCGATGAAAATTAGAACCATCCCCATCAACTATGGTTAGTTGTAAGGAAGATAACTGTTGGGGTGATTCCTCTACAAAACGATTCGGAGAATTAGTTCAAAGGGAGTCTTCCATTTTGTTTTCCTTCCTAAGATTATAGTCTATTTCATAGAAATGTCCGAATAGGAACTCCATCCAATGCATCTATCACAGTTTGAAGTCTCTTTACATGAATACATAACTAAGAATCTAATGGTTGGAGTGAAAAAATCATTACCCCAAAAGTTAGTTCCTTCCAATCCTCTATGTTAAGAATACCACTTCCAACTCTAGGTTGTGATCTACGTAGTTATACTATTAGGGTCTCAAATACCATGAAACGTATATGATCACTTCCAACCACTACATCAATATGAATATAATCCCATCTCCTGGGGTACCATAAGAAAGTACATACTTTATACACTCCCCAAAAGTCTCAAAATACGAACACTCACTTGCCTCAGCCTCAAATCCTCAAAGGCTCTCAAGCACTACCCAGCCTACGTAAATGGATACCCTTTCACTGTTAGGGATTTTAAAGATGATATAATCTAGATATTTCTACCAAAAACCGTTAGTAGTACCCTACCATGGTAATAATCATTTCCACATCAGACATGCTATTGGGTGGATATTATGGAATAACTACGTTGATCTTCACCAGGTCCATAGCTAATCCATGATAAAAAATGACATAACCTTGAATGTGAACCATTTGGATTTATAATGTGAATGTAGGGATATTACCATAAATATTTTTCAATATAAGAAAATCTAGGAGCATCATATAATTTTCAACATGATCCTCCTTTATCATAGATTATATGAGTATGACTATAATTAAGACTAAAAAAATTATTCCAATTAATTCTAGATGATCTGGTTCATCAAATCAATAAAAAATAGGGAATTTTTCACACTAAAATGATTCAATAAAAATTCATATTGTACAAAGTGAAATAAAAACACTAGATCTAGAATTTAACCTCCCAAACACTGAAATGGTAGTTGTAAGACCCAAGATCAAATTTGTAGAATAAACTCACACCTTACAACTGATCAAATTCATCATAAATCCTTGGTTTGTGGTAAATTTTCATTATTATAGTCTTTTTCAGATTGGGATAATATTTACAAATATGAAATATCTTATACTCTATAGTCATAGACAACACATTAGTTGTATTGGAGGACACACTGGGTCTAATAAAACGATTATCTTGACAGTCCTCCAACTGCAAATATGTCTCTCAAATCTTGTTAGAGACCATAAAATATTACATAGAGGATATTATGACACCCCCTTGGTGAAAGACAATGAAAACGTCCATATATCACCTCAGACGTATCCCAGATCATTTTAAGTGAAGAAAACCATAAAATCCTATATGAAACAAGAAAACTATATTCCTAAAGATCCTACTACACCAATGGTTATGTTTTCCAACTGATGGATAATGGGATGAAACCAAATTCTTTAAAAATTAACTCACCTGACCATGAGATCACCCTCACCCATAAAGTATAATTTCATCCCATTAGTGTGAAGATATTTGACCTGTCTATGGTGAAAATAAATATGGACTAGAATCATGGGGAAAAAATTCTTTACCAAGATCACATATTAAGGTATTATCATGAAGGAAAAAAGTTACCATGATAACATTAATCCTCCACATTTTATCTTTCACTCATATGGATAAAAGATATCAATGATGTGATCCCCATAAAAACCTCATGGAAACACTGTTAGGATAACATCTCAACTTAGAACTCCAAATCTAACACTTATATTATTGAGATAAATGAATAAATAACACCTATGCCTATATGTAATGATATTTCATTTTAATAAACATTAATCAAATATCAAATCATCTCTTGTCCTACTACATCAAATGCTTCTACAGCTGGTAGTTATACACAGCCTCAACCAGAAGCTCCTAGAGCCTAATGTGGGATTATTTATGGTGGAGGTGGGAAGAGATAAAAACATCATCCAACAATGAAAAATTCTTCCCATGGGGCCCCAACAACTCCTCAGATAGCTCCACCTCCATTCGGGTTGTCCTTCCCTCACCCAGGAGAACCCATGATCACGAAATTTCCTATATCATGGTGGTACATACTATATCTTTAGACCCTCCTGAGCACATTTAGTTAGCCAATCACATTCCATATGATCGCTCCCATCATATGATTTTTTTTTCACTATTTGGGATACCTAGGACCCATTCGGCAACACAATGATGCATGGAAAAAAGTATGAGTTTTATCATGAAAACATCTCCTAGGATGATATCCTACCTAGTGGTGCATGCTAGATTATATAGATGACTCAACCCTATTATTCCCAATACTATACCCGGATACATACAATACCTAAAAAACTACTCTCTTTGTCACTACCACTCACTCTAACACTATGTCAACTGTGGGAATGTTCATAGGTACTACACTAATAAGGATATAACTATGGAGACCCTTTTCAAAAATATACACTCAGTTGCATCCCCCACAAATCAAATAGAGGCTGTAAATAACATGATTTTTGAACCTCATAGAAAACTCATTAACTATAATCCCACTCAACTACACCTTTGAAGGATCTTTAATCTAAAATGGTCATAATCAGGGGGGTAGTACTCCTCAAGAAATAACTTCTAGAAGTGGTACCCTGAGAGTGTTGACACCTCGATCATCTATTTAAATAATCTCCACCAGAGGTTAGATACACCCTGTAAATAGCCATCTTTTACTACAACCACTTAACTAGTTGATGTCCAGGTAAGACTAAAACTCGTATCACTATATCTATCTAATCATCCACCAACTAGGGATTTGGATCACAAAGTACTCATCCGAATCTATAATTGGAACAAACATAGTGAACCACGGATGCACGAATTATTGGCATAGTATATTGGCATGATTTTTAGCTTGATATGTGGGGGTAATACAACTTTTCAACCTACAGGAAGGATCTTGTAGGAGGAACTATAAACTAAGTCTTCTTCACTCACTGGATTGTCATCCCTGTCAGGAATCAAAAACCTAGATGGTTGTCTTTGTAAAGGAATCCTTTAAATTTAATCCTGAAGCACCATGGTCAGATGATCATATATATATATATATGGAGTTAACTAAATAAGTATAGTCATACTCATCCATAATATATGATGCACATACCACTGACCCCCAAAACTAATGTCTCAATATGTCTAGTTGACAAGTATGTAATTGGACCAACACTGTGTACCTTGGAATA
Source organism: Viscum album (assembly GCA_963277665.1). NCBI lineage: Eukaryota > Viridiplantae > Streptophyta > Magnoliopsida > Santalales > Viscaceae > Viscum > Viscum album. The sequence goes on along the minus strand of OY728134.1, from coordinate 563,573,579 downwards.
AAATCCACACTCGATAAACATTGATTACGTATCCCTAAATCCCATAAATATCTTCATGTATGGAAAAATACAAAAAACTATCAAATAATGAACATCTCTAATAATAATATATCAAAACCTAACCAAACGGGTCTCAAGACACAGATAACCTAAGCCTGCCTCTATTGACCATGGGCTACTGACAAGTGCCGAAAGGGATAACTGATAAGGGAGACCTTTTACTGGTGAACCTATATGAATTTGACCAACCATATAATTTATAATTGAATATTATTAATAATAATAGAATAAACTTTTTGAAAATAAACCACACATGTAAAACCACTGGGTAATACAAGAGAGTGACTGTGTAATCTAAAAAAGAAAAAGGGAAAGTACACGCCCACCTAGAATGATGTCCCAAGCTAACAATATCTGGATAGTCAATTATGAGAGATCCAAGATTCGAATCACTTATCTCCAACCACTATATGAGGTCAAAGACACTTGGGTATACCTATTCTCACAAATAATAACCACTAATATTTAAGTCATCTATATATGAAATGACACATGTGAGAAAAGTGCATGCATGGGTGACTATATACTAACCTTTTAGGACATCCCAAATGGTGAAGGACGAGTTTTAAAAGACATGTCAGTAATAAACATATACACCCATAGAAAAATAGAAATTATTACCAATCAATTGGGATATGTATTCTCATGAAAGAAACCCAAACAAGAGAAAAAATGGATCTCCATATCACATGACAACCTAGGAAAAGAGATTGTAATTAGTTGTATGTGTCCATCAGTGATTCCCAGCATCTCATATATATTATTTATGAAGTATCCATGCAGAGAAATTCCTTTCCAATAATCCCCATAGTTGAGGGTCCACAATATATCAGTTGAGGAAACCTGAATTAGTACAATGGCGGGAGGGGGGGGGGGGGGTTCCACTCTGTATATAGAAAGGGTTCCCAAGAGCTATCCCAATTTCAGGTTTCCACTATATAGGTTGGGGGACCCATTCCCTATCCTAGTAAGAGGGGTATACTCTCATTGTATATGGCCCATGCCCAAAAAAATTAGGAGTGTTCCACTGTAATATAAGAGGACCCATGCCCTAGCTCCATAGGATGGTTCCACTCTAGTGGTAGATAAATAAATGACCCATTCCTTGATTCGACAACAAGGCTCTACTCTAGTTTTTTTTATAGATAAGCGGACAATGTCCTTATTCTCGAAGAGGTTTACACTCTACATGTAGAGGACCCATGCCATATCCTGATAGGATAGTTCTACTATAAATATTGATATATATAGGGCTCATTCCCTAACATTGTATGATGGTTCCACTGTAATAGTATAAGACCCATGCCATGACTCCACAGGTAGATTCCACTCTAATGGTAGAGGACCCTTTCCCTAATAATGAAGATGGGTTCCTCCCTTTTGGTAGAGGACCCATGCCCTAAATCCATATGAGGTTTCTTCCCTAGTTGTAGATAGAAAGAGTACCCATGACGTTATTCTACATGATGGATCCACTCTATAAGTATATGACCCATTAATTATCCTACAATGAGGGTTCCAATCGAAATATGTATAGATAAAGGCCCCCTGACATGAATATTACTGAGGGTTCCACTCTATATGTATATGAACCATGACCTATTACACCAAGATTGTTCACATATTCAACACTATCTGACCAATGTCATTGTTGAGTAATTCTTAACGATGTATCACACTTAAAAAATATTATATATTTCCTCAAAATACTCTATGATGTAAACCTTCATATTTTACATCAAAAAAATCATGAAAAAAAACTCACATTACAGAATCAAAGTCAAAACAATTTAGATACTATAGGTAGAATTTTGATAAAAATGGAGGGTGCATGATGGGTAAGGGGACCCATAAGGTCTACGTTCCCACATTAATACCTAGGATGTCCTTACCAATACCTGTATCTCTATCCATATATACCTATATAGCATGTAACGGGACTACATGGCATGCCTAAGCCACTAGGGGTCCTTCTCATGCTCATTTACTAGTCTGTGTAATATTGTTAGTGCCCATGTACTCCGTTATATAGTGTGTCCCACCACACGGGGTCCTTCCTGTATTCTTTAGGTTCTGTCCATCTACCCTTGTCATGACACAGTATACAAAATGTTATTATCCTTACCAATGTCCATGTACTCTCACAGTACACACCATTTCTCTAACACCTAGTCACATGGCATGTTCTGGGTCCCACATGGTGTGTGGTATTTAAATCTTCCAATAACCCTATCCACCATAGATAAGGGCCTACATAGAATGCGTTTATCAGAATAAACATCATATAGTTGGATTTTTTAATGAATCTCAGGTCATCCCCACAAATTATAGATTCATGCATGCAATCATTTTTTCCACTTATTCTTCACCCGATATCAATGTAATCCATCTCCATACATCATTTTTGGATATTATTTATCTATAAAATAGATCTAGATCCACTGGCATGAAGAACACACATCATAATCACTCCACCCATTCCATTCCAATCATTCCTGAATCCCAGATCCATTGGAATAATGTCACAACCCATCCTAATTGGGATCATGTCCTGACTCACTAATCCCTACTCTAAAAGGAAATGGAATTGTGACTATTTCTGAGTAGGAATATCACTAGTATAGGAGTCCATAACCTATGTACCTATTCACATACACACACATCTTTAAGTCTATAAAATTCATTAATGTGAAAATAACTAAAAAAACATTCTTGAATACATCTAAATATCACATCCATAGTATTACAGGATCTAAAAGATATCAATCAACTCCAAATAAAATTCTAGCACTAAGAGTCAGAAAAATATCCAAAATGAATCTAAAGATAGGGATTACTATATAGGTACTACATGTACATAGCTCAGTTTTTTCTGGTCACACTATGAATCATCTGGTTCTAGTTATTCTAGAAATATATCAAATGGTTGATTATCTTCTAGGAAACAACACGTGCAGGGAAATCCTATTCCATGGTGAGGAGAACAATATCTAGTTGGACACCCTAAAACCATAAATCATACAAAAATGGTATAAAAGTAATATCTAAATAGGTATATCTATAAAATTCGTTTAAAGAAAATATCTATATATATTCATCAAAGACACACTGTTAGAAGGTAAATTACCAGCTGTAATTCCAGCCAAGTATTACATATCATTTATTCAAAAAATTCTATCCTTTAGATCATTCTCCATGATTCTAGTAGAATTAATGGTATTTATCTTATAGTTATTGAATTAATCTTGGTATGTGTTTGTTCTGACCTCTATTCCTTGTGGATGGAACAATATCTGAAGAGAAAATAAAATAAATAAGAATAGAATTTATACTAAAAAATCCTAAATCAATCCAATCCTATAGTATACACGACCCACATATAAATTTTTTTCATCATTGGTATGTGTTCATCATAGAAATAAAAATGGGGAAATATATTCAAATAAAAAAAATTTAACTCAAGATGAACAATTCAATAATGATGATAAATATAGTGATTTTTTCATTGGTAAGGTATCAAAATCTAGTTTCAGACCAATTTTTGATCATCGAATTGGTTGATGTTCACCAAAATAAAATCCTCCAACGCTCCAACCAATGGTTCTATAATGGATATATTATTATTTTTATAACCCATGAATTATCTCATTTCTGTATTCTTAAGAGATTATTTATGGTCATTGTTTCATTATATAAAAATTAATTTTGTTTAATAATTTTATATATTTTTATGCTTACAATGAAATTTCCACAAACATCCAATGGGGAAATAGTTAATTTCATTCTTAGGGTAAAAACCATCTTTTGAAGTCAAAGGAACTCATTTATTTCAAATATTGGCCCCCATTTAGATTTAATTCATATTTTCATGAAAAATACATTCCCATGTTATTTGATATATATAACATATTTCAAATATTTATTTCTGGAACACCATCCCTCAGAATCACATGCTGTCATAGTGCATGATATAAAAAATAGTCCACAAAATATCCATGACTAATAAATGGTAAATAAAAGTAATTAAAAACATTACCTATTTCTTGAAAATAATTCCAATACATTCTATATTCACATATTCATTTTCAACCTGAAATGATGCCATGAGACCAAGTTTCTGATAAAGCTCGATCCTGGCTGACAAAGTCAAACTAATACATTACATGTCGATTGGAAATTATCATGATTAATGATGGGGGAAGACATAATAAAAAAGAATAAAAAATACACAGCCAATTGATATTTTTCAATGAAAACCAATTAGGGATAATTGGGTGAGAAACATGGTATATTAAGGATAGAAAAATTAAATAAACATCTTAATTCTACAGTCGAGCAAGCAATTGTTTCAAATTGGAGTAGATAAATTAATTAACAAAGATAATCCTCAATAATTTAATCATTATCCAGGAAAACACATTTGATGAATCTTCAATCAAAATGGATCATTTTTTGGTTCATGATTTCCTCTCCAATGAATGAGTAATATCCATTGTCTTCGATTTCTCCCACTTCTCCTAGATCTGGTTGTTAATAGATCATCCGATCTTGATTTTACAATGAGGGTGGAAGAGTTTAATCTCAAGGATCCTATGGTTATGTGGATAACTCAGATGATCTTTCATAATATCATATTTATAGAGGTATTAGTATTAGTTCATTAAAATTAAATAATTAATTTAGTCATTTAATTTAATTAAAACACACTTGCTAATAGTGGTTTTAACCAAACACCCTCCGGTGACTGACATTATGTGATGCCTAGGTTAATCCTCACATTTTGGAATCATTCATTATATTATATTTCCATCCCAATACTCCATTTTATAGTTATCAATTTTTTCTTGAAACTAAATGCATATAATATATAATTAATTAAATAATTTTATAAAATTATTTCTCATAATATTAGGTCATGGAATCGTGTTCTCTCTTAGCACATATTTCCGATTTTTTTATGAAATATACCAAGGAAGGATGGGGAGATGTCCATGACCTAATAGGTGGAGATGCATACCTGGGGGAACAAAAAAGACACCCACACCATAAGAAATGGGTATATGAAAATGGTAAAAGACACTTCCCAATATGATCAACAGGACCACATATTTTGGGCCCATGGTTACATAAAATGTGTCTCAAATATGTGGGATCCAATTTACACCCTATACAAAAGGTTTCGACCCCCGGTACCCGAGAACTCCCAGAATTCACTCAAAGAAAAATAATACTTAGAGGAATATTTAACAGTGACCCAATGAGTGTAAACATTATCAAAATTTTTTTTTTGATGATATTAGATAACATATATTATTCTTATTATTACTATGTAATTTATTTTTCCCAACTCAAATCTTTAAGTGAGATAATTTATTTTAAAATTAAACCCTCTTACATGATGAAAAAGAGCGTATCCCATGTGAAAATTCATGTAAGTATACATTTTTTAAAAATTTTATTTAAAAATGGAATTGATTAAAATGAACTAAATTATATTTGAAAAATATATTGTTGAACAGTTTTTAAAATTAAAAACCATAACTTTTTTTTTCATTTTTTAAATGATGGAATTTAAAAGAAAAATCTTAAAATAAATCAGTATTTTTCAATTTACGCTGAAAAATTTATCATTTCATAAATTTATTTAAAAAAAATAAATTATTTTTTTGAATTTTAAATTTCAAAAATGAAGTTTAGTTTTTAAAATAGGTATTATAAAATTGGAAAAATTAATTTTCATGTATGTTTTCCAAATACGGCAATACCAATTTTTGTAAAACAAATACACATTTTTGGCATAAAAATCTATTGATTGTTATCAGATTTTTTTAAAAAATATGATTATGGTGCAATATTTTTTTGGAATATATAATATATAAATTTTATTGTAATCATTTTCCAAAACAACTTTTATTAATTTATTTGTTTAACTTTTTTTGGAAAAGAAAATATCTTCTAAAAATATATTATTTATTTTCAAATGGTACTCATTTTATTTCTATTATATTAGTCACCAAAAAATCATTTCAGGTATAACATTAAAAAAATTATTTTCATAATTTAGGTAATCATATTTATACCCTTGATTCCAATAGCTAGATAATTACTGTCATGTTAACCAATAATATTTTAATATTATTCCATGTCTTGTGAAAACTTGTTGTTGTGTGTCTCAAAGGATTTCAAGAAATAAAAATTTGAAAAACATTCTTAAGATCCCATGGTTTTACATTCAAACCAACTTATATGATTTTAATCCACAAAATTTCACCCTTTTCCTGGTAAACTAGGTTTTAACACTTAAAATTCCATTTTTGGGAAACCCACATTGTAAAATTTTGATTATAATGAAAAATAATCAAAAGAGAGAAACAGATGTTAGATGTTAATCAATAATAACACCTAACAATGTTCCCATATATGATAACATTTGTGGTAAGTGTAAAAATAGTGGTATTAGAGAAGACTAACACCCAAATACTGATAGAGGGTGATATAGATCTTGAATAGGAGAATGTTAATGATCAGAAGTCATAACATTGGTATATGTGAATGGAATTTTTATTCATCATAAATAAAGGTATATATTTTAAATTTAATTTCAAAATAATTCTATAAAAGATAAGTATTTTTCATGAGAATATATACTTACATTATTTAATTCCATTCCTTAAGCACAATTTAATGATTTTGTTGTTCCTTGATCAATTTACATATAATTTATTACTCGATTAGATGAATTTTTATTTATAAAGAACTATCTGATAATAAATCTCCTAATTGAATTATGTGTCATTCATTATATATCAACATATTATCAAAATATATTTTATCAAATGTTATCAAATATGTATAAAAATCCACATTCTGAAATAATTCATTAATCTCTAAAACATCATCAAATGATAAACCTAAAACATATCATAAATGGTTATCATTATGAACCATCCACAATTCTAAATTTATAAATAAGATTAAAAAATTTCCAAAGATCTACATAACAATAATCCACCATGCATCATAAAGTAGGTTTGAATTGTCATATACAAAATATGTGAAGATATTGATCATAAATTATTAATTAAAACACACATTATTTTAAAAATTAACTCTTTACTCATTCATTAACTAAAAACATTGATTATATTACATATTACATAAATCTAGATATTTTATAAAACCTTTCAAGGATTCTTTAAAAAAACATTTTCATAAAATAAATAATTATTTACATGTAAATCAATACTATCTAAATTGTATATTCTATATCAATCAAATATTTATCTAATTTAATCACCATTTTCCAACATGAGGAGAATATCCAGGTTTAACTTTTATTACTTATATTTTTTCCTGTAAAATATTTCCTTAACATTAAATAACATTTTATGGTCATCATTACAATTAAATATATTCTTCTTCCTACTTAATGAAAAATTTCTACAGATAAATCCTTTATATTTTATAATTATTGAATCCCAATACATAAAAATAAAAATCATTATACTTATTTCCTATGATTTAACATCATTTTCATCAATAACTTCCACCTTTTATATGTCACTTTTATTTTCACAATCATTTAAACAAAAACATTACGTGTACCACCTTTCTAATCCCCTTGTTGAGCATTCTCCCTAGTAAGTTTTTTATAATCCCTAGAATTTCCTCAATTATAGTAGAGAACCATTAATGATGCATTAAAGAAAAAATTATTCTAATCTACTTCATTAACTAAACATTTCATTTTTCATCCAAAATCGGTTACTCTGTTTCATTCTTCTCTACAACTAAAAAATCATCTTATTCTTTTAATGCATTCCCTAAAGGGCTTGTTCCCACATTATCAACATATATAAAACTAAATATTATTTCTTCAATGTTCTCCACCACCCAATATCTTAAAAAACTATATCATTATCTTCTTTGGATAGTTTATGAGTTGGTTAAGGGGATAATAATAAATCATATATCATGATAACTGATTTTGATTAATCAAAATTTCAATAGAATAATTAATCGTCCAATTCGGTAGCTCATCAAAATATTTTATATCTCATTCAACATTAATCTTGTTGGATATTGTTCTAAAAATTGACTTAAAAAGTGTAATTGTTTCTGGAACAATATTCATTGTTACAGACAACCGTATCTTGAAAAATCACATATAGAATGTCCAAATAATTATTCCTTCTTTCAAACCTATAAAGAAATAGTCTTATCCCAGTTCAGTCAAGGTAATTATTTAAATCCTTAATGATTGTTCAGAATGAGTTTTTTAATTCTCTAAATATTTCCAATGGGAGTGTCAAACTAGGTGTGTAGTAAGTCTTAGTATTATGAACCAAGTGATGATAAAATCCAACTCAATATTCCCTTTTCAGAGTTATTACTTTTTGTTACCACATTACCTGATCAAAATACAATTTTATTATTGGAAAATAATTTAATATCAAAGAAATAACTTGCTCAATAATTTCCTAAAATACATTTAAATATTTCTATAATTTCACAAATCCTTATACATATCATTAGACACATTTCTAGAAATATATATATAAATATTTTTAGGGATATGAGTAAAATTTTACCATCATAGATTCCAAAGGTTAACTAAAACATTCATCTAAGTCCAACTAAAAATCCTTATGCTTATCCTAAATAAATATAAAATATTTTAGATTAATATTCAAAAAATCTGAATAAACACACCCATAGACCATAATAATTTAGTGCCATTGGATAACAGAAATATAATACTCAAATTTCATGAATGATCTTTAACATCTCCCATAATTATTTTATCACATAGTACTTCTATTAGGCTTACCCTTCCAAAACCAATATTCCATACCCAGAAAAATTGGGTATCAATCCACAACTACACCAAGACCACCAAAAAGGATAGGGGATAGAAAAAAATCAATGAATGACATAAATAATTTTGGAGTTTATTCCCTAGGGTACCTATATGCACACTCCCAAACATATCTATGTACAACTGAAAGGGAATAACAATAACATTAGAAATTTTTTAGAGAATTAACCATGAATATAAAGCCTATTGGGGAGTCTAGAGTATGGATTTGTAAAATGACATGGAAAAAGAAAAAAATACAAACCCAACCAGAAAGATATACCAACCTAAAAATATTTAGAATGTAAATGTTGAGAGATTCTATCGCAGAATCTCTAATTTCCGACTACCATATGGGATTAAATTTAATAGGATTTATTTATTATAATTATTAATCACCACCGACCTATATGTCATATATCAATATCGCTAAATGTGTTGGAACATTCCATGTAGTGGTTAGTACATATACATAGTAGAACACCCGGAAAGCTGAAGGGGGAGAAGTAAGAAACCTGCTAGAAATAGACAGCTCAATCCATAACCAAATAGAAATGATAAACAATAAACAATGATATATATAATCATAAAAAAATATTATACAGGAGAGAAAGGAAATCTCTGTCTAAAAAATGAAGCCCAAGAACAGAGTATAACAGCAGTTTCAATGGCCTCCTAATGATATGAAGAATCTGGTGCATGTATTAGAAGAAGCATTCTTGTGGATAATTTCCTCCTGATTGTTCCACATAGTCTATTGGCCACAATCTACTGGTATAGGACACATTCCCTTGTGAAATATGAGGCTTCCACTTAGTAGAGAAATATAGGACCCACACCATGTCACAACAAGAGAGTTTTAATCTATTGGAAAAGGACCCATGCCATGTCCCAATAATATGGTTCCTATCTAATGGTAGAGGACCGATGACCATACTCTATAGGATAGTTCTAATAAAATGTTTTAGGACCCATTCCCTAACTTCGTAGAGGGTTTATACTCTAATGGTAGAGGAAACATGAACTAAACTCATACTAGGGATCCAATCTACTGGTAGATAGATCAAGGAACCATTCCCTAATTCTGCAGTATGGTTCCACTCTAGTGGTAGATATATAGATGAACCATTCCCATATTCTTTTGGAGGTTTCCACTCAGTAGGTAGATAACCAATTCCCTCTCCCACATAGAGGGTTTCACTCTAATAATTGATAGATATTAGTACCATTCTCTCAATCCAGATTAATGTTCCACTATTATGGTAAAGGGCCCATACCCTAAATCTATATAAGGGTTCCACTATAATAGGATATGACCCATTCCTTGACTCAAAATGAGGTTTCCAATAGAGTGGTAGTTGATTCATTCCTTGATTCCACATGAGGCCCCACTCTAGTGGTAGATAGATAGAGGACCAATTCGTTGATACTATAGGTGGGTTCTTTTTTATAGGTTGAGGATCCATTCCCATTCCAAATAATGGAGTTCCACTATAAATATGGATAGATATCGAGAACATGAGATGAATCCATTGGAGGTTTTTAATATATAATTAGGGGACCCATCCCCAATCCTGGAAGAAGGGTTCCTATATGATTATCTTTTGCGATGACTTCCATCATCATGTATTTCCTAATTATGGTTCACACATATAAAATCTGGTATAATATATCAAAATAAACTACAAAGGTCACTATTAAGTTCTACATCATGAAAAAGAACAGACAACATTCATAAGGGTCAATGTCTAATTCAAAATTATTGAGATACAAGAGGTATAAGTTTCCAAAAAAGGAGGTTTAGAGACATGTAAGGGGACCCACATTGAATTTAGTCACACACTTCTTCCTGGGTATGTCTCTATTAGTATATGGATCTCTATCTATGTATCTCTACATGAAATGTAAATGGATTACTTGTCATGTCTCATCGACCATGGGTCCTTCCTATGCTCCTGGAAATATTTATATAGTATTTATCATGTTGTGGCACTCTAATATATGTTATGTACTCCCTCAATGTGTCATTCCAATGTCATATGGGATAAGTCTAAGTAACCCTATTTTGTTCGGGACCATTGCATGTACGTTTTCATGCCCATGTCGGTGTTCTCCAAGAGAACACACTAGGTCTCAGGCACTAAGTCCTACTGGATGTAGGGTTTCCTATATTACATGTGACATTTAACTCTCCCAGCAACCCTATCATCTACTACTAGTGGAATTCATAGAAGATGTTATTTAGATATATAGAGTGTAGTTAGTTTTATTAGAGAATATTAGATCCTCTAAATGTGATATATATTCACTCCTTCCAAAAAGATTTTTTCCTATTATTCAACCAATATCATTGGAATCCATATGGTGACATTGTTTTTGGTTACCTATTGGATGAAAAAGGAATTATAGTACACCTTAACAAAGCTTGTTCACTATCATCACACCTTCCATTCCATTCTAATATCTGAAAAATCTCATATCCCTAAGGATCATCACTCGTATCCCAACAACTAATCCCAATCCATTTTTGATTCACTAATTCTTTCAACACTAATTAATATGACTTGAATTTGGGGGTACAATCATGCTCTATCCCTCCAATAAATGTCAAATTGTGAACCCATAACCAAATAATTGAATATCATGATGAATAATGGTGTAAAAGAAAAAGAAAAATGGTTGAAAATATTTTTCCAGCCATTCTTGTCCATGAAATACATATTGTTTATAATTTTCTCAAAAATGTGGAAATTGGTGATAACAAAATTAAATAACAAAATAAAATTTTCCACGGAACTTGAAATGATTATAAATTGGAATAGATAAAAGAATTAAGAATTATTATGACCAAGGATTTAATCATAAGGGTATAAATCCACATATGACACATCATAGAAAAAATAAGATCTTCTATTATTGAAGAAAATTCTCTCCAAAAAAGGAGGAAAATCTGTTAGATTTGATACATATCGAATCTACTATATCAGGTTTTTGATTGAATTATCAATCATGACTTTCCAATGAGTGTGTTAGAATCTATTCTCAATGATCCCTTGATTATGTGGCTATCCCTAGAGACCCACCATAAAAAAATATTTATAATTTATTTTAGATTTTTTCATTTAAATTATATTTTTAACTAATAAAATTATTTATTTTAAATTCACAATCCAAAAGTCTTCTTATCTAAGCACCCCTCAATAAAAATATTTATGTAATTCATAGGATAATCCCGATGTTCTAGAATTATATGTGATCGTAGATTTCGGATATGAGACATCATTTATGAGTTTTCGAATTTTTATTGAAATTGTACAAGGGTAATATAAAATATATTTATTTATTTTTGAACTAATTAAAAAATACAAGGCTTTGAAATTGAACGTTGTCTCAATGCTTTTCCTTGTAAATAATTATAGGTATATTTCAATTTATTGTAAAGAATAAATTGGGAATCTATATTATTATCTCCTTCAAAAATTTGATCCTTATAAAATAATAATAATAATAAAAGGTAAGGATACTAAGAATGCATTTGGCTCTCCCTCTCCCTGGAGCACTTTGGCATTCTCCCATGCTTCAACAAAAGATGAACCAAAGAGGTGAAATTTCTATAATGGATTCTCTCATTCCAAACCTTGATGTACATTGGGTAGTCCAAAAAAGCAGATCCACAATTGATGTTTATCTCGTCCCAGTTAATAAATTCCATGTGGTTATAAAAAAATATCCTCATATATGACACTTAAATGATATCATGATTCATATACATCTATGAGTGTAACGATATAAGATATGAATCCTCCCAATATCTATGAAAGATCTAGAAAGGCCTAGTGACCGTTGGGGATAAATTCCTTCTCCAGCCAAATATTTTCAATCCTAATTGCAGGGAGAATCACTAGAAAAAATTGTCTCCCTAGTAGAACTCCAAGGGCCAATGAAGCTGATTGAAGTACGAATTATTACTATTTTAATCTTTTATCATCAACTCGATGAAGATATGCAACGACACTATAGTCGTCTACACTGTCACTAACCCAACAAGAGGTTAATCTCCAATCCGATTCCAGCATAATGGTGACCTATAGGGTCACCCATACAAGGCCTCAGAATGATCCATACAGATAGTAGGGTTTCATCTATTATTTTATTCAAAATCAACCAATTTAAAATTTTCTTTCTAGCTTCAGTCAAATGAAAACCAGAAAGACCTCATCATAGCCCCTATCATGTAGATATTAATATCTATATGCCCATCATTCTAGAGGTGAAAGGTTCCACTCATCCTTATCTTTGTCCCAAAATTCATCCTATTGGCCTCTCTACAATCATGAAAAAAACCACACATCATGTTTGGATATAGTTGTTGAGGGTACCTCATGAAAGAAAATGATCACCCCTTAATACACCTTCCACAAAGTCACCGACAAACATTGCTCCCTGAAAGCAATAAAGTGTTTCAACAACATGATTTGGTCAAATATCACCCATATGGATTCATGTCCTTTAATTATCAATGGAAGACAATTCATAAAGTATATGGATATTACATACCACTTCCACTTCAGGATCACATGAGGATGCAATGAAACAATCAAAAATAGGGATTCATCCTTCATATACAGACAAGTGAGGCACTGTGAGATGAACTCAGCCACACTCTATCTCATGAAATCTCACCTAAACTATCACTAATGGTATCTATAAATCCTCTATACATAGGGTTGTACTCTCATAGGAAATTTATGAAACTATTTTATCACCTCTATAAACATCATTATAAGGAACATTGTCCATATCATTAAAAGGATGATGTGATTCCCTTATTCAAAAAATTATCCCAGTGATTCCTGTGGGGATATGTTGTCATGTATACCTAAAAATAATTGTCACCAAAATGAGGCTTTTTCACAAGATGGAGGTGGGAAGGAGTCAGCACCATTTACTGATGAAAATTAGAACCATCCCCATCAACTATGGTTAGCTGTAAGGAAGATAACTGTTGAGATGATTCCACTACAAAATGATTCAGAGAATTACTTCAAAGAGAGTCTTCCATTTTGTTTTCCTTCATAAGATTATAGTCCATTTAAATGAAATATCCCAATAGGAACTCCATCAAATGCATCTATCATAGGTTGAAGTCTCTTTACATGAATACATAACTAAGACTCTAATGATGGAGTGAAAAAAATAATTACCCCAAAAGTTAGTTCCTTCCAATCCTCTATGTGAATAATACCACTTCCAACTATAGGTTGTGATCTGTGTAGTTCTAATATTGGGGTCTCAAATACCATGAAACATATTTGATCACTTCCAACCTCTACCTCAATATGAAACTAATACCATCTCCTGGGGTAACATATGACACTACATACTTTTTACCCTCCCCACAAGCCTTAAAATAAGAACACTCACTTGCCTCAGCCTCAACTCCTCAAAGGATATCAAGCACTACACAACCTAGGTAAATGGATACCCTTTCCATGTTCGGGTTTTTAAAGATGATATAATCTAGATATGTATACCAAAAAACATTAGTAGTACCCTACCATGGTAATAAGCATTTACACCTCATACATGCTATTGGGTGGATCTTATGGAATAACTACGTTGATCTTCACTAGGTCCATAGCTAATCCATGATAAAAAATGAAATTCCCGAGAATGTGGACCATTTAGATTTATAATGTGGAATTAGAAATATTAGCTTAAATATAGTTATGTATAAGAGAACCTAGGTGCATCATAAAATTCTCTACATGATCCTCCCTTAACATAGATTTTATGAGTATGTCTTCAATTAATACAACAAAAAATTATTACAAGTAATTATAGATGAGAAGGTCCATCAAATCAATAAAAAATAGGGAATTTTTCACAAAGTAATTCATCACTAGAAATTCATAGTGTATAAAGTGAAATCAAAACACCAGATCTAGAATTGATCCTCCCAAACACTAAAATAGTGGTAGCAAGACCCAATATCAATTTTCTAAGACAAAATCACACCTTTCAACTGATTGAATTCATCATAAATATTTGGTATGTGTTAAATTTTCATTCTTCTAGTATTTTTCAAATGATGATTATCTTTACAAATATGAAATATCTTATACTCCATAGTTATAGGCAACACATTAGTTTTATAGGGGGACACATTAGGTCTAATTAAACCATTATCTTGAAGGTCCTTCAACTGTAACTATGTCTCTAAAATCTCATTAGGGACCATCAAATATTACATAGAGTTTATTATGGTATCCCCTTAGTGAAAGTCAATTAAAAGATCCATATATCACCTCAGATGTATCCCATATCATTTTAAGGGAAAAAAACCATAAAATCCTCTATGAAAGAAGAAAACCAGATTCCTAAAGATCTTACTACACCAATGGTTAAATTTTCCAACCGATGGTAATGGTATGAAACCAAATTCTTTAAAAATCAAATCACATAACCATGAGATCAACCTCACCCATAAAGGATAATTTCATCCCATTAGTGTGAAGATATTTGACCAGTCTATGGTGAAAATAAATATGGACTAGAATTATGGGAAAAAAATTCTATACCAAGATCACATATTAAGGTATTATCATGAAGAACAAAAGTTACCATGATAACATTAATCCTCTATGTTTTATCATTCAGTCATATTTATAAAAGATATCAATGATGTGTTCCCCATAGGAACCTCATGGAAACACTGTTAGGATAACATCTCAACTTAGACCACCAACACTAACACTTATATTATTGAGATAAATGAATAAATAACACATATGCCTATATGTACTGAAAGAAGATTTTAATAAAAATTGATCATATATCAAATCATCTCATGTCCTACTACATCATATTCTTCTAGAGCTGGTAGCTACACACAGCCTCAACCAGAAGCTCCTGGAGCCTAATGTGGGATTCTTGACAGTGGTGGTGGGAAGAGATAAAAACAATATCTACCAATGAAACATTATTCCCTTGGGGCCCCAACAACTCCCCAGATATCTCCACCTCCTTTGGGGTTGTCCTTCCCTCCCCTAGGAGATCTCGTGATCACAAGACTACCTCTATCGTGGTGGTCCTTCCTCTATCCTTAGACCCTCCTGAGCACATTGAGTTAGCCAATCACATTCCATATGATCTATATCATCATATGAAAAACGTTTAATCTCTATGGGATACCTTGTAACTGTTCACCAACCCAATGATGCATGGAAAAAAGTTTGAGTTTTATCATGAAATGCTCTCCTAGGATGATATCCTACCAAGTGGTGCTTTCTAGATTATATAGATGTCTCAGCCCTATTATTCCTAATACTATAACTGGATACCTAGAATGCCTGTAAAATGATTATATTTTTCACTACCAGTCACTATAAAACCATGTCCACAGTGGGAATGTACATAGGTACTACACTGATAAGGATATCACTAGGGAGACCCTTTTCAAACATCTACACTCACTTGTATCCCCCCTAAATCAAATATAGGGTGTAACTAATAAGAATTCTGAACCACATAGAAAACTCATTAACTATAATCCCTCTCAACTACAACTTTGAAGGGTCTATAATCTCAAACGGTCATAATCATGGGGGTAGTACTCCTCAAGAAATAACCACTAGATGTGGGACCTTGAGAGTGTTGACAACTCAAGCATCTGTTTAAATAAGCTCCACCAAATGCTAGATACACCATGGAAATAGCCAGCTTTTAGCACAACCACCTATCTAGTTGATGTCCAGGTAAGACTGAAACTCGTATCCCTATATCTATCTAATCATCCTCCAACTAGGGATCTGGCTCACAAAGGATCCTCATCCAAATCTAGCATTTGAGCTCACAAAGTGAACTACGAATGCACGAATATTTAGCATCGTATATTGGCATGGTTATTAGATTGATATGTGGGGGTACTGAAACTTTTTCACCTAGAGGAAGGATCATGTAGGATGACCTATAAACTAAGCCTTCATCACTCACTAGATTGTTGTCACTATCAGGAATCAAAAACAAAGATGGTTGTCTTTGTTGAGGCATCCTTCAAATTTATTCCAGAAGCACCATGGTCAGATGATGATATATATATAAATATATGGGGAGTTAACTAAATAAGTATAGTCAAACTGATCCATAATATATGATGCACGTACCATTGATTCCCAAAACTAATGTCTCAGTATGTCTAGTTGACATGTATGTAACCTGACCAACACTGTGTTCCTTGGAAAAAAATCCACACTCGAGAAACATTGATTACGTATCCCTAAATCCCAAAAATATCTTCATATGTTGAAAAATACAAACACAATATCAAATAATGAACATATTTAATAATAATATTTAGAAACCTGACCAAATGTGTCTCAATACACAACTAACCTAAGCCAGCCTCTATAGGCCATGAGCTACTGACAAGTGAAAAAAGGAATAACTGATACGAGAGATCTTATCCTGGTGAACCTGTACTAATTTCACCAAACATATATATTTATAATTGAATAGTATTAATAATAAAAGAATAAAATTTTTAAAAATAAACTACACATGTAAAACCACTAGGGAATACAAGAGAATGACTTTGTAATCTAAAAAAGAAAAAGGGAAAGTACACGCCCAACCAGAATGACGTCCCAACCTAACAATATCTGGATAGTAAATTATGAGAGATCCAAGATTCGAATCACTTATCTCCAACCATTATATGAGGTCAAAGGCACTACGATATACCTATTCTCAAAAATAATCGCCACTAACATTTCTTTCATGAGTATAAGAAATGACAAATGTGAGAAAAGTGCATCCATGGGTGAGTATATACATACCTTGTAGGACGTCCCAAATGGTGAAAGAAGAGTTATAATAGACATGATAAGAATAAACATATAAACCCATAGAAAAATAGAAATTATTACCAATCAATAGGGATATATATTCTCATGACTGAAACCCAAACAAGTGAAAAAGGGGATCTCCATCTCACATGAAATCCTAGGAAAAATAGATTGTAATTAGTTATATGTGTCCATCGGTGATTCCCAACATCTCACATATATGACTGATGAAGTATCCATGCAGAGAAATTCCATTCCAATAATCCCCATAGTCGAGGGTCCACAATATATCGGTTGAGGACACCTGAATTAGTACAATGGTGGGGGGTCCACACAGTATATAGAAAGGGTTCCCAAGAGCTATTCCAATTTTAGGTTTCCACTATATAGTTTTTAAGACCCATTCCCTATCCTAGTAAGAGGGTTCTACTCTAATTGTATATGGCCCATGCCCAAAATCAATACGAGGGTTCCACTGTAATAGTAGAGGACCCATGCCCTAGCTCCATAGGATGGTTCCACTTTAGTTGTAGATAAATAAATGACCCATTCCTTGATTCGACAACAAGGCTCTACTCTAGTTTTTTATAGATAAGAAGACCATTTCCTTATTCTTGAAGAGGTTTCCACTCTACATGTAGAGAACCCCTGCCATATCCTGATAGGATAGTTCTACTATAAATATGGATATATATAGGAATCATTCCTTAACTTTGTATGATGGTTCCACTGTAATCGTATACGACCCATGCCATGACTCCACAAGTATATTCCACTGTAATGGTAGAGGACCCTTTCTGTAATAATGGAGATGGGTTCCCCCTAGTGGTAGAGGACTCATGCCCTAAATCCTATGAGGTTTCATCCCTAGTGGTAGATAGAAAGAGTACCCATGACGGAATTCTACATGATGGATCCACTCTATAAGTAGAGGACCCATTACTTGTCCTATAATTATGGTTCCAATCAAAATATGTATAGATAAAGGCCCCCTGACATGAATATTCATGAGGGTTCCACTCTATATATATAGGAACCATGACCTATTGCAACAATATTGTTCATATATTCAATACTATTTGACCAATTTCATTGTTGAGTAATTATTAAAGATATATCACCCTTAAAAATTATTACAGCATTCCCCAAAATACTCTATGATGTAAACCTTCAAATTTAGATAAAAAAAATCAAGAAAAGAAACTCACATTCTAGAATCAACATCCAAACAATTTAGATACTATAGGGATAATTTTACTAAAAATGGAGGGTGGAAGATCGGTAAGGGGACCCACAAGGTCTATAGTCCCACCTTACTACCTAGGATGTCCTTACCAATACCTAGATCTCTATCCATATATACATATATAGCATGTAACGGGACTACATGGCATGCCTAAGCCACCAGGGGTCCTTCTCGTGCTCCTTTACTAGCCTGTGTAATATTTTAAGTGCCCATGTACTCCGATATATAGTGTGTCCCACCACATGAGGTCATTCCCATATCCTTTGGGTTGTGTCCATGTACCCTTTCCATGTCTCAGTATACAAAATGTTATTATCCTTACCGATGTCCATGTACTCTTACAGTACACACAATTTCTCTAACACCTAGTCACATGGAATTTCAAGGTCCCACATGGAGTGTGATATTTGAATCATCCAATAACCCTATCCACCATAAATAAGGGCCTATATAAAATGTGTTTATCAGAATAAACATCGTATAGTTGGATTTTTTAATAAATCTCAGATCATCCCCACAAATTATAGATTCATGGATGAAATCATTATTTCCACTTAGTCTTCACCTGAAATCAATGGAATCCATCTCTATCTATTATTTCTGGATATTATTTATATATAAAATAGATCTCAATCCACCGGCACGAAGAACACACATCATCCTTACTCCACCCCTTCCATTCCAATCATTCTTAAATCCCAGATCCATTAGAATAATGTCACAAACCATCCAAATTGGGATCGTGTCATGACTCACCAATACCTACTCTAATAGGAAATGGGATTGTGACTAGTTCCAAGTAGGCATATCACTAGTATAGGAGTCCATAGCCTATGTACCTATTCACATACACACACATATCTAATTATATAAAATTCATTAATGTGAAAATAACTAAACAAACTTTCTTGAATACATATAAATATCACATCCATAGTATTACAGGATCTAAAAGATATCAATCAACTACAAATACAATTCCATCACTAAGAGTCTGGAAAATTTCCAAACTGATTGTAAAGATAGTGATTACTATCCAAGTACTACATGGAAACACCTCAGTTTTTTCTGGTCACACTAAGAATCATCTGGTTCTATTTCTTCTATAAATCTATCAAATGGTTGATTGTCTACATAGGACACAACACATGTAGGGAAATCCTATTCCATGGTGAGTAAAACAATATCTAGTTGGACACCCTAAAAACCATAAATCATACAAAAATAGAATAAAAGTAATCACTAAATATGTATATCTATAAAATTCATATAAGGAAAATATCTTGATATATTCATCAAAGACACACTGTCAGAAGGTAAATTCCAAGCTGTAATTCTATCCAAGTATTACATATCAATGATTCAAAATATAATCTATCCTTTAGATCATTCTCCATGATTATAGTAGAATTAATGGTTTTTATCTTTTAGTTATTGAATTAATCCTGATATATGTTTGTTCTGACCTCTATTCCTTGCGGATAGAACGATATATGGAGAGAAAATAAAATAACTAAAAATAAAATTTATTACAAAAAAATCCTAAATTAAACCAATCCTATAGTACACACGACCCACATATAAATTTGTTTCATCATTGGTATGTTTTCACTATAGAAATAAAAATGGGGAAATAAATTCAAATAGAAAAAAATAATAAATCAAGATAAACAATTCAATAATTAAGATAAATATGTTGATGTTTTCATTGGTGAGGTATCAAAACCTTGTTTCAGACCAATTTTCGATCATCTAATTGGTTGATGTTCACCTGAATGCAATCCTCCAATGCTCCAAATAAGGGTTCTATAATGGATCTAGGTTTATTTTTATAAACCTAGAAAAATCTCATATCTGTATTACTAAAAGATGATTTAAGGTCATTGTTTAATCATATAAAAATTAAATTTGTTTAATAATTTTATATATTTTTATGCTTACAATGAATTTTCCTCAAACACCAAATGTGGAAAAAGTTAATTTCATTCTTAGGGTAAAACCCATGTTCGGAACTCAAATGTACTCATTTATTTCAAATATTGACCCCATTTAGATTTCATTCCTCTTTTAATGAAAAATACCTGCCCATGTTATTTGATATATATATAATATATTTCAAAAATTTATTTCTGGAACACCATTCCTCATAATCACATGTTGTCTCAGTGCATGATCTAAAAAATAATCCATACAATATCCATGAATAAAAAAGGTAAATACAAGTAAATAAAAATCATTACCTATATCCGGAAAATCATTCAAATACATTCTATATTCACATATTAATTTTCAACCTACAATGATTCCATGAGAACAAGTGTCCGATCAAGCTTGATCCCGGTCGACAAAGTCGAACTAATACATTACATGATGATTGGAAATGATCATG